>JAIXND010000781.1:2634258-5241385 GCA_023646645.1 Varanus salvator macromaculatus
GACCACGGCAAGAATTGGCGTCATGTTTATAAGGTACCAGGCACAATTAACAGAAGAAATAAGACAACCCCTGCCTGTGGGCCGTACTCTCTGAAGGATAGGACAGAAAAAGAGATGGGATTGGGACAGAAGAGGAAAAGAAGCAAATCCAGGCACTAGATGCTTAATTGTAAAGTTCAGCAGGTCCATTGAGTTGGCTCTAAGCACAGCAGAAGGGCAGCTGCTTTCTTTTCCTCTGAAAGCCTTCATAGTCCCAGTTGGTAGTGGGATGTGGGGTGGGAGCCAGGTATAATAGAGGGTGCCTGACTGCTGCTTCCTCTCAGTGGTCTCGGCAGTGGGATGAGGAGTGTCAGCCGGGCACAGTGCGAGCACCTGGCTCTTGGCCTTTATATTTTGAGTGGGAGGCAACCCTCTTTTGTCCCCCCTTCTTTCTCAGGCCATGACGCTGATGGAGTACCTGATCAAGACAGGCTCAGAGCGGGTGGCCCAGCAATGCAAAGAGAACATCTATGCCATCCAGACACTCAAGGATTTCCAGTATGTTGACCGTGATGGCAAGGACCAAGGGGTCAATGTTCGAGAGAAGGCCAAGCAGCTGGTGGCCCTTCTCAAGGACGATGAACGCCTCAAAGAGGAGCGGGCCCACGCTCTCAAAACTAAGGAGAAGCTGGCCCAGACTGCGACCGGTGAGTGTTCATTTCCAGATGGTGGTCTTTGATCTAGCCCAGTGTTGTCAGGAAGTAGGTCTTTGGAGTTCAGCTCCCAGAGCCTTCTGCCAAAAAGGCCAGTGGTCAGGAATGCTGAGAGTTGTAGTCTAGAACATCTGAGATCCCCTTTCTCCCCAATGTCAGGTTGTCAGAATCTGTGACTCTTTTGCCATGCAAATCAGAGCAGGGCAGCAGTAAGTATCAGGCAAGACCTGGGAAACCATAGTGCAAATCCCCACTCAATCATGATATTATTTGGTCTAGTCACAGCCTACCCTATTTCACAGGCTTGTTCTGTGAATAGAACCACGTGTACCACCTCCTTGGAGGAAGGCAGAGTAAAAACATAATAAAAAGAATAATACATTTTAAAATTGTCTGTATGAAGCACAGACAGTTCCAAGGGGGAGGGAGTAGTAAGTGCTCCCTAGACCCTTCCATATATTGTTGTGTGTGTTGGCTGGGTTCTAGTGTGCTGTTCTCATCCCAGGCTCAAAAGGTGGGGGTTGCTAGTTCAGTCTTCCCCAACCTGATGTCTTCTAGATATTTTGAACTTCAACATTTACCATTTCTAGCCAGCATGGCTGCTGGTCAGAAATGCTGTGGGAGATGCAGTCCAACAACATATGGAGAATATCAGGTTAGGGAAGGTTGGAATTAGATGGTGCTCCACAGGCCCGATCCATGCCCTGAAATGATGTCAATTGGGTTAGTTTTGCTTGTGATTTTATTTGTAAGGGAAGCAGAAATGATCCTTCATTTGTGTGTGTCCTGTTAAAGTCCTCTTGCCACTTCTTGCTCAGCTTATAGAAGACAATTGCAGACTGAGCTGTTGCTGGTCTCCCTTTTCAAGGGAACCTTGAGGAAACATGATGGGTGTTCTGTGTCTTCCTCACCAAAGGACTTCATGTCATCTGAGTGCCTACTTTCTGCATCTTCAAAATTCTTGGCTGCTTGGTGATCCCAGTTCGGGGAATGGTCTGAACATGCTCAGTGTACCAAGCTTACTGAAAGAAGTATGCCTGAGCCTGATCAGAAGCTGGATGGGAGATCATATGGGAATCCTGTGTACCCCATCTCAGGATTGTCATGAAAGGACAGGCTTGATCACCTAGCTTGAGAGTTTCTTAGGAAGTTAGATTGTTCCAGCCCCCAGGCTATATGTGCACTGCTAACAGAAGACAGAAGTTGGTAGTGTTATCAGAGAGAAAGTGTCAAATCCCTTTAGGTCTGGGGCCAAGTTTCCACACTGGGTCTGGGTAGATCAGATAATGAGAGAGATTGAGGCCCATCCATGACATCAGAGTCAGCTTCACCTTTGACATCATCGGGTCACCAGCCTAAGCACTGGCTGGAGCTTCTCTGGACAGTTGCTCAGTTGAGGATGCTTTTTCACTATGCATAGTATTTTCCCAGCATGGCTCCCTGACCAAGGTGCTGGCCAAAAGAGCAGTCTTCTAGCCACTGCCTCAGTCAGGAAGCTGGCATTGCTCCACCTGCACTTTCCTTGGCTGGGGAACCCAAATGGAGCATAGTTCACCAAGGCACCCGATTCCACTGCTCCATCTTCCCCGTGTGGTCATACTTAGCCTGTGAGGAAGAACTTTCATATCCCTGCCACTGCGGTTAAGAAACACTGCACAAAAGACTTGTTCCTGTGAGGAAGCAGGTTTGTTCTCAGGTGGGTTTATGTGGATGTTTGTGAAATCTGAATCCACTACTTCTTTTTAGTGGAATCTGTGTGTCTTTGTTGGTGATAACACAACATTTAAGCTTCTTTGCTGCTCTGGGCTGTTCTATGAAGATGTCATATGAAGGCATTGGTGCCCATCTCAGCCTTCTGCCTGTTCATTCTACTGAGATGAAGCTTCCGGAAGGTGTTCAGTGCAGCTGCTGATTGCTCATACAGGGACAGCTGTGGCTGATGAACCATGCCCCCCCCACCTCAAATATGGCAGGTTGCCAGATTCTGAGAGTGAATTACAGGCCTTTTTGAACTGTTGGTGCTTCTCTTTCATGTCAATAAGCCCAAGATCAAATTCTGCCACTGTGTTTGCAAAGCGCCTGGTGGGGCAGATTCAGATAAGGAAATGGGAGTAGCTTTTGCTTCCTATTTGAAGCAGCTCAGCAGAAATATGAGGAACTGGTTAAAGATCAGGAGGTGTGTAATGCAGAAGGAGAAGGAACATTCTCTTCACCTTGACCATTGCCTGAGTTTCAGACTACCCTGTTCAGAAACTTCATGTTCCACACCCAGAATGGTCCAGTCTTCTACCTTTCCTTCTAGTGAAATACTCAAAGCAGTGTCCAACACTGAAATTCCGTGACCAGACTCGTTTTATGCCTACAGTTAAACTGGCCTACATCCACTGATTGAAATACAGTAAAATTAATGAATATGAGAAAGTCCCCTCTGCATTCCATGAATGCTTATGGCAAACAATAAAGCTGTTTGTCACACTCCTTGATGTATTGTAATCCTGGCAATGGGGGATAGGACAGGAGTGCCGAAAGCATCCGAGAAAAAGAGTGATGGGCTAAAGCCCAACCCAGGAGAAAGGGTGGAGAGCATTTATTTTTTCTTTAAAAGTTGCTCCCACTTCAGAAAGTTACATCAGATTACACCAAGTTCTAGTACTGGTTTTTTTGCGGGGTGGGTGGAGAGAAGGAACAAAAATGACCATGGCTCAGCATCTACTGCATAAGGCCCAAGTTAAAGTCCAAGCATCTCAAGTTAAAATGGCTGGGAAGCCGATGATGAGCAAAGCAGTCTCAGCCAGAGGCCCCACAGAAAGATGCTGCTTCAAGTCAGCATTTGCCAGCCTTCTCCGACATGATTTTATTCAGGTGTCTTGGACTACAGCTCCCATTAGCCGCAACCAGCATGTTACAGGAGCTGTAGTCCAGAGCATCCAGAGGATACCACACTGAAGAAGGCTGGGGTAAACAGTACTTGGTTAGTACAGTACAAGTCTGATCTGAGGCAGGGCGGTTTCTCAGTTCCTTTATGGAACTGAGGCCTACTGTTCATGCAAAGCAGAAATCTGGTGTTCTTTTTTGCTGTTAGGTCTCTCTCCCTGTACCTCTCAGCCCCACTATGATAATTCAGTGATGTGAGACAGAAAATCTTTCATATTTTCATTAGTAAAACCATATATGCCTTTTGGAAATACATAATTAGGCATGTTTGGCCATTTAACTAACATTTTTCAAGTATTTATTCTTAGCATGTGAGAGAATGCATATATGTCACTGAACTCCATGCACATCTCAAAGTGAAATGGGATTGGAAATAAGTAATGATTGCAAAACCGAAGGTGTCCCAAAAAGCTTAATGGAAAAAAGTTGAACTCTACTGAAACATGAATATCCATATATCACACACAGTTATTTGGGTTGCTAAAATTAATTAGTGTGTCAGCAATTTTTAGTAATATTTTTAAAGGAAGTACATACTATTGGCTTAAACATTCTGGTAAAAAATGCACATAATATTTAAATCACATTAAGTGTGCTTTAATTTGTTCCCTCAACATTTCAGCTCTAGTTTCTGCAGTGTACTGAGATAAAAAATAAACATGAAGTACTTTTAAAACTTTATTTACTACATTCAGGTAATATAAGCATGGTAAATTAGATCCATCTAGGCCCTGCTCTGGAGTCATACAATATTGCCCCATGCAAACTGAACATTTTCTGAGCAGATGACTAATTTTCACTGGAAAAAAATTCCAGTGCACTTGTTCCATTTCCAAATTTTTCAGAAAATCCACATCACATCACTCTATTAACAGCCACATATCCCTAGTACCGACAGTGCTTGGCACCTATGACTTTTGTACCTGTGCTTTCCCACTAGCTGGCCACTCCTCAGAGAGCAAGGTCCAGAAACAGAGGCTTAGATGGAGTCATAAAATGTTCTTTCCACAAATGGTTGTCACAGGAGCCTTCGATGCAGTTTAGAAACCACTGCATGTCAGCTCTTGAGCAGCCTTCCAGATACACTGGGCTATAACTCTCACCATCCTCAGCCAACATGGGGAAGAGGCTAAGGCAGGATTGCAGGAGTTGGTGCAACATGGATTTGAGGAGTTGGGAGTCACTGAGAGGGCTTCACTTCCCTAATGGCACATTTGAACCTCCTATTAGAAGGACTGCAAGCGAATTCAGTGATTAAGAGCTTGGCCTTTGGTCCTAGTCAGCTTCACTCTGAACTGTACTCTGTACTTTTGTGCAGGCTTGTAATCTTGCCCAAGCTTTTAGACAGCCCCTTAAGAAGTGTGGCTTCCTAGCTTTTGGAGGAGCAATTCTGTAGTGTGCCTTCATATTCTTGCGGCTTAGATGATAACACTACTGTGATATAGGTGGGGGTGCAGTTATGAATTGGAACAGCCAAGCAGGTTCCAAAAACGCATTCTGGATAGTTTAAGGTCAAGGGATTCCTGGAGTGCCAGTGGCTGTCCGTTCCCGTGGCTTTTCCTCTGTCACAGCCCAGCTGCGGGGGCAATACCCCCCTTCCAAGTACCCCCCCACCCCACTGCTCTACAGTAGCAGCAGAAGCCCCCAGCAGCAAAACTTTGGCAGCAAACTGCTACAGAGAAGCAAAGCTGCAACATTTAGTTTGTCTTCAAGCCAAATGTGGCATTTTTGATTTTCTGTGGCAGTTGGTTGCCTAATTTTGGTGACAAGTGGCTGGGAAGGGGGTTGCAGCGGAAATACATGCCTCAGGGGAGTCTAAAGGCTGGCCAGGGGCTCCTGGACTCCCAGAGTTGCACACACATATTAGTTATTTATCGTAGCCAGTCACAGCTTTTATCACTAGTCAGGCATTTTGATGGGCCAAGGCTGGGGATAAGCACTCTGGTTGCTAGGCGACTGCAGGGCCTACTGGCCTCTGGTGCGTACTTGGAGGCTTTGGTGGGGGACACGTTGCTGTTGCTGGGGATGGTAACTCTCTGTCCTCTTAGCCGGATCTGATAAATGTGGATCTGATAAATGTGGTGTGAAACGGTGGACCCAAAAGCCCAGGAAATGGCAGCTCATTAGCATTTGAAGTAAATGTCTGGGTTCTTCAATAAACAAACTGGACTTGCTGCTGAACTCAGCAAAAGTGCATTAGCGATTCCCCTTATTACAGGGGTAAACAACTTGGTGCTGTATGCTCAGGCCCACCGGGGTTGTAGTCACAAATATCTCAAGGTAGTCAGGCTGCCTTCCCCTGTTTTAATACAGAGAGTTTCTACTTTTTGTTCCCTTCACTCAATTTTTCCCATCACCCCTTGTTATTATGCAATGTGGGAGGAATCCCCAAATCTGTTCTTGAATGTTGCCCTGTACATTTTGTTAAACAGGCATTCTGGTAGGCCAAGAAGCGCACAGGTTTCACAAAAAGGTTGCAAAAACCTTTCCCAATTAGGCAAAGCAAGTTTCTGTTCTGCCAGCATAGAACCTGAAATCTTGTATTTTCTTGTTCACCTACAGAATTTGACCCAGTGAGAAACAGTGTTACCTAGTCTGTAGTCTACACTTGTGTGTGATGCAGCAGTTCCCTACTAGGCCTTCCTCTGATAGGGAGCAGCGCAGCGTGTCTTCTGGGCTTTGTGTTTTGTTTTTGTCTGTAGAGGAAGACGTATGAATTCTGGAAGAAATACTGCCCTACTCCCCAGGGACAGATCACTGCACCTGGGCAGGATTCAAGCCCTTGCAGGGAGAGGGGGATATTGTGGAGGCCACAGCTCCAGAGAGGAAGCCCCGTGTTCCTTCGGTCCTCTTGCTCCTGTCTGCTGTGGCTGGCTTCCCACCCCGCCGACATGGCTTGCTTGCGCGGTTGCATGCATCCCTGCACTCATGAGGGATGACAGTTGGTGCCAGTCTGTCTAGTGGGGTGGGGAGTGGGGGAAACGGCTGGTATTCAGGTCATGGCACAGGGCTGGACGGTTCTGCATGTCTCCTCTCTGCTCCCCCACCAGGCACTCCTGCCAGGGCGTGGTGTGCCTTGTGTTGAATCTTCTGCTCTGAGGACCGTTCCAGCTGAACTGGGATGCTTCCTTTTCCTTGCTGTGCATATTATTGCATCGCATATATTTGCCTCCCTGTTTTCCTCTTGTGAGGAACCATTATTGCTTAGCGGTGTGTATCGAATTAGAATCCAGAACTACAGTCAGAACAGCTCCATGTGGTTCCTAATTATCCGCCAATTTGTCATCTTGCTTTTTTTTTTTTTTTGGTACAGAGCTCAACTTTCTACAAGTTTTAAAATGTCTATTATTGTATCTGTTTTGTTGTGTGTGCCTCTCTGGGAACTTTTTGTTGTAGGACAACATATAAAATACATATTTACATATAAATAAACATCTTGGTGGTTCAGGGCAAATCATGTATCATCATCATCATCATCATCATCTCATTATTACACCATCAGTGTGCATACCATTTTGCAAAGAACCATGTTTTTATTTGTTTATTACATTTCTCTATTGCCCAATAGCTGATTCACAAAAACTTAAAGCCATACAATGCAATATAATATGAAAAGAGTTAAAGTTTAAAAAAGAATTAAACCAAAGTAATAGCTCAGTGGATCTAAAGGTAGCACAAATTTTAAAATGCAATAGTACATATTTTTAAAAATGTGGACAGAACTTTTCCTTGAAAGATGTAGAAATCTTGAATTCAACAGGGGATGTGGGGAAGAGGAAGAAAAATAAAATCAAAACAAAGAGAGAAAGACTATGTTCTTATGTCATGTACATATACTTTGCTACTTTAAGATAGCCTTTCCTAAATCTGTTGCCCTTCAGATGTGTTGATCTACAGCTTCCAGAATCCTCCAGCCAACATATCTGGAGTGTGCTGTAGAATATCGGGACTAGTGAACTGTGCCCCGAAAGCTTCAAAGCATATCTGAATGTTGCAGGTGGATTCAAAGGAACTATGAAGTATCATCATGCAGGTGCTCTCAGTGAACGTTCCAGGCATAAGGGCAGGCAAAGGAGGAAATGAATAGAAAATATTAAATTCATGTTATCCCAGAGATGCAAGCAGGAAGAGGAAAATAATCTGAAGTCCAAAGTTTCCCTTGCCTGGCCCAGCTCTACTTTAGCTTGTGAGTTGGCACCAGACCACCTATATATGTTATTTTCCTCCAGCCATAAGTACTAGAAACTTGAAATAAGACAAGTAGCTCATTCTCTGGATACTAGTTAGTGCTGCCAACTGAGTTCACGGAATATGCATAGCAGTGTACAAAGAAATATAGCACTAACATCTAAAAGTGGGTTGAGGAGAGAAATGTGATTTCTGTAATCTCTCTCTGCCCACACTACAGTTAACTGAACTATTTACCAGCCCTGATCACTGCTTGAACCGGCTGCCCTTCTCATGGCTGCTGTTTTGTTCATTTGTACCTTCTCACAAATGGGCACAGAAAACAGGATGCCGAATAAGCTATAGGCTCTCAGGTGTAATTAACCATCATTTATTTGTTACACTTGCGTTCTCCTAGGAACTCAGAGCTTTCCCCTCCCATTCATTTCAACCTCACAACCACCCTGTAAGGTAGGCTTGTCTAAGCATTTGTGATTTGCCCAAGGTCTCCCAGTGAGCTTCTTGGCTGAGCAGAGATCTGAACCTGGACCTTTCCCAAGACAGTCCAGTGGAACAGGCAACAGGTGGCCTTCCAGATACTTTTGCCTACGAATCCCATTATCCCCTACCATTGATTGTGCTAGCTGATGGGGTTTGTAGACCAGAACACCAGGAGGGCCACAAATTAACCATCCCTGCTCTAGGGGCAGATGAACTTCAGGCCCACAGAATCTACCATGTTTTTGACCCTTGGAGCTAGATACAAAAAGGGGGCTCAGGAGGTACAGCTGTGCTCCCTACTGCATTCCTGTGAGCGTCACACTGGATACCTGGCATGTGCAAATCTGCAGCTGAGTTATTACAAATGAGGACTCGAAACAAAAGTGTTAAAACTGGCCAGCAGAACTGCACAAAAATCTAATCTTAAGGCAGTCAAGTCGTACTCCTGTTTTACAGGTGAGGAACACTGAGGCAGAACGAGAAGCTGCTAAGATCAGGACAGGCATGGGAGGCCGTTTTCTTAGAATGAAGCCTGGCCTCTCTACTACAACTCAGTCAGACTTCACCTGGTAGATCCTACATAGTCTCCTTTGTTCCAGACCTCACACCACACCGTGTTTCTTTTGCTCCCTTGGGATGTTGTAGGATGGGGTCCTTCTCTTTTGGGTTTCCATTCTGATGACATCAACCCCCATCCCCTTTCTTATTTCTCAGCTTCTTCAGCTTCCTCATCTTTGGCAAATGCCCCTGTGGAAGCGGAGCAGGCTTGGCCCCAGAGCAGTGGGGAAGAGGAGCTGCAGCTACAGCTGGCGCTGGCCATGAGCAAAGAGGAAGCGGAGCAGGTAAGCGCCAAGGTAAATCTGTCACTGGAGGCTCTTTGGCTGGGAGGGGTGGTGAGGGATTGCGGGATTACATTTGGGGTCGCACAAGATCTCTCCCTTCTCTCGCATGCGCGCACACACACACACAGGCACGGCTAGTTCTTGTGTCACCACCCTTTGGGAGTCATTGATCTCTTGGGGCCGCTTCTGCAGAGAAATATAAAACATGGCTAGACAAGCAGAGCTAGAAGAAAAAGCACCCCAACTCAAAGTGCTAACCCCATAGAGCTGCGGATCTGTTGGTCTCATTCGTGAACGTGTCCCCTCCCCACATTCAGAATTGGTATAGCCTACTATGGGAGGAACAGAAATAGAGCATGTTTGGGGGGTTTTCTTGCCAAGATGCCCCCACTTAACTGCATCTACTTTAATTGCTTAGGGCAGCCTTCCCCCAACTTGGTACCCTCCTGATGGGTTGGACTGCAACTTTCATGATTACCAGCACACATGGCTGGAGGCCATGATGGCTGAGAATGATGGGAATTGCAGTCCATCCAGCTGGAAGGCATCATCTTGGGAAGGCTGCCATAGGATAGTATTAAGGCAAACGAGATGGCTGTCTGCAGCACAGTCTGATTCCAGCAACTTGCTCAGTACACACAGGTACGTGTCTTAGCCAGTTTCCTCCAAGCCAAAAGTGAAACAAAGGGCTCTTTGACTCCCTCTTCCTGGTTCTGTGTAGAAACTATAACTTCTCCCCTAGTGTGCATCATCTGGTTCCCTCCAAGGTGCCAACTCAAGCTAGTTGCAAGTGGCAGTACTAAGGTCCTGTGTCCAGGGAATAGCCAACTGCACGGGACCAGATCTGCATGGAAAGATCTCCCTCCTCCACACAAGCTGGCTAACACACTGCTGCTCAACGTTAGGGGCCCTCCTCCAGATGCTCCCCATCACCTGAGGTGAGAAAAGGGCCTTTTTGGCGGTGGCCTCACTTGTAGAATGCTTCTCCAGGAAAGCTTGCCTGTTCTAATGGCTGTACAGCACCAGCCAAAAGCCATTTTATTTTCCCAGGCCTTTTAACTCCACTTTATCCCTGCCTTCTTAGACTGTTGGTTTCTATTATTGGTTTTTTTTCTATTAAAAAAACAAACAAACAAACATGGTTTTATTGACTCTTCTGTTTTATTTGTAAACTCTTCTGAAATTTTTTTGATCACTGGAATACAGTTTCTTTATATAAAATAAACACACACATTCTGAAGGGGCTCAGGAAGCTCTTGCCCGTGTCTTATCTTGTGTGGAAGTTAACAAAGCCCCAAAGAAATAGAACATGAGCAAAAAGCATGAATCTAAAAAGCAGGTTCATTAATTAATAGAAAAGAGAAAACTTCCTCTACCTGTATCCTTCCAGATATTTTGGCCTACAGCACCCATCATTCCTGACCATTGGCTAAGCAGGCAAAGTCTGATGGAAGTGGTAGTCCACAACCTCTGGAAAGACCCAGGTTGGGGAAAGTTGGCTTTAGGGTAAGATGCAGTATGTAAAATGTAGAGAATCAGTGAAAAACACTGTGTTGCGTTAGGGCAGTACATCCCTAATCTCTGCCATCCACATCCACTGGACTACAACTATCCTCATCCTCTACCAGAATATGACAAAATGCATGAATCTGAGGATTTTGATCATAGTGGCCTGTTCACACGCACTTTTTTAATTTATATATTTGCTTTGACTTTGCAGACCATGCCTGAATGCAGGGGTGGGCAACTTTCATGGTTCAATTCACATGCGCGCCTGAAAACCAACTGGGGCCACACCCCTTCCCGGGAAGCGTCCAGAAGAGCAGCTGGCCTTCCCAAGATGGCGTGTGCAGTTTGTTTTAGAGGAAAGGGGGTGGGGTTGTGGCAGGAACTGCCAAAATCACCAGGGCAGGGGCAAGAAATGTGTTTTCCACTCCCTGCTATAATGGATTGATATTTTTACCATTTGCCTAAATTGTTTGTAACTAATTGGGTTACTGAAACTGTGAATATGTTTTTCTTTTCAATTAATATATTCGAAAGGGAAGGCTAAAATTTATCACTACTTAATTAAACCTATTTTGGACCTGTTACGTGCAGAACGGAGGGCAGAGGGGATGTTGCTGGACCCTTTAGCCCCTGCACCATTTACAATATGGTCCCTGTTTAAAATAGTTTGCTATGGTGTATGGGTAGAATAAGTTTTTTGACAACCAAAAAGATTGGCTTAACAAGTTTTGGTTCATGTATGACCCCCTTTTAAGCAGATCGGTGCTAGCAGAGCCTTATGGGTAACTGAGCCTTATGGAAGTATTTAGTAATCCCACTGGAGAAGAAACATCAAACTACTGGCTGACTACTAACCTCAAGCTCCTGACAGCCCTACTGGGAGCAGAGGCTGATGAGTCACTGGCCAGTCCATTAGTCTTGCATTACAACTTTGTTTTGTTTTATTTTTTTAAAATGATTTTAGAGTGGTCGTGTGTGTGTGTGTGTTTTCTAAGAGCTTCATACAATTTGGGAGAAACAGGAGAGACAAAAGCTGTGTTGATAAGTGTTGAGCTGACATTTCTCAGCAGGGAGTTAGCCTTTCAATTGAGATGGTTCGCCCAGATTCTCACGCAGGGCGCCGTACAGTGATGGGTCCCCCCTCTAAGCTGGGGGAGAATGAGAATGTTTCCATTTTCTGGAACATGGATTGATCCTGTCCCCTCAGACACAGAGGTTTGGTCTAGCATATTCTTCAGCACGAGTGTCTTTAGAAGCACTTCCTTGGAAATCCAGGGAAATCCGGGAAGCCTCCTTGCTGCAAGGAAACCACCTGCCTGCCTTCTCAGTGGAACAGCCTAACTTTGGCAAAAGTTGCTCTAGATTCTTTTCAGCCTTCCGTTCTGGAGTTTGGATTCTTTTCAGTCCCACACTCTGCTCATTATTAGTAACACTATTCAGAACTGCTTTTTCTTTAGTGGGGAGGAAAATGACTCTTATTCAGGCACTGATATGTTCCACTGACACTGTACACTGTAGCTCTCATTTCTCCCAGACCTTTCACTCCACAGGTGCCACAGACAGCCAGGTTTTTGCCCCATTCTCCAGCACTAGGTGTATTGTCTCCTCCTTCCCTTTTTCTGTGGTTCCTCCCAAGTGAGGGTGATTGTGTTTTGCTCCCTGCCCCTGCCGTGTGCATCTTCCCTGCATCCCACTGTTTCACCAGTTGGTTTTGGCTTCTTATTTATTTTGGCTCCTTACTTCCACTTCCCATTCTCCTCCTTTGTGCCACATTTCCCTCTGCTCCACTCTCTTGTTTGTAAATTGAAAGCAAAGGAACAAGATCTACAAACATGTAACTGTGATTTGGGGAGCTGAGCTAGTTCTTTTATTTTTAAGGGAAGAGAGGTTGCTTTATGCACCAGAAATGCCCAGATTCAGTAGAAACAACTCATTCTGCTCCCTACCTTTCTTGTCTGAACGAGTAAGAGGGAATCGCATTTCCCTCCACATCAACCATTTGTGATGTTGTTACCCAGCCTTGAAAGAAATAATGCCAAAGTGAACAGAAACACGTACTGTTCGTAGGAGGCTGGTGAAGGAGGGACAGAGAGCTGGGTTTCTATGCCTGGCATGAGGGAAGCTTCTCTAGCACTTTGCTCAGTTTCTATGCTGTGTGCCGAGGAAGAACAGCCAGCCTGCTCACTCGCCTGCTAGGAAGCCCCTGACCAGGCTAGTGCTTAAAACCAAGGGTGACGCTCTCAGAGAAAGGTGTTGCCCTCTACTGCTCAGAGAGGATGCCTCCATCTCTAGCAGCCATCATGCTATAGGAAGAGTGTGGCTCACCCTATCACCTGCTCTTCTCCCAAGGAGCTCTGTGTGGCGCTGCAGTCCGGCAGCAGTCCTGCAAGGTGGAGTAAGCCAAGAGCAAGAATCACCAAGGCATTTGTGGGAGCTTCACAGCAGAGCAGGGATGTAGGCCAATGGACCTCATGTCCACATGTGGTCTTTTGGCTGCTGTACACCCTGCTTGGCTCCCCTTGACTGCTTGCAAGGTTTATAAGGGCAATTCAGCAGAGCAGAATTCTGAGACTGGACTCTTGCAGGTTCGTGGAACTTACTCTTCCTAGGGGAAGGCAACCTCATCTCTGCCTCAGTCATATTCCTTGTTCTTTAACTAAATGTACGGCCCTGGTGCTCTTTGCGTTTGCTCACACAAGCACAGAAAGTGCAGACGCTAACATAAGGGGATACAAGGATGGCAGGAGCTCTTTTTATCAGGGCAGATGGCCAGAGAAAGAGCAGAGGTTTCCAAGTACATCTATTAATGTTTTATTCAATTCCAAGGAAGATAAAAGGAATGATTGAAACTCCAGGAGGTGAGGGGATGGCTGATCAGGATGGACTTTTGCTACCAGATGTGGCAATGGTTGTGTGAAATGGAGGTGCCTGCAAGTCTGTCCATCTTTTCTGTCCGTCCGTCCCTCCCTCCCTCCCTCCCTCCATCCCTCCATCCCTCCTACCTCTTCTGTGTCACACTCCATTCCATGCCTCTCATGTTGTGTTTCTTCCCCCCCAGCCCCCTGCAGTGGCCGACGAAGACCTACAGCTCCAGCTAGCCCTTAGCTTGAGCAAAGAGGAACACGACAAGGTTAGACTCTTACCACACACCCCTCACAGCAGCCCTTCCTCAAATAATCAACTAAACCACTTCCCCCAGGCAGGTCCCAACCTCACACTTTTCCCACTAACTCAGTGTTCTCTGTCTCTCCACATCCTGTCTGAAGCGGAAAACGATGCAGCAGTGGTGCCATGACTCCATTTTCACTTTTAGACCTTTTTGATTGTCCACTGTAGAATCAAGATTTCCCGAAACGCCCTCCCTCGAGGGAGGGCCAGAGGTGGGACAGATCAGTCTTTGGGTCCTAAGCCTGCTTCGAGCTGAAACAGTAACCGGTGCCCGTTGAAGTGTTTTGCTTGCGTCTTCAGGGGAACTGAGGCAATGGATCGGAGGAGGAGGAGGAGGAGCTCTCTGGACAGCAGGGTGGAGGGGTGGCAGGGGGAAGCCTGCAATCCGGGGCAAGGAGTTGGGGTTCCTGCAGCAGGGGACAGGGAGGGTTAGCCTCGGCTGAGGGGAATGTTGGCTAGATCAGAGCAGGAGTGGCAACTTGGGGCCACCGGGGTGTTGTCAGAATACCACTCTCATCGCCCCAGCCAGCACAGCCAAGGCTGATAGGATCAGTGGGGAGCTGCCTTAGACTGCGTCCCTGTAGTTCAGTACTGCTAACCCTAGTTGGTGGCACTTTTCCCTTCCCTACCTGGAGAGGCCGTGGCGGAATTAATGCTGAGACCTTCTGCAGGAAAAGCAGGTACTCTGTCGCCAATGGATATTGCAGTCCAACAGCATCAGCAGGGTCACAAATTGCCCATCTCTGTCTTGGAGCTCACGGGCAAGGGGAGGATTGCAGTGTTTTCTCTTTTTAAGGGGAGCTTACTGGGTTTAGCCAGTGGGGGAACATGAGGGAAGAGTGGAAAATGCTAGAACAGGAAGGCCAAGGTTGAAGGACTGAACCGGGTCGAATTGGTACATGCATAGACAAGGTTCTTTCCACTTGGTTTCCTGTATTTTGGGAAAGTGCCGGAAGAGGAGTTGTCAGGGGTTCCGCAGTTCTCTCTTTATGAGTAGGGAGTGAAAGTGGGCAGCGCTAGCCTCCTCCGCAGCTCTTCAGAGCACCCTCCTGATGGCAACTTTTCCTGCATGAGCTGAACAGAACACAGCAGCAGTGTTGGCGGCTTGAAACCTCACCTGGTCCATGGCCCAGCTGCTGATACTGCACCAGATTCAGTCTCTGCCTTGCCTCCTCCTGCTGAAGGTGAGTGATCCTCTGCCATCGTCTGCTGCCCATGTTGATGCCTGTGTCCCCCGCCCACTTGCAGGAGGAGCGGATCCGACGCGGGGATGACCTACGACTCCAGATGGCCATTGAGGAGAGCAAAAAG
The DNA here is from genome assembly GCA_023646645.1 of Varanus salvator macromaculatus. Lineage (NCBI taxonomy): Eukaryota > Metazoa > Chordata > Lepidosauria > Squamata > Varanidae > Varanus > Varanus salvator. The sequence continues at coordinate 2,649,383 of JAIXND010000781.1, forward strand.
GAGACCGTGCCTGCTAAGGAGGAGGTCAGATAAGAGAAAATTGGGTCATGGGCTGGGGCTTTTGAAACAGTGGCCGCCCGCCTGAATCGCTCACTGTGTCCTCCTTTCTGCAGAAGCAGCATGGTGGGGCGAGGTCCAAAACCAGAATGGGAGGATAGTCTTCAAGCACCGAGCATGGGTGTCCTCCGAGAAACAGAATGCCAGAGTAGATGTGCCCTCTGTTTGTTTGATCCAGCAATTCATAATGTTTGTGTAAAGTTAGCTGTGGTAGTAATAGGCACCCTCAGTTCCAAATCCATGCCATATACTGAAGAGTGTGTACAGGGCCTGTCAGTTTCAGCATTGCAACAGCCCTGTGTGGTAGATCAGGCTAGCGGGTGGTTAGGGACAGAAGGTAGGAGAGTATTCATTGGTGGATCCGCATTTGATGGGCAAGTGTTCTTAACTTCCAGTTGTTTAACAATAGCAAGTAAGGGTGCACTCTTTGTCAGCTGGAGCATGCTGTAGTCCTTTTCTCTGTTTCAACTTGCTTGGGATTGCTTCTTAAACTAGTCTTTTGTACACAGATTAGGCTGCTGAAATGCAAACAGCTTGTGCTTTTCTTTGTAGAAGGACTCTGAGCTCACTTCAGTTCTGACACTGAAAACGTGTGTGTGGCTCAGAATGTGCTTAGAGGCATCCTGCTCTTGAGATCTAAGGGCATGCCTTTTTCACCTGGCTCTCACTGCTGGAACGTAGGGTTCTAGTAAGAAAAACAACGAGATCCAGCAAACCTGACATTTGCTCACGCCTGCATTAGAGTAAGGCAGCTTCATATGTAAGTGGGGTGTTGAACCCAAGCTTCTGTGGCCCGACTTCTATGGCTCACTCCTTTATATACCATAATGGCTTATCCTCCACCTGTTCAGAGTTGACCAGAGAAAGGAGATGACCTACCAGCCATGGAGGACTTAGTCCTGCCATTTAGCAATGATGCCACAGGCCGATAGCCCAAAGGGAAAGGAGGCTTCCTGTCCATGTGAAGGAAATTTAAACAACCTTCCAGAGCAAGCTGGGGACCCAGGAGGAAGGGCAAATTTCCTTGACTGGTTAAGCAATATGTATATCTTGTCTTTCTTCCAAGAAGTATTCACATTTCCCACCCCACCCAGTTTATTCCTCACAACAACCCTGTAAGAAGGGTTGGGCTGAGAGTGAGTGACTGAAGTTCACCTATAAAACTTCATGGGTGAGTGAGGATTGCAGCTTTTGAGTCTCCTCCTGGTGGTTCTAACCACTACACCACATTGTTTCTTGGGCTACATAGAATAGAGAGCTTACAGGGAATTCTGTCCTCCCTCCTTGTCTTTCTCAATCTGTCTCTTGCCTTCTTCTCCATGCCGCCCCCCCCCCCCCACAAATGCAGTCATCCCTGATGGATCTCGCAGATGTCTTCACCACCCCACCAACAACCGACCCCTGGGGTGCCCCTCCTGCTCCTGCTGACCCCTGGGGTGGCCCTGCCCCAGTTGTATCCGCAGCTCCTGCCGACCCATGGGGACCACCCACTACCACGGCAGCCTCCACAGGGGATCCATGGGGGACTTCCGCAGCACCTCCTGCAGTCCCCCCATCAGATCCATGGGGAGGCACTCCAGCTGCAAGCAGTGACCCCTGGAAACCTGAACGTAAGAAACAGGTTATTAACCAATCAGGATATGATATGTTAAAGATTGTTCACCATGTAGTTTAATTAGGTTATGGGTTAGCTGGAGAAAGGGTCTAATGTGGAATACGGGTGCTTTCTGTGTTTGAGTGAAACCTGAAGACTCAGGGGCCACTGACCAGTACTGAAGCTAGTAGGCACCTCACACCGCATTGTCCACAAGAGATCTTCAGTGATACCCTTGCCAGCTTTGGGCTATTAGGTCTGTACCCACCATCCTGTTGTGATATTCTCCTCTGGATAGAGGTAACATGGCCTTTTTTACTTGTAGCTGCAGTTGTTTTTAATATTCACTGTGTTTTTCCTTTATTCTGAGTTTTATTTACTGCGCATTTCATAAACTGTGTTGGTAGGTTTCAGAAAGCTGGTATAAAAGTATAATAAACAAACAGCGAGCCTCTTCCCAGCCATTTTTAAATGTTTGCTGACATGGTTTCCCTTTTCCTCCCAGGTGGGGGTTCTGCTGGGACTGCAGCAGCACCGCCAACAGACCCGTGGTCCTCGGGTCCAGCTCCCACACCCCAAGGGAAACCTGCCCCTGACCCGTGGGCCCCGGCACCCCCTTTCTCAGATCCATGGGGTGGCTCCCCTTCCAAACCCAGCACCAATGGCATGGCAGGTGAGCAGAGGCTAAGGGGCTGGGGCTCCTGGGTTTGAGGGCAGAGGTGATGGATTAGGCTGACTGAGCCAGGAACTGTGTTTCCTGGGTGGTGCTGTGGCTGGTGGAGCAGGTGAGGTGGAAAGAGCTTCTGGATCAGAATTGTGGAAGGCTCAGTGTGAGCACCTTTCCTTGCCCCCCTGTTAATCCTACTGATCCTCCCCCTCCCCTTCTGCCTTGTCCCTCCCCTCCAGCTGGCGGAGGCTTTGAGCAGTTTGGTGGCCCCGGGGATGGGGACGAATTCTCGGATTTTGACAGCCTGCGCCCGGCACTGCCCAAATCTGGCAGCAGCACAGGTGAGCCCTGCATCCTGCACGGCTCTGCCGCCTTGCCTCGGACTCCGCCTCCCCTTTGCATGTCCCCACTTCTGCCTTGCGCTTTCCCTTACTCTGACTCCACATCTGTCCAGACCCACGGTTGGCGGGAAGACACCTAGCATCCCCTGGCATGGCTCATCCCCATGTGCTGTTCCCTGTGTCCTCTCGGTTCAGAGGCAGGCCAGATTTGCTCTTGCATATATTCTGAGGAAGGTGCCTTTGGGGGGTTTGTTGATGCGGCTGTGCCCCCCTCTCCACCCTGGGGCTTGCCTGAGGTTCTTCATGGCTGACCTTGGGAGCGCCGGTGGTTGCGAATGAAGGACTGCACCCTGCTGGCTACTCAGGAATGTTGCTGCACCTACATTTGCTCTCCTCTGTGCTTTTTCTCTTTGGGATCTTCCTCTCCTTTCTCTCTCCAGGTGAGCTGGCACTCTTGGCCGGGGAGGTGCCTGTCTGCCGTGCTGGCAGCGGCACTGACAGCCCCAATGCATTTGATATGGCAGCCATGAGTGGGTCTCTGCCAGAGATCTCCAAGCCAACCCGCAAGACCCCCGAGTCGTTCCTGGGTCCCAATGCTGCCCTTGTGGATCTGGACTCGTTGGTCAGCAAACCCACCGCTCCCACCAGCAGTGTGAAGGCCTCCAACCCCTTCCTGCCGGCTGGTAAGCATCCTGGGAGAGAGGCTATATGAGAATAAGGGTGACTGGGGTCAAAGGGAAGGGAGTAGCCACCCATCTAGGAGACTCGGGCTCCTTGTAATTGCTGCCTCTCTCTTTCTCTCTTTCTCGTTGTCCACTGCAGGTTCAGCCTCTGCCCCTGCCCCATCCGCCTCCACCACAAACCCCTTCCAGGCGACAACAAGCACTCCACTTTCTCTCAACCAACTTCGTGTCAGTCCGGTTCTCCCTTTATCCCAGCCAGCGCCCCCAGCTTTTCCTGCCACGGCTCCGATGGTGTCTGTATCTCCCATGGCCCCTGGGATGCCCTTAGCCACCGTCTCCCCCATGGTGGGGGTGCAGCCTTTGGGCCCTGTTCCACCTATGGGGCTCCCTGCCATGGGACTGCCCACTCAGAGCCTGCCGCCTGCTGGCATAGTCCCCAGCAGCACCTCAGCCTCGGCTGTGGGGAGCACCAACCCCTTCTTGCTATAATCAGTGGGGCCTTTTTAGCTCTGTGGTGACTACCCTGCCACCCCCTTCACTCCCCATATTCCCAATTTGCAATGGGGCCCCTAAGATCCTGCCCACTGAGCAGGGCAGCTGGGCTTGGGCAGGAGGGGGATGGAAGGAGGGCGGGAGGGATGGATGGAAGGAAAGAAGGAAGGAAGGAAGGAAAGAAGGACAGAAGGAAGGAAGGAAGGAAAGGGAGAGACTTAAGTCCTTACCATGAGTTTCTTTGTCTCCATGTTGGGGATAGGACAGACTTTTCCCCTTTTGGTTTTGGGGTGGGTGACCATTAAGGACCCCCCTGAAACCCCACTACATTGCTCTTCAGCATGAAGGGGAAGACCCAGTTCTGCTGCCAAGGCCAAGCACCGGGAGTGGCGACTCGCGAAGTTGCCCTGAGGCTCACACAACTAATGGGAGGGAACTCAGCAGCAGCAGCAGAACTGGCAGCAACCCAGGGTGGGTGTCCTCTCCAGAGGTTTTTTCTTCTCTTTTTTGTGCCCTGTCCACTTTGGAAGTAACAGATTTAGAATATGTTTCTCCTCAACCACACCTTGATTCATAAATCTCTCTCCTATCTCTGCAGAAGGGGTGCAGAAAGGGAAATAGTGAAACCTTTGCCTCTAGGCCCTTTCAGATATAGTTCCCTGTTGGTGGGAAGGACAGCGCCCCTTAAATCATGGTGGGCTTATCCTCCTAGACCACCCCCCTCTCCATTCCACACATTGATTACATCTTCCCCATCCCTTCCTCCCCTTAGCTGGGACCAGCCTTTTTTTTTTTTTTTTTTGGTGGGGTGAGGGTGGAAGTGGGGCTGGGGATGAAGTCAGCAGAGCCCTTCACACTACACTGGGGGATGGTTGAGACACTGGGAATACTCGTCTCTCCCATCTCTGGGGCCAGGAGGGATACCACTAAACTACGGACAGAGACCAAAGCTGAATCCAGGAAGGGAGCTGGGCTCAGCGCTGGGGCCCAGTGCCACCCCTTGTGATTTGCCATCTGCAGCCTCCAGACCTGAAGAGAACCAGCTCTTAGAAACAGCATGGGACCCCATCACACTGTTACAGGGAGCTTGAAACCACCCGCCCAGCCTACTGTGAAGGGAAAACCTGGAAGCTGTCAAAGGTTTGATGCTCTGAGATTCCGGAAGCATTCGTAGGCGAAAATGCCTGAAGTGAAACTCTTGCAGGGATTGCCAGTCCCCGGAAGCTCCCAAAGAGCCAAAGCCTCCTATGGATTTTGGGACAGCGAGATTTAAAGTCACTCCTCCCCCACCCCATATTCCATAATCTGCAGACTGTGGCGGGCTGAAAGGATGACTTTGGTGAAAGGCATAGCAAAAGCCCCAGGGAGCCTGTGAAGGACCCAGCCCGCCGTGCAAGCGGCCTTGAAAGGGACAGAAACAGGCGCCCGCAATTCTCCCTCCGCCAGCCCTGCTCATCGCTTCGAAGAGGGCGGGGGCAACACCACAATCCTCGTGGCAGCACTCTTCGCACAGGTGGCACCCGTGCCATCAACTTCCGGTGTGCGACCTCCCTCCTTTCCTCCCTCCCCTGCAACCCCCCCCCCCCCGGCGTGGTCTTTGTGCTCTGGTGACTGGCGCGTGAAAGGGCCGCTTCGACGTGCAGCACGGCCTTGCCACCTTTACCTGGCCAGCACAGCGCCAAGAAGCATCAGTTCTTGAGACTGGTTGAAAGAGAAGGGTGGGGTCGCTGGATGGCTGTTTCTGCCCTTTCTAGAGCAGCAGCTTTGAGGACGGGGGTGTTGGAAGGGGAGGGTCAAAGGCCATGTGTGTTTGTGTGTGCGTGTGTGTGCGTGCGCGTGTGTAGCTGCTGTGATTGTCAGTTCCTGTTTTATGCTACTGGGGGTGGGTGGGGCACTCATGTAACACCCAGGACAATCTGCCTGATCCTTCATTTCCTCCCCCCCCCCCCCCCACAATCTTGCGATGGTGTTTCCTACTTCTCTCTGCCACCAAAACCAATCATGCCAGGGAATCATTTCCCCGACACATCAGTATATTTGAAGAATCATTGTGTCATTGGTCAGGGCTGGGGGTAGGGGAGAGTGATCCTGGCTGCGTGTGACCCTCCCTCTCGGCTCTGTCTCTCCTCCCCCACCCCCTTCCCAGTCCCCAACCTTATACTGGTATGCATCAGAAAACTGCTATTGATGAAATGAAATAAATGGAAATTCTTCTATGGCACCCAAAGGCTTCTCCCCCCTCCCCACTCCAGGGTTTGTGTTCCAGGGAGGCGGTTAGGCTGTTCTCCGCGTGGAGAGGAAGGACAGCACTCCTTAAAGTAACACAACCATTTAGGCCATGCTGGCAGGGCCGAGACTTGCCGACTGGGACATCTGGAGGGTACAAGGTCGGAGTTGGCTGATCCAGGTCCTCGTTAAATGCACAGTGTCTCTGGTAATTGCTGCTGTCCTAGGACTATGAATGCTTGATTTGCTTTTCAAAACTCAGCAGTGCGGGGAGTGGTTAAGCCGAGGGCAAAGTGCTTTGGAAGCAAGGAAAAGCCCCAAAGCAAGCAAGAGGTTTTTTCTGCTTTGTTGAGCTGAGCGACATGAGTAGGGCAAAAGTTAAAGAACATGAGGCAGCCCTGCCTCCACACAGAGAGGCAACATCTGGGCTCAAGTGTCTGCTGCTCCCAGAACTTGCAACTTTTATAGGACTGGCGCAAAGGTCCCCGGCAAGTAGGTAAGCACCTTCCACCTGGTTTTTTTGTAAGCACGTTGACTCAGCCTGGGCTGGGATCAGTCCACTTCTCCAGGCTGGTTGCACCACCGTTGCTGGTTTGCTGGTTGCCTGCACTGTTTTTATGGGTCTTGAGGACGCACAGCGCACCTTGGCTGCCATTCTAAACACACTGCATAGGCCTCATCCAGTCCATTGGGACTGGCATCTCGCCTCTGCACTGGTGCCTGGCAGTGGCTCTGCTAGAATTCAAATGGGAGTTTTTCCCCAGCCGTTCCAGGGGTTGAAAATGGAGCCGTTTAGTGTCCAAGGTCTGTCACCTGCTGCTGAATTAAAGCTTTCTCCATAAGCTTTGCAGAAACCCAGTAGGATCGGCCATGGTTTATCCTTCCTCTGCTGCAGGTGGGTGGCAGAGAAATGAGCCCTGTCTACAGCCTCCTAGTGGCTTGTAACATTTGGACTCAGAACCTCTTCCCTCACAATTCAAATCCTTAACTGATCTTGGATAACTCTCTGCCTCCAGGAAGGAAGATACACAGAACTACATCCAACACTCACTGCCTGGAATCAGTCACAACCTACTGTGAGTTTCTTGCATAACTGTGATAGTCACACACTAGAGACAACAGACGTGATAAGAGTCCCTCTCACTGTGCCATAAGTTGTTGACTCCACCCTCATCATTTTATCCATTGATTGTTTAAGCCAAGGGGGCCCCAACCTTCTGGACCCGTGGGCCCAGCTGGAATCGTAAAAAAGTTATGGGTACATGGCCATCAGAGTGGAAGGGGTGAGTCACAAAATGTTGGGAGAGTTTTGTGTGAGTGAGTGTGAGGCGGAGGAAAAAACAGGGAGGGAACAAGAAGGAAAAGATTGACTTGCATGGGGGGATGCGGTGCTTTGGGGACCCCAGAGCAGTCAGCTCCTGACTGGTGGCTCTCCAGGGCATCAGAGGGGCTTTTATCAGAGCCACGTGGAAGATGGTAGCAATTGAACTATGAATTTGGAGGTACAAAATGGAAGTTCTGCTATGGAGTTCTAGCCCTTTCATTTTTACTGGGGTGACTAGTTCGGAAGAAGGGATTGTGTCCAGAGGCTTTAGCATGCTAATAGCCTTTCCTCTTCTGTCTTAGACTTTCCACTGCTTTTGAGGGAAAGGTTGAGGAGCCTCGATACTGGGAACAGGTGTGGGGGCTGCTTTCCAGCCCCACGCTGGGATCCACTCTGGAGACTGGTTCACACATGCGTGTACGTTACTTGGAGGGCTGCTCAGCCACAGGATGACTCATGACTGAAAGTGTGGGCTGCCTCTACTGAAGTATGGTTTCAGGTTGATGGTGGACGTGATGTAGGATTTCTGATTATTCTATATATGGCTCATTTGCACAGTTTGATGCTGCAGTCATCATCTGATGGCCTACCAAGAGATGTGGTCAAAGCAGAACGGATGAAAAATTATCACCATGGAATTATTTAATTTCCAACATCATTATCCACTGATAGGTGGGGGACTGGGGATGTCGAAAGGTGGGGGACTGGGGATGTCGAAAGGTGGGGGACTGGGGATGTCGAAAGGTGGGGGACTGGGGAAGTTTGCCTCCGGCAGTTTTGGAATGTTCACTGGGGATGAGTCTGAGACACTTTCCTCTGATGCCTCAGAGCTCTGTGAGCTCTCTGAACTCTCTTCATCATCTTCTTGAGATGTGTCTTTTTCTCCTGCCTTCTTTTTACGATGGCAATACCTGTTATCAAACAGAGGAATCTGTAAGCACGGCTTCCCCTTCTTAGCTGCTCTGCCCCAGACAGCAAGTGAATTTTGATTGGGAATTAATAGGGCTTTGAGTGATGAAAATGCTTGATATCCATGATACTGTCATTCTAACAACTCTATAAATTAGACCTATATTATTATCGCACAACTGCAAAGAGTGCAGCTGAGGGTGGCTTACAGAGGGAGTCCAGGACAGGGCCTTGGTTCGAATAGGGATCTTCTGAGTCCATAAATCATTCACCAGGCACTATGTGGAGGCCTTCTTAATGAAGTCTCTTGCTTCCATTCCCAGAGTTGAGATGTTACCACTGCATAGCTATAGTCTGTGTGCACACAAAAGCTAAGTGCCCGTGGACTCACCACACGAGAGCTCCGATGCCCAGCAGGATCACAAGTGTCACCAACACCCCCACCACAGCTTTGCGCCCTGCGGAAGAAGCACAGGAATGCCATGGCATTGGAGGCCTAGTAGAACTGAAAGCTTTCCCCTCTGAAACAAAGGCTCATCCTTAGTGTGTTTTATGTATTTCTTTTTAAAAGAGTATCAGCTAAAAAGCCCTGCTCTAGTTTGTCCAAAACTTTTCACAACATGTAGGTGCTGTTGTGCAGCGACGTTCAATTGCCTTGAACTTGCCGGGCTGCTTCCTTGTGCGTAACTTGTGAATGTATTAGCAAGAACTCCTTGAATACAAGGTTATGGCGAGATTGGAAGCAGATTGTTAGTCTGTGTGTGTTGGTCTGGTCTGGTCTGATTCAGTTAAAGCAATGATCCTTAAGGTAAGAAGATACGCTCCCAGCTCTGCCTTTAAAAATAAGACAAACTTATTTGTCATTTCTACTATCATCCAGGTGAAGGAAAAGGAGAAAGCAAAGTAACCTTGTCACCTTCTACAGACCAGAAATTAAGGCAATGGGAATATTCGATTTTGTTTTCATATTCTTCCTCCAAGGAATGCAGGGCAACATATACCGTTCCCTTTCCTTCGGCTCTCATTTGCACCCTCAGAACAATTTTGCAGGTTAGCGGAGAGGGTTCAGCAAAGTTTGTCTGGCTAGCTTCACAACATTAGGCCTCAGGACTTCCCAGTCTCCGTGAAATCGGCCTTTTCCTGAAACGTCTCATATTTTACTTGCAGCCACTGAGACTGCACACCGGTTCACTCAACTGCAATTGCATTGTGGGTCTGGACAGAAGGAAGCACAGTCCTGTTGCTTGCCTTCCCCAGTCTGCACAAGAGATGTTGGGGTATTGGCTTGGATCTTGATTTAGCTATACTTAGGGTAGCCCTAGTGAAATAGTGGGTCTTACTGATCATGCCTAACTTCAGTCTCAATGATTTTGCCTTTTCAGTTAAGTATCACTTTATTTGAGTCCAACAAACTGTTTTCGTTGCATTTCGTATTGCAGCATTCCTGTCAGGACCCCACGGTGACATCTTTGGATCTATTCTAATTTGTTTGTCCACAACAAGCTAAAGAAAAAGCCTAGTAACACACATTTGCCGTGCCACATTGTCGCTCAGTTTGTACCAAAAGGTGCAAAACTGAGGTGGAAGTGATGCTGTGGTTGGTGGAGTTATAGCCCTAAGGATGGAGAAAGTCAGTTACCTGCACATATCATGGGATCGTAGCAGGAAACTTTGAGGAGCCGGCAGTTCACACATTGGGCCACTTCATAGGGTTTGTACCGGAATTGACCTGTGTAAGTGAGAATTTTCAGTTAGACCAACTCTAACCCTAACCCTTTTGGATCACTTGGGCTTATCTGGAGTTTTAAGAAAAACTTGGCACTGGAGGCAAGTTTGCTTTTGCAGCATGTTTGTCTCCCAGTTTGTTTTATTTTTTAAAAATAATGAAAAATCAAGAGGGGTCTGGAAGCCACCAAGAAGATGTCTGCAGTGGCTTTCAGCGATTCTCAGGGAAAGCAGGCAAAGAGGAAAAACATGGTTTGCCTCCACATCCGAAACACAAAGCATGGTTTGGTTTAGAGGTTGAAATGTATGAATAATTAGTGCAAACCACGATTAAGCATTACATGTGAACTGACTGAAGATAATGGGCTGACTCTATGCTGGGTCTACATTTAGTATGACCAAAGGGACAATCCTATGCAAGTTTAGAAAGGGGGGGGAAACCCTGCACCTTCCAGCATTCCCCCACCACCTGTGGTGTAAGTTGCAGGCCTTTTTTCTGCCTAAACTTGGATAGGATGGAACCCTAAATCTGTTCTAAGCCAATGGATTTGAACCAAAATAACCAGTAAACTCTGTTTTGACTTGCCAAGCACTGATGCAGCTTAGAATTGTATGTACAAAATTCTGTCTGCAAAATATTTTTCATTTCCCTCTCCTTCCACCTCACCCATTCTGTGCTGACAAATCACACTGTGAAAACCAAAGCTGATTTATTTTGAAGCTTCACGTAGCAGTTATGTCTTCTCCACTCCACACTCTAGAGTATTCAGTGGAAAGGGCCAGTTCACCCTATGCTAGGGTTCCAATTTGGTAAGAGGGCAGAGGGAAGATGTGCACCTACTCCATATAAAAGTGAAAAAAGGTGCAGCGGTGAGATAAGGATTTAGTATATTGTGGCCTATTTCACAACACCATAACCATTAACTATTCACAGTTAAACTGGTGGAGGAGGAGGCCAAACATGAACAACATGACCTTGTAAAGACTCTGAATATCATACTTGCTGGACTTTTTCTAAAAATGTCACAACAGTAGGGCCCACACATTCTGCTTCCAAGGCAGGACAGGAGATTTTGGGAAAGGGGCTTTTATTTGTTACTTAACTGGTATCCTGTTCCATTTTCTGTCCACACCATCTGCTCAAGATTTGCTGGTGCAGCTCTGTATGCAGAACATGGCTTATCTCCGCCTTCTCCAGTCTGACATGATTCAGATGTGTTGGTTTTCCATCTCCAGCCAAGAGCTGACGGGAGTTGAAATCCTACACATCTGGATGGTAGCAGGTTGGGAAATTCCGGTATAGATAAGAGGTGTGTGCCGCCCTTGGGCCCTGGTTCATGAACCTCGACCTTGGAGAGGGGAAGAAGGTCCAATGCCAAGCTGAGAGGAATGGCTGTTTCCCACCCAGCATTTAGCACTGGCAGTGAAGATCACACACTTTAGACATTTTAGAACACATGCACTGATATACATAACACATAACAGATGGCCAAGAGATGTACATCTGGTTTAGACATATGGACTCACCACAGGAAAGGCTGCAGACTGTGTGGTTATAAGCATGGAGGAGAGAAGGGGAAGAAGAAGGATGAGTGAAAGAAGGAGCCTCATGAGTCATCTCTCCAGCCTAGCCAAAGAACCCAAGCAGAAGACTGTCGCCTGGTCCTACTCCACCTAACAGGTTATCCCAAACTTGCATTAATTCTCACTGGCTGGACTGTATGTTTTTCCTGAGAGTCCCACCGCCGCATTCTCTTATAACTGGCAACCACATCCACTCTCATTGCCTGTGTTAGTTAATCCAGAAGAAGTATTCCAATGTTCACCCAAAATGGATTAAAACCCCCACATTGCCAATAAGCAAGCTTGGAAAGGTGATCTTGCGGGCACAAATGCAGGTCCTTGTGAGCACGGGTGTGTGAGGACAAGGTCAGGGTCAAGGCTCAACATATTGGGAGCTTTCCCAAGAGCCACTGCTCTGGCAGGAAGCTGCTCACAAAGGTCCCTTTTCTTCACCTCTGTAACCTGCATGATAACCCACCTCACACTTTGGTCCTGACAGCAATGGTGGTGAACAGCAGCAGCTGCAGATGCCAGGGCTGGCTTCCTTGCTGGCTCTCTGCCTGGTATGCTAGCAGGAAGTAGCAGTGATGAAGAAAAGGGGGAGAAATTGCTGGTGACAGCGGTGGTAAAAAAGCAGGCTTACTATGGGAAGAGACCCATACAAGCTGCCTTCCCCAAGGGCCCCCATAAACCTGCCATCAGGGCTGGTGGGGGAAGCCTTTCTGGCAAAGGAAGTGTCACAATCTCCCTGCCAGATGAAACACGGATCCTGTTCACCAGGAGTCACTTTTCCCATTTCAAAAAAGCTTCTTGAGACAACATTGGATTCATCTGAGAGCCAAGTGTGGACAGAGAGCCAGTGTGGTGTGGTGGTTAAGAGCACGGGACTGGGACTCAGAGGATCTGGGTTCGAGTCCCCGCTCAGCCATGGAGCCAACCGGGTGACTCTGGGCCAGTCACAGACTCTCAGCCCAACCTACCTCACAGGGTGGTGGTTGTGGGGATCAGATGGAGGAGGAGAATGATGTAAGCTGCCTTGAGCCCTTTGTAGGAAAAAGGCAGGATATAAATCACAATATAAAATAAATCAAATAAATCTGTACATAGCATCTTGGCCCTTCCCACTGTGCATACAAAGACATTCCTTGGTTCTTACCACTCCATAAACAGTGCCATACAACCTCTTCACATTGCTTTCAATATGGCTGGGCTCATAGAGTGGCCCTGTGCCCTACTTTAATGAGTGCAGTCCTCTAGTGGAAGAGTGGTCCTGTCCAAGTCCCGTTTGTAGATAAAGAGCCAGGAGGAGGAGGGAGAAGAGGGCAGGGAAGGCTCCAAAGCTGCCCGTCCACAGTGAGCACCTGGGCATCTTGGTCAGCATCAAGAGAGATGCCAGGATGTTTGCTGGTTTGCATGGGCACCACATGGCCTCCCAGTCATGCAGCCTAAAACAAGGAAGCTTCCTATGGTTGTGCACCTTTCATTAACACGAGTTGAGGAATGTGGGGTGCAGGAGGCACTTACGTTCCTTCAAGAAGGCTTTAGATGCCTCTTCCAATCGCTTGATGAAGTTCTTTTTTTCTGATTCTGCCTCCTTCATAAGGAGTTCACGATCTGTGGATAAAGGAGGCAGGTGACCGAAGCCAAACCTCTGACTTTTAAAGAAAGGTTAGAGCCAGGACCAGGTCTAGCACTCAAGTGGCACCTGGCATGAGGGCATCTGATAAAGCTGCTAAAATGAAGTGCTTTGGCTATTCCATATGTGAAAGGATTTTTCCCAAACTAGGAGAAGCTGCTAAACCAACTATAAAACCTCATGGCACCTCCCAGACATTCTTCAAATGACAATTTTCTCAAATGCCCTAGAATGTTGTTCTTGGTCATGTTTTAATGCATCATTTTTAATGTACTGGTCTGTTAATGAATAGAAGTGGGACAGAGGGTGTTTGTACCCACAAAGGTCCTTGCCTACGACATCATTTCTAGACCCAAGGCAGCCTTCCCCAACGTAGCAACCAAGCTCAAACTGCAACTCCCATAATTCACATTGGCCCTACTGGCTGGGAATTATGGGTAGTCCCAACACATTTGAAGGATTCTAGATTGAGGAACCTGTCCCAGAGTGAGAATCAACTGAGTGGGGAGGGTTCTCGAAGATGCAGGATGGCCGGATGAGCAAAGTGGCGGGCCCACTCATATCTCCGTCCCGCAGCAACAGCACAGAATTCTTATAATATCAGTTGCCTGTGGGCAGCTCTTCTCTGTGCCCGAGAGCTCAGTACTCCAGAAATAACCTCCAAATTAATATACGCGTGATCTATATGGTCTATTAAAAATACACATTGTCCTTGAGCATTCTGAAGATGGACCTAAAAAGGATCCACCTTTGGGGAACACACGAGTTGATCCCTCAAGTGCTTTGTGAGTGCCCTGTCTGAGCCCTTGCAAAACGCTTGTGGGGGTTCAGCGCTGCCCCTGCGCCTGCTCCACCCTGAACAACTTCCGTGTCCCCATTGTAAGGCAGAAGTGGCAGGCAGGGGTGCGTGTGGAGGTGAGCAAAGGACACTGCTCACCTCAGCTCTTCCTATTGACATTTGCACAGTCTGTAGAAGGGCAGCGATGACGCCGGATCAGGGAAGGGGTTGTAACTCAGCGGAAGAGCCCCTGCTTTGCATGCCGAGCGCCCGGGCACCATCCCTCTGTGACACCTCCAAGTAGAGAAGGGAAAACTCCTGCCTGGAACCAGCCGCATGCAGCCACTTGCCTTCTGATCCCACAGTGCTATTCTGGGACTCTTAAGCTCACTGACCACTGCGGATGAAACCTAGCCTGCCTGTGTGTCCTACTTTACAGGGGGCAGTCCTCTCACCGAAAGGCTGTCAGAGATCCTCTGCCTGAAGCACTTTCCAGGCCGAGATAAAGAGCCCCTAAGACAACAGGTGAACCGCAGGGGCCTTGAACTTGTCCACCAGCAGTTAGCTGGAAGGCAGGTTCAGCAAGCACACTGCTTGCATGGTCGCCACTTTCTCCCACGATGGTAGGATCTATTATCCTTCTATTTCAATGAGAGTTGTTATTACATTTGCATCTAGAAATATGGACTGGAATTTACCAATGGTATGCAACCAAGTGTCCTCTTCTGCAAATGCCATCCTGGTGAATATTTGTCCCTACCCCACAACTGGAGAAATGCTGTGACACTGTGTTTGCCCTTTTCTGTCTTGTTTGACCAGCAGCCATCCAAAATATTAACTGTGCCCATCATGAAAAGGATGTGGCTTATCAAGCTACTGCCTGGTTGCAGTTGTGCAGCAAATGTCTGGAAAGAGAGGAACAGGCCAGCTCCTACCGTTACTGTTTTTCTTGATAATCCGGTCAAGGTGAAGGAAGAGAGTTCCCGCCTCACGCTCCATGTGCTCCCGTTCTGCAGACCAAAGAGCAGACAGCAAGACCAGTCTGAAGTCTGGGGCTAATTCTGTCTTTTGTGCATGGCCAACCCCTCTGCAGAACCCACCAGCTGAATCCAGGAACAACCCCAAATTGCAGGGGGAAGAGAACCCCGTTCAGAACAGGCTGGCAGCCCAATTCCCAGACCTGCAAACTGCCAACCCACAGGGTCTCTGTCAGACCAGGATTTGCCCTCTGTCTCTTAGTCCTCCTTGAAGCCATGATCGCATCCAGGCACTGTTTCAAGATGCGCACAAACTCTCCTGATCCAGATAAACATGTTGACAGTTTGTCTGCCATTAGGAACTCCTGCTAAGCTTCTGAGGAGCCCAAAGCTTCCTGAGGACACCGAGGGAGCACGAAATGGAGAAAGGAACCCGCAGAACCCAACAGCGTACCCAGAACACCGCCATGCGTAACTGGGTGCTGGGCGCCTTCTGTGCCTTCACAGAAGCCATTCCACCCACGGCCGAGCCTTTATCCAGAAGGGTCCTCTACTCCTCTCCTCCCACCCACACCGCAGAGAGTGACAACCAAGAAGGGAAGGATTTCATATTGCCCTCAGGATCCTGAGCTCAAAATGCACAGAAGCAAACCTTCCTCCTTTCAGTCATTCAAGCTAACAAAACAGCCCTCATTCCTTTATCATAGTATGGCATTAGCAACCAGGGCCAGCCCAAGACATCTGCTGCCTGAGGCAATGCAGAAAATCCCACCCCCCATGCATGCGCACGCACGTGTGTGTACACACACACACTCCTGAGTCAGGGTACACAGTGCCCAAACCTAGCCCTGATACGTTGGTACATGAGGCAGAAAATCCCATAAGCACCTCTCCCCTTTCCTGGCCATAGAAATACTAACTTAATGAGGTAAATATGAAATCATCTGCTGCCCTTTTATGGCACCCAAAAGCTGCTCCCTGAGGCCACTGCCTCCCCCCCCCCCCCCCGTGGCAAGGCTGCTTCTTTTCCTTCTGCCACAACAGAAGTCAAACAGCCTCCATCTTGGATTCCGATTGGCAGGTGGACTTATTACTCCAATCAAGCCGCTTTCAGCCCAAGGGCCAAATTTCAGATAAGCACACAGGGGTTGAATTGCACTAGTGGGTGGGGCAACACTTCCAAAAATACCAGCCAGTAACTAGGCCTTGTGGACCCCAGGCGGATGGATGTAGTCTTCAGGTGTGCTGGATTTCACCTGCTGGCCTGAGCGTCAACACTCCTGCCTTATATAAACTGTGCTTGGGTAGCCCCTTAGTATGGTTGACTGGGCCAGATAATTCTCTTAGCATCTTCGCCATTGGCCCAACGCAGCCTAATCCTGATTTTCCTGAACTTTTGTTCATCAATGGTTTTTGTACGGATTTAAGTACTTAAATTTAAGTACCAGTTTAAGTACTATGGATGGACTTGCTGTATAGTGGTTCCTATCATGGTGCTGCCCAAGGTCAATGGACTGGATCCAGATTCAGTCATACTTAAGGGTAGGCCCCTTGATACAAATTGTAGATAAGTTAGTCACAAGTAATTTAAGTAACACTTCCTTTAATGGATCTATTCTGAATACACTCACAAGAGCCAAGCAGGGCTATCATGGATAGGACATTTTGGAGGGTATCCATTCATAGGGTCACCATAAGAGAGACAATTCGATGGCATGCAACAACATGGCTAAATCTGACCCAGTATGAACAACTGACAGCAGAATGGACCGTTCTAGTCCAGCTTAAGACACTGGCTTCTCCATTATACATTTTGGTGCATTCCTTCTCAATTGCTCGGCCCTTCCTCTTCCCTTAATGCCGTACCCAGAAATCCTCTGCTGTAGGAGGCAGGATCCCCTGCTTTCCCCAGGAAAAGCTTTCCCAGTGTGTCGGTGGCCTCCGAGTCCCGGCCAAGCAGCAGATAAGCATCGTAGCCAAAGTACAGAGCAGCATCTGGCCAGCAGCGGAGGCATGTGCCGGCCAGTTGCATGGGCAAGGCCCAAGCGAGAAATCCTAGCAGAGACGCTTTAGCCATGGCTGCCACAGCAAAGGCTCCACTTCCCATCCAGCCCCTGCTATCAGCTGCTCTCCTGCTCTCCAGCCTCCCCACTTGCTTCTTGCATCACTTCCTGTTCTACTTCCGGCATCACAAGAGACTCGCGCCAAGCGCACCGCCTCTTTCCTTGGCAACGTTTCCTGGCGTCAAGGAGCTACATCTCTTGCAGCAAGGGGGATCCCTTGGCAACGGCACGAGCCCCCGAGGCAGCTGCTGTGGCTATGGTGCCCCAATCTCTTCTGGTGTTCCCCCTGTGGCTCTTATCCTGCCCAGCAGTGGCTGGGTGCCTTCAGTGTGACCGCCGCTTCTTGGACTCTGTGGCAACCGTGCTGAAGGAAACGTTACCGGAAGACCTGCCCGACCGTGACTCCTTCATCGAACGGCACATCCAGGCCTTGGGCGCTCTACACGGCACCTTCCTCCAGAAGAAATACGAGCGGATTCTGGGTGCGGCCTGCATGAAGAAGGCTTGGCAGAGCTGGGGAAGCCAGGACAGAGAGGTGGCCTAGCAAGGCTGGGCTTATATTTGTGGATGCGTCTCTTTGCAGATGTCCGCGGAGTGATGTCTCTCAAAGCAGACATTATCAATCAGTTGCGAGCGATGAAGAAAAATGGCACGTGGAAAGGTGAGCACAGGAAATGTAGAAGCAGGAACTGGGCTGCAGGCACCTCCTGCCAGTTTTTCACACGGTTCTCTTGAGGCTGGAAATCCAGTCACTCAGTAAAGTAGTTCTCTTTCCCAGCATAGTCCTGGAAGGCAACTCCTGGCATCCCTCCCCTGGCCTGACCAATGGCTGTGCTGCTTGGAGAGGACAGCAGTTGTAGTTCAGCCTATCCGGGGAACACCAGACTGGGGGCAGGAGGGGGGGCGTTGCTGTGCATTGTGAAGCTGCGACCTGCTTAACCCAAGACGAAATTAGACAGGACTGGACAGTCAAGTGCAGCTGATAAGCCAGGCTGGATTCAGATTCAGTGAGGCCTAGGTGACCACTCGAACATCATCCCAAAAGAGGAAACTCATGCATACAATGTGCAGATGCCGATTGCTATGCTTAGCTGTGGAGTTTGAAATAATTGTAGTAATTTAGATAGAGGTACAATGGGTCTCCTGCCCTGGTGGGAGCTGTTGATGCCTCAAGGCTTCTGCTGCTCTTCTCCTTTACTGTTAAACCTGACTTGGACCTGACTTGTCCTCTATAAGCTAAGACTCCTGGCCACCCTAAGCAAGCCTGTCCTTTCCTTGGCACTACAGCAACAGGGAGCTCTGAGCAAAATGGCTGCAAAACCTGTCCTACAGATTACTTTCTGTTTGGTGGGTCATGAGTTATGCAAGCCCGAAGGACTCCAACAAATTGGGACAAGTTGTTTTAAATGTAAACATTATCCAAAACATATTCCTAATCTTAAATCCATGCAAAACTAGGGATGATGGGAGTTGTAGGCCAAAGCATCTGGCCTACGGAAGGGGCAAGTTGCCTGCTGCTGATGACAAGAGTTTCCTGCTGCGACTCAGGTTTAAGGGGACAAGCCTTCCTACATTGAGCACTTACCCCAAAATCCTCCAACATTGTCAGGCTGAACTTGTAATCCAGCTCAGTATGAATTCTCTTGCCCTGCTCCCCCCCCCCCACCCACCTTACAACATTTACCTCTTCCTCCTCCCTCTCCTATAGGCGTTCTCCTGTGGCAACTTTCCATGTACCAGCTCAGAGTCTCCCTGCGAAGCCGCATGCAGAAGATGCTAGAGAAATTTGCTGATCTTGGTAGCAATCCCGAAGGGAAACCAGGGAACTAAATTGCCAGTATCATTGCTCCATCCCTCTTGCCAATGTTGCCTTCATAATGCCAAAGAGGCAGGAGTGCTTCTGGTTACAGCGTATTACTCGCAGTTGGGCAAGGGTCTTCTTTGCCCAAAAGTAGAATGAATGCTACAGCTTAAAAAGAAACCAATGTACAACTGAAAGTACACAGTTAAAACAGCAGTGAGGTGTTGGGGGATGACCAATACACAAGTCCACACTGCACAATACGTAAGACTCACTGCAGTGTTTGCACTACATGCTACTAGTTAAGGGAGGTTTGCAGGCAGAGCAACAAAAGGAAGCCAGCAGGCGACCCGCTGAATTGCAGTAACTGCAGCAGATTTAAAATGCACTCATTTGTATTTAGGAGGTCCAGGCTTCTTGGAGGAAGAGCTTCAGTATAAGATATAAAGGGAAACACAGTCATTATATTGCTATTCTGGGTTGGGTTCCTTGTGCTGTCTAAGTTAATGAGTTAGCTAACACATAATTAACCAATATACAGGCTGTGTGATGTACATAATACAGTACTCCAAACAAAGAAACAAAATAGCCCCCATAGCACATAGTTCATTAATTTTATGAAAATAAAATAACCATTGATAACAGTTTATACATTTTATATAGACATTTTAGACAATAATTTATACACATGCATAGAGTTGCCCCCTTAACCTATTTTGTTGTGTGAGCCACCCTGAGAACTTTTTGTTATAGGCCAGGATAAATAAATAAATTGCATACTAGATAGGGACGATTCCTTCAGAGATTTAAGTCTCTAACCAATCTTATCTTTTCTTCCTCCATTCTCACCGTCCCCTCAGCATGTTCAGAGGACTGCAGTAAGTATGAAGCACAACTCCCCTGCCATTGTGGCATTCCTTCAAAATCTTCCCCGGTGCCCGTTTTGTTCCATCATCCCTGGGAGCAGAACTGGATGTGTCCCTGGTATGGACCGACCCCCTTGCCTGTGGGGAACTCATGAGCAACAGCACCCTCCTGCCCATGTTCCCCAGCAGCCGGTAGTTCCCAACCCTAGTGTGTTTGCGTTGAGTTGAAATTTTAACTATTGTTGCTATTAATCTCTTGCAAATTCTCCCCAGCCTAAGGGAAGGGAGCAATATATTAAAAAGTCAGTCAGTCAATCAGTGTCATGTGGGTTTTTTCCCCCTAGCTGTGACCGAGGGCCCCATCTTGGATTGCTGGACCTGCCTGCGTATTGCCACCCAGTGTTTCGATGGAGAGCTCTGTGGAGGTATGACTGGGGATGGGAAAGGGACCCTTTTGAGGTTCTGCTTTCAGTTATACCTATTCATTCATTCATTTATTTATTTATATCCCACTTTTCTTTTTAAAGAGCTCAAAGCAATTACATAATTCTCCTCCTCCTGCACCCAATCTTACCCCCACAACAACAACCCTGTGAGGTAGGTTGGGCTGGGAGTCCGTGACTGGCCCAAAGTCACCCAGTGAGCTCCATGGCCAAGTGGAGACTAGAAGTCAGGTCTCCCGAGTCCCAGTCCCACACTCTCAACCATTATACCACACTGGATCTCTTTTGGGGTTGAAGTGTTGGACTCTGACCAGGGAGAGCCTGGTTTGACTTTGAGCAAAGAGCCTGGTTTGACTTTGAGAGAGCCTGGTGCTCTCTCAGGGCTTCTGCATCAAATGGCTAATGCATTGCCTTTCTTCCATCTTCATTCTTGGTAGAAAATTGCATCCTTTATAGGGTTTCCC
This sequence comes from Varanus salvator macromaculatus, assembly GCA_023646645.1. Classification (NCBI taxonomy): domain Eukaryota; kingdom Metazoa; phylum Chordata; class Lepidosauria; order Squamata; family Varanidae; genus Varanus; species Varanus salvator. Next base: position 2,669,992 of record JAIXND010000781.1, read on the forward strand.
CGCTCTGCCTTTCTGTATATTCTACTAACCAACCACAAGGTGGCACTGTGGTATGGCTGCGCAAGGGCAGCTTTGAGTCAGTATGTGAGGCTTTTGTTTCAATTTGTCATGATTTAAAATTTAGTACCAGCTTTTCCTCCCTGTAAAATATATTGTGAAAAAAGCTGGAAAACACAGGAGATGCTCTGGAAGACAACGATGTTGTGAAAGGGCCCCTAAGCTTGCATGATCACAAGCACACGATAATACTGGAAGCTCCCAGTAACCTGTAATAAAAATTGTTCTGGGAATACATATTCAAGGGTCACATTGGCACTTTCACTGTCTGCCCTCCCAGCTGGCCCCCAAAGCCTGTGTCTTGGAGGAAACACATCCCAAATTACATGCCCTTCCAATGCAGAAGCTGCCATTTAGGTGGCTGGACTGGGCTGCAGACAGGGAGGGTCACGCCAACCCAGCTAAGACCCCAACCCACAAACTAGCTTGAAAGGGTGTTTCCGTTGCCTCCTAGTGGAAGACAGACATCTTGCAGAATACAATGAAGTCGTTCTTTACGTGTTCCTCGTCTGCGAGTCCGTGCTGCTGACTTCAGTTACGCTTGTGTGAGTAGATGGCTCTGCTTTCCCATGGGATTCAGGAATCCAGACTTTTAGGGATCCTGATCCGCCTGTCTGTACATGCCTTCCTTCCCAGATAAGCTACAGGATATTAGTCCTATAAACCCTATTGTGATTCATAAGACCATCCTGGCCTCCTCAAGCACCTGGGACTTCTTGCTGTTCCAATTGACTTGTCACACACTGCTTATTCTCCCAAAATATCAGTAGGCGTGTGACTGCCTGCTAGCATGAAATGTGATTAGGGTTTGAATTGGAGGTCTGTGAATATCAGCCTAATTGTTTTTCAGATAAATATGCAAAATCAAGATTCTAGTCCTCATGGTCCCACAAAACATTCCTGAATGTCTCCATGTTGGTAACTTCTTTCTCATTTAGAACATTCAAAAGCATGAATGATTGAGACAGGATAATTTAGACCAAGCTGAGTTGATATGTGCTTAATTTATGCACTGTGAGTAATGTTTAACAAATGGCTTTCCTAAATCCTATGCATGTTTAGACAGACAGAACTACAACTTCCAGCATTCCCAAAAAAAGCAATGCTGGCTGCGGAATGCTGGGAGATTTAGGATTTTTTTTTCCTATTTAAACATGGATAGGTTTATACCTTTGGTCTTCCTTATCCCATTTTCTAGCCTCCGATTTCCTCCTCTAATTTGGTATTTCTTAAATAACAGGGAATGATTCCCTTTGGAGAGGTATGTCCTCTTGGAGAGAGGAAGGATCCTCAGCAGGGCTGTTAGTGATTAAAATGTCACATTCCCCCTCTGCTGTCTGGCTGGTCCCAGTTTTCCAACTAGGCAGCAACAGTGAAAAGCAATGGTGCCCCAGACCACCTGGATTCTCCCCCTGTCGCTGCCTCCACTGCCGTGCAGCCATATTTTGCCTGCCCCCAGATTCCAGGGAAGCTCAGGAAACAAAGGGCCGCCATTGCAATTAATCCTGGAATGCTGATTCCATGTCAATCTTGGAGCCTCCTGAAGGCCTGTTGAGAGAAGGAAGGTGCTCTTGGCCTACTGGTGCCCTTCAGCAGCCTTGCGTGCACCTTTTTGAATCTCACCCTATATTGGGACTGAGGGTGGGCGGGGGCCGGGGGGAAACCAATATACTCAAAAAGGGCAGGGTGACTCCTCAGCGTCTGAGAGAAGCGTCTCCCTGGGGCAGCTGGCTGGAGCGTCCTGGGCCAGTACAGCAGCTCACAGCCACAGCAAGCCTAGGTTAAGAAGGCCTCGCGCCTTGATCGGCGCCTGGGCCTGTTCTGGGTGGTGGGACAGCCCTCTCCGCATGCTGTCACTTCATCCTGCTGCCATGTGAAGACCAGGCCGCACTGCCGTTCAAGCACAGCCAGGCATGGCTCTTCGCTGAACCTGAGCGCTCCCTTCCAGGTACTTGGTGTGTTTCAAGCACAGGAGGAAGATGTTGCAGAAGGCACTGGCCCAGTAGACGTGTGGAGAGGCTTCTTCAGCAGGCCCCGTCCTCCAGCAACCTCTGTGGCTTTCAGCTGGTTAGACCAAATAAAGCACTGCCACTCGTAAGCGGGAGAAGGTTCCTGTTTCAAGCACAAGAGGTGCCATGCTAGGGCGCTGCTTCGCCTGTGGAAAGGCTGGGGCAGAATCTCTGCCGTCCCCAGGTAGGACTGGGACCGCTCATTGTCAGCAAAACCAGGCCAGCTGGTGGTTTGGCCTGGGACAAGGCCGCTCCTGTGGGTTTGCTGGCCCACAGGGTTCTCCAAGAAGAGAGTGATCCCTGGTGAATTCATGGTAGGAAAGTTGCTGGGCTGCCCAGACATGCTCAGAGGAACTAGGATTCCCCAGGTGTTGGCCAACACCCAAGCATGGAGCAAGTTTACAACAAAATAGGTGGGTGTTTATTGTGGGAAGTTTAGGAAAGGGAAGAGGATTGTGTGATTTGGGGCAGAAAAACTGTTTTAAGGTTAATTTGTTGTCTTGTTGTATAGTTTAGGATTTTTAAATTGTGTTTTGTATACTGCCTGAGAATCTGCTCAGGGCAACCTAAATCTAATTTTGAAAAATAAATATGGTGAAGTGATATGGATCAAATCCAAGGCTTCACATTTGAGGCTTCAGTGGAATCTTTCCAGCAGTTGTCCCTTGAAGGCGAGAAAAGATCAAATTTTGACTAAACATACACCAGTAGCCGGTTTCTCCAGTACATGAGTATCCTGAGGGAAAAGAAAGAATTAGGATGCAATCCTATGGAAGGGTAAACAGAAATAATGCCCTAAAATTCTCATTATGCTTCATGCAGAGTGAGCTGCAGATGCCTTTGATTGGGGGCTGTGGGAGAGTGGCAATGTAATTATAGCATTTAAATGCTACTAAAGATCTATCAAAAAGCATTAAAAAGTAAAACCATTAAATCTGCACCTTTTAAAAGGCTAAATGAAAAAGATACATCTTCACACTCTTTATGAAAGCCTAGAACAGTGATGGCGAACCTTTTAGAGATCGAGTGCCCAAACTCCAACCCAAAACCCACTTATTTATCGCAAAGTGCCAACACTGCAATAACACCTGAAAACTGAGGTTTTAGTTTAGAAAAAACACCTCACAGCCATCCCAAGCAAATATATATATATATATATCCTTGGCAGCGCACTGAACAGCAGTGTGAAAGCTTGGATGAGTCGTGGCTAATGAGTCGTGGCACGTGATGTCATCGCCTGGTGCCATTACTCCTATCCGAGCATGTACATGGCCCCTACGTGTGCTATTATCCAATGCTCAGTTGCTCGAGTGACTTGGCTTGCACGACGACAGAGAGGGCTCTGTGTGTCCGTTGTGGCACACATGCCATGGGTTTGCCACCACTGGTCTAACCCTACCCTGGTGCACTCCAAGAAACCTAATACAGGGCTAAGATACCATTGAAAAGAGGGCGATTTTGAAAAAGCCTTCCTTGAGTAGCTTTTTCTGCACTGCTCAACATTTCTGCCCATTCTAAACACATTCCAAGCATCAAAATCATGGCAGGACACCTCGTTTTCCTAACCCTAGACCAGTGATGGCGAACCTTTTAGAGACTGAGTACCCAAACTGCAACCCAAAACCCACTTATTTATCGCAAAGTGCCAACACTGCAATAAAAACGGAAAACAGCCAGTCCAAGCAAATATATATATATCCTTGGCAGCGCACTGACTAGCCATGCGAAAGTTCGGGCGAGTCACGGCTAATGTGTTGCAGCTTGTGACATCATCACCTGGCACCACTACTCCTTTCTGAGCATGCGCATTGCCCCTATGTGCGCTGTTATCCGATGCTCAGCTGCTGGGGCGATGCTGGGGCACCTTGGCTCGCATGCCGACAGAGAGGGCTCTGTGTGCCCACTGTGGCACAGGTGGCACAAGATGAGGATGGCCTGTAGCTCTTCAGGGAACACACGAGACCAGGCAGGTCATGGCGCCCTCAGAAGGGTCTCTCGTGCAAATCTGAATAGCCAGGCAGGTCCACGGCAAGGCACGCCCTGTTCTGGGGTGTGGGTTACAGCTGATGCAACGAAGGTCTCTTCATGATACTCACACGCCGATTATCACCACAAATAGCAGTGCACCCATCCATAGGACAATGGCGAGTCCAGTTCGGGCGATATCAGGATCCTTCAAGGGCTTCCCAAAGCGAAGTGACAGGCGTTCCTGGGCATCAACTGCAGGCAGAGATCTCAAATTTGGTTTTTGACGACAATTTCTGCCCACAAAATCTAGTCCTTTCTCTTCTCCGGCTGGAATCCCTGCCCCTCCCTAACCTGGGGCCTCCAGGTGAATTGGATGGCAGGCTCCCAAATACTGCAACCAGTTGGCTGGGCAATTCTGGAAGTCTCAGTCCAACGCAACTGGAGGGCACCAGGTTGGGGAAGGCTCTCCCCCTTCTCCATCCCCATTCATGATTCTCAAAATGGAAGGCAGCCCTCCATAAGGGCCTAGGACTCGTGCTTAGCCCTGGCACAGAAAAATACGGCTACAACTGGGGTCAAGCAACAAGTGCTAGGCTGCCATAATGGCTGAAAGAGATGGCTGTGAACAAGAAGCCCCAGGTCAAACCTTCCCTCAGCCTGGAATTCGCTGGGTAGGCGTTGCCAGGTCTGTCAGCCCCACTCCTGTATCAGGACAAAATGAGCTAAAGCTCCGCCATAACTTGGCTGCACTGTAAGAACCCCCTTAGATAGATGGGATTTCTGATCTGATCAGGACACCGTGCTGCACGTCTCGTTCCCCAGGTATGCCTCAGAAACAGGAATGTTTGCCTGCTTTGCTCAGTACCCTTTTAGATATGCCCTAATGCTTTGCCTGTCCTAAAGGTTCTTCTTTTCAGGTTGTGTGTCTTAACCCTATTGCTTTACTCTCATGTCCATATAGCAAACGGCCTATGTGATTCCCCACCCTTCTCCAAATGGCATAAGCACCTAATAGGTTATAAAAGCATCTTGTACAGACTCCATCTTGGCAGTCCCTTTGGGGGCTCCCTACATGCCACATGGATTTCCTGAATGTTGGAAGAAACTGCACATATTCTTTGGATTCTACACCCTCGCTCTGGTTCTCCTGTCACCTGCAAAAGTGGAGCGTTACAAGGGAATCATTTCCCACAGAGATAATTTCTTAGATCAACCCTCCATCTCATGACAGGAGATAATTACAGCGACCACCCTTCGAGGGCAGTGCTAAAACCTTCTGAGATATCTTGTGGAGTGATCTGTGCATTCAAAAGTTCTATATATGTGAATATTTGGGATCATGACTCCCCTTGCTCTTCAGTCACTAGGAACTAAAGCTTTTTACTGTGGTGGAGGTACACATTTGAGTGCATGGGGCTCAAAACTCCCTTCCTGCCATAATTTTGTTAAGCGGTGTGCTTCTGTAGCTTGCAATAGCTTTTGTGAACCATTGTTTGATACATATGAGTAAGTGCTGCCCTCTGGTGGATATAAACCCTCCCCAACTTGAAATCTAATTATTTGGTATTTAATTATTATTTAACTTATTTATCTCCTGCCTTTATGGGCAAAGCTTTCTCAAAGTAGTTTACAAACATACAAGAAATACAACAATTGCACACCATCGCGCAAAGAGTTAACTAATTAAACTACATTAAAAATCTCTTCTCAACCCAACACAAAAACGTTTTAAAATCAGACAGTTAAAACCATAAGATATGCATTAGAAATTGTAGACTAGCATCCCTTAAAAGTGAACCACAGCTTCTAGCGCTTCATGGTACATTGAAATATAGTCAGGAAAGGAGCTGGGCATCCCCCCAGTGGAAGGGCATCCTGTCAAGATCACATAAAAGGGTCACCAAGCTGGTGGATTTATTGGTGGGATGGGAGCAGAGCTTCTGCTGCCGAGTTTAGGTCCTGGGCAGGTTGATAGAGGCACAGGTGGTCTTTCAAACAACTTGATTGGAGGGTCGGCTGAGCTCTGCTATCAACCCTCCTCTCTGGATTCAGGTCTGGAGCTGGGATCACTTGGCACTAGCCAAAAAGAGCGACTACAGGGACACGAACCATATCCTTGAGACAGCTTCCTGGTAACCATAGGCTCCTCAGATCAGCTGGTGCTTCATCACTAAAGCAATCCTGTCCAGCTTCCTCATTCCTCTGCATCAAAGGCAGGCAACCCACAGACATATGTGGGTCGTGTGAGTCTCTACAGATGTTTCGGTCTACAACTCCCATATCTTTCATCGTGTGCTAAACTGATGGGAGTTATAGGCCAAATCATCGGGGGTGGCACAAGCTGTCCCCACCCTGGAAGCCTTGGCAGGAACTCAGTCTGACAAATCCGCCTCCCCCCCCGAAAAAACGTGTAACATCCGCCCTCCACACACACGCTGCCCACCCGCCATTAAATCCCCCCAGCGCTTCTACCTACCAAAGCACTGACTTAGCGTCAAGCAAACTGCAGCTGTCTCTTGGCATCCTTTGCAATTAAATGCTTTATATCTGAGCCAGGCTGCAGGAGTGGGAGAGAGAGGGAGAAAGTGTGAATAACCTGACAAGCAAGAGCGATGCTTTGAATACCCCCAGAGTCAGGCCCGAGGAAGGGTTTGAACATCTCTGAGCGAAACCTGCCAAGTTCACCCCCAAGCTCAACCTCTGCTCCTTGCTGCAGAGAGAGACAACATTCTTGAAACTAGGAAGAGTGGAGTCTTCTCAGGAGATACGGGGCTGCAGATGGGAAGCAGGCCCTGGTGAGCATGTGCGGTCTTCCATTCCTCCTCCTGGTACTCATTACGTTAACATTACAGTGAATGTGCTTTTAAAAACCATGTTAGCAATGACAGTCTCTCCAAAGCCCCATTTCTTCATGCATGGAAGACACACTTTATCTCCCTTCTCTTTGTTCCCTGGAACCGCTGGGAGCCACCCCGGAGCTGCTCCTGAGCCACATCCTAAGCCACATCTGTGCTCTCCACAGAACCATAATGGTTTTCATCTTCCTGACTCCCCTCCTCTAATATTCGACAGCGCATTTAGATTAACTCACCACAGCCTTCTTCGTCACAAGCTGTGAGGAAAGAGAAAGTCCGAAACTGAGTGTACAGGCATGCCCCAAATGTTCTGCTATCTGCTAATTTGTTTTCACCTCTGCAACAGAACCATTCACAGTCCCCTTCTGTTCCAGCACTGAAATATTCTAGTTTACACAAGCTGCAGAAGTAGATGAGAAATCTTTTCCTGAAGCGTTCAGCTCCAGAATGCTGGTGTGGGAGTTGTGGGCAGGGAATTTGTATCTGAATGTTCCTTCCCAAAGAACATTTGCCTCCTGGCATCAGAAGAAAGCTTAGTCTTTACCTTGCTAGCCAAACTTTATATGTGAAAGGGGCTTTCCTCTATGGGGATCTAGAAGTAGAAGTTGTTTGTTTATCTGTTTCATTTTTATACTGCCCAAAGGCTGAGGCAGTTATTAGAAGTTAAAATTAGACAAAAGCGTAAAAGGCACACATGCACCACTTAAAAGAACAAAACCATAATAGCAATGGTCGTCGCTATGATTCTGCAAAGAAGCATAGCACTGGTGCAGAATAAAATGGAATATAGAAAAACAAAGTTTAAAAGTTCCAGTACTAAAATACTGGGAAATAAAAAGGTCTTCAACTGGTGCCATATGAAGTAGGTGCCAGACACCTCTTTGGGAAACTCATTCCATGTTCAGGCTTTGAATAATTTCTCCTCAACTAAGCCTGGTGAGGAAGCAAGTTTATGCTGGTGTTTATGTGCTGGGAAGGCAGTTCGCACACATCCTTGGGAAGACTCAGGATGTAGTAAATCACACCTCTCTGTGATGTTCTCCCAGTCTATTAGAACTTATATTTTGTTCTGATGCAAAGTTGGGAGTCTGAGCCTTTGTCAATCAGCATCAAAGCAAGCAGATAAGTATTTGTTAATTGGTGCATCTGTGATTGGTCTGTTTTGCATTCCATAGTAATTAGATAGGCTTCTATTTGAGTTTAACCAAGAAATTATGTATAAGCAGGGGGCTTTTCTTTGTGGACGAAGACACTTGTTGCTTTCAAGGATACTTTGGCAACTTCAACTTCTGCAATTGCCTGTCTGGGTACTTTATGAAACTTACTTGGAAGACCCTAAATGCAGGCTGAAGTTCCTTTTCTTCAACAGGCACATTCAAAGTTACAACCCCACCTCCATCCTCAAGTGGTGCGGTCCAGGAGGAGCTGCACCACTTCATTCTATGCCACAATAACCATAGTAGAGCCCTTGTGGCAAATAATTCCATATGTTCCTATTGTATTGTGTGAAATTCTTTCTTTTGTATACCTGGAACCTCTCATGTATCCAGCCTGAATGACACCAGATTTATTCTTAATAATATTGCTAATACTAAATAGCAACTGTCAGTAAGCTTGACTGATTGACTGCAACTTAATAGGTAGGTTGTGTACATTAATTGTAGTGATTCTACTAAGATTAACACTAGTCATGGAAACAAGGTGGCTGAGGAATAGACAAGACCTCAAAATCTGAGAAATGATCCCAAATCTGATTTGCGAATCTGGGAAGTGTGGGGAAAAATACAAGCAGTGCTGGCGTCAGGTGTGTGCCAAAGCCCGGCAAGGGGCTCCTCGCCCAGTGAGTCCACCTTTTCCCTGCCATGGTTCGCAGCTGCTGCTGCTCCTCTTCCTCCTCATTGCTATAACTTGCTGGCTTCACCAGCACAGGGCAGGGATCTGTGGCCGCAGCATCTGCCACCCCTCCTCCTCACCATCAGCGTGAGGGCCAGAGCAAGAGGCAGGAGGGCACGCAGGCTGCTGTGGGGAAGAGGAGGAGCCTCTCCATGGGGTGTTGTCAGTGGGCCCCTGCTGGGCCATGTCTAGCCGGATGGGATGGGATGGGATGGGATGGGGCAGGATCCAATACCATGTGTCTGGTGCTCCTTTAATGCCTGCTTGAGTTTCAGGGTGGCTTTCCTCCGGAATGCAACCAGTTCTTCCAGCAGAGCCTGGTCTGTGAAGAGATCAAGAAGATGCACTTTGGGGGGTGGGTGAAGGTGGCTGATGTGCACCCCTGATGTGCACCCCTCCTCATGAAATATCCAGGAGCGTTTTTCTGGTAAAGGGCCTATTGGGTGGGAGGAATGAGTGAAGCAAATCAGTTGCAGCAGCCCAGGGAGCTGCAGACTCGGTCACAAGGCACTCGGTCTGAGGGAAGGCGGTGTTTGGATCCTCACCTGAAAGACTGGTTTGAAGGAGACGCTCTGTGCTGAGCCTCACCTCGTGGATCAGGGCATCAACTTTGCTTTTAACTGGGGAGGAGAGAACGACAAGCCGCTGTCCTAGCCTGAACCTGCACAGAGTTTGCACCTGTTACCTGCAGAGGGGCCAGGGAAAGACTGAGTGTGGCCCATGACTGCAACAAGCAGAGCAACCCGGGGCGATTTCAAGAGAAAAGCGCATTTCAGAAACAGCACAAAACCCGAACGAGTGCTACCTTAGAGCCCAGCCTTCCCCGATTTGATGACTTCCTTATGTGTTGGACTAACCAGCCATGCTCAAGGGCTCTGAGTTGGGGGAACCTGCCGTAGCCTCAAGTGGTTTGGTATCCACACTTTCCAGCTGCTCTGCTCTGAGCCATCCAAAAGCCTCCTGCTCTAGTAACATTGGCCTTTTTGCTTGCTGTTCCTTATGGCTGGAGTTGTCTTCCAGAATACCTACATGGTGCCAAGTTTCCTCCGTTCTCCTCCTCCTCAAAGCCCACCTTTTCCTTGCAACCTTTGGGAGAGCCCATTCATCCCACCGTGGTACTGGAGCCAAATCGAAGGTTTTCTTCCCGCTTTGTGAGGGGCAACCACGCTGGCATTATCACGCATACAGTTTTCCTTTTTCAAGAGAAGTTGTGTGAACGTCTTCCTTCCAGTGGCAGCTGGTGGGATGGAGAGGAAGGCTGACTGAAATTGCTGGTGGAAGACAGTAGAGCGTGCATGTCATCTGGATCCCGCACAATGCCTGTTTGTGGGGGATTTCTCTGACACAAGAGGAGGGGAGACCAAGAAGTCGCTGCTTCCGTTGGCCCAAATATACAGCCTCCTCTGACTCGTGCAGTGATGTTGTCTAGGAGAGGAGAGTGCAGTTCAGCCTCTGGAAGGCCGAGCAGGGGAAAAATGTGTTGAAGGAATCCTTTTTGGAATTTCATTGCATAGTGTGGGCATAGGGAAGGAAGGAGGGGTGTTCATTACCACCGATAGCGTGGGGACTAGCTCTGTGTGCAGCCCTTACACAGCTACATTTCTTGCTGCAACTCACAAGTCGCAGTTCATCTGCTAGCAGGGAAAAAGATGGAACAGGTGAAGAGAAGCCTGGATGGCTCCTACTCTTCAAGCAAAGCCTGGGCGTTCTCTGTCCTGACAAACCACCAGTAGGAAGGGGCCTGAGTGCTCATCTGTCCCCTCTTGAAGCAGACCCAAGGTTATACCTGCAAAGCCGGAGAACTGGCTAGTGGCATAATGCAGGAAAAAGTTCCCCTCGAGGCCTCTGAGGAGGGCTTCGGCCCGTGCCTTGAGGCGTGTGTCATGGATCTGGCGTGGCACAAGTGTAGTCCGGAGCTTGGCCACGTTCTGCTTGAATTTTTGGTCGCACTGCAGGCAACCCCAGAAGCTTGTGGGAAACCAGATCAGAAGCAGCAGCAGCAGCAAAGAAAGGCTTGCAGAAAGCATGGCTGAGTGCCAGCCATGGGAAATGGGATATTTCATGGTTCTGTAGCAAATGACATCATAATGGAGTTGAGTTATGGAATATACATCCGATTAGAGACAAGGATTCCAGGTCAAGATCCTAAGACAGGGTTGGGTAATGTATACTTCTCCAAACGTAACAGTGTACAACTCCCAGCATCCCTCACCACAGGCTAGGGCTGATGGGAATTCTAAGCCAATATTTCTGGAATGCTACAATTCATCCACTCATTTCCTAAGAGACTGTGGAGTAAGGGCAAAACAGAATACCTGAGTTCTCGCTTAAGGAGCATTTTAAAGGAAAGATCAAGGAAAGAGTCCAAGAGGAAGGCAGCGTATATACCCCAATTGTTTTGTACAGACAGAAAAGTTATAATGATCAGCGCTTAGCATTTTGTTGTTGTTGTTGTTAGTCACGAAGTCGTGTCCGACCCATCGGGACCCCATGGACAACATTCCTCCAGGCCCTCCTGTCCTCCACCATCCCCCGGAGTCCACTCAAGCTCACACCAACTGCCTCTGTGACTCCATCCAGCCACCTCATCCTCTGCCGTCCCCTTCTTCTTTTGCCAGCTATTGTTCCCAGCATCAGGCTCTTCTCCAGGGAGTCCTTCCTTCTCATTAGGTGGCCAAAGTATTTGAGTTTCATCTTCAGGATCTGGCCTTCTAAAGAGCAGTCAGGGTTGATCTCCTCTAGGACTGACTGGTTTGATCGCCTTGCGGTCCAAGGGACTCGCAGGAGTCTTCTCCAGCACCACAAAAGGCCTCAATCCTTTTGCGCTCGGCCTTCCTTATGGTCCAGCTTTCACAGCCATACATTGCAACTGGGAAAACCATAGCCTTGACTATACGCACTTTTGTTGGCAGGGTGATGTCTCTGCTTTTTAGTATGCTGTCTAGATTTGCCATAGCTTTCCTCCCCAGGAGCAAGCGTCTTTTAATTTCTTGGCTGCAGTCCCCATCTGCGGTGATCTTGGAGCCCAGGAAAATAAAATCTGTCACTACCTCCATTTCTTCCCCATCTATTTGCCAGGAAGTGAGAGGACCGGATGCCATGATCTTAGTTTTCTTAATGTTGAGTTTCAAGCCAACTTTTGCGCTTTCCTCCTTCACCTGCATCAAGAGGCTCTTTAGTTCCTCTTCACTTTCTGCCATGAGAGTGGTATCATCTGCATATCTGAGGTTGTTGATATTTCTCCCAGCAATCTTGATTCCAACTGGCGATTCATCTAGCCCTGCCTTTCTCATGATGTGCTCTGCATATAAGTTAAATAGGCAGGGTGACAGTATACAGCCTTGCCGAACTCCTTTCTCAATTTTGAACCAATCAGTGGTTCCGTGTCCGGTTCTCACTGTTGCTTCTTGACCTGCATATAGGTTTCTCAAGAGACAAATAAGGTGGTCTGGTACTCCCATCTCTTTAAGAACTTGCCATAATTTGTTGTGATCCACACAATCAAAGGCTTTACCATAGTCAATGAAGCAGCAGTAGATGTTTTTCTGAAACTCCCTAGCTTTCTCCATGATCCAGCGTATGTTGGCAATTTGATCTCTAGTTCCTCTCCCTCTTCGAAATCCTGCCTGTACTTCTGGTAGTTCTCGGTCCACATACTGCTGGAGCCTAGCTTGTAGGATTTTGAGCATCACTTTGCTAGCATGTGAAATGAGTGCAATGGTGCGGTAGTTTGAACATTCTTTGGCATTGCCCTTCTTTGGGATCGGAATGTAAACTGACCTTTTCCAATCCTGTGGCCATTGTTGAGTTTTCCAAATTCGCTGGCATATTGAGTGTAGCACTTTAACTGCATCATCTTTCAGGATTTTGAATAGCTCAGCTGGAATGCTGTCACCTCCACTAGCTTTGTTGTTCTCAGACTTCCTAAGGCCCATTTCACTTCACATTCCAGGATGTCTGGCTCAAGCTCAGTGACCACCCCATCGTGGTTATCAGGGATGTTAAGCTCTTTCTTGTATAGTTCTTCTGTGTAATCTTGCCACCTCTTCTTAATCTCTTCTGCCTCTGTTAGGTCCCTGCCATTTTGGTCCTTTATTATGCCCATCTTTGCATGAAATGTTCCCTTCATATCTCTAATTTTCTTGAAGAGATCTCTGGTCCTCCCTATTCTATTGTTTTCTTCTATTTCTTTGCATTGTTCATTTAGGAAGGCATTCTTATCTCTTCTAGCTGTTCTCTGGAATTCTGCATTCAATTGTTTGTATCTTTCTCTTTCTCCCTAGCCTTTTGCTTCCCTTCTTTCCTCAGCTATTTGTAAAGCTTCCTCAGACAGCCATTTTGCTTTCTTGCATTTCTTTTTCTTTGGGATGGTTTTAGTTGCTGCCTCTTGTACAATGTTGCGAACCTCCGTCCATAGTTCTTCAGGCATTCTGTCTATCAGATCTAATTCCTTAAATCTATTTGTCACCTCTACTGTATATTCATCAGGGATATGATTTAGGTCATACCTGAGTGGCCTAGTGCTTTTCCCTACTTTCTTCAACTTAAGCCTAAATTTTGCCACCAGAAGCTCATGATCTGAGCCACAGTCAGCTCCTGGTCTAGTTTTTACTGACTGGATAGAACTTCTCCATCTTTGGCTGCAGAGCACATAGTCAATCTGATTTCTGTGTTGACCGTCTGGTGATGTCCATGTGTAGAGTCGTCTCTTGGGTTGTTGGAAAAGAGTGTTTGCTATGACCATTGTATTCTCTTGACAAAATTCTACCAGCCTGGGTGCCCTGCTTCATTTTGTACTCCAAGGCCAAACTTGCCTGTTATTCCGGTTATCTTTTGGCTTCCTGCTTTAGCATTCCAATCCCCTATGATGATAAGGACATCATTTTTTGGAGTTAATTCTAGAAGGTGTTGTAGGCCTTCATAGAACTGGTCAACTTCAGCCTCTTCAGCACTGGTGGTTGGGGCATAGACTTGGACTATTGTGATGTTGAATGGTTTGCCTTGGATTCGAACTGAGATCATTCTGTCATTTTGGAGATTGTATCCCAGTACTGCTTTCCCTACTCTTTTATTGACTATGAAGGCTACTCCATTTCTTCTGAGGGATTCTTGCCCGCAGTAGTATACCTGATGGTCATTTGAATTAAATTCACCCATGCCTGTCCATTTTAGTTCACTGATTCCTAAGATGTCGATGTTCAGTCTTGTCATCTCTTGTTTGACCACATCCAGCTTGCCTTGATTCATGGATCTTACATTCCAGGTTCCTATGGAGTATAGATCTTTACAGCATCGGACTCTCCTTTCACCACCAGATACATCTGCAACTGAGTGTCCTTTCGGCTTTGACCCAGTCGCTTCATTCTTTCTGGCGCTACTAGTACTAGCCCTCCGCTCTTCCCCAGTAGCATATTGGACACCTTCCGACCTGAGGGGCTCATCTTCCGGTGTCATATCGTTTTGCCTTTGGTACTGTCCATGGGGTTTTCATGGCAAAGATACTGGAGTGGGTTGCCATGTCCTTCTCCAGTGGATCACGTTTTGTCAGAGCTCTCTGCTATGACCTGTCCGTCTTGGGTGGCCCTGCGCGGCATAGCTCATAGCTTCATTGAGCTACGCAAGCCCCTTCGCCACGACAAGGCAGTGATCCATGAAGGTGGCTTAGCATTTAGAGAGCACCTATTTGCTTGATAAGTATTTTTATCCCCTTCTGCAGCCAAAAAGGCTCCCAGGATTGCTTACTGATCAATAAAACAAACACCTGGCCCTCTGGATTACAACCTAAAAGACAAAGGAAAAGAAGAGGTGGGAGGAGAGCAAACTGGCACGAATTCTTCACTTTACAAATTTGTTATAATGTCCAGCTGGAATGGGAACACTTCAGGTGGCCTGATGCAACAGCTACCACGAGGCAACAATTGAGAGAGAACCAAGGCAGATTGCTTATTTGTTTAATTTCTGCACCCCGCAATAGGCAAAACTCTCTGGGTGGTTCCTGAGACAGTTGCTGAGGGGAACATAAATAAAATAAAATAAAATAAACAAACAAGCATGATTTTAAAGTGTTCAGACCGTTCCACTTACATTATCTTGATGTGAATCTCTGAAATATCTGTATGAGATAAAACTCTTGCATCTCAGAGGAATATTGTTTCTATAGTTTTGGGAGCTCTTATTCTAAAATCCCTGATAAAAGCAGCTATAATTGTAATGGAATGTGGGAAGCAGGGCCTGATTGAAGGAACACAGCTGGTTCTTTGTACTTACAGAGGTGGGCACTATGCTAAGGTTCTGTTGACCTCAGGGAAGAAAACAAGTGCTGCTGAAGCTGGGGCAGAACAGAGCAAAAATCTAAAGATTCCTGGGGGCCGGAAAATTTTTCTTGCCACAAAGAGAGGAGGACCAGGTAGCACAGCCTAGCATTTTCTGGAAAATAATGATTACTGGTGGAGTAGAGAGCTGTGTCATTCAAATCTGCATGTTCAGTGAAAGAACGTCTGTGCATATGTACGTATCCGTGAGTGTAAGAGAGAACCAGAAAAAGAATTCTGGCTCTAAACCCAGCAAGACTTGGAATCTTTCATCCATATTAGCTAGCATCTGAGCACAGGATTCCCTTCTGTCTTTGCAGGCGGCTTCAGCTATCAGCCAGTAAAGAATAAAAACAAGAACATACTGATCTATGAGAAATGCGAGGTCAAAGAGGTGGAGATTCAGTAAATGGGAGTCTCTGACATGCTTCAGAAAGAAAAAGAAAGACTTTGGTTGATCGTTAGCGAGTGGGGAAGGAAGCCTTTGCTGGCAAGAGGCCGTGTACTCAGGCTAGGCTGGATGCATGGCCACAATAACGAAGATGGGAAGGAGGTTCTTGAGAGCTGGAAACATACCTGCTATTATTTGCAGCACTTTGTGTGCCTGCTGTATTCCTCTTCCCCCCTTTTAAGCATTGCTTGGCACTGTGTGCCAGCGCAGATTCTCTGAAGAACCTGGACGGACTGTGCTAAGGCAAGCCAGGAAAACAGGTATTTTGGCTGTGGTCCTTGACCCCGGAACACCACTGCAAGAAGTGTTTGGGGCCCTGACCAAATCCAGCTTTAAAACTAGGTCAAGTTTTACATGTACCCACACACCCTATAGAAAAGCAGTTGTGGGGAAGAGTCTACAAGGGCAGAAGACTCTTTTGAAAATAGAATAGGATGTCAAAGATACTTCTTAGACTGTGTGGCCCTGTCCTCGAGCTGAAATTGGATGTGTTGAAACTCCTGAGTCTCCATGAGCAAAGGGAAGAGGTAATCGTTTAGAAAGGGGCTTTTGAGGAACTGTGCCTGTTCAAGGAGAGGACCTAAGCAGACGGCTAGGTTTTGTCCGTGATGCAGGAAGCAATAGAAGAGTGACGAAACAGCTGTCCTGCAGCCTTTGTCTGGGGTTGTGTAGACCCGCAGGGTTCCTGTGTCTCTTCAAGAGAGCCTGGGTCTCCCAACAAAACGTGAGAGGGCCAAGCATCCAAGCGTGCAGCAGTGGGCACCCGGATGCTGCCCATGTAGCGCTACAACAAAGGCACACTGAATGCACGGAACCGGGATGCTTGAATCTAGTTTACACAAAAACCTGGACATCAGGACTGTCATGATGAAAATTGCAGGGAGAATCTCAGATATTGAGAACAGTTGCTCCTGGCTGGAAACTCTAAGGCTGATCACACTTCTGTGATCAATCAATCACACAACAGAGGGTGAATTTCGGGAATGGGGCTCCATCGGGAGGAGGTGAGTCCCACTATGCAAAATTGCGAAACCTGGAAATGGTTTAATCGGGACGGGGGTGGCGGCAGCAGGGCAGGGCAGGGCAGAGGGAGGAGATCATTTCCTGCCTTGTTTCTGGCATGCTTGATTCCTTTTACCTTTTCCCTACCTTGAGACCTTTAGCATATATGCCATTTTCATTGTTTTGGTAATACCAGATAATAATCTACCTTTGCATACCTGGCCTAAAAACTGTGGGGCAGTTAACCTGCTGTATAATTTTATTTGTTTATCATTTCATCACCTTGGCTCAGGCCAAAGTTTCTTAAAGGCACCATTCCCTTGGCTGTCAAAACCATGGCCTACCCTGCCCATTTGCAGCTGCTTCCCACCCCTTATGCAATGACAAGGGATGTGTGTGTGTGTGTGTGTGCGCGCGCGCGCGTGTGTGTGTACATTTGAACATTTACACATCATTATCTTCACAACTTCTATACAGGCCTGGCCCCAGCATTTGTCAGAGTAAGCAGACCATGTCAAACAGCAGATTTCACATGCTGGGAAAGGGAGCTAAATTGTTATTTAATTCACTCCTATGATCTTGTTGCTGCCATGGATTTGGAGAAGTGCTTTGGGGATTTTCTGCCTCAGATGTCAAAATGACATTGGGTACCTTGACATGGGTAGATGCAAGCCCAGTGCCAAGGGTAGACTTGGCTGGGCCTTTGCCAATGGCCCACACCTGAGCAGGGGCCTGCTGGCAAGAGCTCCTGGACTCGTTCTCCCAAAACCACAACCTGTTTTGTTCCCCTGCCTTTTGCCCTGGCCCAGGTAACATTGGCGGTGAGGCAGGAAGCCACAACCTCTTGTCTGTCCGCTCATTTTCGTTTCACCTGCCAATCGGCGTGGAAGCAGTAAGGAGAAAGAGGATGAGGAGACATGGCAGCAGTGGGGATGAGATAGTAGACCCACTGAGGGAGGAACCCACGGGGAGCATCTCGCTGCAGGGCTCGCCAAAACCA
Organism: Varanus salvator macromaculatus; assembly: GCA_023646645.1. Taxonomy (NCBI): domain Eukaryota; kingdom Metazoa; phylum Chordata; class Lepidosauria; order Squamata; family Varanidae; genus Varanus; species Varanus salvator. Next base: position 2,687,538 of record JAIXND010000781.1, read on the forward strand.
GAGCCGCACTGGGTGATTATGAGCGTCTTTACCCTGCTTCTGCACCCTCTCCCTGCACCACTGAATAAGTATGCCTCCCTCTATATATTGCAACAGCCTCCATATTTGCAAGACATCACAAACACACACTATGATGCTAAACTCTGTAGTCTGTCCAGGTGCAACATGCTACCTCAGGCAAAACTGGCCAGAAACATTTTTCACCCCCTTCCCAGGCCTCTCACACTCCCCACATAATCTTCTGTGACCCGGAGTGTATGTGCACACTGCAGGCCTCCCTCTGGGACCACACAACAAATTGTCATGTGTAGTCACGTCTCCTGAACATATGCACGACATTAAGAAGTGACACCCGCCTTCTTGCGCATAATGTATGCATGCCACCCACAGAGCCTCTTTTGCTGCAGCCTTTGATGCTGGAGAAGCAGCATGTTCAAAGCGGCCTTGAAAATCACACACATGTGGGAAAGGCCTGACGGAAAATGCCATTATCCACAACATTTTGCCAGGGCAGGGCGAGGTGAGAAGAAATCTTGATCCGGAATGGAGAACCCTGCTTGTGCTGTCCCACCCTGAATATATTCCTTCTCTCCTGAAGGATGTCCCCACTGTTTTATCCTCACAGCAACCGTACGCTGCCCTGTGCCACTCTTTTCCTGAGGTTCATGCTGGAAATGCAATTCATTGTGCAGCCCCTGGGTTCTGTGTCGAAGTCCTCATGCGGTCCTCGAGATACAAAAAATTGGACCACCCAGTCCTAGAGATTCCGGGCTCTACATTGAACAACGAGGCTCCACCCTTTAACATCTGAAACATTGCCTCTGAAGCACACAACTTCTTCCTCCCCTCTTTTGCTGTCTTATCCCCCAAGCCCACACTGCTCCCCCTTGCATAATACTCATTATGCATTATGGTTATCACTTATCTCCAGTTCTCTTTTCCTCCCGGGCTAGTAGAAATGATGAGCAAGAGTTGGGTCAGCCGCGTCATCTGTTCCGCAGAACTACAAATAAGGGTGCAGCAAAAGAGAATATCCCAGTGGAAGTGTGTTGGGGGAAAGCCCATTGGACACATACACCTCCCAGCCCCCTGGCTCTTTGTTGAGCTCCCAAGAAACTTTAGCTGGAGAGGAGGATGGGATACTGGGACAAAGCGAAAGAAGACGCAGAATTCAGCAACACTTTTGAACCAGTTTCCCCAGTTTGTAAACAGAGAGGGGGACTGTTTGCAAGTTAATTGCAAAAGATTGAGGAAATGGTTGACTATAAACAGGTGCCAGCAACGCACTGCAAAATACACATGCACACAATTACACGTGGTTGAGATTTGAGCTCGGAATGTTATTTAGGGTGCAATCCTATGCATGTTTAGACAGAAAAAAGCCATAGGTGGCTGAGTCATGCTGGGAATTGTAGGATGTTTTCTGTCTTAACATACATAGAATTGCGCCCTTAGATTTTTTAAACATTTCCTTATTGCTTATATAATTCCTGATGGTGAACAAATGCATTACTATCTTCATTTTTCTTATCATTTGTAATACCATTTAAATTACTATTCTCTTATTTATTTCAAAAATGGATCAACAACATCTGGAGCCCAATGTGAGCATGGCAGTCCCAGAACCTATGTGCAATAGCCTGTTTTTAACCCTGAGGAGTAATATTAGAGTCACCTTGGATTATTCGGAACAGAAAACCAGGCTCCCTTGATTTGGGCACCAGAGGGCGCTGTTTTCTCTCTTTTCTCTGCGATCCTTGGGCACGGTGTGGATCGGGAAGCGTAATGGGGAGATCTTCCTCCAACCACCGGGAGCACATCTAATTCGTTTCATAGGGATGTTTGCAAAACAGGCCTAGTGATGGATTGGACTCTTCCTTCTGTCTTTTGGGCTCTTCTCTACGAACTGCCACTGGCCATCCCTTTGGTGCTTTAGTAGCCAGAACTGGCTCCTTCCTTCGGTGGTTTGAGGAATGAGACTGAGCAACGGGTTCTTCTGGAAAGGGAGGTTAGGTGGCATCTTGAATAAGAGCTGATTCAATATGTCAGTGCCTTTTTACCAGTTCTGTGCCGAGTGGGAGCCTTCGGACATCCACCCTAAAGTCCAACCCTGACAGCCCTTCTCATTTACTTCAAAACAGCTACACCAGCCTCCTACATGTATTATCTGAGCACTGCAGAAGTAGTTGCAACAGGTTTGGTGGCATTTTGATACTATCATATAGTCATGATATGAAATTTATCATACTGGTAAATTTCAAAGAGTGGGCGCTGGTTATGACAGTGTTTCCTATCTACAAGGAACTGCCAAATGCTGGCACATGTATGTCTTTAGTAGGCTATCTGTAAAGCTGTTGGTTTGTAATTGCCTTTTCAAGAGCAAGCCGCTCCAGATTACTTTATATTACAATGTATCATTGTTGGGCAAATCTATTCCTCTTCCACCTTGTAGGTTATTGTGGGAATTCGAGCTAAAATCAGGAGGGGGGGCAGGGAAGTTGGTGGGGGGCAGGGGGCCAGATGAAGTTATTGTTCCTGTGAACCGAAAACCCATGGTTCTTTGACCCTGTGGGGCCTGGCAGCACCACACTGCTGGTCAACCCATGTGAGTGTCTTGGAAATATGTAGCTTCTGTGCCAATATGTGTCTGACCCACATGGTGCAAATTCCAAGGTTTAATCTACTTCCTCTGTCAGGAAGTTACACATATTTGCATCCGTAAGGACCTGTGGCACCCAGAACTGATCTCCTTGATGAAGAATTCTGTGCAGCTTAAAAGCTTGTGTACTCATTGAGCAACAGGCCTGTGATTTTCAAAAGATGTATCATACAGTCTTTCTCCTGTCATGCTGACTGCATGCTCCTATTTGGGTTCCAAGTAAGTTTCCGCTTTCCCTTTTTTCCTCATGCACTTTGCATGTGGCAAGAGTCCTCCTGAGCATCACATATCTAAATATAGCATGACATCATACCGGCTAGAGAGGCATCATAGGCCCGTGTGTTGAGTCACTTCTGCCTCCAAATGTAGCTCAGGAAACCTTTCCTCTAGGTCCTACACCGGCCAATTTCATTTACTGTGGTCCTCTTTGGTCACCTTCCCTGGACTTTTGCTGTGTCATTGGCTGCATGACCCTGGCTTGGAAGTCCGTGGGCACTGTAGGAATGGGACTAGATGCATGTCTGCCACAAGGGGGCAGGATAGCTCTGGCAAGAGACCCCTGGAAAACAGGGAAACAACAGAGTCGTGTGGCATAGTAAGGCCTGACAAACTGATTCTGGTGTAAGGCTCCAGGTTCCCCCAGCTTGGTGCCCATCGTATGTTTTGCACATCAACTCCTGGCAACCCAGCTGGCATGGCCAGTGGTCAGGAATACACCATCTGGAGGGCACCCAGTTGGAGAAGTTTTCTGTAAACATTTGAGGGCCTTGGATGCACCTATAAACTGAAAGTCCCTGAAAGCTTATCCTGTACCATAATATATTTGTTAGTCTTTAAGATGCCACAAAGCTCATTGTTGTTGTTCCAGAAACAAACTGGCCAGGCTACCCGTCTGGAAACATAAAGAAAACAAAGGGATAGAGGCTCCTTAAAGCTTATTGACAAGTGCATGTACCAATGGCGTAGATGGGAAAGAGGGGCCGCTAGGAGGCTGTTATAGCCTACCTGACTTAGGCCCAGGTTACTTGAAAGGCCCTCTCTCCGGTATAGACCCCTTTGGCCGGGAATGTCTTCAGGGGAGGCTCTGTTTCTTGTCTGTGCCACATCCTGCAGAGTCCCATTTGGCAGCATGATGGCAATGGCCTTCTCTGTGGTGGCTCCCTCCTTTCTGGAATAAACTTCCCCTTGGCATAGTGGTTGTGTGCTTTCAACAATTATTTAAAAATGAAAAGCACAAAGGGAAAAAAGGTCTATGACTCTCAGTATGCAGCAGCCAGTATGGAAGCTGTCCACCTTTTCCTTGTGTAAGCAGATATACGTAGGACTGCACTCTTACTACTTACCCTCTTCCCCATCCATTAATTGGTCCAGGGGCCCAGAAACAGCAGGAACAGCTTCTGTCTTCCATCCTCCTGCTCCGCAAAGCAGCTAACTGGCAGATTTTGGCAGCCAGAATACCATCTATCTCAGTGGCCCTAGTCTCGTCTGACTTCACTTATCCAACTTTGAAGAAGCAGCCAACATGGCTCTTTCCGTGCCCACTGCAAGTGGAGGAAGGGAGCTCTGAGTGTGGATTAGATCCAGGAATCCACAGTATCATACGGTCCTCTCAGGCATCTAGGGGCCATGGGATCACTCCCTCAATATTGCCATGCTCTTATGCAAATGTATTATTTTATATTATTATAAAACATCTTGTTTTTTAAAGGGATAGGATATCATATATCATAAAGCAAATAACAAATGATATTATCTCAGCAAATCTTGAAAACTTTTTTCCTGTGCAAGTGATGCTTAGTATGGCACGTTTAGGTGAAAAGGCCTTCGCGGCAGTGGTGTTGTTTGCAAATTTAGCAACCTCCCCACTCACTCTTAACTCTAATTTTTATCTTTCTAGCTATCTGTCCATTCATCTGTCTAGCTATTCATTACATATATATGCATTCATTACATATATAGATCAGCCAATAACCAGCAGTTTCTGGTCTGTAAATGAACAAGCTTAAAAATATGGTCCCAATACAGATCTTTGGAGACTCCACTTTTCACACATGCACCCCTTGAAAACACTGCCCTTTTATTAATACACTGTGCTTCTTGTCCTTTAATTAGTTACCAATCTATATGAGAAACTGGCCTTTTATTGCAAGGATATTAAATTGCTTCAGGAGAGGGATCTGATCAAAAGATTTTTTGAATGTCCAAGTACACCATGTTTTTTTCTTATTTTAGTGCAGGATGGTGAACCTTTTGCCCTCCACCTTTCTGACCTACAACTTGCATCTGACTTAGTCAGCATAGCTAAAGGTGAGGGATTATGTGAGCAATAGGCCACAACATCTGGAGAACTACAACTTGTGCATCCTTGTTTCAGACAAATAGCCTTCCCCAGCCTGGAGTTCTCCAGTTGTTTCATATAATCCCCTGGTTAGAGCCAATGGGCCAGAAGTCTGAATCAACTGGAGGGCACTTGGTTGGGAAGGCTGACAGAGAAAATGAACCTGTGAAGTTTTGATAGCAAGGCGTCTTTTGGGCCACACGGGATCTTCCCACTGCAGCCTGCTCATTCACACCCTGCCATTTGTGCTGGCCCTAACAAGAGTGCCAGTGAGGAGGAGGTGCCGGAGGCGCCCCTTCCTGCTTGCTCACTGGCTCTCTGCATGGCAAGCAAGCAAGTGGGAGGCCCTGTGAGAAAAAGGATGAAGAGCTGCTGATGACAGTGGTGGTGCCAAGGCAGACGCCTGCAGGTAGAAGGCCTGCTGAGGGCAGATTGCCCAGTGGCCCTCAGAAACCCGGAGCCAGCCTGTTGGCCAGAGCCCCTGTGCTGGCCACTGCAGCTGTCGCAGAAGGCACCCGATTCTCCTGACAGCTCTCCGTGAGCCAGCTGCACCCCTGAACTGAGGTTAGCTGGCAGGATGGGAGGCAAGACTTCGACTCATCCCGAGAGCCGACAGGCGGCCTCATCCACAGGCAGAGGGGCTCTTCCAGGAAGCCCTCAACTGTGTCAGACTTTTATTATGCTCTGGAAGCAACACAACCGTTTTCTCAATCAAGAGTGCAGTTTTGGGGAATCCCTCAGCCTTGTGGGTTGAGGAAAGGAGGGAGGGAGCCCGATCCTCTGCGTTGCCTGGGAGGCTCCATTAGGAAAGTCGGGACGGGAGAGACAACTCTTTGAGGCGGGGGCGGGAGGGCCTGTGGGGGGTCTAACCTCTGACGTAATCCCCATCTCCCTCCCCGCAGACAATAGCCCTCATTCATCCTTCACTCCCCCCTCCGCCCTGCCATCCTCTCACGATCTGTCCACACACAAAGAAGCCCATTCAGCTTCCAAAAGAACCCAGCCGCTCTGCCGCCGCTGATTGGCGAGCTCTCCTGTCACTCGCTGCATTGCCCCACCCTCAAGCAGGGGTGTGAGTGCTCTCTTCAGCCTATCTTTATCTTGCATCCAGATTTCTCCCACCAGCGGACCCACTGCCGCTCCCTCTTTTCTGTGATTGGCCGAGGTGGGCGTGGTCACGTCACCCGGACTCCTCCCCCTTTCTAGTGGCAGCTCAGTTGCGGTTGGGCCTTGGAGGCGTCAACGTTGCTCTCCCGTTCCAGTATCTGCAAAGGTACCGTACAGCTTGTGCAGGGCCCTTTTCCCCTTCTGTCTGGACTGCCCTTGTCCCTGCTGTAGTCTCTCTCCAACACGGGGTCTCTTCCAAGAGAGCAGAAGGGGCAGAAAGGCTCCGGGTCCACATAATTTGCATTGATCATGACATGGCCTAAATCGTTGATGCGGAGGTGTGATCCGTTTCAGTCAACTGGGGCGATCTTGCTTAAATCCTGGAAATGAGAGGAAAGGTGGCATTCGGCATGGCAGCGTAGGCGGGAGGGGGAGGAATACGCGTCAGTTATATTTTGTCCATTCCCCTGAACTCCACATCAGCACCACCCCGTCTCCTATTTCTGCTGCTGCTGCTTTTGATGTGCTTCCGATGATATATGCACCTGTCTTCCGCTACCCCATTTGTCTAGATAGAGGTCTGGTGTTACATTCCTGAACTTCTGCTCTTCATTCCTTTACCTCTTTGGCCAGCCTAGCCTCTTGCCTCCTGTCTCCTTGGCCGCCCATTCAGAGAGTGTCAGCTGGTGAATTTGTGTGGGGCTCTTTCGGATGCTTTTCTTCCTTCTCTGCCCCTTTCCTACACCCCTTACTGGGCTTTGCCCAGGTATAGGTATACAGTCCTTTTACATCCCTGAGGCTGTGACCCAGTAGAGTGAAAAATGCTGCAGCTATGAAGGGGTGATGGTAACTGTTTCTGCCAAGGAAAAATGCTTACAGTACTGCAAAGGCCTCTCATTTTCTTTGGGCATCGCTGATAGGTCAGCATGTCTAGTGGGTGAGGCTTGATTACTGGAATGAAAACTGCTAACGTTAAGAAAATCGACTGTTATGAAATGGCCTTAATCGGGAGAGGTTTGGAATGACAAAGGAGAATGGCATTGCAGGTGGGTATATCAGAATAAAGGGCTGTAACACCCACACACCTAGGATTCTTGGAATAGTCAGCTTGGTTGTGGACTCCAAGGTAGCTCATGAATTGAGGCTTCCTGCCTACCTTTCCCATCTTGTACCGCTGTTCTCAGCAGGAAGAAAAATCTTGAAAGATACTGTGATTGCATGTGACACCTGCATCCATATATCTGCCATGCTCTGGCATGTAATAGGGAAATGGTTGAATAAGTCACCTAGTGAACCGAAACTGTGATTTGGAACAGAAGTTCAATGATTTCTCTGTGTTATGGGCCAAAATAATATCAAGTATTCTAGGAATGCAGTTGTCTGTTTTTGTGATGGAGAGGAAGGTATTTGTAGTTGAGTGTTTGGGGCATTTTTTCCATGTGTTTAACTGGTAATTCAAGGCAGCTGAAAGAACCATCTGAATTTAATCAACCCAGTTAGGAGTTTTATCTAAAAGTCCACCAAAATGCATAGATTGAGGAATGCTTAGCATTTGGAACTTGCTGGGTCAACAGAACAGTGAATTCCAGAGGAGGGTGGCCTTGTTTGTCTTTTGCAGTGAAATCGACAATAGGATCTTGTCCCCTCCCCCTTGCCTTCCTTAGAAACTTAAAAATTTTATTGTGGCAAAAGCATTCGTGGACCAGTGCCTAGTTCATCAAATGAGTGAACAAAATAGTGGAAACCCTTGCATTGTGTGCACTGTTTGAAGGGAGAGGATACAAAAACCATGTTTAAAGGACCACTTTTGACAGGTGATTTGATTTCTGGGTTGTATGACTCACCACACATGCCCCGCTTGTATTTATTAATTCTTATAAATAGCTATTTAACCAATGAAAAATTAGGACTAACTGCTAGATCAGTAATTCAGTAGAATAAATACTTGTTTGTAACCTAAAGGCTTCTCTTCTCTGGCTTCTGTCCTGTGTCAGTCCAACTTAGAGCAGATCTGTTGAAATGAATGAGACTTAAGTTAGACTAATAGAGGGTACAACCATTTCTTTCTTCTGTTCAAGTGATGTGGTTTGCGTTATTCAAAAGGCATCTGCTGGCCGTTAACAGTAGCTGGGAAGCACTTTGTATCCAGAGAGACTGTCTGATTCCATAAATCTGAAGAGGGTAATAGCTTGGCTGAAACAGGCTGGTGAACGTTTTGGTTAGGGGTTTAATTCTCCCTGTTCTTGATGTTACATGTTTATTCCTTGTTACAGTGAACTGGAGAGTCTGGCAAACTTTTTGTGGCAGGGAGAGTGTGGAAAGGGTGCTCCAAAGCGGCAGTACTGATTGGAATTTACATGTTCAGTAATGAGCCAAACATGAGCATTTAATTCCAAGCTGTAAGAGGGTTGATGTATGTATGTAACATCGAACAGGCATAACTAACACATCGTGATTTTCTTAGAAATCTAATTCCAAATCTGATTTCTTGTTGAGTTGGGACAAGAAGTGAGAGAGCTCTGGTTCATTTTCTTTGCCTCGCTAACTTTCCCCATAGGCTTTGACTGTGCTGGACTTGAGCACCAAACAGTTACGTTGTAGGCAACTGGTATTTATAGCAGTGATGGGTACGCATTCGCTCTGGAAGCTGCCTGCTCCCTGCCCCCACCTCTCCAACCTTCCTGGCTCTGTCCTAAACTTGGAAAGGGGATCTTGGCAGAAGGGTCTGGATACGTTAGGCGTCATATGAGCCGGCCGGCAAAACAATTAGCAGGCGTGCCGTGAGCTCTGGAGCAAGGGCGGGAGCCATGTGGGCAGATGCAAAAGTTGCGCACTCTCAGACATTAGCGTGACACAAACACACACACAGAGTGACACGCATTCAGGTCAGGTTTGTTATTTCAGTCTGTGACTACGATGGTTATAAAGATAGCGGCTGTCATCCCAAAGAGGCCCAGAGTATTCTGGAGTCCTGGCTCTTAGCCACTTGGCGGGCACCCACACGGTTCTTCATCCTATTTCCAGATGAATGCAGAAGCACTCAGCCTCTGCCCTTATGCTCTAGTACATCCAGTCTGACTTTCCTTTCCTATATCCTATGTCGCCTGTCTCCAAACTTTTCCCCTTATCACATGCCTGTCCCTTCTTCCCTCTTGGAGTTCTTGATTCCCCCTACTATAATCCTATAGATTTACTTATCCCACTGAAGAAGAATTCCATGTTCCATGAACTACAGGAAACCTCAGCTGTTACCACTTCTTAAACTGCAGCAAACTAGTAGCCAGGTACTGGATTTAATGAGCTTTAGAGGTGGGATAGGGGTGGGGAGAGAAAAGACAGTGGCTGCACTATGGGATTAAAAAAAAAACCCCTGAAATTCAGTGGGGACCCATTTGATGGAGATGGAGAAGAAGGACTGTATATTTATACATCACAATTGCAATTATTACAATGGGTAGGAGCTGTACACTTAATGTCTCTCTGCATCCATGCTGGCTTTATGACATGGGGGTGTCATGTTTTCTCCTATTTTTATTATTTATTATTTGTTGAAAGTTTTCCGAGATTGTTTTTTAACCATAAAAGAACACCCTGTCTCCTCTTCTCAGTTTTACAGTTGATGGTGCAAGGCACGCAAGAGCAAACCCTTCTTCTTCCCTTTTGGTCAATGATGCGTGTTAAGTTGCATGCATGTGCTTGCCAAGAGACACATGTGTATGCACGTTTATGGTCTAGTAACAGATGGCACCAGTTGTACCTGGGTGTCAAAATCATATCACATGGCTTTTCCACATCTTCAGAGTGCTGAAATGCTAGTACTCAGGGAGTGAGGTGCCATGTACTGGTTTGTTACCTCTAAATGTCGAGATGCGCTTTCTGAGGAATATAGTTAAATGCATATTTTTGACATCAGTGTGTCAGTTTTGCAGCTAACTGCTGAGTGGACGGGCCCCATGGCCTGTTCTAATCAGCTGTCCCTCTCCCCTTCTCCAGAGGTAGCTGACATAGCTCTGTGCCTTGGAGACACAACATGGGGCAGTGTGGCTGACTTTGTGGCACTCTGCCTTAAACTCCTGAAGGGAAGATAGAGAATTTTGAAGTATAGCCCCCACAGTGTACCACAGAAATGCAGGGTTAGGCCTGGTTCACATGTAACGCTAACCTAAGGGGTAGGTTGCTGAATTCTGGGTTGTTATAATGAAGGAACATGGCAATGCTAACAAATGATGGCTTGCTAACCACAGACAACACAGAAAGAGAATTTGTTGTTGTTGTTGGGTTTAATCCTTGGATTGCTTAAACCATGGGTTATCATTGTGTGAACCCAGAACTGTAGGTTCTTCATAAGTTGTCTTGCCAGGCTACAATGGCAGCTGGAAGGATTGGTCAAAGAAATCAGTTCTGTGTACCACTACTCTGGCACCACAAAAACATTTGGATTACAACGGAAAAGATGAGAAGGGTTGGAGGAAGCAATGACCCAGGGATGGAGAAGCCAAACCATGGTTTGTGTTATGGTTCACCAGAGAAATCCTGGAAAGGGCAACAAATCATGAGTTACATATACCATGATTTATTATGTGCAAACTAGGTCTGAACTGGCTCTCTTCTGTTTCACTTAGCCTTCTTGTCTTCAGCTAAAAGGCGGAGGAGAGAGGGTTGGTCTTCTATATTCAAGAGAAGCTGCAGTGGGCAATTGACCTTTGTATTGACCCTCCTCTTCGGGCAAGAGACCTTGTGCTAGATCCATGCTAGGCCTCAGCCAAGATCAAGCCAGTGCTTCCTCTGACCCGCAGTGACAATGGTCATGCCCTAGTCCTCGCCTTGCCCAAAGGGACTAGAGACTAGAGCACAGATAGACCAAGAGTCCATCTGCCACTGGCTGTTCCTTACACAGAGGTGATTGTTTCTCACCACAGGTAAGCAGGGAAATGGTGCAGTTCCACCAGGCCCTCATGTTTCAAGGGTGTTTTGGTGAGGCATGTTCCCACTCCTTGCACGAGGGGTATCCCTCACCTGGTTCACTTACTCTCACTCCCAGATCAACCTTGTCCTCTGCGAGCAGAGCACGTACGGCCTGCTTTCCTTTTGTCAGTCTCTGTAAGTGTCTAAGGTCATGGAGAATCTCATCTGGTTGACACTGGTGACAGAAAATGGGAGTCCTTGGTTGCCCAGGAGGAGAGGGAGGCTGCAGGTGCTTTGGCAGATGTCACACCTAAGTTCACTGGGGCACACGGCAGGCTTGGCATGTAGTTGCTCTTGTTGCCACTGCTGCATTTTTTTTTCTCTGTTTCAACAAGAACTTTTGGCAGGTGAAAGGCAGAGAAGGATGACTCGGAGTGCAAATGGGCTGCAGCAGGCAGCGGCAGCGCCTTCAGGGATTCGAGGAGCCTCCAGAACTGGGGAGGGAGCCCCACCAGAAATATTTCAGTCATCCCAAGCAAAACAAACTCCTGTGGCCATCTGAGCTAACAATTATAGGAAGGCTTCAGCCCACGAGAGACTGGTTCCTGCTCTTAACCCACTCAGGCCCTTTCTCCTCCCAGCTGCCTTCCACGCCCCTACTCTTTATCTCGCACGGTCCCCTCCTGGCCTGGCGAACCCAGGAATCCTGGCTCCCAGCCTCTCCCTCTGTCATTGCTTGGCACCACTGCGCCTAGTTTCTCACCCCCAACCAGCTTTGAAGATGAGATGCTTCTTCTGTGCAGATCTGTGCTTTCTGCCGCTTTACCCATGCCGCACCCCAGCAGGAGACGCATTTGGAACCAATTACCCCTGGGCATGGTGCCATGCCTTGTGGCTCCTTGTGGAATATCCGGGCCGGATCAAACCCACAGGGCCTACAGGCCCAGTATGCCCTCCCAGATTTTTTTTGCAGTATAATGGAAATTATAAATTTTCTTCAAAGCATGTCCTTTCCTTTCACCCCTAGTCAGTCAGTCAGTCAGTCAGTCTGTCTGTCTGTCTGTCTGTCTGTCTCTCTCTCTCTCTCACACACACACACACACACATTCTCTCTCTCTCTCTCCCTGCATTTTTTACTTTGTCCCTTTGGTGCCTAGGAGGCGACAGTTGGAAGCCATTCTTGCTGCTCGGGTTGCCATGCTTGCCAATGCTAGTCGGGGTTGTGGGTTTTCAAGGGCATTCTTGTGATTCCATTGCGGGCGCTGCCAGGCTCAAACCACCAACCGAGCGTGAGGGGGCATTGGCAGGGCAGTCTCTGTGGAGCGGCATGGAGGGAGGGGCAGATCCCTCTTAAAAATAAAAAATGAAATGTTGAATACCAGCTTGCCTAGTCCTCCTCTTGTTTTTAAACTCACTGCTTCTCTCTCACTCCCACTTCCTCTCCCCTTGTAAATACCCTCTTGCTTTCCCAGAACTCAGAAGCACATCCTCCAAACCCTTAAGTGCTGCCCCATCCCCTGGCCAAAGATGGTGAGTGCCGTGTTCCTGAGAGAGATGCCAATTAGCTAGCTTGCATATGTTTTCACTTGCATGAGGTTAAATAAATAAATCCATTTGCCACAATCCATGAGGCACAGTGTATAATAAATAAATGATTCACTGGCTATTTAAAAGAGGACTTGTGATGCATCACGGCTCCCTGGAAATCTATGCCGTGGGGGTAACAGCAGATCCCCTGTGCCTTATTGACAAAGCCTCCCTTCCTTCCGAAGGAGAGTCCAGCTTCTCAGGCTGCTGCGTGTACTCCAGGCAGGTTATCTGTCTTCAGAACAGATCTCTCTTTAGCAGCAACCTGATCAGCAGTGGTCCACAGGTGGTAATTTCCAGCTCTGTTCCATGCAAAGTCTTCACCTGTTGGTTTATGCATATGGAACCTCTGTGAAAGAGGCCAAGGTAGACCAGGCTGTTCTCACGGCTTTGTCTGTGCCTGGTATTTTGGCGGCTCTCACCTCTGGTCTTCCTTGCTCTAGCCCTGGACCACGCTGTGATTGCTGCCCCACCCCTGGCAATGATCCAGGCTGCTTTGAGCTGTGATTTGATTGGGGAAATTTCATTCTCAGGCATTTTCTAAGGGTCGCATCCCCATCCTGGGGAAAGCTGCACCTGTTGGCTTTCTGTCTTTGTCATACAAGTGCCCGGAGGTGGGAACTTTGCTCAGCTGGAAGAAGACTGGCAGCCGCAGGCTACTACATAGTGGAGTTTGAACAGGACTGCCTTGTTAACTCCCAGACTTCTTTCTGGTCTCCCCCTGCCCCTGCTGCAGCCACACACAACAATAAATACTTGACCAGACTTTTGATTTTTGAGTGGTGGTGGTGGTTTGAAATCTGTGCATGGGGGTGGAATTACAGCAAGAGGCCCATGTTCCTCTGCTAGGATTCCGTGCCCTGTAGAGCCCTTGAGTGGCCTCAGGCAACGGTTTGCCACCACCCTAATGGCCTCACCCCGGGATTGCTCAGCAAATTAATTCGCTATCAAGGGCGCAGCTGGTTTGTTAGTGCCACTTGGCCAAGCACTGTTTGGCAGGAGGCAGGGTGGCTTGGCACTTGTCTGGCCTCAGCAGCACTAGATCAGGTGTTGCCCAAGCCCAACAGGGGAGATGGGAGCAGAGCCTAGCAGGAGACGGCGTGGGATGCGCTAGAAGGCAGGACTGTGTTCTGTCAGCAACGAAAGGAAAGAATTATCTGTGGTGCGGGAGGGCCAGTGCTGGACCCCTGGGTTCATTGGATGAGAGATGAGGACTGGTGTTTTAAAGCAGTGGCCTGTGTGATCCTGGGATTGGCCTTGATGAAATGGGAATGGCCGTTTCTTCCTCTCAAACTGGTCGGTGTGGTCTGCGAACATTTCAAATGTTGTTGGTAGACAGACTGATGCTGGACCAGGCCAAATGGCTATTTAGTGCAGTGTTCTGTTCACACAACATCCAACCGTGAGAAGTCCGCAAGCAGGACATGAGCACTGTAGAGCCCAGCATCTCTGACCCTGGAGGCGATCTCTCATCCTCATGGCTGTTTGTGATGTACACCTTTATCCCAACCCCCTTTCAAAGTTGTCCAAGTGGTTGGCCATCGCTGCATCTCGTGGCGGTGACTTCCCAGCCTATAAAATGATGAAATCGCCGAGTATATCTGGAGCGAAAGAAAAGAAGGCAACAGAGCCCCCTTTTCTGGACTGCCAGGGGCCCGATTACGCCACTCTGGAGACGGCATGTAGGAGCCCGAGTGGCAGTGTATGGGAACTAGATGGGCTGGGAAGAACGGCACTGGGGCTATTCAGTAAAATCCTGGATGCAGTGTTTTTAAAAAGAAAGTCCTAATATGTTTAGAAGAGCTGTTAACTTTATGTCAGCATTTATGAGTGTATGGCACCACATGAAAGGGATTGGTTTCCCAGATTAATCCAAAGTGCACAGGAGTGACAGTGGAAGGCTATTGTAGGAACAGAATATGCCAGGCATGGTGGATGAGATGGAAGGATTCTAGGATTCTCTTGGTGTGGAGAAAGAGGGCTCTTGTGGGCGTATAAGCCATGATGTAAGGGGTTGCTTATCCGAATGTCCCCTCCAGGACATCAGCGAGCTGGGAAAGAGGATAGGTGCTCCTGGGCAGGGGTGTGGCAGCTTCAGTGAGTGGTTGCCAAGGGAAGGTACACTCAGCCGGCTGCACCTGCCTTGGTTGGCAGCCAAAGGGCGTCACCTACCACCCTTTGCTCTTTGCAAAAAGAAACAATTTTCCTTCCCTACTGTACAATCACATGGACTTTCTCCCCAGTACTGTCCTTGAACCTGCTAGATTAGAAGACAAGGTTCCCCACAAAGACCTGCACACCTTTCCTGCAGCATCGTGCCACTCCATCCCCTCCCACATCTTCTGCCCCCCGACAGCCGGGTGTCTGGCCACTGATGCATCAGAGGAGAGGCGGCCTGAAGGCCGTGCTGATTTGCTGTGTTGCTGTTTTCCAGCGAACAAGGTTCAGATATGAGGGGCCCTTCAGCAATGTATACCATGCGACGCTCCCTCCTGTGTTAGGAAGGCCATTGCGGGCTTCTCTGGTGGCAGTAGTGGATGCTGGGATCAACTCCAGGCCGCCCCCGTTGGAGGTCTGTGGCCTACTATTTCAATTTCCCACAATGCTTTGAGGCAATGTAGTGGTCCCTTCAGGGGCACTGCGGCTTTGGAAGCCATAACTATATTATGTGCTGATGCTTGCCTATTTACGTGAGAATTTCTTCCACCATCAAGGTGCTGACCAGAATTTGGATTAACGAGATTTAACCATTAATTTGCTGGATTTGTGCTGGGCCTCCTAAGGACTAAGTCTTGGAGTTTTGCTTTGTTTTTCCCCCAAGCCCTGTGTGTTGTGAGTTGATGCACCATGAGAGAACAGAGTGGCTCAGAAGCACGGAGGGCTTTGTTGCTGCAGAGAAAGCACAACCTCATGTGTGGCACTTGGGACTCGGTAGTGTATCCTCAAGACTGAACCAGTAGAACGGAGCACTTGGGTTGCCAGCCACTCTCTTTCTAGCAGTCAGGCATGCAGGGACTGGGGGAGCCAGTGGAGGCCAAGATGAATAGGAAAAAACATTACGTAGGGTGTATACAAAAGGCCTGTACGAGTGAGAAGGTCCCTTGAAATAACAGTGATGGCTGAGCAGTCCCGCTCACAGTTCTGTTCTTGCAAAGAAAAGACCAAGCCTCTTGCCATGGAGCGGACCCCCATGGCTGTCTGGAACAAGGACCCAAGTGTCTGGCCGCAGCGGCGCAAGCGGGCCTGTCTGCTGCTTACGCCAGCAAGCCCAGCAGGGGTCTGAAGCAGCGGGGAGAAAGCTGGAAAAACTAGCTCATCTGCCAGAACGTTGGCTAGGGTCCCTGCGCCGGGAATGAGGAAGGAGAAGTTGGGTGCCTGGATTTTCTGGGAGGAGGAATTAAAACTCTACTAGGTGCTTGAAAGAGGTGGGGTGGAAGGTGGCCGGGATTGCTGGGGTGCCTCCCAGTTTCTGTGACACACTTGAATTTTCCAGTCACATTTTGGACCAATTCTTCTCGCACCAGTGCTTACTCCCAGATTTTAAGACTCTTTGCTGTGAACAGCTCTGCTTATACTGTTTAGAACATGGTACTGTGAGACCAATCCTCCAATCACAATTACTTCATATTATAAAGTAGTTGTGTGTATATGTAATGGGGTGAGAGAAAAAGAAATTATCTACCATGACTGCTTTTGGAACACCCTAGATCTTAAAATGCCTGGTTATTTTTATTCCTGTTTGCCCTAGTCTTTTGTTCATTATCTGACATTAAATGTAGTTTTTTTATTATTATTGTAGACTTAATTATGTTTGGGCAAATAGTGATCCTTCAAGCCATTCCATACTAACTTTGTTTTTTGGAGAGCAGGGCCGTTTGATATCCTATGGGCTTGGATGGGAGGGGGTTTCCAAGTGCATATATTAAAATGGTGGTGCAAGATGTACATTGCTGCTGCTTGCCACCACAGGCCTCCTTCTTACTTGCACGCATGCCTTAGATACTACAACAGTGTGTGTGCACACGACATCCTAGAAACCTGTTTTCTGCAGTAAGTTTCTATCCAAGTGAAATGACTAAGTCCGGAATCCTGTGTATCTTTAAACAGAATAAAGCCCTAGAACATGGCAAGCTGGGCAATTTTGGGAATTGTAGGGCTTTTTTATGTTCAGGTATACATAGGATTATGCCCAGTCTTCTATCAAGAATTCTGGTTTTGCTGCCCTTGTTTGTAAAGTAAAGGGAGGGATGTGTCTATTTAAGAATTAGTAAAGGTGAGAGTGCAGTCTTCCTTTTATTTTGCTCTCCCAATGTAAGAAAAAAAATAACCGAAAGTGGGGAAGGTAAAAAAATAATTCCGACACATCTGAATAAGCATAGAAATATTTCTGCTGTTATAAGCTAGGCACCCCCCAAACCAGCTGCTGTCCTTCCTGTCACCCTACAAAACCCCCATCTTCAGCCTGAGGACCCCATCTTAACCCCAGACATCCCTTAGTTTCAGCCAGTGGATTCCAGCTTTACTGAGAAGTAGATTTAATTTCCCACTGATTGCTCTGCCAACATGAGGTTTTCTTTCTATTCTCATGACCATGTTTGTCTAAGAAGCTTCTGAGTCCAAAGGATTTAGTCGTTTTGTATTTTGATAGGCAAATAAATATTTCCATTCTCCATGCACACCACTCCTTGAAATAATGTGTATTTCTTTACAGGAAATGGGGAAATGTCTCACATGTCCATCACTGATTTGGAGTTGGTGGTGGGAAGAGAATAAGTAGGAAGCAAAGGGAACCTTCTAGCACAAGGACAGGGACCTCAGGACTGAGACTACCTCTGACCAATGCGGGGTATCAGTTCTGTTCCATCCAGGCAGACACTCCTCTTCTGGTCCCTCCTCTTGCCACAGCCCCATCCCATTTTCCACAGCCACCAATCATTTGGTGGTTCTTGGATTCTGCACGATTTATTCTCTGTTCTGAAAGGTTGAAAATGCTATATCCTATGGCTTAACTACAAGCTAAGGGCTCTGCACCACCAAATACGGTTGGTTTTGGTCCTGCCTCTTTCCCCTTTAACCCCACCGACCACTGGAATGCACCTATGAGAGCGTTTCTGAAATTGAATTCAGCCCTCTAGCTGGAAGAGGTTCCCCACTGCTGCTGCAGTCATAGGGGACAAAAAGACCCCCCCCCCCAATGTAGGAGCAGAGATATGCTTGGTGGGATTTACTGCATGTGATTGGGAGGTTGGTTGGCGGGAGGTTGGTTGGGGGCTGAGTCCCAAGACAGGAATGTAATGCGAACATGCCCTGGTTTTTTTGTCTTTCCCAGCCATGGCTGTCCGGGCCCCTGCACCGCGGGGTGACGCCAGCGCCGAGAGATACCTCTTCGTGGACCGGAACCAAGTGGGCAACCCAGCATCACAGGCCGACTGGACAGCCAAGCGGCTGGTGTGGGTCCCCTCCGAGCGCCATGGCTTTGAGGCGGCTGGACTGCGTGAGGAGCGGGGTGACGAGGTGTTGGTGGAACTTGCTGAGAATGGGCGTCAGGTGCTGGTCGCCAAGGACAACATCCAGAAGATGAACCCTCCCAAATTCACCAAGGTGGAGGACATGGCAGAACTGACCTGCCTCAATGAAGCTTCGGTGCTGCACAATCTCAAGGACCGCTACTACTCGGGCCTCATTTATGTGAGTTGGCTGTCCCGGGCCCTCCATGTTGCCCCCTTTCTCCTCAGCCCCATCTTTCCGGGGCACCTAGATGCTGCCTTCCCACCCCACAAGGCATCCCACAAGATTCCTTCTTGGCTCCTGGGAGACCAAGCCCTGTCTCCTAGCAACCCATGCTGTGGTTGACAAACGCTGTTCCCTACCCTGAGCCTTGGCTGTCTTGGAGCCCTAGGATTTCACTTTCTTCCCGGTAGAACCAGGAGTTCTGGCTGCAGGGACCATTTTGCTTGTCCACCAAAAATGCTCTTCGGTCAGCCAGCCCAAGTGTCCCAGCACACGCTTCTCTGTGGATGCCTTTGTGTGCCTTGGCATTTCCATAGCGAATGCCCTGTGTGTTTTGCGCTAGAAGTCAGAATGGAACATTGGTGACTTTCAGACTTTGGACTGTAAGTGCTGTCTAAGCAAAACGAGAAATGAGATGCCCTCTGCAGAGAAATGGCTTTAGGAATTTGAGCATTGGGCCATTAGAATGTTTAGCCCCCTTTGATTCGGATACCAAACTGTTCTTTCTTGGTGGGCATTGATGCCAGAGAAGGGGAAGAGCAGGTTTCAGGGCACAAAGTTGTGCTTTTGTTCCATGCCTGTGGCTCAGCCAGGCGTGTGTGATGACGCCAGAAAAGAGGAGTTGCGTTTTCTCCAACCCCATAGTTGTAGCTAGTACAAAAGGGGGACACATCCCTTCCTTTCTGTCCTGCTGGCATTGTCAGCTTTGGTTTCCGTGGAACCCAGGCGGGCACAAAAGGCTGCCCTGAGAGGCATCGTGCCAAGCATTCTCTCAGCCGCACGTCATCACTGACTTGTGGATGGCCCAGCACCCTTCCTCCCTGATCCCCACCCCTGCAGCTGGGTATCGGGGCGGGGAGCAGACTAGACCTGTTTAGCCAGAACAGGAGCCGACCATGGGGTGTGAAATGAATTCTCCCGAGGGCAAATCAGAGACACACACACTCACATTCACACACTGAATTTTAGAAGTGGATCACCTGGTCATGTTTTCTGTTTTGAGGCCAAGTCACTTGTCTGTGAAACACCCCAGCTTTTTGAACAAAACCAGGCACCACACAGAACAGAATTAATTCCGCAGCCTTCCCAGAAGGTGCCTTCCACTGACACGTCTCTGGTATTTTCCATAGTGCTTAACCCACATCTGCCGACCTGTAATTCAAACCTATTGCTTCATGTTTTGCTCTCAGGGTCATTTTTTAAAAAACAAACGTTTCAACCCATTGTAGTAGCTGATGCTTTCGGTCTGCCTGTACAGCTTCCAGCCACATCCCTGGTGGAAAGCGAGCCATGCGATTGCACTATAAATTGGGCAGAATCCTGTCCTCGGCGCACTGCTGACAACCAACCTGAAAACGGGGTAACATTGGTGTGCCGCAAGCTGGACTTTGAGGCTGACTTGAGCAACTAGCATTCTGGCCAGGCTTAGCCAGGGTTAGCCAGGGTTATCAGAGTCACTGTAGCATGGAATGTTTATCACAGTTGGGCCTCACTGAATCATTTGTGAACAATCGGTTTGCTTTCTTACGCCGGCTGATTGGATGGTCCTCTGGGCATTAGCCTAGACTAACCCTTTCATGCAGCACGGAGAATCAGGCCAAATCAGGCCAGCTTTCCATTTTTTGCCGGAAGTTCAGGGCGACGTTAGGGATGGCCTTTCCATGTGAGGCCACACAGGGGTGTCACTTTAGGCATCAGATTTAGAAGGGACACCATTTTCTGGCCTCCATCTTGCTGTGTCATGACAAAGGGCCGAGAAAATGGCATTTCCATGTCAGACAAAGAACTGGAGCTGCCTCCTTCCTCCACATCAGTGCCCGCCCCCAATAAAGCAGCTGCTGGGTGCTGCACATAAGGTACAAGTGCCTCTCTGATTGCCAGGCATGACTGGCACATTGAAGTCAGTGAAAGTGACCCGACTCTCCCCCTTTTCTAGCCTGAAGCAAAAAGTAATTTGCACATTTTGAAATGTTGTTTTTGGAAGAAAAGATGCAGACCAGGAGTGCTTGTGCGCAAGCCTTGTGGTGTGTGCGTGTATCGCGATGGGGATGGGGGAATCCTTCTGACTCGCCTCTTTCTCTCCCTTCTCCCACAACACAGACATATTCAGGGCTTTTCTGCGTAGTCATCAACCCTTACAAAAATTTGCCCATCTACACGGAGCAGATCGTGGAGATGTACCGGGGCAAGAAACGCCACGAAATGCCCCCCCACATCTATGCCATCTCCGAGGCTGCCTACCGAAGCATGCTGCAGGGTACGGATCGGATCGGGAGCCGGGGCGAGCTTGCGCTTGACTGGGCCGGGAAGAGCCTCACATTGGCTGGCCGCCTGACAACCAGCCTTCCCCCAAGAGGCACCTTCCCGATGCGTTCGGATGCAGCTCCTGTTGTCCCCCAGCAGCATGGGCGTTCTTCAGGCTGCCTGGGAGGTGATGGGAGCTGTAGTCCTAACTCCTCCAGAGGGCACCAGGTTGGGTGAGGCTGCTGTGTGTTGTGGGAAGCAAGCGGGAGGGGTGGAGCCAGTCCAGCAACTCCCCGCTCCAAACTGGATTGGGTGGGAGCAAAAGCGCATGGCCTTGGGGTGTGCGCGCAGTCTGGTATGCGTCCGAGAGGTGGTGGGTGAAGTTGCGGGCGGTGGGCGGGCGAATGTGTGACAGCGGCGCCCTCTGGTGGAGGGAAGTGGTCCTGCGTCCGTTTGCAGCAACTCCCCGTGTCTGAACGTTTTCTCTTTCTCTCCCCCGCCCCCACTCCAGACCGAGAGGATCAGTCTATCTTGTGCACGTGAGTGTCGCCATGGCTGGGGTGGTTTACCTGTGGAAGCAGGGCTATCAGTAGTATCAGGTGTGTGGGTGGGCCAAAGGTGGTTCCATTCTCCGTCCAAGGTGCTAGCAATCCTTGCAGGCAGGGCAGCGTTGCCCAGAGGGTAGGAGCGCTGAGTTCCGTGCTCAGCCATTGCAGCAGGGCCTGGAGGCCTCTGCAGGCCTGCCAGTTATGTATTTCTATGCGGCCCCGTTCACAAAGAGCCTCGGGACGGCTTGCAAAACATATCCGCAGTGTTGGTTCTCTTGAGAACCGTTCTGCACACATATTCCCAAGACCTTTTGAACCTCCACCCCAAGCTTCTGCTTTGTGCACCTGATCTTCCTGTTTCATTCAAATGATGGTCTGAGAAGGAGGGACTTTCTCCTTTCCTCCCGCATCCCCAGTAACACTGGCTGATCTGTGGTTAGAAATGTGAGGTTTGTGCCTATAGTAAGAGGAATTTAAATAAGAGCAGCCTTCCCCAAACAGGTGTCCCTCATAACCCCATTAGCCCTACTCAGCATTGCCATGCTGACTGGGGATGATGGGAGTTGTAAACCATCACAACTGGAAGAAGCCAGGCTGGGAGATGTTGCTTTTGAGTGATGAAAGAACGTATAATCTCAGCAGTCCTTTCAAACAGACTTGTAAAATGGAAGTTTATTTTTATCCTACTGTTCCCCCAAAGAAGACATGAATAGTTCCCCCTCCTATTTTTACTGTTGTAAAACAATTTTCTGTAAATTTTTCTGTTTATAATTTATTGTTGTAAGGCGCTCCAAGGCTTTATTGCGATGGGGCGGCATAGAAATGTTTTAATAAATAAATATACTCACAACAACCCTGTAATGTAGGCTAAGCTAGACCTAGTGACTGTGACTAGCCCCTGCAGTAAACCTTGTGGCTTAGCAGAGTTTTGGTGCAGGTCTCTGTGTATCAAGTCCAATCACCATACCACACTACTCACTACGGTGTTTTTTTTAATCAATTCTATACTAGTATTATCACTAATGAGTTCATGCCTACATGGGAAGTTGAACCACGGATGGCCCAGTTCATGGCTCCTTCTCTTTGCTGTTATGCTTCACCGGCTCAGTCGGCCAGAGATGCAGACCCCAAAAGGAGGAAGGCAGGGCTGTCCTGGGTTTCCCCTCCGAGGAGCCCTGGGAAGCGGGTGGTGACAGAGGGGAGGCACGAGAGCCATCCAGGACACAGTGACCTCTTTTTCTCATCCTCAGTGTCTGGTCTTCTTGGCAGGGGTGAGTCAGGTGCTGGTAAGACAGAGAACACGAAGAAAGTGATCCAGTATTTGGCACATGTGGCTTCCTCTCACAAAGCTCGGAAGGACCACAATGTCCCGGTAAGTGAGCTCTGGCCCGTGGCCTCTGTCGCTTTTGCCCCTGTCACAACTCCCCTGCAGCAAACAACTTGCTGCTGCCCCCTTCGTCACCAGCATCTAAAAAATGCCCTTCCTTGTAAGCGGACCGTCAGTCCCAGCATTTGTGTTCCTGGAGTAGAGCCAGTACTCTCTCCCTCTCTCTCCGCTGTCCCCCTGGCACTGGGAAGGTAATGCCCTGGTGACTCATCATGCCCGCTGCTCACCTTTGAGTCAGGGCCTGCTTGGAAGCCATGCCAAGTTTTGCCCTGGCATACGTGAAGTACTGATAAAGTGAAGTGCCTTTCGGGCATGTGTAGAGTGCCTTTTGCTCCTCTGTCACTAACCACACCCAGTCTGTGCCTGTTTGGAATTTGGATAGCAAGTAACATGCAGATGGCATCCAGGTGAGAATGAGCAGTAGCGTTCTTCTTTTTTAGTTCCCTGCGCGTACCTTTCTGGTTGTGCACATGGTCAGTCGGTTGCCCCCACCATTCCTGTGTGCCTTTTGGTCCTGTGTCCTTTCTGTCTGCCTCCTTCCCAGTCATGAGACTTCTGTGGTGAGGCCCCCGCAGAGCTCCAGATGCAGGGCCAATCCTGCCCGAGTGCTTCTGCCTCTTGCTGGAGTGAGGCAGGAGCAGGACCATGTCTGCGCATTCCAGAAGTAGCTCTGTCCTGCCAGTGCGGCTTTCGATCTCCTGGCATCTTCCAGATGTTGCAGGCATCAACCTCTGTCAGCTTCAACCAGTGTGGCCAGTGGTCAGGGCTTGTCATCCAACACATCTGGAGTTTGTGGCAGGTTGTGCCAGAAGGATGTCGGCTGGAGTGAGGGAGGGTCACTGCCTTCCCTTGTCCACATCTGCACAGACACTTAAGGGAGAGTCTGGAGCTGTTTGCTATAGCCAGCAGATTGGGAAGTGTGACTTGCCAATGCAAGGTGCTGTTTTATTCCAATCTGCTGGGTAGTACATCCAGTGAAATAGAATCTGACTTATATGTAAGTAAGGAAGTATGGGGTCGAGTCTACTTCTAAGTAGCCTGCATCAGATTATAGTTCAGAGCAGCTACAGTTCCGTTTTCCAGAGCCAACGGGCTTATGCTCACATCGAGGCCTTCCCTGCTCCTCCCCCAAAGAGCTCTTGGGTACAAAGTCAACAGAGATGCCACTTACTGCTTCTCTTGCTATGTAAGCGCCCTTCTATCTTCTGTCTCAGGAAATACTATTTTTAAACATTAAGTTAGTGTAATAGAAACTCGATTGCATGAAGTGATATGGGCAGATCCCAGTGTGTAACCAGCCGGAAGCTCGTTGCACAAACAGGGTCAGGCAGGTGGCCAGAAAAGTGCCGAGGAGGCAGGGCATCATGCATCCATTTTACCCAGAACTAATAAAATTAAAATATTGCGTTATCTAAATAAGAGCCTGGTGCTTATCCATTATCTCAGTATTTCTGCACTATTTGGCCAATACCCTGGAAGGTAGGAGCAACTTCATATTTGTTGTTATTTATTTGGAACATTTTTTGCCCTGCTGTTCAACCAAAAGGTTCCCAGAACAGCTTCAAGAGAGTCCTTTCCCTCAGAGTTACAATCTACTCGAATCCTGCCCAACCTGGAACCCTCCAGATGCCTTGAACTACAACTCCCAGCGTCCCCAGCTGATCTAACCTATGGCCCTTCCTGCAACAAGTAAAGGGGCCAGAAGCTCACATCCCTTTTTAAAATGACAGCTGAGAATTCGGTACAGGGGCAGCCTACAAACTTGGGCAGGGGAGCTGCCTGTGTCTTTTCCCGCGTGTGCTTCAGGCAGATGTGCATATCCGGAAGGGCTTCCCCAGCCACCCAGCCGTGACAGGGCTGTTGTCGGCCGTGTGCAGGGGGACATGTCCTTTTGGCTTCAGTCGTCAAGAGCCGTCCGCTCTGTCCAGGTGCCCTCCGGACGTGTTGGATCGCAGCACCCGTGTCCGGCAACGGCAGTCCCACACTTGCAGCCCCAGCCTTCTGGAGGGCGCTGGTTGCAGGACGCCGATCCAGAGCGCAGCCTGTGCCGAGGCTCCCTGTCCTGATTTCCACCAGCCTTCTGGGGCTGAGTTGCCCGTGTGGCAAAAGTGGACACGGGCGCCGGGAGTGGTCTGTCTCGCTCACGCCCTCATCGCACCAGAGTCCAGGGTCATCTGATGCCATGAGACAATAGGCCGTCATCCGGGAGAGGTGAAAGGGGGCCGTTATTCACTCAGACCAGTTCTGGGGAGCGGGAGGAGGAGAGGTTTTAACTGCCGTCCATCAGCCACGGCCTTCCGATTCAGAGGGCGTCTCCCTCTGGGGCTGCGGTAGCACGGAGCTGGGGGGCTGTTGCCTTCATGGCTGGCCTGTGGGCCGCTGCCTGGCAAGGCAGCCGTAGAGAAAGGCCTGGGCCTAGATGCGCCTCGGCCTGGCCAACAGGGCCGCTCTTATGTTCTTTGCCCCCTTTTCTTTGGAGATCTTTCAGAGAGGAAACAAGGGAACCCCCAAGCTTACCTGTACAGGTAGCAGGATTTTGGAGGCCCAATGGCAAAGCACTTTTAATGGGCTGCTGTGATGAGCAAAGTCTTGTGCTTTTAATTATCATTATTAGTTCAATGCGTTGTATGCTGTTCTGATAATTATGAGTATTAATTGTTATTAGCTCTTATTATCATTTATATTAATCACAGTGTACAGGGCTCCTTGCAGAGCGATAGAGGCCAACGTGGGCAGGCCCTGCCCTTGGTCTGGATGAGAAAAGGAATAGGGGACCTCTGTTGGCAGCAGCGCACAAGGGTGAGGCTTGGCCTCTTCCCCTCCTCAGAATCACCCCTGGGGCCCTGATCTGTTCCACAGAGCCCTGGATGGCCACTGAGGCCAGAGGAAGGACTTGTCCTCAGCTCAGCTGCTCTCCTTGTGCACTTCCATGAGGGGGGGGGGTGTCTTGCAGCTGGGGAGGGAAGGACTCACACTGCAAGACGCCTCTTCCCATGCGCCCCGCAGAAATCTTCCTCCGTATGGCACTTACGCTTAGGAACATACCCTTCTCCATTGCTTTGGGATGATCTGGGAAAAGGGCAAATTAAATGAAGAACTCATTTTATTTGGGATGATCTTGGCCTGAAATTAATTGGCTGGTTTTGCCTCATGAGCAATGTGAATAAATTCAAGGCATCACTTCTAAATTTCCTTCTAACAGCTTAAATGGACATGCGCAATTGGTGTTCTGGGGCCTCAGCCCCCAAACCGTGACGACGAGTGCAGCAGTGCCAGCACTCTTCCAGCCATGGGCTGAAGGTCTGTCAGGCCCCCCACAGACAGACACCCACCTCAGCTCCCCCAGGAGCTCCCTTGGACTTGGCGTGCAAAGTTTGTGCGCTCTGGGCACTTTCTCTGCCGCAGCGCCAGCGCACTGCGCTTCTGTCCTTCGCGTCCCTTGTGGCAGTTCTGTGTACGTGTGTGTATTTTTGTGGACTGTCAAGGGGAGCTAGTATTAACCTTCCCTCTGTTGGTTTGCTGCCCCAGCCGGAGTACCAGCACGAAGCCAAACAGGCAAGAGAGCGCAGTGCATGCTGCCGAAGCACCGGCCGCTTCCGCCCTCCGTCCATCCCCAGCTCCGATTGCCTGGCACTGATTTGCAGCTGCTCCCGAGCCTGCCTAGCTTGTGTGTGTGTGTGTGTGTGTGTGTGTGTGTGTGTGTGTGCCCTTCTGGCTTCACCGCTTCCATTGTCGCTGGGTTTGGAACATGCGTGCTTGCTGTCATACAGGCTCTTATTCCTCGTCGCGCTGAGCCAGGACACTGGGTCCCCGAGAGAGGAACGAGATTCAAGTTGGTGGGGGCTGGGAAAGGGAGCCTGGGCCTCCTCTTCCTCCCCCCCCCCCCCGCTCATATTGCTACGGCCTCATTGTTGTTCAGTTCTATCGTCGTGCTTGCAGTCTGATTTTAATCCTTCGGTATTTTTTGTTTGTTTTGTCTGTGTCTTGTGTCCCTGTCACGTTCGCTGCTCTCCCTCCACACCCTCACTTTGTGTTTTGTGACGTCATCCCCATCCCGCCCTCCATAAGACTTCCAACCCCGCTTCCTACGTGAGTAGTTTTCTATTGCAGTTTGGGGGTGGGGTGGGGGGGAGAATTGCCTCCACGTGGACAAGAACACCCCCTGCAAGGGACTGCAGCGGCACCGAGCGTTCTTCCACCCGGCAGAGCAGGTTCCACCTTCTGGAGCTGGAACTTCTGAGTCTTGCTGGGGTCAGAGAGCCACCTGTGCTGCCGCTTTGGCGATGCTCTAACTTGCTGCTCCGGGGATTTCGTAACTCTTTCTCCTCCCTCCCTCCCTCTACCCCACCCCTTGATTTCCCTCTAGGGTGAATTGGAGCGTCAGCTGCTACAAGCCAATCCTATCTTGGAGGCCTTTGGCAACGCAAAAACGGTCAAAAATGACAACTCCTCCAGATTTGTAAGTTGGTGTAGTCGGGGAAGCGCAACCGCAACCGGCTTGGGAAATGTTTGGAAGGAACAAGAATCCATGTTGATGAGCAGCCTGTTAAAGACATTGAGCCCGGAGGGGGTGCAGATTTAAATTGCACGCGGAAGGAGTGTGTGTCCTTTACTGCAGCAGAGGAGGAGGCTTGTTGTTTTTGTTAAGAAATGTTTGTTTTTAGGCCCTCTTTGGAGGAGGAGAAATAAAGCATTTCTCTTCCCTTTGTTGATAATAGAACTCCATTTTGAAGCCTCCCTGCTGAGTATCAGTTTCTACTGGTCTTTTTGGTTTGCTGCTCAACTTAAAGGTAGACCAATTCTAGCCCCATCTCTGGTAGGCCTGGCAAGGACAGTCTTTTTTTATGCTTTGTAGCTTGGCAGGCTTTAAAGCAAAAAGAAAAAGCCCAAAACAAAACAAATACTGAAGTGTCTCTGTGTGTTTTTAGCTTTCAAGGGTATAGAAAACATTCTGCTATGGATCATAAATAAATGTGTGTGTATGTATTTGTCAGAAATCTCTCTATATACATGAAATATTTCCTCATGAGCCACTTGGTTCTTCTGATCTTTATCTTGCCTTTCTGTTCCCCCCCTCCCCAATTTCTTGTGTTTCCTTAGGGAAAATTCATTCGGATTAATTTTGATGTGGCTGGCTACATTGTTGGAGCCAATATAGAAACATGTATCCTGCTTATTTCAAGCTAAAGCTCTCTGAGAAGTTTGCAAAAATTGTCCGGGTGATTCATAAACAATGTGGGAGAATCAAATTCTGTGAGTTGGGGCAAGGGAAGATTGGGAGCTGGGGCTCTCGGGGTATTTGGGCAGAGAGTAGAATCTGAGATGGAACAAATCTGAGATTGTTCATACGGGAATCCCTGGAGCATTGGTAAATGGGGAGGGGTTCTGCTTGTAGGGACTCCTGGTGAGTTAGAGGAAGTAGGCCTGAGATGGTGGGCACAGGAGTGTGTGTGTTTCTAATTGGGGGTCCTCACTGCAGGGCTTCTTGATGGGTTGGAGGGAGCAAAGGGGCATGAAAGTTGGGACGGCTGCCTCTCAGGGAAGGCAGAGGGGCAAGCTGTGTTTGTGGCCGGAAAATCATGTGTCCAGCTTTATTTGGCTCCTCCCTCCTCCTTAACCCCAAGCACTCCAGACCTGCTGGAGAAATCAAGAGCCATCCGCCAAGCCAAAGACGAACGGACCTTCCACATCTTCTACCAGCTTTTAGTGGGTGCTGGTGAGCACATGAAAGGTAAAACAGTCTTTTTGGCAATGCAAGGGGAATCTCTCATCCTTCCCACAATTAGGCCTGGGTTTCCTAAAGTCTGGCTCTTTGTGCTCTTAAGAGCTGAGAAAGAAACCGGGAAGGAAGAGGGGGAGAGAGATGACAGCCCTCTGGTCAGTTGGCTTCAGCGCATAAAGGCTGTGATGACGAGCTGTGGGAAAGCACAGTGTGACGAAGTGCGCTCCCGTGCAGGGACTCCATAGGTGCCGGTTTCCAGGCTTGGTCTGCAGCAGCGCAGCCCTGGCCTCAGTGGCGTTTTTCTCCCGCGGCTTTGCAGGGGAGCTGCTTCTGGAGCCCTTCAATCAGTATCGCTTCCTCTCCAACGGGTACCTGCCCATCCCAGGGCAGCAGGACAAGGAGATCTTCCATGAGACCATGGAGTCGATGCGCATCATGGGCTTTTCGCATGAGGAGATACACTGTGAGTTGTCCTACACGTTTGTTATGGGGGCACCAGGGAACATCTCTGACCTACCGAGCTCATTGCTCCTTGTTCACTGCGTTTTTAAGCCGGAGGGGGCAGGAGAAAGGCTCCCCTCCCCTGTTCAGTCTCATTTTACTTGGAATCATAGAATAGTTGAGTTGCTATTTAAGGTGTTGTTATGCTACTCTTCAGCACCCACAGAATGGTGGCAAGCAATCCATAAAAGGCTGCCCTGCAGGGATTTCAGTCTAAAACCCCACAACAGATGAGGGGGATGGGGGAGGGAAAGGAAAGGAAAAGCGGGACGGCCCTGCTCCACCTCTTACTTGCACGTGGGGGCAGTCCAGCTGGAGAAACCCTGATCCTGTGCTCCTCACTCCTCCTTCCCCACAGACGGTTGATATCAGTCACTCCTATGGGAACGAGGGAAGCCAAAAGGAGCGAGGCCCTGGTGCCAGTCCGCAGCATCCAGCGGGCTAAGGGGGTGCTGCCTTTGGTCATAAGCACGGCTGTTTTCTACACGATGGCCAGTGGTCACCAGTAGTCCTGCCCTTCTAATATAGCCAACCTCCAACCTGGTCCCCTCCAGATGGCAACTCTCCTCCTCAGCCAGCTTGGCTAGGGATGATGGGTGTTCCAGTCCAACACTCCTGGAGGGCACCAAGTGGGAGAAAGTCTGTCTTTATTAGCGGTTTTTAAAGCCGTGTGGAAGCCTGGTTGCCCCTGGGGCTGCTTCCATGGGAGGATCCCTTGAGCATCGCTGTGTCAGCCCTTCTTCCTTTTTAAGCTTTAAGCAGAATGGGGGCGACGGCACCCTGTTGCCGTTAATATTGTGCTTCACCTCTGTCTGCATCCTGCAACGCCTGCTCACTGTGAGGAAGCAATATGGGGGATTGTGTGTGTTTGTAAGAGAGATTGATCGATCGATCGATGGATCGATGGATCGATAGATTGGACTCTTTGAGAAGCGGACGTAGGAAGGGTTACTCTTTTCCCATTTTCCTTTGCAAAACTGACAAGCGCTCCCTACGCACAGTGGTTCCCTTTCCCTTCTGTGGCTTGCGTGGAAGCACCAAGCTTTGAAGGCAGGGCTGCTTTGCAGCAGTGGGCCAGTGGAAGGGAGCAGGGAGTTTCCTACTCTGTCCACTGAGGTTCAGAGAGCTGTGCAGAACAGGTGCTCCGCTGTTTTGCAAAGCCCTCGAGCTCAGGGCAACAGGAAGGGTGCCCCCTCCATGTGCAGAGAAATGATCAGTTACCTTGGCTAATGGGGGGTGGGAGGGAGGGGCAGGACTGTACCCCTAGGGGAACCTTCCCCAGCCCCCCCCCCCATACGTTGTGCTGCAATCGCCAAGTTCACAAGGAGTTTCCGTCCAGTGCAGTGCTGGCCCTATCATGATGTACACTGAGGTGCCTGTATCAGGTGGCAGCGTGGGTGGAGTGGCTGACTGTGCCCATCCCTTCCCCTTGCCCCTCCTAGGCGGCCCCCACCACCTCCAGCAGCCCCTCTGGAGAGCCCGGTCGGTGGGTCTCCATAGCGGGGTCTTTGCCACAGTGAGGGAGTGGCTGGCCTGGCCCTCAGGGGTGGCCCCCCAGCCTAACCCCCAACCCTAACCCTTTGCGCCCTGGCCGCCTCTTGTGCGCCGGCCGTGTGTTGCACGCCTGCTGAAGCCTGTCCATCCGTTCTGCCTTAAACCTGCTGCGCAGGCCTCTGTGGGCCGATGACCCGCAATGTTGTTGCCGCTTGCAAGGAGTGTGGATGAAAGCACAGCCTTGCCCAAGCTCCCGAGGAGGGGCCACGGAGACACCTCTCATCCTTCCCACCCAGGTATGCTGCGGATGGTCTCGGCCGTGCTGCAGTTCGGGAACATCGTCTTTCGCAAGGAGAGGAACACCGACCAGGCTTCCATGCCCGACAACACAGGTATTTGGGGATTGCCAGCTCTGACTGGGAACTCAGTCTGCCTGCTGGGTTAAGACTCCGCTTCGGAATACATAGACCTTTGCTGGACAACATGCGACCCTCCAGATGCCGTGGCTTACAACTCCCGTGATCACTCACCATTGCCACTGGTGGCTGGGGCTGATGGGACTCGCCCTCTAGATGGCTTGGCCCACAGGTTGCCCAGCCCTGATACCAAGTGATCCAGAGAGATCATCCCCTGCACCTTTCCAAAACAGCTTTCCATTCTGTTGTAATGGACAGTCGCCTGTTTGCTTGAAGACTGTTTTCACTAGAAGACTGCAGAGCAGCATATTTAAAGCATAAACCAGCCAAGCATAAGCATGAGCAATCATAATGAAGAAACGCACACGCTTCTTTTAACGAGTGGGTGACCAGGGGACGCTCGGGTTGCCAGAGCAAAGTTAGGCCTGCGCTCTCAGGGCATGGACTAACCAGAGACTTTTGCTGGCCTGTCCCGCGTCTTTTGCAGCTGCTCAGAAGCTCTGCCACTTACTGAGTCTGAACGTCACCGAGTTCACACGCGCCATCCTTACCCCACGCATCAAGGTTGGCCGAGACTACGTGCAGAAGGCACAGACAAAAGAGCAGGTTGGTAATGAGGGCTGCAGGGCTGAGACGGAGAGCAAGCACTAGTCAAAAGGAAGGGGAGGATACGAGCTGCCTCCCTTCTCTTCCCAGGCTGACTTTGCCATTGAAGCGCTGGCCAAAGCCACGTATGAGCGTCTTTTCCGCTGGCTGGTGCATCGGATCAACCGGGCCCTGGACCGTACCAAGCGCCAGGGGGCATCTTTCATCGGCATCCTGGACATTGCGGGTTTTGAAATCTTTCAGGTGAGGGGGCTGTTCTTTCAGCAGAAGAGGGCTGTCTCTTCTGCTGTCCCCACCGACGTGTCCCTTTGGCTGCACAGAGCCTGTAAATCAGCCTTCCCCAACCTGGTGCTCTCCAGATGTGTTGGGCTGCCATTCCCTTGGTTCCCATTGGCCACGATCGCTGGGAGTTATGATGGATTTTTCTCATCCCCTTATAAAGCCATCCAGATCAGCGGACACCACTGCATCTTGTGGTAGCAAGTTTTGTGGTTTACCAATGCACTGTGTGACGACATCTATCTTTTTCTCTGTCTCAAACCGTTAGCCTTCAGCTGCATGGGATAACCTGGATTCTAGTATTATGGGAAAGGGACAGGAACCCTCCCTGTCCCTTTCCTTGCACTGGGGAGCATTCTGGGCAGGAGCAAGGTCTAAGAATCATTTTAAAAATGGAGTTAATACATGTGCGCTGCAGTAGTGCTGTAGTAATGAATCAGCAGCGAGCATGATAATTAGTCAACCTGCAGGGTCTTTCCTGCTTTCCAGTAAGGAAGGCTGCCTAAAGGCACTGCGTCGGGGAAGATACTGCCTGGCTGTGGTGCCACCACAAAGAAGGCCTGTGCAGCATGGTACACAGCAGCGCTGCCCCACCTGGTGCCTTCCAGATGTGCTGGACTGCAACACGCCCTGACCACGCTGGCTGGGGCTGGTGGGAAGTGAAGTCCAAAACATCTGGGGGGCAACAGCTTGGGAAACATGGGCATATAGTCTGGCTGATCTTGACACATGAGCCAGTTCGTAAGGGAGGAGATATTGCAGGACGTATGTAAAGAGACTCCCTCTTTCTGCCGGATGTTAATCTCCAGCTGAATTCATCCCTCCCTCCCTCCCTTATTTATTTATTTATTAAAATATTTATAGGCCGCCCCATCGCACTGAAGCCTCGGGGCGGCTTACAACAAGATTAAAATACAATAATGAAATAAACAATATTAATTTATCCATCCCCCTCCCCTTACCCTTCCTTCCTTCCGTCTCCAGCTGAATTCCTTTGAGCAGCTTTGCATCAACTACACCAACGAGAAGCTCCAGCAGCTCTTCAACCACACCATGTTTGTGCTGGAGCAGGAAGAGTACCAGCGAGAGGGCATCGAATGGAACTTCATTGACTTCGGCCTAGACCTCCAGCCCTGCATCGACCTCATCGAAAGACCAGTGAGCAGTCCTAGGGTGGGAGGAGGGACATTTCTCAGAAGTGGCAGTGATGGAGTGAAAGGCGAGGGAATGCCTCGGCCTGTGGGGAGGAAGGCAGTTTCTCTCCAGGTCTTGGCGAAGTGGAGCTTTGTTTTGGGTGCAGGAACATTGGTGGCAGACGCCAGCAAGCTGACAATTGGCGCCTTTGAAAGCCGCCATTTCTGACACCTTACTTTGTTCTGCTCATGAAGTAGAATGAAATGGTGTAGTGGAAAGTACCACTTCAGACTACAGGCTGCAGGAATCAAATTTCTCTTCTTATATTTGTGTTTCTTTTTAAAATAACCCCTTTTTGCACAGAGGGAATCAGCACAGCAAGGAGCAGTCTTGCTATAATCTCTCTTCTTTATATACTTGTGCTTCATGTATTTGTTGTTAGTTGCAAAGTTGAGTCCGACCCATCGCGACCCCATGGACAACATTCCTCCAGGCCTTCCTGTCTTCAACCATCCCCCGGAGTCCACTTAAGCTCGCACCAACTGCCTCAGTGACTCCATCCAGCCACCTCATCCTCTGCCGTCCCCTTCTTCTTTTGCCATCTATTGTTCCCAGCATTAGGCTCTTCTCCAGGGAGTCCTTCCTTCTCATTAGGTGGCCAAAGTATTTGAGTTTCATCTTCAGGATCTGGCCGTCTAAAGAGCAGTTAGGGTTGATCTCTAGGACTGACCGGTTTGATCACCTCGCAGTCCAAGGGACTCGCAGGAGTCTCCTCCAGCACCACAATTCAAAGGCCTCAATCCTTTTGCGCTCGGCCTTCCTTATGGTCCAGCTTTCACAGCCATACATTGCAACTGGGAAAACCATAGCCTTGACTATACGCACTTTTGTTGGCAGGGTGATGTCTCTGCTTTTTAGTATGCTGTCTAGATTTGCCATGTATAGCATTTTTCATTTGTTTGTTTTGCTTTTACAGGGGAGCATTTGAAAATGCTGCCCCCGCCCCCCCAGTAATGCTTCCATTATGCTAGTGGAAGTATCTGCTGGCACAGTGAGAAGCCAGCAAAGTGGGAAGCCAGCTGAAACGACTGCTTCTGGGATGGGACAAGCTCCGCTGACTTGTTTTGGCGAGTTTGCCAGGTGGGGCTAGCTAGCGTGACCATCCCATAGCGCTACCCATATGTTGGAGCGGACCGATGGCCTGTGCTGGATGCCTCCCTCTGCCCACTGTGCCGCCCCATGACGGCACAGCTTCCTTCCAACGGAACGTGCAGATCGAGTCTCCTGTGTTGGCTGGTGCCGAAGCTCATGGCTTGGCTGGCTTGCATTAATCTTCTGGGCCTGGTGTGTGTAGACCGATCGGGGCAGGTGATAAGGAACCTCCTGTGCTTTGACCAGCACAAGGATAATCTCGTTTCCTTTGCCTAATATGCCGTTGTTGTGAGTGGTTAAGAGCGCAGGACTGGGACTCAGGCGATCTGGGTTCTCGCCCCCTCGCCGGCCATGGAGGCAGCTGAGTGACTTGGGGCCAGTCCCAGACTCTCAGCCCAGCCTACCTCTCAGGGTTGTTGTGGGGATAAGATTGAGTGCAGCAGGATGAGCATGATGCAAGCTGCTTTGAGCTTTTGCAGGAAAACTGCGAGGATATAAATCTAATAAATTTAAAAAAGGTCTTACACTGTTCTTACAATTGGCATTCACGGGTTTCGTGTGGATTTTGTTGTACAGTGGGTTCTTGTGCTGCCTGGACTTGGCTAAGATAGCAAATGACGGTAAACAACCTATAGTTCAGAACCCAACAACAACCTATAAGTTCTGTTTATGGGTTGATCACCGTTGGCAAGCTATGGCTTGTTAGTGCAGCTGGTGATCTTCCATCTTTCACCAACAGCCAACTCAAGTGTGGGTGCTTGTGTTGTCTGACCCCAGTCCTTCTTCCCAAAGCCAAGCAGAGCCCCACAGCCTCCCTGCCGCCAGCCCTTCCCCACTGCAGTATCTCAGCATCTGCCCCACACACTCCCAGTTACCCTTGCCAATGGCTTTGTCTCTGTCCCAGGCAAACCCCCCAGGAGTGCTGGCTCTGCTGGACGAGGAATGCTGGTTCCCCAAGGCCACCGATAAGAGCTTTGTGGAGAAGGTCATTCAGGAGCAGGGGACTCACCCTAAGTTCCAGAAGCCCCGGCAGCTGCGGGATAAAGCCGACTTCTGCATCATCCATTATGCGGGCAAGGTAAGCGAGGCCTGCTGAAAGGCTCCCCCACCCCTTTTCTGTCAATCCCCCGTGTGTCTGACTGCTAAGTGGGGACAGCTGGGTGGTTCCTCCATTTCCCAGCAGCCAGGAGAATCCGGAAGTGCTAGTGCAGCCAGTCCCAAGTCCTTAGATGATTACGGGTTCTAGCTTACGTCATCCCCAGCCAGCATGGCTGATGTTCATGGGAATTGGGGTCCCACACCAAGAGCAAGGTGGAGAGTCACATGTTCAGCAGCTAAGGAAAGCATGTGTCTACGTAGGTCTCCTACTCAGCCATGGAGGGCTGGATCACTCTCCAGTTGAAGGTTCCCCTGTAAGAAAGGCCAGAGAGCCATTGCTGGTCAGAGTAGATGGGAGTTGCTCAGAGACAGCATGGGGGCAATGGGAATTGTCATCCAGCACATCTTGCAGGGCACCAAGGTAGGCTAGATAGATCATAGATCATCAGACCTGGCACTTGTCTCCCTCTCTCCACTCCCATCCTCCTTTTTCCTTCCTTTCCAAGGTCGACTACAAAGCAGATGAGTGGCTTATGAAAAACATGGACCCCTTGAACGACAACGTGGCTACCCTTCTCCACCAGAGTGCAGACCGGTTCACAGCAGAACTGTGGAAAGACGGTAGGATGGCTGCGCATACTGTCGAGAGAGAAAAGCCACAGCCGGCCTTAATCCGAGCCCCTCCATGTTAATAATATCCGTTGCTTGTTAGTGGGGTGGCCTGAGGTTCTTAAAAGTTCAGTAGACATAACTTCACAGGGTTGCTTGAAATCTCTCTGTCGCTGCTGGAACTAACCACTTTGCTATTTCCTGTTTCTGTTTTTTCCTCTCCTTGACCCATTTCTTCTGCCCCATAATGGGTGGCTTTGCGGCACCGCCTCTCTCCCTCTCCCCACCTGCCTACGTCTGTCCTGTCCTGTCCTGTCTTCAGAGATCCAGAATATACAGAAGGTCTATTTCTTTGACAGCTATGCCGTGGCACCTCAGAGTCCAGCAGAAAGTACGTTTCTCCCGCAACAAGCGCCACCAGCACGTGCTAACGGAAGGGCCTGGGCAGTTCATGAGTGCCGGTCCATGTCGTAGTGTCATTGCTTACCACACCCGTCTCCAGAGCCAGCCCCTTAAGAGCCTTTTCTTTTGAATGCAGGCAGCTGGGCTGATTGCTCTCTGTCTCTCTCTCTTGCTTGGAAAATCCACTGCCCTCTGCTCACCTTAGCAGGAAACAGAGAGCGAGGTGGCAGATGGCCCCGGGAGCCCTGCTGCCACTCTGCCACCGCTTAAGAATGGAGAGAAGTCCGCCCATCCATCCAAGCCCGGGCACACATGATCTCGACTCACTAGACGCACTGTCTCGTTCATGCTTGCTCAGCAATAAGTTCCATTGTGTCAACAGGGCTTACTCCCCAGTAAGTGTACGCTAGTAATGCAGTTTAAACATTCCACGTAGAGCTTAGAATTAAATTAGGAGAGCTCTGTTTTGCCCTCGCCTCTGTCGTCTTTGTGCCCAGCTGCCTGGCCCAAGGCTCTCTCGCCCTCTTGGCAACACCTGCATCAGTGCTGGCCCACAGACCACTGGTGCTTCCGCTCTCCAAGGCAGATGAGACTATCAAACGCTGCTGGAAAATACACACCAGTTTGCTAGTATCTGAATAACTATTGTTTTCACCTGGTTCTGCTCCTAATCTTAAATTGTGTGCATTAAGAGGGGTAAGGGGTAGCTCAGGAGAAATCCCTCAGGCTCTTTTCCTTGAAGGCAACATTATCCAATTAGCACCTCATGAAACCTAATGCAGTTTCCTGTTAGAAGCCCATATATTTCTGAGTTTGTGCTGCATTTCACTCTTTTAAAAAGTGTCCAGCATATGCGCATTTGAAAAACGCAGACCTTTCTGACTTGTGCAGAAGCACATTTCTGTCCATGGATGCATGCATACAGAAAATGCACGTGTTTTGAAAATGCATAGAAAAATACTAATTTCTGTGCAAGGGAAATGGGGCTTTTACAGAACCACAGTGGACCTTCCAGCCCTAGTGGTAGAAACTGAGAACCTGTGCAGTATCAGGCTTTGCAGAATTAGCAATCCCGGGAAAAATAAGGTGCGGACGGAAACTGTGAAGGATCTTGCTTGGAGGTCTCCCAGGACTGGACTCCCTGGGCCTTTCCATCTTATAATTTTAAATATAACACAATGGGTTGAGAAATAGATGGGCTCCAGGATACTTCAAGAGGGCTCAGTGGGATTGGGGTGGTTGTCTTGGATGGTGGGGTCAAGCGTACAAGAAGAGACCCCCTGCAGCTCCAGTGGACATCAGATACCTGTGAGGAAAGTGAGTCGGTTTCTCCTGTGCCCTAGTGGACCGAATTGTGGGTCTGGACCAAGTGAGCGGAATGGGAGACCTTGCCTTCGGTGGCTCGTACAAGACTAAGAAGGGGATGTTCCGGACCGTGGGGCAGCTGTACAAGGAGTCTCTCTCCAAACTCATGTCCACCCTGCGCAACACCAATCCCAACTTTGTGCGCTGCATCATACCCAACCATGAGAAGAGGGTGAGTTGTTCGCTCCGGGGCCTGTGAGGGAGCTTCAGTGCTCAGGCAAGCAGAGTGCGGCAGCTCTGCCGAGAGGTCATGCAAAATCATCAGAGAGAGGCACGTTCTGCTCCAGGAAAGGGAGAGGCCCCTCTTGGCCTGAGCCTACCTTAGTGTGGAAAGGACTATTGGGGTCACTATTTTCTGGGAGGAAGGGGTCTGTTCTTGGGGTGCGGGTGGGACACTCCTTGGTGTCACTCAGCTCTGTGAGGAGAGACCGTGGGACGAAACAAGAGTTATTTGGGCAGCTTGGTGGAACGAAGAGGGACCGTGAGAATGAGGGTGTCTCTCAGGGTGCGGTGTGAAGCCTTTAGGGAGCAACACAGTCCTTTCGACTGGAGGTGTTGTGAGGTCTAGCACAACACATCTGGAAGGATGACTGAGAGACTAGAAAGTTGGACTTGGTGTGGGGAGACTATGGCTAGAGACCCCACAGAGCCAGGAAATTCTTGGGCTGCTCTATCACATCACATGCACTTGGGCTAACCTTGCTCACAGGGTGGTGAGGACGAAACCCGCATGTCTTGCACCCTGGATTACTAATTATCGATCGCATTGGTAGGCCACCCCATCGCTAGAGGCTCTCTGGGAGGCTCACAGTGTAAAATATTTATAAATACAAATAAAAATGAATAACAGAAACAAACAAACCATAAACATAATAGAATTAAAATACAATATAAATACAACCATATAAATAGGAACAGAAGGAAAATAAACACACTATTTCCAATAACAACTGCCAATAAAACAAGAAAGAAAGAAACCAGCAGCATACCAATAATCCAATCTAAAAACGGACAAGAAATGAAAAAGTCTTAACTCAGCACCAAAAGCAAGATAAATTGGGTGCCAGTCGCACCTCCCTTGAAAGAGAATTCCAGAGGTGCACTGGCCAAGAAGGCCTTTTTCCTCTCCAATTCCGCCCTCGCCTCATTTGGGGGAGGGGTTTCGCAAAGGAGGGCCTCCATGGATGACCGGAGGGGTCTGGTAGGGTGATGGAGACATGCGCTCCTTTAGATATCCCAGTCCCAAGCCATTTAAGGCTTCATGTGTTAGTGTAAGCACTTTGAATTGGGCCCGGGTTCCTTGGAGGAAGGATGGAAGATGAAGAAGGGTGAGAGGATGTGCTCGGCATCTGGCCGTGGGCCCCAGTTCTTCAGACTGGGGCCGTGTTCTGCCTGCTAGAGTGTCCTGTCACAGGCCCTGCTTCTCCTGGCTCCTCTTACAGGCTGGAAAACTGGAGCCTCACCTTGTATTGGACCAGCTACGCTGCAATGGAGTCCTGGAAGGGATTCGCATTTGCCGCCAGGGGTTCCCCAACCGCATCATCTTTCAGGAATTCCGGCAGAGGTACCCACCTGACCCAACTGGAGGGGAGCCGGCCTTAGCAGGGGCAGTGATGTGGGTCCAGGAGAGCCAAATTCCCAGCTGTCTTGGGGATGATCTGCCGGCCTCCCCTCCCCTAGTGCTGGGCGCTTTCCGTGAGGCTGACAATTCGTTCCCCCATCTCAGAGGTCAGCGAGTGTGTGTGGGTGGGTGGTGGTGTGTGCTTGCACATGTACACATGCACACCACAAATGCCTGTCCTAATCACCAAGCTTATCTGTATCTTCTAATAGGTATGAGATCCTGACCCCAAATGCCATTCCAAAAGGGTTCATGGATGGGA
The DNA here is from genome assembly GCA_023646645.1 of Varanus salvator macromaculatus. NCBI lineage: Eukaryota > Metazoa > Chordata > Lepidosauria > Squamata > Varanidae > Varanus > Varanus salvator. The sequence continues at coordinate 2,726,704 of JAIXND010000781.1, forward strand.
AGCAAGCCTGCGAACGCATGGTAGGTGTGCCCAGCCCAGCAGAAACAGGGTGGGCTGCAGCTAGTCAGCTCCCAGAGAACCAAGGAGAACTAGTGATTAATGCTCTTTGTCCCCTCCCCTCCCCTCCCCTCCCCTCTTGTTTCCACAGATCAAGGCCTTGGAACTGGACCCCAACCTCTTCCGCATTGGCCAGAGCAAGATCTTCTTCCGGGCTGGCGTTTTGGCCCACCTGGAGGAGGAACGGGACCTGAAGATTACCGATATTATTGTGTCTTTCCAGGCAGCTGCCCGGGGATATTTAGCCCGCAAGTGAGTACCAACCTATCATGGTTCTAAATGCATGGATCTAAGATCTGGAGAAGGGGGCAGCTCCTAGAAGGGGTGGAGGGGTGGCCTCAGGCGTTACAGAAACCAGGTCTTCCCATCTTCTACAGAAAGAAGAATATCGGTTGCATATTTTCCCTTGTGCATTTTGAAGCATGCACACGCTCTCAAAACTTGTTCATTTTCTGATTTGCAAAATACGCTGCAAATTCAAAAGTGGGCGGGTTTTCCACTGCCAGCTACATTCACTTCTGCAAGATTTTCCTGTCCTCCCTGGTTCTTGGCCGTGGCAGCTGTGGCTGATGGGAGTTGGCATTCGACAACATGCAGAGGGCTACCAGTTCCCTGCCCTTGGCATAAAGGAAAGGGGTTTCAGTTTCCCAGTAGCCAGCAACTGATGGCCAGATCTGGTCAACAGGCCCGTAAGTGGCTCTCACCCGCCCGCTGACCAGGGCCGTTCCCATCAGCCTTCCTGTTTGATGCCGCTTCTCCAAAGACCGCAGCCTAGATGCCAATGGCCAGCTGCTGCCCCATTGTTCTTCTTCGTGGTCTCTGACCCCACTGAGTTTCCTAACGATGGCCCTCTCCGTGGTGCTAACGACGTGCGTGGCGGGGGGCATCTTTCGTTGCTCTTCCAGGGCTTTCATGAAGAAGCAGCAGCAGATGAGCGCCCTCAAGGTCATGCAACGCAACTGTGCAGCCTACCTCAAGTTGCGCCACTGGCAGTGGTGGCGCCTCTTCACCAAGGTTGGTCAGGGCGGCTGGACCGCGACGCAGACGTCTGTGCTGAGCGCCCAGCAAGCAAAGGGTGGCAAGGACAGGGTGGAAGGATTATGTAAATTATTTCTGGTGTAATGTTGCTGGAACGCCACTCCTTTCTCTGTTAACAGATTGTGTTTTAATGCCACATTTGTGATCGATCCGGCTTTCTTCTCTGTAGATGTCAGGCGTTATCCCAGGACAGGGGGCCCCATGCCTGTGCCATTTTTTACCCCATTCCTCAGCAAAATCTCTTACATGCTGCTCTTCTGCCAAAAAAGCGTTCCAGAGCAGTGCAGAAGGATCAGTAATCTTTCTGTTGTCAGGTTTAAATCTAAAAGACACATTGCAAAAGGAAAGGGGGTTGGGAGGGGGGAAGGAAAGCAGCAAACTCCAGCACTGGCTCTTAACGCCAAAGTTAATGTGGATGACCTTTCTGGAAGGGAAGGAAGCTCCCAGCAGCTGCTGCTTCTCTGGCTGGTGGCTGAAGTCAGGTGGGTCTCCTCTTGCCATGACCTTCTTCCTGGCAGAACCCCAGGCCCCTTAGTCCCCTGCCTGATGACAGAGACTAGAGAGTGCTGCCCTTCAGCTCTGAAGCCCCAGGTGATTATCAGGTGAACCCGAGTGTCACTTTGTGCCAGTCATGTGTCTCTTAAATAGAAGTCAGTTCCAAGTCCTCCTGGCTACAGGGTAAAGCATGTGGTGTGTCTGTTCCAGGCCCCAATATCCAGTACTGTGTTTTTGCACAGCTTCCTGTCCCCCTGCCCTGCCTTTTTCTCCTTGGCCCCTTCTGGACATACAATACGGCCCAAAAGAAGGTGAAAGAGGCTTGGCATGACAGCCAGCTGAACTTCTGCGCTTCGGCTTGGCCTTCCTCAACAGCTTCCTTCTCTCTCTTTTCCTTTGCCAGGTGAAACCCCTGTTGCAGGTGACCCGCCAGGATGACGTGCTGCAAGCAAAGGCAGTAGAGCTACAAAAGGTGCAGGAGAAACACACAAAAACCCAAATGGACCTCAAGGAACTGGAAAACAAATACCAGCAGGTATGGGGGGAGAACGTGAATCCTGAGAAGGCGTGCTGTCCGGCGGCAGCTGGCTCAGGCATGCTGGGAGCTGAAAAACTTCCTGTCTAAACGTGTACTCTAAGCCACACTTCTGTCCTGTGCATGATCCTTCTGTGCCCGTCATTGAAATCTTTCCCTCCCCTTTTGTTACTTTTCATCTGGGGGTCCTGCCCTGGCCTCCCCTCCAGCCACCTCTGTCTTCTTGAATCCATTCAGAATCAGTCTGCTAAGCTCCTTCATTCATTTGCTTCTGGTAGAAGCAGCTTGTCCTGTAAACATTTCACTGAGCTGTCTCTCCCTGGCCTTCTGTAGCAGCTTTCCAGTCCCCACTGCTCAGTGCAACCCTGGCTTACACCAGCTCCCTTTTCTCTTCTTCGCACCCTCACAACGTGCAGTCTGTCCTGAGCTCCCTTTATATGACTTTCGTGTTCAGTTCCCTGCGTTTTCTGCCCTGTAATCATGAAACTCTCCTTTTATATCCAGTATGCAGACAGCCCTATGCTCAGTCCCTAACAACTCCAGTTTTTAAAACAGCTTGGGAAGCAGGGCTGGGCGAGAGCCTTGGCCAAGATCTCTGTGGGTACAACATGGGGCCACCCCTTCCTCCTGATGCCCCAAACCAGGAGCTTTGGGGTTCTCAAGCCACTCACTGCTTCCTCCCCATTTCATGGCAGCTCTTGGAGGAGAAGGCCATCCTAGCCGAGCAGCTGCAGGCAGAAACAGAGCTGTTTGCCGAAGCGGAAGAGATGCGGGCACGGCTCTCTTCCCGGAAGCAGGAGCTGGAGGACATCCTGCACGAGCTGGAGTCGCGGGTGGAGGAGGAGGAGGAGCGATGCCAGCAGATGCAGGGGGACAAGAAGAAGATACAGCAGCACGTCCAGGTGTGGAGCCGGGACAAGGGGGTTGCTCAGAGGGAGAAGGCCATCTATTCCTGTGGCAGGAGGGAGCTTAAATCGGTCCACATACACGGCCATCTGTATGGGGAGAGGGGGAGTGTGTTTGTGGGGGGGGGAATACACACACGTGTGCATGCACACACACACACACACACACACATCTTGCTTGGTTTTGCAACTTCAATGCAGAACCATTCCGGGGCAGACCTTAGAGTGTGTGTGCGCATGGTGCACACCCTCGGTTGTGTCTAGAGCAGCCGCTGTGCGGAAGAATTCCTGTGGTGGCACCACGCTTTTGCGACACCAATCCCGGAAGAGCCCCCATGTGGGCCTGTTCCCCTCTGAGCAGGCAGCACAGTCCTCTTGTTCAGCCTGCCTTGCCTGGCTGCGTGAATTGCCCCATGATGCTTTTGTCCCACCCATCCCCCAGAGCCGTCAGGGTGACCACATGGGTCCCTGAGCTGTGTCTTCACAACAGCCCTGCAGAGCCCGGCTGGGAGGCCGCAGCCAGCCCAGAGTTGGCCCAGTGAGCCTGGTGGCTGAGTGGGAATTTGAACCCTGGGCTCCTCGGCCCTATTCTGACGCTGTAATTCTGCTCCCCACTCGAGATGTTTTGGTCTTCACTCTAGGCCTTTTTTACCATCAGACATGCTGGCTGGGACTGACGTGGGTTGATGCCTGAAGCATCTGGAGGGCATCCGGTTGGGGAAGGCAGCTGCTATGCTGGACGACCTCTCTGGCAGACTGAATACCAAGCTTAGAATGTTCTGCTTGCTTGCGAGAATCCTGGGGCTGGATAGAGCAGAGCGAGGTGTCCCATTTTCCAGGCCTGCTCCCTCACCCTTTCTTCCCCTCCTTTCTAGGACCTTGAAGAGCAGCTGGAGGAGGAGGAGGCTGCCCGGCAGAAGCTGCAGCTGGAGAAAGTGAGCATGGAGGCCAAGCTGAAGAAGATGGAAGAGGACCTGCTGATGCTCGAAGACCAAAACTCAAAGCTGCACAAGGTGAGTGTGGACCCTCACCCCTCTGGCCCCCAAGCCCCGCCTGCTGCACCGCTTGCTCCGAAGAGGAAGAGGGCTTGAGGATGGGCGGTATGCTCTCAGGCGTGCTGACAGGACAGGCCTTCCTCTTTGAGGGGCAAATCTTCTGTCCTCTGGTTGGATGTTCTGGTGGAAAGGGAAGGTGACTCACAGCCTGCCGCTTGTGCCCCGAGAGGAATGGGGCCCTTCGCTCTTCAGCCCATGGAGAGCTCTGCAGAGCGAGAGAAGTTGAGGCTGCACCTAGGGCAGGGGAGGGCAACCTTTTGGGCCTGTGGTCAAGTTTGGATGCTTGAGAAACTCTGCTGGGTGCAATATGGGAAATTAAGGTAGCAGCCGAACGCTCCCACTCCGCTTTGAAGTGATCCCAGGCGCCAGTAAGCAAAGGCAGAAACATTTCAAACACAAACATTGCGGGGAGGAGGAGAGAATTCTTGTGGGCAGCCAGGAAGGTGTCTAGGGGCGTCCTGGTGCCCGCGGGGTTCTTAGCAGTGAATCAAAGCAGCCTCACCCCGGGAGACGGGATGCATGTTGCTGCTTTGCCAATGCTCTCAGGAACAAGGATCCCGCAGTGTTTCCGGGCCTCCAGCTGAAGCCTGGTCAGCGAGGGAAAGTGGCTGGGACACCCACAGCTCGGCAGGCCACGTACTGAGCAGTCGAGGGCAACGTGTGGTCCGTAGTTTGGCCCTCTGTGAATTAGGGGGGGGGGGGCGATGGAAGGCTGGGTGTCTGAGCCACTAGCCAGGTTTCATCTCGCTCCCCTGCCGCCGCCGCCTCTTCTTTGTGCTCCATTTTGTCCTCACTTGCTCCTTTGGCTGTTGTTCCCACCAGGAGAGGAAGCTGATGGAAGAGCGTCTCTCTGAGTTCACGTCTCATATGGCTGAGGAGGAGGAGAAAGTGAAGAGCCTGTCCAAACTGCGTAACAAATACGAAGCAGTCATGGCTGACATGGAAGGTGAGCCAGAGAGGTGGGCTGCCCAGGCTTTGCCCTGGGCGATCGGGAATCTGCTCCCGCTGTTGCAAAAATCACAGGCTGGTCTGGAGCCTTTTGGGGGTGGGGCAGGCTTGCTGCTGTAGCAAGGGCGACCCCCCATCTCCCAGCCCTGGCAGCCAACGCTTCCGCGTGGGACACAGGAGGAAGCGTGAGTTGGGGCCATTGCTCAGTGGTGGAGCAGCAGTGCAGCATGCAAGAGATCTCGGGTTCTGTCCCTGGCATCTCCGGTAGTGGGAACTCTGAGAGGAGGGCTGGGAAATGGAGATCTAGCAGTGCCATACGCCAGCTGGCCCCTGAAGGCTCCTCCCTTTCACTCTCTGCTGGTCATTTGGCAGTTCCTCCGTTCTCATGCGGTTTGTTTCCCCCTTCTAAAAATTGAAATACCTCTCCTAAAGTGGTTGCAGCTTTTAGATTAAAATATGTTGGCGTTTTGCTCCTGCTCCAGCCTGCAGCCCTCAAGGGCATCTCCAGAATGGAATTTGGCCCTCAGACTGGAAAGTGTTCTGCACCTCTGGATTAGACCAGAGCCTCGGTGGGCACATGGTCTGACCCAGTACAAGAAATCTCCCTGCATCCACCAGCCCCAGCCTGGAAGTCTCACCAAGGTGTACCGATCAGTGCCCTAGCCTGACTTGCTTCTTTCTTGCCCTCCTCCAGATCGACTGAAGAAGGAAGAAAAGGGGCGTCAGGAGCTGGAGAAGATGAAGCGCAAGCTGGACGGGGAGGCGGGTGACCTGCAGGAGCAGGTAGCAGAGTTACAGCAGCAGATTGAGGAGCTCCGCCAAGCGTTGGCGAGAAAGGAAGCCAAGCTGCAGGCAGCACTGGCCAGGTACCCGAGCCAGACTCCGCCTGCGTGCTGGGAGCTCCTCTCACGCCATGAGAGCCCCAGGGGGCGGGAGGCTCTCTCCGTGAGAGGCCTGCAGCAAATCTTGATCTGGCAACAACGGGGCTTTAATGTTTAACGTTCCCAGCGCAGATAAGTGCTTGTGCAGAGGGATCAGAGATTAAAGCAGTCCTTTCCAGAAGTTGTAGTCTAAACACAAGCCGTGGGCTGAAGTTAAGGCCTAAACTGGATGCCACAATATTCACATGGCTAGCAAGAGAAAATGGTGTGGGGTTGTGGTTAGAGTGTTCAGCTGGGGCTTAGGAGAGGCAAGGTCTGGTCTCAACTTGGCCATGAAGCTCACGGGGTGACTTTGGGCCAGTCACTGACCTAGTGCCCTCCAAATCCCATCACTGTGAACTAACTGGGGATGATGCATTTACAGCCCCACACACCTGGAGGGCAGCAGGTTGAGGAATGCTGCTTTGGAATAACGGAGCTGGAGGTGTACAGGCTCCTCTGAGGATTTATTTATTAGCTGAACTCTAGCATGGGCCAATCCCAGAAACCTGGGGAGATGGCTGCCCCTGCATGCTCACACTCACGTGATGGTTCTGACATCTTCCCAGGGAATCCTGGGAAACTAGGCCCATTGAACCAAGCCTAGTTGCCGAGTTCCTGAGCTGCAGCTCACAAAGCTCCACAGAAAGTAGCCACCACCATCCATGGCTGGCGAGGGGCTGCTGGAAGTTGTAGTCCAACATATCCGGAGGGCACCAGGTTGGGGTGGCTGTAGTTGCAGATACGATCTTGGATCAGATTCAGGCATCCTGGCCTCTCTGTGCCTATCTGGCATCGTCCAAAGAAGTTCTTCCTGTCCCTCCCCCCCCTTCGAATACTGTGTGCCATTCGCTCCCCCCCTTTCCCCGTGGCCCTCCATGGCCGGGTCCGTGTGTCCCTCTGACCTCTCCTGCCCACCTTGCAGAGTGGAGGAAGAAGCCACACAGAAGGCCCTGGTGCTGAACTCCTTGCATGAGCTCCAAGCGCAGCTGGATGCGCTGCAGGAGGACATCGAGTCGGAGAAGGCAGCCCGCGCCAAGGCCGAGAAGCAGCGGCGCGACTTGGGCGAGGAGCTGGAGGCACTGAAGACCGAACTGGAGGACACCCTGGACTCGACAGCCGCGCAGCAGGAGCTACGGTAAAGCACCCGGGCCTGGCCTGCCTTGCCGCGGAGGTCACGGCATCCTGGGCAGAGCCTCTGTGGGTGCAAGCCCCCTGAGACACCCCCCCAGTCCCTCGCTAGCCCCATCTTTGCCATGTCGCAGGTCGAAGCGGGAGCAGGAAGTGACAGAGCTCAAGAAGACCATTGAAGAAGAGGTCAAGACGCACGAAGCGCAGGTGCTGGAGATGCGCCAGCGCCACACGACCACCCTGGAGGGGCTGTTGGGGGAGCTGGAGCAATCCCGCCGGGTATGTCACTGGGCAGCGAAGACTCCTGGAGGGTTGGGGTGAAGTGGGAGGGGACGTGATGTGCAGGGATGCAGAACCCCAGTTCCAGGGCCCAAACCTGGGCTGTTGTGCCCCCTCCCCGGTGTTCCCCGCGTGTTCATGCCCCCCTAGCTCCAGCCACTCATCATTTGCCCTTTATAAAAGTTGAAATGCCTCTCCTAATTTCTTGGCAGTAATAACTTTAAAATGTCCTGGTGTTTGGGGGTTTGGGCTGGGCCCCTTTGGCTCTTTCTCCATCCACCAGTGGAATGTAGCTGTGGAGTAGAAGGCAGCCCTCCGGCCAAAGACAGCTCAGCATCCTGGTGGGATGCTGTGGGAGGAAACAGGCATGAGTCAAAAGCCCGAGGGCAGTGATGGCGAACCTTTTAGAGACCGCGTGCCCAAACTGCAACCTAAAACCCACTTATTTATCGCTAACTGCCAACACTACAATAAAACCTGAAAACAGCCAGTCCAAGCAAATATATATTTATATCCTTGGCAGCGCACCAACCAGCCATTTGAAAGCTCAGATGAGTCGTAGCTAATGAGTCGCAGCTCGTGTCATCATCGCCTGGTGCCACTACTCCTTTCCAAGGGTGCGCATGGCCCCTATGTGTGCTGTTACCTGATGCTCGGCTGCTGGGGCGATACTGGGGCGATTTGGCTCGCTTGCAGTCAGAGGGAGCCGTAGGTTCGCCACCACTGCCCTAGGGAGTAAACAGCCAGGGATGGGGAACGTATGGCCCTCCATATGTTGATGGTCTGTAGTTTCTATCCTCCCTCGACACTGGCTATGGTGGCTGCAGCTGATGGGAGACCATCAGCCTCCTGAAAGCCATGTGTTCCCTTTTCCTACTGTAAGAGCCAGGACTGTCAAGTATTTGAGTGTTAAGATAGGGTAGGAAGAGCTGATGGTTCTGAATGAAGGAGACTTTGTCTGTATTTAAAGCTCCCTTGATCTTCTGTACTCTGTATCTGTACTCCTTAGTAAGTGTGCTTAGAATTGTGGCCGGAGAAGAGACGAGAGCGCCTGAGATCCGTTTCTTACTTCTCTCTCTGCATTCTCTCCAGCTCAAAGTTACCCTGGAGAAGACCAAGCAAGCCCTGGAAGGGGAGAATGCAGAGATGCAGAAGGAGCTGAAGGTCCTACAGGGAGCCAAGCTGGAGTCGGAGCAACGGCGCAAGAAGCTGGAGAGTGTAGTCCAGGAGTTGCAGCTCCGGACTGCAGAGAGTGAGAGAGTGAAGACTGAACTCAAGGAGCGGCTGGCAAAGCTGCAGGTAGGTGGGCGTGCATGAGGGAGATTGCAGAAGGCAGCCGTATCTCGAACTGACCTCCAGTCCTCATGCTTCAGGTCCGAGCACCCATGAAATGTTTTCCCTTATTTTAAGGCTCTTTCATGTGTGCAAGTGTTCTCTGTGCTTTGCTGAATTTGCACCAAACCAACCCACAGAATTCTATGTATAGAATTCATTATGCAAGAAACTCATTAAGTGGCTTTTTATTATTCTGCCGCAGAGATTGAGGTTTTGAGGTTTGGAAAATACTGAGTAGCTGCTGGGATATAGATCCCACAAACTAGCATGTGGGGATACAGGTGGAGGGTAGCTCACAGAAAAGGGACCAGACCGCAAAGGCCGCTCATCAGTGACACTGCCCTGACCCAAAACTTTCAGAAGTTGGGGCCAATTGCTTGTGTGGTTCCTGGTCCTTTGCCAACTGTTGTCTTTGTGGTTCTCAAACCTTTCTGGGAATTCCTAAGAACTAGAAGCGTCCATATTTTATTTAAAAGAAAGGTGAGCTACAGTCAGTGAATTCTGCCCCCAGTGAGCCTTTGCTTGTGTGATGAATGCATGGGATGAACAGCCATCACCCTGTCCCTAGCTTTCAGCTCGGAAGAAGTTGATATTTTGATTTCTCGCAGTGCATTTTGACCTCATCTTTGGTATTTTCTGTCTGTTGTCATCTTCTGTGCACAGAATGAGCTTGATGGGGTCTCTGGTACCCTTGGAAGCGCAGAATCCAAGACAATAAAGCTTACTAAAGACCTCGCCAGTGTAGAATCCCACCTGCAAGATACTCAGGTATGTGGCAAACACGACAATGTGAGCTAGAGCTAGTTGAAACTTTAGGAGAGAGCTGGATGTTGTATTTACCTCTGTCCCTCTGAGAGACAAAACTTTGTGGATTCTCTGGGAGTTTCAGGAAGAGACAGGATGGGGAAGAACAGCAGTGGGCCTGTGAAGTGGTGATAGATAACCAAACTTATCCAGCCATAACAGTGATGCTGAATATGTCATATATCATTGCTTGCGATCTGCTTAGAGGGCCCTCGGGCCCACTGAGTAAGTAAATAAATGAATAAATGTCTCCTTTGGCTCCGTTTGGGAATTAATGGTGACCTCACTTCAGAGGATGCAATTGAGGACACACAAGATTAGTCTGTAATGCACAATGTTTTGCACGCACTGAAAAAAGCACACCAATCACTGAATATTCAGCTGTTTACCAATTAAATCACCATGTATTATCAAAAACTAATAAAATTTGAGCTTACTAGCACCAAAATTATCTACAGTAGACTCCCAACTGTCCGGCCTATGTGGCGGAAGGGCAGGCCGGTTAGGCCGGAGTTCTATAAATGCTCACTTCCTACCCCATCCATACCATTAAAAACACCCTTTTTATACCAAAACCCACTCTTATTCATATTTTCTGATCTCTTAGTACAGGCCAGTACTTTATAAATGTTTGTTATGTACTGTACTGTACGTTTTAAAAATTTATTACAGAAAAAGGAAGTCCAAGGATAAAAATATTGTACACATTTTAAGATAAATGTTATAATGTCTAACTTAATTGCAGGAAACATAAAATCATGTACACTGTACAGTATGAATACATACACTTTAAAAATAAACAAAACATTAATGTAAAACATAGGCTTAATTCTTACAAAAATTATTTAAACTTATTTTACTGATAGTTACAGTTCATTGATAGTTATTTTTTAACTAGACCGGATAGTACAGAGGCCAGATAGTCGCGAGCCAGATTGTTGAGAGTCTACTGTACTCATAAAATACCCTTGAAACCTCCTTTTGAAGACAAATTACTTTGGAACACTGAATGCCAGGATGACAGGCACTGATGAGTCCCATTGGTCCGCATGCACTTCTGAGGCCACTGGCAAGAAGGCCCTGCCCCACCCCTTGGCAGCCTTTTGCCTTCGATGATAATGGGGGATTGAAAGCCAAGGTGAAGGGTGACGGGGGGCTTGGCTTGTGGGCTTCCCTGCAGCAGGCACCTGTCTGAGCTGTCCAGGGCAGGTCAAGTTACAGGGTGAGCATTCCCTGTCCATAGAAGTGCATACAGCCGGGACCCAACATCATGCAGCCCTCATTATTTACCCCAGCAGATAATTATTTGGAAGGGGAGAGGAGAGTGCGGTGGGGTGGGTGCGCTGCAAGAATGCTTAAAGGGTCGATTCACCAACTTTTGGCCCTGCCATCACTTGGTGTTGGCTTTGGCTCCACCCACTCCCCCCCCCCCAACACACCACTGACAGATCACCTACAAAGCCGTGATTTGTCAGGAAAAGCATCGCATGCTGGTGCTCTTGCACATAGGATGAAGATGAATATGCGGAAAGTGAGGACGCCTGATGGCCGAAGAAAGGGGAGGAGTGGAGTGGGGCTAGGACCTCTGTTCCCAGGCGGAAGGAGATAGGCCTGGTCTCAAATGCATGAGATTTTTGCTTTGCTTTTCTCCTAACCCCCTCCTCCCACCCGCAACTTCGAATCCCAGGAGCTGCTCCAGGAAGAGACACGGCAGAAGCTGAACCTGAGCTCACGAGTCCGGCAGCTGGAGGAGGAAAAGGGGGCCCTGCTGGAACAGCTGGAGGAGGAGGAGGCGATGAAGGCCAACCTCACGCGCCAGATCCAGACCTTGCAGCAGCAGGTGGGAGCCTTGGCCAAGCTTTGTATCAAGCAAATGGCTTTCTTCCAGTGCTGAAGGGTTTGTTTGTTTGTTTGTTTTTTAAGATCAGGGCTTTCCCAGCTCTCCTCAACTGGGAAAAAATGTAAATTCTGGCCAGATCTCCTTCCTTCTAGTTGTGCACAAAGAGGAGAAGAAACCTTGTTTCACTACAGCTGCTTTGCTAGCACCTGGGCTTGGAGAGATGCCTGTAGCCTGGAATAGGAGGTGCTTCTGCTGTGGACCATTGTGGAAAATGCATTCCTGTTTTTGCAAATTCCAGGAAGAGGCAGCTTCCCCTCCTCTTTGGCCCACAGTTTGCTGAAAGTATGGTAAAAATTATAGCAAAGACCAAGATAATATCTGGATCAACCCATACTCATTGGATTTTTCAAGCAGTTCTGCATTTTCCCCATAAAAGAAAGGAAGCACAGTAAATTTACAGGGCAAGAGGAGCTGGGGCTCCGCTTGCTCCAAGAGTTTTTCATCGTTCCCCACATTGTGAATGGAGTGAGTCTGCGTTTGCAGGTCACATGACAGGGCTCCTACTGGGGCCCACTTAGGAGTCCCCTCGTCTTCTTTGCCCCTGCTTCCTGCCTGCCTACCTGTGGCTCACTCTGGTCCAGGCTGCTGAGGTGGTGAGCAGTGGATGCCATGGCCCATGTGCTGCCCGGGCCTTCTCCTGTCGAGGGCTCAGCATGATAAGGCAGGTGACAAGACCCAGCTGATGCTGGTTTCGGCGGGGGCAAGAGGGCCAGCTCCTTGCGAGAGCAGAGCCGCAGAAGGCCTCAGATAGCGGGAGGCCACACCGACGTGTGCGTCTGTGGGCAGTGTGTGATTCCTTTGCAACAAATTCACCAGGTGATGGAGACGAAGAAGAAGCTGGAGGAAGATGCTGGGGTGGCCGAGGCGATCGAGGAAGCTCGCCGGCGGGCAACCAAGGAGGTGGAGGGGCTTTCTCTGCGCCTGGAAGAGCGTGTCCAGGCATGCGACAAACTGGAGAAAGGGCGGACTCGTCTGCAGCAGGAACTGGATGACGTCACGGTCGCCCTCGACCAGCAGCGCCAGGTGGTCTCAGCACTCGAGAAGAAGCAAAAGAAATTCGACCAGGTGAGGCCCGTGTTGCCCCAGGAAGCCCCTCTGCCAGTGGAGGCGGCCATTTCCCCCCGACTACCTTTCTGCCCTCCGTCAGCTCAGTTGGATTTCCCCAAAACCAGAGCTGTGCAGCCGTTCTCAGGCCGGGGGAACTGTCCGAGGCAGCTTCCAGTCGTGGGTGAGACGGAAAAGTTACAGGCTGGGGCAAAACCCCCAGGCGAGAGTGTGCTTTAGCTTCGAGCTCTTGCTGCCAGCAACCACACCTTAGGAAAGGCAGTTCGGGGGGCAGGAACTGCACAAAAGCTGGGGAACAACCAACGACTCTGGAATGCGCTCCCCAGAGAGGCTCGCCGGTCACCGACTTGATGTTCCTTTCGGCACTAGGTGGGAGCCTTTTTATTTACCCGCCATTAGGAATTTTAATTGGTTTTAACACTCATGGTCACATTTTGACTTTGACTTTGATTCTATTTTTGCTGGTATTCTGCTTTGTTATATTTATGGTTGTTCGTTCTTATCAATTGTTACAGTTTTTGTAAGCCATCCTGGGACCTTTTTTTGTATAGGATATAAATATTTTAAATAAATAAATAAAATTATATGCAGCCTTCTAGGGAGGGGGATGTGGCCAGTTGGTGAACCCAGGGGGCTGGATTTGGCCCTTGGGTCTGACGGTCAACATCTCTGCCCACACTTCTACCCTGCTACAGACGGGTCATTTTCTCAAAACTGCCTCCAGTTCCCCCACCCCACTTCTTTGGCAATTAACTAAACTGCTTCTCTGCTTGGGGCTTGGAACCCTCCTCCTCATCACAGCTGGTCTTCCCTCCTCCCTGGGGATAACTTTCCCCTCTCCCCAAATGGTGTCCTCAAGCCAGGCAAGCTGCTCTGCCAACCTGCTTGTTGACAAAGAGGAACTTCGCTCCGGGTTTAGGTTCATGCAAGTTAGCTGGTTTCATCAAACCAGCTCACCTGCAATTTGCAGGAAAGCACGCGGAAATGGGCAGGTGTCCCTGAAAGCAGCACATGCTTCTCCTCGCAAAAAAAGATTATGTGATGTTCCTTGACGCTTCCAAGGGAAATAGACACCAGTCCGATCACTATGCGTGCAATTTACAAGAGCGCCAACTAGCTATGCTTGTCTACACGTTTTGATGCTGATTTCCACAAGCACAGACTCCATCTTGTGTGAAAAACAAAACAGGGGTTATAACAGACCCAGATGACATCCTGGCTTATCCCAGGTAGGTGTGGCTTCCCACATCCTGAGTCTTCTCAGCTCACACACGCATGTACTTTCCCACCAGGCCTAGTCGATAGTCAGGGCCCGATCGTCTTGTACACATTTCAGATGATGCATTTAACTTTTGAAGCTTGGGCTTCAGTCTGGCAAACGGGCGTGATTTGAAGGACCTTCCACCTCTGTCCAAGGATCCAGTACAAGTTTGTCACCATTTATGTCATTTAAGACCTGTTTGGTTTTCTGGCAGATGTTGGCGGAGGAAAAGCTGATCTCTGCCCGCTACGCCGAGGAGAGGGATCATGCGGAAGCAGATGCCCGGGAGAAAGAGACCAAAGTGCTATCACTAAGTCGTGCTCTGGAAGAGGCACTGGAGGCCCGGGAGGAGCTGGAGCGGCAGAACAAGCAGTTGCGGGCTGACATGGACGACCTGGTCAGCTCCAAGGACGATGTCGGCAAGAATGTAAGGGAGCTCCAGGCACTCTTGGGTTGGCTGGGAAGGACAACGTAGTGACGTGGAGGTGAAAGGGGCTAAAAGGTGCCAGACTGACCTTCTCTGGAAAGAGGGATAAGGAACTGAAGGGGCAGGGAGTTAAGAGGGCAATGTTAAATAATATCATGAATTTGTGCCCTCCAGGCCTGTTGAACTACACCTCCCATAACTGGGAGGCAGCTGTGCCTGGTGGCACGTTCCTGGCTTGTTGGCAGATGGGTGGTACAGGTCATCCCTGGACAGGATCGGGTCTTCCATTCTTTCATTCTCTGCCTGTTCCAAATCAGGTGCATGAGCTAGAGCGCTCCAAGCGGAGCCTGGAGCAACAGGTGCAAGAGATGCGAGCCCAGCTGGAGGAATTGGAGGACGAGCTTCAGGCCACTGAGGACGGGAAGCTTCGCTTGGAGGTCAACATGCAGGCCCTCAAGGCGCAGCACGAGAGGGAGCTGCAGAGCCGTGACGATGCCAACGATGACAAGAAGAAGTTGCTCAGCAAGCAGGTAGGGAGGAGGCCCGGTCGCCCCAGCCCCGCTCGGACGTCATCGGCACAGGAGGTGCATGCAAGACACGGGGCCCCTGGAGGAAGCTGCTGGGCCTGCAGAAGGAGCTGGTGCGGTGCAGCGGTTCAAGCAGTGGCGCCACACTGATGAGAGCTGGGCACCCTCTTTCAGGCAGGCCTACCTGGCAGGGCTGTCATTAGGATGAAAGGAGAGGAGCATGGAGGTTGCCCAGCTGAGCCCTTTGGAGAATTGTGTGATTAGGTGGTTTTTAAAAAATCCTAACGGTGAACTTTCAGTTCTGAAAATGTTGGAAATTGCAGGGCCAAACAGAAAATGCAAGTATAGGAGGGTGGGAGAGTGAAGGCAAGTAGAAACTGTAGATGTCCAGGATGAGGAGTGAGGCCCCAAGACCTGGCATGAAGCTGGGGACAAGCGAAAGCGCAGGAAGGGGGCCCCCGATCATGGGGCCAGTGCCATAAGAGCAAGATGAGCTTTGCACCCGGTTGGCCTGCCGCCTGGAGCGGAGGAGCCGCCGAAGCACCACGCCTGCCCAGGCAGCTCCTGGACGAGTCCCAGAACGCTGGAGTAGATGAGCTGCATTTTGGAAATGGGCCAGTGCGAGGCCACGGTTTCTGTTGCGGGCAGCAAGCAAGCAACGCTGCTTCAGTAGCTGCACAAAGGCGCCACCTGGTCCTGGACCACACATGTCAGCGCTTGAGAAAGAGAATCATCCCCAAGACCCAGAACTGGATGAAGCGTGGAAAAGGGTGTCACACCTTCCAGCAAACTTTCTGAGTGGGGGCATTTCTAATTCCTAATGTCTGTCTTACACTTCCTTGTGCGCTGCACTGAACTCCGTGTGTGAGCAAGGAGCCCTTGTATCATAGCCCATTCCTGTTCTTTTTCCCCCGGGCCGTCTTGGAACCTCCATCCCTTCTGCAGTTGTGGGCACACTGCCTGGGGTGGGGTTGAGGGGCCAGGGAGGCAGAGAGCTTGCAGATCTTGGCATAACTTTCAGTGTAGAGCAACTGTCTTTTCTCTTGGGCGTTTCTGCCCTGTTGCTGCACCCCCAGGTGAGGGAGTTGGAGGCTGAGCTGGATGCTGAGCGGAAGCAGCGGGCCCAAGCACTCGCTGCCCGGAAGAAGCTGGAGCTCGACCTCCAGGAGGCAGTGGGGCAGCTGGATGCCGCCAACAAGGGACGGGATGAGGCAGTGAAGCAGCTGCGCAAGTTGCAGGTACGTGTGCATGAGGTGTGCCTCCATTTAGAGGCAAGCTTGCGCTTTCCATGCCCCAGGCCCCAGGTTCAGTCTTTGTCGTCTTTGGGCAAGGCCAGAGAAGACCTATATCCAAACTCGTGGAAAGCCTGGCCGTGATAAATGAACCAGTGGTATGGACCGCATAAGGCAGCTCCTCTGTTTTCCTTCTTTCTCTCCCTCTCGCTCTCTTAAAAAATTCTCATGCACTGCACAGCATGAGAACAGGTTCCTGCCCTGAGGAACTTACATTCTAGAATCTGACACTTAGAAATGAAGTGCAGGGAGGGATTAAAAGGGGACAAATGTGTGACGATGCTTCTTCCATGTACAGAGCCTGCAGCGCCGCAGGTAGGGTATGGGGGTGAGGGGGCAGTCACCGCATTTTTGGGGGAAGAGGGGAGGCTTTTCTATCCACCTGCCTTACATTCCTAACTTTTAGGCGAGATACTGTGCTCAGAGCGGTACAGCCGGAAGGAGGGCTGCTGCTTTGCTGTGCTCCATTTGCCGACTCTCTTGCTACCCCCAGGCCCAGATGAAGGAGATCTGGCGGGAAGTCGAGGAAACACGTGCAGCCCGGGAAGAGATATTCATCCAGTCGCGCGAGAGTGAGAAGAAGCTGAAGAATCTGGAGGCGGAGTTGCTGCAGCTGCAAGAGGTGAGCGTGACCTTCTCTGGAACAGGCTGGTGATGCTCCTGAGGAGCAGGCATTTCTCTCGGTAGATCGTATGACTGGAAGCGGGGAAAGGTGGAATAGACAGCAACTCTGTTTGGGCCCTCCTGGTGTGAGCCCACAAGGTCCATCCTTAGATGAGCTCTTCCTGCACCACCCTCTCACGAGAAGATGCTGCTCTTTTTCTGAACCATGGGCAGTGGGCCCTGTCTTTGTGGATTCAGCTGTGAGGCCTTGAACATTTTCCTCCATGCTCAACCCCTCTGCTGCCCTTTTCTCATCGCTTTCAGGATCTGGCAGCATCGGAGCGAGCCAAGCGACAGGCGCAACAAGAGCGGGACGACCTGGCAGATGAACTGGCCAATGGGAACAGTGGCAAGTGAGTCCAGAGGCAGATTGTTATTCCTGGCCCTTTTGTGCCTTATAGTATGGGCAAGCAAAACAATACTGAGCTTTCAAGGGGTTACTGTGCCTTTAATTAAAAGGTCCCTTTTGGGGTTGGGCTTTAATAAAGATCCCTCATTTGTTTCTAGCAAAATAGCAACTTTTTTCTGTACAGTGGGAGATCTTTGAAAATAAACTAGGGCTTAAAGTCTCCCCTACCCACCCTCGTCACTGAACAGTTGAGAAAAATGAAAAAACCGGCTTATCCCCCAAATATGCACTGACTGGCTAAAAGGCAGTTAAGAGTTTGGTCACTGGTAATGCTGCTGTCTTGCCGAGCAGAAAGCAATTCAGGACAGCAGGAAGCTACCAGTTAACATTGCAGGGGACCTGTGCTGAACGGGACTTTTGGCTGAGTGAACTTTACAGAAGAAATGTTATGGGTATTGCTAGATAATACAGTAATAAAAACCATCATTTTAACTTTGCTTTCATCTGATTATAGAAAAGTAATGCTAAATGATTGCCTAAGTGGCCTTGAGGATGTTTCCTTAGGTTCTCCTGTACGCATCTGAGTAGCCTCACCCCGAACTGCGTTTCAGATCAGCTCTTCTGGATGAAAAACGGCACCTGGAAGCACGAATTGGACAGCTGGAGGAGGAGCTGGATGAGCAGCAAAGCAACATGGAGCTCATGAATGACCGGTACCGCAAGCTTAGCATGCAGGCGAGTGTCTCTTGCTCTGGGCAGCACCTCTCTTCCTCGCTCCGCTGACTCTCCTCTGCTCGCGGCCCTGGGCCCTCCTCCTGATCGCCACCCTGCGCTCTCACCTCTGCAGGTAGAGACAATCACCACTGAGCTGGCGGCTGAGCGCAGCTTCTCGCAGAAGACCGAGAACGCCCGGCAGCAGCTGGAGCGCCAGAACAAAGACCTGAAGGCCAAGCTGGGGGAGATGGACTTATCCATCAAGTCCAAGTACAAGATGACGATTGCAACTCTGGAGTCCAAGGTCGCCCAGCTGGAGGAGCAGCTGGAGCAGGAGTGCTGGTAGAGTGATGGGGCCCGGGCCGCGCGTTCCCTTCTCCTCACAGTCGTGCTTGGAGCGCGTGGCTTTTCGGCTCTGCGGCGACGCTGATGCGGGGTTAGGGTGGATGCGCCCACACGCAGCCGCGATCCTGAGATGAGCCGCCCGTGGGGGCAGGGAAGTGGCAGTCTGCCGGAGAATCTCAGGGAGGGAGTGGAGAGTCCAGGCAGCCAGGGAAGAGGCGTTGGTGCACATTTGGCAGTGGGAGGGTGGGGGCAGGGCACCTTTGGGGTGCACTCCTAGTGGAAGCTAGCTGAAGAAACCTGCACGCTCACTCTCAGCCTGTTCTATGCGCACATCTGTGTGTGGGCTCTTTCCTGCGCCCCCGGTGGTCTTGCAGCCAGTCCAGCTCTTGGGGCCGCACCCCCATGATGCCAGCAGCTGTGCAGCACCTGATGTGTCCAGACCACTCCCTCTGTCTTGATTCTGTGCTGCACTTTTAAAGAATGAAACTCCATGATGTGCACAAACCCGGCACCCTTGCATAGATTAGCTTATCCTACCAGGTATGGTCTGTGCTCAGGATGGAGAAGGAGCAATGGGAAAAACTGCAGATTAAGGATGCATGTTTGCAGTGGAAGTAGACAGACCTAAAGGGTTGGATCCCAACCCAATCATACACCAAAATCAATGGAATTTGACCAACTGGCGCCCAGTTGATTTCATTGGGTATACTCTGTGACTAAGTCTGGATCCAGCTCGTATCTGCTCACTGTCATATTCCTTCCCAACCTTTCCACTGCTTAGGGAGAGGATCCAGGTAGGAAAACACGGGCGAAGGGCAGAGAAGAAACTGAAGGAAGTGATCTTACAAGTGGATGAAGAGAGGAGAAATGCAGATCAGTTCAAAGACCAGGTACGCTGAAGTCACACACATACTCCCCTTGCTTATTTTGAACCATGGGGCAAGTTTTTGATGCTCTAGGAAACAACAAAGGCATGGTAAAAGTTGTTTATGAGCATGTGCAGAGTGTCTTTCCCTCGTGCTTTGTAAATCCCCATCTATACATTCAACATTAGGGCTAACATTTTTCCAGGGCGAGGCTTGCAGCTTCAACCCTGGCATTTCTGTTTGCTTATCCTTTGCTGGCTTCCTTCTCCCCTGTGCTAGTTTATATTTAGCCGTATATTTTATTCAGGTTCTTGTTTTGTTTTGCATTTCATATTATTTTTCTTTTCTTTGTTACTTTGAAGGCCTTTTGGCAAAAAGTTGCCTATAAATAAATTCAAATTTAGAAATGAAACACCCGCTCAGTCTTCTTTAAATATCTTCCCTGCAGCCTGCATTTTGACATCAGTAATTTTATCCATTTTATTTTATTTTGGGGGGAAATGGGCAAACAAGACGATAATCATCTTGAAGGATCAGTGTAAGGGAAGGAAAAAAGAGGGGCTCTAAGGAACTCAAGGGAATTCAGCCCCTCGTTTCAACAAAGACCTTCAGAGGCACAGCAGACAGTGCAAAAAGGGGCAATTAACCCCTCATATTATCCTATGTTTAAATAACTCAAATACAGCAAAAGCACAGATAGCACAAAGTAGCCAAAGAGGATGCTAAAACTCAACCTTCCCCAACCTCTTGCCCTCCAGAAGCATTGGACTACAACATCCAGAATCCACCACCCGAGTGGGAGCTGTGGATGGCGCCCCCGGAGGGCAGCAGAGGTGGAGAGGGCCCTGCAAATAGACCTAAGGTTGCAAATTTAGAACAAAGACTAACAATTCATCTTCAAAACAACCGATCTGAAGCTTTAAAATAATTCTGTGCCAGCAAGGAAGGGCCAAGAGGCAGGTGGCTCAGCAGCCAAGCTAAGCTTGTCTCACGTTTGCACACACACAAACACGCCACCTTTCTTCTCCCCTGTTCTGGCAGGTTGAAAAGGGCCATATGCGGCTGAAGCAACTGAAGCGGCAGCTGGAGGAGGCCGAGGAGGAAGCCTCGCGGGCCAACGCCAACTGCCGCCGCATGCAGCGCGAGCTCGAGGATGTCACCGAGTCGGCCGAGTCCATGAACCGCGAGGTCACCAGCCTGCGGAACCGCCTCAGGTGGGCAGTGCCCGCACAGGCTGTGTGTGAACGCAGAGCTTTCTCGGGGAGTAACGACCCCGTCTCCCGTGGCCAGTCCCTGGCCCTGGGCGAGCCGCCCTTCTGCCCTCTATCGCCTTGTGTTCTCACGTCCCCACATGCCATTCGACACGCCATTCTCTGTCCGTGTCCTCATATTTCCACAACCCCTCAGATCTGGACCGAGCGTGTTGCTCAAGAAAGAGGCACCAGCACCTCTCCCTGGCTTATGACTCCCAGTCCCTGGTCAGCATGGGCAGTGGCCATCCTGACTGGTTTGGGGAGGCCGGGCTTCAAAACAGTTTCAGGGAGATTTTTGGCCAGTCATGACCATGGAGGTTAAAAGAAACTTTCTAGTGCCCAGCCTGGGCCTTGGGTAGAAACTGCAAGTGGCCATCAGCTGTGGGCAGAAAGCAGCGGTGGTCTGTTCATGGCACCTCTGCCGTACGCTCCGCGTTGGAACGTAGAGGAGAAAACTGGCTCGGTTTTGGGCCAGCGAAGGATTGCGATGTGTGTGTTAGCCTTTATTTCCTACCTCTGTGGGCACAGCGAGGGCTAGAGTTGGTCCGCAACCAGCCGCAGGGGGTCCGACGGATCGTTCCCCGTCATGTGGCTGGTTGCTTTGGAAACGGTTGTTGAAGGACGCAGAGACCATGCTGGATTACTGCTCCTGGCGAGGTAGCGGTGCTAGTCCGCTGCAGCAGCGGCAACCCTTAAAGATGACCACATCTATTTTGATGCAGACTTTCTGGGATTATGACCCACGTGTGACCGAGAATTTCAGGTCTGTTTACAGTACAAACGGTGAAGGAGAGGGAACTGTAATCAGTGATGCTGGAAGAAATGTAAATACAGAAACTACGGACAGTGGACAGCCACTTATTGCCAGTAGCCATTTACAAAGTAGGCGCTGCTGATAATGCAAATGGCTCAGCTCCGGCCACTAGGTAAGCCAGTAATTAATTGTGCACAGTGTGACGATTACAGGCACCGTCCTGATTCAAGCCGCCAGCAGTAGAACTGCTCACGGCTGTTGAATTCCGGCTTTGCAGTCTCTCGCTTTCACCTCACAGTGGCCACTTCAAGGTCGGTGTCCCGGCAGGCTGACAGGCTCTTTTGGGTTTCCAGATGTTGCTGCTATGCCCGACTTCTGTCCTCCCCTTTCCATAGAAAAATGCCTGTTTGCCCGGTGCAGAATGTGGAGGGTTGCTGTTGACAGAAAGGGGCTGAGCGAGTGGAGGGACCCCTCGTGTTGTGGGCAGCATGACTGGGCCCTCCAGCAGGGTCCCCAGAGTGAAGCTGGCCCGCTGCGGAGCCTCCCTGGCTGAGGTCGCACTGGGGGGCTGGGGGGGAAGAGCGCCTTTCCAGCTCTGCCCTTCAGCCAGGACAGCTTTAGCCATTCCCAGCTGAGGGAGAGGCAGGGAAGGTGGAGCAGCTGGCATGCCCCCCTCTCAGTGGGGGGGGGGGCAGAGCCTGCAGCAGGGGTAAATCCTTCACAGGCCACACAGAGAACTGCTCTCCAGAGGGCCTCCCATGCCCCCCCCCCCCCGGCAAGAAGCTTATTTGCTTCAGGAGCACAGTTGAGAGGAGACACGAAAGGCTTTGCATCACTTTAGATCTACAGAATTAGCATCCTCTCCCTTCTCCCTTGCAGAGAACCCAGGTGTCCTGGCTCCCTTTTTCCTCCGCTTAAAGGCACCCGCAGGTCCCATTCCTAAGCGATGACCAAGACCCATAATTCCAAGCTGTCCCCCCCTCCCCGTGCTCTGACCTTTCAAGCCCCCCACCCCCGGCTATTCCAGCAGCACTCTGAGCTGCCGGTTTCTCTGCCCAAGAGGCCAAGGCAGCTTCCCCACCCTGGTGCTCTCCAGACATGGGCACTGCAGTCCAACACATCCGGAGGGCACCAGGCTGGGGTAGGCTGACCTATGTAGCCTGCTTCAGTCCTTCTCCAACTCCCCTTCAGATAATTCTCCTCTTTTCCAGGTCATTCTTTCATGTTTGCATCTTTCTCTCTCTCTTTTTTACACCCCCCTCCCTGCTCTCTCGCTCTCTGACATTCCATCTCTTTCTCCACGCAACAGCAAGCTGGAGCGCCGGCAGCGGAAGTACGTCCTCCCTGTTCCCTCCCCAACGCTGCATGCGTGTGCTTTGTGGTGCGGTTTGGAGTGGGGTGTGCGCTATTGCAGTGCTGCAGCTTTCCACTGCACCCTTCCCTGAAACAGACCCCACGTGGGAGAACCTCCATCTGATCTCCTTCCTTATATTTTGCACTCCAAAGTAGTGGTTGGAGTTTCCGGATTTTTGGCCAGAAGGAGGGAGGTGGAGGGCTGCTTCTTTTATCTAAAACTCCTTCAAATTGTTAGACCCACAGAGGGCGAGGGAAGATGGCATGGTAGGAAGCACTGTGCCAGGACAGACCATTTGACTGGGTTCAGACAACACAAGGACCAGCTGTTGAACCATGCTCTGTTGTTGAGATGTAAGTTATCTGAACCCAACCATGCTAACAAGGCACAGTGAACAACCCAGCAACAAGCCATGGGTTCTGTTCATGGGTTGTTAGTAGTTATCAAGCCATGGGTTGTAAGTATAGTTGTGTTCAAACAATACAATAACCCACATTTGAGAAACATCCCACACTCAACCCTTAAGTGTTGGCTGTCATATTGTCTGAAATCATTCGTTGTCTGGAAGGACCCGTGCTGTCTGCACTGGCTTTCCAGGTTCCTAGACAGAAAAAGTCATTTGCATCACCTGAATCCCGTAACTGCAGGTACCAGAGAATAAACCTGGGCCCTTTGGCATACAAGGCAGTCTATGGTCCATCCCGATAAAGTTTGTATATATGTATGTATATAATTTGATATTCACCTAGGTTTTCTAGAGGAAAAACAAGGGAGCTTCCAATAGTCTCTGTCGTTCTGTTTATTCCATTTTTACCCCCCCCCCCAAGGATGGCTTACATCTTCCTTCCATGACCTGGTGCTCTCCAGATGCTTTGAATTTCAGTTTCCATCTATACAAGGGCAATTTATTATGTCCTCATCATCCCCTACTCATTTTTGTTTACAGGTTCTTCACACCATGACATGAGCTCCAATTCTAATTTTGTGGCTAAGCAGTATCTGGGGCAGCTTTTTAGCTCAGGGAAAGCTAAAATTTAATTGCTTTAGCTCATGGGTCCTCAAACTACAGCCTGCAGGCTGGATCCGGACCGCCATAGCTCGCCATGTGTGCGCAGCAAGGTACCGGCTTGCTCGCAAGGAGATCGTTATTGGACTCGTTGGGAGAAAATGATTGTGTGCCCATGCCCCTGCCATTTTGCATGCGTGTGCACACGCGCCCCCCCCCCCCGGCCTGGCCCGGCCCACTCCCCCTGCCCACACCGCCTTGGCGGCCGGCGCCCATCCCTGCCACCTTTCAACTGGCCCCCTAGTCAAAAAGCTAGAGGCCCCCAGCTTTAGCTGAAAGCAAACACAGCACAGTTTTTGGCATTTGCAGTATACCACTATACCACAGTGCCACCTAGAGGAGATGTAATGGAAAGGCAGGAAAGGAAACCCTCCTTGTGTAGGACTTACATATTTTGCAACAAACCCAAAAGTAGGCACAACTAATTAACAGCCTTGTATGGTAAAGTTCTTAGTCTGCCCTGCACCAAAGTGCCACAATACAGGTACCTGCTTCCCTCCCGCCCTCAGCAAGGTTTTTCGGGGATTGGGGGAGGGTGTTAAAATGGGGAACAGATTTATTGGGAGAGCGGGTGAAGCATTCCCCTGCCAGCCCTGTAGCTTCAGTCCAAGATGTGGGTCCTCCCATTGCTTTAAGCATGTAGATTTAGCATTTGCGGGGGATCCGATGGCGGTCTTTGTCCCAGGGGAGAAGGGCACAGGAGCAGCTTGGTTGGCATACCCAGCATCTTCCCCGCCTGCTTGTGAGGATGCTTCACCGGGGAGGAGGGGAGAGGGAGGGGTGCTTTCACTCCTGGGCCGCTTGCAGTTGATGTGAGAGCCGCCAGCTGTGCCTCCCCGAAGTAGGCCCAGCTGAGCTAGGCTTGTGCTTTCCAGGCCTGGCTGCTTTATTGCAGTAGAGAAGTCCCTGCCTTAGCTCTGCCTTCTTCAGCCCAGCAGCACCCAGATGTGTTGGGCTGGGCGTGGCAGTTGCAGTGCAACACATCTGGAGGGCCCCAGGTTGGGGAAGGGAGATAGTCATGCGCCTCCTCCCTGTGGGGATGTTGCTTCTCTCTGGGGTTAAGTGCCATCTGCATGCAGCCAGTGTCTTCAGGCTCGCCCTCCTGCCCCCCCCCCCCCAGCAAACAGCAACCTCAAAAAGCATGGGAAAAGGATGGGCTGTTTTAAAAAGCCACAGGTAGGTGGAAGAGGATGCCACGAAAGCCTGGCTGGTGATTGTGATGTGTACTTTCCAGATGAGTTGGACTGCAACTCCCATCATCCCTCGCCAGCACAGGCAACAGCGAGATATTCTGGGAGGTTGTGTCCACCTGTTGGATTTCTGCCTTCCATGCATGCACACCAAGGCACAGAGCCACTGCTGGGGAGCACAGTGAGAGCCTCACACTGCCGTGTCTTCCAAAAACCTTAAAAGGTGCCATTAGTGGCAGGACAGGCAGTAAGAACGTGAGGAACAGATAAGGAAATGGATGAAAAGGGATTCTAAGTATGAGTTCACAGTGGCCCTCCCCCAACCTGGATCACAGGGCCCATCTTTCCCAGTTGCACTGAAATACCTCTGGAAGGTAACCAGTTGGGAAAGTTCTGCTGATACATAACCTATTTATTTAAAGCTTTTATATACCGTCCAACCACTAGTATCTCAAACTCATCAGTTCTCAAACTTCTTTTTACTGACCGCTGAAAATTGCTGGCATCTCATTAGACTACTTTAAATAGCATGTTACCCCTACAAGTCAAAGCACCTGTGTGTTTTCATTGAAATAGAAATTCTTCAGCGCCTGCATTATCATCAAAATCAGCACTTGTAGCCCATTCAATAGTTGGATGCCAAACCACGGGCCAGGGTCAAAATACAGCTACTCTGTTCTTTCACAAGATTTCCATGGACTGGTCTGAGAACTTCCAAATTAGAATCCTCTCAGCAAAATATACACAGAATAATTGTGTGGGGGTTTTTTTTAAGTGGAGGTTCTGTTTTCCATCAACTGCAACTAGGAATCTAAAGGATTCCAGGCCCCTGGTAAAAGGAAAAGCTCTAGAATAAGTAAGGATTGTTTCCATACTAGTCTGGAATTGTTACTCTTCACTTACTCCAGTTTTATGGAGAAACCAGACATTTCAACCTATTATCTCCAGTGGTTGCTGTTTTTCTCCCCTCTGTCTCTTTTAGATTTGACGTGCGAGGTTTTCTCTCTCCTTAGTTGAAAATAACGACAGTATATCTGTCCATCCAGTATGGTCTGGCAAGATGCTATAGTGTCTTTTTAATGCTACTGTGCCTCTAATTAGAAATTTCCATATCAAATGATTTGCTTCTGATTGCTTCCTATTCAGCACCCTACAACATTAGAGATGAATTACTCCTTAGCTGTTAATTATGTCCCATTACCTGTGGGGCAAGGAAGGCACATTAATTATTTCTGCCTCCTTTCTTGATGTCAAACAGTGCAAAGAGTTTGACAGTTCTCTATCGTCATGAATGCTGTGTTGTGCTGTACAGGGAGCCATTCCAAGAAAAGGAAGCTTCTGATTAAAGTCATGGGAACTGACACTGAACAGTTCTCAGTTAATGTTACAGATGTTCTTGGCCACCGAATGAGGCATTGCCAGAAAGCCCAGTGCTTATCCTTTGGCATATGGAGCTACTTTAATTCCACTTCCAGCTGACTGCAGAATAGCAGTGCTAAGCCCTTAATGTGGACACGATCAGAGAAAGAGGAGCTGGAGCTACAGAAGCAGGATGGGAGAAAAAGATAGGAAAAGGACTAGTGGACGGCATGTCCAGGCTGCAGGTCTCCTCGCTTGGAAGGCTGCCATTGGCCCAGATGGTCCGTGGGTGCAGATGGGGAGGCTCACTTCTTTCCCAGGGGGCAAATCCCTTTCAGCTCTGGGGCCAAATTCTGTTTACAAGGAGCTCTCAGGAGCAATGTCACTGGGGCAAGGCCAGACTCCAAAAGGGCAGGGTGACACACACAAGAGTGTTCCAGTTGCTTTTGCTGCCTGTACCTAAACCTTGGGAGAGAGCGCCGCCTTTTGGAAAAGGAGGGGGAAAGTGGCACAAAGGGTGGGAAACCACTCCGGGATGGATGGAGACCCCTGGCGCGCCAAAGAGGCCCTTCCTGTGGGCTGGATTTGGCCCCCCAGCGGGCTGAGGCTTTGCTCAGCTGTGCTGCACGTTCTGTCTCGGCATCGGCAACCGAAGGGGCGGCTTTAAACATTCCAGTATTTTAAACTAGACCGCCGGCATTGCACCGGAGGGACATGGAGTGATGTCGGCCTTCCGGCTTCTCCAGGCTGGGCAGGAGCAGGATCAAGGCAACTGAAATCGCGCCCATGCCATGGCAGTGAAGAGCGCTTGCTAGAGAGAGAGTCAGTTGTCAGCCTTGCCTGGGAACCCTCGGGATCGGCGTATTTCCCAGGGGCGGGGGGGACCTCCTTTAAGCTGCCTCTGAGGAGACTGTCTTGTCCTCTTTTCCCCTTGCCATCGCAGGCGCACCCCTCTGACCTTCACCACCCGGACCGTGCGGCAGGTTTTCCGCCTCGACGGCATCTCGGACGAGGAGACGGAGGACCCGGAGAGCGACTCCCCGTCTGCGAACCACCAGCCCCTGACGCCCTCCCAGGGGCAGCAGCCCCCCGTGCCTGCCAATCAGCCAGCCCAGACTGAATGAGGGGGGCAGGAACCCCGGGGCGGGGGGGCTGGGGCGGGGGAGCAGGCACCCCAGCCTTGCACGCCAAGGGGCAGACGTGTGCTCGAAACACCCCCCTCGCTCACGCGCCATCCCACCGCTGCCGACGGCGGGTCCTCTTCCGGGAGCCGCCCGGCTCCTCCAGCGCGTCTTCCTCCCGCCTCCTCTCAGGCTGCACTTTAATATCACCCACCTCTGAGGGGTGGGCAATCAGGGAGGAAGGGAGCTTGCGGCCCGGATTTTAACTCTATTCCTTTTAACAGAAAAATCCAACTCGAATCGCCTGCATTTCTCCTGCACCTTCTTTATTCTCTTCCTCCCCCACCACACTAGTCAGAATATGTAAAAGAATTCATTGGCCCACTGTCATATCATCACCATCACCGTGAAAGCTTGGGCAGCAGAGGTCGTGGGCAAACTGGAGTGGCCGTGGGCAAGCGTGCAGCCACCGCTTCGGGAAGGGGTGCTGGTTTGGACAGCAGCCCCCTTGCCTGGCTGCAGGTGCAGTCTGCTCCAGATGCCCTCCACCCCTTCTCGGTCCCGAGGTCTCCTTGCCTTCTATTCCTGGCTCCTCGGGAGGCCGAGGAGGCGTCCCAAGTTCCTTCCTCTGAAGGATATCTGGAATTTATCATCTCTTGAGGGCTGCTGCTGCTTTCAGCGCACCTGGGCTGCCTGGGGTTATTTTGAAGCTCCACCTGCCACTTGTACCTGCCTTGACCCTGGGCCAGCAGGAGGAATGAACTGGAATCCATTCATCTCAGCCTGCCTCCTCTGCTCTGGACTGGGATTTGGATCCCATCTTCTTTGCATATCATCGCCAGCTGCCAAGAGCACCCTGATCTCTCCTCTCCCTTCACCTCCACTCCTCAAACCTGCTGTGGTGTTGGGCTTTTTTTAACCTATAGCGAGGAAGTCAGGATTTGCAAACCCAGTAATAATAACGACAGGCCTGATAGACCATATCCTAGCCTCTTCCATTTTGTCTTGATTACACAGGTGTAAAAAAGAAGGAAACAGACCAAGTTTCTAGTTCTTGTGAGTTATGAATATACATTCAAAATCATCCAGAGTATCTGTGACAGCCTGGGCTGTTCAGATGCTGTTGATTTCTGTCTCTTGTAGCTATAAGTACTTTCTCTTTGCTTTATACTTTTCTTGCTTTGCACCTTGCTGGGGCTCCTTGCCAAGATAAAAAGCCAAGTTCTGCGAAGAAAAAAAAAAAAAGATCAAGTGCTCAGTTTAAAATAAGGCAGGCAAATTGACCTATAGAATGCACAATGAACTTATTTGAAAAATCATATTGATTTACCTAGGGAATTTAAATTCTTTGGTGCAGAACCTGTGGTAGGGAGTGCTAGCACAAGTCTGACAGTGGTTGGAAGTTTTTTCCAAACTACTTTTAGTTCTCTTCTCAGGCACCAGGATACAGGGTTGTTTTGGGGGAGCGGGGGGAAGGAATTCTTACCTCCAAATCTGACTGGGTGACTGGTAAATGGAGCTAAGACCCAGGTCCTGGTTCAGACAAGCAGGTTGTCATTGAACGCTTGCAATGAATTCTGAGCATGGCCCCTGTCACCTATTTTAGGAGTGACAACTCGCTTTCTCACCATGGAGACTTAGCACTTCTTCACATGTGTCTTAACTCCACGAGACTTAATTCACAGTTAACTAGCATGTAAGGAAAAACACATATGCCATGTACAAAAATTGCTTGAATATCTCTTGCCATTATGATCATCTTTAGAAGCTTTAGGAGAATATCTATTGTATGAAGCTGAACTTATCCTGAGAGGAAATTGAGGCAAGCTGAGAGCCCCTAATTATCCAGGGGCTCTGTTTTTGTTTGCCTTGGCTTCTAATTTTAATTCCTCATGGGTGCATATCAGTTAGGAGTTGTCCACTCTTTCCATCATTAATTTGGGCAAAGCTGTGGAACTTGGATGACTTTTCCTTGTGTGTCCAAAGTTTCAGAACATGCAACCCAATCCTGTTCAAGTTTACTCAGAAGCAACATGATAACCCAGACTCAAGGGCTGAGTGTGGGTTGTCACTGAACCATGGATAGTTGAAATGTGGGTTATGTTGTCTGAACCCAGCTGAGAACAAACCATAGTGGACAACTCACAGTTCACAAACCATGGATTCTCCTCATGGGTTTATTTGAGGTTAACAAGCCATGGCTTCTTTGGGCAGCTGGGTTCGGAATACAATAACACAGACTATCAGGATAACGTCTGCTTCAGCAGTAACTCACACGCAAGGGTTTAATGCTGTTTGAACCCTGCCATTGTTTTCAACAGGGCCTTATTCCCAACTAAGTGTGGATAGGAATGCAAATTGATTAGTAATATGTAGCACTTATATAGCACTTTAGTGTTTTCAAAGTGTTTTGCATTCATCACCTCAGTATAAACCTTGGATCTAATCCATTGTGTGCACCTTTTGAAGCCAGCAGCAGATGGGCAGTAGGGGGAAAAAAGGGCAACATGGAGTCCTGCATCGAGGAGTTCAAAATGAAGGGTTTGCAAATCCTAGCTTGAACTCACAGTAAAAATAATAAAATAACAACAGCCAGCCAGATATGTATGTTCTTCTGGTTCCAGGAATTAGCTCGGGGGTGGGCCTGCCTTCTCTATATATAATTTTTTTTTTTTTTTTTTGCATGGTGGTTTCTTGTCTTAATTTGTTTTAAATTCTGTCTTATTTGTTCCTAACGAAGTGTTTTCTTCTCAACAAATTGACTTGTTTTTCCACAAACCCAGGGGGTTTGCTTTTTTAAATTTTATTTTAAATATTTTTGTGTCTTCGCTCCCTTCCCCTCCCTAAATACCTTTGCTGCTTGGATCAGTTTGGAGTTTCTTATCCTGATGTAAAGGGCCGTAGCAATTATCCTGCTCCTTTTTTTGTTAAAAAAAAGAAAGAAAGAAAAAAAAAGAATACTTTTAAAGAAAAAGTATGTCTTCTATTAAAAGCTCATCTCGGATTATCAGGCTGCTGTGTGGAAGATTATTTGGGTTTGCTGCTGACCTCTCATTTTTTAACTCCCTTCAAAAATGTTTGTCACAGAAGACCTTGTCCATAAGCACGGAGTTCTGCATTTATAGTAATACATTTATGGGGTGACTTTATGCTTCAGAAGTCTTGCTGGCTATTCTTATGGAACATGGGTTGCCAGCTGGCCAAGGAGCAAAAATGGCCTCAGTAGTACTGGCTGTTTGGCTGCCTTGCTTGTTTTGCGTAACATCTTCACCTTCAACCAAGGCAATTTATCTACCTTGGCCAGTATTGTCTATGCCAACTGGTAGTGGCTCTCCAAGCTGAGAGGCCATAACCTACACTCAATGGTTGTCATGGAATGATGGGCTGTTGTCGAACTGTGTTGTCTGAACCCAGTCATGAGAACAAACCATAATGAATGGCCCTTAATGAATTCACAACCCAGCAACAAACATGAGTTTCCTTCATGGGGGGTTTTTTTGTTGTGAATGGTCCATGGCATTTTAGCACAGTTGGGTTCAGACAACATGATAATCCATGTTTCGACAACAACCCATGCTTCAACAGCCCACATGCAACCCTTGAGTGTGGGTGAGGAATGTGTGAAGAATCACAGAGGTGAAAATCCAATGAATTTCCTCAGATATTAGTCTGTCAGCCCCCTATGCGTTCGCTGACAGACAAGCCAGCACATGGACTGCCTTCTCTAAAATGGGACTCACATTGCGTATTAAAAAACCCCTAAGGAAATACGTGTAAAATCAGCCAATCACACAAATCAGAAGCTGAACACAACATGGTTCTAGCATAATTTGTACAAATCATGCTAAAGCCATGTAGCTTTCAGCTCCCGATTTGTGAGCATCAGCCAATTTTAAACACATTTTTATAAGGTTTTTTTAAGTGCAAGTGGTGATCAGTTTTAGAGATGGACGTTGCAAAAAATTATTAGCTCACTTCCAGTCTTCAGATAGAAACAGACAGGAGATCCATCACACTCAGGCTGGATTTCCCGTGTTAGCCCCCCTGCCCCCCCAATATGTTGTCTGAGCCAGTCTTTGCTATCTGCTGCTACTTGATCCTTTTAACTAGACATGCCAGCAGCTTGAGTGCCCTCGGACACAGAGACTTGCCACATTTTGAAATAAGCAGGGCCTTCCCATCTAAAGAGGAAGGAGGCCCTTAAGAACATCCAGCTGAAATCATTTGGCTGAGCCACTTTGTGATCGCCTGCCAGGCACTTCTGGGACTTTCCCATGCATGACTATCATTCCTCCATATGCTGGCCACCTTGCTTCCTACTAAAGTAGCCTTCCCCCAGTCTGGTGCCTTCCAGATGAGTTGAATGGCAATTCCCATGGTCCCCAGCTGTTGACCAGGAGGACTTAGAATTGTGGGCGGTCTAGTTCAACACAGCTGGGAGGCACCACTCTGGGGATAGGTGCTCCACAGAGATCAGCAGTCGTTGACTTCTGTTCCTTTGGAAACCAGCCGACGACTCCCTGGTCTTTTGGATGACAGAATTGCTATCTTTCCAGCCTCACAAATTCAGGACGGTCCAGCCATTCACAAAGGAAGTTCAGAATCAGGAGCCTATCAAATTCAGCCTCTTGCTTTCCACAATAGGCAGGGCTATTGCAGCTTCCCAACAGCTGGTTTTAGCCACAGTGGGAGCAGCACTGAATGGTTTGTTTTTGCCCTAGGACAGTGATGGTGAACCTTTTAGAGACCAAGTGCCCACACTGCAACCCAAAACCCATTTATTTATCACAAAGTGCCAACACTACAATAAAACCTGAAAACAGGTTTCAGTTTAGAGAGAAAACCCCTCACAGCCAGTCCAAGCAAATATATATATATCCTTAGCAGTGCACTGACTGGCCATGCGAAAGCTCAGACGAGTCATGCCTAATGAGTCGTGGCACATGACATCATCACCTGGCCCCGCTACTCCTATCCGAGCATGCGCATGGCCCCTATGTGCACTGTTATTCAATGCTCGGCTGTTGGGAGGATGCTGGGGCGACTTGGCTTGCATGCCGACAGAGGGGGCTCGGCATGCCCACTGTGCCACACATGCCGTGGGTTCACCACCACTGGCCTAACCCTGCCCTGGTGCACTTCCCGAACCCTAATATAGGGGTAAAGTTCCATTGAAAAGAGGGCAATCTTCAAAAAGCCTTCCTTGAGTAGCTTTTTCTGCACAGCTCAACATTTCTGCCCATTCTAAACACATTCCAACCATCAGAATCGTGCCAGGACACCTCGTTTCTCTAACCCTTATCCAGTGATGGTGAACCTTTTAGAGACCGAGTGGCTAAACCGCCACCAAAACCTCACTTATTTATCACAAAGTACTAACACTGCAATACAACCTGAAAACTGAGGTGTTAGTTTAGAAAAAACAACTCACAGTCAGTCCAAGCAAATATATATATATCCTTGGCAGCACATTGACTGGCCATGGGAAAGCTTGGACGAGTTGCAGCTAATGAGTCACGGCGTGTGACATCATTGCCTGGTGCCACTACTCCTTTCCGAGCATGCGCATGGCCCCTGTGTGCGCTGTTCTCCGATGCTCGGCTGCTGGGGCGATGCTGGGGTGACCTGGCTTGCGTGCTGACAGATGGGTTCTGCGTGCCCACTGTGGCACACATGCCATAGGTTCACCACCACTGCCCTAGGATAATCATGGGTCTTTAGTGCTATTTATTAATTTGGCATTGGATAGTGGATCGCTAGTGTAATAGCCTTACAACATGCTTAAACTCCTCTGCAGCATTTCAGGGTAGGCACTTGATTAATGCTTTCATAAAGCATATTTGTTCTACGCTGTCTTGGGAAAACACCTGTGTTTTTCCCTCCCCTCCACCCCAAAGTTTCTGAATTTGTAAGCAAGAATGGCAGATCTTTGTGACATCCATGTGTCATTCCTAATCATTTATTGAGGGAACTTGTAAAACACAAAGAATCCATAGAACTTAAGAACAGGTTCCCACTCACAGCTGGGTGTCCTTGGAGTAGCATTTTGACACACACCCATACGGATAACCTATGAAAAGATTAGTATCTATTTTCCCTCTACCATAAAATGGGAAAGTTTGTTCTGTGGTGCTCTCCCTCCACTACAGAAGGCGAAAAATAAAAATACAAATGTTATCTGCATCCTAACGTTACCCTAGCTTTGATGTTAAACCCTGGCAAATAGTTGTGCACAAAGTTTAGGCTCTTGAAACAGCCTTCCCCAACTTGGTCCTAGATGGCCTCTTGCCAGGAATACTGGGCGTTGTGATCAAAACAGCAGGAGGCCACGAGGATGGGAACAGCTGTTCTAAAAGTATCAACCAAAAGGCACTGTGGTACAGTGGCTAGAGGGCAGGACTCGGACTTAGGAGAGGCAAAGTCTAGTCCCAATTTGTCCATGAATCTAACTGCGGGCCAGGGACCAAGTCTGAGTCTAACTGACCTTACAGGGTTGTTGTGAGGATAAAATAGAGAGGTGGAGGACAATTTAAGCCACCTTGGGTTCCTTGCAAAAGGTAGGATATACATGCAGAAAGAATTAAACAGTGTGAGATACGTCATTCAGGCCCTACATGGTAGTATCAGGTGAAGAATGCTCTCTCTCCTTGAGCCTGGCTACTGTCTTCCCAGTCTAGCTTTCTGTATGAAGATGATTTGTGTCCTTCAAAATAGCACTTAATAAAGCTGTCTCAGACTTGGCACCTGGAGAGTTGCATTTTATGAATGCTCTATCAGATATTCCTAAATTATAGTTAATTTTGCAGGTCTAAAAAGCAACAAACTTCTGTTTTCACACTGAGTACTCTTTAATACTGAATAAAGATTATTTCAATTTCTTTGCTACATGTGTCAGGTGCTGACATCTGTGCTTGAGAAGTCTCCAGGTTGTAGCGTTTCAAGCTAGAGCAGGAAAGACAAAACTTGAGCGACGCCTGGGGAGGAGCCATCACAGATTAGATTTTGATCCTGTCCACTTCATCAAGTGTAAAATTTCCTGTTTTCAAATCCCCATGCCCCCTTTGGGTTATGAGAAAGGAAATTAAATCTGAGAAATAATTGATGCTTAGGTTCCTCACTACAGCTGCAACTGTTCACACACTTCCTTGGGAGTTAGCCCACTGGGCCCTCCGAGGAAACATGCATGAGATCAACCTGCAGTGCTCCACGTCCTACATTTCACAGATGAAAACAGAGCAGCACCTCTATCTCGCATTCCAAAGACGATTTAGTGGGCCCTTCCTGCATTATGTATGTTTTACATCTCTTCAGGCCCTTGGTCAGCTTCTTTTAATCCACAGAATTCTCTTATTTAAGTCAAACCAGTGTGTGTGCTTTTAATCAAAGACACATTAGACCAACATAACTTTTCTCAAACTGGGAGATCTCTCTAAGATAAAACTCGCAGCTGCAGTTTGCAAAATAGCAGGTGTTTATACTTTGTAGGTATACATTGTTCTTTCAGCCACTGGCCTGAGTTTTTGGCCATGCAGCAGTTTGGCTGTTCTCTTTCCCAGCCTTAGTTCGGTGCATTGCACCACATGAGCTCTTGTGCAAAGCACTGATTCCAGGTTTGGTTTTTTGTTTTGGTTTGAGGAGTGGATCTGGCTTAGAAAGTGCAAGACAAGGCAGTCTCTTTTCCATAAATGCAACAACTACCTTAAACACTGCTACTTACTCACCTCTTGTTACTTGTTTCTCCCTCTGGACCCAATCCACATCACCCTCCAGTAGGAAAGGATGAGACACACAGAGGTCACTGGTCTGTCTTCTTTGCTCCTCACTGCTCACTTGGTCAGGGGAACTGGCAAGAGGAAGGAGGAGCAGAAGTGGGAAGCTCCAGAGATTGGGTGTTTGTTAGGGCGACTATGAGTGATGCCCTTCAATATGTCCTGTCCTTGACAGCCCTGCTCAACTCAGATTTCTCAAGCCTGATCTCGTGTCTGCAAGAATTCCAGCGTTCATTTTTCTCTCACACAGGCTAGCCCAGGATACCAGCTCCTTCTTCCTGAATTCATCTCCCCAGTCTGGCCCATGGCCAAAAAGCCGATTTTGGCCTGCAGTTTAGGGTTATGACACTAATATTGATACATGCATGCATTACAACACCTTGAGCATCACTTTGCTCACCTGGGAAATCACTGCAATGATTCTGTAGTGGCTACACCCCTTTGTTGTTGCTATGCGCTGTCAAGCCGTCTTCAGCTTATGAATGCACACCCTCCAAAGTTCTTGACAGCTCTGCTCAGCTCATGCATACCCAAGGCTGCGGCTTCCTTTCTGGAGCTGATCCATCTCATGTGTGCTCTTCCTCACCTTCTCCTCCGGTGACTGCACTCCTTGGGGACTGGAATGTATATCAAATGTTTCCAGCCTTGTTTTGTTTTCCGTATTTGTTGCCATATTCTTGTTAGGATTTGGGCTGATTTAGTCTCTACAGCCTGGAATAGATCTACTGGTACCCTATTTACTCCAGGAGCTTTATTACTTCCAAGTACAGCTTTCAGGACAGCTTTCACATCAGTTTCTGAGAGGATTCTTTGAAGGAATCTATCATTTTTACCTCTACTATATAGTTCTTCCATATATTGTTTCCACCTTCTCTTTAATTTCTTGGATCTTCAGGAAGAGGTCTTTTGTTTTTCCTCTTTTGTTGTTATCTTCTTTTCCTTTGCACTGGCCATTCTAATAATTCTTTTTGTATCTATGTGGAGGTTTAGCTAAGAAAAGGGGTAAGGGGAAACATAAGAGATTTGCAAGGTTATACATAATGTGGCAAAAGAGGATTAAGGAGAGATTTTACTCCTCATAAAATTAGAATCCTTTTTTTTTAAGAGGGGGGTCATTCTGTGAAGCTAATTGGCTGGAGATTCAGGCCAGATAAAAGGAAGTATATCTGCACACTACTTAAAAATGAAATTCACTTCCACAAAATGATTGCACAAAAAAGATGGCATTCATCTTTCTGGCTTTAAAAGGGGACAGATAAAATTCATGGTAAAGGAAGTATCAGTGGCTGCTAATTCCAATGGCTCTGTGCTACCAGTACCAGAAGCAACACCAGTTGCTGGGGAACATGGGTGGGTGGGTGCTGTTGCTCTCCTGTCCTGCTTGTGGGATACTGTAGGCAGCTGGTCAGTTACCGTGTGAAAATTAGTTTGGACTAGATGGACCCTCGGTCTGATCCAGCAAGGGCCCTACTCGATGCCTGGGCAGGTGCTTGATTATACCATCCCTCTTCACACCCATGTACAAGAGGCAACGAGGCACCCACCCTCTCTAAATTTTCCCTGCATTGCTAAATATGCACCCAGAAGGAAGCTTCACTGAATTCAGTGGGGAGGGGGTCACGGTCAGGGGGTTACTGCAGAACTTCCAAACCTCAGGACATAATCTAGCAATTCATACGAATACGTTTGCACCATGAGCTTCTTAAATCGACTTAGGGCGTAGCCCCCAGACATAAGGAATGCGTGCGTCTGAGCATGGACAGAATTCCGACAGACTAGTCACGGCCAGGCCACAATGATCTTGGAAAGGGGGCGGCGGCGACTGCCAAGGAAACACCCGCACAGCAACGCCACGCACCCAAGTCCGGCACGCTTCCCTGTCGCCCCACACAGAGACCTCAAGAGATCTCAGTCGGGGGCTTCCGAGCGGCGGGGCGCCTGCGGTGGGCGGCGCCAATTGGCCGAGCGAAGGGAAGGGGCTGTTACCCCGGAACGTCACCGGAGCCGCCGGTGCGGGGGGCGTGACCGCGAGGGGCAGATCCTGGTTCTGATTGGGTGGCAACTGGTAGTGTTGCAAGTGGCTACCAGAAAGGTGAGTCTGGAGGCCGGCGGGGTGGGGGGGGCGAGTACTATGGAGGCCTGGAGAAAGGAGGGGGGATCCTGGGGGGCTAGCCGGATCGCGAATCCTAGGCTGCGACCCCCTTTCTCCTGACCCGCATTGAGCGCAGGGGGGCATCCTTCTGAGCGTGCGTGCATCGGCTTGCCCTGTTCAAGTGTGAGGCTGTTCGGAGTCGCCATTGTGTCTTCGAAACGTTCGTGTGAACTGCAGTTGGCGATTGGGGCGGGGGGGTCCCTGGCCAATGCGTAGCTCGTGCTTGTGTGGACGGCCAGAACGGTCAGTCAGTTCATGCTTCCTGTTCTTCCTACGGCTGTCTGAAATCCTATGCACATATAGCTGGGAGCATGTCCTGCAGCATTCAGTGCAGATGTATGCGTTTAAATTATTTTTATTCTGCTCTTTATCTATGAATAAACAAATAGATTGGTGGGGGGAAGCTTCCAGAACGACTTACATATCAATAAAAAGCAATCCAGCCCCTGCCCTCAGACCTTCTACTGCCTAAAAGGGCATAACACAAAAGAAAATAGGATTGGAAGGAAAACCCGAAACTGGCTTTAGCTCTTCCTTACAACATTCGTGTTCAGTGGCTGAAATGGAAAATAGTTCAAGGAGAAAAGGCCGAAAGGTTGCTGGTCTCTGAGCTGAGCAGACGCAGAGGTCCTGCAACCTGTTTCTCAATTCCCCTCAGTAAGGTTTATTTCTCAGTAAATTTACATAGATCGGGCTTTGGTCTCTTGTTCACAAATCTCACTTCTAAAATCTTCCTGGCTCTCTTTTTATGGTAAACTATTCCAGAGTATGTTTTAAAACACATGGGGAATATTCCGCCCATCAAGGGGACAACAATCACTGTGGCACCTATGCATACCCCAGCACAGTCAGCCAAGGACATGTGTAGGGTATTCCTCCTTTCCCCCAGGCTTATTATTCCAGGCCCCTAATGGAAGAAAGCGCAGCATCCCCCTCTCCTGCTCAAGGTTTTTTGGCTAACCTCGGGAAGGCAAGCCATCTTGGTGTTGCAGAGCATTCTGGGAAAGGATCTTCATCCTGTTCAGAAAGACATGCTGGAAGGAAAGTCTGTGGCAGGACAGAGGTTCGCTGCCACAACCTTTGAATTGCGCTGCATTCAGCAACTGCTTGCAAGAGGCAGAGAAAGGAGGTCCAGTTGACTTTCCCCTCGGGTCAGCCGTCCTTCACAGAAAAAGTTTTGCTCCTTTCCCCACAAGCCTGGTTGAGTTACCCCTTTTCTTTACCAGCAGGGGGCACCATCCTCCACTTGTTTAGGTGCAGCAGGCTTCGGCATATAAACTGTAGCCCTGGGATTTCGCACATGAGCTAATCGATGAAGCGATTTGGCTGCCCTTCTTCAGTGGCCTACTTTTCTCAGCCTTACACTTGCACCCCCAGGAAGTTTTAAAAAGCCATCAGCACTTTGAAAATGAAACAATGTAGAAAAAATGAAACAATGTAGAACAAGCTGCACATTAAGCAAACTGCCCCGTGATCAAGTCTCTATCTTAAAATCCTGTGTATTGTTTTTTTCCCTCTGGAGGAGGGATACCAGGTGGAAACATGGGGTTTCTGTATGTATAGAAGACAAATTTTTGATGGGTGAGCCTTTTACATGGGTGTGGGAGAGTCTCTGCCAAAATTCCCATTTCCACACAATTGCTCAAATATTTGGGAAAGGGACTTCCTACTATGCACCTCATTACACACTCAGAAGGACAGAAAACCTGCATAATTTACTCAGAAACGGTGTTGCCGGGGGGGGGCTTCCTGGGGC
Source organism: Varanus salvator macromaculatus (assembly GCA_023646645.1). Classification (NCBI taxonomy): domain Eukaryota; kingdom Metazoa; phylum Chordata; class Lepidosauria; order Squamata; family Varanidae; genus Varanus; species Varanus salvator. The sequence continues at coordinate 2,765,389 of JAIXND010000781.1, forward strand.
CCCACTCAGCAAAATGAACAAAAGAGCCTTGGTAATGTACATTGAAAACTAAAGGGCTGGCATGGATCATAAGGTCACTATGTCCAGAGCCCAAGGATTGTACCCTGAAGGGATCACCCAAGCGTCTAGGGGGCTCCTATATACGTCTTCCCTCCCCAGCTTCCTCAAAATCCCATTGTGGCATTTTAGGGCCGATTGGGCAAAAGCCTCCAAAGTGTATCTGAATGGGATCTTTTCTGTCATTGGCATTCCCTCTGTGTAATGTTCTAGTGAGAAGTGTCCTTGCTCATGTAGCCGGCAAGCTACAACCCACACACAAAGGCAAAGTATCCATACACTTTGGGAAATGCTATGGGTTGCAGAATTACAAGACATTTTGAGGGGGACACTGGGGGAGGAACACCAAGGAAGGGAGAGGAGCCTGTAATCAGCCCAACGATGACAGAGCTTGCTCTGTAGCCACCGACTGATTGCTGGGATGGTTAGTATGGAAAACTGGCAGGAACGGAATGGAGTATCCGGGAAGAGATCATGGCTGGTGGAGCAGCAGCATTCTATGCTGCGACGTTTTGTTTCCTTCTACATTTCAGCATTACACGAACATTTCACAAATACATGCCAATAGAAACACATTTTCTAGTTTGATCCATAGAATAAGCTCCAGATTTTGTCAGAGTAGGTACACTGAAATAAATGAGAATTAATTATTGCTTTTTTCCGTGTATTTTTAATTGTGAATTTCACCAAAATACAAAATCTAAATTAAAAAGACACATAAATTAATAATTTCCATTTATGTAAATATTAATGTACAGCATGTCCAGATGTATCAATTATACATAAAATCAGGCCAAGTTTCCATATCAAGAGTCACATATGTATGTCATCTGCTCAGTTTTTGAAAACATTGCTGAGTCTTCAGTCCTTTGCATTATAGGAAGTGAGTATCTATTTTTGTAATGTTGACGTTATCAGCCTTCTAGCTATCAAAAGGGAATGTCAAATCCATTTGTATTAATATGCTTTAAATTCCAAGAAACAGGTAGTTACTTTAAAAGATTATATCAGTCATTGACTTTCATGTACCTACTCTTAAGTATCTGGTGCTAACCCTCTGTCTACATGGGTCTGGAGGTGGTGGCAGCAGAGAGTTGGGCTGGGGAAGGTTAAACCTATACTTTCTTGAAAGGGTATCGGAAGTAAAATCTAAACATTTTACAGGCATCAAATAAGCAAAGTAAACCTTAATTTAAAAAAAGAAGGACGCTTCCAAGGTATTTCGTTTTATTGTCTCTGTGCAGTTCTAGCCTCAAAATGTCGGTGACACGGCTTGGAAAAGTAGTTCCCAAAACAAGCATCCTTTTCCTGTGTGATATGCAAGAGAAATTCCGGCCCAACATCAGCTACTTTCCCCAGATTGTGTCTGTGGCAGCTCGGATGCTGAAGGTAAAACAAGCAGGATGATGCGATGCCTCGAGAAATGTGTGAGAGAGATTAAAAGGCAGTCCTTCAATTAATTGGCATTTATCGGCTAACACTGAGTGATAGGGAGGGGCAGTCCTTCAGGTCTATTGGACTACACTGCCCTTCATCCCTTGAGTGATGCCATGTTGGGGGAGGCTATGGTCCAGTAGATGCTTACAAGAGCTGCACCTTCATCTCAACATAGCAGTGACACAGCATTGCTGGAAGTTGTGCCGAGAGCTGGTTGTGGTGCTTAACACATCGTTTGAGCATTTGCTACACAAACCTGCAAAGCCACTTTGAGCGGGGGAGGGGGCATGGTGAGGTAGAAAAAATGATCCCATGCACTACTGCTGATGGGATCTCTACGTACAGCAGTTAAAATTATTTTTGAACCACCTTTATGAATAGATTTCTGAGACAGTGCGGTAGGTAAAAACAGAAACTAAGTAATAATAACATCCAATAAAAGCAGTGCTTGTCAACAGAACCAGCAGCCCAGTTGTTTTTTTAAAGGTCAGAGAAAATGGATTGTTCTTCAGAGCTTTCCTCAAACCCTGCTGAGAAGGGACCTGACAATCCCTGCTGGAAGCTTGCTCCAGACAAGTGGGGACACAACCAAAAAGACCCTCTCCTTGTCTCACCAACTTAACCACACTTGCTGGTAGGCAAGAGAGAAGGGCTTCCTTTCGTAATTTCAGGACATGGGGTGGCTGGTACAGAAGAGTCAGTCCTGCAACCAACTTACATTTTATGGCCTCCATAACTAGAATACAAGCTATGATGTCTGCAGCAAAGCAAACCTGCAATTACACTGGTGAGCACTTGGGGTCAGCATAATGTCAGCTTTCCTTTCATGGGAAGGCTCCCTTCCTTTCCAAACAATCTGCTGCTTTTAACACCGCCAAGGCGCTTTCTCACCCTCCTGCAGGTTGCCAAAACCCTTCAGATACGCACAGTGGTGACTGAACAATACCCCCAAGGCCTGGGTCCAACGGTGCCAGAGCTGGGTGCAGATGAGCTCCCAAAATACCCCAAGACTTGCTTCAGCATGCTCATCCCAGAGGTGGAAAGGGAGATGGCAGCTGTTCCCAACCTGAAATCGGTGCTTCTGTGTGGGATTGAGACACAGGCCTGCATCATGGTAAGGAGCGGAGGGCATGGCTCTCATTACACGCATCAGGTAGGTCGGCAGGGAGCAAGACCTGATGTCAGGTGCGATTCACCAGCGCTTACCTTAAGGCAGGCAAACCCAGAACCAACAGAAGACAGTACATTTATCATCCAGTTTGCTTTTCTTCCTTCAAGACTCAATCTAGACCAGGGTTCTCTGACAGAATTGTAACATGAGCACAGTAAAACCAGGAAGACGGTGTTGATACCTTCCCCACCCACACGCTTATTTCTGAATTCTTACCCTGGAATTGCTCAATAGTTTTAAGTTCTTGGGAAGCCAGAAAACAAAGTGAGGGAGGAAATGAAGGACATTGTGCTTTTCCTGCTCTCAGTACCGGGGGGGTGCACACCACGTGCAAGAATGCCAAACTGTGTAGAGGCATTAACACCTCTCTGGAGTCACAGCAGACATCTGTCGATCAAAGGTGCTGGATTGTGCACGAGCAGGCACTTCCCGTGAGGAAAGGATGACAGAGTGGTGGGGGCGAGGCTCAGCAGGGCCCAGCCGACCTGAACACCGCGCATTCTCTCTCTGGGTGCAGAGCACAGCCCTGGACGTCATGGAGCGAGGCCTGGAAGTTCACGTGGTGGTGGATGCCTGCTCTTCCCGCAGGTGATCAGCAGGGCTGGGAGGGGGAAGGGGCTCGGTATTGCCGTGGGGCAGGGCGGGGTGCAAGAAACCGTCTGTTTCTTCTGCCTCGGATACTTCGTGGACATGTTTGCAAGTGTGTCTTTTGCCGCCTTTTCTCAGCCAGGTGGACAGGATTGTAGCGCTGTCCAGGTTACGCCAGAGTGGCGCCTTCCTCACCACCAGCGAGGGGCTTATCCTGCAGCTTGTCCGGGACGCTGCCCACCCCCATTTCCGAGAGGTAATTTGCTGGCCTGCCTTGTAGACCTGCGCCCACCCCCAGCCTGCGCTTCTGCCACCACCCAGGCCGCATCAGGGCCGATCGCTCCTTGCGGGGCACTGGGCACTGCAGCTCTTCTTGCCCCTTGCGAGCTGCTCCTCACCCGGTGCCTCTGGTTTGTGGCTGCAGCCTCCTCCAGCCTGGAAGGCAACAAGCTGGGGAAGTCCGGTTTAGCAGCTGCAGAGGTCACAGGGGCACTTGTAAATCAAAAGCCCTTCATTTTATTGCTTTCAATTTAATCCCAGGATAGCTTTGGTATTGCTTATGATTATTATGGGTTTCATTTCTCTGCTACCCAGCAGCCAAAAAATTCTGGGCAGTTCATAACAATTTGTAAAATTACAAAAGCAGAATTGCTGATAATAAAATACAGCATGACATTTCCATATAGAAAAATTTAAAAACGTTTCAACAAAAATATTGGACCTGTTAAAAAGATAGCTGATAATTACCCATCACACACTGTTAAGAGACCATTCAGTGCCTGGAAGTACAGGGTGGTTTTAACCCGCTGCCAAAGCCTCACAGCATTTGTGCCAGGCAGGCTTCAGTATGGAGATCATCCCGCTATCACCACAAAGAAGGCCGTCCTTCCTGCTGCCACACTCTGGGCTTTCCTTGGAGGTGGCACTGAGAGAATGGCCCCAGATGGTACTGGTGCACTTTTATCCTTCCCTCCTTCTACGGCAGGGCTAGGCCTCTGGGCAGGTTACTTGTCCTTTGCCACTAGCCAGGTCCACCCTATTATGGCTACGCCTACGCTATTTTCTTAAATTTCCAAATTATACATCAGCTCAAAAGGTTGCCTCCCCTGCCTTTGGGATGATTCCTATTCAGGAAGGAGGAGATCATGCACCCACCCACCCCCCATTTGAGAGTTTTAGAGCAGGGTGGGGCACCTGCTAGCCTTATTTTAGTTTTGGGTTCCACCCATGTTTACCTCTAGTTCCACCCACCTTCTGCATGCAACCCCTAAAAGACAACCCCCAAGATACCCCAGAAGAAAAGACCACTGCCTCAGGAGAAGGCTCTGCACCATCCCCCTCAACATTATCCCTGCCTGATCATTTGGGGCTACAACTCCCATCAGCTCCAGCCAACATGGCCAGTGCTTGGAGATTATGGGAGTTGCTGTTGAAGCTATCTGGCGAGCATTGCATCGAGGGAAATTAGTGAGCAACCCTAAAGCATAGCTGGCACCCTCATTTCATGGCTACAGCTTCTCTCTCTCCCTCTCCCTCTCTCTCTCTCTCTCTCTCTCTCTCAGATCCAGAAGTTGATTAAGGATCCTGCTCCAGACAGTGGCCTTCTTGCCCTCCTGGGAGGACCAAGCCCTCTTTTCAGCTAGGCCAACAGCTCTAAATATGACGATCTGATCCTTCCCCTTTAAAGCCTCTCCAACATCTCTGCCACAGCCTGGGCAGGGAGAAGCAGAATCGAGCTATGCCATGCTAAACTTTAAGAAAGGGAGGGGATGGGGTTGTGGCCTGCCTGGAAAACCCATGTCCTGACTCCAAGATGATGGCTCTTCCCGTAGTTACTCAGTGGGATGGAAGAGTCCCTGTTTTGCACATGTTCAAGGGCATAGGCCTAGGTTCAAATTTAAAGTCTTCCTGTTTTCTGGGGCAGGGTGAGTGGATATTGATGGCCAACATGGCATTTCAAAGAGACCAGGTCTACATTTTTCATGACATTGAATCTCTGTGCAAAGTTTAGAATTCTATAAATGCTAAAACACAATATAAATGTAAAACACAAAATAGCAAAAACAGGAAAAATAAACCCATTTCACAGATTCTACAACCAGAAAAATTTCATGATCTGCAATAAGAATAAATGATGCTGATTTTTTCTTCATTTGTACAACTTCCTTTAATCTGCACTTTTTATTTGAGAATGTGTGTACCTGTGGAATTTAGAACTGTTTGCTTCTGTATGTTTTGTTACAGATTTAGAAAAAGAATCTAGAAAAATAGGAAGAGCAGGTACTATGTCTGGTAGAAGTAAGATGAAGGGGTAGGAAGAGGGAACTACAATCTATGCAGAGGGCTTACACACTCACTTGAAGAATTTCCCCACCTAGTGCTACTTACAGAATGTCTAAGCCTATGCAGAATCATGAGGGCAAGAAACTTGATTATGTTTACAAGCAGATCTTCAAATTTCTACAGTGTTTGCCATATTCATGGTTTGATGTTCTGTTCCACGCTGTGCGCCAGGGCTCATGTATATCACTTGGCCACAACAGGGTTGGCAAATTTTGAACAGGCCAATGTAGTCTAACAAAAGCTTCACAAGAAGGTACTAGCCAATAATTATGTTTACCTCTCTGTGGTACGAAGTTTCACTTGCCAGTTTCTGAATATCAAGTACAAGTCCTAAGAATATGCCAGTGAGCTGGTAATTCAGTCACATAGTCAGATCATTGCCATTCCTCTTTTCCTGCCCCTTCCTTTGGAGTAGGATTGCCAGGCTGCCACTCTGAAACTGCTCCTAGAGCTTGAAAGTGTTGGGAAGAATAAAGATAGTTCCACAAAACGTAGCTTTCCCCCACAGTGCAGAAATGAGAGGAAAAGCCACATTTGGGTTTTGTTTTTTAAGTTGTGCAACCAGAGTCTGACCCTGGAAACTGCAAGATACGTGGAGTAGAACGTGCTTCTCTCAGGTGTTTGCACTGAGCATTTTTGTGCTGGTGTAACACCCGTTTTGTGCCTTTCTAGGATGCTAACTAAATCCAGTGAGAGCCCAGGCTAGCGCTGCACATTTTGCTGATAGGAAGCAGTGCAGTGGCTTCTGGCAAGGACAGCAGGCGCTTGGGCCTGCTGCTAGAGGTGAGCCTTTCCAGCCAGCCGAAGCACGCCATCCACTGCCTCTTCCCTTCCTGATGGTTTCCGTTGTCGCTTTAAGACCCAACTTTTTCCCTGCTCCGCTCCCTCATCACAACACCAGCAACACGTGCCGCCCCACGTGCTTCCAATCCTGAACAGTCTCACTTCCCCCCTCCTGTCACCTTCCCATTGGCCAAAACTGGGTCAGGCTCCTCCCATTCCCTTTGATGCCATTGGCCAAATCTAGGTCAGAGCCCCACCTGCCCCATGGCAGGCGCACATGACAGAACGAGGAGGGTGGGGGGAGCAGTGTTTGCAAATCTCACGCTCTCGGGCTGCCGATTGGCGGAGAAAGACAGGCAAGGTTCTCCCCCTGGTCTCTCGGCCCCGCCCACTTCGAATGTTGCAAGAGGAGGGGGGAGAACGGAATCAGTTGCAAAGTGCTCAAGACCAGAGGAAAGTAATGCGCATTTTGGGTAATGTTATATATATATATATAACATATAGATATAATTGAAATGTGTCGATTGTAGCCAGAAAGCTGCAGAGAAGAATTCTGAATAGCTTCAAGATCTGCTTTCGGTTTCCCAGTGTTATTTATATATATAATTCTTCTTATTAAGTGAGGGTGAGAGAGATCCGCCAAAAGTAAGATTCCCTCATTACCAGCTGAGAGCAATAACCCCCGCCCTGCATTCTAGATCACGGACGCGTTTTTTTCTAGCCCTTCTAGGATCTGGTTGGAGGGGAAGAGCCGAGGCGATCAAGCTCTCTGCCGCTGTTCGAGACTACGAGGTCCTTAGCTAAGGGATCAAGAACTGCCGTGTCTTTTGGATTTACTGTCTTTTTCGTGCGCCTCTCAGGGAGCTTTCCTTAGATTCACCAGAAAACTGGCGGCTTGAATTCTGGACTTGGAATTAGACCCCTCCTCCCGTTCCCTGGGGGAATCTTTTTGGAGCTAAGGAGATCTTCCTAGGCTTGGAAATACACTCTCCTCCCGCTCTGTAGAGCGACTCTCTTTGGATCTAAGGGGACTTTTTATTTTTATTTCCTCTTTCTCTCTCCTCCCGCCTTTCAGTTTTCCTAGTTCCCCCCTCCCCCCGCAAGGAAATATTTCTTACCCATCTTTTGGGAAGATCCTTCTCAGAGCCGGTTGGTTGGTAAATTTGGAGCGGGGCAAGGAAAGGCGGGGACCATCGCCTGCCCCCTGGAGGTTTATTTCGAGGCTGGTGGTGGAAGGAGAGAGAGAGAGAGAAATCGACCCCTTTCAAAAACAAGCAAACCTAAAACCTGTTTTCCGATAGAGCATCTCAACCGAAGCGGCTGCTCTCCCTCGGAGATCTGCTGCTGCTGCTGCTTTTTTCCACCGTCTGCTTTTTTTTAAACATTTATTTGGTATCCCCTGTTCTACACACGGTCGAAGGAGAAAGAAACCAATCTTGCCTGTGCCACCAAAAACCCACCTCTTGGATTTTGCTGCCGCTGCCATCGCCATGGCCCGTCCAGCGGCCCAAAGCAGCCCGGCACCCAGCCCCATGCTCTCGTCTCCTCCTCTGGGACTAGCCAGCCCGAGTTCTGCCATGGCCAGTCTCAAGAGCCTCCTTCAGGGGCCGGTCAAGAGTCCCGAACGCCGTGGGGCCAAGGACCTGGGCACATGTGAGTGACGGCACCGTCCATTTACCCTTCTCCCTGATTCCCTGCCTGCATGCCTGCCTGCCTGCCTGCCTGCCTGCCCGCATGCCTGTCCATCTGTCTGGCTTTCCTCACTCAGCAAGCTTGATCTTCTTCAGCCTTCCACTAAGTGCTCCCTTCCAGATGTGTTGGACTACAACTCCCAGCGGCCTCTTGCCAGTTGTAGCCCAATGCTGCTGGAGGGCACCAGGTTGGAGAATGCTGGTCTGATTAATTCCATCCATTTCTGATCCAACCATGTATTTTGCACACAGTAGGATCCTGGTGTTTAAAACTCTAAGTCACAATTGTGTGTGCATTTCCTCTTGAAACAACAGGATTGTTCTTATTCCCATTTTACAGTTGGGAGAGCTGAGAGAGAAGTTTTCCCAAGAACACTGCTGTCATTGGTAAAAGCAGAACTTGACTCTGATGCTCTCCAGTTGTTTTAGATTACAAGTCCCATTCTGCAGGAGGCTGAAGGGGCTTGTAGTCCAATACAGCTACCAAACACCAGGTTGTGGAAGGTTGGGCTGGCCCATCTCTCTCACTGCATTAGATGCAGGACTTCCTGTCCATTGCTTTTGCCCCCACAGGCCCTCCCAGCTACTCTGGGCTGTTAGTTTAAGGCCTCTGCATGGCCTTTTCTCTGTACTATGTTATCCATAACCGTTTAGCTCAATACAGATGAACTGTTAGTCTGTTAACATAGTTCAGAAATGTTCCTCTGCCCTGTGCATCTTCGCTTCCTCCATTGCCAGCACTTATTCAACTGGCCTTGCATGCAACTCACTTCTATGGTTACAGTGCTTCCTTGTGCATACCTGCCCATGTGTCTGTCTGTCCATCCGTTCTGTGCATTTTTAACGACTTCATAGTCATCCTTCACATCCCTTCATCCAAGATTTAGTAATTTGCTCCCTCTTAAAAAAAACAAACAAACCAAAAACAACAAATAGCAAGTCCACACCAGGATCTCTGAGTTGCAGAGGTTGGAGTCGGATGCTGTGGCAAAAATGAGGTCTTCCACCAGAAATGCATTTACTAGGTGATGCCTTATGCCATGTATTTCTATGCTGTGTATTATGTGCTTGCATTCCGACACTTCCATCCAGATGGCCTTCAAAATTTCAGCTTTCACTTTTGCCTTCTGTCTGGATTTGGGGGTGGCGCTGAGGAGAAAGACAGTGTTGCTGCAAATACAGTGTCCCCATTTCAAGCCACCTGCATTGTGCCCTGCAGATCCATGAGGCGCTTTCCTAGATTTCTGCTGTCTCCTGCACCATGAGAGTTCCCAACAAAAAGCACTTGCTTAATCAGAAATATTGGTGGACTTATTTGTCAGAATCTGCCTCTAGCATGATCCAGCGTATGAAGGCATGGGCAGGCTCTCTGTTCCCTTCTGAAGGAAAAAGGGTCTTACTGAAGATGTGGGAGTGCAGCAGAACCTCATATGCTTTGACTGGAACTCTGAAGGACAGTGAAGGCCTCCAATAGGCTGGAATGTAGGAGAAGCCAGACTTCTGGGTTGTTTGGGAAAGGAATAGAGTCCTTCCCCAACCTTGTCCCCCCTCCCCCATAGATGTTTTAGACTACAACTCCCAGCATTCCTGAGCATTGGCCATGCTAGCCAGGGCTGAGGAGAGCTCCCAAACATCTGGAGGGCACCATGTTGGAGAAGGCTGATTGCTATGCCCTCAAAGGCCTGTGAAGTATTTTAAGCTGCCTCTGTTTTCTAATACAGGCTTGGATTTAGATTTCCAGATTCTGGTTGGGTTGTTTTCAGGTGTGTGTTTGAGAGAACTGGTACCCCTGGCAAGCGATTTCGATAGCTTCTCCAAATCATAGTGAGGAAGAAGTGTGTTGGGGAGGGTGAGAGAGCGGCTGGGTTTTCGGAGTGTTGATATGCAAGAGGAAGTCGTTGTCATGGACTTGGGAGGGGAGGGCTGGGTGAGAAGCACTTGTCCGAGACTCCGGGGCTGTGTTGGGGAGTGAAGTCTAGTGGGTTCAGTCGGACTGGATCCAGACGTCCTGGATCGTGTGAAAGGAGGTAGAGGGAGGGACGTTATGAGGCTGGAGGGCAACCGTTTGGGAGCCAGGGCTCCTGGGTTCTCGTTACTGGAGAGGTGCCAGCTCATCAGGGTTTTCCAGGGTGAGCCACCGAGCGAGGTTTCTGTACATGCGCATGCACACACATCACACACACGCGCGCGCACACACACTGTTACATCTGCTGCTGGCAGCAGTAAATCCCTTAAAGCTGCACACAGCCCAGCCACGGGACACAGCAGGAGGGAGTGAAACGTGCGGGCGCGCGCGCGCTGTGGAGCTTCGCCCCAGGAAACACTCTCGAAAGTCTTTTCGCACGAGCGGGCGGGCGAGCGGGCAGCGAAGGGCAAGGAGGGAGGTGGCGACTGGCGCATCACAGGGGCATTCAGGGTGCCACCCGGGGTCAACACCCCACGAAGGGAGGGCAGAGAGTGGAGAGAAGCAACCCCTGTGCACTAGCTGGCATTTGGCTTCTGGCTGGCAGACAAGATGGGAGGCGGGCGCACCGACACTGACGGTGGGTATCTTTCTCGCACTTTTCTGCAGGGGGTGAGGAGCGGGGAGCACGGCTGCCCCGGGCAGCTTGCGGTCTGAGCGCCCCCGAGGAAGCCAGGCTAAGCTGTGGGGAGTGGGCAGCTGCAGGGCAGGTGGGTCAGGATTGTATGTGTGCTCGATTTGTTGTAGTTTTGAAAGCGTGAGAGAGAGTCTCTCGTTGCCCATATATACCCATCCTTGAGACGGGGAGTGAATTTCCATGCATGGGTCTTTTATGCTGCACCTCCCCTGCAAGAATACAATGCACCATGCATGCACACGTTTATGCACATGTCCACATGGGTGGTCACAGATTATGCTCCACCCCCCCAGAATGTATTTCTTTCCCCCCCACCACCTTTTTTTTTTTTTTTTTTGAGCAGGAGCTAGTTCAAGCTCGGGTTTATGCCTTTTCCCAAGGCATTGTTTTGCTTCTCTCTGTAGGAAGTGAATGGCGACATTTCTCTTTAGAAGAGAAAGTAAACAGCTGTGCTAAGAAGGTGTCGGATGGGTGGGGAAGGTAGACCGCTAGCCAGCCTAAAAGTTCTGGGGAGCACTGACAAAATAATGGGCAGTTCATTTAGTTCGCAGACCTTTTGAAAGGAGTGTAGTTTTCTTTAATTGCTTGTAAAGGGGCGGGGGGAGGGGAAGCTGGCAGGGAAAATTTAGGGGGCTACCCCCAGCTCACCCCCCCAACTAGGAGGGGTGGGGTGGTGCTCAATTTACTCCTGAAGTTTGCATCCACCAAGACGCTAGCCTGACCCTTATTTCTGGGTTGGTCTTTCGGTTGGTTCTTTCATTTGTGGGAGTTGTTTTGGCCACACTTCAGCATGATATGCAGAACCTATGCATGTTTACTTGGAAGTAGGTTCTCATTAAACCCAGTGGAGTTTCTTTGTAGACTGACTATCAGACACTAGTGGGTGGAAATGCTATTATTGTATTTTGTTCCCAGGGTGTCTCTGCAGTCTGAAAATAGCTCTCACAAACTCTATTTGTTCCCATTGCGCAGATGAGGAAAACTGAGGCTTGAGATGTGGTAGCTGCTTAATACCAAGCAGAAGGAGGGATTGAAGACAAGTCTAATAGCTCTGTATGTAAACTGATAGCATCTGGACAAAGTTGGTAGTGGTGAGAGGGTACATTCAAAGATTAGATGGGCTAAGGCAATAGCTGGACATTGTGACAGTGGCTTTATATTAGGCAGTGTGCTTACGGCAAGGGTTCTGTCTTGAAAGATTTTAAATAAAATAAGGAGGCAGCCTTAGGCATGGCATAGAATTGCATCCAAAATAATTTATTTAATGTCAGTTCTGTGTTGCACCATGTTCTTTATAATCATTTATCCCCGTGACCAGTCCCTTTTACCCTCCTAATAGACCTGTCCAGGTAGTTCATTCTTATTCCCATTTTACAGATGGGGGAAACTGAGGTTTAAGCACTTGCCCAATGGTACCTTAGGGGATCCAGAGGTTCAGCCAGCATCCTGCAGCTGCCCACTTCTAAGCCTTGACTGGTGCTGACTTTTTGGTGGTGCATATAATAGGGGTGGCATTGGAAAAAGGGGAAGAGAGATAATGGCCTGAAAGAAGCAACTGTCCACCACTGGAGCTGTGTGCAGGTTCAACCCTGACTGTGGGGCATCGTGGGTGACTCACCCAGTTTCGGGGTGCAGGGCTAGTGTCACCAGAGCCTGTCAGCCAAGCATGGACTTCTCCACGTGCCCAGGCAGAGTCAGGGTTCAGGTATGGAGTGCCACTCCCAGGGCTGCCTGAGCCTCGTGCTGAGGGTTGGGCAATTTTTGGAGATTCTTGGCCTGTAAATTGAGTGGCACTCATGGTTCGAGAGGCCTGGGAGAGGGTGGCAGCCAGAGCTGCACTCAAGAGCACAGGCAGCGAAGGCTCCCAAGCTGCCGTGGGGTTCTTGGCACTGGGCTTGTGGCAGGAATGGCAGCCGTGGGGGACATGCTTATCCCTCCAAGTCCCACCCCGGTTTTAGCCAAACCATACACGTCTGCTGCAGTTGCCTTCTAGAAACAGTAGCAGACGGTCATGAAAGGTAAGGGACCATCAGCCCAGCTGCCCTTTTGATAATATGAGTGTTGTGAGGGAGTCAGTTGGATGCCCCCATCCCTGCCCCCGTATGCATTTCTGGCTGGGGCTGGTGGGGGTTGTAGTCCCAGTGCATCTGGAGACTGCCAGGCTGGGAGAAGTCAGCTGAGAACTGGGAAGATCAGGGACTCCTGGATCCTTGGTGTGGGTTGGAAGGAGAGAACTTGGCAGTTGGAGTCTCCTGGGTTTTCCCCCTGGCTGCTTGACCGTGTGTGTCTTGGGCTGGGTGGAGAAGCAGCGCCTCTTGCATGCCAGCACAGGAGAGATGCCAGTTGGCAATTCCTCTGAGCAACCCAAAGACGCGTGCTCACACATGAGCCTACCCACCAGGGTCACCCTGTAGCTGCTGCCTTCTCCCTGCTAAGGAGCGATGGAGCTAAAGGGATTCAGGCAGGCAGATGGGCTGAAAAAGCTGCAAGGGAGCGGGAGAGCCCGAGAACCCAATCAAGCGTGGCAGAACGCGGGGTCAGCCGAGGTGAGGCTGCTGCTCACGTTTTGCTGGTGAGCGGCACACAGACGTCTGGGGCTGTAGAGATAAGGCTGGGGCCCTGGCAAATTCTGGCCGTATCTCCTTGGAGAAATGCTGCGAGTGAGTTTTGAATTCGCTGTTTTCCACCTTGCCCTTTACTCGCTTGCCCAGTCTGCCTGTGCAAAATAAGGAGGGTTATGTCTTCGCAGCACCGTCGGGCAGCCCGTTGACAGTAAGAATGCAAGGAACTGTCCAGGAGGTGTCCATATAGGAAGCCGCTTCATACCGAGCCGGGATTTTGGTCCACAAAGCTCAGTGTGGTGGATACGGACACCCAGACACCGCCCCCCTAAGATTCCAGGCAGGGATTTTTCCAGCCCTTTCCAGAGAAGCCCGAGGATGGAACACAACACCTTCGACATGCAAAGCAGAGCCCCACAAGCTCTAGCCCCACATCCTAGAGCAAGGATGTTCCACATAGCTGGCTGGGGATGCTGGAGACTGGTGGGCACTGCACTGGTGGAGGCGAAATTTTTGGATTGCCTGCTCAGGTGAAGTGGGGCTTTCTAAGCGCCCCATGGGGCTTGGAGTTGCATTGCGTGCGTGGAGTCAAAGCTGTACGTGTCAGGACTTGGTGATCCGCCAGTCATCGATTTCCAAATCGCCTTCCACACCCCACACTGAGATCTATTGCTGTTCCACTTGCAATACTATCTCTGTGCTGATATGGAACACCAAGTCAGGATTCCATTTTCTATTTTCTATTCTATTCTACTCTGATTCTGTCTTTTCCATCCTTCAGGGAACTCAAGGCAGCTTGCATGAGTCTCCTCCTCTTAAGCCTGCCTTCACAACAACCCTGTGAGGCAGGTTGGCCTGGCCCGAAGTCACCCAGTGAGCTCCATGGCTGAGCAGGGACTAAAACCCAGAGTAGCTTAACCACTATACCACACTGACTATTACATGAAAGCAGGTAGCTAATCTGTACATCTACCTTCACTAGCCTTCGCTAGGCTGCATTATTGAGCTAGCCCCGTGTGAAGGATCACATGCACGCAAATTCACACCCTCAAGTTTCAGTGCTCAGTGCTGCACACGTCTGTGTATCACTGGGCACAGCTCCCAGCAAACCAATCGAGCTTTGCCTCTTTCAGCTTTGCTGCTCTGTGGTAACCAGTCCCAAGATCTTTTGGCAAGGAAAATCTGACAATGAAAATTTCCCGCTTTGCAGTTACTTTTACAAAATCTAGGCCTTCCTATTACAGAAGGGTAAATGATACTGTATTAGTGTTACATTTTGGAGACAGGTTCAGCTCTGTCTGAAGCACTGAAATTGTACTTGTTCCCTATAAAGCGTTTTTCCTTTCTCTTTAAAAAAAAGCTACTTTGGTTTAACCTTTAAATCCTCCTTCCAAGCGGTACAGAACCTACAATATTTATAGCTACATTTGCCCATCTTCATTCAATGCTTCCTTGTCCCCATTCTTACCAGTCGCCTTCTTCACTTCTGATTGTAAGCTGTTTGGGGCAGGGGCTTGCCTTTTCTTCTCCCAAAACTCTGTAAAGCACCACTTTGAGGAGGCCATCTGCCCTGGAAGGTGGCCAATACATGTTTTCCAAAGCTTAATTAATGAATTGTGTCATAGTAGTAGTAGTAATACTGATTGACTATACTGATCATTAAAATTAATGCTCTGCTGTTTGACAGAAACATACGTATTACTGTGAAGAGCATACACAATTTTATCATAGGTTTTGATAGTTTCCCAGGTTTTTCACTGCTCCTTAAATTGCTTATCTGAAATTTACGAAGAATGAATGCGAAGTCTAGCTTGCTTGCTTTCCATTTTCCTTCCTGCTTTTTTCTGGTTGGATCCCACTAGATTCCTGTTCTTAACATGTTTTTCAACCCGTAACTCTTGCTCCGTAATCCACATTTTCCATCCCCCCCTTTCTGCTCCATCGCAGGTGTTATCAAAGACAAGGAGCGCAAGATGGAGGATGAGCTGAGCATTTCGCGACCAGGCCACTGTGCATACCTGGGTTCTCTCCTGTGGGAACGCACACTGCCCTACAATGAGATTGAATACGTCGATTTGGATGAATTCTTGCTGGAAAATGGTTTGCCACCAAGCCCAGCCCATCAACCCTTTTCACCAGGTAGTCAGCCCACAGCCTCACCTTCCAGTGGGGTCGTGGTGGACCTCAGTCGTCCAGCCTCTTGTGCGTCTTCGTCTTCCGTCTGCTCATCATCTGGGGAAGGCCTGGTGGGTAGCGATTATGACCACCACTGCAGCAAGACAGGTAAACAGTCTGTACATTGGGAATGAATGTGGCAGCAGGAGGAGCTGAGGGGAAGTCAAGAGTTTTCGTTTTTGCTCCCTTTTTCCCCCTTTTAGTTTTCTCTCCAGGCAGTGCTACTTTTCTCAGCTGTTAAACCCATGTTCCAATAATTTTGCTCCAAGTGCAAATGGCATTTTACCTGTTTGGACATTTGGGGCTCGAAGAAATCACTAATTTAGATATAAGGAGATAACTGTTTATAGCACCCTTCATGGTTACAGGGAATACAGGCAGTTTTATGCCTTCCTTGGTTACAGAGAATCAAGTTTCTAATCTCCACCCTGATTACAAATAGCTTTCAGTTCCAGCTTCTAGTTGCAAAGGTAATGGTAGCCTTCTTCTCTACTATTTCTAATCCCCACCCTTGTTAAATTATCTGTTCCCTTCCCTTGCCACTGGAATTAACTGGGTATAGTTCACCAATACATACACACACACACACACTCTCTCTCTCTCACACACACATGCCGAACAAATTTCGCTGGTGATTTTAAGGAAAAAAATATTGTTTTTAATCCCTTTCCAGATGCCTACTTAGCTAGACTATACCTATTTGGCATTTCAGTACTACTTGCAATCAGTTTTGTTGTTACAATCACAGGAGGCGTCTTGCGGAATGGTCTGGAAGCAATTGATGTTGTAGCATTGTTGAAGCAAAGTGTGTATGGAATTTGTCCCATGGATGGTAACTCTCTATTATAATTAGAATGGGTACATTGACTATGGGGTATATTGGGTATGGGGAAGGGGTACTACTTCATACTTCATCCAGTGATGAAGATGTACAAGTGCTTATGTTTAAAAAATGGCCACACGTTATTTAGGTGACCTATGAATAAATTTGGGTGAATTACACATTCAATATAGTGTGTGTGGGGGTGGGAGAAGAATCATATAGCACAGCTTGGAAGGAGGATCCCCTCCCCATCACTGCTAAAACTAATTTTCTATTTCTTTAAAATATTTGAGCTTTCCCTGAAGCTGAAATATTTTTTCAAGCATTTTCTTTGGTTGCAATGATTTTTCAGACATTTTTCCTTCCTCAAATATGTACATTTTGAATCCCAGTGGGAGGGTAGGGAGTGTGGTGTGGCTTTTATTTTTCCAGACTTTGGAGGTTTGGGTTGAGTATTTTACACAGGCTTTTGCATCTGAAAGTTACCTTCCAGTTTTGATCCTGAATGACTCTTTTCTGCTTTCATTTAGACAGAGTCATGGTTTTGGTGCCATTTGACAAGGAAGGGTGGATATCATGAAATGTTGGGTTTTGTTTGAAATACAGAGTTGGGAGATATCAGGAAAACAAGTTAGTGGGACGACCTGGCTCCATCCTTAGTGAATTACATCAGGACCCTTGGGATTACGTGCCCCAGTGATCCACACTCAAGAAGTTACTCTTCTTACACCAGCAGTGCTCCAAGCTGATTCCCAGTTCAGTGGCAGTGGTAACTCATCAGTCGAATAGTGGGTGGTGTGCCCACTGATGTCACCAGGTGATGTAATTAAACTGATGTCACAAGGCGATATAATTAAAAAGCAATGGTATCATCCACAAATGCAGATTTGGTGAATTTGGGTGGTTCCTCTTAAACCACAACACTTTCCAACATAAGAATGGAGGGAATCCCACCAATGAACCCCTACTTCTTTCTCCCCCTCCTCTAATTCACCTGGCTCTGTTCTAACCACAGAGCTCAAATCCTGGCTCAATTTGCCATCCTTCCCTTCAAGATGGCTATATTTGCTAAGCTTCCCATGGTGGGAATCCAGATACCTGGACTTTCTTTCCCCACCTCTCCAACCCAGTAGCCACTGTGCCCCCATCAGCAAACCAGGAGCCCCTTAATAATACAACTGATAACAATACTCCCACCTCTTTTAAGGTTTCTCCAGTACACCCCAACAATCTTGGGTACCAAGTCCTGGATCCTGGTGCCTGTATGCCAAATTTATTTATTTATTTAAATATTTATTTATTTATATTTATTTAAATATTTGTATGCCGCCCCTTGCAACAGCCTCGCTTTCCATTCCCATCCCACCCGGTCCACACCATCACCATCCAGGAATCCTCCATACCTTCTCGGCCTCCATTTGGGCATTGGCGACAGCGATCTTGTGTGCCCCGCACCTGCCCAGTAATCCACTAGATCACCCTTTGCTGCAGGAAGTCCTGGATACCTTTGACCACACCTTCCCCTCCCGCCCATTCCGAAGCGATGGATCGTGCCTCCCCCTCCCCCTAAAACCCCAGGAATCTTGAATCCCCGCAGTCTGCCCACCCCCCCCACCCCCACCCCCGTAGTCTGCTCCCCCCAGAGGGAAACCCGGGCAGTCTACCATTCCCTTCCAGAGAATCTGGGTGTTTGCAAGCGTCCTCCTCGAGGTGGGGGCTCCCGGTGGTGCAGCACGAGGCAGCCCGGGGTGGGGGTGGGGGTGGGGGGGAGGCGGAGGGAGCGGGAGAGGGAGAGGGCAGGCTGCTGCGGCTGCGGGGAATCCCGGCTTGCTGCCGCGCGGAGCTCCTGGCTTGGGCCGCTCCCGCCTGGGAAGCCCGGGGGCGCGGCGGCGGCGGCGGCGGCGGCGGCCAGTCTCGTGTCTGTGCACGGAGCCGCCTGTCCCCGCTCACGTTCCCTGGCCTGCTTCTGCGAGCACATGTCGCTCGGCTCGGCTCCGGCGCTCGCTGCCAGCTGGCAGCCTGCCCCCTTCCTCGTCGCGGGGCGGGGCGGGGCGAGCGGGCACGTGGGGCTGCGGTGTGAGGCCGGCGGCGGGCGGAGCCTCCCCGCGGCTGCCGCGCCTGCGCCGGCGCCGGCGCCTGTGCGCGTGCCCGCCGCCAGCGGGGCGGGGCCGGGCGGGCCGGGCCGGCGGCTGCGAGCGAGTGGCGCGGCCGGAGCTCCCGGGGCTGCAGGCCGCGCCCCGGTGGGAGGGCGGGACTGCTGGGCCCGCCGCAGAGACGCGGGGGAGCGGAGTTAGGACCCCTGGGCCCTGCAAGGGGCGGGGGGCCAAGTTGGGTGGGATAGAACTAGTGGGGCTGGTCGGGGGCCCAGGCTTCCCTCGGGGGTCTTGTTTCGGGCGGGAGGAGGGAGCCAGGACTCCTGCGTTCTTTCAGGAGGGTGGTCGCGTAGTGGGATGAGGGGCAGGGCTCCTAGCTCCTCGAGGGGGAGGAGTAGGGCTTTGTAGGGTCGAATTTAGGGCGGTGGGCTGTGAGCTAGGATTCCTTGGGTTTTTTTGGGGGGGGCGGTTCAGAGCTAGGACTCCTGGGTCCTTTAAGAGGAGATAGGTCTAGTGGAGCCTGGGCTTTAGAGTTCATCTGAGGAGAGGGTTCTAATACTGAGGCGGGGGGGGGGGTTGAACAGGAAATACCACTAGGTTATCCAAGGATAAACCCAAGGATTTAGTGTGGAGAACATTGATCAAAGGGAGGCAGAACTCAGTCATTCTCACGGGGCGGTGAAGCCTAGGGGGAAGGGGTCTCCAAGTGGAGTGAGAGCTAGTTCTGTGTAGGGGGGAGGGGCTGAGGCGTCCCAGGGTTCAGACCCAGACCTGGGTGGGGCAGGGGGAATACCTTGACTTCCAGGCTAAAAGAAGCTGTGGCAAGCCAAGGTATCTGCAAGGCAGAGTTCAGTGATGAAGGAGAAAGCGAAGGACTTGCATACCTGCCATGCATGTGAAGGTGATTCCAGTGTAAGGGTTGTGTGGGTGAACTCAACTCCATACTGCTGGCTGCTTGCCAAGGTTTGCCAAGTCTACTTAGGGTGCAGTCCTGCTCGTGTTTAGTCAGAAAAGATTCCTATAACTTGCAGCCAGCTTGGCTGGCTAGGACAGCCCAGAGTTGTAGGACCTTTTCCTCACTAAACATGCATAGGATTGCATGCTTACTGGGCTAGCATTTCCTGGCTTCATTCTTGTATCCTTCCTATATGCCCAGATTCTGACAACCCATAACTCTAAGCAACTCCTAACAGCTTGGAGGAAGAGGCCTTTTCCTCCTCTTGTCACTTGATGATAATCCCCATCCTCCGCCCTGTCTTCTCCAGGTAGCGGCCCATGATAAGCTTTCAAAGCAGCCATCACGTGGCTGGTAGTTGTCAGAATCCACTTTCCCTCATGCCTCTTTCCCCATCTGTTAAGCATTTAACAGATCTGCCAGGCCCACGTGGCTGGCTGGACACTGCAGACAGTGCAGAGCTGTTCCCAAAACGGTTTTGTGATGCTGTTTAATCCCCAGAAATTTGCCACCCCCCTCCCTGGGCTGTTTTTAATCCTCGTGATCTGTGCAGCTGACTGGTGTGAAACCGTGTGTCCCCAATTCACCGTTCTTGCCAGGATGCTTGCCCTGTGGCCCTATTCGTCCCCACAAAGTCCTTTAACCACCCTTCTAAAGTGCTTCGCAGAGAGAAGCTACATGTCAGATGGATGCCTAAATTGTGTGTGTGTGTGTGTGTGTGTGTGTGTGTGTGTGAGAGAGAGTTTGCTTACAATATTACAATAAACTCAGGGATGATGGAGGAGGAGTGGAGCAGAGAGGCCCGCAGTGCAGGTGATCCACCTGGGTGCTTCTGCTGCCCTCTTGTGGCTCCATTTTGCATGACATTCACATGGATTTCTCCTGCCTCCCTCACTTCCCTCAGGTCCCATCACACCTGCGTCCCGGAGTACCCCCAGCCCAGTGGACCCTGAGGCAGTGGAGGTCCTCATGAACTTCGACCCTGACCCTGCTGACTTGGCACTGTCCAGCATTCCTGGCCATGAGACCTTTGACCCCCGCAAACATCGGTTTTCTGAAGAAGAGCTTAAACCCCAACCCATCATGAAAAAGGCACGGAAGATACAAGTTCCGGATGATCAGAAGGTGAGACTGGAGCAAATATGTACCATTCATTCCCCTCTCCCTCCACCACTGCTGCTCCCCAACTGTTCTTCACCTGCAGGGCATCTGTGGCAATCTTGCAAGGAGGCAGTTGCTTTAATCTCCCTTTCACCACACTTCCTTCCGCTCCATGTAGTTGGAAACTGTTTGGGAGTGTGTTTTAATGGGAGCATTTCTATCTTGCTTTCCTGGGTCTGAAATCAAACTTAATGGATAAAATAATAATTTATTTTGAATAATACTTAATAAATATAAACATTAAACTCAACAAAAATTATCAGGGGTCAGACTAGATGACCTGGGAGGCCCCTTCTGACTCACTCTGTTTCTATATTTCTATACTCGCTGCTCTATATGAATTTAGGGGGTGCCTTGCTCCATATACTCCTGGCTGTTGCTCGAGATCAACTGAGGCCACTTATGTGTCCCTTTCCCCAAGGAGGTTAAGTGGGAGGCTGTAAGGAGGAGGGCCTTTTCTGTGGTGGCACCCCAATTATGGGATACTCTACCTTTTGAGATTTGCCAAGGGCCTACTCTGTTGAGTTGAACTCTGTTGAGTTCAAAAATGTTTTACACCGCACCTATGGCATTACTTGAACCCTTCAGACTGATTGCACTGGTTTTATTTTTTTTTATTTTTATTTAATTATGCATATTAGAATTTTATTTTGTTTTATTATGCTATTTTTAATGTTATTTTATTCATATTTTTATTGTATTGGCTGCCCAGAGAGTGTGATGCTAATAAATACATCAGCAAATGTATGCAGAAAAGACACTGAATGAAGAATAATAGTGGGCCAAACATTCAGTCAAGCCATTTTGAGCAAGCAAGTCTTACCAGCAAGTGCAAGGGGTGCTATTTTGTGGGGCAGCAGTCGGTTTTCAGACTTTCTGTGCTTGAGGGATCCTGTTCAGCTTGAACCTCGAGGCTCTGCAAAAGGAAGAGGAGCGTGTTCTAGGCCACACAACTGGCTTCTCCAGAGTTCGCTGTTGCGAGGGTTGAGCTTATGTAATGGGACACAGAATTCACAAACGGAGTTTCCAGGCACCTACATGCACACTGCAAATATTTGATTGAGATTTTTCAAGTGGTGTGAGTAGTGTGTGGTGTGTTTTGAGGTGGCCTTTTTGTGAATGTGGAGTCTTTGTGCTCATGCTCGCTCTTGCGCTGTGTGTGTGAGAGAGAGAGAGCGAGCGAGCACACATGTGTAAGCAGTATTATCCTATTATGAGCTCTGGGATTTTCTAATGGCCCTCAGAACTGTCTTTGCTTTTTGTGGGAACTACTGGGAACTTGTTTTGTTCTGTTTTATTGCGTATGAATTCCAAACTAGTCCAGGAGTTGGAGATCCAGGATTGGTTCTTCCTTATTTTCTAAACTTCTTTTAAGAAAACAGATATGTGAGGACCATAGCACAGGTGGAGAAGGCAAGCTATGTCTCCTCTCCTGGAGCTGCTGTTTGCCCTGGTGAGGCAAAGCTGTTTTTCTCTTTACAAGGCAAATGGAATCCTGGGAGGGGACATGCACCAGGAAAGGTCCCCGAGGATCAGATATGGTTCCTGTTCCCCCAGCACTTTGGCCACAATCCAAACCCACCCCACAACTTTTAAGGAGATAAGACAGTTGATCATAATCCTCGGTTTCCAGTGTCTTATCTACTTTAGCCACAGTTGTGTCTGCCTGGAGGGCTCTTTTGTGGTTTATCTGTTCAAGGTGTAGGCAGTGGAGCCAAGTGGTTAGATCCAGACTTGGTCATACTTAGAGTGAACTTAAGGCCTTCTCCTAAGTAGGACTCTGTGTCTGGAATAAGCAGGTTTTGATGTGCCTGTTACAGCGTAACAGTATAACCAGGCATGTGCCCTCTGGGGAATGTGTGTTTGGTGTGTACCTATTTTCTGCGCCTGTGGATTCACACAATTTTCTGGCCCTGTGCCCCTCTTCAGATGAGAGCAGCGTGTATCTGTGCATGTGTGTGTGCATTTTGGAAAGCACTGATGCAAAAGAGTGTGTGTACCTGTCACAGATTCCAAAATGTGATTGTTGCAAATGGGAGATGTCAAGTTTGACTTTTCTTCTTAAAGAATTGTATTTTAGCCATAAGTCAAAAGCTTGCCTTGTGGCTTCAAACACAGGTGGTGGTCATCAGCAGTGGAAAGGCACTCCACATATGCTCAGGCATGCTCTTCTCTGCAGGTGCTGAGAACAATTCCAGGACTGGGATTTAGCATGAAAATAGAGTGAACCGGAGGAAGGAGGCGCCAAAAACACACTTTGGGAAATTGGGGAGATGGTTTTATTTTCATCCTATCTTTCCTGCAATGAGCCCTTAGCATTCTCCACTCTGTTTTTTCCACTCAGGCCTGTGTGACAGACTTCTCAGTCCGATGGCTGCCTGGTCCTGTCACTTTCTGAGCTTTGGGATTTAGTAGAGATTCAGACCCAGATCTCCTTGGTCCAGCCTTTGACCTTTGTGCTACAACATTAGACTAGTTCGTCTTTTGGCCTGTGCCACCAGTTTCTTCCAGGCCGCCCATTTGGCCTGGTGAAAATGAGCAGGGGTGCTGAACTTTGGCTGTGGGTGCAGGCCTAAATTTGGCTCTCAGCAAGTCCTTAACGACCATACCCCCCAGCCTCTTTGGTACAAGCACCAGTCATTAGAGGGTTTCCTCATTCTAAAATGATGAGGAATTTGCTTATTTGCTTTTCGGCGCCAGGCGAAGACCTTTTTATTTAGACAGTAATTTAAATGTTAATTTTTATTTAACATTTAATTTTATTTAAGATTATTATTTAATGGTTTATTTATGTTGTATGTTTTTAAAGTTAACCTGGAGATGGGCCAGTTTTTAATATTGTATATGTTTTTAGTGGTTGTGAGCCGCCCCGAGGCTGCTGCAAGGGGCGGCATATAAATATTTAAATATAATAATAATAATAATAATAATAATAGGTTGAAATGCCTCTCCTTAGATTAGGCTGGGGGCAACAACAGCTTTTAAGTGACAGAATGGGATGGGGGTTGCTTTGGGGTTTTGTCACATTTCTAGCCTGGCCCCGTTCGCTTGGGTTGAGGGATCCCCACCACCCCTGGAAAGTGGCCCCTGGGAGCATGTTCAGAATGGCACTTAGCTTTTAGGCTGAGAGAGCTGCAACATCCCGATCTAAGGAGATCTTGTAGGCACTGGGTGCAAGGCCCCATCCCTCCTTGGTGAGGAGACCGTCCTAAGAAGCATGGGTGGCAGAGCCGGCAGCCACGCAGCTGAAGCCAAGCCAGTCTGGAAGCAGTCAGTGAGGCGATAGGCCCTGTGAACCAGGTGCTTTCTGGGCCTTGGGTGAAAGGTGAGACATTACCATGAGAAGTGGTCATTCATGGAACATCCGTGGCCCAAAAGAGCGGGAACTCATCCCAGACATTTTTCTTTTACGGGGTCATTCCTTGCTGCATGTTTTAGTGCTTTTAATTTTTTAATTCTTCTTGGATTTTATGCTATTTATAGTGTATTTGTTTGTCTTGTTTTTATGGTTTGTTATAAATTGCCCAGAAAGTTTCAGGTAAGATGCGGTAGAGAGATGATGATGATATGATGACACAACTGCTTGCAAGGAACTGTGCTTGTGGGTGTGGACTCTGAGGGCCAGCATTTTCTAGAACGCTGGGTGTATCTCGTTTCGTTTTCTGACCTGCTCTCTTTTCTTTTCCTGCCTCCTTTTCTGATGGTTCCAGGATGAGAAATACTGGAACAGGCGGTACAAGAACAATGAGGCAGCAAAACGCTCACGGGATGCCCGCCGCCTGAAAGAGAACCAGATCACTGTCCGGGCAGCCTTCCTGGAGAAGGAGAACGCCGTCCTGCGCCAAGAGGTGGCCAACATCCGCCAGGAACTGACCCGTTACCGCAGCATCCTCTCCAAGTACGAATCGCAGCACGGCACCTTGTAAAACCTGCGGCAGGGAAGCTGCGTTCTTCTCCACCGTCCACCACAAGGTGGTGGGGCCACCCTGGTTTTTCAACCCTGACCCCCGTCTTCCCGAACCGGGCAAACAGATATTCAAACAGATGTTTGGAACGAGGGGAAAGGTCCAAGGCGGGTGATGCCCACATGCGGGGACTACCATGGTCCAGGTGCATGACAGAAGGGATAAGATTTCCTGGGTTGGCTCGTGCCGATCCCTTGCCAAGAAAGGGGCAGTGAAATCCGAGACGTTGAACTGGGCTTCGTAGGCACATGGAACACACCGCGAATACACAAGGGCTCTGTAGCACGTTGGAAGATGTATTGCGCACACACACACACAGGCAGACACACACACACACACACACACACACACACACACACACACACACACACGGGTTTGACTTGCTGGCAGACTTTTCTGTTTGAAGGGCAGAATCCAGTCGCAGACTTCCGCTTCTGCCCACCTCTGTCATATGTGGCATTTGGGGCATTGACATGGCTGTCCCAGGAGGCATGTCAGGATCCCTGGGTTTGTTCTCCTCCTTTCTGACAGCAGGTGCATCGTTTTTCTGCAGATGTTTGCACACAACTTAACAATCCTTGCTCATCTCTACTATTGACTCTTTGTCTGAGGTGGTGGTGAAGGACACAAAAGGCAACAGGTATGGAGCCCAGGTGTTCAGACCACTAGGCCCTGCCATGCCATGCCCTTCATAAGAGAACCCAGGAGTCCTGGCGCCCTAAAAAGAAGATAGGAGGGTGTCCTTCCTTTGGACTCCAGTAAACTTCTGACTTTTCTTCTGCCTATGGAATGCCAAATTAAAAAAAAAAACCAAACGGGTTGCACACTCATATTTTTCCACCGTTGAATGAAAATGGGCTTTGTGTCAGAGGGCAGGTGTAGGGGTTGCTAGTTTAATTCCTATGATTCTCGTATTATACCTATTTTTAGTTAAAAGGCAAGCGATGCTTTCTGTTCCCCCTCCGCCTTCCTCATGTTTTGTGTCCAGCGCTGTCCGATGTGGTCATATGTACAGAAGTGAAAAACAAGCAAACACAAAACCTCATTGGTGACCCTCCATAAATATGAACATATATATAAATAGGTAATTTTCTTTTTGTTAAATAAAGTATATATATGTATATATATGTATGTATAGACTCCAGGAGAGACTCCAGAGATTAAACTATGTTCTTCTATTGGGGAAAGGATGGTTCTTTCGTACAGAAAGGGAATTGGGGAAATTTGGTCTTTTTATCTCCTTCAGGGAGGTTCCTGGTCTTGTAATTTTTCCATATAACAGTGTTGCTGAGACTTCGGATTGGGGGGTGGGGTGGGGTGGAATAAGCTTCACAAGAGCTTTTAATTTTTTCAAAAGGATGTTTACAGTTGTATATGACAAGCAATGAGGAATAAAGAAAGACAGGATTTTTTTAAAGGAAAAAATGAGCAACGCAGGGGCTTTCTGTCTTGGTATTCGCTGTGTCTGTGTGTAGCTAGAACATGCACCTCCATGTATGTGAGTGTGTACGTTCAGTGTTACCATTTCTAGGTGTGGTCGGCCACTCTGGTTTCTGGAAGGGAGCTATTTCCCAGTATTCTCCTGTGGAAGAAAAACCCCGGAGTCCCTTAGTTGCAATTTTCCCCAACACAGTGCCCTACAGTAGATTTGGATTTCAGCTCCCATCAACCCTGGCCAGCATGGCTAGGAATTGTAGTCAAAAACAAGGTCCCCACACCCAGTGATAAAGAACGTTCTTTGGGCATCTCGGCTTCAGTTCGTCAGTTTCTGGTAAAAGGACCAAGCAGGCGATGAAGAGGGGAGAACGCTTCCTGTAACAGGTTTTGGAGAGCCGACACTACTCCCACTTAAAGAGTCCTGTTCTAAACAGACAATTCAGGTTTGCTTCCTACATTCAACCCTCTGTTTCCCCCATTCAGTGTAAGTGAGAGGTGGGTGTTGCTCCTTTCCTGCTTGACCAAAGATGCTTGTCCGGTGGCAAGCACAGGAAAGTTTTTCCCATTCTCACCATTTATTTACGTAGGCACATAATTAATCTTGGGTTGGATCCAGGATCTGTCTTCCCCAAGAGGAATGAAGTTGGCGTGAAAAGAAAGGCTCCACTTGGAGAACTTTCCTTGTGTCCAGTTTTTGGGGACCCCTCCAATCACCCCATAAACCAGGCATGTCTGTCTGTCTGGCATTTTCAGCCAGCTGGATGGGCTGTTTTGGGATGAAAGGGGCAAGGAAGGCCACTTCGGCAGAGTAGTCGCTCCTGCATCACTCTGCACAACTCGTTTGATACCCTACCTCATATTTGCAGGGGAGCGTGAGAGGGCGGGTGGAGACAACAAATGAGGCCTGCTGTTACTCTCGAGACCTGGCTCCTCTTTGGGTTCTGAGCAGTTGACAGAAAAGTAGCAGGTGGCGCAGTGGTTTCAACCTCTGTGCTGCTGGGCTGGTTGATCGAAAGGTCGCCGGTTCGAATCTGCACAACGGAATGAGTTCCCGTTGCTCCATCCCAGCTCCTGCCAACCTTGCAGTTCGAAAGCATGCAGATGCAAGTAGATAAAAAGGTACCACTTCGGTGGGCAGGTAACAGCGTTCTGTGCACGTCAGGCATGACTGGACATAACGTCAAGGGGAAACCTTTACCAGATTCTTCAGTAAAGGGGGCAACAAACAACCATGCACCAAAAGGTGTGCATACTGGGAGGCGATGAGGAACGCCTTGGTAGTGGAATCGCCTTGTTTTTAAGTGGTGAACTGCCATGAGACGTCTTCCACTTTTTCGTTCCTTCCCTGACTCTCCAGCTGCTCCAGAAAGGAGAGAGCGTCCCCTCACCTTTTCAAAGCAATGACTACATGGGTACAGGTTTCTCATGCATTCACTTCCCAACCATCACATTGCTGTATATTTGTGTTGTCTGAAACTCTCTGGGAAGTGAAGCAGGTAGTGCTCTGAAGAGGAGCTTTGTAAGGGGGGGGGGGTCAGTTGCCTACTTTCTGGAACAATACAAGTTTTGAAAAGGTGGCAAGTGTTGAAAACTGCCCAGTCAACAATTAAAATCAAGAGGATTGCAATGTTAAAAGGCTTACATTGACCCTACCTACTTTTGCTTTCTGCTCTTTACGACTGGTTTTCAATTGATGACTAGGCACTTGGTCTCTAGCAACTGTGTGTAAAACAGCCCATATATTGGCTTGCCTTGTCTTTGACAGCTGAAGCACAAAGACATTGACCGGGCAGGATTACACAGGTAGTTGTAGCTGCACATTTGTACACTTCTAAGTACTGACAAAGTTGAAAGTTGCTGGGGGAAAAAAGCAACAGTCCTTCCAAACTGCTATTCCAGCATCAGTAGAGGGGCCAGGCACCAGTGAGGTGGAGAGAGCAACTGAAGGTACGAGTGGCTCTGCAGCTGCCCCAACAGCCCACAATGAAGGTTCCCTGCCCAGTTTGGATGACACTAACCCAGCATGGGCAGGAACAACTCTAAAACAAGCCATAGGTTCTCAGATGGCATTTTCATGGAAATTCCACTCCGGGTTCAGATGATAGGACATGGTAAGCGTGGATAGGCACCCCTAGTGGCTAATCTTGTGTGTAAACCAGGTCACAGTAAGTGAGTTGGGCTGCCTACAGATTGTAAAAGTAGTCACTGTTGACAGGTTAACACTGATGGCATGTCAGCCGGGCTCAGCAACGGGGTGGTGACCTCTACTGAGGATGTCCTGTTGGGACTGTGAGAATAGACAAGCTTGTACATTTTGTCTTCAGTTGCACATGAGTGCATGCATCAAACCTTGATGCCCTTTGCTTTTCTGAATCCTAGCTGGATAATTTCTGCAAAATAATAATCTTAAAGTATTTCACTATGTTCACCCCAGCCAGCTCCATTTGGGCCTTTTAATGCTGTAATAACTGAAACTTGGCTGCCACCTTGTGGCCAAAGGCAGGCACTTTAATTTAAATCTTCCATGAAGATGTCAGTGTAAAAGAATAGGTATGTGGGGTTTTAATGAGCTGCCCAAGTACTGGAGATCATTTTTAAGCATTGTGATAAATGGCGAGTTTCAAGCTCTCCCCCAAATGTCCGTCAAACTAAGGTGGTGGAAGATCAGCTTCCACATTGGAAGAAGGCACCTTCAAGGTGAAGGACAAGTGTTCCTAGCTTGAAGTGTTCCTAGCTTTGGGCTGTGCCTGAGTTGCAGTAAGAGAGTTAGTCCCCATCAACCATTCTAAGTCATGGACAAGGTGAACCAGAGGCCCACTTTTTGGATGTGCAATGCATAGTAATAGAATTTCATTTCTATACCACCCAATATCAAAAGCTCATGGGCAGGGGGTCTTGGAGTTTCAATAGACAGCCAGCTAAATAGGAGATAGGGTAACCCTGTAGCTAGGAGGAGGCAGTTGCAAACTGCATGAGCAGAAGTTTAGTGCCCTGATTGCATGAAGGGCAGTTCTGCTCCATTCTGTTCTGCTTTGGTCAGACCACAACTGTACGGAGTATAGTTTAAAAAAAGATGCTGACAGACAGGAGTGTGTCCAGACACAGGCCACCAAGATTCGGAAGAGGCAGGAGACTATGTTCTATGAGAAAGGGTTTAGGAGACAACTAAAAAGCAATATGAATTTTCAGATATTCGAAGGGCTGAGGCAGCGCTCCAGATTTTTTGGACCCCCCCCCCACTCCCAGCAAGAGCCAGTGTGGTATAGTGGTTAGAGCTTGGGACTGGGACTCAGAGGATCTGGGTTCGAGTCCCCGCTCAGCCATGGAGCCAGCTGGGTGACTTGGGGCCAGTCACAGACTCTCAGCCCAACCTACCTCACAGGGTGGTTGTTGTGGGGATAAGATGGAGGAGGAGAATGATGTAAGCTGCCTTGAGCCCTTTGTAGGAAAAAGGCAAGATATAAACCCAAACATAAATAAATAAATAACCCACCCCCACCCCTGCGTGGCTAATGGTCAGAAATGCTGAGACCATTACAAAGAACTTCCTGATTCTGTGAGCTGTTTCCCAGGCAGCCTCAGAAAGTGGCCAGCTAGCTCTGGCAGAAGGAAAGCCTGGATGGCCACGTCTGATGGATGCTACAGTAACATTGACGGGGTTGTATTAGATGCCATTTAAGTCCCCTTCCAGTCCTTACGATTCTATTGGAGGTGATTAGTGAAAAACTAGAGATGCTCCTCCTTGCACTCCCCAACTCGGCAAAAAAAAACCAGACACTCATGGATTCCATGCTATTGCTTTTATTGCATAGGGCTGGGTTTGGTTTTGTTTCTGAGTTTTTAGAAGGGGTTATTTTAAATACTATATCATGGACAGGCAACATGTGAAAGGCAGTTGCAGACAAAACGGTGAACCAATACGACACTCCAGACAGACACATAAACATCCCAGATAAAGCCTGTGTTTCTTCCGTCATACGGGGTGAGGAAGAGAGTCCCAGGCCTTCAGGTACAGTCGCCCATGGAATATGAGACTTGGCAAAGAGATGAGAAAGCAGAAGGCGCCTAGAATGGGCAGGGCAACAAGTGTGATGAGGGACAAGGAATGAGGGATGATGCCAGGGCAGAGACGCTCGCACAGGCAAGGCTGAGAGTGTTGAGCCAGATCAGAAAACCCAGTTCTGTGCACTGGACTAAATACTGATGCTGTTACTCAAAATACCCAAACATTTACAGAATGATGTTTGGACTTGTGGACAGCATTTGGTAAAAGAGGCTGAGAAAAATAGGGGTATTATTAAGACATGGAGGGAGGGCAGCAGAGGCTCGGAAACAATGCCCTGGACCATGTTAGAGGGCTCCTTCCTTCGGTGTCATCTGCACGTTTTTGCAGCAGTGTGGTTTGGATTTATTTATAAGAACATTTTATATGGCACCTTTAATGGTGAAAATCCTCCCAATTTGCCGCAAAATGTCAAGACAGCAAAACAATAACAAGGGCTAAAACACAGAAATTGAACACACCATCCTAGAAAAATACTAAAACCAATAAACAAACACAGAAAAACATCCAGTTAAACAAAACCTCTCCTACAGAAAAACCATGGAGAGTAAGTGGGTCTTTACGGTCTCCTGAAAGAATGGTAGGAGGAGGCCTCTTGAAGGTCAATGAGAAACGCATTGCACAGTAATTGATACGGGTGACGACAAACCCTCACATAATGAGGTCCCAAAACTCACCACCTGGCCCCACCAACACTTAGATGGTGCCCTTGTGCACCAGATTAATAGAAAGCACAGGATCTAAGCTTGGGCAGATAAAGAGTGGCCTTGAAGCTGTACGGGCCGCACCATTCCTCGTGTCAACCGCCTCCAAGGTCTAGAAGTCCAGCCCAGGCTGATATCCAGATACAGGATCCAAGCAGGAAGTGCTCAGTCTCAATTCACTAAGTGGGTTGTCCGTCCTTGGCGTGCACCAGCAGGAAAAAATCCAGGGAGCACTTGGCTAGATGGTGCACTGACTCCAACCCCGGCATTGCGACAGTGGCATCCAGACCGGTGTGGATGTGAGTGACGTTACTGCCGAAAAGCCCCGCAAAGGCCTTGGGCGGCTGAAGCCATGGCACTCCAGAGCCTCACCCCAAGCAGGCCACCTCGAAAAGGTCCACAGAGAAATACTACACAGGCCCCAAATCTGGCAGAATTCCTTCATCACCATCGCCTCCACTGAGCAAGACTGCAAATTCTGGCCTGTATCGCATCCTATTCCTTGTGTGTTTCTGCTATTTTAAAAGAAAGCCCAAACTCTGGAGCAAGCAGGCGTTCTGAGTCACACAAACCAAACGGAAACAACCCTTCGCATGTGCAGCTAGGTCTGTGTGCAATTGTTTTTGCACTGTCGTTTTTCAAAGGGAAGAAATGCAAGGATGGCCTAAAAGTTCTCCTCTGAAACTCTGCTTGAAGCAGCTCAGGCCATTTCCAAAAGCACACGCTAGCCCCAGAAACTACAATCCCCATCAGGCTTTGCAATAAAGAGCAGTAGAACGCCCACCGCTGCTTGGATGGCTGCTGCAAGGCCTCTTAATCATTTTAAAAGCGTGGCAAACACACACATTTAATGGTTTCATTTCAGCCTCACCTTTCCTCCAAAGAACTCACAGCCTCATTCCCAGGCTGTCGTAGCCAGGGACATCCGGGCCCGCATTGCCCAATGCCACTGCTTCACCACATGCCTTCAGGCCCAGCTGGAAAGCGACAGCCTGAAACTAGGGGTGTTGCACTTTCTCCAGGCTTAAGGGTCAGTTTTTGTTTAAGCAAAGCTCTCAGGGTCCACATTTGGAGAAAGGAGCCAAGCACAAACAGGGTGTAGCCAAAACACAAGAAGCAGCCCAGTAGTTGCACCGAAGGCTCTACTGTGTACACATAATGTAGCAGGGGCAGTTCAACTCCCAGGATGGCCCAGGGCTGGGGGGATGCTGGGAGCTGTAGGTCTGTTTTCTGTTTAAACTTGCACAGGATTGCCACCCGGTAACTATTTAGGAGAGAGAGTGTGCGCGTGCAAGGAGGAAATCTCAAAACACTGTTGAAAAATGGGAAGATTGAAGGGAGAAAGTTGACATTAGAGCGGTGTATAAGTGCCCCCCCCCCGCTTTTGAAGTGAGGGAGTTTGAAAGCACAAGAGACTAATTAAGGGACCCCAAGTTAATGATGTGATGGAGTGTGAATTTGAACTAGGCTCTCTCCACTACATCACCTCTTTCCCATCCCATCCACCACACCGGCTCTTTTGTTAGAGGCCAACCTTCATCTATCAGGTTTCTCGGTTGGAAGCCATGACTGAATCCAACCTGCTTCAGGTGTGTGAAGAAGCTTCAGACCATTTTGCCTCCTCTTTCACCTAAACAGGAGTTGCAGTTTTTTTTCAAAATCCCCTCTGGACTTTTTCCCCTCAACCACTCTGGACTTTTTCCCATTTTCCAACATCTGCCTCTGCACTTCGCATAAGGTGCTCGCCCAGGAGTGGGTGACATGCCGCTGTCAAGCTGATTGCAAAAGCCCTCTGCAAGCAATTAGCTTAGATCTTGGCAAAAGCAATCCATCCACCCCACTCTTGGTGGGGAGAAAGGAAAAGTGGGTAAGACAGGCAGGGTGTGGGCGATGACAGAAAGGCTCCTCTTTCAGCTCAACCCACGAGTCAGGGCTCCAAAGGGAATGTGGCCCAGCAGGGTTGGAGCGGAGCAAGGAGAATCCTTAGCTTTAGGTTAATCTGTCCTTTTTTAAAATAAAAGATTTGGAATGTGGAACTAACAAAAATGTGCAGCAGATCCCAGATTACGACACGAGGCCTTGCCTGTTTGGTCTCTGAGCTAAGTTTCCCTAGCAGCCAGAAAAATGATCAACAGTGCAGATGAAGAGGCTGAGGTGGGAGGCAGCTATAAGGCAACTGGAAGGGGTGTGTGTGGGGAGAGAGAGAGAGAGAGAGAGAGAGATTGATTTCCCCACCTTTCAAGCCTCTACAACATTCTTGAGCAAGTCAGCAAGTTTTCAGCGCTGAAACAGATTTACATATGCATTTTAAAAAAATATTAAAGCAGCGATTCTACAGGATCCAGAATAAATTAAGAGCAACAAGCAGCTCAGTAATTGTTTGTGTGTGCATAATCCACATAATTATTCCCCTCACCCATGCATATATAAATACTAAGCTGTGTGCATTACTATTCTGAGAGGGAACACTCAATATTTCTTCGGATGGCATTATTTGATAATGGTACTTGAAGGTCTCTCAGAAAATGACATCAAACATTTCATATGGTTCCACGGATTTTGGAGCCCAAGTCCTGATCCTGGAAAAACGTTTAACCCGTGCTAGCCTTCCATGCAGTTGCTGCAAGAACGTTCTGGATGGGATGCCTGGAGGAGCACGAACAATCCAGCTTCAGGTGGGGAAATGCAGTGCTAATGTGCCGCACACGTGCAGGCTAATTGATCAGGCAGTGGTGTCCAGGACTGGAGCAAAGGGTTGGCCTTGTTGGGCAGCTGTCGTGGCCCACATCCCATGAGAGGGCCCAGTGCTGCTCCCCGTTGTTGCAGATTGATCTCCTGTCCTTCTCCAAGGATGCAAACGACGTCAGGAACAAGAAGGAACAGAATCCTCTCCTCCCAGACAATGGCGGCCGTGGTGCAAGGAAGCCGACCCACTCAGGGCGTGTTGCCCCAGGTCTCCCCTGCCCAAACTCTGGGGCAAACACTGGTGCTCACAGGCTCTTCTGCTGCCCTCCAGTCTGCTGCTAAGGAAAGGCTCCTGCTGTTCTCCTAGGACCAGGGATCAGAGTTACCAGGACACCCCCAGCGACATCCGAAAACATGCCTCCTGCAGCACAGCTAGCGTCAAAGCCACCAGTTCCAGGCAGCACGCAGCCAAATAGAGCAGAGATACTTCCTAACACGCTGCTCCCGAGGTAAGCCACAAATATTGTTGCCAAACTGGCTGGGAAGGAGGGGAAAGATAAAGTGTGAGGGAGGCTAGGGGAAGTATGTCCCGACTTGTAAACCAGCAGGGAGAACGAGACTCATGAGTCATGTGCTAAGGTCTGCCGTCCCCTTGGTGACCTCCATGCTTGAAATCCTGGACCAGGAGCAAATCCACCCTACCAGCGTGCCCTGCGCACTCACCACACTGGCCGAGCTCAGCCTGGCTATGACGAGTTGCACCGTTATTGCCCAGGCATAAGCTCCCTGCTTCAACCCCACCTCGAAGGACTGGCGTCCGTGCTTTCACCCCCAGCTCCGTTATCCTTTCTTCCTCTTCTGTCCTCCGCCCCGACAAGCCAGGCTGGAGCGACCAACTATATTGGGTTATTTGCAGTTTGCCAGATCCTCTAGCTTGAGCTGGCCCATGGCGGAGAGGAAGGGGGAGGCAGGACAAAGCCGGCTTTGCAGGCGAAGTGCCTGCTTGTGTTTGCATGAGCATCGTGCGGAGGTGAAGGTCTTGGTGCTGCTGCAGCTGCCTTTTCAAACACAGAAAGTCCAGCTATGTTTCTTCCTCCGTACACTTCACCAAAGCACCATAAAGTACCCACCCCAAGCCTGGTGCCCTCCAGTTACATAGGGCTACACCTCCCAGGATTACTGATCATTGGCCAGACTGGGTGGGGATGATGTGAATTGTAGTACAACATAGCTAGAGAGGATTACGTCGGGGAAGGCTGTCACTGGAAGTTCCTTCTTAAAGCGAAAGTCATGAGGGAGCAGTCGGAATGGCTTCCACAAGCACGTCGTTCACGGCATGACTGCAATCATAAAAAAGAACTGAGTCTATGGACGTTTTGTGACATAGGGAAGCCGTTCCTTTGGGCTGCATTGGTAGCGAAGTCCTGCTGCCTCTCTCGGCATTTTAGTGAAATCCAAACCAGCAGGTTAAAGAGTGCTGACTTTTATTACACCCTCACTATGGGCCATGTATAGTGGGGTGAACAATCCACAGCCCAGATTGAACCCCCAGGCCTTTCTACATTCTGGTGCAACCTTCCCCATCCTGGTGGCTCTCCCAATAGGTCAGACTGCAACTCCCATAATTCCAGCCTGCACGGTCACATGCCAGGAATTCTGGGAGATGCTGTCCAAAATATCAGGAGGGCTGCAGCCTGGGGGCCTTGCTCCATCCTCCGGAGCAGTGCCTCTGTATATTTTGGACTACAAATCCCATCAGTTACAGACAGTACAGTGTCTTTGGCCCAAAACACCTGGAGGCACCAGGCAGGAGAAGCATGTTCTTCAGAGGTAGCTGGCGGACTGCTGTTAACCAGGAGCATGTGGGCCTTTGGTCTAACCCAGCAAAACCATTTTTAATTTTCTCTTTGAAACTGCAGGGCAGTGGCAACAGTGGACCAGTCTGGAACTTCCAGCAAACTGGTACAACCATCATGAGTAGGACCACTCCAGACTGGCCCATTTGCTGATCCAGCTGCCAACACCTGATTCTTCTGGCCTTTACTGCTTCTTTACTGGCCTTTATGGGAGAGAGCTTACTGCCAGGAAAGGCAGTTTACCAAACTGATCCCTGGGACGGACATCTGGTAAAAGAGCAACAAACAGTACATGGGTAGTGGACATCATTTCATATACAGACACGTATCTATTACAATATTAGATGGTTTTAATTGCTTGTTAAGCCCCACATGGTGGGGAGGAGGAAAGAAAGATAACCGCCCTATAAAAATTAATGCACCTCCCACAAGGGAAATCTAATTACATTCATCCAGTGTATTCCAAGAACAAGCCAGACTGGGGATCACAGGCATGCTTTGGGGGGTTGGGCTGATCCCATCCCCTTCTATTACGCCCCCAACTGGCTAGAAATGAGTCACAGCCAGCTGCACAGAAGAGAGACAGACAGACAGACAGACAGACAGACAATGAAAATGGTCCTTCCCTTCCCTTACACATCCTTGGTCACCCCTGCAGGAGGGATGGCAGGAGACAGCTCCAAAAATAATAGCAGGGGTGGCTCCTGCTTCCCCATAAACCAAGAGGGAAGGCAAATCAACTGGCACCAATTACATGAACGGTTCGAGGAGGAGACATGTGGTAGTGTTTTGCAAGCTACCTCGTAGGTTCATAGCTTCAGAGAGCTTTGTCCTTCCACTACTCACATGAGAGATGGGAAATCTTAGCTCCTCAGATCCTGCTGGACTCCAATACCAACCAGCCCCAGTGTGCATGGTCAGTGAATGGCCAGGGCTGATGTGGCTCCAGTTCAACAACATCTAGAGGACCAAAGGTTCCTTATCCAATGTATACATGCACATCAACTTTCCCCAGCCTGGGGTCTTCTAGAGACTTTAGACTACAACTCCCAGCAGCCCTACCTAATGTGGCCAATGGTCAGGAATGCTGGCCATTGTCATACAAACCATCTGGAGGGCACCACCACATTGGAGAAGACATCCACGCATATCCCTTGCAGGCAAACAGTGGAATGGCATGCCACCACCAGAGGCTTTGTGTGGCTCTGACTTCATTTGGGAGCCAAGACTGGGCATCTGGAGAAAGGGGTCACAGAGATCCCATTCAACATGAAAGGGGTGCATGGCTCAATCTGGACGGTGGGGAGAACACTCTAGAACTCAAGAGGTAGCTTCCGGACTTGGCCACGTTTTGATTTCAGTAGGTCTGCTCTAAGTATTACTAAGTCAAGTTCCAATTCAAGAACAGGGGGCAAGAATGGAGAGATGATCCAACTGGGCAATGTCTCTTGGTCCCAAGGACTAAAAGCGAAGGAAATTTTAGTGCTGCTCAGTTGTACCCCCTTCAGAACCGTTATTTCCCCCACAGACTTCTCTGGCCCACGGCACCATCACCTCTCCTCAGCTCTGAGATGACCAGGATTAGCTAGAAAACACGTCACCCTCCACATGCCCACATTGGCCGGGAATGATGAGAGTGGCAGTCCAACACATCTAGAGGCTGCCAGGCTGGGAGAAGTCTATTCAACTTCTTATACACCTCAATTAGCAGCAGAGGGTGGTAAGAGGAAAAAGGTGGCCAAGACCCGTTGCCCACCCCCAGGCTCTTGAAGGAAGGTAGATGGTGCATGCAATGGCCTAAAGAGGCAGAGGGCGCTTTCAAGCAGCAGAGCCCTCTCAGCCACCAAAGGGCAAACAGGTCAGACAACACGGCTTCCCAGTCCCCTCTTACACAACATGGTAGAAGGGAATGCAAGTTCGACCAGAGCCACTACGTGGCCGTGCGAGGGAGGTGGCCAGGTCCTGGATCAGAAGGTTGTAACCTTCACCTGGTTGATCCCAGTGAAGAGGCTGGCAAGGCCGGGGTGGACTTGCCCCTGGACAGGGCCATATTCCACCCGCTCACCATCAATGGTGATGATGCCCTTGCGAGTGAGGGGCTCAATCCGGAAGGCCCGGACAGGGATGTGGGTCAGGTGGGGACACTCCTGCTCGTAGTGAGTGCCTTTCTCCATGGCCAGGAAGAGGCGGATCAGGGCCGCTCGGGAGATGCCCGCCTTGACGTAGGAGAGGTGGATAAGGCCATCGTTGAAGCAGGCGAAGGGGGCTGTGTGCAAGTCAGCACCCAGGTGAGTCTGGTAGATGGCCAACACCAAAAC
Organism: Varanus salvator macromaculatus; assembly: GCA_023646645.1. Classification (NCBI taxonomy): domain Eukaryota; kingdom Metazoa; phylum Chordata; class Lepidosauria; order Squamata; family Varanidae; genus Varanus; species Varanus salvator. The sequence goes on from JAIXND010000781.1 coordinate 2,802,855, forward strand.
AAACTCATCCTCCACAGTCACCCACGACTTGGGCACCGGCTGGTCCAGCGGGGCCAGAAGACTATCCGCAGGGCCGTGCACTTGCCTGGCGGAAGGGGAGGCGGCAGGCGTGGCCATGGCTGGGCTTCCTTCCCGAGGCCCCTTGCTGTCAGCCAGTGGCTCCTCCGACAGGTTCTCAAAGCTGAAGCTGGACGTGTGGAAGGAAGAGGAGGAGGGGGGGGAGCCGGGTGAGGGGGCCGGCTCCTCAGCAAGCTCTGCCTCCCGGAAGCGGAAAGTGTGGCGTTCCTCACAGAGCCCCATGTCGGAGACCGTGCGGTGAAGAGGCAAGTGCTGGAAGGGGAGGCTCCCGTTGGCGGCCATGGTAATGCTGCGACAGATGGGCCGGTGGGCTGCACAGTCCAGGGCAGGGAGGTAGGAGAGCCGCCCCCGGTAAGTGTTCAGGGAGGCCAGGCGGACCAGCGTGCCCATGGTGAACCGGGCTGAGCCCATGTGGCGGTACTTCTCGCTCTCAATGTCCACGTCAGAGATGAAGCCCCAGGCCACACTCAGGAAGGAGAAGGAGCGGGAGCCCGTCGAAGTGGTGACGGCCACCAGGTCCAAGGGGGTCACCGCCCCATGGCAGAGCAGAATGGTGCAGTTGGTCAGCAGCTCCTGGCCCAAGATCTGCTCAAACCTGCCCAATCAGTTAAGAAAGAGGTCAGAAGGCCAGGCGGTGGCAGAGCCGCTCTTGCAAAGGGCAACAGGGGTCCTGGGTGCAGAAACTACCAAATCGAAGGGATTAAACGCTGGGAAGGCACAACTCTGGATTCAGAGGCCACCGGCCGTCAAGAGCTGCAGCCCTGTAACACTCTATGGAGTAAGAGGATGGAAGATGCAAGGCGTAAGAACCACGTGGCCTTGCCGGTTTGTGTCAGAACAGGAATGGGAAGACCTGGGTTCAAATCCTCCCTTGGCCATGGAATTCCCTGGCTAACCTGAGGCCATTCACCCTTCCTCAGCCCAGCCTGCCTCCAAGGGCTTTTGAGAGGACAACAAAGGTGGGATGAGAACATTCCACAACCCGGAGTGCCTTGGAGGAGCAGCAGAATTAAAATGTGATGATGACAATGATAACCCTTGTGAAACCGTGCTCCCTGGCTCCACGGCACGACATGACACAACGTGGCGGAGAGGGAAGAGATGGCAGCCGTGCAGCCTGTGGTTGCCATGCCCCAGGGGGTGAACGAGCGGCACTCTGCACATGCCAGCTGGCGCTCTGGCATGCCACGGCTTCGCATGTCCAAGGACTGAGCCTCAGTAGAAATAGCAGCATCTGCCTTGTGCCTTGCTGAGAACACGTTATTACTTGACGCTCTGATTCTCCCACTGGAGGCAAATCCTTCCCCATCTCAGAAAAAGAGGCCGCAGGCTTCCTGATCTGTCCTGCCCACTTCCTGATCTGCAAATGCCCACTTACCCGGCACTGAAATTAATGGCTGCCGCTACTGCATTTCCAGACCCGCAGGGGAGGATGCCAAGAGGCATTTTTATTGCTTCTTCCCAGTCTGGTCGCTCCATCAAACCATTAATAACCTGGAAGGGAGGGAAGACAGTAAGCGGCACTGGATAGCAGCTGGAACCACCCAAAGAAATGGATGGGAAGCCTCACAGAATGGCTGTGCTCTTAGGATTCCTCATTAAAGAAACGGGTAAAATTCAATGTCCCCCCAAAATGGCAGGACTCCTACCGCTGCGGTCCCAGAGCAACATGCGCTTTCGGAAGGGCACTGGGAGCGCTCAGGGGTTCTCCCATTCCTTGCAACAGACACAGGCAAGAGGAGTGCGTGTCCCAGGATGCTTCCCCAAATCCTGCAAAACAGGTGAGGGGAGTGGCACCTGCTCCTCCTAAATACTCATGCATAAAGTAGCACGGTGGTGGTGGGGGAGGGGGGAGATGAACAACAGATAGTAGATACTCATGGCCAGTGCATGGGGAGGTTCCGGAGGGCCAGAAAGCGCTTTCTGTTCTGAGCAATACCTCATAAAGCAGGCCATCGCCTGAAATCGCCACAATGCCATCCCACTCGGCTAAGCTGATGCTCTGGACCAGTTCCCGGGCATGGTTCTGTCTCTCTAGGGTAGAAACAGAAATAAAATGAAACACACACAGCGCAATAGTGTGGTTGCTGTTTAGTCGCTAAGTTGTGCCCGACCCATCACGACCCCCATGGACAACATTCCTCTCGGCTCTCCTGTCCTCCATCATCCCTCGGGGTCCACCCAAGCCCACACAGAACTCAAATTCAAGGCCATCCTCCCACTTTTCCCCCACTTTCTCCTGAGCAGTTGGCATGCAGCTGACACTACTCGTATCCCCAGGCAGCACCTTGCAAGGGAGAAGAGTGAGGCTGAGCTGATGTTGAGCTTGCCTAAGGCCGCCTAGTTAGTGGGTGGGTGGCAATGTTTGAGCCCAGGGCTTTGTGACCCAGAAGATCTATACTGGGGTGGTCAGACTTGCTCAACAGAAGAGCCCCATGCAGGAAATGTCAGATGTCTGAGAGCCCAAGTGGGCACCCAGGGGCAGCAGCAGTGAGCAGCAAGCAGGCGCTCGTGAGCGGCAAGCCACAGAATATACTCAAAGAGCACATGTGGTTCACGAGCCTCAGCGTGGCCACCCTTGGTCTTTACTATGCCAGCTCTTGTGGGGGGGAACACCTATACCAGCGATGAGGAACATGCCCTTTGAATGCTCTTGGATGACGAGTCCCATTATCCCCAGCATTACGCATGCTGCCTAGGCTTGATGGGAGCTGCAGCAACGTTGTTGGGAGGGCTCCCCCTCCCCGCTGCCCTGTTCCCAAACATTGCTGTGCCCCCATGTTCCATTTGAGTTCCACTTAAAAACCTGGCCAGAACAGGCCAACAATCCATCTGGTCCAGCCCCTACTGGCCAGCTAGACGATTCCAGGAAGACTGGGAGGTGGAGGTGCCCAGGCGACACACAGGCAGTCCTAGCAACCTGATACCGAGCACTGAAGTTGTGCTTAGCTAGGACATTTCACGGCCTTGGACAGACCCACCCTTCCACAAAGTTGTGTCCCTCAAGCCTTCCCCAACACTTTTGCCCATTCAGTGTGTTGGACTCTGACTCCCATTAACCCCAGCCAGAATGGCCAGAGCAAGGCAATGATAGGAGCTGCAGGCCAGCATGCTGAGAGCTCAAAAGGTATGGGGAGGCCTAGTCTAAATCCTCCTCAAAAGCCATCTGCCACGCCACACCTCTCCCGTTGAAGGCCATTGCCCCTCCTTCCATCACTGCCGCACCTGTCTGGATCAAGTTGAAGCTGATGTCGGCCTCTGTGATCATGGGGAGGACGTGACTCTGGCACCACTGCAGAGCATTTCCCTTGCCTCCGAAAGGGTTCAGCAGGAGCAGCAGGCGGCGGGGGCGTGGCAGGAGGCTGCGGCTGATCTCTGGGGAAAGGAAGAGGCGCATCGGACGTGAAGGCGCACATGCCTGTCTTTAGCTGGCATTTCCATCCGTGGCAAATTATGCTGCCTGTGCGGTATGAGCAGCTCCTTTTAAATTCCACACTCTCAGGCGGCACCAAGGCCCGGCTCCACACACCCCCCGTTTTGCAGCTACACACGGAGCACTGCTCATCTACTCGTGACTCTGTCAAACATGCTCATGGCAAGAGGCTCATGTTCAGCCAGGCGCGCTGTGCTGGTTTGTGCATAAGGGTGCCAGTGACAGGCACGGCAGTAAACCAGAACTCCAGGGAGTCCAAGTTCAGTGTCTTACCCTGCTTGGATCTTCCCACCACTGGGAGCAGCTAAACTCAGTGGAACCAGACATTTCCCATGTTGTCAGAAACAGGGTTCCCGGGCCGTTGTACTAAAACCAAGTCGGGAATTGTAAATCAAGAGGAAATCCCAGTTTTCAGCACTGGCTTGTAAGGGGTACAATGAGTTTCGACAACAGCCTGGCCTGTGATCTGTCCTTTTCTAACAGAGATTCCTTATTCAGAGATGCCGCTGACCCTGGGAAGAAGGCTGTTAGTGATGCCAGAAACAGACGTAACTCTTCTTGAAAGAGTTAAAGAAGAACGATAGGCCACCCTTAGGTATGGTAAACACGCATCCCCTTTGCTGTGATCTCAGCTTTGCTCAAACAGGTCTTTATGGTGCTTCAAAAACCCACAAAAGTGGTTTACTAGAGGCAATATAATGGCTGAGACACAGAACAAAAAAGTGGAATGCACAGCTTGAGTCACGCTGGCTGCCCTACCGCCGTCAGCTTTCTAGACTTGAAAGAGGAAATAAAGTGTCACGCACCCCCTCCATCCTTAAGGAGGCACGTTCTGCTAAGCTTCATGGCTACCAGAGCACCTTCTGCAACCTGGGGCATTGCAGATAGTTTAGATTATAACATTCAGAATTCCTGTCCATTAATTGGCCGTGCTGGATAGGAGCTGATGGGAGTTGAAGTCCAAAATCCCTGGGTGGCACCAGGTTGGAAAAAGGTGCTCAGGAGACACACAGAGGACAAAAAATATATATTTTGAGCAGCTTTTCAAAAAGAGTTATCCTGAAATAGTGACAGCTTCTGGGAAGTGATCATGTCTTAGAAATGGGAATTCTTGCCTCTTGCGCTTCCTGCTTTCATGTCCAAGATAAAAGCAGGAAGGAAGGGTTGCTAATATCAAGGAAGGAGGCTGCTGCCTGGGGCTGTTGATAACTGATCAGTCCTGTCACAGCCAACACTAGATGAACAAAATCTCATCTGGTAATGCCCAGGAAGTTTAATTGGCTTTGTCCAAGCCTCGCGGAACACAGCAGCTCTCTGGATGGTATCTAGAATGCTGTGGACCTCAGTGGCAGTCTATAGGCATGTTGACTCATTGTGGCCACTGCTGCCTGATCATGGCAGGATGGCCCGCAGGGCTTGGGCGTTCCTTTGGTTATGTTGCTCCAAGTTCTTCATTTGACTCACATGTTGCTATGCGAATGCTACCCCAGCCGTCAAGAACGCTGCCCCAGCTGCCATAAAACTAAGAGAAGCCAAGATGCAATTGCTACTTATGAGTTAACACATCACACTGATGCAAAAATAGTTTATGGACTTTCTAGTACCTTGAACGTCAACTCAGGCACAGGCAGGGTCTACAGAGCAGTGAAATTCAAGATGCGCTTGCTTGCATTCAGAATATTTGGACAACTGGCACTCACCCTGAGGGCATTCTTGACACAAAAAGGCAGGAAGTAGGCAAAAGATGGCACATGCTGGTCACCAGTCTAAGGGATCAGTGGCACAGACTCACCTATTTCAGAAGTCACTGTAAGTTACGTGATTATATCTGATAATCTCTTGCCAATATTTAGTTATACTCTGTTCCCAATGAACTGGCATACTCTAGTCGGATTCAGCACTTGGGCCCCATCAAGGTAGAAAACTACCTTCATGACTTGGGACTGCGAGCTAGAGCACAGCCTCATGCAACTGCTATTGTATGGGAAGGGTTGGTGAGCCCATCTCCTGCTGCCCACCCAGTTGGTACAGTCCAGACAAATTCAGATTGCCTGAGATCCTCTGAACAAGTTTTACAGAATGGGATTAGAGAGAGATATTTTGGGCGGCAGGGGTGTGTGCGTGCACACATGCGCATGTGTCATGGTTTACATCAAATGTAGATTTAAGGCTTTACCACTATAGGGGTAAAGTCTTATATGTTTTTTATGCTTCCCCATACATAAAATAACTGTCCATGCAGTAAGTGAAGCATGTGAGGGAAAGGACAACACCACAGTTTCCTCCCACAAGCTCATGTTCTGCATATCAGGAATTTCCTCCATGGGGCAAAATGCGTATTCCTTGAAGAAGGGGATTTACGTTCAGTCTGCCAGTTATAAAGCACTCAAGGCAGCCAAGAAAAACAAGCAGACTGTCCAAGAAGACAATACAGTTCAAACGTTCTATTAAAACCGTTTTCAATAGAAATAACAGAGGCAGCAAGAAGCAATTCAATAAGACAGAAATTAAGCAGCTAGAGATGAAATGCCTGCAGAAACAGATTGGGGTGCAAGGCAGACCAATCCATGGGGCTGAGGTTCAACAGCCCTGCTATAATGTCCAGCCCTCTGGATTGAACCCAGCAGCCCTTCTGATAGCCGGAAATGCAAGCCGCCCCTGGGACAGGGGTAAGTGGGACAGCTCAAACAAAGGGAACCTGATGCAGCAAGGGCTGAGAAAAGATGTGCTAGAGCAGCTGGAGACATGGGTGCGGGAAGCAGCTTCCACCTCCTGCAGCCTCCCCAGCAACACAGAGCAGAGGGGAGAGTTGGCAACTCTTCACAAAGCAGAGTGCAGAGGAGGGGAGCTAAACCACTCCCTCATTCCCTACCTTACCATGCTGTGCAATGCCACTACAACTCCCATCTCCCCAGGGCACCAGGTTGGGTAAGGCTGCTTTCCGCCAATGTGAGACAAACAGGGAGAAAGGCACAAAGCAAGATGGAGCACAGTGATGTAATGAGGGTGCGGTTTGCTTCCCTTCCTTGAACACACCTTCTATGCATGCAATTGGTTCAGATCTCCGGCTAATGCAATCTGCCACTGCCCTGGCTGTCCTCTGGGAGGGAAGGGAGAGAGGAAAAGGGGTGACCCACCTACTTGCACACCAGTGAAGTCTGCCCGGGTGAGGAAAAGTGGCCCTCGGCCGAGAAAACTGTGTCTACTCCAAAATAAAGAACACCACATGCTTGTAAGAGTACGGCACACCTGTGAGCAGGTAAACACACTGCTCAGCTTTATTTGTGGATGGGATGGTGTGTGCATGAACATACTCATGAATGTCCCATTCAGTCTTGCCTGGCCTTAGTCCAATGCCTAGTCTATTAGCACAGTCCTCTATCATTGGCTCTATAGTTTCACCTCTGTAGTTTGGATGTTAATAAGCATCATGTTCTGTTGACCGAAACCAAAGTGCCTGATCTGCAGTGTGGGACAGTTGAGAGGGAACATAACAAGTCTATCATTCCACATACAGGGTAGAGTTGAGCTTAACCTATGCAGAGTCCTTGTTGGCTACCTAGATATATATGCCTTTGTCCTCAGGACTGCCATTTTTTCCTATGGGTTTTTGGGCTGGAATCTGCTGGACAGAGGCTGTTATCAGCTACAACACCTGATTGAGGCAGCCTGTCTCTCTCCACCCTCCTGCAGGCATCTAAAAGCCACTTGGGACATCTAGGTGCAAACCAAAGTGTGAGAACTGAACGACTGTTGGCCTTTGGCCCTTAGTCTGTGGCTTGGAATCTATGGCATCACTGTGGAAAGCAAATGAAGCACTGAGCAAATGAAATAAAACTCGTGGAGGTGCATTTGCAATTTCTGCCTGATGTCTTTTCTGCCTGATGGTGAAAGGCACATATACCAGCAGAGGTGGACTCTTTTTAGCTGCTTTCTGCTTAACAAACCACAGAAATTAGCTACAGCTTGAGGGAAAGATGAGCAACAGTGAACTTCACCTGTTCCTTGTCAGCTGCCACACCGAGGGCTGGGGCTCTTTATTTTATATTAACATTTTAACTTGTGCTTGGGAAACTGGGGAGAAGAGAGTGCCTCTATTGGTATACTCATGGGTTGGGGGGATTAATTCAGCAGAAAGGACTGCAGAATTAACAGGTCAGTTGAAAAGTAGACATCTTATGCTGTTCCTTCTTCTGGGTCTTTCCCAAGCCACACAGTTCTTGGCTGCCTTATCAGCTTGCCCATGGGTCCAGTAGTACTGGTACTGAATGCTGGGCCAGTCCAAAACAGCACCTCCCTGATCCATGACATAGCTGTGAATGTGAGGGCTGACCTGACCTGCTTTCCTAAGACCCAGGAGGTTAGTCTCTCTCAACTTTGCTATCCTGGCTGTTCAGGGTAGCACTAACATCATGAAAGGGGCTTGCTGAGAGCTACAGGAATTCTGTCCTGCTCTCTAGGTCTACTGTTCCTTTGAGTGGAATGTATACTTTGTGTTGGGTATCTGAGGCAGATTAGGGATTCTGCTGGTGTTCTGCCAATACTGCTACCTTTCAAGCTCCCTGGTTTCCTGCTGGATGATCTTTGCCAATGGAGGACAGTGTGTGCAACACTGCTGATTATCTTAGACCTGAGTGGCTACTGATACCACCAATAGGTAGGTGGTCTAGGCTGGGAGTTGGTGGCACTGTAGTGACACAGAACCCCTTTTTTTCAGCTTAAGATAATATGCCAACTGTGCTTTTATCTGGACAGGGATAGCCTAAGCAGAGTTATTCATCCTCTGGTAACCTCTCAGCTGGATTCCTATGCATCCTATGTGGGGCTGCCTTTGAAAATGGCCCAGAAATGTCAGCTGGTTCAAAAAGGGCGGTGAGATTGCTAATGGGAACTGGCCAGCACTGTCACATTAAGCCAGCATTTACCATCCACACTGGTTGCCAGTCCCTGTCCAGGTCTGAGTGCTGGTATTCACATTCAAAGCCCCAAGTAGCTTAAGACCAGCTTAACTGAAGGACTGTCTCTGCCCATACACACATACACCTGCTCAGACCTTCGGAGTACGCTATGTGGCCTTTCTGTGGGAGCCTCTGCCAAACATAGCCAGGTGGGTGGCTATTAAAAAGAGGACCTTTTCTGTTGTGGCACCCTGACTGTGAAATGAACTCCCTCTAGAGAGGCACTCCTGGCACCTACATTGTACTTTTGCCGGCACCAGAAGACCTTCCCAGGAATTTTAGTTTCAGTTTGCTTTAAACCTTTTAACTGTACTTTAAACCTTTGCAAAGCTGTTTTTTACTTCTATACTTTAGTTTTAAACATGTGTTTGTATTTTATGCAAGGAACATCAATGGAAATGCATTCACATGATTATCACTATACAGGTATCAACTGATAACAGGATGGCTACCGGCAGGTGGCTCTTGGGAAGGGGAAGGGATTGCATAGCTGGACTGGGTGCACAGTGGTCTCTCTCTCAGAACACAAAGCAACAAACAGGATGTCTGTGGTGGGGAAACAGAAATTACATTTCATGGGAAGTGCTCTCTTTACTTACCTGTGCAGGATTTCTGTCTAGACAAGTCCTATTGATGGAGTTTGGCAATTGCGCTTGGCTGTCCAAGGCAAGGAACCCTAGAAGGTTCTAGGCAAAACTGTCAGGGTTAGCCATGCTCTCAAGTTCCCTGGTGTGTCCTGAAGACAGGCTAAGTGCCCTGTAGTTGGGGCTTGCAGACCAAATTGATTTGGACAGCTTAAGCAACCCGGCCGTGCCATACATTCTGCAGAGGAATTTATACACAGGATCAGGGGGAAAAAATAAAGGTTCTTTCTTTTGTAAGCTGTCCAGAGACTTTTAGTATTGGTATGGCCTATAAAAACTAATACTACCACCACTACCACTAATAATAATATATTGGTGTTTTGAGGTTGTATTTCAGAATACTCCTTTGCAGTTTCTAAAAGCTAGTAAGAATGACTGCAGATGGCCTTGGGACAAGCCGTTCTTCTGGGAAAGCAGGTTTTGTGGGGTTGTGGGGTGTTTGTGTAAACCACATCTCTGGAAAAACCCAGATAGGTCAATAATAGAGAAGGTTGTATGGTCTAGGTTTTACAGCAGGCCACATTCCTCCATAAAAACCACGCAGGCAACTGATCACAGGATACATGGCCCAATGGATTTTGCCCTTAGTAACAAGCAAGGAAAGAATCATAAAACATTCTTTGGAGCCTTTATTGTGTGCACTAAAATTAATCAGAGAGAGAGAGAGAGAGCGAAGGCTGAAGGGTCAAGTCTGGGAAGACCATGAAAGGACTGGAGAGCAGATAACTTTGTGCTCATATGAATTCAACTCATTTCAAGATAAACAAACATGAGGCAGATTCCTAAGTTTGAGATCAGTCTTCCTTTACTAGAAGTGCTTCAAATGTGTTGGACTGCAGATGTGGAAGATGGAAAAAGCAACTCAACACAAATTGACTGCACTGTGCATTGTACAAGATTCCTATTTGCATGGGCAGTGAACACTGGCAGTCGAACGTAATTGCCCTTCTGTTGTCACTGAATTCAACCTTCCATGAGCTCCCCATAGTATGCCCAGTGGTGAGAAATAGCAGGCACTAGAGTTTAACACCTGGACAACCACAAGTTCCCCAGCCCTGCAGAGGGGACTGTGAATGCAACCCTGTGGGTGTCCAGGTATGCTGGAATCCGGGTCCCACAAGCCCCAGCCATTCTGGCCAGCAAGCAGGGATGTTGGGAGCTGTAGCTCAACAAACCAAAATGGTACCAGGTCAAGTAAGACTGAGAAAGGCCAATTAATATAGTTAGTCAACAGCATACAGAGCTGAGATCTTTTCTGGTGATATAAGGGCTAGATATCTGTCTGCTTCTGCTGCCCCCCCCCCCCACTTTAAACAAAAGCCAAGATCTCTTAGGAAGGCAAGTTGGCATGATAGGAACAAACCCCTTTGCAATCAGAAAGGTAAGAAAGTGCACACCTGCCTCCAAAGTACAACAAGGAAATGAAAAGAGAGGCAGTCGTGTTGAGTCCAAAGGGCACTCACGTGCTGAGAATTATAAAGAGCCACCATTGAGCCCAGAACCACCAGCACCTGAACAGGGGGAGGCAGCGAAGTTGCCACCTCCTCTCCTCCAGCATTTGGGGTCCGCTTCCTGGACTATCAACCCCCAAGCATCCCAGCAGTTCTGACATGCTCCCTGCTGAGGGAGCAGAGAGGAAGCGAGAGCCCTGCATAACAGGAGTGGAGAGCCCATGCTCCTCAGTCATGGCCAATGGTCAAGGATGGTGAGATTTGTATCAAACACCACCAGAGGGCCACATGTTCCCCATTACTATGTTATAAGTTACTTTTAAAATGTGTGTTTCCTCCTGCCCTATAGTTGGGCAGCAACGTGGCAAACAGAGATGGCATCCTTCTGAATATCAGGGCAGTATAGAAATATAATTAGGGCAACACAAACACATGCCATTGTAATGAAACAAAGGAAGCAGTCAATATGCAATTAAAACCCTTGGGATAACAGCATGTTTCCACCAAGCAAGCTTTGAAATATTTAAAAATTGCTCCCATAGCAATGCAGCCTTCTCCAATCTGAGTCTTTAGCAGCACAGATGATGCCGGGAATTGCTATGGGTCCCCTTGATGGAGAAGCCTGCTGAGCCAGGATTCGCCCATGGCTGCTTGGGTCAGGATGCGGTTGTGGGGAGTCTTCCACTGTTGCTTCTCCCGCCTTAGAACAGCAGTACATGAGCCAATCAAGCGCCCACTGGGAAACCTAATATCCCACTTGCAACCTTGCCTGTGCCATGTGCAGCCAACATGCATCAGACTGTTCTGGGGGACATCATGCAGCCCACAAGCAGCTAAGGTGTTTTTTAAAAATACATATTTCAGCCCTTATGGTTTTTTAACTCTTCCCATTTTTAGTTTTCATAATTTATAGAATATTTTATATTGTACTGATAATGTGTATTGGACTTTATCTGATTGTGGACTGTAATACATTTTAAACTGCACAACACCTAGACAGATTTTTAATTAAAGTAAATAGCAGCCTATTAAATTTTAATTAAACTGGGAGATAAAAAACTTAACAAAACAATGGTCTTATAAACAACAACATTGGCTAACTGCCTACAGATATGGACAGATGGAATATATGCAGTGCAAACATATATATAACTACTTAGAATTAGGTCCCATGGAATTCAGTGAGGATTACTCCCAGGTTTGTGTTTAAAGAAATTATTTAAGAAGTACCCAGCAAAGTGACATACACAATAAGATCACATGCAGTAAAGCCCCAGATCTCTGATAAAACAGCAAAAACCTATACAATCAATGAACATCAGCAAAATATTATTTACAGAATCAGGAAAAGGCCAGAAAAACCAGTCTTTGGAGGCTTTCTAAAAGCTTGCAGGATGACAGCAAGCTACCCCAGAAGAAGGGAGGCCTGTGGAAAGGGCTGCCTCCTGTGTACTTGTTCACTTCACTGCCTTCAAAGGTGGGCAAGAGCGAATGGCCTCTGATGGTGGTTCTTCAAGTAGCTTAGGCCTAAAACTTTCGAGGCTTTAAAAGGATGAAACCGGCATTTTACACTTGGAGTGCAGCTGGTGCAATATGGATGCTATGTGATCTAACTGCGTTGCCCCACACAATCACCAGGCAGCCACATTTGTTACCATTTGAGATTTCTGGATTGTCTTCAAAGGCGACCCCACATAAAACACATCAGAGTAGTCCAGTCTGGATGACTCGAGTGCATGAATAATACAGGCAAGTTCCATCCTCTCTCGATGGGGATGCAGCAGGTATAGCAATCAAATCTGCTAACACACACTTCTGTACCCTGCAGGCACCTGAGCAAAGTCCAGGAGAACTCCCAGACTAAGCACTCAATCATTCAGGCAAACTATTCATCCCAAACAGTTGGTTTTCCAATTCACGGAAGTCCACCTCTGGATTAAATTGTAACTTGTTTGCCCTCCCAAAACAGCTTCCAGACATTGATTCAAGAGTGTCACATTCCATTCAGGATGAGGAAATGGAAACTAGAGGTAGAACTGAGTTTCATCTGCATACAGATGACGTTTCAGTCCAAATCCATTCATTCATGAATGGATTCATGGGGGACGGGGTGGAACCTTGCAGCACTCCAGCTAAGAAGAGGCCTAGGGTGGAGCAGTCTCCAAGCCACCTACAGAACCTGCTCATCCAGGACCATAACGCCATGCCTCTATGCCTGACCCAGATAAATGATTCAGATGGGACAAGCACTGGGTGCCTTTAATTGTCATGCTGATACTGTCTCTGGAACTCCAGCTTGGCACTTCTTGGCCTCCATGACAACAAACTGAGATAGCCCTGTGGTTATCAGAACACATAAAACGGGCTTAATTTGATCTTTGCTCCAAACTGTGAGATGAGTAGTCTGAAAATGGAGTGTGGGGAGGGTAATCCCATTACAATGATCAGCATATTTCCTGATGAGATTTGAACTAATAAACTTACTTCCTTGCTATAGGAATGGTGGAACCAATCAGATAGTCCACCCAAGAAACTGACAGAATCCAATTTCTACATGTTTGTGGGGATTTTCCAGTGGAAAGAGCTATTGATCTAGCTCAGGTCCTAGCCCCAGTGTGAAGCAGGGTACCACCTTGTCCCCAGTGCTGCTTAATGTCTACATGTAGCCATGGGGAGTGGTTATGACGAAATGCCATCATTACATTAACACACAGCTCTGAATCAGATGAGACTGTCTAAGTCCTGGACTAGTGCCTAGACTCAGTGATGAGCTTGATGTGGGTCAACAAACAGCAGCTGAATCTTGTCAAGACAGAAGCCTGTGCATGAGGTGTCCCTAAATCCAGGAGGTAGCTCATCGTCTATTCTGGATAAGGCTGCACTCCTTTGGAAAGAACATGTCCATAATCAGGGAAATACTCCCAGATTCATCACAATCACTGAACATTCAAATGGTCACGGTGACTTAAGTGTACCTTTTAACATCTTATGCTGGCTCGCTAGGTACAGCCTGTCCTGGTCAGGGATAGCATAACTATAGTGGTGCAGGTGCCAGTAACTTCAAGCCTAGATTATTGCTATGTACTTTATGTGGGACAGCCCTTAAGGCTGTCCTGGAAACTGAAGCCAGTGAAAAATCCAGCAGTTTGGCTGCTTGACAGAAACTATCCCTTTTCTGCATACAAATCCTTTGCTGAGGGAACTGCATTGGCAGCCTATTTGCCACCAGGCCAGGTTTAAGGTTTTGGTACTAATGTATAAAGTTCTAAACAACTTTGGATCAGGTTACCGGAGTGTTTTCTCCCTTATGAACCTGTTAGGGCCCTGAGGTCAACAGACCACACACTCTTGGTGGTCCTTCATGAACTAGTGGCCCAACTAGAGTTCACCCAGGGAAGAGTCTTCAATGTAGTAGTCCCTGTTTATGGAAAACCATGCGTCTGGAGGTCAGACAGGTACCAACACTGTACTGATCTTAGCATTTCCTGAAAGCATCTTTACTTCAAGAAGTTTTTGATTGGCCAGCCAGGTTTTTTTTAAATATGGTTTTTCTATTTTTAATCTTTTATTGTTCTCTACTCCACAATTTGTTTAGATTTGTATCTATATATAATGTTGTAAACAAGAAGCAAACTCACTCCTTGCAATGCCAAGCAGATAATCTGCATACAAGGGCATCAGGAATCAACCAGCCTGATAACCCAAGTCATGCCTTCATTCCAAGCAAAGGCCAGAGTCTCAGCAAGACCAACAACTAAACTTATAGGAAAATCCCTATTCATCAGCCTCTAAGGACATACCACAGAACTTGGCCCTCCATCTTTCCAGATATTACATTTTGACTTTCAGTTTACCTGTAAATACTGATCTGTCTGTGCCCACAGAGTCACAATGGGTTCCCTCATACATAGACTATTTTCTCACAATCTAGTACAGAAAACCATACTTCAAGAGGGCCAGTTATAATTTAAGACAGGCTGGTGGTTGACATAGCAGCCACGTAATTCTGAGCTACTCCTGACAAGGTAGATTCAACATGAATATTAGAGTGTGCAAAGCCCACAAACTTTGAGGTCTTTAACAAAACACTTGAGACCACCTCAGTCAGCTCAGGCATGAAGTCTGTTAGGCAGCCGGGTGGGCGGTAAACTAAAATAGCCCCTATCCTGAATGCCCAACCTCAGGTGGAGACACAGAAAACTGGCTAACCGTTGGATGGGTTTCTGACAAGACAGGCAGAACCCCTAAAGACCATAATTACCCCACCTGCCAGTAGAACCTGTCCCACAAAAACCTTGTGGGACACCTTTAAGAGAAATTAATCCTTCCCCTTTGATTCAGATAGGGTTTGGTTACAGAAACCAAGTCAGCAGGTTCTTTGGCTTTTCCATAATGTGGCCAACCTCACAGTCTTCTCTTGGCTAAAGGGGACTGCAAGCAAGCCAACCTGCACCTTAATCTCAGTTTTTAAAGGGCACAACCCACTTTAAAAGTTGTATAACTGTCCTGGGGATGATGGGAGGTAGACTGATGACATCAGAGATGCAGGTATAACAATGTCATGCACATCCAGTTTCTGCTACAAATATATGGCATGTCTCCACCACTTCCCCAGTTTTACTCCAGAAAGGCAATGATTTCTTCAAACAGACTGCAGAAACAAGTTCCACACCTCAAGCTATTTTTCTGAGTCTCTCTTAAAAGAGAAGAGATGCAGCTGAGCCATGACACAACAATTTTAGAAAACTATCAGCGCCGTTATTTACAACTTCAATGCTATAACCCTACAATAATCCTGCAAAATGCAAGCTTGTCTGAATTATTTATTGACTTGTGTAATTAGTTAATTAAAAATGGAAGATATTAAATTTCCCAGGCAAGAGAGGCAGGTCTTCTGCACTTCCTAAGCAAAAAACAGTTTCACTCACCTGGTGCTTGCTGGATGTGTTGTGACTAGTTCCCAGTCAGCATGGAAGGAAGCACTGGAAGCCAGAGCATTAGCAAAGATCTACACATTTGCCAAATTTATGTCATCAGGGGCCTTAAAAGAAATGCTCCCCAATGTGAAAAAACAAACCAACCCCAAGCCTGCCCACACATCACACAGAAACAGGGACATTTTTATGTAGAGAAGATTTTAAAAAGTAATAATCCTCCTGTAAGTTGAGACAGCTCAAATTAGGAAATGCCCCGCTTGTAGGCAGCTATGGCTCAGAGTTTCTCTGGGCAAGGAGAAATACTGACAAAGGTTGTTGCAGGGCATCCCTTACCAGTTTCGCTTGAAATGGAAATCCCCAGCACCAGGCACTTGATTGCAGCCGCCCATTTCTCTGCCACTTGGAGGTTGTCCTTGTAACATTCTGCACTATCAACCTGAAAGGTCTTTGCAGTCCGCTGCCGGGCTCGCCCTGAGCCCACTGCCACCTTCCTCTTCTTCAAGGGGTAAGCATAGACACAGAAGAAAGCTGACCGGTTTGTAGTTGTTGGACTGCGCAATGTGCAGCACCCCACCACATCAATTAGCCGCACCACAGTCCGGTGATCCGTGTCTGGTTTGGGTACCAGGCGTTGGATATGCAGTTCTGTCCGTGTGAGGCTGAGGGCATAGCGTGTGCCCTTGGAGGGATAGACTCCAAATTCTCCATGGAGGAGGGTTTCGGATCCTTCCCCACATGCCCCCAAAAGTACACTCATCTCACCACGGAGCCCCAGTTTTGCGGTTTGGTTTACACCTTCCAGAAAGCCTGTCAGACACCTGGTTTCAACACACCGACCTAAACCTTTCACCTCAGTCTCTTCCTCCTTATGCTGAACCTGAACAGCTGAACCTAAAATCTGTTCATTCGCACATATATTCTTTAATCTACAAAATGACTGGCATAGTGATTAAGCAAGAAATTTCCTCCACACTTTCAGCTCAGCCATTTCCTTGAGTCTTCTCTTTTTACTTTGAACATGGTCCTCTACGTCAGTAAAATTGAATAGCTTTCAAGGGGGAAAACACCCCCCCCCCTTTCCACCCTGCCTCTGTATTTTTTCACAAGTGAATACTAGGCAGGGCCGTATCAAAATTCCCCAGGAATGAACACTGACTAGTCTAAACAACTTGAATTGCAAAACAAGAAATGAAGCCCTGGTAGCAAGCAAAGGTTAAGTAAGGAAGGAAAAAAGAGATGCAATCTAAAGTAGGTTTGAAAAATCCTGCATTACTTTCAAACAGGTGCTTCTCCAGCTGCAGAGCCCGATAAAACCGTTTTTAGCAAAGTACTTCCACCTTCAGACAAAAAGTTTAAACACTGACTTGGTCTATAAGCCTCCCATTAAACCATCTGACTCATAAAAAAATGATGCCCTATTCACGCTGAAGGCTGAGAATCAGGAACGTTTTTAAATAGATTGCTATCCTGAGTTTAAGAATCAAGGGGACAAAAAAAGAACTTCTTTTAAAAATAGGGCAGATGATGAAGTTTCAACTGATCAGGTGATGCTGAATGGGGCAGCGGGGAAAGAGAAAGAAAATGGAACCACTATCTGGAAAACAGTTACATGGGATACTGGTCATATACTATCCACTAAGAGCACTTTTTATATATATAATATAATATTAAAGAACTAGCCTAGAATTTAATTCCAGCATACTTCGGCTGCTTAGCCCAGCTCTTGAGGCTTAAAGAGCTTTAGCCTTGATCCCAATTTTATATTGGCTTATGCACTAATACCACTATTGCAGGGGGCAGGGAGAAAGAGGAAGGATAAATCTCTTAAGTAATTTCAAGCCACACTTATAGGTGAAATTGGGGGATGAGGGGAAGAAAGACTTTGATCATTGTTCCAAAAATAAAGATTCAGGGGGTTTTGAAAGAAGCCCCTCCCAAAGGAAACATCCAACTCACCCCCTCACCAGGAACCTCTGTTTAAAATATGCAAGATCTTACGAAGAAGAGCCGAAACCTGTTTGGAATCTATGGGATGGAGCGTGACAGGCTGGGAAAAAGAGAATTAGCGGCTCCCAGGCACCACTCTGCACCTGCCAGCCCCCTCTCCCCGCCTAACTGCTAGCGCCACTCAAGAACACCTTTTCCTGCTAACCTCTGTCTTCTTCTGTCGGCTTTGCCTCATTCCCTCCTTCTTTTAACCCTCATCCTTTACCCTCTCCTCCAGCGCTCTCTCTCCCGCTAGCGCCTGCACGCTCTATCTCGTGCCACGCCAGGAAGTGCTCTGTTTTCTAACTGGGGAGGGATACAAAGGTAGGAGGAGGCGGAGAAAGGTTCCAACCAACCTATCTGAGAGCAGTAAATCCTAGAAACGATCCAATCAGAAAAGGCTTTCCGGACCTCCCGCCGACGCGAATGTCAAGCATTTAGCCGTGGGAGTTGCCATGTTTGACGAGGGCACAGATGTAAAGACGCAGACCATCTTAGTTAAGGGAAGAGGCACTGCTCTCTGGTATACTATAGCAATTGTAGCATACAGTACATAAAAGGAGGCGTCGTACTGCACGTACAGGATACCATACCTGCTTTAATAAAGGGATTAAAAAATAAGAATAGACTGCTATCCGTCGTAGCTAATGATCACTGGATGTGATATGTGGGCAAGGTCAAACTAGAAATAAGCTTCACACTTCAACCAGGATAAATGGCAGCCATCTTTAATGAGGGAAAAGAACCCTATGCTAGCCGAATACTTTCCGGAAAGAGGCTTAGCTACCTTTTTATACTTGGGCAACCTCCTCCCCACCCTCACAATCCGCTCAGCAAATTGCCCGGGGGCCATCTTAAGAGAGGTACTTGGGAAAACCTCATTGGGCTTCGCATATTTGCAGCCATTTTGGATGTGGTCAATTCGTGGGACTAGCTGTACTTCACTAAAAACGGCAGCCATCTTTGCTATAGGAAGGCGGCCGTTGTTTGGTTGGGTCTCACCATGGCAACGGTCCTGACGCTGCGCCAGGCAAAGCCCCATCTCATATATGCTCCCAGGAGGCTCAAATGCACCCCCTCTATAAGTGAGGAACATTTCAGCTTCCCAGGGAACTCTGCCAAGGGCCTTTAAGGTATCCCTTCCCGAACAAAGCAATGCCCGAAACAGATATATTCATACATAACTGCTGACAAATTCACCAAGAATTTCAATTCTATTTCCTGTGGTTTAATTAAGAACCAAGGTTTATATTAGTATTATCACACTACATATCACCATTACAATTATGTCTGTGTCATCACCCAACCTTCTGCACTTCGCATATCCGTTTCCTCTGACAACACTGCTACAACTCCTTACTGCCCTATTATACACTTATGCAGCTACTGAACTGAGGTGAATATTTCATGCATAAGACCGCGAAAGCGTATGGCATTTGGAGGGCTTTCATTGATAGGATCGTCATAAGTTGGAGACGACTTGATAGCCGACAACAAGAAAGAGTAAATTCGCTAGGTTTTAAGGTGTCACAAGGCTCTTGGTAGTTTCTGCTGCAACAGAATAATCCTTCAGGAAACTGGAATATTTTGGATATCTCATGAAATCATAAGATTTTTCTCCTCTAGAGGCTTGTATATTGTTAAAAAAGACCAAGTGGCTGAGGAAATGTGTAGATTATCATACACAGTACTTGTAAGGAATCCTTTACCCCTGACCTGCACTTTGGAGCTAGCAGTAGAGGACTACATTGTAGAGGCTGTTGTGAGCCACTGAATCCTCGCCTCACAGATTCAGTTCAGAAACAATAATAAACTACATTTACAACCGTAGAGCCATTTTCTCAATTAAATAAAAAGAATGATCTCCAACAATTAACATTTTCCGCACACCATCAGACCTTAGGTTGAAATAACATGAAATCCTATCTTTGCTTGTAGTTCTTCGGGATGGCGTAACGATACGCTATTGTCGACAACTCCATTCACGTCTGAATTTCTTTACTGTTTCCTTTACCCAGCTGCCCACTTTAACCCTCTAACGAAGGTAAAGGCGTATCGTTAAAAAATAACCATGAAGTGCCCTATAGGACAAAGAAATGGTTTGTCTGCATTGTCTTGCGTCTATGGTGCATAGTCTATCGCCAAGAATCACCATAGAGTGTCGAAGCCACGCCCCTTCCCTTTACTCGTCTCTTCCTTCCCATAATTCTTTGCGGGGCTGCGGCCTCTTCCTTTTTCTTTTTTTCCTAGGGGCTGTCGACACCGCCATGGTGAGTCCCGAGAGCGAAGGGAGCGGGATTTGAATCGGTTGCAATCCTGTCCGGGAAGGCGGCATGGGCAGCATGGGGCGTTGCGCCACTGTGGCGAAGGGTTGCGAGCTCCTGGTGGTACCCGTATTGGCGGACATACGCCACGCTGGAGAGCCAGGATCATGGAGTGGGGCTGGAAGGCCTTCAGAAGGGGGGTGTGATTGGCAGGATGGAGTTCGGGCCTGGGAACTTCGCAGGGTCGATGCTGCAGTCGCTTAAGATCGTGCAGCGCGGCGGGAAGCCTGCGCTCGTGTGTGTTCTGGCACTCGGCAGGAGACTAGGTCTGCGTCTCAGAAATTGCATAGTTCGTTGTATGGTAACACTCAAGCCAAATGAAAAACCATGGTGTACTTGTGCCATGCTTCATCAGCAATGTTTGTTTCATTTATTTGCCTAAAACGTAAAGATTCTTTTAAAAACATTTCTGATGCCATAAAACTTATTGTCGTTACTCAATATTGATCCCAAATAATTTTTTAGAATATTAAAGTTGCATACACCTTTCCAAAATTGAGTTAATACAATCCCCGAATAAGGCATAGGCGATCTATAGATGCTAACCAGTGAAGCAGCAGGAGAGATGGCCATAATAAGAGACAGGCTCAAGGGGTGGCATTTACTTGGAGCAATAGAAGTTTTCTGCATATAGGAGTGAGTAGAGAAATGAAGCATTGTAAAAACTAGGAGTAGAATAGTTTATATTGAGAATGAAGTTCTGCTTGGATATTTGTAGTATTCATCTTTATGAGGAAAAAGGGAAGGAGAAGAAGTAAATTGTGATGGTCCCTTTAGACTGAATGTGAAGGGAGAGGATGTTAGAAGAATGAGAGGAGCAAGTTAGGAGGCCTAACTTAGAGAGATAAATATGGCATAGTAATTGGCATGTGCTGTTTGGAAGGAGTGACTGGGATGAAGTGCATGAGTAGAAGAACATGATTTGGAGGGGATGCTTTAATCAAGGATCAGTAAAATGGAAACACTCTTGATGAAAAACATGAGGTAGAAAGTTGTTTTGAATACCCAAACATCATTTCTATTTTGTCGCACAAATATTCTGTGCTTGATGATGTACTTGCTTGAATCAGTTTAAATCAGGAAGTGGGCAACACTTGAAGGCTTATAAGATCTATTTTATAGTTTACTATGAGGTATTTTAAAATCAAGAAATCGATGAAGCAGAGACTGATAGGAAATGACCAAGCAGGTGAACATACACTAAGAATTAAGAAACACTATGTCTCTGTTATGTGGTTACTCCAGGAATTTGTGCTCAGTTCCTGAAGTGAGCTTTCAGGTACCTTGATGCAACAAAGCAGTTCTGCTTTTCACCCAAGTTCAGTAGTCTGATTTAAAGCTCCTTTTACTACTACTTCTTGTAAAACAATCGGAAGTCAGAACTCCAACTGCAAAATGCACAGACAGCTATCAGTAAATACCCATCTACTCGTACATTCTCTCTACCCATAGTTGAATTATAGCTACTGTAACAGATTAATTCCTGTACATTTTTCTTTTGCATGTTGCTCACTTGTGGCCTTTCCTCTTTGCCATTCCATGCAATTCTGGGGAGGACATACTTTCCCTATTGCTTTTTATGGAAACCTTTGACCAAGGAAAGTGAATGTTAATTTGGTAATGACATCATTTTTAGAGTACCAGACATGCCATCATCTACCCCCTGATTGTGAGGCTGAGAGGAAAACTTTTGCAAAGATTAATGGTGACATTCTAGGCACATTAGCTCAGAAATAAGCCACTGTCCTTGTGGCTTAGGCTGCAGTCCCATATCCACCTACTAAGGCAGTGTGTACAGGTCCTGAAGGACTTCTCATAGCAGGAAAAGAACAGGCATGTGGCCAGTGGAAAGCATTGTGCTGGAGAGCATTTTGAGGTATCACTGTGAGTCTTTATTTATTTATTTGAAACAATTACAGTAACTCTTAAATAAAAAGGTCTTGGCCTGATGCCGAAAAACAAATAACGATGGCGCCAGGCGGACCTCTCTGGGGAACGCATTCCATAGATGGGGCGCCACCGCAGAGAAGGCCCTCCTCTGGGTACTCGCCCTCCTAATATCTTTCATGGAGGGTTCCCAGAGGAGGGCCTTTGCCGCCGATCTCAGGGGGCGGGAGGGCATATATGGATGCAATATATATGCTTGTGTGCACTGATAAACCTGCTTTTGTGAGGAGACAGCTCTTCCTGATTTAGATGTAGAACTTGTTAGATTTTACATATAGACCCTTGCTGGCATGCAAATGTTTGTGCTGGGGCGATGTATACATTGCCACATCTAAGGATGCAAAACCTTCCTACATCTCTGAAGGAATTACGTTGATTGTGGCAGATCTAATTCATGACTGTGTGTGAACCAACTTGAGTGCTTTTTCTTGGAACTAGGGAGTCGACATTCGCCACAACAAGGACCGGAAGGTTCGTCGTAAGGAGCCTAAGAGTCAGGATATTTATCTTCGCCTCCTGGTCAAGGTGAGAACCTGGATAATCAAAGATCTGCAGGTTTCATAGCTGAGAAGTAGAATTCCTTGTGGGCATCTTCTCCTGCCATAGTCATTAGTGTGGAGGCACAGTGGGATCTTTAACACATCTTGACAGGACTTGAGATGAACAGAAGTGAAGGGAAGGTTCCACATCCAGATAAAAAATGTACAGGCTCAAGTATGGAATGAAGAAGACTTGTTTGACAGCAGTAGATGTGAAATGGGTCTAGATGTCCCTGCTGGTCACAAGTGGAACATGAGCCATCAGAGTGATATGACTGCTAAAAAAACAAATGCATTCTTCAGTGGCAGGAGGAAATTTCTCATGTTAAGAGCTTTTTGACAGTGCAGAAGAGTGCACTGATAAATTGTGGGCTGTCTTTCACTGGAGATACTAGTTGATAAAGGTCTCCCTGCCCAGCTTTAAAATTCTGTAATTCAGATGAATTAGGACTCCCTTGGAGGTTATACCTGGAGGCTTGTTTTGAGGCTGGAAGCCTGCCTTTGGGCTTAATTGGGGATGTGGGGACATCTCAGTGGGCTTACTTGTGGGGAGGGAGCTGGCCAGCAGGAGTCCTAAGTATCTTCTCAATTTGTTTGCTGCATTTACAGCTCTACAGATTTCTCGCTCGACGGACCAATGCAAAATTCAACAAGGTGATCCTCAAACGGCTCTTTATGAGCCGCACCAACCGCCCTCCACTGTCCATATCTCGCATGGTAAGTAGAGGTTCTCTTCCCCCAGTCCATTAATTGATGTTTCCCAGCATGCTCATTCATATCAATTTGTATGCTCAGTCTCTGTTATCCTACTTCCCCAGCTTCAAATAAAGGATGAAATGGAAGTACTTCTAGTGTGGTTTTTCCAACAGAATTCAGGTAGTGGAGCAAGGCAAAAAGCAGCAAGAGCAGCAGGGCTCTGTGGGCCAAAAGTTATGTGTTCTTTTTCATATAGGCAGCCTGTTCATGCTTGTATAAATAACAAGCAAACAAACAGTAGTTCACTGCCTTCTTCTAAGGCCTTGCCAAAAGCAGTGAATAGTTGTGTTGCTTGAGGTGCAGCAAAACTAGTGAGAGACAGAGCTGGTTATGTTTTGCCTAATATGATGGTCAGAGCCATACTCCTTACTGTTCCAGCCCAGGTAAATCTCATGTTTCTGCATGTGCTTGCATGTAAAAAGGAGCGCGCTTCTAGAGGTGAAGGCA
This sequence comes from Varanus salvator macromaculatus, assembly GCA_023646645.1. NCBI lineage: Eukaryota > Metazoa > Chordata > Lepidosauria > Squamata > Varanidae > Varanus > Varanus salvator. The sequence goes on from JAIXND010000781.1 coordinate 2,826,355, forward strand.
TACCAACACCTGTGTGTATCAGTGTAAGCGCGGTAACTGTCTCCCTCCCCAGATCCGGAAGATGAAACTACCAGGCCGGGAGAACAAAACCGCTGTTGTGGTGGGTACAGTGACAGATGACGTCCGCATCCAGGATATCCCCAAACTGAAGGTAGCCTGGGCAGCGGTGATGCTGCCACTCGCGTGGGAAAGGGCACGGGACTTAGTGTAATGGGGTTGACATTGGACAGTTTGGGCCTTGTTGACTGATTGGATAAATGTAGGTATGTCGTAGGCAGGTCACTTAATGACTTGGCCTGTCACCTGATTTCTAGAAAAATCCTGAAGTGTAAAAGTTAAGTCAATGCATGTAGTCTGCATAAATGGAGCCATGTAAAATGTAAGAGATAAGATAGCTGTTCTAAAAGGTACATCCCTGGTTATAATTGGGTGAAAAATATTGATGAAGCTGTAAGCCTGGGTCTGCAGTCTGATTTGGAGGCTCTTGTGTTACAACTGGTTTCCTTTTTCCTCCAAGGTTTGTGCCCTCAGAGTGACCCAGGGCGCCCGTAGCCGCATCCTGAAAGCTGGAGGCCAGATCATGACTTTTGACCAGTTAGCCATGTCTGCCCCCAAGGGCCAGGGAACCGTGTTGCTTTCTGGTGAGTGAGGAGGGCATATTTCACTTTGACGCCTTGAGAAGCTGTTCTCTAGAGCCTGCTTCACCTCACAAGGTGTGATTAAAGCATCTCTTCTGACCTGCCCTGTTTAGGACCCAGGAAAGCCCGTCAGGTTTATCGGCATTTTGGCAAGGCCCCTGGCACCCCGCACAGCCACACTAAGTGAGTACCCTCTTGGGATTACTCTTTCTGCACTTATTTGTATTTGCCTAAAGCAGTGCAATGTTTCAGCATCTTGTAACATTTTAGAAAATATGCCTCGTCTTGAGCTATATTTGCACTTCTTGCTTCCTCTTGCATCATAGCTTCAGCATTATCTACTTTGCCTTCCATAAAGTCTCTCCATCTCTGTTTTCTTTCCCCCTTTCCAATTTAGGAGTGCTTCCAAACAAGTCTCCTAGTGCTCCCCAGTTGAAAGTACTATATTTCAAATTACAAATACAGTTGTAATTTGTAACTGTTTCTGCTATTCTCTCTTTTTTCTTAATGGGTTTTTTTTCTGCTTAGGAAAAAAGAGAGAAGCAACAACTGGTTAACATGGGAGGGCTACAAATGGAAGACACTGATCTGGATGCCCCTCGTTCTATGAATGAGGCCATGCAATTGCACAAGAAAAGCCTCATGTGGAAGCATCCTTTTCTGTTGTACTGTGTGAAGAAATTGAATCCAGCAGTGAAATCATTGTAGTCATGAACTACACCTATGTCTGTTCCCCTGTCCTCTAATCAAAGACAGAAGCAGCAGCATAGACCAAATTTGAGCTGGATCAATTCCATTAAGGAAGCCACAGCCTTGAGTTTACAAGAGCCAAGCAGGGCTGTCAGGACAGGCTATTTGGGAGGGCATTCAGAGAAGTCACCATAGGTCAGAGATGATTTGATGGCATGTAACAACAAGAAACTTCAGCTGGGTTTGAGTTCAGCCCATGATTCTTTAGTAGTTTTCAGAATCTATTGGATGCTTGCTGGGAAATTGGAAAGAGGAAGGAGTAAAATCCTGTTAAATTCTTGTCACTCCAGGAGTCAATATTGTATTAGAATTAGAGTTTAAATACAGTGGTACCTCGGTTCACAAACTTAATTCGTTCCATGATTCTGGTCGCAAACCAAATTGGTGGTGAACCGAGTCAAATTTCCCCATAAGATTCAATGCAAATAAGGTTACGCTGTTCTGAACCATATGTAATTTTTTTAACTACAAAAATAAGAAAAGTACAGTACAGTATGAAGAGAGAGAACACTAACCTTCCTTGAGGCGACTTCTGGTGTGGAGGACAGGAAGGTGGGTGGGGAGGAGGTTTTTGTTTGGAGGGAGAGTCTGCGACCGTGATCTCGACTAGAGGAAGCTGTGACCATGTGTCAGAGTGGGGAAGATGGCCGTGTTCGTGCGAACACGATTGCAGCCATCTTCCCTGCTCGAACATGCTCTGACATGTGGTCGCGGTTCGGGGAAGATGGCTGCGATCAAGTTTGTCACCCGATGTGGGTTCATCACCCGCGAACAGAAGCAGAATTTTGCCAAACGGAAGCGTTTGTGAACCGAGGTATTACTATATTAGGGTTAGAGGACAGGGTCCCTAGGTATGCGAGGGAACACTGTTCAGTTGTGGGACAGAATGTGAGAAGGAGAGAGACTAGGAATTCAGGAATCTCTGAACTCTTCCAAATTCTGTGGCCGCTGTGCAGGTTTCTTCTCCCCATAAGTTTTTTTGCTAAATAGTAGGCCCCTGTTTGTGCCACTAACCTTTCTTCCATTTTCTACTTTCCAGGCCATATGTCCGATCCAAGGGCCGCAAGTTTGAACGGGCCCGAGGTCGCCGTGCCAGTCGAGGCTATAAAAACTAGATTGATTCTTAGTGAAAATCAAGATGTACCATTTACCACACATTAAAGCTGCCATGCTGGATGTCCGCTAACATCCAGATACTGTATTGTTTGCTAAACAGGAGGCGCGAGCACACACACTCAGTCTGATTTGTGTCTTTGCACAGTCTTTACTGAACATACCTTGGCAAGATTCCTCAGTGAATAAAGGGGTGGGATGGAATAGTGAAATTATTGCTGTGATGATAGAAATATTTTGGAAATGGAGTACATTTTGCAGCTCAGAGAGCATGCCTGAGAAGAGGGCCATCTTAATGGGAAGCAGTTGCAGGGGCCCCGCAGGTGTCCTTGGGAGCTTATGCCAGTAACAAAGCTGGTAGTACCACTTAAGTGGACAAACAGGGAATAGTGCCTTAAACCTGAAGGAACCATGAGTGAAAACAAAGGGAAGACTGTTGCTCTCAGTTGGAAAAGAGGCACTAGCAAAACTGATAAAGCTGACAGATGCTTGCCAGTTTTCCTTCTTTAGCCTATAGGAATCTTCCCATCATTTGAAAAGGTTAAATCACAACCATTCCATTTGTAATTTGAGAGCTCCATGGAGCACACAGCTAGGAATAGATAAGGTGGGCATGTCATGGGCAGAGCCAGCTGGAGCTAGATGGAGCCCGGGAGGCCCCTTCTGACTTGCTCTGTTTCTATGTTTCTATATTACCCTGGTTGCTGGCTGCCAGGAATTGCACACAAACAAGTGCATTAGATGTTGTGTAGGTGAGTGCAGTGAAGAGGCAGGTGGAGGAAAGATGGAGCTCTCTCTCCTTCATGGCACCCAGTAGAGAAACAGGTGGCTGTCAGAAGAGGGAACCCCTCTCCATGCACTCTGCAGGCTAGTAATGGGGGTGGGGGGCAGTGTTATTTAGAAGACTGTTAATGTCCAACAGATGCTGTGTGGTTGCCTGGTTGGAGTGGCTTGCTTGAGAAAGGAGGGACTGGTGAGAAGAACCAGGCCTTCTAAGATCCCCAGGAGACAAGTGAGAACACAGGCTTGTTAGTACTTCTAGATTTGCCCTCATTTAGGCATGCAATTTAGGGAAACCCTTTAAGATCAAAGTAGTACTAAATTCTGGGACTGGATGGCAGTGTCTGCCAGAAAACCCACATCCTCAGGAATGGCTGTCACCTTGTTATGTGTGGTAGACAAGTGAAGCAGATGCAGAAAAATTCTGAATATATATTGATTTCAAACTGGGAACTCCAAACCACCAAATAGGTCTTGGGGGTAGAGTCGCTCGGGGGCAGCAGTAGCTGCATTTGGTAGCACTCATGTAAGATGTAAATGAAGCAAAGCCCACTGGGGATGCAGGAGGCCAAGTGCTACATTAGCCCCATGGGTTCATGCAGCAGGCAAGCCAGATAGCAGGCAATGGTCCATGCCCTGGCCACTTGGTCTTCCATGTTCTGTGGATGGATGATGCGCAGGAAGCGGAAGCTGAAGACCTTGTCCGTCAGGCTGCGGAAGCTCAGCACCTGTCTCTTGGATGCCTCCTGCCTCGCCGTCAGCTGCACAGGTCCAGCCTGCAGGAACGGGGGCAGTGTGGGCAGCTCCTCGCCAATTCCCGCACCAAAGGTTAAGAAGCCACTGGGAGCCGCCAAAGCATAGCCGTGGATGGAATAGCGGGCTCTGGTGCCCCAAGGAGTTTCTCCTTTGCCCCGTGTCCGTCCCTGGGCTTCAAGGAAAAGCTCTGCACAGTCCAGAGCTAATAGTGGCACATCATGAAGTACGAGGGACCGCTGCGGCTTGAAGCTGTCTATGTAGCGCTGGCTGCAGGCGACTGGAATCTGCAGTGGGGAGGGGAAAGCATTGATTTGCTTGTTTGCTTTCCATAGGCATTAGGTTACAGTTGATCAGAGATGTGATCTAGGTTTAGGTGGTTGCTGACTTCAACCTGCCAGCAGAACGGCAGCCTGCCACCACAGCTGGGGCTTATGGGAGCTGTAGTGGAATGCATCTGAAGGGTACTAGGTTGGGGAAGACTTGTAAGGGGGGAAGTGGTACAGCCCCTTCACTTTGCTTCTGTTTTGGTTGAATTCAGCCTGGTGCAGAATGGCTTGGAAAACCTTATGTGGACACACAGTGGTCCGTTTTCAGACAGGGCTGTGTAGCTGGGTTTGTTGTAGTTAATTTATCATAAATGTTTTGGACTTCAGCTCACAAAAACTCTTGCCAGTGTGTCCAGGAATGCCGGACATCTTGGACATCTGCTTTCTGCCCACCTCTTTAGCATAAAGAACATTCTTTGCATTTGTGTTATTGTGTAGAAAAGCATTTTCCTCACAAAGGCAAGAAAATCCATGTTGGGAGGGACTGCAGCTCAAACTTCAGTCCTGCAAGAAATGTGTGCAGTGGATCTGTGGATCTGCTTCCACCAAGGATAATCAAATCCCCTTTCTGACCACAAGAAGTTGGGTGAATTCTGGGCAGTGCTGGGGTTGTGCAGGAAGCAGTCCCAGACCATCCGCTGCTCTTGTCAGCTGTCTTTGCCAATGAGTTGCATTAAAGAAATGGAATGAATAGAGTCTGATATCTCCCCCTTGTGTTTTAAACAGTTCCATCATTGATCCTTCCTCCCACTCATTTTCTGACCCCAGCTTTTTTGACGGGATATGCAAGCAGTCTGCTTTGGCATCCTTCAAGAACCACAGAAGAAAAGGTGGCATGGTACCAAACGCAAGAAAAAAGATACTTCAGAGGTGTTTTCTCTTTTTTCTTGTGTTTGCTGACCTCCCATCTTCAGGGTAAAACTTAGTGGCCCAATAAAGCTTTACAGCTTCCTCAGGGGTGGCTGTTTAAGTGGTCATTCAAAGCATAACCAAAACTTGCCTTCCACACTCTCATTACTTTTGAAGTGGTGTTGAAGTTCATCTTGTTTACTGGTGCTTCTTCCATGCTCTTTTAACCTCTAGCATAAAATGAAGCTAGACTCTTGTCTTGAGAAGAGAGAATGGGGACCCCAGTTACTCACCTGCCTCATCCTTTGCTCCATGATCTCCATCCAGCTGAGCCAGTAGCGAGATGCTGTGGATTCGGAGATGTGGAACCGGAAGGCCACATCTTGTAGAAGCAGCCCTAGGCGCAAGCGGACAAGCACCAAGAACAGCTGGTTCTCAGGGCTGAGGGCGCTGTGGGGGCTGTTCTCGGGGCTCCCCTTGCCATCGAGAAGGAAGTCCAGAAAGGCCGTGAGGCGGGAGTATTCATCGAAGCCCGTGTAGAACCGCAGCCACTTGCTGTGTCCCTTGATGCTCTCGAGAGAGAAGGCCCCGTGCTGGGCTTGAGCGTCTTGCTGTCCCTGCAGCTGCCTGCTCAGAGAGAGGACAGTGGCACCGCTGGCGTCCCGCTCTCTGCATAAGCTTTGCCTAGTGTGTTCCAGCTGGTCCCGCTCACAGCGCAGGTTCCGATTCTCTGCCTCAAGCTGTGAAACGCGTTCTCCGAGGTCCGAGAGGAGAGTCCAGCTCTCCCCCGTGCTCTCCTGTGGCAGTGAGGGAGAAAGCTGCAGTTGTGTGGTCATCCCAATCACAATTCCCCTGATCACAGCCAGTGCCAGCTCCAGGCTTCTGAGGGCCACCGAGCCCTCACAGCTTGCCTTCCTGTGGCCGGTGGCATCAGCTGCTGTCTCTCCTCATGCTCTTCTGCACTGCTGCTGCTTGCTTGCTTGCACCACAGGCAGAAAGCCAGGGGCCAGGGAGGTGGTGGCATCCACCACAGGCCCCCGTCTCCCCACGGCCATTACCTGGCCAAAGCAAGAAGCAGGTGAACAAGTAGGTTGCAATGGTGAAGAGGAGGACTTTCTCAGTGAGCCCCCGCTGTGCATGTTCCCCCCCTGCCGACCCTGATGCCACTCCAGATGTTCAACCCTTACCCGCAGTTCCTGACATTCTTTCTGGCTGGCTTCCACCACTCCCCGCAGGCTGAAAAGGAGCTCGCTTTGGTGGTGCACTGTGCCCCTTAACTCCCTGACAAGCCTCTTCAGTGCTTCTGCCTCCTCGGGGATGCAATATTCATTGTGGTCGTGCAGTGCCAGCTCGGAGCTGTGCAGGTGACGGGGTGATTGCCTGGTCTCCTCCATCTGCTCAGCTGCACGGACCAAGTTGCCAAGACTGGAGGCCATTTCTGCTGTGGAGAGATGGAGTTTGGGGTATTTCACCCTGCCTCTCAGTGGCCCGCCTCTCAAATGCCAGTTCTACAGTGCTTAACATGGCTCCTTTCAGTGCATTCTGGGAAATGTAGCACAATGAAATAGCCATGGAAGCTACAGTTCCCAGGGTTCTTTGTCAGTAGCTGCAACAGGCTGACACGCGTGCGAAACCATGTTAAAAGTCCCACTTTCCCCAGCCTGGTGGTGCCAGGCTTTTATAAACCATTCAGTCAGCAGATAGCTCTCATATTAGTTTTATGTTGTTGTCACACATTTTATTGTGTGATGGGGGGTTTTTGTGGAGGGGTGGTGGTGAGCCTGTGTAAATTTAACCCTGTTTAAACTGCTCTGGGAACCTGCTGGTTAAAGGCCAGGATAAGATTAATTGGTTGGATAACCTCTTCTGGAGATAGTAATTCTGAAACAGAAATAGGAGTGACTGCCATAATTTTGTCCTATTTGTCAGGCAAACCCCCCGCCAACCTCCATTCCCTGCTTCACCGGTAGCAACCTTCCACAGCAGGTTGGTGACAACCTAACCCAAATGAAAACAGAGATGGGGGCATTGCTCTGCAGCTGCTTTGAATGGAGACCCCTGTTAGCCCCAGCCAATTTGGCTAATTATCAGGAATACTGCGAGTTCTAGTCCAAAACATCTGGAGGACACTAAGCTTGGGAAGGCTGCTTTGGAGCATACCATCTTAAAAAAACTCACCAAGAAGCTCAAGTGGCAGGGAGTAAAACAGTCGAGATCAGGGCTTGAGCAACAGGCATCCAATCCAGTTAAAAGGCAGAACTTCCCTCTTTGGTGTCCTTGCTTGGACAGAAGGGGGGCAACTGGCTGAAGGCCTTCGATCCTCCAGTTCAGTCTTTCCCAATCTAGTGCATTCCAAATGCTTTAGACTACAACTCCCAAGACAGCTGTTTGCTAGGACTGATGGCATCTTTGTTCAAAGATAGGCTGGACATGCACATGGTGGGCATGTCGTGAGCGGAGCCGGCTGGTGCCGGAGGTCAGACTAGATGGCCTGGGAGACCCCTTCTGACTTGCTCTGTTTCTATGTTTCTATGACTGATGGCAGTTGCGGTCCAAAAGATCTGGTGGGTGACAACGTGGGGGAGGCTGCTTTAGCTGGTGTCATCCCTTCCCCTTCTGGTGCACCTGTTCACACCTGGTGATAGGTTATGCCACAATTACTATGTGCTGCCTTGGGGGAAGATGGATGGATGCAAAAAATGAAGGACGAGTTTCCCAGAGTTTCTCTGGTGGATCAGTACTGGTGACATGGCACCAGCTCCCTGCTAGGGAACCCAGTCCTTATGGATGTAGGATACCAGGGTGCTCCTGTGCTGGTCGCTGGCAGCGCCGCTTTCCCTTCCTCTTTCTAGCCTGACAGGATCTTGTGGCCACTTCCATCTCTGGTCCGTAGTGGGCAGCAAAGACACACGCTGACTTCTGGGATTCCTGTTTTGGGAGGATCTCGGGGTTAGGAGACACCACTATCAGGTTAAAACATAAAATAAACATCACAATAATTCCTGTTCTGGTTCGGGGGCTCAGTCCAAATATGAGGATTCACAGTGAGCTCAGCTTAAACGGAGATGTCTCCAAAAAATTAAAAACTTTTTAAAGTGTGTAGATAGGTGGCTAGATAGATTTCAGGTAATTGATTGTAGTTATTCCTATCATCATGTTCCATTTTTTTCCTACAAGGAACCCAAGATGGCGTCGTCTTCCCCATTTTATTCTCACAACAACCTTGTGAGGTAGGTCAGGCTGAGCGTCAAGACTGGCCCAAAGTCATCCAGTGAGCTTCATGTCCAGGTAGAACTCAGATCTCTTGAGTCCTTGTCTAATGCTGCAAGCACTACATCTTATTAGTTATGCTAGCTGGAAGATTATGGGAATTGCAGTCCCACGCATCTGGAGAGAATAGGTTGGGGAAGCACGGTGCATGGGTTCCTTGCAAGGCAAGCAAAACATGCGGCAAAAATACTTCGAGCTTGTTGCAAGGACAGTAGCCAAAAAGGAAGGTGAAGATGCCCTACGCGAGGCCTGCCCCAATCCGAAAGCACCGCAGTGGGGACTGGGGCAGTCCCAGTACCTGGCGGGAATCACGGTCGTTCTCCATCGCTCTCCTTGCAGCCTCGTTTCCCATCCAAAATGGCGGCCGCAGTGAATCTGCCCTATCTGCTCCTCCAATACGGCTACAGGAGGACGAACGGCAACCGTGGCTCCCTCAACCAAGATGGCGGCGCCAGGCTCAGACGCAATGAAGTACAGGGGAGCTCAGCCAGCACTTGGGTCCTGGCTGCTGAGTAGAACGGACATTGTTCAATAACAGTTTGGTATGGGGAAGGGAAAACACAAAGGGTAAAGTAGGCATTTCCACAATCCCCCGAAGAATGCAGTTTTGATTCTTCACCCACTGTACCTTGCGGGTGCTTTTCAGAGCGTCGTCATCCTCCAGGGGTTCTTCAGTGTTTTGCAATCTGTTCTACAGGGATTTTTTGGAGGGGGGGAGGGGGAGGTGGTTAAATCCAAGGGGCTTTTCTACATAATGCCTTTAACCCCTTTGCACAGGCTTCTGCTTCCAAATTCTTTGCGATATTACGATCAGCTACTTTACACCTGTTACTTTGGGGGGAGGTAAGGGGGTGCTCTACCTTTCTTTATGTTCCATTGTACAAGCACAAGGTGTTGTGTGGAAGAGCAAAAACACTTGTGCCTCTCATTCCAGTTTATTCTGACATTTCCAGATAATGCTATGCTTTAGGCTTTTCTGCGTACACTAGTGATTTCTTGTGGACATTATTGTGATTTTCCAGCTTCATTTCTGTAGTTTTCAGAGCATTTGCCTGGTTTTATTTTATTTAGAACAGGGAAAACGGCGCTTCCTGCCTATCTGTGCTATAGCACTATAGCAGAGCGCCACCTAGAGGCTGAATAGAGGAAAAGCAAGAAAGGAAAAGCATTTTGTGTAGAGCCAGACTCTCAATGCTGCAACAAAACCAAAGTGAGATACAGTGATCAAGGCCCTCATGTAGAAAAGCTCTTTTCTCAATCTAAGCAGAAGCTGAAGAAGAAGCTTCAAAAATATTTGAAAAGTGAGGGAGAAATCTGGAGACGATGGCGACATTATGTAAAACACCCATAAGCTACTATGTGTGAGGAATTACAGGTGCGCTGTAAACCCCACCTATAGAGAAGCTAAGGAAAGTGTGGCATATTTGGAAATGGTGGAAATGAAATGCTCCTGTGCCACAGCACCACCTAGTGGTTGTTTCATAGAACATACAGAAAGGCGAAGAAGCTAAAATCCCTGGGGGAAAAATCATACAAAGTTGCTGATCTGATCCCACAAAGAATCCAGTGGTGGGTTAAAAGCCTCATCCATGGACAGTTTATGCCAAATGGCTTTTAGGTTGGACCCCTGTGAATTGCCAAAAAAGAGGAAATGCATGACCAAAAAGAGAACACGAGAGGGTGCTATTTGCATAATCTTTGCATATGCTTATATGTATGTGCGCATGTCTAGGCAGGGCTCCTCAGACAGGCACCCCACCTACCTCCACCACCCTCCCCTCAACCACCAATTGTTTGTGGCTTCCAAGTTAAGCTAAAATATGCTAATATTTTCAGTCTGTCCCTTTTGCCTCAGCCCACGCACCACTCAAGTGCAGCCTCTGAAAACTTCTCTGAAATGAAGCTTGGCCCTCAGACTGAAGGAGGTTCTGCACTACTGCAATGGAGGATAACATTAAAAAAGATGGCGGTTCAGTGGTGGAAGCTCTTTGAACAGAGGACTGCCCTTTGTAAAAGAGGCCCCATAGCCATCCTAGGAGGGCTTCCTACACATCACCAAAAGAGAGAACAGAAGAGGACCCACATTTTCATATAAATGTGCATATGCTAATCTCCTTGTGTGTAGCTGCAAATTTAGATGCGGTGACTGTAATTTACACAGAAACGCAACACTCCTCACCATAAACTGGGAGCCTGACCAGGCGGGCAGAGGCTGCTGTCCAGGAGCAAACCGCAGGGCAGAGAAACCAAGCCCCGTGCTGCTCTCTCCCCTTCTTATGGTTCTTTATCTTTAAATAGGCCTGGGCAGAGCCCTGGAGAGCATCAAGGGCAGGCAGAGCTGGGCGCCTTCCAAGGCCCACGGCAGCTGCCCAGCACTGACAGGTGCCCCATCGGCGGCTGCCCCTCTTCCCCACTGTGCCCTGGTGGTTCTTCTGCCTTGTGCTGGCCTGGGCAACCATGCAGGTGAGATGGAGGAGCAGTGGATGCCCCGGCTGCTTGCTACCCAGTTCCCTGTCTGTCTTGTGAGGAAGCAAGCGGAGCAATGAGAAAGAAGAAGAGAAGCCATTGCAAGGGGTGACCACAGGGGCGGGCAGGGCCCCTGAGGGAGACGCCTCGCTGAGGGAGTCTTGTCCTCCAAAGCCTGGAGCCAGTGCTGTTAACGGCCTTTCAAATAGAGAGCCGCACTCTGTAGAGTAGGGCATGCAAGCCCCCGGGAGACCCACCTGTTCTCATCTACCTCCACGCTGGAGCTCCTCAGGCCTCCAAACATACAGGCACTTCCACAGAGAGAGTCTGGGAAAGCTGCTTGCTTGCAAAATACGTTGAATACAGGGAATTACTAGGAAGGATTTCAATCTTTCCGCCTTGGTCCTCTGTTCCATGCATTATCTTTTTCTAAGGGAATCTTTTCACATCCTCACTGCTCTCCATGAGAGGTTAAGTTTGGTTTGCTACCTTTCTACATGGTGTTAAAGGTACTAGAGCAAGGCTAGGAAAAGGTTGGCTATCCTATGTGTGTGGAAAAAGAATAGGCAAACCCTCCAGATGTTTTGGACTACAGCTCCCATAGTACCTATCCATTGACCATCCTGGCTGGAGCTGATGGAAGCTGTAATCCAAAACCCCTGGAGGACACTGGGCTTGTGACCACTGGTATAGGATACTCAACCTACCCACCTCGCTATGAGCATTTGGTGAATTTCACATGCGTTCTTTGCAGAAAAGTCTGAGAAGCTACATCCATTTGCCAGAGATTTACCACTTCCTTCCAGAAAGAATACTTTGCTCCAGAGAAAACACCTGGAAAGGGAAAACATACACTGGATTTTACTATTGGGTAGGAGAACAAGAGCCGTTTCAAGGCTGTGCCACGTAGCCTTCCAGGGAGAACATGCTGGTAAGGAGGAAAGAAGTGTGGTCTGAAGAGACAAAGGCACCCACCATGTTGAAGCTAAGCAGGTCTGGGGCTGGCCTGAGCTTGGAGGGGAGACCACTGGCAACGACATGTAGCTACCTTGACTTCCATAATGGGAGAAAGACAGGAAATAAATATAATAAACAAACAAACCTCAAGGGCATTGGCATTGGAAAAACCAAAGCAGCGGCATTTCTATGCAAAGCTCCAATGTATATATTGCGAGAACAGTGATGATTCCCAACACCAGTTGCACTGATGTTGACACCTGGAGAGAGAAAAGAAAACCTTGGTCTCAGTTGAGTCCGAAGTGGATAGAATTAAACTCCGCTTCTGCATTCTTATTCAGCAATTTCATCCTGGTAGCTCCTTTTAAACATTCTTTGTTGAAGAATGGCAACTTTCAGCTCCGCGGCAGGGTGTCCTTGGAGGCTCTCCCACTGCTTTCGGAATGTTGCCATTTCAGAGGCTGGATATGTGTCCATTTCTTATTCTTTTGCCTAAAGACTGGCCTGTTTGTCCTGTGCAGAGGCGGGTAAAGGTGAGACCTCTTGTTCTATGAGAGGACCAGGAATTCGGCGGCACTCTCTGGCACATGCGCACGACATACCCTGATGTTCTGGCTTCTTTGTCTGCCGCTGGCTCTCTCTCTCTGGGGACGGGGTCTGAGCATGAAATCCTAGATGCACGTTTCAAAAACGGAGGAGCTACAGAAGAATGATGCCAAAAGGGTGTGTGCATTATGATCTGAATTAAAGGTGAGCATTTTAGAGTAAACCTTTTTTTAAAAGCCCTGTTCTTACGATGCTAATTTTAGGAATATTCCAAGTATAGCCATTCAAATGTACTAGAATGAATATTATGGATAATGGGGTAATCCAGAGTGATGCAGGACAGAAAGCAGAGCTCTGTCAGCATTGCAGCCAGCAGTGAAAAAAGTCACATTTCAAATCAGAATCTGACACTGACTCCTCCAAGTTAGTGTTTTTGCCAGCCCCACACCAACCCACACAACTGAGCACCCTTGTCCCTCGGTCCCAGACCGCTAGGCCTCCCGTGATTCTTTTTGTTATTCCTGTTTTGCCTGCGTTTATGTAAATTCAGCCTTCTCCAACCTGGTGGCTTTCAGCTGCTGCAGATTACATCTTCCACCATCCCAACCCTTGGTGACTTTGATGACGGGATTTGTCATCTGAAATCCCTGGAAGGTACCATATAGTGGAAGAGCAGGCCGAAAGCCATGCGACACTGCAAAATAAGAATGGCTTTTTAAAGGATGTCTCGATCTATATCTGCGCCTTTACTCTGCATTTGCTTTTCTTTCCCCCATTGCATCCTTGCAGACGTCGTCTTCCAGAAGGATGGCTTGCTCAGGTCACGCTCTGTCTTTTTCTGATTTTGCTGCTGGTGTTAATGTTGTTTGCACGGCACTCTTCTCCAAGAGGTGCCTCTCCCAGTGGCTGGTTTGGGGGAGCACAGGGAAGAGAAGACGGAAGACTGCATGGAGGAAAATGGCACTGCAGTTTGCCTGTTCGCCCTTGGGGTATGTGGGCTGCCATGTCACCTGAGCCGGAGGGGGTGCACCGCAGTGGGTAGCTTCCAAGCCACCTGGGACCCAACAAAAAGACACGGGCCCCGGGGCGGTTTTGAAGCCACTTCTGCCACGCACCTCACCAGGTCTGGATGACACGGCAGGGCACACAATCCACGTGTAAGCAGGTGAATCACACAACACGCATCCACCTCGGCTTCTTTTCCCACAATCATCTAAAGTCGGCCGTTGCCTTCGGCCAGATTAGACATGTTGTGACAACACTGCACTTTAGATTTTTCTTTTTCTTTTCTTTCTTATAAAACATAGCAGGCTCAGAGGACCTGATTTTCAGGCGGACTCCAGTAGAACTGGAAAGGATTAAAAAGTGCTTTCCCCACGCAGCACCACGCTCATGATGGAAAACGGGCTTCCATGCCTCCTGTTGTTGCAAAAAGCTTTATTTTGCACCGTGTGTCTCTTTTGTCCTGTAGGCTGCGACCCAAAACACTTTTCCTGGGACAGTAGTAGGCAAACAGATGCCTTTAAGATGTGATGGATGACAACCCCCCACATCCCCAGTGTGACTATGTTGAGTGGGGATGATGGAGGTTGCAGTCTAACCAATCCCCATGGGACACCAGGATTGGGGAATTCTGTACTAAGGGATCAATTACTTCTGACTGCATTCAGGATACATGTAATAACTGCTCTGTCAGTCTAACAGTTACTCTAGGAGGTTTCTGTAATTTTAGGCTTTTCAGACTGTGGGCTTCCTAAAAACAGATACATAAAGAGATATGGTAGGTAGTATCGCCAGTTGGCACTCTAGTCAAAGGTAGATCTCCAGATAATGTGGATTTCAGGTCTCAGGATTCCTGACCACTGGCCATGCTAGAAAATGCTTCTGGGATTTGAAGTCCAAAACATCTGGGGATCTATGTTCTGCTCGCCCATGATCCAGGCAACTCTCTCTGCTCCGAAAGAGACGAAGCTGTTGCTTCAGATCCTTCAGCCTGCATTTGCCACTGCTTTCAGAGCTATCCTTCCAGTGTGTTCAGAGCTACTGGTGAAAGGTGTGGCAACTCAGTTTTAAGATTGGATGCTAACATGGTCCAGGGTGAAATGCGGCTGTAATGTTGGCTGGGAAGAATTTCCAGTGGTTGCTTAGCGGTAAAATACAGCTGTAGAACTTGTGTAAACACAGCATTTTATAAGAGAGCAGCAAATGGGCCTTCAATAAAATGCTGAGTGTTTTTGCTTGGTGTTCCGCCAGCCGCAGTTGTCAACAGGGCTCCTAAGCAGAGGGATTATTCTAGAGTCTGGATGTTGTAAACCATCATGACTAAACAGCATTAGATGTGCAATTTAGATTTGGACTAGAAGCATCACAGACTGAAAGCAGTAAACTATCATGGTTTGCACCAATGGGATCTTGGGAAATCTAATCCCAAAGGTATGGCTCTCTCAGCCTTTTGCAGCACAAGCAGCAAAGCGTCTTGTCATAGCATCTTAAGTCTGGGGTTGGAAGCCTCACACGCTCCAGATGTTTTGCTCTGCAACCCTCATAATCCCTGATCATTGGCCATGCCGGCTGGGGCTTGTGGGAGTTAAGGACAGAAGAAAAGTCCTGCTGGATCGCACCATCTTTTCCAGTGGCCAATCGGCTGCCCACAGGAAACCAAAAAGCAGGATATGAGTGAAACAGCACCCTCTTGCCCATGCTCCCCAGCAACTGGTGCACACAGGCATGCTGCCTCTGATATTGGAGGCAGCGTATGGCCATCAGAACAGGTCACCAGTGATAGCCTTCTCCTCCTCTGAGTTTAGCCTAAAACATCTGAAGGGAACCAGCTGACTTGCCAAATCCACCTCATGAGAGTAAATTTCCATGTGCTCTTCTCCATGTCTGACCTCCACCAGCATAACCAGTACAGCTGGACCTAAGGACCTTCCCTTGGCGCTTGCGAGGATGTGAGACGAGGCCTTCTGGAGGCTGCTTCCAGGCTTTGGAGCTCCCTGCTAAGGGAGACCAACTTGCCTGCCTCTGATCCTCAGAATCTGTAGCTACCCCAAAAATGTGGGGGATGAAATAAATGCTCTCAGAACAGGCACTTCAGTCCCTGCCCTAGAAGTCTCCTTCCTAGAGCATCCAGGAGTTCAGTCCTCTATGGTTCCTTCCCACTTCCTCGGATGATTCGGGGACACTCTAGGAACAAAGCTTCTAGGGCAGGAAACATGGAGCTTGTTCTCATGGTGTGGACGGGAGGAAGCGAAATGTGCATCACCATAGAAGTGAGTGGATGTGAGGAGGGGAAGTTTGTGTGAGTGTTAGGTGGGCTTGGGGGAATCTAAGTCCCTAAGAGATTACCCCCGAGGAAGTGCAGCACAGGTGTCTCAGTCTTAGAAGTGTGTAAATATTAGAAGGAAAACAAGTGACAAGCATGGTGGAAGTGAATGCTAGATGTGGGTTGGATGTAGATCACCACCATGACGGATGCCCCACAGGGCCAAAAAGTATGTCTCCAGACATTTGGGCTTTCAGCTGCCAGGATTCCTTGCCATTGGCCATGCTAGAAAGGAATCCCAAGAGCTGAAGACCAGAATGTCTGGAGATCTGCACTATGTCCACCTGTGCCTCATGGAGTTGCATAGGAAGCATCTTCCCAGAATTCCCGACAGGTCAGCTGCAGTGATTCATGGGTTAGGGCCATAAACTGGGGACAAGCAAAATCCTAGACTGGGAAAGAGCAGGGCTAGGCGTCCTGCTTGAGACTGGCGGGGACGGAGGGGAGAACCATGTGGCAAACATCTTTGTTACAAAAAACCCTTGGAGACTGAACTGTTCTACTGGTTTCCTGAATGTTGCTGTCTCTGATATTGGCTTCATGCCTACTGAGTACTCTTTTGCCCAGAGACTGACCTGTGTGTTCCACTTACAGAGCAGAAAGGGTTAGAGATCTCAGTGTACGTAGGGAACTATATTTTGGGACACCTTCAAGCGCATGTGGACGTTCTTCAATGCTCTGGTTTTCTTTGTCCGCTGGCCTGTTTCCCTGCCACGTGCATTCCTTCGAGACCTGAAGTCCCACACAGCCATTTCAAAAACTCAGGGACCGTGGAAGTATAATGCTGAAAGGGTCTGTGCCCCATGTATGTATGTATGTATGTATGTATGTGGTATGAACAAAGTGAGAGTCTTTTAACATAAGTCACTTTTTTTTAAAAAATGTTCATATTAACCTTTTGACAATTCTGATTTCAACCCTCCCATAGCAGATCTGGGTTCTGAAATAAATGTAAGGGCAGAGCAGTGCAGCGCAGGGACACAGGAACACGGGAATGGATATTGTCTTGGTCCAGGTGAAATCCAGAGGAACTCAAGATTCATCTCAGGACCAAAAGCGAGGCTTGAAACAACAGGAATTAGAAGCAATTAGATTTAGATAAAAAAAGGATTTGAGATCAGAGTGTGCACTGATGCCATTAGAAATTAGTGCAAGTTTTTTTTCCTTTCTCTTTTGCTTCTGCTTCCCAAAGAAGAAACAAAGATTGCAACACATTTTGGTGACGAGAGGCTGTGGAGTTATCCCAGTGGCAGTGGCTGGGAACCAGTGTCCATCCCAGTCCCTTCAGGAATGCATTTATCTAAAGAAGGAACAGGCACAGTCTAATGAGGGGAGGGGTGTCACAGAGAATTTGTCCCAGAGTCAAATAGTAGGTCGCATTCATGTAGTTCCCAAGCATTATTTGTATATCACATTGCATTATATTATATTTATTATATTGTATATTACATTTCTATACCACCCAAAGCCAAGCTCTCCAGGTGGTTCACAAGTCACCCATCCAGGTTTCAACCAGGCCCAATCCTGCTTAGCTTCCAAGAATAGGGAGGCTCAGGCACTTCAGGCTACACAGAAACACATGCTCCTGTCCAGCTTCCGCACAGTGGAATTCAGAAGCGTGGTGGCACAGTGAGGACTCCGCTGTGCCTTTTCTGCCTCTCTATCAATCTGGCGTAGGAAGCTTTCTGATCTTGCTCCAAGATGCCAACGTGCCCAACCCTGCATCAGTCTTGCAGCGCAACACCCTTTAGATGAGTCAACCAAGCTCCATTAACCTTAGGGGAAATCCTTGAACTGTGACAACTCTAGGGACAACTGGGACAACAGTTCTGCACAATCCAGGTAAGTGGAGGAGCAGTGCACAGGTGTGTGTGTGTGTGTGCGCGTGATGGAGGAGAGCAACCTTGCCAGAGCCTCAGACAAGAAGTATAAAAAGAGAACGGCTACCTTTGGTCCCGCTGCTTAGCTCCGTGGCTCTTCGGAAGAAGCAGAGGAACAAGAAATCAGTCAGGTGCGTGCCTCTGGGAAGCGGGAGAGGACTGATGGTGCAAGAGGAGTTTCAGGGCTGATGGGGCATCTCTGGCATAGAGGTGGGTCAGCCCTCTCCACCTGCTGCAAAAATCAGGGTACGCGAGAGGGAAGGACATGTGTGCACTGGCTCAGGAGAACTAGCGACTGCTGCCGTCACTGGTGCTAATTCCACCCAGTCCTTCTGCTCCTTTTTTGAGGAGGCAGCCAGAAGAGTGTTTTGGGCTGGAGGAGGGACAAGGAAGGGGGAGAGGGCGAGAAAGGGGCAGTGTGTGGGTGGAAGATGAGGGAGAAAGGGAAATTAAATAGGAAATGATAAAGGAAGAAAAGGCTGGGGGGGGAGTGGGGGTTGGGGAGGAGAACAGAGAGAACAGAATGGAAAGAAAAGGAAAGATGAAATGAGAAAGGAAGACAGGAGAAACCATGGGAAAAATTAGGGAGAGAGGAAAAAAGAGTGGGTTGAATAGAGGGATCACAGAGCGACTTAGTGCATTAATACCCTGTGACTAGACTGAACAGAGGAGGTGGAAAAAGCTGGAAGGATATTTGGACGATTGTGTTGCCATCTTAAATGAACCACTAGGGCCTGCTTTGCACCCAGCCATCCATTCCTGCAGTTCCCAGAAGAGCAGAAGGTAGCGGGGGACCCTACTATCACATTTGATGGAGCTTGAGCACACCTTATTCCAGAGCATCCATTGTTCTGTTGCTTGGTGCGTCGCCCCGGAGGCCTCGGTTTCCTGCTCCAGGCAACACAGAGGAAGAGCCACTGTGGTGGAAGCCCTGTGCTTCACTTGTGCACGCACCACTTGTAACTGTCTGGCTCTTAAGACTACGAGGATTGAGGAGAGCCATCGATCCAGGTGACTGTCTGGCTCTCCGAGTGAAACAATCCTCTTTCTCAAGCAAGTCCGTTTGGGGAATGTTACTGAGTGCTATGCTTGGGATTTGCAAAGACAAAACAGAGCTCTGTGTTTATTTTGATTACTGTAGGTTAGCTCCTAATTTCTCCTGGGAGTTGCAACATGTAGGGGACCAGGTTGCCTGGTTGCTTGAGATGTGCGGCTGTTTATAATTGGAAGAAGTCATTGGCTTTGTGTTGAGAAACTGGCCCTTTTCCCAAGAGAAACTTTCTGTAAATCCCCAAATCCATAAGGAGAGAAAAAGACCTTCTGATAAGGGCATATACATGGATCAGTTGTTCTGTAACAGTCATAGTCATAATTTAATTCCTGATTTGCTTATACCAAGATTTACCAATAATATTTAAGGGTAAGTTGTACTTAGACCTTTTTCAGTTACTGAAATCAAGATACGTTAAGTCAGAGGGTCCTGTGGTCCCTAGACATGTCTGATTCCCAGCTCCAAGGCTAGAGATGGTACTCCAAGCTCGAAGCTGAGAATTGGGGCTCCAACCCCACCTGCAGCAACTGGCAAGGAAGGAACTGCAACCTTGGAGAGGAGGAAAGAGGAAGATTTTACTGGGCAGAGAGGGGACGGGACTGAATAAGCAGGACACAAAATATCCTGACACATTTTCTGTTTTCCTCCCCCTCCGATGGCAACTCCCCTTTCTAGCAAACGTGCACCATGGGAGAACAAGGTGAATCTCACCTGCACTGTTTCTCACACAACTTGCAAAGGATACATATTAGCTTCTGAGTTCAGGGGCTTAGGCTAATCACCATACGACTGGGTTAATAGTCTAGATTCAACCCATTCTATTAGGGTTTCTGAGCCTTTTTGGGGTCACTGGGGACATTTAAAATATCGAAATAATGTGGGAGCACTCACAAAATGGCTGCAGCAGTGACTGGCTTGGTTGGTGATGCTACTTGCTTGCCTAAGTGAACCAAATAAATATGATGCCAGAAGGTAGGCCTTCCTTTGCCAAACTCCCAGTTGAAAAATAAATGAGTTATTTTAAAAGGTTAAAGAAATCAGAAAGGCTGGCTGGCACCCAGAAAGATGACCATAGGCATGACCATTTTGGAAATGCTGGGCACTTGGTGTTCTACTTCTGGGGAGCTCAGAACTCTCATTCCCTTGGGCTTCCTCCTATAGGTCTCCGTTTCCATGGTGGATTATTCCCTAAAGAACGTCAATATTCTATTTCAGTAATATCCTTATTCACTGGCTTGGGGAATGACTTCCAGGCAGTCCGTTTTAAGTCTAGTTCAAGTAATAAGGACTTGCACATCCTTATCAAATGTATCAAATTAAAACAGGACCCATCCCTCTTCCTTTCATCCAAAGAAGTAAAACTATACAAATGACTTGCCTTTGAGGGTCTCACCCTCTCTCTTTCTGGGCGAGGGACTGCCTGGAACGGAAGACGGCACCTTCACAGCCACGGACTCTTACAAAGACCAGTACCCAGCTCGGCCTGTGCCAGAACGGTTCTGAATATTCAGGCCATGGCTTGTCCTATCATCCAAACCTGTGAGGTTTGTGAGGGTTGAACAATCCTCGCAAGACTACGCTTAAGGCACAACGCATGGGCACCGGGTTCAAGCAACACAACTAGACACGGCCTGAAAATTCAGAAGGGCTGCCTGCCCACCCCAGAACCCATAAGCCACAGTGGACTGTTAAATGGTGTGAAATGGCAGGCGCATTGTGGCCTCCCTTCACGAGTAGTCTCTGTGCTGCATCACTGAATGATCTACTCACACTAGATGAGGTGACCCAGAAAAATTGCTAATAGGAGGCAGGCTGGAAGAATGCAAAGCCAGAGCAGTGAGTCATGTAAAGTTTGCTGCCTGTTGAACTCCGGCATTTGAGCTCTAGTGGTGTTGCTGGTGGACAACCCTCCCCAACTTGCTACCCTCCAGCTGTTCTGACTCAAACTCTCCTTAAATGTAGCCTGCATGGCCAGGTCAGAGATGCAAGGAGTCATAGTCTAAAAGCTCAGGCGGGCACCTGGGGAAAACTGGGTTAGGGTGTTAGGCTAGGGCCAGGGAGGTCCAGGTTCAAATCTGTACTCAGTCATGACGCCAACCTACCTCACAGGGTTGTTGTGTGGATGCAAGCATGTGACCACACAGGCGTTCTCCCCTGAATGGGACAAAAACTCAACAGAAGTTTATTTACGCCAAGCATGTTCATCCCTCATTTCAACTTTCCAAAATGGCTCACATCAATTGAAATGGGAGATATGCCATGCCATCAGTCCCAGAAACTGAAAAACCAAGGCAGGCAAGGAAAGGTGAGTGAAGGGGAGAAAATGGGAGCGGAATCAAGGTCAGAACAAGATGGTGAGGTATAAGCAGGAGTTCAAGTGCCCTTTGGGTCAGGCTGACCTTCCCCTGCTGGTGTTCTTGCCGTGAATAGTGGTGAGGGTTTTCTTTCCTTGATGGACACGCTTCTGTGGTCCAGGGCAGCTGGCACTGAGTGCTCTTTTGGACCGGGAAGGGGGACACGAGCTCCCTGCAGGCAGCCACTGCTTTGCTGGCTGATGGTTGGATCCAGCTTGATCTCAGACTAGATGGCCCGGGAGGCCCCTTCTGACTCGCTCTGTTTCTATTTCTCTCCTTCACCTTCTCGTTATTCCCATGGGCAAAGTCTCCCATGACCCTAGGTCCCCAGCTGACCACAACAGCCAGGATCTGCTTCCCTTCCGCCCTTCAGTCCCTGGGACAGCATAAAATCCCTTTTCTCTGCAGATGATCTGTTTATGTGGATTAGCAGCTTTTCCTTTTCATGTAATGCATAAAGCAAATTCCTTCTTGCTTATGCAGCTAGGATGGCTTTCCTGGGATAACACTCATACAATAACTGACCAGTATGGAAAAAACCCACTCTCCCTGTTGGGGTTTCTGCTGCAAGGCTACTGGATTAGTAAGGCTCAAAGCTTTAAGCTGATCTCCCTGGAGCTGCGCCTTTAACAGCAGCCAAGTACAGGAGATGTTAGCGGATGACGGATGGGGATTAATCTTCCTCCGGATCAGTTTGCCCATGGATGTTTCCACACTGAGTCGCTGCTGAAGCAGCAAGATGCAGGAACGTAGCCTTCTGGTCAATGGGCGATGCTTGATGTGATCTGGCTGAGCACTGTGGTCAAGGTGGTGCTCTTTGAAGTAACAACCTCCCACACATTACCGGTGAGGGAAGATCCCTGCTCACCAAGAGATGCCCTCATTTCCCATGTCAGGAAGGGGTGGTTAGACTAAGGGCTCTCCTACTCAAGGTACTTGTCATCCCTCACAAGTGAAGTTTGTGGCTCCTTTATTATTTATTTATTTATCTATCTATCTATCTGGAGGTTTTATACGCCGTCCCATTCGCATGAGCCTCGGGACTGCTTCCAATACAATAAATAAACAATGCGTATAAATAGTACATATAAAATCCAGATTCACCCTGGCTGTAGAATTAAGGCCAATAAATAATATTAACAGTTATTGAAATATTGTTTAAATAAAAAGGTCTTGGCCTTTACACAGCATCTTCATCCTCCCAGGGGCTTGGCTGTGTTTTCCAGCCGTTTTTGTACATTTTTTGTAAAGATAAGATAATGCAGTATTTGCCCAGAGAACCCTATGGCTTGCTGCAGAAGCCTTGTGCGAAGTCTAAACCCACCCTATCCCACAGTGCCCCTTTGTCCTGTGTAATGGAACAGACAGAAACTTAGAAAGAGACAGAGAGAAAAAAATCTGTGAAAAATGAGCTTTCTTCCTGCTGCAAAGAAAATGGAAAAGCAGCAGCCTTGGCAAAATATTGGGTTATAGTCCTCATGTAGAAAGCCCCAAATGAACGCTGAATTCTATAATTCTCTATATTGGGTGAGTACAGACATCGCCAGCCTTGAAGATGCTCCACCCTCAAAGGCAGCATCTGAGAATCATTCTGAATAAATGAAATCCACCCTAATTACCATGTTAATGACTCTGGTTGTGGGTGCAGGTGGGGTGCTCCTGAGCAGGTGTCCTTTGCTCAGTCCTGCATTGTCTAGGTGCCCATAAGCAGGTGCTGGGTCACCCCTGAGCTAAATGGGAGGATGGGGTGAGCAGGGGAAGGGGAGTTGGTAGGACTTCCGAGCTAAGCCAGATCAGACACTGTTGTGCTGGGCTGCCTCCCCAAGCGATGGCTCATCTGGATTCACAGACCCATGAATTTAAATCCACCACCTCCAAGCTGGTACCCTCCAGATGGGTTGGACTGCAGCTCCCGGCACCCGCCAGTCAGCCATGTAGCTTGGGGAAGGCTGATTTAATTCATCATGGCGTCCAGGCATGGCATCCTAGATGCCTTGCTGCTCAGGCTGTGGTGCAGCGTGAAGCTCAACGCTATGGCAGCGTGTTGATTACGACTGCCAGTGGGAGGAGAGGCCCGGTCAGGTCCAACTGGCGTGGCTGGTTTCTCGGTGATATTTACTCCTTACGTTTCCAGTACCGCCCCAGTGTGCCAGTTCTGGCTGCGAGGGATGAGGAGGACTTCCCTCCAGCAGAATCAGGCTTTTATTACAGGGTGGAAAGGGAAACGAGCCACACCGCGCGTGACTTTGGAAGACATACCACGCCTTGCACCTCGCCGATGCGCAACATCTCCTAGGCCTGCCAGATGATTCTCTATCCACCTTTCAGCCAATGAAGTTGGTCAGTACCAGGGTTGGGAAGAGGCACAGAGTAAGTACTTTTCCATGTGACACGTAATGAATGTGTAGAATCCGGTGCAGGATCCTAACTTAAGGTGTAATCTTGCACATGGTTACACAGAGGTGGCCGGGCGTGATGGGAACAGAATAAACCTGCATAGACTTGTGCCTTCAGGTGTTTCTTGTTCAAAGAAGTAGACAAGTTCTTGGAGATCGTTCAAGTGGTTGTCAGCTACAATGGAGCCTCCATGTTTAGCAGCAGTGTATCTTGAAATACTATAGGTTGAGGCGAATGACAGGCGCATGCTGCTGTCTTTTTGCTTCTGCACTGGCATGCTGAACCTCTTTTAGAGTGAGAACCACATTCAGTCTCTCTGAGGTTTCCCCAGGGCTTCAGAGGAGGGGCCAGTCAACCCAGTGGGGCCCGAAGCACCAGCATTCTGCTTGCTTAAAGTGATCGGTGGCAGTAACTGAGCCTCTGTTGGAGGTCAAACATGGAAAAGACCTCAACAGAGGCCCTCAAGTTGGTGGGGTGTAGCGTTATGTTGGACAGGGGGTTTGTAGTGTTCCCAAGCACAGGGCTGAAAGGCAAAAGGGTTGAAGCCAAAATTCCTGCATTTTTGACTGAAAGCTTTCACTATCAGTAACTAAGCCTGAGGGAGAAGCTTTTCAACCTTTTGATAGGGGTGGTGGTGGGGAACACAACCGCTGAGAAGCCACAAAACCTGTCAGGGGGGCGGGAACCAGCTGCGACAAGAGAAAGACACTGTCTTGAGATTTTTTGAAAATAACATGATGGTATAGAAAAGAATTAGATAAACAAATAACCAACAAATAAGAGGACAGGGTCTTTGGAGGGACCACAGAGGAGGCTGGATTTGCCCTCTGGCCCTGAGATTCCTTGGAACATCAGCATGCAGAACTTAGTGGGAATTTGGTCCAACCCTCCTCTGTTGTTTTTGGGAAGACTGAAAAAGACATGCAGTGCCTCAGCTGCAAAGCTGAACAAGGTTCCCGCTGGTTGTGGCTGTGAGTGGGTGGAACCTAAAAAAGCCTCGTAATTTTGGTGTTTCCTCGTCCAGAAACATCAGATGGTCTGAAACAGGGCAGTGAGATCATTAACAGGTAGGTTAGGTTGAGGGATGCAATAACCCATTTAAGGCCACCTAGAGAATTTAAGGCTTCATTCCCCTTTGACATGGTATTTGGGAGGTGTGAGGACTTGCTTTTGTGATCATAGACTTCATCACCTGCACTGGCTTTCAGTCCATTTCCATGTCCAATTGAAAGTGCTTGTAATCCCTTTAACACCCTCAGCAGCTTAAGGCAAGGATCATCTTAAGGTTAGAATGTGAAGGACTGTTGCCTCGCATATATACTTGCGTAAACCCTGACATAATCTTCAGTCAGGTACCTCTGCCGAATGATGTGAAGCAGGTTACTCCTAGAGGGAGGGACTTTTCAACAGTGGCACCTCAGTTGTGTCTTTTCCATAGAGGCCCACTGGGCATCTCCATTGTGGTCCTTTTTATTGCTCCGGGTCTTTTTAGTCATCCAGTTCTGAAAACTGTGTTAGTATTCTTTTGATCTCTTGCACAGCTGCCAGCTTTTTAGCTTTAACTTTAGCTTTAATCTGGTTTTCTTTGGCCATCTTAGCCTCTTTTAGTTTTGATGCTCTGCTTTATATGTAATGGCTTTAAGCATTATTTTATGAATTACTCAGACGGCTTCAGCAATTAAGTGGTATCGAAATGAAATGGAATAAATTAAAAATGCAGGAAGTGAGCCAATATGTTAAGAAAGATGAGGGTGAAAACCAGGCAGATCTGGGTCCAAATGCCACTTCCCTGTTCTAAGAGTCCATTTCTATAGCACATTAGTCTTCTACCACCAGCATGCCTGATATTTCATAAATCTTTTCTCCCTTTTAGAAGAGCCTGCTGCAGAAGAAATTTATTTGGGTTCAGCCATTCAACAACTTTTGCCACCAATTCACAGCCTTCCAATTATCTGCCGGTTCCAGAATGTTCAAGGAATATTTCCAGTACAAAGGAATCAGCTTTCCTCAAATCATCTACTCAGAAAAAGTGCTGCAGATGGTAGAAAACAATTTCCAAGTTCGAGATGATGACATTTTCAACGTCACCTACCAGAAATCAGGTACTCTCAGAGATGACTGGGGTAGGAGAGTCACCTGCGTCTGTGTTGGCAGCACAATCCTATCCATGTCTACTCAGAAGTAAGGCTCACCAAGTTCAGTGAGCTTTACTCCTAGGTAAACAATCTTGTGATTTAAAACAAGAACCACCAAACATTCTTAAAACCTGAAAATGGTATTACAAGATCAAGTGACAAAAGCAGTCAGAATATTTAAAATCTATTAAAACCAAAACAAGACAGATATTTTATTTTAAAATGTGTTGAATTTGCTTCAGTCCCAGAGCCAAATTCCATTTCAGACAAGCTCTCAGGGCCTGCATTCCAGCAATGGGTGGAGCTCCAGTCTAAATTGGTAGGGTCAGCATTCCCAAACTATCAGTGTGCATTTGCTTAACCCATTTCCTACCAGTAGTTAAGCCTTAAGAAAGGCATTTCAACCTCTCTGAAGAAGAGAAAGATGCACAGAGGCCAAGGAGCCAGCAGTGATGGGGAGAAATGCGGTGGAGTCAGGAAAACATTTCTTTTTGGGAACATCAGAGAACAAGACTGGGACCCCAAGAGTTTAGATCTGGCTGTTTGGTCCAAGTTCTGGCCCTTCTGTTTTAAAATGCTGGCATCGCTTCATACCATAGAAGGGACGGGAACGAGAGTGAGATGGGTAGTTAGAAACGCAAAGAGCATATACAATATTTGTGGCGTGCGTGGATAGGGAGAAGATTGTCTCTCTGGCTTCCATATTACTGAAAGCACTAAAATGAATGGACCACATTGATACATTAGAAGACAGATGTGTCACGGCTGATTTTGTAAGATGTGATACTGCTCGCCGGTTTATTTAGACAAATCCAGAGGGGCCAGATGTGTCCGTGGATGCTTACCTTCCTGGATCAACAGAACCTCCGTATTCAGCAGCTGATCTCTAACCACCCCATTTTGGTTGACCAGAGAAGTAAGGCTGTTGCGGGCACGGTGGCCTCTGAGAAGCATCAGTGGGAATGCGGGAATGGCCCTGGGCAGGATGGGCCATTAGTCACAGGGCTCTTTTTACATTCCTGCGTGGAGAGAAGCTGCACATCTGGAACCTCTGTCCCTTTGAACCTGATGATTAAAAGTGCCCTGAGCCGAACTGGGCAATCACAGCCAGACTGCAACGGCTGTTGTGAAACGAAAGGAAGACATTATCCTAGTGGCTATACTGTGACAGATCTCCTGAACTGGCCAGCTGGAACATCTGATCTGACTTCCCTAAATTTTAAATTTTGATAGGGTTAAAATAGTTATGGCGCAATAGATATTTAAGCCAACACTGTAGTTTGAAGATGTGTGGTGCAGCCCCCTTGCTGAAGCTAAGCAGGTTGTGATCTAGTCAGTGTTTCGATGGGAGCCTATCTCTGAGCTTAGAAGGTTGGGATGACTAAGAGAATCATCATGTGTGTGCAAACAGAAGCCCAGGTTTAACAGATTGATTTATTTACTTATTTATTTAGAGAACTTCTATGCTGCCCCATTCGCCGAAGCCTCAGGGCGGCTCACAATCATAAATAAATAAACACAATATAAAACAGTATAATTTAAGTCGCCCTGGCCAAAGAATAACATTAAATTAAACCAAATTAAACATTAAATTAAATTAAATTAAAGCAGGTCAAATTAAACCCTGCTTTCTTGAGTTGGCTTGGGGGCTCCTTCTTGGGGAGAGTGTGGATGTTGGAGATCTTAAGTCTCATCTTCTTAGGGACCGTGTGGATGTTGGAGATCTTAAGTCTCATCTGTAGCAACGGTGACCCTGGCTGGTGCAGAACAGTGCCCAACTGGGACCGGGCCCCGTGGTTTGAGACGGTGGTAGGATACAGAACGGCTCTAACCAACAAGTCACCGCGCATTATAAGCTCCCACCTGCCAGCACAGCTTTTTGCAAAGTCCTTCTTCAAATCCAAAGCCAAGGTAAGGGAAGACTCTCTGTCAAGATACCCACCTCCCACCGTTTTGGTATCCCTTTCATCACTGTTCCTGCTAACGGCAAACTCAAGCAGTGGAGTGCTGTTGGGACTGGAATCTCAACAAGCAAACTGAATAATATCTGCCTGCTCTGGTGAATCCCAAGGGATGCAGAAATACAATTTTTAAAAATACAAACAAGGAAGGAAAGAAAAACAGAGCCTAGCGTGGACTGAGAATGCTCAGTAACTTCTGGGAGCCGGGAAATGATAAGCGTCAGTTGCAAAAGAATGAAGGAAAATGGAGCATGAGTTGGTTGGATCAAGCCCTTACAGCTTGGTGTATCCCATGGCTGGCTGGCTGGAGCAAGGGACCAGCACCAAGGGTAGGCATGGTGGGGCAAATGTCAAGGGCCGGTGCCTCAGCAGGGGCCCAAGGGCAAGAGCCTCTTGGAGCGGCTTCTCCTCGTCATGGCAACCTGCTGGCCCACCCACCTCTCACTTTGGCCCAGATTATTGCAGTAGTGAGAACGAGCGGTGTGTGCAGTACGTGCCACGATGCTTTGCCTGTAAGTGAGTGAACAGTACCTGGTGAGCAAGGCGGCAGAGAGAATGAGCAACTGCTGACAAGGGTGTGAGGAGGTAGATCCCCTGAGGAAGGGGCCCGCAGCCTTGCCCTCCAAAATGTAGGGCCAGCACCTGCTGGAACACTGAACAGCAGCACTTGCGTTAGAACATGAGGTCCCACTGCAACACTGCAGCTACCTCTGGTACAAGGCCCGATTTCAGCCCATGGCTCTGTTCTTTTCTGCAGCCCTTCACTCTAATTTCAGCAAGGATCCAGACAGTTGTGAGATCAGTTTCAAATGGCTTGGCTCCGTTCTGTAAACCAAGGAAAGGGCTGCATGGTCGAATTCTGACACTGGACAGCAAACATTGTAGAACTATAGGATTAAAATGTATGTTTCCCTGCCCACCGTCAGTGACAGCCATGGAGGAGTTGGAGGCAGAGATGTTAAGCCATTTTCACTGAGGCCTGTTCATCTGTGTCATCCACCTACCATTTTCATACAACTGGGCCGTGTTTCTGTTTTCTGATATTGCATTTTATTTCCCACCCCTGACAATGCCTCCTCCACCTTCTGTCAACAGATCATCTACACAGTTAGAAACCCCAAGGATGTTTTAGTCTCCCTCTATCACTTTGCCTCAATGTTTCGCCCCTATAAAGACCCTGGCACCTTGGATCAATTTCTTGAGGGCTTCCTAAAAGGAGATGGTGAGTGAATGGGTGTGAACTGGTAATGCTTTTCTCCCTTCCTGAGGTTTAGAGCAGGGCTTGGGAACATGTGACCCTCCAGAGCTTAAGGACTGCGACTCCCATGAGCCAAACCCAGCACAGACAAAGCTGGGGGACAAGGGAGGGGGGAGGGTTGCATCCCACTAATATTTGGAAAGCCACACATGTCCCACTCCTGGTGTAGAGGGTCACCCTTTCTCCTTCCCTCTCTGTGCCCCCGGACATATTCCAGGTCTTAATGTCCCTGCTTGTGGTTGTAGTGCCTTTTGGATCTTGGTTTGACCATGTTAAAGGCTGGATGAACTTGAAGGACAAGGAAAACTTCTTCTTCATCACATACGAGGAGCTGCAACAGGTTGTTACTATGTTATTTTGCTCATAAATACAGCTTTGCATTTTGCAAGCAGACGTTCATCCATTGGGAGCGGAATGTACCTCCCTTCGCTCAGATCGCCACAGCCTGAAGGTCACTGACAGTGGGGGAAAACTATTCCCACACCGTTCTCTCTATGGCACGCAGGACGGGTGGCTGTCTTGGCCATGTACTCTTGGCTGGGACAAACCTCTTGCTTCAAAGGTTCAACAGTGCAAAAGGAAACATCCCCGTCTTGTATTTCTGGTGAACGGAAGTTGGCTTCCTCCAAGTTAGACTGCTGACTGAGGTCAAGAGGCGGTTATCCCTTCTGAAAACTCATGACATTTTAAAAAGTCCAGTTTTAAGATTTTACTAGGCTTGACTACATGTAAACATGGATCATCTTTCTCTTTGTATTTCTGTGACTGAGAGAGAGTTCATGCCTGAAGTCCAAAAGTCTTTCTTTACACAATCTCCAAGGGTGTAGAGTTGCTAGTCTGTCGTAGCAAAATCAACAAAGGAACTTGTGCGGCCTTAAAAACTTATCCGGCATAAGCTTCCTGGACACAATCTGTTCCCTTTGATGCATCTCTCCTCAACCCATTGCATTTTGAGGCTACCGGTTCATCCATTCAACAGTGTCCACAGAAGTCTAGACTAGAGAAAAATGTGCTAGTCTAAATGTGCCAAAAGGACCTTTGTTGTTTTGATATATAGAGCGATGACTAACAATGGCCGTTATCCTTTTCAGTGGAGCCTTCACAATTCTTGTAAGGGTAATTAAGCTGAAAGAAATGGGGCAGAGAAGGACCACACTTGGGAATGGACAGCCATCAAGTGGATGAGAGGACGCTTTAAGCTCAGGATGGCTTATAAGCTACTCCAGGTTTAAATTGAGTCTGTCTCTCCAGGTACCCAAAAACAGTCAGCACAGAATGTCCTGCGTTCCCTCCTCTCCCTCGTCCTCCTTTGAGTATGCCAGAATTACTTGGAAATGGGAGGAAGCTGATATGTATTGTAAGCTGTCCTGAGATGCTATGCATAAGGGTCGGCATACAAAAGTTTTAAATAAATGACTTTAGAACAATACATATTGAACTCCCTTTCAGACCAAATGAGGTGCCAGGGCCAAGTTGCTGAAAATTATAAGGAAGGATTCGGGAAATAGTGTTTGCACCCCTCTTCAAACAACAATTCCCAAAGCTCCAGATGGGCATCTTTTGTTTTGGAAGGGCCAAGAGAGCTTAACATGATGTGAAACATTTTCAGTTGCATGTGGAACGGTTTGTCTTTCAAGCTGCACTGTCTTTTTGTGCTCCCTTCCCCTAGGACTTGCGGGGAAGTGTTGTCCGCATTAGCCAGTTCCTGGGCAAGGACTTGGACGATGCAGCCGTAGACGCCGTGGTGGCCAATGCCTCCTTCGAGGCCATGAAGAGCAATAAGATGTCTAACTTCTCCCTCTCGCCGCGCTTCCTCATGAACCAGAAGAAGAGTGCTTTCCTTCGCAAAGGTGACAGGAGGGCCGGGGTGCGGGGCAAGCAGCCTGCCCTCGGGGTGTGCCTAAGTTGGGGACAACAGCCACCCACATCCGAGCACACCAAGGTCGCAACATCCCCCAGCAAACTCGCTTGCCAGAAAGCCCAGGGGCTGCATCTTGGCCTGGCAGGCTCCATAGGGATTTCTTCCCCCTTTCTGGTTCCCACAGCAGCTTACTGGGATCGCTCCAATATGAATCACCCTCTCTTGGTTGCTAGAAATCAGCAGAGCCCCCCTCTGCTGTTTCTGGGTGACTGCCTTCCTGAACCCAGTGCCCTCCAGCTGTGCTGGACTGCAGCTTCCATCATCCCCAGCCAATGGTCTGAATTGCTGGGGGATGTTGGGAGTTGGCATTGTAACACATCTAGAAGATGCCCTGTTGCAGGAACCCATTCTATTCTTTACACATTTCAGGGGCACATGCCTTGCCTTCGATCGAGTGAGTCGGGGGGCTTACAATGGATTGTAATAACTCATGTGTACAGCTAACCACGCAACCCAGCATCCCTTCATGCTGGGCCAATGGGGCGGGGCAAAGTGTGCTTCCCTTCGGCTCTGCAATTTGTCTGGATGAATGGTCCATGGGTGTGCTCTGCTCTGTACGAAGTCGGCTCTTCCTGCACATTTGCTGCTTCCTTGGCCATCCTAAGAATCTAAGAACTGCTTTGCTGGATCAGACCAAGAATCCAGCTAATTTGGCCGATTGATTGGACGTTCTTAGGTAGCAGTATCGGCAAAGCCGAGACAGACAGAGGTCCACTTTTTAGCTAATGTGGCTCATATGATTGCCAGATTAATGCAAAACAAATGTGTCTACCCCTTTAACAACGGCTTGGAAACTTCAGCTGGTGCTGAATGTAGCTGCCAGGGCCGGGTGGCCAAAGCATATGATACTGGCTGGGTACCAGCCACCTTGTGTGGTTCTGGGTCCAGCTGCAAAGTGCCGGCATATCCCTTTAAAGCCCTACGTGGCAGGACCAGTTGACCACCAGGACTGCCTGCATCCATGGGCATCCATTTAGGCTCTGTTAGTAAGCCCAGTTAGGGTGGAAAGACAAAAGACCAAGGCTTTTCCTCTGGTGCCCCACCTCCTTCCCTGAATGTTTTCCACAGGCCTTAAAATGCTGAGTGTTCCAACACACTTTTAAACGAATAGATGTTCATTTTTAGTTCATTTTAACCCTGTTCTTTCAAATCTTTATGCTGACTTTTAGATTGCTGCATTTATATTTTATTGTTTAAAGTGTTACCTTTCAGCCAGAAAGGCTCCTGGAGCGGCTTACATATAAATAGTAATACAAGACAGTCTGTGCCTACAGGCTCACTATCAAAAAAGACATGACACACAAGGAGCAAGAAATAAGGAAAAGGGAAGGGGGGGGGGATTAGATCTCAAAGCAGGGCTGTTCAATGGCCCTTCTTCCTTCCCACTCAGCTTTCTCAGCATCGTCTGCTGGAATGGCTGCCGGCAGTGACACTCTAATAATATTTGAGGTAAATAAAAATGAGAAGGTGGGCACCGTCGCAGCGCCGGATTCCACATGTTGTTCACAAACTGCTTCAGGAAAAACTTCCTCCATCACATCTGCCCCATTTCTAATAGGATTTTGTCTTTGTCTTTACTTTCCAGGGATCTCCGGTGACTGGAAGAATCACCTCACCCCTGCGCAGAGTGAACACTTTGACCAGATCTACCAGGAGCGCACACGAGACCTGAGCGTCACATTTCCATGGGACAAAGAATGAAGCCTGCTTTCCCTGCCCATTCCCTCCCTCACTGGACTGATTAATGACTTGGCAGGATACTAATTGTCTAGCACCACAGGCCGTAGATTAGTGGGAACATCTGGGGTGGGGCAGGCAGAAGTAGAGCGCACGGATGGGGAGCCGGGGCTCTTGGAAGCAAGTGCGGATGATTCCGGAAGTGACCACACTACGGCTGGAAAGTCTCAGGGCATGGTATGAAGGTGTGCGATGGAGCGCCTTGCCGTAGCCATGGCAGGCCCGGGTAGGCCAATGCCTGGATGAGAGGGCATCGGATGACCCTGCATGCGCCGTCTAGGTGGAAGAACAGCGGGATGTTATGGTAATCAAAGCAAACAAATAAATAAATAACCAGTGGTTGAAGAAAGAAAGACACCTTGGCAAGGGAGTTGCCAATAGCCTCTCTTGGGGAACGAAGGCCTTGATCTGAGTACAGGCAGTCCCCAGATTGTGAACGAGTTCCATTCCTGAGAAAACAGACATTCATCCTTAAGTCAAACTTGTATGTAAGTCAGATCACATATAGCCACCTCTCCACATTAGGTGTCAGGGCACAGGACCCCCATGACAGTGGAAAAAACACAAATATCTCTAAGCCGCCACCTCTTCCACATGCCTAAATTCACCAGTGCCTCCTCTTTGCAGCAAGGAAATGCCGGAAGGATTTCCTTCTCTGGAAGGGCAGGGCAGGAAGACTTGCTTTGCAAGCTTCCCTCTCGACCCTTTTGCTTCCTCTCTCTCCATGGTGATGACGATTTCCTGCAATATTTTTTTTAAATTAACAGGCTTTAAGGCAGTCCTTCGTAAGTAAGGATTGCTTGTAACTCAGATGTTCGCAACTCTGGGACTGCCTGTATGCATAACAGCTGCTCACTTGAGATGCTGGGCTGGTGCTGATGGGAAAATGGGCAAAATCACAGGGGGTGGGACAGGAAGAGCGAGGGGCAAGGTGTGGCTGTCAGTATTAAAAGGCAGGCAAGCAAAGGTTGAAGAAAAGTCTCATGTGGCCCCAGAAGAGATGGGAGCTCAGAAGAAGAACAAAAGGGTGAATAAGCCTGGAAGCCTAGAGAAGCAGGGATGGAGGCCAGACCGTTGTCAATAGAAAGCCCGCAAACCACACTAGTCCTCTGCGAGTTTTGCCTCTTTCCCTTCTTTCTCCCCCAGCCTGGTGCATCTTTCTGTGCTGACACTTTCTCTCAACCCTTGATAATAATACAACATTCCCTCACCTTCACAATGAAGACCTAATTCAAGAAAGGCTTCCACCAGGGGGCAGTGGAACTTCAATTTCCGCAACATCCCAGCTACTAAATTCAAGATTCATTCCATTCATACTGAAATCTTCCCTTCCTTAGCTAATTACCGCTACATGGAAACTTTGCACCTTGTAATTCCTTCTGATGCTCCAGTTTCTCTGGTTCCTGGCTTTTTGCTCTGAGAACGGCTGTTCTCCCAAGGGAACTGTATTTAACAAGATCACTCTAAGCATCTATTTTTGTCCTGGAGAACTGAAATCTTGAAGCTGTCCATGCTTCCCTCACTTTTGCCCTGTTGGTTTGCACCTACTGCTAGATTTTCTTGTGAAAATTACATCTGCCTGAATACCGTAATGCCACCAAGCATTATGTGCTGGACTTTAAGGAGTGGGGGGTTCATAGAAAGCCGCTGAATCACCACTTTTCGAGCAAACCATCAACATGGAGCTCAACAGAGCCATGTTGCAGTTAAGCCTAGGAAAGCCCAGGAGCCTTTTTTGCCCCATGGAGGCTCATGATGTGAGCAAGTGAAAAACAACTGTTTTCTGAGACTCAGAAAATCTTTCCTGCAAATTATTTTCACCTGACTTAGGCCGTGGCCCATCTAGCCCACTCATCTATTACAGGGTTGGGTTATCTTGTTGGTCTTCTTCCGAAAGCAGATCCCCCGACCTTTCCATTTTCCCTCATGGATTCTCCCGCAAGCCATGTCCCCTACAGGTCAGGGTCTGGATTGCTGGTATTACTTATTTAATTAATTCTATTTATAGCCCGCTTTTCCCCAGTGAAATCAAAGCGGCTTGCATCATTCTCCTCCTGTTCTCATTCGTAACCCTGCAAGCCTACTGCACAAAATTAAGCATCACCTCTGTAACTCTGGCCCCCTTCTGCTGTGGCCAAGCCCAGGGCTGGGCTGGAGACACCCCCCCACCCGCCTTGTATTGCAAAAGCTGGTGGCTTCCAACATAGACCAGATCTGTGACAGATCTTTCCCAGATCTGTGACCCAAGAGCCTTATAATTCAGAGCAGGCAGACTTTAGGCTCATGGGATCCAGTTTGTCTCCTCGCTGCTCGGCTTCCAGAACTAAGCTCCAATCAGAACTCATTACAAAAGACAGGTGCTTCTGATTAACAAACTGTGCCCCCAGCAACCTGTTTTGGTTGTAAAGTAAATGGAGCCCAAAGTCCTTTCACATAAAAACTAAGTTTTCTTCCATTTCAGCAGCATGATAGAGGGGAAGGCAGATGGAGTAGTTTGTTGTAGTTCTTGATACACGGGGGAGAGTCAGAAGTCTTGCCCCTGCAGGGCATATTGCCCAAGATCCGAGCTACCTTCTACCCACGGGTTTTAAACAGAGATGCTGGTGCCTGACGTCATGGACCTTCATTTTGCAAAGCACGTGCTGCACCTCTGAGCTTTGGCTCAGTCTGTCCTTAGGGCTACATCAAACACCTTCCGAAAAAGCCCCATTTTAATTGGCAGTGCTAGGCTGCACGGGCATTGCTTCGGCTTAGAAGGGGTGTGGTATGGGGCGAGCAAAGTGGGCCCCACACGATGCTTGCTCAGCACCCCCTATGGCATGTCCGTCCATGAGATCTTTGCTGACTTGTGGGCCACCCCTCCCTGGGGCAAAGGGGGCAGCGGTGGCGAGGCCCGGCAGGCTTCTGTGCCACGCTTCCTGCTTGAAGGTCCCCAGTCAAGGGGCAGGTGCTGGACCCCTGGGAAGAAGCGGCCACCTTTGCCTTTTTGGCACCACAGTCTCTCCGCTCAGGCCTGTCACCACTACTGCCCTTCAGGTGCCAGGACAAGATGTTTGCATCCTCCCCGTCCTTCTAAAGTTGTTATTTTTAAGTCTTGTACCGTATTATTATTGTTGTGTTTTTGTAAACTGCCTTGGAAGCATGGCTGAAAGGATGCATACACTTTTCAACCCCTGGGCACATGTATCATCTCTATGTGCAGAGGCTGCTGGTTCTATGCTATTTATTCTTACAATCATGCCCCACCTTTCCTCCTCCAGCCCAGAGTAGTGTGCATGAAAGTCACCCCATTCAGTGGTACAGACTGTGGGAAGGAGCTGCACTGGCACCGGGCCTGATCCCATACCTGCACTTAGACCACACCAGGGATAATGAACAAGTGACCACCAGGTGTTCTGGACTACAACTCCCATACTCTCCCAAGTGCCATACTGCTAGAACTGAGAGACACATGCTTCCCACCCTCATCTACATGAAAGTAACATTTGTCCAGCAGTTGGTTGGGGGTCGGGACATGGGCAGCCAGAGACAAGGCAAGAGAGCAGCAGAGACACCGGGACCCGGACAACAAAACTTCAGCAAGACAGAGCCCAGAAGTAGGGTTTAACAGAAAATCCAAATTGTAGTCCAGGTACAGGCTGAAGTCAGGAACCAGAAGAATGCATGAGGGCAGAACAAGGACGTGGTCAGGAGCAAGCCAAGCTTGAGAAGCGGGAGGACAAAGGGGGTGCAGGTACCTTGGACAGACAATAGGGCAGGTGGCCCAGCATGGTGGGAAACAACGAAAGACAAGATACCCAAGACAACAGGAACCAGATGCAGTAAGAGTCAGGCAAGATACAGGAGCTGAACCACAACCCACAGGAAGCCCTGTGTTAATGCACAAGACAGCGAGGCAAGATGTATGTCAGGCAAGAGGCAGGCACAACAGCAAGGCTGCATGGGAAGGCAGGAACTAGGAGCAGGAACCGTCAGGCAAGATGCAGGCCCTGCAGCAAGCAGGAGGACCTGTGCCGCTGAGGCAGCAGGGCAAGGTGAGGCAGGAAACAGGAGCAGGCACAGCAGCAAGCAGGAGGGCCTCCCTGGCTGAGGCCAGTTCTGGAGGGAAGAGCTTGCCCTTCTTATATAGCACTTCCTCCAGGACTCCCAGCTGGTGCTTGTCCATAGACTGAGAGCTCCAGCAGTTTCTGGGACCAATCCTGCAAATCTGGGGGTGCTTGCTCTGGTTCTAGCAAGGAGGGAAATGGCCAGGTATGATCCTTTCACTGGTGAGTTTTACTGCCTTTAAAATGTTCACTTATGAAAGAAAAACTATGGGAAAGGTTTTGTTTCAGAGAGGAAAGTATCTCTGCACATGTGAACTCACCCCCCTCCCCCTTTGCGCTTTAAATTCCCCCCTCCCCCCATGCACACCATTTATATGACAAATTCCTATTGACCCAAGTTAGGATATCATGAAGTCCAGATTTGGACCTGGATTCATTGAAAGAAATTCCATTCAAAGGAAATCAAAGCTTGTTTTGAAAATTGATTTTAATTAATAATAATAATAATAATAATAATATTCATTCGTATTCAAAAGGTGGCTTCATTTGGCAACAAAATCCTTCCCTCTCCTGCTTCCCAGCCAAGGGTCTTAAAAGCTGTTCAGAAATCGTCACGATGTCCCTGCGCATCGTCTGTTCTCCCAACCCACACAGGATGGACTGAGGATGGGAAGGGGACTCTTGTTGGTATTGTCCACCCCAGATTCTCTCCTGTTTACACAGAAAGTGGGGTGAAGCTCCATGTGTATGATCCCCCCCCCAAATGAATGAAAGGAACTCGGGGTCTGTGAGAAAGTCCTGCATGTTCACCCCACCCCCTAAGCACCTTGAGGTTTGGGGAATTAACATTTGGAGGAAACAGTCCTGCTTTCATTTACTGTGTCCCATGGCCCCAGGGAACACCCAGATGACCCACCTGCATTTTTATGTCTGCCAAATATTCTGAGGGCTGTGTGTAGCACTTGGGACACACATATCTGTC
The DNA here is from genome assembly GCA_023646645.1 of Varanus salvator macromaculatus. Classification (NCBI taxonomy): domain Eukaryota; kingdom Metazoa; phylum Chordata; class Lepidosauria; order Squamata; family Varanidae; genus Varanus; species Varanus salvator. The sequence continues at coordinate 2,863,853 of JAIXND010000781.1, forward strand.
CAGCATAGACTGCTTGGACAGCCCAAACTTTGGGGTACATTCTTTCTCCCTAGCCTTTGGGATTCACAGATATGTTGCATCTGTTGAAGTCTGCAACAAAAAGTATTTTGTTTGGGAAAGCAGGGAGGTAATGTCAGAAGGCAGCATTCTAGTCCTCAAGCTTCAGGGGCTTCCGACTCCCTTTTACAATACGGCTGATCAGTGAGCAGCATGCCACATTCTGCTGATAAATAGCCTTGGGCACATTGTACCGCAGCTCCAGGAGCCATAATGGGGTGAATGCCTTCCAAGGCACCCTTGAGGCAAGCTGTCCTGTGCTGTGCACACTGGCTCCCTTTTTAATTCCCTTTTGCATGGTGGGGGACAAGCGAGTCACCCAGAGGTGGGAGGTTGTAGCTTCCTCAGTTAGACATCAAATTTTGAGGGAGCCACAGCCACCCCCAAACATTCAACAGGAAAAACGTGCTCCGACAGGCTTCAGCTACATGACAGTTTTAGGAGGCCGTGTACCATCAACTGCAAAAGAGAAGAAAAACATCATATAGTGTAAGGATCTTGTCTCTGGTTTCCTATTTGCCAGGTTCAGGAAATCTTCCTCTTCTGACCTCTTTCTTGGGAAAACCATTCTCCCACTTTTGTTTTGGTCAAATTGCAAGTTACATTAAATGCGTCTTTACATTTAAGGTTGTTTGTTTAAATTTAAGGTTCAGTGAATCTCTCTCTCTCTCTCTCTCACACACACACACGCACTTTAATAGGAAAGATGTCCCTTAATGGGAAAGATGCCCCTTTGTGTGTGGGAGGTATTCAGTGTCTTTCAGGGGATGAGTGAATTTTGAGAGTGGGGAAGGCAGCATAACCTTTAAATGTCAGGGGACTGAAGGTTTCCATTTCTTTTGCAACAATGAAAAGACAGCCGCCCAGCCGCATTCCTGCTCCTGGGAACAGCCATATTTTTGCCCAACCCACTCCTGAAAATAATGCCACTCCATGACTCAGGAAGGCCATCTGAAGCAGTAGCAAGGCTGGAGGAAAGAAAAATCTCCAAGCAGCTTTTATTTACGCGTAAAGGTAAAGCCACTCCTCTGAATTTTCTTAAAATTTACCCACAACCTTAAACATAAGCTTTTTGGCTCGGCTGAGTACTTCAGTCTAGCACCCTTTTAATTTCAGCTACCAGTGCTTCCAGATTAGACTTTCACACTGCGAAAACTAGCTTTCCTCTGGGGCTAATTTCATTAGGTCTGTGGCACAGGAGGAAATTGATTTTATTTTTATCTTTGTGGATTTTTTCCCCTTTGATTTCACACAGCCTTGACTAGTACTTAGAAAGGCAGGACAGAATTCTGAAAAGAAGGAACAATTGTGGTGCTCAGTAAGTGGACCAGTATTGATGCCTAGCGGATCAGGCCACGGAAGAGCCACATGTGGGTTTCTAAGTTGCATACCGTGTAGCCTGTAGTTGGCCCCTTTGCAACGCCGAGTGGGGCGCCGTGGATCTCGGTTGCCCCGAAGGCTTCGGTGTAATAGAGGCTGCAGGGGTCTGGAGTTGTCACTCATGCTCCGGAAAATCTGGGAAGGGAGGTTCTGGCTGAGAAGACGGAGGGAGTGTATCTGAGGAAGAGAGTGGTGAGAGAAGGAGACAGGAACAATAGGCCATATCAGGACTCCTAGACTCTTAGGCTGGAGCTGCGGGGCGGGGGGGGGGGGCGGTGTATACAAGTCTAATCGGTCGAGAGAGAATGAGCAGGGGACAAGGGAACAACTGGTTCCTCTCAGGGCTGACTGAAGACATTTTGCTGCCCGAGGTGAGGAACAAGCACAAAGACGGCCTTCAACACGGATGATGAGCTGGTGTGCTCCCCTGCACCTCCCCTGCACCCCTGTGGGTTCAGAGCAGGCTTCCAGGCACACCTGGGAAAGCAAAGGGCAGATGAGAAGATTTGTCCTGAGCTCAGAGAGGCCCTTCCTCAGGGGTCCTACCTGTACAGAGGTAATGTTGATGGGTCGGTCAACAAGGATCCAAGTGGCCGTTTCATAACACGGAGGGGTTGACATGGATCCTTGGTAAGTGATGAAACCAAAGGTCTCGGGGTAAAGATCTTCAAGGCTCAGATCGTGCAGGAGGTAAGCATCGTCTGCAGGAAAAGAGATCCCCACACCCACACGTACTTTAAGAACTCAAGAAGAACTCTGCAGGATTGGATCAAAGGTCCTTCTAATAGTTCAGCTTTCTGATGCCAACAATAGCCCTCACCAACACTTCCAAGAAACAGGCAAGCAAGGCTAACCTTCCCCAGTCTTTTGTGCAAAGCATCTGGTATTCAAAGCTAGGCTGGTGGAGGATCAGGTTAGATACCCTAGCCAAAAGACTTAACCTCCATTTTTTGTTTCCTATCTTTTGTTCTGATGGTGATCTCTAATTCAGAACATAAAAGACAAATGTGCCTTTTTTATCTACTTCCTCTGCATTGTTCACACTTTTACAAAATCCTACCTTATCTCATCTGTCCATCCCCACAGCATTGTCATTCTCCTTCCTGGTCTTATCCATCTTGTCCTCTGATATATCTCCACCCCAATTTCCCTCAAAACAGTCCAACTCACTCTTATATGAGATCCGGGTAATGGTTTCCCTGTTCAACAGCCTGGTTAGGAATGGATTGGGACTTGTTCCGATCTGCAGACAGAAATCAAATCAAGGCTTTGGTTCTTGTTCTCCACCAGGGTGAAGTCTGATGCCCCCTGGAGGTGAAGGATGAACTCACATTGGCAAAGATGGAAATGACAGCCAAGCCGTTGGGATTGCGTGAGGCTTCTGAGATGTTGGGGTAGAGCTCTTGGTTGTAGTGGATCAGCTGCACCTAGAGGTGAGGAACGAAGGAGAAAGCAAAGTGCTAGCACTTGGAAAGAAGACTTGCTTTTAGCCGGCATAGAGCAGTTTATTTAGTCCTTGCATTAATCACCTGCCCTTTTTCCAAGGAGCTCAGGGCAGGACAAAGGCTTCTCTTCCTTCCCCAGTAAAACCTCATAATAACCCTGTGAGGAGGCAAGGTTTAGAGAGAAGGTATTGCTTCATGACCACTCACACAGTCGCATGGCTAAGTGAGGACTTCAGCCTGGATATTCCCAATCTTAATCCACTCCTCTAACCCCATGGAGAATGAGCCTTTGGCTGCAGCTGGATGAACTGGGTCAGGGCCAGCATCACAGGTAGGCATGGTGCTGAGGTCCTGCACCCCACAGACAAGAACCCCCTTGACTAGCCCCTTTTCGACCACCTGCCTCTCGCTCTGGTCTAGACCACTGAGGGGATGAGAAGTGCAGCAGCCATCTTGCAGTGCTGAAGTGGCAGTGCTGAAGAAGAGGCGGAGGCGCAAGAGCAGCTCGTGACCATGGCACCGAGAAGGCCGATGCTCTGAGGAAGGGGGCTCATTGAGGGTGCCTTGCCTGGGGACCCTTCAAGGCACAGGGCCCCCAAGGCTAAGTCTGAAGGGGCAGCAGGACCACCAGCGCCCCGCATGTCATAAGATCATTTAATCTCCCCTTTTGGGTGGGGGGGGGTGAGAGGATTCCAGAAGAAACGTGTAGGTGGCCAGGAAAAAGAAAGGATGAAGAACTGAACATTGACCAAGGGGTTCCGTTGCTCCTACATTTGGTAACTCTGAGTGAATGTGGAAAGGGTGAACGGGTTGAATTGCACTGTACTTTATCATTTTATCCAAACAGAGATGTTCTAGAAATTGTATTTGGATTTTAAGTCCCCAGATCTAACTCATCCTGCAACCCCAGCAATATACTGTTAAATTCATTCAAACAGAAGCTTTGCTTACTCTGTGCTGGATGTGACCTTTTATAATGGATTTTGGTGTTGTGTGTCTCAATTTCAGCTTTTTCGGTGGTCTGGAAATACCTTAACCATGTGTGGGTAGAAGGACACGGATGTCTTTGACAGCCCATGTACCAAATTTCAGGACTCACACAGGTGTGTACAACCTGAGGGCCACCTGAGATGCACCCAATATGTGTGCACCCAAAGCAGTTTAGCTGGCATAGACAACACGGCAGGGATGCAGAACCTCAGGCCACGGAGGCTCCCAGGTGGCCATTCCCCGTCTCCCGGGCCACATCCCCTTTCTCCTAGGCACGCGAAATCATTTGGTGATTTCCTGTTCTCGATTCCCATTCCAAAATGCTAAAGTGCCATTCCCAAGGCTTAGTTACTGACGGCAAGTTTTAAATTAAAACATGCGGTGGTTTTGGCCCCATTGCTTTGCCTTTGGCCTCCGAAACGGCATTCGGCCCCTGGGCTGAAAGAGGGCCTGCTCTCCTGCAAGAGACTTCCGCTCCATTCATCCCCGGATCCTTTGCTAAGGTCATCCAAGCAAGTGGCCAAAAGCACATCTCGTGCAGCGACTCGAACGTCATCGATACGAGAGTCGTCTCTTTGTTCACCTCGGCGGAATAGCCCTCGCCGTCGATCCAGTGCTCGGAGCCAAACCCGTCCTCGCTGCCGAAGTGCAGGCGCAGCTCCTGGAGCCGGTGGCTGTAGAGAAGGGGCCCCCCGGAAACATTCACCAGTTGCAGCGGGTCTGGGCGGAAAGAGACATGCCGTCCGGTGTTGTACATGGTGCCACTGATCTGCCCGAGGGAGACAGCAAGACAGGCAAAGGCGGTTGGCTCAGAGTAAGGAAGAGGCCGACCCAAAGGCATGTGCTTTGTGCAATCCAGCCTTAAACACAATTGGCAGCATTAGCCAAGCTATCATTGCCACGGCTTCTGCCCCAGTCCCACATACTGGCCTCACCTAAAGGGCTGTTATCACATGTGCTGAGAGACTCCGTACAAATGCTCTGTTGACCGAAAATGTGCTATTTAAATGCTGCTGCTGCTACTATTGCTGATGTCCTTTAAAGGTATGTGTCCTCCTAAATCAGGGTTGCTGGTCAGATCCAGCACTCTGGGGTTTCCCATATGGCCTCCCTGCTTCCCTTTTCCCAAACTTGTAATCATTTGCTGGTTTCCCACCTTTCGTGTGCTTTCCCCCAACCTAGAAGGCTGAAATGTGGCTTCTAAGACTTAGTGACTGGTAATTAGAATGTCAAGCTAAACTAGGCTGGTATTTTGCCCCACTCATTTAGCTTTGGCCCTGCCCACCATTGGAATGCAATATGGAATTTTGCCCATGGGTTGAACGAGGTTTTCCATTCCTGGCCTGTTATCCTATCTCTACTTGATACCTCAGCAGGGCCGCTGCTTCATGTTTCATCCAGCTGAGGCATGGTGGGTAGGAAGGATAGGGCCTTCTCCGTTGTGGCCCCCATGCTGCGGAACTTCTTATTCCAGGAGATTCCTTTGGCACATTCCCCACTGGCATTCAGATACCAGGTTAAAGTATATTTGTGACATGGTTGGCAACTGAACGCCTCTCCCTTTGGCCAGTTTTTCTGATAACATTTTATCATTCCTGTTTTAGCCTTCATTCATGATCCTATTAATGGGGTCCTGTTAATGAAGCAGAAGGGCTGCTTCCAAATACAGTCATACTCAAAGTGGTCTTATGAAATTGGAAAGCCTCCCAAAATATTTAATGTGTTGAGAGTGCTTCCAGACAGACTAATAATACCAGTCAAAAGGCATTAGGCCACTACTCTGTCCTTCCCTCCTGGATGGATTTTATGAGGTAAGAAAAAAGATGGAAGAAGCACTTGGGGAAAGAAGATGGCAGGGTTATGAGTGGAAGATTATGACATCCAGACCCACCCCCACCCCAAAGGCCTTGCACGAGGCAAGCCGATTAGACAACGAAAGCTTTGTCGGTAAGCTCCCTGGGTAGGATCCAGCCCAAATCTGGAATCAGTCCAAAATGTTTTAATAGTTGTCCATACAGGCGTGCTTGGTTGCACTGAAGCCACCAAAATCAGCATGAGGAGCGGAGAAGCTGAGCAGGACTAAGGCTGTTTCCGGAGGAGGGTTTGTATCTTACCATTGCCTTACATCAAACACGGATTTTTACAGCTGGTAGTCATGTCATCATCTTCCATGTGTAACCCTTTCATGTTTTCCCTTCCTTCTTGCATCCCTTTTTTTTTCCAACCACAAAAAATCCATTAAGGAGGAAAAGCCAGAATAGCTGTACAACACCTGATAGGTGTTCAAGGTGCACCTGAAAGCACCCAACACACCACTGAGTAAGCCTGAATCCGTTCAGGCTGCAAACCTTGGTGTGGTCATTATCCGGAAAGAGCAAGTTCTGGAGAACTAATGGACTCATTCACGCACCTTCTTCCCGCCTGTGCTTAGTCGAAGTGGAGGCAGAAAGGGGTCAAACACCATTTGGCTCGTGTTAACGTCCACGGGGGACTGGCGTTTGCCAATGGCACAGAGGCTCCAAGCCGAATTCACGAGACCCCAGAATGGGGGACCTGCAAAAGAGCAATATAAAACAGATCCTGGGACTGAGTCCTGCTGGGATGGAGCCTTGAGAAACAGCCAAGGAAAACACACACTTTTATCCCCCAGTCCCTGGGGTGCAATTACAGAGAGTTGAGAGAAGGAGTGTGTCTGGGGAGGGCTTTAGCCAGACAGTGTGTGTTTGTGTGTGCTTGTCATTGTTTGACAACAACCTCCAGGGTGACTTTTTAAATATGTAGGGTCTGTGAAGCACCCTTGCGGCTCTCTCTGCCACAGCCGGTTGCATGTGCAAACAAACACTCTTGATGCGGAAGAGAACAATAAGGAAGAAAAACCAAATGTTTTTTGTTTTAAGATTTTAACATTTTGTTAAATGTTTTAACAGTCCAGTGTTAATTTTACTGCAAACTACTTTGGGCCAGAGAGCAGGTGATGGAGGCCCCAGACTCAGCTGAACATGCAAAAGTTTTCTGTATCTCAATATGCAGGCAGACATAAGAAGATCAAAACGCCGTGTCTCTGAATCCCAGCACTTCTAGAATGTTCTTGAATGCTCATTTGTGTGCGCGCACCTACCCAGTTTCATATGAATGGCAGGGAATTTTGCTCGAGGAGTGTATTTGCTTAAAGTGACCAAGCCAGCACCAAGGGAAGGCCTAAATGGGCACCTGCCAAGGCTCACACGCCAGCAGGGGTGCACTGACAGTGGACCCCTGGAGCTGCTGCTCCTCTTCCTCATTGCAACCTGCCTCTTGTTCTGCCCCAGCACTGGTGCCAGAGAGAGGGAGAGCAAGGCATGCCTCTGCTGACTCCCTTGCCAGCTCCCTGCCTCTCAAGCAAGCGATGATGATGGTGAGAGACAGGCTGAGGGGCAAGAGCAGAGCGGGCGACGTGGTGGCGGGACCCACTGAGGCAGGGAGGCCCTGAAGGCACCTTTCCACAGGCCCGCTGAAAGCTGGGGCCGGCCTCTGTGCATACATGCACCATCTGCGGGTGCATTAGTCCCACTGTGACTGTTTGCATGCCTGCGCCGAGTCACATGCTCTGGGGTTTGCGCCTTCTCTCCGTGTGTGCTTAAAAAGGAAGAGAGCGACTTATTTTTCTTGCAGCCCAGGTGATGTGTGCCAGTGCAACGCAGCGAAGCCCCGGCTGTGTCCGTCCTCACCGGGTGTTCCCCCACTTCTGTGCGCACGCAGACCGCTTCCAGCCCTCACTCCCGCTGCGCTTCACCGTGCGTTTCTGTATCCTCGCCCAGACGTGTGCACCGAATGGTTTTTCTCTCCGAAAGGGAGTGCATCCTGCCCTTTCCCCTGTTGCCCTCCCAGGCAGGGGCAGGGAGGGGAGCCTGCTGGCCTGCGCCCCCCGGCAGCGAGCGGTCCCCCCTCACCCCACCCCACCCCACCCCACCCCACCCACCCTCCCCGGCGCAGTGGCCCTGTTTCTCCCGCCTTCTGCTCGCTGCATCGCCGGAGCGGGTGAGGGAGATATTAAATATTAATGCAGCCTTTTGCAGCTGCCGAGCGGAGCTGGCCCAGCCCCCCCCACCGAGGCTCGGCACTGCGCACTGGCAGGCGCAGCCCGCTCCCGCGGCGGCCCTCCCCCCGCACCCCCACCCCACCTCTGGGGCTCCTGCGAGGCCTCCCAGCGGCCAGCGCAGGGGGCACCGGGCGGCGGGGGGGGTCACCAGCCAGGCATCTGCTCCTCTCCGGCGTCCAAATCTAATTGGCCGCCTGGAGTCGGTGCCAGCATTCCGCGCCGAGGAATCCCACATCCTGAGCTCAGAATAAATTATGCAAATTTACTCCATTTGCATGCATCTGCTTAACCGGCCTAGCTTATTCAGATGGCAAAACTGGGAGTTAGTTTTCCCTCCTGCCGCCGCCGCCACCGCAGCATTTGGAAGTTTTGCAGGAGCCAAAGCCTGGGAAAGGAAGGTGGGAGGAGGAAGAGCATATGAGGAGTTTCTGGTGGGAGGAAAAGAAATGGAGAGCGGCAAGAGAAGTGAGGGAGAAGTGGATGTTTTAAAGCAGGAGGGCAAGGCCCCAAGCGGGTCAGGTGCCCCATCATTTGACAAGGGAAATCCTCACCCAGAGTCACTCTGTTTTCTTAGCTTTATCTGCCACTTCTTGCACCGTCCAAGTTTCCTGCCATGACGATGAAGACCAGTTGCATATCTTATGAATGTGTGTAAATGACGACAACAACAACAACAACAACAACAAGGCGTAGCTGCCAGCTTGTACCCGTCGACGTTTGGCAAGCAAAACAAACGTAAACATTGCAACGCATTATCTTTTATAACAAAGTTTGCAAGCTTTCTTTTTAAGCAGACTAACATTAGGGCATCTCGGGGCCAGAAAGTGCCCTGGGTCACCGACCCTCCTGACTCAAAGAGGACCCCTCCCCCGTCCACTTACTTCGCTCCCTTTTCCCCACCATGCACCCCTTCTGTTCCTATTCCTGTTCTTTCCTGGAAGTACAGGCTGGCCTGCCAAGCCAGCTTTCCACTGGTCCTTTTTTCTGTCCTATAAATTCCTTTCCCATACATCATATTTTCAGAGCTACGTCTGAAAGATCTCCACTTAATTTGGTATTCAATGTCTTATCATGGGAAGTTTGCAGGCAAGTCTTTTTCTCATGTTTATCTTTTTAAAAAATCTAAATAAGCATTATGGGATTCACCTTTCTAATACTTTCTCCCATTATGATTTTACATTAGGAACCAGACTGGGCTTTTTGTCTTTTCTGACTGGCAAGCAGAGTTCTTTCCCGTCACTCATTACATGATCCTTCTAACTGGGCAAGCCAGGAGCGAGTCATCCTGAATCTACCTGCATGCTAAGCATGGGTGTTCTTCCACCAAGCTATGGGTCTCGCTCAGTTTCTTCTGTCCTGACTGAAAAGGCCACTCTGGACCTGGCTATTCTGCCGACCCATATAAGATCCTGTGTCTGTGAGTTCCACAGGGCATCAGACCATAGGGCATCATGCAGGAAAGGAACAGTCAGCTTCCCAGCTTCCTTCAATGGGCCTTGATATACATTCCACTTGCAAGAAATGCTGATGCAAGAGGAATTCTCTGCACACAGTCAGAATTCACAGACAGCTACCTGGGTTGGGATACAGCAGGACTCCCTTATCCACTGTCTCAGTTACCATGGTTTCACTTAATGGAGGTTGACCACCAGCCCTCCACATTCACACGACCCTCACAAAAGCAGAAAAACCGCAGGTATCTCTAGGGGAAAACTGCAAATATCTCTAGGGAACTATGCACGCTGTGCGGGGATGCCACACTCTGTCTCGATACTAGCCAGCCTCACTCATGTGTCTCAGTGGGTACAAAAACTCCAGAGATATTTGCGTTTTTCTCCCGAGATACTTGTGGTTTTTCCCATTTTACACTGATCCTGCTCCTCTAACCCTGCAATTGTAGTATTTGCTACGATCTGTGGTTTCAGGTATCTGCTGGGGGGCTTGGAAGCTATCAGCATGGATATAGGGGTCCTGCTGTATTTAAAAAGCAAATGAGAAAAGCAGTGGTAAGCCACTCTTCATTCTCTGATGCTTCACCCATCATCATCATCATCTTCATCAGTACAAGCACCAACACTCTCAGCCACAGGAATTTTGTACCTGGCACAAAGCTACCATGGAGGGTCTCCTTGTAAGCCCACCAGTCCTCGTAGGTCTTTGCAGGAACAAACTGTACTGGAGGAGGGGGGGGGAGGAGGACAGAAGAGAAAGGATTAATTAATGAGGGCAGTTAGTGCAGGAAGCAGAAGCATGGAAAGGGCAACCTATTTCTGCTTGGAACCCTGTGCATCTTTCTTTGCTGTCTTTCTTTCCTGAAAGGCTAGCACACAGGTTGTACGGAAGAGCGATTGAGGGTCATGCTGGAGTTCTCTGGGGGCAGGAACTGAGACTCCAGGCAAGTCTGTTGCAGCTCCTGCCATAAATAGCCACCCAGAAGAGCAGACCACCTGTGATGACCCAGTAGAGAGGGAAGGCACACTGTACATGTTCAGAGACACTCGGTCCCTGCTCTTACTACTTCAGCTAATGCTTGCAGGACAAGGGTCCTGGCACAGGCAAGAACAGAAGAGACTTGAACCCAAGAGGAAAAATTAAGCCTTGCGTAGCCAGGTACAGAAAGAGGCAAAGGCATAGGTGGATAGCTAGACCAAGGGGAGAAAGAGTAGAAAGAGGGGTTTCTACGAGTAAAAAGCTTACAAAGGGTGGGTGGATTTTATGGGTAGATTAGTATGAATAAATTAGGATGATCTGAAATTAATAAATTGCTCCTATATGTCTATGCCTGTAGAAAGAGATGGATGAGCAGACAGATCGCTAAACATTTGACTGGTTGCTACCCTGATTACCTTTAGCTCAGCCTAGCATTTTTTTCCAGGGGATTTCCTTTGCTTTGCATCGGGCAGCTCTTCCCCGCTCCCCCCACCCCTCCGCGCACCCCCACCTGCCCCATTCATCTCCTTCCGTCTCTTACCAGCCATACAAGTTGCTGTCAGGACCCCCAACAGGAAAATCCCCCCCAGTCTGGTCGTCATCATGCTGTAGCGGTGGGGGGGGGGCTGCCTCAGATCGGGAGATGCCCCCTCCTCAGCATCCCGCGTGGCGCCTCCGTCCGCAGTCTCGGAAGATGGCTTTCGCGACCCCCGCGATCCACGCGTGTCCGGCGAGCCCTTGTGCCTCCCCACAGACAGTCTGTATCACTCCCGAAAGCCCCCTGCCCGCTCCATGCCCCGTCTGCCGCCCGCCCGCCGAACTAATCTATCTTTCGACTCGCTCTCCTCTCCCCACACCCGCTCTTTCCTAGCTCTCTTTCCTCCATCTCTCCATCTTTCTCCCGCCCCCTCTCCAGGGGATACCCCCGTTCCCCTCCCCTCTCTTGTAAGATGGAATGGCGAGCTGGGCAAGGGGAAGGGTTCGGGGGCCCTACGAGAGGGGGGTCGCCCCACGGGGCTGCACACAGAACACCCGCGCCCCCCCGCCCCCTCCCCTCGGTCTTTCCCTTTCTTCTTTTCTGATTGCTTAAAAGATGAGGTCGGGGGACTTGAGCTGTGGGACTCCCAGCTGCGGGGGCTTTCGGGGCATCTGGGGTGGTCGCTGGGGAATAAGGCGGTTGGGGGTAGAGGGAGGCAGTCGGTATAATAATGGGATGAAATCTTGTGGAGCCCCAACTTAACTTCTTTCTTCCCCCCCGTCCCCTCTTCTCTGGCTCGCCTCTTCTTTCCGGCAGCCTCACACACTGCACCTCTCCCGAGCCTTCCTCTCCCCTGCGCTCTGCTCCCTCCTCCTTCTCCTTTCTCCTCCACCTTTCTTGTTCACCTTTCTCTCCTCGGCTTCTCTTCTTCCTTCTCTCCCGTGGCCCCTCCCTCTTTATCTCCTTCTGCCCCGAACTTCTTCACCTTTCCCCTCTCCTGCTCCCCCCGTCATTCCCCCCCCCCACTTTCCTCCCAGGCCCCCTCTCCCTTCTCTTATACCTCCTTTGCCTGCCTTTCTGTATCTTCTCTGCATCTCACAGCCTCAGCTTCCCTTTCCTTTCTTTCCTCCTCCTCCCCTCCCCCCTTCTAAAATGCACAGATCTTCTCTCTCACTTTCCCTTCCCGGCTCCCAAGGGACCCAAAGAGATGCAACTGAGAGAGGGAGAGGAGATGGGTTTTAAGGTGGATCCAGAAGAAACAGTGGATTCCACAAATCTGGCACTCTCCCCTTACACAGATGCAAGGAGAGGACATTTACCCAGGGCAGGATTTTGTGCAGGGCTGCCCCTGTGGGCGATGGGCAGGGTTTGGATCCGCCATGAACACACAGTGTGACTTTGGACCAGTCACTGGCCCTCGGCCTAAGCTCCTTTACAGGGTTGTTATGAAGATAATACGCAGAGGAGGAGCAGTAAGTAGGGTCATGGAGGGGAAGGTGTCATCAAAACATAAGATGAAGAAGTCGCATGTTGCTTGAGAAGACATTTCACGTGAATGCGGCCAAGTGATCCTTGCCACAGAAAGGGAAAATGGAAGCACGAAACAGCTTATGTACAGGGCTGATACGAGGCTGTCACCAGATATCGTCGAATTGACGCTAGCACAGGGGTTCAACAACTAGAAGATCCCTGGGTCCAATTCAGCCCCTGAAGAGTGCCGATGGTTTGTTGAAGACCTGGACAAGCAAGCGAGCAAGGGAACAAAATGTTCCGGAGAAAGTGCAATCTGTATTAACAGAAAGTTGCAGGCAGGGAGAAGAAACTGAAAAAATGGGGCGCTGCCCTTCCCAGAATGGGAAACCTGGTCGCTGAGCGGAATATTAATAGTTGTACACCCTGATTTCACAGTCATGTTGTGCAGAAGAAGAAGTTTGTGTGTGAACTGGCCCCAAGGAACCCCCGTTTCCAGCAGAACGTCACAGTCTTGGAGGGACACGGTGCCAGAAGAAGCAAATTAAAAGAATGGGCCCAGCTACTGGATCTAACACGGACTTAGCCTCCAAATTATCTTACTAACATTTAGAATGATCTCTGCTTCACCAGGAAAAAATAGTGGTGAGGATAAAATAGAACAGAAGGGTGTGAAATGCATACCTGAGGTCATTTTATGCACTTAGTGGATAAATCCAGAAAGAACGTTTGACAATTCCCAGCCTGCCCCAGTGAGATGCTGTGAGTTGAAGCCTTTTTTTCTGTTTAAACATGCATAGGGTCGCCCTCTTATGTACTGCTATCCAGTCTTTCCCCCACACTCACACTTCATCCATATAATGACCCTATGAGGTTGTTAGGTCAAGGGGGTAGCGACTCCCCAAGTGAGCTCCATGGATGTGTGGGATTTGAATCCGGGTCTCCCCAGTCCTAATGCAGCACTCTAAACCCAAGAGTGGGCAGCCTGTGGCCTGTTAGATATTATTGTGATTGCTATTGTTAGTTGCAAAGTCATGCTCAACCCATCGTGACCCCATGGACAACATTCCTCCAGGCCTTCCTGTCCTCCACCACCCCTCAGAGCCCACCCCAGCTCACACCCACTGCCCCAGTGACCCCATCCAGCCACCTCATCCTCTGCCCTCTCCTTTTGCCATCAATCGTTCCCAGCATCAGGATCTTCTCCAATGAGTTGTTCCTTCTCATTAGGTGGCCAAAGTATTTCAGTTTCATCTTCAGTATCTGGTCTTCTAGAGAGCAGTCAGGGTTGATCTCCTCTAGGACTGACCGGTTTGATCACCTTGCGGTCCAAGGGACTCGCAGGAGTCTCCTCCAGCACCACAATTCAAAGAACTCAATTCTTATTATGATTACACTTCATTTATATCCCATCTTTATTTGCCCTGCAAGGAACTAAAGTAGCTTCAAGGTTCACCTCCTCTCCATTTTACCTTACAGTAACACTGTGAGGCAGGTTAGGCTGAGAGTCTGTGTCTGGCACAAAGTCACCCAGTGGGTTTCCTGGCTGAGCGGGGACTAGAACCTGGATCTCTTGAATCCCAGCATCCTCAATGGCCAGGTTGGCTGAATTTGAAGAGAATGGGAGTCTAACAACATCCCCTCATCTGCTTCCACTCTGCATGACATGAACTTTTCCACAGAACCCAGTGGAACTCATAACTCACGTTATAGGCCATGCTTCCTGCTTCTTCAACACAGTTCTAATCTGTGGTGCTTATTCTCTGAGCATGGAACCAAAGGAGCGATTCAGGAGGAAGACTGGACGTTAAATATGGTGCTGATGTTGAGAGCCCATGGGAAATTAGTGGAAGCATGGGGTGGTTGCTAGGCAACTGCTGAGGTGCTTCCTTACTACTTCAGGTTATCTGAACATGTTGGCCAAGGGGGAAATGACACTTCATAGCAACCAGGTCATACCTATTTTTCCAACTCTTCTCTCCTCCACAATAAGATCGTAGCAGTAGCAGGAGAACGAGGCATAATGATGCTCGAACCAAGCTTACCAATGGGTAAATTGGAGTTTTATCCTTTGAGTTCCTCCAATTCTGAGCCTGCAAGAGAGGATTTGAGCACATTCCTTAGCAATTGTTTGCATTTCCTTAGGAAGACCAGCTTTGCACACCAACCACCAGGAGTGCAAACTATATTGCTTTGGTCTTAGGGCAGTGAATTCTCAACACCAATTGGCTGAGCTGCTGTGATGTCACTAACTTTCCAACAGCTTGAGAGAATCAGGATTTCAGTGACAGAATGTGTGCAGTTTAGTTCTGGTGACGGAAAGTTGTTGGTCTGGCGGTGATTAAAACTCCACACTGAACAGATGTTAAAAGCCTGGGCAACGTAGCTGAAGAAAGGATATTGAGCAGGGTTGTGAATCAGCAACTGGAAGGAATGGCAGATGGAGGAGACCAATTAAGCCATGGGAGCTTTTCCTGCAGACTTATTTGTAGTTAAGGTGCAATGCTAAGTAAGAATAGAATAGGATAGGATAGGATAGAAAGCAACTTTTTCTTCCTATCTAAACATGCAGAGGATTGCTCCCTTAGTCATCTGTAGAGGAGAGCCCATGAAATAAGTGCCAGTTAAGCTGACCATGGGCGACGTAAGTCCTAATTTATCTCTGTATCTACGACTTCATCTGAATCCAGCCCTGTGTCAAGAAAAGCTTTGGCAACCCTCAGACCCAGGTGCAAGAGAATGGGGGCGCACAGGGCCTGGGATGTCATATAATAAATGGACCAGTTAACGTTTTGCTGCCCGTACCTGTAATTCTTTGGCTGGGCCTCTCATATTCCCATTCACATGGCTCAGCTGAACTGCACTACCTTCTTTGGCATCCTCTGATTACAGCAACTGGCCCCAGAGCCGCAGATGCTTTGGCGAATTGACCCACAAAGCAAGTGGCCCCTGCCTTCGTTCCTTCGTGCACCGGTGGCCTGTGTGCATCTGGGTCCTTTGAGGAATACACCTGCCCCCAGTCCCAGAAGCCCTCAGGGCGACATTGACAAACCAGGAGGGTGGAATTCTGGGTAATCTGGGGACTGACCACTTGGCCACCCAGCTGGAAAGCAGGCAGATCCAAGGGCGATCTCCGCAATGCCACCTTAACAAGGAAGGTTCCCGTTAGGAGGCAAAGCTTGGAAGCCTATTCAAAGGGAAGTCCCGCCCAGTGCTGGCCTCATTGGATTGGTTATTGCAAAATCAGGACTCCTGGGTCCAGTGGGAATGAAGTGAAATTTAGTAGGTTATGAAAAGGGAAGGGCTGAGAGCCGCAGATTTCATGATGCTCTGGCAAAGGAGCCGGGTTTATTAATTAGAGGAAAGGAATAAGGGCAAAGGAAAAGCAATGCCTACCCAGAGATCTTTAAAACATTTACACCAGCAGCCGTTTCCTCGTGTTATACTGTGTCTGAGGGGTTTAAATGGGGCGAGTGGAGTAGAGAGACACCCCCTCCCCCCACAGGCAAGAGTCAGAGAACAGCAGTGTACAGATGAAAGCCAGGACTTCTGGGTTTTGCAGGAAGCCAGGAAGAAAAGCCTCGATACCCTAAACTAAAAGTATGCAGGGCTGCAAATTGCTGTTTTTGTTTTCCTGGCAGGGCGACTGTGACATTGGCTGCTGCATAGCAAGCAAAAAAGCAGCCAGTTTGGGTTTTCCTGTCCCTGCAGCTCCACAAAGTGAGGGTGGTGGAGAGAAGCAGCTGCAGCAGCACCTGTTGAATAGCTGTATGCCAGGCATGTATTAAAGCACAGGAGTCCCGGTGGGGGGGGGGGGGGGGGTGCCCGGAAGGGGCACCTCAGCACCCCTGGATCTCTGGTTGCCGAGAGATAAACCTGCTAGATTGGCTTGACTTTGCTGCTGCTGCCGCATCTACTTCACACATGCATCGCTGTCACTTGCTGCCTTGTGGCTTGGTTGCTGAACCTTGATGACTCTGAGCCAACTGTGTGCACGCAGTTTTTGGCCTGGCATCAGGGGATAAGGAATATCTCTGGCTCAGGGAATGTGCAAGACTCTTGACGTGGGGGGTCAAACTTTATCACTTCAGGCTGCCCTTCGGGGTGATGGCCCCCATTTTTTGTGCACCCCCCATGCGACGCGTTCCCTGCAAAAGCTCACGCTTCATGAGGAAAGTTTGGATCCCGCTTCCTTGTTTTCTACCTCCAGGGAGTGTGTTTAACTTTAGACAGCATTTAAACAGTTGTTCCCTCCCTGCTGTGGAAGAATCTGTTTCAGCATCTCCCTGACTCTATCAAGTGTTCTCCTGCCCAATTCTGTAGGTCAGACATTAAGAGCAAAACACCAGAGGCAGAAGGTACAAGCTGGGAAAGAACTGGTTTGGCTGCATGTGGCACAAACGAAGAGGCATCTGAGCACCTTTCGACACGGTCCTGCGCGTGTTCCTGCGAGGAGCCCCAGTGACAAAGCCTCTCGGTCCCAGGACTAAGTGTCAGACCTCAAGCCAGTGGAGCACCTGGGCAAGGAGAAGGTAAGTGCGATTAACTCATCTTCTTCCATACCAGTATCTATATTAACTACTCCTGGTGTTTATCCCAAACTGATAGCTTATTAGCAGAAGCCAGGCAAGGGCACAGCCAGAGGGCAAAATTTGCAGAAGGAGGGAGGGGACCATTCTGGGGAAGAGCAAAATGCTCCCTTCGAAAGGACCCATTCCTTGGAAGTGAACATTATCCTCCTCACGAGGTTGTGCCTCCCGGGGATTGCAAGGGGCGGGGGTGGGGAGGCCTGGCGGTGGAAGGTTCAGTCATCAGACAGGTAGATAGCTGGGTTTGTGATGAGCATGCGGCCGCATGGCAAATCGCCTCCCTTGTGTCAAGGTTGTAAATGCCATGCAGCATCTTGCAGCCTTGTAGACAGTGCAGGGGTGGAATCGGTGGCTTTGGTACATGTTGGTACCAGCAATGTGGAGAATGTAGTTGTGAGGTTGTGGAAGCCAAATTTGGGTTGCTTGTAGAAGGCTGGAATCCAGGACTACCAAGGTGGGTTTCTCTGAAAAGCACAGGGCCCATTAGATAGGCACAGCTGAGGAGTCTCAATGCATGGACAAGACAGCAGTGTAGAGCGGAAGGGTGCACACTGGTTAGGCACTGGGGGACGTTTTGGGAGAAGCCAGGCCTGTAGAGTTGGGCAGGCTCCACCTGAACCAAAATGGAGCCAGACTGCTGAAGCAGAGCTTTAAAAAGGAGGCGGAGTAGCTTCTAAACTGCACCCTGGGGTAAAGCAGACAAGGGCTGGGAAGCATCTGGAGATGGAGAGGAGAAAGTTTCTGATTGCTCAAGTGTGGGAAAGGGAGGAAATAAGCCACAAGCTTGTGGTGAGACAGAATAACCATTCTGGAAGAAGAGAAGCTGCATGAGAGTCTGGTGAAGATGCTCCACTTCTTGTTTCTCTGCAAATGCCACAAGCCAGAGTGGGAGAGCCAGAGTGCCTGATTTTAAAGGAGAAGCCAGATATAGTGGGCTTAGGGTTGGAATGAAACTCAGCAGAATCTGTCCCTCTGGCATTTGTGGGCCTCCTCTCATGCTCGGCCCAGTTTGGAAAGCGAGCTGAGCCAAGGGGAAGTCCGTGGATGCTCCAGAGCGACCAGCACAAATGGCTGTTGTGGGCAGGCTGGGTGAGGAACCCTGCCTGTGAGCGGCACGGTGCCCGGTTCCTGCTGAGAACCCAGCGAATGCTGGGTCAGCTCAGAGGAACTTGCAAGGTGGACCAGCGTCCAGGAGGCCGCAAACAGCTTCCCCACACATCCTTAGCGGGCATTATAGACACCTGGTGGAATGGAGAAGGCCAGGCATCTCTGGATGTAAAGTGTACAGGAAGGACAGACAGGGAAGGGCAAACTGAGGGCGTTGCTCTTGATGTTAAAGAGGGTATTGAGTGTAGCAGACTGGATGATCTTAAGGTGTGCAGGCTCCTCCACGGAAGCACTATGGGTGACAAGTCCTGGCCCCAGAACTAATTCAGTCATAGGAATATGCTGTCGACCGCCAGACCAGAATACTCAGGGTGATCCTGAGATGGGGAAATTAATCAGGGAGGCTTCCAAGAAATGCAATGCTGTGATAATAGCCATGAGCTCACGGTGTGACTTTGGGCCAGTCACGCACTCTCAGTCCTGCCTTCTGTCACAGGATTGTTGTGAGGATACGACTGGGAGAAGAATTATGCAAATATATAAATATAATAAAGGATATGGAAGGAAGGAAGGGTGACTGTGGATCCCTGTGGATCTAGGTAATATTATGCACCTAGTATTGTGCTTCCTCTTGGTAGTATGAAAAGATCCCCAAAATCATTAATTTGGGGAGGTGGGAAATAAAGGTTAAGGATGGATTGGTGGTGCTGTCCCAGGGTTTGCTCAAACTTCTGGATCATGGCGGGGTGTGGGAAGTCAACCATATAGAGATGTGGCCTTGATTTAGCCATGCTGGTTCCCCCACACCCCAAAGAACCAAGACTTCTTTTGCATCACAGCAGCGAGCTGCTTGAATTTCCCTTCCACACAAATTATGCTACCCAGAGCCAAGATAGAGGTACCGGAAGAAGAGGCTGTAGAGGACTCAAAGGTGGGAAAAGGCAGGTTTGTCAGAAATCCGGGTGAGCAGTTCTGCTTGCTGCTGGAAAAGCAAAGGGATGAGGAAACATAAAAATGTTTGCAACTGTGAATAAAATCTCTCCCTCTTCTGCCTGGGCAAGTTCCCCAGCTCTGGAGAGTCTAATCCAGACTAGTATGTGCTTGCATAACTTTCCCAGCCTGCTTCCACCTGCTGCAGACAGTCATGGCCAAAATGACCCCGCCTTATATAGAGCGTGGCAGAATAACCCCTCCCTTCCTCCTGTACAGTGAAGTCAGCGTCCTGTGCGCCCCTTGGAGCTTCGAGGTGTGCGAGAGCGATGCCTTCAACCTCACGTTCCCCAAATCTGATGAGACGCTCAGGCACGCAGCTCTCCCCTCCCTGGACCATCTGAACGGACATGTATTTGTTAGCTTCACTTTCTCAAAAGCCTCTACTCCTATCTAGATTAGCTTTCCCCTACCCAACACCCTTCAGATTTGTCATAGTACAACCCCATCATCCCCAGCATGATGGCTCAGGATGAAGGTGGCTGAAGAGGGTGCCTGGTTGGGGAAGGCCGGCCTGTTGTTGCAAGGTGCCATCACATCATCTCCGACTTATGGCAACCCTATGAATGAGAGCCTCCGATTGTCCTGCCCTTGCTCAGCTCCTGTAAATTCAAGGCTGTGGCTTCTTTTACGGAGTCAGTCCGTCTCAGATTTGGTCTTCCTTTTCTTCTTTTGCCATGCAATTTCCCTAGCGAAGATTGTCTTCTCCAGGGAGTCTTGCCTGCTCATGATGTGCCCAAAGTACGACAGCTTTAATTTTGTCATTTTTGCTTGTAGAGAAAGTTCTGAATTTATTCGATCTAGGATCCACTTTTCTTTCTGTTGAGCCAGGATATTTGGATGTTTTGCTCCAGCCCCATGGTTCAAATGCATCATTTTCCTCCGGTCAGCTTTCTTCACTGCTCAGCGTTCACACCCATGCATAGGGATCAGGAACACAATCACGGGGATGATCTTGGCCTTGGTCTCCAGCGAAATGTCCTTACACTTGACCATCTTTTCTAGGCATGGGCTAAAGTGCCATCGTTTTGCTTTTAACAGTCACGTGCCAGACAAACATTAAGTAGGTGCAACCAGTGAAGTAGCAAAAAGCAGCATCTGTTGAACAGAGATGTGTGCCAAGCAGTCATGTTCCCGAGCAAGTGTGTTGGGGTTCAAGTCTCCAGGTTTTTGGGGGGCCTTGGACAAGGCACACTCCATAGGCCCCTCCCTCAGTGACACCACCTTCTCACCTGGGCTTCCTCTTCCACCTTTCTTACTGTTCCTGCTTGCTTGACAGACAGACAAGAACCAGGGAGCAATCAGGCTGTGGCATCTGGTACGACATGAGCGCCACTGCTTGCACCAGAACAAGAACATGATGGACAAGCAGGTGGCAGTGATGAAGAGTCCAAGGGCCCCTTGCCTGTCCTTGGCATTCCTGCCCTGCTCAACCTCAGTGCATGTTTGCCCCTTACCTACTGCTCCTTCCTTTCTGGTGGGCACGTGCCTGACCACACCTGACCCTGGCAGCCTTGACACATTTATCTTAGATACTGCGCACTCCTAAAAAACACAGATTTTCCTTCTTTGTATGTGTTTATCCCAGTTTAGGATCCTGGCTTCAAGACTTGGTTGACTTACAAGAACTGCAATATTTCTTCTTCTTCTGACCTATGGTGAATTTCTAACAGTGAATAGCTTATGAAAAGTCTTTAGCCTTCATTCCTCACTACCCCACCCTAGAGCCATAAGACATGTTAACCTGGTTAATAAATCTGATCCATGCCGTCCCATCTTCCCGGGACCTACAAGACAGTGTTCTTTGTATCTGCCAGTTCCTGCACAAGGAGTGAGATGCATCTGCTCTTGAGTCTGCTACCGAAAACGCCTCCTTTGAAATGATGAAGGGCAACAAGATGGTGAATTACAGCCTCGTTTCTGATGAAATTCTGAACTGTAAGATCAGCCTCTTCCCCAGGAAAGGTAAAATTAAAGCTTAAGTGCTTTGGAGAGTATCGGCAGTCCTGTGACCTTCTAGAAGGTGGTGTTGTAGAATGCTGTGCCTCTCCGTTTCCCTCCCTCTCGCATCTCCCCCTTCCTACCTTGTGTGGGTTTCTGGGGATTGGAAAACAATTTCACCTAGGAGTAAAGTGTTGCATTCCATCAACTGTACCAGGAAAAGATGGAAGATGAGGATATCAAATTTCCCTGGGATGAACTCCAAAGTGGAAACCATCAGGAACTGTAAGATTTTGGAAAGGAAAATGATAGCGCTGCATTTGCTGTTCTTTAACTCACTCATTCATCAGGTTTTGCTGTGAGAACCAGTCTGTGCTCTTTGCCCCCGCAGGCCCTGCTTTCTTCCCACTCAGTGCAGGAATCTCAGCTGCCAGCACTATTTTGGATTCTGGGTTTGAGCAGCTACCAAGAAGAGCTCTTAACTCACTTGGACACCAGCTGAGGACCAGCACAGGAAGCCTGCCGAGTGAAGCACTAAAGATTTTCCTGGACTGAGTCATGCCAGGCAGTGGTTGTTGGTAGGGATCTCTCTCTCTCTCTCTCTCTCTCTCTCTCTCTCTCTCTCTCTCTCTCTCTCACACACACACACACACACACACACACACTGTCCTGCATACCAGGAAGAAAGCAGAATAGTGGAGAAGGTTTAATCTACCCATCACAGCCTAGCCCTTTTTTTCTATCCAGGGCATTTTGCTATGGAATATACAGAACACAAACATTCTGTGTCTCCTGTTACTGCCATATATAATTCTGTGTTGCTTTCCTTAGTACTTATAACAGTTATTTTTACCCATTTTGTCTGTCTGCCTTATTGTAGGATAGACTTTTTGTTTTGCTATTGCAAAATCTTGCCTCCCCAAACTATCAAATGAAACAGCAATCGCTTTCCTGGCTGTCCACCAGAGGGCACTCTTGCTTCAGACATAACAAGGGCAATAGGGACTGGCAAGATTTTGAGCCTGTTAATACCACCACAGCAATGGACAATTGTTTTAAACTGGTTTAACTGACATGGCTTCCTGTAAGGAACTCTGGAAATTGGATCTTTTCTCTGTTAACCTAAAATTGCAAGCTATTTTGTGTGTGAAAGGAAGCTATGATGCTTTAATCATTTTGCCATTTACACATACTGACAAGACAATCTTATGAATGTCTGTCTGTTCATAAATAACTTCAATGGGACTTACTCTCTTGTAAGTTTGAAAGGGCTGCAGCTTCAGTGACTCAGGTGAAACTGCATTTTGCCTTCATTTAAGGCCAATTATTTGCATTTCCTGTGATAAGGCCTCAAAGCCTAACTGGTCCAAAATCAGATAAAAATGGCCTCTAGCCAGAGCAGGGATGGGCATCTTATGGCTCTCCAAATGTTTTGGCTTACAACTCCCATCAGCAGTAGCCAACATAGCCAATGATGAGGGATCATGAGAGTTGTAGGCCAAACAACAACAACAACAACAACATCCAGGAACGGCCCAATTTGCCCATCCCAAGGGCATTTTGGTGACTATGGTCTCCAAGAGACTCATGTGCCCAGAGCCTTGTGAGGTCACCTGAGGCAACCAATATTGGAGCAGAGACCACCAAAGCGACCCCCACTTCTGATCCATCAGTGCCAGTGTCAAGCTTACACTACTCACACCCTAACCATTCATCCATCTTTCCTCCTTTACATGTAACATATTTATCAGAAAGAAGGGGATGATTTTGAAAATGTATTTCATGTCATTCTGTATATTTCAACAAGTCCATTCCAGGTCCAAATGATCACCTGGAGGTTTGCCAGAACTTTGGGATTCTAACAAAGGCAATTTCACATCATGGTCTCTTGTGATGGCAGTGGGGAATTCGGAAGGAAATAACCTTTCTTTCGATTGACAACCTGGATGGAAAACACAAGAGCATCCTGTCCACATAGTGGCAATCCAGATTTCCATGCAAAGCCCAGAAGGAAGACACAAGTGCGGCAAAACAAAACGTAGTTCTCATGGCTAGTAACCATTCATGTCTCATCCTTCCGTGTATCTGCTTCTCCTGATCCACAAGCGTCTTTTGTCCCATTTAAGCCTGTTTAGTCCAGCCCTTGTCCCATCCTGCAAGGCCTTCATTGCCTACCTCAGCCGGAACTCATTCATTTCTGTAAGGGGGATGACAGTGCTTTTGCCATTGAGGAGGATAAAAGGGGTAGAAGGGCCGTGTGCACTAGAAAATAACTTTTAAAAATCCAGGTGGTTACCCATTTCGTTTTGGGACGGCTGTCTGCATGGGAAAGCACTTCCCTTGTATTCGTCGACAGCAGTCCGAGCTTGTAGAGGTGGTGCTACCTCAAAACCTAACAAGATGGTCGCCCCTGTGGCCCCTTCCCGGCTCCGTTTCTTCAGCCCTCTTCCCCACCACCGCTTGCACCCTCACGGCTCAGATGCCATGGCATTTCCCACGTTTGCTCTGTTGCTGGAAGCTGCGCAGCTTGTGTGCCCACGCATCTCTCCAGGGCAGCGCCAGGCTGTTTTTGTCAAGGATCAAGCGGGCAGGGTCAGGCGACTCTTCATCATTGCCAATAACCAGGTAAGATTTGCCAACTTGGAGGTGGAGGCATCGGCAGGCCAAATCTTGCTCAGGAACCCACAGTGGCTGCTCACCTCGTCGAATGGGCACACGGCGCTGGCGGAAGACCGTGAGGACTGAGGCGGTGAATTGCCACCATGTGCCGGACTTCTCCATGGCCAGCAGCTGTGCACGGAGGACTGCCGTTGCACGCAGAGGTTACAGAAGAAGAGACAAAGAGCTGTCAGGAAGCGAACACAGCTGGCATTGCTCCAGTTCTGGAGCTATGACAGCACTTCCTAGTTGATTACCAGTTATTCAATTACTCCCTCCCACTATGCAGGACTTGTATTGCTCCCGTTTCTAACAGTTTGACATCATTGCCAGGTATGTCCACCCAGTACTTCCCAGAAAGCTTGTGCTTCCAGCTATGATGAATGTATAGAAAGGGGACAATGAGAACGCTTCCTGAATGAACAGGCCTGCCTCATGTTTACCCTTAAAGGCGTCATTTCCAGTATTTGCCATTTTAAAGCCATAGTTTCTTGAAGGCCTACTCATGGGGCACAGGAACTTCCTGGGTGGTTTTTTCCCCCCGGGGTGGGGGTGAGGACTATGACTTCCCTTCCTAGTTTAGGATTTCCCCGTTACTCTTTCAGCAGCAGGACTTTGCACCCATACGCCGGGGAGGCAGGAAACTGTGCCCTAGGAGGAAAGTGGGTATTACCATAATCCTTCTTGCAGTAGTTCCTCAAGTTCATGTGGACACGTCCTCGTGGCGGCTTGCAGTGGGTCTGACATTCCGTGCCTGTTGAATGTACAGGGTTACGCTGGGGCGACCTCCTGCTCCTCAACACTCCCAAATCAACAGTCCTCTGGGGCCTGTGAATCAGACCTCCAGGAATGGGATATTGTTAACCTCTCCCTGCTAAATGCTTCCTGACTACCTCACAGGAATGTGAGAAGCATTGCAGAAGTCAGAGGAGCCACCTGGCACTGTCAGGGGTGCTGGAACTCAGGCTCTTGGGGTCCCTCTGGGGTCTGTCAAAGGGCCAGGTTCCCTTTCCCCAACCACCCCACTGTTTGGTGGTTTCAGGGCTCTTTTGCAGAGGTTGAAATGCCTCTCTTGAGCTACTGGCAGTCACAACTTTAGCTCCAAGAGGCTGGTCTTTGGACCCCACTTCCTCCGCCTTTGGTTCACCCCATTTGCCTTCAGCCCCCTCACACCAGCTTCCCCAAAAGTACATTCATCCCTCAGGCTGGAAGAGATTCCACCCCTGAGTAACCCCCAGGGTCCCAGGAGATGCCCAGGCTTGAATCCGGGCCCTCTGGCAGGCAGAGGATGGGCTGGGTCCCCACACAATGGCCCTGTGATCCTGCTCACTCGTGCCTCTAAGCAAGTCCTCTACCTTTTCGGCTAATTCAAGGACCTGGCCTGTACATGCCACAAAAGAAGGTGGTGACACAGACTAGCTTGCATCGGCTTGGGTCATGCTCTTGGTTTGCCTCCATATTAAAGCATACGAGCAGCATGTGTGGGAAAAGCTGTCGCCCGAGTGCCAGGACCTTGATCCAAGTTGTGCTAGTTTCTATACACAGGCATTCAAAGGGGGGTCCTCTGTCTGCTCTGTGAAGTGGTACAGTCCTCACAGCTGCCTTATTCTCCCATGTTTTCAGCCTGCCCAACTATGCGAGCAATTGAGGCATGTCCTTCTGGCCTTGGTCACACATGTGCGCCCATGTGCACATGGCAAATCCATGTACCACTCAGGTTTTCAACATCTTGGAAAGCCAAACATACAAACAAACAGACAGCAATGATTTCTATAGTTAGTCATTCTTTTGTCCCCAGCAGCTGCAACAGCTCACTTCCTGTTTCTCTGTTCATGTGATGATGGGTATGTGCAGAGATGTCAGATTTGCTAAGCTGACATCCTACAGAAGTGTTTGACTGCAGCTCCCATAATTCCCAATGCTGTGTGGGAATTATGGGATTTGCAGCCCCCCATATCTGGAAGGTACCCCAGATGAAAAGGCAAAGCAACCCGAGCCTTATGGATCGTGATTAGAAGCAAGTGGTTCTGTGCAGTGGACCCCGAGAGCTCTCCCAACTTGCAGCTTCCATCGTTAGCAATGTGCATCAAAATGGCCGCCAAAGGAAGGGGAGGAGCCAAACTGATGCAGCAACTGGGGTGGCGATGATGGTGCGTGGAACATGAGAGAGAACCAAGAGCCATCTCAAGCATGCTTCTGAAATGCGCTGTTACCTGTCTTTAGGCTTGCCAGCTTAAGAAATAACCAAATTCTGAACTGGGATCTGGGAGTAGAGCCATATATAGACATTGGGTAAGGAGGGGGCAGGTAGAGCCCAGCATGTACATAAATTATAAGATATCCTTCTCCAGGAACAGCTAAGATGGGAGATGACTTTTCCTTTGACAACGGTTCTTCTTCTTTATTTCGTCTTTTACCGCTTCGGGTGTCAGTAATTACCTTTTATCTGTTCCCTGTTTTTCTTTCCACTAGAGAAATTAAATTATCTACAGAGGTTTGCTACATTCCTGTGGGTAGGGACTTGCAAAAAATTTGTTTCAGTTAGTTAAAGATCAGTATCTATTGCATTCCCACCCTTAAATAATTGTTAATGCATTTTCCCGGCATATTCCTCAGCCTGTGATCATGTTTGTAAAATGGGTTCCTTAGGGAAAAAATGCACTTTTAAAATACATATTTTGGGGGAAATTATACATGTTCATGCATTAGTCAATGGAGTTGGGTGCTTACTTAAAAATTGTGTGCCCAAATATGCCCTTTGGATAAGAACAATGCTAAAAAAAGCTCATATTTGGAATAGGATCAAGGCAGGCCAAGCTCTGAGATGGAGCCTAAAGGAGCTCAGTGAGTTCAGGCCGCATCGATTCTCCCATCAGCACTGCATGACTTAATTAAAGCCAAGGTTTGTTTTCAAAGCTTTGGAAGATGTCCAGTAATGATACCATGCTTCTGAGCAAGTACAGAGTACCTATGCCCTGTTGCCACTGAGTAACCACAGTCCCAAAATTCAACACTGGAGTGGGAATGCGGCTTTCAGGAAGGTTGGAGCTTTAGCACCTTTTTCTAAAACCAAGCATCCTTCTTTCATTCAGAAGGAAAATAAGATTTGAACCCCTTTCTTTTCTTCTTCTCACCTGCATTCCATTCCTGTGGGGGAGGCACAGTTGTCGTCATCGCTTCCTGGATCCCTAAAAGATGGAAGATTCAAAGTAAGCCATTTGCTTTTTAAGTATGTTCATAGAGACGAAAATTCTTCACCGAGAAGAGATAAATTCTTAAGCCTCGGTAAATTGTTTCATATTAAGCTGGCTTGCATGTACTTGTTTTTGCACCAGTGCTTCTGCTAAAAGAACGTTGTTAATATTAGTTGTAAGACTTGTCTCCCACTCCAGAGATTTTTGTCACAAATCCTCACACCCAAATTGCAGCTTTTAAAAATTTAGCAGAAGTCTGTCTTGTGCCCTTCACATCAGTCCCTGCAACAGATGGGATGCTTACACTGCGCTCTGCGAAGTTATTTTCTCAAACAGCCATTCCATGCAGAAAGGTTGAGGTTGCTAGAGGACGTGTCCTTTCCCCGTGATGATATGTTTTCCTGCTTTAGTGATGACTTGGGAGGCAAAACTTGCCAAAATGCCCTCTTGTTCTAGGACCATGATGGAAAATTTAGTGGGAGGGGCTTGCAGATTACCAGAATTATAGGATGGGATTCCCAAACATATTAGGGATGTTCCCCTAACAGAGGGAAAGAAAACAAGATGACCTTTCTTGATATTATTTTGATAAGTAAATGCATCCCAGGGATGAATTCAGGTGAGCCCAGTCTACCTGGTTCTTTTAAAGGGTACATAGTTATCATTATCTTGGCATCTCAGTGCTGCATCTGTTCCTTGCGTTAATATTAACAGAAATCAAAAGAAAAAATTTGGAAAATGTAAGGATTTTTATGGTATTTTATTTCACATGTGGGTATGCCTTCACACCTGTTGTTGTTAGTTGCTAAGTCGTGTTCGACCCATTGCGACCCCATGGACAACATTCCTCCAGGCCTTCCTTCCTCCACCATCCCCCGGAGTCCACTCAAGCTCACACCAACCGCCTCAGTGACTCCATCCAGCCACCTCATCCTCTACCGTCCCCTTCTTCTTTTGCCATCTATTGTTCCCAACATCAGGCTCGTCTCCAGGGAGTCCTTCCTTCTCATTAGGTGGCCAAAGTATTTGTGTTTCATCTTCAGGATCTGGCCTTCTAAAGAGCAGTCAGGGTTGATCTCCTCTAGGACTGACTGGTTTGATCGCCTTGCGGTCCAAGGGACTCGCAGGAGTCTCCTCCAGCACCACAACTCAAAGACCTCAATCCTTTGGTGCTCAGCCTTCCTTATGGTCCAGCTTTCACAGCCATACATTGCAACTGAGAAAACCATAGCCTTGACTATACGCACTTTTGTTGGCAGGGTGATGTCTCTGCTTTTTAGTATGCTATCTAGATTTACCATAGCTTTCCTCCCCAGGAGCAAGCGTCTTTTAATTTCTTGGTTGCAGTCCCCTCTGCAGTGATCTTGGAGCCCAGGAAAATAACATCTGTCACTACCTCCATTTCGTCCCCATCTATTTGCCAGGAAGTGAGAGGACTGGATGCCATGATCTTAGTTTTCTTAATGTTGAGTTTCAGGCCAACTTTTGCACTCTCCTCCTTCACCCACATCAAGAGGCTCTTCAGTTCCTCTTCACTTTCTGCCACGAGAGTGCTATCATCTGCATATCTGAGGCTGTTGATATTTCTCCCAGCAATCTTAATTCCAACTGGTGATTCATCTAGGCCTGTATCTACACACCTGTATCTACACACAGAAATATAAACATTAATCAGGATATTATTACTCCAGCTATAATTCGGAATAGCTCAGATGTGTTGTTTGTTTGTCTTTCCTCTTGGCCCAGGTGATCAACACAGAATGATGGCCCATGAGGTGCACGATGTGAAGTGAAGTGATGTGTTGGGTTAATTCTCTGAACTAGCAGTCCATTCACTTTGATGAAGAGGCAGAGGCAGGTGAGGCATGTAATGGTGTGGGAAGAATTTTACATCATATTCATCTGTGCAGGCCAACTGTCCCTCGAGTTAGAATCCCATCTCTAATGCAGGCATCCCTGCCCAGACTCAGTGCAGAAAAAAAATAAAGTACCCTAGGTTGTAGTGGACATCAGCTACAATAAAATGTTGCAGCATGAAGCCACTCTGTTAATGCTGAGTTAGCCAGCCTATGCCCTCCTTCAGGATACTCCATTCCCTTTTCCTACCCATGCCATGTCATGTGTCTTGCCTAACTGCCTTAGGAGTCTTTTTCAGATATTTTTTTTCCATTTCTGCAAACCTCAGGACTCTGCCAAGTCTACCGATAAGCAGGAGTGGTGTTGTGTTGACCACATAAACATCAACACTTGCTCTTGGACATCAGAAACAGAAGAAAATATGCCTTTAAAAGAGGATTAGAGAAATGCATGATGCTTAAGACCTTAAATGGTTACTTGCAACGGTGGCCACAAGGAGCCTCCATGTTCAGAGGCAGTATACCTGTGAAAACCAATATTTTACTTTTCTTTTTAATTACATGTGTCAGGACAAAATGAGCAAAAGCTTTGCCATACTATGGCTGCTGAAACCCTGACAGTGTAAGAACAGGTTAAGACTTAAGCCACGTAGGATTCCTGGTCTGATCAGGGATCCGTGGTGCTCATGCCTGCCTGTCCTCCAGAGGCACTCTCTTATATGCCAGTTCCCTTGTCCTGAAAGGTCTTCCTTTGGGGAGGGGCACCTTAGACATGCTCAGGTCTGCCTTTCGCTGAAGGTTCTTCTCTTTTGCATTGTGTTCGTGGGTTTGCCCCCTATTGTTTCTTTTTTATGTGCCTCTAGCAAACTGCCTACATCCCCACCTGCTCCCCAACCCTTCCTCCAAACTGTTTGTAACAGGTAGGTTATAAAACATTTTGTACAGGCTCCCTCTTGGTAGTTCCTTTGGGGCTGCCCACATGCTGCCTGCATTTCCTGCATGTCTGAATAAACTGCAAATGTTCTTTGGACTATACACGCCCAGCGGACTCTCTTGGGTGCTTTCCCCTCACTCTTGCTGCATGGATATCCTACCTGTCCTCTGAGGAACACAGGTATAAGTCATTCTCTACCCCATTGCATCCAGAAAACAGCCCTGTGAGTTAGAGTTGCCTGAGAAAGAGTGATCGGTCCAAGGTTTGCGCCTCTGCAGATATTCGCAGCCAGGGCTTCTTGGTCCTACTTTGACACCCTCTTAGCACTGCTCTTCCGGCTTTCTGGGGCAACTCGGGGCGGGGGGAGATTGCCTTCTTAGCTTGCACCAGGCTTTCAAGGGGACCTAGGCTGTTCTTACTTTTACCTGAGACACAGGTAAGTGCTAAGATTACTGAGGCACATAAATGGGGCCATGCTGAGATGCGTGCTTTCGCCATGCAGGTAGACCCCAAAGGAAAGGCTGCTGTGCAATATGGGTTAACGAAGCGGCCAAGCTCACGGATGCAGGGGGCGTGGGCGCTGCGGCTTTGCTGGAATCCCGGGGCACAGCGGTTGCAGGTGAGGCCGGTGACCCCGTTCTTGCAATGGCATTGCCCTGTTGTTTGGTTGCAAATGGCACCGGCTGCTCCAATGGGATGGCACTGGCAAGCTGCGGAGGAAACACACAGTGTCACAGTCCTTGGATTCGAGTGCCGGGAACTTCCCCAGAGCAGTCTGGCCTTCCCTTCCCCATCTCCCCACTGGAACATGGGCGCATGCCCTTGGTGTGCACCTCAGCATTGTGCCCAAGAAGGGGAGCCCGCTAAAGCATGCCCTGCCTCTAATTGAGCAGCTGCAAAGGCGTGGGCAACTTGTGATCCTCCAGATGTTTGGGCTAAGAAGCCTTGGCATCCTTCATGCTGGGTTGATGGCCTTGTAGGCCCAAACATCTGGCAGGTCACACCCTTGTCCTACATGCTAAAATGAAAAGAACACAGACAGGGTACATTTTATGGCCTTTCCCGGCCAGAACACTCTAACATGGAAGCTACAGAATTAACGTTCTCAGTATCCTCACCCAACCGTATTTTCCAGGGTTCCAGAACGGAGGAAGCCGTGGCAATTCTGCCAATCTGGAATCCAGATTAACAGTTCTTCCCTCACTGACAGAGGGAGACGTGCTATTTCACTAGCATGAGAAATGTGGAGGGTGGAATTGGGCTTCATGAATTTTGCATTAATTTATGGCTCAAAATGTCTTTAGCTTCCCTTAAATGCGCTTACAGAAGGCTCCCAAATCAGTACTAATCAGTGAAACTCTCATCACTTTCCCACATCTATGAAACACTCTGAGAATTTTAGAGAACCAGGAGATCTCTAACACAACGTTCTCAGATCTCTCACACAAATATAAATTTCTAGAATTCAGGTGGCGTTGGAGGATGCCAAATAAACCAATCTTAAGTACGCTGGATGGCTGTCTTTCTCCTGCTCCAGATTCACTTCCTATTGGACATCACTAGCGCTGAATCTACGAGGGGAAATGGGGAAATCTCACATGGAATCTGAGCAGAGCAGGGAATGGTGCGGGTTCCCTTGGGGTGCTGCCCCTACTGAGTCCCGGGCAGCCCACCTCACCTTTGCAGGCCTTGCTGCTGGTTATGGGGCGGCTGAAGTCCCGCCTAAAGCCTGGCTGGCAGTACTGGCAGTGGCGCCCGGCTGTGTGGTGGCGGCAGTTCAAGCAGATCCCCCCACTGCGGCGCCCCGAGAGTTCAAACAGCTCCATGCTGAACCGGCAGCGGTGGGAATGGAGATTGCAGTCGCAAGCTGAGGAAGCAGGAAAGGGGACGTTCAGCTCTGCAAGTGCCCCACGCCCAACCCAAACGTTCTCTCCTCCCAACCTCCATTGCCATTCCCAGCCCTGAGTCCCCCCTTCTGAAAATCACCCCCAGTCCCACGCTTTGCGCTGAACCAAAGACAGCTCTGCAGACTGCCCGGGTCACGTCTGCCTAAGATCCTGGCTTGGATCAGGGGTTGTTTGCCACAGCGAAAACAGAGAATATTCTCAGCAACCAGCAGCGTTGACTTTTGAGGGTGGTAACTGGTAAGCATGGCACTAGGATTTGATCCAGCAACTAAGGCCAAAGCAAGAACACAGGAGCTCAGGCGGATGGAGATCTATCGTGAGTATAAATGTCTTTCTGATTACGCAGAACACCAAGGAGCAAATCCCAGCCCTGCTGTGATCACACACGAAATTCTCTGCTGGACGTGCTCAGTCTCACCCACACACTCATGCGCATCCTTGGGTGTGGCCCGTTGCCAGGGCCTGTCCCAGTAGAAGGCTTTGCAGGTGTCACATTCAGGCCCGGCCGTGTTGTGCCGACATTCACACTGGGGGGGCCCTCCATCTTCCCCGGCTGCGCACTGTGAGGCGTGTCCGTTGCACTTGCACCGGCCTCCAACCTGCAGCTCGGCTACCCCATAGGACACCTCCCTTCGGCGCAGCCCCAGGGTCCGCGTTGGGTGCATGTGGTCAAAGGACACCCGGAGGTCAGTGGCGGTCACCCAGTCCTGCAAGACAGGGCTGTACTCAAACATCCTGGCGGAGGGGCGGCCTGCTAGAGGCAAGAAGGCCACCAGGCCCCCTGTTAGGGGTTTGGGGGCAGTCTGGGCTTCAACGCAAGCGGCCTCATGTTCCATGGCCTTCAGGATTGTGGTGGTCGGGGGCAAACCATAGCGCCGGTGGCAATGGGTGGAGAAGAACTGAAAGGGGACCCAACTGCGCCCATAGTCCATGGACTTGTAGATGGCCAGGGATTCTGGCCGTGGAGAGCAGAACCGGAGAGCCACGTAGAGAACTTCCACTCTGCGTCCGAGAGCCAAAGTAAGTGTGGCATTGGTGGCCGGCTGGGACCACCAACAAGTAGCTCCCCCATCGATGTCTGTGAGATACTCTGGCAAGTGGGCATTTCTGTTGCAGCGCTGGCAGAATTTTGAGGCCAGGTCACTGGCATCCTGGAAGGCGCAGAATCGCCCGGGAGGGCTGCCGCAGGTGCTCGACGCTTCCACCAGGCGCCCCGCGGCCAGTTCGGACAGCTCAGGCAGGCAGTAATGTGGACGTTGGTTGGCATCGTAGCAAGGGTCACGAGGGTCGGAAGCTAGGCCCGACAGGAATGGGAGGAAAACTGCAAAGCCCCATGGGAAGTGAAGCATCTCGCGGGGGAAGGAGTCCGGAATCCACAGCTAACTATACATCACCTGGAAGAGAAAGTGGAAAGTGAGGGGGTGTGATAGGAGAGCTGGCAGCTCAGGATGCAGAAGGAGTCACGGCCTCTCCCTCGGCACACAAATTTCTGCCTACTCGGTCCGTCACTTCCCCAGTGCTTCCCCTATTTCTTGGTTTGCTCAGGTGCACTGTGCTTACTGCACAATGACATGGAGTCATTCAACTGCTGTGTACAATCCTTTTCTCTGGGGAGAGCACTTCCGCTGTGAAGTTTCACGTTTCCCCAGCACGCAAAGCCCGGTGCTATTATGCACACGCAGCCCACATCTGACCAGTGAGAAGTTCCAAGGGATCCAGCGCTTACTCTTTTTTTCTGAGAAAGCATTTCTGTGATATATGGTTTATATATAGTTACGCTCGTAAATAGAATATAAAACGAAGGTCTACAATTCCTGCTCCCCATCTGACATCTAGGGGAACTCATACAACCACAGGAATTCCTGCACTGAGCAGGTTAGCTCTTGACTTCCTTTTCAGATCCAGTTCCTACTGGGTTGAGACATGGTAACCCACACTCAAGGGCTGGGTATGGGTTAAGTGTGGGTTGTCATTGAACCATGGATTGTTCCTGAACCCTGGTTTCTCATATTGTCCAAGTCATGACTTGTGAACCAAGAACAACCCATGAATAGAACTCATCATTTGTTGTTTGTTTGTTTATTTATTTATTTATTTATTAACAGATTTATAGGCCGCCCCTTGCCACAAGCCTCGGGGCGGCTCACAACCACAAAAACCTTGTAGGCTAAACGCTATACAAAAATTAAAAAGCCTACACTTTGTTGGGTTATAAATTATAATTTGTTGGGTTATAAATTGTGGCTTGTTTACCATGGTTTGTTATCGCAGCTGGGTTCAGACAATATGACGACCCATGTTTCAACAACAACCTACAGTTCAAGAAAAACCTTCACCCAACCCTTGAATGTGGATTCTCTAGTTTATTTATTAAATTAGCACATGCTCTCTGGGTGGCCATGGCAATTCTGTTGTCTGAGCCCAGTCAATCTGACCAAAAACCAACAAGTAAGCCAGCCCCCTCCTTGGTTTAGTTGGACAAGAGAAGGAGTTCTCTTTTATTTGGATAACAGAACATTGTTTGGGCAAGATTCCTTGGGGCCGGTTATAGTGGGAAATTTGGTAATACAGGTGCCCATTGTGTCATGGCATTTCTCATAGCCACACCTGCAGTGAGATTCCAAAACACAGGCACCTGTGTTGATTTGTGTCAACAAACCAGTTCCAGGAGTTGTTGCATCCTCCAGACGCAGATCTCACTAAAGCTAACCGGTCTAAACTGCCCATTGAAAACCAACTTCCAAAACATTTTCCATTACAAAAGGAAACAATATATTGTGGTTGGGGACATTCATTTTCCTGCAGCTACAGCTAACTTCAGAGGGAACCGGGAAGACAGCATGAAGTGGCAGATGAAGTCAGTGCAGGAAAGAAGAGCTAGGAGGGCTCTCTGAAGTGGTCTCCCACTCCTGACCCCGAACCGACGCAGCCAGCCAGCACTTAACACCACCAAACCCACTTTGGTGATTTGAGAGCTCATACCATAGAGATGTGGGGCTTGATGGTTATGAAGTTCTTCTTAAAAGCTCCATGCCCACTTTCACGATCTGCAGAAAAAACTACTCAAGGCAGGCTTTGTCAAAATCACCCTATTTTCAATGGAATTTTAGCCCTCCATTAGAGTTAGGGGTGTGTACCAGGGTAGGGCTATGGTTACACAATTTTTTAAAAGCGTTCCTTGAGTAACTTTTTCTGCACAATTCATCATTTCTGCCCATTCTAAACACATTCCAACCATCAAAAACATGCCAGGACATATCATTTTTCTAAACCTAACCCTACCCTGGTGCATACCCCTAACCCTAATACAGGGCGAAAGTTCCATTGAAAAGAGTGTGATTTTGAAAAAGCCTTCCTTGAGTAGCTTGTTCCACACAGCTCAACATTTCTGCCCATTCGAAACACATTCCATCCATCAAAATCATGCCCTGACACCACATTTTTCTAACCCTAACCCTACCCTGGTGTACACCCCAAACCGTAATATAGGGCTAAAATACCATTGAAAATAGGGTGATGTTGAAAAAGCCTCCCCTGAGTAGCTTTTTCTGTCCAGCTCATCATTTCTGCCCATTGTAAACACATTCCAACCATCAAAATCACACCAGGACACCTCGTTTTTGTAAACCTAACCCTACCCTGGCGCACACCCCTAACCCTAATACAGGCTAAAGTTCCATTGAAAATAGGGTGATCTTGAAAAAGCCTCCCTTGGGTGGCTTTTTCTGCACAGCTCAGCATTTTGCCCTATATTCAATGGAACTTTAGCCCTACATTAGGGTCAGGCGTGCGCACCAGGGTAGGGTTGGGTTTACAAAAATGAGGTGTTCCGTTTGCAATCCATGATGCAACACATCTTGTCACAACTTTGCTGCTAACTTCATCCCCTTTCCTGCAAGATGGGGCAGGCCCCATACATTTCAATCTGTGATGTGTATCCAGTCCCAAAATGATGCAGCGCCTCCTGGGGGTGGGGGGGGGGAGGCAGGGATGCTTAAAACTGAGTAACACCCTTGATTTCTAAAACTCCCCTGCATTTAAAAAGCAAGTCCCCCACGGGTGGTCACCCTTGGTAACAAGTAGGTAGGGAGCTGAAAATCCTCCTCAAGTTGTTAAAGCACCTGTTCTTCGTTCTCTGATCATTCATGGAACAATAATTCACACACACACACATACCCACACATCTCAACAACCCACTTGAATCTAGAAACCAGGCCCAAAGAGCCAAATAGATGAGAATTTAATGAGCGTGAGAAACTAGCTTTAAACTCCCTTTTCACAGTACAGGCACGAATGGGAATTAACCCGGTCCCAAGGGCAGGTTGGGGGAGTACAGAGGGGGGAGAGAAAGGTAATAAGGAACAAGGGCTTGCATCTGGTCACTGATGTGTGTGTGACAGAGAGAGTGAGAGAGAGAAGGAGAAGGAGAAAGTACGCTTTGAGAGGGGTGGTATGTATTTGAATGGATCAGGGAGCGCTAATTTGTGGATTATGATAAGCCAAATTCTCAATTTTCCCTGCGTTCCAGCATGCTGGGGGTTGAATAAACATGTTGGCTCCCCAAGGGGGCCACATCCATCGCTCTTCTGGACAGCACAATTGGTGGGGGGAGCAGATGTAGGAGGAAGAAGGGCCTTCTCTCAGCCTAGTTCCAGCAGGCCTCAGAGCAGGGGGTTTCCATCGCAAACACTCAAGCTTGGGGAAAAGCTTCCCCCAAAGAGCATGTCAGACCGTGCAGGCTTCCTTAAGCAGTGGAGACGTCTGCGTTCCTTGTGGTTGTCAAGGAAGACCATCACGCTGAGCTTACATCCAGGGCATTCCACCTGCCCTTCTGCTCTGAGATCCCCATACATAAATGCTTATTCCAAGCAGAGAATGGTGGTTTCTTCTCCCTCTGACAAGACAGGCAGTGACACCTGAAATTCTGCCCCGCTGGTCCCAGAGCCTTAATCTGCACTGTTTTTGGTTCTGCACCCTCGTCTCCCGGCCCTGGAGCTAACCTGCTCTTGCAGCCCACGATCCCCCTTTTGACTTCTGCCTTCACACAGTACCTTGGCCTTCCCTGCCTGGCATGCCAAGCTGCTACAGGCATTAAAGGTTGATCCCGCTGTCCCCAAACCATTTATCACCAGAGTTAGCGTAGGGCTAACGGCCTCAACTCACCTTCTAGGTAAGGAAGGAGGAAGAAATCCATGCAGGTGGGACTCTGAATGTGAAAAACCCAGGAGTCCTGGCTTTCTTCAGTATAACCCTTCACCCCGCCAAACTTAACTAGATCCTTCTTTTCCCAGAGAAGAGGATACAGTGAACAGGAATTCTATATATGAAGAATTTGGTCAGTGCAGCTTGCCAACTTTATAGATCCAGGATCCTGCCCACCTGGTTTGGCATGCAGTCACCTAATGAGGAAATCCTACGCTTTTGCTGGGAACAAGGCTCTTGAGGTTTCTCTTCTTGGCACCTCCCCAAGGCTTCCTCTTCCATTTTCTCTGCCAGAGGGTGTCCTTCACACAGGGACTTTTTCCTGGGGGTTCTCCTTTCTGCCCTTCTGCATGTTCCATTACAGAACCCAAAGTAGCACTGTGGCGTACAGTGAGTTGGACTGTGAAAACAAACAGGCTTCTGTAATGGTAATGGCACCATCCGGAGCAATGCCAGACCTTCCTTGCTCTAAAAAAGGCACAAAACTGGGGAGTGGGGGCAGCTGGGAGAAGCAGGATGTGGCGGAAAGACCTCACACGCTTCCATGAATGCACCAAGAATGCCTCCTGTAGAGAAGGCCTTGGTTACTTATTGCATTTTTTGGTTTCCCGGCTCTCAGGAACCTCTGCACGGGAGCTTTCCCTTCTCATCATCCATTTTATTCTCACTACAGCCCTGAAGCAGGCGTAGTGACTGACTCAAGTTCACCCAGAAAACTTTGTGGCTGGAGGCAAATTTGAAAATGGCTCACCCTGCTCCTACTCTTGTAGTTTGGCGGAACAATCCTGCTGATGGATGGGAGAGACAACGGTAGGACAATACCTTTATCCAAAGCTGAGGTTGCACCAACAAGACAGAAAGCAAGGAAGGGTGGCTTTTTTCTTGTTTTGCTCCTTTTTTTTTTTTTTTGCTTCCCCCTCTTTTTACGGTGCTACTTTTACGATTTCCTGTCCATTGCTTAGAAGCCTCAACTCAAGGCTTGGCATGAACGACTCCACGCAGTTCCAATTCCAGAGATGTTTTGGGGGAACAGCACCTTCCCCTAATCAAACCCTGACATGCCCCTTTTCAGCTGCACAGATGTTGGCACCCCAACATTGAAGAGGCAAGAGTCACAAGTATTTCTGCAGCTGCCAGGAGAGGATATGAAGGGCTGGATCCCCCCGGCCCACTTCAGGATCAGAGTGTCTCTCTCTGTATCCTTAGTGCAGAAGACCTCAAACATCCCGTGTTCCTAGGGACGACCACTCAAGCACTACATGATTGCCGTCTTAGCTGCTGCATTGCTCCGCTTTGATACTTGGTTAGCCATGATCCCCTTCTAGATGTCTAATGCTGTTTAATCTGAAATAAAGCATTTAGGTACTGATTCTCCAGATTGCTAAATGACCAGAAACATGCAAACAGCTTGACCTGTTCTTATGCTTGGCATCTGAAGCAATACTTAGGGGAGGTTTTCACAGCATGGAGAATCTTTACCATCTGCACATCGAAATTCTGGTAAGAGCAAAGCTACAGTGGTTAGTGGTAAAGCTCTGGAGATTCAGGGTGGAAGACAATTTGTCAGGAGGTGGAGCCTGCAAGAAGCTGAGTGGTTCGGAGAGAAGCAGGGTAGCAGGTGGTTGTGTAGCTCATGGAACAGAGCGGGCATGAGATGGGCAGTCCCTGGCCAGACTTGGGAATCTGCATGACTTTCCAGTCCCCAAGACAGGTTACCTGGAGGGACCCAGGTAAACACCACTGTGGAGATACTGAAAGGACCTTTTGATGGGTCACTTTGGACGTGCTCCCGCCGTGTGAAAAGGAACAAAGAGGCTGCCATAAACCCTAATCCATGTAATCTACTTTTTATGACAGACCCAGATAGAGACAGTCAATTATGAGATGGGCTGAGGCTCTCACGGAGGTCTGGCGGCCCTAGACGCCCGGTCTCCTGTTTCTTCTCCCTTGATAGGAGATAATCCTTGCAAGGGAGAAAAGCAATGCCTGTCTTGTCTCTCGTTCTTTTGTCCCCTAATAGCTAATTGCCTGGTGGGGAGGGCGGGTGGGAGGTGCTGGACTGTGGCACATTCCTTCGCGCCAGGGAG
The DNA here is from genome assembly GCA_023646645.1 of Varanus salvator macromaculatus. NCBI lineage: Eukaryota > Metazoa > Chordata > Lepidosauria > Squamata > Varanidae > Varanus > Varanus salvator. Next base: position 2,902,646 of record JAIXND010000781.1, read on the forward strand.
GTCTCTTCCCTGCAGCGTGGGTGGCTCCTTCTCTCTGCCATGTGCTTCCTTCTTTGCCGGCACATCTGAGCCCAAAGCCTCTTGCGTCCCATGTCATCTTGGCCTCTTCTGCTTGTGGGCAGACCAGCACGGAGGTCTACGTGTGACATATGCTGGCACTGCTCCTCCATGTGGATTGTTTTCCCCAGGAGACGAATGAGAAGAGACAAGAAATGGGATGACCTAGCCCTAGCCAGAGATGGAGCTGCTACTACCCACTAAAATTTTGATTTGTTTGTTTCCTGGTTTCCTCGCTTCCTCTGGGCGAGAATGGGGTGCACAAGTCGGCTGCGGTGCCGCTCTTCTCAGTGGGTTCCCCAGTGAGCTATGGGCCCTTGGGAAGTGCCCAATCACACTGACCCTTGAGTCCTGCCATGGTTTTCTTGTGCTGAATGGCCAGAAGCATCAAACACGAGCAGGTTACTTCTTGGCAACTTATTTATTATGCTGATGTCTTCCATGTTTGCTTCCATGAGGAAGCTCAAGTTGGGAATACTCTGTCACTAGCGCTCCCAGCCTCCTTACCTTTGCCAAATGAGTTGTGTCATTCAAACCATGCCCTGGGACATGGGATGATGAAAACCTGGAGTATCCTGAGGGGGCCAGGTCCACAGTGGCCCTTGTGGCTAGAGGCTCATGAATGACAAGTTCTGAAATAACACAGCCATTTTCCTATATGTGCATGTAGAGTTTCCAAGCTGAGCTCACTGAGGTGTTTTTCTGGGGTTAAATTTTAGCTAAGATTCATCAGTGTTCAGCCCTGTTCTAAAGCCAGCAGATGTTCCGCTTTGGAATATGAGCAACCAACTCATAGGACTTAAAAGTCTATTAATGTATTGGCAATGGATTTAAAACTCTGCCTAACCAAACAAAAACAGATGCTCAGAACTTACTGGACCTAGAGCACAGTCCTACACAAGTTGAGGGCCTACAGCTCACAGCAGACTCCAGCCAGCATATATTTGAGACCTTAGTCAAGCACATGCAATACACATGGATGCTTTTGCTATTGTGGATACGTCCCCCTTGCAACATGGGAACTTCTCCTGACCAAGATGCCTGTGACTCTCCACTTAATACCAAAAAAGAAACTTCCTTTCATTTCATGGAAGGCACAGTTGGGTGAAGGGCCACATCCTGGGCTTGTGGACCTTTGGCCTGCGTGAAAACACAGAACATCTGAACTCTTCTGACAGCAAAAGTGACAAGGGATACAATGATAAATTCAGGAGCAGAGGTATTCATCATGTCCGTCACATTAGCCATTACCTTGGGAAAAGTCCAAACAACATAGATAACTCAGTTAGTCCGTATCAACAAACCATTCTGTTTTCATCTGCACTGGGAAGAGGTCTTTTCTAAACAATTCTTAATTGCCATTCAAGAACAAGCCATTCCAAATTGCTTTTTTTTTTTACTGCAGAGATAGCTGAAAAGAATGCACGGCTGCTGGAAAAACACAGCTCTCCCACCCACTCCAGCTACGGTAAGAATTGCAGCCAAGCTCAGAGGGATCAGAGACTCTTGAGTGGGTAACAAATGTTGTTCTGATCCCTGCTAATAAACAGATCAGGACTTTACACCTTCCAAATGGAACAGATTTGGATGCAATCTTTGGTCAAAATCTCCACATTTCTGAGCTTGCAATGTGATTTGTGGACCAGAACTAATGCATTTGACAGCATGTGCGGATTTGAAAAAATGCGCATGAAAAAGCATACTTAAAAAAAAAATGGAGGCACATATGCTTAACTCAATGGGAGAAGAAGGAGCACATTTCAAAGATGCATACTTTTGGAAAACATGCACAAAATACACAAGGATCTTCATGCAAAAAGGAAAAAAAATCAAAGTCCATAATTTGATATGGGCTTGAGTAGGATGAGCTTTCTGAAGGTATTTGTAAGACATTGGAGCGCTTGAGTTTTGCTGATGTGCACATGCCGTACAGAGTATTTGATGCATGGGGTTACGGACAAGATGCTGCCCTTCCCTGGCCCATGTGCAGACACTGCCTCAGTGCAGCTCCGAGGAGGACCTCCTGCGCTGCCCCGAGGCCAGCTGAGCCCGTGTGATCCATCCTCCGACTGCTTGCCGTGGCTGCCTCTTGCCACTGTGCTGGCCTTGCCGCACTGTGTGGCATTATGCATGTCAGGCGGCTGACCAGGTGGGAGCACCAACCCTGAGCAGGCTTACGGTGTAAGCCACTAGGGTGGGCACCAGAATCGGGGGGAGGGGGAGCCACCACGTCACTGCCCCCCCAAAATCTGTCACCTGCACTGTCTGCTAATGACTGCCCAGGTCTGGAGACAGGTTGGGTCCCTGTCGGGACCACTGGCCTGCCTTTACCAACATCACCACACCTGGAGGCAGGACATTTTTCCAGCTCCAGTCTCCCCCCGTGTGGAGGAGTGGGAGAGACACAGCTGGCCCTTCCCCTTAGCAAGCCTCTTCTCTGCCTTTCTGTTCCCACTGCCCTCCCCACTTCTTTTTGATGCTCATATTATTCTCTTCCTCCTGCTGTTATTTATTTACTGACAGAATGTATCAATCACTCCGTATTTACACGATTTATATGCTGCTCTATATCTGACAAGCAGTGAACAATAAACAGAGAAGGATCAAAAGACAGAATGAAAATGTTTAAAATCAGATTATGTTATTGAAAAATATGGCTGGTCACTTAGGGAAGACTTGTTCAGATCAGCTTCGACTGCTTCAGCTGCTGTCATGAGGCTGGAAGTCTATTTTATTTACTTCTGGCTTTTTAGCTCTTAATTTTATTCGTCTGATACAATGATATTGCATTTTAACTTAAGTGGCGATTATGAGCTATCTTGCCTCCCCAACCTGTCTCTGTGTGGGGCTGAAAGTAATGATAGAAATAACTTATTATTTTCATTCATTATGTATTATCAATTAGTTATTAATTATTAATAATTATTTCATTTCTCTACTGCCCCATAGCCAAAGCTCTATGGGGTGTTTAGCACTATCCATAAAAAGACGACAATAAAATGCAATAAAATATCATAAAGAAACATAAAAAGATAGGTAATTAGAAAATGGGGAGTAATGAAAGGGTGATAATGATGCAGCAACAATATGATTATAATGATGATGATTATTCATAATAGTGTCAACATATAACAAAAGAGTTAGATCCCTGCCCCAAGGTGTCTCCAATCTAAACTGGGAAAGTGAGGAGTTACTGAGGGAGGAGAAGTGAAGGGAAGTGAAACAAGAGCAACCCCCCACCCCCCGAGAAAGCAGGAAATAACGTGGAAACATATCTGAGCATACACAAAGTGCTATTCTTGAACCACGAGGAAACACAACCTGCCCCCTGCACATCTGTGAGTAAGAGACATGATTTTCAGGCAGGACAGTGTTGCTGCTGCCACTCTTTTTAAGTATGGGGGTCACAGGTAAGGGCTGGATTTTCCATCTGTCCCAGCCAGGGTATGACTGAGTTTCTGCTCTTTCTCCCTTCTCCAAATGCTCAAATAAACACTCCCCCTTCCTTCCTGCTGTAAAGAGTGAAACGTTCTAAATTCAATTTTACGCCTTTCTGTGAAACTCTAAACATCTCCACCGACAACCCTTCTCTGCCTTAACACCTGCCGTGCATGTGGTGCGAGGAGCGAGAAGAAAAAACATTAAAGTTGACCTAAGCAGCGTTGTTGCTGTTGGCTCTATTGTTAAAAAATTGACATGGTCACTTAAAAGAAGGTGGCAGTGAGAACCAATTTCTTCTATCTTTTTTTAAAGCTGAAATAGCTCCGTCACCATTTTTCCCTCTCCTTCCAGTAGCAGAAACTATCCTGACAAATTGGAGAGGGTTTTTTTGAAACCATCTGGAATTTCAATAAATCACTTGTCAAACATAAAACAAGAGGCTTTCTTTCAGGATGGGAGGTGTGTCTGGAATGGTGAAGGTGGGGGTTGGGGTATTTATTTATATTTAGTTTGGCCGAGATGCACCGTGAGAGGGGTGGGGATAGTATTTTAATATTTGTACTTTCTCTGTTTTTAATATGTTGTAAGCCGCCCCGAGGCTTTGTTGCGATGGGGCAGCCTATAAATGTTTTAATAAATACATACATACATACATACATACATACATACATACATAAAGGTCCCCTGCCAAGTTTCTGCAGAGTCAAATTCTGGCATGGGTGGAGGTACGAGGGACAGTCACCATGTTGGAAAGCCAGGAAAGATTTGCTTATCTGTCAAGGCCTGATTCACACAACTCAGTTCACATGTGGAACTCTCCAGGGCTTCCCCATAGACAGAACCGGCAACTGAGGCCGCATGTATGATGCTTCCAAATTATCATTATTATCATCATTATTATTATTGCTGAAGCGGGTTGCTTGTTGAGCAAATCAGAAGAACATTGGGTCTACATTGGTTATGTGGATAAGCCCACTGTATTTACTCAGTATTTAATCCAGTTGCAATAATAATAATAAGACTTGTTTCTTACAGTTCTATACAGCCTATAGCTAAACTCTTTGTGTAGTTCATTGTAATTTATCATAAGTATTAATAAAGTACAATGTAAAATTCCAATGTACAAAATTTAACACTTTAAACATTGAAAACAATTTCACTAAAAACAAGACATGTTGAAGACAGCTGACCTATCCCATCATAGGCCATTACATGCCTGGGAAGAGATGGCTGTTTTAACCTGACAACAAAAAGGTGAAAATGTTGGTGCCACACATGCCAAATAGGGTTATATGGAATATATTTTCAAAGTTCTGGATTGGTGGAGGCTGGAGAGGGGGAACGAGATGGGCATAACAGGATGCCAATTGCAAAGGCATTTGTTTTACATCTTCATGGCTTTTTATACATATGGTTGTCACTCCCCACTCATGATTATTCACGAGTTCCTTAGATGATACTATAACCACCAGTTTCCTTAATTTAAAAACCAGAACTTTTAACAAGCTGTTTTCTTTTGAGCAGGAAAAATGTAACATTTGTTAAAACAAAACACTTTTTCACTTGTGTTACTATACTATACCACAGTGCCACCTAGAGGTTATATATAGGAAACAGGATCTCAATTCTGTGAGGAAACCAAGAGGAGATACAGCCGATTAACAGCTTCATGTTGCAAAGCTATTTGTCAATAGCAGGGGCATCATCTTTTTCCTTTCCTTACTGGAGCTTTCCAGGCAACTGTTTTAATTGTTCCTCAGCCACTGATGTGAAGCCAAGACCCTTTTCCAAAGATTGCAAGAAAATCACTTGTTTTCTTAGCGCACAAACTTCAGTATTCTGACCTTCATCCAAAAGGAACAGACTGTGTGCAGATGCACCTTTGGGAGAAGGGTATCAGGTTAACACCTTGTATTAACTTAACAGAAACATGCTTTAACTTGTTTGTCTGCTGATATCTGACACCAGGGACATCTTAGTTCATTGGATTGACTGTGTGTCCTCACACTGTTGGTATGGTAGTTATCCAACAGCAGACCACATGTAAATGCCTGTGAATTCAGATTTTTTTCAGGAATCAAATAATGATTTATATTAGGGAAATTACAGAAATAATCCCACATCTCATGATTGTGTTACTGGACTAATTACAAAAGCTGGGACCAAACAGAATTTGCCACCTGTGAACAGCTGCAAGAATATTGATAGCTATATGGGGGGGGGGGGGAGAGGAATCTGAGAGATTTTCAGTAACATTGGGAGATCCTGCCTTGATCTTTCTGCTTGAAATTGATTTATGCTATATACTTTATGTAGGGTAGGATTAAATATGTGAGTAATATGGATTACATATTGGAGTAGAACTTTTACTATCCCTCATTTTTATTGGGTTGCTTTGATGCAATCTTTAAAATTATATGTTTGACATATGATGGTCGTTGACTGGGAAATAGGTATGTGTGATACATTGTTAATTAAGATCTAAACGTCATTTTTGTTGCTGTGAACTGATATCTGTGCATTAAGTTGTTTCTGGCAAAATCAGAATTTAGTAACATGACTGAAGTATTTGAAAGCTTCAGCAGACAGTTGAAACTGTCTGGGTTGACTGGACAATTGTTTAGAGAGGAAACGCAGTTAGACAAGCTCCAACTGCAGTGAGGTTTTGCTTGAAAGGAGACAGTGTGCATCATTACAAGGGTGTAGCCATCGTTCTTCTGGCTCGTTGCTGCAAATGGGTCTATCATTAAGGTTTTGTGCCAAAGTGTTGCCTAATTTGAGTCAGAGCCTTGATCTAAGACCGTGGCTGAAGGGCAGCCTTCTCTGGCCACTGGCATTGGCCACAAGGAGCCCGCTCAGCCTGCCTTCCAGGAAGCACATCATGGCAAGTGTGAAACCAATCTGGCCTCCACCATACACTCAACCGTCCAGAGAGGGATCAGCTGTAGGGACCTTGCTTTGGCTTTCTTTGCCATAAGGAACACTTCTAGGAACTTTGTAATGTAGAACTAGTGGCTGGACTTTTTCTCCTCCCTCTCAACTTCTTTTCCTTATCTGCTGTGACTTTCAGACTATAAACCTGACAGCAGGGATTGCTTTATTAGAGATCTTTGGGAGCCTTCTTCACAGTCGAAGAGCAGAGTAAAAATGTTTTGATGACGACATGGGGATATAATAGCAACAGCAGTGGTGGTCACATTGATATGTCTTCATAGCTGTGGAATGTGCAGTTCGGCTGCAGGATGTGGTCAGGTTCTGTGTTTTGGCAGACTGTGGGCGAGGAGGAGCAGTTTTGCAGTTGGAAGCAGAAAGCCTTTCAGGCTGGTTCACTAGGGTGCTTTCATTTGGTGCCCCAAATCTTTGGGAGGCCACTGGTACTGGTTGAAATAAAAGTACAGGGCCTCCAATGACCCTCTTGCCTCTCTTCCTTACAAGGCTTTTTGCCCACATCTGTTCCACCTCCTGTTGTCCTCACCCCCCTAAATTTTTTGCCCAAGGGTTTTTCCTGAAATCAAATTAATTTCCCCCCTGCTCATAATCCCTTTTTTCAAGAAGGGGAAGCTTTAGGAGAGAGGGTCTTTTAAAGATGCACAGACAGAGGAACTTTAGAGCCTATGTACAATGCCTTGCGCCCTTTGACTGTTTCACATTTTGTTATAGTACAACTTGGAATTGAAATGGATTTAATTGACATGATTACTGCTTGCTGTGCACAAGATACTTATAAAGGTGCAAAGGATTTAATCTTAATTGTGGCACAAAAATTAAGTAAACAAAGTAACTGCCAGTTGTTGGTTGCCTAAGTATTCAGTACTTGGTAGAAGCTGCTTTGGCAGCTGCAGCTCTCCTTGGATAAGTCTCTTATCGGTTTTGCGAATCTGGAACTTGCAATGTGTTGCCCATTTTCCTGGCAAAACTGCTCTTTCAGTTGGATGGGGACCACTGGTGAACTTTCAAGTCTTGCCACAGATTCTTAATTGCATTCTGGTCTTGGCTTTGACTGGGCCATTCTAAGACATTCAGGTTCTCATTTCCTTCAGTGTTATTTTGGCTGTGTGTCCTGCTGGAAAGGACACGCAGCCCAGGGTCTTGCAGAAAGAAAGAAAAATTCCTTTAGAACAACCATGGGTGCCTTTCTGCAAATTCCAAGTGGCCTCTGATACGGGGCTGTCTCAGCAATGGCTTTCGTCTTGACAGCCACCCATGAAGAGCAGCTGCTTTGTGGAGCACCTGGGTGACCGGGTGTCCCATGGACAGCTTCGCCCATCCCAGCTGCAGATCCCTGAGAGGGACACCGGAATCGCGCACTGGTGGACTTTGGTGGCAGTGCATCGCACCAGAGCTTATTTAGGCCTGTTGCAGTGAAGCCAGTGAGTGTGACAGCACCCAGCGAGGGCCAGCTGAGTTTTATTTAGCTTTGCACCACAGCAAAATACATTCTACCTCTGTAGCGATTAGCATCTTGTGTTCCTCAAGTGCCAGTGATGCCAAGGAACTCCATTTCAATTCCAGTGGGAAACATGTAGAAAAGCGGGGGGGGGGGGGAGGAATTTTATCTGCAAGGCACTGTAAATCAGCATATGCGCATCTGTGCTTGGAAGAGCAGGGGGAGATGTTGGCTAGGCTGAGGATGCTCTGGTGGCATCGGGCCTCTCCAGAAGTCTTGCGGGATAGAGCATTCTTTCCCCCGGCATAGGGATGATTCCTTGCCTCTGATTATGAAGATAGGAGGGGGATCTTCCTTCTACAGAGATGGAGACATTGTCTGCTCCCACACAGCTTGGGGAAGGCCCTGTGGGCTGGTTCGTGCTATATTACTTCCCTAAATAAAATGCAGTTTCTTCTTGAAGCAATGGGTGCCTGGATGGGAGACTGTATCTGCCCTTTTCTCAAGGGAATGTGATGAGGGGAAGGGATCCACCCAGGTAAACTTGGGGTGGTAGGAGAGGCACGGTCTCCACCCCAGACTGCCAGGATGAGAGTGTGCAACCGCTTCCCCCTTCCTCACTTGCCAAAACAGTCATCCGCCTCTTGAATCCTGATGCTCCTGCTGCACTCCGCCATTCTTCGATGCAAATATTAGGGCAACTTTGTGTCAACAGTGCACATATCATGGGAGCAAACGGAAAGCTGATGCTGGGGAAGCCAGGCTCCGCTGTTCCCCTGGCCTGAAGTGTCTCACTGCCGAGAGAAACAGGGTGAAGCTTATGTTCAGAGAATGGCACTGAAGCACTTATTTGCCTCCGGCTTTTGCCAAGGACTTGCTGTGAAAGAGGAAAGCTGCCTGCCTCCTGCTCGGAGGTTTCCAGCACAATTTCCAAATCAGGAGTTAAATCCCATGTGGGTCTTCTCTCCTCCTTGCCCCCTCCTCCACATTTTTTTCTGGAAAACAGTTTCCCCCAGGGTAGGACCCCAGCAGGGGTCTTTTGGGCTTCATCCTTCATTTGCTCTAGGCACTGAAGTCGTCAGTGACACATGGCTTAAAAGGAAATTGAAGTAAAGCCAGGAGTTTCTATTTGATTATTTTTTTAAAAAAAGAAGAAATTCTTTCCCTCGGCTTTATAAAGTGCATGTCACAGCTGATTTGGCCTTCATGTGTTTGCTAAATTTCACACGTTGGCACTTCTTTTACATCCCAGAAAGCAGGTGGCTGGAGATGCAGCCACTCCAGGAGGAGGTATGGGAAGCATAAATCATGCCTAAATGTGACCCCCCCCCCACCAATATCCACATGACATCCCCTTCCCCTTCCCTCCCCCAGTTCTTGTACTCAGACCCTGCTCTGCATTAATTCGTTGCACATATGTGGCATCACCTGCATGTTCACAGGGACGGGACGGACCAGGCCTTCAGCTCAGAAATGAACCCTGAGTAGCAGCAGCACTGCTCAGAAGCCAGGCTGGGATGGGGGAGACCTTCTCTCAAACTTTTCCTTGCCTTTCAGACTGCGTGGGCTTCTTTCTCGAGAGCAGAGAAATCATGGGCAAGAGTCTTAGTTTGGTAGCAAAATGTCAACGGTGCACGAGGAATGTCCCTCGTCCAATCGCCAGCATCTCCAGGTGGGGTTGGGAAAGACCCGCTTGAAACCTCGAAGACTATAACAAATAGCATACCGCAATTCCAAACTAAAGCTAAAACAAATCAAATCCCCTGGCTGGCATTCCATGATCTATCAAATCCACATCAGGCAAAAGTACGTCTTGCACTCACTGCCTTACCCAGAACTGGCACTGTGCAGAGTATGAGTTTTTCTACACAAGGCTGTTAGCCATATTTTTCTTTTGGTTTCATCACAGAACTCATATAAGAACTTCAAGTGCTTTTCCTTCTTGCTTACCCATGGCACAACCTGTAGGTGGCACTGTCCTATATCAGAATAGTAGAAGTATACAAGTAGAAAACTACATTTCTTTTGCTTTCAGATATACCGTATTTTTTGCTCTATAAGACGCACTTTTCCCCCCTCAAAAGTAAGGGGAAATGTCTGTGCGTCTTATAGAGCGAATGTGTGCAGTAAGTCTGTCAGATGTGCAGCCCATGGGGAAGTGACGGGGAATGTGCCTGTGATTATGTGCCCATTTGATTCAGAATATTTTTTTTCTTGTTTTCCTCCTCTAAAAACTAGGTGCGTCTTATGGTCAGGTGCGTCTTATAGAGCGAAAAATACGGTAATAGTTTTTTTAAGAGCAGGGAAAATGGGCTATCTGGAAAAGCATTCTTTAAAAACTGGAGGATACACTGTTCTCTAACAAAACCCTGTAAGCAATCCTAAGGAACCACAAGCACACAACGGATGACCCATACAGAAAAGCGCTGTATGTGGGTTTGCACCAGCTGCAATTTCTGAATATTTAAGTGAGTGGCCCCATGACGAGCATGTTATTACAGTTTTCCAAATGTGAAGTGAATAAGGCATGCATCATCATGGCTAGTGAGCTTTGAACAGGGCCTTTTTGTTGTGGCCCCCACCCTTTATTTGCAAGGGATTCTGGGACACACCCATAAGCTCCTTTGCTGCATCCACTTCCCTGGTCAGCACCATCCCAGGCCCTCATGCGTATCCTGCAAACCTTCCCATTTGCTAGTGGCAGTTCCTCATTTTCTTGTACCTTCTCCTTCCGAGGAATCCCTGCCCCTCTCTTGGGGGATGCTATGAACTTTCTTAAATGTGAGTTGCTCTTCAGGATTCGGTTCTGTCCCCAGAATCTCTGGAAGTCATTTCACCTTCCTGAGGGATAGTTTGAACTGATTTTGCAAAAATTATGGGTCCTCCTCCTTTCTTGCTGATATATTTTTAACAAGAACACTCTACTGGCCTTTAAATCATGCGAAGACTAGTGTTGACAGAGTAAAGGAGTACAGTAGTCAAAAGGGAGAAGAAAGACTTTTGTAAAGTGCAAATACAGCCTTTTTCAACCGGGTGCCCTCCAGATGTGCCAAACTCCAATGCCCAGCATCCCTCATCCCCTCCCTACTGACACCTCCCTCATCTGCATGAGTGGTACAGCTTTGGCTGTATAAACAGCATCGGAACTAAAGAAATATAAGCAAATAACTGCAATAAATATTCTTAAAACACACAGGACTTCCTTTTGCAATTTAACCTTCAACATATCCAAGAGCTGAATCTCTCCTGTCCCCAAAACCTCTTTGTCCTCCCTTCCTGGTACAGGGGGTTGCTAGAAAGAACTTGCAAAGCAGATCCTGTGAAGGAAACATCAGTTTGCATCCCTCCTTCAGAGAGAAGCATTAATGCATTTCCTGGAAAAGCTTCTCCTTGGTTTCTTTCTAGTAGTAATAAAACCTCTCCATGTGAATTTTCATATAAATCTATTTTTGAAAAGCATTTCTCCATTTCTTCTTTGTTACAGTTCTCTGTGGGGTGTATTTGTAATGGAAAAATGCATGACTTTCACAGGTATCCTGTGAAGCAGTGTGCACATTTGGGGCTCAAACTCCTGCTATCAATCTAAGAGCACGCTCTTGCCCTCCCTTGGGTACGCAGCCTGAAAGCATCTCTGCGTGCTAAGCTACCGCTGCATTCAAGATGATTACAATAGAGCAGCTCAGGTTGATTCTACAGCCTACAGCCCTTCCTCTGGCGTCCCTTTTTGCAATGACTTGGAGGCGGAATTAGAATGGAGGTTCTACATACGCTCTTAAAATGGGGCTACGTTATCTAGAAATAGGTTCTCTCTACAACCAGGATTCTCCGGTAATATCCCCAGGCAGCAAAGGTTCTCAGCAATGTTAATTAAAAGTTTCCTCTACGCAGGCTCAATCGGTTGTAATGGATCTTGGCGATGCAGCAGCTGAAGCTGCAAACAGCAAAATGGCATTCTTAAAAACCTCAGTGGCATTTTGCTTGTTCACACCAGACAGGCTGGTGCTGGAAATGTGTTTAATTGCAACAATAAAAAAACTCCACAATGCAAAACACAGGAGGATAACACAGTAAATGCCTGGCGCGCAAGAGCTTGGCAATATCATCTGCATGTTTTGCAGAAGGGGAGGAATGACAAATGGCAGATAATGTGGGAACTGACTGCGATTTGCCCAAAAGCTGTTCAGCAAGTCCCCAAGGTCCAAACTCAACACATCGTACGCTGCATGACACTAATTTTCAGTGAGTTTGTACAGCCCCTTGCCTGTTGCTTTGGGGGTTTTTTCCAGGTGGAAGGAAGGGTCTCTCATTTTTTGATTCCACCTCTTCTCCATTATGCTTCCACATTAGCAACTCTCTCCACCTCCTCCCAGCAGAGGTAATCAGAGCAAAATAAAAGGCTTTGCGGTTTCAGGATTAGACGGATATATTCGTTTATCATGTGTCTTTGCTTAAACAAACAGCGAGCAGCAGGGCTTCCTGTTGGCTGAAAGCACCATCTCTTTTCGTCTCCCTCTTTTTCTCCAGCCTTGTGGTCCTGTGACATCCTTTCCATGACGTCAGGATTTTTGGCGTGAGCTCCCCTCTTCTGAGGATATACGGCTCTTGGCTCTCAGTGGCATGTCTCCATTTCATCTCCTTTTGCTGCTACACCAAATTAAACCCAGGAGGGGTCGGGTGTTGCCGGAAATAAGCCCTGCGCTTGACAGGGTCAAATAATACCTCAATGTGGAGAATGGCAATTTTGCAGCCATTGGATATCCAGCTCCTATCCTGGAACTAACCGACCACAGGCTGGGCTCTCCACTGTAGCCCCTTCCTCTCCTATCCGCTATGCCTGCACAAAGAGGTGTTGCTGGTGCTTAAAAGATTTGGGACCCAGGCCCATAAGACACACATCTGTATAAAACCTGCATGGGCTAATATAGATCTTTATATCCCAATCTGGATTTAAATTTCACAAAAGCAAAGCCAGCCAATTGATTTCCCATCCAAAATATCCAAAGAAAGGTTTTGGTTAATTTGCACCCTGTTCCAGATCATCCCAAACTAATGAAAATCAGGGTGTTTTCCCTATTAGGATTAGCTGCCATGCACAGAGGGATGGGGGAAGCATCAATACCGCAGCATATGAGGCAGAGTTAAACCCTGCACTTCCCTTTGAAAATTGGCCGGCATTGTAATGGAAGTTGAAGAGGGAAAGCCTATTGGCTCCAATGGACATTCAGAGCTCTGTGGAATAGTTCCAGGGCCCCTCGGAAGAGATTCAGGACGGAGGCAGCCCTATGCTTAATAGAAATAATTGAATGTTTACAGAATTTCTTTGTCCAAACCATATTCGAATGATCCGCCTCAGATAGATGTGAATACCTCTCCCTTAAAGAATACGCTCATTGTGTTTAAGTCATGGGTAACGCAATGTTTCCAGCCTGTCTGTTCAAACAGCACAGATTTCAAGAAAGAGTCTGTAGCCACTCCAGAATTTTCTGGATTGCAACATGCTTTGGAATCATCTGTGATTTCACCCATCTGCCTTGGATCACAAAAAACTGATCGCTCAGAAAAAGCGTACAAAAACATGAAACACGCTGATATTTATGAATTACTAGGATGACCCTTTAAAAAATTGGGAAATGCAATTATGAACTATGGTGCCTGCCTTGGCGTCTTCCAAACGTGTTGGACTACAGTTCCCATTATCCCCAGCCTGCAGAGCTGCGAAATCAGTGCTGGACTGAGCCACTGCAAACTGTTGTAGCAGGCAGCGAATAGCTGCAGCTAGTAGCAAGAGAAGGGGAATGATTAATTAGGCAGTGCCTCCGAAGTCAAATTGCAAGTGACACTAAGTCATGTGTATTTTGCCTTCTGTTACAAAAAGCAGCCATGCTCGCTGCAAATCTGCTGTGAATTGACTGCTAGGGTAGGAATGGAGAAGGTACTTGTTTGTTTTGCATTTAACTTACCCAATTTAGCAGGTTTAAATCAAAAAGCAAACCGAAATTGTAGCTCTTCAAAATTTGAAGTTCTCCAATCAAGAAATGCAGCTTTAAGAAAATGTGCATCTACAAACATGCCCATTACAGAAAATATTAAAAATGTATTCTGCTAGAAAAATGGCTTGCACAAATGTGCACGTTAGATGAAATCACAATTAAAATGCATGTATTAGGAGAAACACACACAAAATGCATATAGATTTTCATGTGAATATTTAAAAAATGATCAAAGTTCTTGAAATACTGATCACGAGACTGGAAAGATGAGAAACAGAGAATCCAACAGGGGCAGATTCTTTCATCCCTACCAGGGTGTGGGGCTGCCTGGAGAAGGATGCAGGGAGAGTGAGGTTGTCTGGTAAAAACTTCTTCCCTTACCAAATCCTCAATGTTGCTCTGCTGGGAAAAAGGCAGGATATCCTGCAACTTCTGTGGGGGAGGCAGGCTATTTTAGTGGGAAGACCACCCAAAAGAACTCTTCACCCTGCAAGCAACCATTTCTGCTTCTGCGCTTTTTAAAAGGAAAAAGAGCTCTCTGGGCCAGACAGCTCCGAGAGCATCACGTGCAGATTTTGGCCCCAGAAGTGCAATGGTCAGCATGCTTACTGAAAAGTAAATTCCACTGAACAAAGTGGAATTTTCTTTTCTCGGTTAAATATGTGCAGGATTAGGCTGCGAGAGTGATAGAAGCACACAAGAGAAGAAGGAACCTTGATCTTATCTGCAAACTATGGGAAAATATGGATTCTGGCAAATCTACTGAGCAGGAGGCTGTGGACTCGGATGCACCCGGTGGCCACAACCCAACACAGCACCAAGGGCGCTTAATTAAGCCCATCGATTCCGTTTGTTTGCAAAGAACATACAGGGAAGAGTGCCACCTGTACGCTATTATTTTTGAATAGCTATACTCTAATCATAGCAGGGATTTTTCTGGAATAAAGCACATTTCTTTATTAATCCTATGGGCTCTGCTCTATTTAAATTTAAAATTGATCTACTGGATTTGCATAAATGTCAGGTAGAAGGAAGAGCTCTGGGTCGTGAGGACACACTGACTTCGGGTGATGCTTGCATTTATATCCCGAGAGTTGTCATCTGAGAAGTGGAATTCCTCTGGTGCAAAAGGCAAAGCACTTGCCATCTGCAGCTGGAGCTTGCCATCCATCGGGGTGCTATTTTTCTTCTTCTTTTCCTCCTTTTATTAAAGGGTTGAACAGCATTTGTCAGGGGACATCTTTCTGAAAAGCTGCAAGATTTTCCATTTTTTCACCCTCACCCCTAGACAAAGAACACCACTCTGCAGAATGTTCTCCTGATATTCTCCACAACTGGGGGGTACCCATCATCCGCCCCCCCCCCCAACACAAGCAATGGCCCAGAATGACTGATTCATAAATGCTGCTATTTAGGCCAGCATGCTAATGTCCCTCTTTTGTCAATTTCCGGTTGGTATCATCCTCCAGTTTGGGGCTTGCCTTCATATCAAACACCTTTTTAAATAGGCTGCTTTACGTACTACCGAAGTAATTACACCCACCAGAAAAATTCCTTCTCCTGCAGCCAAGTGCTTTTGGCTCCCCTCTCGATTGGACCCCATTGTTAGCCATCAGATATGCAGAGCAATGGCGGGGAGGGACAAGGAATGGTCAAGATATACAACATTCAAGGCAGAGCAGCTATTAAGATCAGTGGACTTGCACAAACCTTATGAGAGAGAAGGGACTGATGGGGGCAGGCAAAGACTGGCAAATTTCTAGGCAGAGAATTCAGTGAAATCGGCAAATATATGCAATTTCATGGCAGAACAGTAACGCAGAAAATTATCCTGCTTTCATAGAGGTCTTTCAAATTACACACTGAACATTTATCAGGAAAAAAGGGTAGCAAATGCATTCAGGACACTCTCCAGTGTCCCTCCTCCTCATATTTAGGGACAGCATGCAGAGGATGTCAACAATAAATGAGGGCCAAGGTTGAGGAGCAGCCGCAGTTCTCGCCAGCCTTGCCAAGGGACTCTCTCGTAATCTCTGACAGCCCCTGATGAGGCTGTGCTGTTGGGTTTGGACATCGCAACAAGCCACCCTGAGCAATCCAAACACAAGTCATGGGTTCTCAGGACAGCTTGCTTGTGGAAAACAACGCACAACGAGAAAAAGTGCTCTGGGTTCAGATGTCGTGACAAGCTACTTGAAAGAACCCAAGGGGGCAACCCAGCATGGCTTATCATGATGTGAGGACCAGGCCAGAGGGTTGAATCCAGAGGATGACAGTCAGGTGGGGTGGGGGGGAAGTTGCACATGCTCTTTTTCTTTGATTTCCTTTCCTTGTGTGTTGTGTGTTTTTAGATTACAAGCAAGGACTTATTTTACATATGGCAAAGCTCTTCAAGGAGATGCAGGATCAAAACAATTTAAAGAAAGGTAAAAAGGGAATTAGCTACACATTAGCCCCGCTGAACTCAATGGGACAAATGAGCCACAACTGACATGATTCCCATTGATTTCAGTGGGACTTATGTAAGGCTTACCCCCTCTGGATCCAACCTCTTAATATTTTGCAGCATGTATGCTTTTGTGAATGCGAATGTTGCATTTTCCACAATGAGCTTTGGGGCGATGAGATCTGCAAGGCCTTCCAGGCTAACACCACATAGTAAATAGCTTTTTCTAATTTCTAAATGTGCACAGTCCCTTTTGATTTTGATGGGGATTTTTAGGAGTAAAGGAAGTCACGTCAGAGCTCTGAAATCATTAACCAAAAGCGAATTTCACAAGGTGCCCATTATATTTATGGAAAATACATATCATCCTGTAATTTTGATTCATGTTTGAGGACAGGAGTGGGTGGAAACACAACCTCATTTTAATTAATATGATAATAAAAACATCCATTGCTGCTGTTCTCCCCCCTCCCTTTTCTTTGTGTAATTTAATGTGCAGCATGTACTGACTTTTGGAATCTACATTTTACATTGCAGTCCTATATATGTCTACTCAGAAGTTCCACTGAGTTCCACTGGGATTTACTGCCACATAAATAGGTGCAAGTGTGTAGCCCAGGTGACTACATTGACCTTATTGAATAACTATTATCAGATGAAAGGTGACTCCTACCCACCCTACCAAACCCCCAACAACATAATTTCGTGCCTAGTAAATGTGCCTCCAGTCTTTTCTCTCGGACCCACAAGAAATAGTTTATTCAAGTGACCTTCAAAACGTTTAACCTCACCCTCTGAAATACACCTGTTCCAGAAATGCACCAACCACACCAGCACATGGCCTTTACTGACATTGCATCAATGGCATTTCAACATCATGCACATGTCCCCCTACTTTGTGGTTTACCAAAAATCTGCAGTGCCAACAGTTCAAAGACAAAACTAAATTTAAAAACAGAGTGATGTGAACACATGCCCCAAGGCTTACCTTGGATGAATACATCTGAAATCACAGGGCCACTGCAGCACCTTTGCTTGAAATCCAGTTGCGCAAATAGTCCGGATATGAACACGCACTGAAAAAGTCAGAGAGTTCCCATTTTTCCAATCCATGTGTACAAAAAGAAGTTTCAAGGTGTGGAAGTGATCGGCACAGCATGATTTCGATGGCTTCCCAGAGAAAAAGCTCCTCCACTAACATCCACCCAGTTGCAGCCAGTCTAGCTTCTACCATCAGCTGGGAATCAATTTGGCTGTGATTAACACAGAACTGGCGGTGGGGGGGGGGTGTCCTGCAACAAAATGTTGCAGTTTGAAGTGCTGCACTTCCGGATTCCAGGCATTCTTTTCACACACCAGGAATTTCTGATTTCACCCCCCCCCCCCATGGTGAGTGAACACACTTAGTCCCAATTATATTCTTTTGGGGGTTCAACCTTTAGTTTCCCCCCCACAAAAAAATACATTTCTGGACTTCGCCAAGCCATAATGTCTTCTTAAGCCTGCCAATTCCTCACTCTTGCAGCGGTATTTCCTTTTAGTGGTGGAATTCACTTGTTCTATCGATTTAGCTTAGTCATATTTAGGTAAAGCCACTGAAATCAATGACACTTTAGTTAGACTGGCTTGTCGTATTGACAAGTCTATGCTGTGCCTGATAAAACATGGAACCAAAGAGGTGTGACGACAGTCCATGAATAAGGGTCCCCAAAAAGTAAATGAAAGGCCGTTGTGTGAGCCCCAAT
Source organism: Varanus salvator macromaculatus (assembly GCA_023646645.1). NCBI lineage: Eukaryota > Metazoa > Chordata > Lepidosauria > Squamata > Varanidae > Varanus > Varanus salvator. The sequence goes on from JAIXND010000781.1 coordinate 2,920,712, forward strand.
AACTCATCTATAGAGAAGATTCCCCACACTGTCTCCCTGGAAGAGTCACCAATCTAGCCTGGCCTTTGGTGTTACCGCACATCTTTACACTAGTTATGATGATTCAGTAATCACTCTTCATGCAGCAACTCCACAGCATTGATCAGCCTTCAAAGGAGGCTTCCTGCTGTATCTGTGAATGAGTTCATGTTCTGGGATTTCCTCCTTCCTGCCAGGAAGCAAACCCAGAATGATGACTTAATAGAATCACAATGAAGGGCACCTTCGAAACTGAATCATTCTTCCTCTCGTTATTGTTTGATTCAGTTTTTAAATTGTCCTGCGGCTTTCTGAGGACTAATGGCTGCAGTACAAAAAATGGAAATGGTCTGTAGTAGGAAGATGATCTCCACATCTTCTAGTTTGTCCCAGTATTTGGTACTCAGGGGTATACTGCCTCTTAATCCCGAAAGCTTCATTTAGCCCTCATCTCTCCCAGCTCTTTCCTCTTATGCTTCAAGCTAGCACTGTTTCCCCACCGCCCCTGACGAAGGTAGAAGAGTTCCATTTTTGCACATTGCCACTAGTATGTTGAAGTGTGGCTCTTTCAATCATACAAAACATCTGTTTATAGCACAGCTTTAATTCAAAGTGTAGGCAGCTGCAGGCCAGTGCTTTTTAATATCCAGAGATATTTGAATCCAGGCTGCTTACCCTTTCACACTCTAAAAGTGAAGCATGTTGGCCGGAAGTCAAGTGCGCTAGACAAGATTTGGGGGGAAAATGTCCTTCATCGATCAAAAGTTTAGGAAGCATTGTTGTACAGCGAATAAACTTGTTTCTACAGTTTCTCTTTTTCTCTGAATGTTTAAAAAGACATTTTGTTTGGTTGCTTCTTTGCCTTTAACTCCCCACCAAAAACTGTCCCTGTTCTCAGAATCTTCTCCTTTTATTATTCTGAAATGCCGAACTTTCTCTTCTCTATTTAATTGCCTTCCAGACCATTTCTCCTGGCATTCTAGGCTTATCAGCGATTCAAAAAGCTTTGCCCATCTCAAGTTTGCTTCCACATTAATTAACATATTGATCACCAGGCTTCAGACTCACCAGCTGGTGAAGAATGGAAAACTTGGAGAAAGTTAATCAGGATAATGGACAGTCAGTCAAAATCATCTTTATTTGGAGCAAGTGTTCTGTTGCCCTTGCTCTCAAGTAAGCATGCACAGGACTGCAGCAACTTCATGCAACCCTGCTGTATATCTTTACTGGGAAGCAAATCACATTTGCTTCAAAGGGACTTACTCTAGTAAATGCATTGAGGATCGTGGCCCTAGTCTCTTAAAGCCATTACCTTCCATTAAGCAATAAGGATTTGGAGTACTATTGCTATTACCCAGTTATTTTCTGGGTTACATCTCCATCATCGCACATACAAACTGAAAGATCCCTGTAGCCGAAACAAGAGAATTATTCCAAATAGTTTACAATTCCCAATGCTCTGCTTCAGTTTCAAGTTTTGTTGCCCTTCACTCTTCGCTGTTACTGACTGCCTATAATTGATCTCTGGCTAATTTGAGGCATATTCTATTTACATCTTTCACCTGTGATTTTTTAAAAAATCCATACTTGGAATGGTCTTGGACAGTGTCCATGTACAGAAGTTAGTTTTTCAAGAGTTGTTCAATCTGCCCTGAATTTCCAACTGTGCCTGTTATTACTATTATTAATAGTACTGGCATTTCACAACAGACTAATTTCCAAAGTTTGTTTTGCAGCAAAAGTAACAGAACCTTGGGCCACTTTGAAAACAAAGATTAATTTTGTTAACACATGAGAGCATTGCATGTATGTAACAAACTAGCCTTTGTAGAATATGTTTCTGACTCTACAAAAACATACTCCCTAATAAAATTGGTCATCTGTGAGATATATAGAAATGAAGCAATGCACTGATTACTCTTAATAATATGCTATTAATGTTTTAATAACAGCACTGATACTTATTTTCTATTTGTTCCTGGAAGTGGGTCATATACTGGAGACATTAATGGAAGATTTCTCCTGCAGCCAGAGGACTACAATCCAGCCAAACTGAAGTACTCCATGTTTAAAAGAACAGTCCTTTACATGTTTTTCAAAAGTAAGTCTCACAGAGTTGAATAGCTCTTAAGGGGGGGAAAGATTACAGACTCAATCTCTCTCATTAAAAAGAGTTGCTCTTTAAAATGCTCAGCTTTGTCTAGAAGTGTGTTCAGAATTTCCATCTGTGGTTTACTTTTGATGTTTCAAAGTAGAACTAATTTACTTTTTAAAGACGAGCTGGATTGATTTTTTCCCCTTCCAAATTCTACATAAAATGTGGTGTGGAGAATATAAAATATACAAAACAGAATCAGTAATTTGCTGAGGATAATTATCAAAATTATGTTTTTGTTTAAACTATGTACAGCAGCGACTCCTCTTGCTCTTCTGAAATATACAAATTAAGGTACTCTGAAATTTTAAATCCATGATAGATTTTGCACTTGCTGTTGACTCTGTCAAAGTTTATAAGGCTTTTTAAAAAGAGAGTTTAAAAGAAAAACATATATAGTTGAACCTGGATTTAGCAATAACTGATCATTGGGGCTTATTAGCTCTTATTAGAGGTATAAAGACCTGGGGAGGGGAGGGGAGAAAGAGACTTGGAAAAAAGGGTGAGGTAAGCAAGAGAGATGCCAGAAAAAAATGGGCCAGGAGAAATTCCAGAACCTTTTGGAAAATTTGGGGAAAACTTTCCTCCCCCTATCCTGAATGTTTGCCCTGATTTGTTTCACATCTAAGCACCCATTTGTTTCAGTAGGTCTAAGTATGACTAAATTTGGATCTAATCCAGAAAGCTCATCTTGCAATTTACTAATTACTGATAGGTTACTGCTGAATGGTTTATCACAGGATTGTCTGGTAAAATGCAGAAAATTACAGCTGAAAAGTGCAATCTAAGCTATGCATTTTGGGGCGGGGAGGGGATATCACAGAAATCCATGAGATATTTCAGGGTAAGTGTGCTAACAAATGGAAATAACAATGGTTCTTGGAGAAATATGTAAAAACAGATGACAGGCATTGTAAGGACGGTTTGACTTCAACTTTTGGGGAAAACCCATCATGTAGAGAAGCATTCTCACAATAGCCTCTATGTATTTTGAGCATAATTTTGGCCTGAAAGACACACCTTTGTCAAAGGGGAAATCAAAATATTGAAAATTATCACCATCATCACATCTGTTGCCTTTTATGTGGTAATCATTGGCACAAGGTAACATATAGAGTTTAGGGGCACTATGATCTCATTTACAAGGGACAGCTTGCTATTTTCTCGTATTTGTCCCAAGCAAAACTTTTTCTTGATCTTTCCTTTTTGCGGGGATGCCTTATGAGAATTGTTTAAGGCCCCATCCTATGCATGTTGTGGCAGAAAAAGATCCTAAGCTCCCAAGCATTCCCCAGCCAAGCCATGTCTTTCTTCTCTCTAATCATGCACAGGATTGCATGCTTGGTGTGTTATCCAAAATCTCATTCCTCACACAATGATGAGCAATGCTCCAAGAAGCGCATTAGCTGCTATTCTAAACTCACTGCAGCAGCTGAGGTATATTTTGAACTGTTGATAAGCACTTATATTTTTCTGATACAGGTCTTGCCTTTTAATGCTGTAATCCACCCAGAGCACCTTAATACTGTTGTAAACCAGCCAGAGAGCTTTGGCTATTGGGCAGTGTAGAAGTTAAATCAACCATTATCTTCATCAGCACCATCATTCTATATGCACATTCTTGGAAATGTGCCTTCACTGAACACAAAGGCCTTCCGTTCTGAGTAGAAGTTTATGGGATTGTGTTGTTAGCCTGGATCCAGTCCTCTGCATTTAAAGTACCTTAGCACAGATAATGTAACTGTATTTGAAGCAAAGGGAAACATACACCTTTCATGTTAAATAATGGTTATTAAACTGCAAATAATATGAACAAATTGTCCTAGCCTGGTGGACTCAAGACAGCCATTTTCAAGCTTTTAATCTTCAAGGGAATCTTTTGTGCACTTGTTTTGTGAACTGCAAAGATGTCTGGAATAGCTGGGGTGTCCAATTAATTCAGGCAAGGGGGTTCAACTGGGCCGGTGGAGCTTCAGAGACGACTATGTGAATGGGGGGGTTCCATCCAAGAACATGTGATGCTCCCCACCACTTCACATTTACACAAGAAGACTGGCCCTGGCAGGAGGGGAAAACTACCATTCTGGGAAGCTAGTCGGTCACTATGGAGAATCTCCTGGTTAGCTCTGAAGGGCCTTGAGGGGCACCCAGGAGATACAAGATTGCTGGAAGCCGTGGGTTCAAACTCTTCCTCTGCCACAAAGTCACTGTGGTGGCCCTGGCTCAGTCACACCTTCTCAGCTTCAGCTGCTCTTTGTGAAATGGGAATAGAAAGGCATATTTACAAGGCTGGGGGTATCTTGAATAGGCAAAGTACATTTGCAATGCACTAAATAAAAGCTTAATAATAACGAATGCCCAGTAATCAAAGCCCCCACATACAGTTTAGTGCTCCAGATGCCATTCCATAAAATAAAACTATTTTGGGGGTAGCAGGATTGAACCTCAGGTGCATAACTGATTGCTCTTAAGGAGGCAATTCATGATTGCAAACCAATCTATTATGGCCTTCGGGATCATCAGCTATCATCCAAGAATCCAACTGCATGAATGTACAGCTCAATGAGGTTATATTATATGCATACAATTTTCCAATGACATTTTTTCTCATTAAAGTTTACCCTCCTGCTGTGCCTAATTAATAAGTACAAGAACCTAAGTGTTTCTTCAGTTTGCCTGCTGATTGTGGAAGATGACCCAATTTGTATCTAATCTTCAGGCATATGCTTCAAATAGCATCTCCAATATCAAATCTAGTAAAAACATTTCTGATATTTACTAAGTCTCAGTCCTTGAGGGTGGGGACAGTTGTTATTATTTGTGAGCTAGACTTAGGACCCACAGAGGAAAAAATGTGTATTGGACTTACGTGCACAAAACTCCGTGCTTCTTAAGCCGTAGCAAAATATAGTCTGAAGGTTCCTAAAACAATCTAGCAAGGAATGCCAGCTACTAGATCTTATGGAAATTGTGTCACTTTATTTTCAGCCCTGCTAGGAAAACACATGCTTTCACCCAAAATAAAATAAGGAAAAATAATGTTGAGTAGAGAGGAGGTAAATGCATATGTTTACCCTAATAAGCCTTGAATTCAGTATCTGTCATCTTCAGTCTTCTTCTAAGTACTGTGTGTGTGTAAGGAAATTTCAATTTTAGCTTTGACTTAAGGAATTGTAGTATTTTAGCCACAATCCTATAAACTTTTATTTGGAAGCAAGTGCAATTGAACTCAGTGAGACAGACTTCTGAGTAAACAGTATGATATACTGTTAAAATAAAACACCTGCTATTATGCATCATATAAGTAGCTACTTATGGGGTGGAGGAGAAAGGCATTTTACCCAAATTCTAACCATACAGGCTATCAGCGATTTTTCACTGTAATAGCTTGTCTATAAGCAGCAACAGGGGTGAATGGTGAGGGGGGAGTCTTAAAAAATTAAGACGATATGATCTAAGTTTTTGAAACATTTTTTTTACTACATTTTTAGCAAACTTCACACCAGTGAGCATTGAGCTTCAGTGACAACAAATTGGAGAGAAGAATTTGGATTTCTCAAAAGCTGAGGGCCTGCCTTTTCCAAAAACGAGCCAATTATTGTTTTCAGTTTTCACCTATCTCTGAATAGAAATATGCAAATATTGATACTTCCCCCTCGAAACCACAATTATTTTTTTAAATAATCTTCTCCAAAGTATGGTGTGTATAAATATCTATATAGCAGTATAAGCTGCTCCATATTTAAATTGTTATGCCTGCATGACATGGAAGGACTTTTTTGCATCTGTTGAAGCAATGTGGAACCGCTTCCACGGAAAGCATCCAGCTAACATCAACATAAAGCTGCCATAAAGACCGAATTCTCCATCCAGCTCCTGTTCACTTTGTGAGCTGTGGTAATCTAAGAAAATGTTGTACAGAAGGTTGCAATAATTTAACGCGTCACTTGGGACGGTTGGATTTTCCCGTTACTTGGAGCAGGCAGAGGGGCAAGAGATGAAGGATTTGCAGGTTTTGAGACTCAAACGCTTAGGGGAACTTTTTTGTCTCCATATGTTTTAGCAAACCTTGAAAAGCTGCCCTGTTTCTCCACAATATTGTAACTGAGCCCCAAAATATAAACAAGGAACGAACCATTCGCAACAGATCCACCCTCATTTCCCTGCCTTATAACACATTTTATTACTAAACGTCTCCTGGAAATATGGATATATTTAGCAATCAAAGCACCCTCACGTTAGCTGGCTTGTTCTCTTGGTTCATCTGTGCTGAATTCCCCTTGCCTTGAGATACTACGGCTTCATTTGAAGAATGCTGCAGTACAGAGCATTGCAGGCTCGTGGTACCCCCCGCTTCATTCTCAAATAACTGTGCCCATGTTCTGTTGTGCATGCTAGCCAGGGTATTATCTACCTTCCATTATACCACAAAACACTGGTAAGGCTGACATCACGCTGATAACGTACCCACATTATACTGCAGACTTTGCCGCCTCCAGTATTTCTCTGATCACATTTTTCGGCTTCAGCTGCGGAGGCAGGCTGTGCTAGAATTTATCATGCATTAGGGAAAAGAATGCCGGAAAACGATGTGATACAATAACATAGTGACACAATACGCCAATGATAGCAAACCAACCTTTTTTGCAACCCCCCTGACGGCTGCGTCTGGAGACCACATCCACCGCTCTCTCCACCGAGGTTTCTGGAATCCGATATCAGCCTGGCTGGAGTTTCGTTAAAATGCTGAGAGTTTATGAGGAAGTTTGGCGAGTTTTACAAGCCCTTGGGTAAATGGCAGGCGGTCGTTGAGTTAGATTGGATCCACTGATGGGGAAGGGGAAATCAAGCTTCCAAGGATCTGTTGAAGCATTAATGAGCTATGCAAGTTTTGATAGTCAGGTTTCTCACCCCGTCCTGGAACCGTGAGACATGGTGGTGAAAGAGCTTTGCAGAGCTGTGGGGCTTTGATCTGGGGCTGCCACATTCCCTGATGGCACCAGCCTGAGCGAGTGGGCTCCTGACAGTGATGAACAGAGTGTCAAGGAAAGGGGGCAAACGTACTGACAAGACAGATGCCCAAACACATACGGACAGGTGGACAAGTGGAGTGAGAGAGGGAAAGGGCAAGGGAGGGAAAACACCAATGGAGCCATGCACACACCAAAAACAGAGATTGGGGACCCCACAACTGTACACATGTGTAAGGAAAAGTGCGAACGAGAAGAATTTCTCTTTCTGCCACACGTGCATTTTCTCAGTGTGTAAGAGACTGTGGCTCCCCTTATATTTCACTTCTTTTTATGCATGTGTACAATGGATTTTGTTTTAGGGATGGTTCCTATTAGAGTTTATAGGCGTGTGCCTCCAGATAAGGCATTTATCATGCCGTTAGCCTGCCTCATTCGCAGAATTTAACAGAAGTCAAGATGATGTCTTGCACTTATAACTCTCTTGTGTTTCTCACCACTTCTTTTTTCTTACCATGGAAAATCTATGAAGAAAAGAAGAGAAGAACAGCGGTAGTGCTACCAACCCTCTGTCCAGAAGCATCCTAGGAGGAAGTCTGGCAAGTTTTACAAGCCCCTGGGTAAACGGCACACCTGTGGATTTGGGGGTGGAGGAGGGAGTTATTTGTTTACCCTTACATGGAGTCTGAGGGAGAATACACTGAAAGGCAAAGGAGCTGGCTTTACTTCAAATACTTTCTTGTGATCACTGACCACCAAGCTAACAACCATGCTCAGGGGGAGATGGAGAGTGGAGTGGTGGGAGCTGGCCTGCTGATGGGGAGAGGAGTCCTATTTTTAAAGCCTGTTACACCTTCCGATCTGTCCTCTGGCCACAATAAACAGAGTCATGCTTCCCTCAGGTATCAAGATGCTGCTATTTAATGCCAGGCTGGTGCACAATAAAGCTGCTGTTATTCACAATTCGCCTATGGATGAAGGAGCAAACCTGGCTTTTATCACCAAGACCTGGGAGAGAAAGGTGGGAGAAGACAGTATCTTTCTTTCCCAGTTTTCCCCTCTAGTGCAGTACTAATAGACCCAGGATATAGGAATGGCATCTCTCCAGGGGATATCTGTAAGAGACCCCGCTTCCTGTTTGTCATCCCAGAAACCCCTGTGGTGCCAAAGTGGGATGTGAATGCATCAAGACAATGGTGCCACAACAATTCCGAGGGGGAAAGTCACTTTCATAGCGGTTATTCTCCCTCAGAAATTATCACATTTTTGAGCTGGCTGGTACAACTTGTTTGAGCCACCAGGCTGCGAGCAGATGGCCAGTGGGGCACTTGGATGATGTGCCTGGGACAGCCAAAGCAAAAGGAGCTGAAAAGGCTTCCATAGACGCTGCTTTCTATTCTGCTTGCCAGACCTGCTTCTTGGGTCACTGCTATAAGGACCACATTTGCTCAAGTTACAATCCTATGCAAGTTTAGGCACAAAAAGGCCTACAACTCCCAGCATTCCCCACAGAGATGGTGCCCTAAGAGAGGCATCTTTTTCTGCTAAGGACCAGTCTATGCTGTAAGGCACATTAGCACCACCATAACATGAGTTTCAAATTAGGGCCAAAATAAACATTATTTTAAGTATGTGTCTACCAACTATGTCTTCTTTTCATCTGTAGTCAGGAGCATGCAGTCCACCTCCAATCAGGTCTTTTAAAACCCTCCCTATCAACCACATCATTATGGTCCCAATCCAGATCAAAATACTGCATCTTTCCTACAGTGAAAAATTTTAAAAGGCACAAAGTGCTAGACACATGTTTAATGTAATGTCTCCTTTTGCCCAAAGTGAGTATTTCTCAGAGCTGCTCTACATATCATTTGGTCTGCAGAGTGAACTGTTTGCTCTCCACAGGTCGTTTATGGACAGGTCTGGAGACCAAGCCCCCTTCTCTGGCTCTGAGAAAAAGCAATTCAGAAAAGGAAGGTACTGTCTTTCAAGTCACACTACAGCAATCTGTATAGATATGCCACTTTCCCTCCTCCACTAAACCCAAAAGACATGGGAAGTCCTGTACAAGTTCCTGTCATGCAAGTTTCACTGTCTTTGGTGGGATTTGACCTACTTCCAAATAAGAATATATAAGATTTCTGCCTTAGAGTCTTTTGTCTTCCACTTTGTGCCCAGATCAGCTATTTGTCCTTTCAGAGTGAAATGACTACCGGTTCCTTCTAGAATCAACAGGCTTAGGCAGTGAAGTGGACAGTGAGCTGAAATCACCTTTTAAAACCTTACTTTTTCATGAAAAGATGTTGCTCTTTTATTATATTTTAACGTTTCTTTTTGTGAATTTACTGATAGCTGCCTTGACTGCTATATTTTTAGCAGAATAAATAGAAATTGCCTTAAGAGAGAAAAAGCTGATGGGGGTTGAATTTGTTCTTTACAAAACTATTTTGGCTTTGGTACATTACTGTAATATGGAATATTCTAGAATAAAGGCACTTGGACTGAAAAGTCTTAGTTTTTCCTTATTAATTTACTAACTTGTTAAACTGACATTATTAAAGTCACTTCAACCTTTTTTAGTATCCTCAAAAAGGAAACATATTAAGGTTTCATTAAAATGTGAATGTAATAATCTGATTTCATTCAACTAATTGATTAAATTTAAATAAGCAACTAATATTTCTGCAACACTTGATAGCACAAGATAGTATTTCATATCGGAGAAAGTTAATATGCAATCAAAATTCACAAATGTTGAATATCAAAAAGATTCCAAGAGTAATCCTATGGCCTCCTGGTATTTTTTTGGGGGGGGCGGAGGGGGAGGGTTCAGGGTTATTCAGAGTACTAGCTCCAAGGTCCTCCAACTGCAGAGCTGGGAACTGGAATGCAGGCTGTGTCCACCCCCCATGCCCACAGCTCCTGCAGAACAAAGCCATGCTGGATGCATCTCTGATGCTGGAAATCAACCTCAGAGAGGCATTACAGGAGAGAGAGGGCGAGGAGGGGGCTGAAGCTTTGCCAAATCCAAATAGCACCCCTGCCTCCTTTCCTCCCCCTCTGTGGTGCTTCAGGTAGACAGCTGAAAATGGACATCTAAGTGAAGTGCTGGTGGCAATGGGGGGGGGGGGAGCAGAAATGACCACTGCATTCCACACTTTTCATGAGATTAATGTAAACCTCCATGTTCAGAGGCCTGCATGCATAAGGGGCAAGCCACATAGGACAGTGCTCTCTTGGTGCAATCCTAGTCAAACTTCCCTGGAAGTTAAATCCCATTGAACTCAGTGGGCCATACTTCTGAGGAGGCATATAAAGGTTTGTTTGCAAGGCTGCAATCCTAAACACATTTGCAAGAGAGTAAAGCACACTGACAACAGTAGGACTTATTTCTAAGTAAACATGCAAATAGTCCTGGTGCAATATAGCATTAAATAAATAGTTATCAAATCCATTAACACTGAACTAATATGGGAGGCAGGGGTGGCAAGGCCTTGAAGTTATCTGTAAAATCCATACACTGGATACAAACACTTCATAATTACCTTTTGGCCCAAGAAATATGTCTTAGATGATACATGTACAAATCTAGTAATGATTCATATTTTAATTTCATGAATTCAGTTGAAAATAATAAGCTCTTCGCTAGGTAATCTGGAATATTCCAGAACTTTAGGACTATGACTCCCCATCAATTCAGCCAACATGGGAGCTGCAGCTTGAACATCTGGAGGGGCCCACCTTGCCCACTCTCAAAAAATATTGTAAGATAATCTTCAAACATGTTGAAGTTTATGACATTTACAATGCAATTTAAGATCAATTTCTAGCTGTGCCACAGACCCAGATACTGTACCCTGGCCCCCACAGCTGGGGTTGCCAACTTTCCAGTCAGCCTCTGAGACTATGCATTCAACACAGACATCAGGAGTAAAGTTATCTGCTGTGAAAAACCTTCTCTACTTACCTCTGCAAATCAAACTGTTGTTAAAAGCACAAAAACAGACAAAGTTGGTTCCCTCAGCACCCTTCTTAAACTGGCAACCTTGCAATTATTCGACTACTCCAGCCTGAGATGCCCCCCCCCGCCCCGCAGCTCCCAAATTGCTGTCCCCCTTCCATCCAGTCCCCATCTGATGGGCGTTTTTCCTCCCCAGCTGTCCAAATGTCTTGAAAGTGAAATTACTTGCTTGGTATTAATCTCCCTGTTGTATTTATGAGGCTCCCTGCCTCTCCTTCCCCGGGGTGCCCGTTAAGGATCAAAGGTTAATTAATGCAGAGCAGACCGTGACCACAGTTATTCTGACCCCACAGGGCCAGGTGGTCCCAGAGCCCCGATATACAAGATGCGATGAAAGGGTGACACGGCCCAGGAATTTGGAAGATTATGAGGCGTGGCGGGTGGGGAGGGCCAAGCGGGGGGGGGGGAGAAAGAGGCAAGCTTTGGGGAGGAGACCTCTGCAGGGTCAGCCATGGGGGGAGACCGGAGATGAGGGAGAAACATTGCCATGAGGGAAAGGCTGATGCGTATGTCAGAGCGACAATAGCACTCATCAATATCTAAAGGAAGCCCTGCTGAATCCCAGTCCTTTGTTTGGCACTAACGGACTGAACCTCGGGGTTTGTGCGACCGTTCCTACTTTGCAACAAACCATTGTCTGGCACTAGGATTGAACCAGCCAAGCCTTGGCCACTTGCTCTGCAGCAGGAGTGCCTTCCTAAGGGTGTAATCCTATGCACCTTTCGACAGAAAAAAAGGAACTACAACTCCCAGAGTGCTTTTTCGTTGCCTCCCCCCCCCCAACATGTAAAGGTTTGTGCTCTAATGATTTTCTCTTTTTTGTAGTAAGAAAATAGAAAGAAAAAACAGTAGGAAAACACGGGAGGATTACAAATGGATGATGTAAACTCTTGGACCCCATAAAATTCCACGAAGGAAGCCGAAAAATACAGATACGCAAAGCCAGAAACTCTGTTATAAACAATGTCTATGCAAAACAATGTTAACGTTTGTTTAACTTTTGTTAACCGACCAGAGAGCCTCAGTTGTTGGGCGGTATAAAAATGAAATAAATAAATGAGTAAGTAAGAACAACTTCATGCATGGCAGTGACTGCCCAAAGTTCAACTCTTCATGACTAGAATTCACTGGGAAAACGCAACTTAACTGTGAGTTGTCTCAGGCCTAGTTCAGTTTTAAAATAGAAAGACTTCGGGATTGCATGCATTTGGACACATAGGAATAGGGAAGGATTGTAGAAAAAAAATCAGCATATCACTAAATGTAGATCTGCACTAGCCAATGTTTACATTAATAATTCTAATAAAAGCTGCTAAAGGTTTCCACCGCCCAAGCCTAATCCTGTAACCAATGCCATTTTGCATGCCATTTCATGGTGGGGTATATGTGAATCATTATTATTGTAGCACAAAAATGCCATCACACACAAAAATTGACAGATTTGCCACAATTTGGCTCTCGTGATGCCAACCAGCCTAGTTCCATTCCTCTGATTATTTCTTAGGCCCACCCAGAGATGCAATGGATCCATCCACAAGTCTTTCGCTTGCAAAGCACGTGTTCTCATGCTGGGGCTGAGCATTTCCACAGTCCATCCAATATTTGCTGAGAAATGAGCTGAGCCTTGGCTATTGGGCTGCATAAAAATTAAATAAATGAAAGAATAAGAGCACAGTTCTATCAGGATGCTCTGTAAGTCCCCAGACCTGATCACTGACAGGCATCCAGCACAGAGCAGAAGGAAGCTGGAGGTGATCACCTCCCTGCTCCTCTTGTTCTGCATTTCCACTGGATGGGCATTTTTGGGTAGCTTGCAATGGCGTTTTGGAAGAGAAGGGAAGGATGCTGGTGCCAGTTTGTTCTGTGTTGGCACTGAGGGGACCCAGGAGGGCAACGTGCTAACGCCAGCCTTGCGACTAGAGTGCTGTATCCCAAAAGCCTAGGGAGCTAGCTATAGGGCAGTTCCCTAAGGAACAAAGGGACTAAGAAATGAAATGTTAAGGATTGCACCGAAAGTATACCAATGAGGAGAAAAGCTAAATTCTCTTCAGCATAGCCTTGGCAAATATTTGGTGGATTCTGACTGAAAGCTTAAAGTCCCAAATTACCCCTCCTTGCCCATTTCAGAGAAAGAAATAAACTTAAATGCCTGCGTTCTTCTTGACGGCTCACAGCCACGTTCTTAAAGTGGAAGATCCATCTTGTGCTTCTCTTGGTTGTGAGCATGGCAGCTTTGTGATGTCATAGCTACGATGTCACTCTCGGGCACTCCAGCAGCCCCTCTCTGGCAACCACAGCCAAGTGTGATGTCTGGGCTAGTGTTTTGGCTAATAGCCCTGACTATCCCAGGATCTCACAGCTGCCTGAAGTGCAGCTGGGATGCCATGGCGGTCTTGAGGGAATTCAAAGATCATTACTTGGAGACGAAACTCCGCAGGGACCCAGAACTTAAAACAAAGCTGGACAGCCTCCTGGACAACGTTGTAGAGACACTGTCATATCAGCCCATAGATCTGGAAAAATACATGGGTGTTATTGGTATGGAGGTGTCTGTTATGGCCTCCCTCCTGGAGAAAAATTCTGGTGGCATTGAGAGGAAAACGTGCTCCACACCCACTGTTAGAATCTGGATGCATTTCTAAGCTATAACTATATAACAGAACTTTGCAGGAGGGGGGGATCATATTACCACATTGCATTAATTACGGGGCAATTAACACATGGCGTCTTTTCTATATGGCCTTTCTTATCATTCTTACTCATGGTTGTTTATGGGCTCTTTGGACCATGTAAACTTCTGGCTTAATTTTTATGTCTACTAGGAGTTTAGAAGTTCTTTCAGAGCAGATAAATGTGGCACTTAATTCTGAAGTAAGAAGAAGTGCAATTTCCTTTTGTGTATTTGTGGTATTCTGCTACACCGCAGTGCCAGGTAGAGTGTGCATATCAGAAAAGCAGGAAAGAAAATGTCCGTGTGCAGCACTCAGATTGCAGTTCTATGAGAAAACCAAAAATAAATGCAGCAGATGAACAGCCTTGTTTAGAAAAGCTCTTAGAGGCCCAGCTTAGAAATAAGAATTGAATTGCTACATATCCTAAATGGCAGTAAATCAGAGGTGCAGAACTTCAGGCCTGGGGCCACAATCTGACCCTTGGGGGTTCCTTGGAAGGCCCCTCTCCCTCTTCCTCTCTCCTCAACCTGTCTCCAATCACCAAAACTGGTCAGGTTTTGCAGTTCTTTCTCCATTCTAAAAAGTTGAAATGCATTTCCTAACTCTTAGCTCCTGGCAGTAAGAATTTTAAGTTAAAGCATGCTGGGTTTTTTTGACTTGGCACTAAATAAGGCAGAGAGCTCAGGAGGAGGTCTGATGTGGGCACCCAGCTGAGCACTGGCTGCAGTATCCAGACTGCTGTTCTTCATCGTTTCCTTCCTGGGAAAGCCAAAAGAAAATGTTCCCCTCCTGTCCGCCGCTATATAGAGCTTCGACAGACTTTCCGCTAGAGAAAAGGATCTGAAAATAGATCAGAAAATAGATCAGATCATTTAAACATTCCAGATAATCTATGATAATTTAAACATTGAAGTTTTAAATCAGTGTAGCATGGACAGGGTTGGAGTTTTAATTCATAAGAATGAGTTGATTGGCCTACATCTGTCTTCCATCAAATGTTTGATGAGTGGTTATGAGAGATATTTACTTATTGGATTTCTAGACTGCACATGATAGTCCCACACAGAACTCCCTGGGCGGTGTACAACCAACAATAAAACAACATCATATAAATTATACAATAGATAATATTTTTTTAAAAAATAACAATCTATCAAAAACAGAAATGACTGCTGCTTAACAAAACAAGCCAGATAGGGTAGCTGAAAGAAAGAGATGCAAAGAGAACACGCAGTTATACAAAAATTGTATATAGTGTCAATGCAAATTTAGAAATAATTAGTATAATTTAACTAGAAATACAATACACCTTGCCACAATGGGGAAACACAATGACTGGGGAACCGGTGCCCGTTCCATCCACTAACCAGATACTGCTAACCGCGGATGGGAAATTTCAAGTTCCCTCTTCTACTTTCCTATCATTCTAAATCCCATGCACATTTAGACAATAAAGTCCTACAGCTCCCAGGCAGTATGTAGAGTGAAGTTGGAAGTTGGGCTGCAAGTGGGCAAACGCTGCCCTTTCCCTAGGATTAAACTAAAATCAACTAACTTCTGTAGCTGGAATGGTTCTTAGTGTGTCAGTTTCTCTTTTGCCTCTGGTGAAATGTCCAGGCAGCAGCTGCCCTGGACTGAGGAGATCTGACAGTTTGGTGACTGGTGGGCATTCTTGCTTGAATGTTGTACATTTGAGGGCAGGTGACTTTTTCCTCCTGATATTGTATATTTGTTTTAATCTTTAAAAAAGAACAAAAGAAAAAGGAATGCGGGAGATTAACCTTTTTCAACCCAGGTCTATGCATGTGCATTCAGAAATGGGTTTTGCTTTGTTGAAATAATTTCCAGCTGTGTAGCCATGTTAGACTCTTGCAGAAAATTGTTTTGTGGCATCTTAAAGACTGGGCTAGGACTATCCCCTGCTCCCAGACATTTGAGGGTATATAATGACATATAGTGAGGCATTTAAGTTAGCTGTCTTTTTGACATGGTCCATATGTTTATTGATAGTGTTTTAGTAGGTTAAATGGCTTTAAATCTGGAATATTGACATTGTGTTTTGCAATTTGTTTATTGTTTGTTATTTGATGAATTTTATCAATGGTTGTGAACTGCCCAGAAAACTTTGGTCATTGAGTTTTACAAAAATGAAATAAATAAATATAGATGGACAGTGCCATCCAATGTGGCTGCCTTTAACCCTTTGACCTCAACAAGTATTTGCTATTTTATTACTGTAGCAGGCTTTGTGAGATAAATTTTATTGTGGTGAGTCACTTTTGGAGAGTTCTTGCCCTGAAAGCCAGCCTAAAATATTTTTGATACGGGTGTTTGTGCCCGTGTGTGTGCCTGGATGAGCAAGAAAGGAGGTTGCTTGCTACTTCCCTTCCTCTAATTTTCCTTCTTTTTCATCCTCTGCAGATGAATTCACCTTAGGAAAACTCACCACCTATTTCAAACGCTTTGTGAACCAAATCATAGAAAATGATTTTGAAGGTAGAAATGTGCTAAAGTGAAAGATATCAAGTGGCCCAAAAGGAATACCCAGGACTGCTGTTGCCACCCTGGTGACCATTAAGAATAGCCTGAATTTATTTCTACATAGACTGGAATGTATTAATTAAACAAAGGGCACTCCTGTGTCTGAACTTTCAAGACATGCCTGTTCAACATATGATGCTTATATTGTTGCATTTGTGTTCCTCATGTGAGGATCTCGAGGTAGCTTACAAAGCTCAATTTTATCTTTACAACAACCACCATGTGAGGTAGGCCTGAGAGTGACTGGCCCAAAATCACTAAGTTTGCTTCATGGCCGAGACTAACTAGAACCCACCACATCAGACATGGCTCTGCCTTTGCTGCCCAATTCATTCACACACACAATCTGTCATTTTTAAACTTACAATCTTCATATTCCCTCCCCATTTTCGGTCTTGACCTCCACTGAACAGCGGCACCTGGTGGCCCTTCTGGAACAAAACAGCCCTAAGTACTTCTTTAGGAAAGGAAAGAGCCATCTATTTGTGGTCCATGTCCCTCTTTCATGTCCTCACTTGTAATTTTTGTATACATCTGCACACTTTAAAAAAATCAGCTTCTTTGTATATTTTAAACTCCATCTTCTTAAGGCATTGACGTGCAGACCTTATGACCTCAAAAACAAGCCATTCCGTACTGCGTGCAATATGTGTACCCTGATTGTTCAACTTTTTTTTGCATTTTGCGCTGTTCAAAAAAAGTCTTTTACAGTCTGATTGAGGATTATGCAATTTTAGAATACCTTTTTCTGAATGCATTTTCTTTCCAAATACAAATAGTTTAATGTATGTCCTCCCAAAGCAAGAATGATCATGATATGTCTTTGAGACAGGAACTGCACGGGAACTGGGCACATTTGGGAAGTGTGACAGAAAGCCAGTGGACAACTAAACTCAGACACGCTTCAGTTTGTGTGGCTGCATTCTGGAGTCCGCACAAGCAAGCATCCCTGGTCCACCCTGGGTCTATTTCTGGAGCTCAGCATCAGCAGAGTAAAGCTCATGTTCAGCCTTCGACTCATTGCATGCCTCACCCCTTACATCCTGCATTTCCTTTACAGATGGACAGCTGTATAATGAAGTGTCTCAGGGCATCCAGAGGCTGTTGGACACTTTTAAGGACTTAATGCCAAAATTTACAAAGAGTAAGCTGTGTGAAATATCTTTAAAGAAATGGGTTTCAGGGGTCTGGATTAAAAGACCATTGGCCATGTTGGCTGGGGATTATGGAGGCTGTATTTTAACACATCTGAGGTGGCCAGGTTGGGGAAGCCTGGTCTAATTTAACTTAATATTCCTTATCTTTTTATGATGTACCCTGTTTGTATGAAGTATAACACAAACTTGCTCATATTGAGTTCATATTTGGGGACCTTTCTCTGGTTGCTCCCCATCCTCTGAATGGTGGCCAGATTGGAGCTGTAGGGATCTGTTTACAATTTGCTACTGACCGATCTAACGGGTACTTGGCAATGGAGGGGGGAGCCAACCCCTCAGTTTCTAATTTCCTTCTATCTCTCTTCTCTCTGCAGTTTATTGCAGCAATGAATGTGGTAAGTACCAACTTGTGGTAAGGATGGGTGTAAGGAGAGGAGAGTCCACACAGGAGAGGAGTAGCCAAGCTCAGGGCTGCAAGCCAAACCCAGCCCACCTCTCAACTTCCTCCCACCTGGACAACAGCTGTATGAGATGAGCCAGGAGGCTGGAGGCAATGGTGCTGTCAGGCCCAGGCTTCGGGGCAGGTGTCCAGGCCCCCAGAGCAGAATGAGCAGGATACCCAAAACACACAAGAGCTGGCAAGCCACATTTATAGACGTTGCCATCTAACAAGGAGCACTGAGTCTCATGGGGCCCCCATATTACCTAACTATACCACAGACTGGATGGTGGAGTAAGACTTCTGGTTCTTAGTTATACCTGTAAAATAGGCAGGTATGATGCGAGTTTCATGAGGAAGACATCCCTTTATCAGTGGAGTGGGGGAGAGGCAATTTCTGCTTCCATCCACTGCAGGAGACTTTGGTCTGTCGGGATAGAGAAAAGGGTGTTCTGCTTCTCTTCAGCCAGATGCTGGCGAAATTACCTCCAGATGTCTGAGGTAAACAGATCAGTCCTTCCAACATGAGGAATGTTTCCTTCAGATTGATGCTTATATTTGGTTTTCCCTGCTTGTTGGCACTGCTGCAGACTCGGACTGGCAACAGCTACCTACTGGCTCAGATCCAGGGAATATTCTCTTCACATTTTATCTGTGTCTGTCCTGGTGAACAAAGCCAGGGCTTGGATCCAGATTTGTTCATGCTTCGAGTAGATCTTGCGAAACCCACAGAACTTAATTTTTAAAATTTGCTAGATTTATATTTTGTCTTATAACAAACTCAGAGCAGCTTACATTATTCTCCTTCTCCTGCTCTCGGTCTTATCCCCACAACAACAACCCTGTAAGGTAGGTTAGGATGAGAGTCTGTGACTGGCCCAAAGCCACCCAGTTGGCTCCATGGCTGAGCAGTGACGAGGTCGCCTGAGTCACAGAGCCATGCTCTTAACCACTACACCACAGTACGACTCATTGATTGCAGTGGGGCTGCTCTAAACATGTACAAGTCAAGATCCAGCCTCAAGAACTGGACTCAACACCTTCTGTGTTCAAAGCCTTGCTCAGCTGCTGTGGCCTGGTCCCTCAGGAGCTCCTGAGAGGGTTTTTGCCACGTGGGGCAGACAAACCATAAATCCAAATGGCCGTGTTTAAGCACGTTGGAACATGGAAAGAGTGCTTCTGCAGTGTTAGGGGTGTGTTGTAATCATAATTGGGGGAGCTCCCTTTTCAGCTGGCCTCTCATACCGGGACTGTTTAAAAGCAGGAAGGCAGTGCCAAAACCAGGGAGCAACAATGTCGATATCAGCCTGTTCCAACCTGGCACCCTCCAGATGCATTGCACTGCAAATCCCATCCTCCTCAGGCACTAGGTTGTGGAAGGTTGGCCTATATTTTCATGCCAGAAGAAGATTCATGTGCCAATCTCTGCATGCCAATGTGTTTTCCAAGGCACAAGGGCAGGGATCCATCAGCGACTTCGGCCTCTTTGGAGCACATGCAATCCAAAAGCAGCAGTGGCATTTCCTTTCCAGAAGGTTTGTGCAGGAGGATCTCCCACTTGGCGTGTGCCCCAGCAATCCACGCTGTGTGACCTGAAGCAGACTTTCCTGTACAGATAGATCTGTGATGTCTTTTCTCCTGTTTTACTCTAGAGTAAGCATAGGAGGTAGGGGATGTCAACCCTCCTTCCTCTCCTTCCTCTATCAGGGTATACTTTCCATTGCAATTGAAAAAAGTGAGCAATTAGCTCAGGTGTGGATCACAGTCGCTCCTTCAGCTGTTTTGGCCTACAATTCCCATCAGCCTCAGCCAGGATAGCTAATAGTGAGGGGGGATTATGACTGGGGGTGGGGCACAAGCTGACTACTGCCGTGTTCGCTGCAATGTATTTCCAGCACTGCTGCCTACGATCTGCTTTGCAAGATCGCCCCGCCGCTGGCCGCACCTTCTCCGTCCAAGCTGTTTTCTTCCTTCCCTTTCGCATCCAGAGAGTTTCTCTGCTCCCCAACTGAACCCGCCCCTCTGTCTTCTGGTCTTCCTCTGATCAGACCCCTGGCTGCCCCACAGGTCGGATGCTTTACACGCTCATCAGCTGCTACTCCTGCATCACAAATCAGCACTCGTGCTACAAGAACATCCAGTGCGGAGGTGAGAGAGACCAGAAAGCAGGCCTGGGATGGGTTGCGAGGCTGGACCGGACGGGCGAGGTCCTGGATGAGGATACCTGGAACAGCCACATCCTCTCAGCCCGGCTGGCCAGAACGTGTGGCCTGATGCCGGGCAAGATGCACCCGTAGATCCAATTTAAAGGAGTCGCCCGTGAGGCCACGCAGTGGAAAAGATGCTGGTGGGTTTTGCAGAAAGAAGGATGCAAGTGGAAATGGATGAAGATCTGATCCTGGACTGTGCTCTGACCTGGCACAAGCAAAGCCATGGTGTGAAGAGATATAACTTCTACCGGGTAGGCAGCACCCCTTAATGGGCAGCCCTTGCTGATACTGGCTCACCGGCTTCCCCCAGGCCTTCCACTATTGCCACCAAACTCTGTTGACCCGTAGCACTTTCACAAGGGGGAGTTTGTGGATTAATTATAGTTTTGTCCTTTCCTTCTTTGGCTGAGTTCGGGGTGGTTGATTGCATTGGGTGCAAGTCACTCCTTGAGCTTCATGTCCAAAGAGGGCTGTGAATCCAGGTTGTTTTGGGATTAGTCCGACCCCTGCAATGGGTGCGGGGGAATCTATGCCCTGCCCTGCCCTGCCCGCCACCCCTTCGTCTCTGCCAAGGCCTTTCCTCCATCTGCTGCCCCCACCCCTGGAGAAGGGCGAGGGGAGATGGAGACCAGCTCACTGAGGAGTCACTGCTGAAATTCACTAGGAGCAGCCATTCCCAAAGGGAATTCTTTGTTCCTGCAGTAACAGCAGGCAGGGCAACAAGTGTGTGGATGGGTGTGAGAAGAGTGAATAGTGTGTGTGTGTGGGGGGGGGGCTTTGCCCACTTTGAGTTCCAGCTGCTCCCCTCTGGGGCTTTGCCTCTGCTGCCCCTCCACTTGGCATGAGCTCCCTGACAGGTTTCCGAAAACCAAGATAGTCCTCAGCTCAGATGCTTCCGCTCCAACCCTTCACAACACTCATGTGACACACACAGAGAGGATTCTCCCCATGCACACCCAGCCCTGCCCACCTCCTCCTCAGGTGGTGAATGGCAAAAAGCAGCTGATGGCCAGTGGTCCAGATCCCTTCCTGGTGAAGAAGGAGGCCGGCGTAAATGACACGGGCAGCTACCAGTGTGAAATGCTGGCTCCGGATGGCTTTCCCGCCAGCCAGCTCGACTTCCAAGTAGTAGGTGAGTGAAGCAAATGCACAGACCTCACGCTGCTTTGCCCTGGCAGGGTTTTGATGACTCCCGCCTTGTGCTCAGTGCAATGGTGCTGTGTGGGCCAGAGGCCTGGCGCATGTCCCCCCGCTGGGGGCATAGTTGATGTGCACGGGAAAGGGCTGTCCACACACACGATGTGTGCATTCCAGCCCTTGTGTGTCAGGAGGAATCCTTTCCCAGATGGGAGCACCTTGAGGGCCAGTGTCATGCGTAGGCAGAGACCCCCAGTCTTGCTCCTCCTCTGCCTTTGCAGCTTGCTTGCTCACTGCCTCTCACTGTCGCCCAGACAACAGACGGCAAGAAGAGGGGACAGCAGGTGCTTGCTTGCGGGCTGGGCGGCCATGACAGAGGTGTTATTTTTCTCCCTCTCTGATAACACCATGGCCCTGATGGGTGAGAGGTTTAGGACAGAGAAAAGGAGATGCTTCTTCATATAGTGTATCATGAAACTACGGAATTCTCTGCCACGGGAAGAGGTGATGGCCACCAATTTGGATGGCTTTAAAAGCGGGGATTGGACAGGTTCGTGGAGGAGGAGGAGGCCATCAGTGACTACTAGTTTTGCTGGCTATGGGCTACCTCCTTTCCCAGGGGAGGCATGCTGCAGGCACCAGTTGCTGAGGAGCTCGGGCAAGCGAGGGTCTTGCAGCCATCCTGCTTGTGGGCAGCTGGGTTGCCACCGTGTGTGTGGAGCACTGGACGAGAAGGGCCTTTGGTCTGATCCAGCATGGCTTCTCTTGTGCTGTTATGGATGTGTGGGGAGATTTTCCTGCACGCCCCTTCTGAAAAAGTCCATTGCTCCACATAGCCCAGTCCTGTCTATTCCTCCCTTTCCCTAGGTTGGGCCCCTCCAAATGTTTTTATCTGCAATTCCCATCTTCCTTGGCTATTGGGTGTGCTGCACGGGGTTAATGGGAGCTATAGTGGCATGACATCTGAGGACATCATGTGGGGAAAGCTGGACTCAACTCACTGACTTTCCGAGTTTAGAGAAGATGCTGGATGGGGGTATAGGGGCTTTAGTCCAACACACCTGGAAGGTGCTGGGTTTGAAGAGACTGCCCTAAATTCTCTTTTCATGACCACCCAATGAATTTGTGTGTGTTTTTATTTTGGGAAGCTGTAGCATTGACAAAGAGCCAGCAGAGGGAGCTTGGAAACAAATCTATTATCCCATGTTTATGCACATTATTCATTTGTGGCATGTTATTGGCCTAAATACTTAGAATAAACAATATCAATATTATTCTAATTTACATAAGCTCCTCTGATTAGTTCGTTGAAAATAATGACTACTGACTTTAGGCAGTGAGTGACTCATTACAAGCCTGAAAATGTGTGTGTGTGGGGCAGAGAGGGGACCCAATTTCTTGCTCTTGTTCCATGGCCAACTTTTCCATGCCAAGAGGAATCCTGCCCTCAACCTGAGCCTCCTCAGGGTCAGTATTATGGATTAGCCATTCCACCCATGTGCAAATGAAGGGGGAATATTTCTTCTAAGATGTTTTCCTGCTGCGCACGGGTGTTGCCCAATTAATCAGGGGTGCTTTTTAATGGCTCCAATTATTAATGAAAGGTCAAACAGATGAATCATTCTCTTCTTTCCCAAGAGCAGGAGCCCCGATTCCTCTTTCCTGCCCGAAGTTCTCCTCCTAATCTCCCTTTCTCCGCCATCAGTGCTGACTTCGGTTAGGACCACCTGGTTTCCCCGGCCGCACACGGTGGGAGAAGGCCCACTTACCTTAGGGGTCTCTTCCCGGGCCCCCCCTCCTCAAGCAGACTGGACAGTCTGGATAGTGATCGGGAGCACCGGTGGGCTGCTCATCATCATCATCGTCATGTTGTGAGTCTTGGCGCCTGCCGTGTTCTGCTCCTGGGGGGTGGCTGGTTAGGTCCCGGCACCCTTCATGCCCCCACCCCCTTTCAGAGCCTCCTCCCGCAATGTCACACGAAGCATGAAAACACAGAAAGAAGCCAACGGCAGCGGCAGTTGAGCTGGACTTCCGTGTTGGTCATCCCCCCACTGCATCGGAGGGCGGCAGGCGAACTTAGGGGGCTCTGAGGAGGCAGCCGGGCAGACACCAAGCTGTTCCCTGGCACTGAGCCAGGGAGCTTCCCAGCATCTGCCACCCTGACTTCCTAATGGTAGGACTGGCCCTGGATTGTACCACTTGGGACTGAAGGTGGGGGAATCGCATCGTTTACTATGCAGAAAGCTCCCTGAAAGTAGCACTTTTGTGGAGAAAATCTCTCCACAGTGGCCGACTTTCTCTCTGCCTTTTCTTATAGCTTATGCTATTATCGTCATAACAATGAGGAAGATTACTCTAGCGATGAAGAGGAAGGAGAGAGCAAGAACGAGAGTGAGAGCGAAAGCGAGTCATCGGAAATGGTAGAAATGTGAAGCCTTCACCCTCTCCCCTTTTTGGGATCCAATGCCTGCCTCAGACCATCCTTCTATTGTACTTGCTGGTTTATTTATTTTATGAGGATGGGTCAAGGCAGCGGCTATGTATTTCACTAGATAAAGACTCCTTTTGGGTTTTGTAGGAAAAAACCTCTGGTTTCAGTAGGCTGCTTTCAGGGCCCCTGGTGTGTTTTAAATCCTCCCCAGGGAAGATTAAAGAGGTACAGAGGGGGAAATTGGGGAGACAGTGCATATGCCGAGAGAGACACATAATGCTGCTTTTTGTGAGGTTTGAGGAGGGACCCTGTGCCAACGAGAACCAGCAGCTCTGGATACAGCACTCAACTCTTTCCCCATCCGCTGTTTCTCCATACCAAACATCTCACAAATAGGCTCAGAACGCCACAGTGGGACAAGTGTGTGATTTGGAGAGATGATTTGACATCGAAAAGCAGCTGAGCAGCCAATGCCTCATTCATTGAGTCTCTGCTCCGAGCTGCATCCTTCCCCCTGAAAGAGCGGCCAGTGAGGCAAGCAGGAAGCAGGGCATGGCCAACTGGGAGAGAGAGAAAGGGAAGGGGCAGGCCTTTAGGGCAAGAGGAGAGCCAGAGGGCTGGTTTCCCAGGCCTAACTTGAACCAGGCCATCCAGCAAAGAACCAGCAGGCTGCAGGGTGAAGAGATCCCGGGACCACACTGGCTCTTCGCTCTCCAGTACGCCACGCCGGGGTGCTCACTACAAGGGGTGCTATTGCCACAGACTAGGAGACACCACTTCCTCCTCCTGACTGATCCTGCCCACACTAGGTCTCTTTGTGTCCTTTCTCCAGACTTGCTGTGTTCCTCCGCCGTAGTGTGGCATGCTTCTTGATCCTAGTCAGCGTCACCTGAGGTTGGTAGGGAGAAAAAGGAAGAAACACTCACCCAAATCTGAGGCAGCGAGAAATGGTGTTTATTGGGGGAATGAGCAGGAGATAGGTGGTGACAGGCACGACTCCCGTGGTCTGTGTCAGAAGCATAGCTGTGCACAGGATCCCCACGGCTTACTGAGAATGACCCTGAATGGGCCAGAGCACCTGCCTGAGAGGAGCACGGCCCTGTCGTTCTGCATACTTTAAAGGCCAAAGCCTCCAACCTTGTGCGTGGTTCACCAAGGCCAGGGAATCCAAAGGGAGAAAGACACAGCAGCGATCCTGTCCAGTAACAGTGCTACATGCTGTGAGTGGTCTGTTTTCACCAGCCTTCCCCAACCTGGTCCCTTCCAGATGTGCTAGACAAATCCCAGAAAGCCCAGCTGTGCTTGGTAGGGGTTAATGGGATTTGTGGTCCAACATACCTGGAGGGCATTGGATTGGAGAAGGCTGACTGGCACTTTTGTTGCTCTCAAGCATATTGAAGTGCTTCACTCTCGTACTATCCACTCTGACAGTCGAACGGCCGGCAGACCAAGGTGGGAGCGTGGGCCAAACAGCCCTTTGCACCTGGGACTGAACTGTCAGGATAAGGACATGACCAGACAGGAACAGGAGTCAACTCGCTCGTTTGCCCGTGATGTAGGCTTGGCTTCCCTCCAACTTTTTCAATGACACACATCCTTCCTCACTTGCAGAATGCCAGTTTCCAGCCCCGGATGGGTCTCCAGTTTTTTGGCTTCCTAGAGCCCTCTCTTGTACAATCAAATGGCAGATGATTCGTTTTATTTTTTTTCCCCTGGTTTTTAAAAAAAACAAGCCCCCATCCCTTGTCCTGAAGCTGAAAAACTGTTCTGGGGAGCAGGAGGCAAAGGAGATTGCTTCTAATGTCACAGGCAGACCATCGAATCAGCAACTCCGCACACCCCTCTTCTTGTTTTCCCTGAGCTTGGTCCTCAAGAAAAGATGCTACGTGTGCGACAGCCACAAGCAAAGAGCGTGCTCTGCAGCAGAGTGGCTTCCACTCCTATGAACATAATTCCTTATCAGCACTGCCTGCACTGACTGAGCAGACTGGAGTTGCAGTCCAACAACACCCGAAGGGCCATGTTTTCCCCAGCTCAACCCTCAAGCGTCTCTTAAGGCACGGTCATAAGCACACTTAGGCAGCAAAAAACTCTGCAACACCCAGGATTCCCTGGGGCACAATCCTGCGGCTGGCAGATGCTGTCTGGCCAGCCAGAGGAGAAGGTGGAGTCCCTGCTACAACCCTGGAAAAGTGGAGGCTGTGTCCTTGTCGTGGGGCTCCAAGGTTGCAACAGAGGGGACTCTGCTTTTGGTGGGGAACTCTGCCATCCCGGCTCTCTCCACACCAGCTGCAGCCCAGAACATGAAAGATGGTCTTTGAGACGGCTGCTGGGGGGAGAAGTGAAGCACCGCTGTAGTCCATCAAATCCAGGCAGGGTCTCAGCCTCTACTGCTCCCAAAGCAGGGGCATTTGGACATCCAAAATTGGCCATCTAAATACCTTTGAGGATGAGGGGGGGAGGGGAGGGAAGGAAACCATCCTAACCTCCATGCCACTCCCATCCACCACTGGATGCCTGGAAGCTTCCGAGTTCTGAGGTTTAATGTTACCCCCACGGGACTGTGCTCTTGGCCGACTGCTTAGAGCACCTAGGTGCAAGCATGTCTCAAGGCTCCACTCCCCAACCCAGTGCCTTCCGGAAATGTCGGACTGCCACTTTCATTATCACCACCCAGGCCTGCCATAGGCGCATATATCTGTGTTGGAAACTCTTGTCTGCTCTAACAGCCAAGCCTCTGCCATCTCTTCCCCCAGTACTCCTGGGAAATGCAGCTTGGAGAGGGTGATGGGAATCCTTTACTAGACTGCCCTGGACCTTCTTGTAGCACTCCAGTTCCCAGGAATTCCAGTGGCGAGGGGATGACCAGCTGGAAACCAGACTTAATCTGCAGTGTGAGATGCCCCACATTGCCACAGCTGTGCCCAGATCCTTCCATAACCGCACTGGTCTGAATCTCCCAGCAACCTTTGGCTACTGGGACAGTATGCACCACCGCCACCTCTCTGCCAAAATAGATACCTCCATAAGCAGCCCCCTTAGGGAACTGCCCCACTACCCCTCCCCTGCCCAAATACTGGTTCTGAGCCCTGTATATGCAGACATTCCCTCCACTTTGTAACACCAAGTAAAAATGAAAATAAGAATTTAAGAGTCAGCATGGCATGATCCACTAAAGCTGGTGCCTCCTCTTTCAACAGCATTTCTCTTTGACTAGCTATAAAAATACGGTACGGTCCCCAGCACAGGAGGTGTTCTTCTTTCTCCACACCCCTGCTCAAGAAAAAATGAGGTTGCCAGTGTTGGTGCGGCCCATTTGGGGTGGCCCCTGAAAATTGCAATTTTTCCTTCACCACCACATAGGCTCGAGATGGCACAGTCCGAATGGTGTAAAATGCTGGCACTTTCCCAGGCACATCTGGCACAAGATGGCAAGTCCCAGCAAGGTTGCTTCCATGATCCCCATCCTCAGGCACGGTGCATCTAAACCAGTGGATCAGTCCAGATGTGTGCAGAGTTGGCATTATTATCCTCGTGCTTCAACCACGCCAACATGGTCTCTTGAAGATGCCATTTCTCAGACCACAGCATTTCTCATCCTGTTAATGACTTCTAGAGTTGACATGATGCAGACATCCAAGGTTCAAGGTGACAGGTAGAACTGGGAAGACCCATCCACCAAAATTTTATCCAAGGTGGCTTCCAAAGTTAAGGATCCAGGCATGAACTGTTCGCTTCCCGCCAAGATGGTATCCAAAACCAGTGCTGTTCTAAATCCATTTAAGTGCTTCAAGATGACAGTAAAAGTTGACATCACTGAAAAATCCCCATTTGATTCCTCTACGGTGGCTTGTAAAAGCTAGCGATGCTCTGAACCATAATTTTTATCTCTTGCGGCTGGCTCATCAGTTTCATCTGTCTCAAGATAGACACCTCACCGGAAACAACTAGAGTTTATGGGATTGGCTAACCATTCGAGATGAAGGATGATCTTAACACAACCCGGAATTGGTGACCTGATTCTTCCATGGGAGCAAGTGGACTTGGTATTAACAGGAACAAGACCTTCTGCAACAAAGCTAGATGTCTACAGTTCAAACACCATTTGGGCTGGTATAGGCAAGAATGCTATGGCCTTCCAGTTTATAAAGGAGAATTTTTCCCCATTTCCTTCAGGCCTTGGGACAAGTGTTGCATCTACCACTGTTCCACCATGAGGTCTATCATGTGGGTGACACCGAGGTCAGGAGAATCAAAGAAGTCCGTGCAGAAGATGCTGCTGCCAGCAGGGCTAGCGGAGCCAAGGCCCGATGTGGAGCCTGAGGTCAAAGCCTCCAGCCAATCAACGGGGTCAAATCCAGCACGGGTCCCATTCCCTCGCCAGGCATCTGGGGGAGACGGGGGCATCTCCAGAGAGTCAGGGGAGAACACGGAGGACAGCGAGTCCAGCGATGCTGACGAAGAGGAGGCTGTCGAGAGGAAATCGTAGGGGCCAGGGAAATCAAAAATGGCGGAGGCCACCAGAGGAAGCTCGCTGCTGGACCGGCGCTTCTTCGGTGGTGATGCTTCTTGGTGGGCAAGCGGGGAAGGGGCAACTCGGTCAGGGACTTCTGGGGTCAGGGCAGGCGCCTGAAGGAGGTTGCCTATAAAAAGAGGAGGAGGAGAAGAAAGGATCAACCTTCTTCTGATTCATTTGAATGAAGGCTCACAACAGACGGTCAACCTGCTTCTACTGTAACGTGCGACCTGTGGCTTTGAGAGTGTGGCCATGCGACTCCCCCACTGAATAACCAAGAGGCATACCCCACTTATCTGGATTTAGGGGTTGTGTTTCCAGGACAGAGAAACTGATTCTGAAACCGGCCTGAGACCGAGTTACCACATCATTGTTCTTGTAGCTCTTTGCTTGCTTGCTTGCTTGCTTGCTTGCTACTCAACTTTTCCTTCAGCTAAATCTGGCTGAAGGCTGCCCCCTGGTGGTCAGTCTGGAGACGGGAGCCATTTTCTCACCTGTACACATCAGCGGTTCCTCCAAGATCTCTTCAATGGATTGGCTTGGCACCAGCTGCACAAAAGGAAGGGAAGGAAAGAGACGCTATAAAGGGGACGCTGACCCAGCTCTGGGGCAGGGCTTTCTTTAGCACAGTGCTGACTTTCAGCTATGCTTGTGGAAAAGAGAATCATAGAATAGTAGAGCTGGAAGGGGCCATGAGGGCTATCCAGTCCAACCCCCTGCTGTGGCAGGACACCACCTTACACCATCCGCTGGCTGCCCAGTTTCTTTTTGCATGTCTCCAGTGCGGGAGAGCCCACCACCTCTCTGGGCAGCTGGTTCCCCTGCTGTATTGCGCTGACATAATATAGTCTGGCAGCTCATCTTCAGAATTTTTCAAGGCAAGCCTTTAGCCCTGAAATGTATTGTGGCTGATGGTGATGATAATGATAAGTTTATAAGCTAGGCACCCACGTACGTTGGGGGGCGGGGGAGAGAGAGAAGACAGCCAGTGTGGCATAGAGACAAAAGGACACTGAAGCCGCCTCTTCAGCCAAAGGGATGATTCTTATCATAAGTCTGCGTTTTACAGGCAAAGCAAAAGCAGTAGGAAGGTGGAAGGGTGGGATGCACGCAGCAGGTGCTCCATCCCCATCCCTGCAGTACCTGAGCCTTTTGGATGGCCTCTTGGAGCTCCTCCTCCAGAGAACGGGCTCCTGGGGCAGCGGCTGGGTCAGAGGGGCTGGCTGTGATCTCAAGGGGCAGCTCCA
Source organism: Varanus salvator macromaculatus (assembly GCA_023646645.1). NCBI lineage: Eukaryota > Metazoa > Chordata > Lepidosauria > Squamata > Varanidae > Varanus > Varanus salvator. The sequence continues at coordinate 2,950,223 of JAIXND010000781.1, forward strand.
TATCGGAATTAATTGGCTCACAGGACGGAGGGCACAAAACCTGGTGGAAACAGCAAGGTGCATCTGTGGCGGGGGGTCCAGTCCAGCTGCTTCTGCCTCGGGCCCTTCTCTAAATATCCAGCAATCCTCCTACAAGTCAACCTGCTGCTGTCCCAGCAGGGCCAAACTGATCCTCCCTAACACAGGGCTGCAGAATCCCAGATCCAGGGACCCACATGGAGCCCTCCAGGATAGCCGAGAAGCCACGCCCCCTTTCTCTGACTCCTCCCCTTCCCCTAATTCCCAGTGATTAGCGGTTCCCAGCTTCTGTTCCTCCCCACAACCCTCTGCTGCTACAGTGCTGATTGACAGACAAACAGACCAGCAGCCTCTTTCACTGCTTACCATGAAACCATCTTCCCTGCCTCCTCGCTCCTTAGTGCACTCCCTCTTGGGGACATAGGGTGGAGGAGCACCCTGCTGGCTGGGGGCTGGCAGCGCTGCCCCCTTGCGACGGTTCTTGATCCGCTTGTGCATCTCCAGCTCCACACGGAGGTCACCCTCGTGATGCGGCTTCAGCTCCGGGTCCTGGTGGAGCTTCAGCACCAGGTTCTCAGCAACCCGCTGCTTCTCCCGCAGGGCCTGGGCCTCCTCATCCAGGTCGGCGGAGGCCAAGCGGGTGCTGGAGAGTGGGACGGGGGGAGGCTTGGCCCGGGACACCTGGTAGGGCTTGAGGCGCTCCAGCAGGGCTGGCTTGGTGCCCGAAACAGGGAGCCCCCGCTTCCGGAGCTGTTGGCGGAGTTCAGAGACCTGGGAATGAGAGCAGTTGGCCAGAGTAAAGTAGGCCGCTCAAGATGCTTTGGGGGAAAGGCTCACGTTCTCCCTTGAACCCGCAGCACTCCAGAAGTGTCAGACTGCACCTCCCGTTCTCTCCCAGGAGCAGGGCCACTGGAGGGAGGGGAGTTTGTTCCCCCCACTGTGAGCAGCAGACCAAGGGGTGCTCAGTCCAGAATGCAGATGCAGGGACAGAAAAGATCAAAGCCCCACTACCTCACCATGGTCCTGATCCAGGTCAGTGGACCCTTGCATGGACTACTGGTTAAAGAAATACAAAGGTGCAACACCAAGCAACGTGCTAAAGGCCATGCCTTGTTTGGGTCCTGGAAACATAATCATGCAGAACAGAAGAGAACAGAAGCAGAAGCAGCAGCTGTTGACAACGGTATGTGATTTACAGGCTCAAACACAACACGTTCCAGGCTTCTGACTCCAGATGTGTCGGACTGCAAGCTGGCTGGAACTGCTGTTCAAAACATCTGGAGGGCACCTGGCTGGGAAGGGCTGCCTAACAGCCGCATCTGCAGCGCATGCACATGTGGCCTGTGCCAGGGGTGTGGGTGGCAAGGCGGGATTCTCTGGCCACGGCTTACTGTCAGTTCCTCCAAGCTGGCAGGCAGCAGCTCCGGTTTGGGTGGCGAAGGGCCTGTCGGCGTGGCAGGAGAGGGAGGAGGGAGCGGAGGAGGCCCACTTGGTGGGGCAGGTGTCCCAGGGAAGCTCAGGACCTGCTCTGGAGCGCTGCTGCATGAAGGAGGAGGAGAGTCAGCACAAAAGGAAAACAGACCTCGAATTTGCTCCCCGACCAGCCGGCCTTTGCCTTGTGTATCGTCTGGGGAAAGAAACCGGATCAGCAGGCTACCCTCTTCATCGGTGGCTTACTATTTATTTAGTTAACTGCATTTGTATGCTGCCTTTCATCCAGACACCCACTCCACCCTTGCCTCTTCAGTCCTTACAACAACCCTGCAAGGTAGGCCAAGCTGGGGGAAAAATGACGGGCCTCAGCCGAGTGCCGCAGTCACAACAGCACATGAGCTTTCCCTAATCTGCCACACAAGCTGCTGCAAAGACAAGGGGAAGTGGGGGTCGGGGAAGACGGGACGCTGTCTTGAGAGGTTCAAAGGGTGCTTATTAAAACTATTCATTTCAAACACAGTTAAAAATATTTACAATGTCTTTCCGAGATTCTCTTCTCATCTGCCATCTTAATCCTCATCGCAATCCCATGAGAAGGTTAGGCAGAATGAACATGTCTGTGAGCTTTGTAGGGATCTGAAGGTAGGTTTCACTGTGTCTTACCTGATATTAGCCTAAATTTAAGCCCTGTTCAGTTAGGTATTGGCTCTGGCCGTGCCTGTTGCTGAAAAGCAGAACCCAATAGGTTTTAGCTGGAGCAATGTGTCCCTCAAGAAGTGTCTTGCCGCAGCTATAACTGCCTGAGGCCCAGCATGATTAAGCGAGCAGTGTGGAGTGGTATCTTCCATATACTTGGACTGCTACTCCCATCATCCACAACCCTTGGCCACACTGGCTGAGGCTCATGGAAGTTGTAGGTCAAAACACCCGGAGGACACCCTGTTGCCAACACCTGATACAGTGGCCCCATCCTACCTTTCAGCCTAGCCTACCTCAAAGGGTTGTTGTGCAGATAAAACAGGGGAGGGAGTCACGCATACTTCTCTAAGCTCTTTGAAGGAAGGGCAGGATCTAAATTAGCTAAACATACAAAGAAATACAAACACCGCCCTGGTTCCCTACAATGGAACCTGAATGAACACCTTGGGGGGAAAATTATGAGGGAAAAAACCCTGCGGCATTAATGCTGAATCTTTCCATACTAAACATGAAGTGCCTGAGGTTGGCCCCATAGCAGTTCCACTGGTCAAGGACCTGAGCAAATGCTCCACAAGCTATACCGGTGGAACTCCCCATCAGAGGCACTACCTGGCTGGGACGGCGTGCAGGGCTTGAACGCAGAAGGTGGTGGGTGGCGCTGGCGTGGGCTGCTGCTGCTGGTTCAAGATCTGGAGCTGCAGAAAGACCTGCTGTTGCTGCAGGAGGCGCGCGTAGGCAGCATCCATGGGCACCGGCACCTGCTCCCCTTTCTGATCTGGAGGCATGTACTGGTGGTACTTCAGCTTCTTCACTTTGGGTCGTGGCTCCTTCGCCTTCTTGGGGCGCGGAGGTTTCCTGTTCTCAGAAACCTTGGCTGGGGCCTAGCAATAAGGCAAAATCAGTGGCGAATTTCAGTGCATGAGTGGAAGCTGCAAAAGAGCAGGGTGTGTCTTTTGGAAGGCAGTACAGATTACTGGTTAGAGCAGGAAAAGCCTAGAGCAGTGATGGGTAACCTTTTAGAGACCGAGTGCCCAAACTGCAATCCAAAACCCACTTATTTATCGCAAACTGCAAACACTGCAATAAAACCTGAATACTGAGGTTTTAGTTTAGAAAAAACAACTCACAGCCAGTCCAAGCAAATATATGCATATCCTTGGCAGTGCACTGACCAGCCATGTAAGAGCTTGGATGAGTCGTGGCTAATGAGCTCATGACATCATCGCCTGGTGCCGCTACTCCTTTCTGAGCAGGCGCATGGCCCCAAAGAATGCTGTTATCCGATGTTTGGCTGCTGGGGCGCTGCTGGGGCGACTTGGCCTCCATGCTGACAGAGAGGGCTCTGTGTGCCCACTGTGCCACGCGTTCCATAGGCTCACCATCACTGCCCTGACCCTAGCTTCTTCTGCTCAGCTCACCATTTCTGCCCATTCTGAACACATTGCAACCATCAAAATCACACCAGGACACCACGTTTTTCTAACCCTAACCCTACCCTGGTGCACTCCCCTAACCCTAAAATAGGGCAAAGTTCCATTGAAAAGGGGGCAATCTTGAAAAAGCCTTCCTTGAGGAGCTTTTTCTGCACAGCTCATCATTTCCGCCCATTCTAAACACATTCCAACTACCAAAATCATATTGGAACACCTCATTTTTCTAAACCTTAACCCAGTGATGGTGAACCTTTTAGAGAATGAGTACCCGAACTGCAACTCAAAACCCACTTATTTATCACAAAGTGCCAACAGTGCAATAAAACCTGAAAACTGAGTTCTCAGCTTAGAAAAAGCAACTCACTGCCAGTCCAAGCAAATAGATATATATATCCTTGGCAGCCACTGTCCAGCCATGCGAAAGCTCGGACGAGTTGCAGCTAATGAGTCGCGGCTCATGACAACATTGCCTGGCACTGCTACTCCTTTCCGAGCATGCGCATGGCCCCTATGTGCACTGTTATCCTATGCTCGACTGCTGGGGCGATGCTGGCATGACCTGGCTCTCATGCCGGCAGAGGGGGCTCTGCGTGCCCACTGTGGCCCGCATGCCATAGGTTTGCCACCACTGCCTAGAGCTAGGCCAGGTTGCTGCTTTTTATCTTGTCAAGACCAAAACCAGCCATCTGGTTTTTCCACTGAGATACTTAAGGCACAACCTCATGCAAGTTTAGACAGAAAACGTGTAAAACGCCCAGCATGCCCCCTGTGCCCTTTCCCACCAGGTCACCAGGCTGCTAGGGTCATGCTGGAAGCTGGAGGCCTTTTCTCTCTCTCTAAACTTGCATAGAATGTTGCTCTTAGTCATTCATTAGCCTTCCTTCTAAAAAAGCTTTCCGGGAAGCTTACAACTTCTGCACTACAAAAGGCAGCAATGAAGAGCTGCAATCAACCATCCTTAGAACATATTTCATAGAAGATATCTAAGCACCAGCAACAGAACTGCCAAAACAGACTTCAACTCAGTAAAATCAAACCTCATTCAATCTTTTGAAGCAAACACGACACACTTTGTTGGGCAACTAAACACAGTAAAGACGACTGGCAATTCTTCCCTGGGGAGGGAGTTCTATAGCAAGGCTGCCACTGCCACCCCCGTCATTAGTAAAGTCTGCTCTGTCCTTGTGTGCTGGGAGTTGGAGTCCGACTTCAAGGGACCAGGCTTTAAAGGGGAAGTGTGTGGCAGAGAGGAGTGGCAGCTGCTGAAAGCCATGACCACGGTCAGTGAGTATTGTCCCCCACATTTTGGCCCCAATTCAGGACAAGTGACTGGTGACGGGGTCCAGGGGACCCTCCTGGATTACACCACCAGTTCTTTGTGGCTTGAGCCTTTCTCTGACCAAAATGGTGTGGCACTTCTTCTCCCACCTGGGCCCTTCCCACCAGGCTGAGCCCTGCTAACATGCCCTTTCTACCTTGAGGAGTGAAACTGAGGGCTCAACAAGGGGGCTCAACCTCCAAGGCAGAGATGACAGCTTAGGGGGCTGTGGATCTTTCAGGACTGGGGTGAGATCCAGCAGTAGGGAGAATAGGGAGACAAGAGAACCTAAACAGCCTGCCTCCTGCCTCTTCCAGCATCCGCTGGATGTTCAGCAGGGATCTGCCATGTCTCCCATGCAGGGATCTCAAACAGTGTCTAACAGTGTTAGAGCAGCACTGCGGAGACCTGGTTCTAGTCCCTATTGTGCCATGAAGCTCACTAGATAACTTTGGGCCAGTTGCTGATGTGCAGGCTAGCATGCATCACAGGGTGGTTGTGAAGCTAAAAGGGAGAGGGGGAGGGGGAGGGGGAGGGGGATGCCGTCTTGACTCCTTGGAGGAAAGGTAGGATTGAGACAGAATAAAGCAAACATATAAGGGGGAAGCCATGAGGCAGCGGGCCTGAAAGGCTCTTGTAGGAGAAATTGATGTTGTTAGGGCAAGAACGGATTGAGCCTTGATCGATGTGGGGCACAGTGCTGCGGGGGCAGAGCAGGGGGCCCCAAGGGAGGGCTGGCCCCTTTCCAGGAAACCCGACAAGTCTGAAGGAACGGAAGAGTCTAGGAATTTTGTGCACCGGAGACATTCTGTTCCCTGGGGTGCTTATCCATGGATGCACAGAGCTGAACAGCATTTGATCCGAGACCGACACTATGCCTGTGGGTACGAAGAAAAGCTGGCAGGCCAGAGTCAGCTGCAGGACCAGGGTCCAGAGGGGAGAGACCACCAATGGGCTGCTTAACCGCCAAGGAACAGAGGGGGCTGAGTGCCCAAAAGGCACCCCCAGTCATGTGTCCCAATGACTCATGAGGCAAGCTAGCTCAAATGATTGATGACGATGATGACGATGATGATTCGATTACTACTATTAACAACAATGAAACGTTGCACAGCGGTGCATCAAGGTCTGGCGGGGCTTCCTCTGACCTCCTTTCTGAGGGGCCCAGATGTCCTCAAAGGCTTCAGTAACTGCCTCGCTTTGTCTCTCTCTGGGAGCTGGGGAAGGGCAGGGTGGGAGGTTCTGATTGCCAAGCGAAACAGAGATGGCTTCAGAGGTGCACAGTTCTGCCATTCCATCTTAAGTCGGCTCTGGGACTACCAAAGTTTAATGCTGGATTGGTCTCACCCCTAACGGAGAAGCTGGAACACCCCTCATGGGGCTGAATGTGGCAATTGGACTGGAGACGCTGCCCCCAGAATGGTAACGTGGATCTGCTGCTTATCTACTGGGGATTTTGCTGAGTAGAATATTTAAGGGAAGCCTTTTTGTGGCCTGGGAAAAGAGAGGAGCCTGTCCTAACATCCTGCCTTGCCCGTTCCTTAACTCTGGTTGTTACTACTCCGAGGCCCTGCAATGTAACAAATGCCCTGTAGGGGGCAGCAAGACCATACAGTTTAATTTTATGCACAAGATTTCCAGTGGCCACCCTCAAGATTTACAATCCTGTGTACTTTTAAGTGTGGGCACTTAGCATTAAGCCCATAAATGCAACTTGGACTCAGGCAACACTCAAGTTCTTCTCTTGCAAATGCAGAAGGCATTTTGACAGCTCCAATTGTCTGCTGTGTTTCTTGAGAACCAGAGCAAAGGCTGCAGGAATAACCTGCCTGAGTCTGGGGATGGGGACAGGGGCTTCTGTTCCAAATACGCAAGACAGAAAGAAAAGCGTGCAGAGGGCTCAATTAGAAGTACACTCCATGCTTCAGGAGTCATCTCTAGCTCCCAGGTCCATCAACACCCCTGTGGCACACTTAGCCAGGCCTGCAAATTGGTAAAAAAAACCCCTCTTATTTGAGCAATGCTGCCATGGCACTTTCCAAGGAACTCCCTGAAAGGGCACTGGGGAGAGGGAGTTCATCCACGTGCCCGCCTCTTCCAGGCTCAGTCTCCCCTCCTTCCCAATCCTGAAGACAGAGTTGCTCTTCCTCCCCAATTACCTGGTACTATTTTCATCAATATGCACACACAGAGATATACAACTACTTGTACCGAGTTGCTTACTTGAAAGGCGGCTGTCCCAGAGGCAGAAGAGCTGCCCTGAGCACTGCCAGGAGACAGCACAAAGCATGGGGAGGAAGAGGAGGAAGAGGAGGAGCTACTGAGATCTTCCTCAAAGCTGAACGATTCAGGAGCAGCCGGAGTTGCATCTGCAGATGGTGAGGGCGGCGGGGAGGAGAGAGAGTGAGAGTTATAATGGCAGAGTGAGAAAGGGCAGTGCTTACTGCTTCCCATGGCCCTGCTCTTTGTGGTAGGTACTCCAGCGCAGCTCCTCCAGGGTCTTTCTGCTGTCGCTGAGCAAAGTCTGCATTCAACAGTGCTTTTGTAACTCATCATATTCTCACTATGAAATTAGGCTGAGAGAGTGGGAGAGAGATTTGATGGAGGTTAGCAGAACAAGGACTTTGAACTCTGCTCGGCGAACGTCCCCTCCAACAAGCCAAGCTGACCCCTGATGGCTGCCTCATCGTTCTTATTTGAAAAATACTCTCACCATCTTTCACAAAAAGCTTCTGTTGTCAGTAGTCCTATTTTGCAGATGAAAAAGTAAAGCTGGAAGGCAGGCCCATGGCAGAGCTGCTTTTCATGCATTAATTCATTCTATTTTTACTCTGCCAGATAATGAACATTTTCAAACCCTGTTCTCCCAATCCAATTCTCTATCCCTATTTAAGCTTGCTCTGTCCTGCTGTGATACCTCTTGTCAAAGGATAACGCAGCCCACACAATTTCCAAAGGCCCCACTGAACTGGCACCCCAGGAGCTTCTCTTCTCAAGGCTATCAAACCACTGCGATTTTGGGTTTTGTGTTTCTACTACACAGCCTCTAGGTGGCACTGTGGTATAGAGAGATAATGCAATTACACAAATGGAAATAGCATTTTCTTTTGCTTTCTTTAAATAAACCACATTTTCCCTGCTCGCAAGCTTCCTGAAAACAGAAGTGAAAATGGAAGGTCATGACGTTGTCTAAAGGACTCATAAACAACCAGGAATAGGAAGTTAAGTGCACAATAAATGCCCCTAGTACAATAGTTCTTCATCGCGCTGCTTGGCCCCCCTTCGCCCTTTCCATCTTGCAAGGCAGCCTTCCCCCTTCTGAAGCACTCAAAGCAGCCTCCGAAGCACTGATTACCTGCCACTGCTTTCTTGATGCCCGGATCCAAGGGGAGGATATTTTTCTTCACCAGCTCAAGTGGCCCAGGGCGGTGTAGGATCTTCTCGCTCAGGTCTTCGGCCAGGCGAGCCTTCTTGTCCTGCAGCTCAGAAGGGTCCCCTGGAGACACTGGAGTGGGGAAGAAGAGGATGGCTGGATGTTCATGGGATACAAAGAACAGCTTTGCTGGATCAGACTGGAGGTCTATCCAGTCACTGCAGGGGTGCTCCACTTCTTCCAGGACCCAAATTCCAGTGGTGGGCAGTGCCAAAGATAAGCAGGGTGGGGTCAAAGGCCAATGGAAACAGGGGTAACAATACCCACAGATTGTAACTTAAAGCTCTTGCTGCCAGGAACTGTGTCTTGGAAGAGACATTTCAAGTTTTTGATATAAGGGGGAAAGCTGCACAAAATCTGGCAATTCCTAAAGCTTGGCAGGAGGGAAGGGGGCCAACGGGAGAATGCCAAGTCAGACAGATCTGTGTTCCCTCTGTTCTAGCGTCCTGCCTCAAGCAGCTGTCACCCAGATGTTATTGGAGGCTCGCAGATAGGCAAAGGTCCTTAATATAGAAACACAGAAACAGAGCGAGTCAGAAGGGGTCTCCTGGGCCATCTAGTCTGACCCCCGGCTGCAGCCGGCTCTGCTCACAACATATCTGGTAATTAGAAGTATACTGCCTCCAAATCTGACAGTTTCATTTTAGGGGACAGAGCTATTGCTCATGAATTTGTGATCCTGTCAAAACCTTGTGGACATCAGCACATCTTTTCGCAAGAGCTCCAAATCCCACAGAAGTGAACAACAGGGAGAGAGGCTGAAGTGCTGATTAATGCCATTCAGCTGCACAGACGTTTTCAGAAAAGTGCTTGTTTTGCACAGTACAACTGCAAATTGAGCCAAGGTTTGCTCCCTGGTGAAGGCAGATGGGGAGGGGAGAGGGGGAGCGAGATTAGGGACTCCTGGACCAAGCATTTCACCAGTGCTCATCACTGAGCTTGGCTCACTAGACTAGCAGTACATCTATTCCATTCATTTTCACTATTGGTGGGAGAGGGACAGAGAAAAAGATCAGCTTCTTCAGCTTCTTGGGGCATAAGGGTGGGGAAGCACCATCTGCACTTTGCTGGGGTTGTCTGGTGAAATTCATAAAATGTTTGGGGGCAGAGGACTTGCTGCCACCAAGGGAGTCGAGACTCTTTGTTCGCATATCTTACTTTCCCTCACAAGGGATCTTCAGGCCATGGTGCCCTGCAATCTGCTCTACACCATTGTTGTACATTGTTCTGAGAGCCTTTTACTAATTGAATGGCTTATATAAGTCTTAAATAAATAAACAAATTCTCCAGGGATGCGGGGCGGTGGGGGGCACAGGAGACAGACACAGAAATTAAAAGAGCATCCTTCTTCCAAGGCACTGGGCAAAGCTGCCCAGAAGACCACCAGAAATGTTGCTTTCCCACAGTGGCAAAACAGTTTTAAATAGAAATATTAAAAAGAGCGACATTTTTAGTATGAACATTTGTGAGACTAAGCACCTTGCAACAAGTTTTAGAAGTTTTACCAGCTCTCCTGAATACTGAGGGCTTCTCCTTTTTTATCACTTCTTCCCTGAGACTCTGCAAAAAGCCTTCCAGGGCAGTTGGTGCAGCCCTAGATGCAGGGGACCAGATCAGGACATCTGGGTTTGGGAGGAAGGAAATACACATTCGAAGGCTACAGTGTAGATTAAAGGGCTAAAGAAAGAGGGTGAGATCCCATAGTCTGGACTCCAGGGTTGCCTAAATGCCAAATGAAGTTAGGTTAAACAGGGCAACCTGATGATTAGGACTCCCAGATTTTAGATCAGTATGTTAGGCTTTGCAACATCCTTCAGGCTGATGGTGAAGGTGAACAAGACGCAGGCAGAATTTGCTCCTTACCCTCTGGGGGCTGACTCTTAGCAGGGCCAGTCTTGTGGGACCGGGGTGACACTTTCAGCTTTGCGATCTCATTGGCCTGTGAAGAAGCAGAGAAAGAGCACCATGACTGAGATGTCCACAAAGTCACTCCCTCTGGAGTCACAGCCAATGAGCCTATGCACTGATCTTCAGAAAGCTAAAAACCAAAACCATCCCACATCTGCTTCTTCCCTACCTGTCCAGAGTGCCCCCACCAAAAAAAACAACACCCCCCAGTCCACCAGAACAACCAGTCATGGACTCTGGGCAGCTGCAGTCTAGGTGGGCCTTTATCAGGTTTCCACAAGCAAAGGTGAGAGAACTTCACAGCCTGAAATGTGCCACTGGAAATGTTAATGTATTACAGTCAGCAAGAGAGGCCTATTTAAACACTAAATCGATGTTCTGATCAGCCTAGCGGTGATTGAATTCAGGCAATTGATTGTATTTTGGCTTCGTAAGCTGAGCTACAAATGAGATTTCCAATGGCCCTTTGCAAGAGTGAGTGAACAAGCCAGCAAGTCTTCCATTAACCATTGTTTCCCTTGTCATCCAAACTGGAAAACTATAAGTAGCCATGCCAGGATATTAAACCATAGTTTGAAGTTGGTTTAATATGCTGCTTTGCTCTGAGGCTGTTACCCAGAGTTTCCCTGTTGGGCAAGACAGGAAAGAGGAGCACAGTGGAGAGTCTAGGAATGCGACTCTGTTGCTTCTTTATCGGTGGACGGCTGATCTCATTTGCCAACCCACCCCTTAAGCTTCTCCGTTCTCTCTCTTAGCTGCAGTCCTCACGGTTGCTGCAGGAAATGAATTTTCCCAGCTACAACACACTGCCCTTTGCTGTAAAGAAAAGTATTTTAGCGAGCTTGATTGTGAATGAAAATCAAGAGCCATTCGCTTTATAAAAGACTTGATCCTGGAGAAGATGAAACTGGTTTGCCGATAAGGATCAACCCCATCGTCTGCGTGCTTGGATGCTCCTTGGGGAAGGCTAAGGCAACTCTCTTCAAAATGTACCACTGCGGGAAACAACAGTGGATGGAAAATGTTCTGGTTTGCTTGCTCCTGTGATGGAGGGAGAACTGCAGGACTCTTTGCAAAGGGAAGGAGTGTAATAGAGGAGCCCTTGGGAGGTTGGAGTGCCCCACGTATTTTGGAGGGGGCCCTCGGGGGGGGGTGCATGGCTGGCAGCTGCCACTGTGCTGGAGTTCTGAATTTAATGGGTTAAAAACAGGAATGTTTTTTTGACAGTTCGTGGGAACTCCCTATCTGGAGAGGGCTGCCTGGCTGGCACATGTGTTTTCTGTGACACTTTCTCTCATGGTTGACCTCTGGTTGTCACATTTTTAGATCACAAGTCTGGGGGCAGGAACTGCCTTATTAATTCCACAAAAATCACTCTGGGAGCTTTTGGCTGGAGAGTGGGATATGAATATAATTTTTAAATCATCCTTAAGAAATAAGAAAATAAGAATTAACTTCTAGAAGCTGTCACTGTTTCACCTCAAATGGTGACACCCTTGTCTTGCATTCATTACTCAACAGAAATTCAAGCAAAGGGGCAAAGCTCATTTTTATGGTATAATCATCAGCTGTATAATCTTGGAAATGGGGGTTGCTAGGGGTGTGGCTCTATTTTGAAGGGACCCCCCCACTTCTAAATTTGCCACTACATGGCTGCTCACAGCTTTCTCACTGTATTAAGCCCAGACAGCCTCCAAGTCTAAAGCACCTGCTAGCCGTCTAGCAACATGGGGCTTGCCGGTAGAGCACAGACTGAGTTAACTCCTTTGTACTTCCTGTTGCCGGGAGCATCTGCAGCTCAACAGAGAGAGAAAGAGGTGGAGGGCTTTCTCCACCGTAGACTTTGGAGGACCACGCTAGTCGAAGGGTCAGCACAGAAACCATGTTGCCTCCTCCCCCATGAGCTCCCCACAGCCCATTCAGCGCTATGGGGTGGAGGGAGAGAGGTGGGGCCGGAGAATTTTATATGCATTTCTAGTGAGCCAAGAGTCAGAGAAGGCAGCTGGTGGAGAAGATGCTCAGCGGAGAACTGTCTCCTGACAGCCAGCCGCTTGAACCCTTGTGAGCAACCTGTGAGGACACTCCCCAAAAACTGAAGAGTGCAAAAATAAGTTGGCAGAATACGCAGTGATGGCAAAATTAACTAATCATGTAAATAGAAGACAGGTGGAAGAATTTAATGACAAATGGAAATTATATTATACTCAGTACAATTAATAAGATGCAAAAGGAAGCTCTTGAAAAAGTAGTTGATGATTTGTAATGGATTTGAAGCAATTGGAAAATTTGTCTGTATATAGAATAATAACTCCCTTTTTTTCCGAATTTCCATAGAGTACTGAATGATAGAAAGATAGGTATTTTCAGTCTCTTTGAAATTTGTGGGCTTGAATGTATTGGCTAAACTTGTTTAAAATACCTTGGCAACTGTATCCTATTTCACTTTATTTTACTTTTATATATATATACACACACACACCTTTCTTCTTTCTGCATTCTATTTATATTAAGAACATAATACCTAAAAATAGAAAATGAGGACCAGTCCAGCTCCCACTGTTTCCTATGTGAGATGGGAGCCCCCAGGACCGATTTCTACTCACCCGGTTCTGGTCCTCTGTCCCGCTGGGCTGTGAGAAAGTTGCAAGGGGTTTGTTAAGCCCTGGAGGATCAGTAAAGGGAGACAGGTTAGCATGCGCACCGAGGAAAATTTCCATCTTCTGCTGATATTTATGTATTTATTTAGCGCATTTCTATGCCGCCCCATTGCCGAAGCCGCGGGGCGGCTCACATACATAAAAAAAATAATAATTCAAAATTAACAATAAATAATTCAATATTAATAAATATAAAAATAATCTGATATGTCCTTTTCCTCTTTGGGAACATCTTAAAGATAACCCAGGACTTTCAGAGAAGGAACCAACTGGCCCTTACAGAAAGAGATGGCTTTTTGCCAAATCAAACAGGATTCTATTTCTCTGCAGGGATGGGGAAATTTTGGGTTAGCGTTTCGGCTAAGTCCTGCATCAACCAGTGCCTTTAACATGTCCATGATTCTCTCTGTCCTCTGTGCCGTGAAATGAGCGGGTTCTTATTCAAGGCTCTCCACATCGGGCATGTCCACGATTTCACTGCATGGGTGCCCATCACTGAGTATCTGGCACAGACCTGCCACTTGGGAGTTCTCGGTTCAGCCCTTTTCTCCTTCAAATCTAACTCTCTGCTCCGCACGATGATGGAAGAAGGGTTTAAAAAATATGTGACAAAATCTCTGGAACAGGAGGTGAGTGAGTTGAGTAGAAATTGCTGGTGGGGAAGATATTTCAGTGGCCTACAGAGATCCTTATCCCATCTGGCTAAAAACATAAGAAGAGCCCTGCTGCTGAATCGGACCAAAGCTCTTCTTAGATCTGTATCTGGCGCCCACAGCAGCTCCCCAGATGTTTCCAGAAAATGGACAAGCAGGGCATGAAGGCAAAAGCCCTCCACCTCTGTTGTCCCCAACTGCAGCAAATGGTATTCAGATACACTGCCTTTGACCACGGAGGTTCCATTTAGCCACCATCACTACTTGCCACTGCCACACCAAGCCTGCATTTGTTGTTGTTGTTAGTCACGAAGTTATGTCCGACCCATCGCGACCCCATGGACAACATTCCTCCAGGCCTTCCTGTCCTCCACCATCCCCCGAAGTCCACTTAAGCTCACGCCGACTGCTTCAGTGACTCCATCTAGTCACCTCATCCTCTGCCGTCCCCTTCTTCTTTTGCCATCTATTGTTCCCAACATCAGGCTCGTCTCCAGGGAGTCCTTCCTTCTCATTAGGTAGCCAAAGTATTTGCGTTTCATCTTCAGGATCTGGCCTTCTAAAGAGCAGTCAGGGTTGATCTCCTCTAGGACTGACTGGTTTGATCACCTTGTGATCCAGGGGACTCGCAGGACTCTCCTCCAGCACCACAATTCAAAGGCCTCGATTCTTTTGCGCTCGGCCTTCCTTATGGTCCAGCTTTCACAGCCATACATTGCAACTGGGAAAACCATAGCCTTGACTATACGCACTTTTGTTGGCAGGGTGATGTCTCTGCTTTTTAGTATGCTGTCTAGATTTGCCATAGCTTTCCTCCCCAGGAGCAAGCGTCTTTTAATTTCTTGGCTGTATCCCCGTTTGCGTTGAACTTGGAGCCCAGGAAAATAAAATCTGTCACTACCTCCATTTCTTCCCCATCTATTTGCCAGGAAGTAAGAGGATCGGATGCCATGATCTTAGTTTTCTTAATGTTGAGTTTCAAGCCAACTTTTGCGCTCTCCTCCTTCACCCGCATCAAGAGGCTCTTTAGTTCCTCTTCACTTTCTGCCATGAGAGTGGTATCATCTGCATATCTGAGGTTGTTGATATTTCTCCCAGCAATCTTGATTCCAACTGGTGATTCATTTAGCCCTGCCTTTCTCATGATGTGCTCTGCATATAAGTTAAATAGGCAGGGCGACAGTATACAAGCCTTGCTGAACTCCTTTCTCAATTTTGAACCAATCAGTGGTTCCGTGTCCAGTTCTCACTGTTGCTTCTTGACCCGCATATAGGTTTCTCAAGAGACAAATAAGATGGTCTGGTACTCCCATCTCTTTAAGAACTTGCCACAATTTGCTGTGATCCACACAATCAAAGGCTTTAGCGTAGTCAATGAAGCAGAAGTAGATCTTTTTCTGGAACTCCCTGGCTTTCTCCATGATCCAGCGTATGTTGGCAATTTGATCTCTAGTTCCTCTCCCTCTTCGAAATCCTGCCTGTACTTCTGGTAGTTCTCGGTCCACATACTGCTGGAGCCTAGCTTGTAGGATTTTGAGCATCATTTTGCTAGCATGTGAAATGAGTGCAATGGTGTGGTAGTTTGAACATTCTTTGGCATTGCCCTTCTTTGGGATCGGAATGTAAACTGACCTTTTTCAATCCTGTGGCCACTGTTGAGTTTTCCAAATTTGCTGGCGTACTGAGTGTAGCACTTTTACTGCATCGTCTTTTAGGATTTTGAATAGCTCAGCTGGAATACTGTCGCCTCCACTAGCTTTGTTGTTGCTCAGACTTCCTAAGGCCCATTTGACTTCACATTCCAGGATGTCTGGCTCGAGGTCAGTGAGCACCCCATAGTGGTTATCAGGGACGTTAAGCTCTTTCTTGTATAGTTCTTCTGTGTAATCTTGCCACCTCTTCTTAATCTCTTCTGCCTCTGTTAGGTCCCTGCCATTTTGGTCCTTTATCATGCTCATCTTTGCATGAAATGTTCCCTTCATATCTCTAATTTTCTTGAAGAGATCTCTGGTCCTCCCTATTCTATTGTTTTCTTCTATTTCTTTGCACTGTTCATTTAAGAAGGCATTCTTATCTCTTCTAGCTATTCTCTGGAATTCTGCATTCAATTGTTTGTATCTTCCTCTTTCTCCCTTGCCTTTCGCTTCCCTTCTTTCCTTAGCTATTTGTAAAGCTTCCTCAGACAGCCATTTTGCTTTCTTGCATTTCTTTTTCTTTGGGATGGTTTTAGTTGCTGCCTCTTGTACAATGTTGCGAACCTCCGTTCATAGTTCTTCAAGCACTCTGTCTATCAAATCTAATTCCTTAAATCTGTTTGTCACCTCTACTCATCATATCCCTATTCATCAGGGATATGATTTAGGTCATACCTGAGTGGCCTAGTGCTTTTCCCTACTTTCTTCAACTTAAGCCTAAATTTTGCAACCAGAAGCTCATGATCTGAGCCAGTCAGCTCCTGGTCTAGTTTTTACTGACTGTATAGAACTTCTCCATCTTTGGCTGCAGAGCACATAGTCAATCTGATTTGTGTGTTGACCGTCTGGTGACGTCCATGTGTAGAGTTGTCTCTTGGGTTGTTGAAAAAGAGTGTTTGCTATGACCATCGTATTCTCTTGACAAAATTCTACCAGCCTGTGCCCTGCTTCATTTTGTACTCCAAGGCCAAACTTGCCTGTTATTCCGGTTATCTTTTGGCTTCCTACTTTAGCATTCCAATCCCCCATGATGATAAGGACATCATTTTTTGGAGTTAATTCTAGAAGGTGTTGTAGGCCTTCACAGAACCGGTCAACTTCAGCCTCTTCAGCACCAGTGGTTGGGGCATAGACTTGGACTACTGTGATTTCTTGGATTCGAACTGAGATCATTCTGTCATTTTGGAGATTGTATCCCAGTACTGCTTTTCCTACTCTTTTATTGACTATGGAGGCTACTCCATTTCTTCTGAGGGATTCTTGCCCACAGTAGTATACCTGATGGTCATCTGAATTAAATTCACCCATTCCTGTCCATTTTAGTTCACTGATTCCTAAGATGTTCAGTCTTGTCATCTCTTGTTTGACCACATTCAGCTTGCCTTGATTCATGGATCTTACATTCCAGGTTTCTATGGAGTATAGATCTTTACAGCATTGGACTCTCCTTCACCACCAGATACATCGGCAACTGAGTGTCCTTTCGGCTTTGACCCAGTCGCTTCACTCTTTCTGGCACTACTAGTACTAGCCCTCCGCTCTTCCCCAGTAGCATATTGGACACCTTCCGACCTGAGGGGCTCATCTTCTGGCGTCATATCTTTTTGCCTTTTGATACTGTCCATGGGATTTTCATGGCAAAGATTCTGGAATTGGTTGCCATTTCCTTCTCCAGCGGATCAGGTTTTGTCAGAGCTCTCTGCTATGAACTGCCCGTCTTGGGTGACCCTGCACAGCATAGCTCAGAGCTTCATTGAGCTACGCAAGCCCCTTCGCCACGACAGGGCAGTGATCCACGAAGGAGCCAAGCCTGCATAGGATGGTCTAATCCCCTTTTTGAAGCCACTGTGAGCCAGTGACCATCACCACATTCTCCATCTGCCATTTCTCAGGAGCGGATGATGCACCGCTTGGAGAAAACCTGGTCTTGCCTCTGTCCTGGTGACCCCAGAGCTCCAGTATTAGCAGAGCTGCAGCTGAAATCCCGGGAGTCTGTACCTGTTTAAGCCCTTGTCCCTCCAGTCCTGCAGTGCCCAGTCTCCAGCCCTGCTGCCTGGCATTCTTCAGCTGCCCTGAACATGCATTGACAGGAGCAGGAAGAGGGGTGCACGACACAGAAACCTGGCATGGAGATGCCCCTGGTATTCCCTCTGGCACCCCTGCGTCAATCAATGCATGAGCAAAGCCTTCTGCCCAGGACCCTGGAGAGCCAGCACTGGCCCAGGAAACCCTGAGTGGGAACCAGCAGGAGACCGGGGCAACTCTTCATGCTTGTAGACACGGCACATCAAAGTTTGCGGTTGAACATGTAAGGAGTAATCCCTTCTTCCCGACTCAGTGTCCTCCAGATGTGTTGGGAGTTGTGACCCATGACATCTGGGAGTCATAGTCCACACATGCCTTGAGGAAGCCAGGCTTGCCTAGTTATTCCCCTCATCATGGTATGATTGAAGCTTTGCATTTCACACAAATGTACTTACAACCCCAGGCAGGACAGGCTTCGAGGGTAGGCGTGGGCAGGCACCCGGCAAGGGCCCACAGCCCAGAAGGGGCCACCACCAAGAGTGCCCTGCAACTGTTCTTCGTCACCATGGCAGCCTGCTTGTTGACCTGCCTCTCGCTCTGGCCCAGGCAGTGGCGGCGGCAGCAGGGGAGCAGTTGATGTCCCAGGCTACTTGCTCACTGGCAAGCAAGCAGTCGCAATGATGGGGAAGAGAAGGAGGAACCAGAGGTGGGAGCACTGGAGGGGGGAAGGCAGGCTTCCTGAGGGAGGGGCCAGCGAGAGGGTCTCCAAACCGAGGAGCCGGTGCTACACCCAGGCAGGGTTGCCACCATTCTCCTTTCAAATCCCTGTCTGCTTGCCACAGCAGTACAATGGGATCAAATTCATTAGATGTCTCCTCGTGTGTCACTTTCTCTTCCTGACAAGAAAAAGCTGTCACTGTAGATTTGGAGACCCTTTGCTATTGTTCATGGGCCATAAGGCTGGATGCTTTTCTCTGGTGTCCACCTCTCTTTGCCATGTGCTTTTCTGGACTTTTTGGAGACTCACCTGGAATCAGGTGGCGTTCGGAGAGCTGCTCTTGGGACCTCCGGTGTTGCATCCGCAGCTGCAGCACTGTGGAAAAGTTAATGAATAACAGGGAGTGCTTATTGGCATTGGCTGATTGACATGAGCAAAAAAGGGAGGTGAACAACCAGGATAATAGAAGCAATTTACTAAAATATATAGGGTAGAGGGGTTGATGTATAATCTGAGATTAGCAGTGTTGACACAGCTTGTAATTACTTGGGTTTGGAAAAACAAATTTGTCATGCTCATTAAAGGTAAATGTTAAATGGTTAATAAAAGGAAACTGATAATTAAGTTATTGAAACCATTGAATTCAGTCCTATCTGCAGTATATGGATTGATTCTGAACAAAATGGTCTAGAAATGGAGCCTGGAGAAATAGCAGTTGCTTCCATACAGGGTTCTTACGATGCTGCTGCTCTGCTCTTCACATTTGTGGTAGAGTTCAGAAAATTCCCGCTACCCATGACGTGGTCATGTCTCCTTACAGCTTCTGCAGTCCTTTTCCTTAATGCACAGAAGCCATTAACAACACAGAGTTGGAACAGCTGCACAAGCCCACCTCTGGAAGCATTCAGTGCAAAGAAAGCGAGAAAAACTGTCCTACAGTGAGCAAGCTATTCAGAGTGTCCCTGCCACATCCAGTCTTGCAGCGCTGCAAAACAAGAGAACATGACTTCTCTGAAAGGATTCCCTGCCATTGTGGAATTGCTGTCCAACCAAATGACCTGGGAGCACAGATTCAACATCTGTCTGGAATGACAAATGCACTGAGCTTTCACCAGCAACAATGTGATCTCAGCTAATGAAAAAGAGAGCTGGAGAAGAAACTTGCACCATATTTTATGGGACATGATCTCTGGCTAATTAAATGAATTCAACAATGAGCAGGGCCCCAAGGGTGAAGAAACTAGGAGTAACATCTACTTTGGCCGACCAAAGTAGTCATATGACTATATGGGGCACTTGACAATGAACTGCCGCCGACTCTTTATTCTTTTCAGTGTCAGGCAAAACCCTTTTTATTCTCCCACTATTTTAATGTTTAATTGGTCTTAACTGGGGTTTTTTATCTTGACTTGCTGGATGCTGTGTTCGTTTTGTTCATTTGTTTTGCTTCTTATTGTAAGCCATCCTGAGATGTAAGTGGTAGAGGGGGTATAAAAGTTTTAAATACATACATACATACATAAAATAAACTTTACATTTCAGCAACGAATTCAGCAAAAAATCTATGGTATGGAGTATAAATTGGAAACAGTAGATCAACCAAAATTACCTGATGCATAAAGAGCTGTGGAAGAACATAAGCACAGAATTTTTGCGGTGGTGTCCATACACCAAATACAGAAATAGGCCAGTGCCTGGGCACAGTAGCTATGAGACAGGCTAGCTATGATAATCAGTATAAATGAGCTACCGTTGTGTTCCACTGGCAAGACAACAGGTGGACTTCCCATCTTACAGACTGGATTCCCAGGGATCAAGTGCATCCCTTTGGCAGACCTAAATTACGCTGAGCTTATCCAATGACGAAACCCTTCGGACCCCAAAGGAAAACTACACACTTGAGATAGAATGCAATGGTGCCCTCTTGGCTAGCATTCGTGTAGGGAAGGACACAGAACGGTTGGATATAGCTAACACAGATGCCTCCCATTTTGGCAGCAACCAAAGCAAAGTCTGAAACCTCCTTGGTTAACTCTGCATCTTTGCCTCTCATTTAAGAATAGAATTTTGCTCATCCTTGGAAAACTCAAAGTTTCCACTGCTTAGCCTTTCCATCTAATCTAATGCCCAGAGAGCAAAGGCAAGCAAAAAGCAAGCAATAAGGCTAATCATCCATCATACCAGATCCACAAACACACATACAACATTCTACACACGCCTCCTAATAACAGCTTTCTAAAACAAGCAATTGTGGCAGTTGTTTGGAATCTTAATGCTGGATGTGGTAGTTATAATTACAAGAAACTGAGTTGCAGGGCACCCTTCCCCACATTTATGACATCTGCACCACCCACTGGTTTGAGTCTCTCCTTCCTGCTCTCTCACAGAGGAATCCTGGGAACCGTAGTTTCATAAGGATGCTGAACATTCTCAGTAAAAGGGTCCAGACATCGCAAGGAAATAGAGTTGGGACTCTTCTTCCTGTCTTCCAGAATAACAGCTCCTGCTTCAGGCTTACATTAATCCAACTTCTAATCCTTTCTGCATGCTTGTCATTCTTGGAGGAAACTGAAACGTCCCTAGCAGAATTCCCAAAACATTTAAAAAATGACAGTTCCCATAATTCCCTTTGAAGGTGGGGAGCAGCTATGACAGTTGTGCTAATGTAGCTAGAGCTAAGCCACAGCTTTCCTCTGGTTCCTTCAATCTGATTATTGAATCTGGAAAGAATCTGGAATCTTCAGTTCCACCAGACCTAGAATGGAGAGCTAATTGGCTGGATTTGTCAGGGTCCTCTTTTGCATACCATGTTGCAAGCACAGCAGCACCGCTGGAAAGTTGGCAGAGTTAGCATGGGGGCCACAACTCAGCCTCACTGGACACTGAAACTGGTTTCGCTATCCAGCATTCAGATCAAAAGCAATGCAAGGGCTCTTTATCTCTGCAGAGCAACCCAAATCATGCTTCACTGGAACAATGCTGGGAAGCAGAACCTTGTGCGAGGAAGAGTGCCAAATGGGTACAATTGTGTGGTGACCCCCCCCCCCATCAAACAGCAGGCACATCATACCTCTGGAGGGTGGGACTGCTCCAAGCATTTCTATTCCTGTGCCCCCGTCTCTCCTGTCTGCCTGGGCATTTGTCCCGTTGTCAGCAGCAGCTGGGGTGACGCCACCAGCTATTTATTTAAAAGGCTGGAAATACAAGATGCCCCCAAACTCCTGGGCCAGAGACTGCCAGAACTGCTCAAGGGAGAATCCGCTGGATTTGCCACCCCCTGAGATGTCACAGAGGGGCAAAAGTCATGTATTCCCTCTCTGGGGAATTGCTGCTGTCAATCCCCGCTTTCTGACTGCAAGTACTTTTTTGCAATTAGTGCGATGTACTTGGGAGAAACTTTTCATTGTGGGCTGCAGGGATCGAATAGCAAGCCACACAACCAGGGTGACAAAAATCCTTGCTGTTCACCATGCTCTTGCCCCTCCACCAATGCCCAAGCAAAACTATGGAGCAATTACAACTGATTTGCCACTGCTTTAAAAATTATTTCCTGCTCCCAGGAAATGGTACAACTCCTTCCCTCATTTTAAAAAGTGTAATATCTTTGGGGCAATTTTTTGCAAGTTACAACTGTTTGATACCAGCAATCTTTCCTGGTCAATTTTCTTGTCCATCCATGGTAGAAATGGGTGAGGAAAGACAATTGACAAGATGAGAATGCATACAGGCCCATGGGATCACAGTCGCCTAAATAATTCATAGGTGGCCAATTGAAACACACCTTAAAGGAACGTGTCACAAACAATGCACCAAAAGGGGGAAAGAACAGTATCTCCTCTTAGCAAGGCAATCCTCTCCAATTTAAGTGTTGGATTGACAATTCGCAGTGCCTGCAAGCCCTCTGCCATTTCCCCAAGTCTGCTCTGCCCCTTTTACAGTTCCCTTTTACAGCTGTTACTGCAGGTACATAGATCTGACCACCATTTACTTCCCAGTCAAGACTTTTGGGTGTATTTCCATGGAGTTTCCAGAACTGCAGTCAGGGAACTGCAATAATTGGACTCTAGCAACTGTGCACAAGTTAGTTTATATGCAGTCTCTGTCAATTTCCTTCTCCGTTGCCTATTCTCTTGCCCTAAAAAAACCTGAAAGCAAGAAAACTGGCAATTTTCAGGGCCAACTCGCCCCCCCGCCCCATTTCCAGTTGTGCTTTTGTGAGCTCCCCCCCTCAAAAAAGCAGCAAGTAAAAAAGGGATAGCAATCAATGCGGAGAGTGGAGGAAGGCTGAGGTCTGCCACAAAGCACACTGGGATACATGCTGGAGGGCTGAGGGGGAAGGAGGGGAAAAATAAACCACAGCAGGTCTAACTGTCTGTCTGGCATGCTGTAGGTTGTTCAGTGAACAACCAACCCACTGCAGCTTATTGCTTGGTGACGTGGCATGTGCAAACCCACCCTCTGTTTGCTGTGCCGTGACTGGCCAAGCACATAGGAAAATGGCAAACCACTCTGCAGAACCAGTGCAGAAGACATACAGAGAAATCTTAAATTCATTCTATAAATAAATAAAGGAAGGAAGGCTCACAATTGAAAGGCAATCCTGAAATTTAGAGAATCACAAGAAACCCTTAAGAAACAGGGTAGTTTTCTCCCAATTATTCCAGGGTTGCCTGAGTTATCCCTGTTTACAAAAAAGGCACATTTTGGGCCATTCAACAGGACTGAACTTTGCAGATGCTCAGAGGTTGAAAATTTTTGAAAATAAAAACAGCAGGTCTCTACCATCATCCCTACCCCAGTTAAAGCACAAATGTATGTTGAAAAGGATTGTTCATACTTACCTAGACTGATCTTATCTCCTCATCAGAATAAATTCAAGAACAACCACTTGCCCTGACGGTCTTATTTCTTTGTATGCAAATATAGGATTAAATGGGTACTTATCTGCATCATCAAAATAACAGATATCAGGGCTGGCCTCCTTTTCAGCAGGCTGCAGAGGGGAGCCGTTTCTTTCCCGGCAATTTCCACTTTGTGTGTCGTTAAAAATAATAAACAGAGTGTGTGCCATGTGTGATGTCACATTCACTTTTTGATTGAGGTATAAAAGTGCTTAAGGCTATCATTGTGCCTGCCAGCTGTGCAAGGAGTGGGGATGTATCAATAATAAATCAGAATTAATTTTCTATAGTATTTTTTTACTCTGCATTAAGTTTTGCAGGAAATCCACATTATGACTTGGGCCTTTGAAATCCCTGCTGTTGCAATCCTGAAGGCTTTGATTAATTCTTTAATCAAAAAGATATGTCTGGAGGGATGTCTACTTTCTATCCTCTAGAGCCTGCCCTTAAACCAGTCACATGTCTAGTGGGAGGTGAAAAAGCCACTCTGTACATGCCAAGAGATACTCCTCTCTTCCTGTGCTGGTATTGAAATCGTGGCCCAAATGTTGGAGAACAGGGTCTATGTTCCTATTTCACATAGCACAGAAAAAGTCTGTGTACTGTAACATCTGATGTGCAGTAAAGTTTTCCCCTGCAGGGCAACATTGGCCTGCTAGGATAAAACGGGTGCCAGGGCTAAGGAGTCAACATTACATGATACCAAGAAGGAAACTAGGCAGGTCTAACCCTTAAGGAACAATCCAGTAGAAGAGACTCCTGTGAAGGTCAGGGAACCTGAACCCCCCACCCCCTCAATACACACCTTTAGCACTCTGTTTAGCCTGCTGCAAAGCTAGGAGACACCAGGAAAATAATTCAAAGGAAGGGAATATACGTCCTTTCCCCCCAGTTTTCTCCATTTGCTTCATTTTATGTAGCTTTATTTATTTCGCTTTATCTCTTGCACTAAAATTCTCGGGAATGTTTGAGGTATAATAATCTATAAAAGCACTTCAAAAGTTGCAGCATAAAGCATAAAAGCAGCAATCCACAAGTAAAACATAAAATAGATGGATCTGGCTTGTATACACAAATGAACTGGCATGTTCTCGCTGGCTTGATATAGATTAAAAGAAAACAAGACAATATAATGCAGCTTTGGTAATCTGGAGTTGTTCTCCTACACAGCTGAAGGCCCTTGCAGTGGTGGGAGGGAATTAATAGTAGTAGTAGTACCCCATCTATTTGTAGCGATTGGGATTCAAAACGGCTCACGACATTAAAATAAGTGCAATTAAAAATATTGCATGAGGACACTTAAAAGGATTAGTTGGAAGTAACAGCGGGCAGATTGGGATTCTGGTTACACCAGCCACCATTCCTATGCCCCAAGTGCCAACAGCCAACCCCACAAAAAACCGAACCCGTGCAGAAAGCTGGAGAGGTTCCCGGGCGCAGAAGAAGCCGCGCTCCGCGCCTCGCTTACCGGAGCGGAACTTGCTTCGGATCAGCATGGAGCGCTCGGAGGCCAGGAGCGTCATCTTGGCGGTCCCTGCGGCGACAAGCCCTGATCTGCGGTCGGCCCCGAGGATCTGCAGCCGGGTGCTGGAAGCAAGGGTGGAATGAGCTTAAGCGGAGGAGGGAGAAGGAGGCCAGGCTCCGATGCGGCCCCTTCTCGGAGGATCCAGCAGGCAGTTCGCTCCAGCAGCCCTTCCTTTCACGTGCCTGGCTGCCCCGCTCCGCTAGGAGCGGCCTCGGCCTGCGCGTTGGGTGACCCCGGGCCAGTCCTTTGCTCTGGCGCCCACCTGCTACTGTTGGCTGCCCTGGGAAATGTGGCCTGGGGGGAGACAAAGGATTGACCCATCAGCCACCTACCTCAACAGGGGAAAAAGTCGTGCGTTCCGAGGAAGAAGCGCACGATGGAAAAGGCGATAAGACATAGAGATCTACCTCACCGGGTTGTTGTGAGGGGTGAAAGTGGGCGGGGGAGGAGCATGTAGGTCACCCTGAGTTACTTGCAGGAGGGGGCGGGGCAAAATAACAATTTACCCGCAGCCGCTGGAAATGCTGCCGCGTTCGCTGGCTTCCCAACCGACGGAAGGGGAATGCTTCACCTGTGGAGTTTCTGCACTGCTGCAAGGCACAGAAGTCCCTTGGAAGGGCTGCAGGGTCGGCCCCGCTCTTTCTTCGCATCGCTTGCCTGCGCACACCCACTAAGCTACCTTTCCAGGGTGCCAGACCGCCCATCTGTGGGGTGCCAGGAGTACCCAAGAATTCAGCCAGTGCGCCCCTAAGACCTCAGGCCCGCTCAGGGAACCCAGGTGTCCGGGTGGGTGCCTCCCCCGCATTCTCGCCAAGCTGTCCCCGCCGCACGGACCCAGGCGTCCGGGCTGGCTCACCGGAATGGACGAGAGGGCGCCGTTCTTCTCTTGCTGCCGCCGCCGCCGCCGCCGCTCGGATTGGGATTGGGGGACACTGGAACCGTCCGCCCCCGACGGCGTCTCTGGGATGGTCTGCCAGCGGCCGCACCGGGGGAGGAGGGTGGGCGGCAGCGTCCTTTCCTCGCTGCCCAGGTGAGAACAGCGGCGGCGGGACGGCCAAGCGCGGGGAGGCGGCTGGGCCGAGGGCTCTGCCCCCCGCCTGGGGGTCCGACGCCACCGCGCCCCCCTCCGCGGCCCCGGGCAGCTGGGCTGTCCCTGCGCCTCCCGGGCCATGCCCCTCCCCCGCGAGTGCCACCTGCCGCGACACCCGACACCCGGAACGCGCTGCTGGCTCGGCAGGACAGTCCCGCGCCGGCCCCCAATCCTCCTCGGCCGCGCCGAAGACGCCGGCGCCCCGCCTCCGTGGCCAGGCCGCCCCGCCAGCCCGGGAGCCCGGGCTGGCTCCCCGGCGGAGCGGCCTGCCTGAAGGGGGCTCTGCCTGGATACCCTCCAGCCCCGCTTGGCCACCCGTGAAACTGGATCGCACGGCTTTCCCAGGGGACCGGGCTCTCCTGGCTGCAAGGCCCCTTCGTAGTCTGACCAGCTCCTCCTTCCCTCAAAGCCCAGAAGGCCGGCTTCCATCCTCCCTCCCGCAAGGAACCTGGGAGTCCTGCTCCCAGCGTCCCTTCCTGCCTCCCACGCCCTTCCCAGCCTTGCCCGCAGTGTCCCTGGGGTCGCCTGCTGGCTCCCATCTTCTCGCAGCATTGCTTTCCTGAACCGGGATATGGCAGGGTCCAGCAGATGAGAAGGTGGCAGCCAAGGCTTTTGGCTGTTTTATCTTTAAAATTCTATTCTGTCCTCTCTCAAGGGACTCAGGAAGGAGTCATGGCTCCAGTTTCCCCAGAACACCCTTCCAGACCCACCCAAAGAGACCCAGGTGTCCCTTTCTCCACCATTTCCCTTTCCTTTCCAAGAACCAAGGAGTTCTGACTTTCTTTGAAGGCCTTTTCTAAGCTGCTTGGAGCAAGGTTAGGTGATTTATTTATTTATTTATTTAAAAATTTATAGGCCGCCCCATCGCAACCTGCTTTGTGAGATCCACAATTCTTTTGAATAGGAATGTACAGGTAACCAAGGGGCTAATATGTTATTACAGCAAAACTCATTTAATGTTGAGGTGCTTCCAAATGGAGGACTCTCATTTGTACTGTTTGAAAAGCATTCTGCAATTCTGGTTTTTTCCTCTCCTTAAGCAGATGTAGTTAGTGTGGTAAGAAAAGAGATGAAAGGGGCGGTGGGAAAACACAAGTATGATGACATCTGGGTCCTGTGTAAAATTCCATGGATGAGGTTGGCTGATTGCACAATCAAAACCTTGCCTGGAGCAAGCCAAGAAATTTTCTGAATGTGTGTGTTAGTGCTCAAGGAACTGATTTTAGAAAGCCACCGGTTTTCTTTGGTTAACTTTCAGGCTGAAAGGGTTTGGAATGTATTACACGATGTAAACTGGACAACATGTTCCTTGTTATTGGATCATTCAACATAGAACAAAAAGCAAATGTTACTGGTGTATGATACACTTATCTGTTTACTGTTTGCATATTGCAAAATACAAACTACATAAAGGCATTGGGCATTTGCCCCCCTGATCTGAAAAGCCGTCCTTGGAGAAATGTGCACAGTTTGTGAGTCTGGACTTGGTGCTGGGGTCAGGTGGGACTGGAGCGGAAAGTGGATGGGGCACAGGGCCCACCCAAGGTATTTTGTGGCCCAGAGCAGGAAATGACCTCCACATGCAGAGTGCACATTACTGAGGCAAAATGACCCCCCCCCCATCCTTTCCCTGCTCCCTGGCAGTAGAAATAAACCATTTATAAATAAAAAAGGAGTATTTGCCACCTTTTCATGCCCCCCTTCCCAAAGGCACTGTCCAGTTGGAATGGAAGGCTCTGAAACTTTTCTCTTTTCCTCTCCCCATCTGGTTCAACGGAGGAACAGAGCGTTCTTGCCAGAGGTATGGAGTGATCACTTTCAGAGGGCCTGCCGTTGCTCCCTCTATTTTCACTCCTCACTCCCAGTTTTTCCTCTTTGTGTCGCCTGCTTTTCCTCTAGGCTCCCCGTGGAACAAAATTAGGATGACAGCCACATGAAATTGCACGATTGGCCACTTGTGGCTGTTGGTCCACAAATGGCCAAACCCTGCTTTAGTTACTTGGATGGTGCTAAGAGGATGAATTGCTGGCACCCCCCCCCCCATCCCATTGCAGTGAAGAGGGCTAGAAGAGGCCTCCTTGCAAAAGCATGGCTTGGCTGTGGGTGGCTGGGGCTCCCCGCTGTAGCAGGCATGTGCTTCAGTGCGGAAAGTGGGGAGAGGGAAACAAACATGGGGAGGGGAGCAGGCAATGGTTCGGGTATTCAGTGTGGCATGGGTCGGGGAAGAGGGGCTCGTGATGCAGAGGCGGAAAGCGGCAACACGAAAGTGCTGCCTGCTTGTTGGGGCCAAGCCCATCGCTTGCAAACAGCTGGGCCTGCCTTTATGCGCACAGGGAAGCAGCAGTGTCCCAACAGTTGGAAGCACTTTCTGCTGCAATGTCATCCGGATATTTTAGGGATGGCTGCATGAGCTGTCAGTGGCCGGTGAGGCACATGAGCTCTCTGCGCACACTCAAAGGCAACCAGTCCTTCAAATAGTGAACTCAGTGCCTTCGTGTCAACAGAAATGGAGCCACTGAGAGACAAGAAGGAGGTATTACTGTCTTTGAACAAATCCTCCAAAAAAGGTGGGGGCGAACACCCTCAGACCCTGCCCAAACAATGGTTACCAGAAGCCATGGAAAGTTGGGTGTCAGGTGGAAAAGAAAAGCTTAGAAGCGAGCCAGCTGGAAGGGAAGAAACTGAATTGTGTTTCCTGAGGCTGAAACAGTTTATAATATCTTGAAAGGAGGCATTGAGGGCGGGAACTTCAAGGATGTGCAGCAGTTTTCTCAGCCTGGCATAGGTTATACTCCACCTCCCTTAATTCTTCTGGACAGCCTGACACATCTGGAGGGCACCAGGTGGAGAAGGCAGCAATACTGTGCCATGTTGTGGGATCTACTTGTCTCTCTTTGTTTCTTCACAGGCAGGCAGGAAAAGAAGACACTGGTTAGGGTTAGGGTTATTATGAGACAGGGAGAGAATGATCTGATGTGATTATTCCAGGTAGCCTCAACGCAAACATTGTCCTTGTGTCTCTCTGTACAGACTTCAGATCAAAGTAGGGGGCTGCCCCATGCCATAATTGCAAAGACCCAGAGTGAGTGAGGTAGGTGTTCACTGGGTCCCCTTTGCCCTTTCCCAGCGGCTGCTATCGGGCCACAGGGAGTGTTTCTTCACACAACAGGTGTCACCTGTTGCCAGCCGTCCAGGCCCGCGCTGGATTTCACTGACGCGGCGGATCAGGTTCTGACCAGGGTATTTAAAGTCAGACATGCTCCCTGCCCTGCCCCCTGCTTTGGGCCCTGCCCCTGTGGCACCACCCTCGACCCACCTTCCCCTGGATCCCCACCAGCTTTCCGATGTCAGCAAAAGGTTGCATGTGTGGATGGATGTGTGCCCAAATTTCTGTCGGTTTGTATGCGCACGGCAGAGCAAGCGAGGGAGCATGCTGGTGCGAATGGATGAGCAACACTGCCCCCTCTTGGGCGTAGATGGAAACAACACACATGCCCTTCACAGCAATGGAGCAGCACACATTTGCGTGAGGCAAAGTGGGAGAAACAGAGTGACTGTGTAACACAAGATGCTTGTGGATACGAGAAAGGAAAGAGATAATTGTGTGTGACAGGAGGTCATATCTCATCATGCACTTTGTTCTCGCATCCATGGATGCCTGAGTAAAAAATGCATGTGGATCGCAAGAGTGCCCTTACACAAAGCGCTGCTTTTCTCCTTAAAGCTGATGCTCACCAAATGCCTCCCTTTTCCCCCTCACTGCCTGTGTGCATTGTCAAGAGAAAAGTGAGTGATTTACACAAGCAGGTGCCCCTTTAGCACTGACGCAGTACATTGGAATTTTGTCCTCTGGTTATCCATAACTTGACAGACACAAAACTCATGTGCATGCTGGGGACAATTGTGTGGCCAATGAATGATGTGTGAGAAAGCTGGAGGTCTGCAGTGAGACTTGTCTCGCAGCACATGAAACACAGCTGGCCTTATTGGTGATAGCTCATAGTCAGTGAGGTGTGGACTAGCAACATGAGAAATCTAGTCTCCAATCTGCCATGAAGTTCACTGGGTGATTTCAGGAAGCCCCAGCCTAACCTACCTCACAAGATTGTTGTGAGGATAAAAATGGAGTGGAGGACAACTTTCACAAGAGGAAAAGGGTGGGATATCAATGCAGTATAATAACAGAAGTTCAGAAGAGTACACACTTTTAATGTAGGAAGCCCCGGATTCAATCTTTTTTGGTTGCTCCACCTAAAAGAATCTTATGTCCCAGGGCTAGAAATATCTCCGGCTGAAGACACTGGGCACCAGCTAATATGCAGAGTTCACTGGCTTTTAGGCGCCTTTGCCTTGAATCAAAGCAAGGCATTCTTCTTCCACGTGTGAGAAGAGTTTGTGCAGCATACGTGATGCAGAATGAGCAGATTGTCTCTGCATGAGGATGTGTCTGACATTCTGAGGACTGTGTGACATCCCCATTTCTCCGGGGACTGGGGGAATATGTGGAGTGGGGCCCGTGGCCACATTTGGCAGGGGGATGGTGTGGGATCAGGGCCTCATGAGTCTGAGCTAAAACTCCCACTTGTGTAGGCTGAATGAACTCTGCTCTTTTGCTTGCCCTTGTGCCCCCCCCCCCCCGGTGAAGTCTCAGGTGAATGGCTCTGGATTTTCACACCTTGGCTGCAATATCCTTCGTCTCTTCCAAAACCAGGCTCTTCGTATGGTTCCTTTTGCTGGGAGTGCCACTGTGTGTGTGTGTGTGTGTAAGGGGGATGGGATGAGCTCATAGGTCTTTCCCAGGCTCAGATTTCAGAAATTAATTCCAGAAGCAGCCGTAGGCCTGACACTGTGGACAAAGATAGCACTTGTGGTCTGGGACAATGGAAAAGAGGCACGTCCCAGAGACAGCTAGGCCTGTATTGAAGACACCAAAGACCCCAAGCCCTGGCTCCCAACCTCTGTATATCTGACACACACACTTTTTCTCACATGCACTCACACTTAAAAGGAGATCAATATATCCTACTGAGGATGCTGCAGCCAGAATTCTTGTTCTTGCCCCTCCCCAACAACTTCCTACAGCCCCACCTTCTGCCCTTGGGAGGGTGTCCATACAGGAAATTCCACCTCACATCAACATATTTGTCTAGTTTTCTTTGTCACAATTAATAATTTTATTACGGAGAAGGAATACATAGTTGGCTAGAAACAGTTAGGATCTAAGGCCAAACGGAACTGCAGTGTTTTGAGATGGGAAGAATTTATGATTTCTCTCAAATTTCCGACTTGGTTCTTGAGAAGACCAGTGCCTGCCACCAGATAGCATGGGTACAAAGAGGTAACAGCAGCCAAGGGGCCTTGGATGGAATGATGGGTCTTTTGTGGCCTTGGATGGAATGATGGGTCTTTGACCTTTCAGGACAATCCTGGATTCTGCCTTTTCCAAAGATCGCCACCCTCCACTGAGGATTGTTCTTACAGGAGCTTCCTGAGGACTGTGATTCTTCTTCAACACCGGCATGTACCCCACTTCTCACTGGCTGGGATCCAGCCCATATGCTGCCCTCTGGTTGGCTGGGAGAGACTCACGCTCCAGCTCCCAGAGAAAGCGGCGCAGGCGGACAAGTTGGCGGTGGAGGGAGTCGTCTGACACAGGCTCCGAGAGACGCAAGCAGAACCCATCACATGGCAGAATCAGGGGTGGGTGCTCGGTGAAACTCTCAAATATGTCACCTGGAACAGAATTAGACATTTTTTTAAAAAGAGGCTCTGACATACAAGCCATGCTCGAGACTGTGCCCAGAGTCTGTCTTGAATATTTCTGTACCCAGGGGAGTTTTTTTTAAAACCTGAAGTCTAATTTCTCAATTTTTTAAACAAAACACTGGAATTTCTCAGCTTGTATTCCACACTTTTCCCCAATGCTAAAGGAAGCACAAGATATCAAATATGTTCATGTCCTGTGTCACATGTCTTGGGGCAGAGCAGGGGCATCACTCAGTTATTTTGTACCCTGTCCTTCTAAACTTAATTGCCATGCAGAGGATGATGGGAAGGAGAGTGTTGCACCAGGTAGAAAGGAGAGAGTTAAATCTTCCTTACCACACTCTCCCTAGAAAGTACCCTCTGCATGACAATTAAGCTAAGAAGAAACATGCATCCTACCAAAGGCAATACAGGGCTCAGTGGAATAGGTCTGGGGCTCTGGGATATGCATTCCAGGCTTGTGCCCCAGGGGCCATATCTAACAAGGCTTTACAAACCCAGAGGGAAATACAGGTCAGCATAGGATGAGTAGCTACCTAGCTACCATGCAGGTATGCAGTGATGCAAAGAGAAAGCTTTGCTTGGTGAACGTCTGCCTGCCAAGTGGCTATAGCTTCCATACAGCTGGAAGTGCCTGATCTTCTGGTGAACCGCCCAGAAAGCTTCAGCTGCAGGTGGTACAGAAATGTAGTATAGTTATAAATATTGGGCACAGATGTCAGACGGTGATTAGCAGTCAAGCGATAGCAAAGGAGTCTCTCCACTTACTGTGTGCAATCTCGTCTCTTTCCTTTTCCGATGGGTTCCAGGACTCAGGGGGGACACGGCCTGGTCCCAGCTGGTAATTCCTGAGCACGTGCTGCAGCTGGGCTGGTGACAGTGCAGGATAGTCATCTCTCAGGCGGGACCAGGGTGTCTGTGTGTGGGCAGAACAAAACAGAAGAGTGCTTAGCAAGAGCTGCTGGCAGGCAAGCCCCCTTGATCCTGTTGCTTCACAACATACGTAATGGACATCGCTAACCAGCTACTCTTCCAAATGCAGCACTTGTTTGTCAAAGGGCTCGAAACTAGGATCATCACCCGCTTTTTAAAAAGTATTGCTGATGGCTCCTATGATTCTGTTTGATTAGCTAATTTTTAAAATGTGAAATTCCTTTGGAATAAAGCAATAGTTTTGAAAGAAAGGGGTATGTTTCTTTGCTGAGGGTACAGCAACAACTTTAAAGGAAAAAACTGGGTGACTTTGGGCCAGTCATACATTCTCAGCCCAACCTGCCTCACAAGGTTGCTGTTGGGAGCATAAGAACATCAGCAAAGCCACGCTGGGTCAGACCAAAGGTCCATCCAGCCCAGCATTCCATATGCACAGTGGCAAACCAGATGCCCACAGGGTCGTTCAAGCGGGATGGGTGCAAAGCCCCCACCTGCCCAAGCTCCTCTGCAACTGGTGGATGTGGGCATGTGGGGGAGGGGAATTATGGAAGCAGAAATAAATGTGTTCCTTGATCAATCAGGTGTATTTTCTTTGTTGATCAAGAGGTTTTTCTGAACTGATCGATCAATCAATCTGAGCCAAAATGGGCAAGAAGGGCACCTAACCCATGCCCTCCTGGCTGCAGGGCCCAACCTCTCACTCACTAGGCATTTCCCCAGCCAGATCAACTTAAACTCAGACATGATATATCACAAGCAGATGCAGCGGAGGAATTAAATCAATTAAGATGGATCATAGAAACAAACTGTATCCTGCCATTTGCATGAATTTAGCATGTTTGCGCAACTTTTATATCTTTGTATGAATTTACTTTGCTTCTTGCAGAGATGGAGAAGGACAAAGAGCTATGCTGGTACATGCACACACATGCGTGTGCGCACACACACACAAAGATACATGGCTACACATATCCAATCTCTGAAATTTCATCATTGTGCATACTGTTTTGAGTTTGTCTTTGCTACCATTAAAAGGAAAGCTGAGATTTTCCGAGCTCAGCAGCAAAATTGGTGCTTAATGAATCACAAGAACACACAGCTGTCTCCATTAAGGCACAGGAGAGGGTAAAACTGTTATGAATGTGGTATTCTCCCGTAGGTTCTCTTCCAAAGGAAACAAACGTTTTAAAGACAGCCCTGAGCTGCGCACTTTGAGAGGAAGGGCGGAGTGAACGATGCTCCCCTCCTCTGTCCTTTCCGCCAGCTGTCTCCAGATCAAAGCTGACATTTTTTTATGTGGAAAACTTTCCCTTGAGCTGCTGCCTCTCTCCTCAAGCCCAGCAAGGGAGAAAGAAAGGCCTGATGGTTCACCTGCAGCAAACTGCTTTTCGGCACGCAGAGCAGGTTGGCTGTGGTGCTGAGCTTGCGGAAGAATTCGGTGGCGATGTCCCCGAGGCCCACCCCCTGTAGCCAGTCCAACACCAGGTCCAGGTTGGTTCGGATCTGCACTGCCTTGGCCCACTGGAACAGGGACTGAGACCCACCTGGGGAAAATGGAGGAAAGGGGCTTGAGAATTATGTCTGGCCAAGAACTCTTGAGTGCAACCTTCCCTACAAATCGCTCAGGCTTGACACCACCCACTCTGCAAATGCTGAAGGAGGCAGCTGCCCCACAGGCCGGCCGGCTGATTTCCTGTCCTGCTTGGGGGCAGCCCTGAACTCTGGGACAGGCAGGAAACAGCCGGCTTCCACCAGACACCAGAAGAGAAAATAGGAGGAAACCAGAGAGGGAGGGCTGAGAGGGGGCTGATTCTTTTCCCTGCTTAGCAGAAAAGCACAGAACTTGAGAGGGTTCTAGTTCTCCCCATGTCCTATTTTGTGCACCCAGCCAAAAGAGGCTCTTGCTTCTTGTAGTGTCTATGAATGCCTCCTCTCCTGCTTTTTATTCTGCATTATCAAAATGTATCTCATAAATGACACCTTGCAGCCCAAGAAGTCCCTGGGGGCCAAATTGCAGTGGTGGACAAGGGTGAAGGCAAAACAGGGTAGGAATGCAAGGCAGGACTAAAATACTTCCATTTCTAGGACAGTTCAGGCTGACATTCTTAATCCCAATAACTAAGCCTTAGGAGAGGCATCTTAATCTTTTAGAACGGGGTATGTGTGTGAAGGGGGGATATGGAAAAGCTGAGAAACCATCAAATGACTACAGGTTGGAGGAAACAAATTGGGGTCAAGGGAAGGGGCACCGCCATCTGGAGAGCATGGAAGGAAAGATTTGGGCCTGGCAGAAAAAGTGACAAAGTGTTCAGGCCTATGCATGTTCAGATATTAAAAATGCCTACCTCTCCCAGCACTCCCCAGACAGCCATGCAATTTCTGCAGGCAATTCTCAGAATTTTTAGCCTCTAAAGAAAGTGCACATATATCACACAGAGCTGAAACACCTTGGGCTACTTCAAATAATAAAACTATAAAACCCTGAAACTTGGAATCTTTTTTCTGCTGAGTTATTTGGATGTTCTCCAGGTTTGACCATGGGGCTCTAGCACATCAAATCCTCACAAGTCCTTTCGCATTATATCTAGACTCTTTTCTCCACCCACATAACCCAGGGAATCACTTCCCCACCACCCCGCCAAAGCCCTCATCTTTTCCTTCTGGTTTCCATAAATCCTTTGCCCCTTCAGAAGCCTGAAGGTCATTTGTTGAACAAGTGTTTCTATTTTGCTGCCCCCTTCTGTCTGAAAGTTACACCATCTCCAAAACAGGGCTGACCCAGCCCAACCATTAGGCAGAAAGGGGCAGCTGCCATGGGTGGCAGGTGCACTGGGAGACAGTGGCGAAGGCCTCCAGGCTCTGCCTCATGATCTCTCCAGCTGTTCCCAACTGTGGAAGGACAGAGCTGTGAACACAACACAGCCTGTCTCAGACCCTCTAAACGAGCCTTCTGCTTCAGGAGAGATGCCACATCTCTTTCAAAGACTACTTTTCATGTGAAGACTTATTTCTGACACCCAACTGCATAATAGCAGTCCTTCCCCTATTTAGCCTTCTCTCTATAGCCCTTGGAGCGGCCATATCTCCTCTTTTATGGAAGACCGTCCTCTGCTTGAAGGGCTGCTCTGTCCGGTTCCAGTTTAAAGTGAAAGAACCTTCAGAATGGTTGTTCATCCACAGTTTGCATCACTATTTCAGTTATAGTAATTATTTCTACATTTGCGTTCATAAACACAGAATAGCTTATTTAAAACTTATGCAAAACTGTGTCCTCTTCCTCGGCGGTAAGTGACCATCCTCCCCTTCCTCTGGTGCTTCACCTATGGCCATTGGTCATACTGGCTGGGTTTGGTCCAGTCCCTTTGGCACGGTTGCACAACGCTGCTCTCAGGGCCGGCCCAAGACCAAGATGGCTTCCCTGCTCTCATTCCTTGCAGAGGAGCCAGCCACCCTCGCAGTTCAATCTGACATACACAGTTGGTGGTGGGACTGTGCCCACCCCTCATCTGAGGGCAGCAGGCTAGCTCAGGATGCTCAGGCCAGGTCACACAACACATAACTTTGTCCCCTCCCCTCAGTTTCCCCCTACTTCCATCCCAAGATGCCAGCGGATTATTCTATGCCTACCTCTTTCCATGAGGGTGTTAAAGAGTGAAGCATTGGAGAAGAAGAAAAGGTATCCAAAGGTCTGTGAAACAAGGTCAGGATGCAGGCCACAGTCACGGGTGAGCTCCAGCGTCGCCTGGTAGATGGCAAGGGTCCCACGGATTCCCTCGGGCATACTACTGAGCTCTGGCACATGGGAGAGGTCAGCTGTGGCTGTGAATGGGTTACTGTCGAGCAAGGCAGGAAGGGCCGAGTAGAGAGTCTGCCAGGAAAGGAAGGATTAGAAATGCAAAGGGAAGGGCAGTGGGTGGGAAGGGAGGAAGAGCTGGACCAGGCTGTGGCTTCAGGAACTGTTCACTCACCTTGGTGAGGTAGTATACAGACTGCTGGAACGTGGACATGATAACTTCATCCAAGACAGCCGTGGCCTCATCACACGTCTCCAGGTCACTGGAGAGCAATGGACTGTGGGAAACTCCTGAAGGGGGTGGAAGTGAAAGTCTGAAGGCATAACTTCTCTACAGACCAACTAACTAGTTTCACAATCAGTTGCTCTCCCAGAGGAACCCTGGGAGCTGTAGGTCAGAGCATCTCTTTTGGAACATTCTCAGAATTATCTTCAAGCCACAATTCCCAGATTCCTTAAGGAGCAACTTAGCAACAGGATACAGCAGGGGTGAGCAAAAAGTACTTTTTTCAGTTTTCTGAGCTTCAGTTCCCAACATTCCTGACCTTTGGCCATGCTGGAAGAGGCTTCTGGAAGCTGAAGTCCTAAACACTGGGAGGTCTACCTTCTGTCCAACTCCTGGTATAAAGCAGTCAGATGTGTGGGACTGCAACTCCCAACAGCCACACTGACTTGGAATGGTGATAGTTGCAGTCCAACACTTCTAGAGAGCACCAGGTCAGGGAAGCCTGGTACAAAGTCCCATAATATGCCTGTTGTATAGAAGCCATAAGCTTCCTTGTTCCCTTGGCCTTTCTAAAAAACTCAGGAGTCCTGGACCCTCAGCACCCAGCTCCTTAACACTAGTGAGCCTCCAGAACCTATCTCAGGAAAGCAAGGGGCCCTGTCTTCTTAGCTATCTATTCTGGTCTCTTCTTAGAAAAACCTCCTTTGGCCCCTACAGACTAAAAGAAGTTGGCCTCACCCTCCAAGTCCAGGTCTTTTTCGATGTCCAGGACTCTCTTCTGCACCAGGTTGAGCAGCTCCATTGAGTTGGCCATCCAGAGCATAAGGGGGCGCAAGTCAGCGGCCACTTCCTCCACGCCAAGATTTCCTGATTCGCCTTTGTCTTGCTGGCTGCAAAGGTTAGCAGACAGAGCTGGGGCGATCAGTGCTGAGTGAAGCGGGGGCTCTCACCTGCCACCAAGAAGCAGCTGATTCCTGGCTGGGGTGTTCAAACAACAGCTGGCCTGGATAGTTTGAATTCGAGCCATTCCACAGTTTTTCAGGGTTCATGCGGAGTTCATAGCTTTTCTTGAAGTTTGTGAACTTTGCTTCCAAAGGACATAGGAGTATGGTTTCCTCTGCTTAGTTCCTTTTTCACTTACAGTTTGCCTTCCCCATTTGCAATTTTGCTAGTACCAAGCTTTAAGGATGTTCTAATGTATAATTTGGCAAACAATGACTTTGCCTCAGGATATTTTTATGGGCCTTTCTGGACAATTGAATTACAATGCCGCCAATGTGCAGTTGTTATGTTACCCATTTTTGCAGCCAGCCCCAACAACCATCCCACAAAACAGAATTTCTGCTGCAGAGAAGCTGTGTTCTCTTGAGCTACATTTGAACCGCAGGCCAATTATCTCCCAGTGGTTGTGTTTCCTCCCTCAAGGCTGCAACATACACATGCCCCAATCTTCCCCAACCTGGTGCCCTCCAGTTGTGCTGGACTGCAACACCCATCATTCTCAGCCAGCACAGCAATTGCGTGTTTCACCTCCTGCTCCTCTCTACTCAGATCTTTCTGTGTGAGGATTTCTTCCCCCTGAAATCAAATGCTCTCCTCTCCCCATCAATACATCTGCTTTTACAAATCAGGGTGACCATAGGAGACCAGGTGCTTTAAAAACACACATACTAACTAGAGCATATATAAATTAGCATATGCAAAAGTGTGCTTTGTTTGTTTGTTCTGTGGTCCTGAGCCTCCAGCCATTTTGGTACCTAGCACCACTGCTGGTAGCCTACAGCCATCAATTACACCTGGTAACCATGAACAGTCTACATGAATTGGTATAACCCCCTTCGAAAGCCCTTTCTGCTAGTGGTCCTCACATCTTGCTACAGCTCATTCCCATGACTATGTGCTCCAAGAAGATGTTCCCTAGACATGGCAGAGGACATACATATATTTGCCTGAAGGCAGTAATCTCCCCTAACCCTTATTTCACAGGTGGAGGAAGGGACGCACTTTATAATGCACCTTTTATACCAGCCTTCCCCAAACTGATCTCTTCCAGATGCGTCAGGCTGCAGCTCTGCTATTTCTCTGCATTGGCCATGCTGGCAGGGAATTCTGGGAGCTGCATTCCAACACGGCAAGAGGGTGCTGTGTTGTGGAAGGCAGTTTTGTGCCAAGGATTGTTACCAAATGCTACCCACTCATTATTACAGAAGTTTATTAAGAACATTAAGGAGAGTACTACCAGATCAGACCAATGCCTATGGAGTCTGGCACGCTGTCTTCCAAAGTAGCGCTCCTGATGCCTCTGGAAAGCCCATGTGCAGGCCACGAGGGCAATACTCGCACTCCCCGGCTACTGGTAACCAGAGGCATGCGGCCACAGACCCTGGAAGTGCCATATGGATCAACCAGTGATGCTGGGGCAGCAGGACTGGCACTGCCATGTGGCAGAAGCTGGGAGGTGACAGCAAGGTGTCACAGGGTGACTGTGGGCTGCCCTACATCTTCTGAGCTAGCTTGCAGACTTCAGGTGTAGTGAGGGAGGCTGCCCCATTGCCAGTGTTGAAGAAAGAGTCAACTGCCCGTCCGGTTGGCTTTCGTACACGCAAGGGGAAAGGGTGCCATCTTGTCCTTTGCTTCAGACAGCAGCATGCCTTGGGCAGGCCCTGAAGAGCACCACCCCAAGACACACTGATTTGCAGAGCACCACCCACTAGCAGACAAGTACAAAACAAACTTCAGCTCTTACTTACTTTTCTGGCTGCCGATCTCCAATTTCTTTTATTTTCTCCTAGGAGGAAGGAAGTGAAGAAAATCAAATTAATTATGGTGGACATTTCTACCTTATTTCAAAGAGCTCACATAGGAAGCTTGTTTTGTATGCAGATACTGGTTGGGTCTGAATCTGCTTAACTGCGGAGGTGGAACTAGTTCAGTTGCCATTGGAAAGGGATAAAGACTAGAATTTTGCTTCTTAAAAAAACCTTATTCATGATATTTTTAAGTCACCCTACAGTCAAACAATAATGGTGCTGCACAAGAAAATAATTTTAGAAATCAGTATAAACAAGGCATGGATTAGAATGCATTGAGGTTAAGCATATAGCTGTATACATTCTTCCATACACATATATGTAGTTGTGTTTTATAGAAACCCAAACTGTATTTTCAGAATAATGAGTACAAATTAAGTAAATTTCTGTGCAGGTTTTTAAAAGACGGTAGGTAAGAGAGAGCAAGCAAGGAGGCAGAAAAGCATGGAGAAATTTCCAAGTCTTATCCACTACCAGAAGGACTAACACCTTGCTACTGCTGCAGCTTCTTTTTTTAATAAAAGCAAAGGTACCGGCTTTCATTCCATGGTTGACTATCAAATCTATATTGCAGACATACAGGAAGACCCAAATAAGTGGCGCCAAAAGGGAATGGGAGTTGTTCTAAAGGAATGATATAAAACCTCCTGTCTGGCAGACCAGATCTAGGATCTGAAATCCCAGATCATCCTTCTAGAATTCCACACCTCCTTCCTCTCCCTCCATCTCTTCCCTGCCCCACAATCATTTGATGGTTTCATGGCTCTTGTGCATTTTTCCCATTCGAAAAGGTTGAAATGTTTCTCCTAAGTCTTAGTTGCTGGCATTAAAAGTGTTAAGTTATAATAGGCTGCCCTGGATGGGGTAGGTAAATTTGGCCCAGACTGCAGCCCCTAAGAGCTTCCCTGAAACTAAATCTGGCCCTGGGCTCAAATAGGTTCAACGCTGCAGTCCTAAGAGAGTGAAGGGCCCCAGTGTGGGGTGGAAACACACAAGCTGAGCTGTATGACAATCATTACCCAAACAGCCTCCTTGACCAGCTGAGTGATTCTCGCTATCAACCTGGGCAGTTGTCCTGGCTCCAGTTCCCGGGCTGCGTGCTCCAGACAGAGGCCAAAGAGGAAGGCTGGGCCTAGCCTGCACCCAGGCACTTCCTGCAGCCTGATAATTTCGGCCAGGAGTGCCTCCTGCTCCTGGGGCCGGTAGCGCAGCTGGGGCTCTCGGCTCTTGAGGTAGGCCCGGAACGCCTCCTGCCGCTCCTGCAGGGACCGGCCGCATGCCTGGCATGCCAAGGCCCCCACCAATCCTGGGGACACCCACGCCTTGGGCAGCCAGGCTGGTGGGGCGGCTGCAGATCGCGGGTCCTTGTACATGAAGAGGAAGTGCTGCCCCATCCCCAGCAAGTCTCCGGGCGCCAGCTCCACCTGGCGATGCAGAGGAGCGCCGTTGTGGGTGATGGCTGCCCCCCGGAAAGGCCGCACCATGGCGGAGCCCCGCGGCTGGCTGGGATCAGCGGGGGGCACTGAAGACACGACGCAGCAGTGGCGCGGCAGGATGTCTGGGGCACTCAGGAACGTGTCCACGTAGTTGGATTGGTCTGGGGCTGGGCGGCGTTCTGGGCGTCCGAAAATGTGCCGACGTCGGGTCATGACATGGATCACAAACTCCTGTGGAGAGTGGGGAGAGTGGAGCGATGTAGTGAGCAATGGCAAATGTCCCTGAGCCCTACGATGAGCAGCGGCAAGGTGTGGGGAGCCTGCAACCGCTCCAGCATCAGCAGGCACAGATGCAGTAGCGTGGCAACTCTGACGCACCCTGAGACCTGTCCGTTTTATCAGGCTGTGGGAGGGGAATGGCAACAGCCAGCTGGCCATTGCAGGAAAAATGGTAGTAACTAACAAGGCTGGCCCAAGACATTTTGCCTCCAACAGTGTAAGACAAATCGGCAGCCACACAGTGTTACCATGTGAAGGATGCAGAGCGCCCTGTGGGTGGACCACCCTGGCCTTCTGGGCGGAAAGGTGGCCCTACCTGTTTTTCATTGTAGCCCAACAGCTGTAGGAAATATGGGTGCTCCGTCGGTGGCTGTATGAGACACTGTGTGAGCTGCTCCAAGTCAGCCCCGTCCACGGCCGCATCTTCAGAGGCTGGCGAGGCTGACGTGCCCTCGGCCTCCTCTCCTGCCTTGAGTCGTGGCTCCTCAGCTGAACCCCCTTCTGCTGGCTCCCCAACCGCCATGCTGAGCACACCTTTGCGTTCCCTGCGGCGTTTCATGCTGAGATTCATGTCACTGATGCTGCGGCGGAGGGAGAGGTTGTCCGCCCTCTCCTTGGGGGCTGTGTGGCCCCCTGAGGCAGCCCGCGAGCGGCGGGATTGCTGCCGGTGGGTCTGGGAGTTGATACCTGCCCATGACAGAAAGAGAGGAAGAGCTGAAAGACGAAGCCAACCAGGGAGGGAGATGTGGAATTTCCATGCTATAAATCCCTTCCCTTGCAAAACAATGGAATATGCTAGGAAATCGTTTAATTTATATCACGTAAGAGTCCTCAAAGAGCATTCTGGCACGAGCTTTCATAGGCACGGCCCACTGCATTGCATGCATAAGTGGAGCATGTCCACAAAAGCTTATACAGCAATAAATTAGTTAATCCTAAGATTCCAAAAGGCTGTTTGTATAAAATCAAGAACATATAAAATTAAATATGCAAGTAAAATACTTCTCACAGTACAGTGCCTACCACCATCAGGACCAATGATACATGTTACAAATTTAAAAAAAAAAACCTT
Source organism: Varanus salvator macromaculatus (assembly GCA_023646645.1). Taxonomy (NCBI): domain Eukaryota; kingdom Metazoa; phylum Chordata; class Lepidosauria; order Squamata; family Varanidae; genus Varanus; species Varanus salvator. The sequence continues at coordinate 2,992,044 of JAIXND010000781.1, forward strand.
ATTCAAACGTTTTAGGACATCCCCCCCTCCCCGCCGCTTCCAAAACTGTAGTGATTCTTTTGATGGCTCAAATCCTTTTTGGTTGTATTTTTAATTGAAAATTAATTTTAATTTTTTTAAAAGCTCTTTGGGTTTTTTTTCAGCAACAGACTAACACAGCTACCCCTCTATTAATGTATATAATAAAATCTTCCTCTGAGGAGCCGTGTTTTGGTATGTCAAAGGCCTGGAAGGAAAGTAATAATGAAAAGTATCTAATCCAACCTTCTCCAATTTGGTGTCCTTCAGAAGTGTTGGGATATTGTTTTAATGAACCCTGAGCATTGGCCATGCAGGCTGATGGGAGCTGTAGTCCAGAATACCTGCAGCGCAGCAGATTCAGGAAGTCTGATCCAAACTGTTTTGCTGCGTTAGGCAAGCGTTCATTTCACCTCACTTCTCCTTCCATTCCCCATTGTATACAAAGAGTGAGAATTGTTTGCTATTCGTGGAGTTACTTTATCGCAAATCTTTTTCTCCCTCTTTTTTATACAAGTGAATGGAGCAAAGGAAAGAAATGAGGGAAGGTGGGGTGTGTGTGTGTGGGGGAGGCTACATTAGTCTGAAGCCCATATAATTTGGTTACTCCATCAAAGGGCAGGCTCTGAACAGCAGAGAACAACTTGCAGTCCTTGGGATTTCTGATGATCAGTTTGTTTGTTTGTTTGTTTGTTTATTTTTGGATTTATATCCTGCCTTTTTCCTACAAAGGGCTCAAGGCAGCTTACATCATTCTCCTCCTCCATCTTATCCCCACAACAACAACCCTGTGAGGTAGGTTGGGCTGAGAGTCTGTGACTGGCCCAAAGCCACCCAGTTGGCTCCATGGCCGAGCGGGGACTCGAACCCAGATCGTCTGAGTCCCAATCCCATGCTCCTAACCACTACACCACACTGGCCCTCTCAATATTCCCTTCCAGTAGCTATGTTGGTCAGGGTTGACATAGGCCAAAGCATCTGGAGAGCCCAACATCGCCCATCCCTGTTATATGGCATAGTGGTCTAAGCTGGCCAGGCTGTGGATACTTCTGTAACTGGGAGCAGCAGTTGCACCAGCATTTTAAAGATAAAGAAAACTTACTTGGCTGTTGTGTTCAGCTGAGCTGAGGCTATTCTGGAAAACATTGCCTGCTGCACAATTGTAGCATATAATAGAATGTTTTCTTGTAACTTAACAGCTCTACAACACTTTTAAGATTTCTTTCACTGAATCTGCCCAGGGAAACTGGATGAAAGATCCGCAGGAAGAATGTTATCCCACCGCCCCTTCAAGGTAAAATTTGCTCGCCAATCTGGGCTGCTTCTGTAGGTGGAAGAAGCAGTTTCACCTCAGGTGGCAAAATGAGGACAGCCCTGAAGATCAGCATTGTTTTTCTCCAACCACAGCCAGACTAGCTTCCCAGGAAGCCTTGAGAGAGCTATCCCTAATCTTTGCTCCTCAGCCTCTGGTGCAGAGATGCACTGTCTTGACACACAAGGCATTTCCATGTTTAGCTCTCTTAGATGAATTGCTAAGGTAGGCCTGTCCTCCCATAGCTTGGATCTGGAACCTGGGAGATCTGTGTTCTAGTCCCCACTCAGCCATAGAACTCAGTGGTTGAGTCTGGGCCAGTCTTGGACTCTCAGCCCACCTACCTTACAGGGCTGTTGTTATGGGGATAAAATGGCCACCTTGGGTTCCTCACGAAAGGAAAGAAGGTGGGCTATAAATGCAAAATAATGGTAATCTCAAATACCCTGATGTTTAAAGTATTTTGTTCCCACCGTCTTTGTATTTGGCCATGCCCTGTTTTGCCTTCAGTCTCATCCATCTCTGGGATGTGCCCCCAAGACTGAACTTGGCCCTTGGGCAGAAAGAGTTTCAACACCCTTGCTAGGCAAGAAAGCTAGGCCTAGCGCTGTGAGGTACCAGGAAGAACTCCCCCCACCATCTCAAATTGCCACTCACCCGCTCCCTCATCCTCATCTTCTGCCATCCTCTCTACATCACATCGTCGGCGGATCTCAAAACGGCGGGTGCAGCCAGTCTTGGGCTTCCACACATCTTGCAGCACGAGGGGCCGTTCAGAATCGCCCACCGCCCGGAGGTACTGGGCCCTCCAGGAACCATCTGTGCCGTGATTGACGCTCCCGACGACGTCACACAGCACATAGGCTTCCTGGGCGTTGGGCTGTGCTATGCCATAGCGCTCCAGGGCCTCGTGCACCAGTTGCCGGGCAGTGGAGCGCACCGTGGCCAGCACACTCTTGTAATTCGTGCCTGTGGAGATGTCTCCTCCATAGATTTTCAGGACCCCTGGCACTTCCCCCTGCGACGGGGGCTCAACTCGGTCTTCAGGCAGGGGGTCGATGAGGTCGGCTAGTTTCTTCTCACTGGCCCAGCGGCCTCCGCTCCCACTCGTAGGCCCTCCCACTGTGCTTCGCTGGAAGATCGTTGAGAACCTCTTATGTCGGCTGGCCTTGTTCTTGGTGGCTGGGCGCATCTCCACTGGCTCACTGCCACGGCTGGCTGTGTCTGAGGACGTAGACCTGTGAAAAGCAGAAACCAGCTGGAAGGGGCAGCAGTGCTGATATCAGAAGTGGAACAGGGCAGTGACTGGGCTGGTGGATTTGGACGTGTGAGATGAATAGTCCAAGGTTTACTTTGACCCAGAGTTCATTGGGCATCTTTGAACAAGTTACCACCTCTCAGGTTAACCCAATTTAAGGGGCAAAATGTGTTTGCATCCATAAAAGGAGGTAGGATGATGAACAGTGCTGAGCCAAAATGGAACTACCCTGAAACCTCACCATCCTGTGTGTATGTTGGGCAGAGGCATGTTAGTAATTTAAAGGTGCATGCTTTAGTCTGATGACGTTCCTTGCTTGAAGGACTGTCCAGTCCAGGTCCAGTTTCAGGATAAAGAACCAGAAGGAGCTGGGAGAGGAGAGCCTGCAGAGCCTTGAAGCTGCCCATCCACAGTCAGGCGCTGGACAGCAGGCTGGGCAAAGCACAAACTCACCCAGCCTTCCATACTATGGTGAGATGTGTTGTACTTCTACTGAAATTGTAATCATAATTTATAAATTTCCATCTAAATATATACCTTGGGATATGTAAGAAAGGGAAAAAAATCTTTTTTTGGATGGCAATTCACAAATGGCCACTCTAGCTTATTGAACATACTCAGGTTACAAGAAAGGTCTGATCCTGGGAAAGAAATATGCTGACTGGAAGGAGCTGATGTTCTATGACAGATGTGCTTGATTTTGGCCAGCTGGAATCCATACTTGATGCCAGGCCACCAGCTGGTGAGCCGAATCAAGATTGCTGGCCTGATCCTACTCTGAAGGATTGTTGTAAGACAAACACTTACTTGACGGACCCCACACTTGGCCACCTGCGTCCCAGCTTGGCAAAATGCTTTTTTGGAGAGTTGATCCAAAGGCCTACAGGAAAGTGAAGCTTCCCAAACCGGGGACTCCCGTCTTTCCGATCATCCGAGAACATGGTCACAAGGACCTAGAACTTTTGAAAGACAAGCACAGAGAGAGGGGAGGGGAAGGCACAATATGAACGGTCCATTCTCAATAGGGACTCTCATCTTCCATCTCTCTGCAGAATTGTCTACAGCACTGATGGCGAACCTTTTAGAGATGGAGTGCCGAAACTGCAACCTAAAACCCACTTATTTATCCCAAAGTGCCAACACCATAATAAAACCTGAAAAATGAGGTTTTAGTTTAGGAAAAACAACTCACAGCCAGTACAGCCAAAATTATATATACAGGGCTTTTTTGTCATAGAACGACCGGAACAGCGTTCAGGCACCTTTTTTTGACAGATTTTTCCAATGGAGTGATTTTGAATCACCTGTAGGCTGCTTGTGTGAGGCGCTGCCTGTGAGGGTGCTGCTCGGCTTGGGATGCTGCTCAGCTTGGGATTGGTGTGTGTGGTCGTGCGCTGAGTGCTTACTGCCAGCGGCGACCATTATGTTTATGTGTGTGTAGAGTGATTGGCTATGTGCAAAAGGTAAATAAATTCTTTATTTCAAAAAAAGTTGGTGAATTGAAAATCTTTTTTAGTGTAAAAGTGTGACTCCAAGACATGAGTTCTGGCACTTTTTTTTTTTTTTTTACCAAAAAAACACTCTGTGTGTGTGTGTGTGTGTGTGTGTATCTATATATCCTTAGCAGCGCACTGACTGGCCATGCGAAAGCATAGAGGAATTGTGACTAATGAGTCGTGGCTCATGACATCATCGCCTGGCGCCGCCACTCCTTTCTGAGCATGCACATGGCACCTCTGTGCACTGTTATCAGATGCTTGGCTGCTAGGGCGATGCTGCTGTGACTTGGCTCACATGCTGACAGAGAGGGCTCTGCGTGGCCACTGTGGCACACATGTCATAGGTTCACCACCGCTGCCTTAACCCTACCCTGGTGCACTCCCCTAATCCTAATACAGGGCTAAAGTTCCATTGAAAAGAGGGCGATTTTGAAAAAGCCTTCCTTGAGTAGCTTTTTCTGCACAGCTCAACATTTCTGCCCATTCTAAACACATTCCAACCATCAAAATCATGCCAGAACACCTCATTTTTGTAACTCTAACCCAGTGATGGTGAACATTTTAGAGACCAACTGCCTCAACTGCAACCCAAACCCCACTTATTTATCACAAGGTGTCAACACTGCAATAAAACCTGAAAACTGAGGTTTTAGTTTAGCAAAAACATCCCACAGCCAGTCCAAGCTAACACATATATATATTCTTGGCAGTGCATTGACCGGTCATGCGAAAGCTCGGACAAACTGTGGGTAATGAGCCGCGGCTTGTGCCGCCATTCCTTTCCATGCATGCGCATGGCCCCTCTGTTCGCTGTTCTCCGATGCTCAGCAGCTGGGGCGATGCTGGGCAACTTGGCTCCCGTGCCGGCAGAGGGGGCTCTGTGTGGCCGCTGCGGCATGCATGCCAGAGGGTCGCCACCCCTCGTCTACAGTGACTTTTGTAGCATTTATGCCAATGGTAGCCAATCTGCTGGTCTTCATATCTGCTGGAGTATTAATTCCCATCACCCCAGCCAGCAATGCCCCTTGAGGGGAGCCATCACTCAACAACTTGGAGGGCACTAGGTTTAGAACGTGACTTTCTTGGTTTTAAAACCTTTATTTTCCCAGCACAAGCTTGTGTAGGACAGGCCAGCGGATGTCCCTTTGTCACCTAGGTTTCAGCATCCTCCTGGCCGTTTTTTAAAAGTTTATTTTCTTAACATAAACAGAGAACAAAAGGAAAAAGTATATGTAAAATAAGGTAAAGTAGAATAAATTTGCCAAGGGCTTTTAAACAAGTACAACTGATACATTCAAACCCACAAATTTATCTATCTTTCTGTTATTCAGCACTCTATGGGAGTTCAGCAAATAAGTTCTGTACCTCCTGAACATTTTGGCATTAAAAAACAAATTCCAAACACCATCCTGAATTCCAGCTGGTCAGAGTGGCTAAAGGACAACACCTGTAAGAGTGTCCAGGTCAGCCTTGGAGCAACAGGGGGACTACAGGCACAAATGCATCCCTATTCCAAAAGAAAGGTCTCACTCCTAAGCTGATTGAAGCAAACTGGGAGTCAATCTTTTTTTGTCTAAATGGGCACAGGATTGCCCCCTGGGCTGGTTGCCCTGCATCATAGATTCACCTTTCTTTTGTCCCTTACATGGCCACATCCCTGTTTCTTGTTGGCGGCCATGTATCCCTCTTTACAAGGGACAGTCCTCAGACTGAAGGCACCCTCTATTTGTAGTTGTGTATCCATGTCTGGTTTAACAATAAAGAGCCAGAAGAAGGCAGGAGAGGCAGAAGGACTTTGAAGTTGCCCATCTACAATGGGATCTGAACAGCAGACTGAGTCGGCACAGAGCTTTCCTGCATCATGGGGAGATCTATTATATTTCTTTTAAAAAGAGCTTCCAATAGCATATCTGTTGTGTTCACTAACCCAGTTCACTAACCCTTTGGCAGCTGCAGCCCACTGGGATTCTGAGTTTGAACTTCTACACACACTTACATGGGAGTCAGTCTCAACGAGCTCAATTCAGCTTAATTTTGAGTAGTCATGGATAAGATTGTACTGTTAATGTTTCTCTTCCTGCAGAGCAGAACAGGGATTTCTCTATGGCCTGCTGGGATTGTGGAACGACCCCATCACTGCTGGAGGAAATCTCCCAGGTTTCTGCTTTTCATGGACTTTGGCAAACAGACCATAAAGGATTTTCTTGTTCCAGCTGACATTTAACTTAAGGGCTGCTGCATTAAATTGGTGCTACTGTCTGTGCTTTGCATTCTCAACTGCTTTACTTAGGAAGGGGTAAGAATTTCAGTTTAGTTTTGATCACTATGAGAAATTCCTGAGCTGATGTCTGGTTTCACTTGGTCCCAAACTTCAGGTCTAAAACATTCAAATGTGAGTGAAACTGAAACTGACAGATTTGCCCACCCAAGCCCAAGGCTTTGAATGCTTTGTTCTTAGAAGTCTAGCTTTGCATCCCAGTGTATTCAGACATGTTAGCACTGAACTTGGATTGCCACCCTCTTGTTCTGACAGGCTCTTTGGCTTTCAGATATGTGGTAGCAGGTCCATCATGTCTGTCTGTGCAGATAACAGCCATACATACTGAGTTTGGCTCGTGCAGAGAGGTGGGAATTTCATTTCAGTTTGACTTTTAATAAGAATTTATCAAAATCCACAACATTCATGTGCAGGAGAGAAAGGACTTGAGATTTTAAAAGTGTGACTGCAACAGGAAGCAAAAGAGAAAATTTCACCACCACCAGTATGATGACTGTATTTGATTTTACTGTTAATATTTTTGATTGACTGTTTTAACAGAGCTGTGAGCCACTTTGAACACCACATGAGATACATATATAGTGAAATAAAGCCTGTGTGTGTGTATGTGTAAAGACAAGACAGAAAGCCAGTGTGATGTCACAGTTCTAGTCTGTGCTGTACAATTAAGCTCACTTGATTTTAGGTCACTCACTGATTTTCAGCCTTACCTACCTCATAAGGCTACAGTGAAGATAAAATGGAGGGGGAAAGGATCATGTACATGCAGAGTAGAGAAGCTTTTGGGATCATGGGCATTTTGGTTGAGATTCTTCTGGGCACCATCGCAAAATGGCTGCCATGGGAGGTATGGCAAAAGAAAAGTAACCTGCTCAAAGGCCTGAGTACAAGGTAGAAGTGGGTCCTGAGCTTGAAGACACTCAACCCAGTTTTCAGTACCAACAGAAGCTATTCCACAGCAATCCAGGTTGCTGAAGAAAATGTGTTAATTTTATTTTTAAGTGGGAAGGGTAAGGCACCTTGCCAGGCACCAAGTGTGCTTGTGCCTACATTGCTTCTCCTGATGCATATTAAATTAATGTTCTGCCTTTATTCCAAGGAGCTTAACATGCGCTACAACTGTCCATATGGCACAGACCACTCTCAGCACCTGTGCTCTTGAGTCTTGACTCTCAGCTCCCAGTGTTCTTACACCTCTATTTTACTTCAGATTCTGTCCTTTCCAAAACTTTCCAGCCCAAACTAATTTCCCAGACAACCAGGACAAAACAGACAATCTTGCTGACTGTCCTTCATGAACCCCAAAGAGTCTAACTTCCTGGAGGAATTCAAGGCCAGAGCAGAGAGGCCGTGACTGCAAGCCCCGTGCTTCCACTCTGCAACCATGAGGAGTGAGTCAGAGGCTCGGAGTCAAACCATTACGTCAACAGGAAAAGACGCGATAAGGAATTCAAGGGTCAGGATAGCTGGAGCCTCACCTCACAAGGCTACCTTCTCAGCAGATCGGCTTTTAGTAGATGGGGCCCAATATGAAAGAAACTAGGAATTGAAAACTTTGCATTCCTCTCCCCTCCCCTCCCCATACTACTATCATAACTGCTTCATCCCTCTTTAAAATACCAAGCCCCCATTCTTTAATCAATCAGATTAGTGGATGCTTGATTCCTTTGCATCTGTTTATAAAACACAGTAGACCTCTGGCAGAGAACCTCAGACTTCTGGCTGTCGACTATCTTGTGACCTACGTTGTCCCCAAATATTTGGGTGGCTAAGGGAAAGACTCCAAATGGTGCTCTAGCACACTCGCACTCCTCTGGTGTCAGAATAGAGCAAATAATCCACAACATACAGCTGTGTAATGGCACCCCTCCCCACATCTGCCATTCAAAGTAGAATGGTCACTCTGTCTAACAGTGGAGCTGGAGCTGATCATAAGCCTACATGGAACTGAAGCATTTTCGGCTCCCATTCCTTCCACATTTTGGGCTTCCAGGTCATTACTAGAATAGGCCTTTCCTGGGGAGTCAGTAAGGAAAGGTGAAGGTAGGATGGTGCAAGCACTTTATCTTGGGAATGCACTCTAACAAATAAGTCAGTGCAAGGAGAGGCCAGGAGCCATAATTCCCAGCTCCCAGGTTTTCTAAAAGAAAGCTGCAGGTAAATGAGAAGGCAGGATCCTTGGGTTCTTTTTCTGTAGGACAGAGCAGAACAGAAGGGTCCCAGCTTCCCCTGCCCTTGGCTGGCGCTGTTTTGCCACCTGCTCAGTGGCCTTCCATGGCTTTGATTTTTGTAGACCATCTCTGGGTTTTCCCCACATATACATAGGCACAGGGTTAGCATGACTACCTGTTCCAGAAGGTGTCCTCGAAGTGCTGCACTCTCCGTCGTCACCCACTCTCACGCATCCTCCAGGCCAGGCTCCATCTTCTGCTTCGGGAGATGGTGGCCAACGCTTTGCAACAGCGTTCCTGTGTGTGCTGTGACTTAAGTCCAGCGATGACTGCGCACGGATTTCCCGTGCCTCTGGTCATTCACATACAGGAGGTGGGGCAGGAAAGGGAGATGGAGGGGCAGGAAACTGGCTGGGAAGCTGGGCCTCTCCCAAGAACTACTGGGGAGGGCAGGGGAGCAGGGAGTGGGACAGACAAGTGAAGGCATCTGAGCCAGCAGGGCCAGGAAACCCCTGGCAGTAAAATGGAAGTGGGAGGAGTGAATTTAGACAATCGAAAGTATGGTGTTTTAACATTCAGCTCTGCAGTCCCCAAGTGGTCAGGTCTACAGGCATGAATATTTGGCCTTGAGGGAGATATGGGAAATCCTCCCTCAAGTGGGTGCCCATATCTGCCTATACCATACAGCTGCTGTGTATAGAATGTGGGGACGCCATGAAGGTTGGCAGCACTTTTACTATCCAGTGTAGGCTAGGGCAGCCAAAGAAAGAAGACAAAAGGGGACAGATGGTTGCACACATATTGAATATGCTCATTTGTATGGGTACAGGCAAATATAGAAATTATTAAATTAAGATAGAGATGCATTTCACCATAGCGGAGAAGGACAATGACCAAGTCACTTGTGTGCCTGCTCAATCCACTGACTGGATGCTGCTAATGGTTGGTGGGCAATTTCAAAGTCCCGCCTCTCCATTCTTATAGTTTCTTATGGTTCTCTAAGCCTGATTTAAACTGGACCACACTTCAAATAGAGGACACCTACTCAAGTAGCACACCTGACCACTGTGCTGTTGCTATGCTTTTAGCGGCAGCTATGATATGAAGGTTGAAAAGCTTCATTTACTAAATTTGGCACAAAGCAAGGTGCTATTAAAGGTACAAGAGTGAACAGTTAGGAAGTCTACACACACCTCTGTTTAAAAAAGCAATGTCGGAGGTAGCATGCCTATGTCTACATCTTCCCTCTGGTGACAGCAGAGTCACGTATTCAACTAGCCACAGGCTAGCTGCTGACATTTGCAGGAATTTCCTGTGGCCATCATATACCCAGAAGAGAACATGAAAAGACCGAAGGGGTGGAGTGACATAAACAAGTATGGAGGAAGAAGCATCTTTGTGGCAGGTAAACGTCAAGCCTTATGTTTAATATTTTTCTCTGTACATTTGTTTTATCATAACTAGTGGTTATGATAAAGCAAATGTTTACATTTATGAGCTTTGTGCCTTTGGTTGGGCCCAGAAGAAATTGGCTATGTAGACCTGATAGTTGGTATAGAAATATAACTATTATTGTTGCTGCTCTTGTTAGATAATTAAGCAGTTTGCATAGTAAAAGAGCAGGAAGTTCAATTTTCTTCTGCCATTCATGATTTCTTGGGCCAACTACAAACCTTTTGAAAGTGAGTTGGACAGTAGTATTAGAGAGGTATAACTAAAGAGTAAAAAAAATCAGTCCATCAGTAAAAGAATTAGAACTAAAGGCTTCCAGATAGAGGGTTCCTAGCACCACCTTTAAATGCCTTTCAAATTTTAAAGGCATTTAAAAATAGATGGGCTGCCTGAGACAAGCAGTACAGAGTGGCTGCCCGTTCTGCTTTTGCTCACCAACCTGCAATCAGTTCAGAGACTCACAATCAGTACTTCCTGAGCATGACCTCTGAACTGAGACCACTGGGTTGATTTGGGGCAAAACAGCCCAACAGTTACGCCAACAGCAAACCATGCATTAGCCACCAAACAGCCCAGTGGTCTGGATTCAGATATCGTGCTCAGTAGAAGCCGGTTGAGGGTTGCAGAATGAAAGAAATAGAAGCAGGCATGTTGCAGGCAGTGCACTCACGTTCCCCAGTTCATGCGTGGCTGTGCTTACATGGAAACCAAATCATTGTTCATGGCTGTTCTGTCCTTCCCTACAAAACACATTTTTCTGTGGTAAGGAAAAAGATGAACGCACTGTGGGAAAATATAGGAGGAGTACAAATGGAAAATGATGAAACCTGGGGCCACTTTAAAGTTGCTTGAATAAGACTGAGAGATTGTACCACAAAAGCCTCAGCTGGAAGCACCCCCTTTAGTGCAGGGGTCTTCAAACTTTTTGAATAGGGAGCCAGTTGAAAGGCTGCGGTGACCATTGTGGGCCGGTGAGGTGGGGGTGCCTGGGGATGCGGGCCAGTGAGGTGCCATCAGGCGCACGCAAGGCGGCATCGGGCACACGCGGCGGTGGCTCGCTCGCTCAGAGATCTCCCAGCGAGTCCAAACCATCTCTGAGTGAGCAAGCCACCACCTCCCTGCCCGTGCTGCGAGGCAGCGGCAAGCACGCGCATACGGGAGGCAGGCAGCAGTGGCGGCCCGCTCAGAGACCATCTCCAAGTGAGCGAGCCACCACCTCCCCTCCCACACAGCAAGCACACGCGGCAAATGGCGGCGTGGGCCAGATGGGTGGCCATGGTGGCCGGATCTGTTCCGTGGGCCACAATTTGAGGACCTATGCCTTAGCGTAAGAACACCAGAAGAGCCTTGCTGGTCCGACTGAAGCTCGAGCTTGTCCAAATATCCTGTTTCCTCCACTGGCCTACCAGGTATTTCTGGAAAGCCCATCATGGAGCACATGGCAAAGAACGATCATGCCCTCCTAGTTAGATTTGTTATGTGCCATCAAGTCAACTCCAACTTAAGGCGATGCTATTAATGAAGGCCCTGATAGCACTGTTCAGCTCTCCTGAGTTCAAGGCCATGGCTTCCTTTATGGATTCAATTCACCTCACATTTGGTATTCCAGTTCATGTTCTGCCTTTGACTCTCCCTAATGTGATTGTCTTCTCCAGGGAGTCTTGCCTTCTCATGATTCTCTGGAATATGACAGACTGTTTTGTCATTTTTATTTCTAAGGAAAGCTCTGACTGGATTTGATCTAGAACCCACAAAGCTCTCCTCCAGCACCATGCTTCAAATGCATCCATTTTCTTCCTGTGAGTTTATTTCACTGTCCGGCTTTCACGCCCTTACATTGTGATTGGGAATACAATGATTTGGATGGTCTGGATCTTGTTTTCTAGTGAAATGTCCTTACACTTGATGATCTTTCCTTCATGGCTACCCTTCCAAGTCTCAGTCTTCTTCCATGGCTGCAGTCTCCCTTTGAACTGATGACTTAACTGAGGTATGTGAAATCGTTCACAATTTCCATTTCTTCATTACTCACAGTGGAGTTCTGTAATTCTTCAATGAACATGATTTTTGTTTTCTTAATATTCACCTGCAGTCCTGCTTTTGTACTTTCTTCTTTCATTTTTATCAGTTGTTTCATGTCATCACTGCTTTCTATCAATAGCACAGTATCATCTCCGTATTTTAAATTAGTGGGGTAAACTCTCTCCCCAGCACCTCTTTCAGTTCCCACCCATTACTGTGACTTTTAGACTGTTTAGAAACATAGAAACAGAGCAAGTCAGAAGGGGCCTCCCGGGCCTGTTTAAAAACAGAGGAATATTCCATCACAGGTCTCTGTTAGGGTGCCCAAAATACTTTGCATGATCTTAGTCATGCTTACACAACAATCCTGTAAGCAAACCTTCTCATACTGTGGAGAGCAATGTAGATTATGTTCAGGGCCTGGAAGCGGCTGTGTAGCCTGAGTTCACAGCAGAGCTGATAACTGTAACAGGGACATCCTTGTTTAGAGCTCAGTTTCTCACCACTATGCCATACTAGCTCCAGGGCAGCTTTTCCTAACCTGGTACCCTCTGGAAATGCAGGACAACATGCTGGCTGAAGCATGTGGAGAATTGCAGTCTGACACATCTGGAGGGCACCAGGTTGGGGAGGACTGCTGTATGGACAGACCCTAATATGCATTCGCTCAGCAGTACACTTGGCACAGATATTGCATGTGGGTGGGTGAGAGTATCCAGCAGCCTGCAGTGCTGCACTGTGAGGCCAAGGAATAACAGCTTCACAGGGAGTTGCCACTCCTATGATTTTTGCGTGTGCCTAAATTTATTTCCCACACCTGTTTCCTTAGTCATTCTTCTGGGCGGAGACTTGTTTTCCCTTTGCCACAGTCCCCTTCATAAGCAGCTTTCTTTTTTTCTTTTTGGGCTTGTCCTTGCAGGGTGTGAATAGTCGTTTTGCTGACCCCTGTTTGGATGTTGGGCGTGTGCTTGCTCAGTACGTGAGCGTGCATTTCCCCTACACCCTTTTCCCTCAGCCAATTACACTTGGGTGTGGGCGAAGAGTAGGTGTTTATGCTCTGGCTTCACACCTTTCCCATTTATTATTTCCAGGGGATGGTGGGTGTGCACTCAATATGAACACACTGCATCTCATCTTAGAGCAAAGGGCTGAGCCAGGTGAATTTTTGAGTCAGTTTTTGGTCTCCTGTTTTGTGATTTTTACAAACCTCTTGCAGCTTGCATGGTAAAAGAATCTATGATCCATTTCTTGCCTCTTTAAAATTGATCATAAAATAGCTATAAGTGTATAGATTCAGAACAGGATCATGGCACTGCAGAGAGAATTTAACCCCTTTTGCCTGTGGAGTCTTCCCAGTTAAAAGCCATCTCCATCTCCAGAAGTTATCAGATGTATTAACATCGTGGGGCGCTCCAACAGACCTCGGGGGACAGCTGACGCCACGGCCCGCGGCCATCGCTGGACCCACCGGGGCCGGAGGACGCCAGGCCGGTCGATGACGCTGCTGCTGGGGAGGATGCCGCCATCTTGCCAGCTGGCGAGTGCCGTGTGGTCACCCTTGCTTCTTCACCCCGCCGGCGCTGGGTGAGAGCCATGCCGGATTGGGGGCAGGGCGCAGGGAAGGGTCGCCGGCTTATCTCGCTGGACGTGGGCAAGTCGGAGGTGCAACTGGGTCCCTCTCCCCCCTCCCTCCGACCATCTGCCACTGCCGCAGCGCCACTGCCACTGTCAAGCCAGGGAACATTGTGGGGCGCTCCACTGGACCCCGGGGAACAGCTGACGCCACAGCCTGCGGCCATCGTTGGACCCACCGGGGCTGGAGGATGCCAGGCCAGTTGACGACGCTGCTGCCGGGGAAGACGCTGCCATCTTGCTGGTTGGCGAGTGCCGTGCGGCCACCCTTGCTTCTCCACCCCTCCGGTGCTGGGTGAGAGCCACGCCGGATTGGGGGCGGGGCGTGGGGACGGGCCGCCAGCTTATCTCGCCGGACGTGGCCGGGGCCAACAGCTTCGGGCTGGCAGCCGAAGGGCGATGGCCAAAGGGTGGTCGCCGCCGTTTGGGGGCCGTGCAGGGGCTGGGCAGGCCAGGGGCTTTGTTGTCGGCCAGCGGGTGGGATTGTTAATTGGATTGGGATGTGTTGGGGATGTTTTTAAGTGTTTTTAGGTGTTTTAATTTGTTTTTAGTTTATTTTTTAATGGAGTCATTTTCGGCTATGAATATGGGGTTGCCTAGGGAGCGCGTGGGCACCGCCATTGGGGTGGTCATGGGCAATGGACGTTATGGCGTTGGGGGTCTAACGTGTCCGCGTAGAAGAAGGAGGGACAGATGGTTAACACCTGTTCCTCTTTCTGGTTATTCCCCCAGCCTGAGGGTTCCAGGTAGTCTTGTAAACTGCCCGCCAGGCCTGTTGGTGCTGCTGCTTAATGCCAGGTCGGTCCACAATAAATCATCCCTCATCCATGACTTGATTGTGGATGAGGGGGCCAACCTGGCTTGCCTTACAGAGACCTGGGTGGGAGAGGTGGGGGATGTCTCCCTCTCTCAACTGTGCCCGCCCGGGTATCTGATCCAGCACCGACCACACCTGGAGGGGAGGGGAGGGGGGGTCGCTTTGGTTTACTGAGCCTCTATTTCCCTAACGGGCTTCCTGTCCTCTTGAGGCTGGGTCTAGAGTGCCTCTACTTGGTGTTGGGCGACCAAGACAGACTGGGAATTCTGTTGGTGTACTGTGTACCCTTCTGCCCAACAGACTCCCTGACTGAGCTGATGGAGATTGTCTCAGGCTTGGTGTTGAAGACTCCCAGGATGTTGGTCCTGGGGGACTTCAATCTTCATGCTGAGACGGTTCTGACAGGGGTGGCTCAGGACTTCATGTCCTTCATGGTGGCCATGGGGCTGTCTCAACACGTCATTGGCCTGACCCATGAATGTGGACACACTCTGGACCTGGTTTTCTCAACGGGGCAGGAAGAAGGTGATCTGAGGGTGAAGAACTTATGTCTGACACCCCTGTCATGGTCAGATCACTTCCTCGTGAGGTTTGAGCTCGAGAGCGGCCTTTCCCTCGGTAAGGGTGTATACCCAATTGTGCTGGTCCACCCCCGGAGCTGGATGGATCCGGATGGATTCCTGAAGGCCCTGGAGGATTTCCCGGTTGATAAGGCTGGTGCTCCTGTCAATGCCTTGGTTGAACTATGGAATGGGGAAATGACCAGGGTTATTGACATGATCGCTCCTAAGTGTCCTCTCCCACCTGGCAGAGCCCGTTCATCCTCTTGGTATACACCTGAACTACAGGCGATGAAGTGGGTTGGGAGACGTCTAGAGCGTAGGTGGAGGAAATCACGGGATGAATCTGACCGAATACACTTAAGAGCCCACTATCGGGCCTATGCTGTGGCGGTGAGGGCAGTGAAGAAGAAATTCTTCTCCACTTCCATTGCCTCCTCACAATGCCATCCAGCGGAGCTCTTTCGGGTGGTATAGGGGCTAGTACATCCAGGCCCAAAAAAAGATCTCGTGCCACCCTCAAAGGTCTGCTGTGATGACTTCGCCAAGCATTTCAGGGAGAAAATCACTCAGATTCGTCACGAGCTGGACTCGACTAGTGAATCAGATTCTTCTGGGGAGGTGCCAATGTTGCAGTCTGGTCCAAAATCGATGGATGAGTTTCAGTTGTTGCAGCCTGATGATGTGGACAAGGTGCTTGGACAAGTACATCCTACCACCTGCTTACTGGACCCTTGACCATCTTGGCTACTTAAGAAAGCCAAGGACGGGATTGGGACCTGGATCTTGGAGATTGTCAACGCCTCTCTAAGGGACGGCCGGGTACTTGCCCCTTTAAAGGAGGCAGTAGTCCGGCCAGTCCTAAAGAAGGCATCCCTGGATCCAGAGGTGGCCACCAATTATAGACCGGTGGCCAACATCCCATTTTTGGGCAAGGTGTTAGAGTGGGTGGTGGTGGGACAACTCCAAGCACTCTTGGATGAAACTGATTATCTGGACCCATTTCAGTCCGGCTTCAGACCCAGGTACGGTACCAAATCTGCCTTGGTCACCCTGTATGATGACCTGTGCAGGGAGAGAGACAAGGGGTGTGCATCCCTGTTGGTTCTCCTGGACCTTTCAGCAGCTTTCGATATCATTGACCATGGTATCCTTCTGGATAGGCTTGCAGGATTGGGGGTTGGAGGCACTGCTTTGCAGTGGTTCCGCTCCTACCTCAATGGCCGATTCCAGAAGGTGGTGCTGGGGGACTATGGCTCTGCGCCATGGCAACTATGCCATGGAGTTCCACAGGGGTCCATTTTGTCCCCCTTGCTATTCAACATCTACATGAAACCGCTGGGAGAGGTCATTAGGAGGTGTGGGCTGCGGAATCATCAGTATGCTGATGATACCCAGCTCTACCTCTTGTTCTCAACTAATCCAGGTGAGGCAGTTGCTGTACTGAACCGGTGCCTGGCCGAGGTAATGGACTGGATGAGGGCCAATAAACTGAAGCTCAATCCAGACAAGACGGAGGTCCTGTTGGTAGGTGGCTCAGGCTTTGGGATGGGGGACCTGGGCCTTGTCCTGAATGGGGTTGCACTCCCTCTTAGGGACAGGGTTCGCAGCTTGGGAGTGCTCCTCAATCCAGAGCTGTCATTAGAAATTTATTTATTTAGAAGGCTTCTATGTCGCTCCATTCGCTGAAGCCTCGGGGCGGCTCACAAGCTTAAGTAACAGCGGTGCCGAGGAGTGCTTTCCTTCAGCTTCGGCTGATCCATCAGGTGCGTCCCTACTTGGAGAACGATTGCCTGGCGACTGTGACACATGCATTGGTAACTTCCCGATTAGACTTCTGTAACATGCTCTACGTGGGGCTGCCCTTGAAGATGGTCCGGATACTTCAATTGGTGCAAAATAGAGCTGCCAGGTTGCTGACGGGGACTGGACGTTGTTCTCATATAACCCCAGTCCTCTGTCAGCTTCACTGGCTCCCCATTGAAGTCTGGACCCAGTTCAAAGTGTTGGTTATCACCTATAAAGCCCTCAATGGCTTGGGACCTGGTTATCTAAAGGAGTGCTTGCATCCATATATGCCCTCCCGCCCCCTGAAATCAGCAGGAGAGGCCCTTCTCCGGGAGCCCTCTATGAAGGATATTAGGAAGGTGAGCACCTGGAGGAGGGCCTTCTCTGCGGTGGCGCCCCACCTATGGAATGCGCTCCCCTGAGAGGTCTGCCTGGCGCTGTCGTTATTTGTTTTTCAGCGCCAGGCCAAGATGTTTTTATTTAAACTATATTTTAATTGTTAACTGTTGTTTTTATTTATTGGCTTTATACTATTGCCGAGATGCTCCGGATTTTTAATGTTTATTCTATGTTTGTTTATTCTGCTTTGTAAGCCGCCCTGAGGCTTTCTGCGACGGGGGCAGCATAAAAATGCTATAATAAATAAATAAATTAATTAAAGAGATCTTATTTAAATGGGTTTCAATGCAAATTAAACAACTCTCCCTGGTACACGTGTCCAAGGAGCAGAGGTACAGAAGCAGATGTTGTTGTCAAAAGCCTATGAGAGATAATGGGAGAACTCCATGCTTTTGAAATACAAACAGTCTTGACAAGGACGAAAATGGGAAAACCAAACAGTCATGCATTAAAATTGTGGCATGGGGATAGTGGGAGGATGGAAATGGCCTTCAGTTTTCAGTAATGAATTTATTGGGAATGATATTTCCATTCAGTTTTTAAAATATTAATTGTGGTTTTTGTTACATTCTTGCAAATCCACAAAGATAATGAAATAATTCAATATCATATCTACTGGGATAACTAACAGTCTAACTGAAAGATTTGGGATGCCCTAGAAGAACATCTGTTGTGGGAACTGTTGTGTATCTCCTTCATAAGGCAAAGGGGAGCTAGAAGTTCATATCTTGCCAGGAAAGGTTCCTGCTTCCCGCTGCTCATCCCAGCGCTTTATCTGTGATAAGGAAAGTAGGCAAGAGGTTTAAGAAGGTTAAGAGAGGGACTCCCAAGACAAAATAGATCAAGTGATACACATACAAACATGTGCACTGATGGTGAAAACATCACAATCTATGTAATTCAGTTTTCTGAGATTGTCCACTACTAGACCTGCTTCATGTTAGGCCTAGCCATGGAGAAATGTATGCAGGCATGATTTGAAGAAATATTATGGTAAGGGTTCTGAATATTTTGCATTAAGATGTATGGGTTGATTCTAGACTTAATTGCACGTAGACTAAACATATTGAAATCAGCGGACCTTAAATATTTCAGCCCCACTGATTTCAATGGGCTTGCTTTATGCATGGCTAAGTCTGGATTCAAATTATATATATACAATACTCTCTCTCCCCATATGTGCATGCATGCGCGCGCGTGTGTGTGTGACTGGACAATGCAAATTTAAAAATAAACCTGGATTCTCTTACCTGTGTACATTATGCCGGGGTACAGAACCATTCTGATCCGAGGCTCCGGATTGCCCCCACCATGACATTATTATCCAGCTCTCTGTTTTTCTTACCCCTTTCCTCTTTCTGTGCTGCATTCTCCCACATGGGAGAAAGGGATCCAGCCAGCTCTGGGAGAAGCCGCCTCCTGGAATGGTCTCTGGTGTCACAATGGCCATCAGGTACCGTACAGGCTTACCTGTGCACTCATGTGAAGCTACGCAGCAGAATTGGTTGAGTGCCTGCCATGCAGATCCCTTCTGTTAACTCTGTAGCCCCCCTTCAGAAGTTTGGTGGGTCCCTGCAGAGTGTGCAGACTATGCACATGTTTCATTGGCAATTGAAACACAATTAACAGCCAAGGTTCAAGATCCTCCAAAGCAGGACATGGATACGATTAGGGCAAAATGGTATAGTTTGCTATTTTCACAGCAACATTTTCTAAGATGCTTGTTTTCCATAAGCAAGTAGCTAGTTTTCCACAAAACAAAAACACCCCCCACTCCAGGATGTTTATGTCAAGGTGCCAAATATAAGATACATTCAAAAAATTGTGTGTGTGTGTGTGGGGGGGGGGTTGTTTGCTTTTAAGAATTGCAAACACAAGTGTCCTTTTTAGTACCTCATTTCTTGCAACCTTATTGGTGCTGCTGAAAAGAAGGGCACAGATTTTATGAGTTTTCTCCTGCAAGTGTGATGCTTCTACTCACCCAAGAAATGGGACACAGGGATGTGAAGACCCTGAAGTACCATTTACATGCCTCGACATCCTTTCCTTTGGCTTTCATGATCTTCATGCAGCGGTAATAATCTGCAAATAATTAGAGGCAGCAATTAGCTTCTATAGTGTCAACTATCCTCTTTTGCATTGGCAAACAGTTAATATATGTTTGATGTGCCTCTCAGCTGTCGCCTTTGCACATGCATGACCTGGAATTGTTCTCCCTACAATGATGAAATATTCTTCTAGCTAGCCAAGAATGCATTCAAATAAAATATTTCAATCTGAATCTGCCAATGATATATGTCAGGAGGAAAATAGTATATGACACCTCCCTGCTTTGGCTCCTAGGACATGAATAGAGCAACTCTATGTCTACTCAGAAGTAAGCCTCATTAAATTCAATGGAACATACCCCTGGAGCAATTTGTATAGGATTCTAGCATGAATTCTAGCTCCAAATCCTAGGGAAACATCAGTTTTTGGACCACTGCCAAAGCCTGATGATAAAATGCTTGTTGATGGGGGCATGGAAATGTGTTGAGAAGAGGGCTTTGGAGAAGAGATTATGATAGTGTGATTGATTACAGATCATGGTTCTATCCTTAAAGGCAGCTGGAAATCATTTTAGATATATAGCAAGAGAGTGGGGGGGTGATAGACGTTTAAAGATCTTGAGGAGGGATGGTCTGTATTAGAAATATGGCAGGTTCCAAAGGAACTGGAAACAGTGGTAAAGAGGAATAAAATTTGCATTCTAAAATGCATGTTTATCCTGCTTTTCAGACAATGATTGTCTTTCAAAGTGACTCACATCAATGAGAGAGAGAGAGAGAGAGAGGAAAAACTGTGTCATCAGACTTACAAACTAAAAAGCCAAGCTACACAAGGAAAGGAATGTGGAAGGAAGAGAGATGAAATCTATAAGGGCAGAACAAAATACCAAACTTGAACCATAAGTGGGCATTTGTATCCAATTCAAGCAAGGCTGATCTTGCAGATATTCTCACATGGAATATCAATTGGTGGCTTAGACTGATGGACTCAGAGTGGTACTCTTCCAAATGCTTTTGCAGTCCCAAGGAAATGGACAATTATCATATTTAATTGCAAAACATTTTGGAGGTCATTGGAGGTTAACATTTAGCAATGCCTTTAAAAAAGAAAAATGTTGAGGGATTCTAGGCTTTCCTTTAAAAATACACTTGACTTTATTTTGGATAGTTTCACACTCTAGAGAAAAGGTTGAATTGTGTTTGAAAGGTTGCTTTAGATTGGAGACTAGTCCTGCCTTTAGACAAGCCCCTAACCTAAAATTCAAAGTGGGGAATAATGCAATGAAATTTATTTATTTCCTTCTAATTTTATGCCACCCCATAACCTGAAGGTTCTGTTAGCAGCTTACAAATGCTGAAAACAGCATCTAAAACAGTAGGAAACAGTAAAATCAATAGTTTATAACCACCTCACATAATAAAATGAAATGATCTGGAGGGCTTGGCAGCTGGTTGTAGGAAACTGTCTGTCAAAAGGGAAAGGACAGGCAGTGAGCACAGCCTCCCTGGCCACTGGAATCTGACAACTGGAAAGAGTCTGCCTGATAAACAGGCAGTTAACTTGACAGGCATAAGATGGTGTCACTGTACTGAGGTGGAGAGCTTCTTTCAGCCTAAGGGCCAAATTTAATTTTAGATCAACTCTCATGGACTACATGCTAGTGGTGGGCAGTGACCAAGAGCAATGGGCATGGAGTCAAAACTACAAAAGTACTAGCATATCTTAGCTTGAAGCACTTACCTCCAACAATTAGGCTTTTCAACCTTTAAGAATAGGGGAAAATAGCACGAAAGCTGCAAAAGCACCAAACAATTGATAGTTGGGAGTAAGGTGGTGGAATCAGGAGAATGGCCATTTTGGGGAGCCTGGACAGCTGCATTAAGACCTCAGCCAGGCTGGATTTGCCAGATGGTCTGTATTGTTTGAATTTTTTTCTAGGAAGTCACTGACGCTCAGCAAGTAACGTGGGGAGTGTGGGAAAGAATAGCCTACTGCTGCCAGCACTGTGAAAGCCAGGTTGGTAGAGTAGCCAAAGCAGAAATGTACAACTTGTGGCCCACCACAATTCCATGAACCCCAAATAACGATGAAGGAGGGATGGTGGGAATTAGGACTAAGCATATGGAGAGCCACAAGTTGCCGACCCCTGAGGTCACAGAACTGTATCAGGACTGGGTGTAAAATCCTCAGTCATGAAGCTTGCTGGATGACCTTGTGCCAGCTGCTAGCTGTCAACATCTTCACAACAAGGTTGTTGTGAGGATAAAATGCCACCCTGAGCCCCTTCATGGGAGAGCAAGATTTTTAAAAAAGTTATATCTACTGAATAAGTGGTCCGCTAAACTTATTCCTAAGCTGTACCACCTTTAACTGCCTTTAAAGCATACACAAAAATAAACATCATGGCCAGATCAAGGAAGCAGTTGTGTGTATTCCTGTGTAGCGATAAGTAGTAATGAGAACCATTACTGCTGTTCCTCCAGTATCAAAAGGCTCTAGAGCAGCACCCATTTGAAGAGAAGCAGAGGTGGCAAAGTGTCTCGGATTATCCCCATGGCAGTCATAGTTTGTGTATGTGTTCCTTCTGCTCCCCCTTAGTCATTCAGCTGTTTTCTTCATCCATTAAGCCAGCACAAAGAAAACTGACTTCACCACACAGTGGTCTTTTTGGGTGGTAGTTGCTACAAGGTGGTAGGTTTTTCCCTGGGTCATTTAGGGTGGCCACTCAGTTCCCACCTGTGCCAAAAGAAGGCACCTCACAAAAGCAAACAACAAATAGGTTTGCATAAAATTTGCATATACTGATTTATAGTTATAGATTCAAATTTGGAAATAGTTGTTATAATTTTAACAGAGATATAGTACAACTTAGTATAGCATGGATGATTATAACCAGGTGAACCATTCAGCCTGTTGGCAGAAGTTAACTCCTGATAGGCAATGGCTGGTATTTTTTTTAAAACCAGAATTGAACAGCACTGCTTTTCAAGTAGAGATTGACTGGGTTCAAATGACACAGTAGCCCACATTCAAAGGTTGAGTGTGAGCTATTGCTGTGCTGTGGCTTGTTGTGGAAACATGGGTTATCGTGTTAACAAAACATAGTGAACAGCTCCTATCCAAACAACAACCTTGTGTTATTAGCCATGGATTTTTAGTACAGATGGGTTCAGACAACACAAAGGGTTCATACATGTTTCAACAACAACCCATGGCTTAACAAAACCTACACTTAACCCATTGTCACACTCATGGGTTTTCATGTCCGAACATAATCATGTTCAAACAAAGAACTGGCCTCTGTAAAGAGGCCACCTGGTCACCCTCCTTCCTTTCACCCAGTTCCCCGGAATTTTTCCCTCTCGTCAAGCAACAGAACCCCCAAGCACTTCTCACACTGGGCCTTTGTTACTGCTCTGTACTGTTAGCTAGATGTAAATAGCATATAAAGCTGTAGAGGTCAAGAAAGACATTGTGGCATCACCCTGCTTCTCCCAAATACTTTAGTAGCTATTCAGTGCTTTGCCTGAATCAGCCCAACTTATGTATCCACATCCCTCTGTTACCCACCCAAATAGTTCTGGTAGCAGTTACGGGTCTGGTTGCTGTTTGGAAAGCGTGGGTCAAATGGGGCCGTGAGATAGTCACCCTGTTTTTTCTTTAGCTTATTGAGGTCTTCCGAAGAAGCCAAGCCACTCTGCATTTCTGAAAGGAAGATAGATAAGGAATGAGAGGTGCAAATAACAAATCACCACTCCAGCCACCCTTACTTCCTTTCCAAAGAATTTAAGACTTCTGGCTCAGAAACAGCTTCCGATTACCAGTTTCTGTGCTGTAACAGCTCCCAAAGGGACTTCAAAGTTAATGCATTCCTTCTATTGTTTCAGCCTAGTCTTCAGCCCAATCCATCCAGTGTCTGTCTGTCTTTCCGTCTTTCTTTCTTCTGTCTGTCTGTCTGTCTGTCTATCTATCTATCTATCTATCTATCTATCTATCTATCTATCTATCTATAGTATTTGTATGCGTCGCATCGCACAGCCTCAGGACGGCTTACATAAAATAAAATAAAACATAATACAAATAAAATCCAGATCCACCCTGGCTGCAGATTAAAACCTATAAACTGAAGTTAAAAATTATTAAAATATTGTTGAAATAAAAAGGTCTTAGCCTGGCACTGAAAAACAAATAACAACAGTGCCAGGTGGACCTCTCTGGGGAGCGCATTCCATAGACGGGGCGCCACTGCAGAGAAAGCCCTCCTCCAGGTACTTTACCTCCTAATGTCTTTAGCCTAAAAGGTATCTTCTTCAGTTCCACAAACTTTTTTTTCCTGAATCCTGCAATTTAAATTGTGCTTGTATGCCTCCCTTGTGACATCTCCTGCTCTGTTCTCCTTAACACTGTCCTTGGCTTTGTCCTTATGCTACTTTTCATGAATCATCAATATCTAGCACAGAGGTGGGGAACCTGCAGTCCTCTAGATATTGGACTCCAACTCTCATCAGCATTAACCATCATGGCCAATGGTCATGGGATGCCGGGACCCTGATTGCAGCAGCATTTGAAGGGCCACAAGTTCTCCACCAACCTAGCTACTGCCTATGACAGCCATTCACCGCTAACCACAAAAGCTGCCTTCTGTGTACTTTTCTTCACCACCTCACAGCCATTCTTTTGCCTTTGCTCATCTCCTACAGATTCATGGCAACATCCCATTTACACCCACCCCCCAACCATACAGCACACACACATTATTCACACATACACACACTGTCACATGGCCCTCTTAGCCCTTTTCTGTGTGACCACTTCTTTGGCCTGCCTTCCACTATTACTCCAGGCTCCCAAATTAAATGTCAATACCAAAAGACCTGAAAGTGTACTTCATGCATGCTGTTACCATTAAAAAAAAAAGATATAAGCAAACCATGGGATGTGGGAGTCATCAGACTGGAGCTACAGCACTGGAGGAGGAAGAGGCATTACCCATTTCCTTCTCTCACCATTTGCCTGATCTAATTTTCTTGCATCTACCTCCCAACTATCGTTTTATTATTATGATTTTATTTATTAGATTTCTATCTCACCTTTTTCCTTCCAAGAAATTCAAAGAGGCTTACATCATTCTCCTCTTACTGCTCTCAACCTTATCCCCACAACAACAACCCTGTGAGGGAGGTTGGGCTGAGAGTCTTTGACTGGCCCAAAGTCACCCAGTTGGCTCCATGGCTGAGTGGGGACTAGAAGCCAGATCGACACATCTTTCTGCGCTTGCCTTCAGCCCTGACAACCCCCCAGCAATCCTGCCTCAGTCTCATCACCCCCTCCCTGGCCTGCTCCTCCTCACCTTATTGCCCATCTAATCTCATTAAAAAAGGAAAAAACTCTGCCTTCAATTTCCCCCAAAGCCTATTAAGCATGATTAGCATGAAACAATCAGCATGACTTCCTAATGGCCTATATTTTATTATTTTATTTTATTTTATTTTATTTTATTTTGGAGGGGGAACATTTCCGTGGCCTCCACTAGTTTGAACTGCCACCAGGCCAAATATAGGCTGGGAGTAGACAACCTGTGTCCCTCAGTGGGCAGTCTATGACAACTTACCCTTGAAGGTACTTATTGAATAAAACAGAGATGTTTTCCTCCAGAGAAGAGCCCACCCTCTAGAGCAGACCTGGGTATTGTACGGCCCGCAGGCCACATCCAGCCCGATGGCTGACCCTGACTGGCCCGCATGAGGTCACTGGCAAATTAAAAGTCAATGCAAATATATATCGTTGTAATATAGATGCAAGCAATACAGCTGCACTGCTTTTATAAATTTGCACTATATAAGTAAAATTGAATTGAATTTATTGCTTTTCATGTAATATTAATGTTAATGTTTTTGTGAATATTCATTAAATAGTGTTGTTCTGTGCTCCACATTTTCATTGTATCATTGTAATGTTTCATTTACTGTTTTTATAGAGATATATATTGAGCAGAGCTGTAAGTGTATTGGTCCGGCCCTTAACAACTGTCAAAGTTTCTCATGTGGCCCCATAGGAAAATTAATTGCCCACCCCTGCTCTAGAGGAAGGGCCCTTTGCTTCATTTTGGAGCATCCCTCTCTTCCCAAGCTACAGTTTACCCCTTTCAGCAGGGATGAGCATGTTCAGGCGACTGGAGGGAACGCCATGGCAAGGAGGTGGCAGGAAAGTCCACTTCCACCAGCACCACTGATCTAGGGTAAATCTGGCTCCAACCCCAAATCTTGATTAAAAAGATAATGTGAGAATTAACCAGTGAAAAACACATCAGGGGCAGCATACCTGTCAAGTTAAACACCATTCCAGCGGTCTTCAGTGGAAACAATGGATTCCTTCGTTTTCTGCGATATAGATCTGAGATGAACAGGATTTTTATTTATTTTTTTTACACACAAAAGGGAATCATGGGAGGGCAAAGACTCTTAGCCAGTCAAAGTCCTCAGTGAACATTAAGCACTTTTGGTTGGCACTTTGATGGGGGTTTGTTTTAAAAAAGAACCTTCTAGAAGCAACCCTAGGATAATGGTATCTGGGTTGTGATTGGCAGCAGCAGCTTTTCTAGAAAATTATTATTCCTCGATACCCTACCTTTCCTCCTCTTGCAAGGAACCCAAGATGGCTTACAAGTTTCTCCTCCCCTCCATTTTATCCTCACAATCACCACCTGTGAGTTAGTTAGGCTGAGAGTCCATAACTGGCCCAAAATCACTCAGTGAGCTTCATAGCTGAATAGAATTAAAGCCCAGACCCTCTGAGTCCCAGACCAACACTCTAACCACTATGCTACACTGTCCTCTCCCACATCTGTGTACCCATTTTGAATAACTACCATATAAACTTCCAGAACTGAAGGGGAGCACTAAAGAAAGGCCTCTAAGCCAATGTAATTACCTAAAATGTAATAAATGAATAAATCAGGAAGCAGATACTTCCCTGGTCACCAGTTGAGAGTGACTAACTGCCACAGAACCCTCTGGAAGTGGACAGAGGGAAAAATGATGGGAATTGATTATGAGAATTGATCCCCCAGCCAGGGCAAAACATTGCCATATTTGCCACAGGAAACTAGAAAGTAGTGTTTACTCCCATCTAGACCTGAACAGGAGCAAAGAAGAATTTGAAATGTGTGCATGGAATTTTCCTGATTTCATTTTATAATTACCATCTGGGGTTTCTCCACTTTAAAATTCCCAGTTATGTTGGGAATTTTGCCAAATTTAGTCATTTTAGAGCAGGGAACCCTAGTATAACTGTAGTGAGTTTGGCAAATCAATAAATATTATTGCCTTAAAAATCATTAGGACTGATGTTTTGTTTGGAAGTATCCCTCATAGAATAGTGTATACAGGTTTAAGGCAGAGAGGATGTGATGAGGGTATGTATTTCTGTTGAAATACGCAGAAGTAGATAACAGTCAACTATTGGTCTCCATATGTACACATTTTTCTGAGGAAAATCACAATTTAAGCATGAATGTGCTATTTTTAACTGATATGTGACATGCACATTTTGTACTGAGGTATCCACAGCTGAATATATCCTGAGGAAAGTAAATCTGTTAACTTTTCCACTCTTTCCCAAATTTTTAAAATATTTCCCTAGAGTTGCTTTGTACTTTCCATCAATGGTCCCTTTTACCAATTGCAGCACCCCAAAACACCCCAAAAGTAATTGGCCAGAGAAAGGCCCCAAAAGTAGTTGGCCAGAGGAAGGCCACACAGTAAAAACACCACAGTTATACTTTCCCAGAAGGGAGGGCAGATATGAACAAAATGAACTTTGTGTAACCTACAGCTAACACGCTAGCCTGACCTTGAATACAGTAATCAAAGGAACAGTGGAAACTGGTTCTAGCCGCCATGAAAGTTGCAAATGTGCAGGGAGTAAGAACATGGCAAGCCTGTGTGACTCTCGAGCAGATAAGAAATAGACATGGGAAATGCCTGGTCCTTGACAGAAGAAAGGACTCTTTCTCCAGCACAGGAGGGTGTGCATACATTGATGTATCAATGTGTTAGATGTGTTATTAGGTGACCTAACTGGTTACCTAGGGTATAAAACACATGTACTGGGGTGCAACTTTCGAGACACTGCTTTGGGCTGAATGTCCCCTTTCATCTCCCTTTATTCTATAGTGCACTAGAATAAAGCTGATTTTGGCTCTAAGTCTCGTCTCAGGTTCTGTTTGGCTCGGGTGTGAGGTCCACCTGGGTTTGCCCCAGCTGTTGTCTGGCTCAGTCTGGTAACAGTCCCCAATATTTCTGGAGAAGAATGCATGCCTGGAAGTTTGTGAACATTATGGGTTTTCTCACAAAATGGCTGCCAAGGCTTGCCAATTCATACAATGGTTACCACGGTGGGTATGGTTGATGACAAAATACTAATTTCCCAGAAGGATGGCATGACACAAGTAAAAGAAAGTAACATGTGCGAGAACCTATACACAAGGCAAAGGCAGGCCTGAGCTTCTGAACCCAAATATAGATGGTGCTGGAGGACAGAACTGAACTTGCCAGCCTCCCAGTTAAAAATGTTAATTTAAAAAATCAAATAAAATCAACCAATGTTCATGGCTACATTGATGCCCCACAAACACAACACTGGGAACACTTAGTTAATGTGGTATACCCATTATATAGTTTGAGCCCAGTGGTGGTAAATTTCTTTGAGTCAAAGGCCAGTTTGGTGTTGGATAACTGGTTGGGAGCTACATATCTATAAAGGGGAAGGGAAAGAGCAAAAATAATCTAGTTCTACTTTTTTTTTTAAAGAACCCATTTTCTTCCACTTTAATTTGTATTGTATTCCTGTTTCATTAATATAGGTAATTTATTTTCTTATTTTCTTAATTTCAAGTTTATACAGTTATCATTTTTAAGGGGAAATCCTACTCATGTTTAGACAAGCAAAAGTCTGGATGGGGTCTGGTGGGACTTGTAGGCCTTTTGTCTACCTAAATATACATAGCATTGCATCTTAAATGTATTAGTGTGCCCTATCTGAACAATCAAATATATTTTCACCTTCATTACTTAGAAAGATTCATCTCAGAATGGATACTCCCTAGCTCTTCTCCACTTTCCCTAGGGAGGCAATTATAAAGATGTTCTGCAATAAGAGGAATGGATGGGAGGACAGATTGATGACAGGCAGACAAGTAAGCAGGCAGGAAGGCAGGCAGCTTTCATTTTGGTTCAAGTGAAGCCCATCCCTTTATAAAAGCTCAGCTTGTCCCAAAATGTTTCCTGGTGTCTAACAAATCAAATTCTTCCTCCCAATTCTGACATTTTACAGATTGAAATTACATATCAACCATCAGTATACTCTGATTTTGTCCCCAACTAGGAAATGAAACAAAAGACATGCTCATTATTTCTTGTTAATTTTTTAATTAAAATATTCTTTGTTCCTTGGCATATTTATAGAAATGAGTTTCTCCTATTTCTCTCATATGGCAGCTCCGGGTCGCTTCAGAAACTGGCCTGCTGTGTACATTGGGCTAAGCCACTGTGGACCCCATCAAGACAGGGTCTTTTTGAGCCATCTCATTTCTGATTTCTGGAAACAAAAGCAAGGAAGGACAACACATCAGATCACATTTTCTGTTCAAGATATTTCTAGCCCACTTTCCACAACAAAAATATTCGGCAGCTTACAAAGCAAATACAAATTTTATCAAGCAAAAATCAAAGCCAGACCATCTTTCCTTTCAGACACACATTTTGATAAAAGTAGACACAACAAAGATCCCAGACCTTAAAAGCCTGGGAAACGGAATAAAAACTGGGCTGCTGTCACACAAGAAGGCCCTCTGCTTGGTAGAGCTTTCAGGGGAGGACCTCATGAGGGGATTTCAACTGACAGGCAGGTTCACGTGGGGGAAAGTAGTCCTCTAGGGATCAAGGGACCTGGCATAATTTAGGGTTTAAGAAAATCAAGCCCAGCACTTTTTGCCTAGAAACAAACCAGAACATCTGGAGTAATGTGTTTACAAACAGTAACAGTGAACCATCAATACAGAGGGGGGAACCTAACAAGAAATGGCTTAGAACCACCTCCATTTTTATGTTTCCATGTCCTTACAGGCAGCTTTGCAAATGATATGCAGCTCCATCCTACCATCCCTTTTGCCCTGGGACTAAGTCTTACACTTGTTTTCCCTAGAATACATTGCTAAAGAAAGAATCTGCTGGAAAAATCTTCTGCACAAGCTCCATTGAAATAAATGGAAGATGCAAAAGGAAATTGTCACTTTCTCTTGGATTGGCCCTTAATGGAAGATCAAACCACCTGACTCTTTGCTATTTTCTTACTCTAAAGTAAGTTGAAGATGATTTGGACTGTGATACAAGTGCAGGAGAGCTTTAAATCTTCCCCTACAACCTTCTTATTTTCTGACAAGTGCCCCCAATCCACAGGAAGGGGGGATGCATAAAAATAAAAAAAATAAAAACCTTGGTTGGTACCAATGGAGGCTCCCCCCCCCCCCATTTCAGTCCTCATGCACTGGGTGGGCAAACATCAGAAAACAGGTGGTGGGTGGGGGAAGGTAGATTTAAACTATACTTTGCAGTGGTCTCGATCTACTTCAAGGGGCGTGCGCTTGCGTTAGACTAAGTATGAGAGACTCAGCTTCCTACTACATATTTCTAATTTAGGAGTTCTGCTGCTGATTATAGCACTCCAATTTTAGACACACAATGTCTAAACATAACATTAAACTATATTTTAGTGTATAAGCATAAAGCATCCTATAGGCAATGCCAGGCCCATATGCAGTCCTTTCAGAGTTTGTAGTTGGCTTGTTTAGCAACTGGCTGGAGTTAGTGTGTAATAAGTAGGGTTAATGTGTAATGACAGAGGAGTTCATTAAATTGAAACTGAATAAGGGAAGTGAAGGAGAAGAATATACCCATCTGAGGTTTTATTTGAGCTCCTTTCTGGTTGTGCACATAATGCTGACGTTTTAGAGCAGAGGTGAGCAACTTGTGGTCTTCTAGATGTTGTTGGGTTGCCTGCAACTCCACCATCCCTTACCATTAGCCATATCAGTCCAACATCAGGGTGAACCAGCCCATCCCTGTCTTAGCATTATGTGAAAACCTTTTCCAATATTGCATTTAGCAAGTCTATACTTAGCATTACTTCTATAAACTTCAGCAATTTAAGATTTCGTTCTTTTTTAAAATAATCCCTTACCTGAATGTCAAAAATGATATTTGAAGATTCAAATTTGGAATATGCATTGAATTTCAGATTTGGGGAAACAGTCATCTCAGCCTTGGTGAACATATGCAGGAAGAGCAACCCTTGGCTGCATTGAGTCATCTATACTATGGCCAGCCTCCTGGGAAGCTCACAAGCAAGACAAAATGGCCCCAGCCCGCTTCTCTTCTTATTCCCATCAATTGGAATGCAGTAGTGTACTGCCTTTGGACATGGAGGTTCCATAGAAATGGCTTGGAACCATCACTATCATTATCCACTAATAGGCCGGTCTTCTTTCATTAATTTGTCTAACAAAAGCCCCTTTTAATGACTTCTAAGGTAGTAGGTACCATGACATTTTGTGACAGCAAATTCTATAAATTATCTGCTGTGTGAAGAAGTATTTTCATTTGTTCACCATGAGTCTACTGCTAATCAATTTCCAGTGGGTGATTCTGAATTTTAACATTATGGGAGCAGAAGAAAAACTTCTATCTGCGCATCTTCTTCACCCCATGAATAGTTTAATAGATTTCTATCATATCCTATTCCCTTCCCCATTGCTTTTTCCCGAATCTGAAAAAGGCCCAAATGTGTTAGCTTTTCCTACTTATTGCAATTCCTATTGCTCTCTCCTATAACCCAAACCTGTGAGATGTCTCTCTGTGTTCTTGTTGGTCAGGTCCACTGGGAAGTTTAGGGGCAGTAGCTTTTCTGGGTTTCTGTGGTTTCTTCTGTTTCTTCATCTTGGCTACAGACTTGCCTTCCATCTTCACAACAGCTGCTTCAGAAACCGTGTCTGCCGCACCCATGGCAACATGGGGAGAACTTGCTGGCATGGAAGGACCAGCAGCTTTGGAAAATGTGTCCATGGCTGAGTGCCCCACTCCCACAGATTTGGTTTCTGCTGTGGAGCAACCCACACCCATCGAAATGGGGGATTTGGGAAGAAGGCTGGATACTGCCACAGACTGGGAGCCTGACCTCTGAGCCTCAGCTGTTCGGCTCCTCTGTGAAGGCAGTGCACTGGACTCTCCCTGCTTCAAGACTCTGCTCCTGTTGTCAGGGACAGAGGGACCAACTGCTACAGAGACTGTGTCTACTGCTGAGCGTCCCACACCCACAGATATCTTTGATCTTGGAGGGGAGGTAGCCACATCTGTTTTTCTAAGGGCTCCCCTGGAGGTTGGGAGATTTTTGGAGGGCCCTGGACTGGTCAATTTCATTTGGGGTACTTTGTTGCCTGGCTTAGAAGGGACAGGGGAGAGTCTAGATTTCTCAGAGGATTTTGATACTACTAAAGGCTTTTTAGCTACATGTTGATTCCCCAAGGGAGATATGCTGGGATGTCCTGTGGGTCTGGTTTCTCTGGGCTCCCGCAAAGTTGTGCTTGCTACAAAAGGCTTCTTGGCAGTGGTCCGGCTACCTGACCTCAAGTGTTCTGCTGTTTCTGAAATGCCATCCAGAGCTCCAGGAGTTCTTCCTCCAGGAACTCCTTTGGCCATGGAAGAGTGGACCTTTGAAGACGAGTGCTCTTCTGTCTCCGACCCCCTCATAGCAGATATACTGGTGCCTACATCCATGTTCAGAGTGCTGCCCTTGGGATTTCCCTCCTCCTCATCATCTTGCTGGACATTTTTTCCTGATGGGCCAATCACGCCAGAGATTGTTACGCGTTTGGAAGGCTTGGCAGCCACATGCTGCAGGAAAGCAGAAAGAGAGCAAGAGAGAGAACACACCAAAAAACCAAAAGAACATAGAATGAGATAGATTTCACAGTGATGCTTGAAAAGTAATGACATTTTGTGATGATTGCCCAATGCATTTCAATGCAAGGTCTTCCTTAGAGGCAAAGGGTTTCTAATAGACCTGCTAATGTCTGCAAGTACATGGCTATAACGTGGAGCATTGGAATGGATGACTTCTATGGTCTCTTTTCACTCAGTGTTTCTTTTGAGTTTGGGCAGAAGCTGAATGGCACCAGTAGGTCCATTGAAGATTATTGTAAAGGCCTTGGCAAGTATCTCCTTTGTTAGATAAATAGCACCGACTTATTGGATAAACTACAGGCAAAATGCTGCTGTTTCTAGAAATACCTGAGTTGGGCAAAAAACACTAACCAGCACGCCATTCCTCATTTAGCTAATAACCATGTTATCTAGGTGACTGTAAAAAGCAGACTGCAGTTTGGGGGTCAAACTGATATCAGATGCAAAGCTTAGTTTCCAGCAGTGGCTAATGATTCTGATATCAGTAGGGCAGTGTATTCACTCCAAGTTTCAGTCTGAACTTTAAAGAACCTGTTTGAGATGGGAGAGGGGTTCCATGAATAGCCCCTTAAAGTTCAGACTACATCCCAGAATGGATATATCACCCCGCTGACATTGAACCAGCAGCCTCTGCAGTCAGTTTCTGAACTCTGGAAAAGTTAACAGTATTGGGAAGGAGGTAGAGACCTGATGTGGCAGCACTGGACAGGAGTCTGTTGGATTAAGATATACATCCATCTATGAGCAATCTGTGTTAATTGTAAATAATGCAGAAATATTACAGAGTGTCATGCCTGTGAGGCATTGCCTAAAGCAGCATTTCCTACTCTGGTACCCTTCAGATGTGTTGGACTGAAACTCCCATCATCCTCAGCCAATGAATATGCACATAACAACCCATTATTATACAGAGTTCACAATAAAAATACAAAGCATCAATGCTCTTCCTGGGTTATTTGTGCTTAACAAAGCATCATTTTTAGTGCAGCTGGGTTTGCCCAACTTAATAACCGTAATTCAACAACCTATGCCATAGGTTAGCATTGTGTGCAAGCTCCCACTCACAGGCCTCGCTTTCTAATGAATATTAGATGTATGAGTACCATTTGGCTTATAGGCAAAAAGCATTCTTCATATGCCTCTCACCTTTATTGCACAGGAAGCATGTGGCAATCAGATGAACCTTAAAAGTATCTCCTCCACCTCCCAAAGGTGGCCTGTGCAGATGTGTCCCTCCCTGCAACCCTTTGCCCTGGCCCAGTACCTTAGTGTCATCTCTGCTCTTTGAGTGTTTCATTGCCTCCACGGATGAGGACAGGATGCTAAAGATGGTCACGAAAGTAATGCTGCTTTTTTGTTTGGCTGCAAAGCAAATAGGAAAGTATCAGGTACACAGCTTTTTCAAACACTTGCTCTGGAGAGAATGATGGACCCATAGAGTTAATTGAACTGGAATTCTGCCTTACCTGCACTCAGAGCCTTTTTCAGTTTGCTCCTGGACTCAGACATCTGGCTGCTGGTAAGATAACAGTGGATAAATTCACTTAATTTGTTAAAGAAATTAAAGACACAGGTACTGATTTTTAATTTCAAAGTTCATAATGATAGCCTACAAATCCTGCTTGGAATCTCAGGAATCAATGCTTTTAATGGAAAAAGCATGTTCCTACTCCACATGGATATGCAGGAGACAAGAAAATATGCTGGCATCATTACTAAGGGGGGCTGAGATTATGCAAAACTCCATGAACATACATCATGGGACTCTGAAGACAGCCCCTGCCCACACAGGGTAATTTCTGATTGTATATCAGCAGAGAGGGTGTTCAAGCAAAGATTGGACAACCACTTGTCAGGGATTACATGAGGCAGCTGGCTGGAGCTGGGGGTCAGACTAGATGGCCCAGGAGACTCCTTCTGACTCACTTTGTTTTTGTGTTTCTATCTAGACCTTCATATGGACAGCCCTGCTTGTGTTTTTCTCTTACAGGTTCTAATGAACATGAATAGGTTACACAAAGAGCCTACAGATGCAGTGATGTTCCCAGACCCCACAGCATGTTGGTTTAGCCTTTGACGACCTCTGAAAATGGTAAGAAAGCAAGTAAAGCCCAAAGGCACAGTGCTTTTTCAGCTACTGAGATATCAAATGCCATCATTCAAGATACCTTAATCTGTTTGTAAAAATATTGCTTTGGGAGCAATATTTTTTGAAAAGAAGAATATGGTAGAAATAAGCAAAACATGCTCACTGACTCATTTGTATTCAGATGGTTCAAGAGAGCAATAAGCATAACCTGTATATGATCATATATACCTTTTCCATAATACTTAGCTTCCAGCTGCCCCTGATTAAAATAAACTGGCATTTGGAACAATGACCGACAGTGACTGAGACAACACAGGCAAAGCAAAAACTATATGTGCTCTAAATCTGTGTGTATGTGTTTGTCTTTAAAGGATTCTGTCTCCTAAGGATGCCCATCTTTGAAAAAGAGATGCTTGGAAAAGGAGGAGAAGGGAATTTGATTTCAGGGGAAAAAACTCAGGCAGAAAGATTCAGGCAAGGGGGTGGTTGGAAAGACCAGGAAATGAAGCACATGTGGGCAAAAAGCCAGATAATTTAGAAGAATCACATGCAACATAGATCATTAAGACACCTGTACCCCTATTTCAACAAGTGCTAATGGACAGCAGGTGGAGGGCAGATCAGACACCACTTCTGAAGCAAGTGCAGTTTTTCCTAGCCTGGAGATCATTGAAAGGCCCAGGTCCAAAGATACAGCCAATGGAGACCAATCCTGGGAGTCCAAGTCCCTGTGGAATCTGTAGATCATTCCTCCACTGCTATGAAAAAATAAATGAAAAAAATCACACCTCCATCATTTAATTTGGAGCTGTTTGCACTTGTCAAGGATTATTATCCACCACTTCATGTGTAAACATCCTGCCTGACTTCAAAGGCGGTTCACAAGCTGGGGTCTTGTGCTTTGCCCATTCCAGATTGCTAAGACCTCACTTCTTAAGCCAAATTCTTCTTAGCCCATTTTCTCAACATACCTGGATGGTTCCTTACTTGTCCCTCCATGGGATTTTGTTTTCAATTCACTTTGTTTGTCTGTTCCTGATGTTTGCTTTTTGGACCTCTTTGAAACTAGGCTAGCCAGTTTGGAGGGGCCCACTGCCACATTCTTCCAACCTGATTGAGAAGGCCCCACTCCTACCGATGCTGTTGTCCTGCGAATTTGCACTGCAGGTTTCTTTCCCTTCTGCGACAAATTCCGAGATGTGGAGTCCGGGGAGGGGCTCGAAGATGAATGGGGCCTGATGCGCTGTACCCTGGATGTCTGTGAATATGGGTCACTGTTCTGGCCCTGGTTTTCTATCTTAGAAGGAGAGGCTGAGGTCCCATATTTCTCTGAAACCACATGAGCTTCCCGGCTGGCTGGTCTGGATTGGCCAGCTGCTGGTGACATGGCACCTGCCTCAGAAGGACCAGCAGCTACTGAGATGCGGGATCTTGGGGGAGGGCTGGCTGATGGTACTCCTATAGAAGCTGGTCTGGATGCGAGCTGGCTCTGCTTAGCTGCTAGGCTTTGGGAGGCCTTGCCTTCTCTTCCTTGTGACAGAGGACTGACAGGCTCTGAAGAGCTGGGACTTTTGCTTGGCTGCTTGGTGGCAGCGTCCTTCTCCCTGTGGAGCTCAGAGCTCCTCTTGGATGTGCTTCGTACCAAAGCACTGGATTTTTGGCTCTTTTGCAGTTTGATAGCAGCAGGCTCAGATTCAGATGATGTTACCAGTGTGGGGGCTTCTCTTGTGGCATAGGGATGTCTAACATTCCTTGCTTGATCAGGTCCTCTGGTGTTAATCTGACTGACTGGTGTGGAGCAACCAGCTGCTTGAGAAGGTTCTATGTCCATTGAAACATGAGCTTGTGGTGAGGAATGGAGAGAAGTCTGTTTTGATAGGGACTGCTTCTGAGTCCTGGAAGGGTCAGTCTGGGATGCTACTGGCTGCTTAGATGTTTTCCAATTTAGGCTCCTTGGAACTGAATTCACAGATTGATCTGTGTAAGTTGGCCCCTGTAAAGGAAGAAAGATTCAGTAGAATGGCATATGTGGGGAGCAGCTTCCCAGTAGGCAATGGAAGAAGAATACTGTTCTCCAGGAAGGCTTGACCTAATTACTTCTCTGGGATTCAAAAGTCCTCCTTTTTGGACTCACAAAGCTCAGACAGATGGTTCCCAGAGCCCCATCCACTGCCTCCCACCTTTCTGGTGGGACAACTCACCCTTCCCCGAACTGTCAGCATGGCCAGTGGTCAAAGATGGGGGCAGTCCCATTTCTACAACACCTGAAGGGCCATGGGTTTCCCAATCCTTTGGAATAGAAAACCAATAATTTGTCCTAAATGTGGAGAGCCTGTCTTACGACAAACTATAATTCAGCTCCTTTTTCAGCTTCTAGCTTTCTACCTACACCATCAGAGTATATCTTCTTTACAAATCTGTCAGTTTTATACGTATGCAATGGCCATGACTACCCTGAAAGAACCCTGGGAATTGTAGCTTGTTGAAGATGCTGAGAATTTGGTTGTTCCCCAGAGGTTGGCATCTAGAACCATTAATTCTTCCCCTTCTCTGTCTTCAAGCTTATCCCTTTTCTCTTATCCTCTTCCACACACTTCCTGAGCACATGACTTCTCCCCCAAAAGAGCCAGGGCAAAGCCAAAAACAGCTGAGCACTAGCACCCTGGGAAAATCTGTGCCATGTGTCCCCAAGGCATGCCAGCTCCAGGCACTGGCTTTTCTAGACGGTAACAGGATCTCTAGAGCCAGCCCAGAGAAGAAAAAGAACAGGCTGTTTTCTGTCCTTACATCACTTGGAGAGGTTCCAGGGAATCCTTGAGATGAATAAAATGAGGATCCAGTGAAACCTTCTGAAATAAAAAGGAGAGGAAGGAATGGGTCAGCATAGGCATATGTTGGGTGATGAAAACATGTGGGTCTGGGATGGGTGGAGGGTGCATCTTCTCCCCAACTATTTCATCCTCAGGCCCACAGATGTATAAGCATCTCACTGCTGGGTCACCCCAATATTTGAGAAGTGGCGGCACCATAAAGCGGCATTTGGCTGGTGGAAGTTTTCCTTCCTGAATACCCAACTCCTAATGCAGAATGGGGCTGAGGTTTAAGCTGAGCCTGGCCCTGCCTTCATTGCTTCCATCCCTACCTGATTTTAAGTTGCTTTGATCTGAAGCAGCATCACGTTGCCTGGAACAGAAAAGCTCGGATAAGAACTTGACCAAAATAATTCCCATCCTGCAATATGCTGACACAACTCTGTTAGCTCTGGGGAAACCGAGAGGCAGCATGAGTCCTTCCTAACCACATGCTGTCCTTGTTTTAACACACTGTAAATGATCTCCCTAAATGTATTTGCTGTATGTATGTATTCTCAATGTGATATTCTCGCTTCCCAGTTTTACAATTGGGTAGAGATTAATTACTTTTTCATTTTTGGGATGTGGGGAAACATCTCTGATCATTTCACAGATGAAAATAAAGACATTTTTTAAAATTCCCATAGAAAAGGTCACGAACTAACCCTCATCCTACTCTATGATGAATGGTCCAAGCTCTGCCTGTTAAATGCATTCATTCATTTAGTGGCTTGTCCTTCACCAGTTTAAAAGCTGAAACGTCATATGTTGTCTTGGTTAAAGAGGAAAAACATAATGGCTGATGATGTGTAATCAACAGTTCAAAATAGGGCTGTCTTGGGAATATAGCAAACTGCCTGGTTCACACAATCATGGGGGAGAGGGGAGATAATGTTGCTTCCATAAATCCCCTCCAGTCACTTGAGTCAACACTGATCTGATTTGTACAACATGAGAACCTGTGATAGGTAAACAGCCATGGTGGTTTGTTGTGTCATTTGAACCCAGTCAGTTCAGCAGGGTTTTTTAATTTGCACAAACAAGCCACCCTGAGGACCCATGACTTGTTTTAGGGTTATGCTTACTCATGATCTGTGCTGTCTGAGCCTGGCAAGGCAATGCTATTATGGGTTATTGAGAATGGCTGACTAGGCAAAAGTAGCAACCCCCTTGCCACTTGCTTTTGCAATCTTGCCAATGACTGCCCTTCCAGCCACGACTAGAATGGTACTTTGGAAGGACCATTGCTCATTCCTTGGCTTTTTATTTGTAGGGCTCTCAATATGTATAATTGGGGGTCATAATTTGTTGGTATTAGTGTTGGTCTTTCACAGGTGTACAAGTCGCACTTGCAGCTGTCTATTATGAGTAGTCTTGTCTGGTCAATTCCTTGCCTATTTCAGCTCTGAAAAGGAGGACAAGGTGAGACTGCATGTAGGCTAATTTGTGCACATTCGTCAGGGGCCAAGTGCCTAAATGGCAACTGAAAAGCATTTGGAAACAGCAGCAATAGATGGTGCACCAAAGTCAAGGGGACAATATCTCCCCTTTAGCAATGTGATTCTCCCAATTTTTAAAGCCCAGTCTACAGTTCCAAAAGCCCTTTACCTTCTGAACACTTCCTTGATACTCTACCTTCTCCAGAAAGGGGAATCTATCTATCCATCCATTCCAGTACAATTGGGATATTTAAAAACTTAATTTTCAGGTGCTGAAGAAAAAAAATCCCAACTGCACTATTTTTAGGCTCTGAAAAATAAAAATGTTAGCGAATGGAAAGGGATAGCAATTGGAGTGCAGAGGAGGAGACAAGATAGATAGACAGACAGACAGACAGACAGACAGATGCAAAATACACTACAATATCGGCTGGAAGATGACATGGTAAGGAGGGGAAGAACAAGCCATGGTGAGCTCAATCATTGGGCACGCCATGAGTTGTTCAGCAAACAATCAACCCACCATGGGTTATTCACAGAATAGCTTACAACCCCAAAAGTGTGATCTTAAAAGCAATATATTCTACATGGCAACTACTCTGTCCCATTCTTTTTCAAAGCTAAAATCAGCTGGGGACAGGGTAGTTCTCATATGACACTGATAGGGGACAGTTGCCCTATTCTCTCTACCGTATCCCTGCAATAAGTTGCAGGAAAGTTGGGGCACAGCCATGATCCACCCTAAGCATCTTCTGGATCATTCCTCCCACACTGCTAGAAATATCAGAAGTACATACATGGATCTTGACTTCTCTCTGGAGGGACTGGCCTGCTGTAGCTGCTCCTTCAGCTGCCCAGTGGACCCTTTATTCATGATGGCTGGTAGCCAGTGTTGCTGGAAGAACACAGAGCAAGTCAGGCAGAGGCTGCAGTATGATGGATGAACATCTGCAAACTCACCAAATACAAAGGGCTAAGTACAGCATCTTGAACAGTGGTGGGAAGGGCAAAAACTGGGCAGAGAGATGGAAAAGTGGATGGATAGGTCCTGACATAGGGAATGGTAAAGAAGAAAGGCTCCTAAATTACTCTCTGCCCCGAGTTAAATTCTGTATCACCCCAATTTAGAAAGCTCAGTCCTGCACTTAGCTACGATGATGCTCACTTTCTTGGGCACAGTGCGCAAGCTCGCAGTCTTCCATATGGTGTGAACTCCAGATTCCTTAGAGGCAATGCTTGGAGGTGCATTGATCTTGCCCTTGGCCACATGCAGTAGGTAGATGAGGCGCAGCCAGCGATCAAAGAGGAAGTCTGCTTCCTTCTCGGGGGCAGAGAGTTGCAGGTAGTATTTTTGCCCAGTCACAATCTGCACTTTCAGCTGCCGCTGCTCCAAGTTGTGAACAAAAATCTCCACCAGCTGAAGAGGGATCAACCTGTGCAGAGGGAAGAGAAGGGGTTCAATCTAGGCAACCCAGCATTGTTGGGAGGTATCATTGGCCTACTCCTTCAGGCACACATGCCAACATTTTGATGGGGGTTTTTTCCCAGGAAGGTATGGGGCAGCATGGCAGGTGGTAGAGGTGGGTGCTGCACCAGTCTTACCGAGTTATTTCCAGCTCTTTCGACTTGGGGTATTTTGCTCCTATCCTTTGTTTTTCCCGGCCAATGATCATCAAGTCTGGAAGTAGCATGCTGGGTTTCCTAGCCAGAATGCCCATGACAACAATATTGGGGTGGTTGTGGATGCCAATGTATTCACCCCTCTTGGTCACCTGGGTGTGGAGGAGAAAGAGTGAGGAGTCTTTCAGGAATGGAACAGAAGTGGTGGCAACAGAAAAGAGTCTCAAACCAGTGTGGATGCAACTGGTGTCCAACATCAGGCATGGCAAATGAGATTCTTTCCAACCAATCAAACCTGGGATTCTTTTTATTATTGGCTAGAGAAACAGGACTATGCATAGACTTAAATATGTTTATAGTTTAACATAAAAAGAAAAAATGTGGGGGGTTGACCCAGTAGGTCTGATGTTTTTCAATGTCTGATGTTTTCGATGATTGATGCTTCTTAGTTTCTTTTTGTTAGGTATATTAAGAATAAAACTTATTGAGAGAGAGAGAGAGAGAGAGAGAGAGAGAGAGAGAGAGAGAGAGAGAGAGAGAGAGAGAGATTCTTTCCAACCAGCTGTTCCTCTCTCTGCTTCTTCCCCCTCTCATATATGAACACATCAAGCTGCCTCTTCCTGGGTTGAGCTACTGGCCCATTTAGGCCCCCAAGCTTTCTACTCCATTGAGGAACAGCTCCTCAGCAGAGGTCTTCCCCTCACCTGCTCCCTGGTCCTGTGCAACTGACGATGCCAAAGACTGAACCCTGAGAGCTCCTGCATCAAAGCAGGTGCTCAGCCACTGAGCAATTTTCCTCTGTCAATTAAATATTCTCTCCGCATAGTGCTAGCTGCAGGTTTCTAAAACAAGGCACCCCCAACAGGTGCCCTAGCTCAGAAAGTCTGCCTTCCCACCATCATGGTCACCAGCTGCTGTTCCACCCTGTTCTCCTGCTCACCTTTGCTACTGCTTGACTGCTTGATAGGCAGCGAGCCCGTGAGTGAGAGGGCAGCAGCATCTACGGCTCCTCCTCCTCACCATCAGAATTGTCTGGTCCAGAGCAAAAGGCAGCTGAACAAGAAGACTGCAATGGCGAAGGGGAGCAGCAGCTCCATGAGGTTGCTGTCTGTTGGCCCCTCCTGGGGTATGGACCTTGGCAGGTGCCCAGCAACGCCTACCCTTGAAGCCAGCCCTAAGCCACCCTCTCCTTTGTTTCTTTAAGCATGCATTGATGCTGAAGGCCAAGGGAAACATCATGGCCTGCCTCTGGGATGTTTGCACTAATTGCAGGTAGCACAAGCTGTTGGAAGCAGTGGAGAAATGGATTGCACACCTCCATGATTTATGCTTTACCAACCAATGTGATGTGGACAGCTTTGCACATCTATGGGGAACTGGCTCTCCGGACAGGGTGCATTGCAGCCGTCTCTCCCTGCTGTAGACCTATGAGGCCAACTGAGGGCAACACTTGGTCACCTGCACAAAGTTGCCCTCGAAGATCAGCGCTTTGCTTAACAGATGATACTCGGCCCTTCGCAGCACCTTCTGCAGTTTGCCAGGTGAAGGGTTCCAGTCACTGAAATCTGGGTCATCATTGCACTTGGGGGAGTTCTTTGAGCCGCTCCTCCATGCCTTCCCTGAGAGACAGAAAAGGGAAATAAATAGAGAGCAGACACATGGGAAACCAGTGCCTGGGGAACCTGGAAGGCCAGGCTCTCCTTTCTGTTGAGTCTGCAAAATTCTCCCCTCCCTCAGCTCTTTTCTTCCTGCATTGAATTACATAGCAACAGTGCTGAATTACAGATTGCAAGCCTATCAAGGAAGGTGCCTGCCTTCTTGGGCTTTTGCAAAACATGTTCAGTGATGTTACTAAAATAAATGATTTCGGTGTACCTCATTTCACACACATGGACACACATGCAGGCACTAAATTATCTCCCTTAAAACCATAGAGAGGAAAGGCACCAGTAGGCTATGGATTTTAACTTCCTCTTGACAGATTCTGCAATCCCAGCCACAGCAAATACATGCCAGGCTAGCAAGGGACAACGTGAGCATGTGAGTTGAGCCCTTCGCTTCCATGGAAGGAGACACCATATCCACTTCTGCCTCTCAGATCAATGAACATATCGATCTGAGGAAAACTGGCTTCCAGTCTTCAAACATCAATTAGCTTGCCAGCATGAACAAAACTCCTCATCCAAGCCTCCCCCTTCATTTTGGGGCACAACTCCATGAAACCCAACATCTTCCTAGGCCAACCTTCCAACTTAGTGCTCTCCAGATGCATTGGACTACAATTTTCAGAGGGCACCAGGGTGAGGAAGACTGGTGTAGATTCTTTGCTTCCAATGGAGTCCCCAACGAACAAGCCTGAGCAGCTGAGCACCCACCTGACGGGTAAGTGATCATGGCTGCACCTGAATGGGCCTCAAGGGCATCTTATAAGGCCTTGGAACAGGAAGAGGGATGTTTTTTGGGCCACAGAATCCTGGATCATTATTCTGGGTGAGGCTGGGCCCCCCATGTCCTTTGCAGTTCCTGGATTTGGTTGTCTATGGAGGCCTCTCCTTTCTGCAAGTGCCCCCTGCTGCAGGCAGCTGAACGGCAGGCCTGTCCCAGCAGAATGCTTGCCTGTTTGACCACATTGTGACATCAGCCAAGAAAGCAAGAGCTGGACTTGATGATTGTTAGGCAGCTGAAAGACGGTCTGTCCAGATGGGCAGCTTCAAGCACTACACCAAGCAGCTTTTCCAATGTGCTGTCCATTGATTTTCTGCAGTAAGAAAAAACATAGAGGAAGAGACTGGAAAACACAGGAGGTTTACAAGGGGAAGGCATGGCATTATCTAGAGCTCAGTGGTGTGGTGGTAATTTTAATGCACAGACCCTCATCAAGACAGTTCCCAGAGCTACCTCCAGAGTCCAAAAAACCAGGCAGCTGTGTGGCACCAGAGCAACAAATCAGTTCCTGCAGGACAAGAAAGCAGCTGGCTATGCAGCAGGTGAAGGCATTTCTAAAATGGAGCTTGTGCCTCAAGGAACACTGCTTGTTAAGAGTCCCTACCCCTCAAGCTGGGTCTTGAACCCTTATCCCCAGCAGGCTGTGTCCCCTGCCCTCAAGCCTCTCCCCAGGGAACTATGTGGCTGCTGTGCTCTGGAGCCATCCTTCCTTCCCTCTGTGTGTTGTGCTTCACAGTAGTTGTGAGCAGGTGAGAAGAGGACGCAAACATTTGCCAGTAGGGTTGCATGGGGGGAATAACAGGGCTGTTGCTGTCTGCATTGCCGTTGCTGGAGGCAGGGGGTGCTGTAGCATTGTTTTGCAGGTTGGGATGCAAAAGCTGGCTTGGGGGCATGTTTCCTTTGAGCTAAAATTGCTGGCACCCTCTGTCCAGTTGGTCTGCAGAGGGGTAGTGGAGCCAGGGCTTGCAGGGATGTAGCATCAGCAGATTTTGACGATCAGGGGCACTGACATCATCTCCCTCCTCAGAATTCCATGCTTCCTCTGAATTTAGTTGCAGTCTTCACAATAGGTCAGTTTGCATGATTGGCTGCCAGCAATGTGGCTTAAATAAGCCACAGGAGCTTGCAATGTATTCCAGGTGCTTTTGTGAATTGTCAAGCCATGTCACATGGACAGCCCCGTTTCTGGTTAGCCCATTAATGTGATAATGCACCACCCTGCCTAGGATTACATGATACAATAAGCTGTAGCTTGAATATTCACAATGGCAGTCAACATGCTCCTTAAGCCACTGTAGTTTATTTAAGCCGTGCTGGCAGCCACTGATCATGCAAACCTGATTGGCAGTTGCAAGCAATGGGTGGGGAGAGCATTTCCTCAGTGACAATGCATTGTTGCAAGCCATCC
Organism: Varanus salvator macromaculatus; assembly: GCA_023646645.1. Lineage (NCBI taxonomy): Eukaryota > Metazoa > Chordata > Lepidosauria > Squamata > Varanidae > Varanus > Varanus salvator. The sequence goes on from JAIXND010000781.1 coordinate 3,036,168, forward strand.
GTCTTGTAACGTGAAGTATTTGGGGGTGATCTGGTATTGAATGGTCTGGTATTGAATTAAGACCCATGTGCTTTGCGAAACATCTATGCCCCGGAGAGATGAAAACTGCCAGAGTCAGCTGTGGGGTGTGTTTATTGAGACTGCCATGGTGGGCACCCGTGCTTCAAAAATGCCATCTCTACACCACTGGTGGCACATGAACTGCATCGCCAGTAAAAACCCTGAATGGTGGCAGCATTTTCATAGATGTGTGTGTGTGTGTGGGGGGGTCTTGCTTGGGTGCCACTTCAGGTTTTCTAAGCACCGTCTTTTCATCTGCCCTCCCCTCTCTGGTTAAGAATGCATCCAGTAGTAGTTGTTCCACTGATACATTCTCCCTTGCCCTGGCTCCAAACTGGAGCATTGGCCTGCCTTGCCATATGATCCAGCAGTTGCCTATCTTAACCTCGAATTATACTATTCCATTGGCTTAGCTCAGAGATCTGCAGCTATTTGGCTTGCCTTGCTTCTCCACAGTAATCTTTTAGCCACTGTTTTGTCTGCTGTATCGGGCAAGAGTCTTCTCCATCAGTTCTGCTAAGAGACCAGCTCCACCTGGCCTGTCTCCTCTCGGACCTATTCATGCAACTTGTCATCACTGGAAGAATGATGTAACTTTAAAAACTAGTGCCTGGATTTACTTGTTTTCCTCTTCCCTCCTTCACCTGTTTTCCTTTTGTGTTGTATCCTTAGATGTTTAAGTGTGCAGGAAGGCAATCTTTTATTCTTAATCAGTATAGCACTTAGCTCATTAAAGTGCTTTATAAATGGGCAGTAATAATAACAGTACCAATTCCACTTCTACTGATGTTGCAATATCAAAGTAGCCTTAACATTCAGTACAGGCAAAATCCAGCCAAACGGAAAGTATTTTTATATCTCACTGTTTGTAATGGGATAGAAACTGTCTCAGCAAGTGCCATGGGACTAAATGATGGAACATTTTAAGTGTTTAATTTTCCTTGAATGGATTTGAAGAAGCTGCTTGTGACACAACGCCAGAATGTTCTGCAACAGGCTCCCAAAGAGGCATTGCAGATTCCTCCTTAGGCATTGCTAGTGTCTGCAGTTTTAGACAGACCTACAGTAAGGATGGCTGTACTCTGAACATTTGAATGAGACTGCCAGCCATTTACCTGCTCCCTTGTGAAGAGCTCCCAGACCCAATTAACATGCAAACAAGAAGAGAATAATGACAACAGCAGCAACAGTAATAACAATAAAGCTTTATTGAGAAACCATCCCAAAGAAAGTGATCCTGAGATGCTGCCAGGGATGCCTGGTGAGACGGACAACAACAAACAGCAACCCTGAGAAACTAACATTGTGGAGGATCCCTTGGCCCCAGCATCCTTCCAAAGATCCAGGGAGAACCCAGCCCACTCAAGAGTTCCCATGGGAATCGGCCAGCTCCTTTTCAGCTTCTAGGGCCAGGGAGGCACAATGGGGCAAGAGGCCTCCCCCTTGAGGCCCCCCTGAGCAGTGCAGCAGTGTATGTCCACAGGCTTCAACAGCGCTGTCAGTAGTTCCTAATCCTTTGCCCCACACCCCAACTTCTAGCCTCAAAAAATGCACCGGAGCACCACACTCAAAAGCAGGAGCCAAGAGGCAGGTGAGGGTCATGGCTCCAACAATGCTGGAGCTGCTCCTCTTCCAGATATGTCCCAGGAACCCTAGCTGTTGGCTTCCTGTGCTCCGACTTCCCGGACCCACATCATTCCCAACTGGTACAAGGCCCGGAAGTCCTGACTCCGCACCAGCCAGCCAAGTCTAAGTGGACCTTGTGGCGAGGTGACAGAGGGAAGAGGGAGCCAGTGTCTCAGGACCTGAAGGGGATGAAGCATGTGAGACAAGCAGGGCAGCTTATTGCACAATGACCCACCGCTCTACTTTGAAAGCAGTGGCATTAAAAATGGTGTCTCAGCAGCTCCCAACACCATCCCCAGCCTGAGAACTCTGCAAGAGTCGCTATCCCTGCCCTGCAGGCCCCAGAGGGTAAACCAAGTACGGGAATAGGGCAGGGGGCAGCAGTGAGGGGGTAACACCAACATCCAGAGACTGTGCTGTTCCCTCCCAGGTGGAAGCCGAACGGCACTATCCGGGAGCCGTGGTCATGCCCACCACCACAGCCTCAGGCCTGCGCTTGCCAGACAATAAAGTGGCTTCGCTCTGCTCGACGGAGGCGTGGGTTCAGGAGCAGCAGGTCGCCATAGTGCTCGTCTGTGTCATCGCCTGGGTACAAAGGGGAAAAGTCACCAAATGAACGTGGGGCCGGGAGAAGCAGGGGGCTTCCTGTTCCAATTTCCCCCTCCAACCTGTAAAACAACTTTCTTACCTATTCGGAGGTTAATATACCCCTCCCCGCCACTTAGCACCAAGTTGCATGGTTTGCCAAGCTGCTCTTGGCTGTGCGACTCCTTGGGGTTTTCCAGTGAGGACGGATTTGCACACCCTAAAGTAAGCAAAGAAGAGTTTTGAACTTAAGTTTAGATGTCGTTCTTGTGTTGGAGCCCTCTCCATGCCAAGGTGCCACAATCACAGAAGCTCAGCTTTAATATAGCAATATTTCCCGGTCCTGTTCTGGTTAAAGATAGTCTGGCAACAACCATCCATTGTCTGGTAACATATCATTTAGACCTAATGTGTAGTACATGATCTGCTCTTGACTGTCTAAATGGTGCAATTCATTCAAAATAGAGTACCGTATTTTTCGCTCTATAAGGCGCGCCTGACCATAAGACGCACCTAGTTTTTAGAGGAGGAAAACAAGAAAAAAAATATTCTGAATCAAATGTGCACATAATCACAGGCACATTCCCCATCACTTCCCCATGGGCTGCACATCTGACAGACTTACTGCACACACATATTCGCTCTATAAGACGCACAGACATTTCCTCTTACTTTTGAGGGGGGAAAAGTGAGTCTTATAGAGCAAAAAATACGGTAAGTGGGATTTTAACCAAGAGAGCCCACTCTGACTGCATCTCGCCAGTTTTGAGAGATCTGCACTGGCGTGGACTTTAATGTTTAATGCTCTGCCACAGCTTGGGACTCAAAAGAACTGCTTTTTCCACATCAACTTGCCTGCACATTAAAATTCCTGCCCTCTAGGCTTTCTAGCATACTTGTAAGACAACTTCATTCAAATCCCTCCTCAAAACCCATTTTTCCCATGAAGGCTTTGTGCAAGACTCTATATCATACTGTAACTCTGCCTAAGGACATGCATACTGGAACAACTGCAGATTGGTTTCCTGTTTACCTCTGCTTCTACTTTTCTCCCCTTCCTCTGCTGTTTCTCCATGTCAAATATTAAAGACAGAGTGCTTTTGGGCAAGGACCTGTTCCTTCTGTACTCTGTAAACCACCATGCACCTTAATGGGTCCTGGATAAATCACCACCAGCCGCAAACAGCTTACTATTCTTGACTTTGAGTACTTTCTCATGGAGTTTGAAGCCCCTAAGCTCCACCATGCTTCCAAAGAATAAAGATGTGGGCACCAGCCGTCTCTGAAGACTACCTGGGACTGAGATGAAGAAGCGGACTGCATCACGGTGCCCGTGGTAGCTGATCTGTGCTAGCTCCATGGCACAGTAAGGGATGGTGTTAGGGGAGGAAGAATCCGAGCTTCTGCCAAATTCTGTAGAGGAAGAGAACCTAAAGAGACATTCTGTAGAGAAAGAGGAACTATAGGGAACTCGAGAGCATGGGGTAGCATTGCATCCTCTTTTTATAACCACAGTTATACACATGAAGCTCACCAGAGATGAAGGGCAGAGAAATGATGGTTCCACCAGAGGTGCCGACCCACAGCCGCTTCCCAAAAGCGCCAAGTGCTGAGATGCTTAAGGCTAGACTTAGGCTGCTCGGCCCTGAGAAGAGCAACAGCAGGGAGGAAAAAGAGAGCATCAAGAGTTAGTGTCTATCTTGGAGGCATCCTAGATCAGAGCTGTTGCCAGATCCCAAAGGTCAAGTCAGAGGGTGAAGGGCTTGGTCAATGGCCAACCCGAGGCAGCCTGGGAAGCAGCAAAGCAACTTCTCAGAGTACAGTTTCCTGGGAGCTTCCGCTAAAAACTTCCTGTCCTCTGCGTCACAACCAGTTTGGGATATTCTCCTGGTAACCTGCTCCTTTGTTCCTCTCTGTCCAGGACAGCTTGTAGCCAACAGCTTGCCTTGCCCACCTTCACATAAGTGCCATCCTGCTCCTATTAGTAGGGTCTGAATGCTGGCCTAGGTAAAACCCCGAGCCCTCCTGCTCGCGCCACTTACCAAGCATTCGGGTGATGAAGGGACCCAGCTCCACTTCCTGCAGTGGCTGCCCAGTCTTTGCGTGGAGGAGGCGCAGAGTGGAATCCAGCCGAACCGAGACCCAGATGCCATCGCCGGCCGACACCATGTGCCGCACTTGGCCTTCAGGGTGTGAGGTCACTTCGAAGTACCTCTGGGAAAAAGTGGGGAAAACATTTTGCCACAGGCAGTGCAACTGCATGAACAGCCCCAGCCCTGTTGACCAAAGCAGACCTGATACCTGTAGGATGGACTGCGGAACCTCAAGTCCACTGGCCAAACCCAGCTTTCCAGGGTTCCCAGGGCAATCCCACTACCTGCTTTGGTGGTCTCCTTTGACACATTTCCCCCTGTTCTCAAAGGCTGAGGTCACTGGCAGGCTGTCACTGGCAGCCAGAGCATTACGCTAGAATACGCCAGCCTTTTTAGTCCTTCAGCCATGTCCTGGTTTGCCCTTGCCGCTCCCACCCACCACTGGAAGGCATGCCCTGAGTTCTTTTGCAGGTTCTTGACCTGCTCTGTGCCTTGATATAGGGCAGTGATGGCGAAACTTTTAGAGACCGAGTGCCCAAACGGTGACCCAAAACCCACTTATTTATCGCAAAGTGCCAAGACTACAATCAAACCTGAATATGGACGTTTTAGTTTAGAAAAAACAACTCACAGCCAGTCCAAGCAAATATATATATCCTTGGCAGTGCAATGACTGGCCATGCAAAAGCTCGGACGAGTTGCAGCTAATGAGTTGTGGCACATGACATCAATGCTTGGCGCCACTACTCCTTTCCGGGCATGCACATGGCCCATATGTGCGTGTTATCCGATTCTCAGCTGCTGGGACAATGGTGGGTTGACTTGCCTCGCTTGCTGACAGAGAGAGATCTGCATGGCCACTGTGGCACCTGTGCCATAAGTTCACCACCACTGTCCCAACCCTACCCTGGTGCACTCCCCTAACCCTAAGACAGGGCTAAAGTTCCATAGAAAAGAGGGCGATTTTTTTCTGCACTGCTCATCATTTCTCCCCATTCTAAACACATTCCAACCATCAAAATCATGCCAGGACACCTCGTTTTCCTAACCCTAATCCAGTATGGGCGAATCTTTACGAGACCATGTGCCCAAACTGCAATCCAAAACCTACTTATTTATTGCAAAGTGCCAACACTGCAATAAAGGCTGAAAAATGAGGTTTTGGTTTATAAAAATCAACTCACAGCCAGTCCAAGCAAATATATACATATCCTTGGCAGCACACTGACCAGCCACGCGAAAGCTCGGACGAGTCGTGGCTAATGAGTTGTGGCACGTGATGTCATTGCCTGGCATGACTACTCCTTTCCGAGCATGCGCATGGCCCCTGTGTGCGCTGTTCTCCGATGCTCGGCTGCTGGGGCGATGCTGGGGCACTTGGCTCGCGTGCCAATGGAAAGGCCTCTGCGTGCCCGCGGTGGTATGCGTGCCATAGGTTCGCCACCACTAATATAGGGTCTTTTCCTTAAAACAGAATGGCTAGAAAATCAGAGCTCCCACTGCACATTTCCTAGCTACATCCCACCCTCTGTATCCTGTTTCCCCAACAGGCCGATTTCAGGAAAGCGGTCCAGATTCTTTTCCTCCCCCAAGTGCATTCCAGTGACTGAGGGTGCAATCCTAGGCAAGCTTGGACAGAAAAACAGGCCTACAACATTCTGGCCAGGGGATGCAGGGAGATCTGGGCCATTTTTCTGTCTGAGCATGCATAGGATAGCCCCCTGAGATATTTAGGGTCGGGGGAGAAAGACCTCAAGCTTGTGGGACGTATTCTGCTGTTGCTCTTTGACTAATTAGAAGCCGAAGGTTCATCCCCTGAAGCCAGAGACAAAGTGTTGCTTCTGGCAGGTAAAGTCAATGACCTATTGAACCTCGTGAGCTGTACACCAGGAAGACCTGCATCTGCAAATACAAACCTGCACCTGAGCTATTGCACAGCAAGAGATCATAAACCATTACAAGTGAGACCTAAAAATACCTAAAAATAAACAGCTGGGAGTTGGAAATCATTGCTGATCTACTGCAAAGCACCCAGCAGATGCTTATCTACGTTCTGCCCACACCTAATTTCACTCAGGTGTGTTGCACCTCAGGCCAATGACAAAGCCTGCCCTGCTTGGGTGGGGTGGGTGGTCCCAATCTGGCCTCCAGGGTTTTCCAGAAGGCCCTGCCCTTTCCCCAGCCACTGGTCATTTGATGGTTTCCAGATTTCTGTGCAGTTTTTCCACATTATGCAAGGCAGAAAAGCCTCTCCCGGTGCTGAGTAACTAGCAAGGGCTTTGCATTCCAACAAGCTGTGTTTCGGCCCCAGCCAACCCTGGAATATGGCTCCCAATTGCTTCTCCAAGTCTTGTAGGAAGATTGCAAGCTACCTAGCTCAGTATTGTTCACAATGTGTGGCAACAGCTCCTCAGGAACTTAGTTTTTCCCAGCCCTATCTGGAGATGCTGCGGATTGAATTCGGGCCCTTCTATATGCAGGCAGAGGGCCTACTGTTGAGCTAAAGCCCTTCCAAAGGTGTGACTCCTTTTCACCCCTGTGAGGCACATTATTACGGAATGGATCTCTTTCTACGCCAGCAATTCTTTTGTGAGAACCACTCATGTCATTATAAATGGCCACTTTGGATTCATCTGGCTCGTGCCCCCGAAAAACTTGTTGTAACACCAGTGCACTCACTGGATTCCAGATCATCTCAACTCATCATCTGCTACAGCAGAAATGTGTCCTGTGACTCTAGGGGTTCTGGCTGCCACCCTCAGGGCCTAGGAGGATCACCTGGATGCGAGCAGCACGAGGATCCAACACGTAGATCCGATTTCCATATCCGCACCACAGCTGGTCAAGCACAGGGATGGCGCAGCGGATGGAGCGCCGTGGCCTTCCCAGGTCCACCAGACGTGGGCAGCGCAAGTCCCAGTTCCGAACTGGTGGAAAATGGGCAATAAATGAGACTGAGGACGCCAACCGTGGGTGGGAGGGCATCAAAGGAGGAGGCCTTACCTGGGTTTCGGTGGAATATGGCCACAGATCCATCCCCTAGAGTGGCGGCCACACGGCCCTGGGTGTGGCTGAGACAGAAACGTAAGGGTGAGATGGGGGGAGGTCCAAGGGCACCGGCATGGGAAGGTGGGGGACGTTCGCCAGGCCTCCCCAGGCTCCCAAGTGAGTGACAAAGGGAGGCATACGCACACAATGCAGTGGATGGCGTCCTTCAGCTGCACTTTGCCCTGGCAGCGTCGCCAGTCTGTCTTGGCAGAGTGGATATAGATGCTGCGGAAGCACACGCTAGTCAGCCGCTGTCTGTGCGACGGCCTGAGTCCTCATGCCCAGCCCCAGTCCCGACCTACCTCCCCAACACGCCAGCTGCTCTCATTGGCAACCTGAAACAGCATGCTCCATGGCTGTGGGAGTACCTTGTGGATTCCCAAATATGTCAGCTGGGACAACAGTAGTCAACAGCAGCAACACAGAAAGGTACCCCAAAAGACATACTAATGGGTGGAATTGGCAAAGGGAGGGAGAGGCAGAGCAGCTGGCTGGAGGGGCTGAGCAAATCCACATGTTTCTGGACAATCTGTCCAGGAATGTTGGTCATTCTCCAAAGCCTTCCCCACCCCTGCTCCTTCCATACCAACCCCCAATGGCCTTAATTACCAGCCCTCCTGGGTCCCAAACCAGACGGTGGGTGCCGTTCCAACTGCCTCTGTTTCCAGGACCTCGTCCTCGCTGTCGGATTGAGGTGCCAGGGGGTGTTCAAGAAACTTTGGCTCCCCTTCGGGGCTCCCACGGCCAGGCACAGTAAGACCTGAGGCAGAGAAGGCAAACCAACTTTATCAGAGAAGGCAGGTGCAAAATGAGACCGTGCCCCCAAACCTCACAAGGCCCTTCTACTCCCGCTCAGCCATCCATCAGCTTTTAAAAGCAGCTGGGCCACCAACAGGCGATCTTTTTGGGCCCTGGCCACATTTGGCCATTTGAGAAATGGTGCTAGGCACCACTACTAAACGGCTGCATGGGAGGCATGGCAAAAGACAAAATGCCCCCAAAACCTGACTACAAAGCAGAGTCGGAGTCTGAGCCCCAAGACATGAAACAACAACTCTGGACCCAGTTTTCAGTACCAATAGAAACCCACGTCACAGCAATCCCAGCCGCTGGTAAGAAAATGCATTATGATGGAAGGTGTAAGGTGCCACGGAGAGCACCAAGGAATGTGTCTACGGGGACTTTGGTGCTTGCAGATGCCATGTTGCCTAGCCCTGAGCTAGACTAGCAAATGGCTACCTTACAGCATAGCCCAGGGGCTCCTCTTCCCAAGGAGTTTACAGTCTAAAACAAGAGGGAAGGGAGGCAAATTCTGCTTAAAGCTTAGTTTGGAGTGGAGATTAAGGAGGTTGCATCAAAAGCTGTGTGGAAAATGGCTTTTGAGGCTGGATTTGAGGGAGGGAGGGAGGGAGGGAGATCAGTGCATGCTGGGCTCCTTGCTTCCAACCATTCCAGCTCATTCCCATAACAGGGCTTCAGTTTTAAGAATTAGGATCTGAGCTTGCTTTCTTCCTCCTCCCTCTCAATTCCCTTTCCTTCTATGTCATGCACTTTAGACCATAAGCCTGGAGGCAGGAATTGTATTATTAGTAAACTTTATCAGCTGCTCCAGAAGCCCTTTTGTGGAGGGTGAAGAATAGAATAAAAATGCTTCAAAGAAGCATTGACACGGCGCTTCCAAGCCTATACTTCAGTTTCTAAGTTATTGTTCTTCCCAAGGAACAAAGTCTACATAAAATAAAGCTAGCAGGGAATAGGGGAGCCACTTCCACAAAACTGCCTCTCTTCAAATACTCTGGACTCTTCTCCAGCCATCACTTCTGCTGGGGTCCCTTGTTTGTCGGCCTCTTTGGTGCAGACTTTGTTCTTGGTGTGCAGCCATAATTCAGAAATGGAGCAGTCACTTTGCGTGCAGGGATAGACCAAGGGCCAATCTCGATCCCATGGATATCTGACAGCAAGCTGGGAAAGACCCTTGCCTGAGACCTTGGACAGCAATTATCAGTCAGAGCAGTCGAAGTGGAACCAGAAGGCCAGGGGTCTGACTGGATAGAAGGCTGCTCTTTGGTTTTCTTTTGAGAATACTGCAAAATTAAAGGAGGGGCATAGGAGGATATGTAGGAAATGCCATGTGCTCAAAATACCTTGTCTGCAGCATTTCAGAAATCTGTCCAGTGGCACCTTGAGGCTGGACGTCACAATGAGTCCTGTATTATTCATTTGACCAATTATAGCCTAAGAGAGTCACTTGCAACCCTCCAGATGTTGTGGGACTACAACTTCTACCGACCCTGATCATTGGTCATATTGGTAGGGGCTGACAGGAGCTGTAATCCAACATCCTCTGTAGCCGCAGGCTCATGGACTGTTTTTCAAAAGTGGACGGATGGTCAGTGTGGCACAGCAGTCAGGCAAGCGCAGGTCTCAAAGCCCTGCTCAGTCGTGCAGTTTATGGGGTGACTGCACACCAGACAGTCTCCCAACCCAGCACAGGTTTGCTGCAAGGATGAAGAGGGAGGAGTGGAGAAGAACCACCTGCTGAGCTCCTTGGGAGAAGGGTGGAGTAAAAACATCATCAAGTCCTCAAAACAGAGAGGAACAAAACAGAAGGAGGCGAATCACAATAGAAATGCAGAGCACAAGTACAATAAGGGAGCAATTAGCAGCAGCAGCTGAAGAGGGGGAAAACAATAGCTCAAGCAAAAAGGCCACAGAGGCTGGATTCAGACCCTCATCGCTCCCACCCTCCCCATTGTCCTTCCCAGCACTAACCAGGCACCCACGCGATAGAGAGGACATGAACGCCGGGCAGCACAAAGTGCTCCAGGAGCTGGTTGGTGTTCTGGGCATCAAAGAGAGTCACTTCGCTCACAGAGTGGGTCCCCGCGGCCACCCACAGCTGAGAGCTGCCTGTGAAGTCTTGACAAGAGGTGCCCTGCAGGGTTGAGAGAAGCGAGGGATTGGCAAGACGACTGGGCTTTAAGAAAGCTTCCCCCCTCTATTTTATTCCCACGCACATAACCTCCATTCTGAACCAGCCACTACAAGCGGCTGTTTTTCTCATTGCTTAAGCTGCTCAAGTCCACACCCTCACTTAAAACTTTCCAGGCCGCCTGGCAAGGAAAGTGACACAATTGGAAAAGTTCTTGTTCTTCTTCCCCACTTCCTCCCACAACACCTTTACACACAGATCGACCCATGCAACTAAGCACATTAAACATCTTTGTGCAGTGGTGACCGCCGTGGACTTGCATCCGTGAGGCCAGAGGAAAGAGGCTGAAAAGGTTCCCTGCAGAACCTCAAGCAGCAACTACTATTGGATTCCCAAGATAAACATGACAGAAACACAAAGACAATAAAATGAAAAAGCAACTGCTCAGCAAAGCCTCCAAAAGCAACATGCCACAAGATATAAAATGTAATAATGCAACCAGAAGTATTAAGTAAAATGGAAAAATAGAATCGTAGGAAAACTAAACACTGAGAACAATCTGATAAAATTCTGGAAAAACACTCCAGAGGGATAAAACACTCCAAATGGAAGACCAACCTTACTAAGATCTTTCTTAACCTTAAAAAAAAGCTGGACAAAAACTGAAAAAAATAGGGGAAGGAACACTAAAATCTGGCTGCAAAAACCAGTACTTACTGTCTTGAGTGCTTCTTGGAACTGAGGCCTGACTGACGCTGCAGCGCACCAGAGCTGCAAGGGGAGACACAAATACAGTCGTGAGATGAGCCCAGACCTGTGTTTGGAGAGGCTGGCATGTGGGACTATCCACTCTCTACCCCACCTGTCGTCAGAAGACCCTGGTGTGCCAGTTCCCAAACTGGGACACTCGAGCACACAAGTGTTCCACAAGCGAGCTGCGAGGCTGCCACGTCAATGAACGTTTCCCCGCTTTGACTTTGCCCCCTTCCGCTTGCCTTCATCGGGCCTGGTCATTCCTGTGGGTCATTCGCAGTCAGTGCAGACACGTGACAGATCGGCTGTCCCCACCACTGCAGGAAGCTGCCCGTGACTTCTCTGCACGAGTCACTGCTTCTAGGCTTTACTCCTACGCCTTCTAAAGCAAAATCCTTTTGCCTTCAGTTCATGGCAGTGGATTTCATCAGGTGTGCCCCAAAGTTTAATGGTGGGATGCAGGGAAGCAAAAGCATCTGCCAGCATCCGGTTTTTGGAGACATGCTGTTTCACTACCTTGGTACTGGGGTCCTTCTGGTCCAGCATCCGTAGCTGCATGAGCACAGGTACATCAGCGCCCCCTGAAGGTGGATCTTGGCCCTGCAGTGGAAATAGAACTACATTTTAACACAGAGAAGACTTATCTTGAAGGAATGGAGCTCACTATTTATTCAGACTAGAGTCTGATGCGTGCTTACATAGAAAGAAGTCCTACCAGTCTCCAATGTGCCATGTTGGCTGGGAATGCTGGGAGGGTACAGAACTTCTATTCTGAATAAACATGCATAAAACTGCACCCTTATATGTTAAATTTAGGCTCCATCCTTCTACCAAGCATGGTACTCAACAGTAAAATGCAAAGAGAATTGTGATTAAAATATACAAATAAGTCAGGAACACAATTAAAAGCATAGCAATAGGAAGCACCAAAACAGTTAAATGTAAATACCAATGTATTTTGCTGTTGGAAGAAGGACAACAAAGATACTCCTTTGGCAAGGAGTTCCACAGCCTGGAACCAGCCACCAAGAAGCCCCTCCCTTTGTTCCCACCAAATATGCCTCCTGTGGTGATGGGACCAAGAGAAGAACCTCCCCTAACCCTAATTCTGCCTTAAAACATGCAGTGGTCCTATGAAAAAGGCAATCTTTCTAGCCTATGGTGGAAGAAAGCATGTGCAGCCTGTCTGAGGCACTGCCATTCTACTCAAAGATTTTAATTTAGGTGGCCTGCTTTTCAACATGGATGTTCCCAGTTAATCATCAAATGAGGGGAAGTCTCTTGTAGTATCAGATGTCATAAAATGCAACCGCAGGTCAACATGTATGCATTATTCCTTTATCTCCATGGTGATAAAATCAATTGACGAGGACTAGTTCCTTGGCCTGGAATGTATTTTGTCAAATTAGTGAGACACATGAGACCCTGGTAAATATGCAAGAAGGCTCACCTGGAGCGCAGGTGGCTGGCTCCACCCATGGATCTGTGCCCTGCCATGTTCCTGCCAGATGTGCGAGCGAATCTCGCGGTACAGCTCTCGACGCTTCTGCTGTGGCGAACTGTCAGCCCTGCAGGTACACGAGACAGTGAGTAGGAGGAGGCAGGCAGCCTCTAATGAAAATCCTGCAGTTATGACAGTTAAACTATACTTATTTCTGGAAGGTTTGCCCAGATGGGGCTGCCTGCAATTGCTGTACAATGCAGACTTCTGCAGAGCCGCTGCTGGTGGTGCTAGTAAAATCAAAGCGGGGGTGTGTGTGTGTGTGTGTGTGTGTGAAGGGGATCCCTCTGTTATCATCAGTTGCAGAGGAGAGACAGAAAGTGGCTCTCTTAGGAGAACAGCAGCTGCACACTCGTCCAGTGCTTGCCTCAGCTCCTTTAAGTACCGCACCTGTGCAGCTGGCTCTTGTCTCAGGTGAAGAACAAGAACCAGATGCAAAGCACATTCTCCCCATGCCTGTGAGTGCTGGACTAATGCACAGGCTGCTCTCCTTCAGGGAACTCCCCTTGTTCTCTTCAGCCACAGACAGCTTGACCCCTTGGGCAGCTTGGAGGAAGCAGCAGGGATGAGAGGCTGTGGGTGGAATAACACCCACTTGGCTCTGCACACAACCGAACTCACACTGCTCTCATTCTTGGAGTTGTCTCCAATCTCAGGTCAGGGGTGACCTCCAAATGGATTTCCTCCAGGGGGTGGGGTTTGGAAACTGGAGTCTGGGATGCCCCCCTGGCTGGAGGCTCTACACCCCTGGCCTAACATCTGCAGGAGAACTCTGTGTAAAGGGGCATCATTTTATGCAGGCGGAGTTCATTGCTGTGGCAGAGAGTGTGTGTTGTGCAGGCCAAGGCCGTGGAATAGGTCCCTGGCATCTCCAATTAGAAAGAAGGGCAGGGAAAGGTCTCTAGGAAGGACCCTGGACAGCTGTCCCTGATTAGACCAGGCAAGACAGGCCAGGCAACCCAACAGCCTGACTTGGTCGAAGGCAGCAGTGTCCCATCCAGAAGAAGCGGTGGTGCTGGGAATCAAGAGGCCGGCTTCCGCACCTTCCTGTTTGCACATCCCTTCTTGCAAGGTGTTGCTGTCGCTGCACAACTTACGTCGTGCCAGGCGAGGTAGCTCGGGGGATGTATCTCAGTGCTGGAGACACCTGCCCTCCATTCCTCCCCAACTCGCCACGGCCGGTGGGACTAGATCGAGCCTTCCCTGGCGGCAGCGGAGAGGCCGGGGATCTCTCTGGAGAATCGGAGGGGCTGAATAGGCGATCAAAGCTGCAAGGAAGGAAAGCCAATGTGGTTAAAGGGAAACTAGTGGGAGGGCACAGGGAGCATCCTTAGCACCCTCTTCTAAAATAAATAAATAAATAGATAGATAGATAGATAGATAGATAGATAAATAAAGCACAGTTTGATATCAAAGAAACACCTTGCACCTTGAACAGCAGAACTCAGTTTCTGCACCTTGAACAGCAGAACTGCGTCTCCCCAGCTCTACCACACAGATAGAAATCTTCACCCAGCCACCTGCTTCTGAAATTTCCCTAGGCCAGCCTTCCCCAATCTAGTGCCCTCTGGATGCTTGGACTACAACTCCCAACGTTCCTAACCGTCAGGGCAAAAAAAACCAAGCATGCACTTGAAACAATGAGAGTTATTGTTTGACACATTTCGAGGGCATCAGGCTGGGGGAAAGGCAGCATTAGGCCTGCTTTCTCACATACTTTCAAGCCAGTCTGTGTGCTCAGCAGGTCTAGAAACTTGCTTTCTTTCAAAAGAAAGGGGAAAAGAGAGAGATTTGCAGAATGCCATTTTGTCTGCCCAATACTAGATTCTGCATTTGCACACCATGGCAGAATCGTAGCGTATCCACACCCATAGCTAGAGAGGCCGATCTTAAGACGACACCCACATTTTCCAGAAAGATGATTTTTTCATCTGAACCGCCTGTTCCTCCCGTGAAGCCCTGAAAAGAGATAAACAATTATTTAGGCGACTGTCCAGGGACTCCTCTTCCACCTCTTCTCATTTTAAGGGCTACTAGTCCCCAAGGCTGAAAGTGGGGAAACAAGACAACCAAAACCGTATATATGTGTGTGGGGGGAAGGGGGAGTTTCTAAGTCACTGTTAAAACACAGAGCAACATTTAACTAGCTCTTCTGTCTCTTATAGCGGTTATGAACATGTGCATAAGAAAGTCTATGTCACATTTGGTCCTCTTAGTAACTTTACTGAATTTCAGACTCTGAGTAAGAGGTGAACACAACCCCCAGAGGCTTGAATCAGAATAAGGGACTATTTTTTAAAAACCACACAATATGATTAAGAACTCTTGGCATGCCCCAGCCAGCTGTGTCTGTGCTACCAGCAACAACTGTGTTGTGTGAACAGCCCCTGTGAATAACACAACTGCTTCACTGCCCCCTGACCCCACCACTTCTCATCTTTCCTGCTCCACCTACCCCATGGGTAACTCAGTTAGACCCACAACTCAGGAGAACATGTCCTGCATCTGATGAAGTGGACTGGCAGTCCACCAAAGCCCATGCCAGAAAAACTGAGTTTTTAAGGTGCGACGGGAACCTTTGTTGTCTTTGCTGCAACAGACTAACACAGCTTCCCCTCTGTGGTTCAGAATCCCCTCCTCCGGAATATGAACTTCAGTGACTTGCAATCCTCACCTCCAACACAATGCCAACCTTAAGACGCCCACAGACCTCCCAAGTGCTCCCAGCTGCTGCAGGAGGGCTGCCAGTTTTGCTCACCCCGGGGGCCATCTAGGAGGGCACAGGTCATAACGTGGAGTGGGAAGAGGAGACATCTCCTTGCCTCCTGTGAATCCAGCGCTGGCCGCATCAGCCTGAGTGCCACCAACCTTAGGAGCTCGGTGCGTCGAACGGCCTCCTGCAACTCCATCAGCCTCTCCTTATACAGGTTGCGCTCCATCACCACACGCGCCATCTCAGCCCGGGTGAACCGATGGGGCCGAGACAAGCCCCCTTCAGCCTGTGGATGAAGAAGGCAATCCTGCCTCACCAGGGCACAAACATGCTTCCCTCAGGAGGGCCCAAACTTCTGACTCTCAAAGCTGTCCTGACCAGAGCCTGCAAACCTGGGCTGCTGACCCTTTGGCCCCCAGGCCAATTTTGGCCTGTCTGGGGTCTTGGTCTGGACTGGACCCACACTCTGCCACAACCACCAGTCATCTGGTGCATTTTGCTGCCATTCCGAAATACTGAGATGCTTCTCCTAAGGCTGGGTTGCTGGAAGGAAGTGCTTTATGCTACAATATACAGCTTACAATTTGACCTCACACCTTCTGTCTAGAATGTGGCCCATAAGAGCTTCCCCAAATTCACCTTTGGACTGAAAGAATGAGCTGCTGTTGCTGCATGCGCCCCCCCCCCCGCCCCCTGCCCTCCAGCCTCCACAGAACCCAAACTGTCTCCTACAAGTCCCAGCAGAGAGCACTCTGGTTACCTCCCCATCTTCACTCGAACGTCTCGTTTCCTCAAACTCCTGCCGGACCCTGGAATTAGAGGGATGAGTGGATGAGATGTGTGCTCACATAATGAAGCTGGAATAATTAAAGGTTGGAGTCCCAGGAAGGGTGGGTTCTGTCTTTCCACTGAACTAGTAAATGCTCGCATAATGTGATCATCGGCCGAATGTACACACAGTGGGAGACAATATAGGAATGTTTAAAAATAGTGACAATAGTTCTTCAAGAACTCTAGGATGGATACTATCTGGACCAGGTGACTTGTTGACTTTCAGTTTGTCAGTAAGGTTGAGAATTTCATCTTTGGTCCCTGCTATCTGCCCTAATTTCTCAGACTCCCTTCCAGAATACAAAGCTCAGGGACAGATATCTGCTCTTCATCCTCTGTTGTGAAGACTGACAAAAAGAATTCATTCGGCTTTTCTGCAATCTCCTCCTTAGTGCTCTTTAATTTCATTATTATCCAGTGGCCTAAATGCTTCGTTAGCCACTTTCTTTCTTTGATACAATTAAAGAATTCTTTATGGTTAACCTTAGCAATGTGCTCCTCAAACTGTTTCTTGGCCTCTCAGATGGTCTGCTTGCATCTCCCTTGTGCAAGCTTGCGGTCCCGTTTATTCTTTTCATTTGCCCAAGACTTCCATTTTTCAAGAAAGCTTTCCTCTCCCTCGTAGCTTCCTTGGCTGTGCATTTGCCATGTTGGCAAGTTCCTGGACTTTGTGCTACCTCTTCTCACTTATGGCATGCATATTATCTGTGCCTCTATTATAGTGTGTTGAATAATCCCCAAGTGCTTTAAAACAATTTAATCTTCTTGATTCCTCTCTTCAGCTTCTTCTTTACCAGTTCTGAGAAATTTTGAGAAATTCCTCTTTTGAAATCAAATGCAACGGTGTTCGACTTCTTTGGCACTCTTCCACCTAACTGGAAGACTATTAAATCTAATACCAGCGTGGCCACTGTTACCTAATGACTCAACAGCATTTATATCTTGTGCTGCTTCCTGGACAACCCTGCCTGGGACTACATCCGGGATGGCCTCCCCTCTGGTTGGCTCCATGAGCAACTGCTCTAGGGCGCAGCCTGTTATGACACGGAGAAATTTAACTCCTCTCTCAGAACTGGAGCATGCATTTCTCCCATCAATGTGTGGAATTCACAGCTTCACAGAACAGCTGGGTCAGAAGGGGCCAGGAAGGCCGTCAAGTCCCAACTCCCTGCTAGTGCAGGACAGCAGTTACACTATCCCAAGCAGGTAACTGCCCGATTGCTTCCTGAATGCATCTAGTGTGGGACAGCACACAACCTCTCTTGGCAGCTGGTTCCACAGTCTTACTGGTGTATTCAAGGTGAGGTCCGGCTAATGCAGAATACTTCTCTATTTATGCCTCCCAGAATAGTATTTCTCTTTTTTGTGGCTGCACCACACTGCTAGCTCATATTTAGCTTGTTGTCTACAACAGCTCCAAGGTCTTTTTCTTTGTCAGTGCTGTTGAGCCAAGTATTCCCCATCTGATATCGATGCAGCTGATTTTTTGCCTAGGTGGAGAACCTGGCATCTCTCCCTGCTGAATTTCATTCTGTTGTTTTCTGCCAGCATTCAAGCTTTCTAGGTCTCTCTGGATCTTCTTTTTGTCTTCCAGGGTGTTAGCTATTCCACCTAGTTTAGTATCATCTGCAAATTTAATCATCTTTCCCTGGATTTTCTTGTCAAGGTCATTAACACAGATGTTGAAGAGTACTGGTCCCAGGACTGAGCCCTGTAGTAACCCACTAGCGACTTTTCTCCAGGTTGAGATGCTACCACTGATGGTCACTCTCTTGACCTATTTTGAAGACAGTTGTGGATCCCCCTAGTAGACCAGACCTCACCTATATGAGGCTTTCAGTTAGAGACAGGCAGTATGGTACTGTGATGGGATCACTTACCGAATAAGTTCCAACTCAGCCTCCTTCAGCTGGGCTTGGCAACGCGACAGGGCTGCCAACGTTCCTTCACGCTCCATCCGAAGCGATTCGCGCTCTTCGCTGAGCTCCTCCACACGGGCAATAAGGTGGCGGCGAGCAGTGTCCAGAGTGATCCTGGAGATGGGACAGCAAAAGACAGACGGCTCTAAACCAGGGACAGGCTGCATGGCTCAGGAGGGCGGGGGGGTCTGACCCGACTGAGAGGCAGGCCCGCCACCAGTGATAGGATTCATGGTTCTTTCACTGCCTCCTAGGTAGACTGCTCCTGACAAAGGCATATCAGATTTCCTTCCAGGGACTCCACCTCTTGTCATTTTTTAATGAAAGGGTTCATTCTTACCGTGCCTCTTGCAGTCGAGTGTTTTCTGCCATCAGGGTTTCTAAGGGATCACCTGCAAAGATGGTCAGACATAGACATCAGAGAACTGCTAGGGCACAGGTATGAAACCAGATTCACCCGAAGGTGGAGTTTGCCCAACACTGGCCCATTAACCCACGGTGTGTTGCACTGCTCTAGGGCTTGTTTGGCAGGATCAAACAAACTGCTTTGTTGTCTCAGTCCCTTCCAGTTGGACCTGTTTCCTCCGTTTCCCAAACACATCTCTGGAGCTACAGTACTGGCACCAGAAAGGATGGTCTGTTTCACTGTTCTTCCTGTTGCTTGTGTACCCTGGTGAAACAACCCATGAGCTACTCACAGTTTTGGGATTCATGTGTAATAACAATCCATGGTTTAAACAACCCAGTGTTCAAAGTCAACAACAAACAATGGGCTCTCTTTCTAGGTTGTTTGTGGTGACTAAACCAGGGTTTGTTACCATAATCATCACGAGAACAAAATTCAACAGTGCTTATGAATCAGAGTGTTACATGTGAATCAGAGAGCCAGTTTGTCTGGGAGTGGCACTTGCTGGATGAGAATGCAGTGTGGGAGAGGACTCCTGGGTTATGTGGAGGAATATGTCCCAGTGGGGCAGGGGGGAACTGATGTAGAAGGAGGAAGAAGGTGGAGCTTACTTACTCTGTAAATCTGCACCGTTGTCCATATCACTGAGGAGTTCAGGGCTGAGGCCTGAGACCTCGGCGAAAAGGGAGACCGTGTTGCGCTCGAGGGTGGTACTCAGGGGGCTGAGAGACAGACAGACAGACAAATAGACAGAGTACCCACCCGCCCCCATCCCGGCAACAACACACATCCACATCCAACACCACAATAGACAGAAACCAATGAACAGTAGGTGGGGGTGGTTTGTGGATCTTTTGAGGAGCAAATGAACACAGAAGCATCTTCCTCAAAATATCATCCTCCTTCTCCATCCTGTGTCTACACTGCTTTCAAAACAGCAGCTGCAGAAGGAGGTATGGGGTGGGGGGAATGAATCTGTCTGTCTGGCCATCAAACTCTATGATATGTGTGGTCCTCCAAAGCAGCAAGTAGGATGGCTAGAAGAAGTAAGTTTACTCAAATGAGAGCACCAGCCAGGTGGACACAGAAGAAACACTGGAGGATAAGGAGATGGTATGGGCATGCTGAGTTTAAGGGAGATGGGAAGGGAATGCCTAGCCCAGCTTCCCCAACACAGAGCCCTCCAGATGTGTTGGTCTACAGCTCCCAGAGTCCTGCAGACAAAGCTGCACCATCATTCATATGACTGAACTCCCCAGTGATAGGTGTGATGGTGCAGATTGCAGGGAAGGCTGGCCCAGCTGTTCCCTCAACGCACTGGAAGGGTGCGATTCTTCAGCACATGCCAATCAGGTTTTCCCAGGAAGTGCTTTGGGTTCAGAAGCTGCACAAGCTCCTCTTACCTGCTTGCTTTCTCTGGGTCGGCTCCCAACTCTGGAGTGGCACTCAGAAGGTCTTCTAAGTTGAAGCCCTGTGACTGAGCAGTGGGGGCTGGAAAACAGGGGGAAATACCATGCACTTGCTGTTTTTATAAGATACTTGGTTCATCTTCTATAACTCTTTGCATTTAATCTATACATGCTATGCCCTGTACCTTCCCAGCACACAGCTACTCCCTGCACAAAGTCCAATTTCTGGCAGATCTAGTCACAAGGGGTGGGAAAGACCTGCATGGGAACCTTGGCCAGAGGACAAAATGCTCAGCTGGGAAGACCAAAGAACCAACTCAATATTGAAATTTATTCTAGAGTAGAAGTGGGTGGTGGTCTCCTCCATACCATCTTTCTCTGGCTGCCCCATTTCTTGCGAAAAGGGGAAAACATTCCTTCCTGCATCTCCCTGGGGTGTCTTCTCTGAGCAAGGAACCTCTTG
Organism: Varanus salvator macromaculatus; assembly: GCA_023646645.1. Classification (NCBI taxonomy): domain Eukaryota; kingdom Metazoa; phylum Chordata; class Lepidosauria; order Squamata; family Varanidae; genus Varanus; species Varanus salvator. The sequence continues at coordinate 3,056,507 of JAIXND010000781.1, forward strand.
AATCTCTGCAGGTTCCTAAGGAAAGATGGGGTGAAAAAATACAGCGGGGAATTAATTCTTCCCTTTCGTTCCCAGCTCTGCCTCTTTCTGGCACCAGGCCTCCCAAATCCATCTTGGCTGCCACTTGCTAAAAGTCTATAAACATCTCCAGGCTCAAGATAAGCACCTTCAGCCCTGAAAAGCCCATGTTACTTACCTGTGGGCATTGAGGTACCTCAGGTGGCCCAGCGTCAGGGGTGTTTGGCAGACACTGAGGTGGCTCCCGGATTGCTGGAAGTTTCAGCCTGCCCAGATGGGGGAAAGGTTACCTTTATTTCTCATTATGACATTTATTATTCTAAAACAGCCATGTCTATAACCATCTACTCCAGCCTCCCCCAACTTGGTGCCCACCAAATGTGCCAGACTGCAACTCCCATATTTTTTGCCCATGCTGGCTGGGAATGATGGGAGTTGTAGTCCAACACATCTGGTGGGCACCAGTTTGGGGAAGGTTCTTGCTTTGACCCATTCAGCAACTTTCAGAAATTGACTTGTGGTTTCATCTCTGTTCTAACTACAGTAAAGCCATCAATGAGATTGACAGATCCAGTTAAAACAGACTAACTATTATACAGGGAAATTAAAAGAACACTACTACCATGTGATTAAAGAGACCCAGAGACAGTCAGCCTATACTGCTATTAAAGAAGCAGGAGAACAGGACAGCTGCTATCGGGTATCTTTGTTAAAAAGCCAATAAAGAAGATGCCAGACAGTTTGGAGGGGAGAGGAAATTCCATAACCAGGATACCACCTTGAAAAATGGACCTCTATTGGCCTGGCAGTCACCTGACCTCTGTAGGCAAGCGGAGAAATCCCCCCCCCCCTTCTTCCTCTCATCTCTACCAAGTCATCTGTGAAGCAACTTGTGTTTATTGCTCCTGTGCACAAGCAGAATTCAACTCCTTCCCCACCTCAAATAACTATTGTGTCATGGATCTGACTCAGTTTCTAAGCCTGATGACAGGGCTTGTCTCTCTTTTCTCTCTCTCTCTCTTTTTAGAGCTGTTTGGGGAAAGAATAATTGTTCAAAAAGTGGGATAAAAAAGCAGAAAATCAGGTAGGCAGATTCAGTAGGATCATTGGAGGAGGGGGGATCATTTTTGCCCTGATATTCCCTTTCCCACTCTGTAGGCCTCACACTACAAGTGCCGGAAAAAGGTGTGTGTGTAGAAATTCATCTGTGACAGTTACAGCTAATTCTGACTTTCTCTGCACTGTGTGACCATTATAAAATATCCTCATCAGTGTTTGTTAACCAGATGTAGGGGTGGCACATCTGGCCCGTGGGTTGTGTATTGCCTATGCCTGATGTCAGAAGCAATTATTAATACATATTGAAATAAAAGTGCCACTCTAGGGAGTTGCTAAGCAACTGGGGCAGCGTTCCATCCATTTCTGCAATAAGCTTGCTGAGGCAGAGCGGGAGGCCCAGCAGTTGCTCGGCAACCACAAAGGTCTTCCTCTGCCCGCCCCCCCCCCCCCCCCGGCCTCATGGAATGGGTGAAAGCAGCCTGCAGCAGAATGGCTGTTGGGATGCGAAGCGCTGCTCCACCGCCTCAGTGACTTGGGCCTGAAATAGGCCTCTTGTTAAACGGCAGTGAGGTGGGGGGGCCATCTTGCTTCGTGGCAGCACAGCGCCCCCTTCTGAACACCTCCCCTCCATGCCCAGTTTTCCCTTCCAAACCTTTTTGCCTCTGCAGATGGAGAGCCAGCTTGCCCCACAGCAGCTGAAGCCGCCTTTTGCAATTTCAGCTCCTTGTAGCTCTGCAGTACCTGCCGCGAACAGAGGAGCAGTAAGAATGTGGAAGGACAAAGTGGTGGGAAGAAGCAAGGAGCCGGCCAGGAAAGGCTGCTACTGGGCCAAGGTACCTTAGTGTGGCTCTGGCCGAGCGTCGAGAGCTCCTTCAGCAGTGAAGATTTTTGTTCTTCCAGGCTGGCCACTGTGAACAGGTGAGAGCAGGAGAGAAAATGGGGGTGTTATTTGCATTTCTTCATCTGGACAGCCGTCTGAGTGGGAGGGTGTAACGCGGTGTCCTGCAATGGCAGGGGGTTGGACTCAATGGCCTTCATGGCCCCTTCCAGCTCCACTATTCTATGATTCTATGATCTGCGCCAGTTCCAAAATAGTGTTTTTACGCCGCATCCCACTAAGGCACAGCATTTTGGCACAGCACATGCCAGCAGCCATTTTGAATACTCCGTTCTTGGCAGGTGATTGCCATTGTTCGTCATGTGATCCAAATGTGGGTGGCAGGGATTCTTCATGGCTTGAACAACCTTCAAATACTCCAGTATTTGCTGGACCGTAATTCAAAATGACTGCCGACACATAACACAACCCGCATAAAGAAGCCACAGCAAGTTCCAGTGATTGTGCAAACCTGGTCTTTATGTTATGAGGTTGAAGCAGGCACTCCTTTACTAAGTCACCAAGGAGTAAGCCCCACTGAATTAAGTGGAGCTTACGTTTAAGACTTGTGTAAGATTGCATTGCAAGAGTTTTCATTTTGTAGGAGTATCAAGAATGCCTTTGCTAGGGGAAACTCTTTTTAGGAGGGAAAAATCTTTCTCTCTTCAAGAAAGGGAGAAGAGAAGAGAAGAGAGAAGAGAAGAGAAGAGAAGAGAAGAGAAGAGAAGAGAAGAGAAGAGAAGAGAAGAGAAGCAGCCTGGGCTGATTAAAAAAAACCCCTCAAAAACCCCTCCAGAGTTGAATAGAAAATTCTTTTTTATGGGGGTAAATGACTAGAAGTATAATTGTTGCATTGCATTTATATCTCACCCTTTTCTCCCTTTATGAAGAACTCAAGTTAGTTTACTTTCGTCTTCACAGGAAGAACCAAGTGAGGAAGGCTGGGCTGAGATTTTTTAACTGGCCCCGTAAGCTTCATGACTGAGGGTGGGTTAGGAGCAGATTCCCAGTCGAACACTCTGATCACAACACCACACAAGCTTTTAGCCAGTGCAGATATAAAAGTATAAAAGCCATCAAAAGTCTATAAAATATAAAAAATGAAATGGCAGCAGTGGGGGAAGAGGCGGAGGAGCAAATCAGTGACTGGGATGACAGCAAGAGACGCTAAACATTTGTCTAGGGCTGAGCCCTTGGCAGCCAGGGACTAACTGAGCCAAAGGACGACAACATTGGCTCAGATCAGAACAAGATACAATGTTGTGTTTGGACTGCACAAGTCGTGTCTGCTAGCATGAGGGCAAAATCCAGCACAAGTTAATTACAACTGAGACCCACTGAACGGAACGGAACAAGATATGCCACTTGGTATGTGTGTTTGCATGGAAGTCAGTGCTTCTCAGTTCGGTAGCGTTAAACGCCTGTACAAAGGGTGCAAGGCTTCACAGCTTTAATCTTACCTTTCCTGCTGATTTCAACTCAACTTAGTTGTGACTGGCTTTTGCTGAAGTGGACAGGAGCCCCACTCCCCCCCCCCCAACATCTCCTTGGAATCAAGTGCCACTGAATTCTATGGGACTTACGCCCAGGTAAATGTTCATGTTGGACTGTAGCCCCCACATCACAGAGAGATCATCTGGGTACCATTCGCCATCAAAAATGTGCCTACCACAATGGCTAGGGACGATGAGGGTTGCAGTCCAACAAATCCAGAGGGCAGCAGGTTAGGGGAGACTAGTTTAATCCCGTTTGCAAACCATCTAATTCCTCAGTGGCTACCACCACATCTGGTAGCAGCAAACCGCATGATTCAATTACGTATTATGTGAAGCATTCTCTTCTCTACCCTGTGTATTTATTAATATTATTTAGAGACTGCCTTATGGTCGGAGGCCCTCACCTCTTGTCCATCAATTTAGCTGGAGGATTCCAAATTTTCGTGTCATAGGAGAGGAAAAAGAATGAAAGAAAACTAAACCCTATCACCTACTTTCTCTTGCATACATTCTATAGACTTCTACCATATCCCCTTCTAATTGTCTTCTTCCTGAATACAGTAGGCCTAACTGAGTATCTCCAACTGGAACTCTGTAAATATCAATACACAAGCACAAACATGAAAACAGATTATTTAGACTGCAAAGAGCTCAAAAGTTGTATGCAAAAGAGGCTGTGCTGCTCCTTTGCACTTTACTCAGTCCAGACAGAGTGGCCCAGAGAGACTGGCAAACTAGATGGACTGGCATAGCCAGTGCTGGGGAAACAGGGAGGATGCAAGACTGGGCATGTCTGCTAGTGGGACAAGCATGGATGGGTAGCAAGCCGTCCTGCAAGCCAGAGATGGGGAGAGAGAGATCAGCAGGGGGTTCACCGCTTGTATTCATCCAATGCCAGACGATGGCCCAGTTCACATGAAATAGCAACTCAGAGTAAAAACAATAATAGAATCATAAAATAGCGTAGTAGGAAGGTCTACTATTTCAATGGTTTATTGCAAGTGGGGTAAATATGTGCTTCTACATACTACTGTTTGCTCCTGCTGCAAGTATGGACTGGTTAAACAACCGAAGGACATTCAGTTTAGCCCGTGGTTCCAATCCTGCCTTGCCTCTCTCTAACAAGCCAGAGTGCTTGGATCTTACTCTCTTGCTTAGCAACCCCGGGACAACACTTACGGGTTGTTCCACTGCTCCCACTGCAGTATCTTCATTCACTTCATCTCAACAAACCAGGGCTTAAAAAACAAAGAAGCCTGGGTTGTGTCGGCGTGCAAATGGGCCTTTGAGCAGCCAGTTTGCACACCAGCCAGCAACCTTTATCATCCTGCAGGTCCTCCATGCAACATGCAAAGAAGCATGGGATGGGTGTAGACCTGTGCATGCTTAGCCAGAAAAGCAGCCTACATCTCCCAGCATCGGTGGCTGGGCTGCACTGGGAATCAGAGGACTTTTTTGTCTAAACATGCATAGGATTGCACCTTAAAGATCATAGCCTGAAAGTGCTAAATGAGTGCACAAAGGCAATGACCCAGCCGCTCACCCTGATCCGCGTAGCTGCGTGCTTTCCCCTCCAAGGCACGGCTCTGCCCTTCCAGCCGGCTAACCGCCACCAGGTGCGCCTTGTGTTCCTGCTCCATCGTATCCTCCAGCTCCATGAATCGCTGCAGGAAGAGAACCAAGAGTCCAGGCAACTGTTCTTCCCCATTGCACCCGGTCCTAGCATCACTGCCACTTGCAATCCTTCCTTCTGCAGCTTCTTGCCCCAATCCTGCATTGCTTGTCCACAGCACTGCTGTCCCCGGCCCATACCACCCTCTGGCCGTGCTTTGCAGTCCATCTTGCCCCCACTCTGGGTTCCAGTCCACTTTAGCCAGGCAATCACACCCTTGTCACATTATAAATGAAATGGTCCAGGAACGAAAGGATCATTTTCCATGACAGGAAGGACCTGGATGTTGTTAGTGCTTTTTGGTTTAGCCAGATGAGGCCTAAATAAAAAGCAACATAACTACCATTCATCTGAAATATTGAGCAGTACAGAAAGAGAAAATAACACCCCCTTTTTCTTTCTTTCTGTACAGCACAAAACAATCCCCTGGAAATGAAAGTGTAAATGAAGATAAGCAGAGTGGAGTCCATCTGTGCCAAATGCCTGTAATATCTGACTCACAACCCCAATTTGCGGATACTTCTCATTAACAGATCATAGGAATAGTTCTGTGGATCAGACCAGAGACCTGCCTTGTCCAACATTCTGTTTACAGAGTGGCCAACCGGATGCTTTAAGGAAAGCCTACAGGAGCACAGCGGAGCCCCTCCTTTTGTGTTCCCCAGCAAAGGGTTCTGGGAGACATACCACCTCTGATACCAGAAGTAGTATGTTGCTGTCAGGACTAGTAGCCATTGACAGCTCTGTTGCTGCTATGTGCCAACAAGTTGCCTCCTCCTCATGCCTGAAAGCTGTGCAAAATGCCCTGTCCAGCTTTATTCAGCCCTTCCAAGGCTGCGGCTTGCATTATGGGTTCAAGCCATCTCATATTTGGTTTTCCCTTTCGTCTTCTACCTTTGACCTTCCCCAGCAGGACCTTCTCAGTGTGTCTTGCCTTCTCATGATGTGTGCAAAGTATGGCAGCCTCAGTTTTGTCCCATTTGCTTGGAGGGAAAGCTCTGGCTGGATTTGATCTACTCGTAGGACCCACTTGCTTGTCTTTCTGCTGGTCCAGGGTATTTGCAAAGCTCTCCTCCTGCACTATGTGTGGAACGCATCCATTTTCCTCCAGTCAGCTTTCTCACTGTCCAGCTTTCACACCCACAGATTGTGATTGCGATTACAATAGTTTGGATCCTATCCTATCCAAATAATTGATAGTGTACCCTCCATGAACCTATCTAGGTCCCTCTTAAAGACAGCCCAATCAGTGGCCTTGGCTGTGCCTAGTGACAGTGATACCACACGTCCAAAGTGTGTTGAATGAAAAGTACTCGCTTCTGTTTATTTTGCATCTCCCACCCTTAGATGATCTTGAGTTCCGGTATAATGCAGGTGAAAAACATCTCTTTATCCACTTTCTCTTCCTCTCACAAAATTTTGTACACTTCTTAGGGTGTTCCCTCTGAGAAGAGGTTGCAACTTAGAAAAAAGGCCATGAGGAATTTTTCTGACCTTTTTGGTTTCCCTTTCTTGAACTTTCTCCAGCTCTATAATATTCATTTTGAGAATCCCATGACTAGAACTGTACACACTATGCCAACTGTGATCACGCTACATATTTCTAGAAAGGCATTATTATAATAACAGTTTTACATTCAGTGGATTTTCTAATAATTTGAAAAATGGAATATCTTTTAGGTCCCACAGCTGCTGCATGTTGGGCTGATGTCTGCACCCCAAGGTCAAAATATTCCCTTTCCGATTAATCACTATCCATTCAGGCCCCATCTGTGTATATAAACATACAATTTTTTGCCACAATGCAGATCACTTGTTTAGACTGGACTGGACCACATTTTCCATTTCTAATCCTCTTTTCCTCCAAATGGAGAATCTTTTTGGAAGTTCCTTTTTTGTTTTAATTACCCCCAATAATCTGGTGTCATCAGCAATCCTGGCCATCTCATGGCTCATCCTTAGGTCCAGATCACTGAGAACAAATTAAAAATCTTCAGTCTCAATACAAATCAGGGGCAGCATTACTAAGGCTGGAGCCCCGAATCTTTCATGTAGTGCTCTGAATGCCCAGAAGACCATCTGCCCCACCATCCTGCTGACCCCCAGGACTTGCTGAATGAAAGGTCCAGGCCCCTAATGAGCTCTCTTGCATTTGATCCCCTCTATTAGCTGGCTTTCTGCCCACATGTGCTTCACCTCCTGCTGCCACCCCTCCTTGAATCTTTCAGCCTGAAGTCAAATGCCCTCCTTTCTCTTTTGGACAAATATGGGCATCATCAAGAGACAGAATCCTTGAAAAACACACACAGAGAGAGTTTAGAACATATGTAAATCAGCATATGCAAATTTGTGCTTTTTTTCTGTCTTGTGGGCCTCAGCCCTGGATCTTTTCAGTACATATTGCAAGACCTGATTCCTACTTCCAACTTTCTGTGTATTAACCAGATATGGATTGGTAAGAAGAGATCTCCTTGTAACCCATGACCATTACGCTTTGCTCAGGAATCTTTGGCGAGGTAACTTTGTCAAACCCATGGAATCAAGACTGTACAGAAATACTGCTGTTTGCCCCTGCTTGCAACATTAGCAGGGAATATTAAATTCTAACTCTGTTGCCAGGATGTTTCCTGGCTCCCCAGAAAACTAGACTAAATCTGCCTGAGAAAAGAACGTGCACTATAATGACACTGAGAGAACAGAAAGTCCCTCTTATCTGTGCTGCTTCTTACCAAAAATCCTACTCAGCACAAAGTCCTGGCCTAGTCAGACATCAGGTTTAATTAACAAGAAGACTGAACGTCAAGGAGAAGGGAAGGGAATAGAGCCCATCACCTGCCAGCACCTTACGATTGGCATGCTAGATTATTCAGGTTACCAGCCAGTGTGGTAAACCCTCTGGCCAAGGAATCCTTCCCTCCTCCATCCTGTCCAGCACCTATTTATTTATGGGTTACATTTATATCCCACTTCTTCCTCCAAGGAGCCAAAGGCAACATACAGGATCCTCCTCCTCTCCATTTAATCCTCCCAACAACCCTCTGAGGTAGGTTAGACTGAGCATCTAACCTAGTGAGTTACCCAGTGAATTGATGGTTGACTGGGGATTTGAACCCAGGTCTCCCCAGTTCTAATTCAACAGTAGTAATTGCTATGCCACTCCAGCTCCATCCAGCACTTGGCTGAGCCTAAATCAATACTGAAAAATTGCAGAGGTGGCAATACAGATTGAACTAAGGTGATACCTACCTCCTCAGCCCGCTTGCGCCCAGCTCTCTCCCGTTCATACTGCTCCAGCAACCGCAGACGGTCATCCCGCAACCGCTCCAGAGCCTGGTCCCTCTCTCGAACCTGCTCACAAGCCCCTTGCAGAGATTCCAGGACAGAGACCAGCTGTGGCAGGAGCCCCGATACTGTTCCAGGCCCATGGGCCCCTACCAGCTTCTCCAGCTCACTATACAAACTGCCAGCCATTACAGATACCAGTTCCTCATAAGGGGCTGGATTTGGATCCCCATAACCTCCAAATGTCTCCTCGAGATCGTCCATTACGAATTGCTCTAACCACTGTACTCTCAGGCCTCCAGCTTCCCTGACACTTTAACCCTCCCGCTCTAACCCACCAGAACTTGGCTTCAGGGGCATGGGCTCTTGTGCTCCCAAGAACCGGAAACTGCCCTACCTTCTTCTGTTCATCCCCTCTTGAGCGAGGCAGGATCCTGATTCCTCCAGTCCCAGAACACACTCCAGAGAACCCCGGATATCTGTGTCCAGCCTCGTTTGCCCTCTCTTCCCTGCTCTAACCACAGAACTTCACTCCCTTCCTTGCTCCAGGCGCAGTCACACCAACGCAGCCTCTTGCTTTAATCACTAGGCCTCACTCCTCCTTCCACCCTGTCCCATAGAGACGGTTCCCTTCCCCGGAACTGTCTTCCCGGCTCCGTGCTCCAACCACTGAACACTCTGGGAACCCGGGGATCCTAGCTCGATCTCCACCCCGCTCCTGGCCCGGGAGGGGAAGATCCTCCAATTTCGGGATCCACTCCTGCCTCCCTCCCTCGTCTCCCCCCTCCCCAAGGTTCAGAGCCCCTTAAGCGACGGTAGCTGCGATCCTAACTTCATGTCACTTTCCAAGAGGAAAGAAAGGCGGAGCCAGAAGCCCACACGTCGACCAATGACACACGAAGAAAGTGCCAAGTGTCCAATGGCGCGCCGCGATGTGCCCCAGTGGCCAATGGGGCGTGGCGGTAGGAGAGTTCCTGCAAAGGGCCGGCTAGAGGGAAGAGAGCGAGGTAGTATTAACTTTCTGCAATCACATGATTCTGCGTCATATGACTTGTGGGCAGCGATAGATGCGTATGTCATGCCCGCTTGGGGTCTTCTTGTTGGACCCCTTAGTCATGTTTCCCACCCTGTTTATAATGAACTTTTCTTTCAGAGCCACTTGTTGCTATAAAAGTTTAAAGTTGTGGACCAGCATGGCTTTTACTATCTTCAAAATCTACTTGTTGCTGCACTGATTCCAGAGCATAACATCTGGAGGTTCATAGGTTCTTCACTCGTGCGCTGCTCCAGTTTTGTAAAGGGTTAGCTATTTGAAAAATCTCATTAAAAATATAAAAACTGATTGAAAATGAAACATGGTGGAAAGAAAATAATGTGCTTTACCGCAGAGCTAATATTGCTAATGACGTAACTCTGTAAAGTTTTTTGCATTTTGTTTATTTTTTGTTATGAGACTAGGAAAAAAGTCTGTACATTTTGAAGCCATGGTGAAAAAAAAAATCCCTGGAAATAAATAGAATTTCTTTTTAAACCCATAAAATGTGTTTTGCTAATTTTCTTATTACTGCCAAGATTTCCTTACTAAGTACATGAAATATACACAGCACATAAAGACCTAGTTGGTGCATGACAACAACCCAGATTATGGGTTGAGCTCGGGTTAAATCATTGCTTGTCACAGAATCATCAGTTGTCATAGAATCCATTGTCATGTGCAAACTCTGTACTATGGTTTAACTATGGGTTGTTAACCACAAACAACTGAGAGTTCACAACCAAGTAACAAACCATGTGTGCTCTCCCTGGGTTCTTTGTAGCTAAAACTTCTAGCTAAACTGTAATGCAGTGTTCATACATAACAATTCAACAACAACCCATACTCAAACCCACATCCTGCATTGGTCTCATGTGTGATCCAAGTCAAGCCGTATTGTTCACTAACTAGATTTAAAAGTCAAAATGCCACATGTTGCAATTACAAATATTGCTCCCATCATTAAGGTACCAAAGTTACCTCACTTTTCACCAGTTGAGAAAATGGGGGGGGGGGAGACCCTTTAAACCAGAAATTATCCACACAGCCATAAGCCAAAGGAAATTTATTTGGACTTCAAAATCTCCATACCTTGTATTAGTAAGAATTAGAAAATATAAAACAACCTCTGCAAACCCATCAGGCAACGGAAGGATGAAATACTCATGGATAGCCTGACCCTTCATAAATGTATCTGATCCAGACAGTCTAAGCTGATGGCTTTTGTCACATCTTCTGGTAGCAAATTCCATAGCTTAACAATGTGCTTTATGAAAAAATGCTTCCTTTTATGTATTCTGAATTTCCCATTATCATGAAAGAGGAATATAAATACAATAACAACAAGTAATGGAGAAGAGACAAGTCAATGAACGGACTAAAAAGGCACCACAGCTAAAAAACATTGTTCAGTTGTTTGGGGTACAATTCTATGTATATTTAGATAGTAAAAAGCCCTACCAACTCCCAGCATTCCCCAGAAAGGTAAGAGGTCTTATTTTTTTTATTTTTTTAAATTTACATGCCACTGAATAATTTGTCAGGACTCTCTGAACGGAAAAAAAAATAACGAAGTACAAGACAATATTGCAATTCCTAGTTAAAGGATGAAAAAAACTGCTGGTAGTAGGAATGAGATCTTAAACACATGTAGGATTTATACCCATTGAAAAGAAAAATGGAAACAGGGGAGGAAATGCAGTATCCAGAAGGCCCAATAATCAAGAAGAGAAGATTGCAGGCCGGCTAGAATGGGTTGAACTACAACTCCCATGATGTCTGGGAATGGCAGGAGTTACATTTGAACATATCTGGAGGGCACCAAGTTGGGGAAGGCTGACCAGGTGAATCTATGTCTGAGGTGGGACTTGAACTCCATTCCAAATGTCCAATCCTGGTCCAGTCAGGTCCACAAGCCACTCTGGTGTACATTGTTTTAAAGAACTCATTCCTTCATTTGACTTAAGTTTTGTCTCCAAAAGTGTGCAAGCTTTTGAGTTAGATAGAGACTTTCTTTAGTCTTAATGGAAAACATGCTAATTCCACCTAGAAGAATAAGAACACTTCTTTAAAATGCAAATAATTTTGCTTCCTCCAGATGTCTCATTCAAAGCACTTCCTACTTCAAAAAGCTGCAGAGATTAGAGTAATATGTGTTAGAATATGTTTGACTTTTTTTGGCAACTGCAATTTCCCTCCGGAGTTGTACTGAAAGTATCAAAATTATACTCCATGGAAATCACAGCCATTTGGAGATGGGTAAGTTGGGATATTTAACTGTGGGATCAGAGGATACAAATATCTGTTTCACACGTTACAGGAAATTTATTGCTGCCATTTCACCATGGGTGTTTCCTAGTCATGCAGCTCTGCTAATGCTGAGATGACAGGCTCCTACCAAGCAGGCAGATCCTATGAGGGGCCCCCACAGAAGTGACACACCTCCCTGGGACCTGCAGCATCCCTGATGGAGGGGATTTGCAAATGTTCCATTGCTGTCGTGTGATGATGATGCTCAAACACTACCTCAGCTGTCTTGCCACGCAAGTATAGCGTGAACTGGACTTCTGTGGCTTGACCATGCAGCTTAAGCCCACTGTAGCTCCACTTTGAATAATTGCAGAGAGAAGCAAGGGGTGGATGGCAGCACATGTTCAGAGGCTAAATTTGGCCATCTTTGCAAGGATGGGCAACTTGTAGCCCTCCAGAAGTTTTGACCTACATTTCCCATCAGCCCTCGCCATTGTAGACAATGGTGAGGGTTCATGGGAATTATCAGCCAAAACATCTGGAGGGCCACAAGTTGTCCACCAGTGGTTTGGATGCAATACATGGGGAGCATTTATGGGACATGCCCTCAAACTCAGATCAAAGGACAGAAATGGAGGTTCTCTTCCCTCCCATTTCCCTGGTCATTTTTGCATCAAGGATGGTTAGTTCTAGATGTCTTGAACTGCAGCTCTCATCATCCTCAGCCTTGTTGAGTAGAGAGGTGGGAGTTGTACTTCCAATGCATCTGAAGGGCACCCAGTTGAAGAAGGCATTAAGGGATATCTTTCTTACACTAGGGCTGTAAGTTACTTTAGGGGTGGTTAGTCTAGTGAACTTGGATATACTTCTAAGAAAACGCACTTAGAATCAAGCAACCTGTTGTGATGGATCTGTTCAGGCACAGTGGCCAAATTACTCAGTTCCATGCCCAGGATTGTGGAGGGCTCATGTTCCTTACAAAAGCTAAAGACTGTTTTCCAGCTACCTAGCAGGGCATACAGATCAGGGACACTGCTAGTAAGTGCAGCCAACAGAAGAGTTCTACATCCATGAGAGGAAATTTGCAATACACACTTTGGGCAGGGGAGAGGGGAAATATTATTCACCATAATATGCAGTATGAGCCTAAAGTTGGTTGCTCAGAAGTAATTCCCATCGGGTTCATGTGTGTTTAGGAGTGCAGCCTAACAAAGCAAACTTTTAAAACACATTCACACATTCATGCTGAATTCCCGCATAGCAACTTCTGCAAATGTCAGTTGTTAGAGCTGCCAATCCCACACCCCTTCCAAGTGTTGTTCTTGCTCTGGTTGGCTGCCCACATGCAGGACAGCAGGAAGCTTTTTATTACGCCAACATGATCGGACAACATGTACACATCTCTGTGCATGTTCACGTGCCAAAGTTCTTAAGGGTGAGGTTTGTTTTATGACCAGCTCCTTAGACTATGAAGGGAGGGGGAATAAGGGGGCAAGGGAAGTCTCCTGGGTTCTCTGCAAGGGAATCTCTGGTGGTGGGCAAGAGGCTGATGTCTCTAGTAAGGCTAGAAAAGGAGGCCCACCCACCCAGAAGCTTTCTGGATTCTGTGAGGGCAGGGGGAGTTAGGCTGAGTGTGCAACAGGGAGGGGAGGGTGGAATCCAATCCAGGAATCCCAATTAATCTGCGGGTGAGGATTCGGGGCAGCTTAGTGACTGGAAATCCTGGGGTCCTCTGAATGGGTTCAGTAAAGGTTAAATGGGGACTTGGGCGCCAGGAGGGTTCAAAGGGTACGGCGGAGTTAATTCCACCGATACCTGACGTTGGTCCCTCCCCTTCTGAAACTGGTTGGGCAGCTTTCGTGGATCTCCCATCTGCCGGCCGCTCCTTCTTTTGTCCTGGCCCTGGGGAGCCGTCCTTCTTCCCGGTTGCCCTTTCCCCCTGCTTCGCAAGTTAGCTGGATTGGGGTTTGCTTGGCGGTCCAGACCGTGGTGCCCGCTGAGATCGCCCCTTCTTCGCGCGCGCCCGTCGCCGGGTCTTTCGGCCTTCCGACCGTCCGAGACGGTCCCGGCTTGCGCTCACGGTGCCACCCCTCGGAGCAGTCCCGGAGCAGAGCGCTCCCTCTCGCCGACGCACCGCAGCCCCATGGGCGCCCCCGGCCTGGGCCGCTGCCGGCTGCCGTTGGCCTTCGCGCTGCTCATGGACGCGGCGGGCACCGGGGCGCTGCTGACGGGCATCTTCGCCAGGCTGCGGTTGCGGGGCCGGGACTTAGGGGACCTGTTGATCTACTCCGGGGCCGTGCTGGTGTTCCTGAGCCTGCTGGGCTGGATCATGTGGTACACGGGCAACATTGAGATCGCCCCCGAGGAACTGGCGAGGGATTATGGCGCCAAGGGAGGTACGCTGGCCCGGCTCGCCAGGAAGATCACACGGACTTGGTCTCGACGCCAAGGTGGCGGGCTAGCCATGCGGACGGTGTCGAGCAGCCGGGAAGCGGCATAGAGGTAATGCAGCCGTCCCCCGCCCCGCATTGCCCATCCTTCGGACCTCAGAGTTGCTAATTTTTTAAACTCTGCAGCCATTAGCAGCCGGCCGTGGTTCGTGCTGCACATGCATGTTCTGCTGATTTCTGCGCATTGACTTGCCGTTTAAAATGCATTTACAGCAGCCTGCTTTGGGGTTATTGCTGGTCACTTAGTAACCGTAAAGGCCATCTGGACAGTTCTGGTGGACTGTCCCAGCCTCCTGTTTCTTTAACATATTGGGGTGCATGCTTTAAAGTGGATTAGTTGCCCCTTTCGTATTTCCCCTGCCATACTTGCAATCGACAATCAAGAAGTGGATTTTTCCCTTTTTTTTTTCCGACGCACACTTTGGGGGATTCCAGTTGCGCTAGTGATCGTGAGTGTAGACTTCAGTAGTTCCGGTTTCCCCAGCCTGGTGCCTTGCAGAGGTGCTGGACTACAACTACGACTTCCATCATCACCAGTCAGCGGCGGGAGGTAGAGGGAGCCATAATTCAGCGCCACTGAAGGGCGTAGGGTTGAGGAAAGCTGTATTAGTTAGGCTGGCACAAGAACGCAATCCCGGTAGTAGGGTGAATACCGCCCCCCCCCCCCAGTAGTAGGCCATTTTCTTGCTCTTGTGCAATATGCTTTCGGTGCCTGGATTTCCTTTCTTGCACAGAAGGGCTGCCACTAAGCGGTAAAGCACATGCTTTGGATTTAGAAGGTCCCACGTTTGATTCGTGGTCTCGGCAGCAGCCCTGGGAAGGAATAGCCACGGGAAACCCTGGAGAAGGTGCTGCTGAGCCCGATGGACCAAGATTGTGACTCAACATAAGGCAACTTCCCCTGTTCCTTGTCATCCGGCCCATACTAGAGCGTTCTATACTATTTCTATCCTGCCGTTTCAAACCACCACAGCTTCCTCATCTCCTGCCCTAATGGAAAGCCCTGGACTTCCCAGCCTTTTTCTGTCTGGCCTGGGCGCTTAGCTGGGTGCTAGAACATGTGCTTTGCATGCAGAAGTACTTAGGTTTAATCCCCATTCCCTCCAGTTAAAGAGTTTTGCTTAATGAGGTTAGGAAAGATCTCTGCCAGTGAAAGGGAAGGGAATGTTGGGTGGGAATATTCATAATACTTTAAAGAAGTAGATTGTAAGCATATAATGGATGGCCAATGTAAATATTTCAGGCTTCTGTCCAGCCCTGAAGCACTGTGGGTCTATAATGATATTTAAGAGCCTTACTTAAGTTTCTTGTCTCGGTTTTGTGGCAAGGTTGTTTTTCACTGAACAGCCACAAAGGAAGCAAAAACTCAGTCAGGAAAGCTTTCCCATCACTGTGCCTTTTTGCCAAAAGCTGCACCTGTTCACTTTTGTCTTTAAATCTAGAATGGCTATGTACGCTTTTTGTGTGGTTATGTATCACCACAAATGAGGAAGTGTATCATAAGAAAGAAGGAAAGGAAAGAAGGCAGGCAAAACAGGACAGGACAGGACATATATTTACACAAAATGTGGATATCTTAATTTTATATGAACAGGAGCAAAGTTAGAAATGAGAACCATACTTTTAATAAAAATACAATTTCTTGGCTCTCATCTCCCTGCTTCTTCTGGCTCTTTATCTTTAAACTGGACTTGGACTTGACCAGTCCTTCAAATAAGGGATTCCTTCCAGTAGATAACAGTCCTCTGCAAAGTATTGCGCATGGTCACTCTAGCAAGAATATTACTAAGCTGTAATCTGTAATAATAAAAGAGGATCTGTGACTTATCTGTCCCTCCATCGATCAGTTGCTGCCATAGCTTCAAGACTATGAAGTCCAGATACCTGAAACTTGGCAAGCATCCCAAGGAGACCCTAGGGGTGGCTTATTAAGGATATTTTGTTCTTAAAATGCATTAGCTAATTAAATGTGGAAAAAAAGTTTAACAAATGTGACATTGCAGCAATAGCTTCAGCCACCAGGGGCGGACTTTCCTAATAAAGACATAGCTTTGCGATCTACAGTTTGAAACTGGGGCGATTAGGAGGCTGAGGACGTGTTTGTATGCCTGCCCCTTCCCACTGCCCCTTTCTATGGGCAAACACTCCTTCATGGGCATGGAGTGGGCAGGAACCTCACTTGGGCAGCTATAGGGCTGCACCATGGCTTCCCCTGTGTCTGGGGTGTCACTGGGCAGGGCTCTGCTCAGACGGGGTGGGCACAATGTATACAAGGGCAGCTGTGTAAGTTTACTGGAAGGCTTTGCTGTATCAGCATCATGCCTGTTCCAGCCCATGCAAAGCCAAATCATCAGCAGTGGTAGGAATAATAAAGGAACAACCCCGAACAGTGATGGCAGGAGCCCTGTTCCCATCATACTCACAAGGCATGTGACGGGACGGAGCCCCAGATGTGCAAAAGAAGGTGCAGGCCAAGAAATAACCTGCTTCTGGGCCCCATGTGACGCTTCCTGTCTGTGGTGTTGTGTTTGCCTGGCCTCTAGAACACTGTCAACTGAAGCCATTCTGGGGCCTCTGGAAATAAAAATGGGGCTATTTCTTTACTGTTTTAGTGATAACCCTTTACACGTGTCACTTAAGGCCACTTTACCCAGGTTGCCTCAGTATGAACAAAGAGCCCCTCACTGTGAGGTCAAGCGCTTTGCAGCAGGAAGGCAGCCTGCAGGGTCCCCCGGAGAGCCTTTCTGTCCCAGGCCTTGCCTTGGGGGGTTCTCGGGGTTAGGCACCAGGTGAGCAGTGCTTGGAACCCATGTCCGAGGTGCTCTTCTGCAGCAGCCTTTGCCGGAGAACACCCAGCACAGGTCTTCGTTGTGCTGGGCAGGCCAGTGGACTGGTTCAGGAAACCCCCACCCCATGGGGAACCCCCAGACAGCAGGAGTGGCACCCAAGAGGAGGAGGAGGGACTGAGGTCCCCACAGCTCTGCAACTGCCACTGCTGCCCCCTTCAGGGAATTGTTGGGTGCTGCAGAAATAGCGTGCCAAGGTCTGCAGCCAGATGAAGGCTCCCCATTCTCGGGAGAGTGAAGCATACCCCTCCTTTGCCCTCATCCTGACGATCCCCCTTTAAAGCAAATAGATTCATTTTGCAACATGCAGGGAGTGGGCAGAGGCTGAAAGTGAGAGCAAGTTTATGGCAGAAGTAAGACTGAAACTCTGAGGGCTTCTCAAGTCATGCTTCAGTGTCTTTGCTGTGAGAATTTTGGCCAGTGTTAAACAGCCCCCAAATTTACATCATGTGAGCCTTTGAAGTGCTTGAATAGAACAGTGCAAAAGGCTCATTTAAGGCTTCTCTTAAGGGAAGGTTGGCCAGGCATGCACTGAATGGCATCTGCCTTCTGGCCTAGCTGGGCCTCATAGTGGCACAGGCCAAAGAGGGGCTGGTCTTCCTTTGGGTAAAAACATCTGCTTTTGGTAAATGTACAGCATGCCTCTCTAAATATATTTTACTAGGTCTGCTCCTGTGACTTTGACAGTGCAATGTGCAGACATAAGAACCCAGGAAGTCCATCTATTGATGCTGGCTAGCAGTGACCCTCCAGCGATTTTTCCTGCCCTACATAGAGATGCCAGGGAGTGAACAGGGCATTTTCTTCCTGGGCCACTGAACCAAGGCAGCTGCCTCAGAGATTCAGTGTGAGAAGCTCCTGCCAGTTATTTAGAAACATAGAAACAGAGCGAGTCAGAAGGGGCCTCCTGGGCCATCTAGTCTGACCTCCGGCACCAGCCGGCTCCGCTCATGACATGCCCACCATGTGCATGTCCAGCCTATCTTTGAACACCCTCACCGATGGGGCCTCAACAACCTCCCGTGGAAGCCCATTCCACGCCCTCGGGGTCCTAACTGTCAGGAAGTGCTTCCTGGCATCCAAATTGAACCTTGGCTCCCTGAGCTTTGCTCCATTGGAGCGCGTCCTGCTTTCCTCTGCAGGGGAGAACAGGCCTCTCCCCATCTCCATGTGACACCCCCTCACATACCTGTATGTTGCCAACATATCCCCTCTGAGTCTCCTCTTCTCCAGGCTGAAGAGACCCAGTTCCCTCAGTCTCGCCTCATACCCCATCCCCTGCAAACCAGCCACCATCCTTGTGGCCCTGCGCTGCACTGACTCCAACCTGGCTATATCCTTTCTGTAATGAGGGGCCCAAAACTGAACACAATACTCCAGTTGCGGGCGCACCAGAGTCATGTAGAGTGGTAGTAATACTTCTCTTGATCTAGAAGCCACACTTCTGGCTATGCAACCAAGGGTGGCATTCGCCCTCTTGACCACCGCATCACACTGCTGACTCATGTTTAGCCTGCAGTCAACCAGTACCCCGAGGTCCCTTTCACAAGTGCTGCTCTTCAGCCACTTGTCCCCTAACCTGTACTTATGACAGCTATTCCTATGCCCCAAGTGCAAGACCTTGCACTTCTCCACATTGAACGCCATCCTGTTGTCTCCTGCCCACTTCCATAGTCTGTCCAGATCCTTTTGGATCTGGTGTATCTGCTCCTCAGTTGTGGCCACTGCTCCAGTTTTAGTGTCGTCTGCGAATTTGATCAGCAGACTGTTCACCCCTTCTTCCATGTCATTTATGAAAAGATTAAACAGGATCGGCCCCAGGACAGAGCCCTGGGGGACCCCGCTTGTCACTGGCTGCCATCCCCACGATTCCCCGCTAATGGTTACGCTAATTTTATCAACATGCCAGGAAAAAAGAGTTCCACCTGTTGATTTTCAGCATGCCTGGTTGGCACTAAAAACACAGGCATGCATGCATGCAAAACTACCTAAAAAATTAATAGGAAGCCAATAAATTGCAGCATTGGGTTCTGGAATTCACTGTCAGAGATGTGATGACAGCTTCAGAAAAGGATTAGACACATTAACAGAGTGGAACTATTAGCCAGGTTTGCTAAATGGAACCTCCATGTTCAAAGGCAGTATACTTTGGAATACTAGCTGGTAGAGACAATGAATGGGGGAAGACTAAAATCTTCAGTTTTGAACTTCTAAACATCTGCCCTGCCACTTGGGAACTGATTACCAAAAAAGAGGAAATTCCTCACCAAAAGGAGAAGAGGGCTCACAAATTTGCATTAACAGATGCAGATGCTAATTTGTGGATATATATGCACATTTATATATTTACTTTCTGTAAACAAACTTTCCTTGAAGGAGTCAAAGGTAGCTTACAGAATCCTCCTCTTCACCATTTTGTACTCTCAACAACCCTGTGAGGTAGGTTAAGCTGAGAGTGAGTAACTTGGTCAAAGTCCCCCAACAAGGTCGATGGCCAAGTGGGGACTAGATCTTGTGCATCCCAGCCCAATATTTTAACCATTACACCATACTGGCTATTTAGAAATCAAATAGACAAACAATGCTGCTCCCCTAGCGAGGGGAGACTGTGAGTGGGTGAGGGGCATGTCTTCCCCTCCTACTTCTGGTTCTTAATCTTTAGCCCGGACTTGGCTGGACAACCCTTCAAAGGTGGGGTGCCCTCGAAGAAATGACTGGCTTGTGTAAAATAAACATGGTAGCCCTGCTCGGAAACAGTGCACTTGGCTGGATGAACTGCAGACATTAACTTATCCCGCTTTTCTGAGAATGTAGAAAAAGCTCTCCTCATCAGTCTATCTCAGCCTTCCCCAACCTAGTGCCCTCCAGTTGTGTAGGATTACAATTCCCAAATCCCCCAACCAGCTAGGGTTTTCTTTTTGGAAAAAAAAACAAGTTTCTAGACCTGCTGAAGTTTAATTTGACATTATGGGAGAGGCCAATGCCAAGTGCTGCAGTCCCCAAACCTGCAGAGTACTGCACTGCAGCTTCCATTATTCCAACCAGCATGGCCATGTCATCTGGGAATGATGGTACTTGCAGTCCAACTCATCTAGGGCACCAAGTTGGGGAGAACTAACCTGCCTCGTCACATCATGGCCAGCTTGCCTGCTTGGAGGGTTATGGCCCTGCTGTCAACTCAACCTTTTACTTCCCTTCTCACTCCACTTCCTCTTTCAGCCTCTTCATTAAATGTTTAATGACACAGCTCTTGAAACTGGAGACAGATGGTGTTGTGTTTGTACTGGCTGAAACGAGGGGCCCGCCCTGCCTGTCCTTCCCAGTTCTCACAGCTCCCACAGCCTGGGCAGCGCTGCCCACTTGTACTCCGTCATGTCAAACACAGAGCAAGAAACAGAGCAAGAAATTACAGAATGCGCTCCCCAAAGAGGTCCACCTGGCGCCGTCGTTATTTGTTTTTCGGCGCCAGGCAAAGACCTTTTTATTTAAATCGTATTTTAATTGTTAATCTGTTTATTTATTTTATAGGGTTTTGCCGAGATGCACCGGGGGGGGGGGTGTGGAAAGGTTTTAAATGAATTTGTATAATTTTATTGTTGTGAGCCACCCCGAGGCTTTGTTGCGATGGGGTGGCATAGAAATGTTTTAATAAGTAAGTAAACAAACAAACAAACAGCAGCTTAGCAGAGAAGAGCTGGCTGATGCTTGTGATGCTCATTGGTTTGGGTGCAGGTGAGTGGGTTGTGATATGCTCACAGTACCTGAATCGAGACATGTTTATTTCATATCATAAAAGATCACCCACCCACCTACCCCCTTTTTCATCCTTTTTTATTACATATCTTATAATAATAACAGGGGATGTGTCTGGCCATCCATCAGTCAATTCCAAGGGACCAAAACTGTGAAACCTAGACATCTGAAACTTGGCACACATGCCAATGGGCAGTGTGGTATAGTGGTTGGAGTGTTGGACAGGTGCTTGAGAGATCTGGGTTCTAGTCCCCACTCAGTCATGAAGCTCACTGGGTAACTTTGGGCAGTCACAGACTCTCCGCCCAGCCTAACTCACAGGGTAGCCGTTGCGAAGATAAAATAGAACAATTCTGTAAACCACTTTGGATTCCTTGAAAGAGAAAGGTGAGTAGAAGCATAATGTAACAATAACAATAATAATAGTTACCCTAGGAACATGCATCTTACAATAATTTAAAAAATTGATTCAATTTTAATTAATAATAATATGTCCATGGAACTGAAGCGTGCAGTAACCCCTTCAGCTGCTAGCAGCAGAGTTCTCTAAATACGTCACTTTGCAGTCCGTTCAGTCTGAAGCCAGGAAAGATTAGAAGGGCGAGGGATGGAGCTAAACACCGGCTTCCTCCGGCTGCTGTGGGGCAACCCACACGCAGGAGAATGGAGTTCCCAGATCTGGCTCTGGGGATGGACGGTAGCATCGCAGGAGCAGGCCCCTTGCCCTGGAACGCCTGCAGGCAGGGCTTTTCTTGGGAAGGGATGGCGCTGTGGGCCCAGGTCTTGGAGAGCTGCATGCGTGTGTTTGTGTGAAGGCCGTCCTGTAGCAAAAATCAGACTAATCCAATCAAAATCCAATATTCCGACCCTTGTGAAGCCAGACCCTCCCACCCATCATGGCTTTGGTTGAGAACAATTTCTAAACTTATCATCTGATTTCCTTTGCACACACACTGCGGTTTCCTTGTGCTAATCACCCCATGCCTGCTGTCAGGAGCACTGCCCCTTCCTTTCTACAGGACAAGGTCACCAGCTCACTCCGGGATCTTCGTTTATGCCCTTAAAAAGACCTTTCCTCTTTCTCCTATCCGGCTCTAAACAGGAGGTGTGGGGTATTTTGTGGGTGACAGCTTTCTCTCTTGCCCCAGCCTCGCTCCACCTCTCTTGAAAGTGTCTACTCATAATGAGCATGAGATCTAATTGGGTCCATTCTGCTCCACCTGCAGGATGGATGGATGGGTGATGGTCTTCACCTGCGACTGGACCGGACCTTGAACCCACCACATACCAGGAAAACGATGTTAAGACTGTTCCCTTCAGCTGCCTGCCCTGAAGCTGTTGCTCGTGTTCCTCTAGTATCTTCTGTGTGGATTTAGCTTTATTTATGTTGTAAAAATTTGCAAGTTTTTTCACAACCAAAGACTCTGCTCCTTTGTTTTTGCTCCAAGCTGGGCTGGTCGCCCCTTCCCCACTCAGTCGCTTCAAGCTTCTGAGCATTTTCCCAGGAATTTTCCAATGGACATGCCGGCAGGGCTGGCATCAGAAAATAATCCTGGCTCAGCACTGGTCAAGGGGGCATATTCTAGCAGGCCCCACTGGCAAGATGCCTCTGGGCTCTCTCTCTCTCTTCACATGGTAGGCATGTCATGAGTGGAGCCGGCTAGAGCCGGGGGTCAGACTAGATGGCCCGGGAGGCCCCTTCTGACTCGCTCAGTTTCTATGTTTCTTCTTCTGCCCCCCCGATTGCAGCCTGCCAGCTCATCTCCCTCCCTGGTCTAGAGAACGTGGTGCTGAGGGGGAACAGCAGACGTCGTGGCCTCCTGAAGCTTGCACTGGATACTGTGCCTGAAAAGTTGCATTGGTTGAATTTCTTCTGGCCATCAGGCTTTTGAAGGCAGAAGAAAGAGCATAAGGTGGGACTGAGGAGGACAGGAAGCCCACAGGGATGGCTGGGAATGAGGACCCCTCCGTAGTCTGCAAAAGGATGGATGATTTTATGGATCCTGCACCTGGACACGCTGACCACATCGATAAATGAGGGCAAAAAAACTAAACTCTTTTATTGATGGACAGAAATGTACACGAGGACTGCAGGGTGGTGTTGTTACGCTGGGGGTGGAGCTGGGGGTGCTGCTGGAGGTGGAGCTGGTGGTGCTGCTGGAGGTGGGGCTGGGGGTGCTGCTGGAGGCGGAGCTGGGGGTGCTTCTGGAGGCGGAGCCGGTGGTGCTGCTGGGGGTGCTGCTGGAGGTGGGGCTGGGGGTGCTGCTGGAGGTGGGGCTGGGGGTGCTGCTGGAGGCGGAGCTGGGGGTGCTTCTGGAGGCGGAGCCGGTGGTGCTGCTGGGGGTGCTGCTGGAGGTGGGGCTGGGGGTGCTGCTGGAGGTGGGGCTGGGGGTGCTGCTGGAGCCGGGGGCGGAGCTGGGGGCGGCTCGGGAGGTGCTGCTGGAGCTGGGGGTGGCGGTGGTGGTGGTGGAGGCGGCGGCGGTGGCGGTGGCGGTTCCGGCATCAGTGCAAGTTTCGGCCCTGGTGCCATGGCTGGTTTCATTGGTTCGGGGCTCAATTCAGGACTTAGTTCTGGGCTCCACTGTTCGTCCCGCATCCCACCCCTTAGCTCTGGGTAATCAGGGCTCCAGGCTGGTTGTATGGAGCCCGGTTGTGCCCAGGAATCCCCCTGATCCAGTGACTCCGCTCGTCTGTACTCGTCGGTCTCGCTTTCTTCATCCAGGAGTTTAATCAAGTATTCAGCCATTTCACCCTCTGTGCGTGGCAACTCAGACCCCTTCTCTTGCCTTTGCAACTCCTTAAACTTCCTGCATGGAAGAGAAGCATGTCAAGCTGTGGGAAGACCAGGGGGAGCAAGACTAGTCCTCAGGGACTTTCCTGGGGCAACAAGCCTCTTTCGGGAGGGGCCAAGCTCGCTTTTGGAGATGCTCTCAGTGGCCACAGCCCAGTGGTGGGTTAGGCAAAAATAGAAAAAGTACCTGCATATTGTAGCTTAAAAGTCTTACTGACAGTAACTCAACTTCAGGTAAGGCATTTCAGCCTTCTAGAAAAACAAAACTATTGCACAAAAGCGAAAAACTGCCAGACGATGGTTGATTGGGGGAAAGGGGCCCAAGAAGAGGAATGATTTCCTGAGGAGCACAAAGAATAGGACTGGGACCTGTTCCAGGGACCACTGGGACCACTGGAAGGTCACATTTGATGACCCCCCCACCCCCGGATCCCTACTCCTAAATAAATTCTGGGATGGAGGAGGGTGAGAATTTAGGATTGAGCTATGTGTAGGCATACATGGGAACAAGAATGCACGTGAACAGAGGGACACATGCTGCGGGGTGAGTGCTGCCTCCCCTCCAATATTCACTTCTCTGATATATACCCAGTTTCTGATCAAAAGCCAAATGCCCCCTTCACCCCTAAGGCAAGTCCGAGAGCAGCTCTTGCCTGACGGATGGGCCGGCTGTGCCAAGGCAGCTTTTCTTCCAGAGTGGAGCAGCAGTTGCCATGCGCCTGACGGGACAAGAGGCGGGTGCGTGCACCAGAAACACGGCAATGTGTTTCCCTCCCTGAAATGATGTGCATCTGTATACTCCCCAGTGCGCGCTTTCTCTTTCTCCTCATGTGAAGCCTTGCTAAGGATTTTGGTAATCCCATGAGGTGGGTGCTGGCACAGCTGGTGCTTCTGGCGTCCTCCCCAACTGAATTGCCACACTGGGCCAAGGGCAAGACCAGAAGCAGTGGAGCTATTCTGGCAACACTTGTGTAGTTAAGCTTCTATAAGGGTGTCTTGCTAAGTATGTCAGGAATATCGTCAATAAAAAGATGGAGATACGGCTCGACCGAAGCCAAGTCCTCTGCTGCCATGATGGCATTTTCTAAGGAGAAGTAGAAAGAGTGAAGAGGAAAGTGATAGTCCGCCAAGAGATCTTCTTCACTGGTTCGGTATTAATTTCCCTAGCAGCTCTCCCTGCTCCAAATCCTTGGATTTGTGCTATTGGGCAGGCACTCAGAATCCGGCTGGATAGCTCCACCTCCTCCCTCTCCCAGAACTATGATCCCCAAGATCCCCTGGGAAGAAGGAATAACTGTTCAGCTCATGGATCCAGGATCTGCCTTCCACAAGACAACAGGATAGAAAGGGTTCCAGTTAAAAGATCCACCCTCTCCCAGTTCAGCACATTCCCCTGCCTCTCTGTTATCGAAGGTCTGAAGGGAATGTTGTTAGAAGAAGCAGGGAGGGAGGTTCATGCAGCTGATGCAGTCTAAATCTGGCTCCAAGCATAGTCTACGGTCTCTGGACATTTTGGCCTATAGATCCTATCATTCCTGGTCAGCCTAGCCAATGGCGAGAGTTTGCGAGAGCTGTAAGCCAAAGCATCTGGAGGGCCACAAGTTGCCCTTCCCTGTAGACAGTGCAGATGTGCTCTGAGAAACACAATGAGAGAGAGAGAGAGAGAGAGAGAGAGAGAGAGAGAGAGAGAGAGAGAGAGAGAGAGAGAGAGCACTTCCACATAAGGGCTTTTCCCTGGAATTGCTATCCTTTGTTTGCTCATCCTTTAGGGATTGTGCAGACCGGCCGTTGCCAGTCAGTTGCAATACTAAGTGTTTTCTGAATTGGCCTCCCCTTTTTTTTAACGGACTTGATTTGGAATACTCCCTCTGTGTGTAAATGCACAATAAAACACAATTACCGCACTAGCCTATGTGCACAGATATTGATGATTTCTGGAGCTCCTTCACCTTTAATTAAAAGTTTCCTATTTGTTGGCCTGCCAATTTGTGGATTGCAGCTGTGGTTCAGTGAATTGTATCCCTTCAATTCCCCCAAAGTTTGGTCCTGTGGGAGTTCAAGATGTGTTTGGAATGACAGAGACAGTGCTTGGTGCAAGTGTCAAGGTCAGGGAGATTCGGACTCTTCAGATGGGGAGCTTGGGCCCTGGGAAACTGGACCCCGAGATACCTAGATGGAAGGGACAGGAAGTCCAACTCCAACAGCTGTGCAAATTTGCTTGAAGCTTTCATTATATTAAACTCGGCTATTCCAACCTGTTAAAAGCTGTTCCTGTTCATTTGCATTCATTAAACTAATGAGAAATCAACTTTTGTGGACAAAATTTCTCACTTTTTAAGGTGGGTAAGAATCCCACTGTTGGGTCCCTACCTCCACCACTGAACATCCTTTTGCAGCGTTCCTTGCTCAGAAACCACAACAGTCCTGCACCTGATAAAGCTGTATCACGAACCGGTTCTAGACCGTGCCTGAAAGCCTGTGACCCACCGTCCCAAATTGCTTGGTGCTTAAATCCCACAAATATTTGCAGATCCAGGCAAAGCAGTTCCTTTGTAAGCTGGAAAGAGCCCTGAATCTGATGGCCCCAAGATTCTGCATGCCCAGCAGCTGGATTTCAAGGTAATAAAATTGTGACTCTTGTCTGTCTAGCCTGTCATACCCAAGACGCATGACCCACCTGCTGAAAAAGAGGCACATGCCACATAGGACCACTGCGATAAGAATTCCACCAAGGATCCCTGCATTTCGGGTTTGTTTTGCAGCTGTCAGGAAAAATAGGAGCTGTTTACTCAGTATGGACCTTGCCTGGAGTCTGAGAAGTTATGGTCAGTGCAGCAGGGTTGGGTTTGAGAGGGACTTCTGCAAAGTGCCCCTCACCTGCCCCTGCAGTCTCTTTGGCGGGCTCACGTGATGGCACCTCAGCACCAGGAGGCTAGTAAGAAAGACATCGGAAGTCTTGTGGGCTGTTAAAATGATGGCTCCATGTTGCTCGACATTGATGGGAGAAAAATTACTTCGAGGGGCCCAGGGGAGACCTCCCTGCTGAGTTCCCGCAGGTCCCTGCAGACCCAGGCAGACACGGACTCCCACCTTTAACACTGGGAGGAAGTTGCCTGTGGGCTGCAAGCTGCTGTCGAGATTCAGGGATTCTCTTCTCGGCCCCAGGATTGTCTCACCTGTGCACAGTGGGGCTATTTTGCTAAAGCCAAGACAGGGGAAATGCACAGCGTGAGGGGATTTCCCCTGTCTTGGCTTCAGCAAGAGTCCTGGGGCTGCTATTGTTTATTTAATAAACATATATCATGCCTTCCAACAGAAACGATCAGTTTAAAAATACATAAATCATGAACATGTTTACTCTTATAAAAAGAGCCATTCAGTGGCAGAATCAAGTAGGAAAAGTGTTTTCCTGAATAGCAGTTGGTGGTGCTGCCGGTTTCCTTTCCCCCACAAAAAGTTTGCTAGATGGTACAAATCGGCATGTCAGAGACAAGAATCCAACCTAGCCTCCAACTTGTTAGTTTTCCATAGAGGGACCCCAGCTGCATTAAACATACAACCTATTATTGCCTCCTGTGAGCGTTAAATGTCTCAGCAAAAAGCTCAAAAGACTCAGCTATGTTATTCGGGAGAATCATATGATATAGCTTTTGCTGGACTGTGCCACTTTAGAAGTGCAAGTAGAGCAAACACCTTTTTGACTGGTATACCACTTAAAAGAATTCCTTTAAAGATGAGAACATGTTCTAGTTGAGCCTAGCCTAGCTCTCCCCGTGCACCCCTCAACCTTTTAGTGTCCTAGGTTTTTTATTTGGGAAGTTTTTGAACACAGAATTCCCCCCACCTCCAATCTGAAGTAGTACAGTCCAGTGGTAGCTGCACCACTAATAACTTGGCTGCCCAGTGGTCAGTTTTATGAGTGTGCCTTTCCCCCCTTAAAAATAATGTACACCCTGGACATGAACTGGTCGCTGGTGGTGGGGAGGGTGAAATGACGAAGAGCTTTTCCACATTTATTTTGATAGCTCAGCCCTTTTCATTTCTAAGTAGGCTCAGCAAGAGTGCATGTGGCACCCCTTTGTGTCCCAGCTTCCAGGCAGTCATTACAACTTCTCCACAGATCCCTTCACATGCATGGCAAGAAGATTCTATGGAATGCACATGGATTGGGGCAGAGCTGTTTCCCTCCCCAAAGACTCCTTGTATCTTCTTTCAAGGATGGGCCATTTGTGCCTCTCCAGATGTTCTGGCCCACAGCCCTTGTCATCTCCCACCATGGACTACATTGCCAAGGGGTGATGGGAGCTGTAGGCAAAAACAGCGGCAAGGGGGGGCTGCAAGCTGCCCACCTCCTGGCTTGGACAGGCGGAAAAGGGCTTTATGCCGCAATACACATACGAGGGGGAAAATGCCACTGAGTGCAGGGGGACTTGTTCTCTGGCAGCGTTTCCTTTGCAGGCAGAATACCAGACACGGTATAGCACAGACACTGCTTTGGTGTTCCTTCGTATCCATGGCATCACAGGTGCTGTCCAACAGGTGCTGCGACGCCTTTGCAAAGGACAAGGACTCCGTTTTCCAAGGGAGAAAGGAATCCTGGTTTTGCCAGCCGCAGCTTCACCAATTCAACACTGGAAGAAAACTATGAGGGTTATGCTGCTATAAAACTTATAGGTTTGTAGTCCAGATACATGCCTTGTGACGTGGGTACTAGGGAAATGTAATATCCCTGTAACAGATATGTCTCCTCCAAAGGAAATGGTCTAGGCACAGAGCAGAATGTGATCAGTAAAATTTGTCGCCCTGCAAATGACTCGCTTTGAAATTAATCTTACCATCAATAGCGTGGTGGTAGCAGGTGTGGTTCTGATAGCAGCATTTTTTCTGCATGCACTGGTGGGGGTAGAAACTTTCTGGCTCACCGCCACAGACTTTCTTTTGCGATGGATCCTGCAGGCATGCTGGAAGACATGGAGAAGCCCTCACCTCAGTGTCGGAGTCGCTTCTGTCTGGCCTCTTGGCCATCTTTCTTGCAAAGACATGACATATATGATGAAATTGTACAAGGTAATCCAGACTCCCCCATAGGTCTCCCCTGCCTCATTTCAAAAATCAGCGACATGTCGGAGGAACTATTGTCCGTTATTGCTTCTGCATGCATACACCTCTTGTGTGATTTTTAACCACAAGAGGGCAGCAGCCTGGTTACAAACATGTCAACAAATGTTTTTGTGTGTTCCCTAGTTGTAAAATCTGCAGAGCAGGTGCTCATTTTGCTAGCCCCATTGCTCTGCCCCTAAAGAGAGTCCAAAAACATAGGCAGCTGTGTTGATCCGTATCTATTCTATCTATCTAAGAGTGCAATCCTGAGCTTGTGCACTCAGAAACGTCCTACACCTTGAGCTGGCTGTGGAATGCTGGAAACTGTAGGATTTTTTCCCCTTTACCTAAACACACACAGGATCCTGGAACTGTATCTTGGTTAGTCTTGCTGAGAAAATCCCTTCTCTCCAACACCTGTAAGGACTGCAGCCAAACTCGGAGGGAACGGTGAGCAGGATGGCTGAGGATGGCCATGCCCCGACCTGTGCAAACGTTCCGGAGCAGGAGCCCCTAGCTCCAGAGGGCCACCGGATGGGTTTACAATTGCATGTGTCAGAACAAAATGAGTGAAAGCTGCGCCATAATTTGGCTAATGAAAAGCCTGACACTGTAAGAACACCCGAGACTTAAGGTGAGATCCTAACCTGATCAGGAAGCCATGTTGCAAGTCTTGTTCCCCAGAAACACCTTAGATAGGCTAACACCTGCCTGTCCCCAAACTTCTTCCTTTCATGTCCTTTCTCTTCATCCATTCAAGCCTTTTGTTGTTACTCTCGTGTGCCTCTAGCAAACTGCCTATCTGATATTCTACCCTCCTCCAAACCCTGTGAGTAAAATCAAGGTCATCGAGGCATCCTGGAAACCTTTTGGTCCAATCTTGCTTTTGACCGTATGCCCCCAGCCTGCCTGCATTGGCTGTTCCTTGACATACCCAAACCAGGAATCGGCACAGTGGAGCAGAGGAGGACTAGAGTGCAGGTGTGCGGGAGGCTCCCTGGCCCAGATCTCTGCTGAGAGCCAAGCTAGTTGTGGCGCGACGGCACAATCCACACGGATACCACATTCACCAATGAAACGGCGTTGGGCTTCACTTCTAACATTAAATGGAGAGTAAAGGGCAAAAGAGCAAAAACCAAACCAAAACATCATTACTTATGTTCCCTTGCCCCACTCCTTTGCTCTTGGCATTTTTTCCCCAGCGTGACTCAAGACAATGGCCCTATTGCCTATACAAAAGGGGACAGTCCTCTGTTTGAAAAGTTAACCCACTGATGGCATGCTTTTCAGACAGCAAGTCCCCAGCCTGCAACCCAAAACCCACGACTTTATCGCAAAATGCCAACACTACCATAAAACCAGAAAACTGAGGTTTTACTTTAGAAAAAACACCTCACAGACAGTCCAAGCAATATATGCATATATATTTGGTAGTGCACAGACTGGCCATGCGAAAGCTCGGGCAAGTCACGGCTAATGAGTTGCAGCTCGTAACATCATCGCCTGGCACGGCTACTCCTTTCCAAGCATGCGCATGGCCCCATGTGCGCTGCTATCTGATGCTCGGCTGCTGGGGCGATGCTGTGCCAACAGAGAGGGAGCTGGTGTGCCCTCTGTGGCATGTGTGCCATAGGTTCACCACCACTGGCTTAACCCTAACCTGGTGCACACCCTAACCCTAATATACCATTGAAAGGGGCGATTTTGAAAAAGCCTTGCTTGAGTTGCTTTTTCTGCACAGATCAACATTTCTGCCCATGCCAGGACACCTCGTTTTTGTGGTGCACACCCCTGGGCGAAAGTTCCATTGTCTTGCCTTCCTTGAGTAGGCACAGCTCATCATTTCTGCCCATTCTAAACACATCCCAGGCCAGGACACCTCGTTTTTCTAACCCTAACCCTACACTGGTGCACACCCCTAACCCTAATATACCATTGAAAGGGGCGATTTTGAAAAAGCCTTCCTTGAGTTGCCTTTTCTGCACAGATCAAAATTTCTGCCCATTCTAAATGCATTCCAACCATCAAAATCATGCCAGGACACCTCATTTTTCTAACCCTAATCCAGTGACGGTGAACCTTTTAGAGCCCAAGTGCCCAAACTGCAACCCAAAACCCACTTAGTTATCACAGAGTTCCAACATGGCAATCTAACCTGAAAACTGAGGTTTTAGTTTAGAAAAAACATCTCACAGCCAGTCGTGCGCATTGCCCCTATGTGCGCCGTTGCTTGTGCATTGCCCCTATGTGCGCCGTTATCCAATGCTTGGCTGCTGGGGCAATTTGGCTCATGTGCTGACAGGGGGGCTCTACGTGCCCTCTGCAGCACGCATGCCATAGGTTCGCCACCACTGGGTTAACCCATTCAAGGCCAGGCTTTTAAAAAAAGAACCATAACAGATGAGGAGGAGGAGGGATGGGAGAGAAGTAAGGGCCTAGAAATGATTTACCCACAGGGGCCAGCACCTGGATAGCAGAGTGTTCAGGCACACCAGGTTTTCTGGATGCAGCTTAGCTGGGTATAATGTTGGCTGGGTATAATGTGAGCTGGGTTTCAACAGCTCCGGGCGGCCATTGAGTTAGAAAAGGGTCTATTATGACTGGCTGGAGGTAAGAGGCGCCTCCAGCTCGGCCCAACGGCTGAACCTGAGGCATTTCACAGTGAGGCATGTAAGCAGCATGTGCTCCACTCCTGAGGTGCAAGGCCTGCATCGCATGCCAGTCCTCCCGGCTATCGGCTCCTTTGCAGAGGCTTCAGCTTCTAGATTCCTTGTGGGAGTAAGATTTATTTTTTTCCCAGGGTTTTTCTCTACCTTCCTGTATCTTCGATTACACAACCACAGAGTGGAATTGAAGAAAGTCAGGAGCTTCGCATAGCTCTTATCAGCTCATTTCCTGATAATGCCAGTTGTTCTGCATTAGTCAATGTCATGGGAAAGGGATAGGGCTGCTTCGCTGACTTCCGCCGCCCCTTGCAGGTGCTGGTGGCCAGTTGGAGGCAGCCCCACTCAGCTGATCACCCTACACACCTGAGGGAAGCCCCTCACCTGCAGGGGAGAATCTGCTGGGTGGCGGTGCCAAGTTGGGGAAGCGCTACTTGGCTGATTTCCCCTTGTGCCCAAAATGGGTTTGCTGTGGAGTACAAGCAGCAGCCTGGCAGGGGAATCCATGAGCAGAACTGTTGCTTTCCATCACACTGCACAGCTGGCTGGCTTGCTCCTGCCCCAAAAATGATATTTTGGGCAGAGCAGGGACAACGCTGGCGGCTGTGCAAGATGGCAGTTTTCCATGGCGCTTCCTGGTTCACTGCTTGGCAAGAGTGCCAATGGGCAGTGGTTTCGAAACACCAAATATACCTCGCTGAACCACCATGGCAGGGTTCAGATAACATGATTGATCAACAGTGGTAAAAAGCCATGTCTTCTTGTGTCCTGCAACTGCTTTTAATTTTTTGCAGCATGCCTAAAATCATTCTCATTTCAGTAACAACCCATGTTTCAGTGGCAACCCGTACTCAACCCTTGACTTGTTGTCTGAACCCAATCTGTAGGAAACTGTCTCACACTGAATCAGGCCACTGGAATTCTAGCCTAGTATTGTCAGGATCTGGGCTGCTCTGGTTACATGAAACCAGCACTACATTCTCAGGGTCAGTCCCAGGCCCTGCTGGAGCTCTCAGTATACTGACAAGCACCAGTCAGGAGTCCCGGGGGAAGAGTTATATAAGAGAAAGCTCTTTCCTTCCGAATAGGCCTCTGTAAGGCAGGTCCTCCTGCTAGCTGTAGGTCTGACCTTCCCTGCTTCTGTTCTTGCTGCATTTCCTGCCTTGCCCTGTTGCCTCAGCATCAGGGGTCCCTCTGTTTGCTGTGGTTCCTGCATCCGGCCTGACCCTTGCTGTGTCTTCTGCATCTTGCCATGTATGTACCTTGCTGTACCACCTACCCTGCCTTGTCATCAATCATGCCCTGTTTTCTGGCCTTAAGGTACCTGTACCTCTGTTTGCCTTTTTGGTTCCTGACCTCAGCCGGTACCATAGCTATGACCAAGACTTGCCCATTAAACCTTATGTTAGGACTCTGTCTCACTTCAAGTTCTGTTGCTCTGTTCCCAGTGCCAATGTCTTGTCTCTGGCTGCCCACATCCCAGCCCTGGGCCCTGGCAAGTATTGTCTCTTCTGACTGAAACTGGCTCTCCAAGGGTTTCAGATAAGAGTTTCCCTCTCTAGTCAGCCCTACCTGGAACTACTAACTATTAAACCTGGGACTATTTGCATGCAAAGCATATGTTCAACCAATGAATCCCAGCCCTTCCCCAAAGCTGCGGCTTCTCAGCAAATTGTTAGTGCTAAATACTAATTAGTGCTATTATAGAAGATTATTAGATATTAATTCATATGAACTGTACTAGAATGCAATTAGCACTGAAAACAATAATACCATAAAATTCTACAGAATACTGAGTATCCTGAAATCACCAGCTTTCTTTTCAAAACAACACCAGTAGGTCTAAGTTTGTCCATAAGAAGTCAGGGCAATGTACATTCGATATTCAATTTAAAAGCTGAAATAAAAGGGGAGCACTTCCAGAAGGAGTGGTCCTATTGCAAACAACCAGCAGCCACTGTGCACCTGTTCTGACTTTTCTTCCACATGAGCACAGTCCTGTGTGTGTCTTGATGGACAAAAGTCTCCATTTCATGCTGGGAGCTGCAAACACTCTTGTCCATCAGAACACGCAGCGGGTTGCATTGTAAAAGATATTCCACGATAGGAAAAAGAAAGCAGTGGTGAGAAGACATCGGAGGATCACAAGCAGATGAAGCCAGCGGGCAGACCCCAGCCAGGGGGTCAAAGTGTGGAATCCCCAAGCCGTGGTTCCTAGAATGTCCTCCAGAGGGAGCCCCAACCCGTCTTCTGCAGAATGGGCCTTTGGGGTTAAGGCAGAGAGCAGAGCGAGGCGAGAAGGTGAGACACTGGAGAAGAGAAGACAGAAATGGCACATGCTACTCACTGAGAGGCCTGAAGAAACTTCCACTTGCGCCTGCTGGAAGGAAAGGGGCACAATCAGAGATGGAAGGGCAGGCCATGAGAGGCCCCCGCCTTGCCCGGGACACTCCCCCCACCCGTCCTACCCACACAGTCTGCCTCTCCGTTGCTTCCCAGCCTGCTCAAGCTACCTTCTAGGACCAGCACTAGGCAA
Source organism: Varanus salvator macromaculatus (assembly GCA_023646645.1). Lineage (NCBI taxonomy): Eukaryota > Metazoa > Chordata > Lepidosauria > Squamata > Varanidae > Varanus > Varanus salvator. The sequence goes on from JAIXND010000781.1 coordinate 3,090,333, forward strand.
AGAAGTAAAGCCAGCCTAGGCTGGCTCATATCAGTCTCCCTGTGGGAATGCCAGTTCCATGTGGGGCTGGCGCCCACAGCAGGCTCCACTCAGGGATCGCCGGGATTCACAGGACTCCTCCGTCTAGTGGGGTGGGACATGAGGCTGCCCGGGAGCTTGAGCAGCCTCGGAATTGTGAGGAAGTGTCATAGAACCTGGGAGTTCTAGAGTACTCGCACGCCTGGCAACCAGAAGGCCGGGATCAGGGGCAGCGTTGTGCGCAAGTTTGCAGACCAGGCGCTCATCATGGCCACCCCCAGGACCTCAACCCCAAGGAGCAACCCCAAAACACAGGAGGCGTTATTCTCCTTGTAGTATACGCATCTTTTGTAGCTAGTTTGTGAAGCTCTCGGGCCTTGAGGATCCTTTCCAGACCAAGCCACCCCACAAAGTACCTCAAAGGACAGAAAAGGGCTGCTTAAAATAAGACTCTGTTGCTGGAGGAAATCCATTTTCCATCTGGCTGCTGTGAGGATTGCAGCGAAATTCAGAGGAGCAGGACAGGGGTGGCAGGTGACCAGAAAGTGCTTTCTGCTAACCAAAAGGTTCTGGGGCTTCGACTTTGTGAGCTCTACTATACCACTGTTCAAAGGGATCCAAGAACATCATTTAGGGCTGATATATGCAGGGTAGGTGGGAAGGGAACTACATTTGTAGTGATAGGGAGGAGAATGAAGGAAAACAAAGGGGATTTACTGATAAGTATTGTTTTATCCATGTCCTCCAACTGGGGAAATCCCAGTACTTCAAAGACGGAAATCCAGCACCTCCTAGTTGTTGCTAGACAACAGCTCCCATCATCATTGACTGGGGCTCATAGAAGCTAGAGTCCAAAGACATCTGGAGGGTTCCAGGCAGTGCCAGCTGCAAGGTTTGTGGGCCTTTGGGCATGCCCTCCTCAGCAAGCTCCTTCCCTCTGTGAGTCTTCCTTGCGGCAAGATGGTCACCAGACACTACAGCTCCAAAAGCAGTCCAACACATCTGCTAAACACAAATGAGGTTAGGGAGCAAATTCCATCCAGTGGGATGATCAGGTGAAAGAGGAGATCCTTTAAGGAAGTGGGAGGCCCGAGGAACGTAGAACAGGGAGATTCCCAGCCGGGGACCTCATGAAAAATGCAAGACTGTTTGGCCACAGCTGTGGAGCGCTGCAGAACCAAGGGCAAGGGAGAGGTGCCAGGCTTGGAAAAGAACGGGAGCCAGGAAAGGAGAGAGCTGAAAGCTGAGGTTGGGTGAAGCTGGGGTACAATCCCTGGGAGCTTCCCAAGTTGCTCCAGGAGAATGTCCAAGAGGGCTAGCTAGCCTCTGCCCGTGCTTTGTGTGCAAAGTTTGTCATACAGAAAAAAGCAAGATATAAATCAAATAAATAAATAGAACATGAGGAAGGCCACTTGACGTTGCTGGTGCTCTCCCTCCCAAGGCAATGAGCAACTAGCCCCATCGGGAAGTGGGAAGCATTAGATTTAGGATGGCGGGAGAGGGAGCGATGCAAGTTGCATGTTGGGAGGGCCCCTGCAACTTGGCAAAGGTTGGGCCAGACAGATGGTGCTAAACGGTGCAACAGGGCTGAAGTGCTGCTTCCCCCAGAACATTATCTAGGACCCCTGGTTCTTCCTGACCAGCTGCAAAACCTGACCAGCTCTTCCTTCACGGGACGTGTTGAAACTGTTCACATCCCTTTCTCTGGCTTGGGAATGTGTTGCGTCCTGAGAACATAAGAACCTGAGAAGAGCCGTCCAACCAGCCACCCATGTAATTCCATCCCAAATTTACGTGCCGGTGCAGAAGTAATTCCTTTCATTTGCCCTGGATTTCCCAGCAGTAAGTTTCAAGGGATGACTCTGGGTTCTAATGTTATGTCTTTTATGTCTTATATCCATTTTCTCCTTATGAGCGTCTAGCTCAGTAGCCACCAGCTATGAATGCTCTACAAAGAGACATATTTTAGCCATCAAAAGTCGTTCAGCAGGCATTTTCCAATAGCTAAAAACATTAAGATCCCCGCAATGGTTATTAGCAAGCAATCACATTAAATGAAAGCTGTTGTTTCACCTGACAAAACTCATGTGCATTTTGTTTTCCTTATTTTATTGATCCAGAGGCATATGTACCAGCTCACACACACCTAGATAACTCTGGATTAATTCAAGGGGAGCAACTAACATTAGGCAACATTAAGCATATGTTAGCAACTAACGTAAAGATCGTTAGGCAGAGATGCCTGCCTTGGGGAGCAGATTTTTGATGGCATGGAAAGACAGCCAAAGCTCATATTTTGCGTGCTTATGGGTCTTTCTGTCTCAGATGCTAAAATTACTTGTTTGGCCTTGTGGGTACAATGCACCTTGGCTGGGCGGAATGCAGGGGAAGGGGACAAAACTTCAGTGGCTTGGAAACAAATATTTTGAAACTGATGTATTGAACAACAGCCTATTTGAATGCTCCTTCCCTTCCAAAAGGACAGTTCCTTCTAATGCTTCCTTCCCTTGATGCTTTGTTCACGCCAACCTGCCGCTTTCAGCCACACATGCCCCATCCGTGCCCAGACCTTTTTCAGCAGCAAACAGAGCAACTGTGTTTATTGGTGGGGATTGAAGGGGGACCATGTTTTGCTCCCCAGCCTAACGGGAAGCTATCTTACAAATTCCCGGCCATTCATGGCTCCACTGTTCCTGGCGCCCAGAGCTGCAGGAGGACAATCTAATCAAGGGTTATTAAATGCAGGTCCATCTCCCTCTCTTTCTCTCCAGTCGGGCTTAGGCTATAAAATCTGGAGCCTCCATGTTTATTGGGAACTGAGGTCATGGCTGGCTGCCCTGGGGAAAATGATTGGAACAAGCCATTTCCTACCCTGTTGTGCTTGCCGATGTTCCCACATCTATTCCAGAAGTGTTCTCTGCAACTCACGCCGCAGCTATTAAAGAGGATCTCCATCCAAACCCGTAGCCCTCCCTGGATGCTTCCCAGTTCCAGGTTTAACAGTACATGCGGCCTGCACCACAGTCAGTTTAGAAGAGCTGGCTTCCAAAGCTTCCTCAGGGTTTCTGGAGGGACTGGAATACCCTCTGGGTTCCATATACTAGTTCTCAGCCACAGTCCTTCCCTCTGTTAAATGGACATACTGCTTCCTAGCATAGAAAGAACCAGATTAAGAAACAGGATACATATGCATGGTGTGAAGAATCCGGACCCAGATTTACACTGGATCAACACTGCATGGCAGGAGTAGACTTCCTCTTCTCCATGACAGCCCACTGGAAACGCTACACAGAATGGGGTGAGCTGTGATAATCTGATAGCGCCTCAAAAAATCTGGTGGAGAAACTTTTCTCATCTGGCAGAAAGTCCACAGGTGGTGTTGTTTCTATCCTCTCTCCCATGCCAGTAGAATTTGGGGTCGTCTGCTTGACTTGATTAGTGGTAGACTCTGGCAAGGATTCTGCAGGCAAACCTTGTTGTCGTATTTGCTGCTCATGCCATAATCTCATTTTGCTTCTGGATTGGCCACCTCTGGGTAGCCAAACCTACCACAGCATAAAGAATACTCTCTAACCTAGCTGGATGCTAATTGCTGATCCTGTTTTCTGGGATATCAGGACATCAAGAAGCATCAGTAACACTCAATCTGTGGTCACAAAATGCATTTAACCCGCATGGATGGTCTGGCTCAAAGTCAGCGGCAGTACAGTGTACTGGCTAGAGCAGTCTTCCCCAGCTTGATGTCTTCTAGCCGTTTTGGACTGTGACTCCCATCATTCCCATGCTGACTTAAAGTGTTGCATCTAAACCTAGACAGGCAAGAGCTGGGTTCAATTCCTCTCTCAGCTACTAAGTTTACTGGGCTAGTCACTGTCTCTCCGCCTTGCTTACCCAAGGCTACTATGGAAAAAATGGAAGAATCCATTTAGGCTGCACTGGGATCCTTGGCAATACAGAGTATATATTAATGCCCTGTACATATGTACCTTTATTTTTTATTTTTAAATAAGTCCTACCAATGCTATACTGATACTTTCATTCCATTTCTGACAACTTTGAAATCAAGTTATAAATAAATAAATGACTGGACATCACTTGGTTCATATTTGCACCCAGAAAATTAAGCTTTGTGAGTTTGTATGCTTGGATCTAGGCAATAGCCAAACATCTTAGAAGAGTCAGAGAGCGGTTCATTTCATGCTTTAAAGGCACAATTCTATGATGTTTAGACAGCAAAAAGGCCTATAACTAGCAGCTGGCTGGAGAATGCTGGGAGTCATATGATTTTTTTCTACCTAAATATGCCAAGGAATGCACCCAAAAATATTGCATTATACAACCTCACACGCATGTGTACACACACAGTTTTTTGGTAGTGTATATCTATTTTATTCCAGGGCCAAACTCTTAATATTTCTAGATAGGAATTAAACCAGATGGAGAGGCTGGGGCAAAGAGCTGGGTTCTCTCAGAGTGCTAGGTGTGATGAAAAGCAACCTTCCCAGTGTGATGCCCTTGATCAATGTTTTTTGTCATAGAATGCACCGGAACAGAGTTCCGGCACCTTTTTTGACAGATTTTCCAAGTTTTAAAAATAACTTTTGAAATTTTGATGTTTGGTCCACGTGGATTTGAATTGCCCCGTCGAGTGTAGCAGGTTGGCGGCAAAATCATTAAAACGATGCATGCGGGCTGCTTGTGTGTCGAATCCGATGCATGCGTACTTTGTCTGCGCTGGTTGTGATGGTGCTGCTCGGCTTGTGATTGGTCGTGTGGTCGCGTGCTGAGTGCTTATTGCATGCGGTAACCGTTATGTTTTGTTACACAACTGACATGTGTGGGTGTGTGTACAGTGATTGACTACGTGTGAAAGGTAAATAATTTCATGAGTTCCGGCACCTTTTTTCTTCCAAAAAAAGTACTGCCCTTGATCTATCTTAGACTACAATCCCCATCAGGCTCAGGCAGCATAGTCAATGGCCAAATAGGGGGTTGTATTCCAAGACATCTGGAGGGCATCAGATTACCACTAAAAAAAGAGGTTGGGGGGCTCAGGACAAGGGATTCTGTGTAGGGCAACTGAGATCCTCTTTAAACCCCCTGCAATTGCACACTGTGGACACTAGAGGTCGCCAACCCCTTTTTGAGGAAGAGGTGGGCTACAATGATTTCTAAATTTGAACAGTCTTATACCAGATGTGAACAAATTAAATACCACCGCATGTGTCTTTGTTAGAAGCATAGAGTAAACTTTGACAATTGCAGTTTTTCCAATTGCTGAGGGAGAACGTGTAATCCGAAGAATTCTCCCTACTAAAACCAGACTCCATTATACTCTAGATATCTGGGTTTTGGAGTTCCCCTTACCACAAATCTAGAAACTTTCTTTTCCTTGTATCTGACAACCTCCACAACACCACATAAACTGACTCAGGCTTAGTTGCATGGTAAACTCCAGATATTTTTAAAGACAGAATTTTTACCCCGCACTTTGGCCTGAAAAGGTTCCCAGTAGCTTCCAAAGAGTAACGTTCTTATTAATGTCCCTCAGGAGTACAACTCCCATAAGATGTTGCTAGGACGGCTAATGCTCATGGCTTTTGGAGCTGTAGTCCAAAATATTTGGAGGACACCCAATCACACACCTCGGCAGTTTCCAAAAAAAATCTAACTTTTTTCATTCACATGCCTGTTTTCTGCTTTTGCAACCTAGAATATGGCTTTCGCCCTTGGTACTCTTACTTCATATACTCCTAAGGCCTGGATCTCATTTTTCTTTAGCAATCTGAATTTTAAAAATTAATCCAGTCTATTAAGAAAACCACCTTCTGGGAGGAACTGGTAGTACTCCAGCATAGGAACCAAAGTGTTTAACTGATAGTTGTATGGAGGGAAGGATCTTTGCAGGACACTCAACCAAAAAGAAGCAACTCAGAGTGGCGGGGTTTTGCAGGACTTTCTTGTGCAGTTGCTGCTCACTTGCATGTTTTAGTGGGACTTGCATTTTAAATTGCAGCCAGCTAAAAACAAAACTACTGCATTTAAAACGGAACGTTTATGAGCCAATTAGTTATTCCCAATGGCTTTCCATAAGGGACTGAATGGGACTAAAGGCCGTTGCCCCCAAAACTTTGTCGTTGGAACTCTTTCAAAACTCAGTTCAAGAATGTGGAACTCTCAGGCACCCATCTCCCGCCTATCTTTGGTGCATCCATTTTGTCACTATTTTCTAGGGTAAGTACCTCCATCTCTTGAGATGTGTATTCGTTTTCTTGCTTATGTATCTTCCCTTCGAAAAGCAATGCGGAAAAGGCTACCGTCGCGCAATCTTTGGTTTGGGTAAGATAAACAGAGTCAGGAAAGAGGAACCCTGTTCCACTGCACTCCCAGTGGCCACTTCTGGTATTTAAATCGAACTTTTCCCACTCTTAATTGCCGGCGCAAAACATAAAAGATTGGATCCAAGCTTGCAATATAATCCAGCCTTCCCCAACCTGATGTCCTCCAGATGTGTTGGATTGCAACACCCATCATGGAAAGTGGCCATGCTGGCTGGGTATAACAGAAGTTGTAGTTCACCACATCCAGAGGGTACCAAGTTGGGAAAAGCTGATCCAGGGCCGTGAATATCTTCTTGAAGGTACGCCATTCAGTTCAACAAGGCTTCTAATAAATGCATATAGGATTGCTGTCCAATGTGTTACGTGTAACAATCCTAACGTTTACTTCTATATGCACTTGCCAGAGAAAAAATACCATTGGATTCGATGGGATTGCTGAATGGTTTATATAAGTAGACATGCTGTATAATGGATTACATTTTAAGTCTGGTTCATAGAGCTTACACCATAGCTAAGGTAGAGTGACACTACCTCCCTACTAGGTGAGACTGCACAGGTGTCTCATTCCAGATCTAGCATTTCAGCAATAATCCAAGCTCCCTGCAATAGAAAAACTAGCAGAGAAGGAAGAAATGTTCTTTGCCAACTGTCCCCAATTTCTATTTGCAAAGAGCTTTTCATCTGCACTCTAGAGTGGTGTATCCTGTTCTGTTCTCTGTACTCGTAATTTCCCTGTAAATTTAAGTCAGCCATGGCTACCAAGGCAAAGGCCATCATTTCCAGCTATTTCATACAGCTATAAAATCCAGAGCTTGCACCCTCGCTCAGTGGCAGAGCCCCTGTTTTGAATCCCTGACATCTTAACTGCAGAAGGGACAAGTAGGGATATCACAACATTGATGAAAAGGTGTCTGTCACAGAACTTGACCAGTTAGGGTAGAAAATGCCAGGCTTGATGCACTGGTGATCTGAGCTTGTATGAGGCCTGTGATCAAGATTCTTTTTGCTAGTAAGCATGGAAAATCATAGTCCAGTTGTTTGGCGAGGAAATTGGCAGGGAGGCCTGATGGCCCAAACTTGCTCATCTGCTGGTGCTAGCTGTACTCAGGGACTAATGAGGGGGCATTTTTCCTGAGGCTCCAGGTCCCTCTTTCCCTGGAGCTGAACTCTGATGATCCCTTGCAGCCTGACTTGGCTTTTTGTCCCCCGCTATCATGGCCTCCTGCCATCCAGCCGCGACAGACACCAGGCAGCTGTGATGAAAACAGGAGGTCGTAGCCACGATCGTCCTGTCTGTATTGACCACAAACCCGCTGGGGCCCTCTAACTAGAGCCACAGCAAGCAGGGAACTCCCTCTGCACCAGGCACTGGCCCAGCAGGGTGGGAAGAATCCACACAAACCCATTGTGGAGTGGGTGGTACGCAGAGGCAGCTCCAACTGAGTGGAGCCGAGCCGAGCCGAGCCGAGCCGGGAGGGCTACTTGTTGTGAGGCAATTTTGGGCCAACTTCCTCTTCATTGTAGGTAGTGAGATAGGCCTGTGGCTTAACATGAGGCATATGTTAACTAGCAGGCATGCAGATTTAAAGTTTGCCATTGTTTAGCACTGAGGCTAAACTTAAAGCAAGACAAAAGAAAAGAAAAGAACACTTGGCTAGGTGGCCAAAAGACGGAGGAAGCAAAGAACAGCTTGATCCTGGGCAGAGGGGTCAGAATGAAGGGCCACCCGCCAGTGCTCCTGGGTTCTCTGGAGTGCTGGTGGGGGGGGGGATTGGGAAGCCACCGGAGGGAGTAGGATCACAGCTCCGTCTGAGGGAGGGAGGGAAGGAGGGAGGAAGGAGGGAGGGAAGGTACCGGGACAGGAATTGGCTGCATTTCCTCTCAAGTAGGCTGCCTCCCAAACCTCAGACTGGGCAGCAGTTCAGAGCAAGCTGAACAGCGGAGGCTTAGCTTGTCTGATGGTGCTGGAGGTCTGGCTGACCAGCTCCAGGGAGGGGGAAGCCTGGAGCCCTTTGTAGGGGGGATGCCTGGAAGAGCCCGTGGGGCCAAGCAGGTTCAAAGCTGGAATGTGCTGACTTGGGCCAAATTCTCCTGGAAGGAACCAGCAGAGAGCCGGAGGGATACACCCTTTTGCACACCATGGCTGTGTGACCTGTGCCAGACAGGAGTTGCCCGTTTTCCTTCTGACCCCCTTCCTCCAGCCTTCCCTTCCCCTTCAACCCTTCCTTCACATGCTGCAAGGCAAGGTTCTCCACATCCTGTGGGTAAAGAATAGTACTAAATTTGCATGATGGTGACAGATTCTGAGAGCCTGTGTGTTGGGACTTTTCCAGGACTGTTGTGACCTGGGCTGGTGCTGTTGGGAAATGTTGCATAAACATTGGGGTGGTAGAGGTGACACACCTGGGGAGAATGGGAAGGACCTACTCATGTCTTTCAGGTGCCTGTGGTAGATAATTTTCAGCTTCTGGAAGGACCTGGGAGAAAGCATCCAGTATTCTGGAACAGCTGGTGGGTGCGTTGTGTCAGAACATTTGGCTGGCAGGAATTAGATTTGGAGCTAATAATGGATTCCAGACAGAAGGCCAGTTTCCAGACTTCTCTGTTTCAAAGTATAATCCTTGTTGCATCTCTTAGCCTCTCATAAAGATTCTGCATATGCCCAGAGGGCCTTACCATTTCTGTCTTGCTTGTTTTCACGGCAGTGCTGCAGCTATGCTGCTGTTACGTCCATGTTATAGATGGGGAAAACTGCCATTGTTTTGCAACTGCAGTGAGTAGGTTTCTTACTCTCAGAAGATGCAATAAGGAGCCACAACAAGCAGTGGGACTTTTCTAGCTCCTGAAAGTATAACAAAACCTGTGTTCAGGACTGGGAAATGCCGTGATCTATGCAGGGATGTGGTGTTACTTTGTACCAGGAGGGGCTCTCATTCTGTGGCCGGTGGCGTGGCTTGAACCACTGTCCTCAGGGCCACTTTGGCTTTCTGTGGACCCAGAGTCCATAGCATGGCTAGCAGTCATGAGGACTTAACCCACGGTGGGAAACCAATTCAACCTGAGGGACAAATTCAATCCAGGAGGAGTTCTCCAAGGTGTTATTCCCACAGCAGGTGGTACTAAAGGAAAAAGGGCAGACCCAAAACCCCAGAGGCATTTCAACCTTCCCTTAAAAAAATGCAGAAAGGCTGCGAAGCCACCAAACAATCCGTGATTGGGGTGTGGCATCTGGGGAACCTCCAGGCTGGATTGGGGTTTTCATGATACATGTTCAGGGCAATGTTTATCTCTCTGGGAAGCCATGCGTGGCCAGAGGAAGGGCCGTCATACTCACACCTTCTTAACATGAAGTGGAGAGGGGGCTCTGTACTTTCTAGACACTTCTAGCCTCTGTTCGTCAAGGGCCACATTAATTACAAGGAGGGAGAAAGCCAGATACTTGTGAGTCGCCTAGAAACTTTTGGGCCCCTTCCTGATCACGTTGAGCCAGTGGCAATGCCAGTGTGTGCTTGAGTGTGAGAGCAGGCGAGCAAGCAAGAGAAGGGGAAGCAGCACCAGCTGAGCAGTGGCAGATCACTCCTCAGCCTCAGCAGCTGATACGGGTCCAGCATCTGCTGGGACCGACCACCAGCTGGGACCTCAGAAAATTTTTGGCCACCAGGAAAGAAAGAAGCCACTGCTCATGGGCAGTTGTTCTCTCCCTCTGGGATGACAGTGATGGCGAGCTGGACCATCCTCTGACACCCATTCACTCCGCCTTGCCTCTGCCTCCAGTCCAGATGGGTCGCGAGGAGCCCCACTGATGCCTGTGGGCCCACGAAAACCGAGAACCAGCCCCGAGGGACTGATTGCAACCCCCTCCGTTCTGTAAAATGAGAAGGGTCTGGAGCAATAAAAGGAATTCTTCCTGCTCATAATACATAGTTAAAACTGCCGCATTCACTACCACAAGAGGTAGCGAGGGCCATCGACTTGGATGGCTTTCTTTGGGGATCGGACAGGCATAGTGGCAAGATTTCCTCTAGTTATCAAGCCTATATATTACTTCCAGATTAAGTGTGCCCCCATATTCCGGCAGCAGGGCATCCTGTGCAGGTTGGTGCGATCGCGCTCCTGTCTGCCCACCCTCAGGCATCTGGCTTGCCACTGTTCAGGCGGAATCGTGGACCTGGGAGGCCCTTGGTCCGAACCAGCAGGGCCCTTCTGACGCAGGTGGAACTGGAGGCTGCGCAGGCTTGGAGCATGGAGAGAGAAGGGGATGTGCGTATGTGACCTTTGGAAAGGGCTGAATACAAGGGCTTGGTTCTGCTTCAGGGGCCAACTTTGTGGGTACCGGTATCCCCCTTCCCTCCCGTTTTGAGACAGACATTAATTCCTCGGGAGACTTCTGTTTGAAATTCTAAACTGACTGAATATTTGTGGCATCCAAACGTTCTAAACGTGCCTTCAGCATTGCAAAATGCTGGCTGGCGTTTGATGTTAAGAGTTCGATTATTCCTGGGCTATACTGGCAAAGTCTCTCTCCCCTACCCCCTCCTCACTCCACCTCAGGAAACAGTCCTGTGCATATCCTGCCTCTTTTTTTTTTTCTCTTCTTTTTTGGGCTTTTTCGCCTGCCTGTTGGCTCCATGCAGTTCAGTGCTTATTTTCGTTTGTCAAAATATGGAAGGGTCTTTTAGCAGCCATCTGGCACCTTGACTGCTGCATACCTCGTCTTGCCAAAAGAATGGGGAGAGTCGCCATGCTCACACGCACCCCTATGGGAACCTCCCACCACGGCTCTTTCGGCTCCGTCACCTGCTAGCTAAGAAGTTTTCCGTCTCAGTGCAGAAATGACACGGACTCGCTGGAACAACTCATCTGCCCCATGAGTGCAGCAACCTCAAGAGTCTAACCACTGTGCCCAAAAAGTGACCCCACCCCTGGCAACGGAGCCCGGATTCTCTGGGAATGTCTAGACGCCAGTCCGGACAAGAAGCCCAGCCTTCCCTTAAGCACGGGATTCCCTGCCGCACGGAAGCCAAACCAGGCTGGCAATGGGGCCTTGGAACATGGCAGAGGGGATCACGTCTTCGGTGACTGGATCCTTTTTGCCTCAGTGCTGAGGAATTCCCTGCAGGCTTTAACAGAGTGAAAGAAATGAAGTCAGGTCCTGTGGGGCTGGCTCAGAGGCTGGGCACGCAGCATGGCTTCCGTGCTGCAGATGCCCCAGGCGCCCGCTGACAACGCAAGAGGATGCCATTGCGTCCTTAGAATAATTGGGTTAATGCGGTCCTTTCGAGCGCTCCAAAACTTTATGTAATGCAAGTGGGCAAGTCCCTGCACAGTGGAGTTTGCAATCCAAAATTCAGCATATGGGAAATAGCCTTGGCAGGGGAGAAGGGTTGGGGTATGTAAGGGAGGGCAGGACAATTATTCTACTACTTGGAGGTGGTTACATTAGGGGGTAGGAAGTGGAGGGGGGTGTTGGGAGCAAATGTGACGGTGGGCTCGGGCAGGCGTTCCTGCCAGGGGGGCACCGCACCAATTTTGCTATATTCAGATTCTGATTTAGAAGAGGGATGCCTTGATGGGATTGAAGAGCCGGGCTTTGCTCAAGGCCCTGGGATACAGCAGGGAGGGGAGATACTGGTGATTAGTTCAAGGGCAGATGAGGGGGCAGAGGTGGAGATGGGCCCCGGGAACAGTATGGAGGTCCAGGAAGCGCGAGGGGCTGTTGAGACTGGGGGATCTTCAAACAGAGATCAACCCCTCTGGCTAGGTGGCAGCGGCGGCGGGAAGCACAGTTGGTGGAAAAAAGCACACGTGTTTCCACTTACGTGAAACAGTGTGCCATGTCTTGGAAGTCTTCCAGGGCCAGAACTCTGAACCAGTGTCTGTTTCCAGGGCCATGTGTTTGGCCCCTCAAATATGCGAGTTAGTACAGAGAAAGGGGATGGGGCCAGAGGAAGGGGGCTGAGCTTTCTGCGGACCCTCGAAGGCTGGATTGGGTTACGGGGCCCGAGCCACACACCTCTACAGAGCTGTGCTGAAATGAGAGGTCCTAAAGCTTGAACTGTTTCCTTAATCCCATGTGGGGGCAAGATAGAAGCTGTGGTTAGGTAGTTGTGGAGTAAAGAGACTTTTCACACACTCTGCTGCCATTTCTTGCTAACTCACAGAGCGCTTGGAGCCGACTGCATTAGCTGCTCCCTCGCCACTCTCTCCAGTGTTGCAGCAAAAATTGCAATACTAGACGATTGCATTTTGGTGCTGTCCCTTACATGAACTTTAAGAGCTTTGGAAAATCCTTTCATTTCAGTAACATGGAGGAGGTGCAAAGGCAAGCTGTAACTGGTCCACTCCGTGCCAGGTAATGAAAACAGAACACCGGTAGTTGCCTCATAACCCATTTGCAATGCAAATTCCTTTCTTCCTCAACCCTGCTGCGCTCATACTCTCACTGAAGGCAGCAGCACCTGTTACGCTGCAGCCTGTCCAGACTGAAGAGCTGGTCCCGAGACAAGGCCAGCCCAAGTCCTGAGGGGGAGGACGCGATGGATGCCCCTCCCCAGACTGTGTGGAAACCGACTGGATCGGCAAGGGGATCCTCCTTCACGCTAGCAATTGCTAGGGGCAGGCGGTGGCATATAAATGCAAAAGCAGATAAACAAACAAAATGGTCGCGTTCACCATCACTCCTGAGATAGCGGGCTCGCTTGGGGACCCAGAACCAGCCAAGTGGCATATGCATGCCAGGCACCAGCAGAGGGGGAAAGCTGGAAGGCTGCCCCACTGCCCTGCTGCATCCGCCAGCCTAGGCCAGTGCCCCCCTTTGCCCAAGGACTGGGCCGGCCCACAACTGGACACAAACAGGAAGCTCAGTTCCAAGTACTCACGCAGCAGCCCCTCTTCAGAGCTCACTCGTTCTGAAGCACTTCTGAATATTTTAAGGGGAAAATGTTGGAGTAAAGGCACCCCCATATGGTTGCTTGTGTCTAGATGTGCTCCAACTGTGTGCACTTAGGCTTGAGTGTGTTGTAACGTATGTGGATGTAATTTTTGTACGTGCGCAACAATTCCTGTGTTGGGTACAAAGCGCTCTCACTTTCCTGCCCTCTTCCCTGTCCCTATAAACCAGTCCAAATCCCCCAAGTAGGTCCTGGCCAAACCGCACTGCAAGCTTTTTGGCACCCCCCACCCCACTGGCCTGCATCCTGAAAAGTTGCACAAAAACTAGGCCTCGGCTACTGGGACCATGCCAGGGGGAAGGAGGCACTTCTGTGTGAGTGTGGGGATTGTGCCAGCCTGACAGCACACATTGACTGGATTAAGCGTTTTGGGGGCTGAGGAGAAGGAGGGAGGGAGTTGCATGTCTGCGCATTTCCTTAATCCCCAGCAACCAGGCTGCTGATTCAGCAGATTTTCCAGGACCCAGGAATTCTCTCTGGCCAGGAACCGTGTTGCTCTGTTGTTTGTACTTGGACAGGGCCCAAGACAAGGGGGGTTGGGGTGGGGAGGGAAAGAAGAAAGGGCTTCGAAGGCATCCCGCTGTGTCAGGGTGGGTCAGGATCAGGCAGGATGTACGGATGTTGGGTGCAATGTTGCATTGAGTACATTAGTGAAGCCAAAGGGGCAGAATTCAGGCTGGGACAGAGAAGCGGCCAGGATTAGTGTAGCAGAGGTGGGGAATGGAGGAGGAAGAGGGTGATGGGATATGGCTACCCGGAAAGAACAGGTGGATGTCCCGCCTGAGGGGTATCAGAGACCAATTTTACTGATTCATCCTGCTTTCCAGACAGGGCTTACATGAGGAGATCAGCAGTCACTGCTGGTGTGCCTTTCCCCCGGAGGGCATGTGGTGCCCAAATTCCTGGACGTAGCGTACATTCCTGTCTTGCATCAGCCGCTTTCTGCCCAGCTAACTTTCCCGTCTCCGCTCTGAGTCCTGGCACTCGACTGCCCGGAACCAAGAGCTGGCTGCACGCATTACGCAGCCAAAGGTGTTACATTCTACTTCGTAGTGCAGGTGGGGTAGGTCCTGCTTTTTAATGCTCTCTCACGCACGTACTCCCAATGCCAGCAGATTGAAGAGAAGGCTAAGCTAATCCTTTCTTTCTGATGTATCTGTTGACACATGGAAAGGGTTTTTCATTTGAGGCAGCATTCAGAAATATGCTTCTGCCCCTCCTTTGCTTGAAGACGTTGGTTAGGTTGGGCAGCAGGGTGATGGCTACATATATTTGTGGTTTTTCCTCTGAGTCCTATGTCCCTAACCCCCTGAATGTGGAGGGTTGACTTTATTCAACCCGAGTTACATACAAATTCAACTTAAAGACAAATTTGCATTTTCTCAAGAAATTTAAATATCCAGTTTTTCATAGCTCAGCCTCAACACCTTCATTTATATTCTCTCTGTCTCCTGCCATTGTACAGTTCATTAAGAAAAGCCACTGCTCAGTCTCCTCTCAGGAAAACCCTGTCCCATACTCCACAACAGTATTCCCAAACATAGGTTGGTTCCAGACGGGGCTTTTATGGAAGAGGTCCAGACAACACCTCTTTGTTACCTCCCCGTCTTTTCTTTTGCAGCATCTTCCATGTTTCCCCTCAACACAGGAAGTCTAAAAAGAAACGAAAGACTGGAGAGTAGTCCAGTGGCTGGTTTTGGTGGTAGTGGCTATTATTAAATTAATTAATACTGCCCAATTGCCAAAGCTCTCCGATGGCTCACAGCAGTTTCTCAAAAATTCAAAATTGTGGTCATGGGTAACACCGGGAGCCCTCTGCTTAGAAGCACCCGTCGTTGCATCCCTGGAGAAAACAGTAACAGCAACACTGCATCTTTATGTGAGATTGTGGAATACACGTGACTCCACTTCTGTTCTCTATTCAGCTTGTACTTTTTATGTGATTTCAAGCTGAACTGAGGTGTGGAATGAAGAGAGGACAGTACTGGACTGAGGAGCTATTCATTTCCTCCCTTTCTTTCCCATTTCTCTCCTGACTTCCCCACCAATCAGCTTCACGGGATGATCCCAGCTTCTAGGATTATGAGAGAGGAAGAAAAATGTTTTTCCATGCACTTCCACCACACAATGTAAAATTCTGTATGCCTCTGTTATGTCTCCCTCTATTCACCTTTTTTCTAAGCTAAGCCTTTCCTCAGAGGGCGTTGTTTGGACCCCTTCACCATTTGCACTCTTTTTCTGCACTTTCTCCAACTCTACCACATCCATGTTTAGGTGTGGAGACCAGAACTGTGCACAGTATTCTAAGGCTGGTTGTACCATAGGTTTATTTAAGCAGAGTGTGACATTGACAGGTTTGTTCTCAATTTTATTGTATCTCTTTTTTGTATTTCTGATAAGTGGTTGTGAACTTCCCAGACAGTTTCAGCTGTTGGGTGGTATAGAAATAATATCATCATCATAATTCCTTTCCTAATTAAACCTAATATGGAGTCTGCCAGCAGCACATCATTTCCTTGAGCTGTTCTCTAAAATCTCCCTGGTAGAGCACTACCAGCTCAAATCTCGTCAGTTGATACTTGAAACTTCACATATACACACACAGTTCATTCATCTGACGTACACACATCCCTTCCTCTGCCTTCTCCTCTTCAGCGTGAGTCCCTCTCTGATTGCACGTCCCATACCACCCAGCAGTAGCAGGTCCCATTTTAATTTTGTCCTCCTTTGTTAAGCATTTTCTGTGGGTGGCCAGCTGCCAGATTCATTCTGAAGAAATATAGGTGGTAGATGGGCGCCAGTTCAACTTGTAGCATGTCAAGCCAGCCCCGATAAAACCAAAGCCTAACGCATGAAAGTCAGGTGAATTGAGGGGCGCAAGTGCTGTGGAAGATTTTCACAGCTGCTGTGGTACCTTTCGGTGCTGTGCTGAGGAAGGCACGTGTTGGACCATGGCTGCAGGGACCTCAGTTCAAGTTCTCACTCAGCCAGCCATGCGTACTGTGGGATCTGGGCTTCAGCCAGTTCCTGGCTCTCATGCCAACCTACCTCACAGGATCTTAGTGAGAGAGAATAAAAAAAGGAAAACCGTATGCACCTCAGTGAACAGCTCAGAGGAAAGGTGAGACCGGAGCAATGATAAGAGTTAAGAAAACAATTTAAGTACACGTGGAAAAGTTTTATTTTGTAACTGGCACATATGACTAAGAATGCAAACATCTATCTCTCTGTTTTCCAGTGGTAATAGAGGGTGCCACAATACTCAAACTTTCTTTTATTCATGATGTTTGTGTAAAATAATTTGTTGAAATGTTCTAAAAGGTCATTTTGAAAGGTCTTTGCAGATGCATTTTGGGAATGCACACCGAAAGCAACATAACAGATGTTGAAAAAGATTCCTCATCTACTCTCACTTATGAAAAACCTTTCCACATATCAATTTACTCACATTCGTCTTCCTGTAGTTGACCTGTCTAGATAGCTATCGCCTAAGGTTAGGCAGCCATGCGTGTGTCAGCTACGGGTCCCTGTGGTTGTGGCTCTCCTGTCCAGCCCCAAGGGAGTCATAACTCTGTGGTCGGACATGCCAGCTCTGGCCCCACACACACACTAGTAGCTCTTACGTGGCAGGAAGCATCAAGGGGGATGTTTAGACAGAGCCAAACTCTGCCGTCAGCAGCACTGTAATCCAGGCTCTTGTGTCATCATGACAGTGAGAAGGATGGAGTCACAACAGAGTGTGCACAGTCAGTGGAGAAAAGGAATGAGGAAAGGCTAACCAGGAAAATATGCATCCAAACATTCACACACACATGCACGCACAGACCGTTCAAAATAAAGTTCACTTAGACATTTGTACACAACAAGATACTCACAAATGCTCACACCTACGCATGAACACAGAGGTCACACAGGAAGTATGCTATAAATACCTGCAAATGTACACAAACACATTCCCCACACTTACTTTACATAAGCTTAGAGAGAAGCATGAGCATGCGTTGTCACATGCCAACATGCGCAATTATGCCTCACACAATAGTTTATATCATGCAATAGTTTATGTCATGCAATAAATGCGCAGCTGTGGCTCATTTGTTGTGCAAGATCCAGATGTCTTCCTTCAAAGTAACACTTCTGTTGCTGGGATATTGCTCTTTTGTTTGTGTGTGTTTAAAGTGCGATATCTTGCACTATGGAAAATAACATTCTTCCCACAGCGAGCATGTGAGTGATGAGTTCACAGATGTCTGGCACCTGCTATACCGAGTGTACACTCATGTTCCTACAGAGCACAAGTACTTGACCTCAGGCTTTGGGGTTCTGAAATACAATCAAGCACACACATTCATCAGTGCGCAAACTTTCTTCAAAATATATTCCCCCTTGCACAGCATTCTTCCTCTGCACAGTATAACTTGCATTCCTGTTCATAGCAAGTATGGAGCACAGGCACATGGGCATAGATGTATCTCCTTGCATGCATGTGCCCTTTGTTCACATGTTCCATTTGTGGCAAGATAAGCATGATAAGCATTACTAGAGAAATGCCTTGGATTCGATGCAAGACTGACATGCTACGCTGGCATATGCAGTACATTCCTTGTTTGCTCTCACAATTGAATTGTGTATCGCAGTGTTAAAAAAAATCCCCCTCTCTGCATGGTAACTGATACTGATCCACATTATTGCTGTTCAGGTGTTTTAACTGGGAGTTTCTTAGGGATGTGTTTACAGCAAAAATGGCAGTTGGTAGTCGAGAACACTGCAGAGCGGCCTAGTGACTGAACCTTGAAACAAGAAATTTCCCATCCAAATTTCACCTTGGCCATAAACATACCAGGTGAATTACTCCCTCTGAGGACCTGCACCTGGCCTAGTTGCACTAGGTGGGCTAGAATACGGACTGTCCTCACAGAACTGCCATGCAGGTGACTGAGACCATGAATGTGAAGTGTCTTGAACACTGAACTGTTGCTGTGTAATAACCTTCCGCACCTGGCAGCCCCCAGATGTGTCCAGCTACCACTCCCAAACTCCTCAGCCTGCATCGGTTGCAGTCATTCACCTGGAGGCCACCAGGTGGGAAAGGTTGATCGCTCCATCTCGCTATCTGCTGTGCAGATACAGGAATGTGTGCAGCAGCTTTATACCATCCCCACATTGGTCCTGCTGGATCAGGATTGCCCCTGAACTGACGGAGGGGAACTTTCACTCACTGATGAGAGCACTTCCCAGCCCTGCCAGGAGATGCTGGAGACTGAAGAGCTTTTGCATAGTAGAGTGACAAATGTCATCTGCATCAGCAGTCCAGAGCCTGTTTCAGCCGAAGGACCAAGTGCCATTTCAGAGCAGCTTTCAGGGGCTGCATCCCTGAAAGCAGAAGTGGGTGGGATTAAAGGAAAGAAAAGGAGGGTGGTCAGAATACCAGAATATCCACCTATTTTAGTCTGAAGCTCTCACTAGCAGTGACTGGCTTAGGAGAAGCATTTCAGGCTTTTGGAAATTTGTGGGGAGGGGGGAGAGGAGACTGGACAAATGCTGGAAAACCACCAAGCAATTGATGATTAGGGCAAAGTGGATAAAGCCAGGGAAAGGGGCCATTTGTGGCTCCCGGATGGCCAGATTGGAACCCTAGCAGGGCCTGATGATGGCCGCAGTCCTGGGGTTCTGCACCCTTGACATAAATGGTATTTTGCAATATTTTAATTAATAATTCTATATATTAGTGGGCTAATGGAGCAGAGAAACTTCTGAAGCGCAACTCTTGGGTGGCAGCAGTAATCAAAGGCAACACTGGTGGGGGATCCTTCACAGACAGTGGCAGGGACACTCAAGCTAACTCTGGTTAGTACTGTGCTGACAAACACAATGTGGTTTACTCTGGAGAAATGGAGTGGTTCTAATACTTCAGAAAGATGGAGCACAGACAGTAAAGGGCTAAAATGCAAGGGCATGCAATCATTATCAATCAGAATTCTCAGAAAACCTACAAGCATAACCGACATTCAAGTCTACAGTCTGATGATGGATGGTGAAGATGAAGAAGACACCAAAAATATTTTATGTAAGTGTCCAAGAAGAAACTGATAACACACCCAGACAAGGCATGCTGTTATCATAGGTGACTAGAACACAAAAGTAGGAAACAAAATAGAATCAGATGTTTGGCTCAGGGGTCAAGAAACAAACCAGGAGAATGACTTACAGAATTCAGTGAAGCCAACAATCTGTTTATCACAAATACATACTAGGCAACTGATCAGATGACTATACACATGGACATGGGGCAGTATAAAATCTAAGCAAACTACATAGTTGGAAACAGAAGATGGAGAGGTATTATTCTCACTGCCAAAATAAGACCAGGAGTTAGTAACCATGAACTCTTAATATAAAAACCAGAGTAAAGCTGAAAAAATAGTAACAGAAGCATAGTACCAAATTCCAACTTACATAACATTCCTGAGGAATTTAGAATCCATATAAGGTACATAGTTTCATTACTGAATTTAGTTGGCCATGAGCCAATGTACTGTGAACAGAACCAGAAACATTATTAAGAAAGAATACAAAAAGACCGTGCCTGTAGCAAAGGAAAGAAAAGGCCTAGATGGATGACAGAAGAAACACAAACGTTAAGGGCAGACAAGAAACGAATGCAAACATGACTGAAATAGAGGCAGAATCCTGAATGCAACTTTTCAGTGACAAAACTTTTCACAAAGAGACAAAAAGAACTAGTACAATAACCAGTGTAAAGAAATAGAAGAGAACAGCAAAAGAGGAAAAGAAAGAAACCTTGCAGGAGATCCAAGAAATCGAATTCAAACCTAGATTTGGAATGCTGAAAGGCCAATAGGGGAACATACTGTCTGACCCAGAGAAACTAAAGAGAAGTGGAAACAAATTACATAAGAACTGTAGAGAAGAGCTAAAAAGATGACAAGAGTCCTTCAAAGAAGACTACTATGAGGCAGAACCTGCAATATTGGAAGCTGAAGTGAAAGCAGCTTTGAAAGCATTTGGAAGGAGCAAAGCACCCAGAGTAGATGGGGTACCAGCAGACCTATTCCAGGCTGCAGAGACTGAATCAGTCCAGATCTTAACAATATGCTAACAGATATGAAAAACAAAACAATTGGCCAGAGTATGGAATATACATTTCAATCTCCAAGAAAGGCGATGCAAAGAGTGCAGCAACTATAGGACCTTTGCACTAATTTCCCATGCAAGCAAGGTGATGCTCAAGGTGTTTCAGCGCAGAATTTTACCCTCCAGCAAGACTCTCTGGAGAAGACAAGAAAGGCAAGGCAGAAAAAGAAGAGGAAGGCTAGGTAGGAGATGGACTGGTTTTGTAAAGGAAGGCACAGCCTTAAGTTTACAAGAGATGAGCGGGACTGAAGGACAAGACAATCTGAAGGGCATCCATTCATAGGGTCACCAGAAGACAGAGACAACTTGATGGCACATAGCAACAAATATTAGCTGGAAAAGTGTCCTAGTGCCGTTTAAAATATTTATTGGCAGGGCAGGGGCAACATTAGTAAGTGCGTGCATTGAAAAGCTTCAGTGGATGTGTTCTGAGCTGTGACTGGTGGAGCCATCGAACTCTTTACTGACATCAAACTATGCTCCTTAAAAAGATGGAAGAAGAGCGCTAAAAGTATACGGAGAGGATGCACCTGCTCCTTCTGAACTGGGGTGAGGCTGAACAGGGATTGGAGGCTTTCTTTGGTTAACCTGCCTCAGGTCCTTTTGCTTGGTGTCCATTAGGCGAACATATAAATGCGAGTGAACCAATGTTTTCTGTTTGACCAAACATTTGCAAACCTTTAATTTATGATTGCTTGGGGGGTTTATTCTCAGCTGATGATTGACTATTGATGTTGGTTTTTCTTTATTACATATTGTTTTTAAGCATTTGTTGTGAGTCTCTTTGGAAGACCCATATAGGTGAAAAAACAGGATACAAAAATGTAAATAAATATCAAATCCTGTACTGACTTTGAAGTAAGTTTTAAGGTGTACATTTCTGAGATATGCCATACACCTGGCAAGTAAAGCAGTATCTAAATTCCCACAGTAGGAGGTCAGACCCATAAAAGAAACAGTGAGTTTAGGAAACTGTTCCCTTGGTCTGGTAAAGCTTTGGCAGATTTTTAGAAGCAGGGGAGAGACCCAGACAGGGGAAGGGGGGTGAATATTCCCCCTTCTCCTGTTTAAATCCTTGTGGTCTTTCCCCCTTCTCTGTCTCCTGCTCAGGAGTTGTTTCTTTTTCTAGGACTTGATATTTTCATAATGAGTCCATTTCCCCCCAGGTGGGGGTGAGAGCCAGGGTGGGGGGCAGATGACGCCGGGACGGAGACTCATCATAGCCTTTTGCTGTGGCAGAGTCTGAGGAAAATGCAAACAATAAAGCCGACAGAGATGCTGACCACAATGACCTTTTGGCAGCTCACCCACAGGGCAGGCAGGCAGTCAAGAGACCCACAGGCTTCATGTCCTTCCCCGACATCCCAGCTCGGGGGTCCCCCTTCCACGTCCCTTCCATCCTGATCTGTAGCTCCCTTACCGTTCCAGTTTCATCCCCACCTCAAAGCGGGCAACATGTTCCAAACTAAACATGTTAACACTCAAAAGTACACAAGCAGAGGGATGCCTGATGACGTAGACGGGGAAATGGATCTGATATCCCACAGTCAACATTACAAACCCACAGATCAGTGGACATCAACACAAATGGTAATTCACATCTGCTAGTTAACTAGGCGTTCATTTGTGCAAGCGCATGAGCACGTAAGCGCTATCCATGGCTTGAATTCTCTCCTTCAACATGGCTGCAGACATGAGATTGGAAGTTTCCATTTTAGATTAACTACAGTTTGGCATGTCATTGAAAGACCTGAAGTGTGGTTAGGTTTAACTATAGCTTGTTAAAATAAGCCAGCTTTTGTAACTGATGGTTTGAAGTTGGCTTGTTTAAACAAATCATAGTTAAGATTAATTACAGTTTGGCATGTCTGAAGGATGCAGCAAGCCATTGTTAATGAAAGAATTAAAGCAAAGGCATCCAATCACTTTGCAACCAGACCAGGATGGAAGGAGGCATGCGGGCCCAGGACTCACAGCAACTCATCCTCATAACGTTAAACTATTAGTATTATGTATGAACCAGCTCAGTGTGAAACTGAGAATTATCCAAGCATATGATATGAATAGGAATACTTAGCATTTCCTCATGCATTGAGTTCATGGTGGAGTGGAATGAGTTGGGGAAGGCCAGGGTAGATGTTAAAAGACTTCCCCCTCTCTCTCAAGCTCTCTCTCACACAAGCACAGAAACAAAATTCTGTACTTATTTATGTAACAATGTGCTTACATCGCCTTACACACCCATCTACTTAAAAATGTGCTTGCATCATCTTAACACACCCATCTATGTAGAAAGGGAAACTATACGAAGTAGGTGCATATATTCACAAGCAGATTCACAAATGTACACACAGTTGTTCAGCTACATTCACCCTCATATGTAGACAATACACAACTACAAACCAAGAAATTGACAGTTGCTACTATTTATGTATGTGCTTAATTTCTATACTGCCCAATAGCTGTAACTTTCTGTGCAATTTACAACACATAAACACAGCTCCCGCAATTTACAATATAGTTCTTTACACATGACAGCCAGTAGAGCGAGGACCCCACACAGCCATAACATACGTAGAAAATGATGGATTTTTATTGCTAATATAACCATTGGGTGCACACAGCAACATGCACTTTGGCAGAAAAAGGATGTTTCAACACCAAATGAGGTAAATGAGCGCATGTACCTGAAACAACTCATCATTATAACTATGTGAAGGCTGAAGCAAAGAACCACACACATATACACAGATCCACAAACTGGTCCTATTACGCCATTGTACATACCACGAAAAAGTTTTGCCCAAGGAGGAAAAGCCACAACCACACACACAGGCACTGAAGCAAAGAACCGCATGCATCCCCAAGCAGAAGTATATACAGATTCATAAATTCCAGTTCTCTGGGTACCCACTCCCAAAATTCTACCAATGAAAACAGATGTCCAGCCAACCAAAGCCCATGAAGGAAAACATACACAAAATTACTTAAATCCACAAACTTGCCCAATTTTACAGAGTTGTTTGAAATATAATGCTGTCTTTTGCATTTCAACACACAACTGAATGCACAGTTACATGTACAAGAACTCACACATAGCTGGCTTTAATCCAGAGTTAGTTGCGCTTAGTTTCCGTTGAAATCAGTAGGACAGGTTATATAGCCCGATTGATTTCAATGGGAGCCAAGCACAACTCACCAGGTCTGGACCCAACCCAAGATATGTTTGATTTATAACCTATCCTATCATTAAGTTCTGGCCTACCTTACATGATTGCTTTAAGAATTACTTACTGAAGTAATGGTGGTGAAGCACTTTAAACACGCAAACATGCTTAGTTATTTTAAAGAATATGGCTAAAACCATCTGCTATAAAATAACATATTTGGAACATAATTATGTTAAGAACATGCTTTGTTTTTTAAGTACTGCCAAATTGAACGTCCTCACCACATTCTAACTGCTTGCTCAAATAGGACATTTGTGTATTACTTACAGAAGGGGCTCAGGCGCTAGTCTTGGCAACCCGTTTTGGAAGATGGAGAATTTGTGGCTTTCCTACTGCATGTAGGGGCATCAGCAGAGGATGCACAGCTCGCTCACCACACTGGGAGTGTGTGCATGTTGACGTGAAGGCAGCACAAGTGTTCTTGCTGTGGATGCGCAGCGGCGGCACTGAGGCATCTGCAGTGGGAGAACACGTGGCTTTTTTGTGTGTCTACAATCTCAGGTTCAGTGCTCGGCAGCTCCAGTTTAAAAAGAGGATGTGGGATAATGGGGTTGAGAAAGATCCTTGCAGAACCACCGACAGTAGACAGGTTCTCCCCTTCTGTTGCCCCTTTCCCCAAATGAGTTGCACTGTAACTCGGTGGCTATGCAGGCTGGGAATGGTGGAAGTTGTAGCCTGATGCATATGGAGGGCATCAGGTTGGGGAAGGCTGAAGCAGACCACACTGGATTCGACAGATGTAGACGCTGCTTCTTTTAAAAAATGCTGAGTTTAATGTGTGACCTCCAGAACTACACAAGCACCTCTTCTATTTCAGCAAAACACAAGATGTTTCTCATTTATATTCGCATATATGATTGGGACCTGGGAACCTTGAAAACAACTTTCTACCACATGAACCAGCCCAAAACTGCAGTAGATATCTGAGGGTCTTCCCTGGATCTTTTCTCACTCATCTGAAGATAGGTGGGCGGTTACTTGAAAGAGGTTGGATATGCTCCCTCCCTAGAGGAACCCGCCTGGCACCAATTTATGTTCTTGCATTCTGACTTCGAGATCCTGCCAACTCTAGGAGAAGAGATTCTTATCCGCCCAGGTTTTGAACAGGAAATGTTTCTTTTTAAAACTGCTGTTGATGTTTTGTGTTGTTGCTGTGTTGCAGCCTTGTTTATACCTGAGTTTATATTTTGCTCTGACATATCCCTGTTGTAGGGACAGATAGTTTTGCTGAAGGGCAGCCCAAAATCATTTGAAACAAGGATACACAAACATGGCTCATGTGTGTCCCTCAGGGAAGCCTGAGGCAGACTGTACCACTTCCTGTTGCAAGTGATCAAATGCTTCTGCACACAAGTACACGTATACCCACCACGAGAGAAGACAAACATGCCCAGGAACAACAGTGTCAGCAAGCTATTTACCAAATTAGTTTCAGTGTTTAATGGAGGAGCATTCAGTCATATAACCCTCAACCTGCAGCCCAGACACCAGTTTACCATCACAGTAACAACTAGGTCTTAGTCATAGGTGCCTTTGTAACATTAAGGTTTACTTTCTCTGTTACTTGTTTTTATTGTTCCTTCCTTGTAAAGTGTTGAAATCAGTCTTAGCATTGGTCTTGTGAGCTCCACATCAAGAATATTGAACATCTGAAGAAGCTGGGGTGGGTTTCAGTTTCTGGAGTAGACTGCAAATTGGCTAACAAACACCAATGATTTGAGTGTTTTAATTATTATTTATTTCATAGTACGATCAACATATATGGGTGATTTGCAGAATCCCATAAATAAAAACTCACCTCATGTCTCTGCACTATGCTTGTAATTAAAAGAAGATTATCGTATATCTGCGTATCAGGTTATTTTTTGCTTCTGAATATTTTTAAATGGTAATTTTATTTGTTAGGCAAATGATCAATTTTTAAAGCCCAATGGTTTAAGAATTTGCTAACTGTGCTGGATCTCTCTTGCACACTAGCAAAGGGATATGCGCACCCACAGCTGCGGATGTATTGCATCTTCTTACAGTAGTTTGATGCTTTGCTTTTTGCTGTATTTCATTCTAGTGTTGTATGGGAAGAGACAGACAGTAGTAGACCAAGTAAATGAGAACAAATGAATAACTGATCATTGTAAATGAATGTAAAGAATTTCTCCTGTGAGATTCAAAAACCTCTCACAAGGATTGGCCAGTAACGTTTCGCACATTCATTGGGGACAAGCCTAGGTTACCCTGAACATGGAGACACAGCCAGTTTTAATTCCTTGTCAAGCAGATCTCTATGAGAACCTTGTTTGCAAGTAATCACGGCACAGCTTAGGTCTACAAGTGTAATGTACCCCATGCAGTAGTAGCCAAGAACCTAGCCCTGCTTTGGGTCTGTGTGGTCCTCCATCCTTCCGTGTGTAAAGCGAAACTACATTCTGATTGTGCCAACATGCCTCGTTTCCTACTTACTGTGAACGAGCTCCATAACACCTGCATTCCGAGGCATCCTGCCATGCCGTGTTCTCAATTCTTAGTGTGGGAAGCAAGGGTTTAGGAGGGCATGCATTAAAGATTGTATCCATCTAAAGGACAATGTAAGCACGAAAACACAAATTCCATGTTTTATTCCGTTTATAGAACTGTGGGCTTCCAGTTCACAAACCTGAGGGTTATTCCAAAGGCTAAGCTCTGCATACTTGTCTACCTTCCCTTGTACATGACCCACGCCATCAGTGCACTCACAAAGAAGCTTGTTTATTGTATGTGTGTACTGTTTTTGCAAGTGACTCAGGCAGATGGTACGTGTGCCGCTTTACAAACCTCACGGACTGAAGAGTTTGGCAAATGGGGGGCAGGCAGACGGTGTATATTCATATGAACTCTGCCGGCACCTTTTTCCTTGTGCACAGGGATGAAAACGTTCCCAGTTGCTTAATCTGGGCATCCTGTTCTGACCCTCCATTGAGTCGCTATACAGTTGGAAAAGCCCCCATGGGCTTCATGCCAAAGGTGGAGAGAAGGTTTCCCCCATCACCTCATGGCCAAATATTTACCTACCCAGCTTGTATTATCCTTGGCACCAACACTGCTCCTTGATATTCCATATCCTAGGTTTTGCTATTATATATCTTCCATGCACAGACTTTTTCAACTCAACATGCGTCCAAAATGTCATAAGTTAACCATTACACAAGGCATTGCTAACAATTAATGTCTAACTCATAAGGGCTAGAAACTTATTTTAAGAAAGCTAGGATTCTCAGGATGTTAAATTTTGTGCCCTTTCTGGAATTTTCCTGCATTTGTGTGAGATCATGAAATAAAAATAATCTTGATTATGGGGTTGTTCAGGGTGAATTAGATCAGTGTGATGCATTTTGTATACCTTAAGTATTCTAGAAATCTTATCACTCATGTGCTGGCATTAAACTTTGGAAGATGTGAAGTAATAGTTATGAGTGCCTCTGATTACTGGTAGAATGCCCCCCCTCTTAAACATACAAAATTAGCAGCTATATTCCTTCCACTAATATCTGGAATCAGGGACAAGACATTTTGATAAAAGTTATGTCTTCCATCCAGGTTTACCCTTCAGCACTGCACAGATATCCAAATACTTCATATCCCCCAAACTGTAGTATAATGATAGAACAACACATCCTTTCCTTTTCCCTTCTCCCATCTAGCCCACCATCTTCTCACACTGGATTTCTGAGTTCTAGACACAAGATCAGACTTTCAAAATATTACACATAAAGGGCTTATTTATCTGAAGTGTGCTAATTTAGTAAGCTGCATTTTTAATTACTAGGAATGTTCTCTTTTTTAAATACCATGACTTGGTTGGAATGATATCTAAGCCTTTCCAGGATAATCAACTGTGAGGAATCCAGAGGGAAACAGAGAAACAGAGCGAGTCAGAAGGGTCCTCCTAGGCCATCTAGTCTGACCCCTGGCTTCAGCCAGCTCCTCTCATGACATGTCCACCATGTGCATGTCCACAGGGAGACCTGAAAAGCTCAATATTCTTCCCAGTTCCATGGCTTTTCAAAGACTGTAAAATTGCATGTCCGTAGGGCCATGGCTGAGGAAAAGAGGACCTTGGCTTCATACGGGTGAGGCTTAATATCATGTTCCTTACTTGCATGTGTAAAGATGGGGGCAGCTACTGTTGTAATAAAAATTATTGGATACCATATTAAAGATGCTGCAAGGAAGATGACTCTGCATTGGGTGTCACAAAAGATACCAATTCCCATTAAGATACACAGACTGCGATTACTACAGGCAAGATGTTCATAGTCCCCTCCTTGCCCCCCATAAAAAAAGAGGTGGCAGGGAGCATGTGGGACATCGGTTTTGTCCCTCGCACACACATGTGCGCCATTTGCTTGAGCAAGAGCCCGGCTGATGGTAAAGTTCCGATTGCACACACATTTACACACACCCTCACGCCACCTCACCGCACTCACGCCTTGGCCTGGGGCTGTGTTTATGCCTGAGTCACAGTGGGGGAAACTTTACGTCTGGGGCCCGCCCGGCTGGAGGGCTGGACAGCAGTCTTCCAATGGACAGGCAGAAACTGTCTACCTGAGAAAGCCGGGGGCGGCGGGGGGAAGATGTGAGAGAGCAAAGGCATGTGCGTGCGTGCATGGCTCGCAAGGTTGTATTCTCCCATCAGTGGGTCCTGCCCTATGGTTTCCTCCCACCCTCAAAAAGCTGGAGCGTTTCATCACATGGCTGGTACTGCTTTTCTGACGCCTGTTGGAGAGTTTTATCTCCTCCATGACTGCTTTCGCCTCCAAGTAGAATCACTGCTAGCTTGTGTAATGCTAATGTGTTTTGTGCAAATCAAAACTTTAGCTGGCTTTTTCAGTCCCGGCCAGTTTTGAGCTAAGGAGTTTGCACCTACGGTTCCTCAGGGGCACAGCTTAAAGGAGGCTGTATCCTCTCCCAAGCTCATCTTGCTTCCAAGATTAGTTGTGCCCAAGCATATTGAGTCAAAATTTCACTCCAGCAGGTGGTGCTGGTGAGAGCCAGGGGTCAGGAAGGCGGAGAAAGATCCCGACTCCCTTCCCATCAGAAAGCACTTAGGAAAGACAAGAAGGGACAATCATTAGCCCCACACCTTGTGGTTACAGTAGACTCAGACGGCACTTCCGTTTACAATACTGTAATGACGTGAGCTGGGATTTGAATTTTTTTTGCCAAGATTCAAGATTTCCAAACTGTTTGTTTTGTAAACTTCGGCAAAGCATTTGGTCATTCTTGCTGATCCATTGACATATGAAGGAGCCTTTGGGACAGCCCCCAGAAAAGCCCAGATTGCATCAATTCCTGATCTCACATTTCTTTGCAAGAGACATTGTTTGCTCAACAAAGACTCTAAAGTCCAGTGTGTGCCTGTCAAAGTCACCACAGGGTGCTTGTCAGTGAGAGTTTCATGGCAGCATGGCCTTGCCTCATTCATGGACATGCACAGGGGTCCATACAGCAGCACCTTCTACGCATGATCCTCTCATGTTTTCTTACTGCTTCTTCTGCCTTTTAATGCAGAAAATCTGCTAAGGAGAAAAGGCTGATACAGCTGCATAGTGTTCTCTTATTGCTGCTGTTGGAGTCTTGTATCTGAAAACACCCTAAAAGGCATGTGGGATCCAAATGCAACCATCACTCTCGACCTTTCAAATGCCATGATTTTACAAGAAAAAGCAGGGTAGAAATACTTATCGACAATATTTCCTCAATGTGTTTTGGAGAAACACTGATACAGTCAAAAGCAATTTCCATCTTTCCAGAGACTTAGGGAAAATTCTGACTTCCTGGATAGCCATAATTATTGAACACAGCCACAAACAGCATGAGAGGAGCTTACCATAGGAAAGGTGAGCTGGACACCTGGGGGAGAGCTAGATTTTGAGGAATGGCATCCAGGTGGCAGACAAGCAGATCTTACCTATGGACAGAATCCATGCGCAATCCATCCTGCTCATTTCAGTGGTGCTGGTGCTAAGCTGGAGAATTCTCATAGACACAATCCATGCGCAGCCCCTGTTCATTTCAGTGGTGCTGGTGCTAAACTGGAGAATTCCCACAGTGTTGCCAGGCAAAAAAGCTGCCTCAAGCAAACTTCTGAAGCAAAATACTTGATATTTTGAGTAATATCAAAGAAATAAATTAGAACAGGCAGGGTTGGGTGGGGCGGGGTGGGGTCAGATAGGCTTCTCCATGACATTCAAGGCAGCTTTTTCTTGAGGCTAATTCGGAATGTTAATTGGATTTTTCTGCCTCAGGCATGAAAAGCTTTTTGACCTGGCCCTCTAGACACCACTTTGATATGAATAGAGACACTCTGGGTGGAGAATCTTCTTGCCTTTCAGGCATTGGGAAATCCCTCTTAGATTCCATCTTCTTACACAGGATGGCCTGAGGTAAAAAATTAACAAAGGAAAGTTGCCTTCCATTGTGATGCAGCATCTCTGCATAGGCAGGTACAAGGAGGTTTTCCACAGAGATAATAGGCAGCCACCTGGGCGGGGAGGGGAAGGCCATTTTGGAGCACAGTGCTACCATCAGGGGAGATAGGAGCATCCAAGGGGCTGCCTCCCCCTCTCCCCACTGCTCATGGGCCCACATGTGTGGGACTCTCATTTCTTCCTGCTGCACACCTGCCCTTCCCCAGCACCTCCCTGGCAGAGACGTATCTGACCCATGTTTTCCGTTGCTTTCCTGCGTTGTTATGGAGAGCAGAGCGTTTATGAAGCCTCGGCTGACACAGGCCCCATTCATGGCACCGAAACTATTTCCAAGGGCCTGGCATTTCTGCTCTTTCCATTGGAGGCAGTGGGGGGAGCAACCCCTCCTTCCCCAAAATGACCACTTCTCCCAGTAGGGGGCATTAAGCCATGCAAGCAGGGGTGGGCAACCCTCTGTACCTTTTGGCCTGGGTGGCACAGGGAGAGGCGAGGAGCCATGACCCATGTAGGCCAAAGTATCTGGTGATCCACCAGTTGCCCAACAGACCTGCTGCCCTTCAGGGAGAACTAGATTCTTGCTGGGGATTAAGATTCTCCTCTCTCTCTTTACACACACACACACACACACACACACACTCCCCTTCCTGGTAGCATTGCCACTGACTCTGATGTCCCTAAGGGAGAGAATGAGAAAGGCAACAGGCAGAAATTCAGCAGGTGCAGATGCTCTACCATATGGAGATGAGGTGATGGGGAAAGAATGACTAGTTGAATTTCTACCTGTCACACAAGCAATAGCAGCCCCTATAAGATTTGTTTTAAATGACAGCCATAGCTCTAACATTACTGCCTGACTTGTTTGCTGTTTTCCAGTGGAGAGCTGCCACCCCACTTTCCCCCAGGATGAAAGACTTGTGGGCGAGCTGCCACAGGGGGGCAGTGTGGGGCAACACAGAGGGCATGTTTTCAGGTAGGAGGGGGTCACGCCAAAATCTGCTATTGCACAGGTTAGGTATCTCTCTTCCTTCA
Organism: Varanus salvator macromaculatus; assembly: GCA_023646645.1. NCBI lineage: Eukaryota > Metazoa > Chordata > Lepidosauria > Squamata > Varanidae > Varanus > Varanus salvator. The sequence continues at coordinate 3,121,520 of JAIXND010000781.1, forward strand.
GCAGTTACTACTCGTAACCCTCCACTCTAGTTCTCTGCATTTATTGTCAGCAGAGTCCCCACACTCCACAAACTCAACAGATCCTGAGACGTTTCTGTGCGTATTCCTCTAGCATGTGGTTTGACTGGCTTACTCGAGCCATCTGCTCTGCAATAGTCAATCTAGTTTGGTGGCTTTTCTCTGTTTCTGCCCAGTATTCTGGTCTGGTTGATGAAGTGTGGGAAGAAGGCCTGAAAGTTGGACTCTCATATTTTTTGTTAAATTCTCATAACCTTCTTAGGGCTCATTTACAAGATTCTTGCGACCCACAGTGAGTTCTGGTCACCCCACCACTGTCTGTGTGGAAGCTGCTCACCACACACTGAGCTGATGCAAGCCAGCAGGTCATACATTATGTTCACAGCTAAACATGGACATAAGGCTAAACCCAACCCTTTATCTATTAGAATGGTACAGGCTGCTGAATTCAGTCAGTACTGGGCCTGGTTTAAGGTTTTGGTACTAGTATATAAAGTCCGAACCAACTTGGGACCAGGCTACTAAAAGAGCACTTTGTCCCTTCTCAACCTGCCTGGTCACTGAAGTCCTGCGATCCCATACAGGATCCTGGTGTTTGCACAAGCACCGTAGCCCCGGTGCAGTCCGGCAGGAAAAGAGCCCGTTCTGTGGAACGGTCCATCGCTGACGTTCAGGCAAGCACCAACCTTGGGTTCCTTTTGGCATCTCCCAAGAACGCTTTTACTTCAGGAAGGCTTCCTAATCCAACGAGCCACAGTTTTATTGGTACCCATTCACTGATCATGGTTTTGAACACATTGATTTATTCATTTGTTTTTCTCTTTTATTGTTCCCCGCTTTGAAATCCCCATGGTGGAATATGGAGAAGTATATAAAGCTTGTAAAATAAATGCATACCGGGACACCCTCCTTTTCACCCCCCCCCCCCAAGACCCATTTCAACCATCACTGTCAAGGAAGACTATATAAATATTTATCCCCCTGCACCCACTGGTCACAGCAAAGCTTCAAGTTTATTAGAAATAGACTTATAAATGTAGCTGGAGGGACTTTCTCCTCCAGCCCTGAAGTTGGGGCGGTGGGGGGGAGTCTTTTCCAAGAGGAAAATAAGACTTCTTTGACTAACTAGGGGGAGTGCTTACATACCCATCCTATACGTGATTGTAAAAAGTGAGTGGACTACGACCTCATGGGTTACAGCAGAGGATTCTGGGAAAAGATAGGATTTCCCATCCACTGTATACTGCTTTCCCAGACGGACTGCACTGTGCGATGACTGCACAGTCCTTGTGTGGCGTTTGTGTCACTGTCTCTCCCAATTACAACCCTCTTCTCCCGCACCCCCCCCCCGCCCCAATTCCCCTCCCAGCCAGCCTGGCAGGCTCCCTCCCCAGATCGTCTCATCTCTACCAGGCATACAGGAAGCGAAAAGGCACCTGTAACTGTGTGTGTGGAGGGTGAAGGAATGTTAACCCTTAAGCTGCAAAACTACCCAGAAACCTCAGGAATCTGAGCTGTTAATTCCCTTTGAACTTTCTCTCAAGACACCCTATTACTCTCTTCCCAGAGAACGTGGAGTCCGTCTTCATCGCAGCCCCCGAACGTTGTGTCAGCAGCATGACGTGGTCCAGCCCCCCCAAGCTGTGACACAGTCGGTGATTTGTGGGTTCTCCTGTCAAGCTGACACATCGTCTTTGCGAGGTCTGGAAAGCCGGTGGTCCCCCAGCGTTGTACGTGCGTGTGTGTTTTACCAGGAGCCAATGATTTTTGACCAGTGGCTAGTGACTCCACTTAATGAGAGTGTTAAAGGGTATGCAGCCTTGACTCAGAAAGCTGGACATGGGTGTGTGTTTGTGTGTGTTTGTGTGTGTTTGTGCATGTATGCCCAGGGCTGGGGTGGGGGCTCTGTGATCTTGTGCAACTGAACTGGGGAGAGTCAGAGCTGCAGATTCAGAGTCTCCGATCACAAACTTTCATCTGGCCTCAAAACCACACTCTGGCCATCGGGATAGGTGACTGACGCAGCTACCTCGCCTGCTTTCTTTGTCTACCCAGGAGTGACTCAGGGACAGAATGGCACCTAGAGGGGTCTTGGCTCGGAGGCTTCCTCTTTTTCTGACCCATTCCTTTTCCATAAGGACCAACTAGCTCTTCGGGTTGAAAGGTTAGTTTGAGTCAGCTCTTGCCCAACAGATGGCACCCCAAGAACTCGTTTCCAATCAGGGTTCGTGCATGCCGTATCCATAAGCCACGTTCACATTCTGTGAGGCTTTCTTCTGGAAACTAGCTGCCTGCTTTGAATGGAGTACTGTATCTCCAGGCATGTGCAGAGTGTGGTTTCAACATAAAGAGGCAAACCTAAACATAGCACATTTGCAGACGTGTTAGAGTGTTGGACACAGAACGGTCTGAGAGGTGCAACTTTCCATTGCAAATGAAACATGGATTAACCTCCACTTGTCTCTTCTGGAAGAACCCACCGTAGGAACCTCTTTTGCAAGAAGCTATGACGGCCACCAATTTGGACGGCTTTAAAAAGGGGTTGGACAAATTAATGGGGGATAGAGCTACTAGTCCTGATAGCTATATGTTGCCTCCGGTATGTGAGGAACTATGCCCATGTATACTAGTCTGCTGTTGTACTCAGGGCTTCCCTGGGACAGCAGGTTGGCCATGATGTGAGCAGAATGCTGGACTAGAAGACCATTGGTCTGATCCAGTGTGGGTCATCTTTTGTTCTTAGCCCCAGGGTCCCGTGAGGCCGCATGCCTTCCCCCAGAGATCTCAGGGTGCCTGCCCACCTTTGCTTCCCTAGCTAAAGGGCCCAAGTTTCCTTAAATCAAGGGCCTCCCAGGCAATGTACCTTCCAGGGACCCCCCTGTAACTTGGAGGAGGTGAAGATGTAGTATGCTCTCAAAATGCTCCTGAACTTCTTGGAGGCTCCTGCCCCTCAAAGCAGCATCTCCAAAATTGCTGCCTGCAGATGGGGCAGTGAACGGAAAGAGGGCATCCTGTGCAAGCCGACAGATAGACAAATGGATACGTGCACATACATAACACAACTTTCTCCTTGTTTTTGAGAGCTAGGAGGGCAAGGTTGGCAAGAGTTCCTCTGCATACGGCTGTTATTTGGCAGTATCTATTTCAGCTTCATTGCAGAATTAAAATCTGAGCACTGAAAGGACCGAGCATTTCCTTTCCTACTCTTCTGGTATATAACCTCTAGGTGGCACTGTGGTATAATGGAATAGCACAAATGCTCAAGAGGCGATTGTGCTTTCTTTTGTTTCCTAACTGAACGCTTAAAAATAAAATTTAAAAAAACTCACCAGTAGTGCTAGTTAGATATATAAGTGAAACTGAAGATCATGACATGCCCAGCGAGGTGTCCTACTTTTTCTTCTTTTAAAAAAATTGATACATTTTCTTACTGGTGGCTGGGATTGCTGTGAAATAGGGTTCTGTTAATGCTGAAAACGTTGGGTTTAATGGAGTTGGGCCCAACTTACCTCACAGGGTTGTTGTTATGAGGATAAGAGTGAGAGCAGCAGGAGGAGAATGATGTAAGCCACTTGCAGTTCTTTGAAAGGGGAAGAAGGCAGGATAAAAAAAATAAAATAAAAATAAAAATCAGCTCCAGCCAACATGGCCAATGAGGAGCAGTGCTGGGGGTTGTAGTCCAAAACATGAAGAAACCACCAGATTGTAGAAGGGTGCCCTAAGATCTGTCCAGCAGCTGCTCCTCCCTACGAACTGGTACCCTACAACCCTTCTGGTACCCTACATTGCTTCATGGTTGCCTCTTCCCCAAAGGCAACAGCATGTCCATCACTCAGCCAAACACCCGGCAACATGGTCCTGCCTCACATCTCTTCTCAGCTAGCTTGCACAAAGAAGGAAAATAAGCTGTGATGTAAAGTCTGGTCACTGGGACTTGCTCTCAAGAAGGTAGAGATAGGATTGTAGCCTCCAAAACTTGGGTGGTAGGTGACGGGACATGCCTGACAGGCATTCTGCCAGCCAGAGTGCGCAGCACTGAACTAGATGGATCAGTGGGCGACTTGGGTCAGGTTAGTGCTTCTGACCCCATGCCATGTACACTTTCCTTACTGAGGATTGATAGCAGCCCCATGCATCTGCGAACAGGGGAGCAAGGTGTCCGAGACATAAGATGAAGCACAGCTGCGTTATTTCCAGGAGGAATATGGCTCCTGCTTCCTGATTTATTTATTTATTAGATTTATATCCTGCCTTTTTCTTACAGAGTAGCTTACTTAATTCTCTTGCTGCTGCTCTCAGTCTCCGGATGTTTCATATTTGAGCGCTTATCAGCCCCAGTCAGCATGCGCAATGGTGAGACTGTTGGGAGTTGTAGACCAAAACATCTGCAGGGGACCAGGTCTCCTGTAGGACCACCTTCACCTGTATTGACCTGCCCATGCACTAATATCACCTTCAAAGCCCCTCCTTCTATGTTCACAATTCATGCCTTCCCTTAACGGTGGCCCTCACAGTCACGGAAGCCCAGTTGCTGTGTATTTGGGTCCTTTGGACCTTACAAACATCTCTCTTCCTTGCCTCCGTCTTTTAAGAGTGTGAACACTGTGTACAGTCCACAGCAATTCTCTCACAGTAATGGGACACGCCTATCTCGTGCCTAGTGCACACCAGTCCAGTGTGTCTGGAAGTAGCATGTATCACTCTGCTTGTGTATGTCAGTTTGTGAGTGCTTGGCTGGAAAAGCTGGCTTATAAGTACAATGGATGGATGGATGGATATCCCCCTTCATTCACACATGCCTGTGCAGGCAACTGCATGGGCTGAAACCATCTCATTTTATTGCTGAAGTCTTCACTCCTGCTCTCCAGCTCCAGGGGCTGCTACAGCACAAGCGGTGCAGAGCAATTGCTACGTAAATATGCCCCCCCCCCCCCCCAGAGTCTGCTGCAGTTCAGGCCCAGGTGAGAGGGGTCCTGTGTAGGCAGCCGCTGTGGTCACCCGGAGGCAGCTGTGTCTGTTCCAGGCTTGCCTCGCCTCTCCTGGAATGTGCGTGTTTGTGGGCAGGTGTGCTGATGTGGTTTGGAAATCAGCAGAGGGGCGGATGTGACCCTTTGGCCTCGGTGCACACCCCGTATGGGGCAGACTGGCAGTGGGACCTTGTCTGTCAGGTTCGTGCCTTACGTGGGAGGCTTGTGGCTGGGCCCAGCTCTTGCTTAAGGCGACGCAGACAAGGAAGAACATTTTCCCCAGTGAAATTCCTTGAGGTGTAGGTGAAAATATGAAGGAGGAAATTGGGAAGGGATGCACGCTGGGCTTTGGAGGCTGAGATAAATAGCCTGGGTCCTTGGAGGCCTTCTGCTGTCTCACCCACTACCCAGCTGAGGGCCTGGGATTAGTTCAAATGTAAAAACCGGATTACCGCAATGCACTTTACAGGGGGCTACCTTAAGGTTGGTCCAGAAGCGGCACTTGGTGACGAACACGGCAGCTGGGTTAGTCATGGGAGTGGCTTTTTGCCAACGTATTAAACCTGTGTTGAGGGAGCCACACAGAGTGTCTATATGCTGCCAGCCCAGGTTTAAGGCTTTGGAACATGCACTTGAGAGACTACCTGATCCCTCATCCGTGGCTGCAGTCATCAGACATGTCCTCTTGATGGCACCCAAGAGGGGTGGTCCATCGTGGCTTGGAATAGGACCTTTAGCATCATGGCACCCACTGTCCACACCTCCCAGCCACTTCAGTTTAGGCAGTCACCCTCCCTTCCAGTTTTTGGTACCTACCAAGAAGATGCTGTTTCCAATGGGCATTCCTAGGAAGGTAAGCAAATCATTTGGGTTTGTTTTTATTTTTAAAGACACCTTTAATGTGCCTTGCTGGCCGCCATTCTGGTCTGACAGTTGCCTCTTGCCTTCCTGCCCTGGGCCATGGGGCTTGTTGGAGGGCAACATGAGGCAGCTTCCGAAAGGCACATGTTGGCCTTGAATCCTCATGCGCTGATACCTAGTGCATGAGCAAGAGTGTGGGCTTGCAAGATTATTCATGGGGAATAAGGCGATCAATGGTTCTGAATCACGATTAGTGTCTTGATATATTGTGTCCAGTATCCAAATCAATACCAGTTGCTGAGAAATGCACAGGTGGAAATGCTGTTGTGGTCCTTGTTGGCTTCCCAGTGGGGCATCTGCTTGACCACTGTGGGAAGGGGAAGCTGGATTAGATCGGCCCTTGGGCTGATCCAGCATCACTCTTCTTCTTATGTACAACATGGTGGGTGTGTGCATGTGTGTGTGTGTTGGGTGTGCGTGGCAGGGGTCACTCAGTGACCAGAGAAATTATCATGCTCCTAGCTGCATTTTTTTTAATGGAAAAAGCATTCGCCCTTCATATATAAATAATATTAATGCTTTTGGGGAAAAAAAGTCAGGAAATATCCTGGGTATCCTCTTGTTTTAGTGTGGGCAACCTATGGGCCACCAGATGTTCTGCAGCACTTCGCTCCCATCATCTCTGACTATTAGCCATGCCAGCCAGGACTGATGGGAGCTGGAGTCAAGCTCTAACTAGAGGGCTGTGGCAAGCTGCCTGCCCTTGTGTTACACTAATAGCAAAGTCATTTTCCAGGTGTGTATCTTTAAACAGCCAAAACAGCACCACCCACTCACAGATTCAAGGAAAGTTTGGAATTGTTTGTTTGTTTGTTTTAAAAAACCCTTAAGGGAAGTCAGAACTCCGAACAAGGAGCACCCCACATTCTGTTCTCTTCTCTTCCTTTCTGTTTTGCAAGATCCACTTTTTGGAAGCATTATTTTAATGCAAAGCAAGACAGCAGCTACTTAATCTAAAATGGGGAGGTAACAAAAACAATAATTGAATGCATTTTCGTATTTTGCTGCAACAGACTAACATGGCTGTAAGGACGACATTGTGGAAATTACGGTGCCTCCATATTTAATATGAAATTTATTGTTGTTGTTTAAAAAAATCTCCACGCCAATGTTCCACCTAACATTTCAGCTTTATTTAAAGCCTCATAAATTTTAGCCGGGAAGTTTTAAGCATGTTTTTACTTTCCCCATTGAAATCCAAAGGACAAAGAGGCTGGGTTCAGACAACACATGCTGCAGGGGGTTTTACATGTGGGTTGGTTGCATTATCTGAACCCAGGATCATGGTTTCCATGGTCCTGGTGTGGAACTACCACAGAGTTCTCTGGAAAGAATGGCAAGGTCAGGAGCCACTCCAGCCATCCAGCCTCTATGTGGCCCAATGAGGAGGAGGCCAGTGACATAAGAAAGGAGTCAAGCATCTTGGATTGAATTTCAGGCACAGAGGCTGATGGGATAAATGCTACCTGTGGGAGGATTGAGCAGGGAGGATGGAAACCCTGGTAAAATAGAAACCACTTGCTCATCTGTCAGGCAGCTCATAGCGGAAAACAATAAACCATGGTAAGCACACAGCATTGTTTGTCAAGTTGTGTGAATACAGCCAATGTGATTTTTTGGAAGAAAAAGCCACAGAAAACCTCGCATTTGAGCTGGAAAGTACTTTGCTTGTGCTGGATCATGACCTCTCTGTGAAAACATTTCAAATTTGGGTCATTGTATGCAACCCATAGAGCAGGTCAGAGACAAAGCACTTCGCCATGTAATGCAAATTAACCTGTGGCTGCCCCAGCCACTGGTCGTTGCATGGAAACCAGGCTAAGCCACTTTTGCAAGGATGAAAAACGTGTGTCCATCAGTAGCTTGTCTGCTAGATACTGAGTCTCCATGTCCAGAAGTAGTCTAACTCTGACAGCTGGAGGGTTGCAGCTGGAACAGCAGAGAACGTCTGATGTCCTGCCTGTTAGTTTTCCTGTGGCATCTGATTGTTCAACACAGTGAGGGGCTGAAGGATCTTTGTGTTCTGATGCATAGTTTCACATATGCCTGGCTCTGGGTTCCAGCCCTCCCATCACCAGCTTGTACCTGAAAATCTGAAAAGATACTTAGCACAAGGGCTCTCCAAGTCCTGGTGCACAAGATATTCAGAAAGAAACTGGACAGCCATCTGAGTGGGATGGTGTAACATGGTGTCCTGCAACAGCAGGGGGTGGGATGCGATGGCCTTCATGGCCCCTTCCAGTTCTACTATTCTGTGATTCTGTGAGCAATTTTGCTCCCACACGATTTATAGAAACGGCCAGACATAGAGGCTTCTTCTGGTAACAAATTTCCCAAATGCAGAGGTATGTGATTGTGATCCCATCTGATGCTGACCTCTCAGTTTTTCGACATAAGGCTGTTAGACACTGAATCTACCTTTAGTTTTAGCTCAGAATTAAGATCTGAACTCTATACAGAGTTTTTCCTTTCTGCCACATAACCTCTAGGTAGCACTATGCTACAGAGGACTAGCACCTGAGTAGGAAAATCCTTTTTCTTTCAGCATCTGAAATAGTACTTCCTTTCCCCCCACTCTTTAAAACAACAACACAACAGGGAAATGTTCAGCCCCACCACACACAAACATAGAAGTGCAATTGGAGGATCAGGACTACAGAAGAAAACCTTGTGTGGAAAATCTCAGCATCCCTGTCTCCCCTCTATTGTAAACCTATTGTAAACCTTTTCCTTGCTTGGATCCTTATCTGCCTTTCCCTTTCTTAGTTAGTGTGTGTGATTAAGGGCTGTGGAGTAGAGTGGGGAGGGGGGGTCAGTGGGGGGATCCATTCCCCCCCCCCCAAGCCGGGTTGAACCAGTGTAACTCATAAGAGTTTTGCAAGAAGGGATTGCTGGATGAGCATGACCTCATCACACACCCAATTCCCAGCCCCCCAGCCTCCTCCCCCCAAATCCACACACCTTAAAATGCATCTTAAAGGGACAACAGCATTACAAAGAATATGTGTCATCAAGGGCCACATAAGTATGACCTACACCGTTTTTTGAAACCATTCCTTTTTTTTTTTTTTCTGGCTTCTTTTGAATGGAAAAGCTGTGAGTCAAGATGTGTCACCACTTTAAAAAACATACACAAAAAAAGAAATGAAACGACCCGGGTTATATAAAGACGAATTTGAAATGAGGTAAGATACTTTGCACTTATACAAATGGTGAACAGTTAAAAGCTGCTCTGAGTGATTTTTTTTTTTTAAATTAGTGTTCTCCCACTATTTTTTTTTTTAAACTGGACAAGAGGCAGTCTGGGCGATTATAGCATTTTTTAAAAAAATTGGTTGAGTCTGTAGCCTTATATTATTTATTTATCTATCTATCTATTTATTTATTTATCTATTTATTTATTTATCTATCTATCTATCGGAGAGGCAATTACTATCTTGCAACTTTTTGTGAGTGTGTGTATGAACTCATCTACCTCAAACAACTGAACCTTTTGTAGAAACAGAGAGCGCAGGTGTGTGGAAGTCTTTTCCCAAAGAGAACTTTTTAAGGAAAATCCACACAAAGCAGGAAAATTTCATATTAAAACCCTAAAAGAATAACGAACTAACACCAAAGAGGACTTTTTTTCCTCCCAAGAAGGGAGAATTTAAATTCAGGAAAAAGAAACCCTGAGATCTCCAAATCATGAAAAGTAAGTTTTACTCTTTCTTTTAAAGTTTTGGCAATATATGTGCTCTTTAATTCAATTTTCCCTTGTTAAAAGCTTCTGTCTTGACAGTACTATACATCTCAGAATGTACATACTGATAGATATCTCATGTACTTTGGTGTCTTTGCATGATTTATGGTCTCGTAAATTCAGGCTTAATTCTTTTGGTGGGGAGGTCATTTTTGTCTTATAATTTGCAGTTGTTTTCCTTATCTTATGCGGTCAGCACCATCCAGACAAAGTTGAAGCATTTTTAAGCTCTACTGACCTTGATATAGGAGATTTGTAGTACAATCTTGTTCATGTTTCGATGTTTAGTTGGCTGTAAATCCCACTATGTTCAAAGGGGTAGATTCCCAAATTTATGTGTATAGGGTTGCAGGCTTAACACCTGTTCCTAGTTCTCTTATTGAAGCCAATGGGGCAAAGGCTGCAACATTAAGGATACCTATTTGGAGGTAAATCCCATGAAAATAAATTAGCCCTGACAGTAATTGGCAGAAACATGATTCCATTGAAAAAGAGGAGAGGGTTATAGCATGCTGTTTGGGGTATGCTTGTCAATAAGTCAAACAGATCCCCCCATATCTGCCACCCTCTCTCTTCGGATTCTTCTGAGATACAGCGTCTTCCTGCAACGCAATCCCATGCATGTTCATTCAGAAGAAAGGCCCCCTGAATTCAAGGCAGCTTGCTTTCTAGAAAGCATGTATATATGTGGGATCAGTATTCCCTTTTCTCTTGGGTTTCCCTCCATCTTTTCAGCTCCTGGTGTTGGCGTATGCAAGCTTTCAGCTTGCACAGAAAAGTTAAGCAAGTGGATGAAGAATTCTGTGCCACTCATAAGCTTCCATGCTCTGATACCAGGCCAGAACAAAACAAAAAATACCTAATCCTGATGCAAAATAAAAACAATCTGTATTTCTCCTTTCCTGGTACCAGCCATGGTTATTGAGTATTTATAGATATTTTTACTGTGCATAGTAGTTTTTACAATCCTTATCTCATGTAACCTCACAACAACCTTGGGAGGTAGGCAAGATGATGGTTACCCCAGCAAATTGTTTCCAGGTGAATGCCCTAAGGTCTATGAAATAATATGTACCTTAAATGTGTTTTGTAAACATCAAATGATATTTTGAGATGACAGGTAAACTTGATTGTAGGATACAAACCTCTCTTTGTGGAGAGTTGGCCTCTGATGTGAAATCTTTAAGAACAAGACAAAGCAAGAACAGAATTATATATAGCCAGACTAAGATAAGAGAAAAGATGCTACTTTTTCCTTTCCTTCTTCCTCCCTCCCTTTCTTTTAATAACAGGGAGGGAAATTTAAGTAATGCCATGAGGTAGAAAGAGGTGAACTGCTTCAGGCTGTAGGCTTGAGGGATACAGAAACTGATTTTTGGTATGTTCACTTGACGGAAATGCATCTCAGCATACCAAAGGGAATTTAGCAGTGTAATTTGTCAGGGCATCACCTGTGGGTCCTGTATGACACATCTTTGATTTTAGGACAGGAGTGGTATCGTGTGTGTTGCTACTTGTTTGGATTTTCTGTCTCAGGCACCAAACTGCCTTTGACAGACCCTCTAGTGGACTTTCCAAAGACAGGGCGCTGGGACAAGGGCCGGAAATGGTTCAGCCTGTCATAACACAATAGGGACGCCCCGGCAGCTGGGGAAAAGAATGTCACATCTTGCATGGTAGGGGAGCATCCACACTGACCAGGTCCAACAACTCAGGCAGTTTCCAGCAGGCATGTATTTCTCTGTTCGTTTTTAACTTTCAGGGCATCCTGTCCTCATAAAGTGGCTTACAAGATTACAAAAATATGAACGTACAAATTACAATTAAATGCACATGCTCACGCTCTGTAGTAGCCACAACTGCCGTATTTTTCGCTCTATAAGACGCGCCTGACCATAAGACGCACCTAGTTTTTAGAGGAGGAAAACAAGAAAAAAAATATTCTGGATCAAATGGGCACATAATCACAGGCACATTCCCCATCACTTCCCCATGGGCTGCACATCTGACAGACTTACTGCACACACATATTCGCTCTATAAGACGCACAGACATTTCCCCTTACGTTTGAGGGGGGGGAAAGTGGGTCTTATAGAGCAAAAAATACGGTAATCAGATTTCAGGCAACATATTATTTCTTATATCTCAATTTCCTTGTAGAGAGCCCTGGATGGATAACAAATTGGTTTGCAAATGTCCATGTCTAACCATGATTCACCATCAGGTCAAGACAGGCATGAGTAGCACCTTTTGTGCCTGCCTCTGAAATGCCGATTTCTGCAGTATTTTAAGTAGCCCATACCCACGTGTTAAGGGCAGGATGTGACAGCAAGCCTTGCGTTTTGTTGTCATGTCAGTGGTGCAAAGTTAGCATGCAGGACTTGCCACAGCTTGGCTGTGGTTCATTCTAATCCACTCCTGCAGGCCAACTTTACCTATCATCCCTTGCCCCCACCTTCGGAACATAAAATCTCACTGCTGCCTGCCTTGGCTTGATTGCATTAATTTGTGCCACACAGCAGAATCCACACTTCGCTAGAAATCTTGGGTAGCAGAATGTCAGAGGTTTTAGTGTGCATTGCATCCCTTCAGACAGGGGGGTATGAAGCACCCCCCCTTTTAACTCATCCAAGTAAATCTCCCTGCAAGTAGAAAACCAAAACGTCCAGGAAAAAGCGTCTTGCCTAGCCCTCTCCTTGCAGAGCTAGTTTTCTGCTGCAGGGGGACTCTCATTCTCTCATTGGCACAGGGGTCTTCAGAAATGAGATTCCATTACTCTAGTGTGCAATGGTAGCACTGCAGGGATTGCACCTTCTTCTGATACGTGTGCAGACTGGGCCTAGGTCTGTGCTTGAGGACGGCAGGTGCTGGTGCAAGGCATTTTGCAGCCTAAGCAAAAATGGCACTTGGACATTGGCTGAGCCCACCCTATATCAGGTGCACTTAATACACACAGACAGTTTGCTACTGTGGCCAAAAATCTCACAAACTCCACTGTTGTGTCCTGGCAGTGAAAACACAATAATAGTTAATGAAATAGCTGACCTTTTACTGCCCTTTGTGACACCCCAAATCAGCTCCCCAAGGCAGCCACCCTAATATTAAGGCCGTGAGAAAAAAAAGTGGCCCCAAATTCCTTGGAGGGCCAGAACAAGAGGAAAATTACTTCCTTTTGCTTTTTGTATATAAAGTTAACAGCCGCACCGCTGCCTGGAATGGCTCTTTACCAGTGGTAAAAGGGAGCCATTGCTCACAGGGTCAAAGCGCCAGGACTTTTTGGTTAGGGAATGGACTCCCCCCTCCCCTGGCTTCCCTGTTTCCTCTGATCTTAGCTGCAGCCCACATACCTGGCTGGAAAATGGATTATGCCCAGCAGCAATATATGCTGCCCCGTTTTCTAATTCAAAATGTTCTGTTGGGTGTCTTGGTGTGGAATGCAGGATAAAGATGCAAAAATGCAGGAGCAGAGATATGCACAGTGGGGTGTGGGAGAGCCGCTCCTTGGGGGTATGGCCACAGGCGGTCATGCTGAGGCACCTCCATTTCCAAATTTACCACTACAGGCTACAGTTCCCTTCACCCCTGCCCCACTCGCTTCTTCCTGCACTTCCCAGGCCTGCTCCTGCTTTCTCGGCCTTCCTCCAAGAGTGTCTCCCCAAGTGATGGGATGGCACTACAGTGAGCTGCCACCCTCTGTCCAAACTGGTGCTGGCTCAAGTAACAGCCCTAGAGAATCTGAGCAAGGCATCCTTGCTCCAATCCCTTCTGTGTGGGCCCTTTCCCATCACCATCATGCGGGTAATTAAAACAAAAGACACTTCAAAAAGTGGTTTTTTTAAAGGGAAAGTATGGGTACTTCCTCATGACACCCTTATCATGCAATTGCCCTGTCTTTCCCATGGGACCCTGGCAGTCCTTGGTGTTTCCCACCTCTAATTCTCCTGTTTTTTCCCACCAGTTCTCCACTCTTTTGCTTTCCCTCAAAAAATCTACTGAGGGAAAATCAGCATTCCTGCACAGTAGCTATGGATTGGTCTCACTAGATCCATCCAAAAGAACCCAGAATCTGCGGCTCTCTGTCACATGACACAAGCACAACCTCATGATTTTAATATGCTGCTCGAATCCTTCCACTTTTGTGTTTTGCTTTCTGTGTTTTCTTAGAGAACTCCAGAATATGTTGGCTTTTGTAGACAGAGAACATGAAGAGAACCAAGTGGCTCAAAAGCCTGGCATTGCTCAAAACCCCAAAGTTGCTTTTGCTGCATCAGACGATCATGGCCACCCCTCTGGAAATCAATAAAAGATGTCACCCCATTTCTTTCTGGCTGCTTTCCCCTCTTTCTGACTGATAGGTTTAGGATCTGCCCTTTCCATATGATTCTTGGCAAAAGTTCCAGACTTTAAACTAAAGTGCCTTTGAGTTGAGAATCGACCTGAATTGCATTACATACAAGCCCTGTGTGGTGAGCAGGAGCTTAACCCTTGGTGTGCCAGCCTGCATGCTTGATAGAAATGCCAGGGATGGAAAGTCTTAACTGTGCATTCATTCACCTGAGAGCCACATACACCTTAGCATTCAAATATTTAGAGCTGCATGTAGGGTAAGATAAGAGCCACTGTGTGAAGTGTTCTCATTTCTGTGTGCGCCTGTTTCGTCCCGCTCTAGATGCCTCACGCAAGCTGCAGAAAAGCGAATTACAGGCGTGCATTTGTGTCTTTCTCAGTTGTTGCTTGCTCTGCTAGATAGCCTCTGTTGCACAAACAGAATTTTTTACAAGAGTTGTTCTAATGTGTGTCTGTGACAAAGGCAACTTGCAACAGATCTAGGACAGTGACAGAAAGTATAAAATGTCAAACCCTGTATCTTAATTAGCAGGAAGACTAAGAATAACAACACGAGAAGAAAAAAGAAACGAACTTTATTAATGATTACATTGCTGTATCCAGCAGCAGTTCACAGAAATGTTATCCAGTTCTCTTGCTGCCAAAACAAAAAGAGACACTTTATATGTTGCATGTGTGTTCGCATCACTCAAGAAAAAGCATGTTGCTGGTCGTGGTTCTGACACATGCAGGGAGTCAAACAGCATAGCACATCGTTTTCCCTGCTGCATCCTTCATTCTGGGTATTGTGGTTGCCCTGTGTATGCCCGTGTGCATTTGTTGCTGAATCTGTATTCAGATACACAGCACACACTTGTGCGAGTAGCAGTGTGGTTATCACTGTAGGCAAGGTGTGCTTGCTGTTTCTTGCACACACCGCTGGTGTGTGCGGAGGTGTTTGTGCGGGTTGCCTGCTGCACCAGCTCACGGCATCTCATGCCTTTCCTTGCTCCTTGTTGAGCTGCTTTACGAGACTTCATCCTGCCAAGCCAGGCCCATAAATCCCAGAGCTGTGAAACCAACTGCCCCCCTGGGGGATTGCATGGTGCGCCGTGCGACGCCGGCTTGTTCTGTCTCTTGCAGGTCAATCCTTGTCTCTGTTCTGGCTGGAGGAATTTGAGGGCAGGATTTCCAGCAAATCTTGGTTTCATCGCTGCAATTCATACCGATCATTTGTCTGTTCACCCACCTGCATCAATTAAAAATCAATCTCTCTCTCTCTCTCCTTCCATCGTTTCCCTCCTTGTTCTTTACAGATCCTCTCAGTGCTGTTTGTTAATCTCTGCCTATTGTGTCCTTCTCTCTGCCTCCCTATTCCCCCTTCCCTCCCCCACAACCCCATATACCGCTATCTGTGGCTGCCTTGCCATTATGTCTCTGGATCTGCTCTCCCCACACATCTTTCCTCCCCTGCCTGTTCACACGTGCCTGAGGGTCTTCGCCATGTGCCAGCTTTCTGCCTATTTTCAGTGCAAACAGATACAGCTGCACAGGATCCATGCAATCCAATCCAAGGCATGGGGCCACCAGAAGCCTTTCCTAACCCTGTATCCTCCAGATACGCTGGACGACAACTCCCAGCATAACTGGTGCCTAAAACACCAGGGAATACTAAGGGAAGTATTAGAAGTTGCTACATAGATGCTAGTCCCAATCTAACCATTGCTGTCATGTTGAAGAGCCATCCTACATTTTTAAGGTAAACACCTAAAGCACTTTATGCACCCCCTGAAAAGTGTAGCCTTGCATGAAGCCAAGATAGCTATGCACCGGGGCCTGTTGGTCTTTGCTGCAGGAAACAGGTGTACACCTGTGTTGGAAAACCTGCACTTGTCCTCTGGTGATGCACAGAGCAGCTCTTCCCACTCATCCAGGGCCAAGCCTGTACATTCTAGGGCCTTTGGTGAGACACGCTCCGCGGCTCCCTCCCTCCTCTCTCTCCTTACCACCCTTGTCACCAGCTGCTGCAGCCGCCCCTTCTGTGTGTTGCTACCATGAGCTTTCTGGACAGGCTTCTGCTCTTGCCTGGGTTGAAGCAAGAGACGGCGAGAAGCAGTGAGCCCCATGGCAGGTGCCTGTCCTCGAAGCTGGCCCCGCATTCCTCTGCCCATCAGCCCCTTGCAGCTAAGCCGCCTGCCCCTGGCGCGCCATTTGTCCGTCCTCCCTGAGCCTGTGCATTCTCTCTCGGGATACCTGTCCATCCATCTGTCTGACTCAACTTTTCTCTGGCCATCAGTCCTGCCCATGCATCCAGTCATGCTTTTTTCCACGTCCCCCTCCTTGTGTGTTGCGTTCACCATCAGACACAGCCCCCAAAGCTTTTATGCAGGAGTCTCCCCAGCTGCGTGTCACCTCCATCGATCTCTTGGCTCCACTCGCTCCCAAGGAAGTTGGAGCGGTTCAGGGGTCAGTGCTTTTAATGGCAGAGTGGGCTGAGGAAAGGATGTTTAACAGAGTCCCCGTCTCAGTGCTTTACCAGGTCGTGGGTGGGAGCACCGGAACTTTCTCCAGCCTGCTCGCTTCTGAGCTTGCAGAGTAAACACAAACAGACTGGATCCGTGGATGAATTGACACTATTACTCTTTCCTCTCAAGCGTCTGTTTGTGCTAAAGTTCTTGGATCTTGCCTTTCTCAACAATAAAACTAGGATAGACTAATGTAGGTCAAAGCGTCCAATCAGATCGCTAGCTAAGCCATAACATGCGAAGAAAAGCAATTAAAGTACATGATGTAAATATGGTGAGGTCAGAAAACATGATGACATAAGAAAAAAGGAGCTGTTTTGGCTGGAGTCGTCCAAGGCCCAAGGGAGACAGCAGGTGCATATGCCGTTCCATATTTATTCCTTTGGAACTGGCTGCTTCTGCCAACTGGCCCCCCAGTCGATGCCTGTGTGGTTCCATACCTGGGATCAGGCCCGTTGCTGCATGCTTTGCTTTCTTTCCATCTGCAGCTGATCCCAATATAATAACTATTCAGTGTGCCCCCATTTTTGGCTTCCTGCCTTTCCCGGTGGCTGCAATGCCTGTCCACACTAGCCATGCTGGGAGCCCAAGGAAAGCAGTCTTTGTGGCGGAAACAAATAAACATTCACACCTGCCCTACACTGAGTCACCCCAGCGGTCCGTCTAGCCCAATACTGGGGAGGGACCACAGTCCCATAAACAAAAATGAACTGAAAGCCAGGGTTGCAGAAGACCTCTCTGCCTGAGGCCCTGGGGAGCTGCCGCCACCAGCCCACCACATCCCAGCTCTCATCATCCCAGCCAGAAGAGCTGTAGTCCAGCACTACTTCCCTAGAATGCTGAATGGCCAAGTTCATAGGTACTTAGGAGCCTGTTTAAGGAGCGGTGCCCAGGATTGGGCACTGAGCTGCCAGTCCAGAGCAGGGAACAGTGGAGAGCAGCCAGGTAGGGGCAGGAAGGAAGACTGAGATGGAATCCAACAGTTAAATTTATATCGAATGAAAGGTGCTTGAAATCTGCCTTTGATCCAGACACCTTCCCAGGCACATGGGAGTTGCTTCCTGTGGCTCTGCAGTGAAGGAAAAGCACTCTGTGCATGGGTAAAAGCACTAACTTCATTGGTGGTTTTGCCAACTCTTTTCTGGCAGGACTCCTGGGTCTTTAAGGGTACATGGTCAACAAAAATTTGGCAGCTGGATTCTCCCAATCACTGAATCTGTAAGCTAGGAATGACTTCATCTGTTAAATCCCTAAGTATCCTGCCACAGTTGGCAACCTTACAGCCTCCCCTGTATGATTTGCAGAATTGACCGTAATTTTAAGTGTTAGGCAAAAAAGGGGAGAATCTGCCAGGCATGACCTTTGCAATGCACCATGATGGGAAAAATACTTGAGGAACTGGGGCCTAGAGTCACACTTGGGCCCCCTTCCACCCAAGAAAATGCGATTTTAGAGCAGGCATCCCAAACCTGGCTATGCCAAGGTTCACGCATATCTGTGGTGGCAAAACGATTCAGCCTGTGCAATCTGGGGTAATGCTTACCTAGAGCTTTGAGCTGCAGTCCCGCAAGTGGCACCCACTTCAACCGACTTCACTCACTTCTGAGCAGCCCCGCATAGGGTTTTGCTGAGCTGAGAGCACTGGATAGATACTTTGGTGACTGCAGTCCTTATTCCACTGTCACAAAGTAGGCCCATCTTACTCTCTCCGTGCTGCTGGCAGAGGCGAGTGGGCCTTGAGCCAGCTACAGGAGATATGTCAGGGGTGAGATTTGGGCTGGAGGCTTCCACCATGTTTCTGGAGGGACGGCTCCAGAAACTGACTCCAAGGGACTCATGATCCAGTAGGCCCCTCCCCCAGTGCGTCTGCCTTCACACAGCCTGCTGTTCCATCCTCTTCCTCGCCATGAGCTGCCCCTGGCTTGCTGACTGGCAGACAACCGGGGAACAAGTCGGCAGCAAGCCTCTTTCTCTCCCTGTTCTGCGCTGCTGTTATCTGGAGCAGAGTGAGAGGTGGGTGAAGGGGAGTCCAAGAAGGCCTATCGGGGGGCCCTTGTCACCTTGTGGGCCCTCAGCAGGTGCCCGACCGTGTCAGCCCCTGACTCTGTTCTTTCCAAGCACTACCAATCCAGTCTGCCATCTGCTTCTGAATGGGTTCTTTTCCAGAAAAGAAAAGAGAGGGAAGAATCTGTGGGACAATGGAAGGAAGACGGAAATGTCTGGAACGTTCCAGGGATGAGGCAGGGCGATTGAACGGTGCAGGCCTCGTCTGCAGACACGCTTTGCGGGGATCGTGCCTGCTCCCCAGAGTGAGGGGAGCCTGGTGCTCAGACTCTTGCCTCCATGGATGGATGAGTTGACCCAGAGCAAATATACAGCTGTGCAGAACAGTCAGCTCTTCATTGTCTGCAGCGCCAGGCTCCGCATGTCTACTCAGAGGTCCACCCCATCTGAGTTCAGGGCGACTTATTTCCAGATCTATGCAGTGTGAAAGTTCTTGATGCAGGACAACAAAGAGAGCTTCAGCTTCACCCCATCCACAAGCCCTTTAGAAATCGGAGGTGTGCACCCATGTTGGTACTGTATTAAAATTTCAGAACAGGCAATAGGAAGGGGAAACTAAACCTTGGGTTGCGAAAATAGCCGTAAACAAATGGGCAGAATGAAGTAATGTTCAAAGTTTGTTCTAAATAATAGCATCAAACAGGGGTTGCCAGCTCTCCAGAAAAGGCCCGTTCCTTTTTAATGTCAGCTTAATATGTGGAATTTAGCAGACAAAGTTTCCATAGCACAGAGTGTGCAAGATGCAGTTAAGGGACCCAGCAGCTCAGTCTGGTAAAAACAATTGACCACCCTTTTTATAATAGCCAGCTCCAGTGAAAATCCAACAAAGAGTCTGCGGTTTTACATCCACCCCGTAACAAAAGTAGCCTATTTCTTATACCCATGAATTGGCGAATAGTTTCAGTTCTAGTGGGAGGAGGAGGAGGGAAAGCCCAAACTGCAGCTTTGAAATCCAGACGGATTCCCCAGCTCCTGGGCAAGGGAAAATATGCAGTTTGCTCAGGACCGCTTTTCCATGAAAACACCTTGACTCACCCCCTCCTTCACCCCTCCCTCCTGCAACAGCATCACTATTTCCGAATACCAGCGGGTTCTTTTTTCCTTACTCCTTACTTCATTGCAAAGGCGCCGGGATGACTCTGTCGCGAGGCACGAATCCCTTTACACAACCCATCCCGCCTTCTCCATCCTTCCTGCCAACCAGCCGTATGCTCAGAACTCCTGCCAGGTGTCTTGCAGGGGCACCTTTCGGCCCTTCCTTGTTCCCTCCCTCTACATCCAAGCCAGGGTAGTTCACATAAAGGTGCAGGGCAGTTCCATTCTTCCCATCCCTACCAGGAAGGCATAAAACCTGCACTGGGTTTCATTTAAAAAACCCATGTTCTGTTCTGCACAGATAACTTTTGCACCAGTGGAAAGAGAGGGGTTTGGAGAGAGGATGACCCCATGTGGCAGATTCTTGGGGTGCCATTCCAAGGTAGTAAATGCTTCCAGGTAATCCCTGCTCAGAAAGTGGCTACGTTTGGGTGCTCATTTAGAAAGTCCAGGCATTGAAATTCTGCCTCTTTCACCCACTCCCAGGGCCAGCCACAATCTCCCAGCCTCAGTGTTCCACATCTGTAAAATGGAAATAATAAAATGGCACAGCATCCCAGGTTTTCATCGGAGGCTGAATAAATGCAATCAAGAGTACCAAGAAGTTTGTACCAGGGGCTACCTTTGTTCTTAGCTGCTGGGATCAGACCGTCCAAAGCCCTAGAAAGAAACAGTTAAAACACAGAGAGACAAATATTATTAAAGAATTACATCCAATACTTCCTGCCTCTCAGAGGAAAAAAAGCAAGGCCCTTTGAAGAGCGAGTGGGTGGTGGGATTGCAGAAGAAAGTATGTGTGCAGAATGAGGTTTTGTCCCACAGCTAATGAGGCTGTCCATTGGCCTGTGGATGCAGATGCCGCAGGGAAGGGGAGCCAGCTGCACTTGACAAAGCCAGGATGGGGGATACTGCTTGAACCCATGGCCTCAGGGGCCAAAGCCAGCCTGGAACTACCAGAATTGCAGTCTTATGCATGCCACAGAGTGAGATAGCAGGGGTGCACTGCACTGCCTCCAGGGTGGAGAGCATTTTTAAATACTCCCTCCACTTTTTCGAAATGTGGCAGGAGCAGGCAGAGCTTTCTTGGGCCCTCTGGCCCACTGGACAGTTTGCAAATGTGACCCAGGCACCGGGACAAGTTGCTGCCCAGGATGAAAAGTGAAGATTCCCTGCTCCAGATTCTCTGCTCTCTTGCCCCAGCCGCTCCACTGTTCTTTGGCAGGGGCCTTTTGTTCCCATCTGTGTTAAAGTCCATATATGTTAAAACAAAAATCAAAACTCAGCATGTGAGGAGAAAGGCTGTTCCTGCTTAACCTTTTCCTCCCTGCGGGGACTTGCCTTCCCCCTCCAGGCCTGCCATCGCCTTCTCCTACCTAAGCATTTCTTACCATTTGCTGTTAATGTTTTCTGTTAATGTTTATATACTGCTTTATTTGTTTTAAAGCTCTCAAGATGGTGAGAGGCAATTTAAGAAAGGGAGACCTTAACACCTGGCTTTCTGCCCCTTCTCATCTGTACTATCTTTCTTCTATTTAATCTCGGAGACGGTTGTGCTGCAAGGGGAAATGCCTTCTTTCTTTGGGATCAAAACAGCAGCTTTGCTTTTTGGAGCTCACATCCCACTGCTGCTTTGTCCTTAGCTTCTTGGCTAAGTTTCTTTCTTACGCTCTCCCCAGTATGCCTTCTGGTGTTTGTGACCAGCCATGCCCGCCATGGTAGCCGTTTTCTGAATGGGCAAGCCATTTTGTGAAAGCACCCACAACGCTCGCGAAATGCCAAGTGTGCCCTCGGTGGCAGAAAGCTTGGGAACTGACACCCTTACATGGCTTTAAAGATAATAATGTTGCTCTTGCTCCCTTTGCAGATTGTTTGTGTCAAGTCTTGATGGTGCTCCTGAGTCTGCGTGAGGGACTTCGCGCCGCACCTGGGCCCCGGCCAAGGCCTAGCGACCACCGAGCCGAGTTCGATTCCATCGTCAACCTGGCAAGGAGCCTGCTGAGCGACACCAAGAACCTCGTCAGCCACTTTGTGAGTCCAGTACCCTCCTTGGTGGGCGGCTTCCTTGTTAGCAAGTCAAGTCCACTTAGTGCCGGCGTTGTCTCCCACACTAACTGACAAAAAACCCAGCGGGTGCCCTGCCCCTTGGCCATTTGGCTTGCCAACAATGAGAGCTTTGGGTGGCTTGTGGGCAATGACATGGCATCACCTTTGCCTTCTGACCTAAGTAACAGAGGGGCTCCATTTTAAAAGATAATTAGGGCTGGAACCTTTGTAGAACGGTGCAAACTCACTTGCAAAAAGGAAGAAGAAAAGAATCCCACTTAAAATCGGAAGGGAGAGAATAATAGAATATTTCATGTTATTGTTTATTCCTCAAGCGGGGGGCAGGGTGTGTGTCTGCTTCTCCTATTCTTAACTTAGAATCAGGTAGTTGAATTTGCAGCTTAATTACATTGTATGTGCTGCCATGATCCATTTTCCTTCCCGGCACAGAAAAACCGGTACCCAGCCGAAGGCGAACACAAGCTGGAATCACTGCCTGTTTTGTCCATGAATGCTGTGGAGCTCTCCAGCATCCAGGTAAAAGGGACTTTCCCTGCCCTGATCTTACTGGTGTTCCCTGCAGGTTGCGCTTTGCACAACACCAGATGCCCATAATAAGCAACATTGCTCATTTTCTTCCAGTCCAGAACATAACAGGGGTCTAAGAGATTACTGACTTCCTGGGGCTGCGGCAAGTGCTTGTAGGAGCTCGTGATGGTGATTGTAGACTTCTGACTGTAGCTGCACTTTCCCCTTTCCTTACTGGGTGTGACTTTCCACCCACTTCTTTTTTAAATGGCTCTGCTTTCCCCATACTTGACAGCCTCAGGCGACATTCATTTTCCCCACACCTTCATTTCCAGTGGGGCAGCTGTGTTCATCTATGCAGCACAAACAACAAAGAGTTTTGTGGTGGCACCTTGAAAGGAATGAATTTATTCTAGCCCAGGCATTTGGGGACCCTAAGTCACTCCCTCAGAGGAATGGAGCCTTAATGAGAGTTTCAGGTATGGCTGCAGTACGTTGCGGGGTGGGAATTATGAACAGGACTGTGATGTCCACTGTCTGTGTTTAATTTCCTTCTGTCTTCTGCGATCGCTATTCCACACACCACATGCCCCCAACACTTGGAATGTATTTATGCCTGCAACTCTCATGAGCATTTCATGTCTCCGATCAAGCGAGCCGTGGCCCCCAAAAGCTTGTGCCAGAAGAAGCCTTTTCACCTCTTCATTATGTTTCCCGTGGTGTCTTTGCTTCTCTTTGGTGACTCCGCTTCTATTGAACTGCCTCTCATTTCCCCACAGTGGCTGTAGCTGCCCCCAGTCCCCCCCTGGTGTGCCCAGTTTTCCTATGGGGAGAAAGCCCTACCAGCATATCACTTCTGGCAGGCCAGGCAGCCTGCTCGGTTCTTCTCTGTAATCCCCCTCTCTGTATATACTTTTTCCCTCTCCTTAAGGTCTCGGGGGGTCTGGCCCGACTCAGCTCTGACTTGCAGTGCTATCAACGCCACTTTGAATGGCTGCGGAAAGCAGCTTCACTGCTCAAGCCCATGGAACACGACATCAGCACAGTGCATAACCGGCTGGACCGCCTTCTCAAAAGACTGGAGCACCTGGTAAGGCTTGGAGGGACAGCTGTGGGACCAAAACGGTACTGCATGTACAGGGCTGGATTCTATGGCCTACCACCAAGGTGGGCAAAAAGAGGATCTCCAGGTGTGTGGGACTTCAGCTCCCAGCATTCCTGTCCACTGACCATGCTGGCAGGGGCTTGTGGGAGTTGAAGTCCCAAACATCTGGAGCACTGCCTTCTGCCCACCCCTTCCAACTCTGTGTTTCCATCATCAGAAACAGATTGATAGGAGAAGAGCAGGGCTAAATTGGGACCCCAGTTCTTTCTCCAAAAGATCGAACTCATCCCGTGTTCCTTTCTCCCCAGATGACCAAGCTCAGCCTCTCCCGGCCCAACGACCCACTGCCAACCCTCCCAGCTCATGGCACCCACTGGTCTGTGGTTCAAGCAGGACACGCCATCGTCCACTCGTTTCACCTTTATTTAGACTGGGCTGCCCGTGTGCTAGTTCTGATTCGGAACAAGCTGTGACCGGCAGAGAAACAGAACTACTGTGGGTATTTTGGAAAGCTTCTACACGGACTCGGAACTCTTGAATGTGTAAGGACATCTACAGAACGAGTGCTGCTGGATTCCTTCTTGGGGGTGCTGCGGGGTGGGAGAGGTCCACTTTTTGGCCCACCTGCGCCCTTCCTGCACTGGGCGAACGAGAGGTGGCATCTCTCACTCTCAGAAACATCATCTCCTCTCCTCACTCCCCCTACAGCCTTGGGAAGAAGTTGGGGACAGGCTGTTTCTTCCTCTTCCAAAGACATGTCTGCCCTTCTGCTGGATCTGTGTCACCTGTCAGGGGACTCTTGCCATGTGCGGCTTGTTGAAGTTCTGCCTTGTAAAAATCAGTAATGGTGGGTTGTCTGCACCAGAGTCCCTTCCTCTGCATTCCTGGTCTCACCCTGCAATATGCACATTCTGGGAGAGTTGGGGAGCTTTGGTCTGGGATGACCCCCAACTAGTTGAGTAGTTTCTTGAGGACATGCTGTGGAATTCCCCAGTGGGTTCGGGATTCCATACCACATGGGCTGATGTGAAAACAGATTTCCTTGAAGAGAGTACAGGAGTGGGCAGATTGCAGACTTGTGGGATTTCGTGGGTTGGTTGGTTGCAGAGAGTCCAGCACAACCCAAAACTGTGGACACAATCCAATGCGGAATTCATGGTCTCCAACATGCTTCAAACAGCGTATGCTGGATTAGAGCCCATGTGTGTGCATAGCATTTTGATCCCTCAAAAGGAGTCTCTTTCCCCCTCCATTAATTGGGAGGCATGGGATTACATTTTAAAAATAAAGTTTAGTATTTGGAAGATAAGATAGACATGAAAACTACATGCAATGGCATCCCCCATCTTTTCCTGTTCACATAGGAGGAAATTATCTCTTTTGACTCGGTGCCTGATGTGATAACCACAAGCAGCCTCCCAGACTTACATAAGTACAGATCCTATCATCATCCCTGGGGATGATTGGAATTATAGTCCAAAACACAAAGGTGCCTGCCAGGAAGGACTGCCTCATCTGAAAGTGAAGCATGTGCTTTTCCATTAAAAATATTCTGTTCTTCATATGCACATTTATACAGATTTCAGCAAGCAATTGGCCAGGTACCCAATCAACTTTTAAAGAGCTTTCAGAAATTTGGGGCACCATCTACTAGACTGTAGAAGTACATTTTAAATACTTTTCTCTCATTTTGTTTTAATAACATGCAACCCACACCCTCACAAATTAAGATATTGTTAAAAAACATTCAGAAAGGGACTCTTAAACATAGGGATTGTAAAGCAATTGTCCTGCTCCTGAATCATTAACATTCAAGAGTAAGCTCTCTTTTCCTTCACCAGCAGCATCCCCTGCTGGACCTCTTTGGTTTTGTCAAACTAGCCCATGTGAGGTTTTACAATTTGCTGCAGGATACAGAAAGGAGCAAGTAATGTGATTTCATGTGCAAAAGAATTCCAGATCAATAGAAAATATCGACCCAAATGCTAGGAGGTTTATTCTGGTTTGCTGAATTTTGGCAATTCATTCCGTACAATGCTCAAATTAAAAACAGAACCAAAACCTTCCACACTAGGTATCTGTGTCTGCCTGAAAAAATGATGACCTTATTTAATTCTTGTCAGAGTTCACCCAATATTTAATACTCTTTAATGTGGGGGTGGGCATCTGTGATCATCCAGATGTTGTTGAAATCCATCAGTCAACCTGGATGATGGGAGTTGTAGGCCAACATCTGGACTATCACTGGTTCCCCACCCCCATGTTAATGCCTGTAGTTAACTCTCCTAATCCATTTCAGATATTTTCATGCACCCCGCTTCCTCGCAGAAACCTTTAGGTTTCTTCATTGTAAGTTATTTTAATTTAACTGTCATAATTATAATAATTATTGTTATTTTGTGTATTATTATTTGAATGTTATTTTATATTGAGCATCTTTTCAGTATTTATTGACCAGCTTCACTTTTTGTACTCACTTCTGCTTGTTTGTATGACAAATAAATATTGGGGGAGATTAAAATGAAATTAAAAAAATAAAAAGACACAAATGGAAGAGCCATGTCTTTATGTGGAAGGAGAATAGTGTCATTAAATAGAACGGAAAAATAAATTTTAAAATATTATTCAATTAAATGGCCAAGCAGCAGCCATTGCTTTCCACTCTGAGGCTGCAAGGCACTGATAGGGTAGGTGGGTATATGCATGTAAGTCTCAAATTGGAGTATCCAGCTAGAATGCTCTGATTCAGGGGTACTGAACATCTTTCAGCCTGCGGGCCAAATTTCTTTCTGGAGAAACTCTTGGGGAGGAACACCTAGTGGTTAGCAGGTCCAAAATACCAGCATCATGGTGCCTAAAGCTCTTGCAGCCAATAACTGGGTCTTAGGAGAGGTCTTTCAACTTTTTAGAATGGGGAGAACATGGCAGAAAATGATGGCGACCTCCAATGATTGGAGGTTGGAAGAAAGCAGGTGGGGTCTTCTAGAGAAGCCCACAGAGCAGGATTTGGGTCCCAGCCCCAAAGCCTTGTGGCCAGCTTAGCATTTTACCTTCTCAGCCATTAGCACTGTTTCTCGGCCACCAGCATGGTAGGCCGAACTCAGCTTTGCGGGCCCACTCTTGAGCACTCAGGTAGCCGTCCCAAGGACCAGTCCCTGCCTCAAAGTCTTGGTCATCATTGCTCTGATCAGCCGATCCACAATGTGAGAAGCCTTCCTTTGCTCTCTTTTCTTGAGCACCAGCCACACATTGGCCCTCCTGATCCTGGGTTGTTGGCGTGGAACTTGAACCCTGTCTGGTCCCTCTGAGTTTGATTTGCTTCTTGGAAACCTCCCTTTTGGGTTATGGACGTGTTCTCCTGGCCCACTTGGACTAATAGCAACCTCTGCAGGGTGTAAAATACCCAGGAACTATTATTAAAATAACATGCAGGAAAAAGGAAAATACCTTTGTATTTTCTGATATGAAGTGGCCTTTTTGGGGGGTTCTTCTCAAGTCCTGTTCCTTAGTCTTAGAACACTAAGTCTTCCAGAGATTTCAGGCTGAGGTTTTTCCAGAGTGTTTCAGTCCAAGATGCTGAGGGTTGAACTTGGGACATTACAGCTGCTGTGCAATATTGGGTGACCTCTTCTTATCCCCCAGATATTGAGATCTTAAGGCAGAGGTATGAAGACATAAGCCCATAGGCCAAACGTGGCCCTCCAGGGTTCCCCAGAAGGCCCACCCCATCCCTGACTCCGACCCCATCCACTTTCCTTGCCCACCAGCCATTGAGTGGCTTCCTGTTGTTTGCATATTCCCTACGCCAAGCCATCCTGTAAGGTTGAAATGCCTCCTTTACAGCTTAATTCCTGGCAGGCAGAGCTGAACGTGGCCCACAGGCACCCTTGTCTTACGGTATCCTCAACTGGATTCAGATATCGGGGACTATTGGTCACTCCCATGGCAAATTAGGAATCAACTCTGCTACGGCAGTGGTAGGACATCTGTGGCATTCCAGATGTTGTTGGAGGACGAGACCCATCAGAGGTAGCAGGGGATGGTGGGAGCTGCGGTCCAAGAGCACTCAAAGGGTCCCATGCTCCCCCTCCCTGCGCTGAGGAGCTGATGTGCATGACCTGCCTTTGCCTCTCCCAGGCTTGGAAAGCATTGGCAACAGAGCTGGCCTGCTCAGTGACTCTCCTCTCAACCTTACGAAATGAAGCAAATGGACACTGATTAATCTTTAATTCCTTTAATCAACCTGAAATTAACACTGCTTGATCTTCCCCATTCCCCACAGTTGGGAAAAATTATGCAAAGCTAAAGCCGATGAGAAGAAGCAGACAGCTGCGGACGGGTTTGGAGGGTGGGTGTTGCAGGCGCTCTGGTGATACGGCCGTGGTGCGGGTGGCTGGAGGAGTCACAAAAATGAAAGGAAACATCCAGGGTTCGAGGTCTGGCAGAAAGGGATCCTGTCAGTTCCAGGGAACTTGGGAAAGGTTACACCGACTCTACTACTCAAATAACCATAGGTTGTGTGCACCATTTACATAGAAGATACCTGAGGCTCACTCATGGGATACGGGGGACAACATACCAGATTCAGGCAGGGTCATTCCACAACAGATATCAAGAGGGACCGTACGGCGCACTTACACAGAGATGTCCTGACGATTAGAAAAGTCTGATAACAGGACTTCTTTAATAATACTTGCATAAAATCGGCCTCATCATGGCACAAGCAAGCCAAAACACGAAGCATGCAACATGAGGCAGAGCTGTGGAAGTTCCCCCTTTGCTCAGGTCGAGGAGGAGGCGGAGGATCTGCTGTGGCAGGCAGAAACATGCCATGAATTGAGGCATGTGAGCTTTCCCCCTTCAGATAAAGGGAGATCTGCAGTGGCAGCAGCTGTCTCTGTCTGTGACATGCACATCAGAGTTTACCTGGAATCTTTCGCAGGCCAGACCTATGCAGGAGTTAGTGGGAATGAAGCCCTGCTGAGTTCAGTGGGACTTGGTTCCTCCCAAGTCACTGAGCTTGGTATTGCCGCCTTGGTGAAATGGGGATTTGCTGAATTTCAACTGAAAGTGAACAAGCAGGGGCCCCCGGTGCAACCGGCTGAGCAACAGCAAGCAGAGAGTCTCCAGGCACCCACCAACAGAAATCCGTGCTTCAGCATCCGGACATTTGCCATAGTGGCTATTCCAGGGAGCCACAGCCTTTGATGAGACAGAGGAGGCAGACGAACCAAATGTTTGGTTTGGCCCAAATGTTCTACCAGGCCCAACAGGCAACAGCATCGCCCAGCAATCCTATGCTGTTTGACTGGCAGATACCAGAAATAGGGGCTTTTCAGTGGTAGCCCAAAACCTTTAGAATTCTCTCTCCAGGGAAACACATATTGCAACCTTTCTCACCATTCCCGGCTAGTATGTCAATTCCTTACCGGTAGTCATTCAAATAGTTCACAATCTATCATGGTGCTCTTATGTGTGGGCCTTCCCGGAAGACATAAATTCCGTGCAAAACATACAGCTTCCGTGTATTTCATTCCTAGTAGACTGTGGCCAGATCTGCTGATCTCCTGCTTCTCTCGAAGTGGCTGCCTCCCTTTGCCTCGTGGCAAGTCTGCTGTCGTTGGGGTTCGTCCATGCTGCCAGCACCCCCAAAAAAACACTGCTCCCAAGTCACTGCGTGGGCTGCATGTGTGGTTCAGGATGGGGCAGATCCATAGGCTCAATTCCATCTTTCCAGTCTGGAGTTACTCCAAGGAGCCCAGCTCTTCTGTGGATTGCGAAATGGCCACCAAGCATTTAAGCAGAGGCAGGGCAGGTGAGAGAGTGAATGGGGGAGTGGACAAGAAGAATGAAGGAGGCAGGACTCCTCCTCCACCCCCCAGCCTCTCTAGCAAGGTTCCCCATCGTCCTCATCACCAGCATCCCCACTGTAACCCCCTGCGAGGCCAGCATACCCCCCGGCATAGGTCTTCCGGCCCCCTCCAGGAGCCATGGGGCCCGGCAGGCTGGGTGAGAAGTCAAGAGAGTCACTAACGCTGAATATGTATTTATCCCAGAGGAAGCGCTCGAGGTCGGGGGCCAGAGCGGGTGATCCAGGGCCTCTGGTGCTCGCCATCGATGCGGTGTGCTTCTCGAAAATCCGCCGACGGTATTTGAACTCCAGGATGGTTTTAGTGTAGGTGTTGAGGGTCAGCACGGAGGCGGCCATGCAGAGCGTGAAAGAGAGCCAGGCCATGCTGTGGAGGAGAAGAGCAGGGAGGAGACAAGCAAGAGGGCACGAAGTCGCTCGTGCAGGGCCTCCTCTGGTCACTCTTCCTCGAGGACTGGTGCCTCTCCCTTCTATCATTCCTCCAGGGGTGTTGCCATGCCATGCCCATGCCCCAAATCTATTTCCTAGGGTCATGAAACTACTCCAAAGAGTGTCCAGGCAGGACAATGATCAAAGAGGACTGCAGCCGGAGGGATGGGTTAACTCTTCTGTTTCCAAATGCCACAAGACCTCCCCTACCCCCTGCCCACTGCATCCCAAATCTTTCCTCCATGGCAATTAAGCCTAGACAAAGAGGTTTTTTCCATTGCTTTTGGATTTCCAAATTTATTAGAACTTATTTTATTCACGTTCATTTGGATGAGAAATTAACTAGCTGGTTTTGCCTCCTCTGAAATTTAAATAAATCCTAGTATCTTTCTAAATTTGCACATATACACATAAGTTAGCATATAAAGATTTACATCCTATCAGTCCTGGGCCCCAAATCTTTTAAGTGCCTAGTAATGAGTCCTGCATTTATCTCTACATTCTAGAAATTTTTCACCCATCCATCCTTCTTTAGATGTCTACTTATAGGTCTTTTACAGCCCACATTACAAATGCGATGTTGGGAGCTGGTCCTGGAAACTTTTCAATCTGTTTATTGCTTTAGAATCCTTCATTTGCTTCATCCTCAACAATAAATTTATGTTAGAAAACTTAAATGTTGTAATTTGCCTCAAAGAGATTTGCTGAAACAAACAGCAGAAGTTCTGGTTGTTCTCTAACAAACTCTTCTCATTTGACTTTGCTTATGAAAAACAGATGGATTTAGGGCTTTTAGTGGGGAATAGAAGATGCAAATTAGGACCATCATCTGATATTATGGATGTAAAAATAAGCAGCAGGATCAAAGATTTCATTTTTCAATAGTGTCCTTTAAAGTCATATTTTAAAAGTGAAATCTGAAATATTTTAAGCTAACATATTCAAATCTGAACAACTTTAAAGAAATCTGATCATTGTGCCAGTTAAACTTGATCAATTAGCCATTGTGCTTGTTATGTATAAGGATAAAGCATAATTACTGTGAATTCTGGCTTATCAGTTACAAAATTTACCAATTCCTGTGCCCGATCTGCTCATGCTGGGGGTACAGCTAAACTAATCAGCAAAAGCAAAGTCTTCCATCTGAATGGGAATGCCTGGCTTGTTACTCTCCTAACAAGCCAGAATCATAACCAAGCATTTATTCTTGGCTTATGATTATTGGCTTGTTTGGAAACAGAAAACCAGAAATCCTAGTTCAAATGTTTAAGCCTTTGCTTGCTGCTGACATTCAAGTAAAAGTAATTTTGATAGAGTGCATTATCAGCAGGCTGCTTGAAAACAATCCAGATCTAATGCTCTTGGTCAGAATAACCCACTACTCACACATCCCTAATATCTTCCTTCATCATATAATCACTCTCTTCTGTTTTTTCCATTTCTTCTTCCCTTCTTATCCACTTCCCCTCCCCTCTTTGGGCCAAAAAGTCACAAGGCAAGATGGCAAACCCTGAACTGGAAAGGCCCACACTGGGCATCTTCCAGGACTTGGTTACTCACCCAAATGACCATCCATAATACCATGTCTGAGGCCTCCAGTCTTTTGGTCCTAGGTTCACGGCGACCTGGAAGACGGTCATGTACATCATATGGGCAACCATGCCCAATAGCCCTGTTGGAAAGGGGAGATCATTAAGACAGACTTTGACCTATCCTAGGAAAGGATGGCACCCATCCAGTGACACCAGATCACTTTCTGCCGTCTGAGCTAGATGGGAACAAGCCAGCAGAAAGCAAGTTTGGCAGAACTGGGGGTCCTAGACATCTAGGAGTCTAAAGGGCCATTAGCTTTCTATTTCAGACATTCCAGGCCATGCCAGGAACCAGCTCAGAACACTGGTGGGCAAACATGAAAAAAACCCAAGTCCGTACAGCCAACAGAATCCATTGGTAAAGTTATTTCCCGAGTGTAGCACATCAAGCTGCAGGAAGACATGATGTGAATGCTTTAACAGTTTAATTTAATCCACTTTTATCTCTGATCAAGTTTTCACTCTGCTCTTTCAGAGTGTTGCTGCATTTAGTATTTTGTGTGTGAGAGTTCATCATTTTATTCTGATTTGTTTGTTTGTAAGTCACTTGGGAACCTGCCTGAAGGGTGGAACAGATGTATATAAAATAAATACCTCTCAGTGCCACAGGGGACGGGGTGGGAGCAAAATCTTCTGCATATGAGACATGTCAGGGAGAAAGGTTCTGCCTAGCTTTCTCCTGGGCATGCCATTTTGTCCTGAATGGGGGTTGTTATTCATGAGCTGGCACGCAGCACCCAAAAAGCACGAGGCTCGCACAGTGTGCATAAAATTGGCCAGACGGCCCAAACTGACACCCAAAAAGCATGTGGTCCTCAAGCAATTTGCACAAATTCCTCAAGGACCAGGTGCTTTTCAAATGCTGATTCATGCAAATCAGCCCATGTTACACAAATTTCCTTAGATTTTGTGTTGGTTTTTTTTTTACAAGCAAATTGCAGCACATCTTAGAAATCCACAATCTGGCTTGATCAAACCATTGTTAGTTGATGCCAGTACAGAGCTGGTGAACCTAAATCCATAGGGCCAAATCATGAGCATCCAGTGAATTTTGACCTACGCCCTGGTCAGATTCCTCACATATCCCCACATATCCCCACCGCCACAGTCCAGGGTCTAACAGCTCCAAGCACCAGGGCAGCCAGGCAAACTCCATTTGGTGGTGCTACAGTTTGTGAGCTTAAAAAGCCAAGCTAGAATCTCAGTATCCGCAAGGGATGGAGAGATCAGTGAGGCTTGCACTGCCTGAGGTCCTCCAAATTCCACATCAAAGCTTGGACTACTTTGTTCCTGTTCCCAGCTCCAAGCATCACCCACACAATGTGTACAAGTAGGAAAAGTACATGGCTGGGTGCGCTTAGTGTGCATTTGAATGCATCCTTTTCTGCTTTCCCCTAAAGAGTGAAAATGCAGCTTTTGCCGAATGTGCATTTTTAAAGTACCGTATTTTTCGCTCTATAAGACGCACCTGACCATAAGATGCACCCAGTTTTTAGAGGAGGAAAACAAGAAAAAAAATATTCTGAATCAAATGGGCACATAATCACAGGCACATTCCCCATCACTTCCCCATGGGCTGCACATCTGACAGACTTATTGCACACACATATTCGCTCTATAAGACGCACAGACATTTCCCCTTACTTTTGAGGGGGAAAAAAGTGAGTCTTATAGAGCAAAAAATATGGTACTTCTTTTTCTAAATGAGCCGTTTGCAATCAAGCACCAGAAGCTCAAGAAAAGGCAACTTTTGCCCTCAAAACATTCACGTTCACCTTCCAAGGGGTAAATGGAGCAAGTTCTTGTCTTGAGTGAATGAAAATGGGACCAAAATGTTCATACATCCCCAAGATCCACCTCCCAGATCCAGATGCATGATGGTGTTTCATACAGGCTTGTACACACTGAGAATCAAGGACCAGACTCTCTCTTAACATGTGCTCCTCAGTTCTAGAAATGGTTTTTATCACCAGAATCGCACCTTTTGCACACAAAGACCCTTCTCCCAAGTTTACTCATTTGAGCAGCCTAACTTAGCAGCAAGGGGAAGTCTTTTAGTTGTTAAATCGCTGGGAGACCAAAGCCTCACTGATCTCCTGCAAATCGCTGCAATCTAGCAGTGGATTATGTTCTAATTTCCATGGAGCTACAGAAATCAGGGCATGAAATATATGAATAATAGGTATCGTGCCATCCAGGGTTGTGTGTGGGTGAATGTTGGGCAGGATGGGCGGCGGGGGAGTGTAGACTGAGATACCTGAAAGAACGGTGATCACAGCAGCAAAAGCATTGATCTTGAGTCCATCAATGAAGTTGGCGTAGTAGACAGCATCCAAACACATCAACAAGAATCCAATGGTCAACAGGATGATGTAAAGAAATTCTGAGGCCACAGAGAGCCAAAGCACACCTGGGGACGGTGAGAAGAGGTGGGGGCACATGGTAAACCACTGATGTATCAGATATAGCTCCCCAGGAGTCTGGAGCTGTCAGGTTTTTAAATCTGTAAAGGTTTAGAGCAAAACCCTATGCGTGTTTAGACAGAAAAAAAAAATCCTACATCTCCTAGCATGCCCCAGCCGGCATGACATTTCAAATGTTACGAAACCATTTTTTCCTGTATATGGGATCCATCCTGTCCTCTTGGGAAGAGGTTGCAGGTCGGCAGCAGAGCACCAGTTTTGTATGTGGAAAGGCCTATGTTCAATCCACAGAACCAGTTAAAAAAAATTATTTCACAGAGCTGGCCTGATAATGCCACAGGGCCAGGAGGTGGCGCCAGGTGGGAGACGCCGAGGGGCAGGAAGCAAGTAGAGTGCTGGAGAGCAGAGCTGTGGGAGATGCGCAACACAGATAGCTCAAACGGCCAGGCTGGACAGGATTTCGACCTGGAATGGGAATGGGGAGGGTGCAACACCTTATCCTTCATCTCAGGCAGCAAAACATCTTGGGCAGGAAAGACCTGGCATGGAATGGTAAAGAACTGTTGTGAGCTGGATTACCAGACCAAGGTACAGAATTTATTTTAGCCCAAAAGCTGAACTCCATTTATTCTGTACAGGGTAGCACTCTAGGTGCACCAACGATCTGCCTCCATATCAAACCAGTTTTATGTATCCAGACAATTCACATCTATTTTGCACTTAAATAAATTGGCCTGCTGCTTTGCCCTTCCAAATTCTCACCTTTTTCCGACTCTGGGGGCAGCTCAATGAAACTTCGGCACTTCTCCTCTGGCACATGTGCAACAACAGAACAAGACAATTATCAGTTTAGCCAAAGGTGATCCAGAACAAGACAAAAGATTCTTTCCAATATCTGCCAAGATTCCAGCCCCACCACACCCCAATGAATGGGAACTTTCCATTCCTCCTGTCTAATCAGCCTAGACTTCATTGAGCAAGAATGCGCAACCAGAAGGGGTTGAGCAGAGCAGAGCCAGCAGCATATGGAGCAACCAAATATTCGGGGTGGCAAGCCATGACACATTGGACAACGTGAATAAGAGAAGCAGATGGCGCAATGACCCAAAAGGCACATCCCAGAATCCCTTGCAAAGAAAGGTGGTGGGCCACCATCAAAGGTGTGGAATAGCACCTGTGTGGTTCTGGCTTCTGGGTCGTGTTAACCACACCAGGAAATACCATCACCGTGAGCAGTTCCCTTGCATGATTAAACTCAACCTGTACCTTGTAGCAGGATAACCTTGCACTATCTGGCTCACAAAGTTTGGGATCTCTCTCAGCAGCTGTGGTTCAAAAGGCCTGGGCCCCATCCTCATCTCCAAGCTCACCTGGAGATGAGTGGCAATGCTCTAAAGAGTACCAGGTGGCCGGATCCGGCAGCCATTTCTACTTATGCATGGCTGGCTGGAAGTATTTGCATCCTGCTCTTCAGCCAAACAGGCTCCCAGAGCAGCTGACATATAATCAGGAAAAGGAGACTGTCCCTGCCTGCAGGTGTCCAAAAGGAAATGGCACACAAGCAAAAAGAAATGAAAAAGGACGAGAGAAGCATGCTGCTAGGGACCGTGTGGGAATGGGAAAAAAGCAGTAGACCCAACAGGCAAAAAACCAAAGAACAGAGAGGCAGGTGTCAGTAATGGAGGCTCCAGTAGCAGCCCGGATCTCCAGGATAAAGGGTGAATCAGACCATATTCAGTGAGGTGGAGCGCTTTAAGCTCCCAGACTGTTTGAGTCCAATGTGGCCATTCCTAGGTGGTGCTCTTAGGGCATGCTGGTTACAGGGAATTCAGGGTAGGGCCTTTTGATTGCGGTCCACAGTCTCTCTTTGCCAAGGATTCTGGGATACACCTCTTGGATCACACACTCGTCTTTTTCAGGTCGTCCAATATTTTCTCATGTGCGTCTGTGAAAAAATAATGAACAACCTTGTCAAAAATTCTTTTAAAGGGAACTGGAGTTTTGACAGTTAGCTATCAAAGCTCCATGTGCCTATAAAAAGGACAGCGCTCATAGTTTCCCAATTTCCCAAACATCTAAGATCTCAGGAAAGGGTGGAAAACTGCCAGCAGAGTCAGATCTCTCCAGATAACCCTAGAGGAACTTGTGTGGGTGAAATGATCTACCAGCCACCCCTTTTAAAAGCAAAGACTACTTGCTTGCTTTTTGAGAGCTGTCAACAGAAAACAATGTGGAAAACAAACTCTCAGCAGAATCTAGGCCCGTGGTGGATGCTTGCTTCACCTCGTCAGCAGACACCTCCAGAACATGGCCCAGGTATGACTTGCACAAAACCACACATGCACACTTATGCAGGTCTGACAAAAATATTTCTTAAAACTCAAAACTTTATGACTTACAATGAAAAATTAAAAGGGGAGGTGACAAACCAATGACAGCCCCCCCCCCCGCCCCCAGTGCACCACTTGGGCACTCTGAAAGGCTATCACTGGCTGGCAAACTGAAGATTACAGAAAGCAGTGCCCCACAAAAGGGAGGAACGGGGGGCAGGGTACAAAATAGGAGTCAGGGCGAGCTGATCCTGCTGTGGAGTTGCCTGGCTTCTCCACAGGAGGACCAAGGGGAAAGGAACAGAGGGACAATCCACGGTGAGCCCAGTCACCTCTTGGGTACACCTTGGGTTGTTCCACGAACAACTCACACTGTGTAGCATGTTCACAGGGTGGGATGTCGTGAGGTGCAACCTCTTCCGTTGGCTCCACCATATCAAGGAGAACCACAAGAGGTTCAGGAAGATAGTCTTTAATTCAGACACCTGGAAGAGGTGGGAACAAAGCTTTATCAAAGAACATGCAAATAAATTTTGAAGAATAGAATGATAAAAAGGCTTTACCTTACCACCCCATAAAAGGTTTATAGTAAAAGCTTCATAATTTTGTTTGTTGCTAAATTCAGTGAGTTGTGGGTCAGAAAGGAGAGGAGAAGGAGCTCTGAAAATCAAGAGAAGGCTTCGTGATGAGGGGAGTCCTTCCACCCATACAGGCAGATCCTGGACCCAACCCTGTGTCTCATATGTGGGTTGTGGAAAAATTAAGGTGGTATGGAACAGAGTTTCCTGGCAAAGGGCAATACCCTAAACAAGAATATTCCATTCTGTTGCAGGTGGCAGGTTTTTACAGATGACATGTTTATTCTCCCTGTCCACCAAAAAGCTCAGGAGAACTTAAACGTTTCTCTCAGCCCTCCCGTGCCCCAGCATTATTCCCACAATAATGTGAGGCAGATTAGGCAGAGAGAAAGTCACCCAGCCCAAGGACTAGGACCTTGGACTGAGAGTGAGCTAGAAAGTTCACGGCCAAGTAGAGATTTGGCCGTGGGCCTCCCCAACCCTGGCCAGACATGCTGACCACTGTGCCACCCTGGTGGCCCACATGCCCATGGGGGCTTTAAAAGAATGACAGGGCAGATCCCTGCCCCAGGGGACTTGCAAAGGACACACAGAGGAAGGAGAGAAACATGGAGGCAAAGAGAAGAAGCTGGGTGGGAGGGATTCATGGCACTCATGCCTGGCACCTTTGGATTGCGTCCCCTGCCACACTCACATCCCCTGATCTGTTTCTTCCATTCCTCTTTCATCCGTCTTTATTCGCTCTGAGCAGAGACCTTCCAAACATTAACCATCATCAAGCCACGGCATCTATTGCTCTGTTTAGTACCTCCATGATGTTCCTCACAGGAAAGCCAGAAGCCCGTGTGGAAGTATCGGAAGGCGTACTTGTCTTCGCCCGTCTCCCAGATGTACTGGACCACGTGAGGATCCATTGTCACGTTCCCGTACGTGGTCTCGTTGCTGTTGATGGACACACAGTTCCCCTTCTTGACAGCCGACAGGCAGGGCGGCTTCACCACCTTGTGGGTCCCCTCACACCAGTAGCTGGTGCAGAACGCCGACACAGAAAAGCAGAGGGCGAGAGAATTGAGGCCCAACGAGAGCATCGAGCGCGACCTCCGGCTTAGTTTAATCATGGTCCCACTTTTCTGAGCTATGCAAGGATAGCTGCTTGACGCCGAACCTAAGTGCTCACTCCACCCTGCTTTCCAGAAAACAAAGCTTTATTGGATAATTCTGGTGTTTCCTTGTTTTAATGGAAAGGAAACCTCCATTTGCAAAAGAAAGTAAGAAAATACCTCCCTTATGATTATGAATTTCTCTTCCTTATGAATAGGTGGAGGCTTA
Organism: Varanus salvator macromaculatus; assembly: GCA_023646645.1. Taxonomy (NCBI): domain Eukaryota; kingdom Metazoa; phylum Chordata; class Lepidosauria; order Squamata; family Varanidae; genus Varanus; species Varanus salvator. Next base: position 3,159,404 of record JAIXND010000781.1, read on the forward strand.
TTGATTCAACCTATCTGCTGAAAGGAATAGCCACATGGAAATTGGATCAGAAATTATACTCAGCCTGGGTATTTTATCTTACTAGGGACTAGTTACTTGAGAATGCAAGGACTGCCATCAGAATCCTTCAAGAAACACCTGGGCTGAAGGGAGGAGGATGTTTGGAGGAGCTCTAGGAAACAAAAGCAGTTGAATGAGTGAACTCAAAGAAGTCTAGGAGATCCTGTTCCTAGATATTCTAGTTTATGATTGAAGGTTTGCTGACAGAGTAATTATTGGCAAGCAAGCTAATTTGTGCTGAATGCATTAGAGAATTATTTAAAACCTTCTCTCTCTCTAATTGCCACCTTTCTCCCCTTTCACTACTCTATTATTAATAATAATAATTAAAAATCCATTCAAGTCTTGTTAAAAAGCAGTTATCTGCTATTTGCCTGGATCATGCAATCTTTCTAATTGAAAGCTTAACTCCTTTAAGATTTAAAAAGTGTTGCAAGAAGAAAAAAAAAGAAAAAAAAGTATTTTAGAATCCCTGAAGAGCAGCAGGTCATTTCAAAATTCTTGTCCGCATTTTTTCAGCTAATAAAGCCTCCTTTTAGACAGCAGACGGTGCCCCCAACTTGTGACTTCTCTCTGCTTCCCCCCAAAAGTAACTGCTGTAGTTTGAATCCTGCAAAAGCCCTCAGAAACCCAACAGTGGGAAATGCTCCCCCAACGGGTAGGAGATCCCCCTACGAAAAGTGGCTGGCAGCTGCCTTCTCTCACAGTTCACAGGGACTGTGGAGGCGACTCAAAACTTTGCCATGAGGCATTAAGTTATTCTTTTTTTCTTCTAGGAAGAAAAACTTTACACCCCCCCACAGTTCTGCTACGTACAACTCTGGCGAGTGACTTGATTGTTTGTAAGGTCACTCCAAGAATAGAGAAAAGGGTGGAGAGCCAAGCTTACAACTTCTGCTTCTCTAAGTGACAACAAGTCCTGCTATGTCAAACACCTCTCACATCACACCCTATTTTTGCCCCCACACTGGAAATCTGAGGGCCAAGCTGTATCTATCCCACAATGGGGGCCTGCAGGTTTCGCTGGATGCTCACACGGCCTACAATGGCCACCGCTTTCCAATTCAGTCTTCTGTCCCCCTCAGTGCTTGTTCCCTGTGCTGGACAGACAAAACCAGGATGCCTTGCTTCTGCATTCTCTAAACACCATCTACCACATTTTGAAATGTCCCTCGGGTTTTAATTCATACCAGTTTGGCACTGCTGGCTGGTTTCTGCCCGCACCCCGTTCGGGCTTTCCGATTCTGCTTGAAACGGCCTCTTGTCAAGCCTGCTTGCAGGGGTTCTTCCTCTGCCCCTATGCCATGCAGCTGTGTGGCTTCAGTTGTTCATCCTCCTTTAAGAATTACATCCTAATCCACTTTCCCTCAAGCAAAGAATCCAATCTCTTCCCTTCTGCCCTGAATCCATTGCAACTCCTCTTCAAAAATCGCCTCGGGTTCTTTCCCACAAGGTGGTGAATTTTTAAAGAAATATACAGCTTGCCACGTTGAATCTCTTCAGTGTTTCAAGATCTGAAAATCAAACAGCTGCCCAGAGAGGAATGACAAAAACCCAAAGTTTGTATAAAACTGGAGAGCAATAGTGCTCAAAATTAAACAAAAGGAAAAAAAGAAAGAGAAAGCCAGGAAGAGAGTGTTACTTTATCAAAGCAAGCCTGTAGTTCTCACTGCCAGAAAAGCAGCAGCCGGTCTGATAAAAACTGGGCAGGGCCTTTGGGTCTGATGCTTGTAGGAGCTGAACGAGCCAAAAGAAATCTAAAATGCCCCCATGAACAAGGGAAGGTGAAGATGTGGCACCGGGGCCCAAGCAGCAGCAGATCAGCCAATTCGGTTCCACACGCCTCAGATCAGATCAGATCAGACGCTCACAAACTTTGGTTCTCCTTCCAGAGGCGGGTTGCCCAGCAGGTCTGAAATAAGGTTGCTCAAGAAGACATGTCACAGGTGTCGTCCTGAGTCCTTCAGTGGTTCTGTGGGATGGAGACCAACCCCAGAATATGACGTTGAACCCAACACGACAGCTGGTGGGCAGACGGGTGCTGGAGCTCTCTCCCTGGTGCACCTGCGGTCCTGGGCAGATGCCCCTTCAGAGGAAACAAGAGAAGATCCTTCGGCAGGGAGGCACGAAGAAAAAGTGAGGCTTCCAAGGCTAAACTGTCCACCCCGGTGTGCAGCAACTGGGGAATCAAGAGGTTCTCTCCACGCCGGCTGGGCTGAGTGGAGAGGTGGCGTAAGCGGTGTGATAAACGAGCAGGCAAGTCGAGAGCTCCGGCACCCTCCGGTGCAGCACAGTCCCTGGGGACAGAAATCAGATGGAGAAGTGCGGCAGCCGCTGATTAAAAATCCTCTTCATTAGTGCCAAGGGGGTACCGGTGCCAAGTGCTGCGGATTAGCATCTAATAAAGGGGAGGGAAGGGGTGGGAGAGCCGCATCACGGAGTCTTCCCGTTGCAATCGTCAGCTCCTGGGAGAAAATGAAAAATTGAATGCAGAGCTGAGGGAGCAGCTGGGGTCAGAGGCAATGGCGTGGATGGAGGCAGAGAAAGAGAATGAAGGACGGCCAAAGGGGTTGGAAAAGGAAGATGGATAAACAGCCAGAACTGCGAGAACTAGGTAGACAGCAGGACAAATTGTGTGGCAATGTAGGGATAATGCGAGGTGAATCAATAAGCGGCAGGAGACATGCATGTTAACGGGTAGATTGATTGATGCCCAGATCGATCATTATTTCAGAAATGAAAGAGTTCCTGAAACCTGGATTTGGAGGCCAAACATTTTTCATTGTGGACAAACGCTTGGATTTACCAAAGTGCTGCTGTTATTGATCATGTAAGCAAGTTGCACATTTTCTCAAGTTTCCTCTTTTGTGCATGTGTTTCTCACTGTCTTTGCCCCTCCACACACAAAGGCAAACCACTCCGTTTATTTATATGGAAGCAGTGCAGAGGAAGCATGAATATAGAAGAAGGGAGGGGTAGACAGGCCAACATGGAGAACAAATTTATCTTGGAGGGGTGCGATATAAAATATATAGAAAAGGGCAAATGAATCCCTGAGCAGACTTAACAGATAGCCGTGTGCATCTAGAAAGGGAAGAGGGTGTTTCTTTCAGTGATACACTTGCTTTTCTCTCTGCGCGCATTGTGGTTGGGTATCGTCACCGCTGTGTGTTCGGCCCCATCTCGCTTGCGTGTCCCATCGGCTGTGAGCCCGGCTCACCCCTGCCCCAAGTTCACAGTCATTATCTTCGGGGCCCATGACTTTTGGGATTAACTTCCAGCTGGCAATAAGGAGATTTTTGTGTGTGTCCTTTTCATTAAGATCAACATGTTAGAAAATCAAACCATTTTCACCAAAGCCCACACAAGATTTAAACAAAGTAATCAGAACAGAGAGAATTTAACTGGAAGGTCTGAAGCCAGAACTCAGGCTTCTAAAAAAAACGAGGTGAGCTGCAGGCCTGCTAGATTACAGCGGGAAGATTAACGAGGGGCTCCGAGATGCTGTGGGGAGAAGAGTCTAGTCACAGAATTAGACAGTACAGAAATAAGATGACCAGATGCAACGCAGGACAGGGGTAGAAGAGGGGATTTTGCTGAGTGCAGGTTTTTTTACCTCTTGGTACCACAAAAGCAGGGGAAATCTCCAGCTCCAGTGTAGGAACGTGCTATATACAGACACTGATCACTGGTCCATCTCATTCACTATTGTTATCAGTAGCTCTCCAGCATGTTTGGCAGAAGCCTTCCCAGCCCGGATTAGAGATGCCATGGGCGAACTTGGACGATGCCTGGGACCCCTTCTAGAGAAGAAGGGAGAACTGGAGCCTCATCCCAGGGAACGTGGAGAGGAGAGCGTGTCTCCTCATCCCAGAGGAGAGCTGCCATATCATAAACACCACAGTCATTGCAACTTCTGGACCTCATTGGAAGGAATCATCTGGTCCAACGGCCTGCTCTTGCAGAAGACCCACTTTTAGGGCAACCTCGGTGAGTGAGTGTCCACCCCGGCCTGAAAACCAGGAGCCCAACAGCTGCCGACACCGTCTGTGTCACCACCGGGCAGCTTACACCCTCTGCACTTTCTAGGCTTAAGCAAAATCCCCTTTGTTTGGTTGGGTCAGGACCTGCCCTTGCAACTGACATTCCCAACCTCCGGGGGGATGATGGGAGGTGTGCTCCAAGACATCCAGGGAGCACCAAGTTGGGGAAGACAAACAGAACAAACTGGTAGCATCGTCTATGGGTTAGCGCTCACATCACTTTGTTAATCGCCTCTTCTCCAGGCCAAATATACCAGATTCAATATGGATTTTCAGCAATTTCATTCAGGTTCTTTTGGGGACAATCTGCCCCTCAGGCTTGAGCAAGGCAGGAAGCAAACAATTTCTGGGGCATGTCCTATCTGATGGAAAAAGCCCATTGAATGACCCACATTCACTGTATTTCACCAGAAGAGGCTTAATTCCCCCACCACCACCACTTTGGAAGGTGCAATTAACCATAGTCATTCTTAAACTATTTAAAGGACACTACAGCGGAGGGATGTGTGTGCAAGTGAGGATCTTTGCTGTCTCTGGGGTGGTGGAAATGTGGCTGCTTTTAGGAATTCCTCTGACTAGTTTTTTCTTTTTAAAGTTTAAATAGGCACACATTGCCTGTTTGTAAAGAAAACACATTCACAATGCAGAACCCAAAGCTCAGCTCAGCTCAGCTCAGCGCAGCTCAGAGCACTAGAAAAAGGATGGAAAAAAGATCAAGGTCTCTTGACTTCTGAGCATGTTCAAAGGATTAGTGAGAAACCAAAAACAAGCTCCTGCATGCATGTAAAAGTCAGTCAGGAGAAGAGCTTCAAGGAAGATGTATCTTTTACCTCAGCCAAATCCAGCAGAGATTTAGCAAAGAGATGCTTTTCCAGGCGTAAGCATCAAATATCAGGGAAAAACCTTCAGCAGAAAAATCCCCATTTGTCAGGTTGCGCTGATAACGAGCAGACATCCTCCAGTGCAGAATAACACGTTTCTTTTTAGAAAGCAAACAACAGCAAGGGTCTGAGGGAAAGACTCATTATGGTATAGCAGCTAGGGCAAGCTTTCCTGACCAGGCACCTTGCAGATATATTAGACTACAAACCCCATCATTCCCAGTCAGCATGTTGCCTGGGAATGGCCAACATTTGCAGTCCAATATGTCTGGAAGGCACCAGGCCAGGGAGGGCCTGGGTTAGAATGTCAAAGCAGGGTTAGGGAGACCTCGCCTCAAATCGGCCCCCAGCCATGAAACTCCCTGGGAGACCTTGACCCACTCACCATCTTCCTGCCTGACCTACCTCACAAGAGTGTTGTGAGGAGGAAAAGAGGGCAAAAGAACCATATAGGCTGCCTTGAACCCCTTAAAGGAAAATACCCACATATTTTGGGTATACCCAAAAACACCCAAATACCCAACTTCTTAGGACAAACCCCTGCCATCCAAAATTTGGCATTCATTGGAAAACCAGAAATGCACCTGCTTTGTAAAAAGGGTGTGAGATCTTTGCAGCGATCCACTCAGCTTCCAGAGTTCTCCCACTTTATTCATGGACTGATGGGCATGCGCACACACGCACACACACTAGCAAGCAGTCCTATTTTTGTACAAGTGGAAATAACCTTCATGTTGATAGAGTGAAGGCTGCAAATTTGCAAGCACACTCTGTCTGAGAGAAGCTTACATGGTGCGCCCCTGAGGAACTGTCTCTCTATTCTAGGCCTGCAACGGAGGGCTGCCCCATGGCTGTGGGGAGAGGGCAGGCACAGCGGTGTCTCTCGGCCTGCTCATTTCTCCCGGCTTCAAACGAGATGCGCTGCAAAGCTACGTGCTAGTCAGTGAGGCCTGCCCCTTGTGGCTGAAGGTACTACTGTAGACTTCAACCGCGTGCCCTCATTTCAATTAATTAATATTAATTATTGAATTTGTAACAAGAAACAAAGTAATCGTAAGGTATGCACACCTTAGTCTGTGCACCAAGTTTCGGCCATCTTGGTTCATGGTCACGGAGCTGTAGCAAAGACATACATGTTTATTTTTATTATTACCATTATTGTTGCATTGCAATCACACACCACTTTTGTTCCTCTTGCAGGGAAACCAAAGCAGCCTACAAAGCTCCCCTTATCTCTATTTTAGCCTCAGAACAATCCTGTGAGGTAGAGTAGGTTGAGAATGATGGGACCAAAGTCACCCAGAAAGCTCCATGGCTGACTGGAGACCAGAACTTGGATCTCCTCAGGCCTAGTCCAAGACTCCAGACCCTGTGCCAGCACCAGCACCAGCCCCCCTATGGGCTACACCAAAGCCCTTTCGGACAGAAACCATGGGAACTGCAGGGCTTGTGGGGAAAGATGCATGAATGCACAATGGCCAATAGATCGAGGATGATGGGATTCCAGCACTTCTGCTGGGCACCAGGTTGGGGGAAGGCTAGTCTAGACCTCACTGTCTCTGCCAGGATCGGGAGCAGACTGCTGTCAGACTGCTCTCTCTCTCACACAGGTGCTCTTCCGGGCTGCTCCCATAATCAACCACAGCCAAGGTGATGCAGGTTACAGACAGAACCTCGCCCTTTATTAAGGTTTGGGTGCTCATGGCTAAGCTATCCTTTCAAACTTCTCCTTCCTCGTAGGTTTCACATCAGCACCCTATGAAGCCCGCCACCCACAAATGATTAAGGTTGTGCTTAAATAGTACAAGAGCTACTGCGTATTTACATATATTTTATGTTGTGAGCCGCCCCGAGGCTGCTGCAAGGGGCGGCATATAAATATTTAAATAAATAAATAAATATCAATTCAATTTCAGGTTCACAGATGTGAAAATGTCTAGAACAAATAATTTTTGATCCCTTTTTAAAGGAAAGAATCAGAAATGTCTTGTTTGTAATTGAGCAGGAGGCTATTTTACTCCTATCCTTTATTTTGTCTCTAGTTGTTAATGTCATGTTCTGTGAGCTCTCAAAATCTGTTTTCTAAGAGCCTTTCTGCATGAAGCACCTTTGTTCTTGATTCACAGTCGTTTATCTGTTCTTTGGAAAACATTGTGAATCCAGTTATGCTTCTGTTTGTAAATTGCACTTCCGGAAAGCTTTTTTTTAAGAGCAGGAAAGATGGGATATTATTCCTGATGACAAAAGAAAGTGCAATCTGTACTATATCATAATGGTTATGTAGCAAAAGAAAGGCAGGAACGCCCCTCACAGAGCATTTGGATCTCAGTTCTGCAACAAAACCAAACGCAGGTGCAACGGAATAACCGTCTTGGGTAGAACATCCTTAAGGAAAAATCAGTCACCAAGCTGGACGGCAGAATGTGAACACACCACTTTTTCTTTGGAAGAGTGAAGGGTTCGGGTTAGAACTGGCTGCGTGCAACAGAAGCAGGAGAAAAAGAGGCACTGGGAGGCTTGGATGCCTGGAATTTGTCTCACCCCTTGTGGGTGCATAGACGCACTCAGGAGAGCCGCAGGAAATACGAGAGCTGTCCCTGCCGAAGCAAAGAGCATCGTGCACACGTGCACTCCAACATCCAAAATGCAGAGTTGCCGCTTTGTTTTTCAGCCAGCGATTTTCAACAACAGAGCCATCAGCGACAGAGCTGCAAAAAGCCACAAAGGCGCTGGCAGGATGCGGAGAGCAGCCGAATTTCTCTGGTGCTGATCTGCGTGGCAAGGCACCTGTTCACGGAGAAGGTGTTCAGCAGTAGACTCCGAACCTGTGGGGAAGGACATACGAAAACCATTCTTTAAGTACAGGTGCAAACCGATGTCCACGGCACCCTTTTGCCTTCCCTTTTTGCATTTGAGTCCAGTTGTGAGAAAGAATTGGCAAGTGTGTTATCTCAGCATCCAAATTCTATGGGTGATACCAAAGAATTTAACAACTACATGACATGTAATTATAATTTAACAATTATAATAAATATCACGGATACTTAAAGGAACTGTAATCATGCACTTGTCCTTCAGAAGATAGATTTTATACTTTTAAGAATGATTTTGCAGTTAGAAGCAACATTGCTGCATTTGTATTGGCAACTGCCCAGCTACAAATGGATATTAGTAAACAGAAACGCAATTGTTTACAGATGGTTGATTTTGTTCAAGGCAATTTGCCATTTAATGCTTACATTTCCATTTTGTTGGTGTTTTGCTATGGCTAATGGCAAGCTTAAGTATATACACTCACACAATTACAAATAACTTTCAAAGAAAAATATCTATTCTATATATTATGAGTGCTCCAGAATCTGCCTAGATAAGGAACTGTATACAAAACTTACAAGAAAATAACAGAGATGAGGCTGTAATTCTAGGGCCTTTCTACATTGCCCAGGGGGCCACAGAATCATTCTGGTTCCCAGCTCTGAGAGTCTAGTCTTGAACTGGGACTGCAGAACCTGAGCTCCCACCCACCTGGTAGCCAGTGCAGAAAGAATCACACCAGTGCCTTTCGCAAGGTCAGAAGTACACCTTGGAGGGAAGAAAAAGGGGTGTGCTGGGGGGAGAGAGGAGAGGCCTCTCACACCCCAGCCTCCTTCCCTCCTCCTGCTTGTATGCTACCTATTTATGAATATATTTATTTCTAAACCACCCCATAGCTGAAGCTCCTTGGCCAGTTTACAACAGTTCACATAAACACTGCACTAAAATACCATAAAGTCTTTTCAAAATACAACAATTTTAAAACAAGATTAAAAGCAGGTAAAACAACATACGATGAAGAGTAGCCAGGTAAAAACAGCTGGGGACTGAATACCCTCAAGCCCCTGAATATCCACGTATATCTTCCAAAGCCTCAGCATAAAGGGCCATCTTAACTTGGTGCCAAAAAGATGACAAGATTGGCAGCGAGGAGGAAGCCATTCCAACACCCCCGCAGGGTTGGCACTTGGAGGAAGGTTTTGGATGTTGAATGTCATGTCCAGATGGCTATTGGGAGTGACACTCCATCAAATCTTGTAGGCCCAAGGCACCTAAAGCTTTGTTCGTTAAAGCCAGCACCTTGAATTGGGCTGAGAAGCATACAGACAGGCAATGTGGTGTAGTGGGCAGAGTACAGGACTGGGACGCAGACGATCCAGGTTCTAGTCCCCACTCAGCCATGCAGCCAACTGGGTAATTTTGAGCCAGTCCCAGACTCTCAGCCCAAACCTATCTCAACAGGGTTGCTGTTGTGGGGATAAAATTGAGAGCAGCAGCAGTAGAATGATGTAAGCCACTCTGAGTTTGCTATAACTAAAAATGGGATATAAATCTAATAGACAGACAGACAGACAGACAGAATGCAGATGGTCCAGAACTGGTTTTAGATGTTCAGACCAGTTATTAATCTGCTTTCGCACTGCACAAACTGAAGCTTCTGAAAAGCCCCATGAGGAGTGCACCACAGGAATCTAATAAGAAAATACCGGAGCACAGAGAGCTGAAAGCAGGCTATCCTGGTCCAGATGGGGGTACAGCTAGGACACCAGTTGGAGCTGGGAGAAGGCGCCACGAAGGCCAGCTGAGCCTCAAAGCACAAAAATGGATCACGGACAGCCCCTACACCACAAACCTGCTCCTTCTAGGGCAGTGCCACCTCATCTAGAAAAGACTGAATGAATACCCTCCATCGGGTCCAAGGATCCACCCACTAAAAGCATCTCGGTCTTGCCTGGACTGAGCTTCATTTTGTTAGCTCTCATCCAGTCCATTGTTGCAGTCAGGCACCGGTTTGGCACATCTGCATCCCCTCCAGCTGAAGATCAAAAGGAGAAATAAGAGCTGTGTGTCATCCATGTACTGATGGTAACACGCTCCAAAATTCCAGAAGGTCCCACTCAGTGGTTTCCCATAGAGGTTGAAAACCTTGGGGAACAGACCAGACCCCTGAGGAATTCCATGGGGTTGAATGTTCTCTAAGCATCATGTTATGGCGACAGCCCTCCAAGTAGGAACAGACTCACTGTAATAAGACACCGTGCTCTCTTAACTCAGAGGGCTGGCCAAGAAGGATATTGTGGTGTTGATGATATCAGAAGCTACTGAGAGATCTAGAAGGATCAACAAGGCCACACTCCCCCAGTCTCTCTCCCGGCAAAGGTCATCATGCAAGGTGGCCAAACCCGTTTGTGCGAAAACTCAGCCTGACTGAAATGGATCCAGATAATCAGTCTTACCCAAGAGTGCTTGGAGTTGGTTAGAAACCACCTATTCAAGAACCTTGCCCAGGAAAGGAACATTTGCTTGCAGCCGGAGGTGATTGAAGTCTTCCGGATCAAGGGAAAATTTCTTCAGGAGTGACCTCACTGCCACCTCTTTCAAGCAACACTGGACCATTCCCTCTTGTAAGGAGCCATCCATCACCTTCTTGGCCCTGCCAATTGTTCCCTCCTTGCCAGATTTTATAAGCCAGGGGAGTCAAAGACCCAGTACAGAGTGTGTCCTATTACCCTGTCAACATCTTTGAATTTTATTGGATGAGTTTCAAGCTGTGCTTTGGGTGCCTCCCCTGATTCAACTGATATAACTCTGGAGCATAAGTTCCGGCAGATGCAAGAGATGTTTGTCTTGGAAGTGCCCAGCAAATACACTGCAGTCGGGTCTAAGATGTCCTTGGGGCCAGGATATAATAGGCCCCGATGACCCTAAAAAGCTCTGTTGGAAGGCAGAGTGAACAGAGGCAGCAAAATGTTGGTTCTTCGCCACCCTCACCGCCTCTAGTTATGCTCGATTGAAGGCACACCCCAAGGTTCAGTTGTATCGACTAGGACTTCCCCGCCATTGCATTCAGTCTGTCTCCTAGGCCGCTTCATTGCTTTCAGCTCCGGGACATAGCATGGAGCCGTACGAGCTCTACAATGGCGCGCAAGAGCCACTGTGTCACCTGCGACACCTGTTCCAGAGCTCCAACAGGCATGCCAGCCCTCTCAGTGGGAAGCACCCGTGGAAGCCATCTGGATCCATTAGTCCCCCGGGGCAGGCCGTCCTAAGAGGTCCCCCACCCTCGAGGAGCAGGACAACTGCCACTAGTCTTAATCTCACCTGACCATGACAAAGGTGCTAGATCAAAGTCTCCTGCACTCAGAGCCCCATCCTCATCTCAGTCTGAAAATGAACAATTCTAGATTGTGTGCCATGCCATGTGCCCACCAAAGACCTGGTGGGTCACTTCCATGGCTGTCTTGCAGGCCTCAGATCTCTAAGAGCTTGTATGGCAGAGGAGTGTAGAGGCAGCCTTCACTTCCACACCTGCCATCTTCTAAGTCTGGAGGCTTATGGGCAGCTTCATTAGCTTGCGCCCTAACAGGCACGAAACCTTAAAACCAGCATGAAGCCATCTGCTTTCTGCTTGCCACAATGAGCAAACATAATATTATATCCCTGCCTTCCTGACCCTCAGGTATCTACTCTGTCTATACTTTCCATTGCTTACCCCCGCTTTTCAGTATCTGTTTAGCAGGCAACCCATGCGAGGCTCCATAAAACTCTGCATGCAAAATGGGCCACGAGGGATAAGAAGGCAGGTGAACGTTAAGAGTTAAGGGAGAGTGGCTGCAGCCCGGGAAGTGAGGGTCTCACCCTGTGACCGGTTCCATATGAAGAGCCGGAGTTCGCTCAATGCTTCGGTGAGGTTCTGTATCTTGCCCTGCAGCCGTGCGTTCTCACTCTGCAGCTCCTCAATCGCCTCCTGCAGCTCAAAGAGGCGCCCCCCACCCCAGGACAGGGCCAGGAACAACCACAGCACCAGCGCCATCTGCGTCGCGCCCCTCCGACAGCCTTGCACGGAGTGGCGGGTGCATCGCTCCTGCTCAGCCTCGTTTCCCTTCCCAATCAATCAACCCGCCAACCCACCCGCCTGGGCAATCAATCACTTAATTATCTCTGCCCTTCCTGGCCAACAGACTCAAAAACCGGCCAACACAAAGGCTCAGGAAAACAAAGGGTGGAAGTGGGCAGCCTGTGCCAGCTGGACACCAACGGCTGATGCCGTGATGCATTGTGCGGGTGCCCGAAGCTGAGACCAAGACCTTAAGGCACAACCCAGCACGTTTACCCAGGAGCAATGCCAATGCCGACAATTCCCACACACCCCAGTCACCCGCATGCCTTTTTTGAAAAACATGCATACAACCTTCCCCTTAATTGTCCAACAAGTGCAGGTGCCAGGGCCGTCAGCGTCCGCTTCTCCAAAGCTGGCTGACTGTTCCAAAACAAGATGCTGAACAGACTGGCAGACACAGGAGGTCTCTACCTGTGCAGATAACCTGGACACAGACCTAAGCATGCATTCTGTCCTATGCTGCTCAGCACGCACTTTTCATTCCTGTGGGATCTCTGATGCCACGGAAGGGACCAAGAAGGTAGCAACGATGCATATTTAAACTACAGAATTTCCTCTCGTAAGACGTAGCGATCGATGGCCACCCATTTGGATGGCTTTAAGAGGGCACTGCTAGTCCTGATGGCTATATGCTACCTCTCGTCCCAGAGGTACTCCAGGTGCTGGGGAACATGGACAGGAGAGTTCTGTTGCACTCATTTTCTACTTGTGGGCTTTCCGCTGTATGAACTGGACTAGATGGACCCTTGATCTGATCCAGCAAGGCTCTTTTCCTTTTCGTGTTGCTTACCCAAACATGTGGGGACCAGTATCAGCAGCCAAGCCTAGAGCCACTGCGCTAGCAGTGAGATGCTGCAGCCTTTTCAGCATCCCTACTGGTCCCTCTCAGGGCCTCTCCACCAGAAGAACAAAAAGTAATTTGCAGAGGAAGCATCACAGAAGAAAGTGTGAAATTAGCCCAGAAGAGTTATAATGGGAAAGCAGATAGAACTGAGTTGCCTTACTCAAAAAGAGAAGAAAGCAAAGCAGGGGAGTGTTGTGTGGAAGGAGAAAAGAAATGGAAATTTGACGGGGAGAGTGCAAGACAGCGGGGAAGGACAAATCGAGCTGTTAGGAGGTGTGAAAGAGAGAAAGGAAGCTGCAAGGTGGGATTTTAAAAAAGCCAAAAGACAATGACAAGAGGTAGGAAAACAAATCACAAAGCATCCTGGAGAAATGTGGAAGGTGGAGAAGTGTCTGAGAAAAAACCTGGTTCCCGTGCAATGGTGCTGCAAAGTAGAAGTAACTTCTTCAGAGTGCGTGGGCAGGAAAATCTCCTGTTCTAGGCAGCTTTTGCTGTATTGTTCTCAGACAATAAGAGATACAGTAATGAGTTAACTGATGGGAGCAGCGAACATTGTGGGGTATTGACTGCATCACTGAAGAATATGCTGATGTTTGTTATTTGTGCTCCACATAATTTCTCCTCTCCTACCTTGCAGGACACCATGAATGGCCACAACCACAGATGGGGTGGAGGGCAGGGCTAAGCCCTGACAGCAATCCAAGGGGTAGTTTTTGCATGTGTTGGAGATCTGACTGATTTGGGGGACAAGGGTGAGGAAAAAATTCTTGCCTTCCAGCCTCCCAGATGGTTAATGATCCTGAGAGATCACAAAACTTCAGGTCAGCTCAGACAACATATTTGTTTTATTTATTTATTTTTTTATTTATATCCTGCCTGTTTCCTACAAAGGGCTCAAGGCAGCTTACATCATTCTCCTCCTCCATCTTATCCCCACAACAGCAACCCTGTGAGGTAGGTTGGGCTGGGAGTCTGTGACTGGCCCAAAGTCACCCAGTTGGCTCCATGGCCGAGCGGGGACTAGAACCCAGATCCTCTAAGTCCCAGTCCCATGCGCTTAACCACTATGCCACACTGGCTCTCATGATGTTGATAATGTATTGCTTTTGCACAGCAAGCCATTTACAAAGTGGTTGCCATAAAAAATTAAATGCAATTAAAAACCTCTTTAAAAAAGCTAAAAACATGGAGAAATAAGGCCATTAACAGCAACCAAGGTTAGGTTGCTAGTCATATATACTATTTCCTATAACTTGTTGTCCTCCAGGTGTTTGGACTAAGCTCCCAGAATCCCTGGCAGCACTGGCAGTGGCTGTTGGTCCAAACTATCTGGAGGGTACCAGATTAAGGGAAGGCCGCTGTGCAGAATCACCTGGGAATAAACTCCACTGAACAGAGTGGAAGTTTCTTCTGATTAAGCAGGCACAGGGCTGTCCACGTTGTTTATAGCCAGTTCCTCACAACTCAGCAAAGTTTTAAGAACTATTTGTCTGAAAGGGTAAAAGTGGGGTAGCAAGCAGCCCTTCCCAAAACAGGATATTCCACAGCTCTGCAGCCACTATAGAAAAATCCTGGCTCATGACCCAGGACAATCTGGCATTCACAAATTATGGGAGCTGGAACAGGGTTGTGCTGACTGTTCTTAATCATAAAGAACATGTCTATTTTTTGATTATTTATATATTTATATTCTTTGAACTGTTTTAATTTTTTTTTATGTGAATCGACTGGGGAGGCCATTTTGGCTGTTATAGGTGGCATAGAAATATGTAGATGGATGGATGGATGGATGGATGGATGGATATAACACCGTTGTTGTACAGCTAAAACTGTTTCACCATCAATGTACACATTCCTATGCAGCCGCTTTACCCAATCTGGTGCTTTTCAAATATTTTACACTATGCCTCCTAACATCACTGACCATTAGCCATGCCAGCTAGTATTGGTGGGAGCTGAAGTATAAAACATCTGGAGACCACTGGCCAGGTCTGTGGAATGATACAGAGTACACAGTATGTTGTACATTGTGCGGCAATTTTTGTCTTTATTAATTTATAGCCTGCATTTTTTTTCTTTTTTTTAAGAATTCAAAGTGGCTGACATCATTCTCCTCCTCCTGCTCTCAGTCTGATCCCCACAACAACCACCCTGTAAGGTAGGTTGGGCTGAGTGGCTGTGACTGGCCCAAATCCGCCCAGTTGGCACCATGGCTGACTAGAACCCAGTTTGCCTGAATTCCAGCTCCATGCTCCTGACCACTACACCACACTGGCTCCCTTGTCATTTTCTTTGTGGAAATGATTTTTAAAAAACAGATCAACCAGCAGGGAACTATGGGAGGGTTACAAGAGGGAGATCCGTCCCTCCAAACAATTCTGTGAATAAGGCAGGGTGATTGCATTTTAAAAAGTCTTATCAGGAAGCACCTAGTGATACAAATAAAGCCATCCTGTCTACTTGAAAGCAAATTCCACAGAGTTCAAAGCCTTTTGAACTCAGCCTACATAAGCATAGATATAACATTGCAGTCTTAGGTTTTATTATGATGCCAAAAGATGCTTAGGACATAATCTTAAGCGTTTTTGCCATTTGTTTGAAATGGCAAAGAAATGTTATACCAGCTGGGCATAAAAATAGGATGGTCAAGTGCCGTATTTCACACAGGCCAGTCTTCTATTTTGTAGAGCTAGACGACAGTTTTTTATCCGTTTGAAGCAGTATCTTGTCCGATGCTGGTTTAAAGTTACAGAACCAAAAAGGATTAGCAGGGACCTTGGAGTTGCCCATCAACAGCTAGTATTACCTGGACAACAGGCTGAGCAGGGACTTAGGAAACAATCCTGTGCATGTTTAAAGAGAAAGAGAAAAATCCTACGGGATTACATGCTGTCTAAACATGTACCGGAGTGCACCTTTATTGGATTTGTTCGCTGCAACTGTGTTCATTTAATTCTGTACTTTAAAAAAACAAACAAACCCGCACACTACCCGCCCACCCCCGTTCCAACACTTTGGAAATCGTTTCGGGAGGCCTGAAAAGCATTATATCAGTACATATAATAATTCCATAACGAAATCAGTCATTGCTTTCTCCCTCAGGCCAATGGGATGCGCAAAACCGAGGCAGGCTCTCGCCACCCTCGCGTTCGGCGTTGATGGAGAAGCGTCGCAGCCAATGAAAACGCGCCGCCCGCGGGATCCAAGCGGTCCGGGACCGATCCCGGCGGCTCCGAAGGCCCCGCCCCGCCCCCGAAGAACGCCTGAGACGCCTCTCGAAGCTCCGGGCTTGCCGGCGGCTTCCGAAGTGTCGCCGAGGAGAGCCGACTGTTTCCGAGAGCCTCACGAACGTCTCCGAAGTCAGTAAAAACGACTGCAGTTGGCCCGGATTCTCTTCGGGCACTGTGGGATGGCACTCTATCCCTTGGCAACTCTGTGGTGAAACCCCTCTATAACTTTACATTGGAAGTCGGCGCAGAGCGATTGTTCAACGCGAGGCAGGAAGTGCAATAGAGATTGGGAGTAAGTTTGCGCAGAGCGCCGGAAGAGGGAGGAGTTTTCGGGGTCGGGGAGGAAAGGACGTATAAAACCATCTCGCGCCGGGTGGGCCCTTCCTTTTCCGTTTCCGGCCGTTGTAGCGACAGGAGGGTGAGTAGTAGGCCGCGTGCTTTCTATGGAGGGAGGGAGGGGGGCGTTCTGCTGGGATGGGGTGGAGAGGGGGGCATTTTCGGTGAGATGGGGACCGAGGGGAGCCATTTTCCGCGCTTCCTCCCGCCCTGCAGTGTAAGGAGCTGAGACTGTAGGAAAGGGAGAAAAAGAGGAGGCGTCACATGGTCAGCCCCTCTATTTTCCATCGTGTGGAACTGGATTGTCTACGAGCAAGACATGGTGTGGTGGGGTCACCCTAATTCTCCTTTTATTCCAGGAGTTGGGGTGACCAGTTCTACATCAGGAGTTCCTAGCGTTTGAGTTTTAGCCATTTAGCAACATAATCTTAATAATGGCTAATTTAAAAACAGTCCTGCTGATATTTAGGGAATTTACTCTTAACTTAAATATGTCTAGCATTGCCAGGTAAGCCTCACTGGTTGGCGGGGAGAGGTGGAGAGTTTCGAAGTTGGGCTGGGCTTGAGATATATTACAGTTCACCCGTGCTGAGGATGCTGGCACCTAATTAATATTAGTTACATCTTGTAACGATGGAGTCATTTATATTGTTGTTGGTTTGAGACTATGTTCCAGATCGTCTGATCTGTCTGAATACTCTGGATTCTCATGCACAGTTCAAAAGGAAGGGTTGCCCTTAAATAAACACAATTACTTTTCTTCCAGTTTTTCTGTTTGCTGTTGCATACATTTGAAGGCAGAGGATAAAGAATAGTATTCTTCTATTCCTATTTATTGGCAGAGGGTGCATTTTGTAAACAGTAGCTTGTCATGTAGTCCATCACAACTGGAATGTATGTATTCTGCTGTATGCTGGAATTCTCTCCAAGAACCGAGTAAATGTGACCTGTTGTGTTGTGAGACACAGTGGAAGTGTTTCATTCAGTGATAGCAAGATGCCAGGAATAGAATAGCTCAAGTGTACAGAAACACGAAATGAGAGGGACCTCTGGTGAAGCCAGAGTAAAGCAGCAAGGATAAAAAGGATGTGCACTTGATGCTGAAAATTTTAAAATAGGGTGGGATAAAGAAATCCTAATTGTTGCAGGGTTAGCATGATACTGTGCTTTTGAGATAAGAACACAAGAAACAGCAATATGACTAACTTGTTTTCTCATTTCTAGGACCTGACACAATGTCTGCTCATCTGCAATGGATGATTGTGCGCAACTGCTCAAGTTTCCTTATAAAAAGGAACAAGCAAACATATAGCACGGTGAGACATAGCCCCCCTCCCACCAACAGGAGTCTTGATCTTTAGTATCACTGAAAGTGCTGAGTTATTTTCTAAAAGACTCCACTGTCCTGGATTTTTAACAAATTGCCAAACCTGTTCTTTTTTGAAATAAAAGTCCAGCTCCCATACTCTGGTTTTAAAACTGTAAGCTCCCAAACATGCATGTGACCTGGTAACAGGTTTTTTTTTTAATTTCCTCACAGGAACCCAACAACCTGAAAGCCCGCAACTCCTTCCGCTACAATGGGCTGATCCATCGCAAGACTGTCGGAGTGGAACCAGCTGCTGATGGAAAGGGCATTGTTGTGGTTCTCAAGAAGCGTGCAGGTGGGTTAGCCCAGAGCGAAGCAAAAACTTGATGAAAGGACCAAGGAATAAGACAGAAAAATACATAAATTATTATTGAATAATTTTCAATGAAAGGTGGACCACAGATACTACAAGAGGTGGTAGAAGCAGCCCTACCAATATCCATGACTAAAAAGCAACATATAACTCTTTAAAAATGTGTTTCTAATTACATATGCAAGTTGTATGTCAGGACTATCTAGGACTATCTGGGGAAATGTTAAAAGCCAGGGGCAGCTGATTTTTATTTTTAAAATTGTAGCGGCACTTTCACTGTCTGTACTGGCTCCCTTTTCAAGTTATTTCCAAAGAGAAATTCCAATTTTCTTCACAAAGTTTTTGGTAAGAAAATATATTATCCAGAACAAGGACAACACATTTCTGTAAGTGGAATCATAGCATTGTTGGAGTAGGAAAACTGCTTAGAACACCAGTGTTTCCTCTTAAGAGGTCCTAGGCAGTCTCTTCTCTCTTGGCTTCAACTTTGTACTGCGGGGGTGATAATACAGGTCAAGCTTGCATGTTTTCTGGAAGGATAGCTTAGCCAGTGCATTTGAAGTATTTAACATTTCCAGCTGAACATGCAGATTTTGTATACATACAGTTTCTCCAAGGCTCATAGACACCATCTTGGAATCAAAACTACTGCCTTCTAGGTTCTTTTGCCCCTCCCATATATAACCTCCACTTTCCTTTTGCAGGCCAGCGAAAGCCAGCAACTTCCTATGAGAAGATCACCATCAACAAAAATGCACGCGCCACACTCAGCAGCCTCCGCCACATCATCCGCAAGAACAATTACCGCAAGGACCTACGCATGGTGAGCCAAAGCCCTCCTGTTCTCTGTTCTGCACTTGGGTATCTTTATAGTCAAGCCGCAAAGCAGCTTCAAGGCCCATCGCCTTTGCAGTTAAAATTGCTGAAGAGCAGGAAACTCTTAGGAAGAACAATGAACTCCTCGCATTTCGGAGGGAGGAATGAAATGTTTAAGAAGCTTAATGCGCTTTACATAATGCGTGCTTAGAGTGTGGGCATATTTCCAGTGTGTTCTGAATGGCAGAAGCCATTGCAAATTGGCAAAAGGACATCCATGCTTTGGAAAAGAGGAAGGGTGTGTATTGTAATGTGTGGGCCTGCACTGGGGGAGTGGGAAACAGGTAAATTCCGGGTTGCGGGGCAGCCTTGTCAGTGGATGGCATGAATAGCACGCCTCAGAACTTGGGCATAGCGTCATCTCTGCTGGGCCAGAAACTGTTGTGGGAGGTTGGGCTGGAGATAACTGGCCTGAGGCCCTGCTCACCTGTCGTCTTTTCTCTCCCAGGCTGCCCTGCGTCGCGCTAGTGCAATTCTGCGCAGCCAGAAGCCGGTAGTGGTGAAGAAGAAGCGGACCCGGGCTACCAAGACTGCATAAAATCAGGGTTGTTAAATTATCCAATAAAGGATTAGAATCAGAGTATAGGGCAGTTGAATTGTGTGCATATGTTACCAATACTGGAATACTTTCTTAGTTGTCACTTTGTTTGGCACCAAGGCAAATTATCTCCCGGACAAATTGAGATCACTAAAATTGCTTGTGTCTTTAGAGCAGCCTTCCTAGGCCTGGTATCCTTCACATATTCTAGACGATAACTCATATAAGCTTTTCAGATTATGTTCTGGTGAAAGTTGAAGTGATAAATATCTAGAGGGAAGGAGGTTAGGGAAAGCTGCTTTTGAGCATTGGCTTTGAGCACCTTTTGATTCAAACTTGTTGAGGTGGTTCTCTCCTTCGGGGATATCTGACATTCATTTTTGAGCCCCTTACTAAGGTTGCTGTTGAGGTCGGGTGGTACATGCATCTTCCCAGGGCCCAGAACTGAGGCTCAGGCCAAGGAAGTGGGGTGGAGGAGGGCAAAGGGATGAGTGACAGTTGATGGATGAACCTTGAAAGCAGCTTGACTGGTGAAGATGCTCCTACTTCTGCAACCCCCACATAGTCCAGCCAGGTTCTAGCCTCACCTCTGTTCATACAGAAGGGCCTCTTTGTAAGTATGAAGTGCAGGTGCAGCTTGGAGGGCTCATTTTAGGAACTAGAGGAAATCTGAAGGTGAAGGCCTATGGGTGAGATTGAAACCACTTCTGTTCTTTGGACGGCTTTGGAGTTTCCAAGGAGTCTTCTGGGCAGCGAGTGGTTGAACAAATGGATCACTCCCTGCTCTGCAGAGATGTAATAACAGCAAGAGATCAGTGCAAGCCAACCCAGTAAAAATCTGTAATCACATTCTGCCTGCCTGGCCTTGCTGGTGAGATTGGATTTTATGTGCATTTCCTTTGCTTTTTGTGGTACCTCGTCTCCGCTGTTTGCAAGTGTTCCTTTCTGTCATTTCTGCTGAGGAACGCACTTCATCCATCCAAGGAAAGCTGATGCCGTGATAACAAATAGCTTTCCCTCAAGATATCAATAGCTGCAGAAGCAGCAAGAGGGAAGACAAAGTAAACTAGACTTCAGATCGTCTTTCAGAATAGAGGAGATAGTCGCTCCCAGATGCTTGTTTAATTGCCGTATCAACCAACAGGTGGCAGTTAAGAGCTGTGGAAAAGTTGGTGTGATCATACACCTTCTATCCTTGCGTATCTCCTCTAAGGCAGTCAGCTTCACACTTCCCCATCGTTGTCATTGCCAAATATTGTCACCAGCTTTGTTTTGGATGGAAGATGCAAGCTTGCCCAGCAGTGGTCCTCTTAGGCAGAATCCAGAGGAGAAATAGCCAAATACATTCAGAGTTCTGTTTTCTCAAATACTCTTCCAGACCCGTGAACCTTCATTTCCTTTCTCTGCTGCTAAAGATTTGAGGAGCACTAAAAAGATGGGTAGCCTAAAGCCACCTGAAACCCATGCCTGTGTCTTGTCTCCTGCATAAAAGATGCAAGAGCTATGAACTCTAAAAAATACCATTTGGGTATGTGAGAGAAGGAGTTTTGTCTGTGCTGAAGAGGCTAGTTAACTATCCCAAACTATCTGGGTACCCCAAAGCAAGTCCCCACTCAAATTAAGCCCTGGGAAGGGGTTAGGCATCTTCTGACTGCAGCATTTGGTGGTAGAGCTGGAGTAGGTTCTTTCTGACCAACCGCTGGTGAGAAGCCAAATGTGTTCCCCACTCCCAATCTAATAATTCTGGCCATGCTGACTGGGACTGATGGGAGTTGTGATCCAACACATCTGCTTGCAGAAGTTGCTTTTCAGGCAAATTAGAGAAATTAACTAGAGGACAAATGAAAGACTGGGGAGGTGGCCACACAGGCTTGTTTTGTGGATCTCACCGGGACCATTGCTACCCAGCAGGGAATTTGGCCAAGGAGGGGACTTGTAAGCACCACTTGCTCTCTGGGGTCTTCAGGCCTCAGGGCCACATTGAGCCCTCCTTGTGCTCCCACAGGGCTGTGTCCCTTTGCCCCAGCCTTGTCCCCATCTCCTAAGCAGCAGCCACTTACTGTGCAGTTTTTTCTCCCCCAGTGTAAAAGGCTGAAAATTGTGGCTTTAGGCTACATGTGCTGGTAGTCATTGGCTTTGGCCCTGCATGGCATCAGAATAGCCCCCCCTCCCCCATGAGGAATGCCCCAAGCCTGAATTTACTGCTTGTGCTGAAAAACGTTTAGCAGCCCTCCTTGGAATCAGGCATCTTCCCTCTGAATGCTGCAAAGGAGTGACAGATGGAGCAACAGCAGGAAAGATTGCATCCCCTCCAAAATCGAATTGGGAACCCATGGCTTCAGGGTTAGGGAATGCACTCCCCTAAATCCACCTTAACTTCCTGGCAGCTCCCTCTGCCCCGCCCCGCATGGCTAGCAATCTTTGGCGCTTTGCAGTGCCCTCTGAGCCTTACAGGCCCAGCGGGGTGCTGGCAGGCCGCCTGCTGACCTCAGGTTGCTATTTGAAACCCTGGCCTTATATACACCTGCCTGCTTTCCTGCCCTGCCCTGTTCTCCCTGGGCACCAGGATGGAGCAGGCTACCAGACTCGGGGTGGAGGGTTCCCTCTCAGGATTTCCGGTTCTGGATAAGAGTCTTGAGGAGAGAAAAAACATTTCCAGTGATATTTTGCTTGAGTTAGGCGTGAGCCTATATGTAAGTCAGGAATGGTCCACTTGTGCTCCTCCAGCTGTTGGACTAAAATTCCCATCAGCCCCTGCCAGTGGTAGTTTTATTTTCTCACAGACTGAATAGGCAAACCAGTCAGTATTTTCCAAATGAAAACCAGTGTGGTGCTGCGTTTAGGGGATGTGTTTATGTAGACCAGAGAGAAGAAAGCCAGGTTCAAACTGCTCAGCTACAAACTTGGGTCAGTTGCTACTTCTCAGCCTAACCCATCTCACAGGGTTATTGTAATTTATTTTATTAAATTTATATCCCACTTTTTTCTTAGAACACAAAGCAGCTTACATCATTCTGCTGCTTACATCAATTTAACTTAAAGGGCTAAATTAAAAAGGGAGTTGTCTTCACACCCCTTCAGAAAGCCAAGAATGGTAAATCTTGAGGGAGTCCCTTCCAGCTGGGGAACAACGTGGGGAAGTTGGCTTTCAGGACATCTTTGATTCTCTCCTTTTATCTTCACAACAATCCTGTGCAGTGAGTTAGGCTAAGAGAATGTGAGTGGTCCATGAACTTAATGGCTTAACAGGGATGATCCAAGTCTAACATTCAGCCACTGCAACCATGCTGGCACATTGGCAGTAAGTCCCCACAATTTGCTAGTCCATCATTTTGGCAAGTGGGCATCCATGTTAAGTCACTTAACATACTAAACTCTTGAAAGGAAAAGTGGATGTACTTGCTTCCAGTTTATAAGATAGCTCCACATTTATATCAGAATATATTTATTGAAATCAGAATATATTGAAATCAATGTGACAAGTAAAGCACAACTAATTTCTGTTCCATTATTTCGATGGGTCTGCCCTAAGGTATGATTAAATCTGTAGCCAACCATGCATAAGCTTCACTGACTGGTCATAGGATCATAGAAAAGCAGAGTTGGAAGGGGCCATGAAGGCCATTGGGTCCACACCCCCCCCCCCCGGGCTGTTGCAGGACACCAAGGTACACCCTCCCACTCAGATGGCTGTCCAGTTTCTTCTTGAATGTCCCTAGTGTGGGAGAGCCCGCCATCTCTCTGGGCAGCTGGTCCCACTGTTGTGTTACTCTGACAGTGAAGAAGCTTTTCCTGAGGTCCGGCCTGAATTTGGGTTGTCAAACTTGATTTGATTCAGGTGATTTCAGTCACCAGAAAGCGATTCATAGTTTCCACAGGTGACTGGGCAAGTGAAAGTCTGCCCTTAAATTCCAGGAAGGTCTTTTGATTAGATTCGGGTGATGGTTTGGTGAAATATCCAAGTTTGGGTATCAACAGACAAGTGTCTCAGGAATAGTTTATTTGCATTTTTAAACTCTACCAAATACATGGCATTGAGGAATATTTTAATAGTTGACTTTGCCACCCCCTCTGTGTATATTCATTAAACTGGAAAAGCCAAAGAAAAGCAGCAGCTATTTTAAAAACACTGGAAATTGCAGAAAGTGCAAAACAGGATCAAACAAATCCAAATTGCACCACAAAAGAGAAAGCCACGCTAATCCTTAGTCTTGTGTGATATCTTCTTGTAACAGCTGGTTGCTTGGCAAAAATCATAGTTCAGATTTATGTAAGCGCTTTCAAGCAGCCCCCATCATTGTCTAGATGCTATCTTTCTAAAAACCCTGTAAAATAGTGGAATATTACCCCCCAGATTCCAAATGCAAAGATCAAGGTCGAATGAGTCTGGCAGTCACAAAATGAATGCACTGTGGAAGTGAAATTAAAAGTGCTTCTCCAGCCTGGTACCCTCCAGATGTGTTGGACTACAGCTCCCATGATTCTCCTAGGTAATGCTTATGCTGTCTAGGATTTGTTCTCCGGCGGATCTGGAGGTACCCGGCTGGGGAAGCCTTTCCAAAAAGGGTGCTTCTGTCCAGCTGTTTGATAGGCTGTTTTTTCTCCAGTTTTTCGTCGTCGTCCCAACTAAACCGCCTGTTGCACAACCCATGAGCTACCTCAATTGTCTGCTTCCCCTCCATACAGGCTTCTCGGGAACCAAACCAAACCATGAGCCTGCTTCATTCTCAGTTTGAGAAACTGAGCTGAATCTGACTATTACCCTGGATGGCAAAGGAAAGGTTTTGCGGGCAACTAAGCTTATGATGGATTTCTTCCCAGAGTTATGCCTTGCTCGATTTTCATAACCCATTTGGCTCCTAGTCTATAGGAATGAGGGAAGCCAAGGTGGATCAGAGAAATCCGAACTGCTGGAAAGCCAGCAGACATGGGAGATCATCCTGGAACTGGCAGGAGAATGTTGCAGGGGTGGCTGGTACTGAGGGCTCCCCACCCTTTCTCTATAAAACTGACTTTTGCTAGGCATGTTCCACGCACAGATCCAAGCCCGCCTTTGCAGTCTTAAGGACTAAGAAAAGGCTTTCTGATTTTGGAAACAAGTCCTGGGGTCTCAGGTGCTGTAGCCAACACCAGTCTTCAGTTCTGTATTTAGCAGCCATCTTTAGGGAAACATGCCATACAATACAACTTCGCATTGTAGTGACAATCAGGGCAGGAAGGGGAAAGATGCCCCGCAACACTGAAATGGCCACATCAAGCAGCGCTTGGCTGGGAATTACAAAATTTCTGGATGATCTAATACTTCATAGAAAATTGGTGAACATAATGGGTGCTAGATCTTGCATGAAACGGACCAAATAGAGTGAAGAAAAACAGCAATACGTCAACCAGCAGGCAAGGCTGTTGACATATTATTACATGTGTAAGGCAGAACGCCCTGGAACTGTGCAGCACACAATTCGAACAAAGTTTGTTTTAGTTTACCTCGTCCTCTAGACAACTTTCTCATAGACCCTCTCCCTTCCCAAGGCTGGGAATTGTCCTCCTTCCATGCCTTATCGAAGGAGCTCCCTTTCAAGATGCAGCTCAAACACTCATCCTTGGCCTGGTTCCTCCTTGCTCTCTCTCATCTAGGAGCAGCTCTCCTACAGCTACATACACACAGGGTTTTAATTCTGTTTTTGTAAGATCAAAGGAGATACCATCTTCTCCAATGTGGGCATTAGAAAGGGGATCACTCCCTATGTTGGGAGTGCCCTAAGGGCGTTCAATAGCACTGAATTTTCAAGTGCCAACCTATCCTGTTAATGCATGAATGGGGTATTGTAAGGGTTTGGCTTCCAATTTTTGAATAGCATCAGCTTGCTTAATGAACCCTTGGACTCGGACGGCAGGATGGAGGGGCAGCAAGGAAGGATGTGTGTGTGTGTTTTTCTGACTCCCATCTGTAATTTCTAGGCAGCCAGCTCCTAGACAGAGCCCCAACTCTGCCTGGGGAGCGGCATTACCAGGAAATTGGGTCTTGCTCTCGGAACAATGCTTTGACCTAGGAGAGGCACCATGGACCGGAGCGATAAGATCATTCTGTTTATACATGGGCACCAAGATAGCAAAGTCTGGCCCAAACACAGAGAGGACTATGTGCAGTCCTTTCCTCTTGGGACCCTGCCCTTGCTGTATGAATTTGGGCCAATATTTTTTGTGCAAAGCTGAGAAGTAGTTTTCAGAAACAGCACAAAGGATGGTAAATGGACTATACTGCTTCAGAATGGGATTGAATGCTAGGGCATACAAATAAATACTCCCTGCACACAGAAATCTAGTGTGTCAACCTAGCATTCCCCTGGTGAAATTAGATTTCTGTGTGGAGGGATT
Source organism: Varanus salvator macromaculatus (assembly GCA_023646645.1). Taxonomy (NCBI): domain Eukaryota; kingdom Metazoa; phylum Chordata; class Lepidosauria; order Squamata; family Varanidae; genus Varanus; species Varanus salvator. The sequence continues at coordinate 3,185,203 of JAIXND010000781.1, forward strand.
GCAGCACCTGCCATCTAAAGTTGTACAGTCTAACCACGAGTTTGCCACCTCATCTATTGTTTCTGGGAAATGAGGTCATATCTAGATAGAGTTGCAGTGTCTGAATATCCTGCCATAAACAATAGAAGAAGCCTCAGAAGTGGGAGGATTTTTGTTTGTGTAAACACCCACTTTCCTAATTGTGTTCGTTCCCTTGGCATGAGCACTTAGAAGACGCCGCCTCTCGCTCATCACGGGGCACCCGACAGGCCTTAACCAAATGTAGAGGCGCTGCGGCATCCTTGCCTTCTACGGTGCAAGCAGGTTGCTTAAATCGGCATAAAACTGGCTCAGATTCTGCACCAGGAATTTGACATGGTACAATCTTTTTTGCTTCAGGTAAGTAGGAGTGTAAACAGCCGCATTCATTGCTAATTATTCTACCATCTCTTCCCCATGGAAGTCCTGCTTCTACTGTCCTTGGAACCGTGGAGACTAGAACTTTGCTTTTCTTGCCCTATTCTGCAAAAGAATATTCCTAGAATGCTCAAATTTTGGCTGGGCTTGTGGCCATTGATGTAACCAGCTCCTTGCCTGTAGGGTGTTGGCAAATGGCCAGACTTGGGAAGAAAATTAGGCTTTCGATCACGGCCAGCCCAAGACATTTTGCCAACAGGCGACGGCAAGGTGGCTTCTCTTCTCTGAATCCATGTTCAGGATCTGACCAGAGTAGCAGTCAAATCTTTTTCTGACACCTGCAGTTAAGTACACACCTGATTGTTGGAGGGGTAGGGCAGGCATGTGGCTCGCAGCTCTCTCCTCTGACTTTGCTCACTGCCCCTCAGCTGCCTAGTTCTGCCCAAAGGTGCGGCTGGCCCTGGCTTTAGCGGAGGGTGGTAGTTTTTCTTAATGGCTTAAGGATTAAGAAGGTGTCTGTGTCAGCCTGATCAGAACTCGGAGGCCTCCGTCCCCAAGTACTGGCACGGCTGACAACAAAAGCCATCATGCCAAAATCTTGCTGCAACCCTCTCACCTGTTGTAGTTTGCTTGTGCTGGAATCAGGTGATTATTCCAAACAGGATGGCTGGGGTGCTATTGACTGCATCCTGCCTAGAAGGGAAGCCTGGATGAGAAAGAACAATGTGGATTTTCACTTTAGATGGCTGTATGAGCAACTATGTAAGCCCACTGGCCATAGAATAGTGGTTTTGTGCAGGACAGTCCTGTATTTTAGAGAGCTGGCAGGAAGACTTCCATCTGAAGGTGACTTCCGTTTGAAGAGATGTTCAGTTTCAAAAAACCAGAGAGAGACCTTGAAGTTGTGAATCGATAGTTGATAGCACTTGGTCACCCGGATGCTCAGGGTGCAATTTTATGCATGTTTAGAGAAGAATTAAAGTCATACAACACCCAGCATGCCTTATTTACATATGCAGCTGTTGTGCAGGTTGGTGTCCTCTTTTCTGTGACCACCTATCCGCAAACCTGAACTGGGGAAACACAGCTCTGGAAGTGAAATCTGGGAATGTCATTTGGGGCCCGTCACAACTTCGAAACAAAACTTTTGGATTGGATGCTGCAGCTCCATGCTGGAAAAGGCTTCCCCGCAGAGGGAAACAACTCTTCAGATGACGGCTTTCTTTTCTGCTGCCTCCTCCGTCAGGATGGTCCTGCTCTCGCAGCGCTTCTTCCTCCTGTTCTGCTGCCAGGTGCAGCCGATGGTCACTCCAAGAACCCCGATCCCCAGCAAGACCCATCCGAGCACGGACAGCACTGAGCCAGGAGAATCCTGTGCACCGGCCACACTGATAGCCACCAGCCCGATGATGGCCAGCACCAGCCCAAAGGGAGGCAGGCAGTCTTGGCAGGAGGTTTCCACCCCTCCCGTGGTGGTGCTTATGAGGCGGGGGTCGAGGCATGACTTGGTGCGCTCCAAAGAGACCTCTTCCCGCTCCATGTTCACTGTCACGCGGTCATATGGCGAGGAGGCCATGGTGGGGGCGAGGCTGGCGCAGCCTGAAAGGGACAAAAGACAAGGCAAGGGCAGCCAAGTGCAAAGGAGGCAAAGGTTGGACCTGGGAGAGCCCAGCCTAGAACCCAAAGAGAAGAGAACAAGGGCACATGACATTCAGGCTGGTGGTGCGGGTCGGCTTTGCCGGGCACTCCACAAGGCCCACACCATTGCAGGAGGGGCTACTCCCCAGAGTTTGCTGCCCTCTGCCGCAGCCTGCTGCTGTTATCACCAGTTTGGACACCCACCTTTCTGGCTTGCCCAGGAGTGCAGCAGTGAGGTAGGCGGAATGGCAGCTGTGGCCATGGCAAGAGGGAGCAATTCTTGTGCTTTGGAGCAATAGATCAGCTGTTGCCTGGACGAACCAGCAGTCCGGGAGTTCACCAGGGCAGGCAACCCTTGCTTTGCAGCTTGGATGCCTTCCTTGGGTATTTTGAGTTCTCTGTAGGGGAACTCCTAGCATGGCAAATGGTAATGTCTAGAAGCTGATGTCCAAAACATCTGGAAACAATCTTTTGTCTATCTGTCCTAAAGGTAAAGGTTTAAAGGTTTCCCCTTGACGTTACGTCCAGTCATGCCTGACTCTAGGGGGCGGTGCTCATCTCCGTTTCCTAGCTGAGGGAGCCAGCGTTTGTCCGCAGACAGTCTCCGTGGTCATGTGGCCGGCATGACTAGACACCGAAGTGCACGGAACGCTGTTACCTGCCCACCGAAGTGGTACCTTTCTATCTACTTGCATTTGCATGCTTTCGAACTGCAAGGTTGGCAAGAGCTGGGACGGTGCACGGGAGCTCACCCTGTGTGCAGATTCGAACCGGCGACCTTTCGATCCACCAGTCCAGCAGCACAGCGGTTTAAACCACTGCGCCACCTGCAGTCCCTGTCCTAAAGGAGTCGGAATCAAATAAGTGAGATATTTAAGGGATTATGTTTTTTGTTTAGGAACCCTTTTTATGCATTGCTTTCCTCACCACTTCGGGCATCCAACCACCCCCGACGTGCAATTTTCCCTCAGAGCAGCCAGTGCACCCCAGTGTAACATTCTAAAGTGTGCGTGTGTGTGAACGGAAGCATTGCCAACATGCGTTCCCTTCCTTCCTGCGTAGGCGCACACGCATGCACTCACACACGATTTCCAGGCCAGAGAATGCCTGCTGCATGGAGTCCACTTCTGCCCCGCTCAGGACATCCGCTTGTCTTTGCCTTTTGTCTGTGTCATCATCGATATGTTCTGGCCAGCTCCCGGATGAGGATCCTCTGGATTCTCATCAGATGTTAATTTGGAAAAGAACATACTGTCAAAGACTGGGAGCAGGCAGAGAGAAGGAGATGAAACAGAATTGCTCTACATTGCTCAGAAAGGAGCTTTAGATTATTTATGAAGATAATCTTTTGAGCGGAGAGAATAGTCCATCACTGGAACATGCTCCCAAGGGAAAGTTGTGGAAGCTCCGTTATCTGACTTTGAGTCACAAAGAAGGGATTTAGGAGGACTTTAGAAAGGGAGTAGAGTTGCCAATCAACTCTGAACGATGCCTAGAAACCATTTTACAAGGGAGGCTAACAAGCATTAATAGCTAGAAAAAGGCAAGTTAAAAGTAAACCCAAATAGTACAAATGCAAACCCTTACAAGTGCATGAAAGGGCACATTAAAACCAAAATAGACGGCTCAGACAAACAACAGTGTAATCATAGAAACAGAAACAGAGCAAGTCAGAAGGGGGCCACCTGGGCCATCTAGTCTGACCCCCAGCTCCAGCTGGCTCTGCTCGCGACATGCCCACCATGTGCATGTCTAATCTGATCCATGACTACTCAGAAAAAGTACTACTGAATTCAGGAGGACTTGCGCCCAAGGAAGTTCATGTATGGTTACAGCTGAAATGCTTTCAGCATCTTCCCTGGGCAGTTGGATTCACGGCCCCAGTGTTTCCACCACAAAGGCTCTGCTTCCAGTGTTCCCCAACTGGTTCTTTCAAAATGAGAGGCAGGAGAACAAGAGCTCTGGATGCTCATGTCAAGTCTCAGCTGAATTAATATGAGAGGAGGCACCCTTTAAAATAATCTGGACTTGGGTAGGCCAGAGACCCACTCCCTGCCCAGGGAAAGATGCCTCAGGGAACTCAGGGATGCACGGCTAAAACAGTCCCTTCTTGAAACTCTGGGAACTGATGGAAATACCATAAAAATGATACCATAAAATCTATCAAGACTCCTCCCACCCTACTGATCGTGACATTTAAATCCTTCACAGATCACTAAATTCAAACTGCCCAAGCATAAGGAAATAAACACTGCGTTGCTTTTGAAATTCACTGACTTTGTGAGTGTTTAAATACTGGTTTGTGAGCTGACCAAAATTATCACACAGCCTCCTCACTGGGCCTGTTGTGTTTTTAACAGTCTGATGAGCTGCAGAAACCAACAGATAAAGCTCTCCAAAGCCTGGAGATCAAGTGTAGTATTTGCTTGCTGCTGTGAACTGAGTTGCTGCTAATGGAACAGTGACATGGACCATTTCCAAAGTTGGCAACCAGGTTCAAAATTCCCATGCATCACCCCTCTAATGCATCCATCGCACCGGAGGCACTGTTGGGAGCACAGGCAGGATGGCTGATTTTAAACTTGTCAGTGCAGGCAGAATATCATGCATGACACATTGTAGCCACTGGAAGTAGGAACTTTTCCTTCCTTGTATGCATCATCATCATCATCATCATCATCATCATCATCATCATCCCACTTCTATACTGCACCCATAGCTCATAGGGCTCTGTGGGCAGTTTACATTTCCAACAATAAAAACAAGTAGAAACATAGAAACAAAGCGAGTCAGAAGGGACTTCCCAGGGCATCTAGTCTGACCCCCAGCTCCAGCCAGGTCTGCTCATGTAATCCCCAACATTTCCAAATACACTGGGATTCTAAATGCATTTTACAATGAATTCCAAACTTTGCACAATCTGACCAATCCATAGCCCTGCTAATAGCTCACTTCTGAACGTACATATTGTAGATCTAACAAGTACATACAACATATATATTGCAGGCTAACTCATCCGTAGAGCTCCAGGTTGGGGAAAGACAGATTTTGCCAGCGGGTCAGAAAATGCCTGGCCAGGCCTGCTTCTATCTTTGCAGAAATCAATGGCTGAGATTTTTCATAGCACTGAGAATAAACACAGTCACCTTACTGCACACCAAACCATTACAGAAGGCTGTTCAGAGCTGACCACCCTCATCCTCCTTGCTGCTGTCCATAGCAGCAAGTATCCTTCAGATGAAAGGGACCTGCCAGGAACCATCTCTTCTCTCCCATCCCCGTGGGATACTGGTTCCTTTATCCCTTTCTTACCTCAAATAAGAGTTTTGGGATGGCAGTGTGACTATTTTCCCGTTCCTTCACAATTCTGTCTTCTCTCCAGGCGAGATCAGCTTTTCTCAACTATTGCCACTCTGGCTGCTGTGGATCTTTGAATTTTGTTCCCACCCTGGCCCTCATTTCTGTGTCACTCATTGCTGGGATGCGGATGATGGAATGATAAGGAGGCAATTAGGGAGTTCCTGTAACTTAGTAGGCACCAGAGAACTCGAACACAATGCATGGAGCGATGCATTGTGCTCCTCAGGTACACACCCAGCCAAACAGAAAGCACTGTAAATACATGGGCAGAACCCCTCTCAATAACCTATAATGTGCATCTATAAATATTTATATTGATATTCCCTTGAAGACACCCTTGATAACCTTCCATGAATTCTCCAGAACACAGTTGGAAAGACACTACCCTGGAAGATATTCCTTGGATTGCATCCAGGCTTATACTTAAAGTAGACCCACTGGAACCACAGGGACTTTCAATAGTCAGGATTCAGTCAAGTCCCATTGCTCTCAATGGGTTTGCTCATTGTATAACTAAAGCTGGATCAAACCTATAATCTACAGCTTCCCATTTATGTGATTGGCCAGATTTAATGTGAGCTGGAGCTCTTGGGTGTGCATTGGTCCTCTTTTTTGGAGGAAAGTTCTGTTTCAAAGGCATCCCCTGCTTGAGGGGCTGCCAATCCATGTCTCCTTTTGTTCTCATTCATTGTGATGCACATCCTCTTTCTCAGTAGTTCCCAAGTGGCCAAGAGGCTTAAAGCCCCTTTCCAAATGCTCTGCAGAAAAATTATCTTCCTCCAGTGCAGAAAAAACAGTTTGTTATTATGGGGTAGGGAAATCTAATCCACTCCTTCCCAACCTGGTGCCCTGCAGATAGTCCAGACTATAACTCTCATTGTTCCCTTGCTGGCTGGAGGTGATGGGAATTGTAGTCCAGCCCATTTGGAGGCCACCAGATTAAGTGAAGGGCCTGAGTACTGTTACACTCTGGGTACTGTTACTCCACACTCTGGGTACTGTTACCCATTCTCCAGCCACAAGGTGGAGGGTTTGGGGGTGAACTACATAAACACAAACTCCAGGGGAATCCTGATAGATTACTTTTGACACTAATACCGCTTTGCTGACAGATCTGGATGGGCAAAGCGGATCAAGCATATGGCCAAGGGCAGCGAGGGACAGCCAAATTAGCAGTGGCCTATTGCAATTAGCTGCCAAGGTGTGGGGGGTTATGAGGCGGTCAGAGCCTGCGTAACAGTATCAAGAAGGGAGTGCTTCCTACTGGGTAGAGAAGGTAGTGCAGGGAAGGCTGGGAATTAGAGTTCCCTGCCTCTCCAGGAAGGGGAGTTGGACTGAAATAGGTGACATGCTTACATGTGCATCATGATCCTTGCAGAATCAGAGCCAGGAGTGTCTGCTAAGAGTGAAAATTCTCACATCTTCCCACTGCCGGATCCTTTGGAGATTCAGGACAAGTGACCTGAGCGGGAACCCAGGAGTTCCCAACCCTTGAAGGTCCCTCAGTTCAATAGTCCACCATCTGCATCCAGGGGTATTGCTGTGAGTTGGCTATATTCAGCTTTTTATATGAAGCAGAGAATATGTGAAAGACACGAAAACCTGGTCTTCAGGGCTTGAACATGTAGATTTTTTTGACCCAATATATGGGGAGTGGTTGTTGAAGTATTCAGAATTTGGACACCTACCAACCCTATAAAAACAGGGCTGGCCAAGGACATTTTGCTGCCAGAGCTGAGGGACAAGATGGCCCACCTACATGTGAAATGTTGGGAGCACAGATGTTTGCATCCTGGCAACGGGGCCGTATCCTCCATGATATGTGATGGCTGCAGGCTACCATAAGGTTGGAGGGCAGGCCGTGTGAGATGCACAACTCTGCCCCCATCCCCGAGCAATCAGAGTCTGCTGCGTCTGCCACCCCTGATATCTGCCACCTGAGGCTGTCTCACTCCACCTTACGGTAGAGCCGGCCCTGCATAAAAACAGACAAGAGTGTTTAATCGGGAAATTCTTAGCCTTCCTCAGAATCTGACCTCAGGATGCAGGATTTGGGACTGTGTGCACATAATCACACAATTCAGCCCAATGGCTATTATATTTGTTGGTCTAGATTCATGATTCTGTACACAGCCATTTATCCTCACCCAGTTTCCCCTTGGGATTTTGAGTCTCATTTCCCTAACAATAGTAGTTCCAAATGCCAAGGTATCCTCTGTCCATTCTCAAAGCATCCAAATGAGACAGTAGGAGAAGCAGTGCAGTAAACTTGGCCAAGGGGGAGCAAGGTTCAAATTCCTACACAATCATGACATTCACTGTGTGCCCCTTGGTCTGTTCTACCTCACTGGAATGTTACGAAGGGAGAACATAGGATATCCCTCACAGAACATCCTGAACTCTTTGGTCCCTTGCTTGCTGGTTGCGTAGTCCCCCCTCCAGCTGTCAGGGGACTGGAGCCTGGGTCCCCCCAGACCTACTTGTGCCTTCTAGTTTGAGCTGTACATCACCGTGGCTCACCGCTATTGATCCAATGGCATAGAAATGGTTTTTAGAAAACAAGATAAATTAGGAGTTCTCAGATTGTCTAGCCCCAGGGCCCACTTGAGAGACCTAAACATAACTAAGGTGCAGCCAGAGTTGGGCAGTTATTGATTTTATTTTATACTGATATCTAATCTGATTTTCAAAATCGAGTTATTCTTTGCTGCAGCTCTTTCCTTGTAGCTGGGAGTTCCCGAGTTCATCTTGGAGACATCAGGACTCAGCCTTCCAATTTTAGGAAGAATTTGCTGATCCAGGCACTCTTGGGTGCCTTTGGAATCTCTTTTGATACCCACTACACTCACCATCTCTTATCTTAATTTTATTTCTTGAGATTATTTTATTTTATCTAAGAGAATGGCATGCTACAATTTGAGCTCATTTAAAAATGGTTCAAAAGAGCAACTTGTGCTTTGGCGCTCACACACCCCTTGCCTTGTATTTAAATGCTTGGCTAGTTCATGTTCTATTGTACTGGCCATGGCCACCAGGGCGGACACGCTGGGAGAGAACGTGACTCTCAAAAACTGACAGAAAAGGTTAGGGTTCTGCTGTTTGTTTCATAGGCACTTTCTCCTGCAAATGCCTCTCAACAGCCTCTTTCCCATTTCCCATTTCCTTGCCCTTCCACTCGTAACTTGAGCTCTGGCCCCAACTGCAAGGCTATGTCATCCTTCCCTTTTGCGACTTTTATGGAACTTCTTCCCTCTTTATTCCCAGATCTTGAGGTGGCGCCTTGTTCGCCAACCACCTCCTGCTGAAACACCTGCCCAGCCTGGGTACCTGCTGCGACCCCTGCACAGGGTGGTCCACAGCACCAAACCCACCGGAAGATGGGCTCCCTCCAGGCCCTCAGTTTGAGAAATCCTGCAGTAAGTGGTATATACACTGATTAACTGGAGCAATAATAGTTGCTCTCTGGGTGTTCTGCCTTTTGTTTATAGCTATCCACTTCCGTGGCTTTGATGCTCTAAGCCAAACTATCCCATTCCCTTTGTCTAGTGGTTATATCATTTCCTTTAAACAATACAAATAAAACCAGATACTTATCCCCCCATATCAAGAGGTAAGAGTGATGTCTTGAGTCTGAGTGAATACCTACCCCTGACCCCTGGCTTACATAAACATGGCAATGTTAAGGCATATTTGATCAATGTAAAACATACCAAAGTAGGAAGCACTTGATTTAAAACTCTACAAGTACGCCTGTAAAACACTCTCCATATGGTTCCAATCTTACATATCCAGGCATGTCCCTTCCTTAGTTTATTATATCAATTTATGGCAGCTGAATACTACCTCTTAGTAATTTTTTTAAAGACAGCCAAGCTGAGAGCCAATGGAAAAAAAGTTAAAATACTCTAACAGTTATCCCCTATCAAAAAACAAACAAAAATCAGAAATCAAAAGCAGCCTAGCAATTAAAATTGGGAGTGAGAACATCTGGCGCTCCAGAGCAAAAGACCAGGAGAGCAGCATCCAAACGGCAGATGGAATAGAACGGTTTTTGCTTGCTTGTAGAAGACAACAAAAGACTGTGCCATCACAATCTTCACAATTGGGAGAATTCGATTCTATAACCCAGAGGCCACTGTGGAAAAGGCCCTGCTTCTAGGAGAAGACAATCTGGTTATAGTATCTAGAGCAGGGCCTCGTGGGCTTAGGACATGTAAAGGTTGGGGTGGAACAGGCCATGGTCTGATTACAGCCAGCCACTGGCCTGCCTACCTCTTCTTGTGGAAATTTGCATCATAAAGCGGACACACTCATCATAAAACCAATAGAGTTTGACTTCCTTCCTCATCGGATGTTATGCAGTCTTTGAGTGACTGTGTCCATGGAAACAGCAATTTGTCCTTGGTCTCTGCCTTGATGATGAGCTTTGCATTGCATTGATGCCCTGCCTTTTTTCCCTCTTGCGAGGATCCTGAGGCAGCTTACATAGCGCACAACAACCCTGTGAGGTAGGTTGGGCCAAGTTCCAGAATCACTCAGTGAGTGTCTTGGCTGAGCAGGGACTAGAACTGGGATCTCCAGAGTCCTTGGTCTAGTGCTCTAGCCACCACACCACACTGCCCAGCCCAACCTTTAGACAGAGGAAGCCGCCTGAGGAGGCAGATGCTCAGAAGTGGGAAACAGCAGCAAAGTTTTGGAGGGCAGAAGTGTGCAGGCCACACGCCCTGCCCAGCTCCCTAGGATGCTGGGAAAGAGGTCATCCCATCACCAGTGCTAGGAGTAAGACTTAAGTGCTGATCCACTTAAGTTTCTGTTCATGGAATGTGAAAGGGCACCATCTTGTCCATACCTCAAGCAACAACATGATGGGCCAGCCCTGGGTACTGTGTACCCTTTTCTCTCCATCGGGTCGAAAGTGAGTGTGTTCTGGGTTCTGAACACTGGGTTCAGACAACACAACCCACATTCAAGGGCTGAGCATAGGTTGTTGTTTTTATTGATGGGTTTTTACTGAAATATAGATTACCATGTTGTCCAAACCCAGCTGCCCTAACAAGCCATGGCTTGTTGATTACAAACAGCCCATGAAGAGAACCAGTGGTGTTTTGCTGGGTTGTGAACTACAGGTAGCTCATCATGGGTTGTTACCTTGGTTGGCTCCAAACAGCATCATACGGGGTTCAACAGCACCTGCAGTTCAACAGCCCTCAGGTCTGAGATCAGAGAAGGAAACACACACACCTTTCTCATAGCTGTTCTTTTTTTCTCCTTCCTTTTTTAATTTCCACAGTGGTTATAATGGGAGAGTGAGGTTTGTGTTTCACAGCATGGTCCTATGCGGGTTCATTCAGAATGAAGGCCCGTGTTGTTCACTTGGACTTGCTCCAAAGTAGAGGGTTCAAAGGACTGCAGCAGAAATCTCTTCCCCTACAATCAGTGGGGCTTAAAAGTTTTGGACTTTGGCTGGGTCATCCATGACGTACATGCCAGCCTATCACCTACTTGATGGCTTGCCGACCTAAATGCTACAACTCGGCATGGTGCTTTACAGCTTAAGAAAATAAACATTTCTGGGTTACCACAGCAATAACTGTCCGTCCATCTGTCCATCCATCCCCACATAGGCGGTCTCATCTATATTTTCATTCTTTCCAATGCCTCCCTTTCACTCTTGTCTCTCCAGGTTTGGAAAGTCTGCAGAACGAAGGTGTTAAGGAATCGGGGGAGGGAGGGGGGAGAAAGGCCCAAATCCGATTTCCCTCACGCTAAAGAGCTTGGAGCAAATGTGATCAGCGCAACTGAAATAGCTGCTCTCTCTCTCTCTGATATGTGTGTGCCTGCACATACACTCATGGCCCCAGGTGTGGCGAGGCCCTGCGGGACTCCCTGGACCTCCCACCCCTACCCTGAGGAGTCTATATAAGAATGTTCTCCAGGCACCAGCCATTCCACTGGCCAAGCTGAAGTAGGACAGGACGGACAAGCGAGCACCATTGGTGAAGTGGTGTTGGGTGAGCCTCTAGCCAAACCATGGGTAATAGTAAGAGCGGGGCCCTGTCCAAGGAGATCCTTGAGGACCTGAAGCTGAACACCAAGTACACCGAGGACGAGCTGTGTAAATGGTACGAGAGCTTCCAGAAGCAGTGTCCCGATGGACGCATCAGCCGGTCAGAGTTTGAGAAGATCTATGCCAACTTCTTCCCCAACTCCGACCCCAAGGTGTATGCCCGGCACGTCTTCCGAAGCTTCGACACCAACGACGATGGGACCCTTGACTTCCGGGAGTATATCATCGCGCTCCACCTCACCTCGACCGGCAAGGCTAACCTGAAGCTCGAGTGGGCTTTCTCCCTCTTCGACGTGGACCGCAATGGAGAGATCAGCAAGAACGAGGTTCTGGAGATCATCACGGTGAGTGAGGAGGATGGGTGGGAGGGAGGGAGGCACAGTGTTGTGGCACGGGCTTGTGGGCAGGAGCTTACACGCAGTGCTGCTTCTCCACTGCTGCACCGCAAGGGTCGGAAGTGGGCTTCCCATTACAGGGAGCTCTTTCCATACAATAGTGCCATGGCAGACATTTTCCATGTTTTTGTCTGGAGATGAAGGCAGGGCAGCCTCCTTGAAGTAGCTACTCCAATCCCTTTTGGTTTGTTTTTGTTCTTGTTCCCCGAGATGGACCTACCTACAGTTTCCTGAAGCCCCCTTGTGGGCCTAACTTCATGTCCCAGTATTCCATTCATCCCATACCAATGCAAAGCAGCAAAGAGCACCCAGCCTTCTTCCAGGTCTTCCTGTCCAGGTACATGGACCCATCCATCCAGGTGGGTCTCACACCACCTTATTCCTGAATCAGAAAACCATTCTCTGCTCCCATGGGAGGTAGAATCACACGGCAAAACTCAAGATAGCACTAATTAAAAGGAGGGAAAGGTGAAGGTAAGGAACATGTGACTATCTTGACCCACCTCGAGGTGAGGGGATGACAACGGATTACCTTGGCTGAAGGCTTTACCTTGTGTCCAAATGGAATTAGCCTTGCCCAGGGAGAGAAATCCTGTTATACTTGTTTAATGGGATGAGCTGCATTGGCAGAGCAGTAAACACTTCTCTATTGTCTCCTAATTTTATCTTGTTGACTTCAACTATCTCAGCAGAGAGTAGATTTTCATTTTTTCAGGGAAAAAGGAAGCCATTCCCTCTCTCTCCCTCTCTCACACATCCCAGGTATATTTATTAATATTATTATTATCATTATCATTTATTACATGTCTATACTGCTTGTAGCTGAAGCTCTACAGTCCAGGATTGAATTTAAAGCTTCAGAACTGAATCCTCAAGCAAAGAATCACATGTGAAAACTTCCGTTCTATTAATCTAAACTTCTTGAAGCTTCCACAATGTCTGGTAATTGTAATTTTGTGAGTAATTTAATTCTGGAGAAGACTCACAGGGAATTACAATTTCCATGATTCTGTGAGTGGGATCCAAAACAGTTAAACTAGCTTGAAGCTAGTTTAAATTTGGAATATAGACAGGACATCTGGCTGTTGCTGCCTCCCAAAATGGTCTATTCTTTTTCAGGGTGATTTTCATGACTGTGGCATGAAGCACAAAATTCTTGAGATCAGATTCTTCAGTGATATAACTAAACTGAAAGTTCTTGGGGTGACCCTATCAGTTTGGCCTGTGGATTTGACGTAGCCCATCACGCCTCACTGCCACGGGCTTCCCTTCGCTTCTCCAGTTGCTAGGTTCCCCTCCCAGTGTGTCCACCGCAAGCCATGGAGGAAGGATAGAGCAATCCGAGATTAAAGTTGGATTAGGCAGGGTTAAGTACCTGAACCTCTCAGTGCTGCGTTCGCCTTGTTTCAACTGTGTGGTCCAGAGCTTCTTCTGACCTTGGGGAAGGCAGAACATCAGCAAAGTCTGAATAATTTCTCCCTCCCAGATAGGGAAGAAGAGGGAGGGGAAAGCTACAGAGAAAATAAGGGGCTGATTTCTTTCTTTCCCTGGAAAGCTGCTCCAGAATGGCAGCATGAGCTCCTGTCCTGCGCTGCTAAGAATTTAATTAAGAAGGGCAGCCATGTTTCCCTAAACAAGTTCTAGGGAAACCCTGGGAGATGAGGGGCTTTTTGAAATGAGGCTTTTGACCCACCGCTTTGGTGCAGCTTCTGCTTCAGGGGGCTTTTCTATATGAGGCATTTATTATAGACTAACGTTTCCTCATTCACGGGAGCTTTCAGGGGCTGCACACAGTGGCTGCATCCTGCAGGCCCTCTCCCATGCTTTTCAAATATTTCCCCTCCTTGGTTTAGATGGAAGAAAATGTGGTATTATTTGGAAAGGGCAGGATGAACCCCAATGAGAAGCGCTGGCATTTTTGCAGTTATGAAAGCACTATCCTGCAGCGCCCCCTTGTGCTTGATAATGCAGCATATGGAACAGCAGAGAAAGAAAAATACCAAAGGAACAAAATACGTGGAAAGGAGCCTGTCTTAATCTGGCAAGCAGCCTCAGCAAAGTCATGAGCTAGGAAGAGATCCTGCAACACTGTAGCCTTAGAAATCTCAGCAAATATAACTTTTCCCCCTTCAAATCTTGGCTGGCAAATTTATGGGGAGGCAGCTCTCCAACCCCCCCCCCCCCCGGCATCACCAGCAAAAGACAAGCAGAACACAACTGGTACCCCACACTTCAGACCTAGGGCTCTAGGGAAAGACTGACTCAAATTCCTCGGTATTTTAAAAAATAATTTTATGTTATTTTATTTGCTTATCGTTTAGGTAATTGTGCTTTTTTGCTTCCTGGTTAACCTTGCACTGAGATTCCTTTGCACTGAAGGGAATAGTCCTAATATTTTGTAATTGAAATAATCGGCAGTTAAAGGCAATATGGGGTGGGGCACAGATCAGGGCCTGCCTCATGTTTTTCTCCCACAACTTCAGCTTGTCCCCCCCCCGCACCCCCCCACCAGCATCGCAATCCCCCTGGCAGGCATTCCTCCGCCCACTTATTCCTGTTTGTTTCTGCTTGTTGTACCAAAATGTAGCAGGGGCCCTTGGGCAGGAAGTTTCCAGTTAAATTTGTATATGTTGGGATGGTCCTGGATCAACGCCAATCATAACATCCAAACGAGCAAATCACAGGATCTGTGATTTGTCATTTGTGTGAAATATACTCTCATCCACCAGGGTTTAATTTTGTTACGAGAAAAGAATGGGAAGTTTTGTCCATAAATTAGTTTGGACAAAGCCATTCTATACCTGCATTTTGCTACTGTAACCAGAAAAAAGACCCTCTGCTTGGGCTCATACATGGAGACACTTTTTATTCATTATTCATTTATTTATTAGATTTGTACCCCCCGCCCCCATAAGCTAGAAAGTCTTTCTGAGCTCCTTTGATCTAAGGCATCCCAGATATATATTAAATCCCATTTATTTCAATGAGTGTCATCAAAGTATGACTCAGACTGGGTCCATACCTCTCTTCCCAGGTGAAGTTCTGCGTCTATCCCCTCTTGGCTCATGCTTCACACCCAAACAGACCTTTACACCATCGTCTGATGCAATTTATAGCTTTATAGATGCTTCACAGACCTGCATGCTTAGAATTATGAGGTAGGATGCATGGCATATTTCAAGAAAACAGTTTACCACTTCCTAAAAGGCCTTTAGAGCGCTGAGTGCTGTGATAAGTAATCTCACCATGCAAGGGAAACTGGCGCCAACGTCACTGTGTCGCAGCCTTTGCACGTAAAAGCAACTTTGGGAAACATCCTCAACATTTTGGCCGCTTGCTGCCCTTTCCTAGGCTCTGGATTACCTATTTACATGGTCATATTTCTGAGTCAGTGCACCACAATTTTTCCACTGCCCTATGAGAAAAATCCAGATATACAGAATCCAGAGTTACAGCTTTAGAAGAAGGGTGAGAGTTAATGTAGAAAATATGTTTCAGTTTGGGTCCTTCTTAATGGTATGGTTTGGGTTTTTTCCTTTTGTATTGTACAATAAATTTTTTAAAAACGTGGACTAGAGTTGATATTGCAGGTTGAACAGAGATGCTTAAGCAAGGCACCGTCCTTAGACCTTTATAGTCCAGTATATATAGTGGGGACAACAGTGGCTAACGTCTCTGGCTGTTGCAAAGTAGAGTGAAGTAAGAGAATGGAAATAAAAATATTAAGTTCTTGGAAGAGGCCCCCTTGAGAGGTGGGGCGGTTGCATTATCCAAAAACTGGAGGAGGACTATGAGATGATTTTGTATCATCTGTTCCAAGCTCTTCAGTGGAAGTGGATCCTCTCCATGAACTCGTCTGCCATAATTTCCTTGCCGCTAAAGTGCACGGCCACCTCCTGCTCCCACGGAGGGGGTGAAGTAGCAAGGAAGGGAAAACACGGAGACAGGCAGCAAACTGGCTGCAGAGGAGGCTTCTGCAGGGCCCACCAGATGTGTTGGGCAACAAATCCCATCAATCCCACCAACATGGGCATTGGCCATGCTAGCTAGGGATGATGGGACATGTAGCCAACACATCTGGAGGGCGCTAAGTTGAGGATCGCCATGCAAGCTATAGGGAGACAGAAGCTGAAAGGCAATTAAGCGTATAGTTCTATGCATGCATAGAAAGGAAAACATCCTATACTGGCTGGGACATACTGGGAACTGTGGGACTTTGGTCTGCCTAACCATGCATAGGACTGCACTTTAAATTAAAGTTTTAGATTGTGTATTGCTTTCAAATGATAGTCTTCTGTTTGTTGTTAGCCGCCCCAAGGCTTGTTTGCAAGGGGGCGGCATATAAATATGTCAAATAAATAAAATAAATAAAAAATGTCAGACCCCTGAAAACAGCACGGCCTGGGACAGCCTGTTTCTGGCTTCTGAGCCTACCCTGGGCACAGCTAAAGCATTTGGAAGTGGTTTCTTGCTGTAGCAGGACTAGAAGCTTGTTTTTATTAAATAGGGGGATATAGATGACATCCTTATGTGTGTCTGATTCCATGGTAGGTTGCTTGTTTACTAATACCCTACATTTCTATCCAGCAAGGAGTTGAAGGGAACTCACAATTAAAAATTAATTATATATCTCATTTAATGTTTTCAGGTAGCAAATGATTTATACTCCCTGTGTTTGTTTGCACAACAACCTTTTGAAGTAGGTCAGTAATAGTCCTGTCTTACATATGGAAAATGAGTCAGTGTACAGTCAAGTGTCCAAGCTAAACATTGAATTAAGGACTGCAGGAATGCTGGTATCTTAGATTTAAGCTCAGCCTCCTATCCATTGTACTGTGTCTGTCTATTTATTTTATTTTATTTTATTTTATTTAAATAAATATTTATATGCCGCCCCTTGCAACAGCCTCGGGGCGGCTCACAATCACTGATGTGTTGTAATTTCTCAACATAGAAGCTGCATATCTATGAAGATTCCCCACTGAATTTTGCTCTTAGCCAATCACAAAGCCCAAATTTAAAAATCATTGGGAGGGCTACATTTTTATTTTTACAGCTCAGGTATACCGTTTTTTTTTTTATTTGCGAGTCAGAAGGGGCCTCCCGGGCCATCTAGTCTGACCTCCGGCACCAGCCAGCTCCGCTCACGACATGCCCACCATGTGGACGTCCTGCCTATCCTTGAACACCCACACCAATCAGGCCTCAACGACCTCTCGTGGAAGCCCATTCCACACCCTCGGGGTCCTGACTGTCAGGAAGTGCATCCAAATGGAACCTTGACTCCCTGAGCTTTGCTCCGTTGGAGCTCGTCCTGCCTTCCTCTGCAGGGGAGAGCAGGTCTCTACCCATTTCCATCTCTTAGTTTGCATCAACATGGAAAAGCTGCACAATTTGGCTGTTTCTGGACTTTCAGGGGAAATTATCAGCATATCTCCAGTTTGCTACTTCAGCAACCATAAGGACTAGAAACTTGGTTTAAAAAGTGAAATTAAAGTAAGATTCTCAGAACTCTCCAGACGAGTGCATATCCCACATTAGAAACCCTTTTATAACATGAAGGAGAATGTCTAGATTCTGTATGTATTTGTCTATGCCAACTTGTGTCCTCTTTTGGCCACTTTTTGGGTGATGCATTTTTTTTTAAAGCAAGGAAAGTTTCCCTCCCCTTCTCCACCCTGGGAAAAGCTGTAATTTCTAGTTCTCTGGTAGGAATGCCAACTCTTCCTTTTTTAGCCCCATTCCTGGGCTCCAAACCTAACATCACAATCCCCAATTGCCGCTGTGCATTTAAGAGCCTTAGTTTTACCTGTTATGCTGCCGCTAAAGGCACAGGGTGGCAAGTTTGTGCACTGCTATGAGGACCAGAAGTCCTGTACTCACACCTGTGACACAAGGTAGGAGCCCTTTCCTGCTTGCATCACTGTCCACACATGACCATGGATCCCATGTTCTGCTCAGCCAGAAACACCAAGGTCTAGCAACTCAGAAAAGTTAGAAGCAGCAGCGCCTGCTCAGCCCCGCATCTGGTCCCTGCAAATGGACGACCCCAACTTGCTGTGGACTGGACAGCCCTTCCCAGAGCAGTCGGCCCCTGCAGCTCTCCAGAGAGGGCTGCCCCCTGTAAAGCTGGGCACTTGGCCACTCCAGTTCAGCACCAGCAATTGGCCATTCGAACTCTGGCGAGGGCCGGCCTCCCCTAGTCCACCAGGTCCTGCCAGCAGGAGCGCGTGGTGTTTGGAGCAAAGCAAGGACCTGGGGATGAAACAGGTCTCAGCGGAGGGAGATGCAAGAGGGCAGCTTTCCTGGACGCAGATGAGCTAAAAGGAAGGCAGCTGCGGCTGCTCCGATGGCCACGACCCCCGCTCTTCCTCTGTCCTGTGCTGCAGTTCCCATCCAAAGAGGCAAGGTTCACAGCAGGGATAAGGACCCTTCTTCCAGATGTCGCTGGACCACAGCACCCATCTCCCCTGTCCCCTTGCCATGCTGGCTGGGACTGCTGGGAGTTGGAGCCCAGCCTTATCTGGGCGCTACCAGTTCCTCTCTCCTGCTAGAAACAGCGCTGCCTCAGAGCCCCTGCCTCACGGAGCTCTTTGTCCAGACGGGGTGATGTCACGGCTGAAGGGCAGGACTTGACATTCCGTGGGAGGTCCTGGGCCAGCTGCCTACATAGAAACATAGAAACAGAGTGAGTCAGAAGTGGTCTCCCAGGCCATCTAGTCTGACCCCCCTGGCTCCAGCCATGGCCTGTGCAGGAACCGTGTGAAGAGGAAAGGGGCACACCATGGATGCTGTACCCAGAAGGTCCAGGGAGGAAAGGTACGCTAGAAATACAGTAAATGACATTTGTCCAGCTAAATCCCTCTCTTTTTGCAAGCCTCCCAACTTCAAATAGTGATCCGTTGTAATTTGCCTGCCGTTTCCACTGTGCTCTGTATATTACCGTCTATTTTCGTCTTTGTACTTACACATTCATGCATCCCACCCAGCAGCAGAAATTCTTGAGGGGCTGAAGCAACTCCTCAGTGAGAACAATCTTTTGCATGTTTTTAGCTTAAGGGGACGGGGGAGAAAGGCAAGCACTTTGCAGGGACAGAGGGACCTAAAATCATGTGAGGTGTACAGAAATTGGAAAGGGAAAGTGGACAGTATCCTAGAAACCCAAATGCATCATTCACTGGTAGGAAAATCAGAAGAAATAAAGAATTCTAACTCATCATAGAGTTAGAATTCGTTGCAACAGGATGGAAGGATGGACCGACCGCTAGCTTTAAAACAGGCTTAGACTAATTTGGGGAGGCAATCAACGGCTAGTCCTCATGATGATGGGTGTATATTATTTGCATCCATATCGCTCAGTACCAGTTGCCAGGGGAAGGTGTTACAAAATACTTGTACAAAATACTCATATTTTGCTTATACAACACTGTGAATGCTGAACTTGATGGGTGTTACCATCTGAATGGACAACTGTACTTGTCTTATCTCTCTCTGACTTACTTCTTCTACCTACCTGCCATTTTAGGAGCATTTCAACACTTCTACCTGCCTTAAAACATCCTCCTGATACTGGTATTTGCAAAGCAGCTACACCGAATTTATCTTCACGTCCTCTTTCCAGGAGGGCTGTGTGTTTTTAAGGAGAACCTCAGCCAAGGGCTGTCTGAGAAGCACATGAGGTGGGATGAGTCAGAAAAAAGGAGTGAAGATCTTGGGTTCTCTGGCTTGGGGCTGAAAGACAACCCCCTGGGGAAACAGGAAGACAAACGCCCCAGTAGCTCTATGTTCTGGAATCTACTGGTTTAAGTGCGTTGTGTCACTCACTGTTCTAAACAGCTGCTACAATTTTCCCCACAGGCAATATTCAAGATGATCCCTCCAGAAGAGCAAAAGACCTTGGCGGATGATGAAAACACCCCCCAGAAACGGGCTGACAAGCTGTGGGCGTATTTCAACAAGGGAGATGCAGGTAACACACTGCTCTTCTCTCCACCCTTGTTTTTCCTCGTGTGGCCAAGTCGTTAATGCTCCTTTCACTTTGCCACAAAACAGGGATAGGGTTTGGTCCCTGTATCCACACAACAGGTCAAAACTAGTCACAGCGTTACCTGATGAAATAGGCGTTGTACCTCCTCCATCTTTTCCTCAGCAGGTTTTTTTCAACAGAAAAGAGACCAAAGAAGTAGGTGGAAAATACCAGGTGGTGGAGGTCCATCTTGACACTTTCTAAACTTCTGTGTTTGAGGCAGGGCAGTTGCAAAAGAAAATCTCATCCGGACCCCCACCACATGGGGAGAACGCACAGGCAGCAAGTGCTCCCTGACAGGTGTTCCAGAAGAGGGACGACTGCTGTTTAAGTGCTCAGTCTTGGTGCTGATCTGACATTCACTGTAGGCTTCCAATCATTGCAAACTGATTATAGGCATCACTTCTACAACAGCTGATAAGCAAATGTTCATGTCTGATTGATACAGACATTTTTACTTTACACAGTTTATGTTTTGTTTGATCCACTACTTGGGGGATTCTCTTTTTCTAGTTTACTCTGTGATGAAAACAAATCTACCTGTTCATCTATCAGGGTCAGTAAGAGTTGGAAGGGGCCACGAAGGCCATTGGGTCCAGCCCCCTGCTGAAGCAGGACACCAGGTTTCATCATCCACTTGGATGACTGTCCACACATTTTCTGAATGTCTTTAATGTGGGAGAGCCTACAATGTCTCTCGGCAACTGGTCCTGTCGCCATATTGTTCTAACAGTTAGGGGTTTTCTTCTGTTGTCTAGCCTGAATCTGGTTTCTTGCAGCTTGAGGTCATTGTTCCATGTCTTACACTCTGGGATGAGCGAGAGGAGATCCTGCCCTTCCTCTTTGTGACAGTCTTTTAGGAACTTGTAGAGTGATATCATATCCCCACTCAGTCATCTCTTCTTAAGGCTAAACAGGCCCAGTTCTCTCTGTCTGTCCTCAGAGGGCTTTGTGTCCAGACCTTGGATCCTAAAAGGTTCCAAGACTCTTAAAACTTGGGGTGGGGGGTAGGGGTGGAAGTATTCTCCTGATGAAACTAAGATTTGGCTTATAACATACTTTTTAGGGTAACTTCCTTCCCCCACTCCAAGTCAAATTAACCTTCCACCAAAAGTCAGCTCAAGTGGAATAGCTCTGTATTATGTTAGTTTTGTAAACAGTCAAATTTATTCCTGCATCCTCAAAACGAGTCTCTCCCCACACATTCCATGCAAGGTTAGCCATTAAAAAGCTGCATGTTGGCTTTAAGTTGTACCAGGGGCATGGCATCCGTGCGTAATGCAGGTCTGCAGGGCGTTTTCACAACATCTTCATCCTCCAAGGCCTCTCCCACATGTGCTTTCCCACATGTTCAGAACCGTGGATTTATTCACCATTTACAGTGCAATCTTACTAGGATGCCCATAATCCCCAAACTCAGACACTTATAAAGAAGGAGCAAGAGAAACAGAAAGGCTGGAATAGCTTTTCGATATTTTGCAGTGTTGTCTTTATTTCCGCTTCCCAAGCCTTGGAGAAACCTTGGCCTGGTTCTTTCTGCACTGGCTCCGACCTCAGAGCTGGGAAGCCATAAAATCCTATGGTCCCCAGATGTTCTCTACGGACCATAGGATCACTCCTTCCATTCTTTTAATTAAATCAATTAACATTCCCCTGATCTCAGAAGGCAGAGAACTTCAGTAGCCACTGGGTGGTCATCTGTTAAAAGATGCTGTTGCTCCCAATTTCATGCATGGGCATAAAGGATGGAAAATGCGGCATTTGCTGTTCTTTGGAACACTCTAATTAAATATTCCTTTGAGTGACAGCTGGTGGGACATGGGGACGAAGAGCTTGAGCAAGGAATCCAGGCGAGGCTTTTAATGTGCAGCCCCCCTGCTTCATTCACAGAAAGTTACAGGGAATCCTGCTTCTTCTGTCTCGTTTCTTTTCACAAAAAATAAATACATAAAGAAAATTTATCATCAGCAATGTGGTAACAGTAAAACTGAAATACACTACAAGACTGTGAGGAGGATACAGTACAAGAATATATGCATGGAGTGGTGTAAACACTGCAGAGTTCTAGATGTATCTGCTCAGAAGGGAGTCCTAGTGACTTCAATGGGCTTTCTTGACAGGCATGTGGGGACAAATACAAAGCATTCTTGCAACAACTTTTATGGGCTGACATAGCATGGTCATCCAAAAAGACAGATGGGCCCTAATTGAGCCAGGCTTGGGACTGCTGCTAAATTGTTCTCCCTTCTTCTCTAAGAATCAAATGACCCAACTCGGCTGAGTTCTACCGCTCCATCTCCAATTAACGCTCATTCTTGGGATTCCATTACACTACCTAGTGCTAATTCTTTCTCTGTGTGTTTTTGTTTTAATTTGACTTTTTGCAGATAAAATTGCTGAAAAGGAGTTTATCGATGGGGTGATGAAGAATGAGGCAATCATGAAGCTCATTCAATATGAGCCCAAGAAAAAATAGGAGCTTTGGAGTTGATGGACAGGAGAAGCAAAAACACAGAGCTGCACAAGTGTGTGTGTATGTTGTGTATGTGTGCGCGTGCTGGAAAGGTAAGAGGATGGTGTAACAGCCCTTATTCTTAGGAGAGATGTGACTGGGTGTTGTGTGTGTGTGTGTGTGTGTGTGAGAGTGCATTTGTCTGCCTGTAAGAAAGGAAAACTATAAAAAAGGAAAAAAAAGTACAATGATAAAACAGCTTTGTTAGCAGTAGCCACCTGTCTGTTTCTATCCTTTGACTTTTCAGGGTTTTTGAATGGCAATACAAAACATAGGCTTGGCAACCCTAAAATAACCATCTGAGCTGGCATTAAGCAAAAGAGAATGGAGAGGAGTTAAAAGGGAAGGATCGGAGGGGGAAGAACAGGGAGAAATAAGGGAAAGACATTTGGGAAAATTAAGACGTTTAGAGTCAGTGGGCTTTGTCTGCAGGACGCGGATTGAAATCACTGCTTAGCAATGAAGGTTGCTGGATGTTTGGGCCAGTCAAAATAGACATTACAAAGACAAAATCATGGCGGAAACCTATACAGGCCACCATAAACTCCTTGGAAAGAGGAGAGATACAAATAGGAGAATTTTTAAAAAATCTTCAAGAGAGACCTCGTGATGCCAGAAATAAGCTCAGCAGACCTGCTCACCTGTAATGATCTGTGTGTGTGCATGTGTGTGTGTGTACCCCATTATATTATATGTGTACTTACATATATGCAACAGAAGATTCCAAGCCTTTCCTACTGTAATAAATGCAAAGGGCCCTACAGAGGGGTTCTGGGTCATCCCACATGGTCACCCCTTTCCTACTACCCATCCTCTCATGTCGTTTCCATCTGAGCAAACGGCAGCCTTCCCTAACTTGGCACCTTCATTCGGACTACAACCTCTCACAATCCCCTGCTGGGTGGGGTGATGGGAATTGCAATTACAACCTGTCTGGAGGATGCCACTTTGGGGGAAGGTAGAATCAGCATAAACGTCCACCAGGGGATCCTGAACTTCTGGCCAGACTAGAATTACACCCCAAGAATGTTTACTCTGAAGTAAGTGCCACTCCTCTCTATGGGACTTGCTTCCTGGCAAAAGGCTTAGGATTGCAACTGGATACATTTCTCTACATCAGCACCACTCACCTTGCATTTTCAGGGAAGGCTTAGCCCATTTACTGGTGTGTAACATCATTCTTTGGCTGTTGTACCTTTCTGCTCAGGCCCAGTTCGTTCTTCCCCCATTCTTAACCCCAGCTTTGCTGAGGGGTGCTTAAAATGCCCTGAGAATGCCCCCTCCCCTTGTGGGAGCACCATCAGACACCATCCTTCCTAGATGTGACGTTTACGTCATGTGGCTTCTGTCATCCTAGAATGCTTGTTTCTTTAAAATGAAGGGAGGTTTCTGTCTAGAGAGCAGGGGGCTTGTGCAAATTGTGTACTACATCTATTTTTCAATAAAGGGCATTGTGTGTAACAGACTTTGCACCATGGAGTTTATCCAAATATGTCTCTAGGCTGTGGATATTGAGGGAGATGTGGTACCTTCGGCTATGGGGAGGAAAGATCCCAGCATGCGGGATAAATATATGCACAAACAGAACTCTACTGCTCCAGATCCCAACAGCAAGTTCAAGAATTCAAGAGATACCACAAAAGTTAATGCTTGAAGCCATTCCTCAGAACAAAATATACTTTTTGACCTTTAAACACAGCAAGTCAGTTGAAGTTGCTTATTTCTCTAGCTCCCTTCTCTCACTTTTGCAGAATCCAGCCATCCTGACACTCATCTTTTTACTTCTTTTCATTTTATTTCTGGAGTCCCTTCCATTGCCAAGTGTAGGGAAATTGCCAAGTGCATATGTCTTTAATGGCACCTCCGTAAGACAGAAATTCAGTAGGGGAATATTTTGCCAGTAGTGAGGCACTGGGAGAAGTTTCACCTGCTTCTTTCTCATCAGCCTGGAGTTTTTCTTGATTCTTTTACAAATGCCCGTTTCTATAAGAAAAAAGAAAAAAATGCCATTTCAATTCTCCCTTTGCAGCACTCATGGCTTGAAGAGTTGCAAGCGCTCCACATTCTGAGATTGCTTTCGTTGTTGGATGTGTTTAATCCACCACTTAAAGGCAAGGCTGGGGAACAAAGTCCTCCAGCTGTTGCTGGATTGCAACTCCCATCAGCCCTCACTATTGACTATGCTGAGAGGAGTCAGAGTCGGCCAACATCTGGAGAATCGCATGTTCCTCACCCTTCATTAAGGGCACAGAGATTCTGCCTATAAAGATGGCAGTTTTGGCCTGGGAAGCATAGTACTCCAATCAATATAACTCAGTTTAGGGCCCTGCAAATCTTTTCTTTGACATAGGACATGCCCCTAGGAAGATGGGGCAGGGGAACAGAAGGCGGGGTTATATAATCGGTCTCTTTCCCTCTTGCTCTATGGAGTTTTATGCAAAAGCCAGTTAGTGCTGATCCTCACTAATCCCTATGTGGAAAGAATGCTGTAAATATGGTTTTAAGGAGCTTGCGATAATCAGCTAGGACGGTAGAACAAGGTTGATGGCAGGCAGGTGTTTCCAGATCTCTACTTTTGCTTCACAAGCCCTCCAACCTGTTCCCATATCTGGTAAATCTTGTAAAATGAACCAAATAGTAGCAGAGACATCACCAAAGAGGATAAAGGATACTCACGCTTAAAAAAAAAAAAAAAACCCAAACACCAAAAATACAAAATTCGTAACATGCAAAGAAAGCCTCCTTCGCTGCGGCGTTTGAATATGGTAGGAAAGCGCCACCTAATGGAAAGAGTGCAAAATTACAGCAACCAACATTGTCTCTCGGCGGGCTATGCAGTTCTTAACCGTGGTAGCCAAGCTGCAAAATTGAGCAGTAACTCACACCCATTTATTGAAAAATCCCATAAATCTCCTTATCCAACCTATATGTGAACTTTGGGGAATTACTCAAAATTTTGGGCATCATGAGAAGGCAAAACTCACTGGAGAAGAAACATAATATAAAAGGAAGCTGAAGGGAGAAGAGGAGGAAAACCAAACTTAAGAGGGATCGATTCCATAAAGGAAGTCCACAGCTTTGAGTTTACAAGAGCTGAGCAGGGCTGTCAAGGACATGTTCATACATTGGAGACAGCTTGACAGCACACAACAAAAACTCTGCACACTCTGCACATGCACAGTTGCTCGGACCACCTGCCTCTGGGAAAAAAAGTGAACTTTGGCTCAGTTTGACTTGAAGCAGAACAGAAGAAAAAGAGGACATCATGGCGCATGTTCTCACTGTCTCTGGGAGGGAAGAAATGTCACCAGGAAGATAGAAACAGTAAGGTTTGTTGTCCTCATCTCCCAGGAAGAGAAATTAAGGGAAACTGGGGAGGGTGCAAATGGAAGAAGCAGGCAAGAGCTAGAACAAACTTTGAGGTTCTTTGTTATGGCATGCAAATCCCATCGGATAATGGAGGGGTGAGAGTTGCCAGATTTGAAGCAGATCATTTATAGCAACAGTTGGCAACCTCCAGCAGAAGGAAAGTGTTAGAATGTGAGAGAAAAGTTGGCGGGGGGGGGGGTGCCTGGCCCTGCCTGGCTTTGGCCCTATCAGCCCAGCAAAATACTCTGAGCAGAAGGCTGTCTTGGACAGAAAAACATTCCTAACCCAATTTACATCTTGCCCAGCATGGTTGCTTCTCCATTCCTTCTCCAGGCATCGTCCAACATGCGCTCAGCTCCTCTGCTTGCCGACGGGGCGCACCTGGAGCACTAACCAGCTACAGGAGGGTGCATGACAGGAGCACAGAGGGACCAGGCAGAAAAGCTTCAGCTGTTTTTATCTCCTGCCACATCAGGGCATTTTTTTAAAAATGTGCAAAAATCCCTGGCTTTGAGACAGGCGTGGGCACATTGTGAAGGGTCAGATTTGATAGAGGCAAATCACCTTCAGATCCCACCTGAATTCCCTTGCTCAACAACTACCGAAGACTCAAGGCATCTTACTGTCTGTAGACCAGCTCCCGGCCTGTAAAAAAAATGTTCAATACATTTTTTTTCCTGTCACTAATCCCTTGGTGCTAAGCTAATACCTTTATCCAGGGATTGCTAGCCATTTTTGGGCCGATGGACACATCTGAATTTTGGAAATGCCAGGATATTCACCAGATGGTAGCTGCAGGGAGCTTCTGCAGTCATTCAATAGCTGTCGTGGTGGGCAGGACTACAAAGAGAATACTAATTTCCCAGAAACAAGCTGGTGAGATTAAAAGTAACTTCCCCAAGACCCAGAGTACAAGGCAGAAGTGGGGTCACAGCTCTAAAGTGCAAAAACACCTTTCTGAAGGCTAATAAACACGGCACTGAAGGGTTGCCCTTTGATCTGCAGCCTGCCAAGCTTCCCAATAAATGTGTCATAAATATTTCAAATTGTTAAATAGGAATCCGAAGGAGCAGAGAGCCTGGTGCCCACAGGACTCTGCAGATCCCAGTCAGCCGGACCCATGTGAAGCACTGTACAACATGTTGCTTTGCAACACAGCCAATGTGTTGCAAAGCAACATGCCCGAGTGTGGTAAGAAAACGGGGGGCCCAGCCTGACAGACAATCCATGAGGAAGGGGCAGGCCACTTCTATGCTTGTATGGATTTCAAGTGGCCTGTGCCTTTAGGGTACCAGCCATGCTCTGCAGAACTGCTTCTTACCATCACAAGGGATTCAGTTAAAAACCCACTCATCATGAATAAGAAAAAGATGAGAATGACATGCCCTGTTGCTTTCTGCCCATGGCCCATAGGCTTGAGAGGACTGGGACAAGCAGGACACAATCAGACTCAAATCAGGGCCTGGTAACTTTCCAATTGCCACACCAAGTTAGGACACATGGAAGAGGGAGGGTTTTCTTGGTAGCCATGTAAATATAGAACGCCTTTCCTTTGCAATCTGCTGGGTTCCCTTCAGGACTGGCCTTCTGACTTTCACCAGTGGTCATGAAGATTCACTTTTTAAACTGCAGCTTTTGAAGGTTTTATAGCTCTGCTCTGAAATGACATGACTTTTGTACAATGCTGGTGGTATTTTAGATCGTTGAACTGTAAGTGAATCACAATTTGATCTGTTTTTAATTTGTACCATATGATTTCTTCCAGAAAAGCAACAAATCTAAGAATATTTAACATTTATATTCTGCTTTTCAGGCAAAACTTTACATAAAAATAGAAAAAAATATTCATAAACAGGAAATGTAATAAAATGGGAAAGATAAGCTACTGGGGGAAAGGAGGAATTCTTTAAAAGTCCCATCTCTCTTTCCTTCAGTTTCTCAAGTAAGAGGATGGAAAGGCAGTTTTGGTCTCGGCTGTGATTGCAAAAAAGAACTCACCACCACAACATTGTCCGTGATACCTGCATGGAGATGAAAGAAACTCGGGTTCCCTTGTCAGCTGAAGAGCCCCTTGGCTGCACGTAATCTAACAGTCAGAGGCCAAGTCAAACTCTTGTGGGCTGCATCACACAGCCTGCATACTGTGCCCATGCCAAACCACAGGGCCCGATCCCAACCTGCCTCTAAATGTTCATGACACAGAAATACACTCAGACATGGGTGCAGGTGGAGCAAGTTCACACATTACATACATTGTTTAAATCCCACAGCCCTACTGCTGCAAATCATTTCACAGTCCGCTGCCTTTTGCAGGTCTCCACCTGCCACCCTTCCCCCCACCCCCATTTAAAAGGGTGAAACATCAATACGATTTAGATAATGTAAAGAAAGAAATTCAAGTTAAAATATACTGGTATTTTTAAATATTTGGGTCCCACTACTAGACAAAGTTTCTGCAAAGTTGAATTTGGCTTTCAGGCAGAAAAAGTTTAACATCCCAGGTTTAAAAAACTAGTGGTTAACCAGTTGTGCTCCTCATCCCTCAACTTCCCTTGTCTCTATACACCTCTTGTACTTGGAGGTGACACTCACGATCATTTGCCTGACCTACTGCAGGGGTGACAAATGCAAACATCTTATATCTGGATGCAGAGTGAGGACACAACTTCTGCTGAACTCAAAATTGCCCTGCTAGAGCAGCTCAAAGGTCCCAAAAACAGTCAAGCAGGTGTTTCCAAAAAAGTCAAAAGAGGAACATGAAGGTAATTCCTACCTGTCCTCCAGCTCACACTCTTGCCCCACTATTGGTGAACAGGTACCCTGCCTCTAAATCATGGGAGGTTCCATTTAGTTTTCATGGTGAAGACATGTAGGTAGATCAATGTCCCCTAACACCTTTAAAAAAACCATCCAAGAGCTGGTGGACATTAACACATCAAGGCAATTGACTTCCTTAAGTAGATATTAGAGAAGGAACATTTTCTTTGTCCTGAATGAAAAATTTTTAGAGGAATCCTGAATTCTAAGAGGAGCATTTCTTTTCACCAATTCCACAGTTCACATATGTCCAAAAAGGAATTTGAGAGGGTTTGCGCATCTTGCCTCTCCCAACAAATCAAAAAGCAGCAACCTCTTCCAATCCTTCTTCAAAAGAGAAGATACTGTCCCCCATCCCCACCATTATCTTTATTTTGAATCTTCTCTGGCTCCGACAACATGCTTTCTAAAAAATGGGAACATGGTATTCTCAAGATGGACCCCCACCCCAGGTTGACAGGATGGTAGCAACTATACAATGAGAACCTTCTTAGAAAAAAAGGCATTTAATAGATTTTTCTGCTTTTATAATTTAAATAACTTAAAGACTGAAAAGAAGAAAAATCTGAAAAGGGCGAGACAAAAGTTGGACTGTAGTCTCAAAGGGAAGGTGGGAGAAGAAAAAGAGGAGAAATTGAAAATGTACTGTGGAACCCCACTGCCCATCACCCCACCCTGTGTGACAGACCCCACCTCACCCACCCCATCCCCTAAAGCCGCCGGAGAGCTCGCTTCTTGTCGGTCTTCTTCTTGGAGGCCAGTTTCTTGTCCCTGTCGCCTGCATGTTTCTTGGCCATGGGGCCCTCTCCAGAGGCGCTTGCAGAAGAGGAGCAAGGCTCGGCGGGGTCCTTGGTGCGCAGGCCGGATGAGGGCTGAGCATGGATCTCCGTCAGGAGGCGAGCACGGGAGGCATACTCCTCATAGTTCTCCAACAGGAGGCGCCCTGCTTCCTCGTTCAGGGCTGATTCCGGATTGGGGTGGATGAGCAAACATTTGATGGTCTGCAGCAGAAAAAAGGACATGTGCATAGCTGAAAATCAGTGGAGGAGGAGAACGCTCACAGAGGACATTCTACGGCGTCGCTGGACGGACTCTGCCACCAGCCAGGAGAACAGGGACCACTAATATGAGGCTGAGGATGTGACCAGCTAGGGCTCAGCCATTTGGTCGCTAAATGGAACATGCATCCCTTTTCCCAGGAAACCCTGCTCCCCTGGACTCTTAAAAGTGATGGGAAAGACACGCCATCCCCATTGCTGTTCAGAGGAACAAAGGATGCTGGTGAGCCCTCAGTACTGTTTTCCCGTGTTGAATGGGGCAGTGGGGATCATTAGAGACAGGATTTCAGGTTTTAAAAAAAAATACCTACAAATGAATGAACTAACAGGTAAGATGAGCAGAACTGAGAACTGTGGCCCCAGAAGTCTTTTGCTCCCAGACTAAAACCAGATTTAGATTAAGAAATGGAGCCAGGAACAAGGTACTGTAACTTCATAGGCCTGTTATCACCCCAGAATGCACATGTGCTTATGAAGGAACAATAACTTCATCTGAATGTGTCTCTGTGTCTAAAGCTCACTGCTGGCGGGAAGCTGTTGTGGGAGAAGACTAAGCCACCTTTCTGACACATGAGCTTTCTACTGGCAGAGGGACTCTGAAAATGGATGCTTTCCAAAAAGCCCCCCTCCCCATCCCAGCAATGCACTGAGATGGTGCAGGCTGCACTGCACACATCTGAATTGGTGCTGGACACAAACCCAGGCCAAAGCTAATGCATGGCAACTAGTAAGTGCAGGCAAGCTGAAAGTGTCTAGTACAGATCCACAGAATGAATGCATCTCAGATGCTGGAGAGTATTTATAATAAAGCTGGAAGAGTGTGCATTCTCTCTATGGTCTGAATAAGGTGCTGCCATCCCAAAACCAGTTCTCCAGATGTTTGGATTTCAGTCCCCCAAAATCCCTGCCAGCATGGTCAATGGTCAGGAATGCTGGAAGCTCTGAGTCCAAAACATCTGGAGATCTACTTTCTGCCCACCCCTCAATTAGACCATACCGGACAAATAGTTTGATAGACTCCAAGGAAGCTTCCTACATTCTTCCTAAGCAGAGTAACATGGGCTTGCTGCAACCCAGTTTGGATCCCAAAGCTGCCATCCATTTAAGCTTGTTAAAGCTGCCACTCACCAGCAGGACGTGCCGGATGCCCAGTTCCGCTTTCCAGTCTTTCTTGAGCACGTTGACACAGATCTCCCCATTGGCTCCCACATTAGGATGGAAGATTTTGGTCAGGAAGTAGCCTTTGGGTGGGCTGGCAGGAAAGTCTTTGCCAAGAATCAGCTTCATGCGGAAGAGGCCACCCGAGTATGGGGTACCCTCTGCAGTGGGAAAAAGGAGGGGAAGGGTCTTTCAACATTACTGTAGTATGGAATATTCCCCTCTATAGCCACACTCTGGTGTGGACAGGAGAGAGGTTTGCACCATGTTTTGCTTTGTTTTAAGGCTGCCTTCTGCAAAATTTTTGTTTTAGATCTGTCACTGATCATTCGCTAGGCATTATCCCCTATCTTTTATTGTATTTTAGAACATTCTGAATGTTCTTTTCATTTTTAAAGGCAATCTCAAAGCAGTTTAGACCCGGGGGGGGGGGGGGGGATAAAACCAATAATTAAAAAAACTGTTAAAACAACCACAAGTAGTTTACAATGCCAGCAGCCAGGGAAATGCTGGGTAAATAAGTATGCCTTCAGTTGTGAGCCGCCCCGAGGCTGCTGCAAGGGGCGGCATATAAATATTTAAATAAATAAAATAAATGCCTTCAGTTATCACTGGAAAAACTCCATCCTCAGGGCCTGTTTGAGCTCACTGGGGAGCTCATTTCACATGGTGGACCCTACAACTGAAAAATTCCTCCCCCACAGCCAAAGGAACTTCAATTGGCCATGGCATGGTCAGCAAATCCTTCCCCTTTGAACACAAGGACCAGAGCAAGCACTACAGGAGATACTCCAGAGCTGCTTAGGGCTGCAGAAACCGGCAGCAATGGCATGAACGTGACTCTGCAGCTAACTGGCAGCCAGTGAAGGGCATTCAGTACAGAATCGTATGTGCACAGTAAGATGCTCAGCCAAGCAATCACGCCACCACATTCTTGTACCAGCTGCAGTAGTTCCTGAACCAATCTCAAGGACAGCCCCACGTGAAAGCACGACGTTTGGGTTTGTCCAGGTGGGTTGTTGTGTCATGTGAGTCCAGACTATTTCTTGCAGGATAAATTTACAATTTAAAAAAATCCATGATTGGTCTTCAGCCTCTCCAGGTGAGGAGGCAGTAACTCAGTAGTAGAGAACATGCTTTGCATGCTGAAAAGTTCATGTTTGATTCCCACTATTACCATCACAAGAGGGTCACAAACAGCAAGGCTGGGAAATCCTCTTGCTGAAGATCCAGTAGAATTGCTGCCAACTGGAGTAAATGGCACTAAGACTAAGTGATCTGCAGCACCCAAACATGTGGGAATCTGGTTCTTCTCCTATGGTCAGCACATCCAAAAGGCAGAACTCTGTAGCCAGTACTAATAACTTTCATTTATATGTGTGTCTGCTTTCTTCAGCTACACTGATTTATTCAGCTTCTGACGAATAGGAATTCTGCAACTCCAGGCACATGTTCATCTCCAAAGTAATTAGGACTAGGAATATTAGAAAAGTAAAATCCAGGGTTTCTTAGTTGGTTTGTTGGACTCTTAATTTATTCCAAGCTGTACTGGAGAAGGTAAGGATACTCTTTATGTTGTCAAACCAGTAGCAACACTGGCTCAAGTACAGGTATAATGGCTGTGATAGACGTCATAATATGCCTTGATCCATCGTGGAGAGAACAAAGTGAGCTAAAGCTTGGGCTCATGCACTCGCCTTTCCAGAGTTGCCACGAGGGGGTTATCTGTAGCTCTCCCTTCCATTTTTAACGAACCACTCACTATACATATACATTTTGGGAAATGGTAAAGCCATGAAATGTAGTTTTATTCCTTTTGTTTTTTCCAGGGAAAAGTGGAAATTTTGGGGAGATATTGTACTACATTCTCAGGAACCTAAAGCAAGCCTACATTTTAAATATAAAAAGCATTAGTCATAACTGTTAGTACACAACATTGTACTATTTAGACATTGTATGAAATTTACAATGAAGTATATGTATTTCAACTTTTAGAGTACAACCACATCCGAGGCAGCTTACATAAAAGGATCTTCTGCATGTTTACCCAGAAAACCCACTGCCAAGTTCACCCACAAGGGTATATTTCAGTTGGCCTATTACGTATCCTGACAAGACAAATTATCCAGTCCTAAAGCTGATTCCCACTGGCTGATTGCTTCTCCATGATGTTAAATTAAGTATGATATGAGCCAGGATGCCTGTATTGTTGAGACCACCTCACATTGTGAACCATGATTTAATCATGGCTGTTTTGTGCATTCCCCCTTGCAGCAGGGGTGATCCTGTGGTGGAAACCAATGGACTCCCACTCTGCTCACAAGCCAGTAAGGGGCTGGCTACCCACAGCCAGGCCTCATGACTGTGGCTGAACTCCTGAACTTCCATCCTACTGAACTTCTATCCAATTGCAAGTCTTCCCTGCTGCCATTGCAGCTGCCCACTCCTAATAGCAAGGAAGCCACAAGTATCTTCATCCTGCTCATAACATGAAACTATCCAGTTTGCCTCACAGGAGTGTCAAAGTAGTAACCTGAGCAAGTGTATCCCTCTTTGTCAGGGAACTCAGAGGAGTCTTGATGAAAAACTAGGTTTGTGTTCCCTGTGGAAGACAGTCTTGCCATCAAGCACCCCTTTTGCATTTCCACCTGCACAGTGCCATCACCCGGTTCCCGTTCTCGGACTCAGTCCCAAGCAAGTGTGCTCCTATATTGGCTAGAGCAGGCACTGCAGGGATGAAAAAGTGCCTCGAGTGTGTGCTTAAAAGCTTCGGAGAGGAAGCCTCCATGGCTCTCTACTTACCAGGTCCCTCAATGGTGACCTGCACATCTGTGATGTCCTCCTCATTGGGGAATACCTTGATGCCCTCAGGTGGGTCTGAGGTCAGAGTGGAGACTTCCTTGTAAACCAGCCGGATCACATGAGGCGGCAAATTTTCTACATTAGAATTCTGCAAGAGAGAGATTGGAGGGGAAAAAGAAGATTGTGACTCGGGATGAAACAGCTGCCTGGCTCAGTCAAGAGCCCATGGCCAGTTCTTTTGCAGGGTGGCTGACTCAGGGACAAGTGACGTCAGCAGAGAGCTGGAAAAGGGAAGAGCTCTTTTAACCGTGATTCAAGAGCCTTCAGCAGCAGGTGACAAAAAGGGACCCACTTTAATCACAGTAACCATCCACCGGGAGCACGCTTGTGGTTTGTGGTTCAAAATTACTTGGGAATAGGGAAGAGAAGTAGGGTGCATATAGAGTAGGAACAGCCAACATGCAACCCCCAGTCTAATTTGCAAGTGACCAATTCAGTCCATTGGAAAGAGTTATCTATACCTCCCCTGGCGACCCTCTTAGGTGGGGGAAAAAGGATGGGGGCAAGGGAGCGGGGTGGAGAAGAATATGCATGAAGAAGAAAAGGGGAAGATTTCCATCACTATGGGTCCTATCTACAAATATTGTATAGCCTCCAGTGGATAAACCCTGAGTAAATGCCCTCATAAGAAAAAGGTTCTCCACCTAGAACTGCCCTGTGGTTAGTGGAAGTGTGTATTGGTGTGGGGAATCCATGCTCAGCGCCTCTGCCAGCACTGCCGCTTGGGCACTTGGGGGCAGCTATCATTGGTAGTCATCCAGAGCTGCTTGGCAAGAGCATCAAGACTTTTGCCAAGAGTCTCTGTGGCAATCTGGCCTAAGCAAAACCTTGACATGTGTGCTTAGGTGTCATGGCAAGCCCAAGGGTGGCTTATAGATGGCGTACTGAGTCATGAGAACCCACTCAGTGCCTCCGTAAACTGCTAGTCTTTTTCCAAAATGTCACCAGGAATTTCTGCAATGTTGCCACTTGAAACAAGAAGCTGGAATGCTTGCTTCCAGTAACCCATTCTTTCCACATGCACATCATTTTCAAGTAAATTACTGCTATGCCCAAATTTCATCAGGAAGCTCAACTTTTTCCTTACACTCATACAACCCTCACTTTTAAAAGGCTGAGCCGCAGCACATACTGTCTGAGAGGATACACACAGAAGCATCCTGGAAGAGAGTGCTCACGACTAAGAATACATTTCTAAATAGTACCTCACTTGCTCATTCACAGCAAGTGAGATGCAGGGAAATCAGACCCAAATTTTAAGCATCCAGATGTTATTCGTTTGAAGCGACAGAATCAAAATCTACCCAACAGCCCACCCCTTTCATCTCCAGTGTGGACTCCCATAGCGCATAGACCACTCTATCTGGTCAAGGGCCAGATAGAGTGCAATCCACACACAGGCACAAAGTCCACGGAAGGTACAGTCCAGTGAGGGTGCCCATAAGCCTCTGAATTCAGAGGATTATGGTATCCTATGCATGGTGAAAGCAGCACGGAGGCAAAGATCACCTCTGTGTAGCTCCTGCCCAACAGATCATCTAAACAGCTGAGTCTGACCATCTACTAAGGCACTCTGCATAGGGAGAGGAGACTGGGGCATTGCCACAATACATCTTACCAGCCTCAAGTGCCCAGAATGCCCTCTCGCTCCTTCTCCAGGGTTTCTCTTATGACCTCAGAGACACCACTGGTGCAGTTCCATCTGTACCAGCTGTGTGCGGGGGGGAGGGGGGGTGGCACTCTGTGATCAGTGCTGCTTTCCAACCTTGGAGCTTGGACTATGGGAAAAAGTCCTGCGGCCCTTATGGGACTGCCTCAAGGATAAAGGATTTCTCTGCCCATGGCCCGTTCTCTCAGCCCAACCTACCTTACAGGGTGATTGTGAGGATAAACTGGAGGGGTGGAGGAGAACCACATACACAGCCTTGAGCGGCTTATTTATTATATTTTTATACTGTCCAATGGATGAGCAGCACTCTTTTTTGGAGGAAGGGCAGGAAGTAATAAAGCAAGCAGGCTAGTTTTTATGGCAGACTGACATTTCATGAGCTGCCATTCCCAGACCTAACACTTGTGTGCCCTTACAAGTTGGCATTTATACTATCAACTGAGCAGTACTTCTGGATGGGCTGGGTTCTTCACCCCCGACTCCCCTCACAACACTCATGAGTCACCTCCCTCTGTTTTGTTCACTACTGAAAGAGGACAAAACCGAGAGATGTCTTGCTTATTTGACAGCACAAGATTGAATAACTTCTTTAAAGAAGTTTCCCAACTTCTTTTGGGAAATTTACAGGCTCTCTTGGTCTACTTGTTCACTTCTCATCACAACAGGGCAGAGATCTGTTTCTGCCACCTCCAAAATCCTGCGATAGAAAAACATCTGAATAGCCTCCAGAGTTTTTGATTTACTAGGCCTCAGACACCTGTCTGCAAATACTCATTCATCTGCACCATAAGAATTCAGTGACCTGCATTGCCAACACACATTGACATACAAGGAGAACAACTGCCATGAAGGGAAACATTTTATACCTTGGCAGGGGCACCTACAGAATGTCTGTGAACATCTACCTTAACTTCTCCCTCTGACAGTGTATATCAAGAAATGTTCATTTTCACCACTTAGCAGTTATTTCCCTACATCTGCAAACATGAAAAACTATTCCAGTGTGGTTATTTTTAACTACTTCCAGGCCAATTCTGCCACAAAGTAGTGATGATGAAAACAACAGAACTATTAAAAGTGGCAGTGGTCTTCTGACCCTTGATTTTCTGCCCACATAGTTCTGAGTGGTAGGGGCTGCTCACCTCCAGTTTAAAAGCAGCAAGTTCGCCCAGCATGCTTAACTTCACCCCATGACTCTGATTCCAGCAGTAACTGGAAGCATGAACTACTTCACTTGTAAAGAGTAGGGGTTTAAGCTAGTCTTGAAAATACTTCCAGAAAAGCAAGTAGCTCAGGAAAAAAATATCCATATTACCTGACCACAGCCACAACGTAATTCCCTTTAGGTGGCACATAAATGACTTCTTGTGCCAGAAATTTGGAATTTGTGCATTTTGAATAACTCTCTTATGTACACTCTCTTTAGCCTTTGTTTTCTTGGGACTCTTCAACACTAATAAAACCCAATTCCATGTAAGACTAAGGATGCTTTCAGATAGGGCTTTCATAGTGCAGTCACCCTGCCTGGTTCTTTTAGGTGTATGGGGAGTCAGACATATTCTGGGGAGGAAGATCAAGATCTCTTCTTGCAGATGCCGAGTGCAGGACACAGAATAATCAATTCAAGTTGAGACAATGCAGATTCAGGCTGGACCTCAGGAAAAGCTTCCTCACTGTCAGAGCAACACAACAGTGGGACCAGCTGCCTAGAGAGGTGGTGGGCTCTCCCACACTAGAGACATTCAAGAAGAAATTAGCCATCTGAGTGGAACGGTGTCACTTGGTATCCCACAACAGCAGGAGGTAAGACCCAATGGCCTTCTTGGCCCCTTCCAACTCTACTATTCTATGATTATGTATTATTCTCCTGTGTTTTTCCATTGCTTCCCCCCCCCTTTTTTTTTGCTTACCACAAGATAGCTGTCAAGGAGGGGAAAGACAAATTAGCTTTATGATGCATTTTAATAATTTGCTCCCCCTGCAAAGCAGGTATCCTATGGGCTTTCAAAGGCCATCAATCTGGATTTAGTCACAATCAAAAAGCTTAACTACACCCACACACCGTTCTTTCCAAACCCTGTTTTCTAAATACATCAAGAATTGGGAAGCATCAAATGGCTTCTGAATTATCTCGAAGTTAATAGTGGAAACTCATTTTAACCCCCCACCACACAACTACTACCTATATGCAGAATCATGTAACACCTCCTGCCCTCCACAACAAATACTTTTAACTTGTTCTCAGGGGACAAATCTTTGACAATTAAACACAGCTCCAAGCATACAAAAGATCAAGATTGTGTAGATCTTAATATAATGAGAAGGGTGTATGCAGCAACACATGCATAAACACATACATACTCAAAGGCCTAACTAAGACAAAAGATTTTTTTAAAGGTTAACTAGATTTATAGAGGTTACAGCAGCATTCTTTCGAAAAGGGGCAAGTTCATGGCCTTGACTGCACTCAAACTCCAAAAGCAAGAAAGCCTGAAAGGATACTGTTGTTGCTAGCAGTAGAAACACCAGTGAGTGGGATAGTTTACAAATATGGAGGGCTTCTCCAAATATGGAATAAAACTCCCAAGAATATACAAAGAGAACTAAAATTTCCTAAATCTTAACATTAAGAAAGAAATCCAACCAGACACAAAATCTGAAACACTTCTTACAATGCAATCATAACCATATTTACTAAGAAATACATTTCATGGAGTTCAAGGGATTTACTGCCTGGTAAGTGTACCCAGGAATCCAGCCTTTATTTATCAATCTCTAGCCAAGCTAAACTTTCCCATATTGGTACTTAAAAGCACGAACTAAATATTACTTTGCATGGTGGTGACATTTTTGTTTGGAACAGGAAGGATAAAAATAGGAAGAGGCCTGAAGAAAAAGCCTGGTACTCAGAAATAAAAGAAAATGTGAGGGGTGAGTGTGCACAAAACAGAAGGCCACCCAGAGGAGCTGAACTTTTGCATTCATAAATCCAGTCAATTTAAAACATTCCTTTACAAATATGCTAATAGGGCACCCAACCAATAATTGCATTCCAGAAAATCCAATCTGAGTATTATTAAAGAGTGGATACTTCTGTTAGCAACAAGGAATCTACTTGCCCAAGCATGTACGTCCAAGGTTTTAAAAAGCCTTCCTCAGTCTCAATAGAGTGTGTTTTACATGAGGATGATCCAGCAGGTATGTCACATGTCATGTATCTGAAGGCTGAGGGGGTAACAAAAGTATAACAAGGAAAAATGGGACACAGTGTGGCAATCAGTAGAGACTGAAAAGTTGTTTCAAGGGTGACATACTCCGTGGATGACCTACATCTTCCTCTCTCCTTTGAGCCATTATGTTTGAAGTTTTAAACAAGTGCCGCATGATGAAGGCATCAGGGCACCTCAGCATGCAACACTTTCTACACTTTTTATGCCACAGATTAAGGCCTATTTACATTCACTCCAGTTTAAATGGCTCTTTGGTGAAGACTATATGGATCTCTTTTATCATATTTTAAGAGCCAGCCTCTGCTGAGGATAAGAATGATGTATTTTCACCCTTGCTTAAGATAGCTACATTTTATATCATGTCACTACATCCTTTATCAAGGACTGCATCTTAGCATCCTAGTTCAGTCTGACACTCCACTGATCACAACTGTGAGTCTTCAGTAGCCTTTTCACTATTTCATCCATAAATACTAATATGATAATTAACAGCCATGGTAGACATTGGGGTTATATTACAAACAAATCCCACAGATGGCACCAGTCCTAAATCTTCCCCCGACTAAATATGATCCAGGCTCAGGCGACCAAACATTTCACTCCCCATCACTGGACTGCATTTACACGTGTGCCCACATGCAAATATGAGACTCCAAAATTTTTGTCCCGAAGCACACACAATTCCAAAATACTCATTCGGTGAGCCTTTATCATAATGCCTTCATCACAGGGAATCTACCAACAACACTTTCACAACACTCCAACCCCATCCAAGTTCTAGAGGGTGCCAAGGGAAAGGAGAAACTTCAAGCGGGTGAACAGGGATACACAGATCCAGAAACCACTCACCATTGTGTTGGGTCTGCACAGAGGGCTGTAAAGCAGCACAATTTAACTTTGATCCTTAAAGAGATCACATATGCGCCTTGCTCTATATACAAATTACTTTAGATCATGCACCTACCCCTAGCCTAGCACTCTGAACTCTAGATTTGGGGACCAGATAGCCTGCAGCCCTATCGAAGAGACGCTGGACCTGTCGTTTCAGAAGTTCTTCTTTTTATGTATTTACGGGGTAGAAAAACGAATATCAGATACCCTCCCCCCCCCGCTTCGCCCCCCCCCCGGCTGCTAAGAACACGCCTCCACCACCCTCACTTTAATGAGGGTGGCCAATGCCTACCAAAGGCTTTTATAGCCCTCGGCCAAGGCCGGCCACACCCCTTTGGAACCCCGGCGGCCCAATCAAGCCCGTTAGAACGGAGGGGGTCCGTTCCTCCCCCCTCCCTTCTCGGGTCCTCTCCTCGCGGAGAACCGTTGACAACCAATGTCCGCGACGGCCTGCAGCCAATGGGGAGAGATGTAGTGGAGGGGTGGTACCATGGAACCTGATTGGAGGGATTTGAATGTGAACGTTTGGGCAAAGCGGCGTTTAAAGGGAAGGTGGTTTGTTTATCTGGTAACGGCTGTGAAAAGGAAGTGGGCGGGGGCGAGTTTCAAACTATCCGATTGACACGACCGTTTGCCAATAGTATGTGAGCGCTCCCGTGCGTCGCTGGTTAGGAAAATGACAAATCATCGAAGCCTTGTAGCCAATGGGAAACGACGAGGCGGTTGACAGAGTGAACCTCTTTCACGTCTTCTGTCTTATTCAAACAAAGCGGGCATGTTCCTAATTGGCCCAAGGAGCAAAGTAAACCCGCCCAACTGACGGAGCAGCTAATTAGAGCTGAGCGGGAGGAAAAGCAGTGTTTTTAGTGTCGTAAATATACTGTACGCATAATGGCATCTATTCGGAGGAGGTGGGTTTTAGTGGAGGAAAAGTATTCAGGCGATTAGTTAGCGAAGTCCCCGGCCTCAAGAGTCACGCTGCTGGACACAGGTGATAAATCAAGGGTGTCCAATCAGATGAGTTGGAAGGCTGAATTGGATGAAGTTTTCAATCTGCAATATCAATTCCTTCCCTTAATAGCATCTTCATTATACTTTTAGCAACCAAATCATCAGGGGTAAGGATGTTCCACTAGAGACCAAAGTCAAGATCATCCAGACTATTGTATTTCTGATCACCATGTATGGGTGTGAAAGCTGGACAGTGAAGAAAGGTGATGGGAAGAAAATGGATGTGTTCAAAACATGGTGCTGGAGGAGAGCTTTTGAATACCCTGGACTGAGAAAAAGACAAATAAAGGAGACCTAGACTGAATCAAACCAGAACTTTCCTTGGAAGCAAAAATGACGAAACAGAGCTGTCATACCTGTCATACATCATGAAAAACTCCCTGAAGAAGAATAGCATGCTAGGAAAAATCAAAGTCAGAAGAAGAAAAGGAAAAATATGAGATGGATTGATTTCATAAAGGAGGTCACGGTCTTGAATTGGCAAGAGATGAGCAGGGCTGTTACAGATAAAACATTTTGGAGGGCTTTCATACATAGGGCCTCCATAAGTTGCAGAGGACTTGACGGCACATAACAACAACAAAAAGCAAGCAACGTTACAAAAATAATAGCCTTTCCATACTGCAGCTTTGGATGAATGAGGAGGAACATTGCAGTTACCTTCTGGAGATTCAAAATTAAACCTCCAAACTTATACACCAGCTTCCCACAAACTGAGACCCTCCAGATGTTTTAGACTACCAACTCCCAGAATTCCTGATCATTAACTGTGTTGCCTGGAACTGAGGGAAGTTGAAATCCAAAATATCTGGAGGACCCCAGGTTGGAGAAGGCTGCTGTCATACACTGGGGAAATAAGATTGTGCCCCAGATGAAAAGTTTTGACATGATGTTTAAATGACAACAAAAGTTAATAAGGGGTGCATTTTACATACAGCATATTCTTCTTGCACTAGGAATTGCCATGGGTTTCCCAGTCCAATTCTACAGCAGTTCTTACAAAAAAGAAAACCATGTTAGTCCTCCAGTGTAACATTTAGTTTATCCTGCTGTTTCTTCATCAAAAGTTTTTTTAAAAATATAAAACATAAGAAAAGTGATCCTGGATCCAACCAAGGGTCCATCTAGTTCTGCACTCCAGTCACACAGCAGGATCCCATAAAAGGACAGCTGTGCAGCAGCACCTTCCCAATCATGTCCCCCAGCAACTGGACTACATAGGCATTGAAAGTGGCATATAGCCAGTAGGAGTAGTTACCACTGATAACCTTATCCTATATAAATTTGTCAAATTCCCCTTTAAAGCTGTCCATATTGTTGACTGTTACTACATCTTGTGAAATAGAATCCCATAGTTTAACCATGGCCCCATAATTGGAACCATGTTCCAAGAGGAACAAGTACTTCCTCCTATCTGGCTTGAATTGATTCCCACCAATCAATTTCATGGGATGAACCCACAGAGTTCTAGTATTACAGGAAAGGGAGAAAAAAGCCCCTCTATCAACCTTCCCCATACCATGAACTGCGGAAAATAAGAAGTGTTGCTCTTATCTGATGCTTTTGCATTTTATTCCTGCACATGTCTGGATGTCTATGTTCTATGAGGGTTGTTGATTGAAAAGTGAAGTTGAATTGCGCATCCCAGGTGCCTAACACTGCCACCACAGAAGGCAGGAAGCCCGCCAGGACCTACTGATAGAGCAGGGGACCACCCAGAGGACGCTTTGCCCAGGGAGGGCTCAAACCTGGAGCACACCTACTAGCCACAACAGTCCTTGCTACAATTAACCAAGAGCAAGGTCTCTTTTACCCTCAGGGAAATTTACCTTTTCCTTTGATATCATTGCACATAAATTTAACAAACCTCCTTTCCTTGCAACCCATCCTCTGGATGGTTGCACCATATCCACTTTGGAAGCAGTGGACACACTGAGGATTGACGACTCTTTCCCATGCAGCTCTTTGTGCGCATGGATTGCAAATGCTCAGAGCCACACTGGAATGCTCAGTATTGGGAGGAAAACCAAGAAAGAAAAAGGAAAGGTGCCAAGAGCTGTGTTGTGGTGCAGTCAGCCTTGCCTGTGGATTCTCTTTGCTACTTAATTGACATTCATAAATGCTATTGAAAAGGAATGGGTAAGAATCTGATGCCTTGGATGAAATAACAGCCCGTGTTGACAGCTCCTTTCCTTAGCCAAGAACTTCCACTTATGGATTTGTCAATGGCTGCATTGAGTGGGATATGGTGAGGATATGCTGGAGACCCCAAGGGGCCTAATCAGCCCCCTGGTGCCCTCCGTTTGACAGCCCTGCCAGAAGTAAGCTTGAATATTAATGAAATAATGGGGAGGAGAGAATCTGCCATGCAGCCTGAACTGAAATGAACTGCTGAAGAATACTAATGAGCTGATCTATGTAAATTGCTTGCTCAGGGAGATAATCTTGAATGTTAATGAGGTATGGAAATAGATATTAGCTCAACGAGTCATTTTTGAAGACAAAATATATCATCTCAAATAGTAAAGGTATTTAAGACAGGACCAGCAGCTGGGGGATTAAACATATTGGTGGTGGCTGCTTCATCATATGTGACATTTCTTTTCTAAAAGGGTGGCTGTTGAGAGAAGGGAAAATATATTCTATCATGAGCTGCTCATCAAAACCCAGCCTTTATATTAGATGGCAACCAATTCTTGTTGGGCTTATCATGATACTGAAGGTGAGTCTGAATAAGACAGAGCCCTAGGGGTTGGCAGTTCCCAGGTCAGGGAACTGGGTCGTTTGCCTGCTGTGGATAGGATTGCACCCCTTCTGAAAGAGCAAGTAATTTGGAAG
Source organism: Varanus salvator macromaculatus (assembly GCA_023646645.1). Taxonomy (NCBI): domain Eukaryota; kingdom Metazoa; phylum Chordata; class Lepidosauria; order Squamata; family Varanidae; genus Varanus; species Varanus salvator. Next base: position 3,228,500 of record JAIXND010000781.1, read on the forward strand.
GTGCTCCTAGATCCGTCTCTGCCACTGGAGGCCCAGGTAACCTCCATGGCCTGGTGCACCCATTACCAACTTCAACTGGCGCACCAACCATGACCATTCCTGGAAAGGGATAGCCCGGCCACAGTGATCCTTGCAGCGGTAACCTCACAATTAGATTACTGTAATGCGCACTATGTGGGACAGCCCACAACACCCATGTTAAAAGAACTCCACAAGCTACCTATTAGCAGCCAAGCCATGTTCAAGGCAATGCCATTGTTGTACAAAGCCCTAAACTGAGCACCAAGTATCTACTACATCACCATCCCTTATATATCAAGCCAGCCTTTAAGATCATCAGAGGAGTGTTTGCCGATCATTCAAACATTAACATAATATTGCCTTGATGCACCTCAGTGACAGGCCTTCTCAATAGCAGCACCAACCCTTTGAAAAATTTGCAATTGGAGTAGCAGGAAATGTAATGTGTTTCAAAAGCCTCTTGGAAACGCACTTGTTCATCCAAGCTGTAATCGAATTGATCATGCTGCTCCATCTCACTGCTCCTCGTATTGCTCTGTATTGTTATGATAACTGGAACTGCTTTTTAGTATTGTATTTTAAATGTGATTGTAATGTCTGCGAACCACTTTGAAATGTATTTATATTTAATGGTATACAAATATTACAGATAAATAATGAATGAACACATGCAAAGGACAGCAACAATCCAGCCTGGTTTCCTTGAACCCATGAGATGCATACAATTTGAAACCCATTTGTGGTGTTCCCATGTTACATTTGTATGTGGACTTCTTCAAAGCATAACATGATGAAGTCTGGAAGTTCATTGCCTGTAATGTGCGTCTAGCATATATTCAACTGATTCAGAATTGAGATGCAATAATGAAGCTGTACTGTTGAATTTCTGCCTGCCATTCAGCTTTAAACACCTGGCAGAAAAGATACTCCTAGGTTCCTGTTCATGAATTTGGAAGGCAACCTCTGAGAATGAAGACTTCTGGGAGGTGTTTCTCTAACTGCAAAGTTGGGAAACTGAAAATAAATGTTAAATACCTGCACTTCTCCAAGCTTTGCTGTGGTTGAATCAACAAGTCTGGTGGTCAGCTGGACTCCCAGTCCAACTTCCAAATGCTTCTTCAGTATTATCTTTTTTCCCCCTTTCTTTCACTTTATGTAGACAAACCACTGCAAAACCTGATTAACATTGTAGAGGCAAAGCTATTGGTTACTTTACTGCATGTTTTAAAATTTGAAAGCAAGAGCTTAGATTAGTTATAGAGTTTCTTTGACCATCTTTTAAATACCTGTTACCACATTTGCCTCCTGGTAACTATTCATGATTAAGACAAGAAATTTTGATTGCACTGAAGGTTTATTACCCTATTTTGACAGGCTGGTTTTATGTAAATGCTATCTCGATGACAGGTAATAATTTGTTACACAAGAACATTGTTGGATTAAGGGTCACATGACTAATTAACTTGGAGGCCGAAGTCTTTTATTCATTTTTACTTGCTTCTGTTCTATACCCATGATAAATGGAAGCAGAGAAAGTCTTTAAAGAGGTTATGTACTTGCATTTCTCTTTATTAGTGAGAACACTTGCTCTGAACAGGAAGCCAAGGAAGGTAGGAAGTGGGGAATGAAGCATGACCATCCTAACACTACCACATACAGTGGAGAGCTGGTCTCACCCTAAATAGATGATGTACACAAATCCATGGCTTTGTTGTTGTGTATATGTATATGCCATGCCCGTGTTTTGCTGTAACAAAGCACACTACTAAGGTCACCCTTTTCCATCATTTTAACTCTGCAGAAGTCACTTTTATGGCCCCACACCAAATTATTATCTTTTACAAGACTGACTTCAAAGAACCCAGAAGCACACATTATGATTTCAATGCTTCTGTAAAAGTAAGCTAAATAACTGCCAATTTCCTGCCCTTTAATGATATTTGAAAATTGCCAATTAAGGCAACTTCCTTATTCTTTTGGATGGATGGTAAAACCCGTTGTACATATAAACTGTACAGAGGCATGGTATTTAGGGCCAGACAAATCTTCCCTGTAAGCATGCAATGGGCCAGTCACCCATTCTGGAACCATCCACATTTCTGTAACATTGCCAAGAGGAAAAAAGATCCACAGCAGCAGCTGGAAACATTAGTTTATTGAAAAAACAATATTACAGCAATTCTAGAGAACCTTTGTAACAAATGGATCTGTCCCTTAAACAACATCAACTCTTGGGCTTGGGAGAAAAATAAGCCCAGATATTGTGGAGCTTTGCTTATAAATCTACTAGATGAAACCTGATTTTTCTCAATTTTGTTTTCATTTGTAAAGGGTTTTTTTCTGTTTCAAATAGCATTTAATTTTACCTGATTAAGCTGCAACCCTATACCCACTTCACCAGGAGTAAAATCCACCTAATGCAATGGGACTTACTCTTGAATAAAAACGCATTGGATTGCACTGTAAATCTGGCACCCTTAAAGTTGTGCGCAATATGATTTTTGAACATGGAGAGGAAGCAGAGGCATGGCAAAATGACTCTTGTGTATGCTTGCGTACATCAGCCAAACTGCATGCGAGGGGCAGTTCTACAATTCTTCCTCCTCTAAACACTTTCTAGACTGTGCTTGAGAATGGGAAGGAGTTGCTTAACTTGTCCTTTGTCAGGTAGTTAGCAATTCATAATGGCCTTCCCCACTGGAGCCCCAGACCCTCTTCTGCATGGGGGCGGTGGTGGGGTGGGGTAGAAACAACTGAGATCAGTGGGTGGGAAGGTAACAGGTTAAGCAGCCCCCTCCTCTGCACCAGTTCTCAAATCTCATTCCAGCCTTCTGTGACTGTTTTTCATTGTCAAGTTAGAAGGCTTGGGGAAATGCCCATCAGATGTGTTTGGACCAGGAAGCTGGTGCTAAGCATCATTTGGTTTTGTGCCCACCACAGGGGACCGTGGTCACAAACCAAAACTTTCCCAGGACAGTGGAGAGGAAGAGAAAAGCTTGGGTGTCTAATCCACACAGCAACAGGTTGCTGCTGCATCAACAGAAATGGCTTCCAGTGATAAACTAGGAAAGTGGATATAGGAGACGGGGTAGGGGAATAAGAGGTAGTCAAAAAAATAATTATTGAACACTAATAAAAATAATTTTAGGGGGATATTCTCACAGGTTTATAACCCCTGAAGCAGAAATTGTGAGAACAAACCAGGAGAAAGAACCGACTAAATGTAAATTTTTGACAGAAATGTGTGGGAGCTCCTGTTCATGAGCAAGCACCCCCCACCCCAGGCCAAATGGTTCATGTTATTCAAGTGTCCTGCACTGCATTGGACACACTTTTCTAATGGTATTTGCTAACTCCGCAGCATCTCTCACCTGCTCACCAAATATTTCAGTGGATTTGCGACCACTGACATGTCTCGTCCTGCTTTTTCATTCTGAAGGGTCACTGTGGGCTGACTGACATATTACTATTTTCCTATCCTAAGATAATCTTGGTACCATATTGTTAGAAGCACAACACAAATGAATTACACACTGAATACACCTATTGATAGCCATTGTACACATCAACACCCTGTGGTTCACCTGACATTGTGAACCTGTACTTTCTTGGATGGACATTGTCTCCATGAAGGATAATAGTAAGGTGGGGAAGAAATTCCACCCTGCTTTTTAATATCTAGGAGCTGAGTGTGGTAAAAGAAGGTCTGGGACAGTGACACTCTTGCATGGAATCGCATACAACTTTGTTGGGTTCACCCACATACCTCCCAGCCCACCCTGTTTAAGTCTAATGCATCCCACTGATGGATTACAGCGAGCACCTCCTGCTCCCAGGTCTGGGTTTGCTGGTATGACTGTGTGTATGGCTTATTTTAATCTTTTGTCAAATGGTGTATGAGAGAAAGAGACATCGATGGTTCCCAAACAGTCTCTGTTCAATACATTTATATTTATATATATATATAATACATGGTTCTTTTTCTTCTATTAAAAACCAAACAAACCAAAACAAAAAGCCTAAACAAAATCACAGCTGTTGATGAATAGGCATGCCAGCAGGCAGTGGAAGTTCTCCAGAACTTCATCACACAATGAGGGCTCCTCAGCCTGCCGTTGGAAGTAGTTAGACCCAACTCTAAAAGGGGAGGGAAATCAACCCAACTTTAGAAGGAAGGATATACCAAACCAGACTTTTAAAACATCCGATTTAAGTAAGCAAGAGGGTCTCACTGGCAACATTCAGGGAGGCTGCCCAGTTCTGTTTTAGAGAGAGGGAATACTCTTCTCTAGATGGACAGAAATACCACCCACTTTTACAACAAAAGAGTCACTTCTGGAAGGATAGTCCAAGAACTGGTCAGCTGTAAAAACATGAAGGCATAGATTCATCTCTGAAAACACAAACTCTAATACAATTCCTAAAGGAATATAGGTGCTTCCAGACAAAACTTTTATTAGGCAATTGACCTGCCCCAAACCCAGAATTTTACAGGGAGTCCAGATGTCATCTTCCATTTCTAACCCTCCTGTGCTTTCCCACTGCTTTTTCTTGTTTTATTTTTACTACAGAAAATCTGTAAAGGAAGCAAGCATGGACTAACTGCACAATGTTTGGTTTTGTTTGATAATGCTAGCAGCTGGAAGCACCCACTGTCTCCACACGCAAAAAAGGAGATTATCCTTAATAGAGCAATTTCAGAAAATAAGCATTCCCCCAAAACATCCCAGAAAATCTTTAGATTTTCACCACATCACAAAACAAACAGTGAAAACAACAGCAGCAGTGGAGGTGTCAGATTGCTTGCTCGCTCGCTCGCTCTCTCTCTCTCTCTCTCTCTCTCTCTCAACAGCCTCATACTCTATACACACACACTCTAATCAAAGTACCCACATACACATGCACACACATATGGCACAAATATCTTTCCAAATGTGACTTCCTCTTATGCTACTTTGGGAAGTATAGTTCTATGAGGAAAGATCTAATCAAGATTCCTCAGCCTCCTCATAAAACTAGGATTATTTGTTAAGAGGTAAACCATTTAAAACATGGTTTAGGTGAGGTCACCAGTTCTGATATGGCCTTGATGGCATATGAGGATATAGGGAAGTTATCTATGGCAGAATCGGAACATCTGGAGGAATAGATTAGAATTTATTAGGTGCCATAACCCAACCACTCAGGAATACATTGGCGCTCCCAGATAAGGCTTTTATAATGCTGCTGCCCTGCCTTAGTTCACACTGAATTTTACATGGGATCCTGGCAACGTCATCATCTGCTTGTAACTCTCTCATGTGTACTCACCACATATTCTGCCTTTATTCCAACCACAGAAAACATATTAAGGAGAAAAAGACAGAATGACTACAAAATGCCTCTTGACTAGTTCTGCTAGAAGTGCTCAGTCTGGAAGCATCCTAGTTCTCCTGCTGTTTCACACACAAGTATTCACACCCCCACCTGTTTAGTTACTGACATTCTTCTCCATGCTCCCATTTTAGGATCAGTGACTTAATCTAGTTCTTATGAAACCTCTGCAATAAATTTTAGCAAGAATTAGGATATGGCTTGTAAATCTAAATCTGATATGGAATGGCAGTTTCTGTGCCATTTACTTTGAAGCTGACAAAAGGGAGACTCGTTAGCCCATCAGACAAGGGTAAATAAGGCTTAGTCACTAAACGGCCACTATTCTCTATGTGAATCTTAACCTTCCCATCATGTTCTCTGACCAGGCCCTCACTTTTAGCACCTCAGCAAGGGCACCTCACAGCTGCTGCCCACTTTCTTCTTGGGAATAAGGTCTTGGGAATTGCAGTTCTGCCTAACAATCTGTGAGTGATGCATGTTTTCACAATGAACTTCATAACAAGGCTCCAGACCTCAGGAAATGAGAATGAATAGGTTTTCTTGGAAAATAGACATGTTCTCACAGACTTTCCACATTATGTTGTTGTGGTTCTTTAAACATGGGTGCAATTTCTAACATATTGTAAAAGCTGATGTGTTAGAATATTGGCCCCTATGAGGTTAGGGCTACATCTTTCAGATGTCTGCCCTCCAGCACCTTTCTTTGAACCATTCTAGGAGATCATGGAAGCCTGAAAACTCTCTTCATCTCATCTCCTCATCTCAGCTCTCCTCATGCAAGCCTCATCGTGTGGTAATGGAGTCTCCCTGGGTTCTCACAGGCCTTCATCCATGACTTCTGACTGGTTACAACTCTTAACTAAAGATCTTTTGTCTGGTCAGTCAGGTCATGAATATGATCCATCCACATTTTCTGCTCAGGGCCAGCTCCAGATGTTTTGTGCTTGAGCCCAACACTTGTTCCCATCTGCCAAGTCAGGGGTTCAACACCCAAGGGCAGCCAAGTTTGTTGGGCACCTGAGAAATAAACTCCTACAAGCACATACTCCTTGGCTGTAAAAATACACCAGTAAATTATTATCTAAACAATTGCTGCTTTTTCATGACAGCAAAAACCTGCAGTTTGCAGTGGGTGCTTTACTCTGCCTGGGCCGTTTCAGGCGTCCAGTCCAAATTAACCCAAAGAAAAGTTAATGCTGAAATAGCATCACTTTTCTGCTCTTATTCCTGGTATATGTTAATGCCTCAGAAATTATTGGCTCAAACTTGACTACCCAACTGCAGTACTTGTGTTAGGCCCAGCTCCACTACAACTTTTGACTGGAACAAAACTAGTTCAAAAAAAGGAACTGTCATTTTGTGAGGGTGTTGCAAATTCTGGGCTCGAATTCTTAGATCTTTATTCCATTTTGGATTTTTCACCTTCCCATTTTATCTCTGCAAAAATTAGGGTAGGTTAGGCTAAGCAACAGTGACTGACTCAAAGTCACTCAGTAAACAGCTAAGAGGGGATCTGAACTCTTTTCTCCCTGGTCCTAGACAAATTTCCCCCAATTTGGTACCTTCCTAGTGTGTTGGACTACAACTCTCTGCATCCCCAGGCACAGTGTTGGTTGAAGAATACTAGTAATTGTGGTCCAAAACATTGGGAAAGCACCAGTTTGGGAAAGCAAGCCTAAAATCTCCAATCCTTGCAGCACACTAGCCGACCTTATCCCCTTCACATGGGGATAGTTCACATGATCCTGCAGCCCACTGTTAGTTATCTGATCCACGGTGGACTGTCATGTTGTGCAAACTGGCTTATTTAAACCACAGTGAGGCTGCAATGCCTGTAGGATGTGTGCAGCCACCTCTCTGAATATGCAACCTCTGCTCAGGGGTTAACCTGTTCTGTGAACCGGGCAAACATGCATGATTACAGATTGTTTAACCTGTGGCACACATGGGCACCATGGTTCATCATGGATTAAATAGCCCATGATAATTCTGGCATGTCATCTGAATGCAGCCAACAGGAGGTCCAAATGCAGCTTCTTTCCCACAGGGAGGGAGATGCTAAATCAAGGGAAGGGAACCCTTTAAGCCAGTGGGCAAACAGGAAATATGGGACCTGTCCTGGGAAGAGCCATAAAATAGCTAGTCACAGAGGACAAGCCATCTGTCCAGGGGCATTCATGAGAAATTAGAGGCTCCCACTTCACTCTGAAGCAATGCTAGCTGCCAGGAAGAATACACACACACACACACACACACACACACACACACTGAAGTTAAATAAACATTGGGAGGAGCAGGGTGTCCTGGGCCATGCCTGGGGACACATGTCACCTGCGGGCATTACACTGCCTACTCCAGCTTTAAGTAGCAGTTTCTTCTCATTATTATTATTTTTCTCTTTTAATTTCTGAAAAAACAGCCAAAATAAAACCACTTCAGTATTCAAAATAATGAGAGGAAATCAGTAATTAAAGCCCCTCCCTCAAGAGAAAGTGACACTGAAGCAATTAAGAGAGGCTATTCAAGGTGCAGTTAATAGGCAACCCCCCTCCCCCCAGGAAGGAATGAAGCTGAAACTACAAAAGGACACTTTTAATTGAAGTTGCTGGGAATCTTTGCTGAATATGACTTTCGTGTGACTAAACTTATACAAGGAACTTGGCTGTGGGGAGGGAGGTCCTTGACCGTGGGATAATATGGCACTATAATGAAGGGTTTATGCTGCATTAATTCTGCTTCCCGCTCACTCTGGGAAAGCAGTGCTAGAGTCCTGGTGTGGAAGTAGTCCTAAATATGGATCTAAAACGTGGCTCCAGGATCCTCTGTTATGTGCTTAGGATCCACAGCAAATAGGCCAGCATGGAAAGACTTTGCTGAGGGCTTAAAATATGAACACTAATGGACAAAAGAATGGATTGCTCTGACTTAGCCCTGATCTTTTCTCCCGGTTCTGTCAAGAAGCACATTTTCTCAAAGTATTATTTGCCTGCCTGACACCCTCTCCCAAAATCCACCCCCCAGATATTTCTCTTTCTCTCTTTTGGGAGAATCCCCCCCTGCTTCTCCTCCTTCAAGGTTTTGCATTGAGACGTTTAGAAATGAAAAATATAACCCGCCAGTCCCAGAAAAAGGGGGGTGGGAGTGGGGGTTCATTAGCCCTTAATTTGGTGGGGTCAGGGAAGGAGGGTTATGGTACCGAGAAGGAAGGGAATGAGGCAGAAAAGTGCACTAGATGGCTTTAGACTGCAATGAGATAAATATCTTCTCTTTCCCAGGAGCTTCTTGGGATAAATCACAGCACCCTGAACTATAGGCTGACCTGCTGCATTCAGGGCCCATCAGGGATGGCTAAAGGAAAGAACAGGAAGAAAGAACAAATGTACCTTTTCCAATCTTGACAAGGATCTCTAACCTCTGTATGTTACAGAGAAGCAAGAGAGAACACTAAAATAATGCCAGAGTGAGCAAATGTTGCTGTGGAAAATAAAGGGGTAAAAACTGGTGCTGAAACAAATCCATCTATATATGGAAACCAGTGAAATAGTCCTAAATGTTCAAAAACTTCAATATCTCATGCATCTTAAATCTTGCCCATAGTTTTTTTTAAAAAAAATTATACACCCAGAATTTTCTCTAATACTTGATTCTCTACTTCTCCCAAAATCCCACTGCCAATTTTTTATGAATTTTGAGGTATATATACTTGGAAATATAAATTCATTCTAACAAATGAGGCTACTTTCTTATACATATCACTCTCCACTGCAACATTTGAATGAACATACTAAAAAAAAAATTAAAAAAATCATTTCCCCAGCTAAACTCATTATGTTAAAAATAGTTTCCAACAATTTAAAAAATAAAAGAAAACCATTCTTCCCCTTGCAAAATCCCACCCTTTGACAAATGCTGAGGGGACCCAAGTAATTAAATAATGGCAGCATTTGGATGTATTACTATTGGTGGAGCCTTCAAGGAAGAGATTGAAAGCATCTGCTTCTATTATAGATTTAACTGCAGTTTAGTATGCTGTCCAAACACTAAACTGTGGTTAATTTTAACTTCAGTTCATGAAAACAAAGGAAATTTATGAACTGTGATATGACATTGGCTTGCTTCTCCTAACCACAGCTAAGGCTATTCACAGGTTTTATGCTTGGATGACACAAGGAGCTGAAACCAACCTAAAATTCCTTCTTGTGCACTAAACTATACTTTAGTATTACGTCTGAACCCAGCCCATCATTTCAGAGGGCTGTGCATGTTAATTTGGCATTCCTGGTAAAATTTAGCGATCCCACAAACTGTTCTAGACATTTTTCCTGCATCAGAAATGAAAACATGTGTAAACTCAAAACTGTAATTGTGATTAAACTCTTGTTTAAAATAAATAGTAAAATTCCAATCTAATGTCTTCTGGACTATGGAAACAGAGAACTTGATTTTGAAAGTCTAACTTAATGAGATTAGCAGCTGAAAACAAAATTTCAACACTTTCAGTAAAAGAGGCCCAGAAATACACATACCTGTACCTCTGTGTGGGTTCCAAGACGTTAGTATGAGCCTGGGGAAGAGGTGTGAGATACTATTTTAAAAAGTCAGTTCTATTAAAAATATTTACCTTCTTTTCACATTTTTCAAAAAGAAACACCCTGACCTGCTGAATTTTTGCCATACTTTCTATATCTCTTCATCTAGTTAAAAAAGAACGGAAAAAAATCCAAGAAGAAGATACAGAATGACATTTCAAGAGTCCTGAGCATCATCACAGGGGTTGGGGAAGGTTTGCTTGTCATAATAGTATTTGAAAGAGCTGGGGCTTTTAAAAAACTACACTCACATGAACTAAAGAAGAGGCATGGATGAATACCCTCAGTAATGGGGAGGTAAATAAAAAAGCACTTGAAAAATTGACAGAGAGTTCTAGCAATATATAAATATATGTACAGCAGAAGAGGATGGACCTGATCCTGCCCCAGATCCCTCATGAGCAGAATCATAGCTGAGTTATAAAATAAGGATGGGATGAGAGTGGCAAAGGGCAGTGTATTCTGTGATTCCCCATTTCATGCACCTTCAGCATTGGCCAAACTCAGTATTGGATGCAACAAGACAAGATGGTCACCATTCCCCATCAATCCTGTCTTGGAGCACACATATGAAGGAGCAGGGAGGGGACTCTTGTTTGTTCACCTTGCCACTGTATTGGCAGAGTATGTGATGATGTCATGAGATGATTATCATGACCTCACTGTGTACAGAAGCAGGACCATGTGTCCCGGGCCTCCTGTGAAGGTGCTGATTTCAACCAGGCCCACAATGTTGACCCCAACCATAAAACAGATGAAGCCCAGAGGGGTGACTTCATCCAAAGAGGATGAGCTCAAAGCAGTCAGTGATGTCAACAATGCTGGAGGAGGCCCACAGTGATGAAGTCACCAGAAATCAGCATCATTGCCAAGCCTGGCTACTTTGATTTCTGTAGCTACTGGCTGAGTCCCTTGTGCTGAAATAATCAATAGGTGACAGGCACAGGAACCTTGACATCATTCTTAATAATCAAGATTGGCAGCACTTTCATCAAATGTTGACAAGGCCTCTTCAAACATCAACATGTCCAATTTGCCCCAACATCACACAGTATTGACAATAACTACAACAGCTGATCTCATGAGTCCATGTGATGCCCTGTAGGCTTATCTCAGCTAATATATTGACAGACCTTTCTCTTCATGGACATCCTCTATAACTGACAAGTCACACAATATTGATGTCAAAGGTCCACAGTGTTGACACCATCAAATGTTGATGGCGAGGGCATTGGAGGTCAACAAAACCTACAGCGCTTACATCATCTGCAGTTGACAGAGTCCACAGTGTTGACACCATTGGTGGTGTCGATGGTGTCAGTTGGTCAATGGAGCATCCACAAGAGTTGGCAATGCTCACAGCGCTTAAGAGTATTGGAGGCAGAAGGTGCCAACATCATAGTCAATCCACAGATGTTGTCTTCAGAAGTCTGAGACAAGGCCCACAGCAGGGAAGCCATCAAATGTTGATGGACAGTGCTAGTACTGTTGTTATCAAAGACTGGAAGGGCCTGGCAATTGTGACATTATCCAAAGCTATCACCAAGGCTACATGATTGATGCCATGAAGGATCTACAGGCCTGGTCACCAGCAATCAATTCAGCCTTGATGTTATCAGATCTGGGCAGCAGTGATGTCACTGGACACAGAAAGAGATAGCAGCAGCATATACATGAGACCTACTAGTTCTGACATCTTCAGAAGCTTACAAAGACTGCACAGTAGGTGCCTTCTAAGAAACCAAGCAGGCCTTGACATCATTGCATCTTGACATAAGCCACAGCACTGATGTCATCAAATAGCAATAGCCATCATCATCATCATCATCATCATCAAGATGGCCAAGACCTGGCAGGTTGGGTGGATATCATCAAACGCCAATAAAGACTGTGATGGCATCATTATCAAAGACCAGGCTAAGACTTGACATCAACCAAGAATGAGGCCATCGGGCTGAAAAAGAGAAAAGGAGCCCCAAGAAAGATGGTGAGCACCAGATAAAGGGTGGAGTGGAGCAGAAAAGTGTAGAGAAATATGGCCTTGGATAGTCAAATCAACCTGAGTTGGGAACTAGGGACGTCTCACACAGTGACCTCATTCTTGCTGCCAGTAGGTAAGTGCTGGGTTGGGTGGTGCCCAGGGATGAACTGGACTTGATCAATGGTGCTTTGCCTCTTGGCTGCAAAGCCCTGGCGTCTGGTGGCGGCTTGGCTACTGCTGGCCTCCCATGGAGCAGTTGTCTTGGGGGAATTATTGGAGGCGGGGTGCGAGTTCTTCATGATCATGTGATGGTGGTCAAGCATGGGGGTACTGCTGGCACAGACATTGGTCTGAGAGAGGGCCTTCTGGTGGCCCAGATGCATCTCCTGGAAGGGGCCTGTGCGCTGATGGAGACGTTCTGGCGAAAGCAACCGCTCCTGGGAATGCAAGTTTTCACGGGAGAGGAGGTGCTCCTGGGAGATGACCCGCTCTCGTGGAATGGTGTAGTCATAGTTTGATGGGCGGTAGCTTCCCCCTCCACTGCCACCATCCGAAAGGATATGTTCTTGGGACATGACACGCCGTGGGTTCTGTGACTTCTCAGAGTAGCCATCTCTATCGTAGTTCATCTTCATGGCATGCAAGGGCAGGGTCCCTCGTGTCAGCTCAGCAAGATGACGACGCTTGGCATAGAATTCGTCTAAGTCTTTCTCAGCTGCTGGGAAATAGGGGAAATAAGTGAGAGGTTACAGGGTGGTGGAGATGGGAAAGGGCGGGTAAGTGGGAAAGAGAAGACGCCAAGGAAGGAAGGAATTTTAGGAAGATGGATGGGTGAACACATAGTGCTTCCATGTTAGGCAGTGCAGAATGTTCATGTTTCATTGACTTGCTTTTGAATGAGGACAAGTAAACGATCCAAAGTTGCAGGTAAGCAGTGAAATGCCCAGATTTTCTGATGATACCACACTATTTAGGGTGGTCAAAACAAAAACAGAAAATCCAAAAGTTCTAAAAGGATCTCTCCGACTGGGAGAACCGGCATTGAAATGGCCAACGTAGTTCAGTGTAAGCAACCGCAAAGTGTCAAACACTGGAGCAAACAACAAAACAAAACCCCTAATTTTATTTTTATGCTGATTTTGTCTGAGCTTGCAGTGACTGACCAGGAAAGGAACTTTGGGCTTATGGTGAATAGTTCTGCAGCCACTGTGAAAAAGGCAAATTCCATGTAGAGGATCACTAGGAAAGGAAAGGAAAATGAAACTACCAATATCATAATGTTAATCTATGGTACAATCACAGGTGGAATAGCTTATAGTCACTGCACCTCAACAAGGATATTGCAGAGCTGGAGAAAGTACAGAAAAGAGCAGCCAAACTGATTAAGAGGCTGGAGCAACTACGAGGAAAGTTTACCTTTGGGGCTCATTAGCTTAGATGAAAAGTGAGTCAAGAGACACGTGACACACATGTCCAAAATTATACATGGTGTGGATAAAGTGGAAAATCTTCTCCCTTTCCCATAATATTACAACTCAAGGCAGTGGAGCTGAACGGTTGGCTATATCACCGTCCAAAACCCATCGTTGGGGAACACGTGTGGGAAGGTTCGATTTCATGCATGTCCCACCCGCAGGTTTTCCACTGGGCAGCTGCTTGGCCAGACTGGATGGGCCCTCAGTCCGATCTCAGTTTCTCAAGAAAATTGGCACATCCACTGAAAGACCTTGTAATGTATAGGCGAGTGACAAGCAGCATGCATAAAATACACATCACTTAGTGAGCGCTTAAGAGTTTTGGCTGACAATTCCCATCAGCCCTGGTCAATATAGTTAATGCTGAGGGATGATGGGATTTGTAACCCCAACTTCAGAAAGGCTGCAAGTTGTTCCCCCCGACTCAGGCTTCTGCCCATTTATAGTATTTACTTTTATGAAATGCTCCTTTCCATTTTAATTGTTGTTCTCTTCCATGTGAGCAACTCAAGAGAGTCTCAAAGGCAAATTGTTTGCAAATTCTCAGAGGATAAGGAGGCGGGACACAAGGACAAAACACTGACAGATATAAACATAAGGCAACAAAAGTGGGATACTGAAAGATGAGCATATGAGGAGAGAAATGTATCACTGTATCAAGATTGGGGAACTGACTTTGGAGAATGAGTGCCCTCCATTCACAGGTGTCCCTTTATCCCTTTCCTAAATGATCAACTTACCTAAACGTTTGAGTGAAGAATAGCGGTTGAGTTCTGACTTGACAGCCGTCTCATATGATGGGGGCAGATGGGAGAGGTTGTGGAACGAGCGGGAGCAGCTGAGGGTGTTGTACTTTGTGTTCGAGTGACTGGGCGTATGATTCACATGCCAGTCTAGAGAAATGAGAGAAACTATATTAGTTCAGCTTATGCTGGCTTCTAGTCTATATGGAGTTTTATTAGAAGATCTTCTTCCATTTGCTCATTTTAGTTTTACAAAGCTTTCAACACAACACATTTGACACCCTGCTATGTCCCCATGTTGTCTATCTTTTGCAGACATAGTTTATCTCAATTTTGTCTTGTAAAACCCAATTGCAGGACCAGTTCCTGCAATGCAAATTATAAGGAGGGGAATATAATAGAAAACTTTGCTCAGCGCCCCCCCAAATTTTAAGTGAGCCCTATCAGAAAGCCTTCTTATCTGAGATCATATAAGAATTCCAGTCCTTCTAACCTGGTCTTTTCTACTCTGACCACAAAAATGTTCTAATATTTCAGGCTGAGATCATCTTTACTGCTTCTTCCTACCTGACCCTTTTAAAATGGAAATGGCAGACTGGACTTGGGACTTTCTGCATGCAAAGGACATGATCCAGCAGTGGGGAATGGTTCTCCTACCTTCCAAAGTGGTGCCCAGACTCTGGGATTGTTCCCTTTGGAGGAGCCCTTCCCTGTTCAGAACTGAAGACTGTCCTGCTTTTATCATAGTTATCAATATCATATCAATATTTATCATATTTGTTTTAAAACTTTTAAAGAGGGTTATGCAATGGTTGCATGTCACTTTAGGAAACTTTTGTGTTAATCATTCTAGTTCATCTAATTTATAAAGATAATTAACACAAATAATGCCACTTTCTCACTTTCTGTAAATGAGGACTGCTGGCTATCCAACATCTGGCACTTACCCAGGGTGGTTGTGTGGTGCTTGGGGCTGTTGACGTTCAGATGGATGTAATTGTGATGCATGTTATCTGTAAAGCAAAAGAAAAGTTAAGCCGTGGAGGCTGGCAGGGCAGGATGTGAACTTTTAGCTGCTGGATGAAAATCTGCCTCGAGCAGCCACGAGGGGTCACCAGAGTCAGATTTTAAATCCACTCTTTGCATCAAGAAGAGAGATTGTGTGCTGGTAAGTTAGCAGAAAAGACACACTTCCTAACTCAGCCGGTAGTTAGTGGTAATGAGCTCCCACCTTAAGTAATGGAATGGGAACGCCCTCGCCATGTTTACCCAACATGGGTCCTTCAGAGGTGGGTGAGAAACCAGACAACTGGGCACAGTGCTGGGCCCGACCCACCTCCTCCCACCTGGGTCTTCTTGCAGGTATCCCTGG
Organism: Varanus salvator macromaculatus; assembly: GCA_023646645.1. Classification (NCBI taxonomy): domain Eukaryota; kingdom Metazoa; phylum Chordata; class Lepidosauria; order Squamata; family Varanidae; genus Varanus; species Varanus salvator. The sequence goes on from JAIXND010000781.1 coordinate 3,244,057, forward strand.
AAACACTTATGGGAACACTGTACCTTGTCATTTTTTCTGGGAGATCACAAATGCCACCTCTCAGGGCAACCTTCACAAACCCTGTTTCTGGCAGCCATAACTGTCTTCCCAGGGAGTCCCAGCAGTAGCTTGAAGGAAAAGCTCATTTTTTAAAAATAGTCTTTTTTTCAGAGTATGTGCACATTATTTTTACTTTAAGTAAAAATGATTAATTATTTTTAACCAGAGCTGCCCTCTTTGCACAAATGGGGCAGGTCAGGTCAGGTCAGGTCAGTGCCAGGGGGATCTTGGACCCAGTGACTGCCAAATCCAGCGGGTTCACACCCTGTGCAGTGCCCAGCCTAGAGAGTGAAGTTCATTTTTGCCTATGTGCAAGGATCCATCAGATTTGACAGGTCAGCTCCTTGCAAAATCCTGGCAGGAGATCCCATTTTGGGGAAAGAGGCTCCCCTCCTACCTTTTCCCAGTATATCTCCTGGTTTCTTTGAGGGAGATCAGATGTCCCTAGGTGCCCCCAGTTTTGCAAGTACCCTCCCCACTAGCGGAAGTGGGGGACGACCTACAAAACTGGGAGGCATTCCCACTGACAGATGCCAAAGGCGTGCCAAACACAGCTACTCTCTAAACAGGGAATTCCCACACAGTCTGCAGCTCCCCGAGATGTTAGGCACTTAGGGTCAATGGCAAAAGCAAGGGGACACTTGGGACTTAAAATCAGCTCCCCATCTCCCCCCCCCACACACAGGGATCCTGCTTGACCCCCAAAACAACTTTCTTTGCATGATTCAGGGGGTGGGTATTAAGCAGGAGTCTTATGCCCCTGGATTATCCATACTTGGAAAGTGGAAGGCAGCCCATGGCCACATGAGCGCTCCCCCCCCAGCCCCCGCTGAAAGATTCTGTAGTGAAGGGCGCTACCCACACCCCTCTTTTTTCGCAGTGCTTGAATATCTGACCCTCATCTCCCCATCTGTAAAATGGGTTTTTCTTCACTGTGGTTGGGGCTTCAAACTCGAGTCCAGGGACCCCCAACACTGCCAGCTGGCCAGGGAAAAGAAGCCTGGTCTTCTGTGTTTCAACAGCACCTTGTTCTGCAACAGGTAATGTTTTTAATGGCAGGAGCATCAACACCTCTACTGGCTGAGTCTGCATAGCAAGCAGGTAGAGGGGCCAGGTGAAAAGTGAGCAGGCTTCTCTGATCTCCAGGACTAATCTGATCTCATCTGGCCCCTCTGTCCTTTCCTCCTTGACCTAGCTCAGGCAGGCGGAAGCAGAGAGACCTGAAGGCACACCACAACTTCTGTGTGCACATTATGCTAAGCAGCCCCCTCTCCAGCAAACTCTGGGATTTCCCTGAACAGGTTGATACCCAGCTCTTGTATGTCAGTAGCCCTGCTTGGGTAGCCACCTTGCCTGCACTCATCGCCCGAGTTTGTGGGTTGTTAGAAGGCCTGATGTCTGGACTCCTGGCATCTCTGGGAAGGAAGGGAAATTTTCAGGGGAAAAGGGAACGGTGTAACTCAGCATGCCTTTTCATTCTACCTGGAAAGGAAACAGCTCATATGTTTGAATGAGGCCCTCCCCCCACCCCCTGCACCACCACAAACCTAATATTAATGTTCAAGCCAACACAAAGACAGCCAGACAGCTAGAAGTGGTTGTCATGGCAAACAGGCTGTCTCCCCACAAGCTTTTGCAGCTTAAATCCTGCTGCTTATGCATACATAATTTAAAGGCTGCAACCTCCAAAGAGCTGGAGTTGGCATGAGATATTCCTATAAGAAAAGAGTCATCTCTTTTACGGGGCACTCGGCTTGATTTGTTGGTTTGGTTTAGATGGGCACATTATTGTTATTTTTATATTTATATGATGCTCCTTCCTTGAAGGGTCTTAGAATAGGAGCCTCTTATACAGCCTGTAACAACAAACCATGGTTTGCTGTAAGCAAAGATTAGACTCTGAACCATGATTTGCCAGGCGTAGTCACAAACCATGGTTTGTGCACCATTCCTGGCTTTCCTCTAGAATCCCTCAGCTGTTACCCTGAACTGCAGCAACTTCCCATTATGTGATTGTCACTTCAAATTCAGTGCCAAATGAGTTTGTCCAGAATGTGCTTGCCAAACTGATTTGGTAGCCACTCACTAATTATTATGTATTACATGGTGCTGGTTCACACGTCATGACAAAATCATGGTTGGGGTTCTGGGAACCCCAGTTTGGCATTATCTCTGCACCATCTCACTGAGGAGACCCAGAGCACCACAGTTTTACAAACAAAGCTATATCATGCATGTTCATACTATTCTTTAATCAAGGGTATTAGCTTATTCTTTAAACTAAGATATTGCCAGAAGTTAGATGTTGACATGGTCACCTCCACTACTTCCTATGGCAGGAGTGAGGAAACCTCAGGATGCGGTGGAATCACATGGCCTCCTTTCCCGAAAGCCCATCTCTTGCCAAATCACTGCATTTATTTATTTTTATTTGGAATATTTTTATCCCACCCTACACAATCCAATTGTCCCAGGATGGCTTACAGTATAAATAGGCAATAAATACACAACAATTAAAAAAACAATAACAAAATGTGACTGAGAATATAATAAAACCGGATTAAAATTATTTAAACCTTAAAATGTTGGGCAAATAAAAAGGTTTTTACCAGCCACAAAAAGAATATAAAGTCGGCGCCAGGAGAACTTCTCGGGGGAGCGCATTCCTCAGTCGGGGTGCCACCACAGAGAAGGCCCTCCTCCGGGTGTTCACTCTCCTAACCTCCTTCAAGGAGGGTTCCCGGAGCAGGGCCTCTGCTGCAGATCTTAGGGGGCGGGGTGGGGGTGTATAGGGAAAAAGACATTCCTTCAGGTATCCTGGTCTGAAGCTGTTTTAATTTTACTGCTGCTGCCACAGAAAATCCAATAGTAGCAGAGTGGGAAGTGGGCAGGGAAAGCATGTGGTTCACAAGTGAGTGTTGCCCAGCAATCCAACTGGAAAGCACCTCCAATGGAGGTCTCGCTGGGCTCACTCAGACGCACTCACTGCTGCCGAGTCCCATGCACCTTTTACATGGCCAGCCAAACAGAAAACAACGCACCGTCTGGCATGCTTTGTGCCTTTCATAGAAAGCCGGGAAAAATCATGCCTCTAATTCAGCTGCTCAAGCTGCTGTTACAGGGCCTGGGGGGAAAATCATGCCTCTAACTCAGCTGCTCAAGCTGCTGTTACAGGGTCTGGTTCAGAAATTAGCACAGCCCCCAAGGCCCCTACCCTCCTTGTGGGGCAGCCCTCTCCAATTCCCCACTTTTTACCATGGCTGCTTTTGGAAGGTTTCACCGGGTTGTACAAGTTCTTCGGAGGCCGGGCTGAGCCGTTGTCTTGGAAGTTGGAGTTAATCACAAGGCTGTTGTTGCGCTCGGTGCATGAGCTCGTGCCTGCTTGATGCCTGAGAATGTCAACCAGGGCCCTGGCCGGGAGAAGAAACAGGAGTCAGAGAGAGGGAGATCAAGGCATGACTTGGGACAGTCATCATACAGGCTGGGGCTGGGCACCTAGAACTTACATTTAAACCAGCCGTATTATTTGGGGAGATGGCCTGGTTCTGGCCCACCTGCATTTGGTTCTCTGGATGCTTCTGGTTCCAATTCAAGGTGCTGGTTTTAACCTATAAAGCCTTGCACAGCTTAGGACCTCAATACCTGTGACACCACCGCTCCCAGCTGTGACCTCCTTGGACACTCCTCTCAATCCTTGAGACTTCCTCCAAGTGCTGACCCTCAAGAAAGCGCAGAGGGTAGTGACAAGGAGGGGGGCTTTCTTTATGGTGCCCTCCGTCTATAGAACAACTGTCTGGTACCGAAATTATCATCTTTTTGGTGTCATGTTAAGACAGCCCTCTTCTCTGATGCCTTTAAAGATTTCCTTGGCCACTCAGGGTCCTGAGTGGGATTATCCAAAATGCAGAGTCTCTCTCTCTCTCTCTCTCTTTTTTGCTATTGTCTGGTTTAGATGTTTCAAACTTATTTTCCCCTGACTTTATGATATTTTATTGTATTTTATTTTCTGTTTCTGTTGATTTTTGTATACCTCCCAGAGAGCTACAGGCCTGGGCTTAACCCCTCAGCTACATCCTGTTGGAAACAGCCGCTTGAGGAGCAAAGTACAGCAGATGGATATGGGGTGAAGAACTAATGCTTCTGAGGAACCAACTGTGCACTGGGGTCAGGCTAACCCCGCTCTACATGCTCTTTGTGAGCCAGGGTAATGGTGTGGGTAGAATGTGGGACTGGGATCTAGGAGGTCCAGGTTTGAGCCCCACTTCGCCACAAAGCTCACTGGATGACTTTGGGTCAGTCACTGATTCCCAGCCTAACTTACCTCACAGGGTTCTTGTGAGGATAAGCATAATAATATTATCACATTGCATGTATATACCACTTTTTTGCTATTATGAAGGACCCAATGTGGTTTGCATAGCTCATGTGGCCTTCATAGCAAGAACCCTGCAAAGTAGGTTAGGCTGAGAGTAAGTTAGGCCCAAAACCACCCAGTGGACTTCATGGCTGAGAGGGGACTAGAACTGCATCTCCTGGGACCCACTACACCACACTGGCTCTCCAGACTGAGGAGGAGGAGGAGGTATATGTTTGCTGCCTGGGGTTCCTTGAAGGAAAAAAAGGCAGGATAAGTAAAAGACATTTAAAAATCTGGACCAATCCCCCCACCCTCAGCTGCTTGTCTTTAAGAAAAAGGCATGCCTAGTCCTAGGTATCCTGTAACAAGCTACTGTAATCTGATCAGTCATTCAGGCCTCAGTCTTTGGCAATCAACATCCAGCCCACTTAAGGTTGCTGAAGCGCCCTGGGCAGGAGGGAAGCACCACAGCGGTTAGACTTTGTAGACCAACACCGCAGGATCAGTCCTTGGCTTCTCTGTTTAAAAATGGATTTGGTAGCAAGCAGCTGATGGGAAGGATGTTGGTCTGATGCCTTGGAGAGCTAATGCTAATCAGAATCCGTCATACTGGCTTCCTTGCGTGGGCAAATAGTCAGACCTGGTATAAGCAGCTGTTTATGTTGCTATAATTTCCCTCTTTGCGCCTAGAAATAGTGGCCAGAAGGAGTGAACAAAGGGCAGGCATGTACCACATCCTAATCTGCAGTCACTTGGGATTTACTTTCTGAAGGGGTAGCAAAGAGCAGGATTTGCCCCCGTTTCCCCCCCACCCCCCAAGATGCAGCATGATCTGAGATGGCATCAGAGGAACAGAGAACAGTTCTTGGTTTGCAGCCTGTTGCCAGAAGTCTCACCTGGGGACATTAAGCTCCCTTCCATGTGGCCTCCTCGAGGCTTTGCTGAAGAAGAATTTGATCCCAACTCCCACGGCTAAGGTGAAGCTAATGACCCCGCAGATGACATACACGGTGCTGTTCCCCGGCTGCTTGCTTCCGTTCGGCACGTCGGGCCCGTGGGTGGCTGTGCCGGCCACCGTGGTGGCGAACCACTGAGGACTCTCGCGGCACTTCCCTTGCTCCAGCCTCCGGGACCGGTCCTCACAGCAGAAGCGGTATTGGCATGTGCCGCAGCAGAAGCGGTAGCCCCCGGTGGTGCAGTTGAACGCGGCGTCGTACTGGCCCATGACGTCGTAATAGCCCTGGCACGTCTCCGAAGGCCTGGCCCGGCTGGCACTGCTGGTCGTGTTGCTGTTCAGCGACGTCAAGCGCTTCAGATGGGCCAAGAAGCTGGGCAAGCCCCAGCTCTGGTTCGCGTGATGTGGTGCCTGGATGACAGCGAGCGCCGTGCGCCCGGCCAGGGTCTCGAGGGCCGCACACAGCATGACCGTCAGCAGCTGGTACATGGTGCGTGGGTAGCAGGGACAGAGCAGAGGCGTCCCAGCAGCTTGGCCAATGCGGTGATTTCAGGGATTTTAAAAAGCGTATAAAAGAGATCCGGGCAGAAGCACTGAAAAGATCAAGAGAACAGAAGATCATGAAGCAAACCCATGCAAGGCTGGGTTCATCTTATGATTCCAGTGATCACATTACACAACTATTCACCCTGCCTTTCCTCCTTTTGCCGGGCACCCGGGGTGGCTTACAAAGCTCTCCTCCTCCCCATTTTATCCTTGCAACACCAACCCTGTGAGGCAGGGGAGGATGAGAGTCCATAACTGACCCAAGATCACCCAGTTAGCTGCCTGGCCAACTGGGGTTTAAATTAGATCTCCCAGCTCGCAGTCTACCCACTAACCACTGCACCACATTGTCTCTCTGTCCAGCATCCCATTTCTAAGCAGATTTTAACAGGAGTGTTGCACAGAAAAAGGAAAGGCAACCAAATATTGTTTCATGCATGAGATTGTACTGTCAAGAGAAAAGGTAAACTAGTCCCATTTACCTACAGTAAACGGAACCAGTATAAATGACTGCTCCCTAGTTCCAAGGCAGAACACATGAACTGCCCACAGGAGCCCCTCTTAAGTTCAGTCTCCCACATCTGCCATGGGCTCAATAACAACCTGAGGCCATAGATCGAGGCCAGCAACTTTTTGGTGCCACAGGCACATTTATCCACTGTTACAGGCGCCACCACAAAATGACTCACATGGGAGGTATGGCAAAGAACGAGTGACTTTTCTCGAAGGTGGTAAGACTTTTGAGCCCCTGTGCAGTAAAGAACTCTGTTGAACCCACAGTTTTCAGCACAACAGAAAGCTGTTGCAGCAGCTGCTTAGAAAATGTGTTCGTTTTTTAAAATAAGTTGGAACAGTTGGGCACTTTGGTGGGCAACAAGGAAGCAGGCTGGGGGTGCAGTGGTGCCCCTGGGCACAGCATTGCCTCCAGGCACTCTTGGAGGAAACTGATTATCTGGACCCATTTCAGTCTGCGCTCTACGTGGGGCTTCCCTTGAAGACGGTCCGGATACTTCAATTGGTGCAAAACAGAGCTGCCAGGGTGCTGACGGGGACTGGGCGTGGTTCTCACATCACCCCAGTTCTCCGTCAGCTCCACTGGCTCCCCATTGAAGTCCGGGCCCAATTCAAGGTGTTGGTTCTTACCTATAAGGCCCTAAACGGCTTGGGTCCTGGTTACCTAAAGGAGCGCCTGCGACCATATATGCCCTCCCGCCCCTTACGATCAGCAGCAGAGACTCTCCTCCGGGAACCCTCCGTGCGAGATATTAGGAGGGTGAGTACCTGGAGGAGGGCTTTCTCTGCGGTGGCGCCCCATCTGTGGAATGCGCTCCCCAGAGAGGCTCGCCTGGCGCCGTCGTTATTTGCTTTTCGGTGCCAGGCGAAGACCTTTTTATTTAAACGGTATTTTAAATGTTAATATTATTTTAAGATTAATTTATTGGTTTATTATGCTGTATATTTTTATATTAACCTGGAGATGGGCCAGTTTTTAATATTGTATATGTTTTTAATATTGTATATTGCATATGTGTTTTTTAGTATTGTGAGCCGCCCCGAGGCTGTTGCAAGGGGCGGCATATAAATATTTAAATAAATAAATAAATAAAATTGCCTACCCCTGCTGGTCTTCAGAGTAGATCAGCCTTCCCCAACCTGGTGCCACATAGAAACACCCATCATTCCAAGTGGCAGGGCCATTCCAGGGCGGGGAACACTGAGCTAACGGACTGATGACCTAATCACCTGCTACGAGGAAACTTCTGATATACACAAAAGGGTTAAGCTCCACTTGAACCACAAGGAAAACCAGACTACAGATGCTTGAAATCAGGCTGGCTGGAGCCTGGTGCCAAGCCTCCCTTGCACCCAGCACTGCCTTCCTGCGTGCTCATGTTTGCACCTTCAGGGAAGGGGGCTGCCCCAAACAGGATGGCCCAAATCCCCCAGTTTCAGACTCCTCCAGTAAACGTCCCACAGCCTTTACTGCCAGAACTGTATGTGCCGGTCCTGTGCTGCAAAGCAGAGCCCTTGAACAAGTGCCTAGGAACCCAGCTGGGCCCATCAATGTGTTCCCTTTTCTCTTTTGCCTTTGAGGCAGAACATTCTTCATGCAAGTTGATAGCTTTGCACACTGTGTTTCTGATTTCAGCCCCCAGCCCCAAATCTCTCAAAGCTGAATGAGAAATGGAAGATCCCCTTGCTATAAAGTATACATGTGAACGGGTATATGTGCGTGTGAATGGGTGCGCATGTTCCCTAATGCACAACGCAGTGCACAGCCGTATATTCTGCACACTGGGACTGCTTAGGTATATTTCGAATGCTAGATAGCATATCACAGGCAATTAGGTGGATTAAATATACCTTTAGCAGAAAGAACAAACAGCTTCTTGGCTTTTAGCTAAGTGGGAGATGGACCACTGCAGAGAAAACAAATGCAGCATACAGCAGGCAAAGCAAAAGCTTTCTCGATGTGTGATGCAGTGGGGGAAGGCAATTATAATTGGCATTAGAGCTGAAGTGTTACAAGCATCAGACTCTTTTCTTCTGCGAAGTGTTGGAGGCGATGCGATTCCTTTCCCCAGCCTCCACAAGCCACTGTTCCAGTTTTCCCCACTGCTCCTTCCACACCACATACATCCGCCTTCCCCTCCCATGTGTCCTCCGGATGCGTTGGAATGCAAGTCCCAGAAGGCTGGCTAGAAATGGCAGGAAGTTCATCCGCAACACACTGGGAGGGCACCAGGCTGGGAAAGGCTGTCATAGATCTCCTTCTCCATGAAAGGGTTTATCATATAGTAATACACTAAAACAAAGGAGAATTTATTGCCCTTAAATGATATTCCCAAGTCTGCAATATAAAGAAGGTGCTCTCAGTCTAATCATTGAAGCTTTTATGGTACAAATGTGGGATCATTCACAACACTCCTGTGTTTCCCTAATGCTTTTTTCATCTCTTTTTTCTTACCATACAACATCCATTAAACTGCAGGGATCCCCAATTTTCGCAGGCCATATTTGAAATTTTAAGTGTCATGGTTGCCTTCACAAAATGGCTGCCATGGTGGTGGTGGTGGTATTTCCCATTCCCCAAATGGCTCCATGGTGGACATGACAATTTACAACATCCCTTTTCCCTCAAAGGCAAACTGCTGAGGCTAAAGAAAGTACCTTGCCAAGAACCGTGCCTTTGAACCCAAATAAAGATGGTGCTTGTGGGCAGCACGTTTCTCTGCAGCATGCCATTAAAAAAAATAAAATAATCTTAAAAAATAAAAATCAGGAGGGACAGCAAGCCTAACAGGTCCCACAAGAAATGTTTGCAGGCACACTGATGTCTCCAACAGGCAACACATTGGAGACACCCGTGTTAAGAGGGAACGGACAGAATTACCACACAAGGCCTTCTGATCGCATTGCTGCGTAGAAGCCCTCCATCTGGAAGCCCTCTCTGTTCCTCATCAGCCAAGAAGACCATATTCGGTTTCTGGGGATTTTTGTTTTCACGGCTTATTTCCTCTCTCTTCCCTGCTGCCACCCTGCTTGCCTGAGTTCAAGTTAGCCATAAAGCTTCTGTTCTCCTACACAAGAATCTGTTTTCACATTTCAGCAAGAACAAGGAGTACCACCGCTCTCTTCTATCAAGAAGCACGATCATCTTGGGCTTTGTACGCAAGGAAACACTCCTTTAAGGCTAAGTTCCAGCAGTACTGCTGAAAACACCTTTTTTGGCACAAATGCTATACATCCCACATAAGGAATCAGTTAGTTGAAGGTAACTGTGGATGGGAAGGCCAAGCTAGGTGTGAAGTTAGATACATCTTTGCATTTAGCATGCAGATTTTGTTTTTAAAGTGCGAATAGAAGCTGCAAGAATGAAAGGGACTGCTGATGATCGTGATTGTAACAAACCTGGAGAGGAAAGGGCATTGCCGTTTGGGGCTGTTCGGGGGTGAGAGGGGCTGGGCCAGGCTGGGGATTCTTGTCCCTTTTTTTTTTTTTGGCTGCGACTGTGTTCTTATTTGGTTTTAATTTGGGATGGTTTTACATGGGGAGCAGGTGGGCACTACCATTGGGTGGTGATGAGCAGGGGAAGGTATGGCGTTGGGGGTCTAACAGGCCTACACAGGAGAAGGAGGGACCGATGTTTGAAGGAGGGACCCTCTTCTGGTTATTCCCCCAACCAGATAGTTCCTGGCAGCAATATCAGCTGAGCTCAAGGCGTGACGGTGTTGCTGTTAAATGCCAGGTCGGTCCACAATAAAACATCTCTCATACATGATTTGGTCAAAGATGAGGGGGCTGACCTGGCATGTATTACCAAGACCTGGGCGGGAGAAGGGGGAGAGGTCTCCTTCATGCAATTATGCCCACCCAGGTGTCTGGTGCAATGTCGGCCACGCCCAGAGGGGAGGGGAGAGGGGTCTTTTTGGTTTACCGAGACTCCATTTCCCTTGCGAGGCTTCCTGTCCCTTCAAGACCAGGTCTGGAGTGTTTGTGCCTGGTGTTGGGTGATCGAGACAGATTGGATTCTGCTGGTGTACCGAGCACCCTCCTGCCCAGCAGACTCCCTGCCTGAGCTGACAGAGATCGTCTCGGACCTGGTGTTGAGGACTCCCAGGATGTTGATCCTGGGGGACTTCAACCTCCATGCCAAGGCAGTTCTGCCCGGGGCGGCTCAGGACTTCATGGCCTCCATGGCAGCCATCAGGCTGTCTCAACATATCACTGGCCCAACCCAAGAAAGAGGTCACACACTTGACATGGTTTTCTCAACAGAGCAGGAAGAGGGTGGCCTGGAAGTGAGAAATCTGATCCTAACTCCTTTGTCATGGTCAGACCACTTCCTTGTGAGGTTTGAGCTTGGGCTGATCTCTCCATCCTGAAGGGTGCAGGCCCTATTAAGATGGTCCGCCCCCGGAGCCAGATGGATCCAGATGGATTCCTGAGGGCTCTGTGGGATTTTCCGGAGGATAAAGCTGGTGCTCCTGTTGATGTCCTGGTCAATTCATGGAATATGGAGATGACCAGGGCAATCGACATGATTGCTCCTAAGCATCCTCTTCCGCCTAGCAGAGCCTGCTCAGCACCGTGGTATATGGCTGAGTTGCGGGCGATGGAGCAGGCTGGGAGATGACTAGAGTGCAGGTGGAGGATATCTCAGGACGAATCTGACCGAACACACTTACATGCTCATTATCAAGCCTATGCTGTGGCGGTGAGGGCAGTGAAGAGGCAGTTCTTCTCCGCTTCCATTGCTTCCTCACAGTGCCATCCAGCGGAGCTTTTCCAAGTAGTGTGAGGCCTGACACACACTGGCCAGGAAAATAGTTGCACCTTCAGCAGTCCACTGCGACAACTTTGCCCAGCACTTTAAGGAAAAAATCGCTCAGATTCTCCATGATCTGGACTCCACAGTTGATATGGTTCCAGTACGGGAAGTGTCCAGAGTGCCGTCTGGTCCATCATTATTGGATGAGTTTCAGTTATTGTGGCCTGATGATGTGAACAAGGTGCTTGGAATGGTATGTCCTACCACCTGTCTTCTTGACCCTTGCCCCTCTTGGCTACTTAATGAAGCCAGTCACGGGATTGGTCCCAGTCCCCTTGAAGGAGGCGGTGATCTGCCTTATCCTGAAGAAGGCGTCTCTGGACCCAGAGGTGGCCGCCAACTTTAGACTGGTGGTCAACATTCCGTTTTTGGACAAGGTGTTAGAGCAGGTGGTGGCAGGACAACTCCACACACTCTTGGATGAAATGGATTATCTGGACCCATTTCAGTCCGGCTTCAGACCTGGCTATGGTACTGAATCTGCCTTGGTCGCCCTGTATGATGACCTGTGCAGGGAGAGGGACGGGGGAGTGCGTCCCTGTTGGTTCTCCTGGACCTCTCGGCGGCTTTCGATACCATCGACCATGGTATCCTTCTGGATAGGCTGGCAAGGAGTGCTTTCCTACAGCTTCGGCTGGTCCATCAGCTGCATCCTTACCTGGACGAGCACTGCCTAGCAACAGTGATACATGCTCTGGTAACCTCCCGGTTGGATTACTGTAATGCACTCTACATGGGGCTGCCCTTGAGAACAGTCTGGATAGTTCAACTGGTACAGAATAGAGCAGCCCAGCTGCTGATGGGGACCAGTCATTATTCTCACATAACGCCAGTACTCTACCAGCTCCGCTGGCTTCCAGTTGATGTCCAGACCCAATTCAAGGTGCTGGTTTTGACCTATAAAGCCCTAAATGGCTTGGGACCAGGATACCTGAAGGAATGTCTCCTTCCTTATACACCCTCACGCCCCCTAAGATCTGTAGGAGAGGCCCTGCTCCGGGAACCCTCCCTGAAGGAGATAAAAAGGACATCTACTCGGAGTAGGGCCTTCTCTATGGTGGTGCCCAGATTGTGGAATGCACTCCCTGGAAAGGTTCGCCTGGCACCGAGCCTATATTCTTTTTGGTGCCAGGTCAAAACCTTTTTATTCAATCATTATTTCAAAAATTAGTATTTTAATGGTTTTACCAGTCGCTTTTGATTCAATTTATTTATATTGGTTATGTATTGGTATTGATTGTTTTATTGTATTTTGATTTTAATAATGTAAGCCATCCTGAGATGGCATACATATAGGATGGCATATAAAAGTTAGAAGGAAGGAAGGAAGGAAGGAAGGAAGGAAGGAAGGAAGGAAGGGATCCCTTCCTTCCCCTGCTGTAGTCCAGAGGTCAATTCCTCTTCTGTACGGCTCCTGCAGTTCTGTAAAATACCATTAAGCACTGGGTGGAGATAAGGGGTAGTCCCTCACTACCCATGAAGGACCGCCAGCCCCTCGGCCTGGGCATCATTCAGTTCTGTTGTGCTTAGCTCTAATTGTGCCATGAAGAGTCTAGTGCCTGGATTTGCGTTTTTCCTCCTCCCTCCAAATCCTTTGTCTTTTTGAGTTGAGCTTTTGGATTGTAAGCCTGCAGGCAGGAAATAACTAGTGTTGTTTTTTTTTTAATCTATCTTCGTAAGCTGCTCTGGGAGCCTTTTTGGGATGCAAATGCATTCAATAATAATGTTTATTTTATAAACCTGTATTAGGGCACAATCCAATGAGGCTGCTTAGAAGCAGCTAAACTCAGAGAATTACTGTCATCCTAGGGAGGGTGGCGTGAAGGCTACGATCGCCTCCTCCCACCCCGCAACCCAGTGAGATGGCTGATTTAGGCACTGTCTAGCTAAGGCACTTAGGCTGAGGAGGGAAAGAGCCAAGATTCAGCCAGGATACGTTGTATGCGGGCGACCTTGGTCTCTTCCCCTCCTCATTCCCCTGAACAGATTGTCTGCCTCCAAATTTCCTCATAAGAGGTGTTTATTGTGTGCTTTTGCTCCATCTCTCGCAGAAGTTTGTGGATCTTTTATATGACAGAGTAAACTTCCAGGACTTTCCTAACCATTTCCCCCACTTTTTCAGAGTAATATTATCTGGGATGGTGCTATGATTTGGTATGAAAAACCTCGCTGATTTTTCACAAGCCCGCTCTACACCACAGTGCAACTTTGGAGTTATATAATGGAAAATATAGGAAACATCTAGGAAAGGCAAAGAAGGAAAACCTTTGGGGGAAAACGCCCCTGGGTAACTGAAACAGCCAGCAATATTGACACAGAAGTTCAGGAGAGGCCAGAATATGGTGTCATAATAACAGAACTCTTCAGCCAGTATCAGATTATCAAAAGAGAGGGGAAGCTGGAAGACTTTTCTGCAGCCTGGACACCAAAACAAAGAAGGGCTCTTAAATATCGTGTGTGGGGGGGGGATCCTGTTAGACCAGTATGACAATGGAACCAATTACCTAGGAAGGATGTGGGCTCTCCCACACTGGAGGCATTCAGGATGCAACTGGACAGCCATCTGAGAGGGATGGTTTAATTCCGTGTCCTGAACTAAGAGGGGGTTGGACCCAATGGCTCGCTCACCCCTTCCAACTCTGCTGTCCTACCATTCTGTGATTCTATGTGCTCCTTCCAGTGAAGGTAAGATGAGCAAAAGGTTCCCTCTCGCTGATCTAAATGGATGGCAGAGTCATATAAGAGGACAGGGTCCTTTAACTATTGATCCGGTTCAGCTTCATTCTGTTTCTCCCAGGGTGAAGCCCATAAGCTTGGCCTAAAGGCAACAGCCCTGTCCTGCTCCACAGCCACAAGTCAAATGGCTCCAGGCTCAGGGCTGACTTCCGTACCAGCCCACCCTTGTTGGTTCAACTTTGCATATGTAGCTTTTTAAAAAATCCCAAACTTGCCTTTGCGTTCTTTTTGAAACACTGATGTACGATTTGCATGCATGATTTATCCCTGTCATATAAGGCAAACACTTTGCGCACACAAAGCCGGTCTGAATCACTCTCTCACACACCCCGTTTGGTGAATGGGCATAGATCAAATGATGAGCGACCTTCCCAGGCTGAAGTTATGTTCACTGCCTGCTTGAAACCCACCCTTTCTCCACAAAGCCCCCTTGGTAGAAATTCAATCTATGAATCAAGGGTGCAGGTCGGATTTAGTATTGTGTTTCTGGCGGCTCCGTTTCGAAAAGAACATCATAGAGCTGGAACTAAAAGTGGCAGGGGGTTGGAGTTTCTTCCCGATGAGGCAAGAGGAAGATCAGGGCCATTTTGCTAGGCAGGCTAAAAGGATCAGATCACACACACACACACACACACACACTTCCTTGATCCTGATTCCTTGTTCCGTAGGTGTTGCCACTTTTTAGATTGCAAATCTGTGGGCAGCGTCTGCCTTGTTGAACTGATTACATGTAAGCCGTGCTGGGAGGCTTTTGCAGAGCAGCGTAAAAGTATTTCAAATACATAAAGATCATTAATGTAACGCTTCCAGAAAAGTCAGTGTTGCCAGGTTTTTGAGTGACATCGAACTGTTTGTTTTAGTTGTTGAATGAGTAGTCAAGCAGCAAGCGCATGCACCCCAAGGCGTTGCCTCAAATCTGGCCCTGTTCTATAGCAGAACCTAGAACCTGGAGATGCCATCAAGCCTCAGTGCCTCAGCCACTGATGGGACCCTCTCTGAATTTGCCCGCTTCTCCTTTGAGCCCATCCAAGCAAATAGCAGCCATGAACGCATCTTGTGTTAGTGAGTTCCATAAATTCATTCTGCCCTGTTAAGAAGTCTATAGAAGTTACTGATCTGCATTTTTGAACTAGCTTCCTCCTCCATGGAATCATGTGCTGCTGGCCTCTTAGGAGTCTAGTAAAAACTAATTTCCTTCTACAGCTTGGACTGGCAGAGGGAAGGAGTCATACAAAGCCTTCCCTCGCAGGGCCGCACAGAAACCAAACTAAACCAACTGCTGGACGAAGCCCAGAGCAATTTGCCCGTCCCCTGCCGTTCCACTCAGTGCATGGAATGGCTCGTTACCCATGGCAATCAGGTGAGTTGTTGCACACAAGCTTGCATTAATTGAGCACTGGGTGAAGGAATGTTTTCTTTTGTCTGTCTTAAATCAACTGCCAATCCATTTCCCTGGATAACCCTGTTTCAGCAGCAGGAGAATTCTCATACGTGCAGCAGCAAATATCATGCTATCAATCTGTATCATACACCCCCCACTCCTACAAATTATTTTTCCTAGAAAACCCCCAATGTTTTACCCTTGCCTCATAGGGAACATACTCCAACCCCCTGCCAATTTTAGTTCCAGCTCTACAATGTTCTTTTCGAAACGGAGCCACCAGAAACACAATACTAATTCCGACCTGCACCCTTGATTCATAGATTGAATTTATACCAAGGGGGCTTTGTGGAGAAAGGGTGGGTTTCAAGGAGGCAGTGAATATAACTTCAGCCTAGGAAGGTCGCTACTCCGTCAAACTAAACCTGCAAAGATCCTCTTTGCATAGGCTGATTTGCTACAGGGGATACGGTGTCAGAGCCTGACCCCGATTCCACCCAACTGTATGGAAGCCCCTGGAGAGACAACTCCCAGCCTTTACTACGGCTTCACAAAATTGCTCCGTGCAATGAGCGTCTCCATCTCTGCTGAGCCCTACAGCCTTCCTTACATAGCTGCTCCCTGGCTCCCTGGCAGAGCATGAGGAGAGCCTGCAGGGCAATGACACACTGCAGTGTGGCCAGAACATGTGGTATTGCTGACTTTACCAAGGTAACAGGCCTGTGAAGGGCCTGCGGCGGTGGTAGGGAGTGTGTCTGTGGGTGCACTATGGGGTGATGATGGGAGAATTCCACTGAATCTCCTGCTATGAGAAGACGATGTGATCTATCTCGGCGCACAGTGATCTATCTAGGTTGCCAGTTTCCTAGCAGCTTGAATAGGGAAGCTGGTTTTCTCCTGTGGCCACCCAAAGCACGGCTCTGCAGATATTTAATCTATCCGCCGGTGCAGCATCTTAGCACCCATGAGGAGCTGCTGATGTCTATATTTATTGAATTTATTTGAGTCTCTGGCTCAGCCCAGGTCTGTGTTTTGAACTGCCTGTCAGATGAAAGTTTAACAATAAGTTTTAAAAATATCTACTTTTTAGTAGATACATGTACCTACTTTAGTAGAAGCCACATATTCAGTTAAAACATGACATGACTCTGATTGAGCATTTCAGCGCAATGTTGGCATAGTCTTTGAAGACAGCTTCACAGATAGGACAAAAAGCTTACTTCAAAATTAAGTCCTATTTGTATTAGCCAATTGAACAACTAAGTAATTGGTTAACAGGGCAATCATATGTCAGCAGCTACGCCCTACATGTTCAAAGTTAAATGGGCAAAGGATTGCAGCCTATGATGTTGCATATGAGAAAACATTACTTAGAATTATTAAGTTATTAAGTAACAATATTAATTATTAAGTAACAATTATTAACAATTTGATTTATTGTTAGCCGCCCCGAGGCTTGCTGCAGGGGGCGGCATATAAATCTGTTAAATAAATAAATAAATAAATAAATGTCTTTTATTACAGAATTATAGGATGATAGAGCTGGAAGGGGCCAGTAAGGCCATCAGGTCCAACTCCTGCTTAATGCAAGATTCCAAATTAAAGCATCCTTGCCAGAAGGTACATCTTGAATGCCTTAAATGTGGGAAAGCCCGCAACCTCCTTAATGAATTGGTTCCATTTCCTTACTGCTCTAACAGTCAGAAAGCTTTTCCTGATGTTCAGCCAGAACCTGGTTTCCTGTAACTTGAGCCCATTATTCTGTGTCCTGTACTCTGGGATTATGGAAAAGAGATCCTTGCCCTCTTCTGTGTGACCACCTTTCAAGTAACCTTTCAAGAGAGTCCCAGTTGGGACTATTGGATACAGTTTTATAAAACAATAAATTGAAAAGTGCTATCATCTCTCTTCTCAGTCTACTCTTCTCAAGGCTAAACATCCCTAGTACTTTCACTGTCTCTTCACAGGGCTCTGTTTCCAGTGCCCGGATCATCTGTGTTGCCCTCCTCCAAACCGTTTCCAGTTTGTCTGCTGCTTTCTTAAAAGCATTTTGTCTGCATCTTACATCTAATGGTTGTTATGACTTAGAAGTGATAATTTCTCCGATGGCAGCTTCATCCTATTGGCTCTTCACTAAAGAAGTACATAGACAAAATGTCTGAATTTGTGATCACGTACAGAGGAAAGTGCCTCGTACCACCAGTCGATCTGTCTCAGTCTTGTCTCTGGTGGCAGCAGCTTTGCAGAGTTTCAGGTGTCTTACGTAGCGCTGTCTGAAGATGCTGAGATTGGAACCTCTGTAAGCAAAGTTTGTGCTTTGCTACTGAGCTACAGCCCTTCCTATGGCTCCTCTCATACACAGCAGGGTGGTTATTGTAACAACATGTTATTCGCTTGGTAAAAACGGATCTGTCTCACAGGACTTCTGAAGAGAAAGAGAAGCATACTTACTGTGTCACTCCCAAGAAGAGTTATCACAGAAGATGCATTCCCCTGTCTCCCACAGAAGAGAATGCATCTTCCAGTCTTCAGAGTGCTCAAAAGATCAGCTATATACAGGAGTGCCTACTAGGACGCGTCAGCGGAGTCAGACACTCTATTGCAGCCTTCCCCAACTAGTGTCCTTCAAAAGTGTTGGCTCACAACTCCCATCATCCTCAACCAGCAGTGAGAGTTGAACTCCAACACATCCTGAGAGCACCAGTTCAGGGAAGGCCGTTCTCCTGCCAAATCGGTGTAAACTGTTCTGCTCCAAATAAAAAAATATCCTAGTACTACAAGTCAAAACAAGCTGAGTCGTGTCACTTGGATAAATGTGCCAGCAAAGTGAACCCTGTTCTGTTTTGGGGTGTGCGGTGTGAAGGGACCAAGTGCAGTGCTTCAGAGTCCAGTGTGATATGCAGTTTTCTGGGAGATTGTGAGGATGAAAATTGAGGTGTGCTGGAGCAGGAGAGCCACTCAAAGTGACATGTCTCTCAGCCCACATCTGTTCTTCATGGCATAAGCGGGAGCATAGATGGTCCTTTGTCTAGGACCTCTCTGATCCCATCCATATTTTCCTCGACTATCCTGCCCCGCTTCGGTTTGATTTCTTTAGAAGAAATTTCCCTTTATTTTGAAACTCTCCCCGCATCAACCACTCTACACAGGATTCTGAACAAATGAACTAATTCGTCCCCCCAACACCTCCCGCCATGGCTTGCATTTTGTTCTCTGCAGTGTGATGACAGCCGTGCATATTTCTAAACCCCTGAGCTAGACTGTGTAGGGGGGTTTGGAGCTCATGTTTATAACAGTCTGTTCAGTGCCTGTGAGGATAAAAGTCTGTGCATATGTGAGAAAGAGATGGGGATCGTTTTGCATATCTATGAATGATCCTAGCTATTTTATGCATGCATGCGTGTATATGTGTGTATGCGGGGGGGTGAAATTTGTATTGCATCATCCTTTGTGGCTCTGCAGGTATTCCTAGGATCATGCAATACAAATATTTATCTCAGTACTATTATATGCAGGGTTCTGTCCAATTGCAGGGATTGCTTTCCATTTTTGATACCGACTGTCCGTCTCTTCCAGTATATGATCTTTGTGTAAATTCCTCCTGTGTGGCCATGTGCTCTGTGTGTGTCTGTGGAAACGTCTGTGCAGTTCATTGTGTGCCTTTTCCTTCATGGAGCAGGTGCCTATCTTTTCCTCTCCATCTGCTTCAAAGTCAGAATTATTCAAATGAGAAATTAAGGCAGGGAGAAAAAGAAAAGCCCTCTCTTACTCTTTCTTACTCTTATACAAGAGATGGAATCATACAGAGGATGAAGTTACGGTGGGGGAGGCAGGGAGGACTATTTATCTCGGGCCTGTAAAAAGCTACTCCGCTGGTCACCTGTGGCAAATGAGGACTGCCTTGGTGTGCCCAAGCCATTGCACTGAGACTGAATTTAAAAATGCAGGTAGGGCAATTTCGAGATATACTGTATATGCAGACAGCCTGATTAATTTTGTGGCCATATTTGGAAAGGCGATTTAACCCTCACTTCCAGACTGAAAGAGCAACGTTAGCTAAACATCAAGCAGCGAGGCTGGTGTGGTAAGAAATGGGGAAGATTCACTGACCTAAATGAAATGGGGAGAGGTGCCCAGGATCATATTTCTGTGCTCTGTGTTAATTAATCCAGAGTAACTACAGCTGGCCGCACACCCTAGATCTTTAATGCAAATTAGCTTTAATGCGAAGCAGCAAGGTGCAAATGCACTTCCTATCCTTCTACTCTCAATGCGGCCAAAGACTTCAGCCAGCAGCCAGTCTATGCACATGGAAGTGCACATACATGGATGCATTAGGCTTGGCCTGGTTCACACATATGGACTGTGTTGTGATGCCCTTAAAAACCATAGTGGTAAGAGGGATTGTGGCAGTGTGGCAAAACCTACTGAAAACATGAAGGGAGCTGATTCACCCACAACACGTATGGCTTACAGGAATCTCTGTGCACTACAAACAGAGGCCTTACCCTTGTTTGCATGTGTGAATTAATCTGCAATCTTATACTCATTTAAGGGAGCTTACTTCTGAGTAAATATACATGGTCTAGTTGTGCTGCTCAACATGCAGAAAATCTTCTGTCAGTACAATGTCTCCTGAGAGACACTTTGTACACAAGCACTAGTGCAGCAAGTTACTAAAACACAGTCATAATAGAATATTGATTAAGATTGTTAAATTAGACAGGATGCTTTGGTGCCAGTTCATAAGCATCTGCTATCAATATCATCAGCATGAATCAGATACTGCTCCAACAATACCTTTAACATATAAATACAGATTGACTGACTACACTACGGTATTCAATAAATTTTCAAGACTGAATTATTTTAATCAAATCATCTGCCTTTTAACCAATTAATAACCATGATGCATTAATGTGAATACATTAGTGTATCATTAAATGTCATTATATTGCACTTTTTTGGCACTTGAAGTAAGCAGAAGATAATTTGTTATGCAGCAAAGGCTACCATTCCTTGTTAGAATAAACAGTTTTCTTTAGTGCTTTCTTTTACATACCCTATTACAGTAAAGTGCCAGAACCAATGTAGCCTCAAAAACTAACAACACACAAATGTGCCTTTAACTTGCAGTTACAGTAAGTGAAACTGGCTTTTTATTAATCAGCTAAAACTTTAGCTGATTAATCTACTGATTAAACCATTTCAAACTTGCAGTCCTACTCCTCAACACTTTTTTTTTGCAGTATCTACCAAAAATACATATTTTTAAAGGTTCTACAAATTATTTTCAGCATGACCCTAGAAGGGAAGCCATTTATTGATGGAGTACAACCATTTACCCAGAAACCTTTGCTTTCATCATGACTGCCACTGCTTAGATATTGCCAGAAGAAATATACAATGACTCACAAATTTGCCCCCAAGATTGATGTCACAGAGTATTGGCTAAAAATGGGAACTGCTTGGAAAGAACTGACCTGTAACCTGGTTCCTCATATATGCTAAGCATGCTGTTACCTGGAGTAGTTGCTATAGTACCAGACGAGCATTGAAGATGCTGTCTATCAGCACCCTACTCATAATGTTGTGTACAATGTGGCCATATGACCCATGATGGCTGCCATGGATGAAAAGGATGCTTTCACAGCTATCAATAACCTTGAATATTGTCTCATCGTCATCACAGCTAATACTGGAAAGTATCATCCAAAAAATGTGACCAGTTATTCACAAGACACTGACATGATCTGTTCAATGCTCACATCCATGTTTCTATGCCTCACTCCAGCCCATGAGCCCCAACAATCTGGATCTAAGACCCAGTAGCTTGCAGGATCGCACAAGACCCTTGTCTATACTTCCTCCCTCCCTCCCTCCCAAAGAGTCCACCAATCCCTTTCAAGCCTAAAGGAAACATATGTGAAGCATCTCTGTAAAGAGATTATGTAGGCCCTCACATCCTTCAGGACCAGACAAAGGCGGCCCCTCAAGTTCAGGTCCCTAATGAACCTTTTTGCCCACCCCCTTTTCTCCCCTTCTCCCCCCATCATTGGTCCTCATTCATCTGACAGGATCCAGGCAGCCTTTGCTGTTTCCATGGCAATGTTGCCTTGGAAACTGCGGAGTCCATCCCCTCCTCCCCCTTGTCACCATCCTTCCTTCACAACCACAGCCTCCCCTAGGGCAATACCAACAGGGGAATGTTGGGTGGGGTGTAGGAGGAGAACCTGGTTTCTCCACCTTCTTTAAAAGTCTGCGAGGTGCACATGCACGATTAAAAGGCACGGATAAACTCTGCGTGTCAGTCTTCCTGCACACACTTCATATCTTTCTTCCATGCTTGGTCTTTGTTCTCTCTCTGCTCTCCCTCTCTTGCTCTCAATCTATTTCTTTCCTTTTAAAATCCTACAGATACCTTATCATATCATCGTCTTTCCCTGCATGTCTTATTAGGCTGTCTCTTGGCCCCCGCCCTCCTGCCCACTGTCTCCATCCACCCTCCCATCCACCTTTCTAGCACAGACTACCTGGGGTGCCCTCAGGCATCTGCTGCTACAGTGCCTTCTGACTGGGAGATGTTGTCAGCCGCCACCTGAGAGTGGGCACGGCCCATGTGCATTGTCTGTAACAGCTTCCCTGGAATCTGGAGGGGAGGCTGCCGTTTCTGTGAGCTTCAACTCCTGTGTTCACACACACAGTTGCTCCTGCATGCACACCCATTAGTACATAGGCATACGCTCCTGGGCATGCACAGAGCACATCCTCCTACAGCCATGCCTCTATGAAGCACTTTGTACATACAAAAGACGTCTCTGCAAACTTCTTTCTTGTGCATTGTAGGCTCACACATGCATGTACACCCCTGTGCAATTCACATGTACATATATTAACTGATGTTGCTCAGTCTCTCTCTCTCTCTCTCTCTCTCTCTCTCTCTCTCTCACACACACACACACACACACACACACTCTCTCTCTCTCTCTCTTGAGTATCCATGCCTGATGCACGCATATCCATACTGAGTTTCCTGCATACATAACACTAATCCTTTTCGAACACAGACACTTAGGGTGGCTGGAGCACGCAGGCACACGAAGACACAGCCTTAAACTGGATCCTTTGTGTTCATCACAGATGCACACCCCACACCTGTTTTCTGCTGGATCTGTCAAAACTGGGCAGATGTGCAGTGCGGCAGCCCCAGGGGGAAGACGGGGAGAAGAGGAGTGCTGTGGTTAATTTGCGCTGGCTTTGCCAGCCAGTGAAATATCAGAACAGTCAGTTTATATCATCTTCATTCAGTGTGTGCGTATGTGAGTGCGTGTGTGAGAGATTAAGACGGGGGAGGAAGAAGCAAGTAATCCTCATGTGTAAATATGATAGGAACTGATCCTTGAAAAGCTCCTTATACATAATCGCAACCAAATCAATGCATCGAACAAGGGGAGAAACACTTAGGCACAAAAGGACACACTCACAAGCTGCCACATACATGAATTAGCAAGAAACAAAATGCACAACCTGTGATGCAATATGCAGATACACACAAAGGCACTGTGAATGTTCAGAGCTGCAGCAGTCTCTCTCTCTCACACACACACACACACAGACAGGCACACCTTACAAAAGCACACGGTGCTGAGCATCAAGCAGCAACAAAAGCCTGTCTCATATACATGCAGGCATGCAAATGGCATACCTAGATCAAAGAAGACCCGCATCAGAAGTCAACAAACCCACACTACACACACATAACTAAAATGAGTTGCACAACGACTGTCTCATCTCACACACTTTCGTCACCATGAGCCACTTTTCTACCAAACAACCCCAAGAGCAACGTTAGCATCTCCTCTGAATTCCAACACAACCCATTCCAGGTGATACGGAAACCAAGGTGCACTTGCCCCATAATGCGATCGATCTTTTGCAGCACGGAGTGTTTAACCCTTACTCCACCCCAAACTATCTGTCAATTTTTAACAACAGATCTGTTTTGACTTCAGAGATGTACAAACCCCAAATGCAGTAAAACCTGAGGCAAAAATGTGCATTTTCTAAAGACACAAACACACACTCACAGAACATTCTCCTAAGTCTCTGGGGAAAGTGAGCACTCTTCTTAACTTAGCTATACTCACACATACACAGCCAAATCCTATAAGGTATCTTTTCCCATCCACCCCATCCCACCAGTACCTTCCACTTTCTACTTTCAGGAGCCTCTTTAGCTTGATGTGGCACACCCAACCTAGGCTACCAAATATACTGTCTGCCTCATGGCAGGGCTTACCTTGATCTGTTTTTAAAAAATCCCATACAAAATATTTCCCCTGTTGGAGCAGAGGCTTTTTTTTTTTTGCTTCAACCCATCTATGACAAAATCTACTGTTTTCTTTTAAAAAGGGAGCACCTGAAATTCCAGATGTTCCTTCCTACCTTCAGTAAAGAAATATTTGATTTTCCTTAATAGAAAAAGAAATCCCTCCTCAAAAGTGGGTACTTTCTATCAAAAAATGGAACTCCACTCTGGGAAAAGCAAGGCAAGGGATGAATTAGACATGATGCTTGAGGAATTCCATTGGCTGGTTGGCAGGCAGTGGGGTGATCTGATTGGTGGAGGAAAGGCACTCGATGGATAACTACAGTCCCTCACCCAAACCTGTGCCCCTCCCTGCAAACTGCTTTCAAGTCCCAAAGGAGTGAAGAGGATGAGTGGGAACAGCTTTCATTAACAAAAAGAGCGAGCATCCAGCGCCAAGATGGGGCAAAGAGAGTGGGATGCAGGAGCATGGGATTGGACAGTGAAGGCTGTCAGTCAAAGAGGATCATTCACCCATCTTTCTTCCCTCCTCCCCCCTTTCTGCTTTGGAAAAAGAAGGGAAAGAGCAGAGTTTGTGCACTGCCTCCTACTGCTGCCCCATTCCAAACTAGATTCTGGGACATCCTGCCCGAGGAACCCAGCAGACTTTGCTTGGCATGCCCCACCGCCCTGGCCTTCCTGAAGTAATCCAGAATTCCTGCCTTTTAGGGCTCATTCAGACCACTCCGGTATGGGGACACACAAGGAAACCATGTTCGGATTACCAGGAGAGAAAGAGAGTGGGCTACTGCCTTACTGTTTTGATGGCACCTTTAGCTATTATCTTTAGAAGGCTACAAGGAAGGCACAATTTGGCCCAAAAGATGAGGCAGGAGCAAGGAATGATTCAGAATTTAGGTCTGTATGTTTCACAGAAGTCCTGCCACCTGTGTTTCGGTCAATATGCTTTGAAGATACAAAAGACAGAGGCAGCACCATGCTAAAGCTGAACATGGAGTCTAGTTTGTACTTGGAAAAGAGACCACCTCACAACCACACACAGTCACCCTGAGTTCCACAAAGAAAGGAAGGGGGGAGAGAAATGTAATTAAAAAATAAGAACAAATAATTTGAGCACTGCAAGACAGATTTTGAACCAGCCCATGCTGGTTGCCATGGGTCGCCTGTTACAGTGACGAGGCATCCAAGTTGTCTATTTTAAGATATCCTCTATTGGAAGGGCTGTCCTACCCAGCTCCAGTTTAAACATAGTGCACCATAAGAACACCAAGTTGCCCACCAAAGGTTAGCGCCCCAACGGCGGACCGAACACCCAAAGCGATTGGGCTCTGGCTTCCATGCTTGGGTGAGAGGCAATGCAGTTCTATCCAAATTATAAGAACTTCTAACTTTGCAGCTATATTCATAGTAGCATATGCAAAGGATAGCAAATTCATATTCTCTTGGTCTCCTGTTTTGGAGCCCCACAAGCGGCTATCCTATGCTTGGTGCACATTTTACTGCCACTTTAACACCAGGAAAAGACCTTTAAAATCCCACCTCCCCAGACTTTTTGATCTAACCTGTTTATTTCCTCTGTTGGTTCCTTTTATGCTGCTTTGTTTCGCTTCTGTTCTTTTTATTATTTTATTTCTGTTTACTGCTTTTATGAAGCTCTCTTAAATTCCATCACTTTAAAATTTGTGTTTTAATTTGGTTTAGTTACAATTTTAATTATTTGAAGCCCAATTCTCCCCAAAAATCCCCAAAAGAATCAAAGGCCATTTAGAAAAGGTTGATTTTTGAGAAGAGATTTGAACGATGACAGAATTTGATGCAGAGAGACATGTTTTATAAAAGGTTTTTTGGCATGGGAGTAGCAAGGGAGATGGGGGAGACCCATTTAAGTGGGAAAGACACCTTTGGTCACAGGTACAGAGGCACTAGAGGGAGGGAATATAAGAAAGTGGGGTTAGAAGTTATCCGGCTGGTTCACAAAAAAGCTGCATCCTATCATGGTCTCTTGCAGGGTGATTGGATGGTTGTATAACTTTAAAACAACCCCTACAAATCAGGTCTCGACATTACAATTTATAGCGACCCCTCCATAGGGAATGAATATTCAAAATGGCCCCACAGTCCATCATGGCTTAAATAAGCTACACTGGGTTGTGGCGTTACCCCTGAATAACCCACAGTGGGCTGTGGTGATTGTGTGAACCCACTCAGGATTAGGTATGACCATAAACAGCTTTTAAGGCAGGGGTGCTGAACTGCTTCCAGCCTGCAGACCAAGATCAATTTCAGAGAATCTCTCTGGGGCTGCATCCCAGTTGGGTTGGTCCAAACACCAGCCTAGAGTAGCTCGAAGCCCTCATGGCCTGTAAGGAAACCCCAAGAATGCCATTTCAACATTTTTGAAGGGGGAAAGCTGCACCAAAGCCAGGAAACCACCAAATGATCAGTGGCTAGCAAGCAGGGGCATGGCCAACCAGGGAAGGCCACATTTGGTCCCAGACCTGGGGGTCTGCACAGCTGTTCTGAAGTAGCCCTGAGGAGCCTGTACTGGATATGACAGAGGATGGGAAGCCAGTCTGAACAGAAATGTCCTTCAGGTAGCACGGAATATGTGACAGAGATGTGAATATATACATTTTCTGAGGACACTCCCCACACATATTGGGCCTACTGCCTGACCTAAAAAAATGATTTCTCTGATCCAGGGCATTTCTAGAGGAGGCTTTCATTGAGCAATTGTCCTATCTCCATCACAGAATGTTTGCGGGGGCGGGTTAGACAATGATGCGTTCTACTTCTGACAATGCCATGTTTTCCCTTTGCTTCTTCTGTCCCTTTTCCTCAGCATAAATAATCCATCAAGGGCAAAATCCAAAATCCTATGGACTGTACCCTCGTTGCCTGGAAACCCCAAACCTGGAACTGAAGCTGGCAGAGTAGAAGGAACATGGAGATGGGCTCCTTCTCCCCTGATCTCCTTTGCTTTCACTCAATGTGGTTTCCAGTCCATCTCGCAAGGTGGCTTTGGGTGGGGAGAGGAGGTCCAAGATAAATCATATCCTGGCCTCCTTTACCATCCCCTGGCACAGCACCCTTTCCCCTCAGGATCAATGTCCCAGCCTTGGACAAGCAGGCAGTGCAGTTAACTCTGTGCCAGTGATGGGCAGGGTCAGACGGCACACCCAAGGACCACAGGACTCGTTTCTCCCAGAGAAAGACAATGCGGTCGCACAATGCCTTTGATCGGTCGTGCTGGGGCTCCCCCTTGTTGAAAGGCACCTGTGGCAGTGAGCTACATAGCCATTATGTGGTCATGCCTTCAGCAATCGCGGCGTCTGTTCAGACCACAAAACCCAAGGTTCTTCCTGCCTCTTCATGCTTTAGAACCACTGTGAGCTAGTACACTGCCTTACCTCTCCCTCTAGCCATCAGTGGAGTGGGCAGCATGGTCAGCTTTAGTATACCAATGGACAAGATCAGAATGAGGAAGTGCCCTTAAAAGTGACACACACACACACACACAAACTCACAAATTAATTTTGTGGGTATATTTCTGCCAATGCATCCAGAGTAGTTTACAGTTTAAGCGCACTTACTAGCCTTCCCTAATCTAGCAGCCTTCTAGATGTGCTGAACTATGACTCCCATCATCCCCAGCCAGCATGGCCAATGCAGTCTGCAGATGATGACAGTCGTGGTCCAACATACCTGGAGGGTATCTGGTTGGGGAAGGCTGGCCTATACAAAAGCAAAAAAGAACAGATGAGGAGGGAAGGATGAAAAACTATTGTGTAAACAATTCTACTTTTCTTTGTAAAAACCCAAAATAGTTTATACTAAAAATAGTAAGATACAATTAATAACAAGCATAATAAGAAAGGCAATGAAAATAACACATCAGTCTGCAGAGAAATATAATACCAGTCGAAAGAACAAAACAAACTTCATTATACAAAGCAATAGCAATCAAAAGAATAGCAATAGCAATCTGCCACAGCGATCAAAAGGAATTCAAAAGCTCCCACCAAATGGCTTCTATTTTAAAAGCTGTGATTTAACAAGGCTACCAAAAGAACGTAAAGATGGGGTTTGGCGGGCTGTCCTGCGGACGGCATTCCTTACTGTCAGCATTGCTGTTGTTATGTACCATCAAGTCATCTCTGATTTATGGCAACCCTATGTATGAGCGCTCTCCAAAATGTCTTGTCTTGACAGCCCTGCTCCTCTCTTATACATTCAAGGCTGTGGCCTCGTTTATGGAGTCAATCCACCTCATATTTGGTCTTCTTTTTCTTCTTCTCCCTTCGACATTCCGTAGCATGATTGTCAGTGTGCCACAGCAGAAAAGGCCCTGTCCTTGCTACTCATGCCCTGAACCACAGTGAGCCAGAAAACTGGGAAGGGGGCCTCAGACACTGAATCCAGAGTGCAGAGCAGGGTGGATGAACAAGGAAAGGCTTTCTGTAAGCACATTCCAGTACCTTCTTACATAATGTACAGAAATGTGAGAAAGTCCAGACAAAATGGCTGCTGCTCAAGGAGGGCAACAGCCGATAGCAGCCAATCCCTGTGATCCTTGTGAATTCACCTTTCCCTCTTCAGCAGCCATTCCACCTGGCAGGCAGCAATGTTTGTGGAAGGAGTACCTGTACATTGGAAGGGCAAGAGGGCAGCAGGGCAAAAGGGAGAGTAATTTCTTGGAACCCTGGAGCTAGAGTAGCTGCTTGAAAATTGCCAAAAAGGGGCAAAGGGGAATGCAAATTTAGCAATGATGCTTACAGTTTAAGTAGAAACACAGTACATCTTACCATTGTGAGGAAGACTGTGACCAGGTGATCTGTGTGACTTCCTCAGTCCACCGGCCAGGTGCTGCGGATGGGCAACTTCGAGGCCCTGTGCTTCCTTCCAGATCTTTTACTCCTCTTAGTCTTTCAGACAGAGAACACCTTCAAAACAGAGGACAGGCCTCTATAAAAGAGAGGGCCACCTGGAGCATATGATACTCCCCCCACCCCATGGGGTCCCAGTTGATGGAGGCTACTTTGTAGTTGACTTCTGTCAATGCTCAGAGACTCTTGGGCTCCTTGAGCCAAGAGATACTTGTTCCAGTCACAGAGATGGCTTGATCACTTAGAGAGAGAGAGAGCGAGAGAGCGCACATAGGCACAAGGAGCAGATGGGGATGGTGACACACCTTAGCTTGTACCCTAAGTTCAATCCTTATTCCTTTGACTTGGCCTCTGGCAATGCTCAGAGGCCAATGCTCAGGGGTTTCTTGGGCTGCTCCAATGGTGGTGGGTTATTTCAATTCAATTGATGGTTCACAGTCAGTTATGGATCTCCTAGTTACAGACCCTTCAACTTTATGATTGCTACACAATACCGTAAAAGACTGAGCACTGGGGGCACAGCCTCAGGTGCAACATGGAGCCAGTGATGGGGCATCTTCACCTGTTGACTTTCTGCCCATTGGGCCACTATTAAAAGCACAGGGAAAAGCTGGTGGCAGCCCTAATTACAAAGAGGGTAGGAAGCTACTGCATATGAATCTGGCAGCTTTCAGGACCATCCATGGAACAAAATTATACACACAAGACCTTCTCTCCCCGGTCCGTTTTATTCTCTGCTTTTAAAAAAGCCACCAAGGACTGCTCCGAGTTTTCCCTGTGATCATATAGATGCCATGCACATTTAGCACACAGATAATTACCTGGATTGGATTAGGACTTTAATAAACTGCCTGCCTGGTGCTACTGGTTAGAAATCTGATTCTGCTTGGTGGGGAGGGGGTGGCACAAGGCAGGCACGCCACTACAGTCAGTTGACGGAATTGTATTATGGAGTCTCACACTGAGCTGTAAAACCTGAAAGCATTATTATTAACTCTTGCCAAAGAAAAAAAATCCGTAGGGTTGTTAGTCATTGCTCTTGCTCAGGTAGATAGAACCCAAGCTGAGCCACAAGTCTGTGTGCAACAGGAAGGACCTAAAATGGATGGACAAATACCTCCCCAACTACCAAGAATGGCACAACCAGCCTCAAGACAAAGGGCCAAGGTGGGTGGAAAAGAAGGATGACTGGGGCACACCTGTGTAGGAGCACCTACCCACCTTCTCCCTGGTGTCAAAGCCAGGAGCACAATGGCCGAGGCAAGCAGCACCCGCGGCCGGGGGCCTACTTCAAGCTCGTACATATGCCTCATAGATACGATCGGCTTCCTGACCCTGAGTCAGAAACCTTGAATAAATACAACACCCTGGTGTTGTGCACATAATTCTAACACTGAAAGATGAACAAGTGCATCCTTAGAGTGACTCAAACCCGTTTTGCCCTGAAAGCAAAAATGACAAAACAGAGGCTGTCATTCTTTGGGCACATCATGAGAAGACAAGGCTCACTAGAGAAGACAATAATCCCGGGGAAAATCAAAGGCAGAAGAAGAAAAGGAAGACCAACTACGAGATGAATTGACTCCATAAAGGAAGCCTCAGCCTTGCGTTTGCAAGTGCTGAGCGGAGCTGCCAAGGACAGGACCTCTGGAGAGCACTCATTCACAAGTCAGAGATGACATGACAATATGTAACAACATCAGTACAGTTTGTTTGCTTGTTTGTTTGTTCGTTGTTCATTCTGTCTTTATTTCACGGCTGCATGAGTGGGGATAGATTTCTGGAGGGACACAGCCAAGGTGAGAAGGATTAAACCGCCTCTTTCTGTGTTCTGGTCCTAATCACAATTGAGACCCATTAAAGCAGGGTGTGAGGATCCTTTCTGTTCTGCCAAGGTCACACCCCCTCAGAGTAGTTTCTCAGGGCCTACCAGGCTGATGGAGGGCAAGGCAGCGCCAAAGCTACATCAAGTCAACCCATTTCTTTTTCTGGTGTCTTCCCCCCTCCCAAATGCTGAAATGTGGGGGATTTTGGCCGTACCCCATTTTGCCTTTGGCTGTGCTCTGCCCTAGAATCCCCCCATCCCCTCGAGCGTCTCTGAAATTTAATTCTGCGATCAGGCTGAAGGTCCAGTCCTTAAAACAGTGGCCTGTTCAGAATTTGGGATTGACCCATCAAAATGATAATGTTTCTCATAGGCCCTGGATGGCCAGTGGGTGTCTATTTATAGGAGCTGGTTGTTTAGAATATAGTTTCTTCATGTGAAGATCTTTCTGGAATGGGATAACCATCAGAATTTTGGGAAAGTGACCCATCCCAACCAATCCTACTATAGGGAAGGGACTGATTCGTGGATGGGTGAAGGAACTAAAGAACAGTTTGAGAGAGAGAACGCAGCAGGCATGAGCAGAGGGAACGAAGCATTTGTGGGACAGCGTTTTTCTCTCTGGAGGTCTGAAGTGAGCCTCTGGCTTTATAACCAGTAGGGATGTAGATGCCACTTGCCTCTGTTTATGCTCAGCTTGCGTATTTGTAAGTTAAGCAAGATGCATAAAGTCTCCAGGAGTCTGCTCTCGCAAAGGCCAAGGCCTAGCAGCTGCTCCTGCAATTTGCCACTCGTGGAAGTGGGGAACATAGTGTAGGACAGGCACCATTTCTGGTCACCCCCAGTCCTATTCTGGCAGGGTAGCTGAAAGGTGGCCAGCAAAGACAAGTCATTGGACAGCCTGGTACCAGCTTGGCACAGGGATATCGTCCATCTAGAGGGCAAAATCGCATCTGACACTCACAGATGTTGCCGACTTCTCACCTTGAGCTGTTACGGGATAGTTGGTTACCAGTGTGGATAAGGAGAGATCTATGTATATACAGAAACATCCCCCAAACCTGGCCCCCTCCAGATGAGTTGACTACAACACCCATCTTTCTTCAGCTGACTGGGGATGATTGGTGATGTAGTCTAGAGCATCTGGAAGGTGCCAGGGTGAGCGGGGGAGGGTGCTAACAGACTTCAACACACATGCTGTCCAGGGACTGGCTCCCCTTCCATCCTTCCTTCGTTCCTTCAAACCGCCCCCCTCCCTTCCCCTCCCCTCCCAAAGCAGTCTGGAGAGGTGCAGTTGCGATTGGCTGCTTGCACAGAGACCCGCCGACACTCCTGGGGGGCCTGAGTAACCTTTACAAATGTGCTGCGATTATCTCTCCCGGGTCGGCTGCTGCCCGCAGGGCCAGAGCAACATTTCAGGGGTGAGGGCTCAGCGGAGCTGATCTGCCGAGGTGCCAGGGCAGGCGGGATGGAGCCCAGCAGTGCCTGTCCTACTCCTCGGACCCTCTGGTGTGACTCACAGGAAGCACCCTGCGCCCCCTTCCAGCCTCCTGACCCACAACTTCCCCTTGCCCTCCCCTTTCCTCCCCTGCGCCTGTCCTGGACTGCAGCCACGCTCTTCGATAGGAAAGGCCCGGATCACATGGCATGCCACCCTTGCCGCATGTAAACAGCCGCCCCCACCTAAAGGCAGCCACATGGCAATCCCAGGAGAGGAATGCCTGCTTTGGCGAGTTCCGCATTTTATTCCATGCTCCCACCCCGAGTGCATCCGGCCTGGAGGAGGGGGCTGGGGACTCGCAAGTTCGCTCCATTAGCTGATGCTTCTCGGTGTGTAGAATATCATCCAGTTTCCATGGTGATGGGAGTGCCACGGTAACCAACAGGGCCCCTTTTCTAGTTTGCTACTTACCTCTCCCCATGCCATGCCTGCATGCCGAGTTACACAGGGCCAGGAGTGGGAAGTCTCCAGGCACTGGGTTGGGCATAGCTCTTTTGCCTCCACAGGGGGAATCTATTTCTCCCCCTTCTTTTCCCTTTCATCTCAAGAAATTTCAGCATGTGTCTTCAGATCCTATAGTGAGAAGTAAATTAGGCAGGTCTTAGCGGGAAGTTCCATTGAAAGGACAATTTTCTTGCCATGGCTGGCATGTGGGCGTTTGACACCTAGGTAACGCCTGCCCTGAATTTAGTGCCAGTTCTTTTCTCCGCTTCCTTCCTTTCTCCTCCTTCTCTTCCTCCTCTTCCTCCGATTAGCAACTCTCTGGAGTCCCGAGAAGTCAACCTTTTCCCTGGTTACGTTCATGCAAGATTTTGCCCTCGCAGAATGTTCTACGACACTCCACAGAAGCACAGAAGCATGTCCAAGGGCCTGGGAAAATGAGTCCAGTGTTTTAGGATGTTCACTCAGGCCTGCCAACTACCCCTTCCTGTTCCTTTTAGGGCTCATTCAGGAGTATCTTCCCCCTTACTAGCCTGGTAGGTCACTTTGCTCAGCTGGACAGCCCTTTCTAATTATGCCACGTTTTGGAGAGGTGCATTAGGAAGGGCCTCGCTCTTTTATGGCCATCTCCTTTGCATTGATCTTTCAGCGCTGCTTGAAAGCTCATGTATGTACCCAAGCCTTTGCTGATGCTTGGCTTAACATACCCTGGTTCACAGCTGTTTTTCAGATGGTCTGCCTGTTCATACATGCCATGTTTTGGTGCAGTCTTGGGATGCCTTCTGAAAGGTGCTGCAGAAGTCCCTAAGGTAACAGACAATAAGCAATGGTCCCATGCATGCAGGACCACCCAGTGAGACGGAGCAGGTCTGGCTCGTGGAGCTAAGCTTCAGCAGGCCCCATTTCTCATGGGAAGGGACCCACATTTCGGCAGCAAGCGACACAAGAGCCAATTCGGTGGCAATCCCTTTCCTGGCAATTTCCCCAGATAACTCAGGGTGCATCGGTTTCTATCTGAGCTTCTCTATGGGTCAAGATCTGCAGAGGATGGACCACCAAACAAGACTGGCCAGCATAAGCAACTGGCTCCCACATCAGAGCTCTGGCTCCAACATGGTCTCCCCCTTCTGCTTCCTTTCATCCTCCGATTTATATTTCAGTGGCTGCTGTGTACTGGTTTTCAGTAGACCCCTTCATACTGCACAACTCAGCTCTGAACAAAGAAAACACCAGAATGCAATGATTTAGCAACACCATCATCTGGAGTCTACATAAAAAGCAAATCAACAGGGGATGGAAATTCTAGACTAAATGTCTAGCACAGAAGCCACCAGAGCCTAGATTAGAATTTACAGTGCAGAACAGAACAATACAGACCTGAGAAGTGCCAATGAATCTTACAGGAAGGCCTCTTCATTTTATTTTTAATGTATTTTATTTGGTCACTCTTATTGCCATTTGGCTAAGACAACAGTTTAATATAGGGATTTGAGAGTCTTGCAAGAAGGGACCACACTCTGATTGACTGCGTGGCAGGGGGCACCTGTCCTGTGAGCCTGCAAGAGGGAAAGGTTCAGGAAGGTTCAGGGGCCACAAGAGGATCAGATTGCAAAGAACTGGTTCTACCTGCCTCGGAGACAGATATCTCCTTGCCTTAGGGGGTGGCAGTTTGTTTACCAAAAAAGAAACCCAGCAAAAATGCTTCCAGATAGTTTTGCATTTTTCTTTCACTGCCTTCCAGGATTTAGAGTTATGACTTGGTTTGGTCGGACTCACTTTCCTCAATAATATAGCCCTGAAGAACAGGTCAGGAAATTCCTTACCCTACGGCACGAGCAAGGGAGCAATGCTATAAGCCAATGGTTCTTTTCTTTAGGGAACCAAAACTTCACCTTCCTCTCGCTTGCCAAAGATGACGCTGCAGTCGGCCACACAGAACCCCTGTGAGTTGCAAAGAATTGTGGAGCATGTTCTAGGGCATCTAGTCTTTCCACCCTATTCATTTGAAGTATTTTTAATCCCTCACTATGTCTGGTGTGAAAGCTGAGTGTGAAAGCTGGACAGTAAGAAAGGTGACAGGGAGAAAATTGATGTGTTTGAAACATGGTGCCGGAGGGAGAGCTTTGCAGATACCCTGGACTGACAGAAAGACAAACGAGGGAGTCTGAGATCAGATTAAGCCACTGCTTTCCCTAGAAGCAAAAATGACAAAACTGAGGCTGTCACACTTTGCCCCCATTATCTGGGGCACATGATATGAGATAAAACTGGGTGCAAAAATGATGCACCAATGGTGTACAATCCCATAGTGGAAACTAACAACCGGTCTTGTCCCTTGCTTTTCTTGTAGCTGGCCCAGAAGCAACATCAGCAAAATAGCTAGCTAGTCACAGGTCTGTGGCGCCTCATTGATACCCCAAACAAACCGAGCAGAGGCTGATCTGTGCAGCAGAATGAGGTGATGGACCCCTGAGGTGGTCAAGTGGATAGAGCCATCTTGGGATGTAGGACGGTGGGGGTGACATTGCTCTTTTTAATAGTCTTATTCGTGGGTGCATGCATACAGGTGTGTGTTTTAAACCCTGCAAGTAGAAATCTAACATATCAGTTGGAACATTTCTAACACAGGCAGCTCCTCTGTTAGCTTTCTATTGTCAAGGAATGGCTATTTCTAAAACATATCCAGACAAGGGACTATTCAAAAGTGGCTCCCTCCACTTCAGTAGAGATGCTCTCCATTCTACAACCTATTCCACACATTTTCTTGCCTTGTGGTGCAGCAACAGACCGGTTTCCCCACGCAAGTGGCTGCTCTCCCCTCCTCACGCCCCTCATCCCTGCAGCTCCCTCTACAATCAGAGATAGCAGGTGTCACAGCTAGGCTTTCCCCTTTGCACCTTCCAAACCACAGACCATGCTTTGGGAAAAGCTCTTATTCTCCAGTGTACATCCAGTAAGCACCATCACCACAGAGCGAGCCTCTGAGCATGCACAAAGCTACCTAATCTAGCAACTAATTCTGAGAACCATCTGGGAAGGCCCCTTTGGAGGCAGGCAAGCACCTTACCTGTATGCCACCCCTCTAGTTGGCTAGCCCTTCTCTCCCAACACCGCATCATGTGCTCACGAGTTGGACCAGGCTTGTCTGGCTCCTGGAGGTCCTGTTCCATGCCCCCTCCCAGCGGTTATGGCTCCTGGCTATGCTTTGAGTCTGCCTGAACACCTGGAGAGGGTGGCATTGAGATAAACCCCTCTGCCTCTTTCCTTGTGGTATCTGGAGGCCCATGAGGACTAAAACAGGTGTCCTGAATCCCCGTTCAACCTCCCTGGTTCTCTGAAATAGTTAAATACATATGTAAACAGAAAATAAGTGTAATCGGAGCTATAATCAGAAAATAAACAAGTTTTACATCTACCTTGACTTAAATGTCTAAATGATTGCAATGAAAAACTGGGACTGAACAACAAGAAAAGAGCGAATCCAGTTTTGACAGGTGGCTTAATGTTGTAAATAACCTCAACCAGAAAAACAAACAAAGAAACCACACAGTATTACAGGCAACTTTCTATTTTAGGTGATTTTCTCAACAACACAGATTAAACAAGATTGCATCTGATTTTTTCAGCTGCAGTTTGAACACTATCAAGTTACATTTGCCATTTAGTATAAGCTGAAGGGAGTCATTTTCTTCTTCATTTGTTTTTGGAGAAATAGATCTATAAGCAATTCTTTCCAAAGATAATAAACTGGCAAATAACATCTACCTCCTTACAGCCCTAAATTCCATTTGCCTGTTCTATCTACCGGGGTCAAGGCATCGTTTTTCTCACATTTGTGAGGAACCTCAAATGTGAAACACTTTCTTTTGCACAAGGGAACACTAGAAGGCAAGCCACTGCTCCATTCCCATCTGGCTGATTCCTGGCCTGGAATCTTGTAAACTGCCTTGTTTGGACCACCACAAATTTTCACAGCTAATTGCAGGAATATATGTAGAGCCACATAGGATGCACAAATGCAGAGTCATGATGAAGCAGTGCAGCTTCTGTCTGACAAAGGACCGTGTCGTATGGCAAAGATGGGTGGGAGGCGGAAGGAAGATGAGGCAGAAGGCTATTCAAACACATCTTTTGAGTTTTGTTTTTCTAAAGACGATCCTTTCAATTCCAAAACTGAGGCCAAAGGCAGGACAGCTTCCAAGGCCTATAGAAGAGCAGAGAAACTCTATGATTGAACTCTGTGTTCCTGATATGCCATATACTTGTCATGCTTAGCCCCAAACTCCACAAATACAACACAAGTCAGAGCATGGGCTAAGTGAGGGTTGTTGCTGAATCATGGGATGTTGTGTTGTGTGAACCCATCTGCACTATCACCATGGTTTGTTAACCACAAGCAAGCCACAATTCACACCCCAACAACAAACCACAGGCTTTCTTTTTCAATATTTTCATTGTGCAATATGAAAGCATCCTAACTGCATCATTATGAAAGAAGAGAGAACAAGACATTACAATTTTTGAGTGAA
Source organism: Varanus salvator macromaculatus (assembly GCA_023646645.1). Classification (NCBI taxonomy): domain Eukaryota; kingdom Metazoa; phylum Chordata; class Lepidosauria; order Squamata; family Varanidae; genus Varanus; species Varanus salvator. The sequence continues at coordinate 3,280,935 of JAIXND010000781.1, forward strand.
ATCCAATAAAATCCATAGCGCTTGCTATATATGCATAATATATGTCTCTCTATATTACTATATCACAGGTTATTATTAAAATAATTATGCATATACTTCACCAAAGCATCCCAAATATCCATATATTTCTCCATTTGTAGATTATGCCTAAAATTATGCCTGTCCAAAAAATAAGTATCGTTAAATCCTCCACCCACTCTGCTATTGCAGGTGGCTGTTTATCCTTCCAACCTTTCAGATGTCAAAAGAGCATAGAGAATTCATTCACATTAACCTTGCATTACATTCCAAGAGATGGGTAGGTAATTCCAAAGAACATGTGCATCCTTAAATATTAAAGAACTTTTCATCATGAGATTTATCTGAATTATTACCTCCTCCCAGAAGGAAGCTGCCACTGGGCGCTGCCGCAGCATATGGAAAAGAGAGGTATTTGTAGTACTGCATTATGTGCAGTCTAAGACCCATAAACCCTTGCAAAATGGATAATAATGAAGCACCCCAGTGATAGGATAAAATGGGGTACTCCAGCTCATTATTCCATTCTTGGTTGCGATCCTGTGTGTCACATTTATTCACTGATAATGAATGCTTACACACATTGACTGTTTGGCCTCAGTTAACACTTCTAACAATGCAGGTAGCTCTGAAGCTAAGCAGCAGGACCATACCTAGAGACTAGCAAATGTTTTGCAAGCCTGTATTGGTATGCATGTGGCATGTAAAGTGGGACATGGTGTGTTGTGTGTGTGTGTGTGTGTATCCATCCATCCGTCCGTCCATCCACAGGACTGACAAATGGATCCAAAGTAAAAATCAGCCTGTCCATCCAAGTCTGCCAAACAAACGCTTTCTTGCCAATGTTTAAATCCAGATTTCCCCGTAAAGTTAATTTGCATATGAAAATACATCAGACTGCAATTGATGTGAAAATAAACATCACCACTCCCTAGACATCACAGCTGGAGGAGGGAGATTGTCTAGTCTGGTACGCCAACAACCCAATTCCATCCATGTGGAAAGAGGATCCACAAATGAAGATTCCAAACCTGACCAGGAAGAGGAATCTAACCTAAGCAGAAAAGATCCGAGTCTGGTGTGGGTCAACAAATAGACCTGATGGTATAAAGAAAGAACAGGGAGGCCAAATCCACGCTCTGATCAAAAGTTCCATCTTTTTCAAAGATATTTGTGGTGTCATGGAACTCCATAAAAATTATGAAACAAAACATCAAGTTTTTGAAAATACTTGCCAGTATAAGTAAGGGAATACCACATAAAACATAAACAAGGTATTAAATTCATTGTCATTACAGGTGGACTCAGAATTGTGGGTTGTTCATGGACCATTTCATGGGTTATACAGAAGCAGAGGGCATTAATACTTTAAAAAAAAGACAGCCACTCTACATGGCAGTAACACAGCACTACAAAGGCATTCAGGATACAGCAAGAGAGCAGGCAAAAGAGAAGGGGAACAAACCCAAGAATGTAGAAAACAAAACATGGTTTGCTCAGTCATCTGCCAAATCAACCTTGGGTATGTCGACAACCTGTGGATTAAGTAAACCATGAGTGAGCATGATACAGAAACCAGTAAATGATATCGCAGGAAGTGCCCGACAGGTTCTCTGGAGAAGTGGATGGCAAGCATCTTCAGCTCAGCAATCAAATGTAAACAGCACATCTTCCTAGGTATAAAATAGTGAGCTTTGGATGTTGGGAAGATGTCAATCCTCACAATAGATGTGCAGCTTTGGGGGAATAATAGGTGCACACTGGCTGCAATGCATGTGAAAGAAACATCTTCTGACATTGCCTCACTGTTTGTGAAATATCCAGCATCTCCAGACGTCACCCCTGTGGAACTAGCAGGTTGAAAGCAAAAGGCCAAGTTGGCCTGAAACCCCCACTGTGAGTAATGAAAATGGAGAGGTCAAACAGCCCACCCCCCATCCTGCCCCTCCCTGGCCTGGTATGCATTTGTTTCATTAATTACAATTCTCCGCAGGCTACGTTATTTGCTTACGGGGAGGGTGATTCTTCTAAGTTCCCTTGGCAGCCAGGCACCTAACAGGTGCTTTGCAAATAATCCCAGGGCTTCCTGGATCCGTGAGTTGAATCTACTCTCTGCCTGATCTACTCTCGGCCTGCCTGACTGTAGGCACAGAAACTGAAGCCGTTGAGAAGACCCTGAAAGTTGGTTTGGAGGGAGGGAGGCGGGGAGAGAGAGAGAGAAGATGTGGCATTTTCTGGCTAACACTGGATGCAGCACTTTGCCTGAGTCAGAAAAAAGCCTGAAGAACTGAAAGGGGATTTGCAGCCAAAATTCCTCTAAGCTGGGAGGTATGTATGGGGAATAAAGCAAGAACAAAATAGCAGGTACTGAGGGAGGCAGATCTCATAAAATCTGGGCAAGAAGGACATGCCTAATAGTTATAGCTGACGTGGGACTAAAATTCACCCCACCTCCTAACAAAGGAGGATTGGTGAAGGTGAAAAAGCGGCATTTACAAATGCTTGGAGAGACTCAAGGCAGGGTGCAATGGGATAGACATCAACTAGGTCTTCTGGACTGAGATGGGAGATTTGAGCCCTATAGGAAAGAAGAATGTTGGGTGAGTGGGGAGCAGGTTGATAACTGGAAATGATAGCACAAGTTGTGGAAAAGGAGAGAGGATCCTATATTTTTGTGTCAAAGATGGAATCTGAGGCACTGATCTCCTGTGTAACTAGCTATGCATAATACTGAGACTGCCATCCTTTTATTTTTGCAGATTAGCAGAATCATCACTTTCTTTTACCTAATGGGCTCCTGTGCCTTTAACCCTTAGGGGGGAAATTAGATGCAGGGATGAGGAAAGGCCACCCCTCTCTCTCTCTCACACACACACACACACAGTTCCTGCTTGCTGACAGCTAGCAGAAATTCAAGGAAGAAAAACGTTCCCCATCGTGGCATCTTATTCTGGTCACAGGTCTTTTAAGGGGTGAGGGTCTCAGGCTTGGAAAGGCATCACTCTGCCTGGAGTTGTATTTATATGCATGTTTGTGTGTGTGTGTGTGTGTCTGTGCTTGTGTTTGGCTGCGGGTGCATATGGTCTCTGCCCATCACCCAGCATTGCAGGTGGCTCTCGGGACCAAAAGGCTTGCCTGCTCCATGTCTTGATCATTCTGATGCTGCCTTGCAAATAAACTACTGATCTGTAGACCCTGTTTCACTGGGCCTCGTCTCCATTCTCAAGGACACAGGAGTCCCGATGTGGCCGGCCTTCTCCATGATTTCTCCATTGCCCTCTCACTCCCAGCACTGGAGGTGGGGTTATAAACAAACAAGCTGGACAAGTAATCTTATCTGCAGTTTCCTGCCCGGCAGCTCATGCACATGAGGTGCTGGGGTTGGAGAAATGCTGAACAGGAGTGGCTGTTTCTCAAGGAAGCATGATACAATCTTGTAATGTACTGTTTCCTTCATTCTCCAGAGACATAAACACGATTAGAAAAATTCTAGTATTCAGTTTCCTCTCTCCTGTACACTTCAGGTGCTGTGCCCAGAAAACAGGATGGTTTTTCAACTCAGATGTATTTGTCAGTGTGAACGGTGGCCCTTCCTCCAGTGGATGATGACTCCTTCCTGTTGAGACTGTCCCCTCCCTAAAAGCAAATTCCCTTCCTGTAGACTGGGATTGGCTGACAATGGGGGAGACTGCCCAGCTGTGGATATGTTCAAGCCCAAAAGAGTCTCACATTTAAATGACTGAGAACTACAATGCCCACTGCTTTAAAAAGGGCATTTCCACCTGTTCATTGGATGTTTGACTATTGAAAGATGATCTGCTGAGAAGAGTGGACAGTCTGAAGCCGTGATTTGGATAAAAAGAGGACTGGCCCATCAGAGGCAAAGAATGGAGGACTCTTGCTGACTGGCTGCAGATTCTAGTGCTGTTGGACTGAAAAGCTGGATTTTCATTTCCTGGCTTTCACTGGTCCAGCTCAGGCTATTTCTTCCAGCAGCTGTAGATTTCCATCTTTGGAATGTCTCGGGCCAAGAAAACTGGCACATTATCTGCTTAGCTGAGCACTTCCTTATTCACACAAGGAAAGGAAAAAATAGCAGTTTTGGGTGTTCCAGAGTTGACTGGGCACTGAAAATAACAGCTGGTCAGGACATTCTATTTGTTGATGAGCCAAGATTGATTTCTGACCTTTGGCTGGTCAGGGAGAAGACATCTTCTTTTCCTGGCCAACAGTTGGGCCCAGGAAAAACATTTGTTTGGAAAACTTTTGCTTATCTTTGAGATGATTCCACTTTTGAGCAGCCATTTTCTGCATGGATGGAAAAGTGCCTGGAAGTGGAGGAACAGAAACTGATTCTCTGGGCAAGCTACTGGAAGGAGGGTTTGGCTTTACGGATGCATACAAGTTTTTAACTTGTGTATAAACTGTTGTTAAAAACAGGGAAAAGAGGTATTCATGAATCGGAGAAAAATGTCGAAGGAGGAACTGTTCTGCTGATCCTCCTTTATGTTACCTGGCAAGATGAGATAGTGTTGGCATCTGCCCTATTTCCTGGCTTGTCAAGGAACCTGAGCGATTTCAACTGAGTGCCCCTTTCTAACCTACCAGGATTCCAACCCCCACCCAGAGACCCTCTTTGGGGTATTTATTTTGCATTTTTTGGCACTTGCCCTCCATATTTTAGGGGCAATGGTAATCAGACTCAAGCAGTAAGATACAGATACCATTAGATGTCGACTTTTCAGATAGGTTTAAAAGACTCAGAATATGCACTATAATTTATCAGCATTGATCTGTTTGTGAAGCTGAAATTAGGGGTCAGGGCTGTTTTGGCCCAGACAGAGGAACGGACTGCCCACCTGAGAATCCATGTGTGCTCAATTTAGAATATAAGCTGTAATGAAGAGTCTATGAACTGAGAGATATGCCTATGTCAAAATCAGCTTATTGGGCCAAGGCAGAAGGCTACATCCCAGCTCTCTAAGAACATTCACATGACCTGTAGGGTGATCCTGTGTGCCGTTGCAGTTCAAGAAGAAACCAAAGGTGGTCAGGGCAGCCTAAGCAAGGTTAATGATTGACTGAGTTGTCCAGGAGCTGCCCCACATCTGTAAGGTGCCAGGTTTTGAACCGGGGCTGCCCTCTTCCATCTGCAGCAACTAGGAAGTGAGTGTTATTACCTTGTTGCCCTGAACAGGGCGATGATCTGCATTTCACAACTCTGCTGAAGAGCCAGAAGCAGGCCAGGCTGGTGTTCTTTTTTCCTTTTCTGGACCTCTGGGGACCTTAACATCCCTGGACTCAAGATGAAGGATGTAGCTGATATCCGTGTATACCAAAACAACCACCACAAGCCTCCCCATTTCCTTTCTTAGGAGCCAAAGAAAATTGATGGAGCAGTGGAGAACTGCAGGGAAGGGGAATTTTGGTTTACTGATCTAAGGGCTGTGCAGGGAACAATTCTTCCTGTGTACACAGAGGCCAGTGCTAGACGGGTTGGAGTGGCAGAAAAAGAAAGGTGGGCTTGGCTTCTTTTGGTGACAGAGGGACAGCTGTGGGTGTTCAAGCATTTCATGCCCTTTCCCCAAAGACCATGGCTCGTTCTCAGGTCTACTGCCTGGAGAGTGATGAGCCATATGTTAAGGTCACGGAATCAAACCCTGAATTTTATTACTCTGAGGGCCAGCGACTGGCCCTTGAGGCCCTCCTGACTGGAGGTGAGGAGGCCTTTAAGAAGTGCCTCTCCCAGGAGAAGCTGCGTCCCTTTTTGTCTGATGGGGAGCTGCAGGAACTGAAGGCTGCACCAGAAGACTCAACTGCTCCACCTCCAGGCCGAGCAGGGAGTGGCAGTGACTTTGGAGACGAAGGATGGAGTCTTACCTACTGGCCTAAGCAGTCAGATGTACCTACTCCGGAGCTGGAGCTGGGCTGGCCAGAAGATGGAACTTGGAAAGGGATTACTCGAGCCGAGGTCTATACCCACCCTCCAGGAGAGGGAGCACCACATATCAAGGAACTGATGCGGAAATGCATCCAACAAGCCAACAAGGTAATGAGATGCTGGTGGCATTGGGCATGTTTCTAGTCCTCATGGATGTGGAAGGAAGAATGAAAATATAAAGGAAGAGCAGACTTCCCCTATCTGGTACCCTTCAGATGTGTTGGAACATCACCACTGTCCATGCTGGCAGGGGATGATGGGAGTTGTAGCCCAACACATCTGGAGGGCACTGGGTTGGGGGAAAGCTGCTTTACAAGGAGGGAAATTCCAAAATTGAGCATTTCTGGATAATTACCCTGAAACCAATCTCTCTTACAAACTGCACTCCTCTACTTCATTGTGAGTGAGTTTTCTGTTCCAAAAGAGAAAGGATAAACAAACAAACAAACAAACAGCTGTTAAAAAAGGCAAGGTAGCAAAAATCGAATGGGTTGCTAATGTGTTTTGAGGAAACTCTTTTGTAAGGGAAATTTATTGCTACTTCATAAAAGTGTTTGAGACAACTTTTAACCTCCAATTTACTTAAGCAGACTTAGGTGAAGTGGAAGGGAAAGGTTGTCCAATGTAGTTTTATCAAGAAGGATTACATTTTCCTTGATAAAATATCTCCTCAAATTGCACTGGGAACAAGTTCCATTTCTACTGCCGTGCTTGTTATTCTTGTGTTTTGAGTGTGTTCCCCTTTTGTCAACTGGAGGTAAGCTCAAAGCGGCCAGATCAATTTCCCAGATGGAGAGAGGACTAAAGCTCTATGCCACTTTTGCAGGTAGACATTCACAAATAGGCATTTGCAAATAGGTTCAGCAGGTAGCACAGGGCACGGAAGCACACATGTGGGTTGCCTAGTGAGATTCATTTTTACACTCTCAAATACTGCTATCCACGGACACACAGAAGGATGCTCAAGGACCATCCTTCTCTGTAGCTCCCATCTGGGGATCAAAATGCAATTAAACTTGTGATTTTGCCCTTCTCTGAATTTCGCAGTGCAGTTCTTAGCTTAAAAATGCATCTAAAATGGAGATGTTCAGATGAAATATGTTTCAAAAACCATATTTAATACCTCAAAAACACACATTCAAAATAATCTGTACAGATTTAAAATTACCATTGCAGATTAATATGGAAGTGGAGTGGAAGAGACTTACATAGGTACTCATGTTACACTAACATGGATGGAAATAAGTTGGTCCTTCCATCCGAACAGGCACTCTCAGATGGGGTGGCCCAATTTCAGTGGCTTCCCTGGACCAAGTCAGGGCTTTCACTCAGCTACAGAAATCTCATTCACTTAATCAAGCTAGAACTGAATCAATTCATGTATTAAAGCTGCACAGCCTTTACATGGGATAAAAGCACTAACTGAGAGGGGGCATGCTGTCCTTTTGCTGCTCTTAGGTGTGGCACACATTTTTCTCAGCAGATGTTATCTTACAAGAAGCATCCCCTCCAGGAGAAGAGGCATCCCATCTCGTGTGAGGGTGATGAAGGAGATGCTTCTTCTAAGATGGTACCTACCATTTCCAGTTTTGAGAAGAAGGCATGTTAGTAACCTTACAAAGAAAACTCAGGATGGCCTTTGAATGGATTAAAACTGTTTTTGCAGCTTACTGATGGATGAATGGAAGGTGGTAGCCATGGTACAAGTCATCTGTACAGCCATCTGCCCATCAATGTGACCTTGTGCTCCCACCCCAATTTCCTTCCTTCCTTCTCCTTCCTTCCTTCCTTCCTTCCTTCCTTCCTTCCTTTGAATAAGTTTTATTCTAAATAAACCTAACACAAAAAAAACTAAAAACAATATCAGTCATCAAAAACATCGGGCCTGTTGGGTCAGCCCCCCACAATTCTTTTTATGTTAAACTATAAACATATTTAAATCTATGCATAGTCCCGTTTCTCTAGCCAATAATAAAAAGAATCCCAAGTCTGATAGAATTCTGTATCTTCTTTCTCCTTCAGCGACAGTCAATCTGTCCATTTCTGCACAGTCCAAGATCTTTAGGATCAGTTCATCGGTAGGTGGCTCTTCACTCTCCAGTGTTGAGCAAATGCAATCCTTGCCACAGTAATTACATGTAGAGTCAAATGCATTGCTTGTTTACTAACATCATCAGGTATAATGCCTAATAAGAAAACTTCAGGTTTGAATGCTAAAGATTTTTGTAACATTTCGTCAAGCCATTTGTGTATTTTAATCCAATACTTTTTTGCCTTATCACAGGTCCACCACATATGATAAAAAGTACCCAATTTATGTTTACTTTTCCAACATCCATTTGACATATTTGGAAACATCTTGGCAAACCTATTTGGCAACTAATACCATCTATAAAACATTTTATACAGGTTTTCTTTGTATGAAGTTGCTAATGTTACTTTAATATTTCTTTCCCACAGCTTTTGCCATTTCTCTAATTCAATATTATATCCAAAGTTTTCTGCCCACATTATCATAGTTTCCTTAACCTGTTCATCTTCCATTCTCCTATCTAGTAAGAAGTTATATAATCTTTTAATCATTCTCTCATCTGATTTAAGAATCACTTGGTCAAATGCTGTTAACTCCTTATAAAAGCCCCACATTCTATAGTCTTTAGCATATCTCGATTGCATCTGAACCTTGTGCCACCAAGAGATATCAGTTCCTTGTTCTTGTATTTCTTGATTCAATTTCAATCCTCCGTCATTATCCAAAATATCATCATATCTTACAATTGTTTCAAAATTCAATGCATTTGGATATACAAGAGCTTCCATAGGTGAAAGCCATCTTGGTAATTTAGTATACAGTTTTATCTTTAACTTTTCCCACACCAACATTAATGATTTCCTAATATAATGATTTAAAAAACAACCATGTGCCTTACACTTTTCATACCACATATAAGCGTGCCAACCCATTTGCAAATCATGCCCTTCAAGATACAAGATTCTCTTATTTCTTAAGGTTATCCATTCTTTTAGCCACGTTAAAACAGAAGTTTGATAATACAATATCCAATTGGGAAGACCAAAACCCCTGTTCCCTTTAGCCTCCTGAAGCATTTTTAATTTAATCCTTGGTTTCTTCTTTTTCCATATAAATCTCAAGATTTGGAAATTTAAATCATCAAAGAATTTTTTTATCAATTTTTATGGGACTCATTTGGAATAGAAACAAAAGCTTTGGCAATATATTCATTTTAACTAGCTCTATTCTTCCCAACAAAGATAATTGCAAGTTAGCCCATTTTTCCAAGTCGCTCTTAATTTCCTTGAGTAGTTTATCATAATTGTCTTCTTTCAAAGTAGTGCACTTAGCTGTAAGAAAAATTCCCAAATATTTAACCTTTTTAACAATTTGAAGATCTACTTGTTCCACCAGAGTTTTTCTCTGCTCCCCACCTCGATTTCTAATAAGACATACAAAAACACCTCCACTTGCCTTACTCAGGAAAGTAGATTTAAAATTATAATAAAAGACCTAGTATCAAACCAGAGCCTTTCCACTTTTCCCTTAATCATTTTTCCCTTAATCAACGTGAGGGATGCAAGGCAAATATCTTATGTACATCCATCTAATTTGCATAATTCCCCAGGCAGCTTTTGGCTCATGATAATTGATTTGGGGTGATCTGAATTCAGCCTGAGTACATATTTCACAAACCAACCTGTTTATTTTCCAGGTAATTGCTATAGCCATGGATGTTTTCACAGACCCTGACATCCTCTTAGATTTGTATGATGCAGCTGTCCGGCGCCGAGTCCCCGTCTACATTGTTCTCAGCCGACAGCATCTTGCCTCCTTCCTCTCCATGGCTGAGAAAACCTGCCTTAATGTCCGTCATACAGAGGTGAATTGGGGAGGGCTTCAGGTCTCAACAGATGTGCCTCCCACCTGTGGGCAGTTACACCTGAGCACTAGGTGAATTCTGCTAGTGCATTTCCATTTGTTTATCTCTATCTAGATATAGATATTTGCTAGCAAAATAGGAAAGGGGGTTTGTCCATGGCAGCCTTCCTCAACCTAGCACCCTCCATATATACAATTCCCATCCTCCCCAGAACCATGTAAGCAGGGATGATGGAAGTTATAGTTTAATACATATGGAGGGTGCTGAGTTTGAGGAGGCACATCTCTGATGCCTCCAGAATAAGTTTGTTATAGGAATTAACTTTTTAAATTTAAAAGAAAAACACAGAAAGTTATTGCCTTAAAACTAACTTTTGAGGAACGGTGTGCTGTCACAACGGTGCTATTTTTCTCTGTTGATGTATGATTCCTTTAATTTTAATTGCATTTCAGTGTATATTCTCCTAAAATAAACTCAAAGCGGCTTAGAGACAGAATGTTAAAAACAAAAGAAACTCCACCACTTTATCTTAGTAAAACTATGAAATAAGAAAACCACCCACAGCCAATTGCTTCGTAATTGAGTACAAGCAGTCCCCGAGATACAAACAAGCTCTGTTCCTGAGAAAATGGAAAATCATCTTTAAGTTGAATTAATATGCAAGTTGGCCCTCCACATTCATGGGGGTTAGGGGTGCAAGACCCCTGTGAAAGTGGAAAAACCATGAATATCTTTAGGCTTTCTCCTTGCTCAAACTCACTACTTTCTCCTTTTTGCAGCAAGGAAATGCTAGAAAGATTTTCCTCTCCAAATGGGCAGGGCACCTCTCTCCCCTCTATGGTGGTGATGATTTTCCACAGCATTTTTAAAAAATGAATAGGCTTTGTGGCAGTTCGTCCATTGTTCGTCCATTACCAGTTGTTCGTAACTTGAGCATTCATAGCTTGGGCATTCGTAACTCGAGGACTGCCTGTATCTGTATTTCAATCCAATATGGAGGCAGTTGGCTGTACAATGTTCTGCACCAGTAGAGTAGGCCAGGAGGCCAAAGGAAATGTTAATAGGCCAGTAGGCCCGGTTAGTACACCGGGCGCCAAAGGAAATGTTAGGATGGAGTTTGGGCAGCAACTCCTTTGGGCATTGATTCATAGGAGCAAGGAATGGCTTGACAGAGCAAGATAACTTTGAGCAGAGACCTGCACTCACAATGACAAGGGGTGGTTTTTAAGGACGGAGTTAGAGTATGATTATGAGATGATTCATTAGCTCCGGCTTCTTCATGAAGCTGAAATGTTGAGTCTCAGGGGAGGTTGGGTCTGTTTAGCAGAGATAGGTAAACGGGCTGCCAGTATGACAAATTCTGTCCTCTTAATTTTAGAGCAGCCCTTCCATGAGTCTAAGGGACAATTTCACCCAACTGGGGCTGTGCACACATCTCCACCAATCTCCACCAATTCTAGTCCCCACTCAGCCATGGAGCCAACTGGGTGACTTTGGGCCAGTCACAGACTCTCAGCCCAACCTACCTCACAGGGTTGTTGTTGTGGGGATAAGATGGAGGAGGAGATGTAAGCTGCCTTGAGCCCTTGTAGGAAAAAGGCAGGATATAAATCGAAAAATAAATAAAGTGTTTTAATGAAGTGATTGGAGAAGGCAACTTGTGGCCCTTGGTCTGATTTAATGTAGTTGTCAGGCATAAGTTCAAAACACCTCTGCTTGCAATCAATGCAGACTCTAACAAGGGCAACCTGTCCCTCCCCTGGCAGCCTGCATAGAAAGAGAAGGGAAAGGAGGTGGCAGAAGGAGAGGAGGAAGCCCTGGGCCAGTTCTAGAATCTTACTAAAATCTACCCTGCTTGCAACCTGCTTGTATTCTCTGATGGATTACTCATAAGGGAATGCAGCCCTTGACAGATAAAATATTGCTTTCCCTTTCTCTAGGTTAACAGGAGCAGTTCCCTATCCTAGTGGAATAGGAACTGATCCCATATGCAAAGATGTAGAACAGAGAAAAATAACCCAACTTTTCCCACTGCAATCCTGCATTCCCTTTTCTAGAAGCTGAGGGTCAGAATCATCCGTGGCTGTACCTTCCAGAGCAGACACCAGAAACAGATCACGGGGACCATGAAGGAGAAATTTGTACTGGTTGATGGAGAAGTTGTGATCACTGGCAGCTACAGGTAAGAACTCTTCCTGTTGCAATATATACCAGGTATGGGAATGGAGCAGCACCTCGCCTGGAAGATGGTACAATTGGGCCATATGGGGCTTCGAGGTTGGCAAAAAGCCAGGTGCACAGGGGGAAAACCCCACAGCCTGCCCTTCCCTTGTGTCCTCAGCAGTATTTCAGTTAGGCAGGGGAAGCTTTTAACTTCACAAAGATAAACATGAACTTCTATTAATCTCGGCAGTTAAAAGCACAGCTAGAAATTGATGGATATGTCGATCTCAGTCCTGCATCCATTTTTTAAAGAGAGCTTTTTCCATCCAATAACTCATACAGAAATTAGTGCACATATTTGTACCATATGCATTCCTGAATACATTTTTAAATGTATACATTCCCAGTGTGTGCAGCCATGCATATTTCTGCACGTTTTGGAAAGTGCACATTTTTCAGAGTGCATATGTTGTCCAACATATTTTGCTTTGTGGAATATATCACAAGCTCAGAAATGTAAAGAATCCTGGCCAGAGCGTCTGTTTACACCTGTGTATGGATCCAGGAATTATGAATGGGATGAATCTGTACAAAATAATGTAACCCCACCCGCTGCACCATCAGAAATAATTTTTCACACATCCTGGACAATGCCAGAAGCCTTCCTTGTGTTTGGATTTTGGCTTATCCTCTTAATCCTCATTACCAGGCCCAGCCTCATTGTGCAGAGAATTAAGCCACCTGCTTCAGGTGGCACCATGACAGGTGTTGGGGGAAGAGGGAAAATAGCTAAAAGTAGGAAATGGTTTCTGAAAGGTGCAGCAAAATGCTTAACTGCAGGAGGAAACTTTTGTCCTCCAAACTTATTTGGACTACATCTCTCATCAACTCCAGCCAGTATAACAATTGTTTGGGGGTGATTAGTCCAGCAATATCTGGCAGGCCGTATGTTCCCCAGCCTTGCCTTAACACGTGGATCCTTATGGGGGTGGGTGGGACATTTGGACCTTGCTTCAGGCAGCAAAATGTCTTCAGCCTGGACTCTTCATGCCCAAAGTTAACTACACGGAGCACATGCTAACTGCATGTTCACACATCACTCTTGTCTTTTCCTCCCCAGTCCATTATTTCTGCCCTCTGGGCATTTTAGAGTGCAAGTTCCTTGGAGTCAGGGACTTAATTACACATGGATGACTCTGTATGAAGTATAAATAATAATTCAAAGCAGTGGCAAGTCTAGGTTCAACCCAACCCTCTGTGCTGCCCTTCTCTGTGCCTGGGCCAACTCAAAAAGTCAGAGCTCGCTCAGGATAAGCATTTCAGTTTGCATACCTTCCTTCTTCCAGGTCGGCCCCAATGACTTGTCCGAGCCCCTTCCCTCCATAACCCTAAAGCAGGTGTGCAGCACCGCATCCCACCTTTCTTCCAGAAGTCATTGCATCTCATTTTATTTCTGTGCTGTGCTCCCAATCTGTCTGCCTTCCTTCTGTAATGACTCAGAGTTAATGCTGCCGGGTATGGCAAAGGACTAGTTGCTGCTTTTTGGAGAGGCAGAGTCTCTGTGCCTTTAACAAGCCACATGACAGGCAAGAATACAACAAGGGATTCTTTTGACAGCCCTGTGCTGGGAAAAACTGTAGCCGTCCCATTTCTGCCAGTCGTACACACGTTAGAGATGCATTAAAGAATCTCTGTGCATGTCAGAAAGTGATGGCAGCCCATATAAAAGTCTGGAGTCTTTTTCTTTTAGTTGTGCGCTCTCCCACTTGAGGGGTGAATGTAAGTCTTGGGACAGAAGAACCTGCATCATCAAAGCTTCCTTCTCCCTGTAACTTTAGTGCAACTTTGGTATTTATTCTGATGCCGCTGGAACCATGTCCTTTTAATTCCTGGTTGATGGCAGAGGACATCTGTGAAGCTGCGGTGAACTGGATTTTGGTAGTGGAACTGGGAGTTGGATTTGACGGAATACTTCCTAATGGGGCTGCAACTCATTACTAGTGTGATTGCAAACCACTTCTAACCTGAAGGCTGAACTTAATTCCAAAGAAGCAATCAGGGCTCACATGTCTCTGCTGGGCAAGACCAAAGTCAAAAGGGGCAGGGGCAAAATACTCAAACTACCTCCCTACTTTAGCTTGAAGCTCTTACACCTCTCAACTAAACACTGGTGATGCATTTCAACCTTTTAGAATGGGAAAAAGCCAGGAAACCACCAAACAATAGATGATTGAGGGAAAGTGTGTGTGACCAAGAGAAAGGAATATGGGTATCTGGGAAACCCTGCTGGGCCCAGCTGGGAACTCATGATTTGACTTCTGTTCCAGAGGTTCAACACTCCTGCATTACCAGATGACAAACAGAGTAATAAATTATAATTCTGGTTATAAATGCTACCACTTTAGTTTCAGAGAATACCAGCTCTCTTCTGCCACCTCCTATCCTGCCCTAAACCATAGGTACCATTACTTTACTCCAAAAACCCAAGGGCTAAGACTCTGTTTCTTATTCCCCAAAGTCAGAACCTAATAACCTTGCTTGTGTTCACTTTGTTCCCTAACTCAAATGCCAAGATTCCATCCAGTCTTCTGCACTGAATAATGTTGTCATATGGCATTTTTCACCTTCCTTCTGTGAGGTCACTAAAGTGACCTCCAATTGGAAGACATCAAGGGAATCTACCAGTGAGCATTTGGCATCCATTTTGATGTCATTGCTTTAGCAGCCAGCAAATTCTACGAGTCAGATATCCATTCTGCCCCTTGGGTGGGTTAGATGTGCTTGGTTGGAGATTGCTTGTTGGTAACACATCCTTAGTAAACAGAAGAATCCAGAACCAAGAGTTGGCATCTAGCTTTGGAGTTCTTCTATACCGAATCAATCAGGTTTTGAGTTACTGAAGCTCAAGAAAACCCAGTTCACATTAACTTTCTGGAAAGTCCATGCAAATCAGCATTTCTAGTATCTCTGACAGCTTATGGGTTGTGAATTCATCAGTTAAGATTTGCATTTCTGAAACTGGATGCTCCAAAATTAGTTCTGCAATTTACTTCTGAAAAGCTTCTCCTTTGGAAATATGGATCAGACTGACATTCTGGATCACTTCTAGAGTCACAGGTATCCTCCATCGATTTGAACTACTCAGAAAAAGTCAGATGAAAGGAATCTAGTTTTGCATGATTAATGAAGCCAATTTGGGTGCTGCGACTACTTTCCGCAAACGCATAAGAAACAAAGAGCCCCAAAGAGGAAGCACAGATCCAATGTGTTGAAAAAGCAAAGCGTCACGTTAAGAAAAACGGGACATTTTTTCTGTGATTGGGATACAAAGACTCTTCATTTTTCTTGAGAACTGGATTTGGAAAACAGATCTAGTTCTGAAACTTCTGAAGCCCCAACAATCCAAGTGAAATAGGAAGTTGGGAAACGCGAACCCCCAAATTAAAAATAAAATAAATCAACGGACAGAGAGGGGTTCTGGTGGTCAGATTCATCAATCTTTACGCAATCAGACACTGGCAGCCAGCGCCGCCTCAGGCCTACCATGAAGCGCAGGGTACACCTTGCCTGCCTTCTAGTCTGCATGCTGCCTCACGTCCTTTCCAAGGAATGCTACTTTTGTGAAGTCACAGCCTCAGCCAGGTGCCCCAGCACCAAGATGACTTGCTCAGAAGATGAAGATTGCTTTGTAGGTGAGGGAGCTGCACTGGGGGTGTCGGTCATCCAAAACAAGGGCTGCACCCGCTCTCTAAACTGCGGCAAGGAACAACCCATTCCCCACATGGGGGTCACCTACAGCTTGGTCACCAACTGCTGCAAGGGGAACTTGTGCAATGCTGCCGAGCACACAGCTGTTCCGCCCCTTTTCTTGCACCTTGCCCTTGCTAGCTTGCTCCTGCTGGGCTTCCTCTGACTGAAAAATAAAGTCCTTGTTCTGTTTTTGGAATGCTAACTCCTCTGTCTATGGCACAAAGCCGTGCTGAATCCCAGAAGTGGCTGTAGGCACTAGGCAAAGGATAACCATTTGGCTTCCTCATTATCCCAATGATAATAATAATAATAATAATATTATTATTATTATTATTATTATTATTATTCAATGTCACTTTTAGGATACCAAAAAAGAACCCAGGAGTTCACCAGCTCACAGCACTACTCCTCCAGAACATGTAGATCCCATGTTTATAGCTAGGTCCTCTGCGTCCATCGAGATATCACAGTTTGTTCCCTGTGGCGGCTGCAGCAGATTGCTGTGTGGAACGATGCCACCTCTGCTGTCTCCCAAGTTCAGGCACAATTTCTCCTTGTCGCTTTTCTGATGGCAATGAATCATGCAGCCCTCAAGAATCCCAGCTCTCAGCTTTTCTCAGTCTGGCCTGTGAGTCTTTCCTCTGCCCCACCAGCTGTGCATTTCTTCCTCTCGGGGCTCGTATTTTCATCCTTTTCATAAAGAGTTCAAATTTGGAGAGGTCTGAGAAAATTTCGTGCATTTCACTAGGGTTCTAAGAAACCAAGAGTTTTAGGGAGATGGGTAGGGAAGCATTTCAAAAGTGCCCAACTTTAATCCTTTTGTGAGCAGATCCTGAGACAGCAATGGAACGTGGGAGGCCTCCCCATACAAGGGTAGTTATCCATCCATCCCAGTGTTATCCACCCGGTGGCAGCAGCTGTGCAGGGTGTCAAGCGGGGATCCTTCTCATCACCTTCTACGTGATCTTGGAAACAGGACTGAATCTGGAACTTTTTGCATGGAAAGCAGCTTTCCTGGCCTGTCTTGTTTCTCCAATAAAGTTAAGAGCTGTTTTCTCTGTGATCCCACTGGAGAAATGGTTTGAAAGACGCGTGACAATGTGTGGTGACAGGGCGTTGCACTTGAACATATATGATTCCAATTCCAAAAGAAAAATAGTTTTTTTAACTAAGCTAGTTTATTTTAAAACTAAGAAAAATTAAGCCAAATGAAGTTTTTCCACTTTTCTTCTTAATTGTTCAAGCCTGCCTTGACTATGAACTTTTCTGCACAGATGTATTTATTGCTTTATCCCTTCTCATGGTTGTTTATAAATTCTTTTGAAACAGTACCTCTGGCATTTCTGTTGATAAACAGCACTTTTGGCAAGTTTTCTGAGAGCAGGGGAAAATGAGATATTGTTTGTACAACTGGAAGAAAACATTTCTTCCACTCCTGTAATTGCACTATCCCACTATACCACAGTGCCACCTAGAGGCTATGTGGTAGAAAAGCAGGAAAGGAAATGCCATATATTGCTTTGATCTCAAGTCTGCAACAAAATGGAAACTAATACAGTGTATGCACTGCCTCATAAAGTACAATTCAGAATCCAGACTTGCCACCCCTCACCTGCTGCCACCTTTTCCCCAAACCAGGAGAAAACCTGCTGCAGCCTGTGCTTAGAACGCAGCCAAGCCAGTAAGCTGTATATAGCGCTAGATAATAAGTAGGTTAGGTTATAAGCACCTCAGCAGTGCTCAAAAGGCAGCAATTCAGTATGGCCACACACTACATGTGATTTATTGTTCTAACAGTGTTGCAGCAGCCCTTTCTGACGAGAAAAAGCTGCTGCTGCAAAGGACAGTCAAGCACAGGGATAACACAGAGCCTTCTCCAACATGTGCCCTGTAGATACGTTAGATTACAACCAGTATGGTGAATGGGAAATATTACATTTCATTTATATCCCCTTTTTTCCTCTTGTGAGCCCCCATCCACTCCATTTTATGCCTACATCCCTGCTAGGAAAGTTCGGCTGAGAAGCTGTGACTGGCCCAAAGTCAGCCAGTGAGCTTCATGACTGAGTGGGGACTAGAACCCGGATCTCTTGAGCTCCATTCCAGCACTGTAACCCCTACACCACATTGCCCTCTATCCAGTGGAAGTCATGATCCAGCCCCTCTGGATAACATCAGCTAGGGGAGGACTGTGCTCCAGGCAGGGAATACGTAATGCTTTCTTTTTGTGGGGAGAAAAGCCTTGTGGGAGACTTGGAGTAAGGAAATGGGCAAGGGAAGTATCCTTCCTCACCCATCGCTTCTATGCTCTTCAAAGATGGCTATAAGACACATACAGCTGCATGTGTATGACATGCAGTTTGCTCAGTTCAGACATCATACCAAACTATGGTTTGCTCTAACCCCTCACACTTACATCAAAGATTTAGACAGCAAACCATGATCTGAGCTTCCAAGTAGGATTTAGGGCTTCACGTCTGCTTTCATTTTCTGTTTGCTCAGCTTTCCCATTTCCAAGATGCAGGGATGTCTGAGTGCGGACCATCAGCTGGATGTAAATATAGTTTGTCAGTTCTCATTCAAACCATGGTTTCTAATTCTGGTGAGTTGGCTTACTGTAAACCATGGCTTGTCAATTCATACAGCACGACAAATTATAATTCAGCTTCCTTCATCATGGTCACATCTGAACCTAGGCAGAATGAAGGCTAAACTCTTACGAATGGAGAGAGGTCTATTTGTCAGAATATTTTATGGAGTTACCATATAATTTCAGGCAAGCTAGAGAGTGAAACCAGCTAAAGAAAAATGTCTACCAATTTGTTGTTCCTGAGAAAAATCCTTCTTTTTCCCTTCCTCTTGCTTGCCTTCTCTTCTGACAAAAAGCATCAAGATCCATGTCAATTTCCTTCATAGTATGGGGTCCTTTGAGAATAGCTGAAAGGAGTGGGAAAGAGAAGATTAAGTTGTGCCAGGGCCATGATAGCTGCTTTTAAATATCCGAAAGTCTGTCACACAGAAGGTGGAGCTTCTGTCACTTGAAAGGGCAGGGCTGGAACCAGCCAGTGGAAATGGCAAGAAAGCTTTTGGCTGAACACTCAGACAAATATCTCAGGTATGAGCTGTTTGACAGAGGAGTGGAATGCCTCTGGGGGCAAGGGGATCTCTTTGCTGGAGGTATTTAATGAGGCTGGGCTGCCATCCGTCAGCAATACCTGAGCCGAGTGTGTGTGTGTGTTGCCTGGAGAATTTCCAGGGTCGCTTCCAACTCGAAAAAGCCTTTCTATGAACGCAACCAGATTCAAACATTAAAACACACCTGCTGCACTGCATTATCACTCGGACCCTGTCATTAACAGTATACCCCCATGGGCCTGAACTACTACAAAGAAAGCCAGTGCTTCTGAATAAACAGAGGGTCACAGTTTGGGTTTGGAACGGCATCAGGAAGCACTTCACACCTCTGGAGAAATACTGAGGGGATTCACAATAAGGTGGATACAATTGCTCTGGCTGGTTGGTTCCTTTTTGTTCTTCTTTTTTATTGACCATCCTAAAAAGTTACAAAGTCAAACCATGCACATTATAATACATCCAATATTCATCTTATTATACACACAATAACTTCCAAAGCTTAAGCTGCCCAGTATTCCAGCCAATTTCCGTCTTGGTCTTCTGTATTGTTTGAGTCCCTATCCCAGACAAATAGTGGGCGGTTTAATTAACGCTCTCCTAAGAATGCAAGGTGAGCCTTGTGGGTTGGGACTACACGTCTCGGTTAACCTGGCATCCTGTTTCCCACAGGAAGGCAAGCTGAATGCTTCTGCGACAGCCCTTTCCCTCCATTGTTTCCCAGCAACTGGTGTTGTGCAATATATACAGTGAGCTTGGAGTACCATTTAGTTGTTGCAACTAAGAGCCGTTGGAAAAGGTTTCCTCTATGAAGGAAGGGCGCTGTTCTATCCACGTTTAGGCAAAATCCCACAACTTCCAGCATGTTCCTTCCATGCTTTTTCTGTCTAAACTTGCATAGAATTGCAGCCTACGTCTTTTCAAATCCTCTGGAGCAAGGGTGGGTTGACCTCAGGCTAGTGCAGATTTATATTATCATTCCAAAGTTCCCCACCAAATCAAGAGCCAGGTGCAAAAGTCAGACTCTAAAATGGCTCTGAGCCTAGGAATTTGTTTTCCCCATCAGAACTGAGATGATCTTATGACAGAAAGGTCCATTTGTGGGTATAGCAAGCTTTCATCATTTTTTACATGCTAAAAAACTGTTGTGTTGAGATTAATGTGAAATGTGATAATTAAGAAACCTTGTGAATCTATCAAAAATCATCTACATTTCGTCCAGTAGATCCCAAACTACTTTCTGACCAACCATCTCTGAGCTAAATTAGTAGACATCACCATGCCCACTGGCACTGCATCCAGCAAATTCATGACACATTATGTGGAAAAGTCCTTTTTAGGTGGGGTCGGTCCTGTCCAGCAATTACACTGCAAGAGCTATAGCAGTGATGGCAAACCTTTTAGAGACCAAGTGCCCAAACTACATCCCAATTTATTTATCGCAAAGTGCCAACACTGCAATAAAACCTGAAAACTGAGGTTTTAGTTTAGGAAAAACAACCCACAGCCTGTCCAAGCAAATATATATATATCCTTGGCAGTGCACTGACTGGCAATGCGAAAGCTTGGATGAGTCGCGGCTAAGGTTGCGGCTCGTGATGTCATCGCCTGGCACTGCTACTCCTTTCTGAACATGTGCGTGGCCCCTGTGTATGCTGTTATCCAATGCTCGGCTGCTGGGGCGATGCTGGGGTGACTTGGCACGCATGCTGACAGAGAAAGCTCTGCATGCCACAGTTTGCCACCACTGGCCTAACCCTACCCTAGTGCACTCCCCTAACACTAATATACAGGTAAAATACCATTGAAAAGAGGGCAATTTTGAAAAAGCCTTCCTTGAGTAGCTTTTTCTGTACAGTTGATCATTTCTGCCCATTCTAAACACGTTCCAAACATCAAAATCATGCCAGGACACCTCGTTTTTCTAATCCTAACCCTGCCCTGGTGCACACCCCTAACCCTAATATAGGGGTAAAGTTCCATTAAAAAGAGACCGATTTTGAAAAAGCCTTCCTTGAGTAGCTTTTTCTGCACACCTCAACATTTCTGCTCATTCTAAGCACATTACGACCATCAAAATCATGCCAGGACACCACATTTTTGTAACCCTACCCAGTGATGGTGAACATTTTAGAGACCGAGTGCCCAAACTGCAACCCATAACCCACTTATTTATCATAAAGTGCCAACACTGCAATAAAACCTGAAAACTGAGGATTTAGTTTAGTAAAAACATCCCACAGCCAGTCCAAGCAAATATATATATATCCTTGCCAGTGCACTGACCGGCCATGCAAAAGCTCGGACGAGTCGCAGCTAATGTTGCGGCTTGTGATGTCATCGCCTGGCGCCGCTACTCCTTTCCAAGCCCCTGTGTACGCTGTTACCTGATGCTCAGCTGCTGGGGCGATGCTGGGGCGACTTGCTTTGCGTGCCGACAGAGAGGACTCTGTGTGGCCACGGCGGCACACATGCCATAGGTTTGCCACCACTGATCTGTAGCATTCTGGGAGAGGGAGAAAATTATATCCATCTTTTTTCATATGCCACATAATTGTATAAATCTCATTCATGCTCTTCTTAGTCATCTTTTCTCTCCTCCCAGCTCTCTCTCCATCTCTGCATTGCTTGTTTTGCTTTTGTTACAAAGCCAGTGGCATAGGAGTGACTCAATTGCTTGGTTTAGATGTACGACATGGTTATTTAGAATCACCATTTGGCCCTGAAGCGCACTGGCTGGCCTTCGGCATGTTGCACTCTCGTTTACCTAACAGGGCTGCTGAGAGGACGAAATGAGAAACACCGTGCATGTTGCCATGCATGCGTTGGAAGAGGGATGGGACACAAAGCCCATAAAACCAGGCTTCATCGGCCCAACACTCCCCAGCTATGTTAGTCTACAATTCCCATCATCTCCCGCCAGTGAAGGCTGTGTTTAATAAATGTGGTAGAAAGAGCTGGTTTGCCCAAACAAATAGTTTATCACAAGGCTGGTTCTTCCTGAACATTATCACTGCACTTAGAGGGGTGGAATTGGATGTTTGTATATTCTTCTGTACTTGGCTGCCTCTCTGCCTCTGGCCTGGGAAAGGAAGGAAAGGGCGATGTCGAGCAACAGGGAGGGGACCGTCTAGATGAAACGCCTGACAGAAGGCACCACAGCAGCGGGGATCAGAGACCTACATGCCTCTGCCACAAAAGCCCATTGACTTGCTCCCCAAATGCAGGAAGCAAGCATATTGGGGTGCAGCCAATATCAAGTCCCATTCGTTCTCGCAGATCTCCTCTAACTAGGACTATTGGACATAACCCCTAGTTTGTTTTGTGCAGGGAGTTCTATTTATAGTGGACAGTTCTGAATTCTGAAAGCTTTTCTACACAAGGCATTTGCTGGGCATGTGTGATTTCTTACGGATGTTTGCAGCTCATGATATGAACCTCTGTTTTTAAGAGCACTTATTTTTCCTTTTTTAAGTGCAGGGGAAATGGGGTATTATTTCTGCAAGCAAAGGAAAAGGTTGTTTTCTACTTGTGTGTTACAGCAGTGTGATTCTGCTATAGTACTGTGCCACCTAGAAAAGGTAGATAGTAGAAAAGCAGCCAAGGAGAAGCTGTGTAGAGTTCAGAATCCAACAAAGCCAAAAGCAGATATGGTGACTAGCAGCCTCATGTAGAGACATTCTGAGATTCTGGGTTCAGCCCAGGAAACTGATCCATTAGCAGGGATCAAATGCAGACTGGAGCTAAGGCAGCAGACAGCGGAGGTGCAGGCATCTTTCCCTCTTGTCACAAGTGTTCCTGAGCTGGATCGCAGCAACCCTCTGTGCCCTGAATTTACCGAGCAGCCCATGCATGCATGTGACAAGCTGGTCCTCTCCTGAATCCAGTCATACAGTCAAGCAGCTTTTACCATGGCCCAGTAATGCACATTGCCAGGTGATTGTGTGCAGCCTTGTAAAATAATCCGACTCATGCTGCTTTCTGCAGGATTTCATAAATGTGTCCGAGCTTCGGTGTTAGGAGCAGGACCGGTTGGGTACCTGATGAGAGCCCACACCCCAGCAAGGGCTCACTAACGAGATCCCCACAGAGTCTCTTCTCATTTTCACCGCTGCAGTCTGCTTGTTCGTCCTTACTCTCAGTCTTGCGCAGACAATGGTGCTGGTGAGAATGGGGGAAAGCGCCCCTGCCTACCTGCTTGCTGGCAATCTGTCTGTCAAGCAAGCAAGTGGTGGCGATGATGAGAAAAACCAGAGGAACAGTAGCTGCTGGTGACCATGGGAGTGAGAAGGAAGAGCCACTGAGGGAGGGGACTGAGGAAGGTGCCTTCCCGGGGTCCCCAGAAGCCTGGGGCTGACACCAAGTGTGCATAACAAACTTCACTTTGGTTGAACTGTCATGGGTTCACCTTGAGGAGCTGCTTTTTTTGCTTGAGGGTGGAGAGAGACAGCACCTTCAAACTACAATTCCCAGAAGCCTTGCACTACAAGTTAAATCAGTGTAGAGAGTCAGGGTGCTCTAGTGGTTAAGAGCACAGGCCTGGGACTTGGGCAATCTGGGTTGTGGTCCCTGGTCAGCCATGGAGCTAACTTGGTGACTCTGGGCCAGTCACACACTCTCAGCGCAACCTACTCCACAGAATTGTTGTTGTGGCGATGAGGAGAAAAATGATGTGAGCTGCTTTGAGTTGTTTTTTTAAAAGGTGGGATATAAATCTAATAAATAAATGAACAGAATAAAATGGAGAGTGTTTATATACAGGCCATTTACTGTGTGATAATTATTCCTACTAATTTATTTATTTATTTACATGGTTTTTACATGTTGCTTAGCCAATGTTTTGACCCTCCAGTTTTGCTTCTTTGTCTAATGCGCCTTTTTGCCAAGTTGTTAGAAACAGGGAAAATGCAGCATTTAATTACAAAAGTTAAGGAAACCCTGTTTTCACTTGTGTAGTTGTCCTGTTCTGCTGGATTACAATGCCACCTAGAGGTTCTGTAGTGGAAAAGCATGCAAGGAAATGCTCCTCATGTAAGGGCTTGGATTGCCCTTCTCAGACAGCACAGGGCATTAACAGCGGATTAGCAGCCTTGTGTAGAAAAGCTCTGAGACATTTGTAGCTCAGACCTGCCCTTAGGGGGCCTCCAGATTGAGCTGTGCATTCAAGACAGCAGCCAGATGGCATTCAAGATAAATATGGCTTAACTGTTATTATATTTTCAGAATCTTGCAGTGCTTGTCCTCCTCTACCTTCAGCTTCCAGGGCTTCATTTCTGGAAACTAAGTTTCAGAAACTCAAACAAAAATGGATGCTTGGGCCATCTCTGTTAACAGAACTGAAAAATAGCAGAATATGGAAATCTTGATACATGGAGCTGCAACACAAATATGGATGTATCACCTGAAATAAGTGAAAGGCAAAGGCATTGTCAGATTTTTATTAAATATGGCATTATTTCATTTCATATAGAGATCGAGGACAGGCAAGCAACAGTTATCAAAGTCTTTCCTCAGATTATGAAAAAGAAACTAAAGGAACGATCCTATGTACATTTCGACAGCTTGGCTGGAGAATGCTGGGAGTTGTAGGGCCTTTTTTTTTTTTTTACCATGAATAGGATTATAGCTAAAAATTTGTTATGATAAAACATCAAGAAAACCTGCAAGCAGGCAGTGAATTCTAACTATGCACTTGGTAAAGAGGAAAAATACATAAACAGAACTGCCCTGTGGTCCCAGGACAGTGTGAGGTGGGCCACAGGATTTTTCAGATTCCTAAATTTGTGGCTGGAAATTTTATCTAATCTTAGAGTGGAGATCCATATATAGATCCCCCCACCCTTTGTAGCTGGTGCCGAAAGAACTGCATTGACTGCTTCTATGAGGTTGCAAGACCGACCATGAAGAAGGAATAAAAATAGGGGAGGAGAATGGGTCTACCAGGGTAGAAAGTATTCCTGCAATTCTCCAGCTTCCTTCCTTCCTTCCTTCCTTCCTTCCTTCCTTCCTTCCTTCCTTCCTTCCTTCCATATCTGAAGTGCAGCAGCTGACAGCTGAAATCAGCCATCCAGTTGACTTGTGGGGCAGGAGAAGTGGATTGGCAAAGATCACCTCTATGCTCCCCCAGCCTAATAAAAAATGCTCATGAATTCGCCTTTGTAAAAGGGAAAACAACCCAACAGACACAGAATACAGGACCAGGTTCTGTGGTTAAGCTTGTTTTCTTCTCAACAGCTTCACATGGACTGATGCTCGCTTAAACCGCCACCTGGTCACTCGGCTTACAGGGGAGGTAACAGAAGCCTTTGACCGGGAATTCCGGACCTTGTACGCCGCTTCCTGCCCTTTGCCAGCTCTGGAGGTGCCACCCAGAGCCCAGACTGCTTCTATGACTCCACTGCCAAGCATCAATGGGCCAGACACGGCTCCATATGTCAGCATCCTGGATGGGGTGCAGCTTTCCAACCGCATTGCAGAGCGGCGCTCCGTGGCACCACAACCAGTGGCCAAGAGCCGTGCCGGTGACTGGGATCTAGTGGTGGCCTCTCCCACTACTGTAGAGGACCCCATGCTGCCCGCCCCGTCCCCTGAGGTGTCCATCCGGAACCGGCTTACAGCATGGCGTGGTGCAGACCTTAGTGGAGGGGGCCTGCAGGGAACTCCCGATGGGCACAGCGCCCTCAGCGATATCCTCAGGAACGTGCAGCGGAGCCGGCTCTCAGCAGCCAAGACTACAGGAGCCCGTGCTACGAAGTCACTGTGGGATCTCAGCTGCTTCAGCCAGCTCTCTGGGTCCAGCACCACAGGCTGGGGACGGAACGGGATGGATGCGGGTGAAGACCCTAAGGTAAGCATGATCCTCTCTGACCCAGGGGGCGTCCCACTTCCCTCTAGAACAGAGGTGGGCAACATCTGACCTTCCAAATGCTTTGGCCTCCAGTTCCCATCAGAGTGAGTAATCATAGGCTGTTGACCAAAGATTCTGGAGGGCCACAAGTTATCCACTCCTGGTCTTGAGAGTCCAGCCATCCTGTTTCTGCAGCTTTAGCCCCCAAGACTCCCCTCTCTTCTCAGAGCTGAATTAAGATTCAACTGCCAGAGCAACTGGTTGCAGTATGTGGGACGGAGAGGGGAAGTGCCGCCTTGTGCTTTGGCACTCACAGCGAAGTGTTTCTGGCCAGCCCTGGTGGCTGCAGCCTAAACCCTCTTCAGCCTGCTTTGCTTTGGGAGGGTCTCTCTCAAAGCAAAGTGGACCTCAGGACAATCCTCTCTGTTCCCATGAGTATTTTATTATTTTTTTTACTGCCCAACACAGGTTCAAACTTTCCCAAACCACCCTTGGTCATCTAGGAGCAGAAATGGGTAACATCTGGAAACAGCTGTTCTGTTTGACTTCTGGATGCTTCTCTAAATTCATGCTTGCTATGCAATGCATGCCTACATGCCAGTCTGCTCCTGAAGCCTCTCTTGTCCCATGCTAAAATTACCTAGTAAGTACATGTTTGATGTGATGTGCCCCACAATTCTGCCCTAGGAAGCTTTCCTAGGGGTCATCTTGCTTTCTCTCTCTATTTCACACTAATGATTTCTAGAGAAAACTGTGGGTCTTTGTTCCCCACATGCTTCTTTCTGTAAGACAAAAATATTTCAGGGTTTTTAAAAGATATATTCCCCTTTGTTTTGCATCTTAAACTCTGGCTCCTATGGGAATCAAAATTTCTCTAGTAATTTTAAGTTTCCATGGGAACAAAAAAATTTCAATATTCTCTAATCCTAGTTTGAGGTCAAATTTAACATTTCAATAAATCAGTTCCCTGAAAGCAAGGATTGTAAGCTTCTGGGCACTGCAGGATCCCTTAACAAAGCTTTCCTCGTGAATTCTGGACACTTTTAGAACAAACCATTTTGTTTTCCATAAATTCCAGATCTCATAGGCACCAACATTCTGTATTTCCTCAGATATTCCAGTTGCTGAGCTCCCAGAAGTTCTGGTTACTGTAGAAAACAAATTGTTTGCCACTCTCCTAACCAACATTTTGATTTCTCATTCCCAGCTACGGAAGGGATAACACATTAGTACCAAATAGAGTTAGAACCCCATAAATAATACTGTTCCCCTTTTTAAAGCAACCCATACATTTACTTTAAAAGACATCAGTAGCGATATAAATTTCCCAATGTCAGAACACTTTCATGTGTCCCCAGTGCTCCATATAATTGTTACCATATAAGAACTAAATGAAGTATAATGTTCCTGCTTCTTGAATATGGAAAGTTCCGGAAAAAGCTAGCAGTAATTTAAAATTGACCAGTGGCTAGATACTTGTTGCTTCTAAAGTTTGCTATGACTTTCCCAAGGCTACCATGTGAATGACAGCTGAGGTGAGCTTAATATTTTGCATCGATGTAATGATAATGTAGCAATTTACAAGTGGACAAAACAATTCCCAACATCCCTGCAGTGTTGGCCATTATCATCATTCCTGTATTGCAGGAGTAGGTCTGAGGCTGAGAGGTGGAGGGAAGGCAGGATTTGAACTCAGGTCTTCCCATCCCACAGGCCTGCTTTACTGGGGCAGCACCTTTTGCAACTGGCAACCCCAGCTTTCAGCCCCACATGCCATCTGTTAGCCCCGGCCTTCTCCAGCCTGCGGAAAGCCCCCCAGTACGTGCTGGTGGTCCCGAAGCCTCAACCGCTGCGTGGCTGGTTGCCACTGGCCCCCGAAGGCACAAGCCGGACGGCAGTCCCAGGAGCGGAGAACTCAGGGGAGGGCTGGGCCTCCCTCACCAGCCTCCCTCGCAGGCAGCTTTCTGAGAGGGGAGGCTGGGGAAAGGGCCCCCTGCCTGCCGCTCCCGCCTTGGGCCAACAGCCGCAGGCAGCTCCTTCAGTCAATATTGAAAAAGGCTACACCTGAATTAGGGCGGCAACAAGTCTCGGAGCAGGACTATCCCCTCTGCTTATCTGTGAGCACTACCTTCTGCTCTTCATGCCATTGCATGGAACAGCTGTGCAGCAGGCAGCGGTTCAACAGGCGTGGCCTTTCCTATCCCTTTAGTGCCAGGAATGCAGCTGTCAAGGCAAAGGGCGAAAGATGGCCTCACTCAGCCACTCCGTTGTATGCCTGGAAGTCAGTCTTCCTCACCTGCCTGTCTTCTCCCCTCAAAAATTAATTTGCTCCACTCCCTTACATATATTGGGCCCGCCACTGACTGTAGACTGCATGGAAAATATACATCCCATAAGCCCTCTGCTTCAAATGCAGAATTTCATAAGCATATATTACATTTCTAAGGCAAGAGGAAATGGGCTTAACCATCCTTGGAAGTCAAACCCGTGTGACCAAGACAGCTGCCCTTAACCACTGATGCAACTCAGAGGTTCATCCTCTCCAATATTGCCCCACATATTCCTGAGCAATGCACAGGCTTTCACAGCAGGTGCTGAGGGAAGAGGGAATCCTTGGGCACTCTCTGCAAGCCACCCTGGCTGCTGAGGAACTTAAGCACCCTTTTATTTTAGTAGACAATTGCATTTCTAAGTTTGGCGGTCGCGGTGAGGAGCATGAAAGCCTATCGACCATTGTACAGGCTAGTTTCTCGATGAAACCATGCAAACTACAAACTGGGAAGTGCAACTGGATGTGTGTGCGAGCATCCAGGCGTACAGCCTGTGCCTTGGTTCTAAGTCTGAGATGGTGTGTGTTTTCTAACTCTTTCACAGAAATGGGGTTACCAGGACACACCAGCAAAAGAGCTGATGAAACAGCGAGGCGTTGGCCATGCTCCTGATGAGCCAAGGATGCCCATCCACCTGGCACATGGACACATGACCTCTTCCCCTGGCTACTTGCCCCTAGGAAGGTTACAAGGACAGCTGTATCATAATCCTCCACATATAGGGCTGTCCCGTGCTTGGAGGCACCTGGGAAAAACCCAGTACGGACATCAGCCACGGTTCTGAAACACCTTCAAACATCTGATGCAGAGGGAATGAAAATATTTAGAGGCTAACCTGGAGTGGAGTGGAAGATTTCCTTCAAGAATGGAAGAGCTGAAGTTATTCAAGCTGCAGGCAAGAATTAGCAATGGTCACAGAAATGTGGGGTTGTTAGTATATTCTATTATACTAACTAATGACTTTTCCCATTGCAAACTGCAAAATGAGGTCCTGAAGTGTTAACCTGTTTACACTGTGACTTATTTGTTTTTAAGAGATGTATATTTCACTAGCATATTGGGGAAGAGGCAGGAACTAAGCAAAGTTCCTCTAACACTAGAGAAATATTGGTTTGTAGAAGCCGAACTGGAAACACGCAACAGATTTGGAAATATACAGATACATTGCTCAAGGGTTTGTGGGTACAGCTTTCAGGGCACTGAGAATCAATATAAAGGGTTACACTAGCACCCAACAGGGATGGCATTTTTATTTTGGCTGCTGCACCCATCCACGCTAGTAAAAAATAGAAGCACCTCTGCTGGGAAGGAAAAAAGAGTTGTATTACTATTTTATTTGGTTATATTTGCTTATTAGTTTCACCATCAGAATATAGTATTTGGAACATCTAAGCAAGGCAGCCAGCAGAAAATGCTGTCATATTTTAGAGGTCAGAATAATTACATTGAGTCCTGCTGGTTTTCAAAGAAAGGAACTTAGACAGAAAGAGGAATGGTTCAAAGGTTTTTATACACACGAGAGCTGATGGAGCATTAGAAAGATGCATCTTCTGTAAAATGGGGTATGTGTACTAATCCCTCCATCTGTTCATAGAATAGTTTCTAAAACCCAGTTAAGCAATAATTGTATTAGGACCTAAATGGCACAAAATCGCAAGCAAGCTTTTTGAATTCAGGTATTTGCAGCCATTGCTTTTTTGCCCAGAATCCCAATTCTTGCAGAGACGAGTTCAGTCACCCTGCCATCTCCATCTTGAAACTGAGTCAGGATGCAGACCTTGTGACTAGAGCACCCAGCCTACTTTTCGTATTCCCCCCACCCCTTCGGGTAACATCCCACCTGTTCAAGGGTTCCAGAAAACGTGAAAGTTTGCTTGCTGTTTTGTGATGGTTGATTTGGTCCTAATAAAAGGAGATTGCCCATCCGTGGATTGTAGATTTTTTTTTCTTATGGATCAACAGTTTCCTTTGCTCTTTATGCTTATTGAATCGAGGAGGAGGAAGAGGAAATAGATTTCTGCATGTTAAATCCAGACTACCAGCCAGAGAGAAAACGAACAAAGCCAGCTAGTTAAAGGAAAGATGAGTCTATCAACCACAGACAGTGGCGTTCCATCTGCTTCAGTGCCCTAAAGCAAGTGCAGAGATCAGCAGCAAGGAAACTACAACACACAATGGAAGCAGAGAACCCTTTCAGCATGGCTAGAGGTGGTCAAACCAGGGTTGCCAGGAGCAGATTCAGGAGAGCTCTTTATGTAACCACCCCCAAGCTCATGCCCTCCCTATATATTGGCCTGCAACTCCCACAATCATCACCCAGCAATAGGAAATATGAGAGATGCAGTTCAATGCATCTGGAGGTCATCAGGTTGGGGATCGCCGGTTTAGCTGCGGCCAAGAAGGGGAACCGCCAGCACTGTGTCACTTCTTCATTAGCTGTGGGAAGACATGAGGTCTTTTTCTTTCATTTGTAATTAAACCCCTGAGGTCTACTGAGTGCAAAACAGTGGCTCAGGACATGCCCTTTTTCTTTTCACGTGAGAACTGAGCTTACAGTCCTTTCACACCCGAATCTGCTCCTGGTGCTGTTTGACTAACCCTAACCATTGGCCATGCTTGCTGGGGCTGATGGTCCCGCATCTGGAAGACCAGACTCCACTGCAGGAGTTAATCTGGAGGGGAGGAAGTTCGCATGCTCAGCACGGAGCTGACCCTTGCCAGTCCACTGATCTGCCTTCTGCTCGCGCATGATCTACACAGAAGGAAGAAAAGCTCCATTTAGCACTGCACTCGCTCTCTGGCCCCAGCATTGAAGTCCTGCGGGTGAAAACTGCAGATTCACAGCTGCCCCTTTGGTCTATCTGCCAAGTCTCAAGAAACTGATCAGTGGCTCAACCCCAAAGTCCCAAGGAAGTTTTTCTTAACTGAGTGGGCAAGCCAAAAGAAAAAAAAGAAAAAGGCAGTGGAACACTCACAGGAGGCGATGTGCTCTCTCAAAGAAATGTTCCCATGGCGGGGAAATTATTTCCTCAGCACTGAAAGCAGGATACTTATCCCCGAGAAAAATGCAACACCTCAGTTACTATGCCAACTACAGTAATTAATACTATTTGGACTATGATTGCACACGCATCATAAAAAGACAGTATGTCTTTTGTACCTTCCCCAACCTGAGGCACTCCAGCTGCTTTGTACATCAGTGCCCATCAGCCCCAGGCAAGGTCTGGAATGCTGGGAGTGGCAGTCCAAATCATCTTGAGGGCACTCCCTTTGAATAAAGACCAGCCAATGGGTAGTGCCGATGATGTGATCCTTGATTACGTCATTCCTTCCTTGATGACATCATTCCTTCCCCCTCCATTTTGGGACAGCCAGCCCACCTAGCCCTGGAGGAAGATGCCTGCGGGCCACATGCCAAGGGGCACAGAGGACATCCTAGGATTACACGGGCCTCCTTAACGCAAGCCATCTCACTTTCCCTGCCTCCAATCCAATCCATGTTTAGCCTGTTCCAGTGCTGAGAACTCAAGTCCAAACCTCTTTTTAATACTTTCTTTCATTAAGAAGGATGTTAGGCTATTAATATTCCAAAGAAATCTCTTCTGGGCAGTGGGGGGAGGAGGGGGAGAGCCACAAAAATATGGCTGTTGCACCCTCTAGAGGCTGGATCACAAAGGGCACCTGCTCCCAGTAGAAATGTCAGCTCAAAGATTTTGATCAAGAAAATGGGAGGCACCCATAAAAAGAGCAGTCTCTTTTTATGCAAGGCTAGTTTGGAATGGATTTCCCACACACCTGAGTTTGGGAAAGGATCTCACTCACTCACACACACACACACACCACTGGAACTGTGGCAATAACAAAGCAGGTTTCCTAGGATTCTTCTTTCACTGACTGCCATGGCTCCTTTCTCGCTGTGTGTACAAGAAAGTCAGTGGGATGTTTTCACTCCAGCTATAAAAAATGGAGCAGAAAGAGACACATTTAGGTATCTCAGAGTCGCCAATTCATATGGATAGATAAGTTTTTTCTTATTTTTTTCTGTCTTGCTCTTTTGTTCCAGGGATAGTGGGAGGGGGTAAGATTATGGGAACCTGCCCGATAGCAAATCAGAGCACTGGTCTATCTAGCCCAGTATGGCCTTTCACTTTGGCTAGCGGTGGTTTTTCGGTTGCCCTTCCCACCACTGCCTCCTGACCCTGGCGGTGCTGAGACTGGCCATAAAACAACTACAGCTGGCCACATACTTGATGATTGCAAGTGCTGGGTGGTTCCGATGACCCACACTGTGGCACAGACTACTAGCTCAGGCCCCACGGCATGCCCCAAAACATCTTGCAGTCTTGGCAGGCAGAGGGGGAGTTCTCTATCACCACCCCCAAGGGCCACTTGGGCAATTTTGGGGTGGCTGCTGGTGGCACTAGCTCAACAGCCACTTGCCAAGAGCGGCAAGGGTTTTTGCTGCTCCTGTCAAGCATCTTGTTGGTTTCACATTAACCCACAATGAGTCATATTGTCTGGGTCTGGATACACTACAATCCATCATGGGTCAAGCAACTCCTACTGCAAGCCATGGCTTGTCAGGGTTCCTTGTAACCTAACCCTCTCTGAGAAAGCAATGCCAGGTTTCCACAACATGCTAACCCACCAGGGCTTATGAGCCACCATAGCTAAGCTTCTCATGCAGACCAGGACACTGGCTGGGGCTGATGGGAGCCGAAGTCCAAAAGCACCAGGGTGAGAAAGCCTTAAATGGCATTTCCTAGGTCGACTGTGACACACAACTATTAGAGAAAATTTTGTCCACAGATAAATTGGGAATCGCTACGGCTAACTGAAGCAAGAGACAGGACAGCACTATCTAGGCACAAAGTCAGGACAGAAGATGGTAGACTAGACAGGCTTCTAACACTCCACACGTGACGTGGCCAGGATGGAGGAGTGGCACTCACCTGGGTCCAACTTCACGAGGCACCGGGAGGCCCCCTTGCCTGGGAGCTTGAGCCTGATCCCTGGCAGCGCCTTCAAGAACCCCAGGCAGTCCCTGTAGCCCCGCTCCAAGCTCAGCTCCCACAGCTGCACTTTGTGGTCCTTCCACATCATGGCCTCCAGCTTCTGCAGCCGCAAGCCTGAAGGAAATGGGGCCAGCGTGCTTCGCAGGAGAGGAAGCACATCCACCCCACCTGCAAGACAGCGAGGAATCAGCAGCATGGCTCTGGCACCCTTCAGAAGGGATCCTGCCACTCTGAAGAGCACAGCGAGCCCACTGGCCAGTGTGGAGGGCAGGCCATCGGAAAGCTACAGAAAGCACAGGCAGCTCAGGTCACACGCCCCTTGGGGAGGGACCATAGCACTGGGATAGAGCACAGGTGTGTTACAAGCACAGCGTTTCCGTCCCAGTTAACATGAAGCAGGTGCGGTGCTGGTGCTGGGCACCCAGGCAAGACCTTTCCGGGTCTCCCTTTTCCCACCACTGTCACCAGCTGCTATCACGCCTTCCCTCCCCTACTTCTCAGTACTGCAGCCACTTGTCTGCTTGCCAGGCAGAGAGGCAGCAAGCCCTGCTGCTCCTTCCTCCTGCCATGACTGTTGTCTAGGCCAAAGGAAGAGCAGGGAAACAAGCAGGTTGCAGTAGACCAGAGGAGACACAGGTCTCAGGCAGGAGCCAGCCCTGACTGGGCAGCCAGAGATGGGAGCCCTCTCCCAGAGGCCCTGGAGAACGACTGCAAGGTGGCCAAGCATTCTAGCATGGCGTAAGATAGCTTCCCATTTACCTTTGTAACCAGGAGACAAAGGCAGAGACAACTTAAGGCTAGAGCAAAAGATGCAGTTTCAACAGGTGTACAGGGTGCGTTTCTGGCTAAATTTCTCTTTGCAGTACAATGAGCTGCAGAAGTCACACCATTCTTGCCCCTTATTATAGTTCCTTTATACTCACTGGCTCTTAATTCCAAGTGCCTCCACTTCAAGCTACACCCCTCATTCCCAAACCCCAATGCACTGCATACCAGACACCCCGAACCTGTCCGTACCCCCTTCTCTAACATAGTATACACCATTTCACCTCCAAGGAAATCCCAGGGCTTCTCTTCATGAGGCCTGGTGCTTTTTCCATTTGCTTTGTGGGAGCAAAAGCAGAACCTTTGCACATGGGTTCTTCTTTCTCTGCCTTGCCACAAAGTGGTGCTGCAGGACAGGGCAACTGCTAAAGTACAGGGGCCTCTTTTAGCAGGAAAACAAAATGGCAGCACATTAGCCTGGTTCTAAAAAACAGTGTGAAAATGGTTGCAAAATGCAGGCGAGGCCCTGGAGAACAACAGTATCATGTCCCCGCAAACTACCATGCGTGAAGAATCACAAGTGCACAGGGAATGCCTCATGTGGAGAAATCTAGTGATGCACATGAACGTATCAAGAACATGTCTGAAAGACCCATTACTAAGCCTTCTCATGGCAACCCATTGTAAAGCCCTCTCCTGTGTCCACCAAGAACACCCTAAGAGTCCTGGTTTCCAAGTTCTCCAAGCAAACCGAACCACGCTAAAGGGTCACACTTTTCCTTCTTAGTCACAGGCAAGCACTCTGCTGCATTTAGCCTGATTTCCAAAGCTCCTTGTACATGAGCAGCTCAGACCTCCAGCTAAAGCAACCGTCTCCCGATAGGCTGCTAGGCAGCAGGAGGGGGAGAAAAGAGCAAAGGCGAAAAGGACGCCCTGCCCACTTTGGCTCTAGTCCCACCCACCAGACAACAATGGCTCCCACTCAAAGCCCTCCCAGGTGTTCCCACTAGTTCTTCTATCTCCCCCCACCCCCTAAAAAACTCTGCTGAGCAGGGCCACTGTAAGACGGGGCAGGTGCATCATGCCTTTTGAGCTGTAGTATGGACAACCCTCTGCAGGTGCTCTGGGTAGGGAAAATTCAGGGTATTTGCATACTAACAGGCCTGTCTGGAAGCACCCCGTGGGTTCTACCTGCAGAGGGGCATTATCTTTTAAAATAGCATTCAACATTGGATCCCTCCTGTAATCTGAAGTGGTACAGCCCATGCTCTCAGGGAACCATGTCTCCGACACCCACAGTTGTCCTTTCAGACTTACATTTCTGCCACCTCTCTCACCCTTCTGGCCCACCAGACGTTGTTGCACTGCTGCAACCCCCATCATCCCTCACCCTTGACTATGCTGGGTAAGGCTGATGGGAGTTAAAATCCACCCATATCTAGAATGCTACACATTGCTGTCCCCTGTGTAATACCAGGCCCCTGCTTTCTTCCCTGCTCTCACAAACCATTTATTCCCCAAAACATTTAATTAGTTAGTTAGTTTATTAATTTATTTAATTATTATTTAAACCATTTATTTATTTATTTATTTAGTTAGTTATGCATTTATTCCCCAAAACATACAAAAACTGCTGTTTGGATCCGCAGGGCATCTTACATTTTTTGGCTGAAGAAGATTCCCTTGGCCATTCGTAGGCTGGGTCAAGATCATCTGAAGTGAAGTCATAGGGATTATATGCAGCCCTCAGCAGTGGCTTTTTGTACCTCCTTGTACATTGGGGTCGTGCTATGGGGCAGTCCAGGCTGGGGGGAATGAACGCTGTAGATGCAAAGCACAGAAGAAAAATAGAAGACAGGACAGCGTGTTTTTCTGAGAGAAAATCAACTATTAGGTAGCACAAACACAACACCACCACCACACAATAAAAGACCACAGCACTGGCTTCCTGTGGGAGAGCAAAAGAGCACCATCTCAAACCACAAATGTGCTAAATCAGCCTTCCCCAAACAAGTGCCCTCCAGATGATAGGATTACAACTCCTATCATCTCCAGACAACATGACCACTAAACCTTGCCCACTGGTGATGATGGGGTTTCTGGTTCTTATTAATTTATATCCCACTTTTTCAAAAAGACCTCAAAGTGGCTAACATCATTCTCTTCCTCTTGTTTTCACTCTTGTCTCCACAACACCCGTGTGAGGTAGGATGGGCTGAGAGTCTGTGACTGGCCTAAAGTCACTCAGTCAGCTTCATGACTGTACGGAGATCCCAGACCCACATTCTTACCCACAATGCCACCCTGGGCCTCTCAGGGCAGCACATTGGGGACATCTCTAAATCAATCCGAACCACTCCCTTCCCCAGAAAACTGAGCTCACCTTGCCCACTTCCCCCCAGTTTGGTCAAGCCAGACTCTGCTAGGTGTGGTAGTTCCCATCTTACACAGCTGTAAATTGTTATGCTCAACTTTCTTCCACAATCAACCATGTAATTCCATTCACCAGCTTGCTCTTGACACTTGGCCCCACGCCCCTTCTTAGACCAAGCAGAAATGGTATCCTTGCCTTACCTTACACATCCTAAAGACCATATTGTGTGTCTGCTACATTAATTAAGCCAGGCATGCAGAACTGCTAGCCTACAGAGGTTTCACAAAGGGCACATGGAGCCTCATGGGGCTCTTTCAGGAGGCAGGACTTGGAGGATTAACTCTATGACATCCCCAATTACACAGTGACATGCATGGAGACCCAGCGGCCTCTTTGCAAGCACCAGGTCTCTTGCATTCACAGAAAAACAGTTCCTTACTTAGCAAAGGGCACTGCAGAGAAAAACCAACCCCAAATGCAGGAGTTCCTCCATTGGCATACATTCTCGAGTGCAGCTTTGCAAATAACTTTATTCTCAAGACCTTGTAATGGCTCACTAGAGCAGCTTTCAGTAATGTAGCACCCTCCAGATGTGGCAAATTAGAACTGCCTTCATCTCTGGCTCAAGAATTCACAGATGTGCACTTTTCCTTCTGTTCATGGTTCCTTAGACCCAGGCTATAACGGGACCCATTATCACATGAGCTGCTCGTGCCCCTGGGAGAGACCTTTGGGGGATAGATCTTCAAAGAAACACTGGCAATTGCTGAACAATGGAATTCCAACGAGTCCATGGTAGCACTGGAGGGCATTTTGAGGAAGATTAAAGAAACACAGACGAATTTTGTTGCTACGGGAGTAGCGAGCTTAGTTTTCACAAAACACTGGAAAAATAGCACTGCAATTTCAGCTGAATTGGCACATCTGCATTGCTGAGAAGCTAACACACCCACAAAGGAACATCGCCCTGCTGCTCCCAGGATAGACATCACGATGCACCAGCCACTTCCTATTCTTTGGTGCAAAGAATTGCATTTAAGCGTTTTTATACGTTAAAAAAAAGGTTGGTCCTTCTGAAAAAGGAAAAACAAGAAAAGGGTGGAGAGACCGCTGCTTTAACAGTCCTTTCTCATACATGTGACTGACCAGGGCTTGAGCAGTGCTCTGTCACAATTTCCCTTACCTTTGGAGAACAACTTGGGGGCAGATTTGGCTCCAGCTGCCCTAGCCGCTGATGTCCAGCTCAGAGGACATCAAAACAATCCATAACCACACCTGAACACAAGCTTAGCAGACAGGGGTTATTACTGCTTCACAATGGCCTGTCTCCACACCCATGTCAACTACTACTACTCCATCTTTAAAACACACACACACAAGTTGCCGCAGGTGTCTCTCCCCACCTTCAGAGCTGCTGCACTGACTCTGGTCCAGTGGCAGACTGACTTCCCATTCCATGGGATAATCTGGGGAATTTCTCCGAGGCCTCTTAAAGACAGGCAGGTCTTCTCCCAAGGCTGGTGCAGGACGCTTCCGGCAAAGGCCTTGTCCAGCAGTGATCACCACAACTTCCACGGGGTGTCTCTCCATGGCAGTCCTCGCTCAGGCTCCCACCCCTCCCCCAGTTACTGCACCTCTCCAAAAGGTTTCGGGGTCCAAGCAAGTCAGTCTATGCAGATGAGAAGCAAAAAAGCATTGCCCACATTCTCTGTGTATCTCAACTCTCATCCATGTTCCCTCAAGTTTAGATTTCTAGATGTTTTTCAAGCTGCAGAAAAAAACCCAGAAAGCAAAAAGGACACACACAGGTTCCCACTTTATGGACCTGCTTTTATACAGGTGTGTGGGGGTGGAGCCTGAAAAGGGTGAGGCCCTTCCCTATTGGATAGTCTTTAATCTTCAGGTCCAATCACAGATTCTTTAATACATAACTCCACCTTCTTAACTCAGTGTAACAGAAGAACAGCTTCCATTACTAGCTTAACTTTGGCTTCTTCTACCATTTTCCACAAAATTAGAGATCCAGGTTCCAGTCCCCACTCAGCCATGAAGCTGGGTGATGTAGGGCCAGATACTCTCAGCCTAACCTACCTCATAGGGTTGTTGCTGTGAGAACAAAATAGGACTCAGGATATAAAGACAATGCAATAAGCATATTAGTTGCAGGAGGAAAATGCATCCTCTATATGGGTTTTTTCCCTAAGGATTTGTATTTCTCCACCATTCTATACATTCTACTAACGAAGCACAAGGTAGCACTGTAGCATAGCAGATTCTAACAGGACATGAGGTTTTTGTTCAAGTTTGAAATATCATACCAGATGTTCTTTGTTCTTTGAAAAAAAAAACTCTGAGAAAATGGCTGGAAAACGTTGGAAAGACCCTGCAAACTTCCATGAGTGTGGAATCATGAACACACTAATGTCTCATGTGAAGACCTCTTAGTCATGTGGGAAGGTACTAGTCACCACTGCTTTAGGAGGGAAAAAAGATAGTTATTTCCCATCTGCTTTGAGAAATTGATGCAGAATTTTTTAATCACCTGATACTTTTATAATGGTAAAAATAAAACTGCAAGCAGCCACTGTGTCTTGTGCAACAACAATCTAGCACTTCCAGGGATTTGCTGACCTGCTTCCTTCCAGAGATGAATTTGGCAATTCCCCTAGCATGTGCTAAAACTCCCTTGCAAAGGTGGTAGTTCCGACTTGTACAATGCAAATGGCAGAACCTACTGCTTGCAGAAGGGTATCAGAGGGGTGTAAACACCCCATTGGATTCTTCTCAAAGAAACACTTTGAGAAGTATCCACTTTGAGAACTGTTATTTCCCAGAGAATGGACAAGTAAACACCCTCTAAACCTAATTTTTATCTAAATTATCAATTAAAATAGTTTTTAATTATTTTATATGCACTATCAGGGGCGACCAAATGAATTTTCAGCTTCATGTATTTTTGGTCTAGTCTCCAAGGAAATCTT
This sequence comes from Varanus salvator macromaculatus, assembly GCA_023646645.1. Taxonomy (NCBI): domain Eukaryota; kingdom Metazoa; phylum Chordata; class Lepidosauria; order Squamata; family Varanidae; genus Varanus; species Varanus salvator. The sequence continues at coordinate 3,320,147 of JAIXND010000781.1, forward strand.
CTCTCCTTTGGAAAGAATAAAGTGTTTTCAAGGCAAGGTTTTACTCAAAATGTGCAGCATGATTTTTTTTCTAAAATGTAAAATAAGCTATAGTGCTAGAATCATAAACCACATGTACACTGCACATCAGCCTTCTTCAAAGTGTTGGGGATGATAGAAGTTGCACTCCAGTGCATCTGGAGGGCATCAGGTTAGTGATGGCATCAGGTTTAGTGATGGCTACAGTAATCCTGACCCCCAAGATTCATTGCCTGCACCTAGCAGGTACTGACTCCTTCATGAGTTGCACAAGGTGGATGCCAGGAAGTACTTCCTGAGGGTTAGAACCCCCAGGGCATGGAATGAGCTTCCACGGGAGGTGGCTGAAGCCCCATCGGTGAGGGTGTTTAAGGATAGGCTGGACATGCACATGGTGGGCATGTCGTGAGCGGAGCCAGCTGGAGCCAGGGGTCAGACTAGATGGCCCAGGAGACCCCTTCTGACTTGCTCTGTTTCTATGTTTCTATGACTGCTAAGCAGTAAATCCCATTGAGATCTATGGGGCTTGCTCCCAGATAACGTTCACAGAGCCACCTTTCCAAACCTTGTACCTTTCAGATGTTTTGAACAAACCCTCCCAGCATTTCTGACCAAGTCCCATTGCACTTCAGTGGTACTAGAAGTCCAAAACACATTTCCCCCCTTCTTCTGTCTTTTGTTTCCACAACAAGCATGTCAAAAAGCAAGAGATGAGAGCTGAGCAGTACATTTTCATTGGTAACGCAATGAGCTCTCCACCCCAAAACACCCCAGCTATCAAGTGACAGGTGCTTTCTGGGAAATTGTTAGGCAGAGAAGGGATCCCTGGTAAATTCTCATGAACTGGCACGTCGCATGACACACGCCTACGCTCTCTCTGTTAGACTGATTTTTCTCAGCCTGCAACCTCTACTTTTCTACAAATGCAGCCAAGTGCTGTTAAGCCATGGCTGGGGAGAAGTCTAGGAATGCACACCATGGCAACTATGGTTTCTGTAAAAATAAATAAGAGTATTGATATAGAGGTTTAGGGAACAACCATAGGATAAAAGAAGCCATACAGAGGAAACTCAAGAAAGATTATTTTTAGACAGATTGAATTGCGTAAAAATATAGAGATCCGGTTCCAAAGATGACAGTCGTTTATTTTAAATTCCTGTGTGTGCTTAAATTAGATCATGAAGAGGACTTAGTTAAGCATGGATTTAAGTCATCCCAAACCTGATGCCTTCCAGATGTGTTGGACAGCAACGGTCATCATTTCTAGCTAGCATGAGACATGCTGGCTGGGGATGATGGAAGTTGCAGTCCAACAAATCCTGAGAGCACCAGGATCAGAAAGATGGACCTACTGCGCACATTTCTATTTAGGGACACAGGAGGCCTCCTATCCATGCACATATGGCAAGAACCTGCTCCCCACTTTGCTAGACTTCCAGTCGCTTCCCGAAAACCCAGATTGGGGCTTCCTACACATTTTATCCATTCCATGGGTTACTGGTTACAGTCACCCTGTGCACCTACCTGTCATGGCCGTTGCTTTTAGGAAAAGCCACCAACAGATGCTTAGGAAAGGTCCTTGCTTGTCCTTTCACTGTCAATACTTGTCAGGGATTCACGGAGCAGAAAGCCACAACTGTGCTAGGCCGCCACTATGTGATGAGGTCATGCTTAGCAAAGTTAGTTTAACCAGTCTGAAGGGCACAGCCTCTCTGCTCTAGAACAGGGCTTGGACATTTATGGCCCTTCAGAAATTTGGCCTACAAATCCCTTCAGTCCTTACCAGTGCTTTTTTTGTAAGAAAAATGGTGCTGGAACTCATGAAATTATTTACCTTTTGCACGTAGTCGATCACTGTACATACACCCACACACGTCAGTTGTGTAGTGAAACATAACGGTCACCACCCGCAGTAAGCACTCAGCGCATGACCACACAACCGATCACAAGCTGAGCAGCACCATCACAACCAGTGCGGGCGAGGTACGCATGCATCGGATTTGACACACAAGCAGCCCGCATGCACTGTTTTAATGATTTTGCCACCGACCTGCTACGCTTGACAGGGCAATTCAAATCCACGTGGACCAAACATCAAATTTTCAAAAGTTACTTAAAAATGGTGCCAGAACTCTGTTCCAGTGTGTTCTATGACAAAAAAAGCAGTGGTCCTCACTGTTGCCCATGGCAGCCGGGGTGCTGGGAACTGTAGGCCAAAAATTCTGCGGACATGCATCTCGCCCACTCCTACTCCAGAGGACAACCACTCCAAGCAGCAGCCTTCTGGCTGTACAGTAAAGCTGGCAGGACTGGGAACTTTTCCTTTCTTCTCCTGGGTGACAATGAAAGCCCTCCCTCCATTTCCATGCACTTACCTATCTTCTTTCTCAGACCTCTGAGAAAGCTATCCCAAAGAGTAAAACTTTGAGCACGAGCTGCTGTTGCATAAGAATCTTGCACTGTGGTTCCACTATTATACTCATAATCCACCTTTCTTCCTGCAAGGAACCCAAGGAAGCTCACATAATCCTCATGCGCCCCTCCATTTTACTCTCACAACAACCCTGTGAGGTAGGTTAGGCTCAGAGTCAGGGAAGTGTACTCTTGGGAATGAAAGAGGCCATTGTTCTTGGTACACGTTTTGAAGCCAGGGAGACTTGGACTCTTCAGAGCAGGTGGAGGAGGAGCCCTGTGAAGTGCAGCCTCCAAGTTTTGAGATGGAGGCGGAGCATTTACCCCGAGGCTGCCCTCTCCCCTCCCCATGCTCAGGTGGGCAAACGATCTCCTGTCACTTGTTTATGCTGCAGTCATGCCCTTCCCTTCCAAACAGACAACTTTACGTTTCTTCGGTAGCTATTATTTAGTGTTTTTAAATTAATAACACCAACAATGAATGCAAGCATACAATACACGGATGTATATAATTAATTATTGTGACTTGGATTGACTTCTGTATCATGGCTTGACTTCTGTAGCCAACAAAGTCCCTACTACAAGGGCTAGGAAAGAAAACAGTAAGTCACATTCTCCAGCCGGAACAGAAAACACTTAGGGCAAAATCCTATGTGTGTAGAAGTAAATCCTACAAATCCCAACATGCTGGGAATTACTGGGAATTGTAGGATTTAACTGTCCAAACCTACATGCCCTCTCGGCAGATGCCAGGGACCGAAGACATGAGATTTCACTTGCAAAACATATGCTCTGCCTCTAAATTATGGCTCTTCCCAAGAGTGAAAAACCAACAAATGGAGGGATTCCTGACATGAGGCTCTTCTCACACACTCCACCAAGGTTGCTTCTTCTGGATTCTCTGCCGGAGTACGATGGGCTCCTCGAAACCTGTCGTTTTCCTGAGAGCCTTCTTATTCGCCTTTGCATATGTTCCACTCTACTAGGTGCTGCTGCCATATAACCCAATGACATAAATACATGAGCCTTTCATGGCATAATTTCTACATAATACCACACTGTCCTCACTCTATGCAAAGCTGCAGAAACAGCTGCAATGAATAAGAGCAAAACCCGTGACCCCATGTAAAGCACCTAAAACTCCGGTGGGCGAGGAATCCGGAGCACACATCCTGTAGAAAAGCTCTGACTAGGTTATCAGATAACGGTGATAGAAGAAATCCTGCGAGTAGATGCTTGGCACCAAAGCTCCTGTTTCAAAGGAGTCCCATTTACTTTGACATGGCTACTCCAGATTATACGGTTTAAGGGCTGCTGTTGAAACGTTTTGTGGCTGGCTTCCACAAGAAGTCATGAGAACAAGCTACGTTTTTCAAACCACACACTCAGTTGATCCAGTGGGATTTTACCAGTCCAGGCTCCCCTCACTTGGTGCGGGTCTCTTGCTGCTCTCATTCCAACATGCATCGACTATGAAAAGTAGAGCCAGCAAAAGCAGGCCAGCCCCAACTCCAAGTCGCCAGCAGTTGGCCGTGGTGAAATCCGTACTCTGGAGATGCAAGTCTTTAAAGAAAGAGGAAAATACAAAATAAGGTGAAAAGTGTGAACTTCTCTTATGAATGGCTCAAAATATTTCTCAGTAGACAAAGGGTGTTTCTTTGAAAAAACAAAACAAAAAGTAAACATCTTTCATTTAGTCTTAAAGGTAATTTTTTTTGCAGGGGGAGTGTTCAGCCCTTGCTTTTCTGCTATAAACTATAGGAAGGATTGTAATTGGCTACCGGCACTTCCGGGGCCTGGTGTTTTGTTGGTGTGCACATCTCACTGGGTTTTGTCCACACAGTGGGTGTGACATCACCATGTGGACAATTGTCCACTCCCCTTTCCTCACCCCTCATTGATCAGCACATATACTCACGTGTTGATATTTTGAAGTAATGCTTTCCAGCACTATCGAAGCCCTGTTATGTGCACACTTGTGGTCACTTCTTTTGAAGCAGTGAAATTCCACTCTTTTTTAGAGATTTGCTTTTAAAAGGAAAGCCCGAAGCAGCTGGCAAGAGGATTGTGGCTAAGCTTACTTCTGAGTAAACATGGATTGGGCTGTAAGTGCCATGATTTCACTGGAGTTTAATCGGTTTTGCAACTGATCTGATCTTGGCTGCCTGGTCTAGTTGGATTCACAACTGACTTGGAGGTGGCATTTCCCTTGCTCATTAGTTGCACTATCTACTCCTGTATAACCCAGAATTTTAAAGAAACATTTTCTTGCAAGCTCCAGCTAGCGGATTGCTGCGTTACAGCTTGAACCTACACAGATGTACTTGGAAGTAAGAGCGGCTGTTTCCAATGCAGTCTACTAATTAAATAGCTTATTTGAGTATGTGGGTTGAAGAAACCTCATTTCTAGGAGGAAGCAATTAATTATGGCCGGCAGCCAGTAGATCAGCAGAAAGGACACGTAGTGCAGGAAACGACATGGCTCTACAATCAGAAATCCGATACAGAAAGGAGGGACAACCCGAATACCACCCACTTTCCCCAGGAACAAGGGCTCCCACTGTGGGGTTTCCTATTCATGCCTCAAAGCTGTTCTATTGCTATTTTCCTGTTTCCTGCCTTGATGGATTTTCTGTGGCAAGAAAAAAGGGCGGAAGAAATGTCAGGGAAACGTGGGAGGATGATAGATCCCTTACAATGTTCTCTGGACTCCCAGTCAAATTGTGAGAAATTCACATTGAGATTCCACATTAAAAATCAATTGATAACAGACTGAAAACTTGCCTTGTGAGGCTGGATGCTTCCAACTGGGTAGAAAATTAAGGAGGAAATGGGACATTAGGGGATTCTCTACACGAGGCATTTATCGTGCATGTGTGATTTTTCATGCATGGTAGTTTGTCATCATGCCGGGCTCCTCCATGTTTTGCAGCCATTTTTGCAGCTTTTTTTAGGGTGAGGAAATTGAGGTATTCATTCTTTCAGAACTCTGCTATATCGCAATTATACACAGTGCCACCTTGTGGCATGTAATAGAATACTTAGAAAAGCGGAGAATGACCCCCTACTCCTCAAGAATAACAACATGTAAAGGACCCACATTTACTCCTGCAAAAACAATGGAAGAAGGAGCTTAGTAAAGTAGTGGGTTAGATGCCTCGTGTAGAGAAGCTTGAGCATGCTAGGAGCTGTGACTTGAATTAAATTTCTTGTGGCAGGCATGAACGAATAATAGTGGAGCATAAAGTCATTGTCATTCTACTCTCTGCCTCTGTGAGCTTTTCCCATTCTCTCTGGACTCACCTTGGGTGTTGTTGAGCTGGTTTTCCCTATATTGGCAACTTAGCTCTCCCCTGGTAATGTTGAGTGCCCCTTCAGTGAGGTTGAAGCTGGCTGTTGTCCCATTTTGCCAAGCTCTAGTTTCAGCAAAGAGCTGCCCATCTCTGTAAAGATAGAACCAGCCCTCAGCAGTGGTGGGCACTGGGCAATGCACTCGATATCTCCCTGCAGAGTCCACCAACACCTCTTGATAGCTGTGGTCTTCAACTACATCTGCAAGAGTCAAGAGTGGAGCGAAGAGGTGATAAAACTGGATGGACTGCACTCCAGAGACGCTCACTGATGTCTCGGCTTGCTTGCTTGCTTGCTTTCTTAATTTGCAAAGCCAGGTTTCTAGTCCTCATGAACATAGATATGTATTTTTTAACAGCTGGGTTACTATTTTGTATTTATCATTGCAAAGATTACAGGAATTCCCCAGCATTCATAGTTGCTGACCACAGAGCAAGAAGGATTCTCAGCATAATGCAGTGCACAAGGGGCAATGACAGGGAAAGAAAAGCATCCTGCAGGAGAACCAGGATATCTGTGCAATAAAAGTGTGTGTGAATTTAAAATTTGATTATCCCTGTACCGAGGCCTCCTAAACCAGCTAATTCCAGCCTGCAGCCACCCCACTGCCTCCTTGCTCCTCCCCAACAACGTTAGAAGCAGAATCGTAACAAGGGAAGCATTTTGGTCATGCCAGAGGGAAAATAAGTTCCAGACACTGACATTTCTGCCTCTAAGATGTAAGCCCCACCCAAAAAGGCAAGGCGGCAACTCCGCATCCAAGGTGGCACTCCCGAGTCCAAGGTGGCAAGAGGCCTTCCCTTGTGTGCATTTCTCACCTATGACTCTCAGCTGCACTCCATCACTGGCGTTGGACCAGATGACAGGCTCGATGAAGCTGTGATAATAGCAGGTGTATCGTCCTGTGTCAGCCACAGTGACATTCTTCAAGGAGAATTCAGCAACCCTGGAATCTCCCCGGGGTGTGACCTCGTAACGGAATTCCCTGGCCTGGTAGAGGACGAAGGTGACCCCTGGCGATGGGGCCCAACAACGGACAGTCCAGTCCTGCCCTGCAAAGACTTCTGTCGAGGGACTTGCAGCAATGGATGGCTTAGGATAGTGGTCTGAGGGAGAGAGAGAAATGCTACCTACATGAGCTGAAAACTTTGTAGTTTTCAGGCTGCCAACTTTTTACTCCAATGATAATTATTTTAATATTATTGCAATGATTATTTTAATATTATTATTAACTTCTTTCCATGCTCCTCCAAGCCCCAACTCAAGCTCTGCTTTTAAAGTGGAGCCCTTCCAGCCTAGCCTCATAAGCCCTGGTTTAGAAAATAAAATAATTTTAAGAAATTTACATCAGAAAAGCCAAAAGAATTAAGCTCAAGTCTGTTTTTCTAGGTATTCCCCACCCTGCTCTCACCCTTGTTTTGGTTATTGCTACATAGATCTGATATTCCTAACATGAAAAACCAGGAAATCTGGACCATGTGCTAACTATTTTCATTAAGCTCATGTCCCCAAAGCATGGTTCTCTTTTCATATTGAGGCTGAACAAGCCACTTGTTTGTATTTCTTTACATCTGACCTCTTGCAAAGGTTATCCTCCTTGTTTTAATTATGATGCAAAGGCGGACAAGCATTTCAAGAGAATTAGGCTAACTTTTGCTTTCCCCATTAGTTGGTACCCTTTTCTGGAGGCCTTCCTAGCTGGGCAGTAAAGTGGCTTGAGGCCCACGACTTACCCTCTGTGATGTTTGCAGGGCCGCTGAGTGGGGAGCGAACAGCCTTCCCTGATGCCCTGATTTCATAACTGCAATAGAATGGTTCATGGGAGCGAAATCGGTCGATCACAAAGGTCACTTCAGAGAGATTCAGCAAGGCTTTCTTTACAGCCAGGGGCTTCTGGCTGCCTCCCTGGTAAAGGTAGAAACTGCTGCCTGGATATTCCCCCTGAGCTGTGCAGCGGAAGCGATGCTTCCCTTCTGCATCTGGAGCTTGGAGCCAGAAGATGGGGGGCTTTAGCAGGGCTAGAAGAAAGAGGAAAGAGAGACACCACCAACGTGCCAAACCCAGGCATGCTGATTCAGGCATCCAGCTTGCAAGACAAGCCGACTGTGGGAACACTGTGCATTGCACCATCTAGTTCAGCCACAGCTCCTACCGCCAGCACACAGCTTCCGACAAGTTAGCTCAGACAGAATATTTATGCACTTATTGTACTTATATCCCACCATTTCTCCTACAAGGAACCCCAGGTGACTTACAGAACCCTCCTCCTTCCCTCCGTTTTATTTGTACAACAACCCTGTGAGGTAGATTAAGCTGAGAGTCAGTGGCTGACTCAATGTCACCCAGCAATCTTTGTTGCTATGTGGGGACTGGAAACTGGTCTCATGAGCCCAAGTCCAGTGCTCTGACCACTACACCACACCGGCCTTCTTCAGAAGGAAAAAGAATCAATATTGCCCATCCCTGGTGTACTCTGATCGGTGGACTTTGGGTTTCCAAAGTCTTATGCAGCACGAGATTTTCCCTGGCATTTCCTGCATACGAACATGTGTCTTGCCATGGTGTTATGGTGTCTTCTCCAGTTCATTTTGCCTAAGCTTCTTACACACTATTTTGGCTTCATTTCCAGACAGGGTCCCCAGGTGGGAAGCAAATCCTTCTCTCATCCCCCCTGCAAATCAAGGTGCTCACAGTCAGTCAAGATGCTTTGGCAGTGTCAAAACTGTCCCCTCACCCACTTCCTGGCTATTAAACATACCACCAGCCTCACAATATAATGGCTCTTTGCAAGACTTCAAGATCACACCTTCTCTAAAGGTAGGGCCGGCCCTGACTGTACCAGATGTACACACATTGTCTCCACAGACCGGGGGTACCCCAGGAGCCCACCTCCCACCTGCAGGTCTTGCATGCCACACTGTACTTACAGATAGTCAGAAGCAAGACAGGGAGAGTGACGGGCATCTTTAGAACAGACACGGAGGCTCAGCTGAGAATTGGAGTGTCTGAGGACTCTTAGCATATATGATCACACCCTCCTGCACCCATCAGGAAATGATGATCCATCATCAGTCACTGTTTTGGCGGTGTGCGGGGAGAAAGAAAAGAAGAAGAAGAGTTCTTCTTCTGACAAAGGAAGGAACAAATGCTCTGAGATCGCCCTTAAGACAGTTACAGGAGCCATTTCCACGAGCATGAGTGGAGCAAGAGAATTGAACAGGGTTTGTCTGTGGTCCAGGAATGTTTTGGCTATGTAGCATGCTTCCTGGGACTAGAGCAAGTGGCCAGAGTTGCCCAACAGAAGAGACACATATGGCAAATGTTAGGTGTTTGAGAGCTGCAAGTGGGTGCCCACGAGTGGCAGTGGCAAGCGGGTGCCCTCGGGCAGTGATGGGCAGTGAGTGGCAAGTGGGCACATGTGAGCGCCCACAGTGACAGACCACAAAATAAACTCAAAGAGCCACGTATGGCTCCTGAGCTTCCATTTGGCCAACCCTGGACTAGAGAAAGGTGTCCCCTGCCCTCTCCTATTATGAGAAGACTCCCTCTCCTCTTCTTTTGAGGAATAATAGATGGACACAAGCAGAGGTGGGATTTGGAGCATGGAAAGAATTCAGTCAGAGCCTCCATGTTCAGGAATTATTGGAGCAAGAGATGCTTGGAACAAAAAATTTCTTGCTCCTGGAAACATGACACTAGTTGCTCGTGGGAATATTTGGCACATTAATGTGTGTTCTCAGAGGCTCAGTGCCTTGTGGTGGAAAAGGCCTCAATTTAAAAGGTCAGGGGGCACTTGATAACATGAAGCCCTGAGGTGGGGAGGGGGCTGCCAATTGGAATAAACAATCCTGCATTAATGGTCCAGAGGTCTGACCTTGGGCTTTTCTACATCAGGCCTTTAACCCTCCACTTTTCTGAGGTAGTGCTTCTGGATGCTTTATGGGATCAAGATCATCTTCTTTAAAGTTATTTTCCCCCAGGGTTTTTTCCCTATGGCTTTCTATAAATTCCATTACATAACCAATAGGAGGCACCATGGTATAGTAAAATTGCACAAATATGTGAGGATTTTATGATGCTATTCACAAACAGAACTGCAGTTTCCTCTCTCTAAAAGACGTATGTGTGAGGGAGGAGGACAAGTTGTTCTTCCCAGGGCCCCACAATATGTAACAATTATATGTTGGGACTTATGCAAGGATCCAGTATCAGACCAGAGATATAATCATGAGCATAGGGGTGCCTTTGGGTAACTCAAGCCAGTCTTCAGACATCTGGCAACAGCAATGGGTCCCCCAAGACCCAAAGAATAGCTTGGCACTCCTTCTCAAAATCAGAATGAGATGCTGCTAAATCTGTGGCAATGAGGGAGAGGCCTTCCCTGCTTGTAGAATAATTTCCCTCTTGGAGCCAGGTTAAGATGGCTCTCTATTCTGAGGCTTTTAACCTATCCGGGTACCCAGGAGCTTGAACCGTTTGCCCTTCTCAGATGTTCTACCAAGTTGCTCTTTGTTATTGTTTTAATTGTCCTAAATTCAAAACTTTTAATGTATTTTGATGTTATATATTTTATTGTATCTTCATACCTGTCGTATTTTAATATTTTCATCTTACAAATATTTGCATTTCAATATGGACTGTTATAACCTGCCCAAAGATCTTCAGCTCTGAGGCAGAATAGAAACGAAATACATCCTTAAGTCCCCGTCTCATGTTCATGAGCACAACAGGAAGGCCCGGCTGTTTTGAAGAGGAACAGAACAAGCCGCTACGTCCGAAATGGAAGGCTTGTGGTTAAGCGAGGTCGAAAGTTTCCTTCTCTCAGATCCGGAAAGTTCCAGATGACTCAAGAGAAGCATCTGCCTGCCTGCAAGGCAGGGATGAGAGTGTCCTCCTTTGGGTTGATCTTTGGGAAGAATGTGGGTCCAAATGGCAGAGAGGTGCAGAGATTCGGTTTTTATCATAGCTAAGGCCCATCTAGCTGCCTTCCCCAATCTAGTGCCATGCTGGCTGGGAATGATGGTGGCTGTATTCCAGCACATCTAGAAGGAACCAGTTGAGAAAGTAAGCTTTCTCTTTACCTGCAGTCCCCAGAAGAGTAAATAAATATGCTCAGACATGCTCTGGGTCATTGGTTCCTGTTGCAAATTCACATTTTTCGGGACATTCAAAAAAGATACTGAATCTGAGCTTCTTTGTCTGCCTCCCTCCCTCCCCACTGGCCAGGATACTCTCCTGTCTCAGAACAGAGCTATCAGTGAAACCAGCCATTGTTCCTAGCTGGTTTATTTCTTTATTCATTGCCTTTTATTCAAATTACAGACACAAGAGGCACTTTTAGCAGAGGGACAGGAAGCTGCAAGAACCCCCATCCCCAGCAAAAGTCTACAATAACAGCATCTCCCAAATGCCAGCACACATTGTATTGTTTGTGTATTTTGAACTAAGATCAGTTGATCTCATCCACCCCTAACTTTTAGGGTACCTTCAGTGTACATCAAGGAAGGTATCTGACCTAAAATTCTCTGCCAAGAGCATATTTATAAATCACAGGCAAACAAGCTAATCTGAACTTAAAGGGCCAGAGGTTTCCTTGAAGAAAATTAGAAAGAGGAAAAAATGGTTAATTACTATTATTATTATTATTATTATTAAATTTAAAAATACTCTATTGCATGTGCATGCGTGCATCCATCTGTCTGTATGTTTTTGAGGTACTACGGATATCCCTGTTTATAAAATGGGATGTATGGACCATGAAGAGGAAAGGGCAGTCCTTTCTGTATTAGATTTTGTGGGGGGAAACTCAGGCAGAAAGATTGAAGGGGTAGGAAGAGATCAGAGTCCATAACATCTGAAAATAAAAGGCTTGCTGCTTAACAGATGCTATTTTAGGTCATCATAATTCCTAAAAGACCCAATGGACCCTTCTTGCTTGTTGCCAAAAGCACCTTTAGGAGTAATTGGCATGGAGAAAGGGAGCACGCGAGAGAGAACATCTGTCTGTCTTTCTGTGCCCTGTCACGTATTATTTGAGTGCACGTGGGAATGGGTGAAAATACAGAAAGTGCCAGTGAGAGGGAAGAATCGTATGCACATCATACCTACAGTTGCAATTCTATGCACAAAGCAAAATGCATTTCCGCATTTGTATGAAAACACCTTGAGATGCAATAATAATAAAGCTATTTGTGCGCCATTTACGACAAAAGGCCCTCGTGAATTGGATTGCCTACGCCAAGCCTTGCTAGCAAAAAACGGGTCCAAGGCCTCGCAAACGGGTCCATCGCGATTAAAATATACGCAGAAATAGGCAGCGGTGGGAGAGGGAGGAGCGAGAGCCGAACTACCGTTCCCACAATGCCTTGCGCTCTTCCGTCGGGACCGCAAGATGGTTGCGCTCAAAAGTACGTGTGGGGGCAGCTTATTTTTGTGTCTTTCGGGGAAGGGGGGATGAATCAGTATCTTTCTCAGTGGCTGGATGTAGAAAGGGATTCGTTAAGGGCCTCCAGGGGTAGGATGCTGGGTGATGGATGGCTGCACAGATGGACTAGGACGTTCAGAGGATGACCTTCCTAAACTGGTCAATGAAGAGGGTATGTTGGAAAGTGGCCGAGGTAATACGGATCGTGTGAATAACATGAATGGCTTGCAGGCTTTGTTGTAGTTAGGAGCCGTTGCGGGTGGTGGGATGGTTAGAGTGCTGGACTGGGGACCTGGGAGATTCGGGTTTCCCCCCTCCTCGTCCAAGAAACTAGCTGGGTAACTTTGGACCATTCCTCACTCTGAGTCCCACCTACCCAACAGGGTTGTTGTGAGAATAACAAGGGGAGGAGAGCTATGTAAGCCGCCACAAGAGGAGAAGGGGCAGAATATAAATACATGATTAAAATAGTTATAGCTAGATATGGAGCCTTTACACCTTGGCTTGCCTTCTATAAGTTACATCTAATCTAAGTCTAACTTAAATCCCAATTATACTAATGGGTCTACGCGAAGATCCAGAGTGGATGCAAGCCCTCACATATTTCTGCCAAGAACTAACCCATGCCATTCCATTTTTTCTTTCTGGATCCAAAAACCACATTTTTTCTTGTTTACAGAAAACACACCAGCTCTCTAGTTTTAAAACAGCAGAAAGATGCATTTAGACAAGCCTTTTATTGGGCAATTGTCTTCCCACATTCACAGAATAGCAGCACGATGCTGGTAGCACTAGGCATGCCTCTGCCTAGAAGTGCCTGTTGAACTCACTGGGACTTCTTTCTGTGTACACACACATTAAAAAGTACTCTGTATTGATTTTTATTTATTTGGAATATTTCTATTCCATTTTTCCATTAATAATGTTTGATGTTGTTTATACTGTTAGAAAAGTCCAAATGAGACCACCACCAATATTAAACGCAGCAGCACGGAAAGCAAAGTGTAGATTCTGACCAAAGTTTGAGCAAATAAAATGGAATTTGCTTGGTGTTTCCCTTGAGGCGGTTTAGGTTTCCTTGGGTGGGTAAATGTCCCTTTGGCAGCAGTGGATGCAGAACCACTACAGGAAAGACCTTGACTGTTTCTAAACAAGGTTCTTGTCATGCAGCACTCAAGATTTTTCATAGATAGATAGATAGATAGAAAGAAAGAAAGAAAGAAAGAAAGAAAGAAAGAAAGAAAGAAAGAAAGAAAGAATTTTACGGTGGACCTGGACAACATCTGCAGTGTGCCCTTTTGTTTTCCCATTGCTCCCTTTTTCTTGCCATTAAAAAAATCTGCTAAGCGTGGAAAATTGGAATAGCTTCATAATTCCCTTTGATAACATGAGGATCCCTCTGTCTGATAGCACCTGCTGCCTTCCCATCTAACCTGAGCAGCATGGGGACACTTGGAGCAGGGTCTCGGACAGAGAAGTTAGCTAAGTGTATGTTGCCCTTATGCCCAGTTTTCATGTAGAAAAAAATAAGGCTGTGAGCACATAGTGATTTGCTCTAAGTTTCCTGGTAAGCCAATGGCCTTTTAAGAACTGTGGTTCCAACATCCGTAAGCAATGAGTCCGGAAAATTCTGAAAGAGGTTAGTCCAGCCTCTGCAAAACATATTGCACAAGCCCACACTTCCCTGTTACCTTCAGCAAAGAAAGTGCTTGTTGGAGAGCTTCCGCTGCTGCTGCACTGAGTTATGCTGCTTTCTGCAGCAGAAGGCAAAGTAAAACCGAACAGACCACGGTTGCCAAAATGTCCCCTCCTCACCAACAGTGGGAATCTTAATACTCCAGCATCCTCTGACTTAAGTGATCCTAATCCACTGCCAGAAAACCATCAACAGAAAATATTTCTGTTAAGTGTGCATGCTTTTTCTTCTCACTCATCCTACAGAAATTGGCACATTTCTGAAAAACGCATGGGCAAATGAACCTGCAATTGTGGCCTCTTTTGGCATTGCTATTTTCGGTAAGTTCAAGTTGCTTCTACCTGCAGCCTGGGATATTACATTACGTGCTCAAATCCTACCTTTCTTACATCACTGAACTTGAGACATCATCCAGGGAGTGCTGGCGGGTCTCACATTCAGGCACTGACCAGGACCAAAGCAGCTTAGCTTTAGCAAGGGAGCTACATTCTTGAAACCATTCAAAGGTTTTAATTCTGTGGTTCAGTCGTTTTTGCTATTATGGTCCCCTCTCCATGTTCACTGCTTACATACTTATTGGGATGTAAAGCACTGTATAAATGTTAAAAAACAATATCCCGGGACCTAAATGACTCTTGGCAGCACAGGACTAACTGCTGTGGGTTGGGGGTGTAGCTGGGGATGGGGCGCAGTCCAGTGGAGGTGAGTGTTCTGTATGCGGAAGTCCCATGCTCGGTCCCAGCATCTCTAGCTGGGGCTCATCAAGATCCCGGCCTGAATCCCTGGAGAGGAGGAGTCAGCCAGGGCCAGCAAGGCTGGGCTAGACAGATCAAGGGTCTTAGATATTTGGCAGTTTCCTGTGTTCTTTTACTTCACTTGCAATGTTTTCATTCCTTTCTGACCTTGTTCTCCCTTTCAGCTACATTGGTACCCTTCATCAGTCCGTACACAAAATTTAGTGGAAGGATCAACCAAGCTGTACCATATACATATCCAGGTATAACCTACATCCACTGTCTGTTTCCCTACCCAGCAGCTGGCCGTTTTTTTGTCAGTAGTTGTGTGGTCAGAGGATCTGAACCTCCACAAGCTGCCCTGTCAGCAAAATGGCATAGGTATAGTTTTCTCCTCAGTGGTTCTCTGCAGCAATGGGGCAGGGGAAGGTTCCTACACAGTGTTCCTCCCTGGCACAGTTTTTTTGTCAGGAAGTAGCTTCCATCTAACCCCATGTACTAATCTCATTTGTGACAACACATTCTGTACAACATAATGAAATATTATTTGTCCTTCCCTACCAGAAGTATTTAACTGTATCAAAGTTGCTGCTGGACATGGACAGCTAGTTATTTTCTCTCCTCCTCTCTCCAGTTCCAGTTCGGGATGATGGCAATATGCCAGATATTCCCTCTCATCCCTGCGACAAGGAAGGACCAAGTCTTGACTGGCTGAAAAACTTATGAGGGGTGAGCCCCCGGGAACAGGCAGAGCTCCTCCACTGCTTCTTGAACATCTGTTAATGTTTCCAGGATATAATATATAATAAAATGGTATAATAAAAATCCAGGATATAATAAAATAGTTGTTAACTTAAAAGAGGCTTTCTTAGTTATTATTATAGAGAATCCACTCTGGAATGGTGGGAAAGCAAACAGTGGGGAGTCCAGCTGTTGCCCTGCCCACTACAAAGATTCCAAAAACTTAACCAAGCTTGGTTACCCATGGCTCCATCTTTCAAGGGTTGCTAGGGAAAGTTGTTCTGAGAAGAGCTGAAGGATGGGAGTCCAAGTAGCCATCTTTACAAAACTGTATGCCCCAGGACTCTTTCAGGGAAGACTTGAAATCTCAAATCTTTGACAGAGATTGGCCTTCCCCAGTCTGGCATCTGCAAGGTGTCCTGTGGTGCAACTTCCATCATTCCCAGCCACCATTGCTATGCTAGCTGAGAATGATTGGAAACCAGTTGAGGTGAAAGTCGTTGAGAATGTCCTACACTTTTTGGATCTCTGCAACTGCTTAATGCAGGCGCGCAAAAGACAATTGGGCTGTGCTGGCAGACTGCTAGCTGGCTTGTACTAAACTGGGAATAGTTTGACTCCCAATAGTTTAATGCTCTCCCCATTTCTTAATCAGTCTGCTTAAAATGGATAATTGGGGGAGGTGCTGTAAATCAATGGGGCATAATTACAAGACTACAGGCTCAGTTCTGATACTGAAAACAAGGCTCAGCATGTGTTTGGAGGCAGCCTGTTTCTTAACTGTAAATGCCCCATCGTAACCTTAAGCCAGTATCTTGGGTTGGGGACTTCTGAATCACAAGGTTTTTTTTTAAAGTAAATCTGCAAGTCTGAAAATAGTCCTGCTGTAAGGCCAAGGTGGGGAGAAGGTAGATTCCCAGGTGTTTGGAACGTCACCTGCCAGAAGGACCTTACCAACACGGCCAAAGATCAAGAATGATGAGAGTTGAACTTCAAAAGACCTGGACTTGGGCATCTTGTCCACCCCTGCGAGAAATCTGGGATTAAAGGTAGCGGTTGAGAGTGTGGGGCTGGGACTCAGGCAATTGGGATTCTGGTCCCTGCTCAGCCAATGGACGGAACTGGGTTGCCATTGTAGAGATAAGAGTGAGAAGAGCAGCAGCAGGAGAATGATGTAAGGCACTTTTGAGTTCTGTACAGAAGAAAAAGGCAGGATGTGATCAAATAAATAAATGTATTCTGCTGATGACTGCCAAGTGCAACTCTGTTATACCTGCTTTGTTCAATTCAAAGGTATAAGTATTTTGCTGGATTTTTGTTAAAGGATTCTAGTCCTCATAGTTCGAAAGATGTGAAAAGGTGTAGGCATATGCTTAGGAAAGGAGGCAGCGTTGGTGACTTCTGTGTTCTCTCTGATGGCTCAGGAATGCACAAATTGAACTCGCATGATTCATACAATTTTCTTGCTAAAGAAGAGAGTTTTGCTCTAGTGCAGACTGGAATTGTTCATGATGCTGCGTCTCACAGAACCACTGGCTGAGATACTCTGAACAGATCATGGCTTCGAAGGATCCCACGCCCTCCCCAGGACACAATCAATAGCAGCAGGAGGTCGCTTTGCCCCCTCAGAAGAATCCTGGTGCACACAAGAGCAGCGCCTTCCATTTTCCTTTCCCTGTACTGGAACTGAAAAGTGGGAGATAGTTGTACTCTCATCAGATGCAGGTAACTTCTGCACACTCACAAGACCTGCTCTAGGAAGAGTGATTAAGTAGAGACTAAAAACTTCTACCTCTCTCACAAGTGACCCAACTCTGTCCCCCCACTCTCTGCTCTATACCCTCCCCAGCCTGCAGACACACACAAAACATTTAAGACTTAAGCACTGTTACATATCTATTAATCCAGTTCCAATGTTTACCTTTTGAACACAGAACAGAAACAATTAACCTCTCTAATAATGCATTCCCAACCCTGGTTGCTTCCTGATGGGTTGAACTACTATTCCTAGCATCTGGGATGCTGGGACTTATACTCCAATATGTTGGGAGGGCAGTGTCAGAAAAAGCTGCTGTACAATGGAGTAGCTTGAATATAATTACATACTGACTACCACATTGCATGTAATAAAAGTCCAGGGCAGTCTGTTTTGTCTTCCAGCTTTTCCTCAGCAGCTTCATGCTGGTTTGGATCCAGTCCTCTTGGGAGTGAGTGACAGTTCCATTGTCCACATCTTGTTGTTCCTTAAGTCTGAGCTGGTGCTCCTTTGAGTAGAACAGGCATCCTCAGACAGCCCACTGGCCTAGTTAACCCAGGGGAGTGCCAAAAGGCCTGCAGATATATACAGTCTCCTTTGAGAGTCGAGTGGCCAGTCTCAGTCAAAATCAGAACAGGCTCCCGGGCTTGAAAACTTGGGATAATGGAGTAATTTGTCCTGGGGGCTGGACTGCTGCCAGGTGGGAGCGAGGACATCTTCTTGCTCACACTGGAAATCCTCTTCTGATTTTATCTGTTGCCAGAAAAACCAGGGATTAGAAACACTTGTCTCAAGTCAAAAAGAAGACTCCATGTGTTATGCATTTGGTGTTCTGTGGTTAGAAGAAACCACATGAGGTGTTTTCTCTGGGATGATTTTGCTTATTTGAAAAAAACAAAAAAAGATACAAAACTGTTCTGCCAAGAAGTGGGATGCTTCCATCTTTTTTTTCCTTTTGGGGGAGGGTGGGAAATCAGGAGGAAAAGCTTGCTTTGAAAAGAAAAGCTGAGATTCTTAATTTCATGCTAAAAATAAATATATTTAATTATTTTAATAGCTAATCATACTCGTTCCCCTATGCTCCTCAAAAAAGGAATCACCCAAAACATCGTTCAAGGTCTTAAAAGCATAGAAACAATGATTAAAACACAGACACTGAATAAAAGCAGCAACACCTCATCTCCAAAACAGCAAAGAACAAAAGCTAATGCCCAGCATATAAAATTAATGGTCAGCGGCATCAAATGCTAGTCTTAAAAAGCAGGTATTGTTGCTGTAATACAACTAAAGAAAGGGGCAACAGGGACAGAGTTTCATGTCTGAGGATGTTGTCACGAGGGTTCTAATGAAACTCACCAGAGTCTGTCCCTCTAGCATTTTGTGCAGTTCCTCTTGTGCACAGTCTGGTCTTGCAAAGTCCTCTTGCAAAGTGAAGGCATGCAACTGGCAACCTTCTTCTGTGTCCGGTGCAGCAGTAGTTTATGTTACTGCACCGGACACAGGAGGAGAAGGATGCTTGGGGAGTCACACAAGAACAACTTTCTTGTGCAGCAGGTACGACAATGCTGCTACCCCTGACAGAAGAAGGGTGTTGCTTGGGCAGTGGTCATGCAGGGCTCACCAGGAGGGGAGCCCTCTAGGACTGCTGTCCAAGCACCACCCCTCATCTGTGTCAGAAGCAGCAGCACAAATAGCAGCATGGAAGAGGGACAGTGTTTGTACATGGGATTCAATTTCTGACAAGCACCCCACGAATGCTGGGCATGCTCACCAGGATGTCTGACTCAGATGCTGCAAAGGGGACCAGAGTCTGGAGATTTTCAGCTCCCAAATGGATTCCGCCACATCCCTAGCCACCACCAAGAAAGCTGCCTCATACCTTGCTACTAACTGGGTCTCTGAAGGCAAGGACGTACACAAGCGGGATGCATCAGCTGCTCTTCAAGCAAGGGTGGGGCGATTGCACCCTTCCAGACATTGTAGGGACTCCCACTCGCATCATCCCTGACCACTAGCCATGCTGGCTGGAATGAATAGGTATTAGAGCCCAACAACCTCTGGAGGACCACTAGGTCCAACCACTCTCTTAAAGAATGGGCAGGTACACCAGGGAGGAGATACACTAGGCCCACCAAGTTTCTGGGCTGCAAGCGGTTTACTGAAATATGTAAGTGCACTAGGAGATGAAACAGGCAGAACCTGGAGCAGCCTTTTTCCCCCTGGTTCCACTGGCCATGCTGGCTGGAAATTACGGGGGCCTCTCCAGTCCAACACATCTGGAAGGTACCAGCCTGAGGAAGCCACTGTGGCGTACACATAAGCCTGGCCACATGACTTGTTATGGGGCCTAGTTCTGGCTCAGCACCCAGGTGCGTGTGTGTCAGGGTCAAGTTCAAACCCTTCATGTTCTCTAGTACCTGCACCGGAAACTCTTCCATGGGGAGCAACGTTTGGGCCATGCGCCGTGTCCGTGCTTCCTTTTCCTCTCGCAGCAGGCGCCGCCGCTTTTTACTGGCAGGGCCCTCGGTTGGTGAGAGGCTCTCAGGCTCTTGGGCTGGCAGAGGGCCTGGGAGGCACCGAGAGGCCTCTTTCTCAGGGGGCTCATTCTCTGTGTTGCTGGGAGTTGGTGCATCAGTGCTGTGGCTCCCTTCATCCTAGAGAAAGATGATAATTTGGGCAGGCTGTCTCCATTCTTGAATTTTCTTGACCTTAAGGATACAACAAGAGGGCCCTTATTCCCCTTGGGGTTTGCGTGTGTGCAATACGGAAAGCAAAAGGCTTTAAATAATTTCCTGGCCATTTCCCCCTCTCCCATTCTAAAAGCTTGAAATGCCTTTTCTAAGTCAAAGCTATCGACAGTAAGAGCATAAAACTAAAATATGATTGTATTTTGGCCCCACCCCTGGAATTGGCCTCCAAGAGCTTCTTTGAAATGAAATTCAGTCTTTGGCCTGAAAGAGGTTTGGGCCCTCCTTGTTAGAGGACATACTAAATTCAAGCTGGGAAGGCAATGAGTGGAAGGTATTTTGCTAAGGCGGATGGCTCACTTTGTTATGGCAGCAAGAAGCAGTTGGTGCCAGATGCACCAGACTGATGCTGCAGACTTGGTCCCTCTCCAGTGACTTGGGGTAGCACCAGTGCTTCACTATGGCACACCTTGTTTACTTTTCCTATTTGGAAGAATCATGGTGGCCAACAGTGTTATGGGCTAACTGAATAAAATGCAATAAAGGTAAAGTAAAGGTAAAGGTTTCCCCTTGACATTACGTCCAGTCATGCCTGGCTCTAGGGGGCGGTGCTCATCTCCGTTTGCTAGCCGAGGGAGCCAGCGTTTGTCCACAGACAGTCTCCATGGTCATGTGGCCGGCATGACTATACACCCAAGTGCACGGAACGCTGTTACCAGCCCACCAAAGTGGTACCTTTCATCTACTTGCATTTGCATGCAATAGGAAAATATAAAGTACTACATGACGGGTTGGATCCAGCCTTAGTCATATTTAGAGGAGACCCAGAAAAATCTATGGGATTAAGTCATGACTCCTTTGAATAGGCCCGAATCCAACTCTATGCACTTCAAACACAATATATAATATCCTCACATGGAGAAAATCCCTGGCATCAGTTGAGCTGCTTCCCCATCTCCCTCCCCATCTCAGTTCTGTTTTGCCTTCTTGGTTTGGTGAAATGTCTTCCTGTTCTTGCCCCACCTGCTGACTTCTTTCCTCAGACCCACACGATCTTACCTCCAGGACGATATCAAGGTGCCCCTGCCTGTAATCATCACCATAGGAATCCAGGACTTTCATGAGAAACCTGAAGGGGAAACAGAGGTCGACTAGAAAGCCCTTCTGCACCCTCACCGACCCTTTGGCAATGCTGTGCTCGCATGCAAGGCACCGCGCATTTCAGGAATCCAGCCTCCTGAGATGTGGCAATGGCCACTGGCTGAGGCTGCCTGAAAAAGGGATCAGACAAATTCACAGCCGGTGGGTGAATTAGGCAGGGACGTTTCATGGACCCACCATGTTCAGTGGCAGCATGACCCCAAAATACCAAACAACCCTCCTTATGGGCTTCACAGAGCTATTTGGCTCACTACTATTGGCAGCAGGATGCCAGACCAAACACACAGTTGGCCTCATTCTTATGCCCTCCTCTAAGAAGAGGAAGATGTTGAAACATCAGCCCCAAAGTACTGTTGGACTCACCTACGCTCCTGTTTGAGCCGCAGTGTTATTTTCTGGACCTGATGCAGCCGGTTTAGCATCCTCTCATTCACCTGTAATGGTGGGTGAAGTGACACACTCATCTGAGTGACGACTCTCTTGCCTTCCCTTCTCCCCTCCCAAAGGTCCTTTATCCAATGTCTTAACAGGTTGTGCCATTTGGATCTTAATTTGGCATGGTTTAATGCTCCTCTGCCCTAAACGTTACGGTCTCTTTCCTCTTGCACATTTAGAGCAGATGCTGGATTTAAGGCCAGGGCATCCCATGTTCAAACCTCACCTCATGGGAGAAGACAATCATGTTAGAAAAAGGCAAAGACAAAGGAAAAAGGGGAAGACCAACTATGAGATGGACTGATTCCACAGCCTTGCACTGAACAAGAGCTGAGCAGGACTGTGAAAGATAGAACATTTTGAAGGTCATTCTTTCACAGGATCCCCATAAGTTGGAAATGACTGGACAGCATGTAACAACATCTGGAGATTCACAAGTGAATTATCTATCTCCTGACAAATGATTTCAGGTAAACAAATGCTACCAAAGATCATGGATGGTTGCTGCCAGTCGAGGCAGACAGCACTGGCCAAATATCAGATCGGTGGTTTGATCCTGTATGAGTCAGCTTCATATGATTTCACTTGTAGGCAAAGGGGAAGCAAACCAGAGAAAGCAGCCATATATTTATTGTCCTAGCTAGTGTGTTAAGGCCACCCTTCCCAACAATCCTTTACCTGCTCTAACTCCTTGCAGCGCCGAGCCAGCACCTGACACTTACGCCGGGTCATCTCCTCCTGGCGCAACATTCCCTCCTCTTCCTCCTCCTCTGGTATCCCACTGTCAGCAAACTCCACCTCCGTCTCCAATTCACTCTCAAGGATATTGCCACCAAAAAGTGGCGGCAGGGCCAGCTCCGAGCCAGGCGGCACAGAGAATTCTTCAAAGCTAACAGCAGCCATGATATTGCTCTGGAAACTTAAAGAAAAAGCGATATACTGTTAATTTTAAACACCCCTCCTCCACCATACTAATCCATGCAAAATTGTTACAAAGGAGCACTTAAAGAGTTATCCATGTTGCTATGTATCCCCCATAACAACAACAACAACAAATGTATCCCCATTCCTTCCATCTTTTGAGACCAAACATCCCCAAGGCACATAAATGTAATATACACATGAATAGTTAAACTAGGAAACTCTGTCCCCAACATAGCAAAGTTCCTCCATCTGCCACTGAACTTGCCATTGAACTCAATAGGATCTGCTTTGTAATAATCATAGATTTCTCCCCCCCCTTCCCCCCATCCTTTCTCCATAGCTCAAAGTCGATTGCAATTTAGGGACACTCAGAGTTAAGGTTTCAGGTTAAAAGGTGCTAAAGAAAGCCTGAGCTAGTGAAGTGTTCTGCAAACTATTCCCCTCCAGGTGCTAGAGTCCAACTCCCATTATTCACAGACAGCATGGCCAGTGAGGGGCGTTGCTGTCCACGTCATGTAGAGAGCACTAAGTTGGGAAAGGTTGTTCTAGTGTCTCGTTCACAAATGAAAGTTTAATCCTGGCCAAGAGAGAGAGAGAGAGAGAAGCCCGATAATGCTTGTGAAAGGTTCAGAGGCTCTGCTTTTGGCAGCTCTCTTAGGAAAGAATTTCCACCGCCAAACGGCCTGGAAAGCACTGAGAAGCATCACAGACACGGGCAGTTCCGACTGGTCAGGTATTTTCCACAGATGGATTTGCTATTGCGTCAACCCCACCTTAATCTCGCCGGTCTCCTTGGCGATGCGAACGATTCTTGGGCGAGTGTAAGGATAAGCCGTCGCCGCTTGATGATGTTTACAACAAAACGGCTTACTGGGACGGCCGTACCACGACGGAAAGGGGAAGAGAGGTTATGTCGCTCTCCGATGACGCAATGCGAATAGCCAAGCATATGAAAGGCTTCGCTTCATAGTTACGGAAACAGTCGGAGCGTCGAGCTTTCCGCCCCTTCGTTCGTATCCGGAACCCGACTCAGAGGGAGTTGCGCTTGCGCAGTGAAGGGCAGCTGCGTAATAAGGCGTTTCAGTGTGGCGTGACTATAGAGATAGGGCATGTAGAGCCGACATCCTAACCCTTGGCATCTTTATGTCAAGAATCCTATCACCTTCGCAGTGAAGGTAGAGCGGTTTTGCGCGGCTGAGTATAAGCCTTTCCCTTTTTCTCACAGCAGGAAATGGCTAAGAAAAAGTTGGCATGGTAGAAACGCCAGTGATATCTTCTCGAGAAATGAGTCGAAATGAGAACACTTCCGGAGACAGAGCGTTGAATGCGGCCATGTGCGTGGGGGCCCCGTTGCAGAGATGTAAGGCGGCATCATAGAATGAAGGCTGCAAAACAGAGTGAGGCTGCGCTAACTTTTTGTCTCACAAAAGACTGAGATCCACTCTGAACGGAAATAATGATTGCGCACGACCTTTCCTACTTCCTCGCTTGTTTCGTAGAGGTGTATTGGTGACGACACGGGGAGCGACGGAGGCGGAGGGTGACGTAATCATTGTGAGACGGAGAGGTGGGGAAGTTGGCGGTGTTCGTCTGCGGCGAGAAAGGGGGGCGCCACGAGCCGCTGAGGCGCACGGGGAACGAGGACGTGGAGAGAGGCTGGGCCGAGGTAGTTCTGTGGATACGGGAAGAAGGTAGGTGGGAAGGTCGGGTAGATTTATTTTGTTTGTTACGCTCCCGCCCTTCCTCCAAGGACCGCAGGGTGGCGTGAGTGGGTCTCTCCCGCCTTTTATCCTAATAACAACCTTGTGAGGTTGGCCAGCTGAGTGAGAGTGACCGGCCCGAGGTCGTTCATCGCGTTCCATGGCTCTGGGCACCTGAAGTTGGGTCTTCTCAGCTTTAAAGTTCAGTCCTCTAACGGTTACATCACATTGCCTTCAGATGAATAGCGATTGTTCTCTGTCAGCAGTGATAACAATAAATAATAATTAAGTATTGTTAATTAAGTGACTAGGCGTGAATGGGACTCCTTGAAGAGCCAGTGTGGTGTAGTGGGTAAGAGTGTGCGACTGAGACTCAAGAGATTGGGTTCTAGTCCCCACTCAGCTAAGGAGCTAACTGGGTGAGTTTGAGTCAGTCACAAACTCTAAGCCCAGGGTAGTTGTGAGAGTGATATTTAGTGGAGGAAGAGAAGGAGAAATATGTAAGCCATCTTGAGTTCCTTGTAAGAAAAAAAAAGCAGGCTGTAATTACAATAAATCAACAAAATATCACATTTGGCTGGCCTGGTATTTCCCAGATGACCACAAAAACAATTGTTTTGTGGTTTTCTAGCCTGTGTGTGTGTGTTTTGCTCCCCATTCAAAAATGCTGAAACACTTTTCCTGAGGCTTAGTTACTGGCAGTAACTTCAATCCAGAATATGCTAGTATCTTGAGGTTCTGCACCCTTGCAATAGCATATCTCCTTATCGCTTGAGAATGCCCCTGCCCTAGTAAGACACTTCATTGTTTTGTCTGGGTCTTGTTTTACATTTTTGTTCTGCATAGTAATCAGCTATTCTTGTTTCTTACATTGCTATCCCTTCTGGCATTAGCTTGTAATCAAACAAATCCGGTTGGATTTCTGTAACGCGCTTTACGTGGGGCTGCCCTTGAAGACAGTCCGGATACTTCAGATGGTTCAAAATAGAGCTGCCAGGATGCTGTCGGGGACTGGGGGTTATTTTCATATAACCCCAGTCCTCTGTTAGCTCCATTGGCTTCCCATTGAAGTCTGAGCTCAATTCAAGGGGCTGGTTATTACCTATAAAGCCCTAAACGGCTTGGGACCAGGATATCTAAAGGAACGACTTTTTCCCCTATTTGCCCTCCTGCCCCCTGAGATCAGCAACAGAAGCCCTCCTCCAGGAACCCTCTGTGAAAGACGTTAGGAGACAGAATACCCAGAGGAGGCCCTTCTCTGCGGTGGTGCCCCGTCTATGGAATGCACTCCCCAGAGAGGTCTGCCCGGTGCTGTCATTATATGTTTTCCAGCGCCAGGTCAAGACCTTTTTATTTAATCAGTATTTTAATATGTTTTAATACTGAATTTTATTGTTGTATTTTATTAATTTGCAGCAGGAGTGGATTGTCAATTTATCTATGTTGTAAGCCATCCAGAGACGAAAGTAATTGGATGGCATAGAAATTTTATAAATAAAGAAATAATCACATTCCCACATTTTCTTTTCTTTGTTTATGAATTTGAAACTGCAGAGTTTATTGGAGAAATCAGGCCTCGGGGAAGGTCTTTTAACTGAAATGGATTTCCACAGTGTGTAGTCACAACTGGAAGGAGAGAAATATGCTGGGGTGAGGGTGGGGGGCTGAGAAACAGAAGGAAATGAAAAATTGAAATTGAAGAGCACAGTGGATCAGACCTTTTGTTGACAGATGTCTAGAACCATAAAGTTGGAAGGGTTCAACCTTATGCTTAGCGTGGGATTCCAGTTTAAAGTGTCCCTGGCATATGTCTGCCTAGTCTTTGCTTGAATGCCTCCAGCAACAGAATGCCTATTGCCTCCTTGGGTGGTTGGTTTCATTGTATGACTTGTAGGACAGTTAGGAAGTTTCCCCTGGTCAACTAAAATCTGCCTTACTGCCACTTAACCTCAGTCTTTCATGACCTGTAGGCATGGATGGTACAGAACAGGATGAGGTCCTATAGTAGCTGTGCTTGACTATTTGGGGATTGCTGCAACCTCATGGCTCTGTTAGGGTAGATAATACTAAGAAATGCTCCAACTCTTCTAACTAAGGGCAATAACAGATGAATAAGGCTCCGAATATGTATGCCAGAAGATATTATTTGGAGGTTTTTTCCCCCCCTAACCTTGTGTCTCCTCTGCAGCCTTGATCTACCATGTCTTTAGCCGATGAGCTACTGGCTGACCTCGAAGAGGCAGCAGAGGAAGAGGATGGCAGCTTTGCAGATGAGGAAGATGAGCCTCCCATTGAGGATGTTCAGGAGGAGATGCAAATAGATCTGGCAACGGATTCAGTCAAGAGTATCGCAAAGCTGTGGGACAGCAAGATGGTGAGAGAACTGTCTGGAGCTGCAGAGGCACCTTCCTCTGAGAGCACCAACAGCCACTTTAATAAACTTGCAGACGGTTAACTTTTTATGGCCAAACAGCTTAGGGCAGAAGGAGAAGCACACATCCTGGCGCACTCCAGATTGTTTTGCATTTCACCTCCTCTCCGCCAGCATGAGCAGTAGACAGGAATGCTGGCAGTTACAGTCTAAAGATCTAGAGGGCACCAGGATTTCCCGGAACAGGATGGGAAAATCTGTTCTATAATCTCCTGCTCTTTTTCTGGACTTGGGAAAAAGGTTGACTTTAAAGGAGCCATCCCTAAAGCATGCTTGAACATATCGTTCTTTTTCTTCTATGTAGTTTGCTGAAATCATGTTGAAGATTGAGGAATACATCAGTAAACAGCCCAAAGCATCTGAAGGTATGGAGTCATACTTGATTTGAAGATTACCACACAGATGTACATTCTGCATGCTTAGAATCCTTGTACGTGTATGTACATGTATCTTTGAATCCTTGCCCTCAGAGAAGCCCCAAACCCATTCTTGCCGTGCGTAACCCCTATAGGGTCTTACATGTCCATATCCCAGGGTGAGGAACCCCGACCTGGGATCCCAATCATGGCTGTTCTCCAGAAGGACATACCCCCCATGCCCCCCACCATGGATCATTTGGTAGTTTCTTGGGTTCTGTGCAGTTTCTTCATCCTGAAAGGTTGAAACGCCTCTCTTGAGACATAAATTACTGAGAGAGCTCTTAAGCTACAATATGCTGACATATTGTTAGTCCCCACCACATCTGCTTCTGGCTCTGCCTCTCTTGCTTTCAACTCCACCCACAACTGGAAGGCTGCTGCCAAGAGTTTCTCTGAAATGCTATTTGACTATCATGCTGAAAGAGATCCTGCCCTTGGTCCACAGCCCATCTCACCATTCCTTTAGTTACATGTGCTGCATGAATCTTGACTCTGCCCTTTCTTGTCTTCCCAGTTCTAGGTCCAGTAGAGGCTGCCCCGGAATACAGAGTCATTGTGGATGCCAACAACCTAACAGTCGAGATTGAGAATGAGCTGAGTGGGTACAAGCCTTAGCTGCTTGCTTTGGTAGGAGGGGAAGGTGGAGAAAGCTTTGGAACGATACACCAGCCACTACTGATTGTCATGTAGATGGCAGGACGAATTGAGCAGTTTACAGATTTAGCAAAGACTGGATTCTCCAGGGAGGGAGGATCTAGTCAATAGAAGTCTGGAAGCCAGAAAGTGTAGGATGCAAACCATGCACGTGTGCAAGGGAGAAGTGGAATGTGTCAGGCATTTCAAGGGCCATTTTGGCAGGCACACTTCCTTTCTTGGGCAATGCATGGCCCAGTCTAGTCCTTGAAAAGACTTTACAGTCCAGCACACTACGACTCCTGGAAGCCTGCTTTTGTTGTCTCAAATACAATCATGCTCTGCGTCACTCTCAGCCTTCATGTTTGATCTTTGTCTTTTATCTCCTCCAGACATTATTCATAAGTTTATCCGAGACAAATACTCCAAGCGATTTCCAGAACTGGAATCCCTTGTTCCCAATGCTTTGGACTACATCCGTACTGTGAAGGTATTGTGCTTATGTCTTGAAATGTGTTGATTTAATTTGAAGCTTGCATTGATGACTAGCAGCATTCCCAGAGGCTCTGCAATCCTTAGCAAAGGAATCCTTCAGTTATTTCTGCTACAAGATGGTAATTTGTCACTTATTTAGGGTGGGTGCGCCACATTTAAGTGACTATTTTGAGGAATGTAGAGTGAAATAAGTGAAATAACATAAAGCTGGAAATACGTTTTAAATTTAGAAGAGTATTCTTCAGTTTCACTGATAATAACCAACCTTGATGGAAACTAGAACTGGCTCTTGAGCAGAGTTCATGCTTTGCAGTAAAGGTGTAGCTGGAATGGATGAAGCCTGAGTTGCCCATGCTTATGTCATGGCAGCCCAGGTGGGAACTAGAGATTTGCCTTCCCTCTGCTGCAGGAGCTAACCCTTCCTTACAATCTCTGACCTTTGCAGGAACTAGGCAACAGTTTGGACAAATGCAAGAACAACGAGAACCTCCAGCAGATTCTTACCAACGCCACCATCATGGTAGTCAGTGTCACAGCATCCACTACCCAGGGGTAAGGTGGGCACCCTGCCAGGGCAGAGGTGGGGGTTTAGTGGGGAATGTGTCAGATCTGTCAGCATCTGGAACAGAACAGAGATTAAATGTGAAATTATCTATGCTGCTGAAGGAGGCAGAATGGACTGTGCCTCTTGAGACCCTAGGTAAGAAGCAGTACAGTATACTCCCGTGAAGTCGCGGTTCAGCGTTTGCAGCCTCAGTCTTTAGCGGAATTTTTCTCCGCAAGTCCAAGCTGATCTCCTTGCATGTAAGCCGGTGCCTTGCCATGTGGCCGCTTACTCGCAAGGAGATCGTTTCCTCCGAGTTTGGACTTGCTCGGAGAAAACAGTCTCTGCGCGCCTGCCCCTCCCTCGCCACGCAGGCCCCCCCCCCAGCCTGTCCCCCCAGCTGGCACCCATCTGTGGCACCAAATTTGCTGTTTTTCACAATTTGCGGGTGCTTTAGAAACGTAACCCCCGCGAATTTTGGGGGACTACTGTATTATAGGGAGTTTTAAGAATGCTTCCTATAAGAAGCCAACCTGCACCCCACGTGGACCTAGCTCAGACCTTTTCTCCTTGCTGTGCTAGGTTCTCTCCCAACCCTTTGCTTTTGCAGAGAGCTCCTCTTCTTTATAGGAAAGCATTAGACAGTTTTCTGTCTAAAAATGGTGATCATTTTTAAATCAGTTTGAGACATTATGTTCTAGTCTGTTACGTGCTTACTTTGTGTATACAACTGCTCTATGCTGTATCTTATTATGAATGTTTTAGTTTGTAAGCTACCTCAAGTATGCTTTATCACAGAAATATAGGATATCGATGTCAAAAAGAAAGATGTTCCTCTGCCTCAGTGCTCTTGCTTTACTGTCTACCCTAAAGAGTCATCTGCATAATGAATAGCTTGTTCGTCTCCACATTAGACAGAATTGGTGTAGACTTGAATGGTCTAGCTCAGCACATTTGTCATCCTGGCAGGTAGTTCAGGAGCTTAAGGCAGAACACAGTTGCTCTGATGTGTTTCAGCAGTGAAGGCCCAGTGGGCACTTTTTAGCCTTCTCCCCCTTTTTCATATATTCATCATTATATTTAACTTTACTTTTCAAAAAATCTACCCATGATTGTCTAAAAATACAAACGCTCCTGTTCCAAGTCATTAACTAATGACTCTTCCAAACAAAGCTGGCTTTGGTAATATACTCTTTCAAAAGAAATTTTCAGTCCACAGTCTGCTAATCCTTCCCTTTTGTATGTAAATAATGCTATACCAGCTGCCTAAAGACTCACCATTGGAAAAACTGTATATGTATTTATTGGATCATACTGAGAGCTATTAGAACAATAAGTGGAACATTAGCATTTTAGATGTTGGTAAGCATAAGAATCGGAATACAATAGTCATGCTCTGGGTTAGGGCCTGGGCCTCCAGCTGTTTTGGCCTACAACTCTCATCATCACTCACCATTGGCTATCCTGATTTGAGCTGATGGGAGTTGTAGTTCAAAACATCTAGAGGGCCTACCGCTGGTCAAGCAGCTAGGCTCCATTACTTGATTTGTTTGTGTTGCTCTACTGCTCATCAGCTGAAGTGCTCAGGGTAGCTCACAAAGCCTAACCAACGGTCCTTCTACCCCTCTAGGCAGCAATTGACTGAGGAAGAACTAGAACGCATTGAGGAGGCCTGTGACATGGCCCTGGAGCTGAATCAGTCCAAGCACCGCATCTACGAGTATGTGGAGTCCCGCATGTCCTTCATCGCCCCCAACTTGTCCATTATTGTGGGCGCCTCCACGGCTGCCAAGATCATGGGTGAGACTCTTGACAGAAGCTGAGATGGAGCTGGGAGTGCGGAGTGGACTGGGATATAGAACCTTGGCGACTCGCCAGTCTGCTGTTGGCAGAAAGGGGCTGAGAGCATTTGGGGCTTGGTGGGGAAGGTAAAGGTTTTTCCTCCAAAAGGGTGAAACATCTGTGCTAGGCTTAGCTTCCATATAGCAGGAAGAGCCTGATCCTGCCTAATCTGGGAAGCTGAGCAGGGTTGGGCCTGGTTGAAATCTGGATGGGTGACTTTGTGAACTGCTGCGAGAGCTTTGGCTACAGGCAGTATAGAAATGTAAAGTAATAAAGAGAAAGGGAAGCAGCAGCTACGATGGGGGACTATTTTGTTCTTAGTATCCATTTTTCTAACTCCCCAAATCTGTCATATAGTAACAAGATACAAAATGATAAAATTTTAAAAAGGCAAACATGAAGCATACAGCCCAACAAATGCCCCGTTTAGCAGCACAGGTTGCATTGCTGTTCTGTGATTGATTCTGGCAGATCTCTGTCACTGGGCTTTGGCAGCGGATCGTCTTGGGGAACCTGCAGAACTGACTTTCTATGGGGAGCACCATGTTTGCAAATCTCAGGGGGCAGGAATAGCTGAGATACCAGCTGTGACCTGGGCAAAACCCTTCTGGGCTACTGGTGGAGTTCACTCTGCATTGTCTTTCCCAAGGTATTGCGGGTGGCCTCACAAACCTCTCCAAGATGCCGGCTTGTAACATCATGCTCCTGGGTGCTCAGAGGAAGACGCTGTCGGGCTTTTCCAGCACCTCTGTGCTGCCTCACACTGGCTATATCTATCACAGCGACATAGTGCAGTCATTGCCTCCGGTGCGTGTGTGATTCTCTTCTTCCTGTTGTTCTGGCAGCTGAGCTTTGTGGCAGCAGCAAGTCAGTGTTGGTTTTCACTCCTTCCTTACAGGATCTGCGGAGGAAGGCAGCTCGGTTGGTGTCAGCAAAATGCACCTTGGCAGCACGAGTGGACAGTTTCCACGAGAGCCCAGAAGGGAAGGTGAGGAATGCAGAACAAGGGATGCTGTATATTGGACTGGTGGAGGCATAATCCAGGGAACTTTCTTAGAAGTCTGACGGGCCCAAATGCTTTGGTACATGGGGCCAATTTGCTAGTTGCACCCAGAATCTAGAGCTCCCTCCTTTGGGATGCTTTTTTAGCCCCTTCATTCCTGACCTTCAGAGACAGTCAAAATGTTTGCTTAGACAGCTTTGCTGTTGAATGATTCTCAGTATTTGTTAAGTTCCTATTTTTAGTAAATTGGTTTCTTTTAAACATGATTTTATTGCTCTATCTTTTTGAGTTCCTTTGCAAGTCTCATGCAGGCCTGAAAACCAGCACATGTTTTTAAGTTCTCCCTGGTGGTTCATCAGGGTTGGCAGGCAGATAAGGATTGTGAAAATCATAATGCATCCATCTCCTTAAAGCAGAAATAACTTGAAATGGAATTACAAGAATGAGAATAGTGGGGAGAATGGTGTGTGTTTGTAACTGTTAGCCACTGACTCTGCCCTTCTGTAAAAGGGCTGGGGAGCAGCACTTGGGGCTCCTCTGCCCTTTGTCCCTTTTATCCATACATCCACTTGGTTCAGGTGGGACAATGACTGGTCCAAAGTCCCATAGTAAGCTTCTCAACTCAGGAATGATATGAGCTGCATCTCCCAAATTCTAATCCAGTCATTATGTCCAATGGATGCATTTGGAGAGAGGATTCTTCATATGCCTTGGGGAGTGAGGGGTTTGAACAGGATAAGAATGAAGACTGGAACTCCTGATTCTTCCCTGGGGAAAGGCTGAAATGAGAGGAGTGACAAAGCTGAGCCCTGTAGCTTGGGAGTGGGAGCCTCTGGCCCACAGGCCAGATGTTGCCCATCAAGTCTCAATCCAGCTGCTGACTGTGCCTCCCTTCCTGCAGAGGTGGCCGCTCATCTTGCAGAGAGTGTTACACAAGCTGGAATGAGGGGATGCTGGTGTGACCTCTGTTGTGGGGTGTACGTGTTTGCGGTTCTGTTCTTTCTCCCCACGAGTGAGAGCAATATTTTAAATGTCCAGTTAAGGAATTTGGAATGCTGTGTTGGGGAACCTTGGGGGTATTTCAGGGGGTGGGGAGATGGAGTCCGCACACAGTGGAGACGGTGATCGGGCATCGTGCTCAGAGAAGGCAGCAGCGTTGGTTAACTTCACTTTGGCACTAGCCTTGCCTGCTGTGCAAGTGTTAACCTCCCCAGCCGGCTGCTGTTGAAACCTTGTGCCCCTTGGACTGAAAAAGGTTCCCCACCTTGCTGTGTAACCCATACAGCTTTTTCCTTCTGTTTCCAATCTAGGTTGGGTACGATCTGAAGGAGGAAATTGAAAGGAAATTTGACAAATGGCAGGAGCCACCTCCTGTCAAACAGGTGAAGCCGCTGCCAGCTCCCTTGGATGGTCAGAGGAAGAAACGTGGTGGGCGCAGGTGCGCGGGATGCCCCAAGGAGTGGGGGGAGAGCTGAGCCGAGGGGCATTGCAGGGCTGGATGTGTTAAAAAATAAAAACCAGAGCTACTCCAAA
The DNA here is from genome assembly GCA_023646645.1 of Varanus salvator macromaculatus. Classification (NCBI taxonomy): domain Eukaryota; kingdom Metazoa; phylum Chordata; class Lepidosauria; order Squamata; family Varanidae; genus Varanus; species Varanus salvator. The sequence goes on from JAIXND010000781.1 coordinate 3,353,086, forward strand.
AATAGATACACTTTTTGGCTTGATTTTAAAATGTGATGGCGTTTATTGTATCAAATGTTAATTTTCCAAGGAAAAGAGAACATGCAATAGTTCATTTTCTGAAAGTTATTACTTTTCTGGCCATGCTGGTTGGGAATGATGGGAGTTGCAGTCCAACACATCAGGAGGGCACCAGGTTGTGATAAAAGCTGTGTTGTGATAAAATTTTGAGATGAGAATTGCATCAGAGTATTTGGTAAGTGTGAAAGCTAACTCAAGCACCATCTCCATATGAGCCTGGGAGGCGCAAATTTGATCAGCTGCTATTGGAATACACAAAACATGCCTGCTTGGGAGTCCCAGAGCATCCCAACTGATACCTTGTGGTGATACAGGATTCCTTGCACTCAGCCATATTGCTCCTTCCCTGAACTTGTTGTCATGCCAAATGTTTCATTTTTGGCCCCAGCTGTCTCCTCCTGCTTTGGTGTTTTTTCTGTTCATTTTCAAAATGATTTCCTTTGTTTTTTCAGGTATCGCAAAATGAAGGAACGTCTTGGCCTAACAGAAATCCGAAAACAGGCAAACCGGATGAGCTTTGGAGAGGTGTAGCATCTTACATGGCTTCTTTCTACAGAATTCTTGTTTGTCTTTGCGAATAAGCTGACAATCTAGACCCTGACAAGTGAAGTAGAAATCAGGATTTCTGGCTTCTGTTCCTTGTACAACATTACGTGGAGAAACTCTTCTCCAGGGAAAGAATCAGAGGGCTGAACAGAAACAGAATCTATTTCACTGTTACGTGTTTTAAACTTGTTCACTCCTCAGAGAGCCCTGCAGGGCTATAGGGAAGTATAAAAATATAACTAATAAATAAATTGTAGAGTTAGTGATGGTATAGATCACTTTGGGATATACAGGCTTGAGCTGAAATGGGGTTCCCAAGAGCCTCATTTGTCCCAGTTTGAGCCATCCTGGCACAAACAGGTTGTGCCCTTTGAATCTCTCTTGAAATTAACATATCCAAGCACGACTTTTTGCTCTCTTTATCCTGCCTGCCCTCACACATCTCCTTTCCTAGATTGAAGAGGACGCCTACCAGGAAGATCTGGGATTCAGTCTGGGTCACTTGGGCAAGTCAGGCAGTGGCCGTGTCCGGCAAACACAAGTCAACGAGGCCACGAAGGCACGCATCTCCAAGACATTACAGGTGAGGGAGGGCGGACTCCTTGTCTGAAGTGCCAGGAGCTACCTGTCCTGTTATCGTGTCTCCCCCACCACACCCCTGTGATGGGATAGTGGCATGAGGGCCTCAGTTCAAGTTCTCTGGGCACGTGTAGACAGTATTAAGTACAGAGGAAGCTGTCTTATGCAGAGTCATTGCTCAGTCGAGCCCAGTATCTCTTGCACCGGCTGGTAGTACCTCTCCGAGGTTTCAGCAGGAGGTTTCTCAGCCAGGAGATGCCCAGGGTGGAGCTCAGGGCTTTCTGCCTGCAAAGCAGGCACTCTGCCATTGAACCACAGCCCTTCCCATTCGTACTCTGTCTTCATAGTTCGGGCCAGCTAATGCCAAATAGGCTGGCAGGTAAAGTCCCGTAGAGTTTGAGCTCTTACAGCCGTGTAATTTTGCCAAGTGAAAACTCTTGGGGAAGTTCTCCCAATGCTTGGCATGGGGCTGCTCTTGGAGATTGCAGGTCTGAGCAGGCGCAGAATCAGGCTTATGGTCTAGCAACATAGTTTGTGACTAGTCTCTGGTCACAATAGCTGGATTTTTAGCCTCAAGAGTGGCTTCCGTTCTAATGCTGATGGCGAAGCTGGTCCCACTGCTTGCCTGGGTTAGATAGAGACTGAATGCATCAGGACAAGTGGAGAAGCCAGATACCCAGAGAGGGTCAGATCCTTGATGGCTCAGTGTGTAACATGGATTTGATGAGCTTCTGGTACTAGTGAAGGCAGCAAATGTAGGCCTTGCCCTTCTAATTTGGGGTTGCAAATGATTCAGCCCTCTCTCTGGGTTTTAGCATCCCTTTTAGCTCTTTCCACTGCTCCCTTTACAAAAGTCCTAATGGCTACCTTTTGCACATGTCCTCCCTACCAGCGCACACTCCAGAAGCAAAGCATGGTATACGGAGGGAAGTCTACCATTCGGGACCGGTCCTCAGGCACTGCATCCAGTGTGGCCTTCACTCCATTGCAGGTACGCACTGCTCTCGGCACACTTCAAATACCTGAAACTGGGATTGCTGTCTTGGAGGGGTATTGGGTGTAGAAAGAGCTAGGAATGTTGGGTTCCAGGTGTTTTGGAGGATTTGTATAGCAAAGGATTGAAGCAAATTGAATATTATTTTTATTCTGCCATTGTAGAAGGTAGTATCTTTTTACAAAGCTTTTCAGAAATGATAGTGGTCTCCAAGGTTTTTGAACCTATAGGCATATGTGGGAGTTTGAGAAACTGTTGTAGGACATCATCACAAAACGTCTGCTCAGTGGATTCCTGCTTTGGCATCCCTCCCATCCCATCTACAGACCTTGGATTGTGTCCGCTTCAGAAAAACTTCTCTTTTATGTCTGTTCGATACTGCAAAGTCTCTTCAGTAAGAGAATCTCTACTTTAGCCAATCCTGGCAGTACAATACAGCTAATGCCTCTTTTAAACATATATTTTGGCAACATCCAGTAGTTGCTTCTTTTGGGAGCAGGCTATTACACAGAGTTTGTACTCAATCAGTCTTCAATATTCATTTATATGAGTGTTCTTTTAAATTAATTTTTTTTTATTTATCTCCCGCCTTTTTTTCCTTTTAAGGGACTCGTGGCAGCTTACAGAATTCCTCTCCTCATCTTATCCTCACAACAACCCTGCAAGATAGGCTGTCTGTGACTGGCCCAAAGTCATTGACTTCATGGTTGAGTGTGGGGACTAGAACCCAGATCTCCTGAGTCCTAGTACCAGGACTAGAATTCTTAGCCACTATTTCACATTTGCATTCATAGGGATTAACAAATGGAAGGAGAAATGGATTCTCTGTGTCCTTTTGTGAGCTAAAAGAAATAAATTACAAAATTGGAAGGATAAACACTCATCTCCTATATTGCAATGGACTGAGGACCTTCACTCTTTTCACATACAAATAGGTTGCATTTACATACCAACTTCAAATGTACGCATATTTAGATATTTAGTTTGGCTTTTATTGAAAGTTATATATTGTTAGAAAGTTGAATGTATTTTATACACAATCATCTATGAATATTTTTTAAAGTGAGGATTTTCCTTTTTAAAAACTTAATTTCAGGATACTTTGGTGGGGATCGCTTGACAGTTACCACTGGAGGTGCCTGCAGGGGCCATGTTGGGCACCCCAGATTTAAAATGCTGGAATGCACACTATCTTAGGTGTAACCCTAAAACCTCTGATTTCCCCCTTCACCTGCCCTGGAGTACTTATTGAGAGTTTTAGTTTAAGCAGATGTATGTTATGCTTGGATGCAAGATTTACCAGCCTCAGTCTGCAGTGGGGTTTTTTCCCCCGTTTCTGCCAATAAACATGTTGCAAATATTCGACCTTTATCCAGGCCAAGCAAAGTAGGGGCCATCTTTGTTCTTTCCACAGATGGAGGTGGCCAGAAGACTTCACATATGTTTAAGTCATTCTTAATTCACTCGCACCTTTTTCCTTCTATTTTCAGGGCCTGGAAATCGTGAACCCCCAGGCAGCCGAGAAGAAGGTAGCTGAAGCCAACCAGAAGTACTTCTCCAGCATGGCTGAGTTCTTGAAAGTGAAGAATGAGAAGAGTGGCGTCCTGACCAACTCATAATATTCCTGCTCTCGTCACAGACCTGCTCCCTGTTGACTAACCGCTCGAACCACATATCAGAAGGGCATGTGTAGCAGACATAAGTTTTCGTTAAGCGTTCAAGAGACTGTGTAGCCCCTCAGAAATTTAAGCTCTCAGCCATTCTTTCCAAATATCCTGGACTTGAGTGGTATTTTTCCTCCTTCAAACAATATCACCAGCGAGCCTATTATCTTCAGGGGGAAGTGGAGAGAACTGAGTTCATTTCTTAGGCCTCATGCAGTATTCAGAAGCAGGGTAGTTAAGCTGTGAGCTCTTTCATGGTGTGGTGTAGCTAAGTTAAACTGATCAATCAATGTACTGTCACTGGATCATTCCTTATTCAGTCCCCTTCATCACTGGACAAGCAAAAGCAGGCTAGATTTGTGTACAATGTTCCCATGAAGATAAGGAATGGTTTAAGATAGAGTCTTGAGTGCTGCTCTTTTGTTGCCTTGGTTTTATGAGGTGGGCAGCCTGTGGACCTCCAGATGTTTTGGCCTGTAGCTCTCAGAAGTTAACTAGCATAGGGATAATGGAAGTTGTAGATCAAAACATCTGGAGGGCAGCAACATGTTGCTGCCCTCCAGATGTTCTGATCTACACATGGTTGGGGAAAACCAGATCTGGAGTTTTTAAAAATGTACTTTCATATGTTGATTCAGTGTTGTCCTGTAATAAGTGTTCTTCCTTATGAGAGGCATGCCAAGATCTGGCAGAACAAAATGAATTCCAGCAGTAAGTAGGGCAGCTTCCCCCAGCCTCCTGCTCTCCAGATGCATCAGGCAACAACTCCCATCATGCTAGCTGGGGATGATGTGGGAGTTGCAGTCTAACACGGATGGGGGCAGCAGATTAGGGACAGATGTAATTTCAATCTGGTCAGCACAGTTTAGAAAGAGTACTCCATAGCTGCTTATATTCAAATGGGGGGGGGGGGAGGGAGAGAGAGAGGGAGGGAGGGAGAGAGAGAGAGAGAGAGAGAGAGAGAGAGAGAGAGAGAGAGAGAGAGAGAGAGAGAGAGAGAGAATGAGAGAATGAGAATGAGAATGTGGGGATTGTAGGATGAGTAACTGATCTTGTGTGGAAGTGGTGAGTGTACAAATGGCTATTCTGGGAAATGCAGAGGTAATACGTGCTCCACTTGTTAATGGCATCTTAACATTCGGGGGGGGGGGTGTTTATAGGAAAAGCTTTGGGTGCTAAAGAATGGCGCTCTTTTCTCCTGAGAGACTAGGGAAGTAGCCCCAGTGTAGTAGATTCCATGGGTAAGAACCTGGGTATGTGTGTGGCAAGAAGAAAGAATGATTCACTTGAGGATAAAACAAGTGTGACTTTCCCCCTGAGGAGCAGGGGAGAAACAAATCCCCGCATTAATGCTACAAAACTGGGTTTGTTGCAGAGTTGTGGGGAGCAGTGGTTGAAATCGCTTGGATTCATGGAGTGTGTTTTCATGGCTGCAGCATGGAACTGTTGGTCTGAAATATGTTTATAACCTGTACATTTTTGGGAAGAAATACCTGTGTTAAAGTCCCTGTGTGTGATTGTGTTCTTTTTGGGTTTGGGGTGAGGAGGTAGAAGAGAATTTTAATTTTAATTCTCATTCACATTTCTCTTCACATTAATTCTTGGATTGGGAGCTGCTTCTTAGAGTCTTGATAATTCACCTGCTCACACCAATCTTCTATGCTTTCTACCACAGGTCTTTGCCTTCCAGTAATAGGCATAGATTTAGCAATGCTAAAGTAATTATATTTTTGGTTTCAGATAGGCTTCTGTCAAACATGCTTATACAGTACCATGTCCCTGAATTGAGATGATTGCAACTGTACCTGCTGATGACAGAGCATTCCAGTGTGTGTGTGTGTGTGTCTAACAAGGGACTGCCCTGAACTTCTAACTCTGAATGAGATGGCATCAAAGCAACAGGAGGGCTAGGCTTGTGTGAACTAAACCAGTTGAGTGATGCAAACATTCAGTGAATAAAACAGCTACTGCTGCATTTCTGTGCTGCTGTAAACATTTCCTCTGAACTTTATTTATTATTTAATCTGGCAAATGTTTGTGGAGAAGTGGATAGGAAGGATAGGATAGGAAGAAGTATTTATTCAAAATATACAGCCCCGAGGTCTTGACTCTGCACAGTTCTTTCCTATATTATTAACAGAATGGCTGCTGGGAAGGGGACCTGGGAAATAGTATTCCTATTTTATTTCTATACTGCTCAATAGCCAAAGCTCCTGAGGTAGTGTACAACAACTAATGAAAGCCATATAAAATATAACAAAGTAACAATGCATTTAAAAAGTTAAACTGAAATAGGTTTCCTTTGGCACACAACCTCCATAGGTATTTGGTTCCATTGTTGTACTTCTCTAACTTCAGTCAGAAAGTTCCTGATGTCCTCCTGGAACTTGGCTTCCTGTAATTTGAGTTCGTTATTCTGTGTCCTGTTCTCTGGGCTTATTGAGAGGAGCTCCTGGCTTCGCTCTCTATGACAACCTTTCAAGCATTGTAGAGTGCTATCAAATCTCCTCTGTCTTCCATTTCTTTTACTCTCGCATGGGGCTTTGTTTCCATTCCCTGGATCATCTGAATGTCTGCACCTTTCTTAAACTGTAGTGCCCAGAACTGGATGTAGTACTCCAGAATAATGCCTAGCCAGTGCTGAGCAGAGGGGAACTAATACTGTACATGATTTGGAAGTGATGCTTCTGTTAATGCAGCTAAAATAGCATTTGCCCTTTTGCATCCACATATCATTGTTGACTCATATTCAACTTGTGATCTACAATTCCAAGTTCCTTCTCTTGCGGTATTGTTGTGCAAACTATTCTCTGTCGTACTATGACTAGAAAGACTTCTTTCTAGGTGCAGATCTTGGAATTTGTCGGTATTAAATTTCCTTCAGTTGTTTTCAACCCAGTGCTCCAACCTGTCAAGATCACTTCCGATTTTCTTTCTGTATTACCTATCCCACCCAATTCTGTGTCATCTGCACAAAAGGGACTTTTATAGGTTTAAATATAAAGATAAGAGTCAACTAGAGAGGAAAGATTTCACTTCTGTAGTGGTAACAAAAGAGTGATGAGGGGAAACGCCAAGATAGACTTGGCGCCTTCTGAACCTCATTTAGTCCCTTTTGGGCAGGGGCGTCCGAACAGCTCGAGACTTACAGCTGCATTGGCTTAACAACACCGATATACAACATTTGGGGTAAGCTGCTTTAAAAAGCGGTTGTCTCTGTTGCGGCTGTACCCCAGCTCTAAGAATAATCATTAAAAGTAATATTACTAATGGAACGCGGTCGGAAGGAGGAAGCGAGCTGCGGCGAAAAACAGAAAGCATAGATGCTGATTAAAAAGCTACCTGGGAGTGAGGTAATTCTTTCCTCAATTATTGGCTGTTGTGAATTTAATTGACAGTTATTCATTCCAGTAGAATTTCTCCGATGACGTCCTTACCCCGCCCCGCCCTCGTGCTGCTGCTCCATAACTCTAACCACAACGTGTTTGCCTATGCAAAAGAGGAAAGGGGGGGAACTTGGGGACCGTAGAGTTGACCAATGGGGATGCAACATGTGCAGGCTTGCTTCAGTACGGCCAATGGGGAAGAAAGGCCCCGAAGTAACCCGCGGCTACACCCACTTCAACGGTAGCAGCCATAGGGAAAGAGTATCAGATTGAATGGCATCATAGTTGTCCAATAATTCTGCTTGTGCCCACGCGTCAGTGCGTCGAAAAAGGAGAACCAGTAAGCGAGGAGTAGGATTTGAAAGACATTTCTCTCACCCATTAAAGAACTCCTTTGGGCACAAGCCCCTCCTCTTAGGCTTGTTTTTCGCGGAGTGGTAGGCGTGGTTAGACCGAATATATCCGCGCCTTTTAATCCAATCGCTGCACGAAAACGTTGTGACGGACATCTACTATTGACAAATAACTCTTAAGCATTTCTGTAAATGACAGCTGCGGCTGCGCCGCGTCGTCCCGCCTCGTCTTCCCTCCACCATACCCTTCCCCACCATCCAATGGAAACGGAGTGAAACGTGAAGGACGTGAGGATTCACCAATGGACTCCAGGGGAGGCGGGGCAAGTGAAAGGAGAGGGGGATAGGTTGCCGCCATCTTGGATGCCGCGGAGCCCGAGAGAGGGGGGAGAGGGAAGAGGGAGAGAGAGGGAAAAAGGGAGAGAGAGAGAGAGAGAGAGAGAGAGACCCGGAGAACCCGGAGCCGCCGGTGAGAGAGCGAGAAGGGGCGGGGCCTAGCTTAGAGGCGGGGCTTATGATTACCTGCGGGGGCTCTGTAGGGGGCGGGGCCAGTGGGGTCTATAGGGGGCTCTATAGGGGATGGGTGCTAAACAGGGGTAGGCTGTTTCTGCGGCGGTGGCGGTAGTGGTGGTGATGGGTCGACTGCATAAGTGAGGAAACCCTGGGGGTTCCGTGGTGTCACAACCTGTAGGGTCCATGAAGGGGGACCACTGGGGGGAGAATGGGAATGATGTGATCCCCATAGGTAGGATCTGCACCTATAGGGTGTGGAGCCCATGTGTGCCTATGGGCAAAGGCCAGAGTGGGGTGAAGGAGCAGCCTCCTGTGGCCGGAGGAGATGGGGTTCGCGTGGTGGTACATGAACTACTTTGAGTGCAGGGGAGGAAGGGTTGTGCGTCCTCTGTTTCTTTAGAGACTTATGCATATAATCTATATGGTGCTGGGGAGTGGGAAGGCCCATCAGGAGACTTGTGAATGCCTCCCTGTGAGACACACACAGATTATGGCATTTGCAGCTTTTACAAGAAACTCTTTTCAGAAAGACCCACAGCTTGTACAGGTCCTGCATGTGATGTGGATGAGTACTGGAGATGTTCGTCTAAGGAGAAAGTGTGTGTGTATGTGGGAGATCTGTAGGAATTCTGCCCAAAGGGGATATCCAATGTCTGGAGAAAAACATTAGCATTGGCAGTGTAACGATCTCCTTAACTCCTAAGTAGCTTCAAAGTGATTGAATTTGTACTACTGGAGGAATTTATGGATAGTTTTGTAACATGTCTAAATAATGCAAAGTAAACAAACAGAGTTCTGTCTGTTCCCCCTAACTGATTCTGCTTTTGCTAGCTATGGATAGAGGCAAGGTGCTGTGCAGAGCAATGAAACTGCATCCTTTTGTCCGTGGGAAGGTTTGCTAGCTTTTGAGACTTCATCAGCTGTTACCCACACCACTTGCAGCCTTAAGGGATAGTAGCGCATTTCTTCTCTTCCCCCTCCTCAGGCAGATATTGGAAGCAGATACTTTTAATATGCATAAAACTGTCTGCACTTAGGGCCATGTTTCTGCATTTGTCTGATACTATAGACAAATACACACAGCCTTTGGCTGCAGTGAAGAAAGCACTTTACAGTCTTCCTGTCAATTACCTTTGTTGCAGTTCTGTGGAATAAAATAAAGACCAGGAAAAAGCTTGAAAAACCAATTGCATAAATAAGCAGTGTTACTACCCAAGAAACAGGATCAGCCCTCCTTCCTATAGCCTCATGCCGGGGTTGGCACTTAAAAACAGAGGGAATGCTGTACCCTAACAGGTCATGGTAGTTGTGCTGCACAAATTTAATCTCTACCTGACTTGTTTTTGTTTCTGGGTTTAGAGCACACTGCGGGTTTGAATCTTGCAGTACAGTGACAGAGAAACACACTTCAGTATATAAACTTACTTTATGTATGTCTCAACTGAGATAATAAAGACAATCAAGTTCAACACTATAATAGTAACAATAATACTAGTAGTAATATGCAATGAAGATTTAAAACAAAAAAGGAACAAAGGGTTTAAAAGACATCACATCTGTCATGCTTGGTGTTTTGGAATAAAAGTCCTCAGGTGGTATGAAAACTCTGCCAGTGTTTGATCCAAGTAGATTTCTTGGAGGTAAAAGAACTTTAGTACAGGTGCATTGGTGAAAAAGGCCTTTCTTGTGTCACTACTGGTTAAATCTCTGATGATGGTAGGATACAGAGAAGGGCAAGCTCATAAAGGCCCAAGTTCAATCCCTACCACTTCCTGTTGAGCAGTCCTTGTCAAGCTGGGTCTTTCCAGAGGTTTTGGACTACAATTCCCATCATTCCTGATCCATGGTCATGCTGGCTGGCTGGTACAGAGTGGGTTTGAAGTTTGAAACATCTGGAGGGAGTCCACTTGCAGAAGGCTGAGTTCTGCGGGCTAAGACTGCCTGTTGCTTGAGGCCTGGGAAAGCTACTGTGAGTTAGCACAGAAAATACTGAAGCAAATGGGTAATGTTGGACTTGTATAAGGCAGTTGAATGTGTTTTGATGTGAACAGGGTGTAGCCATGCACTCTGGGTGTTGGACTACAGCTACCATAACTGGCCATACTCCCTGGGAATTCTGGGACTTGGAGGCTAGCATACTCAAAGTGCACTGGGTTGGGGGAAAGCTGCTATACTGTCATGGAACAGAGGCTCCACTAAAGACTTGCTTGTGTGGCAGTATGCACTGAAGCCACAGCTGAGGGGGAATTTGATTTCCCATGCTGACTGAACCACATTAGCTTAGAGTCGCTTAATGGCTGTTCCTAAATCTCTTTTCTCTTTCTTGAAAAGCTGGGAAATTACTACAAGATACATTAGTAGATTTTAATCAGATGGCTTGATGACTGTGTCTCCTGTTTGGGTTGGGGTGAGTTCCTTCCAAATGCTTATGTTGTTAAAGCATAGGATGCAGTTGCCTTTATTTGAAGTTGGATTCTCTTGCAGGTGATCTGCGTTTTCCCAGCACACCAACTACAGTTAAGGGAAATGCCGTTTTCCTTTCACGTTGCATGTCAGTTGTGTGTCTCTAGTACAGAAGCTGATTGTGTAAGTGCCACAGGCTTACCTGTTGCTTGTGATGAGCAGTGCAAGTTCTGCTCCTGCCGCCCTGACAATGCCACAGTGAATGTTTTCCTTCTTTTTTAGTGATGGAAATCTTTGGTGCAGGGATGGGGAACGTGCGGTACTCCAGATGCTGTTCGACTGCAACTCCCATCAGTCCTAACCAACATAGCCAATGGTGAGGGATGATGGAATTGCAGTCCAGTATTATCTGGATGACCACCCAATCCTAGTCTCTCTCTCAAAAGCCATATGTCATCATGCTGCACCATCCAAGGGCATTTGTGTAGCCGTTGAAAAATATCTGTGCGAAATAACTACATATTGGCAAGGATGTTCTTCCAGCAACAACAGCCTCTCCTTTTAGTTTATGGACTGTCTCCTACCTTGTTTGATTTTTCTGGAGTGCTGAAGGCTCATATGTGCCTCTCCCCTGCAGTGCCCCCCTCAAGTGTTTGAAAAGAAAGATCTGAGTCAGTTCCACCCTCCCTCTTTTGATATTATTCTCCTATGTTGCAGATGCCTGGCGAGGCTGAGAGAGAGTGACTTTCTTAAGGCCACCTAGTGAGTTCATAACAGATGGAATTTGAATCTAGGATTCCCTGTTTTTCAACTCAGTTTCTTAGCTGCTTTGCCAGGGGTCCACACATCAATGGAGTGTGGGCTGGTTACACACTGAATGCTGCTGTGAACAGGGGAATCAGTGCCAGGCGACTATGGCAGGGCACCATGGAAGGGATCAGATAGAGCGACTCTTTCCTCATTGCCCATGTTGCTGTGATGGTCTGCAACTGGCACTTTTCAGTTGGGTACCAAAAGTTGAGGATCGTGTTTCGCTCTAGACTCTTCTTGTATTTGTGGTCTCTTCTGCAGCAGGTTTCCCCATCGCAGTCTTCTTGTGTGGGGATTGCATGGAGCCCTTTAGATGTGTAGAGGGGATTATATAGAATAAGAAAACTATGGCTGATGGAGGAGAACTGGACCTTGCAGGATCTTGTGGTTAACTGCAGGGGTGAGCAGGGCTGCAAAACATCCCATAAGAGAGACTGAGAATTGTGGGCTAGAACAAAGTGACTGGAGTCAAAGGTTATTGCAGACTTGGTTGCTGTTCACTCACTGCTTGTCAGTGTAGTGTCCCAAGGCTGCCATCTTAAACCCACTTTAAAGGTAAAGGTAAAGGTTTCCCCTTGACGTTACGTCCAGTCATGCCTGACTCTAGGGGGCGGTGCTCATCTCCGTTTCCTAGCCGAGGGAGCCAGCGTTTGTCTGCAGACAGTCTCCGTGGTCATGTGGCCGGCATGACTAGACACCGAAGTGCACGGAACGCTGTTACCTGCCCACCGAAGTGGTACCTTTTCATCTACTCGCATTTGCATGCTTTCGAACTGCAAGGTTGGCAGGAGCTGGGACGGTGCACGGGAGCTCACCCTGTGTGCAGATTTGAACCGGCGACCTTTCGATCAACCAGCCCAGCAGCACAGCGGTTTAAACCACTGCGCCATCTAGCAAGTAACTCTCATTGGCGAAAGTGGGGCTGACGGCTTGGTCAAAAAGCATGGCATCCAATGGTAAATGGCTCCAGTTAGACCTTCCTTTGATCCCAGGGACAACACTTTGGACAAAACCCAGGGCTTTCTACTTTGCAAAACTTATTTTGCAGCACTTCAGAAGTCTCTTGGACTAGGTTATATTGACTGATTCAGAGCATCTATGTAGATAGAAAGAGATTACCTAGCAAAAAACCCCCACTCAGTAGTTCATGCAGTGAAATCTGTTCATGGGAGGATGTGGAGAGACAAAAGGAAGTGTTTGTATATGTAACTCATAACACATGGGTAGGCATCCTGGCAGCCTCCAGATGTTTTAGACAAGTCCTTGACCATTGCCCATGCTGGCTGGAGCTGCCAGGAGTAGGAGTCCAAAACCCCTCAAGAGTACCAGGTTGACTACCCCTGTGGCAGTGGCTAATACCAGATAGGTTTAGCACAAAAGGAGAAAGATTAGAAAAATTGCAGAAGGTAGGCTTATCCATTGCATCTATTGTTTTTATATGCCTCTCCAGCATTTTTTCCTCCTGCAAGGAATCCAAGCTGGCTTACATGGTCCTCTTCCTCTCTCCATTTAATCCTTACAACAGCTGTGTGAGGTAGGTTAGGCTGAGAGTCAGGGAGCTTTATGGCTGAATGAGGACTAGAACTTGACCTACCAAGTCCTAGACCAGCACTTATCTCTAACATCTATGCCCTCTCCTTTGAAATGGTGGCATTGTACTCTCCAGATATGCTGGAAGACAACTCACTTCATCCCCAGTTGACATGGCCAATAGTCAGGAATTAAGGGAATTTTATTTCCTAACATCTGGAGACCACCAGGTTTAGGAAGTCCTTCCTTTCCTTTTTCCTGTGAATTTAAGGAAGCTTCTACTTCCATCTGGGGTTTTGTCTTCCCTATCTACTCCTTTTTAAATACCCCTTGTGCTGGGATCAGGCCTGTGGTCCAGCTGTTCCTGCATCCTCCTTGAATTAGTGGCCAGATGTTATGTATAATATGAAGTCTATTTTTTCCCATCCCATGCTGATTCTTTTCTTTGACTCTAAATAAATACCCAACCCTTTCAAAACTTGTTAACATCATGTCTAAGAAATACCCACTTCACAGCCCTAAGTTTTTTTAAAAAATGAAACTTAATATTTGATTTTAGATTTTTTAAAAAGTTGAGTTCTGAGGCTCTTTTTTAATATAAAAGAATGAAGATGCAAAAAAGTGCTGTTTGGTGCCAAGCATTTTGCATTCACCACAACTGGTTAAATCCTTTTTATTTAGGCTTCATTCCTTTGCCTGGGAGTGAACTTGATTGAACTCATTGGGACTTTATTAATTTAAGATATTAAATCTTAAATAATAATTCTGAGTGTGTGTGTGCATATTTAGGGCTGGGTGGTTAGAATATTAGGCAAGAAGCAGATACGTGTTCTGTGTCACAGAGAGAAATATGTTCTGCTCACCTGCTCTTGTTTCTGCAGTCTTCTTGGCACTTAGCTTTTCAAACACATGTTCTTGCTTAATGTTCTTATAAAGAAAGAGTGTAATTCTTGATTCCACCATTGCTGTGTAAGTCAAAAGCTGTGGTGCACAAGGCCTATGAGTTCCACCAACAAAAAATGCAGATTTATGGTCCCATATAGTATAAGCACTCTGGTTGTAGATAGTTGTAAACTTAACTTAATACTGTAGCATCGAGTTAGCATGCAAGGTTGTTCAGAATGTTTGAAGGGTACCCCAAGCCTGTGCTTGTTGACTGAGAAGTTCATGTGTGTACACACCATTGCAGCTTTAGAAAGTTGGAAATGGGATTTAATTGCATGTTTTAACTTTAAAGGAGTGATGAAATCCTTTATTTGAACTGACTCAGGATAAACTGCACAAGTATTGCTGCAGTCAGTAAAAGATTTGATGTTTATACCTTCACAGTGACCTTAAGCCTTGTGTTCTAATGAGCCCTGTGGGGTTCCTCAGAAGTTCATTAGGGGGTCCTTCTATGAGAAGTTCAGTCACTCTGGAAAACCTTCTTGGAAAGAGAGAAGTGTGGGCAGGTCTTTAGGAAAGGGGCTCTAGCTTAATGATGTGGTACCTGCATTGCATGCATGAGGACCTGGGTTTGATCCATGACATCTCCTGGTAGGGCAGGAAAGCCTTTGCCTTAAACCCAGGAGAGCAGGTGCTGCCAGTCAGTGTCAACAATACTGGGTGCAATCACCTGACCAGTTGACCTGGTCACACCACTCAGTGACCCTCAGGCTGGTTTGTTTTCAGGGTGCCTTATCCTGATGTGCAAACCTGGCATGGTTTTCACAGCATGTTTATTAAACATGCACAAGTGGCCCTGAGAACCCTTGGTGTTGGATTGCTAGGATGACGTGTTTTCGGAATAGCTTATCATGGTGTGCAAACCTGGCAGAGTAGCCTGTGCATGGCTTGTTGGAAAGGTTTACAAGGCCATCTGGCAAGAGAGACAAAAATCCTTCTTGTGCTATCATTAACAATACCTGCTCTTTTTATTACTTGAAGTGGCACAAGTCAATTTATTCCTCCACTTTGTCATGCCCTTAAACAGTAACATCTTTGTTTTCCTATTTTTGCGAGTTTTATGAACATTTAATATTATCCACCATCAAGAGATTTGTGTATATGTTTCACCTTTGAGGAGATTTGTGCAACTGTAACTTAAATGTTGTGGGAGAATTAAACAAATTTGCTAGAGTGCAGTTGTTACTGTGCTTTAGCAAATTTGCACAAATCTCTCCGATTTTTTTTTCATGTTAAACTCACACGAATCTCAGCAAAGATGGAAAAATATGGAATTTAAACAGATCTCTCAAACTGAAAAAAAAAAACCCTACAAAAGAAACTCGTCTCTACCAACAAACACATTTACACTCATTAGTGGAGTAGGCTGCTGAGGTTGTGCCACAAAGACCCATGGATACACACTGGGAGGACTAGGGGAGAAACAAGTTGTGGCAAGTCAGAATGTACCTGATAATCTTTCAGGAGTAATGTGGGTTAGCAAATGAACAACCAACTCAGTGTAGCTTGTTTTCGGGTGGTTTATTGTGATGGGTGAGCCAGTCCAGCACAAAGCACATTCCTGTGTTTTATACGGAATGCTCAGTTCAAGCAGGTGCACTGGTGAGACCCAGCATGCCTGGTTAGTGCCCCACCTTATGGGATTGCCCTCCTTAAGAGTGGGCCCAAGGTAGTTTGGGACCCGCTGAGAGGTTTTTGAGTGACTTGTAATATATCAGCAAGGGCTTCTGAGTTCCAGTTCTATCCCGTGCACACCTGCTAAATAGTACATGAAACTTGACTGATGAAAAATAATGTTTGGAATAGGAAGGAAAACGGGGTAGATTTTATGAGTAGGGGCATGAGCTTGATTCTGGCACTGATCACAAATCAGTGGACAAAGTATTTCTTTAGAGGAATTCCATTCCTTGATCCATACCATATATTAGCTGGCCATCTCATTCCAGGTGGTGGATCTCAGGTTCTAAAAGTCTGCTTACTCCTGCCCTGTAGCACATTTCTCCAACTAACCTGGTGTGCTCCAGATGTTTTGAACCACAACAGTGTGCAGTTGACATTTAAAACATCAGGCAGGCCCACCAGGCTGGGGACAGGAGCCCACACACATGTCACTGACTCCTTTGAGCGTGCAGCTGTTTCTTGGCAGATAAGGCGTTTCTTGGATGTAGAAGGTTGGGAAACCACTGAGGTGCATGACTAGGCCAGATGTAGATCAGATGAAACAAAATTGTAAGTAGCTGCTTTCCTACAGCAGGATCAGTGAAAAACGGGGGTGGGGAGGAGACACCCTCAACAACCCTCCTGAAGGAATGCTGTTATTTTCCGCCGCGCTGTTAAAAGCTATGCTTTCAGCCTTAGATGTTGGCTTCCATATTGCTTAGTTTAATTCCAGACTAACTGGACTCAGATGGCAATGCTGTTAGCCAAGTCCAGACTAAAGGACTTGACCCACTCCTCAGCTTTGGAAGGCAGACTGATGCAGAAAAGCAGGCAGATACGGCTTTTTGTGCCATGGAGGTAGCGATCACCACTTGCTAGTGGCTGCAGCTGATGGTGCTGAAGCAACATCTGGTGGCAGAAGAAACATCCAGCCCCTTTTCTTCCGTGGTCCCCTTCCTCTTCTACCTTAGCTTTCGTTTACTAGTGGGATTTGAGTTATGCCCCACAGCAAGTAGAGGAGGAACCTGATGCATCAAGAGAAGCAAGTACCCCCTCGGGGTGAGGAGCTCTAAAGCTGCCTTCTAAACACGCTTCTTGGGAGAGACGTTCCCTCTGAACTCAGTGGTAGAGTGTATGCAGAGCACCCCAGCATCTGCAGGTACGGCAGGAGAAACCCCAGCCTGAAACTCTGGAGAGCTGCTGCTGCCAGCTGGGTTGACAATACTGGGCTGGATGGACTAATTATTTTCCTCTGTATAAGGGCAGCTTCTCTAAGTGAGTGGCATTTGCTTCCAAGAAGGCATCAGTGAACCAGGCTGCCGGTATTCTAAAGGCAGCTCTAGGCCATAATCTCTTGCTTACTAAAGGAAGCACATTCAGAGCTTCCTCCCTGAGCACCCAAATTCAGGTTTGCTGTTGGTCTTCTGGATTGTTTCAGCAAGGGATAAATGGTGGCGGATTCAGTCTTGCAGTTGCCTGGCAGGGGGATCTAGCCATTGGCACTGGAGAAATTGAAAAACCAGGAATCTTACATTCTTTGAAGAAAAGGTTATTTGAGAGAGTGGAAGGAGGGATAAGTGTACACAAGGATATCAGAATCCTTGGCAAAGCAATGGCGTCTAGTGGTCAAAGCCTTATCTGCCAGACAGCGGAAAGAGGTGAAAGAATGAACTGTGCTATTGCAGAGGGTGGGGTCCCATTTCACATATACCCTAGTCTTTGTTTTTAAAATGCCTTGCAAGGAGAAGACTAGCACAGCAGAGAGCAGGCTGGACTAGAGGCTGTCTTCCTGTTATGATACTTTCTGTTCTGATTTCATGGGGCCTTAAAAGTGCCCCCCCCCATATATTGCCTTAGGTTTCTACTGTGCTTGTATCCTAAACTTACTTAGATTATGGATTTGATAGTCAGAAATCTGAGAAGAGAATGGAGAACTTTTGCATTAGATGAGAACTTTAGAAAGACAATCAGGACTAGTGTGGCCTTTTGAATAGGCCTGTTTTGCTTGGTAGTTCCACTTATACAAGTGTTCAAATATTGGTCATTTGTGGCAGATCTACTACAGTCTGGGAGCAAGAAAACAGCTGCTTCCCTTTGTGGTCATATGGAAAGTTTTTCTACTTACGATTGGTAGGATTGCCAACTCTATTCATACCCAAGCGCCTCTGCCTTTAATAGTTGTGCAAGAAGGAACAATTCTGCAGATGCAGCAGGAACATGCAAGTGCTTTATGTCAGCCCTGCCCAGAAAATGCAGCCTATGCTTCTTTGCATTCCACCAGAATTCCCTCTGTCCACCAGTGTGGTTTTGTCATTGTTTCTCATGCTTCCCTGCATGCTGTTTCCGCTTGCTAGTAGCCATATGTTTTTCTTCCCTATGCAGGAACCTGGCTGGAGAGACACGGACAGCAAGCGCCCAGGGGCCACTAGGTAAGTGCAGGCCTTTGTATTGCCCTCCTCAGAAGGCACTGACTTCCCCCAGTTAAAATAACACAACTTAAGCTAGAAATACAGGTACCTGCCCTGAAGGAGTTCCCTTGTTCCCCATTGTCAAGACACTTCACCGTTGCCTTCAAGTAAAGATTTGAGGTAGGCTCCCATCTAGCTTTAACAACTAGTTTGGGGTTTGCCTTTGGATGGACAAAGGAAGGAGAGTAAGAAGCTGCTCCAGTTGTGAAACTTTCAAAATGTTGGGCCTTCTGTAAAAATCAACTTGGGCAATAAATAGGTTTGAATCCAAGGTTGTAGGAGTCCAGAAAAAAAAAGATTGTGGAGCTGCTTTTTCTGTCCTAATAAGGCTGGATCCCAGAGGCGTACTTCTTTAAGGAATCTAACCTAAGTTTGTTTGGTTTTTCTATTTGTTAAAATTGTCACCTGTAATGCACTAAAGGCTCACATCCTTATAAGTGACCAGAGAAACTTGGGAAAGTGGGAAATCCCTCTCCAGATCTCTGTCAGCTAGGATTATTTCCTTTTAGTATGGGAAGGTGGTTGTTGGATCCCTGTGCATTTAATCGCTACATGATACATTTAGCAAATAAAGTTTCCCCACGCTGCATTGAGTATGTACTGAGAAAAGCTTCACCTGTTAAGCTTCTGCCTATCTCAGGAGAACAACATCTCTTAATTCTTTTCTTGAGAGTACTACTCTCCCCCTGATATTATATTCCAGTTTATCTAGATTTTCAGTGATTTCTTTCTATGGACAGGAACTCTGTGATATTAATAGGAAAAACCTCTCCTGTCGATTTCTATCACAGAAGTGCACTAATGAAGAAAACCTTGCCTGTGGATTTCCACCTGTTCCACAGCTGTTAGGCACAGTAACCTTCAGCAAAAAAGCAGCTGGCCACCCTAATCTTATCTACCCTACTTACCTCCATTTAGCCCCTGCCAGCAGGGGGCAGCAGCTCTGTCTTAGCTTTACCTTCTAACACATCTTTCTTTCTTTTTTTCTTCTTGAAGCATCGACGCTCTATAAAGTATGAAGAGAGCCCCTCTATAGTGAAGGAAACATGGCAGATAAGAGGAAGCTACAAGGTAAGGGAATCTGCCTGCGATCTCCATGGTCTTGGTTGGGGCTGTTCACCTACCTATCAGAACAGGTAGGTGAGAGCCAGGATTCCTGGGTGCTTCAGGGAGAAGGTGAGTCCTGGTTGGTTACAGCACCATGGAAGAAAAAGAGCTAACAAAGAGGAAGACAGATCCCCGTCTCCTTCAAAAGTAGGAATGACTTAGAACATTAGGAACTAAAGTCTTTCTCTTCTTGGGTTTTATGGACAAGCCTAAAGGGGGAGTGGGATTTAGCAAAATAAGCAAGAGGAGTCATCGTACTCTGTGGGTTGAAGGACAGGCTTAGCAGATCAATAAGGTGAGGGCAGAGATGGGGCAATTCTCTAATTATGCTCTCTTCACCTCTTGGGTTGCAGGAGAAGGTATGAGCTGGGAGGGGCAGGTGGTTTCTCTGATTGCTCTCAGCAGTAGTTTCTCTCACTCCCAGGTGAGATTGATCGGTGTTTGAAAAAGGTGTCAGAAGGCGTGGAGCAATTTGAAGATATCTGGCAGAAGGTGAGGGGCTGCTGCCTTCTTCCTTCCTGAGTTGCACCTCCCACCAGCCTCTTGGATTGTTAAATCAGCCCGTGTTTGCCGCATCGCAGAGGCTGTTGCTCCTTCCTTCCCCCCATCACCTGTGGAACCCTTTTGGCCCCTGGCATTTGCTCCCCCAGTTTGCCCTTGCCCACTTCCCACCCACACTCTTTCTTTTTTGTTCACTTGCTCTCTCTCAATGCTGCAGCTCCACAATGCAGCTAATGCCAACCAGAAGGAAAAATATGAAGCCGATCTGAAAAAGGAGATTAAAAAACTCCAGGTAAGAATTTGCCTATACTGCTTTCAGTATCTTTTGTTAGCCCGGTGCTGCAAGAAAATACTTGGTTTGGTTTGGGTGGGGTGGGAATAGGTGTCCTTTAGGAGAAAGTAGAGGAAAATGGGAAGCTTTGTCTCCTTGCTGGTTTCCTATTGGTTAAGCTCAGAGTTTAAGGTGGCCACTCCTTAGCGCAGGAAGTAGGAAGCCCAAGTGTTACAGGGCAGGTGTCTAGTACATTGTTAGGCATGCTGGTGTTCTCCAGACCTCTAGGACTAATGCTTGCACAAACCCCAGCCAGCATGGCCGGTGGCAAGGGGTTATGGGTGTTGTAGTCTGAATTTCTGGAAGGCACCATGGTGTTTAACTCTGGATTAAATGGCTTTCTTGAGCAACTGCAGCTCAAGTTTGTTGGAATGCTAGCATGGCTTCATAGCTCAGAGCAGCCTGGTGCCATCCAGATGCAATGGAATACAGCTCCTACCATCCCCAGCCAGCTTGGCCATTGTGCAAAGCAGGACTAGAAGGAGACATGGGATTAGAACAGTTTTGAGTCTCCATAAAGTGCAGCATGTTTGGGGAGTCAACAGATCTCTTAGAACAGGTGTGGGCAACCTGTGGACTGACCAAAAGTTGTGGGATTTCAATTTCCATCAGCTCTAGCCAGCATGGCTAATTGTGTTTGGGGGAGGGGAGGATGAGAGTTCTAGTTAAACAACTTTAAAGGGGCAGAGTGTGCAAGCAGATGGTCCCAGGCTCAGTCCCTACCATCTCCTATAAGGTGGGGGAAAAGCTTAGCCTAGAACTATGGGGAAGAGCTGCTGCCGCCAGTCATGGTCACAGTACTGGCCTAAATGGACCAACGGGCTGGTTCTGTCTAAGGCAGCTTCCAGTGTTCCCAGCACTGGGGGGAGAGGAGAGCACCGACTCCTCACCTCCTGGTTAAGCTAACACAAAGTCTGCTGGGAACACATAATTTAAGCATCCCTGTTTCTGCTGCAGCTTCTAGTACAAGTTTCTTGCAATAAGTGATCCTTAAGCCATTCCTTCTGATTGACTGTTGCCCTGAACACAGCTTTTCGGTACTGTGGGTTTAAATCTAGGGTTGATATTTTTCTCTCTCCTCCCCTGCCAACAAATCCCCCCTCCTGTCAATCACACTTGTTCTGCAGAGATTGAGGGACCAGATCAAGACGTGGGTTGCATCCAATGAGATTAAGGACAAAAGGCAGCTAATAGACAACCGGAAACTCATTGAGACGGTAAGAGGAGGCCAGGGAGAGTCTACAGGCCACTGCACATCCCGGCTGGGCGAAATGCTGAACTAGTGGCGGAAATTGGTTGGTTCCACTGAAGGTGGAAAATCAGACATGCCTCCCCTCATGCAGTTATTTTAAGAAGGATGGGTCTTGACTTTCCTGACTCACTCGGCCACTTTCTGCTCTCTGTCTATGTAGTCTTGTAGGTCTAGCTTCACTGAGCTCCTCCCCCACAGTTTTGCAATTGGCTGGCAGGCAGTGTGACCTCATAAAGGTGAGCCAGCTGGCCTTGCCAGTCCAGGTAGAAGCTGGGTTAGAGAAAGGACTCAGTTCCATGGGGAGCCCAGGATCTCTTCAGCACCGGCCTTCAGAGGGAGGCAGCATGGGATAGAAGGTGAGGGCTGGGCTGCTGGTGATGTGGGGATGGCTTCAAGGACACCGGAGCAGAAGGTCTCCTGAGCTGTGAGCCACAACCTGCCCAGGTTCTTCAGGAGTGTGGTTCCAATACCAGCATTTGCACGGGTCAGGCTGGATCTTGTGTTTCACTTGATAGCTTGCACTAGCTGTTACTTTTGTTTTTTGCACTTTTGTGGCTCTTGCGTCTCCCGTTTGCTAGTGCACGAGTGTCCAGCCCAAGTGCTGCTTGTTTATAGTGCCAAAAAAGTAGAGTGACTTGGTGACAAATCTGTAAGGACTGTTTCCAGGGTCCAAAATTGCATCATTCAAATTTGGGTGTGCTTTGTGAATTAAACACATTTGCTGTTGTGCATTTGTGTGATGGATACTTGCAGGCAACTCAACTTTCTCAAGTGTATCACGTGTGCTTAAAAAAGCATGTGTGTACTTGCTTGTGTGTACCCGCATATTCTGCAGGTATGCCTCAAAGCAGAGGTAGGTAGCCTGCCACCCTCCATATGTTTGGGGTTCGTGTTCCCATAAACCTGAACTATTGGTTGATGGGAATTGTAGTCCAAAATATCTGAAAGACACCAGGTTGTCTACCCTTGCTTTAAATCTGTCTTCATGTTACGAGGGAATGTATACAAAGCCTGGTATACATTTAAAGGTTGCCATTTCTGTTGTGAGGCAGCCTGGTTAATGGGGCTCACCAGTTTCGTTTTGTTTTTTTTCTGTTTTTAACAAACAACATTGGAGACAAAAATGGGATGGTTAGGAAAGCTGCCACTTGAGCAGCCCACTTAGCTTCTATGCTGGGTACCCTGCCGGGATGGGGGTTCACTTCCTTGCCCACACGGCTACCAGGCTTGAGTTTAAATCCAAACTGGATCTGCATGCTCAGAGAAAGTACTTATTCCAGCTCTCCTGAGAGTGTTCCCCTTCAGAATTTAGGAAGGAGAATTGTATGATTTTCACAAAGTAAGTTCCCCCTTAGAATGTTCTTTAGAAGCCTTCTTTATATTAGAATTCTTGCCCTGCCACCAAGCATAGCCTGGGAAAATTCACCCTTAAGTTGTGAACCAACTTGTGAACCAACAACTGTATATAAAGTATATATACTTTAGTATATGGGGAGTAACTAATCTTGATTTTTTCCCCAGCAGTTCTTAGTCTTCCTTGCTGACACTGTGTACTTTGTTGCTTTCCTGTCTTGAAGGATCACTAGGGAATATATCCTAGTAGCTTGGACTTCTTGGTGGTGGTCCTTGGACCTGTTCCTTGGCCTGATTAGCAAACAAGTCTCTCTAATCTTGGGATATAGTATTTTAATATCTGTATTCTTGCTGTTTTAATATGTTGTAAGCCACCCCGAGGCTTTGTTGCAATGGGGCGGCCTATAAATGTTTTAATTAATTAATTAATTAATTAATTAATTAATAATCTGTCTTTCCAGCAAATGGAGAGGTTCAAGGTAGTAGAACGTGAGACCAAGACGAAGGCCTACTCCAAGGAGGGGCTGGGCCTGGCGCAAAAAGTGGACCCAGCTCAGAAGGAAAAGGAGGAAGTTGGGCAGTGGCTGACGGTAAGAACAAGATGAGGGCTGGCTGCTTAAGGGGAAAGAAGGCCTATTTCGGAGAGGCTTTGGAGACACACGAAGGGGCAGAGAGGAGCTCTGGCTTTCTAAAAGGGGCACTGATCTAAAGTTTCTCTTCATCATGGGAGTAGAAATAAGAATGGCCTTTCTACTAATGGTGAGCAACTTGCAGATCCAAACATCTGGAGGGCTACATCTCTTACCAGCCCTCGCCAGCAGAGCCAGTAGTGAGGGATTATGGGAGTTGTAGGCCTTAACATCTGGCACAGAGGTTGCCCACCCTCAGCTTTATGTACCATGATAGGCACATAGGTACTCTTCACTCCAGACACTCCACTGTGGATGGCTTCAAAGAGAAGTCTTTTTGCTGTCTACCTTATAGTTTAGAGTAATATTTCCAGAACGCAACATTTGTTACACTTAAGAGTGGCTTTGTGTGCTGTTCAGGCTCAGAAACCTAAGAAGGAATTTGTAGCCACGCAAGCTGTTGATTGTCAAGCTCATGATTTGCACTTTGGGATCTGCCAGTGTACTTTTCTCTGCATTTGTCATGGTGGTAGCGTGTTTTCCAGTTTCCGGAGGGACAACTACATTCATGGGTCTAGAAACAAAGTCTCCTGGGACACTTTAAAGACTGACAAATGTATTATGGCATAAACTTTGTGGACCACTGTCCACCAGATGTATGGAGTATTATCCTGAACTGCAGGCACGGTTGGTTCAGGATGCAGAGGAATCAACTGTGGTCCAAAGGAGCTGAAGTGGCAAAAGCACAGACAGTGACGATGCTGATGTTAGTAGTGGTGATTCGCAGAACAGTTCCTGGTGATGCTTCAGACATCCCAGCGCTGGCAAGCGGCCTAACACTGGGCTGTGATAAGGCTGCCAGGATCTCTGACCTTTGCCAATGGCCTTGTGAACGTTAAGGATAACATGATTGTCAGTGTCTGTGCTTCATCAGGTTGATTTCCCTCAGGCTCCCTCATTTATCCCCCGTCCCCTTCCTGACGGAAGGTGCCTAGCACTGCCGATCGAGGCATCGCACAGCAGCATTGATTTTCACCCCTTAGTCAATTGTCTGCAGTCAGAAAATGGAGGCAAGAACCAGTGGTGGAGCTACCAATAGAAATGGGTGCACCCGTTCTTACTCTGTCGCTCTGTCTTTCATACACATGTTTCTATTATATTAATCTGCTTCCCCCAGCCATCAACTTCCCTGTTTGATGCGAGGCAATCCCACAGTCTCAAAATTACGGCCTGGTAGCACCCAGTCTGTTAAGTTTCCTTGGCTCAGGATAACGCTTGACCGGAAGCACAGAGGAGACGATAGCCTTCAAAAGCGTGATGCCATAATAAATACATTGGCCCTTAAGTTGTCGCAAGGCTTTCATTTGATGGAAATGTTTGACAACTTTTTTTTTACCAGTAAAAAAATGTTTTTGAGTAGTAGAGATCTAGCCAGTAAGATCTGAAGGGAATGGAGTTGGTGGCATGAACTGTTGTTAGCCGCCCCAAGGCTTTTTTGCGAGGGGACGGCATACAAATGTGTTGAATGAATGAATGAAAAACGCAAAGGCTGCCTTGCTGGGTGAGGCCTTGGCCATCTCTTGGGGAACCCAGACAGGTTTCTCTGGATGCTCACAAGCAGGACACAGAAGACTTAACCTCTGGTTGTCTGTGCCCTTTATCTGCTAGCTCGAGGTCTGCTTCCTCTGAACATGGCACTGAATTATCAATATTTCCCCCAGTCCCTTCCTGGTATTTCTGCCTACTGGCTAGCACCTGAGAGTGTCCACACTCCCCAGAGGCTGCCTGAAGAATGATCTGTGCTCTCCCCCACCCTCTCTCCCTCCAGAATACCATAGACACCTTGAACATGCAGGTGGATCAGTTTGAGAGTGAAGTGGAGTCGCTCTCTGTCCAAACGCGCAAGAAGAAAGGAGACAAGGATGTGAGTTGATAGGGGCCTGTGTGCACGGAGTGAGGGGGCCTGGGCACGCACAGCCAAGCCACGGCAGGCTCTCCAAAGAGGAGGACATGGAGAGGCAGCCACTGAAACTCCCTTTCTATGTATTCCCTTTGGCCAGGCTCAGCTCCTGGATTATGGGGGTGCGGCACCGGGCTTTTGGTTTGACTCTGGAAAAGGCGGTCTGTGCGAAGCCAAATCGTTCAGGGATTTGGGTCAAATCGTTTCCAGACTGGTGGAAACGAACATAGGAGTCAGGATGCCTTGGCCTTCAGGACATTGTACTTCCGTCCCACTAGTCCTCTCTAAAAGAGCTTGAGGCCACTTGCATGATTCTTTCTCCTCTGCCAACACATTATCCTCACGGCGACTGCAAGAGGTCACTTGGGCTGGGAGAGCCGTGGCTGGCCCAGTCTGCCTAGTTAGCTGGCTGGGGATTTGAACCTGGCTGGTCTCAGGCCTACACTGGTGATTGACCTGTGCTGATGCAGTCTTGTTCCCCGTCCTCTTCTCCCCATGTGCGCACGCAGAAGCAAGACCGGATTGAGGGTCTGAAACGGCACATTGAGAAGCACCGGTACCACATCCGGATGCTGGAAACAATTCTGCGTATGCTGGACAACGACTCCATCAATGTGGACTCCATCCGCAAGATCAAGGATGATGTGGAGTACTACGTGGATTCCTCGCAGGAACCTGATTTTGAGGAGAATGAGTTCCTCTATGATGACCTCGACTTAGAAGACATTCGTAAGTTTCCCTCTGGAATTTGGGGTCGAGGAGTGATGGGAGTTGTCATCCGGTGCATCTTGAGGGCGTCAGATTGAGGAAGCCTATTATAATATGCTAATCATGTGCTGAACTTTTCTATTATGCTATTTACTTTTAACTGAGGCTTCCCCCAAGCAGTAGCGGTGGGATTTAACGATGCAAGAGCTATAATAACTGAACGCTTTGGAAGGGCTGCAGCAGTGCTTTCTTCCGAAGCACCGCCGGGGGGGGGGGGGGGCTTGCTGTGTTACAGCCATCCCGCCGGTTGGACTGGGCCAATCGTCAGCTCTGGCCCTGCTTCATAAACACCTCTTTGTTCTTGGCTCTGCAGCACAGGCCCTGGTAGCCACGTCCCCACCCAGCCACAGCCACATGGAGGACGAGATGTTCAACCAGTCCAGCAGCACACCCACTTCCACCACATCCAGCTCCCCAATCCCACCCAGCCCCGCAAACTGTACGACGGTAAGGAGATGTTCACCTCTGCTTTTCCAGGGGCAGGCCTTTAGCTTGCTTGAAAGTATATAGGCACCGCTGCTTCTGTAGGACGGGAGAGTAGAAAGTAGATCGCCAGATGTTTTGGTCTTCAGCTCCCAACAGTTGGCAATGCTGGCAGGTCTTGCGGGAGCTACGGTCATCCCAAGCAAGCGGAAATCTGCCTTCTGCCTACCCTCGCGATGATGTGTGTTCTGACCTTTCTCCCTTCAGGAGAACTCTGAAGATGACAAGAAACGGGGACGGTCCACAGACAGTGAAGTAAGCCAAGTGAGTGTGGAGCCCAGGCTGTATCTCCGAATGACTTGAGGGAAGGCGCGAGGCACTTTCTCTTTGGGCAAGGCATATGGGGCTAGAATTCCTGGGCTTCTGTAGAGTTGGGTTGTAGGAAGGCAGCTAGTGGGTGACTGCCATTTCCAAATACGGTTCCTTCAGTATAACCCTCTTGCAGAGACCATACCACTTGCAGAATGCACAGGGGGGAGTTTGTCTTCCTTTGGGAGGGATCCATCCAATTCACTCTGACTGTAGAGCAGAGTTCCTGCCTTGTCTATTTTCCTACATAATTAGCTTTTAGAGGACAGAGAAGTTAATGTGACCTGGCATGCATTTGGAGGTTGTGCAACCCTATACAAGAACTATACCGCAGTAAGAGCAGTATGTTTGAACAGGTCCTTCACTTGGAGGGACAAGAGAACCAGGATTTGAGAGTTGGGATGGCCACTAATTTGGAGGGCTTTAAAAGGGGATTGGACGCTTTCATGAGGGAGAAGGCTGTCAGTGGCTGTGTGCTCCCTCCAGTGTCGGAGACATCTGCCACTGTACACCAGTTGCTGGGGAACATGGTTGGGAGAGTGCTGTCGCCCTCCTGTCCTGGTTGTGGGCAGCCGGTTGGCCAGGGTGGGAGCAGATTGCTGGACTCGATGACCCCTTGGGCTGATCCAGCAGGGCTGCTTGCCGAGTTCCTAGTCGTGTCTCTGGCCGAGTGGAGGGAACTGTTCACCGGCTAAATCTTCTCTCCACCCTCTGTTCTCCCCAGTCCCCAGCGAAGAACGGTTCCAAAAGCCTCCACAACAACCACCACCAGCCGCCGCCTGCCATCCCCCCCAGCTACCCGATGAGTGGCAGCTCCAGCACTTCGTCTTCGCTGGGGAACGGGCCTGGCTCCAACAGCAACGGGGCTGTGGCTGGCAGTGGGAACACGGGCAGCAAAGCGAACCCTCCAGCAGGCCATGCACCAACCACCCCCACCCCTTATGCCCAGGCGGTGGCACCCCCACCCACCAGCACGAACGCCTCGCAGCCCCGGCCTCCCAGCACCCAGCAGAACGCCAGCAAGCAGAATGGGGCAACCAGTGAGTCCGTACTGGGGTTGACGGGGGCTGTGTTAGGTCCTCCAAAGGAACCTGGGTGTAGAAATGGCTCTTGTGCTACAGATCATGGTCTCTAAAGAAGGTGCTTGTAGCTGCTGGAAGCAGGGGCAGCCCATGAGCCTTTCTTGCTTCGAAAGCATTGCTTACATTCCATGTACCTTGGTAAACCGATTGCTTTCGTATCATAGCACAAGCAAAGGAAGGGGAGGAACTGCAGGTCGGTAGCGAACATGCACTTTACATGCAGAAGATGAGTGCGTCAGCCTATGCCCTTGCCCATTAGAAAAAGGGACTGAGTGGCAGGTGATGGGAAGGGCTTAACACAATTAAGTGCAGGACAAATGTGAAAAAATACAGTTGCACTTCAATTTCATTGGAGTGAGTGACCAATCAGAAGTGAAATACGGTATCTGAAGAAATAGGAAGGTGATTTGACAGGTGTTCTGCTAAAGAGGACCATGCCTTTTTCTGAAAAGGTCTCATCCCCAAGACTGCAGTGGGGGAAGGAGGAAATGCATAGGTTGCTTCTTGGCTTGGAAGACGGGGCTCAGGCAGGACTTGCTTCAGGGGAGAGGGTAGTCATGGCTGCCCCAGCCCCTGGGAACTGGCCTTTCGGGGAAGAGTCCAGTGCAGCCTGAGCAATTTTTCCCAGGTATAGCTTCTCCCTTCACAGTGCTGCAATGAAGGGAAAGGGGGAAGCTGCCGTGCTGCTTCTGAGGCCTTAAAGCAGCAAATCCTTGCATACAGACACAAGAGCAGGCTCGACTGCTTTCCTTCTGGTCAGGTAGCAGTGGGGGGGGGGGCAGGCAAGTTGCCACTTTACTGATTGTGTGGAAGGGAGAAGACAGAAGCAGGATGAAGTGACTGCCTGCTCCACTGGATTCATAGCTGGGTTAGAATTCGAACCCAGATCATGTCTCCCTTGCCTCTGTGATTGTGGGATTGGTCAGTGCAAAATGCAAGCCACAGAGTGCCTTTCTCATCTCTTGTCCAGGTTACAGTTCTGTGGTAGCTGACAGCAGTTCAGATTCAACACTAAGCAGCAGCAACCAGTCGTTGCCTAATCAGACAACACCGCACAACCCGCCTAGCGCTTCCACGTGAGTTTTTCTGTGTGGCCAGCATCTCTTCTGGATCATCCTAGAGTGCAGTGCATGGAATAATGAGCTCAAGTTCTAGGATGCCAGATTCTGGCTGGACTTCAGGAGAATCTTCCTGGCTGTTTGAGCAATACGACAGTGGATCCAGTGACCTAGGGAGGTCATGGGCTCTCCTGCACTGGAGGCATGGACCACATCTGCTGGGGATGATTTACCTTGGAGCTCTGCATTGACTCGGGGGGCTGGACCCAGTGGCCTCTTCTAACTTACGACTCTGTGATTCATCACTTTTCAGAAAGCGCTCTTATTTTCTTCACCGTGCCCCCTATGCATTTTCTTTCACTAAATAACTCAACCAATGAACTTAGCTCAAGTTCTGTGTTTTGAGCTGAGCCTCTTTCTGGGCTCAGCTTAAAGTGCTAGTGTGAGCTTTGAAAGTCCAAGCACCACTATAATTCAAGTGTGGCTTTCTCTTACAGTACATTTTCTGAGCCTTAAGACCCTCTTTGGCATCCTTCCTTTTCCCTGTCATTGTTGGCGAGAGAACCAGCAGGTGCAAAAAGGACTGCCTTTTCACTTGTGGTGCTGAAAATTTGGAACACCCTCCAAATTTGACAGAGATCCACCATGTCCAATGTTTAAATGGGTTTTCAAAAGCTACCTATTCTAACGCTTAAGGTTTTAATGATCTGCTTGTTTTTTGCTACTGTGTTAAGAGTTTAGGAATTGTCCATCAATTTTATTTTGTAAGCCACTCTGATTATAACATACTATGGAAAAGAGAGAACTAAAAATTGTGTCAGACAAGGACATGACAAGACATGATGACCAAATCATCTGAGAAATTTCATTGTAACAAACCTCAGGAGCTTTAATAATTCCCAGCATTACTGAAACAAAAATCTTGAGTCTGTACAGATTTTTGTCATGCATGGCTCCATAGGGAGAGAATTTGAAAGGTCAGTTGGGGCCAGCCCCAAAGAGGAGGGGTCTCTGGTATTTGCCAGCCTGGTGGACTTTCCCAGCAGGGCTTCAAAAGATAGACTCGGATGTGTATAGACCAGCCTTTCAATACCTTCACCTCATTTATGTCTTTAAAGTTGAAACTATTTTATATTGAACCTGGAAATGAACAGACAGCCAGTGAACTGGGTTGGTATTGGTGTAATTGCTCTGAACACCTGGCCTGCAAGCATCTAGCTACTCTGTTCCATCCCACTTGGGAGTTCCTGAGCAGTCCACAAAAACAGCCCCATGTAAAATACATGATGTCAGTCTGCTCTGGCTGCAGCCAGAGCTTGTGCAGCTGAAGCAAGGTCTGCTTTCTCCAAACAAATTTTCCAGCGGCAACCCAGACTAGGCTGGTAAAAGCATTCCTGGCTGCTCGCACCTCAGGTGGTTTTAATCAAAGTGATCTGGAAGCTGCATCCTTCCTGCGATGGCTTTGAAGGGACAGGCTGTTCTCTGGAATGTACATTGGTTGCATCTTTTCCCCCACTGCAGGAAAGAGCCCAGTGCGGCTCCTCAGCCACCAAGCAGTGGCAGCAGCACTGGGTCCAGCCTCCTGGTGCCTCTGACTGCCAACCCGCCTGTGTCTCCCACACCCAGCTTCTCTGACAGCAAGCCTGCCCAGACCCTGCTCAATGGGCCACCCCAGTTCAGCTCTACGCCTGAGATCAAGGTGAGACGCTAACCTGTCCCATACCGGTTAAACAGCATGGAGAGAAGAAAACATCGGCCTTCTCCAAGCCTGGTGCCCCTAGATTTGTAAAACGAGCATCCTTCCCTGAACTGGCAGGCTCAGCACTGTTTGACAGCAGTTGCTCTTTTAAAGTGGCAATGTTGGAGCAAAACATTTTCACTTCACATATGCTCCTACGTCCCTCTATGTCCGAGCTGCTAGTGACTTAACAAAGAAAGGAATCTTGGGTTTGTGGTGGATAGGTGAATGAAAACGTCAACCCAGTTTGGAAAAGCCACATTCTAACTTGGGGATTATTAAGAAAAGAAGTAAGAATAAAACTCCCAGTATCATGTTGCCCTTACGCAAGTCAGTGCTGCAAGCACACTTGGAGTGCTTTGTATAGTTCTGTTGATGTAGTGAGAGGAAGGGGCAGAAAAGAACAGACAAGATGATCAGGGATAGAGCAGCTGCCCTGTGAGGGGCGGGTCATACAATACCATACAAGAGACTGTTTTAGGCCAGAAAAAAGGCAAGCAACAGATACAATAAAACAATCTAGAATGGTGCATCATGTGAAAAAAGTGGAAAGGAAGGTGGTTTTTCTCCTCGTAATATTAGGACCAGGGATCGTGCAATTAAACCACATGATGGAAGAGTCAGGAAAGAAGAAGGTATTGCTTCACAGTATAGTGTGCATGTACCGATGGCAGCTAAGTTGGGCAGCTTTAAAAGGACACCAGACAATTTGTGGAAGATAACATTTTAATGACTGTGATCCATAATGGCCATATCTTACTGCCAGTGTCGGAGGTCTTGTACTTCGGAATTCCAGTTGTTGTGGAACCAGAAGAATGAGACTATTCCTGTCCAGACTAGGGGCTTCCTCTGGGCACCAGGCTGGCACTGTGGGAACAGAAACCTGGAGCAGATAGGCCCTGTAAGAACTTGAGCTGGTTTGTGTGGGTATGCTTGTCTCATGGAATCGTCTCCTCTGCCTCTTGGGGTAATTTAACCCTGGAGATGTGGACGGTTCTGACTTTTCCCTTTTTTACAGCAGAGTTACTAGGCTGTGCTTGTTGTCGTCTTTCTCTCTAGCTCTCCTTCCTAAGGTTTGTCTTTTGCTCTGCAGGCACCTGAGCCTCTGAGTAGTTTGAAGTCAATGGCTGAGAGGGCAGCTATCAGCTCTAGCATAGAGGACCCTGTGCCATCACTTCATCTTGCTGAAAGGGGTGAGTGCGAAGGGCATATCTCCTCTGTGAAGCTGTGGATGAGGAGCAGGGCCAAAGGGTTCCTTGGTGGAAACACCTCTGTGTTGGGGATGCAGCATCCAAGCCTTTCAGCATCTCTGTCCATGTTGCAAAGTGGATTCTTGACCCGAAATTGGTTTTCCTGAACAACTGCTCTGCATGAGAAGTGCTGGGCTAAGGCCCCCAATCTTCTTCAGGGACCCATCCTCACAAGTAGCCTGTTGTGGGTTCACTTGCTACAGCTGCCTCTCCCTCACACTCGCCTTCTGTGTTGGCTGAATAATACAAATAAATGCATCCCACCAGGCCAGATGCTGGCCCAGGACCTTCTACTTCCTGACCCTCTAACTTACCGTATTTTTCGCTCTATAAGACGCCCCTGACCTTAAGACGCACCTAGTTTTTAGAGGAGGAAAACAAGAAAAAAATATTCTTAATGGGCACATAATCACAGGCACATTCCCCATCACTTCCCCATGGGCTGCACATCTGACAGACTTACTGCACACACATATTCGCTCTATAAGACGCACAGACATTTCCCCTTACTTTTGTGGGGGGGGGGGAGTGAGTCTTATAGAGCAAAAAATATGGTAGTTTCTGTGGGGTGAAACCAAAGGACAAAGTGCTTTAAAGTGAAGGACATCTAGTATCTTCCAAGCAGTAAAATAAAGGTGCAGCATGAGAGAGGGGACAACAGTGTTTGCGGAAGAGATGGAAAGCCTCGTGTTGTGAGATAGAGCATGCCTCTCAGGCACTGGAAGAGGAAATGCAGCAGCCATGTTGGGTGCTGATAACATAGGGAGTGGGGGTGGCAGAGGTTAAGGGAATTTGAGAAATGGTGGAGAAGTTTAAGAAATACTTCCTGATCAGTGGCCACTTTGATGGTTTACTGAGTGTGTGTTGAGTCACTTCTGAGTTGTTCCTTCTCCCACCCTGCTTTTCCACTCCAGCTGACATCTTAATAACTAGCACGACCTCCCAGCCGGCCTCCAATCAGCCCCCCATCCAGTTATCCGAGGTGAACATCCCCCTCTCGCTTGGGGTGTGCCCCCTGGGTCCTGTGCCTCTCAGCAAGGAGCAGCTCTACCAGCAGGCCATGGAGGAGGCTGCGTGGCACCACATGCCCCATCCCTCCGATTCGGAAAGGATTCGGTAAGGAGGCTTGGGGGTTGGTGGGAAGGAATGGAGGTGGAGGGTCAAGAATTAATTGACACCCGCTGTGAAAGAACAGGCCATTCAAAGCCTGGATTTCTGTGTTCTCTGAACCTGTCAAATCTTTGGTGCAACATTCAGATTGCCAAGACAGTTCGAAAGCTCTCATGTCTGCAGTGAGCTTGCCACAAGGGTTAGCAAAACTCCTCCTCTTAAGCATGACAGGGTGGCAAAAGGCCATAAATGTTCTATTGAAGTGACAGAAAAAGGGATCCCAAAGGCTTAGCAGTGGACATGAGCAAATGAATTGCTGATGCTCTCATAGAATAGTAGAGTTGGAAGCAGCCAAGAAGGCCATGGGGCCCAGCCCCCCACTCAGTGCAGGACTCCGAATTAAAGCATCCCTGCCAGATGGCTGTCCAGCTACATCTTGGATGCCTCCCATGTGGGAGACCTGCCATCTCCTTGGTTCCCTTGTTGTATTGCTCAAGCACTACCGGATGGAGCTGGGCGCCAAGAGTCTCCAGTGTGTTTATAAACTCCTCTCTCCGGCTTCTCTCTCATTTTTCCCCCTTCGATCCTATAGGCAATACCTGCCTCGCAACCCCTGCCCAACCCCTCCATACCACCACCAGATGCCTCCCCCACACTCCGATACTGTGGAATTCTACCAGCGCCTCTCCACGGAGACCCTTTTCTTCATCTTCTACTACCTGGAGGTATGAAGTCAAAACCCCTTGGAAAGTTCCCAAAGGATAATACTGCTTCCTCTCATCTCTCCCGACCCTACACTGATGCATTCAGGGATCCCATTCTGCCTGTGTTGTGTTACACATGTACACTCCCCTTCCCCTACACACACACACACACAAAATCCTGGATTATGTATATCCCGTTTCCTTCCACTCTGAAGGGCACAAAGGCACAGTACCTGGCAGCAAAGGCACTGAAGAAGCAATCATGGCGCTTCCACACAAAGTACATGATGTGGTTTCAGCGGCACGAAGAACCCAAGACCATCACTGATGAATTCGAGCAGGTGAGAGGGAAGGTGATCACAGAATCTCCTTGGGCGTGGCCAGTGGATTTCCATCCGCCGTGCATGATCCCAGAAAGAACGTAAAAGTTGGGGGTAGAGGGAATGAGGGCAGGAGGAGCGATTGAGCTTTTTGCAGAGCTTCATCCAGCCATTTGCACAACCATGAGGACTAGCAACCTCCCCCCCTCAAATGCTACAAGTTAAATCTAGGATGAATGAATTTCCCCATGGCGTAGGTTTGTGACTGGATCTTGTTTTTTCCTAATGGCATAGATGTCAGAGCAGTGCTTAATGGAACTAACCTTTTGCGCTCTGTTCTTGCCTAGGGCACTTACATCTACTTTGATTATGAGAAATGGGGCCAGCGCAAAAAGGAGGGGTTCACCTTTGAATACCGCTACCTGGAGGACCGGGACCTGCAGTGATGCCCTGGGGCCAGCAGGGGGTGCCAAGCCTTCCTTCCAGAGACAGCTGCAGTGCACTGGGGGCAGCAGCAGAGGAAGACCAACCAACCCTCACCTCACTCCATCATCCACCCCCCAATATCACAACCCCAGGGGGGATGGGGCAAGCTGCACATTAACAAAAAATGCATGCAAGTTTTAAAAGCAACCGCGGGACGGAGGAGGGGCGGCACCAGTGGGATTCTCCTCTGCCTTTTCTTTGCTCTCTTCCGCCTGTAATGTGGATGAAGAGGTCAGGAAAATGGAGAAATACCCTTGTGCACCAGGTTTGGGGTGAAAGAATGGAGATTAAAAAAAAAAAGAATTTGAGAATCCCAGCAAGAGAGTGAATTCCCCCAATCTCCATTTTTGCGTGTCCTAAATCAAAGGATTCCAGTCCCTGGCCCACTGCAGCAAACACACACCCAGTTCTTCTTTGTGCCCACCCCCAACCCTCTTGGTGTGACTCTCCCCTTCCATGTGTAATATGCCCAAGGGGGACACTGCAGGCGTAGAGCCCCATGGATTCCCTGTACGGAGAATGTTCCATGGTGCCTCTACCCTTGCCCATCTGTCACCACTAGAAATGGCCAAAAGGCAAACCTTCAAATTTTTTCTAACCGGGGAAGCCAACCTGTGGCTGGAAAAGACCCAGGACTACAGTATTTTGGTGGACTGGCACCTCCACTAATTCATTGGCTGCCCTTCTACTTGGTTTTTGCAAGTGATACCCTTAGGAGACATGCAATGTCTATGCCCTGGTTGGAAGAGTCCCAAAATGACCTTTCCTGACTGGAACTTTTGACTTTGGGAGTCTAATCCAGCTCCCAATTGCTGCTTTTTTCCTCCCTGCCCCCTTTCCAAAAATTTTGTTGCCACTCCTAAATCTGGTATGAGCTCGCATCCAATCTGCCGCTCCTCCTGCAGAGAGAACCCTCCCCCTTGATGACTTGCAATGGATTCCTGATTGGAGGGGAAAGATCTGGGGAAACCCCAGGGAGGTGGGAAGACTGCCGTGTTCCTCATCTCTCCTCATCCAGCCCCCCTGAACTGGAGCACCCTGCCCATGCCGCTGTTAAGATATTTTTTCGTAAGCCTATTTTCGTTTTGGAAAATATTTATGAATAAATAGTTTTATATGAGTGTTCTTCTTCTCTTGTAGAGAATGGGGAAAACCAGAACAATTATTCATCGACAAGGTGGGAGTAGGGAAAAAAGGAATTCAAGCATCTTTTCCCTTTGTGCATCAGGGAAGCTGCAGCTCAGGATGGTGTGCTGATGCTGACTATGAGAAATGCCTTCCACAGCCCCATGGAAGGTCTTCCTGTCAGTTTAACTTCTGTGAGGGGTTAGGAAACGAGAAGCCATTTTCATATGCACACCACATGCCCTACTGAATCTGTATCGCTGGACTGCAGAGGGTTCCTTTTTTCTTAAATTTTTTTAGCCCTTCTAACCCTGCCTTGAAAAGGAGCTGTGCAAAACAATTTTTCCCCTTGCCCAGGGGAAAATCCATTCAGATTTGGGGTGCTGGCAGGCATTGCATTAACCCCTTCAAATTACCTGAAAACATTATTATTTATAAAATTTGTATGCCGTCCAATTACTTATGTCTCTGGATGACTTACAGCGTTAATAAATTGACAACCCACAATGGCTGCAAGTAAATAAAATACAATAATAAAATTCAATATTAAAACATTGATTAAATAAAAAGGTCTTAACCTGGTGTCGAAAAACACATAATGAGGGTGCCAGGCAGACATCAAGGGCTAAAAAGGGCTTTTTAAAAGGTCTGGATGGAAAGTGATCACAGGGCCCTTTTTTGTACTTCTAACAAACTTGGATATCCTTACAACCCTGTTCTTCTATGGAGAGGGACTCCATTTTTTGCCAAGTTCAAAGGGATGAACCCTACCCAGTGAAAGTTACTTCCAGGCTTAAGGCTTGGAAGGAGAATCCCGAACAAAAGGATAAGCTGTTGCTATTGACTAGTCTTGCTTTCTGGTACCCAAACCCATGGAACATACAAATGAGTGGGAACTCCAGGATCGTTGGCACCTAGTAGAATATAATGCTGAGGGAGGGAGGGTAGCTGTTTGCTGTGATCTGGATGAGCATATTTAGCATGTCAAGCTGTTTGAGCGCACAAAACTTCCTCTGTGGGGTTTAGCTCTCAACTATTGACGCAGCACCTGCCCCTGTAGGTAAGAGAGTGGTTGCTCTCTAGACGTGTTGGAAAGACAACTCCCATCATAAAGCAGGATTTACATAATTTGATTCATTAGCAGGGTCTTCCATGCTTTTTGCCCTTTTTTCAGACGCCTTACCTCATATCCCTCCTTCAGATATATCCCTCAGATATTGCCCCTTCTTTCCTTTTCTATGACATTAATATACACAAATGGCAAATGAGTTCGTAACGATGATCCTGGACTGCACTGCTTATCCCTCTGCCTCATTACCAACAGAAACGAGCAACTCAAAAGGTGGAAATCCTCCTTGTTCTCCCTTTTTTATGAGCAGAACGGCCCTCTGGAAAGGAGGGAGGTACTCAGTCATAACGAGCAGCAAGGAAGGCAAATGGCAAAGAGAAGCTGCTGCTGTTCCCTCCCGTTCCCAGCTCTGCATCCAACACTTCTGTCTTCCATGGAGGTCCATCTGCATCCGCCAGTTTCATACAGAAAGTATACTGTATAAATGCTTTTGAGCAGTGGCAGGCTGTTCTATTTCCGGTCTCATCTGGACCTTACTGCTGAGAGGAAAGATAAACTGTTTCTACTTTGTTCCTGCCTCTATTATTCCAGGGCAGAAGGCTCTAAAAACTCCTCTAAAAGAGGCACCAGTTCTGTTGCATAACCAAATTTAAAAGCACCCATGCGCTGCAGAACAAATCTAGTTTTTTAAAATATTTCCTTGAAGGCGGCTATGAAGAATGGAGACAGGGACACTTCTGGGGAAGAATGAGACTGTCGGTATGCAGCCTGCTAACACCTTGATGTTCATGGCTGCCGTCCCAGCCAAGTTGCAGAAAGGGTTATTCTGAGCTTCGGCAAGGCATGTGTGCCGCAGAGAACAGTAAGGTGAGTATGTAGAGTTGGAGTTCTGACATTTTCTTCAGCCTTTCTGCAAATAGCGCAGAGACTACCATACAGGGATATGTTGCGCTTACTAAGAATAAAGTACACTGGCCAGCTTCAGCTAAAGAAACTTGGCTCGTCGTTCTCCACACCGTGGTGCTCCAGAGTGCAGGAGGAGGAGAAAAAGGTGTGCACGCTCTTCTGGCCCTGCTGCCTGTGTCTCAGTGACACACTTGATCCAGTCACTGGCAGGGTTTCTCCCACTGTGGCTCCTGGATCCTCTTCCTTGCCAGCTGGGGGTGAAACTGGGAGTTGTAACCTCGTTTCCTTTCATCCATTTCCTCTTCCTTCTCCTTGGGCTGGAGTATTCCTGCCTTCTGGGCCAGAAGGGATTCTGCACGTGCTCGTTCTGCCTTTTCACGGTGCAACCGCTCCTGGCGCAGCTTCTCCAAAGATGACAGTGCAGATGAAGAGTTGGAACTGCAGAGGGAGATGGGCAGAGAAGAGAGATGCTGAGGCGCCTGCAGGGAGGCAGGCTACCAGGATACACCTGAAACAGCAGCATGTGAAATAGCTGCAATATCCTAGGTGACAGACGGCCGGGTCTTTTGCAGGGGAGGAGGCAGCCCATTTATATTTTAGGAGAGGAACTAAGCCCGTAAGAGAATGAGGCTGTTGAAAGAAGAAGAGGAGCGGTTCAGGACAGGCAGGCCATGCTATCAGTTCCTGAATGGCTTGAGGTCTACATTCTGGTGTTTGGCAGAAGCGTGATAGAAAAATGTTTTATAATAGTAGCCATTAGGGTTATAACCACCCCCACCACGAGTCAGAGCCCTTATGTGCCCCTCTACCAGTTGCTGGCACTGACAAGAAGGATGCTGTTGTACCCACATCCAACTTGTGGGCCACTGTGAACAGAACATGAGACCAAACAGGCATCTGTCAGGTGTGGTGGGTTGTATTTCCATGTCTGCTTCACACTGCAAAAAGCTCAAGTTCAACCCCCGATACCCCTGACATGACTTAGGCAGCAACCTAATAGTTCCAGTAACAGATCCTTCACAATCTGAAAATTTAAGGCACAATCCTAGACAAGTTTAGAAGAAAAAGGGCCTGGGCAGGCTGGGAGTTACAAGCCACTTCTCTGTCTAAACTTAGATAAGATTGTCCCCTTCCGGGCTTTTAAAAGGTTGCTCTATCTCTAGCCTGTGTTTCTTCCACCACTGAACTCCTGAGAGCATGTGGAGCATTCATGGGAGGTCTGCCCACATGCTACCCAGGCTTGCTTAGCTTCAGTAAGGTTGATTTTTCCATACTCCTTCAAGCTACATCCTGGGACCCAGCAACAACTATACATCAATAGGAGCCTGGTTTTTGGTAAAACTGGGAAAAGAAACAGCTTAATTCCCCCTCCCTAAATAGAAGGAATAACAGCAGCGGGAGAATGTCAGGGTACCAGTTACAGGCACAAAATACTTCCTTTTTCCAAGGGGTCGCTTCAAAAGGGAGGTGAATTTGCCAGATAGGTACAAGCTGCTTTACCCCCATCTGCAATCTTCCTTCCCCTTAAGATGGGCAGACTCTAGTCTGGGTATCCAGACTCAACTAGTTGTGTCTGATGCCAGCAAGGAAGAGAAGCTGTAAGGATCTCATTCCTGGTGCTCTGTCCTAGACTGCCCAGGCCCACATACACACCTAGCCGCCAAGTTTCCTTTGCTTTCCTTTTGCTTCCACGCTGCTTTTTCTTTCTTCCCCTCTTTCTTATGCGAGCCTTTCTTCTTCCGCAGATGCCTTTCCATCTCGACCAGCGGGTCCAGCTTCCCTTTCAGCTTCTCATCCTTGGCCACGGCCTTGCTCCGATCTGGCAGCTCCTGGTACCAGGGACGACTTGTCTGAGCCTCTGCTGCACTCTGGCCCAAGTAAGTGAGGATGCCCAGTGCTTTTTCCTGCCGCTCCTAGGAGTAAAGGAACCCAACAAAGTCACTCCATGCACTGTCAGTGCCACCCATACAAGGATGCTCCCTGTGAATTATTTCTCCACATACTCCTTGGAGAGAGAAGCTCAACAGTTTCCAGTAGCCTCTCATCCAGCACTCAAAATGTTAGAGTGGCAGATACACACAATCTATTCACTGAGCTTCCAGTTCAGAATATGTTTTCCCTTCTAGGTTGTTATAGGCTGAGGTCCTTTTCCTATCCAAAATCCTTTTAAGCAAAAGCCAGGCAGCCCAAGAGGATTAACCAAGGTGATGCCACCTGCTGTTCCTCCTAAAATACACCAAACAAATTCAGGCAGGTGGGCCTCTAAGCCCATCTAGCTGATTGATCAGTGGTGGGGAGGGACAATAGCCTTCCAACTGTCCTGCTTTTTGTTACATCCTCCTTGAGTCACACTGCTGGCAGGGATGGAGCAGGGGAATGATCTCATGTTGAATTCCCCTTCCCAAGTTCTTAGGAATGACACAGGAGGAGAAATCTAACACACATCCTTTGATCCCGGAGACCACATAATTATTCTGTTAATTATAGTAACTAATACATTATAATCCCATTTCTTCAGTCAACCTCCACTGAAAGAGAGGAGAGCAAAACATCTAGCTTCTATCAGCCTACCAGTGGGACAGAGTGGTTAATTAACTGCTACTAATCTGCATTAATTGATAGCGGTCTAATTTACCAGGTGTACAGTTAATTATTCCATTCAGAATAAGAAGTTGCTACAGGTGACCTTGGAGCAATCTAGGGAGCTAGGAGCAGGAGAGGTTGTAGCTAGCCTAAGGTTTCTGGGAGAAGGAAGTGCTGAGCATAAAGGAGTTTGCAGGCCAAAAGAATCAAAGCCTTCTCAAGCTCCCCTCCCCTTTTTACCTTCTCTTGCCTCTTTTCTTCTGCATATTCTTTGTTGCCACTTCTTTGCGACTCTTGAAAGAGGTTCAAATGGTGTGAGGTCTCTTCTGAGCTTAAGGAGAGGAGATCCAAGTTGCTGTCAGCAGCCCCTGGAGCTGACAGGCGTGCTTTCTTGCGCAGGAACTCAGTCCGGGCCTAGAATCAAAAGGAGCATGTTTCACCCATATTTCTTCCCTGCCTCCACCAGCAACCTTTTCGACACACATTTTTCTGCTGCTGTAACTCTACCTTTTCAGTCTCTCATACTACTCTTTACAAGCCTGTGTCTCAGTGCACTACAGCCAGTATGCAGTCATATTACAGACCGATTTAGCCACATTTCTGAATGCACAAATAGTGAGGGGAAAAATGGATCAAAAGAGAAGTGTTAAAGAGGGAACACCATTTTTAATCCAAATATTTTTGTGCCTCCTTGCAATGGAATTGGGTGGGCAGAAGTCAAGAGCAAATATTAAAGTGAAGTGAAATAACTGGAGGATGGTTGGTCAGGGAAAGCTGATCTACAAGATCAGCACAGTGAATCTAGTAGTTCCACACTGGCAGTAGAAGACAAAATGCCAGTCTGCATCAAGCACCATACAAACAGAATCAAAACTGCTAATCAAATGTAGTTCAGAAATTTCAAGCTGGAGTCTTCAGGCTGGTTTATTCTTTCAGCAGACAGGCTTTTCCTGGATTCTTTTAGTTTAGAATGAGTACAGATTGCTCTTTCAAACCTTCAAATCTAGCAAATTTGCATTGTGCCACCCAACACTATGCAAATTTATTTCCAAATGAGCAATACTTGTTTCGGAATAATAAACAGCAATGCAATACTTATCCTTATTCACTACTTTGACATGTTATTCAAACAACATACATGAATTTAGGTTTTTGTTCATGCTTGTATTTTTATAACAATTAAAATATTAATTAGTAAGGAACAAGGTCAGCACCTTTTTAGCAGTGGGCGTGCATCAGTGGAGTTCTCTCCACTAAGATGCCCATGCAACTCCCTCTCTTGCACACGTCAAGGAGGATTTAGTAGCTCTATTTGAAAGGCTGTGTGTGTCATGCCTTTTGTTGTCAGCTCCTTGTGTATTAAGCTGGTGCATCCTAATTTAATGTATCCTACCAGCTGTAAGGTAAAGTGTATAGTCAAGGCTATGGTTTTCCCAGTTGCAATGTATGGCTGTGAAAGCTGGACCATAAGGAAGGCTGAGCACCGAAGGATTGAGGCCTTTGAGTTGTGGTGCTGGAGGAGACTCGAGAGTCCCTTGGACTGCAAGGCAATCAAACAGGTCAGTCCTAGAGGAGATCAACCCTGACTGCTCTTTAGAAGGCCAGATACTGAAGATGAAACTCAAATACTTTGGCCACCTAATGAGAAGGAAGGACTCCCTGGAGAAGACCCTGATGCTGGGAACAATAGATGGCAAAAGAAGAAGGGGACTGCAGAGGATGAGGTGGCTGGATGGAGTCACTGAGGCAGTTGGTGCGAGCTTGAGTGGACTCCGGGGGATGGTGGAGGAAGGAAGGCCTGGAGGAATGTTGTCCATGAGGTTGTGATGGGTCGGACACGACTTCGCGACTAACAACAACCAGCTGCAAACCACCT
This sequence comes from Varanus salvator macromaculatus, assembly GCA_023646645.1. Taxonomy (NCBI): domain Eukaryota; kingdom Metazoa; phylum Chordata; class Lepidosauria; order Squamata; family Varanidae; genus Varanus; species Varanus salvator. Next base: position 3,394,996 of record JAIXND010000781.1, read on the forward strand.
TATGAAGGTGAAACGGAGAATAGAAGTGCACACTTTCTGTGAACATGATTTTTTTTCACACAGAGGGGAGAACTGAACCATAGTCTTTCGGGCATAAAAACCAAAAAGTGACCTGACTGTTAGAACAGTACAATGGAACGAGTGACATACGACGTCCTGGGCTATCCCAGACTAGAGGGATTCAAACTGCAACTAAACAGCCATCGGCGAGGGATGGTTTAACTTGGAACCCCGCATTGAGCATGGAGTAGGGCCCGATGGTCTAATTCTACTACTCGATTATTGTATTTCTGCCTAGCCGAGGCTGAACGGCACATGCGCAGTGCTTGTATTTTAACGGTGCCCTCTAATTTGCGCATGCGCCAAGGTCACTGCATACCTCCTGTTCGGCAAGCAAGACTCGGGCCTCTCTCTTTTGCCGCTGCGCTTCGGCCTCCGCCTCGTCCCGTCGCACCCGGGCCACATTATCCTTATTCCTCACGTGCCACGACTTCTTAGGAAGGATATTCATCCCGACTGCTGGCGAAGCCGCTTTCAGACTCCCGCTCCGCCTGATTTCCGCTTCCGGGATCACCACCTTTCCCAATTGGTGCAATCTGGCCCCGCCCTTACTTGTTTGGGGCGTGGCCGTACACGCCCTCCTCGTGCTTTGTTGCGTCATCAGCCATACGCGTTTTAAACGCCACAAATTCACTGCGTTCTGATAGGTTGACGTTTGTTGCGTCCCGTCCTTTGATTGGTCCGGACGCACCGGGTGATGGATTTATCGATGGTGTGTACGAATTTTGAAAGGCATTCGAATCAATCCGGGAAGGCTTTGCTTTAATACGTATATTAAAGCATTTGTTTTCCCTTTGAAAATGTCTGTTGGGATTTCTGTCTTTTGCTTGGGCTTCTTTTTAGTACGTTACTGTATATTCTTCTTGTAATCCTTCCCGGTAGTAGTCGAAGGAAGCAATCGTGTTTGAGCAGAAAAAAGGCCTGCAAAGCTCCATATTCTTAAGCGAGCGGGCTGGGAAATGTTGGAAATTATAGCGCTTTTTTCCATCTAAACATACATAGGATTGTGCCCAGACGGTATCAGTTGCAGCCACTGATCCTTGTGCAAGATGTGTAACTAACACGAAATGACACATTAAGAGTATTGCATTCAGGAATTAATTACAAGGGGCTTTTCATGGCTTCACACCCAGTACATGCGGCCTGCCACCTTGCTGGAAAGGAGTTGGAGGGCCAGTACTTCTCACTTGCCAAGTATCAGGGAAAACATTTAATTTTACTGTTACTATTACTGCCCACCTTTACCCTAAAGCAGAATGTGTGGGCTTCTTCTGCACAAGGCTTTTGCCTAGTTTGTAGCTCTCTAAATACTTACCTGGAGTGGATATGCATAGGACTGCGCCAAATAGATGGAATGGCCTTCTCTACATTCTTAATTAGAAGAAAAAAATTGTTGCAAAGAACAAAACGTATTTACATTTGTTTTTGATGCACTTTTTTATTGATTGATGCATTTATATGTATACTTCCATACCACTTAATAACAGAAAATTGTATTAGGATTGTATTCCTAACTAACAAAACAACTAAATTATATTGCATATGTTTAACCCTTGAACAAAAGGGACAATTATAGCAACTGGCTTTCTCCTTAGTGCAGGCCTTTAGTAGAAAAAGTCAAAGAATTGATGAAATTCTTCCCCATGCGACTTCCAAAAGTGCAGGAACTGTTTGGGTGGGCCTGGCAGTCCTAACACTCAAAGTTGCAAAGCTATTTGTAAATTAAAAGTGTTACTAAAAAGTGATGACTGATGTACAAGTAATCCAGATATGATTTGGTTTATTATTTTATATGTTAAAAATGTAAGATCTCTGATCTTACAAACTCTATCTAGTTCAAATTGCTGATCCCACTTTGACCAGCCAGATGTCTGTTGCCAATTATACACATACTAGACAGGGACAAAGTGTTTTGGGGTGCATTCCTCTGCATATTTAGGCCAGGGCATGCTGGGAATTATGAGAGTTGTAGGACGTGTTTCCATTTAATGCTCTGAGTTCATTATCTAAGCAATCCTTACAGCTACCCGACAAACCAGGCCAGTGTTTTCCCCACAGATGGGGGAACTGGGGTTAGACACAGTAGTTTGTCCAACGCCACACAGTGAGGTCACTGCAGAGATTAAATCTTAGACCCAACTCTAACTCCGCCATCAGGACCTCATTAACAGCTCAATTGTGTGCATCAAACTTTGGATTTATAGGTCCTTCCCAAGCTGACTCTCAAGTAAATGATTAAACTTTAAATTCTCACAGAACTGTAAAGTATGATATTTGCAAAATCTTTCTAGTTCATAGACTGATGAAGTTTTCTTCTTTTACAATAATTTCTTCAATATTTTTCCACCAGGAGTTGAGTTATATCACCAGGATCTGAGTATTATTAATACCTGTCTTCATGAAAATGAAAATTGTACTAAAAACTCTGAAAGTTCACAGTTCAAATTTAGGTTCCATAATATTGCATTCTAATTCAAAATATGTATAGTGTACTTCCATTTTAAAATGTATTTATTTAAAATGTGCATAGGCTGCTTTTAAGGGCCAAGCCCTCACAAAGAATGTTACAAATGTAAACAGTAGTACAGAAGTTAAACCCAGAAGCATCATGTTTCAGCTCAAGGCTATATGTATAAAAGGCTTCCAAGCCTTAAAAATACATTAATTGCAGAGGTAACCCGGCCAGAAACTTATGTTGAAAGAATTGTGGGAACAGAGCGGGGTTGCAGCATTCAAGACCATCAGTACAGTAAAACAACAAAATAATAATAATTACGGTTCTTTCCAACTGGGAGAATATATATTGTTATTCAACATTCTGCTTCACTGACTCAACTCAGAAATCTGTTTCACCAGGAAAAATTTGTCTTGACCCTCCTAAAGGTAAGAAACAAAGTCAGGAAGAAAAAATAGAAAACAACAGGGTATATCCCATCTTCCCCATTATACCACAATCTCAGCCTTCTCCAGGCTGGTGCTCTCCAGATGTGTGGGACTACAACTCCCATCACACCTTTTTAAAACATTCTGTATGGCAGAGAAGGAATGTGATTCTCCCAATTTCAGAACTACAGTGAAATGGTACCACTAGCTTTCTTCTCTGCATCCAAGGGGAGGGTAATTAGTGGTTCTTCAGATGGTTTGGCCTTCAGCTCCCATCAACCTTAGCTAGCATCAACAATAGTGAAGTATCATGGGAGCTATCATCACAGTCCACTCATCACAATTTTACAAAAACTTGCTTGGAAAATGCCTTTAGAAGGCTTGTCAGCAGCATCTCTCAGGAGGTGCCTTGTCTAAGCCAGATGGTTTGTCTGTCTCTCACCTAGTATGTTTTATTCCGGCAGGCAGCAACTTATCTAAGAATATGGGCAGAGGTCTTCCCAGCCCTGCTAATGGTGAGAACAGAATCTGCATGTCTCTCCTCCTGCAGTATGATGTTCACTCTTTGGAGGCGACTCACAACAGATTTAAGGTTTTTAAACAAAGCCCGGATAGCTGCTTAACAGCAATATTATAGCAAGGGCTTCCTACATCAGTAGGGGACTGGACTGGATTATCTTTAGGAATACTTTCCAACTCTGATTCTGCTGGAGTGTAAAGAAGCACAGCCTCCTGAATTCAGTCATATTGTGTCAGTACTTTTCAATTGTACTCAGTGCGAATTCATGTCCAGATCCAGTCCCAAGTAATGCTGCCTTTAAACCCAAAGCAGCTTGGGGACAGGTTACCTGTAAGATTACGTTTTCACATATTTTTTAACCTGGATCATGTAATTTCTTGCAGATGCCCTTCTCAGAGTGCTCCCCCACAATTCAGGTTCAGTGGGTCTCTTTCAGAGATGGGGCCTTTTTAGTGGTGACAACCACTTTGGGGGATGCTCCCTGAAAGAGGTTTTCCTACCATCCTCTTAGTCTCCCAGGCATTTCAATATTAGAGATAATTTTAAGATCTTTGGTGTTTATCTTTGCTGTTTAAACTGTTTTGCTAACTGCTGGATTTATATGACATATTAGCTTTTTTCTGCAGTTGATCTTTATTTTATTTTATTTTTAGCACCTTTGTTGATTGCTTTGTAATTTTAACTGTTGTTAATATTACATATATGTGCTACCTTTCTTTCTTTTGCAAGGAACTCAAGACCACTTACAACATTTTAGCCCCACAACCACAACCCTCTGAGGTAGGTTAGGCTGAGAGTCAGGGACTAGCCCAAAGTCACATGGTTGAGTGAGGACCAAATCCCAGATCTCCTGAGTCCCCATGATATACTTTAAACACTATGGCACACTGGCTCTCTAACATTATTAACATCTCAGAAGATATTGTAAATTAGGCAGTGGACAAATGCTATACATACAGAAGTAAATACTTTATTAATTTATACGGTTCCTTGCTCATGCCTTCTGCTTGCCAGTTGCCCATCCTGAACTGGCCAGTCCTGGCATCTTAGCCACCCACCACCCTGTGCTTGCTCTCCAGCCATGTCCCTTTGGAACCACTCACCAGACGGAGCTGCCCTTTGAGGCTCTTGACCATGGCGCTGTAGGAATCAGCCAGAGCCTTCAGGTAGAACATGACGATGCTTGGAGGGGCAAAGTCAAAAGAAAAGGCAGGGGAGAGGAAACAGAGGTAAGAACCTGCAGCTAAGCCATGCACCATACCATTATATGGGACGTGTCACTGTACAGCGGCCTGCCCCAGCTTGGTGTGCTCCACATGTGTTGGGAGGCTGCCCTAGGCCCCAAAGACAGCTCTCCCACTCCCCATCCTCCAGCCCCTAACCCAGCAACCCAGCAGAGACACCCAGTCCGTTTCACCTCAGTAGCAGGAACAACGGCACAGCAAATGCTACAGAACCCAGGAAGTGCAGGAAGTCCTGGATGCTGTGGGGCAACCTCAGCACAGCCTCAACAACAATGTTCCACATGGTGGGCTCATCCTGGAATGGGCCACAGGCCTTTGAAGGGGGCAAGCTGTGGGAGGAAGAGAGTCCGATCAGACTGAATCATTGCCAGCAGCCAGGGAGGTGGAGGTGGGGGTGGGCCAGGAAAGGAATGAATGCATTATGAAGCAGGTGGGTTGCAAATAAAACTGTAGAAACCAGCCATTAAAATATTGCCAGTTTGGGCGAACACTGCCGAAACAAAGACATCTTTTGCAATGTGCCAGAAAGCAAACAGTGACAGAACACAAGGGCAAGGGCGAATCTTAAGGGCATAGTCCAGTGGCACCACCCCTAGATGCAGGTACGTCTCCAGACTCAGAGATCTGTGTGCATCCAATGGCTGCAGCGGACACACGATAGTGATCTCTGTTGTCACTGCACCTTGCCCTGTGCATTTTATCTAGATTGCTTTTTTTCAGCCATCCAGATAATGCCCCAGAAAGGGGGAGAGGATGACACTGGGACACTGATAGGAATTGGTGTAGGAAGGCAGCCCCAGTCGCCTTCCTTCTTGGTCCCCCAGTACACCCCTCTTCCCTGTCTCTGAGGGCCCCTGAGGCCCATATCCACCCTCAGAGAAGGATCCAGCGCTGCTCATTCCACATTAGCTGCAAGGGGGCTGAGGGCTCGGCTGTCATGGTCCCAGCACAAGATTTTGCTGTAGGAACCACAAATGAAAGGACAGAATCTGTCCAGTTCTTCAATAGCAGGAGACAGAGAGCAGATGCCTGAGTTCTTATCTCAGGTGTACAGGAAATATGCAGAACTGGTAGGCACATTGTAGGAGATAAAGTAATAGTGGTAGAAATATGTATTCCTCATTACCACAAGAGAACAAGTATAGTAACTTTTTATTGGTTTTCCTACCACAGTTCACGTGGCTTTAATATCAGTGAGGTGGGAGTGAAACACCCCAAACAACAACAACTAAATAGCTGTTGTTAAAGATGCAGAAGCCTTGTTAGAAGAAAAGATAACAGGCCTAGCAGGTAAAATATTACTTAAAGCAACACTAAGCTGAAGTCTAGCTTCCTCTCTCTCTCTTGTTTTCTCCATTTTCTGTAATGGCACCCACTACAGAGAGGTTATTTGCAATCTGGCTGGGAATGAGCAAATATTCAGAGATTTATAGACTCAGTTGAACCGGAGTCATTGTCTGTGCAGTTTTGATGTACAGCAGCCTTCCACAACCTGATAAAACAGTATTTCCAGCTTTAAGAGTGAGCTAAAAATAGACAAAAGTGGAGAAAACAGGAACAGAGGAAAAGAGGCCGGGGCCTGGAAAAGGGGACATGTGGGGACTGCAGGAAGGCCAGATTTGGGACTCATGCCAATGGCTGTTAAAGGGCTCCCAATGATCTTGCTGAGTCCCTCACCACAAGGTCTTTCAGCCTGAATTGCCCCTCATTTAAAAGCAGACATAAATTCCCTTCTAGGTCACATAAAATGTTAACCTTTACCTATACATTGGCCAGCCTTCCTCAGTTAGCCATACATTTTTGCTCTTCTGCTTTTAGAGGAAAAGCCACTAGTTTGGCACAAAGGAGCTGTGACAGGCCAACATCAGACATAAGATGCCTCCAAGATGGAGAACACCTGCACAACTTGGAAAAGTCCTGAGCAAGTTCCACTGTAGGATGGGGAGAGGGCTGAGAGAAGGTGATATACTTACACAAAAATGCTGTATAGGGTAGAAACAAAAGAAATCCCCAGACCAATGAGCAAAACCAGAAGAAAGAAGAAGTTGGAGCTGGAGGCACGGAATGTCTTTTCAGCTGGGCGGCAGTTGCTGAAGAGGGATAGCTAGGATGATGAGAGAAGAAAAACCCATGAGCTCGAGAGACATAGCCCTAGTCTTTCCTGCTGTAACCTATCCTCCATTCTCTTCCCAAAAAACCCTGGCAGTTTTAACACTGCTTTATCAGGCTCTCATAGTCCCTTTTTCCCTCAGTCTTGCCTCACCTTGCCATTCCAAGAAAGAGACAGAAGAAGTGGTGGGACAATGTGGGGAGATTACAGGTGGAAGGCTGGACCCCCACCCTGAAATTCCATGAATGAGGCAGGGCAAAGGCACTGCTGGAGCCTTGCCTGGAAGCCCCCTAGAACCCCTCTTTGGGAAGTCTTCGCTTTCAGAGCCATCTCCCTTCCTGGGTCACCTTTTTCAGATAGAAGATGGCAATGAACTTGATGGTGTTGAGCACAGGCAGCAGAGGGCAGAAAAGAGCTCCAGTCCAGCACAGCGTTTGCCCATACACCAGATCCAAGACGTTGGAGGGCACCATGAACTCCTGTTGCCCCCACCATTTTAGCAAAGGGCAGGAGGGCAAGTAGGTCACCATCATCCTAAGAAACAAAGGAAGGATGTGGAAGGCAGGTGCATTCTGCAGATGGCCTTAGCAGAAGCCCACTCACAACAGCGTGCCAGTCCCATAATTTCTCATTCATGTATTCCCTTTGTACTCCATTCTCACTCTTGGAGCATCGTCCTGCTATTTTATACTCACAATAACCCTGTGACGTAGCTTAGCGTTAGCCTGAGATTTTGAACCTGCCTGTTCATACTCCTAGTTTGCTATTAAATGAAACAGACAGCCACAAATTGGGTTTGAAAAAGACGAACCACCAGAGAAAACACTGGAGTGCAATGGAATGGCCACAGCATTGCTTGAATTGTAAACATGCAAGTGAGTGAAGGATGACAGGTCTAGACTCGGCTGCTAGTGTGGCAGTAACTCTGAAATCCACTTTAGGCCAAATGAAACACACACACACACACACACACACACACACACAGGAAGAAACCACAAAGCCACCCACCTTCACATTAAGCAAGAAACCCAGCTAAATGACTTAATGCTGCCCGACCTATACAGCTCCTATAACACCAAAGGTATTAAAAACTTACTTTCTTGGAAACTCAACAAATAATATCACAAGTAATATGACCACCAAATCGAAGATCATCAGCTTGTACATTTCCTGTCCCACTGAGGTCTCCCAGCACTGCAGGGACATAAAGATTCATCTCAGCTTCACTCCCAGAAACTCACCATTCCTCTCCCATAGAATTGATCAATCTATTGGAGGCAACTGCCCTTTCACTTCCCTGCCCTTCCCTCACTTCTCCTGTCTTGGCCCTGGACCTCCAACCTGTCCTGGCTCCACCCTACCGGACACAATTCCTCCCACCCCCAAGGAAAGAGGCCTTCTGGTAGCCAGCCATGTTTCTCATCCGCTTCAAAAAGCAGGGCCTAGCCCCAGTCTGGGCTACTGGGCTGCCCTCTCCAATCAGAGAATCCAGGTGTTCTGGCTCCAAACCTTTTATTTCCTAGTTTGCACTCTCACCGGGTGAAGCTGGTTGTTGTAACCGCACTTCCGGCAGAGTGAATTCTGCGGATCTCCGTTACAGGTAATCTGGGCCCAGAGTGAGATAAGCACGACCACTAGGCTTGCAAGTCGGAGGAAGACACTCCTGTCAGACATAAAGATAGCCTCAGAGCAATGCTGCTAGTCAAGCGAAGTGAACCAAAGGTCCAACACAATTCTAATACTGCTTCCTGTATCTCACAGCTGGTGGCCTTGGCTGCCACCAGTCTAAATTATGTAAAATGAAAATATACCCCCATAGTAGGCTCCTTTGGAGTTGTAGGCCCTTTTTTGTATAAACGTGCACTGTATTTAATGCATTTTTCAAATATGGGTTTGAGCATGCTCCAAGCAACAGGTTGCCCGGCTTCATTTGAGCTCAAAAGGGTGGCACTGTCTTTTAGAGAACAGACCTCTTCACACCTCTGCCTTATGCTCAGGTTTTTAGTCAAGGTTCCTTGAATCTCAGCAGTTTGCCTTTTGAGAAATGTTTTCTGTGACTCTTCATGCCTACCATTTGATGCATAAACAACATCCCCATGGCAGCCATTTTGGGAGAGTGCCAACGATACTTTAATCTCCATTCTAAATGTGCCCACCAACTCAAAAAGGTTGAGGACCCCCTAGTATTATCTCTCTGCCTTATTTTAGGCGATCTTTTAGAAACTCGCCCAGTCACGGGCTAGGCATGCTTTCTAAGCTACTACATTTCCAACCCTCCAAGTCCATCAGGAAAGAACAGACAGTGCCAATGCCTGTCCAAAAACATCATGCAGCTGTTCTGCCTTTCTCTGCCTAACCCATTTTTGTGGCAAGAAAGGAGATGGAAGAAGCTGTGGAAAAATATGGGGAAGTGCTCTCACTATAAATGAAATATGATGTCTAGACCCTGGTAAAATTCCATGTTTCAGGCAGAGAATTGATTGCAATATAAAAGCATCATCTGAACTGCTTACAAAGGAGATCTCATCAATAACAGCACTATAAAGAGCTTCCATTCTTCCACTTACTTAGCATGATCATTAATCTAGCCCCATCTAGATCATTAATCTAGTTCAGAACAGAACTGAAAATAATTTAGGAGCGACAGAAATTAAGATAGGCTCCCTCCTGCTTACAAAGGGGAACTGATAATGTTGCTACAGAACAGGCTTCTATATTTTAGATTGCTTATCTTGATGGCTAATCCAGCCCTGTTTGTCATTCAGAGCCGAATGCTACAGCCCCCACAGCACAAAAGGGCCAAAGTATACCAGCTGCTACAGGCAACCCTGCGCTTCCTTTACCTGAGAAGTGTGATCTTGATTTCAAAGCTCAGTGGGTATTTCTCTAGATGAACAATGATCCCGAAGAACAATGGGACAATGAGGTTTGCTGTTGTGATGACAGCAGATGGGAGATAAGCCACCAGTAATTCCAGGAAGTATTGACCTTTGATTGGGGAATCCGTCTGCCAAAGGAGAGATAAAGAGTCATCTAGGTGGAATCACTGTAGTAGTAACAGGAATAAGATTGGACGTCTCCATTTTCAGAAGTGGTGGTTTAGTTCAGCACATAACTAGCACATGGTTTATTTAACCTATGGTGCATTGCCCTATTTTGGATTTGTTGGGAAGACGATCCAACAAATCATGGTTTGTTTTCTCAATCCCTAGCATGTTTGTTTCCCTTCCCTTTTCACCCAGTCCTTCCCTGCATCCCAAATGTCTTTGCAGAGCAGTGATATTGACATGCAGATGCCTAGCATTTTTGTTTTTTAAACCACTCTTGTACACTACCTCTGTAACCTGGAAAAAGCCACTGACAACTCATTCTTTTCAGATTACATATAACAACATCCCAAAGTTTAAAAATCCAGAGTTTACAGCCTAACAAGAAAACTTGAGTTCTCTTTCTGGGCTGTTTGTGATTAACAAATCATGATTTGCTAATCCATGGTTTTCAGCATAGTCATGCTCAAACATCGCAACAATCCAAAATTTAGCAAGCCTTAAGGTAGAACTGGGACTGCAGGTGGCGCAGTGGTTTAAACTGCTGTGCTGCTGGGCTGGTTGATCGAAAGGTCGCTGGTTCGAATCTGCACACGGGGTGAGCTCCTGTGCACCATCCCAGCTCCTGCCAACCTTGCAGTTCAAAAGCATGCAAATGCAAGTAGATAAAAAGGTACCACTTCGGTGGGCAGGTAACAGCGTGTCTAGTCATGCCGGCCACATGACCACGGAGACTGTCTGCGGACAAACGCTGGCTCCCTCGGCTAGGAAATGGAGATGAGCACCGCCCCTTAGAGTCAGGCATGACTGGACGTAATGTCAAGGGGAAACCTTTACCTTTACCTTTAAGGTAGAACTTCAACTGACTGGTGGTGCAATTATGGGCAATGCTGTGCCAGCTGAATTTCTAGTAGTCATGTGACTATTACAAATGCAGAATTTTTATCAGTAGAGTCTAAATCCAGGAACAAGCCAATTTTGTGTCAGTGTAGGTGTCATTGTCCTCTTACCTATGACTGCAGTCTGGGGAAGACATAGAGGGCATGATCAAAGCAAAGTCATAGGCCACAAGTTGTGTTTTGTGTGGAGTGGATAATGTCTACCAAAAATGGTGGAAAGAAAGCGGCATGTGAACCAGGGTGGTGTCGTGGTTAAGAGCACGGGACTGGGACTCAGAGGATCTGGGTTCTAGTCCCCGCTCAGCCATGGAGCCAACTGGGTGACTTTGGGCCAGTCACAGACTCTTAGCCCAACCTACCTCACAGGGTTGTTGTTGTGGGGATAAGATGAAGGAGGAGAGATGATGTAAGTTGCCTTGAGCCCTTTGTAGGAAAAAGGCAAGATATAAATTGCAATATAAATATAAAATGTGTCAAGTAATAGTCATTTCCTTACCTTTTCCAGCAATGACTGGGAATATTCTGTTGCCAGGAAGATGCAATAAAATGATCCTCCCAGCAGTCCCAAAACCACAATGTTGATCAGGGCCCGAAGAACATAGAGGCCGATTCTTTGTGTGGTGGTCCGCTCTGCCTGGAGCTTTTGGAGTGCTGCCTCCTCTAGATCCATCTGGGGCCAGAGAGGAATAGCAGGATGAGAGGAATTAAGCAATGTTCATTCTTACAACGGCCCTGTGAGATAGATCAGGCTCAAATGACCGCCCGGAGAGAGCAGCAGCAGGTGAAGCCAAAGGACTAGCATCATCACCTGGACAGGCACAGGGCCGATGCTGGTCACTCCTGCATTCTCTCTTAGTTCTTCTGTCCAAAGACACTTTACAGACAGGAGGTGGCCATCCAGCACTTACGGTGTTGCAGAGGCTGCTTTTGTTGCTTTTGCTTTGAAAACACATTACCTCGTCTACAACAAAAGGGTGCTTATTTCCAGGTGAATGCCTTAAAGAATAGGATTAGAAGGCAAAGTTCTGTTTTGTTCAGTAGTCCGCATGATGCTATGGTTGCACTGAGTTTAACACGCACGGAGTATTACTTGATTTTTATACTGGGGCTTTATTTGTTTTGCTTTAAATGTAATCAGGAATGTAAAGGAGTTGCATGTAAAGCAGGGGTGGGAAACTTGTGATCTTTTGGATGTTGTTAGTATTTATAATTATTTCAAATATTTCTGGGCTGCTTTTCAGGGCGGAAGTCCTCTCAGAGAAGTGTACAGCATTAAAAGACATAAGACCAATACAACGTATATTGTACTGAGACCCACTGTGACAGTGTGGAATAGTGGTTAGAGAGTTGGCCTGGAACTTGAAAGATCCAGCTTTTAGTCCCCATTCAGCCATGAAGCTCCCTGCATGACTTTGGGTCAGTCACTCACTCTCAGCCTGATCTACCTTCCAGGGTTGTTGTAAGAATAAAATAAAGAAGAGTGAGATTATGTAAGCTACTTTAGGTCCCTTCAAGGAAAAAAGGCAGGAAATAAATATAATGCACTGTTTGATTGTGCTATTAAATAATAAGAATGCTGCAAAAATGCTGCAAAGACTATAAAACCAGCACTGAGAAACAACATTAATCACACCAGGAAAAACCTAGAGTAAAATATTTTCATGGCATTCTTCAAAGCCTGTACTGATAAAGTACGATGGACCCCCAATAGCAACTGATTCCAGAGTTGTGGAGCCAGTGCGGAAAAGACCCCGTCATGTGGCTAAACTGACAAGGCCTTTTTGTCCAGTGCCATCTGAGGGGTCGCGAGGGGTCTGCCCACATTGCTAAGCAGGGAGTGATGATGGTGAGAAATAGACATGGTGGTTGAAGTAAGACACACGAGCCATATAAAGCTGCCACCGCCTTTGCCGACGTAAAACCATGAACTCCAAGGTCCAAAATTAACTAGCTGCACAAGGCAGTGATGATAGGACTGCTCTCCCCAACGTGGTGCTATTCAGATGTGCTGAACTACAACTCTAGTGCATTCAGGGTACCACCAGGGTGGGCAAGGCTGACCTGGGGGCTCCCCAGGCACTCTCCAGTCCAGACCTGGACCTATTCCGCCTCAACAAGGATGCTGCAGTGGGAGGCCTTCTCCTTAAAGACAAACCCCAGCAGCACACCTGGACGGCTGATCCTGGCTTGCCTGTTCCACCTTACCCGCAGCTCGTAGCGAATGCTCTTGTGCCTCAGCTCCACCATCCTGTCTTGCATCAGGCCAAAGTCCCAGCCAGCAAAGACTTTGTTGCTGTAGGAGCCAAAAGATGCGTCTTCACTAACCAGGCTGCGCTTGAGACAATAGATCGACCTGGGGAAAGATGGAAGGGTAGAGGTATTTAAACTGAAGATTCTCAAAGGTGCATCTACACCCTGGATGGAGCACGGCTCTCAAAGTGCAGAGGGGTCCTCACCTCCGTACAATCCATGCTAGACAGAAGAGCAGGTAGAAGAGCGCCGTGAGCAGATATGCCAGGGGGGTGTTGTACGAGAAGCCTACAAAATTGACGGCTGAATTTTGATAGTAGCCGTAGAACAGGTAGGTGAGCTCGACAAACCCCTGAGGAGACACATGTTTGCAGAAGCTGAAAATGGGTCACTGTGCCAAACTTCTGGAGCTAACTGTTGGGGTGATCTTACCTTGCCTGACAGAAGATCCATGATGTAGGAAACGTAGCTGACCAAGCCTTGAGGTATGGGGTTGTATTGCAGACATGATGCATTCACTAAAAGAAGTAAGGGTGAGGAGAAGTTAAGCACTGCCTCCTCTTCCTTATAGGATTTAGGAGTCCTATATCCTTTAAACCTTCTTGCCTAATCAATCAATCAATCAATCAATCAAAGCAGGCAGCCCTGCTTTGCATAGGGACCCTCCTGTTCTTTCTCCTGAACTTCTGCTCCACCATCCGACCAGAGAACACCACGGATATACCTCCTGTGATTTAATGCCTGCAAAGCCAGCACAAATTGACCAAGTTACAGTCTCACACCACGGAAATGCAGTGACCAAGAATCTATACCAGTTGAATGTCTGCTTTTTGCACAGCTATGCAAGCTATATGGGTTTGCCAGAAGATGGAGCCGTTTTAGCTCCTCGTTTCAACTGCTCAGATCTTATTCTGGATTCCCGACTCACGGTCCTACCCAAACTGCTGTTACTCTGATGTGTCCTATTCAACTGCAAGGCCTCAAAGGCTGCATTTGGTGCCACCACAAAGCCCACCACCAGGAGCGAGGCGACCAAATTCATCAGCACCAAGAAACGCAGGAAGGTGAAGTAGGCCTGGATTCCTGTTCCAAAGTGACCTGTGGAGAACAGAACACAAGAGGACAAAGGGCCAGTAAGCATGTGTAGCCCGTCCTCCCCCCAACTCTGTGTGCCCCAGGCTCATCAAGGGCCCCCCATACCTGAAATGTGGTGCAGGGTGCTCCGCCACACCTCGGCGTACGAGACGATAGCGCCTGCCTGGCCGCGGAGACGGCGCAGCGTCCGCCGCTTGCCTGCCCGCCAGAGCTCCCAACCGCTGAGCCGCCTGGCTGCCTCCTCCTGCAGAGCCCTTGCGAAAGGGGTGGGAAGAACCCAGATGACTTTAGCCAGCTGAGAGGGTTAAAACAGAGGCACAGAACAGTGCTTCTCTGGAGCTGGAAACTTTGCACCGTTTGGTTTCTCTACCGTTCCTAAATCTTTGAGGCAAAGATAGCACATAATTCGCATCCTGCTATCCTAGCTGGTCAAGAATGCCCAGGAGAGGGGCTGCAGCTCCTGCTGCAGCTTCCGAGGCTCCCCTGCAGGACCCAGCTGCCTCCTAGAACTGTTTCAACAACTCCCTCCTCCCCAGATCTTCCAGATTCCTTTGACCCATCTCACAAAAGTGTTTAGAAAAATCTGGACTCTCTTTAAGAGTACCTTCACCAAGCCAGCTCCTACAGTTCGTTAGATTACAGCTCCGACCACCCATATGGCCTGTATGGCTTTGCTGTGCTGGCTGGGGATGATGGGTTCTGTGGTCCATCTGGATGATGTTAGGTTGTGGATGTGTGGCATACAAGTTAAGCACCATGACCACTCATAAGAGCACCGATTTCATAGTGGCAGTGGAAGAAACAGCCTCATGTCCATGGAGCCCGAAAAGGACAGAATCCAACTTGCTAATGCATGTTGGTTCAGCCATTGGTCATGCTAGCTGGGGGTTGGGGAATTGCAGGCTAACGCATCTGGGGGGTACTGGATTGGGGAAGGCTGCTTTGGGGGAAGCTCACTTGAAGGGTAAGCCCCACTGTGTCAAGCAAGAATAGCAGTCCCTCTGCCCTTCCCCCAGTGACCCAAGCGCCTCGCTACCTGAGCCTTCGTTTAGACCCAAGGCAAATGGGCAGCTCTTTCAGAGGTTTGCTGTCTTCATTGTTCTCTTGGGACTCAAATTCCGGGACCAGATCCTGGGAGTCAAGTGCGGGCTCCAAGGCCCCCTGCCAAGCTTCTCCCCAAGCGGCTGCCTTGTTGCCACGGAAGCGTAGTGTCTGGTTGCTTGGCAGCTGAAGAAGGAGAGATGGGGGGCCATGGTGACCCCAGCTGGACCCTGGACATCGGGGTCCAGAACAGAAGGCAAAACATGCATGAGTCAGAGAGAAGCAGCCCAGGTCAGCTGCATCCTGCCTCAGATGCCAATGTAGGCACCTGGACATGGATAAAAGCTATTTAGCCACATCCTCACTCCCTGAAGGATCAGCCCAGACAATTCAAACCACTGTTTCCCACGGTCAAGAGAGCTGGTTTCAGCATGGAACAGGAACAAGAAAAGACCTCACGAGGATCACCGAGCTGCTTAAAGTGAAAGGAAATGCATTTGTCCTGTGTGCATTTCATTCCTCTAAGATAAGCTGTATTGCCTCTTTTAGAACTGAACCCACATGAGCTGGGAGTGGCTGTGACATCATTACCAAATTGGGATATGTATACCCCAGGTCTTCATTTGGAACACCTTTTTTTTCCCTCTTATGAGTTTGCATTCCTTTAAACAATCACCATTTGTTTCTGTATGCTCACTGTCAAACTGAGTGGCAGGGATAGGAGACATGGCCCTCCAGCTGATGGATCAGAAGTCCCATCAGCCCTAGATAGCGCAGCCAGCTGCAAGGGATGGTGTGAGTTGCAGTCCAGCAATGTCAGAAAGGGCCACACTTTCCCCATCCCTGCTTTATGGTATCTTTTCTTAGAAGGGCTGAAATTTAGACTCAAGATGTTCCACCTCTTTCAGCCGGAGGATCAAGTTCCATTTCCGAGAAGCACTTGTGGGCTGAAGAACAGCCCAACATCTGGACTAGCTGAAGGCAAAACAGGTGGGTCAAAAATACCCACATATTTCAGCTTACCTGTCACTAGGTATGAGAAGTACTGCAACTTTTTAGAAAGGGGGAAGTGACCACACAAAATCAGGCAAGCACCAACCACTGGTGGTCCGGGGAAGTGTTTGTGGTCTTATTTGGCTCCAGAGTCTATGGTCCTGAACTTTTGATGCATACCATCATCCACTGCAGATGAGTCATCATGTAGCAAAGCTCCCCAGCTCTTAGTTGGCTTCCTCCACACACCCATTTTAAAGCAACCCTGCACAATTTTGGATCTCAAGTGCCGGCAACCTGGTGCCCATTCTAACAGCAGTGAAGTCAGTCTCTCTAGGGCAAGCTTTTAATCAAATCAAGAGCCCAAACCCCACCCATGGCTCTTTGCCAAAGTCCGTAACGCTCCTAGATATATATATGTGTGTGCGTGTGTGTGTCACAACAGGAATCTTGTTAAAGCAGTAAGAAAAAATCTGGAAAAGTTTCTAATGAACCCATCCCAGATCAAATCAGCCATCCCCAAGGTAAAGATCATGGTACCTGCTTCATTTTCTCTGCTCCCCAAATTGCTTGTCCACCTGTTCTCCATGGCTGCAGGATATACATACACACAGTTCTCTCTGCGTGTACTTTACTGTTGTTGGCAAAGAACAAGGAACAAGGAAGTAAGAAGGCTGGGCATGGATTAACATTTCCTTTGGACAGCTTGCTCCAAAGGCAGTACTGGCTACACAGAGATCGAAGTCTCAGAGCAGTGTTTAACTTTAACTGTCCCTGGGATAGGGATGTAGAGAGTTTTTTATTTGGACCTGAACCAAAATTTGGCTGTTTCACACAATACACAGCATTAAACTTGAGCTATGTCACTCAGCAGCCAGTTGAAAAGCCAGAGTGGCATTAGTCTGACTGGAGACCTGGGTTCAAGCTTACTGGGTAATGTTGGGCCAGTCACCGACTCAGCCTAGCCCTAAACCATCACACACAGTTATTTCAAAGATGTAATGGAAAGAGGTTCATGGACTCCACACCTTGGGATTCTTGGAGCAATAGGTGAAATACTAACAAAACAAAGAGCAGACAATTTCCTCTTGCCAAAGGGGGCGGAAGATACTTAGGTTTTCTATTATGTTACTTTCATAGGAGTGCACATTTTGTCTCTTAGGTGTATGCCTTAGTAAATAGTGTGACGATGCATTGTCATTTAAAATAGCAGCTTTATGCTTGGGTAGGTCAGGAGGAAATCTGCATAGAATTTGCCTTGGTAAAGAAGGAGCTATGGTTGTTTACTGACAAAATGCTGCTTGAACTGAGTTGAACAGAACTATTTAGGAGGGGTTGGTTTGGGCTGGCAAGACAAAAAAAAAATGCAGATTTTGGGACTGGTTCAAGGTATTGATAAACAGTAGTGCAATCCAAGTTATCAAAAGAAAATGAGCAGTTTGAGGGGAATTACAGCACTCAGATTACACATAGCAATTGGTTTTATGATAGGAAAGAATTATTCCCCATAGGAATTGAGAGAAAGCCATTTTCAAGGCCAGGGGTTTGTCCTCTATTGCCTTTTGTTGGATAAACAAGGAAATGAATAAATGAGACTTCTGTTAAAAAAACAAAACAAAACACAAACTTTTATTTCTCCAGTCAGGCTTTCCAGTAATGCTACAGCAGACTAAACTAAAAAGAATGTTTATAAACAAGCTGTTTCATGACAGGCCTTCCTTAGGGGATGAAGAGCTTGAGGCAGGCAGAATTACAATCGTTTTTGGGTTCTGCAATATAAAACCCTTTTTTTTCCTTTTTCTTTTTTTGAGGCCTCTAAGACTAGAGACTGTGTGTCCTAAAAGAGGATTTTGCTGTCTATTAACTCAAATGCCATGGATGAAATACTGACTTTGAATCAGTTTCCTATAACTGATGTCCATCACCGAAGCATCTAAAATGTTTAAAAGTTGCAGTCTCTGTGTGTGTGGAACATCACTTCACTGCTTCATAAGTTGCTTCATTCCCTTTCTGTGCCAGTTCCCAGGTCCAGAAAGGCCTTGCATCTCTCTGAATCTCACGCACACATGGGGTATGTGTGTGGTGAGGGCAGTTCACTGATTCAGGACTTGGTGATGGGCTGTTTTTGTGTGCCCTAATACACGGTCGAGTACCCTGGCTTTTTCACACAATGTTCATCCAACTGTCTTCCTACCAGCCACAAGCAACCCCTTCTTATGCAAAAAAATCCATGTAATGTAAAGGGCTACAACTCTGGCTTTTTTTAAAACAATTGCCAGCCAGGAACTTGTTGGACGCTGACAAGTAATAGAGATCAGCTCTTTATTGCAAAATCCCAGTTCTTCTGTAAGATTACTGCAATTTTAGATTTGGGGTGGGTGGTGGGAAGAGAAACAAGCTTAAGAGTCGCAAGATGCTATGAATTAGGCTTGTGAGCTTCTGGGAGCTGGATGGGAAATGGAAGCTGGATGGGAAATCGGCCGGGGAAGGATTTAAAAGTTAACATGTTTGGGTTTTTCTCCCCTGAGGATAAACTGGTGGGGAGTGACTTATCAGTATCGTGAGGGTTCATAAGACCTCTGGTCCGGGCACAGGTGAAGAATTAGAATCTGGAGGTCCCACTCCCAGATCCTGGATTCTGGTTTCAGTAATGAAACATGTCAAAAATGACAAGGATGATCCCCAGCTTTCATGGACTACAGAAGTAGCCAGCGCCACGGGGCCTCTGCTGACTTTGCACTGCCCGTGTCATTCTCGCCGCTGGGGGTTTTCCACTGCTCCCTCTTTGCCTTTGGGGGAGCTGCGCTCCCTCTGGACCCCCAGCACCTTGCCCAGCAGGAAGAACCCCAGTGCTGCCACATGGATGCAGTAGTAGATGGAGCTCCAGTAGCGGATGGTGTCCTCAAAGGTGAGCAGCACAAAACCCATGCACATGTAATCGTAGGCCCTCATCTTCAGGAACCACTGCACCCAGTCGCCATACAGACGGCCAGAAGGGGAGAGGTGTTTCAAGAGGCCGCTTTCCATTGCGCCTTCGGAGGCGAGGCACAGGGGGATGGTCAGGAAGCTGAGGTAGTAGCCAGGATGAATCCCGTGCCAGTAGGCAGAGATAAGCATTGTCCAGGCACTCCTGAGGAGAAAAGGTCTCATCATTTCTGGAACCTTCCCATCAGCACAGTTCCCAGAACCCTCTACAATTTCCCTCACACTTTCCCATTACCAGCAGCCTCCATTTTCTGCCTTTGTCACACTGAGCTGCTCTTAGTCACCCCCAGAAGCCTTCGTTCCTCTCACAAGCCAAGCTTCCATCTGCATTGCGGGACTTTAATCTCCTTCCTTCAACTTTCCAGCAGTAATAAATCTTCCATGCTTCTACTGCTCAGTTACTTTTTTCTACCCCAGCCTCCCTCCAAAAGCAAACAAAACCCTGTACAAATCATTCATCTTACATCAGCTCTCTTCTATAGCCTTCCTTGCTTCTCTGTCCTCATCCATCCCAGAATGCTTTACTGTACCAGCCTTACCATCCTCCGCATGACCCTCACAGGCATTTTATGGCACTTCCCATCCCTGCAAGAATTCCCTGCTCTGCTTCCCTGCCTTCAGGTCAAACCACCGCTCCAAAATCTCATTTCTGTCTACTTCAATACATATCTTCTCCGCAATCTGTCCAATCTATTCCCGAAGCCTGCTCATCCACCTTTCTACCATGCCTCCCACTTCACCCTCTCCCCCATTCCCTTTACCTTCCCGTCCGCCAGAGCGCTCTGCTCACCTCATAACGTAGGAGCGGACGGGGGCACTTTTGTAGATGTACTGTGCCAGCCACCACTGGACACTCATGTTCCAATAGCGCATGCCGTCCTTCACCTTGACGCAGAAGTCTGTGCCATGTGGATCAATATTCTTGATTGTTTCATAATCATAGGCAATGCTGGATGTGTCTCCGTTGGCTGATCTGCTTTTAAAAGAAAAAAGAATCAAATGAAACTGCTCCCGTGACTTTTTTTAACCTCACAGGACTGACTGCTGCAATGTACTCCAAATCAGGCCGTCCTTGAAGACGGGAAGCCTTCACTAATGCAAAAATACAGCAACCCACCTCTTGAGGGTGGGACAGTCCTCTAAAGCTGCATCGGCTACCCTCTGGTTTCTGGGAAGTGCTAATGGCCTATAAAAACATATGCACCCAAAGACAACCTTCCTTCATATAGAGAATCTCTTCCTCTTAGTTTTGGAGGGAACATTATGCAACAGATTCTGTCATTTGTACAATGTGAAAACAAACAGTAGGGCCTTCTTTGTGGTGTCCCCTAGTTAAATAGTTCAGAGGCAACATGGGGAGTGGTAAAGCAATGCAGATTGCCCACCCATGCATTCAAGTTAGTGAGTGAGCAAGGAGGAGGACATGACTGGAGTCATTTTGAGGGTCATAGTAGGAAACAAAATTTCCATCCACACCTTCCTCTTTCAACACCACTCCTTGCAATCCATTTTAAGTCTATAGAAATGCATCCAAGAATAGAAAAGGTGGCTCAGCTAAGGTTAAATGCATGCGTAAAGGTAAAGGTTTCCCCTTGACGTTACGTCCAGTCATGCCTGACTCTAGGGGGCAGTGCTCATCTCCGTTTCCTAGCCGAGGGAGCCAGCGTTTGTCCGCAGACAGTCTCCGTGGTCATGTGGCCGGCATGACTAAACACCGAAGTGCACGGAACGCTGTTACCTGCCCACCGAAGTGGTACCTTTTCATCTACTTGCATGTGCAGGCTTTCGAACTGCAAGGTTGGAAGGAGCTGGGACAGAGCAATGGGAACTCACCCCATTGTGCAGATTCGAACCGGCAACCTTTTGATCAACCAGCCTGGCAGCACAGCAGTTTAAACCACTGCACGATTATGTAAATGCATATGCATTTTTATCAAGTTATTTCTTGTTAAGGTCAGGATCTGATCACACCTACAGACTTAAGAATCCATTACCCACAACCATCTGAGCTAGCAATGGGTTAGCATCTGTAGAGCTGATGCCTATAACTCTAAACCTCGCCCATTGGCTACTGGGAATGGAACCTCCCCCAGACAGGGAACCCCTCCTTGACTCACGTGCTGAGTGGCTCGTATTCCACTGTGGGTCCCCCGCCGGGTCGCGATTTGGCACTGGCCGGGTAAGCACCGAAGGCTGCAGAGATGCAGGCACATTCGGCACACAGCCAAGCGACATAGAAGCGCATGCGGAAGACAAAGAAAACGGGGACCATGTAGAAGAGGCGGAAAAGAAATCCTCGTTCATAGAAGGCATCGCTTCGGACGTCATTGAGGGGGAAGTAGTGAGAGACCAGCAGGAAAAAGGCCCCAAAAATGGGGATCATTTTCGATCTGGAAAGTAGCGGTTGCCAACTGGGGATGAGCAAGGAATTGGGCTGGTTCAGCCAATCGTGGTGAGTGCGGTAGCGATAAAACGGGCCTGCATACAACAAAATCAGATTCAGAGTAAAGAGAATTATGACCCACAAGAACCAAGATTAGAAAAACATATTTCTACAGTGGAACAGTATGTTTAATGTGGGCACTCTAACAGGATTCCAAGCAGCTTAGCCCCATATCTTCCCACAGAATCTGGTAACACAACCAGAACTTGTTGTGGTTCACCTTTTCACTTCAAGTTTCTAGTGCTCATGGCTGGAGTGGATGTTGAATATAAACCAGGAGTATAAAACTTCAGGCCCAGAAACCAAATTCTGCCTTTCTGGTTTTCTCCTTCCTGCAACAACCAACCATTTGGTAGTTTCCCAGCTTTTTCTCCAAAACCTTTCTAAAAAGTTGAAGTACTTCTCCGAACAGTCCGCTACTGCCAGTGCGAGCTTTGCACTAAAATTGGTGGCATTTTGTCCTTGCTCCTTTGCCCCTTTCATTGCTGGAATGCGGCTGCCAAAAGCTTCTCTGAACTAGAATTTGGTCCTTGGGCTGAAAAGAGTTCTACACCCCTGATATTTGGTGTAATTCTCACAACAAGAAAGGGAGAGAACAAACATTACAGTATACAGACTGGAGATGCACACACAGAAAAAACAGCAAATCCTTTTAAAGCACAGCACCGAAGAGCTCAGGGACATGGGCACACACATGCATAAGACAAAAACACCACAAAACCAAGAAAAAGACAAAAAGAATGACAAAAAGAATGACCATGGTTCAAATTGATCCCCAAGCCAATACAGCTGTCAAAGGCAAAATGCACTACAGAAGAGTTGGTCTGTATACATATTTCACACCATCCCACTGACTACCACTTTCCATCAGGTAACTCGGGTACCTGTCATGAGCCCCACATAGCAATAACTGTAGCACAGTATCTCCACCAGTCCGGGCATTTTGGGGATCACACCAATCAAGGCAGACTTGGCAAATGATGTCACTTCCTGTTTCTTCGCCTGCATGAATTCTTGCACCTCGTTGGCTAAGCTCACCATCTGGGAGACACAGATGAAGGCATCATGGGAAAAAAGCTTCCCAGCAGGGAACCCCTTTCCCCTCTCCCAGTCCACAGCACAGTGCCCTTTACCTTGAGGGTGAGCAAAAGTTGCACAGCGTTGGAGAAAGGTGTTGGTTCTGGAAGGTCAAAGTAGGTGACTGTGCGGAAAAAGAGCAGGTAGGAAAAGGTCCATGCAAGCGTCAGGTAGTGGCAAGACCTGGTGGTTGTGAGGGGGAAATAAACAACGGATGGTAATTATTAATGAATTATTCACTTCTTACAGGTAATTCCTTCTGAAGGGGTGCAGAACTTCTTTCAGCCTGAGAGCAAAGTCCATTTTGCGAATGCTCTTGGCCGGGGGCACATTGCAGTGATGGGTGGAACCAAAGGCAAAAAGAGCAGGGCAACCACCTCAAAATACTGTTCTAGCATAAAGCTTACTACATTTTAGGAAACAAATTTGAATCTTTTAGGCGGGGTGGGAATGCATGAAAACTGGGAACCTACCAAACAAAGAATGGTAGGGAAAATTGGGCAGGACCAAGGAAAGAGTGTGTGGTTTTCTGCAGAATTTTGAAGAGATGGATTTGGACCCCAGGCCTGACTTTCTGCACCCCTGCCCCACATACATGTGTCTGCACGAAATGTCCTATTCTCATCAACAGATAATCTTTTCTGATAGTTCTCTTGTCCATGTTTGGAAGACCTGAGGTCCTAACTCTAAGCTTGTTAACGTGTCCTTCTCCAAAAATCCCACATATTTCATTATTTTAGCTTTTCAGAGCCAAGATCAGTCAGAAATTGGCTTCTCACATTTACTTTACTTAATTTTGACTAGAACTCAGACTAGACATGCCCTTAGCATTAAACAGCAGCACATACGACTATAGTGTGAACTTAGGAATTCGTTTTCAATACAAGAAAAATTCACAGCCCTTTCACACAAACATCCACTCCTTGTTACTCTCCCCACCCGCTGCAAGCTTTTCTCATTTCAGGTGGGAAAAGATCATTCTGTTGTTGCTATTCTTAAACCAACTGGGAGACAATAACCCTCGCAGATCTACTGCAAATCACCCAGAGACCTGCTAGTAAATTCTAATAACACCCTGCCCATCCCTGCTTTAAATATCATAGCTTCAAAGTCTGGGGCATCAGATTCCTAGAAACCCCAACAACCCGTAATGCTTCTTGGTACATTCTTGCCCATATTCCTCTTCCAGAGAGCTGCGATGCCATCCTTCCTCTCATTGCTTATTCCAGCATTCCACAGGAACCCGGTGCTCCCACAGTGCCCTGCCCTGGCCCGCTAGGCTGGACCACAAGACCCCAGCTGTGCTCTTTTACCGTGGCAGGATGTTGATAATAAGCCATGTCCCCAGGATGGTGATGAGTGAGTGGAGGATGTGAATATGGCAGGTGGCCAGCGTGAGCGCAAGCCCGACAGCCGCTCCCCCATACTGCTTGAGCTTCAGCCCTGCAGGGAAACAGAGGAAAATGTTTCTCCACTGCCAACAAATTAATAAGGCGAGTTTGAGAGACTCGATGGCAGTTTGGTGCAAAGAGCAAAACTATAGGTCAGTGACAAAGCACAGGCTTTCTGGTAGATGGGCCCAGGTGCAGGCAGTCTTGGCTATTTCCAGTTTGTTTCTTTGAAGTGCTTTTATCCTGCTACTCAGCCTAATGCACTCCTGGAGCAGCATGCATAAAATCAGTAAACTAAGACAGTTCCTGCCTACCAGCTTACAATCTAAAAAGAAACAACACCTAAGGAAAAAGCAATGGGAAAGGAAGAATAAAAGATTAAATCATTAAGTAGCCTTTCAACATCTCCTCTTCCTCCTCATTGTCTTCTCTCCCAGGGTCCTGTATCTCTGAAAGGCACAAAGAAGAAATTCTACCAGCTGTAACTTCTCCTGCCGCTACAGCTTCACGACAGGGAAAGCTACACTGAGCAAAATTCTCCGTTCTCCCAGCCTCTTCTTGAGACCTCCAAAATGAGATAAACCATGGGCAAAGGGTGAGGGAGCTTGATGGTTTAAGCCAAGCTCCATGAAAGCGTCCCCCATAGCGTGCCAATGTCGGCTTGCCCAAGTTTTGTACTCACCCCCTTGCTTGAAGAAGAAGCCAATGGGGATGGAGACAAGGAGCACCGCCAAGTAGATCACTTCATCAGGTGACATTGTGGCTGGCAAGAGACAGAAGCAGAGTCAGAACAGGTTGCACCGCTCAAAGCTGGAACTACTGGATATACCAGACAGAGACCATGACTCTGCCCTGGGCTGATTTAGGCAGCAACAGAGAAAAAGGGGAAAATAGGAAGCGAGCCAGCCGTTTTGGGCTGCACCTTCATATGATCTAGAACAGCCTTCCCCAACCTGGGGCTTGCCCAGATGTCTTGGATGACAACTCCCAGAATGCTCCAGCATTCAACCTGGCAGGGGGATGCTGGGAGGAGCCATCTAGCATGTCTGAAAGGTGCCTGGTGGAGAAAGGCTGTTTTACAAGGTTAAAGCTGGATGGGAGGATTGGGGTCTTGAGTGGCAGTACTAAGGGATACAGTGATCTAATATTAGGAATTAGAGCACCCCTGTGATATGGATTCAGAAAAAAAGAATTCACAGAATGGACCATTAACTTATAGAAGTGATTGCAGCAAGAGGTGAAAATGGCCAGTTTAGGGAGTTAAAGGGGAATTAGAGGTGCATTAGCCAATGTCAAACCCTCATGAAAAGCAAATTCTGCAGTGAGGTGCTCCTGTTCTCCTTGCCAGCCAGCCGTGCCCTCTTTTCGATCACTCTATTCCATTCTTCTCCTCACCTGCTTTCCCATTCTCCCTAAACCCCAAAATCAGTGAGCATTCCATGAGCACTGAAAATGCAGGCTGTTTGAGGGGTTCCTCACTATTCCTCTTTTGTGAGGAGGGGAAGGCTGAGAGCCAGATACACACAAAGTCACTCTCGTTGATTTAACCTTTCAAAAGTCAAACTAGGTTTGCCAACTTTCTCCACCACACGTGCCACTTTTCAAAGCTGTTTGACCACCAGAAATCGAACAGCTTAATTTCTATGTGAGGATAAGCTTTTCTTGAAACACTTCTTGCTGAGTAACTGTTAAAAGATACAGAGTAGTAGAGAAGAAAAAAAGTTGATAACTCTATATTGATACAGTTTGAGTTGGAATTGCCATCCTATGATCAGGGTGAACCAACCCTTCCTTTTACCATGTTAAGTAAAAAATGGGGGGGGGGGGGTCAAGCTGTATTAAGAGGTAATGAAGCCACTTTTTTTTTTTTTTAAGGTCTTCCCCAATGTGGTGTGTTGTCCCAAAATGTGTTGGAATGCTGAGAGTTGCAGTCCAGGTCACCTGGAGCCTCCCGACTGAGGAAGGATGGTCCTCAGCATGGATTTCCTAGATTACTAACAGGGGACTACTTGGGAGCAAGGCAAGATGTCATATTCGCTACAACTGAGTGGCCCATGTAACTTTAAGAGTTGCGCAGAAGAAAGCAGGAAGACACTATGACTGTGGAAAGCCACATGCGGTAAATTTCTCCCTTCTCGGCTCATTCTGCTCTGTGACTTCTGCAACTGAAGCTTGTTTATAAAAAGGAATCACAATCTCATTGCCTTTTCCAGTGGCAGCTTTCATAACCAAACACACCCAGACAAGGTTTTGCACAAACAGCTCTGTCCCTACACCACTTTATCCTGATTGTCTCACTCCCTACCACAGTTTTTCTGTCTTTAGGTAGGAATCATTGGGCACATGAAAAGCAAGTGTCTCTCTAAAGATGCCTGCAAGACAACACAGCACACTGCTCTGGAGCACTTGGGGACCCTCGCCACTGCAGTACATCGGAAGTGGGAGTGAGAGAATTTCTGCATTGCTATGTTTGCGACACTTCCTATTTACAAAAGTGGAATTAATGCCACCTGCCCTGGCCTGCTCCAGCTTCAAGCCCCACCTGCACCAAAGGTTCCCTCACTGGCATAAGTTGCTTAGAGAGTGAAAGTCTTGCGTACGGTTTTAGTTTGTGAGGAGTGGAGCCAAGATGGGCATGTACACTGAAAAATGTAACAGAGAAAGGAGTTCAAGGGAGAAATATGCAGTGAAGAAAAGGGTGCAGAAAGACTTATGAAACGGAAAGATGACATAATGGACAGAGAGTGCAGAAAGATCAAGAGGAGAGAACTGATGGAGAAGAGGGAGAGGTGTGTACAAAGAGAAAAAGAGGAGAGAGCTATGCAAATGAGGAAACCACAGAAATGAAGGGGAAACTCAGACTGGGAGTGTCACGCTCCTACTTGAAGCATCTTCCTCAGAGGAAGAGCTGGAGGCAAACCACATCAAAGATGCTAAGCGTCTGGCCAGGAGGAGCCTGGGCCCTCAAGGGAGATGGCTGTGGGTCCATCAGTCCAAGAAGGAAATTCCCTCTCTTAGGCAGAGGCTGAGGGACCACCTAACCCCTAGGAGCAGACTTATCTCAAGAGGCAAACCAGAATGATTGCTCTAAGAGTTGCCCAGTTGCAAAGGACTCCTCATGAAGAGCGCTTTCCTCACAGAGAGGATTTGAAAGCTTCAGCTTATAAGTCTCAGTGGGGAATGATGCTGAAGGTACATTTTTGCAGCCGCTTTGATTGCTGATCTCCTTGCCTCTGCCTACCTAGCCCCCATCTCCACCAAAGTGAGCCCTGGATTGCCTAGGAACTTTTGTCTGATGCCTCCTTGCTGAATCTGTACCCACAGCTTGATCCTTGCTGATGCAGCCCTTGGATTATTCTGTGAGTTTGTGTCTGTAGTCATCTTTGGTGCTGGGCTCTTTGGCTTGACCCTGGATTGCCCCTTCCTCTACATTAGGGCATCCTCCAGCCCTGAATTCACTCTTGTAAGCAGAGTGAAAGGGACAGGCCTCTTTCTCTGCTACACCATGTTCACAGAGACATGGTAACGGTGCGGAGAAAGAAGAAAGTACACTGTATGGGGGCACAGGGCAAGGAAGATGGTTTAACAAGAAAAGCTCCAGGACAGAACTGCCAGATCAGTTTGTCTAAAGCAGAGTTTGGGTTGAAGCGTGACATTTCCCTTTAGATGATACACTCTGAGGAATATGGAGTGAAGGTAAAATAAGTGGTTGTGTTAAAAAAAAAAAAAAAGCAGAATTACTTGGGGGATATTTGCACAAACTATTAACCCAGGTTTTGGGGGGGGGCAGGGACTGTATTTATAGCAAGGGGAGAGAAGGAAATGCAGCAGCACCCATGTTTTGGCACTTGTTTGTGGTAGCAGGACACTAGTTGGACTATTTTTCCACAATGGAAGAACTATACGTGCTCACAGCACCTGCTGAATTTCTGCCTCCCAGACAGGCTCAGACTTTCTACATATCATAACACCAATGGCATCTGCCAAGCTCTTCCATGCATGCTCCCAGTTCCACTCAGTAGGTATACTTTGGTTCTGGTTTTAATGCCTCTAAGTATATGTAGAGTGCATTTTTCCAGCAAAAAACAGGTTTGAGATTAGGGGCAAGAATTCATAATTTGTGTGCTTAAGAGCAAATACAAGCACTTACTTGAATTTGTATCTTTCAAAGTTTCTTCCTAAAGTCCATAATGCTACTGTAATACCTGTTTTTAAAGTTGAGAAGACAGACAAGAGAAGGCATCAGAGCAAAGCTGAGCTGTGGAGAGAAAACTAAAGCAAAGCAGTGGAGTGGTGAAGATGAAAACAAAGAGACAGAGCAAGCAGGGAGAAATGACTTTAATAAGAGTCCAAGAAACTGGGCACAATTGGCACTGTTATCATAATGGCAACACTGTGCAGTTAAGAGTTATCTACATTACTAATATCTGCAATGAGCCCAAACAGTCAATAGTTTAGTTAATATTGCTGTTCACTGAAGATCTTGAAGCAACATTTTTTTTTTATCGTGAGATGTATTTGATTCCTGAGTAACTGCTATCTGCTCCTCCTCCTCCTGATAACAGAAGTTGGAAGCACTGCATCAAGATTGTGTTCAGGATTTCTCAGCTGCTGCTGAAAGAAGAGGCCTGCTTATAGAATTCCTCAGGCTGGCAGAGTAGGGGTAGGAAGCAGTCTCAGAGTAATTCCTAAGGGAGGATCTGCATCCCCTCCCCATCCATGCCTCCAACTAGCAGAGGTAAACTTGTAACAAAGTGGTTGTCTTGGGGCATTAAAATTATTTTAAGAAGTGTGGCCACCCACACAGCACAGCTTTGCGGTCTAGCAAACAAGGACGTTAAGTGACGTGATCTTAGGGGAACTCAGGTGTGCTGGATTCCTCTGCAGCCTGCAAATACAATTAATCGGTACTAGAAGGATCTGTGCCCCCAACTGCTCCTGGGTTAACCCCAGCTAGATCTCTTACCTCTGAGCACAAATCGCATCCTATTCCCATCCATGTAGTGACAGGAATCCAAAGGACCCAGCAGTCCAGGAACCCAGCCCCTAGGGCAGCCTTCCTCAACCTGTCGCTCTCCGGGTGTCTTGGGCAACGGCTCCTGTGTGGAGGGCGCCACGTCGGGGTGGGGTAGGGGGGCTGCCCTAGGCCCTTGCTTGAAACTCAGCCAAGTTCCCTTCATTTTGACCGCTTCTCGCCACACCCACCCTATGCACTCACCTTTCTAGAAAGAACGTCTCCCCACGTGCAAGCTGTCCCAAGGGGAGTATCGAAAACTGGAAAGGGGGCAGCCCAGGAATGCGGGGGAGAGCTCAGCCGCTTGCAAAATCCATTTCGGGAGATGAACAACAGATCCGTCCGTCTCCTGCACAGAGCCCTGCACTTCGCGCGCGCGCAGAGGCGGTGTTTCTCAATCTTGGCCGCGCACTCGCTTTGCTTCCTGTCGCTGGTGCGTGGGTTCCTCCTCGCAGAATGAGCGATGATGCTGCGAACGCCTTTTTGGCTCCCTTCTCGTTTCTTCGCCCCGCCCCTTCTGTGCGCCTCCTCTGCTCCTCGAGGAGCAACTCATTGGCTCCTTCTTGCACGATTCGATTGGCTAATGTGGCCATCACTCCAAGAGCTTAGGCTGCAGCTAAAGGGTGATTGGAGAGATTGTTGAGACCCAAAGGGGCGGGAACTAAAAAAAAACACAGGAATCCCGGCTTCGCACGCGTGGAAGCGTTTCGGGAGTTGCGTGAGAAACCGGGGGTGGAGATCACGTGTGAAAGTGGTTTGCGACAAGGCAGAGAGGTGAGCGTGCTGGAGGTGGAGGCGCTATTGATGCCGCGAGGGTAAGACCATGGGGCCAAAGTCAAGGGCCCCGCAGCCCTCGGAGGCTCAATCAGTGACACCCAGAAAGCAAAAGTTGTTGGGGAAGTAACAAATTTACCAGTATCATTGCCTGAGTTTGCAAGGCATGTAGGGGGAGAACTTGGATCGCTGCAGTAACCTTATTTCTCCTAACGTTTATAAAACGTTCACAATGGGGAGCCTGTGGTTACTAGTGCATTTTTGAAAATTAATTATGCTTTAAAATATACTTCCAAATTAAATATACTTAGCATCAGGACAGCCGACGCAAAATCCATTTTATTCCTCATTCATGATGCCGAAATGTACATGAATTTACGAGGCAAAGTTACACATATGTGGAGCTTTTGCTTTTTTAAAAAAATCGGGGTGGATGAATAGTTTTTAAAACAAGTTTGTTTGCTGCAAAGTTTTGGGGACGTAGAAGTATTACAGAATGAAATGGCGGGGGTAGAAGTGGAATATTATTCGTTTACTGCTCAGTTGAAGTAATACCCCCATTACCTGAAGCTCTGAAATTACCTAACTGTGCCACTGAGAGGGGCCAGTGAATTTCTGGAAGGAACCAACAACAGTTTCCTTTGCCCAGCTTGTTTACAGCCTTCCAGATGTCCATCTAGAGGGTGCTGAAAGGCCGGATGTGGGGATGGAGGTGTTTTGGAAGATAAAGAAGGAGCTGAAGGGAGGAAATGACACAAAACTTCTTGTGTTTAACAGCTCAATCTTAAGTAGGTTTACTCCAAAGCAAGCCCCATTTTGATTGGTCTTGAGAAAAGCTACTGTTTTGAAGCCTGCTACCAAGTGATGGTACAATTGTGATAAGTATTTAGACAGGAAAAAACCCTACATCACTGAGAATGATTTCTGCATTTCTTGGGCAAATATAGAGTGAGGGGTATGTAAATGAATTTTATTTATTTTATTTATTTATCTAAAACATTTGTATGCCGCCCCCATTGCAACAAAGCCTCGGGGTGGCTCACAGCAATGCTTTGTTATCATGTTGAATTCACAGAATTTCTCAGCAAAAGCAAAGAGATTTTGACTATCAGACACTGGACAATAGATTTTAATCTGTATCTCAGCAAGGAATAGCTCCATGTTCAAATGTGTTTGGTGGGCCCCTTGATGTCAGTACTCCCTCAACATCCATGGGACCAAAGCAGGCTTACTAGTGATGAAGGCCAGTGGTGGTGGTGTGGGAGACACCATTTAAATTTTCCCATCATGCCCCGGTTGAGCTGGAGTGCTGCAAGACATTCAAAATGGCAGGCAGCTCACAGCAAGGCAAACCAGGAGTGGGGCAGGTGAGTAGGTTGTGTCTTCACATGTCTTTGTCAGTGGATCCTCTGCAGGTCTCTGAGGATGGGTTGCTTGCTTATTTAATTAATTTGTATCTCTGCATTGTTGTTCAAGGCAGTTTATATTGACTCAAAAAACAATAAAACATTTTGCTTGGATTCCAGATATAGCAAGTTGCACAAGGAGTAGAGGAAAACCAGCCCATCCATTTAAATATTTTGGAAAGGTTAAGGTGAGGGATCGCTGAGTAAATACTTACTTTTCCACCCCAGTACTGGGCTTCTATCTTGCTACCTGGTAGATGACGCTTATGCAGCCAATATCATGAGGTTGCTGGAGAACCTTTCCTACAAAGTGATCCAGCCACTACCATAAAGGTAGGTGAACAGCATGATATTTTGTTTGTCTTCTGGCTTTGTAGAAGCAGCTGGGCCCAGCAGAATGATCCGAATCCAGATCTTAGAGGGGAAGGCTTTTGTGTGGAATTATGCTGATGCACGGCAGATCCGAGAAGAGCATCGCATTGTTGGCACGCTGGTTGGGGCCTTGGCTCGGAAACCACGACAGAACGTACGGCTGGGACTTCCTCTGCAGCTGCTCCCAGAAGAAGTCCAACTGCTGGTGGAAAGGGGACTGGCAATCTTGTTTAAAAAGCCAGCATCCCAACACCTTGGAAGAGATCCAAGCCAGGTATCCTTACCTGTTTTGCTCCTCAGAGGGAAGAAAACTGTACTGATGTTCACTACAGCCTGCATGGGGATAGATGAGTGCCCTTCTTTCCTGTCTAACCTCAGACTGCAGGGTGGCTTAGTTCTGATTCCTAGCAAGATGAATGCACCTTGTATTTTTTCATGGAATAGCTGCATTGCAAGCTTACAGGTTTGACCATCATTCCTTCCTTCTAGGGCAGTGACAGGGCCTTCTAGAAAGCTTACTGGCCTGTACTTTCCATTATCCATCAGTGTAGGTTGAACCGGCTATGACTGATGGGAATTGTGGCCCAGTAACATCTCCAGGGCTACCCATTTCCCACTCTTGCTCCAGGGAATCCTGGGAATCATAGTCCATGGAGGTCCTCAAGGGATCTCTGACAGAATTAATTAATTAACCCACTATGAGCCATGATATTTTCACTGGAACCCAATTTTTCTTGGTGGTGCATTGTGAATAACCCATAGTTTATTAGTGTGGCTCTATTCACAAATGACCTGGACATGCCAGGGATGGAATCTTCATCTCTGGGTACAAAGTATGTGCCCCACACTGAGTATGGATCCTAGAATGACGTGCATCAGCCTTCCTCATGGTGTGGCTACAACTCCTCTCATCCCTGGCCTCTGGCCATGCCACCTGGAGCTTGTGGAAGCTGCAGGCCAAAACAAATTGCGGGGAGGCTGGTGTGGATTGATGTACATGTGAGTCGTGCAAAATTGTTTTTCTCCAGCTAGTTTTTTTAATTAACATGATTCTGTGAGCTGCCTAGGGTCTCTTTTATGACAGCAAGATAAAATTGGCAGCCAGACAATCAGCTGAGGCTTCCAAAAGTTGAAAGCTGTAGTTGAAATATGTGTTAGGCCTCTGGAGAGCTGGTCCAAATGTCGCAGACCTGTCCACCCCAAAACCCACAGTCTTTGATGACCCGTCTACTTTCTCCCCTCCACAGTAATTGGGAACGTGTATAAGTTCTGTGATTTGCAGCAATGAGGTCTGGCTTGCACATGCAGTGGAAAATCATGGAAGAATATAGAAATTACAGAACGGGCTATACCACTTCAGACTGCAGTAAGGGGGTAGCATTTTTAATGCTTCTCTATGTAAATTGATCTTGTAAATTAAAAAAAATAGCAATCTGGGTGAAAGATTCAAACATAGTTCCTATTCACACTTGCAAGGAGTTTTTTTCCATGTCAGGTTATATTAAAAAAACAAAAACAAACTTGACTGAAATGAAGTCTACTGGCCAGTTGCTGCCCCCTCAAAGACGTGTTGAAACTTACATGCAAAGCAAACTACAGTTTAATTCTTGGTAAGGCCCATTACAAAACAATATCAGGAAACCTATCTAAAAGAATCAAATGGAATAGTTATGGCATGCAAAAATTTAATAACTATATTGCATTACTACTCTGCCTTTCTTACAAGGAACTTAAAGTGGCTTACAATGTTCTCTCCCATTTTGTCCTCACAAGAACAATCCTGTGAGCTGGATTAGTCTGAGTCTGTGACTGGTCCAAAGTCTCCCAGTGAGCCTCATGACTGAGTGGCAACTGGAGCCAAGAATTGCTGAGTCCAGCTGCTAAGCCACACTAGATCCCCAACTAACAGCAGTTTGAGGTATTTAGTTCTGCTTAGGGTTCAATCATAATCCCATTTAGACAGGAAAAAAACCTCCAATTCCTGGGGGCATGGTTGGAGTCGGAGGAGTTTTTTCTGCATAAATATGCATAGTCTTGCACCATTAAGGTTCAGCCAGACCAGACTACTTAAATGCAGTGTTTAAAACTTTATACCACATGGTAGTATAGTCCAAATTTTTAGAGAATATTCTTGTTGGATTAGGATAGATCTGGGCTCTTCAGCTTGGAACAGTTCCATTGGTACCCCATCTACTGAGAGCGCTTTTCTCTTTTCAGTTTCTAATTTGCAGGTTCTTTCTCATAAGATTCCTCTTCACAGGAATCTGTCGGGGGGGGGGTTCATCTCTTCTGTATCATTCTTTTGAATATTGTTCCCACCTTCTCTTTATTTTCTTTCTGTCAGATGGTATGTTCCCCAATTGGTCTTTCAGCATTCCTAATCTAGGTTTGAATTTCCCTTTGATTTCTTGGATCTCTTGAAAGAGGTCTCTTGTTTTTCCTCTTTTGGTATTCATTTTTATTCCTTTGTACCAGCCCTTGTAATGGTTCTTTTTGTCTCAGCATGATAGTCACCGAAAATTGCATTTGGGATTCTGACCCTGTTTCTGGCTCCTTTTGCTGCTCACCTGTCCTTCGTGGTTTTGAGTTTGTCTTCTGTTAATCTTCTTAGGATTTTTATTTCTTTTTCCATAGGAATTATCTTTTTGCATTCTTCCCTAATAATATCTCTGATTTCAGTCCACAGGGTAAGTTTTTTGTTTGTTGGTTGGTTCATAGCCAGTTTTGATCAGTAATGCAAATCTGTTCTTTGCATGGACTTTAAAGTCCTCAGAAATATTATCTAAGTTGCATTTAGGCATTGTGCTTCTGTTAGTGATCTTTTCTCCACTTTATTCATATTTTTGATAGCAAGAGTTCATGGTCACTACCACAATCTGCTGCTCATCCTATCTTGGCAGGGATAATACAGCTTCTCCATTTCACACTAGCAATTATGTAGTCTGTTTGATTTCTGTATTAGCCATCTGGTGATGTCCATCTGATTGGTTGCCTGTTTGCTATAACATCAGATTCTGCTTTTTTTCCTCCTTTTTGCATTCCAGCCATCCATGATTATCAACATGCCTTGCTTTTTGTGTTGTCAATTTCCTCATGGACTCCTGTATGGAAGCTTTTCATTTCTTCTTCTTCAGCAGTGTTGATTTTGCATTGTCTGTCTCCAGAATCCGTCCTCATCCCCAGAGAAGGTGGCCGCTTACCAAAAAGGGCTAGAGGAAAGCTATCAGGAGCAGCTCCAGCTTGCCGCTGAACAGAGGAGGGCTGTGTTGGGCACTCTTGCCCAGCGCATAGCCCAAGGACGGGCAAAGAAGCTGCAGCAGAAAGGGGAAGAGGGAGGTGAGTGACTGTTTGCCACGTGGCAGTTCTTATACAAGATACAGATACAGAAGACCTTGGAAGAACCGTGACCACTCAGACAGGGATGGGCAAATCCCGTATTGTGGCCTTTCCCATGTGCAGGCTTCCCTGCAAAGATGTTGGATTACAACCCCCATTACTCCCAACCAGCGTGTCAAAAGGTCTGAGATGAGAGGAGCTGCAGTCTGATATCTGGAGACCCCAGGATAGGAAAGGTTTTGTACTGTTTCCACCGTCAGTGGCAAGAAGTAGCTATTTGGAATGTGTGTTTGTGTGTGTATCTCAAGTATTGTGATTACTGCCATGACATTGCATTTATTTTTATCCTGCTTCTGGGCTTACATATAAACCATTAAAGAAACAGAGTCCCTGCTCATAGGTTTCACTCTCAAAAGAGGGATAACTATGGAAAAGGGAAAAAATAGTCCTTCAAAGATGCTGGTGCAAATGGCCCTGCTTCCTCCTCTCATCTCCCAAATGCAGGGTATTCAGAACATTCAGAGTTATGTTGAACGTTTCTGTTTCCTGAGCCATGGGGCATTCTCAGCCCCCATAAGTGTAAATGCTATAGACCAGTGATGGCAGACCTTTTAGAGACCAAGTGCCCAAACTGCAACCTAAAACCCACTTATTTATCGCAAAGTGCCAACACTACAGTAAAACCTGAAAACTGAGGTTTTAGTTTAGAAAAAACACATCACAGCCAGTCCAAGCAAATATATATATATCCTTGGTAGTGCACTGACTGGCCAAGCGAAAGCTCAGACAAGTCGCGGCTCATGACATCATCGCCTGGCATCGCTGCTCTCTGAGAATGCGCATGGCCCCTATGTGCACTGTTATCGGATGCTCGACTGCTGGGGCAATGCTGGCGTGACCTGGCTCTCATGCCGACAGAGAGGGCTCTGCGTGCCCCCTGTGGCACTCGTGCCAGAGGTTCGCCACCACTGGCCTAACCCTACTCTGATGCACTCCCCTAGCACTAATATAAGGGTAGAATACCATTCAAAATAATGCATCTTTGAAAAAACCTTCATTGAGTAGCTTTTTCTGCACTGCTCATCATTTCTGCCCATTCTAAACGCATTCCATCCACCAAAAGCATGCCAGGACACCACGTTTTTCTAACCCTAACCCTAGCCTGGCGCACACCCCTCACCCTCATATAGGGGTAAAATACCATTGAAAACAATGCAGTTTTGAAAACGCCTTCCTTGAGTAGCTTTTTCTGCGCTGCTCATCATTTCTGCCCCTTCTAAATGCATTCCAACCACCAAAAGCATGCCAGGACACCACGTTTTTCTAACCCTAACCCTACCCTGTTGCACACCCTAACCCTAATATAGGGGTAAATTTCCATTGAAAAGAGGGCATTCTGAAAAAGCCTTCCTTGAGTAGCGTTTTCTGCACTGCTCATCTTTTCTGCCCATTCTAAACACATTCCAACCTTCAGAATCATGCCAGGACACTTCGTTTTTCTAACCCTAACCCAGTGATCATGAACCTTTTAGAGACCGACTGCCCAAACTGCAACCCAAAACCCACTTATTTATTGGAAAGTGCCAACACTGTAATAACACCTGAAAACTGAGGTTTTAGTTTAGAAAAAACACCTCACAGCCAGTCCAAGCAAATATATATATATATATATATATATATATATATATATCCTTGGCAGCGCACTGACTGGCCATGCAAAAGCTCGGGCGAGTCACGGCTAATGAGTCGTGGCTTATGACGTCAGCACCTGGCCCCTGTGTGCCTTTCTGAGCATACGCATGGCCCCTGTGTGCACTGTTCTCCGATGCTCGGCTGCTGGGGCGACTTGGCTCGCATGCCGACAGAGAGGGCTCTGCGTGCCCCCTGTGGCACTCGTGCCATAGATTCGCCACCGCTATAGATTGAACATCGAGTGGTGCAGTCAATCTGTAACTTACCATCATCTCTTGGAACAATTGAATTCAGGCTCTCCCAGTGAAACATGATAGCAGCAGATTCAGAACAGACCAAAAAATTGGAACTCGCTGTCACGGAATGACTGTTCTTTCTAATCCAGGATTTCGCTTGCATACTGTTAGATACAGTTATCTTTGGATAGCTGACAAGACCTTTAAAAAGGCTGCACTTTTTTCCAGACCCTCCTCCAAACCCTGCAGATTTGGAACCCAGCTTTGTGCTTCCTCAAGACTCCATGATGGTCCAGCTGCCAACAGAACGGGCCCACCCAGGCCAAGAAGAGGTGGTGGACTGGCGTTTGCCCTCCCAAGACTGGCCTTACGCTGGACAACAGGACCACGAGATGCGTTGCTGCATTTTCCGGAACCTCTGGGAACGAGGCTACTATGTCACCAGTGGGGGAAAATTTGGGGGCGACTTCCTTGTTTATCCAGGTAGCAACGGACTTCTAGGGGGGTTGGCAAGCAGTGGGTGGGGAGAAAGCAGGTACTGGAGCTTTCAGAACCTGCCCCACTGAGCCCCATCAAGCAAAACATTAAAATGGCAAAGCTGCCCTTGAGGAGCAAAGGTAAATTGATGATGATTAGCGGCTAACTGACCCAGAAGTGAAATAAACATTAGTCTAAACTTGGGTGGGGAGCCAATAGCCCTCCAGAAGGTGGTGGCCTGCTAACCTCCCCCCTCTCTCTCTCCCAGGAGACCCAATGCGGTTTCACGCCCATTACATTGCCCTCTGCATTCCAAAGGACGCTTCTCTTTCTCTGCAAGACGTCATCAGTGCAGGGCGGCTGGGCACCAATGTCAAGAAGACTGTCCTGCTCTGCTCAGTGGACCAGGATGGGACTGCAGTATTCACGTCCCTGCAGTGGACTGGGATGCAGTGACGGTGGACCATCCAGGGGAAGGGTGGAGGGCATGCTCGAGTTTGGCATTTCAACGCTGCAGAGACTGGATGGCTGAGCCGGGCTCAGCAACACCTGGTGTCTCGCCCGACTGTGCTCTACCTGCTTCGTAGCTGCAGTTAGCATCACAATGATAAGTTGCTGTTCATGGGAAACACCTGTTGCGGGCAGGGGGGGTGAGCTAGCTCTGTCTACAGAAATACGCTAGCGGAAAAACTTAGGCAGTACTCCTGGAGCAGTGCAAAAGAAGTGTTGTTGTTTGGGGCTCGCCTTGAACCAGCTGTATGGAGTCCATTCAGAGTCACTAAAGCAAAGGGCTTCCACTGTATGATTTGCGAATGGGGATAAGCGTGAAAGAGGTACGGCTGCTCCCAGGTTTGAAAACTCTGCCGAGGGAGGCAAAGTTGGCACACTCCCTGTTCCCCTTCTGCTGGCAGGCAGGCCTTTGTCATGTCCAAAGGATTCTGCTTTAAGTGATATAATGGTACATTTTAACCAAGATTTTATTTTCACTTGTATTATTGTTAGCAACCCCAAGTGCCATTCTTCCCAGAAAGGCAGGATACAAGTTTATTATTTAAGCCTGTGTTTTGCTCCTGCAGCGAGCACACATGCTTGTAACTCAACTCACTTATAAGTAAATCATAAACTATTGTTACATGTCCGGTTCTTGGTTCCTGCCATCACAAGGGGGAAATACTGTCAGGCATTATTTTCACTTCAGTATGTTCTTGGTTTGTGGTGTGTACACAAGGAATCATGGTTTAAAATATACACTTTAGCAAAGCAAACTGTAAATGCAATCCAATTTCAAGCCTAAAATTAGGGTTTGCCATTCCATGTAGGATCACTGCATTGGGAAGCTCCAAAAGGTAACTTTTCTCTTGAATCAGAGGAATTATTTCCATATATCAGCAGTCAGCAAAAGAAACAGAGCTAAGGCACAATCTGCTGGCCAGTAGGCAGTGTCCGGCAAACCAAAGGAAATGGTGGAGTCCTTCGTGTCATGTTGGAAGCCTTCCAAATTTGCAGTGGGGATTCCATCTTAAGAGCCTCCCTCCTGCCTCTCATCTAGCGCCGTTGATTCTGCACCAGCCGAGACCCTGAAGGACATGTGGTGAAGGGAAGGGGCAAAGCAGTGCCCATTCCCACCAAATTGAGGCAGTGCCTCAAGTCTTCCTCCTCATGAAGGATGAACCATTTAGACCAATGATCCCAATCCTTGGAAACAGACAATGAATCTGTTTCCAAGAGTGAAGCAAGCATGAAGGCAAACCTCACCTCTGCTGCTCGTGTACTTCGCAAATTTCTGTAACCTCTTGACTTGAGGTTACAGGCAGCCATGTCAGATTTGCACTACAGGATGCAATCCTACCTCTGTTTAAGACATTAAAAGGTTTAGAAATTCCAGCATGCCCCAAATAGCATGGACTATACTGGGAGTTACAGTATTACACCTTTAGGAAAAAGTCCTCTACTTCCAGCATACACCAGTCCAAGTTGTAGGACTTTTCTGTCTAAATATGCATAGGATTGCCTCTTCAGTGTCCTATGCAGGGTTGTCTTGAGCCAAAGATCAAGTAAAAGATCAAATGCAAGGTTAAACTTTTCTTCCAAGTTTATATTTAAATATAAATCATTCTTTGCAAGCTTCAGTTTCAAAATGGTTAGCTCTCTCCCTGCTGAAGTACCATAGGCACTCCAGAACCTATAATTCATACAGATACTTAAGAGCTTTATCAGTCATATAGAATGGACTGGTCCATGCACAGCGGAAACCTCTAATCCACTTTGAACTCTCTCTGTTCCTTCTTCTGTAGAATAAATGGCAACTTCTGCATGAGGCCTGAGTTATCTGATTTGTTCACGGGCAAAAGGGAATGAACCCTATGAAATTAGTGTAGATAACACCGCACACAGGCTATTCTAATCGTTCTCACCCACTAATTGGAGGACAGGAAAAAGGGGATGACCTCATCAAAAGCCTGCCAGGTTTATAGTCTAGGCCGACTGTGGAGACCTCTGTTCCCACAGCAGAAATGCTTAGTTAATTTAGACCAACAAAAGAAGCAATTTTAGGATGTTCTAAGTCTGCAGGAAAGAAAGATGGTAGCCATCTTGAAACAATCAACAGTGAGTAAGAGGCCAAGGGCCACCTTGGTAGCAAGCCCAAAAAAGAGAAGCACAAGGCAGCCAAGTCTTTCAGACGCTGATTGTTCGAAAGATGTTGAAACCAGACAGGGCGGTGGTGACGAGGATGCCAGGGCACTGTGGATGCCAGTGCAGTTCTTTGATGTCATTCTCTCCCTGGTGGACAAACAGCAGCTGGGGTGGGATGGAGGCCAGAACGGGGTCCTCGGCCTCCGCTTCGTCATCTCGCTCCACAGCCAAGTCCCACTGAGTCACCTGGTCATCCGCTCCCGAAGCAGCGAAGACGCCGCTGTCTGTAGGATGCCATTCAACAGACGTAATGGGTGCCGTGTGCTGCTTGAAGGTGGCAACAGCCGAGCCTTTCTGCAGGGAAGGAAGATGGAGGCCATCACTGGTGAAGAACCCACAGGCTGGGAGGGAAAGAAAGGTGTGCACACGCATGCGTTTAACATTTGGAAGCCATTATCTAACCTGGAACTGCCTCAGATCCCAGACCTTTAGGGCCCCATCATCACCACCGCTAACGATGAAGGGCTCATTGTGGTTCCAGCTGATTACATTGACGTCGGCATCGTGTGCCTGGCTGGCGGTCAGCATGCAGGCCTTCCCTGGAGCTGCTCGTGTATCCCAGATCCGGATGGTGGCATCTGCTGAGCAGGAAGCAAAAACCTGTTCCAAGAATAGGCGGGGCGGGGCAGGGGGAAGATTGTTACAACAAATTCAGGTGCTACGCTCCGATTCCTTGCAAGTCCAAGTATATCCTTCTCACCAGACCTTGCCTTTTAATCTTGCCCATAAACTCATAGCAAAGTTAAGCACCAGAAGTGATGCTTGCTGTTCTGACTTGCATCAGCTCCCCAGAGAGCAAAAATGCTTGCTTTAAAAAAGACTGCTCAGAGGACAGTATGCAAAGCTAAGTCCTATGCAGATTGCCTTCCTTTGTATAACCAAATTCATGTTATTGCAAGTCTTTGTGCTGTATTTGGGATTTTGTAAGCAATGAAACTGGAGCGGAAGGGAAAAAGGCACAGCTAGATGTGTGGCCACAGAGGAACTTAAATGAAAGGCAGAGTTTGGTCTCATTCTGTGCCATGTTCGTTCTCATGAATTCAGTGGGCTTAGGTGCATCTAACTCTGCAGAGTTGGGCCAGTACAAGCACCCATGTTCTCCACAACTAGAGGTTTCATGAGAGTGCTAACTGCATCTTCCTGTTAAGCACTATGATCCTGATTTGGAAAAGAGAAGGCAAAAGCTGCAGCATGAGCACTGTTATTCTGTACATTTCTATTCTGAGCCATATCCTCCTGCGTTCAATGCTGCTTAATCCTAGGTAAACAAACAGAACCACAGCCTTGGACAATTGTCTAAATTGATTGCAATTAAATCAATATCTTGATTACGAACGTGCCCCTATGTAATCAGGCAATGGATTAGTTTCCCGAAGGAACCAACCTTATCCCCGACAAAGTAATTTGAAAAACTAGTGTATATCAAATTTACAACTTACTGTCGCTTCATTTGGGGACCACTGCAGGTCTTCCACCGATGCAGCATGGGCTGTGAAAGGTCGCTGGTCTACAAACCATGAGCCGTCCTCCTTGGGAGTCCATAAGTGGATATTTTTATTACAGTCACCCGTGAGAAGAGTGCCTGCAATGAACAAGGCCAAAGATACCCTGAATTGCAGTCAATTTATCCTACTCTCCTAGCTCTGGCAACGTCAATCCCATCCCAGCTGATCACCTGGTTTCTTGGGGGACCAGTCCATCGCAAAACCTTCTGTCATATGCCCAGTGAATGAGAAGACGGGCTTGATCTTTGCCTGCTGTTCTCGCAGGAAGGCAGCCATGGCTTGAGCATCAGACACAGCCACTAGGGGTTGCCGTAAGTCATAGATGTCCACCTGCCCTTTCTCAGACCAAACAGCTGCTATCTGCGATTCGCCCAGCTCCGTCACCTACTCCAAAAAGACAAACAAACATGGAGGACCATTAAGCTGGAGAGCTTTCCCACAAAGAACAAAAGAGAGGGGGCCCATGAAGAAATACAAACTCTACCCGAACTCTATTAATACCCCCATAATGGGGAACCATAGCCAGTTCCAGCTGTGGTTTCTTCTCTTCATCAGCTTCATCTTCACTTTCACTGCTGCTGTTCTCTGACCCCGAACTCTCTTTGCCAGCTTGTTTGGTCCCATGGAGATTGTGCATCTTCATCACCAACAGCCTTTTTTTTTGCGGGGGGGGGGGAAAGAAGGGAGAAGAAAGAGAAGTATTCAGCGGTATATAGTTAGACTGTATAGGCTCTTATGCCAATGTCTACACAGGATCACTGGCTGTTTGCTGATGGCTGCACCCTTCAGAAACTCACCTGTTGGCTTGGGCACTTTCAGCCTGAGTTCCAGCACAAAGGAGAAGGCTCAGTGGGTAACTGGTTCGATTCTCTCCAAGGGCATCTTGCACAATGTCAAAGCTCAAGCAAGGAGCACCTGCGGGAGAGGGCAGTAACAGAAAAAGGGCCATCAGCTTCCATCTCGGCTACAGTACCCTTGGCTCTGTACCTGGGTTTCACTGCTAACAGTACCTTGATTTTTCACCCTGCTTCTTACCATCCCTATGATCTTCCTTACAACTGGATGCATCCTGCCATGAACACGTGGAGTACACAGGATATCAAGAGCCCTAGCCCATCCTCTAGAAAAGGAGATCTAGAATAACAAATCTCTCGAGCGCCGTAGCTGCAAATGTATGAAAACGGCATCAAGCTTTATGCACAGTGCTGTGCAGCATTGCCCCCCACACCCAGATATTGTGGTCGCACTGGCCATGCTGCCGAGGGCTGATGGGGATTAAAGGCCACTACATGAAGAGGCCATCAGGCTGCCCTGGAAGAAGTGGCCACAAGCTTGCTTTGTAGTATGTAGCCTTTGCCACCCCCAAGGCAATCGGAGAGTGCCACGTTCCAGATGGCTGAAATACAAGCTCCCTCCTAGACTTGGGGGGGGGGGGGGGCTTCTTAACCTCTAACTCCACCAGGCTATGCCTGATCAGAATTCTTCTCGTTTAAATCCCACGATTTTCTTGCCCAATAACTTCCATGTCTAAACTCTACTCTTTGGCATATGTGTACTTCAGCATATGCCCATCCTTGGTGCTCCATTTCGGTGATCTTCGAGCAACCCTTGTTCACAACCCGTAACAGGAGCTCCCTTACACTCCAAAACAACAGATTTCTACAAGACTCCCACCTACCCAACACTTTCTCACCTGTGCCTGCACGATGGTAAAGCCGATAGGCTCCCTCATCCATTACCAGCTCTTCTCCAGGTGCCGGAGGAGGACCTTGTCCCGGCACATACGTGCCTCCACGTCCCTTCCCTTGCCCCTTCTCCCCTCCTTGCCCCTTCTCCCCCACATCCATCTCCTCCTCTTCATCGTGATCGCTACTACTTGAGCCACTACTTCCCTCGTCCCACGTGCTGGGTTCCTCCATCTTGACAGCGGGCACAAGCTCCTCCCAGCCACGCCCCCACTCCGGCTTCAGTCTCCCTGACTTCCGCCTGTGTTTAGGCTCCTCCTTAAATAGTGCATTCAATCGGAGACACCATAGTTGGGGAGAGCTTTTTTTTTTTTTTGTTTCCTGTCTTCAAATGGAACCGATTGCTAGTGCGACTGCGCGAAACATGAATAGTGCTGCCCGCGTCTGTGTGTTCAATCGAGCGCTGGC
Source organism: Varanus salvator macromaculatus (assembly GCA_023646645.1). Lineage (NCBI taxonomy): Eukaryota > Metazoa > Chordata > Lepidosauria > Squamata > Varanidae > Varanus > Varanus salvator. The sequence goes on from JAIXND010000781.1 coordinate 3,438,693, forward strand.
TTTTATTAAGGGGAAGGGCGTTTTAGGTGCAATTGTACGAGAGTACTGCAATTAACCGTGTAATCTTATTACGGTTTACCTAGACTGAAGCTCCCTTAGACTCACTGGGACTCATTTTTCAATAGACCTTTACAGGATTGCACGGCTAAAGTGTATTTTCCAGAGAGAATTTTCAAAATAACTGCTGACCTAGTGGCCAGGTGTGTGTATTCTTTCCTTTGTGTGTTAAAACGCCATGTAATATGCCTGATTATTGTACAGAAGCTTGACTACGGTAATTTAGATGTTCTTCAACTCACGCAGTCACATTGCAAGGTTGTTGTAGGCAGCTTAAACACCATTGGAGCAGTTGGGAATACTGGACTACATTGCAGAGTTGCTGTAAGCTGCTTTGTTTCGGATAGCGGACCTGCTCCTACGATATGGGAGTGACAAACTTTGTGATTTGCAGATGCCACTTTTTTTTTCTCGGTCTGCACACAAAATGTTAACTGAGTAAAAGAGTATATTCCTATTTTAGCTTTTCTCTAGTTCCTGTAGCAGTTGCCACAGCCGAAAGGAAAACAATTTCGAATAAACCTACGTATTTCTTTCTCCGTATTGGAGTGGTCAGTCTACATTTTAGTCTATGGTTTGCAAAAGGGGACGCCATGTTGGGAAAGGGAATGAAAGCCTGTAAAGCTTATTGGAAAACGCTAATCGATCTTGCTTTCCCCTTGGGAATTCTAGTACCTGATGTCTGCCCTCAGATAATTTACAAAATCTTCCCCTGACAAGTTGAAATCAAATAGATATTAAGTAAGAAAATTGAGAGGGCGCAACAAGCATTAACTCTATTACTTTCTTTTAAACATGTTGAAAAGGTGCCATCTTTATTAAGGGAAGCCGTCCTTTCATTTCGGTAGGGATGCTGGGAGTTGTAGTCCAACACTTCTGGAGGTCTCAAGTTCCTCATCCTTGTCCTAAATAAGCGTCTTAGCACCAAAACTGTCGTTTTTAAAATTGACACTGGAAAGCTTACCTCTGAGGAGGTGGAATAATAATGGTTCATATTACAGATAAGTGATCTGGAAGCTAACATCATTGAAAAAAGTTTTGAGTGAGGGCAAGAATGTTCGCCGCCATTTTGAACAAATATACTTCCAGCCTGTTGCCATCTTAGAAAAGGGCAATTGTTGAAGAAATATTTTATAATCCTCCCCCCCCCCCCCATTTTCATTTCTTTCTTTTCGTTCGTTCCGTCCTTCGTGCTTTCTTTTTTATTGGTGGAAAACTTATGACTGAATTAATTTCTCGAGAGGGACATTTTAAATGTGGGAGTTCACCTAGCAAGTGACATTTTGGAAAAAGGCGATGACACCGCACTGCACCACACGCAGTGCCTGCCCGAACTTCATAGGGAGATATCCTGAGGCGCCATTTCAGAAAAGGGCAATTAGTTATATAACCATGGCAACAGAACATTCACCGCAGCTATATCGATTGACCCATCCACTTGGATTTAAAGCGCTGCTGAAATGCTCCACGGTGCTTCCCCCTTTTTTTTATAGACCTTCCTGCCTTAATTGTTTTATCCTAAATATTAATAGTCATCGTAATTCACCATTAGCAGGAAAATCTCTTGTCCTTCATTATCTGGCTAAAGCACAGGCAGATTTGTGATGGCTGAGATGAAGTATTACAAGAAAACAAACGCAAGAATCAAACCAAGAATCGGTTTATTTGATGATCGTTTAAAATAGCAAAACTCTGGTATCAGGAGAAGTGGTTTAATTTTTTTTGTTACAGGCAAAGACATAAATAAAAGCAGCAAAGCACATGAAGAGGTGTTTGGTTTTAATGTTCAGCCTCAACCCTGGGCATGCATTCTTATAGAGATCTGAGGATGTGCAGAGTGCCCCCCTCAGCCTCCACAACCAGCTCTCCAAACTTTGAATTGAGGAAAGGGGTTTCCCTGTTAAGGGTGGTGGAAAACTATAGGAAAATGTTGTGCTCAGGCCAAAAAGACATTACATATATAATTCCCTGCTTCCACAACTTAATACAAAATTTAATACAAATAGTCATGAGTTCTCACAACTGCCTCACATTTACCTGGGAGCAAGTTCCATTGCATTCAGCTGGTTTAATTTTGAGTAGGGATGTATAGAAGCAGGAGTCTCATTGCTGCCTCTTCCTGTCCTAAGGTCCACTGAATACCAGCAGGATGAGCAGATTGGGGTGACTTGTTTGCTGGAGAAGAATTTGGTGGTGCACTTCCAGGGTGAGTTACACACTGTAGCAGCTTTTCACTAGCAAGCTACAGTACCTTACACTAATTTACAATTAGTGAAATTTAAATCTGTTGATTACAGAGTTCTACTAGTTCTGTATTCCTAGCTGATGAGCAAACCCTAATGGGCTTTAAGATGTATGGGAAGATTTTATTGTAAGTGTGTAATAATTTTTTTAGACTATGACATTTCCCTAGAATCCAAAGAAGAAAATCTTTGGTGAGAAAATCTAGGTCACCATCAGGGAGACATGAGTTATAATACCCCCACCATTTGCAGGAAAGGGGGGATATCGGGCTTCTTAAAGGTTGCATTGGCTGCTATTGAAATCAAAAATTCTCGAGGTTGGTACTTATCCAGCAATGGTTGGGGACAGTTTGGAGCATGTTTGGGCATCAACAGCCGATTGCAAAGGCTGTTTCCTCACTTATAGAGTACTGCTAAAAACAGAGGGGGGTATTGGCTGTCTAGATTTCAAATAAGAACATTTTCTCCATCTTGGAGAAAGCTGCTTTCTGTGTAGATGTGGTCAATATGCTTTTAACAGCTACATGCCTGAAAGTCAAGAGGGAAACTTTCCCCTGGTGATGCAGGCATGGGGGAAAGCACTGCTGTTGAATTTCTGCATGACACTTTGTTAAAGGTATGAGGAGTCTTTGTCAGGACAAAGAAAGATGACAACCATGCACTTCTCATCTCCTAAAGGTAAAGGTAAAAGTTTCCCCTTGACATTAAGTCCAGTCATGCCTGCCTCTAGGGGGCGGTGCTCATCTCCGCTTCCTAGCCGAGGGAGCCAGCGTTTGTCCGCTGACAGTCTCCGTGGTCATGCGGCCGGCATGACTAAACACCAAAGTGCACACCGAAGTGGTACCTTTTTATCTACTTGCATTTGCATGCTTTCGAACTGCAAGGTTGGCAGGAGCTGGGACGGCGCACGGGAGCTCACCCCGTGTGCAGATTCGAACCGGCGACCTTTCGATCCACCAGCCCAGCAGCACAGCGGTTTAAACCACTGCGCCACCTGCAGTCCCTCTCATCTCCTACAAGGTGAATAGATGGTCAGACAGGAGATGCTGGTGGTGGTTCTTAAAGCAAGGGGCAAACACAAGTAACACTGCCTGTTTGTCCTCTACCACCAAGGCATGGCTCCTTGCATCCCAATCTCTTATAAACAGGTGGATATGATGCTCTAGCCACATCCTCTGACATCTCACAGATAAAACTAGGAGCATGCTTGCAGTGCCCTAGTTCTCTGAATTCTATTCACTCCCACCCGGTTGAGATGTTGTTGCAAGTTCTTTTAACTGCAACCCTAAATGTGCAACTAATTGTTAACTCAATGGCAGTGACTAATGGGAAAGCTTAACATTCATTTATAAGAGATGCATTACAAGCTATAGTTAAGAAAAGCAAAGTTATCCATTCTCTTCCATCTTTACAAACATCATTTTGTTTAGTGTAGTAAAGCTGATTTTAACTCCCCATAGCTGTTTCATTAATGTAATGAAACCAGTGTGGTGTAGTGATGTTGGTTCCAGTCCCCACGTGATAATTTAGCTTACTGGATGACTTTGGGCAAGCACTGACTCTCAGCTTAACCCATGACACAAAGTTGTGAAAATAAAATGGAGAGTAGGAGGACCATGTAAGCTGCCTTAGCCTCCTTGCAAGAGGGGAAAAAGGGCAAGATATATTAAAAAAATAAGAATAGTTAAGTATAGCTTCAACCTGAGGTCTTCATATAGTTCTAGGTGTGCTCACAGAAGCCTTATCTTAGCAAGTTCAGTAATGGAGAGACCCCTTTGCAGATTTCCTTTCCTAATACTTTCTGTTCCCTTCCTAGGTCCGGCATCTCATGACTTAGGTCCGTTACTCATTATACAAGACAACTTGAGTGACTGACTAGGTATAGGTCTACTAAAAAAAATCATAACCTTTCTGCAATTGTCTTCTATCCAAAGGTTGACAGGCATAGCAAAGATTTTGAAACATGCACCCTGGGAGAGCAGATCCCAATCTCAGCATCCTTCTTGTTCCACACCAAAGTTCCATCTTGGCCAGATATTTACACCAGAGAATCCGCTCCTGCTTTGGCCTCCCGTAGAGCACTCCTGCCTTCCCACATTCGTTCTGGAGATCACAGTCATCCCTTTTCCTTATGAATCCCAGCCCTGCAGGCTGCCATCTATCCTCAGCAGGATCATAAATTGCTAACAAGCATGTCCCGAAGCCTGCCGGCTGCCACGGCTCAGCCAGGAACTTGCTGTGTGCAGTCGAGCGGGAGGGTTGCATCCCTTAATGTGACAAGGCAGGCAACACACAGACAGGTTTTGATGGCGGGCAGCTGAGGCTGGCTGCTGATGGCAGAAGTGATTGGGTGGTTGATACTGAGCATTGAAAGGGGTCAGAGAAGAGGAGAGGAAACTAAGAGTTGGAGGGCTTCAGTAGGGGGCACTGCAGTAGAGGAAACACAGGCCAATGCTACTTCAAAGAAAGATTGATTGGGTAAAAGTCCCTTCTCCTTTGGAAGAGGACAGATTTGCTAAATGTTCATTAGAGGACACAGTGCCAACCTAACTGTTTGTTTATTGCTGTTTACATTTATAGCCCACCGTTTTCACTGTGCAAAACAACCAAAGGTGGCTTACACAGTTCTCCTTCTGTTCTCTATTTTATCCTTTGAACAGCCGTTTGAGGTCTGAGAGTCAGTGACTGGCTCAGAATCTTCCAGTGAGCTTTATGACTAAGTGGGGGGCTAGAACTCGGATCTCCCAAGTTGCAGCCCAACACTCTGCTATACCACACTAGTTCTGTGCCATTAAAAGGCAGCACACTGGTGGATATTAAATTTATTAGTTCTGGCAAGACCCCAGCTGCTCATCAGCCAGAATTCAATAGCTAAAGCTTCCCCAGCATTGATGCAATGATGAGGAACGTTTTACTTATTGAATTCCTGCCTGGGGTGCAGCTGTGTAAGTCACAGAAACCCTGTTGGATCAAGACAGCAGCCCTCTTTCCCAGACGGCCGTAGCTGAGTGGTTACAGTGCCTGTACCAAGTCAAGGCCCCAGCATCTCTTGCCAAAGGAATAACCAACTACCTGGCAGCTTTGGAAAGCTGTCCAAGCAGATGTTGCAGGATTGTGCTGTGTACTGATTCAACCCAAAAGTCAGTTCTTTATATCAGCTAATAAACCAAGTAATGAAACTGCTTGTATCCAAGGTGTGGAGTGGGGCATCTTACTACTTGTCTGTAAGTACCAGGCTACGAAAAGATTTAACAAATCCCCTTCTGTCTTGAGCTTTCCCCCACAGCTCAGCTTGCTTTCAGCTTTCTCTTATTTGCAATGCCTGTCACACTTTTTGGCACTGACAGGATTTTCAGCATCGTTGTCTCCTAACAACAACCCTGTGAAGCCAAGTCATTAGGTTGAGAGACAGAGTCTTCCCCAAGGTCATGTAGTCAGCTCCATGGCAGAATGGGACTTGGAAACAGCACCTCACACTCAAGGCTGAGTGCAGACAATAATTCCTGAAGAGCAATGTGTGTGTGTGTTTCCTCTTAAAGTGATGCTAACATTACCTCATTCCCATGATTGCACAAATGTGACAAACTCTGGTGTGGCAGGCCAGACCTTCTTTAGGCTTTCCACACCCCAAACTAGCAAAAGCAGATTCCCACTCACTCACACCCAAGCATCAGGTTTGTGACCCTGAGCTATTGCGAGGTGTAAGCAAATGTCTCTCAGCATTTGTGCCTCTGTTCACAGGGGAATGGCAGCAGCGTCTGCCTCCACCTCAGAGCCCTTTGAAGTGTGTGAACATTAAATAAAGAACCGGTGTCTCCACAGAGCTGGTACCATAAAGCTGACGGCGTGCCTTCATGAGCACACAACACTTTGTGTCCAATTAGGGTAAATGAAGAAAGAGTTTTGTTCAGGATGGGAACAAACAGCCAGGTATTGTAAGAAGAATATAAAACCAAATTCCTCAATTGTAATTTTTGACCCGTACCAATGATCCAGTTGAGTGTGTGACCGGGGTGTGTGTGTGGTGGGTGGGGGTGATTCCTTCTTTTACAATAAAGCAAAGGGTCATTTCTTCCAATGCTGGTAGGACCTCCTCAGCTGCAGCAGCCTGCGGGACTTTACGAACCAGCCTGTAGCATAACAGGTTGGTTGCAGTGGCTCCTACCTACAGGTCACTAGCTGCTGTTGGACTGCAACAGCACTATCAACAATGGTCAAGGATTATGGGAATTCTTCTCAAATATGAGCTGGGGACCCATAGGTGGGAATCACTGTGGATTCCCTTCAGGATTGCTGGCCTGTATCTTGGTGGTGAGAATCCATGCTTTGCACACAGAAGTTTCTGGCTTCAGTTCCTGGTACCTTAGGTAGAAGACCTGGGAAAGACCCTCTTCTTAGGACCCTGGAGAACTGCTGGCAGCCAGCATAGACTATACAGAGCAAGATGGGTAGGAGTCCTGGTTCATTAGAAGGCAGCTTAATATGTGACGGATTGTAACTTCTGCTGCTTTCACCTCAAAAAATCCATCTTCTGGTCCAGGAGGAAAATTCGAAACTGCCTTTTAGTCAGTCCATGTGCCCCAGTGTTGCCCACATTAACTGGCAGCAGTTCTATAGAGTCTTTGGTGAAAGTTTTACCAAGCATGTGCTTTGCTGCTCACTTATGACCCTCCAAAAGGCCTCTCCCCTTCTGGAGTTGGCCAACATCCCTTGGCTATTCCCTGTGGCTGTTTCCTGTTCATCTTGTTCAATCTAGTACCCTTTTGTCTGCCAGAGGGCAGACATATGCCTTGGCCCATGACTTCAGCGTTGCTGTTCAAATGCAGGCTTCTTGCCCACCTGGGTTGGCAGAGACACTTCTCAATTAAGGAGAAAGGCTGGATTCATCCAGTCACCTGGGATGGAGCCGTGGCCAGCCAATGCTTAGAGTGGCGGGGGCATGTTACAGAGACCAAATGGGTATCATACCAAACTAAATCAGAGTTGAATTATTTATATTTAAATGTCTGTACTGCAATAATGTGCTATATGCTGGTAGGAAGCTCTTTTTCGCTCTGCTCAACCTGATGCCCCTCGATTCCCTTGAAACTGCAAATTCCTTCATTGTGAGAGGTGAGCATTATGGGGCCAGGACAAGAATGGGAATGTGAGGTAGCTCTGCAGGTCATGGCCACAAGATGGCAATCTCATTTCACAACCACAAGGCAGTTGGGAGCTGCTGCTGGAAAGCGCAGCCCTCTGTCTGCCGCATCAGTGGCAGCCGGCTCTTTGGAGCCTCTGCAGAACCGGTGCGTCCGGGACAAAAGTCCCATCAGTCTCCAATATGGGCCAGCTGTAACCAAAGCTAGTCCCACCCCACACTCGTGCATCACCCTGCTCCCAGGCCTGAAGCATTTCCTTGCCACCAGCTCTTTCAGCTCCCCAGCCTGAGGTGTTTTATGGGAAGCCAGCCTGTAGCCTCCTGGGTTAATTTAATGGGCTCCCTTTGGGACTGCTGGCCTGTTTATGTTGTAGCTTTTCCGCTGATTTCCCAATTTGATATGAAAGCTAAATTAGGCAATGGCATGGCTTGCGGGTCTCGCCCGCTGCATACCAGGGAGGCATTGGCACCTCGTGAGTTTGCAGCAGGCCTCCCATGGGATTTGCCACCTGTCAGGACTGCAGCCAGCATGAAAATTAACACTAGTCACTGAATGCTCCAAAAACAAGCGGGGAAAATAAAAGGACTCACCCTTGATTCAAGGCAACTTATGGCGGAATGGAGGGTAAGAAGGGGGAGGGTGTGCTTACTAGGGGCCTGGGGGCCCTAGCAGGTTAAAAAGACAAGAAGTCGCAAAGAGAGGCGGGCGTAATGCTCAGTGGAATGAACTACCACACTACAGATCAGCCTTTGGGATCATGTGCAAAGGTAGCTGTTCTGGAGTAAAGGCCTGATTTATGTTGGGTAAGCCAGCCCAACCAGTCAAGCCAGATTGCGGAGTTAGCCTCTCCACTAATGTTGCTACTCCTGTGCTGGATGCTCTTTCTAAATGTCCTGTTGCAGAAAATCAAAGCTTTTATTTGCCTCCCTCCCAAAAATGCTGAGAAGGAATGTGACAAGAGCATCCTTGTGCCAAACAAAGGACTGATCCCCCACTTGCCATCCTAAAAAGATTGTGGGCTTCGCAGGGCAAGCTACAGTGGTGCAAGTGTAGGTGGCTGGCACGAAGCAGTCTTTGGTGGCCACCGGCTTCTTGATTCTACTGGGACTCATCTTGCCTTGAAGTACCATGGTAGATGAAGCCCTGTTCCTTAATGACTGTTGCAAATCCTGGCCCATGTATTTTCTGGCCTAGACTGATTAGTTTCCTTTAAAGTGGAGGACATTGTTGGATCTTGTGTGTGTATCTGTCTATGCATTTGCTGCATGATGGGGTCACATCGTTGTCTAGTTAGCGTGTGTTTTTGTGTGGCAGTTGTGGCTATTTTATAACAGTCACGAAGGCAAGATACGTGCAGTGTGCTGGTGGTGGTGGTGATGATGTGGCGTGTGGCATCCTTGTGATAGTATTAGTTGTGTCCAGCCTCCTCTGAAGTGGTTGCAATCATAGCATGGCAGGAAAGTGTGCTCTTTCTCAAGGTTCTTTTCTGTGCTACAGTTGCAAGGTTGTGAGGGAGGACTTTTTAATGCGGCTTGCATTATTTGGAAATTTTGTGTGTGCATACTGCACAACTATAGTTGATATGGATTGTTTCATACTTGCAGCTATTTTCTAGACGTGGAATGAGGGAAGAAATGTGTGTGTTTGCGTGCAGGGCATATTTGTGACGGGATTTACTCCTATTGCAGCCGTCTCTTTGAGGTGTCTGTAGGCACGTCTTCCAAGATAGCTGATACAGTATATGTTTGTGTCTGTTACAGAGCGTCTGCATGTATGCCCAGTGGGACTAAGGCGCCATTATGCCCAAGTGAGTGTGATTTCAGTGGCACTGTGGAGTAGCATGTAGCTGAGCCGTGCCTCATTTACACCTGGAAGTTTACAGGGAGCTGAGATGCAGCTGACTCTGGGGAGAGGGCCACAGGCATTCGTGCAAGAGTCCCATCCCTCATCTCCAGGCTCCGTGTGAAATGACTGCATTGTTCAGCTGCATCAGCAGGGAGAGAATGACTGAGGGAATCATTTTCTGTCTCAGAGCTGATAATAACTTGGCGCCTGGCAGCCAAGGAGTGCGGAGATCCTGAAGATTAAACCAGAAAAGGGGGAGAAAGACAAGAGGAAGGCTGAGAGTGAAAGAAAGGAAAGAGAAGTGAATCCATTTAATGGCAGAACTGAGCTCTTCTAAGGATTGGTTGCTGCTAGAAGCATACTAGGATAAATGGATAGAAAAAAGGAAGGAAGGAAGGGCACATGGAAGATTGGTGGAGAGGGGAAAGTTGCAAAAGTGGAAGAGGTAGCATGGGGGGTGGGCAGCTCTTCTGTGACGCTCTGGTACCACGTCTTGGCCCCCATGCTGATAGTGAAGGCTAAGTATGTCTCCCGGGGATGGTGTTCTTACACCATGGAAGAGAACAAGGGGCCTAACGTTTACAGCCTGAAAGATCCAGCATTAGAAGCACTATGGAGCGGTCCTGTTGTATTATGCACACTGATGGCACTATGTAAATATATCATCATCAAAATGTCCAACCCACTATTTCCTGAAATCTTACCTTAGCTATATATATGAGGCAACATGACAAAGAATCTTCTTTCAGAGTATGCTTTTGTCCCCGTCCCCCAGAAAATCATCACAAGTCGCTCAACAAGGAGATCAGTAATGAGAGACAAGCTTTCCTGCGACAGCTTGCCCACAATGCCAACCCTTTCCTGCCACATGCAGCCACAAGAGATAGTGGGCATGTTCCAGGTCATAGTCTTCATCCATGAGGCTCATCAGGCCTAGCCAACACTAGGCACGAAGGAGCATGTGCCACAGAACATTCCTCAAATCTGCAACAGGGAGGTGTTAATCAGTAAGTGTGTTCACATGAGAAAGGATTCCTGATGAAATGGGTCAGACAGCAGGTCAAATAGCCACCAAGTCTCTTGTTACGTGTCAAAGAAAGCAAATCCCTCACAAGCTATCTCTCTTTACCGGCTCTTCAGCTGAACTAGGCTTCCAGAGTGGATTACATATCAATATACACAAAACAGGCTACAATCTAAGAAGCTATGACATAAAAGGAAACCAGGCTGAAAGGGAAGTGATAAAAGTAAACACAGGCATCGTTTCTTAGCTGCAACATTCTTAATGGCTGGGTGAAATGTAAAACATTTTAAATAGGAGTACCCAGCAGTCGTTGGCCTCAAGTAAGCAAGTGGAGTGGTTCTGCGTTCTTTCTCTTCCTTCCTAGCTTTCCAGGTACCCCTTGATGGAGGGAGGAGCCTGGCTTCCCAGAAGACCCTCTTTCTTTCTCTTCTATCCTCACTGCAACCTGATGGAGCCAGGTAAACAATCTTAACCTGAGGTATGTGTGTGTAGGTGGTGTGCAGGTCCTCCCACTCTGAAATATAGTCATTATAGGTCTACAATTACATCCAGCTGCCTGGTCCTCTTGAAGGACATTTTGTTGGGGTTCAAGCAGGCTCATGCCATCCAATATCCTGATTCTGTAGATCTGAGCTTTTGTTCAAAGACCTGGAGGCAGGACTCTGAATTGAGGGGGTCCAAGGCATGGCAGATGGACTGCTCCTCTGCCAGAGTTGGGCTGGGGTTGATGAAGGAACAGCTGCAGGTCAGTGGCTGCATGATTGGACAGGCAAGGGGAAACAGAGAAGACCGGGTGGATGAAAAAGTGAAGCAGAAATGGCTGGTTAGAGAGCTGTTATGGCAAGTAAAGGATGAATGCATCTATGTGGTGGGGCTTCATGTGGGATGACAAGTAGCCAGGTGTATACATGACTCTCCGTTGGCCCTCAGAACTTTTCTATACACATTTTATTGCCCAGCAAATACTCCTTCGTCTTTTATTTGCTGCACGAGAGCCGAATGTCTTCTCCTAGGTTTGCACTTCCATTACCTTTTCCAAGCCAAAATGTGATTTTTTTTTACCAGGGAAAAAGCTGTTTTTCTCCTAAAGAGCCTTGGTAACCTCTGTGATTGCAAGTACTTTGTGGAATGTACTTCCACAAATCTCAAGAGTGCTTATAGGATATTTTCTGTCACGTAATTCATGACAAATGGCAGAAAAACTCTCCCACCCCTGCCATCATGGCTTCTGAAGTTAATGAACCCTTTAAAGTTTTATTTCAGTGTTGTTAATTTTTGGAAGATTGTATGGGCACTTCTCTGGTGTTCAGAAAGGTCCATTTAGCCATATTTTTTAAGGTGGTGTAAAGTGAGGAGGCTATCACCGTTCCCGCCCACTTTTATATATTTACTCACTTCATTTCTTTGGAGCTAGTTTGTGTGCCCTCCCTGAGCTGATAAATGCACCCATTTGGTTTATTTTATTTTATTTTATTTTTTGGAAAGGGGTTGAGCAGCAGCAGTATGGCCATTCAAAGTGGCACGGAATGGAAAGGAGGTGATAAGAGGTATGGCAATATTGCTGTTGAGAAAATATTCATTGCATTTTGGTCTTAGCCAAAGCTTCCATCTAAAAATGGATTGATGGGTGCCTTGACTCAAGAATTAAAGGCATCAGACAGCACAAAGAGAAAGTCAGCACTGCTTACTGTAGTTGCAGACTGGCCACCAGCTGACACACAGCCTGCCAAATTGGAATGCATTGGTGCCCCCTCAAAGGCAGAAAGCTTGTACCATTTCCTTCCATTCCCCACTCAATATTTTTCTAATTCTGTAAGGCCAGAGCTACAGTGTCCTGTAGGAGTTTTCCACGCTCTTCAAGTAACCAGACATATGTCTCATCTCGCCGTCACCTTCATTTCTTCTTGAGTTGAATCTAGGACGAGGCCTGGCCTGGCTGTCACTGTCTGCCTGAGAAAGATTCCTGTTTTAAGGCAAAGATTGGATCAGTGGCTTGCTGCTAGCCCAGGGGGATATTTACAAAAAATTCAGAAACAAAGACAAAATTAAATGCTTCATTGCAACAGTGGGGGGGAGGGGGGGGAGATGTAAGGAAGATTGTTGGTGTTTCTCTAAAGGGAAGTCAAGGGAAAGCTTGTCATTGCTAATCTGCATATTCTAAATAAGCCAAACTAGAATTCTGTAGCCAAAGATCTGGCTTTGGAGAAAAAAGTGAGATCCACCTCTCCCCACCATCCAAGCCCTGTGTGAGACCACCCGCCAATCATCTTGTTTCTTCTTTTATCATTGAACACAGTCTGACTTCTTACATTTCCCGTACCAGTACAGAACAAGAGCATGGCAGGTGGGTGAGGGAGACATTTGCCTGCACGATAGGGAACCTCTTAAATTGTTCACTGATAAGCATTAAAGGTGGAGGCGGGCTTGGTATATGGAATGGGAAGTTAAGAATCCAGGCATGCCAGCAAACATTTTGTGCTAGGTGTACTCTGATCTTCTTCCAGAGTCCAGTCTGCTCAGACCAACCAAGGCTTTAGCTGGTTGAGCATCTTGATTCCTGCCATGGCCAACCAGGTGACTTTAGGAAGCTCAGAAACAGAGTGTGAAGGCAATAACAGGCCCCTGCCAATGTTGGTTGTGAAGGATGGGTGGGACACTCCCACACTTATGGACGGTACCAGGTTAAGGAATCCTGCCTCTGAACAAGGAGTTCCAAATAGCCATCTTAACTAGTAGCTGTTGATAGTCTTGTCCAGGAATTTGTCTAATCCACTTTAAAAGCCTTGTCAGCTAGTGGCCATTGCTACATCTTCTGGCAGCAAATTCCATGAATTAATTACGCACTGTAGAAAGAAGTACTTTCTCTTGTCTGTCTTCAATCTACTGCCCATCAATTTCACTGATGACCCCAAGAACTAGCATTATGAAGGAGAAAATAACTCTCTTCATCATGCTTTCCCCAAATGGGGACCCTCTAAACACATTAGACTACTGTTCCCATCATCCCCAGCCATTGAAGGGAAAAGCTGCCTGTGCCTAACTGAATTATTATGTTCTCCCACTTGGTTCCCCTTCAAATAATTATTGAACCTCAAACAATTTCGCCTTTTCCTGTAAGGGAGGTGTTCCAACCCTCTACTAATTTTAGTTGCTCTTTTCTTCACCTTTTCCATCTCCAAGACATGGGATAATGCATGTAAATGTAGATGCGTGTAAGGTTTTGAGCAAGACAGAGCTCTCTGCTATGCAAAATAGCTGCTGTTCCCTTCTGTCTAATGATGAATTGTTTGCTGAAGTATTTTTATCCCGTTTTTCAAATGAGAGTTTAAATGGAAACAGTTCAAGGGGGGAGGAGCCTAATGCAACGGCTACCAAGCCATGCTAAATTTTGCCACTCCCACATTGAGAAGAGTGTTCATCACCTTCATAAAACACACACTTGCCAGCTGGGATATGTGTATGCATGCAGGAGAGAGCTGTGACAGTGGAGGGGGCTTGCCGGAGCACCAGAATCAGGAGCCAGGAAAGCTGTCTGGATGTCATATTTCTTGACAGAAAGATGGACTATAAATCAAAAAAAGAAATAAGGGTAGAGTGTGGAGGAGTCCTCAGTCAGGAACAAAGAGGGTGGGTTAACAGGGTACAGCGTGTGGAGCAGGGATTTGGGGACACAGACCTGGATTCCAAACCTGCCTCATGAAGAGTGCTGAGGACTAGTCACCATTTCTCATCCTCACTTTCTTATTTGTAAAACAGGACTGTGAAGTAGAAAGAGCATTTATTTCAAACCTAGGAGGCTCTTTGTAACATCCCTTTTCAATAGGGGTGCCTGCCAAACCATGGGTCCTGTCACAGCTGTGATCTTTTTATAGCCTTCTCCTCTCCCACTTCCTAGCTGAACTGTGAATCTCTCCAACCCCTCCTTTCCTTCACTCAACAGGGAGGCCTCTGCCTCCAGGCCAAAACCATCCCCAGGGAGCAAGGAGTCATTTTGGTCTTAAACAAAGATCCTGACAGGTTGATAAGCAAAATGGAAGTGTCTGACTGAGCCCAGCAGGAGGCAGTAAAAGCAGTTGATGCCCCCCACTGTTATTTCTCGACTGCCTGCCTCATTGTTGGGTTTTCTGAAAACAGATTTTGGGTTATTGGGTTATGACTGAGTCCTCAGGAATGGTCTTGATTGGAACTAGAGCTGCTGAGAAACAGGGTTACTGGGTTTTTGAGAGCAGGACAGTGTGTTAGAACTGCCGATGAGCAAATTACAGTATATTCTTCCCACCCTTGGAATTCCCATATTGTTATGTGAACTCTGACTTCCGTAAGAACCAGGGACTAAATAATGTTTTGTCAGATCTCCTTACTTGTCTGTTGACACCCACACACCACTGCTTATGTGACACGGAGAGGCTGGGGGTTCAGGAAGGAGCAGGTGTTGAGAGATGAGTGGCTTGCAAGCTGAGGATGGTGAAAGCCAGAACTCCTGGATCCCCCTCCGTCTTCCTCCCGCTTCAACTTTTGCAGTGCAACCTTTTCTTCTCTTCAGAGAGCGGCAGGGCCTGTGATGGATTCTCTCAAACCATCTGCTCATCTTGTTAGGCTCTTAATTAACAAGTAATTACGCACTGCATATGCACAGGCTGGGCAGGCTTTGTGGCTAAGGGCTTATCTAAAAGTAGGCTGGGGAACATGGAGAACATTAGTAAACCCTTTGTAGGGTGAGTGTGAGGATTCTTTATTCTACCGCCTGCATCCTACACTACTTCAGGCCTTTAAAAAAGCCTGCTTAATCTTTTGCTTTTTTTCCTCCACTCATTCAGTCAAGCCATTCATCTCATTGCTTAATTTGTAAAACGAAAGGTTCTGGGGCCAGAGCCAGGACATGAGTTGTACCCTTTATCTTGGGAGCCGTAGGCCCAGATGCATGGTAGACAGGCTGTGGTAGTGTGCTGAGGAAAATACGCACTCTGCACATGAACAGACATGCTTTTATTTTCTTGCAGTCTTCACATCTTTTGGGCCTGAGCCCTGACACTGAAAATAGAAATATTATGTCATTTTGATGGCCTCTTGACATGATGCAGAAGGACTGTGTCGCCCTTCTCCATATGGGAGTGATTGCTGTTTATGAGAAGTTGGTAGCTAAAAATGAGTGATTACCAGTTCAAATGCCACCATAGTCCTGAATTTATGAGGGGCCCCTTAGAACAGCCACTGTCCCGTCATCCCCAATCCCTCAAGCACACCTCTGCAATATGGGGATAATAATCCTGGCCTACCTTACCAAGCTGTTGTGTAATTTATAGGAGGTGCTTTGATCACTTGAAATGTGCACTATCATGGTAAAGCATTATTACTAAGAATACAGCTGCGTCCGTCCATCCATCTATACCCTCCATCCACCCACTTTTCCTCCCAGGTGCTGGATGCTTTCCACTTCTGGGCTGGCTGTCTCATAAATGCAGACAGATGTCTCTATCCAAGGTGATTGTATCGTACTGCTTTTAATGAATAATAAATTGCCAGGACTCAAGGACTTGGGTGTCATGTCAGAGCTGCTAGCAATTTATCTTGCTCTGACCCAACCTAGGTGACCAGTGATGGGGCTGGAGGGGGTGTGATGGGAGCCAGAACCAGCTAGATTAGAATTGGTGCTTCCTTGAGAAGAAAAGATCCCCCCTCCACACACACACAATACCCCTGTTCTTTCTTCAGTGCCTTTCTCTTCTCTGGGCTCAGACCAGCCCTCTCATTATCTCTAACGAGTCACTCTGACTGGGTTTGGGTTGGAAATACATCCCTAATGAGGCCTCTAATCCCATTGCCTTGGGAAGCTTATCTGGACGACTACGCCTGGCATTTTGCCATCATGTCATAACCCCGGCACTGTCTAGTTCATGGGAAGCCACAATTCCTGAAGCACCTGGAAGAGAGAAAGGAAAGCTAGCACTTAATAGCAAAGGAGGGGTAGCCTAGCAGTCAGCACATGTACATGACAAGCAGTCAGCACACATGAGTGTGAGCACTTTGGAGGAAGAGCAGGAGGAAATGTAGTGAATGAGATTGTGGGTCAGAGCAAAATAATCTGAAGGATAGATCAGGAGGGAGCTTTGGAAGGAAAATGAGGCCTAGCAGGTTTGTTTGTTTATTTGCTGCCTTTAAAAAAAGTATCTACATGTCTGGAGGACATTGTTTCAGCAACAAGGTTAAGGTTAGGAAAGCATCTTTTGAAGTGCAAGACAGTTATCATTATGCTGGAGGAGGGTGACTAAATGCAAAGGAAGGGAGGGCTTTTGTACCATTAGGAGTTGTGCACTTTGTCATGTTGCAGTCCCATAAGGGTGAAAAAGTTGTACCTGTCAAAATGTTTTTTTCTGCACTACTCTTACGGGGCACAAGCACTCTTGTCCTCTCCTGCATTTGGTCCCACTAGGCTAGAGCTGGAGGTTGTTTTCATGGTAGACCTTTTTCTGGAATTGTTGTTCTTTATTATTCACTACTGTGCTTTTAATTGAAAACTTTGTGCTCGTATGCTCAGTATTTTATTACATCCTGTTCAGTGTGTTGGGGGAATTTATGATAAATCGCTGCTTAAGTTGGTTTCTGTTCCCTGTGCACATGTTCATGTGTCAGTTTCTCTTCTTCTTTGATAGAAAAATAATACTATTTCATTACAAAAAGTGGGGAAATTATGGAAAGAAACCATAATTTAATAGTGCCTTTTACCGAAAACAGAATTAAGGGATAATCAGTCACTAATCTCTGGGAGAGAACTTGCAGAAGCAATAATGTAGGCAGGATCTGGAGAGAGGAAACCTTGAATTAGAGTTGCAGTAGTTGCTGAGTAGGACATACTTGTGAATAGATATAGAAAGTACATGGCCATGAAGATGGGCACTGCTTGATAACATGTTAAATATTTGTATGGAACTTGAATGTTAACTCTTCCAGCTTGGCAGCATTGTGCATCTGAGACGCTGGCAGTGGCGATGGAGCTAATGAGTCAGAACAGTGTGGTATGTGGCAGACAGGACACTCCGACTGCATTTGACAGGACCAGATGCTAAGGAGGACAAGGCTCCTCTGTCCTTAATAGTTATGGATAAGAGAGAAAGTTGAAAGGTGCTATTTCTCATGCGGGGCTAAATATGACGTGCCTGCAGGAACTCCCTCTTCTGCACAACCTCTTCCATCTTCATCTGGTGCATCAGAGAACTTGAACCTAGCCTTGGTAATGCAAGGCCCTAGTCACATCCAGATTAGATTAGATTACTTTAATGTATGCTTTGTGGGGCTGGCTTTAAACTTGATACGGAAGCTTCACTTGCTTTAAAATGGTTTACTAGGTTGTTAACTGGATCCTAGAGGTTACATTATAGAAATCTTGTATTATGCCATCTTTACCAGCTACCAGTTGGACTGGAGAAGCTGTAGCCCTCCAGATGTTGTTGGGCTTCAGCTCCCATCAGCCCCAGCCAGCATGGACAATGGTTGTAGTACAGCAACATCTGGAAGTCCACGGTTTCCATCCTTGCAATAAGAGCTGGGAGTTGGTATTCTTGGGTCCCACTTTTCTCTGTTCATTGTTTGCGTTCCTTTTATTTCCCTTGTTTCTGCTTGCATCTTGTACATCTAATTTGACTCCCATTTATTTCATCTTGATAACTTGCAGCCAACCAGTTAATACACAAGCCTCAGCCTCTGGAAATCCCTCCCATATCCCATGAACCTGGGGAAAAGGATCTCTAATGAATCTCTTGAAGATTTTCTCCCAGGAAGAGCAGGATTTGACTAGCTTTGAAGGCCCTTAATTAAAGGGCAAGGCTGACCACTGGATATTTCTGTTTTCTCCTGCTCACAAAAAAATTAATGTTTCATGGAGGTACAGTATCTGCTAAACAGAGGATTGTGAGAAAGTTGGGGGAAATCTAAGCAAGGGATGTGGATTAAAATTTAAAATGCTATTAATGAAGGGCTTCATTATATATTTGTGAGTAATTCATTTTTTTCTGTAAAAATAGGTTCCATTCTTCTCCGACCAGGATAATAGGAGTTATAATCTAACCCAGCTGTGTCCATCTTCTTAAGCACATCTTCACAACATTATGCATGTCTGTATCATGAGTACAAGGATACTTAATCTTAATGCCCAAGACATAGAAACCCAGTGTGATTTGTTTACTATCACATACATCGGCATGTGTACATAATGGCAGAGAGTACAATACAGATACCTTCTCTTTCACCCTGTCACACAGATATAGACATCTGCAAAGACACAACACAAGGCAGCTTGATCACACTGACATACAAAAATCTGAAACCTTGCAGCCCTTATATCTGTCCCTGCCTTTCTCATGTGCGCTTCTCCTCACACACACAGCCATTCATCATATATATCAATTCACAGATAGACTGTTGTCTTGAAGCCCTCACATATAGAGGAACACTGCAACCAACACAGCTTTCCCTTCTTTTTGCCCCCCCACCTCCATGTGCACTCAAACATAAGCTTGCTTATTTATTTATTAGATTTATATTCCACATTTTTCTTTTTTAAAGATGGAAAAGAAGAAGCCTTTAAAGAGGCTTAGCATAAATAAATAGATGGATGCATTGTGTCACTCCTGCATGTACACGTGGACGCACACTGTGGCCCACCCTCAGATACCCCTGTAATCTGCACCATCCCAGACATATACACACAGTGTTGGATGCCCACATGGCAGGTGGCAGTGGTTGCTATGGCACCGTCAGTCTCCTGTTAGCCATTTAGCACCAGAGGGATCCCCAACAGCTCCAGGCACAATGCAAATTAAACTGCCTGCCACATCCTGTTCTCCTTTTGGAGAATCCAGGAGTCCTGGCTGTCAGCATCCCCACTCCCCATCTTTGCTTTAACCCTCAGATTTCACTTTGCTCCAAGAAAACTCAAACATCTGAACTTGCAGCTTCTCCCATCCCTGGAACCTTTTAAAGCACATTTTACTTCTAGAGAACCAAACAATCCTGGCTTCCTCTTCTTTTAACCCTCTGCTCTACATTTACCTAATCCATAAGTCTTCTGCCTTCCCACCCCCCTTTCTTTTTGACTGCCTTGCTGTGACTTTTTTGTGTTCAGAATAGCAGGCAGAAGTCAACAGGTGAAGTATTTGCTAGCATTGACTCCTTCTCCAGGGAAAGACAGCACTTGTCAAATTTGTTCCTGTTGCACAGTAATTAGAGTAAGACGAATCCTGCCAGGAAAAGAGAAAAAGGTGGCAGTTTGCTCTTGAAGAACCAGGAGTCATGGATCCTATTTCTTTCACTAACTAGGCCTATTCCCTTTCCAGAGAAACTAGGAGTTCTGTCTCCCAGTCTCCTCTCTCCTTCAGGTTTTCTCAGATAAAGGGCAGACCTTCCTAGAAGAACATGAAAAGCAGCTGGGGAATACAACATAGAATTTAATGTGTTGTGATGGCATGAGGGCTGTACACTGTTTTAGCATCCCAAAGTGGGGGCTGTAAGTTACTCCAGGGGGACTGCTGAAAGGAAAAATGCAGAGGCCCAGTTCCCTCAGACTGGAAACGAAGTGGTGCAGGATTCAGGGAAAAGGTGGTGCGGGGGCAGAGGCTGGTTAAAGGCATAGGATTCTATGGCATCTGGTAGGAGTGCAGGAGCCAGTTTTGAATGAGACAGGTGAACCCAGTGGGAACTGCAGGAGTTTTGATACATGGCAGGGGCGGCTTGGGGATTTTTAACGTTTGTGAAGGATGGCTCTCAGTCCAGGTGACCACCGAACTGCAGTAACAGAGAAGCCCACCCTCCTACTGTCACCTTTTCCCATTAGCCTAGACTGCTGCCCCCTCTATGTTGTTTCCTTCATTTCCAGAAATCTTCAATCCCCCTTTCTAAAGAACCTAGGAACCCTGCCTCCAGGGTCCAAGAAGAGCATGTGCATTCAGGTCCAAACTTTTCCTGCTGAAATGTTCCAGCAGGACAAGGTTGTATTGGTATTCTTCACCCGGTGCCAAGGGACACCACAATCTGGCTAGGGTGACTGTTTATATGAAGGGTGCCATTGTGGGTCCCCTTTTCTAGTTATATTTCTGCTCTCTGTTTCCAGCTAATCTAATTCTCCTGCTGGCTTCCCCCCTCCCCACTGTAACCGTGGTGATGCCGGTGACAAGTGCGGTAATTAAGTGCCGAATTGCTCCAGATGTTCTGTTCCTAAATGAATAAACAAGACCCCCTGCCCCTTGGATGGGAACAAATAGGAGCAGAGGGGATGCACATGAGAAGTGCAAGTCCTATGGGAAGGCTGGAGGAGGGCATTAGGAAGATAGGGAAAGAAAATATAGGGATAAATCTCCCCCTGAATGCTGGGTGGATGTGCACACCACATGGTGGCGGATGCTGCTGTGGGAAGCTCATGCTGGTGGCTAAAGATGGGCCATTTTAATATGTTCAGGGAACATGGGATGGCAGCAGGTAGGAGGTGGGTGTTATTTTAATCCTGTACTAATCTGCCAGAAACAATGAAAAGCAAACACAGCAAAAACAGTTCATATTAACTGCCCAGGGGAAGCCCGAGCAGCCACCGGCTTTGTGTAGCTGAGAGATAAGGGTCTTATGCTGTGGAGTGAAGAATCAGATGAATCCCATATTAGAGCTGACTGGTAGCACCCAGGAGTTTGGCCCTGCAGCTCACCATGACAACCCACCAAACCTAATGAGCCCCCTAGCCAGCATTCCCTGATAGATGGGTCTGCCATATTTTTAGGTGGGCATTTCCGGGTGGAAGTGGGTAGTGCCAGCCATTTCCCTCCACATCTCCTGCCTTCTGAAAGGTTCCCTGAGGATCCCTCCTTCTAAACATGTTCCTGACCTATACATTTCCTTCCTGCTAGAAAAGCAAGGGAAAACTTTTTAACAGGTTGCAATATAAAGGACTAACTAATTGGTAACTAATTGGAAACAAATTGTGGAAAGCAATTGGATTCTTTTCTTTACTGGTTGCTGGATTGATTTTTCTGCCCAGAACCCCCCAACTCCCACAAAGGCCTCATGCTGGGCAACATACACTGGGAAAAAGACAAAAAAATAGGCCTGCATTACCACCTAGATGGATGACCAACCAGCCAGCTAACTATAATGTGTATGCAGTGTTTCTGTTCCTCTAGGGCTGTTTTTCTCCTTCGCTATCAAGAATTCAAGAAAAAGAACAATGAATGGCCAATATGACTCTAAGTATAGTGAGTCCTTTAAAAGAGGAAAGGAGAACTTAGGACAGCTATTTTTCACTGACTTTAATTTTTTTTTATTTATTTATAACCTGCCTTTTTCCTACAAAGGGCTCAAGGCAGCTTACATTATCTCTCCTCCTCCATCTTATCCCCACAACAACAACCCTGTGAGGTAGGTTGGGCTGAGAGTCTGTGACTGGCCCAAAGCCACCCAGTTGGCTCCATGGCTGAGCGGGGACTAGAACCCGGATTGTCTGAGTCCCAGTCCCGAGCTCTAACCACTACACCACACTGGCTCTCCTCATTTCATCCTTTAGCAATAAGCACCCAATTCTACTCTAATGATCATAACAACTGCAGAATAAACACTCTGTTACTTCTACCGCAGGCAAACAACCAGCTCCTTTTTGCTGGCCGCTTAAAGAACAAAACTGAACCTGCAACTGAAAAGTAGAGCAAAGCAAAGTCCAAGGGGTGGCCCATAGTACAAAGTTCTAATTTTTAACTATTCAAGATTCATGTCAGTGTACAGGTTGCTTTTTCAAGATCATCTACAGTGTGAGTGTGAAAAATCCATGCCCAGTTAGAGAAAGTCTTGCATGAGCAAACTTCTGAGTGTTCTTCCCAATGAAATTTTTGTTGTGCATTTGTCCTGCCCTTATTCACTAACTTTTTTAGACGGTCCTACTCTTAAATTGCTCCTGTTCTTAAAACAAGCTGCCATTCTGTAAATGGAGGCTGTCATTGTCAAGTCACAAATTCAAAAGACATTTTCCAAATAAGAACGTGTTTTTTCACCCATTTGCCCCACTTTGGCTACAAGGCTGGGCGTGACACTAGTTCCTGTGTAATTATGGTACACACAGAAACTTCCTTGGGAAGGTTTCTATTTCTTTAACATGTGTTCATGAACAAGAGAGCTGTGCCCACCTACCTACAGAAAAGCTATTTCTGCGGAGTGGGAGGTGGGAAAGGGTATTTCAAGCATTATCCCTCTCTTTATGGGGATTTTCCTTTGTTTTTTTTTTTTTTTTTGTTTTTTTTTTGTTTTTTAACCTCTTTCCAGAGAGAATAGGTGGTGGTTCCATTTTGTAATTTTTGCTTCGAGGGAAAGCAATGGCTTGATTTTATTTCAGACCCCCTTGTTTGTCTCTGTCAGTCCAGGATATTTGCAAAGCACTTCTCCAGCACCGTGTCTCGAACAAATCCATTTTCTTTCTTTTGGCCCTCGTCACTGTTCAGCTTTCACACCCATACATTGTGATTTGGAATGCAATGGATGATCTTGACCTTGGTCTCCAGTGAAACATCCCCACACTTGATGATCTTTTCTAGTTCCCTCATTCCCTCTCGTTCCCTCATTTCCAAGTCTCAGTCTTCTTCAAATTTCTTGGCTGCAGGCTTCCTTAGAATTGATGACTGAACTGAGGTATGTGAAATCTTTCACAATTTTGATGGCACATAACAATATCAACTACTGTGTAGTAAATACTTTGAAAAGTTGAAAATCATCTCCCCTTTCTGCAATAGCTGAAAACTTTGGTCAGTGCTGAAATGGTAGAAAACAGTGAGAACTGTCAGTTCAAAACTTAAAAGCCAGAAGATTATAGTACTATGCAGGTGATATTGTCACCACCCTCTTTCGGTACATCTGCTTTTGCTTCTTTCCCCTAGTGCCTTTTCAGTTGTTAACTAGGCAATTGGCAGCTGCCACCTGGGTGCAAATTAGCCTATATGTTGTCTCACCTTTCCACTTCTGTTACCTATTCCACTTCTCTCTGAAAGATGAAACTTACAAGGTAGGACTATACACACATGGACAGCCAATAAGGGTGTACTGGCACCCCTGCAAAAGATCAACAGGTGGTGGTGGTGGTGGAGGACACAGATTCAGTCCTGATGATGTGCCATTTCCTGGGATGAAGCAATGGCAATTCTCACTGCAAAGTATTGGGTGTCAGTGAAGAAGCTGCCCCTGGTTGTGGCTTGGGCAAGATTGTGATGAGCAGCAAGGTTTGTGCTGCTTTTGTTAGCTGATCCCACAATGAAATTGCTTTTCTGGATTCATATAGCACAGCGATCCATGGATCTAGCAAACCCTAGGACAGTGATGGCGAACCTTTTAGAGACTGAGTGCCCAAACTGCGACCCAAAACCCACTTATTTATCGCAAAGTGCCAACACTGCAATAACACCTGAAAACTGAGGTTTTAGTTTAGAAAAAACAACTCACAGCCAGTCCAAGCAAATAGATATATATCCTTGGCAGCGCACTGACCAGCAATGCGAAAGCTCGGACGAGCCATGGCTAATGAGTCATGGCTTGTAACGTCATCACCTGGCATCGCTACTCCTTTCCGAGCATGCGCATGGCCCCTATGTGCCCTGTTCTCCGATGCTCAGCTGCTGGGGCGATGCTGGGGCGACTTGACTCACATGCCAACAGAGAGGGCTCTGCGTGCCCGCTGAGGCATGT
This sequence comes from Varanus salvator macromaculatus, assembly GCA_023646645.1. NCBI lineage: Eukaryota > Metazoa > Chordata > Lepidosauria > Squamata > Varanidae > Varanus > Varanus salvator. Next base: position 3,462,701 of record JAIXND010000781.1, read on the forward strand.
GTTCCATAGGTTCATACCACTGCCCTAAACCTACCCTGGTGCACTCCTCTAACCCTAATATAGGGGTAAAATATCATTGAAAGGGGCGATTTTGAAAAAGCCTCCCTTGAGTAGCTTTTTCTGCACAGCTCAACATTTCTGCCCGTTCTAAACACATTCCAACTGTCAAAATCATATCAGGACACCTCATTTTTCTAACCCTAACCCTACCCTGGTGTACACCCCTAACCTTAATATAGGGCTAAAATTCCATTGAAAATAGGATGATTTTGAAAAAGCCTTCCTTGAGTAGCTTTTTCTGCACATCTCAACATTTGTGCCCGTTCTAAACACATTCTAACCATAAAATCATACCAGGACACCTGATTTTTCTAATCATAACCCAGTGATGGTGAATCTTTTAGAGATTGAGTGCCCAAACTGCAACCCAAAACTCACTCATTTATTGCAAAGTGCCAACACCGCAATAAAACCTGAAACATGAGGTTTTACTTTAAAAAAAAAACATCTCACAGCCAGTCCAAGCATATCCTTGGCAGCGCACTGACTGGTCATGCGAAAGCTCAGACAAGTTGTGGGTAATGAGCCGCAGCTTGTGACGTCATCGCCTGGTGCCGCTACTCCTTTCCGAGCAGGCGCATGGCCCCTCTGTGCGCTGTTATCCGATGCTTGGCTGCTGGGGCGATACTGGGCGACTTGGCTTGCGTGCCAACAGAGAGGGCTCTGCGTGCCCACTGTGGCAGGCATGCCATAGGTTCGCCACCACTGCCCTAGGACAAGCCATGAGTTGTCAGGGTGGATTGTTGCTGAAAAATAAGCCACCCTGCAGGAAGCAGTTTTTGGACACATGACAACCTACTATGACTGACTACCCATGATGGTTTGTCATGTCATGCAAACACAGTCACTCACTGCTCTCTGGTTTCTAATCTAAAGGACATGATACAAAGGGGGAAAGAAATGGGAAGGTAAAAGGTAGAAAACATTAGTTCTGAATGTTACAGCTAAGATGAAAACAATTCAGGGAGAGGAGGAGGTAAAGGGGGCTGATCCCCCTGCAGAGTCGATGGAACAGCTCTGCTTGCCTTCTTTCTCTTGGCTGCAGCCTGAGCAGATAGATGCTTTTCTGTGTAAAAACTTATCACATGTAAACAAATAAAGAAGAGGTTAGCTTATCTCTCTCTTTGTGTGTGTGTTACATCAGCAGCTGAATTGAAAAGATGTTTCTGTAAATAAGATTTTGATTGTTGCGGTTATTTTTGCATGCATCCAGACCAGGCTTTTATGGCAACATTGCCCTGTTTCATTCATAGAAGTTTATCTCATCCAGCATCTTCCACTCATAACCCTTCCATGCTTTCTTACTGCTTCTCCTGTCTTTTTTTCTTACCACAGAAAAACCCATTAAGGAGAAAAAGACAGAATTGCTGTATGATGCCTTTTCACTGGTAGTGCTAGGACTGGAAGACCTCCATCTGGAAGCACCCCTTGTAGGTTTTACTCCTCTGTGTGTGTGTGTGTGTGTGTGTGTGCGCATTGCCTGCTTGTTTGGTTTTGCTCTTGATACTGCCTTGAGTCTGAAATTTTCAATCTAATTATGTTTTGTTGGCTTTATTTGTGTGTCTTTGTTCATTGCTTTGAGCAATCCCTTTTGGAAGGGAGAAAAGGGATATAAATGAAATAGCCCCAAGCCAAACCCACTCTCTGCTAGTTGTCTACTCATAGGAAGGTTGTTCTTACATTCAGGGAAGCATTCAGCAATGGTACTGCCCAGCTGCAATTTGAAGTAGTGCTGTTATTTTGCAGCATATATAACCAAGGGCCTAATCTAGTAGGGTTCAGAGGGGCGCCCCAGTTTCCCATCCCCTGCTATAAATCAGGTAGATCCCGGTCCAGCTCCCCTCTTCAAAAACTCCGGAGCCCCGGTCTTGTCTAACCCAAGCACACTATGTTCCCTCCTCCTCTTTCACTCCCCTCCCAAGAGGAACCAGGCATCCTGGCTCTCAGCCTCAGCACCATCTGCTTCTCAGTAGAGTTTGTCAAATCTTGCCTGCCCTGCCCTGTTCTTCTCTGGACGATGTTTGTTTGTTTCTTGTTATAAATAAACCTAATTAATTAGAAATTTTCTAGCAAGATGAGAGCAGCACTTGTCACGCCGCCTGCCAGGAGGGGCTGTGTGCAAGGAGCCACGCAAAGCAAACAAGCAGGGTGAGCCACCCCAGGCAGCAGCGGGAGTGGGAGGGGGCTCAGGAGAGGCGCTGCCCTTCCTGGAGGAGGCAGAGGTCTCCCAGGGGCGTGCTCCTTTTGCAGTCCACCCTGACATAATGAAAGTCATCATTCATTCAGATGAACTGTCAGACTAGCAACCTTCTGTCATGCTAAGTGCGGGTGTAAATTATTCAAAAGAGAAGTCACCCACAGGAGGGTGGAGAGAAGAGCAGGGGGTGGGAGGAGAGATGGAGTTCGACAAAGAGAAGCTGAACTGAATCTGATTTATTCTGTAGACAGAAATTGTACGACTGCTAAACTTCTTTCAAAGCTAGTTTTCTTACCAAGCCTTCTAGACCCTGTGGGCCAGAAAACTGGTCTTAAACATTTAGTGAACAGGAGCGAGAGTCAATATCTTTATTTAAGAATCCAACCAAATTTGGATACCTCTTGATTTTGGCATTGGGGAACATTATCCCAAAGTTTTGTTCCTGTGAGGAATGGGGATAGATAATGGTTCAGTCATCTCCATGTTTCCTACCCTTCCAGAATTACTTCTGCATCATTCCTCATCAAGCGGTGCTGCACGGGAAGGGGCAAATTATTCTAGGACACAGTCTAAGCAGTCTTGTTAGTTCATACAAGGATTAAGCCACAGTCACCCTTTGCAGAAAGGTCATCTGAAACTCCACATTAAAAGGGAAGGCTGTATTTATTTATTTAAAACATTTTTTATGCCGCCCCATCACAATAAAGCCTCGGGGTGACTTACAACAGCATTAATATTATACAAAATTCATTTAAATTCATTTAAACCTCCCCCCCCCACCCCAGTAATAGGTGTCTGCCATTACCAAGCTTCTTGTCTAGAGTCTTTGAAAAGTTGAATTCTCAGGAGCACCCTTGCAATGCCACTGTAGCAATCTAACATGAAAGGAGAAGTGGCTATCCCCAAAGAAATTTAATACAAGCTGCCTAGTACTACTTGACAAATGTCAGCAATGTCGCCTGGTGGATCAGTCCAAAGATCCCTTTAGCCTGGCACTCAGACCCCAAAGTAGCTAGCCCACGTCTCTAGAAAGCTCACAAGCAGGATGTGGGAAAGACTCCATTCCATTCCTGCCGTTTGTTCCCAGCATTTGAGAATCAGTGATATATTACTTCTGAATATGCAAGTTCAATTCCTAGTCATCCTGGCCAATAGCCACAGAGAGAGCTAGCATTTGATAGACTTATCTATCCTCTATGTGGTTCGTTCGTTCTTTCTTTCTTTCTTTCTTTCTTTCTTTCTTTCTTTCTTTCTTTCTTTCTCATCATTAAAAAACACGCAAGCCTATCTAAGAGTGGTTGCTGCTGTATCCTGTACAACAAATTCCTTCAGTTAATTTAATGTTCTGGAAAGTACATTCTTTTGCTTGTCCTGAGCCTTCTGTCAGTCAGTGTCATTGGATGACCCTGAGTTCTAGTGTTTTGAGAAACAGAAAATGATTTCTCTCTCTTCACTCTCTGTCTAGACCGTTTATAATTTCATAATCCTCCATCACAATCCCCCTTTGGCTTGATCGTCACTTTTCTAAACCTTTTAAGACTTTCTTCATAAGGAAGATGCTCCATCCCTTTCATCATTTTATTTGCCCTTTTCTGAACTTACTTCAGCTATATGATATCTTTTTACAAGACATTTTTGAACAGTACTTAACTGACTGGAAAATGCACAGCCATATCCAACATGCTAAGCTAATTTGCCTATTCTAGACTCTGTATGAAAGCACGGTCCTAAGTGGCCCATTCTAGTAAATGCTGAATTACTCAGGAACAGATTTGGGTGATGGAAAACAGTTCAAATATTGCCAGGTGACACCACAGAGGTGAAGAAGTTCTAATCCTGGGAAGTTTAGGCATCTCCCTTGAAAGGCACAGCTGAGTTTGTGCCTTTCGCCCCCATTCCAAACCTTTGGAATGCCTCTCCAAGGGCTTAGTTCCCGGAAGAACATTAAATTGTAACATACTGGGATTTGGGGTATGTTTGGCTCACAACTTTGCCTTTAGTCCCAGCTCTGCCTTCATCCCTACCTACCACTGAAATTGCCCCCCTCCCCACACTGCTCTGAAATGGAGTTTGACCCTCATGCTGGAAGAGGTCCAGCATCCCTGCTCTAGTCCTCTGATAACTTTGGTTGCCCTTTTCTGTACCCAGTACAGTTTTACAAAAAACAAAAAACCCAACAACAAAAACCTTTGGTGGCAAAAGAAAGCAGCAGAGACATTGCTGCCACTAGATGTGGTGGTGGTGGTGGTCTCTGGGCAAGAAGGTTTTAAGGAAGGATTAGATAAATTCCTGGAGGAGATATCTACTAATGGCTAGTATATACACAATGTCCTCAGGTTATGGGGCAGCATAGCAGTAGAAATAAATAAGCAAACAAACAAATGGAACCACCATGTTCAAAGGCAGCATATCTCAACATATGGGACAGGGCTGCCACCTTCACATTCTTGGGAACATCTGCTGGAACAACTTCATGGAATAGCTAAACCTTCAGATGACCCAGAAGGGCTTATCTTACTTTTTTTTTTCCTTATCCATCCATGCAGTTCAAATGTTGACAGGAGGAAAAATACTTGTACTTCAAGGAATTTCCTAAGAAAACTACTCACATATTTTAGCATTTAGCAGAAGGTTCTTTCAATGTTCTCACATGATACAGATATAAATTGTATGTGACTTCACCTGCAGCCTACAATTTGGCAGGTAAACTGAAACTATTAAGCGAAATTTCATCAACTCTACCCACCACTTCCAGCACTACGGCCTTCCTCTGTCCAAAATGATCTTCCTGCCTACTTGTCATTTTAAAACTGCATTAGTTTTACAATCTTCATATGATAAATGTTAATTTTTACAAATTTCTTAGAAAATCTCTTTTTTCAACTACAGTTTGGGACCTAGGATGCTTCCAGATGAGTTTTCTATGATGCCATTACCCTGCATCATTCATGGAATTCTGCCAGGGACTCAGTGACGTCTTCCACTCAAAGCTCTTCCAGGTTGTTCTATCTCCCCTTCCATTTTTTTCCTCCCATGGAAAATCCATTATGAAACTGTTGCACAATGCCACCTTGATTGTTACTACTACAACCCTGGAATCACCTGACTTTGTCTTCTACTTGTAACCCTCTTCTGCCTTCGCACTGCTTACTCCATTTTTTACCTTACATGAAAAACCCTTAAAAAGAAAAGATTGAACAGCTGCTCAAGGCCTTCTGGTTACTAGTCCTACGTTCCCTTCATCAGGAAGAGCCCTAGGATAGAAGCAACTTTATAAATTAGGGTATTTACTCCAAAGGGTGGGTTGTAGGTTTCTTTCCCCTTGCTTTAACTGCTCTCTTTGAAAACAGAATTGGAGCTAAAGAATCTTGAGAGGACTTAACCCAAGGAAATATTCATGTGACTACAGGCAATGTCCATATACCTAACCTACAGATGCAGAGGGATGATGCTAACCTGTATCACTAGTTTGGTAACAGGACCCAGATCAAGCTTGATATGGATTTTTTTAAAGGATGTGGTCTTGTGAAAGGCCCTAGGAGGGAAAAGTTGGTGTATGTGCACACAGGGGAGGAAAGTGTGAATCCACAGATCAAAAACAAACACACTCCCACACTTTGAACATCTTCTGCAATTCAGCCATGTGAATCTGAATGGAAGTGACAGGCAACGCAGGAAGCCTGGGCCCTCCATGCATGTGTGATACTTTGTTCTGCCACACCCGGGGCACCAACAGCCATCTCCAGCCGTTCCCACATCTGGTGGCACCAGGCCAGACCCTCAAGTGACATGAATCTGGGAGACTTTTTCCTCTTAGGGAAACAAAGAGACTGTGACAGCTGAGGTCAAAAAGGATGGAAGCAGGCCAAATCGAAATCCAAACAGGGAGGCAACACGGAGAGACGAAGCTGCCTCTGGGCTAGGATTGGGGTGTGGGGAACGGGTTGCTGTTTATACAAGCATCTCTAAACTCAAAGCTAGGATGCAGCAAAACCCCACGAAGGGACTCCTGGCTGCCTGATCAGCAACACAAGCCCTTGGATCTCAGCCCCAGATCTGACATTGACGAGGACAAAACTAAATTACCTGTCGTGCAGCATGGAGGTGTTCATTAAATCTGGAGGAAGGAGTGAAAATCCACTGACAGTGTGAGAATGAAAGAGAACTTGTTAGAACTAAGGGCAGCCACTAGACCAGGACTCCAGGGAGCTCTTGGAGGGGTGTGAGGGCTAGTGGCATACGAATAGGGGCAGAGTGAACACTTAGCATTCCAGAAAGCTCTAATGGGCAAGGGAAACTGGATGTTAGGAACTCGCCCTCCCAAGTTCTCTGGGAGGGCTGTAAGGACACTAGAGCCTTCCCTAACTCGATGCCTCTCAGTTGTGTTGGAATGTAATTCCCATAATTTCCAGCCAGGCTGGGAAGACTGAGTCAGAGAAAGGATGTGTTGATAAGGAGTGGATCCCGTGAGTTACAGCGGAGATACCATTGGTATTCCTGGATACTCTACAAAGGCAGAAGAGCTTAGTGGGTTAGTCTGGTTGTAACAGGAGGTGTGTGATGGATAAAGTATTGTAGTATTACTCAGAAATCCACCCATGGCCTAGATTTCTAAGCATACTTTCATTGTGATTTTGATGATACTGTTTGATTATTACTGTGTAGTTGTTTACTTTGGCTTAAGCTTTTCAGGATGTTGATATTGCTTTGCATGGCCTCTTTCTCTTATTTTGTTGGACCCACCTTAAAACATGGATATGTGCTAAAAACTGAAATAATTTTGCAGACCTTGGACAGTTAGCACTTGGAGTATAGTCCTAAGAGTATATTTCTAGTTCCATGGAGAAGTGAAAGAAGTATATTTGCCAACACTGCAGGAAATCAAATTAATATGAGAAGAAGAAAGTGGGTAAGAGCAGTCCAATAAGGAGACCCCAGAAGCTAATGTAATGGAGCAAAGGATTCTGGAGCAAACACTTGCTACGTAGTGGATTTTATATCAGTGGAAGAAGCAGAGGGGAAACAAGGGAAGTTTACAAGTGGAAGTAGATGTTGTGTGAATGAGCATACCAGCCTGGTAAAATTCCATGAATTTTGGCAATTTCAAGGTAAAATCCTAGTCTGGAAGCTCCCTTAGAGTAGATCCATGGATTTGATTAATTTAAGCTCCATGGATTTCAGTTTGATTACTGTAGGACCCAGATCACACATCACAACAGTTCTTAGGCCGCACTCTCTGTGAACACACTGCCTCCTACATGCTCATCACTTCTGGCTTTCAATCAATTCAGGTCTATCTTGTTTCAGGGTTGTTATTGTGATGTACAAACCTGAAGCTTTGGGTTGTTTAGGGGTTAAAGAATACAGTGATGCTCCCAGAATACAACAATCACCCATGAAATAATTTTATTAACACCTATAAATTGCAATGTTGTATCTACTTGGACCTCCAGTAGCACCAGTGTAACTCCTCACTTCCTACCCCTTTAAAAACTCATCTTTAATAATGATGCAAAAGACCATGAAAAACATCGGGGTGCCAAGTTCTCTTTTTTGTTCCTTTACCTGTTGCAGATCAGCTGTTGGCCTGCAGGTAGAGAAGGCAACCTTTTGCCCAAACTGACCTTTTGCCTTTGCTTTCTCCCCAGACACCCAGTCTCTAGCCTTTCGGTTTTTCATTCCCTAATCCCTTTCCTTGCTATTTCTCCCCATATCTGATTTCTAGTCTTTCACTCTCTTCTTAGCCTCCCATCTTGCTTTTTCTCTCCTTTCTCCCTTTTTGCCTGATTATTTCCTCCTCCTCCTCCTCCTCAACCAAGCCTTGCTATTTCTTTTCTCCACCCCACACGTCTCCATAGTTCATTTTTGACTACCCAGGTCCCCCAAGGCTGCCACTGCGTTGACCAGCCACATCCACTATGGGATGCATTTTGCGGCGATGCTCCCAGCAGTGCCTCAAATTCCCAGTTGTGCCCATGGTTCCCACAAGGCTGGGGAACTCTGTCCTAAACAATCTAGGATTCCAGGTTTGGATACCTCAAAAATTGAAGCAGAGCAGTAGGGAGGCAATGTGTTTGCTTACTGCTGCTGGGCCCCCATCAATTCCTCCGTTAAACAACTCCAGAGGTACTGTGACATGCAAACTGGATCTATGACTACATCTGAATTCCACCCAATATCTCATTCATTCATAAATGACAAGACCCTAAAACCAGGCTTAGTGCCAAGTATATCAGTAAACCATTCAACAGCATGAAGCAAACCTTGTACCACTAGCCATCAATAAGTGGCACGGAGAACAGGAAGCCCACTTGTCCTGGAAGTGGGTTTGCCAGCAGTCACTGGGATAAGCAGGTCAAGCGTGGGGCAGATCAGGCCTAGCCAGCATAGCATGCCACACAAATAAATTGATCTCCACAAGCTGGAAAAGAGAGAAGGGGAAGGATTTTGGCACTGAAAAGCCCATCCTATTACCTTTCACTCACTGGTTGTGTTGTGCCCTTTTGGCAGGACAAGAGGGGATCTAGCCTGCTGCTGTCATGCACTGGCAAATGAGGAGACCGTCCTTTGTTCCTCGCTTTCTGAATGAAGGAAGACTGATTTGAAATTAAATGCATTTAGCGCTTGCAGTTTGCATAATTAGGACACTGATTTGTATATTATGCAAATCCTGTTGCCTGGATGTTTAGGCCCGGGGGTTAAGGATGTGGGCAGGAGGGTTGGGATTCTTGGGTTCAGCAATGGGTAACCGCAAGGAAGGGAGATACCAGGATTTCTGTGTGTGGGAGGCCCTGGCATGATGGGTTAAAGTCGTCTTTGTGTTCATGCTGAGAGTCAGGATATCTGCATTGTTGTGGCGGGGGGGGGGGGGGAGTCCAGTTAGTGTGAGTGGGGAGGAGGACCTTGGTGTTCTTAACTTGGCGACATGCCTTGTGCTCTCTTTCTGTATTTTTGCTGTGCAAGCCAAGACACCGAGCAAATCACATTCCATCATAAATAACAGCGGCAGAGGAGAAAATAGAAAATCAACACCAAGCATCAGGGTGGGGGAGGGGGAGGGAATTGGGAGGGGTAATGAATCTCCTGAATATCTACATAATCAAGAGAGAGATTTGATTGTTTTCCTCCCCCTTCCCTGATAACCACAGCTACTCCTCATGCCAAGATATGCAAGTGCCACCAGTTAGCCATATACTTGTAACTAGTCTGCACACATCTGGAACCGGAGTGGGGAGGGGGTCTTCCAAGATAAGATCAAAGGCCTGGGGAAGAGGAGCAGGTGGAGTCCTGGCTGGCTTCCCTGGGGCCCAGCATTTCTCTTCAAGGGCCTGCCTTGGGCTGCCAGAATCCCTGCCATATTTACACATGGAAGGTGTGAAGCCCAAAGCGCTTAGAGCAGGGAAAAGAGCCCGATGAGAACGGAGCTTTCTCTCCATATGTTCCAGAAGGCAGATGACAGATTGTGTTTGGCTTAATTCATGTGGGGTGTTTGTGATGTGCCGTGCGTGTGAGAGAGAGAGAGAGAGAGAGAGAGAGAACGTGCGTGCGCCCAACATTGCCTTTTGCTGTAGGAGCAAATTAGTTTAGCAGGTTGGAGCTGTGGGTCCGGGGACCCATGTTTCCCCCAGGTTTCTCTGTCCTAGAAATAGGATTGACCCTTCTTCCTCCCCAGCTCCCCAGAGCTTGAATAGCAGCATGACAGGCAGAAATTGAATTGGTGCAGCTTTCCTGAATTCTCATGTATCTGTGGAAAATGTGCATCTGTTGAATTCATTTCTGTTCTTGTTAAAGCCACAGCACCTCAGATGCCATTCCTAGGTAGGAAAGGAGCAGGGATATGGTCTGAGCTCCCCCAGGGAGGAATTGGAAGCGAGATGGTATATAGCAAGAGTTATGTATGTGACCCAGCTGACTTGGGAGTAGGGTAGGAGGCAGGGACTAGGACTGCCAGGTTTGGCTCCTGAGCCTGTGCTTTAATGTCCCATGACACTGCTGTAGCAGAATTTCACTTTCCAGTTCGTTCTGGACCGTGCAGGATCTAGTTCTCAAGGCTTAAGACCTGACAAGACTCACAAGGACATTCTGTGCTTTACTGGTGGAACGGGGGAGCTGCAAGTCAATCTTCTGGGCTTTTCTGACAAAAGATGGGTGGGGAAAGGAAGAAGGCATCTGGCATGCAGGAGTTCAGAGACCTTTTAAGCAGGGTAGCAGAGTCTGGAAGTTAGCCTCCCTAAATTTTGTAGGAAGGAAACCTGTCCTAGGGCACACTTCATGCTTACGACCATCAAGGGTTGTTTTTAGAGTACCAGTGAGTACGTTTTGCCCCCTGCCCCTTATCTTTCCCCATAGACCACGTTTTTCTGGGTTGCAGTAAATCTTGCAGGAATGCAGAAAGCAACCTCCTCTGTGGGTGGCTCAAGGCACCTTCATTTTGCGACTGAAGGATGCGGTTGTGCCTGAAGCTGACTGCAAGAGGCGAGGCCAAGCCAGTAGATCATGCAGAAGTGCAGCAAGCAGTCTCCTCCACGGGCAGCTGCTTTTCCCCACAGGTGCAATCTCTAGCTGTTCTTGCCTACTGCAAGGTTTGGGCAAAACTCTTGGAGTGTCTGGGGAATGGGGAAAGATGGTAGTTTGGATTTTCCCAAAGGGCTGAGTGGGCTAAAGTGAGGAAGGGGCTGCTGAGAGAGCTGTCTCCTCCTCCTCTCTCCTCCCCAGCACTGCAGCAGGGCAGAGTTCAGGTCACTCACAAGGGTTAAGAGATAAGTAGATGGAGGGATGGATGGCTCCGTTGCAGATTACTGGCAATTAGCCTGCATTAGAAGGCCTCTAAGAAGAGATGCAGGCTGTGCTGAGCCAGCAGCTGCCAGGGATACCTGGCAGGCCCTCCCCTGCTATGACCCAGGTCGGGAGTGATGTTGCTAATCCTCTTCAGCCCTGAACCCTCAGCCCAGTGCCTCTATTTGATACAACTACCTTCCCTGTCCTTCCCACATCCTGCCCTGCCCTGCCCTGCCCTGCCCTGCTGCATCTTTATCTCGTGAACAGAAGGGTCCCTTTGGCTTTCCAGTCTCCTCCCCGCACTTGCGTGGCAGATGCTGTCAGCTTTGACATCCACTGAATATTTCAGAGGCCAAACATGAATCTTTAAACACAACAAGTTGCTCCTCTGCTCCAGTGAGACTTGTTGGGGGCCTGCCAGCATGAGAGGGCAGAGGAAGAGGCCAAATGCTGATCGGATGGAAGCTGCCCGGGCTGTAACATATGCCTTTGCTGAGGCCGAAGAGCCCCTTCCCCAACCCTGACTGGACGGGACAACAACCCTTTTGAAATTCGGCCTGCTATTTCTCTGCTTTTTTCTGAAGGCAGGGAAACATTGCAGTCCCAAAATGGCCCACCTGCCCCAGGTGGAGAGCACAGGAGACCATCTGTAGACTCGCAGCCAAGGAAGGAAGTCTGGTGGATTAGAGCAGAGCTGGGCATTAGACCCACTGTGCAGAGGCCTTGGGAGCCCTGGATCAGATTCCACTTCTGACCCAGCCTTGCCTCTGCCTGGCTTCCTTATCTGCTAGGTGAGCAGAATAGTAACTTACCAGACCAGATTCTTTCTTTAAAGGCAGAATCGTGAGGCATTGAAAATGATTGTGGGGCTGGGTCTGCTTAGGTGTGGTGCAGAGTTTCTCTGTATGTATGGAGGGGATTGCTCAAGGCTGAAGACACACAATTATGAATGTGCCTCTTACAATGAAGACATCTTGTTAAGAAAAAGACTGTCACTTAGAAAGGGGATGACAAGAGCTCATGGGGCCTCAGTGACAGGAGCAGGGCATGGGAGGGTAGCAGCAGGAAGGTAACTGGTGCAGAAAGTCTGGGTTTTCTTGTAAGTTCCCGAGATGGTGACTGAGTGCTAGGAGGACACATCTAGAAATCAGAACTTAGGGATTCACAAGAATGGGAATTGCAAATTGCACCCCCCCATCCCTCCCCCACCTCCACCCTGCAAGGGCTTGACCTGTTCTCAGGCTTTAACCATACTCTGTTTATTTATTACATTATCTCCTGTCTTTTTTCCTTTCAAGGAATTCAAGGCAGCTTGCACAATTCTCCTCCCCATCTCAATCTTATCTTCACAACAACCTTGTGATCTGCAAGAATTAGGGGAAAGGGAAGCAGCATTTTAGGATCCACAGAGAAGCACAGTTACTGATAGCTGCTATTGATGACCTCACAGTTCAAAGCACAGCAGCAGGGGCTCCGTTTGGGAGTTGACAACTATAAACAGAAAGGGCTTGAATAGATCAAAGGCGCCCAAAGCCATAGGTTGCCAGTGTGGGGCTGGAGGGGAGGGCAAGACTTGCTGGATGTTCTGTTTCCCTCTGATCCTTTCTCTTCGTTTCTTTCCGTGGGCTGCTCCGTCACTGCAGCAACAGTCTGGAACTTTGGAGAAAGTTCATTTACATAGAAATGAAAAATTAAATTAGTGCAAATGTGTAATTCAGCCGGAAAATGTGATTAACGAGATGCTGGGCCAGGCGAAAGGGAAGCCGGGTGGCGGGAGAAGGGAGAGAGGGAGACACAAGGCCAGGAGGAGACCAGTTCTGTGCTGCCACAAGGGGGCAAAAGGGTTTAGACTGCATAGGCACATGCACACGTCCATCTATGCAAGCGTGTGCACATTCAGTGCTCTGAAAAGATGCCCCTATTTCCATGACGGGCTGGTATCTGCAGCCCTCACCTACATTTTCTGGCAGGCCTGCAGAGGTCTAGTTTCACCTCTTTCTCTCCTGGCTATTATTTCAGAAGCTGCAGATTCATGCAGGCAGGCAACCGATGTAATCTTCTGTGCTTTTGGTGCAGATAAAAACAAACCAAAAAAAGTGGTAAGGAGAAGAAATACTCTGAGTATTTCCCGAACCAGAGGATGGGGAGCAAGGGATGCTAAGAAATCAGATTTTTCATTTTATTAACAGAGAGGCATGGCTCTGCTGTCTTCTGTGGGGAGGCATCTGGCTCAAGACAGATAATGAATTGGGCTTAACCCATCCATCCTGTGGCATCCTCTGTGCCAGTTAAAAAAGCAGTCTGTGCCTCCTTTTGACCCCGACCTTGATGTGTTCATCTTCTTGATTGATGCTTTCCTCATCTTTTCATCTGCCCATTAAGACTTCCTTTTGTTTCACAAGTACAGGACATTAAAAGGAAGCATGGGACTTGGAAGGTTCCAGAGCTCCTAGAGGCTTTGTCTCAGGAGGGGAAGAGAAAGCTGGGAGATGGGCCTGTTGGGTTTTTCTGGAACTTAGTTTTCCTGGGGTTACTCATAGCCAAACCAGTAAGTTGGCCAGCAGTGCCAGTGCTCCAATGCCCTCTTTCCCTTTCTAGTTCACATGCTATAATTTGCCTTGATGTCTGAATTAGGCAAATTGTACTATGTCTAAAAACCAGAACTGGAAAGTGTAGGTTACTAGGATCCCAGGAATGAGGGAGGGAATTTGAGTGCATAGTAAGAGGAGAGTGGGAGGGGAGGCAAGGGGAGAGAGCGCTAGTTTTGTTCTGCCATGTGAGCAAAGCCACCAAATCTTCACCATGGCCCCTCTGATGCTGTGTTGTGTTGTTTTAAAGAATATCATCCGCCTTCGGTGGTAAGAAATAAAGGGTCAAAGATTTTCTGGTCCAAATCCTGAGCAGAGTCCAAAGCAGAGTGTAACTGTTTCCATGTGGACCTGGCTACCTTTTCATCCCCTGGAATGGGGTTTTACATGGATTAGACTGACCAACTAGGAACAGGGAGACCTGGGAGTGAATCTAGGTGACATTTGGCACGCATCCATTTTCAGCCAAACCTATCTCTCAAGGATGTCATGAGAGTTACCCCAGTACCCTGAGAGGCAGGAAGAACAACCAGATAAAAATGTAAAATATGAAATCCTATCCAAGTATATGACAGCTGTCTAACTACTAGAAATGCTTCAGGTGCAGCTTTTCCCATCATTACCATGCTAGGAAATATTCAGCTTTGGAATTTCAGTTCATAAAACACCAACGCCTTGATAGAAAAAAATGCTGGCAACTCTATTCAGTGAAGAACAAGGTTGGTCACTAGCAGATCTGCTGTACACTCTAGTCAAGTGGTTAAAATGTTCCATGTAATTTGTGCTCATATCTTTTCTTTTGCCCCCAGAGATATGAGTTAGTTGCAAATGCTGCGGTTCTGTGGGTTAACTCAACCTCCAGGACTGCAGTGTGGAGTGTGAGGTGGCACAGGATGTTATTTGGTAGTTTTGGTTACTAATTGGGCAACAAATGGATGGGTGTTACTAGTCTTTGACGGCTGCAATGGTCTCTCCTGTTTCTTCGGAAGGTGACAAATTTCAGCTAGTGTGAGGGGAAAAGAAACTGTAGTAAGTTTGAATTGGAACAGAGGCAGACCAATAGGGAAAGCAGTCTGGGTTTTTGACCTAGTGATAGCTAAAGATGGGGGTGGGGGCAGTTATGGTGTGGGAATTTCATGCAGGATTGTTCATTGTGTTGCCTGCTTGAGAAATCTGCTTACTTCCAACAGAGGCTGCTTGTATGTTTATATAGAAAGGTTGGCATAATAAATATTTGCTGTGAACTGCCCCCGAAGCTTTGGCTTTGGGGTGGTATAAACGGGAAATAAATGAATAAACATACATCACCATAAGCTCTTTCCTAAAGGAGGCCATGCTCTACAGCACTGCCCATGACTTCTCATTGTGGAGTGATGAACATTTAGCCATAAAAATGCTGCACTGAAGGAATAAAAATCCTGCACCAAAGTACTCCAAACTCTGTGCCAAGGCAAGCTGCAGCCTGCATAATTCAATGAATGAAACAAACTGGCCCATCTCTGTTTATTATATATTACTTAATGTGCTTGAATCATATGTTGGCTGTTTTCTTGTTTCCTCCTCTTACATGTCTTATTCTACCATTTAGTGTTCATGAAGAAATAAGGAAAAGAGGATGGAAAGGATATTTGAGGTAGGTGATGCTTCAGTACAGAAAGAAAAAAAATGCAAATAAGCCTCAAACAGACAAACAGTCTCCCAATGCAGGCACACACCCAGAGAAACCACACTGGGGCAAGGACTGAGCGGGATAAAAAAAGCCTTTATTTCTTATGAATGCCCTAAAATAGTATCGAAAACCCTAGCCCCTCCCCCCATCCGGATGCCTGGGTCCCTGCCCCACCCAAACCCTGCCCCATTCTGACGTGGGGCGCTGCCCCATGATCCCACTCCCCCACCCACCCCAGTGAAATCCCACCCACTCCAAGAAAGATCCACCCCCACCCACCTACCCCACTTCCTAAAACAGCGTTTCTAAAGTTGTTATTACTAAATTGCCCCCCAAAATAGGAAAAGGGACAAAGAGACACAAGGAAAGGGAGAGGGAGAGAATAAAAGCAGAACTGGGAGTGCGTAACTGAGATTGTGGGCATGTTTGTCTGTGTGTGAGGGAGACTGCACATGGTCCCACACCTGTACGTGTGGTTGTATCTCTGGTTATTTGAGGGTTGAGTGTGCGCCTCTTTTGTGTGCATATTCCATTGCATATTTCCATGTATGCTATAGTTTTGTATGATTTTGTATTCCCATGTCAGTGGGTCCTGTGCATTTTGAGGACGCTATGCAAGTTGTCTACGAAGAAACCTTTACCTCTCCGGGGTATGATGACACCCTTTGCTGCTTGAAACGAAGGGGCCACTTCACAGCGGCCAAAGGCTCCAGACACATGGACCCACAAAAAGAAAAATCAGCCCTCCTGCCGCATATTACAGGCGGCAGCACAGACTTCTCTCCATGTGTATGTGTGATTGTGGGTTCCTTTGAGATTCTGGGAGCGTGCATGACAGCCATCCTGCATCAAGGATGGAGGCTGTGTGCTTGCAATATTTGTCCTCTTTAATTGTGGTACCGTTTTGCTGTGCATGCTCCATTAAGCTGCACATTAAGTCTATTTGCGCAATGGTGGGTTTTATTTGTGGAGGTTCATTCCTCTACCTGCTGGCGTGGTTTGGTATGTGCTTGTGTGCCTTTGTGCTTGACTCTGGCTGTGTGGGTAGGGGTGTATATTTGATTCTTCCTGCAGTTCACTGTTGGCAGTGTGCGCACCAGTTTTGGAGCAACGGTATGCCGCTGTGGCACCTGGGATTGTGTCCCTCTTCCTGACACTGTATTGGAGAACTTTTAGAGTTGGGAGGGACTGCATAGTAGACCCTCACGTCCAACCCCAGCCCTGAGACAGGACAACCTGTACACCTAAAGTCTCCTCAGCAGATAGGAGACACTGCAATGCCCCCTAGCAGCTTATTCTATGGCTGAATATTTAGGGGGCACCAGTACCAGCTGGTTTCCCAGAAACAGTCTGGGCCTTATCCATCAGGGCGCCTTTTGTTTGCAAGAATGCTAGCACCTCAGTCAAAAGGGGGACCACCATCCACTGTAAGGTCCTTCAGTGTTCCTGACCAGGCAACGCCTGGATCATCGCTCTTCTCTCCAGCCCAGTATCACCAACCTGATGAGAATGTGGCCAGATCCTGAGGGCTGTGGACACCACCCCTTGGTGTTTTGTGTCCTCCCCATCTGCTGTTCTCTCTCTTTTTTCTAACATCTTTTTAAATATTTCAAAACTGCCAACATTTCCCCCTCCACCGCCCCCTTCATCTTATTTTTCTTGAGGCTAAACAGACCCAGTTCCTTCAGCATCTCCACATAAGAATTTCCTTCCAGACCTTTGATCATCCTTCCCGTGCTCCTCAGAATCCTTTTCAATTTGTAAACATCCTGCTCGAACTGAGGTGCTCAAAACCAAGCTCAGACTTCAAATGAGGTCTTGCTGAGAGAGCGTTACTTGGCTAGGGAAGGACTCAAAAATGGAGAGCAGCTTTGCTAGGTCAGGCAGCTGGCCCATTCAGCCCAGGCTTGGCCTGGGCCTGTGCATCCGCTCTGATAAATGTGAACTGTGTGCAGAGTTAGCCTTCCTTTGCGCAGAGAAAAGCTTTGAAAGGCTCTATGTTGCACTTACACAGCTTAAGGAAGCCAGTAGCTTTCTTGAGGTTTGTCACCTCATTCTGATTCTGCTCTTCACAGCAAGGGACAAGCAGCTCCACCGAGCACTTAAGCCTCCTGCTGTTTAGCCCCTAAAAGTCCTTCTAAGCTTGGGAGGGTTTTGAAACAGGCCTAGAGTCAGTACATGGCACGCTCGGCCAGTCCACCAGTGCCAACACCTGCTGTGGGCCCCTTGTATCAAAGGAAAGGGTCTCCAAGCTGCCATTTTAAAATTACCCACAATGCCCTTAGCACAGCATCACTCTGAGGCACTGTGTGAAATTTAAAAATTACATTTCTCATGATGCCCCTGGGGAACGCTACACTGGAGTAGTATGGGCAGTTCAAAATGGTAGCCTATAAGCCACCCATGGCTGCTTATAGAGAAGGCTGCCACATATGGAGGTTCCCAGCGGAGGACACTTTGCCAAGAGTCCCCTCATACCTAGAGCCAGCCCCACGTTCAGGGACTGCCTGCTACATACTTCAAAGTGATGTTTCCAACCATAACAGCCAGAAACTTGAAAGGTTCTTAGGATGTAGCATTCTGTGACTCACACCAAATGCTGCACTTGCTTGGAATTGTCTCTGAGAGACCAGCAGCGAGGCTGAGGCAAATATCATGTCACCAACAGACCATCTTCAGCCCCGTTAGGCTTTTCCCTTGGCATCGTCTCTTCCGTTTCCCCACATTTCCTGCTGCCCAGACTTGTAGAAGTGAAGACCAGGAGCAAAATGGACATGACTGCTTTATGACTCATCTATTAAAATGCAGGTCACGTCAGATTTCTGTAAAGCAGGGGAGGGATTACCTGCGCAGGGTAGATGGGTAGGAGGAAGAGGCTAAATATTTCTCCTGCCTATCCACTTTACCTAAGCAGTTTATCTCCTGGCACTGGTTGCTTCAAGTCTCAGTGCCCACATGTCACTGTCCATACTCTGGTGGGGATGTGGGCACTTTGAAGGATGCACTTCGGCCATTCTGCCCGCCAGTACAACCCTGTTTTATGGAAATCTGGAAATGATCCGACGGGATCACATAGATCCACCACTATAAAATCTAGTTTTCCCTCAAACTTCAGTTAATCTGTAATGCTACCCATAGGCCTTGTTTAATATCCCTGCTTCGAGGAAAGTACCAAACATCACTGGGTACAAAGAATAGCATAAGAGTATTCAGCTCCTTTGGTTTACTCCTTAGTTCCTGCTCTCTAAAGTTTAGAGCCATGCTGAACATCACTCTGTTTTGTCCTTTTATATTACTAACTTCTGTGGGTTTTGTGTAATTGTTCTTTAAATAAACTTTTAAAACTAGTGTAAGCATTGCTGGTACACACATCCTGTTAGAATGAGTTTCACAGACCAATCACAAGCTGGATTAAAAGAAAAGTCTTTCCTTGGAATCTGTTGCTGGGTTAATTTAGTCAAGTACATCTGGCTTCTTGCATTATGTAGAAGTCTCTCTCAAAAAACTTGCCAGACTCCTAGCCCTGGCATTCCTTGGACAATAGGGTAAGACACTGAGCTTTGAAGACCGGCTTCCACCCTTCTGGGGTCCTGGACAAAGGGGAAACTCACGCATCTTCTCAGTGGCAACAGTACCTGCATCAGGACTACATTTATCTTTCCCACAATGGAGATGTACGATTCCCCTGTCATACAGGAAGCACAGAAAGAAGTGGCAAGATCATCTGTATATCCTCTCTTCCTGCTTCCGCAGTATACACAAAGGAGTTTGGAGTGACCAGCTTTAAGAAGTGTATGCTAATTTGAATGATAACCTATACAGTATGTAATCCTTGCATGAGGTTTTCGTTTGGCTAAGTTTTATTTCTTTCAAGTGTGGGTGCCCTTTTGATCTACAAAAGGGAATTACAATAGTTTTATGTTGATTTCTTTCATAGCTCTCTTGATACTGGTGGATATGGTGTGGGATTTGTGAAAACACCCTTTGAGACTTGGGATTGGTTAATGCATTTCTGGGGGGTCATGTGTCTTTCTTTTCCTTTCCCCGCCCCCCCCCCCCCCAGCTTTGGCCCATAGCAGCACACAAGTATGTGAGTTTGCATTTCAGAGTCCATGGCATGTGTTGCTATCTCTGTAATTGTTGTTGTATGACTACAAGATTAAAGCATGGGGGAAGGAGAAAGAAGAAATATGGGTGAGAAAAGCAAAAGAAAGCAAGAAGGGAGAAGAGGAAAAGGAAAATATGCCGGAAAAATATCACAGTTTTCTGTTGAACAAAGTCACAGTTTTGTCTCCTAACAGCCCCTCCCACCCAGAAGTCCAGACAGTTTTGTGGTGGTTTCATCCAAGCCCCGCCCCCCACACCTGACCAATGGCACTTTTCGCCTGCTGCCAAGTCTCTATAGGGATGCAGACTCTCTCTCTCTCTTTCTCTCTCGCTCGCTCTGTCTGTCCATGTTCGTGACTGGTTCATCTCAGTGGCTCTCTCTTGGATCTTGTTCAGAGAGTAACAGCCCTGCTGTTGCAGTAGTCAGCTGCCACTGGCCACAGGAACCCACCCCATCGAGGCGCCACAGGGTGGCAGGAAAGCCCTTTTTCTGGATATAAAAGCTCAGATATGGAAACACAGGCGGGAACAGCTCCCCTCTACCCCCTGCTGTAAATCGGCTGGTGGAAGGGGCCGGGAGTTGTGTCACCGGGAGCTATTCTGATGGCACTTGGGGTAGCAGAAGCAGTGTGTTGCCCCTCTCCGAGAAATCCTCTCCACTCCCCCTTCTGTTGTGGTCATTGTTTTTAATGGGATTATCAGTGGTTCCAGTCCCCACTGTGGGTTTTCTCTGTTCAACTCCTTTGGTTGAACGACTCCCCTTTTCTGTGGTAAGGAGATGTGGCACTATGCCATCTCTTCCTGGTGGCATACCCTTTGTCTTGGTGGGTTCGCTTGTGGCACTTTTCTGCTTCCCCCTCTCCACAGTCGTCTTCATGGTACTACCTTCATTCCTCGGGTTGGGCCACAATGCCATCTCCACCATCTCAGTCCCCACTGCGTGGGCTCAACTACAGCTCAGATGTGTTTTTCCTGTCATCCCATCTGAAGTGTTCTTCCCCACTCCCTCCCCACTCCCACCCCACCTGTTGCTGGTCATACCTCAGACTCCAGGCTGGAGAAATGGGCAGAGCCACGGCGGGCAAAAAGCTCCCCACTGCGGCTCACCCGACGTGGCAGCCATTCTGGCGAGAAACCACCCTGGTGCCGATGGGAGGCCCCACAGCGCATCATGTGGCAGGAGCTGAGGTCCTCCAGGCTGCGGGAGGTGGGATGAAGGACTCCACCAGCCGGCCCCAGCTCACAGGAATGGTGGTGGCAGCGTCGGTGGAACCCGTGGCGGTGCCGAGAAGCCAGGCAGCCATACAAGCTGCAGTGGCGGTGCTCCCAGTCCAGCCGGCGCTCCAAACGCTCCTCAGAACAGCTCAAGTAGCGCAAGGCCTCCTTGCGACACGGCGGGGTGGGCGGCGGGAGCATCTCCAAGCTCAAGCAGTGCTGGCAGGGGCCGTGGCACCCGTGGCACTTTGCCAGTTTGTCAGCTGACCAGTAGTGCAGGGGCTTGTGTGTGGCAAAGAGCTGTCTCTCTCGGGATGGGTATGTGCAGAAATAATCTGGTGACTGGTACCAGCAGCTATGGCCATCACTGTCCCTCTCACAGATGTCAGAATCGGAGTCAGAGAAGTCCATGTAATGACTTTGGCTGCGCAAACTGGCACCTACAGCGAGCGGGTGGGAATGGCTGCGGCAAATGTGAGCTCGGGCACTCCTCTCCCGGCTGGAGGACGTCGGGCATTTGGCTTCTGGCTCGGACCGCGGCAGAGGTGTCTCTTCAGCATGCCGGTAGCGGGGAACCGGTGGGGAGCGCTCATCTTCGTAGGACAGCCGGGTGTAGCCATAGCGGCCCCGCTCTTTCCCAAACGGTCGGCTGCTACCCCTTTCCAACTCGCAAGGACTTTTGGTAGCATAGCTGCTTGACGCTCCGTCGTACTTCTTCACCTCTGGGGCCCGGCCAGCCCCTTTCCCCACTTGGAAACTTTCATACAAACCACGGAGGGATTTGCGTTGCCAACCTGACGCCACCGGTGGCATGTCGGGAGAATCTTTCTCGCGCACGATGGCAAAGTAGGAGGGAGGGTTTTCCAGTCCCCGGGAAGGGGGTGGTGGAGAGAGCTGACAGGGAGTCAACTTTTTGCCACCGACATGATCGGAGAGTCCTTCAGGTTCAATGGGACCATAGAACCGGTGGAAGCCATCGGAGAAAGGACTCTTGAGGCTGTGGCGTGGAGGCTTGGTTGTAGGGAGCTCTGTAGGTGTGGGGGGGTACAGATCCTTGTAGCAGTTGGGGCTGCGGGCGTGGCGCCACCGTTCCACAATACGCCGCTCACGAGGCAGAAAACTGGAGCAGGGGAGTGGAGGGCCAGGGGGACTGGGCAACGCGGGGGCCGCCCCTCGTGATGGTCCATAGGTATGGTTAAGAATGGGCAGCTGCTGCTGGTCTGGAACTTTGGGGTCCTCGCTGCTGCAACAGCTGTACATGCCCTGGAGTGAGTGGGTGAAAGACAAGTAAATAATCGGAATTATAGTAAAAGACTAAAGTACAGGGATGGGAGCACAGCTGGAATACTACCTCCATAGGGTAGGGCAGTTTTACATAAGGGAGGACTACACAGAGGTGCCTTCTGTGCATAACATTCATCCTGCACGGGAACCCTGTCCCCTAGCAGGGGAAATGTCTGTTTAGCATGCTGCTTGTGAAATGCATTGATGGCATCATAATGACCTTCTTCCATAAGGGGAAGTGTTGCAGCCATAATGTTCACATTGCCATTTCTTTGCTCACTTTGCAGCTTTTTAATATAGCATCGTACAGCGTGTTTCTCAGGTATTATGAAATCACACTTACCTTCTATCCCACAATTTAGAAATCTCATTGGGGAAATCATTGTCCCATCACCAGCGACCATGAATAATGTAGGGGTGGCCAGGTTTGCTCATCGGAAGAGCCACATATGGTAAATGTCAGATGTTTGACAGTCGCAAGTGGGCACCTGCGGGCAGCAGTAGCAACGAGCAGCAAGCGGGCACCCATGGGCGATGGCAGCAGGCAGCAAGTGGTCAGCGGCAAGTGGCAGAAGAAACTCAGAGCCACATGCGGCTCCTGAGCCTCAGATCGGCCACCCGTGTAGTTATGCCTTCCCCAGCTGCCTGTTTTCTATGGCCTCCTCCAGCTCCCATGCTCTGCATTCACCATTTTTGTCAGCTGCTACACAGCTTCTCCAGCTGGGGCTCAGCTAATAAACCTTACATTCCTCACCCATTTCTGCTTCTTGGTGAACCCTTGAGGCCACAACCAACTCCTTGGGAACCACTTGGTGGTACACCTTATCCTGGGGTATTGAACCTTTTCCAGCCTGGGGATGAATTCTGTTTCAAGAAGCTCTTGAGGGCTGCACCCCATGATGGTGTGGCCAAAAGCAGAAGGGACCAGGCCAAAATATCAGAAAGGGGCTCTTCATACTGGTAACTAGTATTAAGAAGAACATTTCAGCCTTTTATATTAGAGAAGAAACTTATATTAGAGAAGAAAAGATCAAATGATCAGAGGTTGGGGAAAAGCCAGAAGGAGGGGGTGTCTGGCACATCTTAAAAGGACTGCAAGTGAGCTGGACTTGGCCCCTGGACTGAGGTTCCACACTCCTGTCCATTGCACTGTTTGGAGAACACCAAGACCCATACATATGACACTGTGAGTTAGGAACTGGAATTCCTTGCCCCCCCCCCAGCTCCCCCTCCCACTGAACACTCAGCCAGATCTGTTCCCACGGTGCATAGCCTTTTATTGACATAGACTGCCCTTCCCTCAGGCCTCAGTTGTTGAGCTTGTATCTAATTACCGGTTTCAGAGAAGGTGGAATTTTTACCACCTGGCTGGGTGATTTTTTTTTTTTTTTAATATCCTCAGTGCTTGCCAGTGGCAATTTTAATCTGTATTTAAAGTTATATGCATATGCAAATAAGAACTATGCAGAACTCATTTTGTGCTCTGCTCAAAAGAATTGGTTGAGAATATCAGGAGGATGGCTTGTTAACATCACCACTGCACTATAAATTTAATCTAGTTTCAAATCTATTTTAGCTCACACAAATGCACACAAAGCAGTGTGGATTTTGGTCTGAGGGTACTGGCAAAGTCATGCCAGCAATCCTTAATCATGTCACAGAGCTACAATAACCAGGTTTTCTTCAGAAGGGGTCATTTGTCTAAAAGCTTTGGAACTAGTTTAAATCTGCATTGTAGAATTCATTAAAATGTGTAGAAATGCCTCCTTGTCAGGAACCACAATTAGTTTCTAATCTTTAGTGTGAGGGAAAAGAACTCTAAAGTCAAGCTACAAATAGCTATTCTTTTTAGAAATCACTAACCACAATTAGTCTCTAATCTTTAGTGTTAGGGAATAGAAGTCTAAAGTCAAGCTACAATATCTATCTTTTTGGAAATAACTAAGAACCAAGATAGGAAACCAGATGAGCCTAAGGATGCAAACAAGTATACATTAAAGCCGGACATGCTGCACTTTTTTTCCTTCTGAGAATGAACCTGGCTTCTGCCATCTTTGTGTTACATTTGACAGTCACAGTAATCAGCCAATGAATACTTATTTACTAGCCTATATGGCATCTGCTACCCTATTCTTCTTCCTCTTTTGCTTTTTCTGAGTGCACTACCTGGATTCCTTCAACTGAACATTCATTTTTTGCCTACCTTTAAAAAAAACCCAATGCAATTTAAAGAAAATGATTTAAAGCTATTACAAGATGCAGAGTTTAGGATGCCAAATGCACCAGCCAATGAGTTCTGTACACAGCTGGCTTCTGCAGACAGGCAGAACTAGTTTTCCTCAGCACATTCTTGGAGAGCTATCTTTGTGAACAAAACTGCAGTGAGTGCAGTTCCACAGCACCCCATCATCCAATGTATGTGAGTTTGTATAGCACCATAGATAAATATATAGGGAGCGTGGAGAATATAGGCAAGTTATAGGCTAAGAAGTCAAATGTTTGTGCCAAGGTAGCCTTCATTCTATGATGTGTACAAACTATGCAGATCAACTTTGTGTAGGTTGACTTGTTTTATGTATTTAATTCACAGAGAGTGATGAAACGATGTGCAGGCTATGGGGCCAGGGGCCCCACTCTGGGGCCACCAGAAATCTTGCTGAGGCCCCCACCTTGTTTTTGGTATTTAACAATCTATTGCCTCCTCCTTGAGCACACACTCCACATGTAGACTTTCAAGCTTATCCTCACAAGGTCTAGAAACTTGTGCGGGGTATTCAATAAAGCTGAGGTTCTAAAATGCTTATTCCTGCATACAGCACACATTTCTGTACTTGTGCACAGAATACCCAGCGTCCTGGATGAAGGAAGAGAAGTGTAGGGATGGAGGGGTTTACTCTCTGGACAAACGACTGGACAGACATGCAGAAGTAAAGGTAGCCTCACTCTTGAAGGGAGGCATGGGCATGGGGCTGGGCCTTGCTCATCATGCAGCCTCACCCTGCTGAAGGCGAGCAGGAAGTCCAGCCGCCCCGTGTGTCTCATGCAGTGACGCAGCTTCCAGTAGATGAGGTGCTCCCAGGCAAAGACCAGCAGGCTCAGTCCCATGGCCACCAGCAGCATGTAGAAGACTCCAGCCATGTTGTCGATGTCCAGCTTGCTGCTCATCACCTCAATTTTGTCATTGTGGCAGATCCCTGACAGCCACAAGCGCTCCAAGAGTTCAATTTCATCTAGACAGAGGAGGGGGAAGGAAAGGAATGGGACTCAGGAATAAACCTATTTCTATAATGCCCATTAGCCAAAATGCTCTAAGCAGCTTATAAGACAAAGTTTAAGCTCATAAAATACAATGATGTAGTAAAACATACTATAAAAATCAGAAATTTAAACAGAAGAAAACCAAAGCAGTAACCAAGATAAAAGTCAGCTGCAGGGCAACAGTCTACACATCTGAAAACATACTGATACGGTTTTTAAAACTGAAGGGCTAAAAATCCTGGAAAAATAAAAAGATCTTTCCTTGGCCCAAAAAAACCCTACATACGGTACTAGATGAGCCTCTCTGAGGGCATCCACATCCAGGATGCTGTCACCGAAAAGGCTGCCGCCTTAGTAGGCAGCTACTGTCATTCATTCAGTGGGACACCCAGAAGAGCCTCCAGGAATGTCTTGGAGTGCCGAAATGTGCACATGGGAGGAGGTGATCCTTCAGGTAATCCGGCCCCAAGTTATTTAGGGCTCTGTAAATCAGTATCAATATTTTGTATTTGGCCCAGAAAGGGGCTGGCAGTCAGTGGAGATCATATTGGCCAGTCTGGTTAACCATCTTTCTGCTTCATATTAGATCAGCTGAAGTTTCTGGACTGTTTCAAAGTCAAGTCCACATATACCACATTTAAGTTAACCCATCATTTGAATTCCTGCAGAGTGGAAGTGTAGGAGATGTGCTTCTTCCCACCCCTCCCTGCAAACAGTCCAGGAGGCCTCCTTCCCTTCCTCCCAGAAAAAGGAAAAGCCTTTTTACTCAAGGGCAGGAGCTGACTTCTGAGGTCTCAACCGACCAAGAAACTGCGATTATCCAGCACCTGGATAGAGCCTGAGTGCGAGAGCTTAAGCGGACAACATACGGGCCCTTTCCCAGCCTGGCTTTTGCCAGGCAGTCTCAGCAATCACAGTACAAAGTACAGCATCCTTTCCTACAGGCAGTTCAGGTTGCAAGAGAGAAATTGCTCTCTCTCTATCTTTGCCATGCATGTCTATGAATCCTAATCCAATTTAATGACTACAAGGATGGAGCCACACAATGGTTGTTTTCTAGATTAATTAACTCAGCATACCAAGTTCTTGTGCATGTGGTGTAAAAGGTAGTCCAGAGGCTTAGGCAGTATAATTTGACAAATGGGTGGGTTGCTAGGCAACTGCTTTTCTCTCCCCTTCCCCAAATAAGCCACTGGAAACCTGCAACAGTACATGTGTGTGCTCTCACACACTCAAGCAACAAACTCTCCAATACACTTACACATTCATGCAAGCACATTGTATGAAAAGCCTGATTCTCTCAGTATGGACATATTCAGCTTATATACACCAACCAACCAAAGGATTCCACAGAAATGGATGGAGTACAATACAAACCATTCATCATATTCATTATATACCTGCCCCTTGCACATGAGGAATGTTTCTGTGTTCCATGTCCTGAAGTTTTTTGAGATAAAAGCCAAAATTGACAATCAAAGTAAGTGTTGAACATTGATCAGCTAGATATACATAATTTTTAATTCAGAAGTTTTACTCTTGTAAGCACATTTTTGGAATATGGGGTACACAAGCCGACAAATGCTCTCTGATATGCAAGTCACAGTGAAAGTCTGGGATGTGGTCATGAGGAATATGCTTAAAATGTTGCAGGTAATCTGAACACCAGCTCGGGATACTGAAACAGCAACCAAGCGGTGATTCTCAGCATTAACTTGAGCTTGCCCCCAAAATGGGCAGTCACAAAATTCAACTGGAGTAGCCAGTATCTCCATGTAAATTGGTCACATTCACCATATTTTGGATGTTCACTGCAACATATCCAAACTCTGCACACTCCGTCGCTTTCTCCCCCACACACAGTTTTACACATTATGATCCTCACAGAGTGTTTTCACAACGGAAGCAGAAAACGCCTCTGTGTCTGGAATGCTTCATTTCTGAATCAAGCGGCCCAGAAAGCTTGAGAGAAAGCCATGCAGCTTTTTCATTCAACTTCACTGATGCAAGAAACGCTAAAATGATTTAATCACTGAGAAGATTGGGTGGCCCATTTGAAACCTGGCCCCATCCCTGGAGTCTCCTGGCACACCCAAGTGGGGTGAGGAAAGCCCTCTGTCCCATTCTTCAAGGGATCCCCCAAGATTAGTCAGGCCTGTTAGGAGAAACAAGACTGTTGGCTTGCGGCAATTAGAGCCAAAGACTGAGCCCATTAGGAGCAGCAGAGACAGAATTCAGGTTCCTCTGCTCAGATCAAACGCACCAGAACTGTGCCTCTTCATTATCCCTGGAGCTAGAAATAGAAAGCCGGATGTCTGATTCCCAGCACCTTTGCTCTGAGTCTAGCCCACTGAGGCTCGCTTTCTCTCCCAAGAGTCCTGGCTCCTAGACCTCTCTATTTGAACTGACTGGGCCCCACTGCTCTCCTGGGGTTCCCACTCACTTCCACTCTGGATTAATTAATCCAGAATAAAACACCACCGTCCGTTCCCATTCATCAATCTGCAGAGCTGCTGAGAGGCAGCCAGGGCTATGTGAGGCACTTGTGAGCACAGTCTGGGCCAGTGGCAGAGGGAAAGACGTGGCTACATGAGCATGAGTGTGAATTTCGGTGGCCACAAACCTTCTCAGCAACCTTGTAAATGTGGATTTGGAATACCTTCCCTGCTACGCTTATAAACATGCACTAAAACATGGGAGACATTCACAGAACTGCTAGTTATATGAATTTGGTTCACTTCATTAACATAAATGAACCTTTCACTATGTTTTGCCTGACAAACTGATGGGTGACCAGAAACTTGACCAATAGGCTTTCATATCCCATAAGGACAATGAAACTCTCCCTAGACTTGGGAATGCAGTACCCATGAGGGTCTGGG
This sequence comes from Varanus salvator macromaculatus, assembly GCA_023646645.1. Classification (NCBI taxonomy): domain Eukaryota; kingdom Metazoa; phylum Chordata; class Lepidosauria; order Squamata; family Varanidae; genus Varanus; species Varanus salvator. Next base: position 3,490,739 of record JAIXND010000781.1, read on the forward strand.
GAGGCACAAAGAGACAGCAAGGAGACATTTGCCCTTTTGAATTGGGAGGGAGTCGCAGCTGTGTGCTGGCTAAAGACAAAGCTATGTGGAGTCATTTGATTTCTACCTCATTTTTCCTTACAGGCTTATATCATTCTCCTGCTGCTTTCAATCTGATCCCCACAACAACTGTGAGGTAGGTTGGGCTGAGAGTCTGTGACTGACCCAAAGTCACCCAGTTGGCTCCATGGCCAAGCGGCGACGAGAACCCAGGTCGCCTGAGCCCCAGTCCTGTGCTCTTAACCACTCCAGCACACTGGCGCTCGGCAGGTGCCCTCACTCCCTGGGCAGCTGATATGAGATCAGTGGATCTGTTACTTGCTACAGGAGTGCCTATTTGCTTCCACTATGCTCTGTCTGTACATCAGCAGGTATTATTACAAAGAGGCTGTATGCCTCTGGTGCACTTTCATCCAAAGAAAACTAAACCATGTTATTTTACCCTTGCATATGTCACTAGCCAGGCAGTGCATAAAACCATATGTAATCACCCCAGTAGCAAGCACAAATTAATTGAGTTAAAAAGAAACTCACCTATGTTAACTGAACTTCAGAACATGGGCATAACCAACCAGAATCATAACCTACTTTCTGGCTAAGGGCAGGAAATGTTCCATCTTTTCAAAACAATGCTCCATAATCAAACAAGGCCCAGGCCCTGGGTTTTAATAGCAAACATGTGAGGAAGGCTCCTGTTCACCAATCCATGGAGTGAAGACAGCTTATTCATAAGCTGAGGGATAGGCCACTCAGTACTTTCTGGTCCAAGCTTAGCATTTTAAGAAGTATTGTAAACGTGTCTCTGAGAACTGGGCATCAGATGCCCCTCATTTGCAGCTGTTGCTTAATCATGGTGAATAGATCCTGTCTTGCAGCAGGAATTAGCACTAAATGGGCCAGAATTCCTTTCTAATGATCCAAGAGTATCCACAGAACATGAGACATATCCTTCATTTCAGACACCCTTCACTCCAAAACATCCTTTATTTCTGAGCTACTCCCTCCCCTGGCAATCTGTTGTGGGATTGTGGGGAGAGAGAGAATACTGTACACTCAGAAATGGGAGGAAATAAACCCCAGCTTCTCCATTTGTCATCTGCTACTCATCAAAAGCTCCCAGGCATCCTGGCTGCTAGCTCAGCCTCACACTGCCTTCCTTAGAACCTGGCACGTGGAGTGGCCTTACCGTCACTCAGAAACTGGAGCAGGGCCAGATCAATGGGCCGTTTCCACTTGGATCCTTTTTGCAGCGCGATGCCATAGCCCGTGGTGGCAAAGACTTTCCCGCTTCCTATGGTGACAAGTTTGCAGCCTTCCTCCTTGCGGGCCATGTAGTTGAGCACGGCTGCATCATAAATGAAAGCGTCCAGTTTCCTGCAGTCAGACAAACAGGACAGCAGAGACAGACAGATGGGTGTAGCGATGAGCTCAGCACCTGCAGGGATCAGCTGGGAGTGTTACATGAAAAGCCAGTAACTTCTTAAAAAATTTCTCCATGCTTGATTCGTCTGGCTATAAACCAATCTGTTGATTAGATCTCAGTGCTTTTTAATATTGCAGATAAACTAAAGACACTCTTTTTGCGAGGCTTGAGGGACCTGGACAACTTTCTCTAAGTATGAGGCAGCTTACTATTTAATAAGCAAATGATATCATTCATAGTTCAAAGAACAAGCTCCGTTTATCAAGTTCCTTTTCACCTCTTATCTCAATGTTTCCTATAACAGCAACATACTGGCACCAAAACAGCTTCAAACCTTCAAATATATTAGCAATGATTTCACTGTCAACTTCAGTTGCATATGACTCTTATTACTAAATGGACATATGCAGGTTCATGCATAATGAACAGCCATGAGTTAAATTAACCCATTGCATGCTGCCTCCCACCTGTTTGCTGCTGCTGTTCTGCATCCAGTTTAGCAAACAACCTAGTAATGAAGCTTGAACAAGGCACTCTGGCTTGCCGAAGGGGAAACAGCTCAGATCTTTAATCCCAAGAACAAACCATGGCTTAAACCTCTGGGATGTTTTCTCCCTCAACAACCAGAACGCTGAATTCAGACATCACGCTAAACTACTCAGACAGTCCTGGGTTGTTTGCTAAAGCAGAAGCAAGAGAGTCATGATTCACGTGCAGCAAGTTCACTCATACATGGCCCCTGATGACCGCAGGGTCCCACAGTTCTTCTGAGAGGCAAATGTCAGGGAGCTTGGATAACAAACCAGGAGGAAGAAACGCATCTAGATTTCCTCTTTGTCTACAAATAGGTCACTTCAGGAGCTTGCTGGCCAGCAATATGCCCTTCAGCAGTGCTGAGCCTTTGTTTATTCAGAGTCTGAACAATTAATCAGGATGTACACATTTTATTATCTTATTGATTAATTTTCCCATTAAAGCAATGCTTTCAGGCATAGTAATATAGCACAGAATATAACTTTAATGGGCCTGTGGGGGGAAAAAGCCCTGGAAAAGGTGAAAAAAGGGCACGGAATATGATCAAGGGGCCAGAGTGACTGCCCTATCAGGAAATGTTGCAGCATCTGGAATTGTTTGGCTCAGAAAACAGACGACAAGTACAGGGAAACATGTTAAAGGTGTACAAGACTCTGCCTGGGGTGGACAAAGCGGGCAGGCCTCTCTCATACGAGAACCTCAGGTCATTCCATGAAGTTGAAGAGCGAGAGATTCAAGACAGATAAAAGGAATGATTTCTCCATGCAGCTCATTAATAAATTATGGAATTCACCACCAGAGGATATAGTGGTGGCCATTAACTTATATGGCTTTCAAAGGGGATCAGACAAATTCATGGAGGATAAAGCTAACAGCGGCTATTAGTCACGATGACTCTACATTTGCTCCATTATCGGGGCAGCACGCCTCTATCACAGCTGCTGAGAACATGCGGGGCCGCCATGCAGTGCAGATGCTGCTTGCCAGCATCCTGTCGGGGCATTTGGTTGGCCACTGAGCAACCAGCATGCCGGACTAGAAAGGCCTTTCGTCTTACCCAGCAGTGCTCTTCTTATGCACTGCTAAGACTGCATGCCGGACACTCGCGGTCCTTTTTTGATCTTGGCTTTCTCCAATGTATTATTGATCAACCATCTAGTCACCCTTCTTCACTTAACTACTTCGGCTCCGTGCTTTCAGCTCAGTCCTCTGCTTCTCTGCACTCTCTATTTCACAGTCCTATGCAGAAGCCATAGATGCCAATGCTTTATGCCCAGCTTTGCATAGGATGAGGCTGATGGGTCTTCAGCCCCGTCACAGACTCTCCTTGCACAATCACACACACGCTTTGCACCTGCAAGCAAAGTTATGGTGGTTGTGAATGTGCAATCTTTAAAAGAAAGACTCACTGAAGGAAAAAAGTTTGATGAGCGGCCCACTGATGAACAGAGCAGGCAGAACGTGACAGGTGGCATAAGTGCAGAAAGCATCATACAAGAGCAACGAGTACCTAAAGCACTGGAGTTTGCAATGGATGAATTTCCACCACAGCTCAGATGGCCCTGGAGTTGCAGCTGTACCAGCCCAAATGGGAGGCAGGGCCATACTTTAAGTACCCCACTGAGGAAAATAAAACTGGGCCCTCGTTTAACCTGGCTAAGGACTTTTCACTGTAAAAGGTTCTGCCTGCCCCTGGGTGAAGCCAGGCAGGACCAGGGCAGAGGTTAGAGGGATGCTGAACTAGAACCCCACCAGACACATGTGGCCCAGGATAGAGCCAGGACAGGGAATCATCGAAGGTGGAATCTGCTTGTCCAAATCTGGAGTTCGCTGTCTTTTAAGAATGGCAGTTTTGAATATTTGACACAACTATATGGATGAGTGATACCCGTTCAGGGATGCTGCACAACCTACCTGTTTGGAGCACACCCTTAGAATCACTCAATAGGGATTAGCTCAAACTTTTAAACCAATATGATCCTCATACAAAATTGCTTGCCTCTGATTTCTAACCATCTATTTATTTCAGGAAATTTCTATACTGGTTCTCATTTAAAAAAACCCAAAGGCATTCACAAAATAATATCATGATAAAATACCATAAAATCAATCAATAAGCAATAAAGTATTTCATTAAAATTACCAAGGTTAGCTGACAAAGCTAGCAGTCAGGAAAACGTCCCCGGAAACAAATGTATTTTAAATAGTCTGCAGAAAGAATAGTCTGCTCCATACTAGCAGCCCACCTCAGCAAAATGGAAAAATCATTCCATGTGGTGGACACACTGTAGAGTGGGAAATAGCGAACCGTGACTATAAAATCAAGGGGTGCCCTGTTAATCTGGTTTAGCATATAGATTTATTCTTGTGTACGTAGAATTAAATGTAAATTACACAATCACAACCTAGCCAGTTAGTGTTTTAAACTGGTAGCAGGCTTGGCAGCCATTCCAACAGCAGTGGGAATCCATGAATGCCATTCCTCCTGCGAAACATAAAAATAAAAAGGATGCTCTGACAGGCGGAGCTCGAGCACACCACTGTATCGGTGAGAAATAATGCTGAAGTCACAAAGCCCCACCAATACAAAAGCCCCACGTGGAAGGAAGTCTTGTTAACAGCGTGATGGTGCAGCTCAATCTCACACTGAATGCCTCACTGTAGGCTTGTCTTATTTGGTTTATTTATGAAATGAGTCCGCAGGAATTCATAGAGGTTCACAGAAGCACTGTTTGAAGAACAGTAGGGAGGCACTCTTGCTGGTATGAGCAGCTCCTAGGGCTAGACAAGTACTTGTTCACTGGATTATTCAGGGGAACCGCGCACAGCCAGTTTAATGAATAATGATAATTTTTAAAAGGACTGTACTGTTTACAGCGTGGTCTTCTGCCCATTTGCTTGGAAGCAAGTCCTACTGTGCTTACCGAGGCTTATTCCTAGGTAAGTGTGTTCAGTGTTACAACCTTACTGATAAATTGATTAGATTACATAGATTAGGAACATCATGATCTACTAAAAAGCAGCCTGTAATTAATAAGATTAATAATGCAGATTTTTACACTATGTTTTTAAATACATATCAAAAGCGCAGGTGGGAAGCACAGCCTTGGAAGAAGCATGCCTTCCAGTCTGAACAATGGGGAATGCCTCTTTCAGTAGGATGCATATTGTACAGTGCATATGTGTATCGTCTAAGAACAAAAAAAGTAGGTATCTTTTTCACATAGAAGTATTTTTCCTCATGTGCATATTTCTGCCTATTTAATTAATTTACTGATTATTGGAAAGGAGCTCATGTTTTTAAACTGACCAAAGCTCATATTTTAAAATTGATTCACATTTATTTAATAAAACTGATAAATTAACAAGGTCACAAAATAGTATGGGCATGAAAGTTAACCTTGTTGCAAGCAACATCTAACAGCAGCCCATGAAACTCGCGCAAATTGCATTTCACACAGCTATCACCCAGCAATTAATGCTGCAACTCTGGTGGGGGAAGGGGGGAAGGGAAATGCGGCATTTTCTTCGGTGCACACCGAGTCCCGTGTGCAGTTCATCCTCCGCAGGCATGCGTCCTCATGGGTTGATGTGCTGAGAATGATTTAAATGAGAAATGTCCACACATTTAAGAAAGGACTGTGTGAAAGGACCTAGAAGTATATGTGGGACCAGTGTGTGAACTGGTGCCCTGGGTGACAGGAATTAAGAGTGAAGCATTCAAACATGCAAGAATGAGAGTACATAGAAACTTGGCCTCAGCTTCCCTTCCACTGCCACCCCTCAGTCCCCCCGGCCGCCCCTCACCTACCCTGTCTGTAGGTTCTGGAGCGCATCCTCCACGCTGCGCTGGTTGTACTTCCCCATGTACTCATGCATCTCGCCGTAGTTGTTCCGAATGTTTTTCTCGGTGCTCCCATTGGGAACGGTGCCAAATCTCAGAGGCGGGTAGTGATGTTGGGGTCTCTGGAACTGTTGAGGCAGGGAAGGAAGGTGACATTGGAGTGTGAAGAGTCTTTTCCAGATCATCCTCTACCTCTTTCTATTCCATTCCCAGAAATGAAAACAGAGCAAGGACAGGACGAGTGGGGGAGCCTCTGTCTCCATCAGAGTTCATTTGGGGCTACTGCCTTGTTATGATCAATCAGCTGAGTGATAGATCTGAAATTTAGCTGGCATTGATTAGAAGAGAGAGCATCTCCTTGAAGCGTATGAGCTATGGGTACAGGTGGGTGAAGGGAGAGGGTGTGTGGTGAGGAATGGCTGGGTGAATATTACAATGATCTAAGGATAGGTAGATTCTGTTTATTTACTTCTGATTTATTCTATTCTCCAAAGAGCTTAGGATAGTTGCCCATTTTATCCTCACAACAAACCTGTGAGATAGGTTTAAAAGACTGAGTAGATTTGGGGGGAAGGTGGCATCAAAGTTTTGCCCTCATAAGCATAGTTTGTTTGTTTATTTGTTTATTTATAAAACTTCTATGCCGCTTTCACCAAAGCCTCGGGGCGGCTCAGTCTATAACACAGTTATAAGGCTCTCATTTCTTTCTGGGCATCAGAAGTTGCCACAAGTCAGGTGAAAATGTATTGGTTGGAATTATTTTTTTTGGAATATCTCAGTGGGTAAATTTTGCTCTCATTCAGAGGCTAACTTAATTTTGCATACAGGGTACCTAACTGAATCCCAGTACTTTTTTTTTAATGCAAAGAGGACAGCAACAACACAGCTTTAGGGGAGGAGAATTTAGGGAGGAAATGTTACAGCAAATATATGTTTGGGTCACACAGAAAGAAAAGCTGCGTATGTGCATACATGTGTGTGTGCCAAGAGAGTTATTTAGGGCATGGCTGCTAGGGAGAAGGTTAAGGTCCCCTTTATTTCCTGGCAGTTCACCACTATAAAGTACCACTTCCAACCCCGCTTTTCATTTAATAATGTTTAAAGTGATGTATTTTAGCTTCCATATGGCCTGAAGTGCCTCATTCTGCCTAATCTTGGAAGTTAAGCAGGGTCAGGTCTGGTTGAAAGCTAGATGGGTTACTTAAATGTTAGCTACAGGTGATACAGTAATGTAATGTAATCATAATAATTTGTGATTAACAGTTAATTCCGCAGGTTGTGATTTATTAGTATGTTTAGGATTTGGCTACTTGAAAAATAGACTTTCCTCAACACAAAAATGTAACCATGAGAAAATACATGTGGGATGAAGCTAATGCATTTCTGAAATGCAAGGAGTCCAACTTCTTAATGGGCCCAATTAATGAGAGATGACAAAATGCAATGCAGGAGCTTCAGGATTGCAACCCCACCATGTGGGGTTTTGTTTCTGTGGGTTTTTGTTTGTTTGGTAAGCTTAAAAGCAGCACTGCTTGGATGTTCAATTTGGTGCAATTTTTCTTGTTGAAATGCTTACTCTCCTCCCAGGCTGCTAAAGTGATCCATATGGGATGGGGAAATTATTTGGATAGAGTAACTCAAGGAGGAAAGGTTAGAAGCCTCCATTGCCCAGTGCGTCACCCAAACCCAATTCCCCACCCACTCAACTGCTTTTATTTTATTTTTTAAAAGTTACTGGGGTCTTCTCTGTAATGTGTAGCTTGGTGTGTTCAGAAAGTGAATGAAATATTGATAAAAGAAACAGAGGGAGCAGAGAGATGTTTCTCCAGGCCACTTCCCACAGAGCAGTTCTGAAAATATACACAACACACCATGCAAATACTTGTAGAGAGAAGGGGAATATGGAAGACTATCTGTTTTTACACTGATATTGATATCTATTTTTATTATTAACGGAAGACTCTCTAGAAAGCGCTCTGTTCCCAGTGCTTAGCTTTAAAAAAAGATGGAAGAAATTATGTAGGCATTAGCGAGAAACATCAGGATGGAAACACGCTGGAGAAGGGACGGGACAAGGGGATGGGGGAGTTCAGGAAGGCAAAGCATAAATAGGCAGACATAAGGAAAAGGTAATTCTGCATATAGAGGGATTCAGCACTTGGCAGGCGGGACTGTTGACAGAGGTGCACAGAGAGATCAGCAATACTGAAATAGACTGGGACACATTTAGAAGTATGAAGGGCAGAGACAGCCTGTTTGTTCTATTACCGCTTCAAGAAGGCTGTAGAAGGAGAAAAACATCTTTGGCATGTTCCGAGCATCACAAAATTGGCTCCAGAGAAGAGCGCTCAGAGCCAATTCACTCCCTCCTTGATATTCCTAGGGCAACTGGACTCTTCGATATAGCAGTGGGAAACAAAGAAACAGCAAAAATCAAATGCTTCCCAAGTTAAGGACAAAGACCAGAGGACCAGCAATGTATGTGTGTCGGAGTGGGGGAGGGATGGGGAGAACCAGCTTTCCTGCAAATGGGGATAATGGAGGGAGGCTGCCAGGTGTCTAAAGGCTTAAAAGCCATTAGACAGACAAAAGCATCTAGAGAAAGTGAGAAAAGAAGGTAGGAGATTGGTGCAGATTATCTGGAATTTGACAGACGAACGTGTATGACAAAGGAACAGAAAAAAAAAATAAATGGAAAAGGGGCAAATGGAGATAGATGAGCCTGCAATAAGAGCATATGAGGATGGAGAGGGAGAGATTCTGTAAGACTAAAAACAAAAAGTCATGTGGTGCCTTTAAAAACTAAGTTGTTTATTCTACAACAAGCTTTTGTGAACTAGAGCCTGTTCTGTCGCCTACTGAAGTGCAGATTTTCATTTTTGAGGGCAGGGGTGGAGAGCCAGGGCACCATTCCCGGCAGAGGGGGGTGTGGATGCAACCACAGCCCCACTGCAGGAGGGCCCAGTCCTTTCCTTCTGCTGCTTCCCCTTTCCTGCTACCTGTTTTCCTTCTGCCTGCTCTCTCTGCCACCCACTTTTCCGCCTCTGCCATCCTATTTCCCTCTTCCCCCACGCCCGGCTGCCAGAGGAACACTTTGTTCTTGCCTGAGGACTGAGCTGATCCAAGCTGATCACCCCTTTGATAAAGCTAAATGCAGTGCATTGTGGAGAGCCAGTGTGGTGCAGTGGTTAAGAGCACGGGACTGGGACTCAGGCAATCCGGGTTCGAGTCCCCGCTCAGCCATGGAGCCAACTGGGTGACCTTGGGCCAGTCACAGACTCTCAGCCTAACCTACCCCACAGGGTTGTTGTTGTGGGGATAAGGTGGAGGAGGAGAAATGTAAGCTGCCTTGAGCCCTTTGAGAAAAAAGGCAGGATATAAATCGAAAAGCAAGCAAGCAAGCAAACAAACATATAGGGAGAAAAGCAAGAGCGGCAATGAGGGCTCTAGTCCACAAAAGGCAATGCTGTAACTCATCTGCTGGTCTTTACACCGGGAGCTACAGGATTCCATGTGTGTTGCAACTGGCTCACACACCTCCTCTGGGGTTTTACAACAGTCAGACCGCATCCCTGTATATACTTATTTGGGAGCAAGAATCACTGAACTCACTGGAGCTTCATCCTGAGCAGAAATGCAAAGGATTGTGCTGCTGAAGCATTTTTGTCACTCCACACTCTGCCCAGATATTCTTCCTCTGCCCCCTCCCTCAAATTGCTCCCTACTCAGCGCAAGTTTGTTAATGTGAGCTGTTTTAATATTTATCTGCGATTGTGTTTCGTGTTGGGTGTTAATTACATCCATTAATTACATCCAAGCTCGTTAGTTTTTAGCGAAAGGGATTCAATTGGAGCCCGGCCGCTTCACCACAGCTGGTCCAGTTTGCGTTCCCCCCCCCCCACTTCTCTACAGCTGTAGTTGTTTGTCAGGAGCTAATTACCAAGGGATAATCAGCCTCGTCCTGGTTTATAAATACACCCAATGCACACTGGGCACCAGCACGGCATCCCAGTGGAGCGCCGTGCGGAACGACCAAGCATGGAGCATGAGCTGAGCCACTTCGGTCTGCTCCCCTTTGGTCCAGCTTGCATGGATGCATTCCCACATGCTTCCTTTCCTTCTGTGGATCTCTTAAGGGGAGACACAGATGCCCTGTCTGAAATCAGTTTCTGGATGCCAGAAGGCTACTGAGGTGGGTTTTGTTGGGACAGGGAGCTGGGATATAATAATTAAAGATAAAATAGCTTTTGGAGCGCAATGGTAGTCCTAGAATGTGTTTTTAGTTCTACAGATGATTCTAGCAAATATGAAAACTCTCCTGCTGAGCAGATGGGCAATTTACGAAGTCCTGCCCATATTAGTCAAGAGGAAGGGTTCTGGATCAACTGCAGAGCATCTGCTAGGGGTGAACTGTGATATATTTGCTTGGTGTGTAGAGGGTCCCAACTTCAATTCAAGCAGGTCACCACTCAGAGCTCCATAAGAATGACAACGTTTCCAATGCCAGTTCTTGCATTTTTGGAGTGGGAAGCAAGCAACTCTAGAGCTGCCCGCCTGCTTCCAGTCTGCTCTTTGGCTTTGTTCTGGGCCTGACATTTTCTGAATGCTACTGGTGGCTGAGAGAAGCTCTCCTGTGGCTCAGCTTGCACGCAAACAGCCAGATAACTCCTCCATCAGCTCTTTAAAATAAACCTTGCAAAACCTGAGCTGCTCAATCAAAAGCAAATTTCCTTACAAGGTGGGCTCCTTTGCAAGTAAAATTCAAGACAGCAGAGATCTAAGGCAGTACAAGCAGAGTTTGCGGGATCCTTACTTCTTTGTCGGAACATGTTTTGATGAAGATGCATGCAGTAGAATAGCAGAAGCCCAGCTCTGCTTTCAGCCTTGAAGTGCACCAGTGGCACAGTCTTCCTAGTTTGCTGGGGTTTTGCCTTACAATGTATTAGGTCTATGAATATACATTTCTCTCACAGTTTTCATTGCTTTCCTTTCATCATTATTCAAACGCTGGGGAGGAGGTACGCATGGCGCAGGGTGGGAGTCAGCTCAGTAATCAGTGCCGACATCTTTGCCTCATTTTAAAAAATAGCAGAAATGGTGATATGTTTAATTTGCTCTGAGAGCAGGCTTCATACCTGGCACCTCATTTGCTTTCTGGTGGTAGAGAAGCAAAAAGAACATTTTGCAGAAATAAAGGGAAGAGGAGGAAAATGCGAACTGGTAAAATGGAAAAGATGGGAACAGGCATAGTGAGAGAAGCATCTGTCTGGTGGGCCAGATGTGATGGGAGGGAAGCAGGTTGGGTGGGTCTACATTATTGCTCTTCCTCAGAGTGCTCCCTTCTCCTCACCTTTTGGTCGCTGAGCCCAGACACTGTATCAACGTATTCTTCCTGGATCATAAAGGCGGCCAAGTTAGCTGTGTAGCTGGCAAGGAAGATGACGGCAAAGAAGGCCCAGATCAGCACCATAATCTTGCTGGTGGTGCCCCTGGGGTTCTCCACAGGCACAGAGTTGTTGAACACCAAAGCCCACAGCAGCCAGATGGACTTCCCGATGGTGAACTTTGAGCCGCCAGTGCCTAGCAATTGGGGTGGGGGGAATAAATCGGTAAATCAGCCTTCCTGTGGCGCCTGGGGTGCAGCAAGCTGTCTTGCCTGCTTGATCCCCTTCCTCGTGCACCCCAGTTTCCCACCTGTACCCCTCCCTCAAGCTGTTTTGCACTCACGTTTGCTGGCGCTGAGGCTGCGATTGTAGCCTACTGGGCTGAAATACTCAAAGATGAAGACAGTCACCGCAACAACAGTCAGGCACATGACAAACATCATCACCCAGACAGCAGGGCTGTAGGGCTCTGCGGAAAGAGAAACATGGACCACAGTGGGGACATGCCTGAGGTAGCCGGGCTGTAGTGGGTGACAGTGGGGCTCGGGTCCCCTCCCCCCGAACTACCTAGAACAAGAACGGTGCTTGCTGACACCTTACTAAATGTATCACTTAAGGCTGTATCTGCACAGTTAGACTTTCAGCTAGTTTTACACTAGTTTAGCTGTCATGGAGCTGTGAGAGTCACAGGGAGCGGAAGATTCTACAGTCGCCTTTCAGAAAGGATTTAAGTGCAGTGTACAGGAGCTCCAAAAGGGATGCCGACTGTAAAAACAGAATGTAGAGTCAATCGCGCCTTCCTCTCAAGGACAGTTTTGTGAAGGCGCCAAGTGCTCCCAGTCCTTATCTATACAAGTGCGACAACAAACGTGTGATGCCATCGGCTTCGGCTCTGTAAGATCAAACATCTTTCCTCAAAACTGCACACTGGTTAACTTGAGAGTGTGGCTGTTTCCTGTTTCCTAAAGATAGCGCTTCTGTTTTGGGGAAATCGCATTCTCCCAGCAGTTGGACCATGGCTTGGTCCTGCTGGAAAATGCAATTTCCCCTTCCCCTCAACTAGCACTTCCACCATGATTCGAAGTGTTCCTGAAAGCACAAGCGGGCAAGCTCTGTGCGTCTGTCTCTCAGGGACTTCTTTCTTACCTCCTCGCCCCTTGGGCATTATTTGATAGTCAGTTTTGATATCTAATTTTGTATTAAACACTGTATTAAAAATATTTTTATCCCACCTTCCTGCTCTTCAGCATCCAAGGTAGACTGCAAATGCTCAAATAAAATCAGCAATAAAAAAAATTGAAACAGTGCCTTAGCAATAAAGGATCATCGTAGGAGAGCCCTTTCCCCAAGATTGGCTGGCCTCTTATGTTAGAATCAAGAGGTGAGAGAATAGGAGGAATCTGGGACCCCTGAATCCTATCCCATAATGCATCTTGTTTTGGAGGCTCCCTGCCCGCCACCTGCCAACTTGCTTTTTTTTTTTCTTTGCACCATCCTGAGGCTGGGAACTCACCTAGGAAGGCAGAAGGTGAAACAGTTCCATTGCTCCGGGATACCATGACACTGATTCCCGTCTCAACAAAGGGCACAGAGAAATCTATTACTTCAGCTCTCTCTGCATTGATGGTCAAGGATCCAATCGCCATGTCAGCTCGCTTGTAAAACACCTGACCAAGAGAGAGAGGAGGAGAGGGACTGGATGCTAAGTTTTCTCGCTCTGAGGAAACAACATAGCCCATCCTAAGGCCTGGAGAGAGGGCAGAAGATTCTGCTTGCCCTACCCTGTAACATAAGAGTGTGTGCATGCAAGCAATATGGGATCCAGAAATCGACAGAAGGTGCTTCCAGACAGAGGGCTCCTAGTGCTCTCAATCAAATTACATTGTGCAACTATTCCATCTTTTTCTCCCTAACAGATTTTCTGTGGTATGAGAAAAGAAGTGGAGTGGGGGGGGGGGGCGGTGTGGAAAAACACAAGAGGATTAAAACTCCTGTAAAATTCCATGAATGAGGCAGGGCAATGACACAATAGAAGCCTCATTTGGAAATGAGTCATAAAGCTTAGAGGGCACCCCCCCCCCCGCCATAACTCGTGAAGCAGATGAACTATAACCTGTGCAGGCACTGCTAATGCTCATTGCAGACAGTCCCTTCCTCCAAATATAATATCTGCACAGCCCGTGGCAGGGCTTGCGAGTTCTCTCAAGAGGCACCCAGGTCTCTGCTTTGTATTTGTATGTAGGAGGGGAGGGGAACAGAAGATTCTCTTTGGAAGCGGAGCTGCGCACAGAGAGTGAAGCGGTTGTCTCGGACCTAAGCGCCGAGTTCCTCAGAGAGGGAAGGCGCTTACCTCGCCGATCATGCCATTCCACCTGCCATTCACTTTCTTGCCATGTTTGCCATTGGTGACGAGATAAAGATCGTAGGTGAAGCCCAAAGTCTTAGCCAGACGCTTCAGGATGTCAATGCAGAACCCTTTGCAGCATCTCTTTTCCAAGTGATTGCTGTGAAGAGCGCAAGGAGGGGGGAAAGGAACTCAGCAAGTGGTGTTGAAGCGCTGCGGAAAGCACGCAAGAGCCAGCGTGCTACAGCGGGTAGAGTGCGGGCCAGGATGCGGGAGGCCCAGGCCCAAACCCCCAGCGGGCCATCTAGTTCACCGGCCAGCCGTGTTCTGAAGACAAGCGGGGACTAGGCGGAGAGAGCTGTGGGTACCACTCTGAGCTCCTTGGAGGAAAGGCAGGATAGAAATGGCATCAGGGAAGAAACAAGCCCAGACCTGGCTGCTGCTTGGATGGGAGATCCGTGGGAAACCCACAGAAGCGGCTCCAAGCCGAAGAAGAATCTGAGGATTAACCAAACGAAGCTTCACCCCCACCTGTGAGGAAAAGCGAATACCTGTTGGTATTCACTGGAATACCTGTTGGTGCGGTTGAGGGGGTGGCGGCAGGGCACTGAGTCACGGATGCAGGTTTTTGTGGCAGGATCAATGTCGTCCACAATTACAAAGGGCCTCTCCTCCAGGGTTGCCACCATGAGGTGCTTGTTGTCATCCACTGGCTGTAGGAATTTCCTGTACCGTGACATGCTCAGGATTCTACGCTCCCACCTTCCCACCTGCCTCCCAGGGCATAGAGAAGAGGTTAGATACACACCAAACTTTTCTCCAAATGCTTGCCACCCCACCAGCGCTGGTCACACCCAGGAAATGACTCCGTACTCATGCACACATGCACTCCGCTCTGGAAGACACCCCACTCCTGCAACATGTTCTTCTGCCCAGACTTGCAGCAAGCTTTGACTCTTCCCACCAAATGCTTCCCATAAAAGTGACTCACCCTTCACACCATCCCCAGTGTCCCTTTCTTCCCAAGCATCTATGACCAACATGGGAGGGAGATATGAAGCAGCTAATAACATGACATTTGTGAGGATTCAGTGGATGGGCTTTATCGCAGTTCCTCAGCCCCTGTCCCACAGGGGCTGCCTTCCCCTTTGGGGTTCAGTGGAGCTTGCTTGCATGAGTAATGTGTAGCTCCAACCTCCGGCTCCCTTCTGTTGGGCATGCACAGTCTTGATTGCACCATGATCCCATCTGGATTATGGGAGTGTGGTAAGGCTCAGGCACACACAGGCCAGCACCAGGAGGCTGGGACTTAGTGGACATGTGGCTCTAAGTGTTTATGGGCCTTGGACAGTTCCAGCCTGCTCCAACTTCCAGGTTCATCCTTGCCCATTAGGGCCCTAAGTCAGCAATGCATCTTCCCCACAGCTCTCCCTTGCCACAGTGTACCAATCCTGTTGGCCCTAAATCCTGTTGACCCTAATTCAAACCTTTGTCCCATCATGCTTCTTCCCCAACCCACCAACCTTTCTGCCAAACCTCCCTCAAACTCACCACCTCCCAGGTTCGGTCTTTGCTGAGGGAGATCACAGCCAAGGATGGATTGATGAGGTACCCCTCCTCATTAAAGGAGAAATCCTTCTCACCCCATGTAACATTCATGAAGTACCTGTGAAAAGGCATGAACCGGTGTCAACCTAAAGCGCAACGTCAGTGTACTGCAAGCACAACTTTACCCCGCTGCTTTGCCCTTGGTCTGAGCCTGATCCCCAAGGTGTTCATCTGACATGGCAGACACAGTAGCTGGAGAACTGTGGATCATGGTTTGCAAAACAAAGAAAGAAAAGGTCCTTTCAAGCCCATGCTGAGATTGGAGACAGGATGCTGAGTGGGAAGGGGTGGTGTAGCTGACCATGGCACTAGAACGATGGGGAGATACGAACAGAGAGAATGAAAGAGCAAGCAGTGTAGCCAGGAAGATGGGTAAGTTATGGGAAGTAGGGTTAGTAAAAGGGGTGGATCAGGATGAATCAATGGGTGTAATGGTAGGCATGTGGGTGGGTGGCAATACAGGGATTATGAACGGAGGTAAGGAAGCAAGGACAAAGTAAAGATTGATGGATGAAACAGAAGAGTCCTCAACATGGGTATTGTATAATAGACTAGTGGAAGCAATTTCCAGGATTCTTGCTAGTCTGGTAAAAAACAAAACACTGTGGTGGCACGTTAAAGACTAGAAAATTTATTATGACATAAACTTTCATGAACTAGAGTCCACTTATAAGACGTATCTCTAGTCCACAAAATCTTGTGTTGTGATAAATAGACTTTGAGGTGCCACATAAAGTTCTTGGTTCTTTTAAGCAGAGGGAGGGAGGGAGGGAGGGTGCTATGAGGAATCTGAGTATAAATGAAGACTAGAATGGAGGGAAGAATGGTGAGGGCGTGATTCAGATCCACCATCCATTTCCTGCAGCCACCAGCATTGTCCTTCTGCTCATCCTTCCACCCTTCTTCCACTTCAATGCCTCCCCCGCCCCCAGCCCTCTCCCTGCTGACCGATGCAGGTTCTCGTTGATCTGGGTGAGGTTGGGTGCCCGGCAGTCACTGTTGAATTTGGGGATTGAGCCGTAGACTTGGAAGAGAGCCTCAGCCCCTTTGGCAATGATGGCCACCCCATTGTGCACCCTGTGGTACAGATCATCTTTCCATCCTGCTGAAAGCACCATGAAGAGCCCCTCCGGCAGTTCATCCGGCATGTACTCAGTTCTACCGAAGTTGGCGCCGGCCATGAACCAGATGTACCCAGGGCCTGTCAACTTGACTTCACGAGCTGCACGGAAGATGCTTTCCGCTTCTTCGCGGGAGCAGTAGAGAAGGCAGATACGGGCATTGATGTCCCGGAGCTGGCGTTTGAGGCGGGCCCCATCTGGGTCATCGGTGAGGTTAAGGGTCACAGTGCTGCGGCGCTCCCATCCGATGAAACTGCTGTCCGTTAGGACCTCGATGTAATCTACAAAATCTTCATAGCCAGGAAACAGTGTCGTAATGACAGCAAACGCTGTCCAGTCATACTGCTCCAAGACTTCAAACATCACCTGCAACTGCTGCTTGGTTGAGGAGCCCAGCTGCAGGAAAGTCGATCCTTTTTCCTGGATTTGAGAGGAGGTAAAAGAGACAGGGGAGAAAGTAGCTCATATTTGCTCCTTTTATGTTGGCCTCCATCGGATTAAGAGGATGGGAGAGCTTTCAGAATGGTTTAGTCAAGGAATAAAAATTGGTTTTCAGTTCTGATTAAGTACTTTCTACCCTTGTATTCCACAGCAATAATTCCAAAAGTGCTCATGTGCAGGAAATCGTTATGTCAAAACTGTCCTTCTGTCAGATCAGATAATGTCCATCTAGCCTTGAAAAAGAGGGCCGTTGCAATCCCTTTTCTTGAGTATGTGTGAAATCGCTACTACAACTTCCTTCAATCCCAATGACCCTCCATCCCAAGCAAAGCCCCTCCATCTAGCCAGAGCTTTATATGTCCTACACTTAAAACAATCAAAATTCTGAACTGCAATGAAAAGAGTGAATTTTGAAAACATTCATATGCAAATTAAGCAGATTCCCATGAGTGAACAAACCTCCATAATATATTCAGATTGCAAAATATGACTAGCTCCAAAATTTGGAATGTTTTTAGTGCCAAGAAAAATGCACCCTCGTGTCTCACGGCTTTCAGGATGATACAGAACCTTGGTTACTTTACCTTGGGTGTAAGAACAATGGCTGAGCCTCCATTGATGCCAATGATGGGAACTGAGGTCTGAGCTGAAATGAAGTCCAGGATCTGGGCCACAGCCTCTGTGCGAGTATCGTCCTCAAAAACGACACCATGGATGTGGAGGGAGGAGAGAACATCACAGAGACGCACAATAAGGCTGCGAGGGTTGGTGTCATTCAGGACCACAGGGATGGGGTTGATCTCCATGGAGAAGTTGCGGAAGTCCTCAGGTGAGAACCTGGCACTGTCAGGCGTGTAGGTTGAGCCACTGAAAATGATGGGGATGTTGATGGTTCGCCGCCGCAGGTCCAAGAAGGGGCTGGCGCAGGCCAGAGCCATGACAAAGAGCATCCTAGCAGCGCGGGTGCCCGGGGGCAGGCTCATCTCGCAGGGCCTCTACGTTCCCCCTGCAAGGGGAAGCGGGGGAGGGCAGAACAGGCAGGAAGAAGACGAGGCTTAAACCTAGAAAGGAATCCATGGTCCATGAAGCTAGGCAACCACTTTTGCTGATGGACTACTTTGGATGGGAGCTGAGGGAAGGAAAGAGTTGGGCCAAGTCAAGCCTTCTCCCCAAGAGGCCTTACGGCAAATGCAACCATTGCTTCCCAACCACGTACACATATGTGGTTTCCGCCTGCCAACCCCTCACTCTGTTATATGGAACAGCTCAAGGTTAAATGGGGAAGGAAGGAGTGAGAGAGACAGAGAGAGAGAGCGAGAGAATGAGAGAGAGAGAGAGAGAGAGAGAGAGAGAGCGCATTGAGCATGGTAAGAAAGCTGTTCTTCCTCTCAGCTGCATGTTTCTCATCTTCTCATCTTGCATGACTGTAGCTTGCAGGGCAACTAGAAGTGAACCAATGACCCACATCATGGGCTAAATCTGGTGTCAGGCTCACCAGTCACTTGGCTGCCCTGCTTCTATGGCATTCTGGTGGAGCAGTGAAAGGAATCATGGGCTGTTGTGTGTGTATGTGTGTGTGTGTGTGCGCACACGCTGGTCTACTAGCAACCCCACATTTTTCTGAGCTATAGCTCACGGGAGTTGATCAGGTAGAGCACAGCATCCTTGCCCCTTGTATTGTGCCATGTGTTTTTGTTGGCAAGAACCTCTTCCATTAGCTGCACAAATCAGTTGGAGAAGGAGAGTGGTAGACCTACAAGGCCATATGAAACAATGCCTTTGAGACAGCAAGCCAAAACCTCGCAAGCAGAAGCCACACTCCTGGGTGGGATGGTGCCTAATCCATCCAGAAGCACTTCCTACTTGTTCTTCCCTCCCTGCCTCATCACCGTGCAACTTCAGCAATGCCTTTCTCCTGCCCATTCCCGCCATCCACATCCCACTCCCCTCCTTCCCAGTCTCCTACTCTTCCTCATGCTTCCTAACCTAAATACAGTCCCTGTAATAATAGAAACATGCCACCAGCCCACTTTCTCCCTGTTGTTCAACTCACTGAGTTTGGGCAAAGCGGCACGAGATGGGGAGCAGAGGCCTTTGGAAAACGTCATTGAAGCTAGTGCAAGAGCTGCGGAAACCTTGAAAAGAGAAGAACTAGCACTCTCATGAGCAACAGGGAAGATGGTAGCTACACCTTTAGCTTGGGAAAGTCAGAAATCTCAATTGGAAGGATTCACAGGGTGCAAATTATCCCAGATAATTTTTTCTTTAATTTTTAATATATCATCTTCTTCATTCCATCAAATGAGGATGCTTGACCCAGGAAGAGTTCCGTTTGAGTTGAGACTCAGAAATAGCTGAAAGAAATAGCTTTTCCCCAAGCCACAGGCTTTTAGCAGGGAATAGTCATGAATGGGAAAGGCCATTTCATCCAGGAAGCCAAGCCAAGTCTCAGTTGCCCAAACACCAGTCTATAGAACACCGGGATTCTGCCTGCTGCTTTGGCCAGATGTCAGGAGCTCATCCTGCTCTCCATTTACCTCTTCACAGACCAACAATTAGTCAGAACAGATGGGTGACATGTAACAGCTGACACTGAATCAAACCAGCCCCAAATATTATGGACCTGGTATGTTGGCTCCTCCTCAGTGAGGATCCTGAGGGCCTTTTTTCATTGTCAGGTTGGACTTCCAGAGTTCACTGTTGCTATTTTTGGCTGCTCTGGAATTGCCAGGTAGTGGATGGACTGACCACCTACTGGGCCATGAAAGCCCATTTACATTATTATTTATTAAAGGAATTTGTTTAAATGATTCCCAAGATGGATTCCCATGGTATTTGTTAGGCTTGGCATCCCTGCCTTTATTCTTCTAAACCAATCCCAAAAGGCAGTAGGTTTAAGTTTCATGTATGGTGTCTTACCCTCATCTTGTCATTGTACCATCATGAGATTCTTCCACCATGTTCCTCTTTGTCCATGACGACTTATTCTCCCCACATATTTTACAGTTGGCCTCCACTAACAGCCATTCCAACATTCACAATCAGCAAGCAATATAATCCCATTTATCATTTACCAGCAATGCAGATCTGCAGAGTAAACTATTCACACAGAAAGCTAATCCATGCTTTATTTAACCCATGGGTTGTCGAATTCTGGGCTGTTGTGACATATAAACCCAGCCACAGTAGCAACCCATGCTTTGTTAAATGTGAACAACTCAGAAAGAGAACTCATGGTTTGTTGTTGGGTTGTGAGCTCTCAGCTGTTTACGCCATTGTTTTGGAAGGGGAAAATGTTCCGAAAGCATGTTTGAACGAGTTTTTCTATCTATAAAATGTATTCCATGGTCCGGGTGAGGAGGAGTCACAGTATTTTAAGATTTATTTTATATGTATGTTTAATTTTATATGTTTTTATTTTAGTTGCAAATTTTGATTGGTTGTATTTTAGATTAAAAACTAATAAAAATTAAAAATAAGAATAAACCATTGGTTGTCATTACATGTGAGTCCAGAACTGCAGGTAGTTCATGGGTTGTTTTACCAGACTTACAACACAGGCAATGGGGAAGAATAGTAAAAACAAAACCAACAGCAATCATTCTGCGTGCCAGTAGAACAATACTGCAAAGGTATTTGGGCAACAGGGAAACAAAGGGTACAGGGGTTGAGAAAACAAACCATGGTTTGTTCAATCACCTGCCAGGCAACAAACCACAGGCTAAATAAACCATAGGTTAGCATCATATCCTAACCAGATCTTTATGGTTCTCTCAGCAAAAGAAAAAAAAATTACCCCACAGCATCAAAACTACAGCATGCAATGCAGGAGATTCGGATCACTCAAGGAAGAAAACCAAGTTCCTGGCTACATGCAGAGACTTGCATGTTCTGTTTTTGTGGAGGATAAAGAAGAATCCCTTCCTGACTCTTGAGTAGACCCTTGATTCCGCTGCCTGGTGGTGCTACAGTGGGTGTGATCCAGATTGAAAGTCTGACTAAATCATGGATGATGATGATGATGAACACCTGAATTACACGATCAGGAGAATTATATGGTGCAGATTTTACTGAAGTGGAATCCCTCCACTTCGCACTTTAAGCGTGTGGCTGAATTTTCAATACACTCAGCATACAAAAAACGAGCACATCAAGAAGGTCTCGGGCCTATTCTTTCCTCTAACATGCTTATGTGCAGGGTACTTTGATGGGAGGGAGCTTTGAAATACACAATTACCCACTAGCAGCCTGATGTGGTCCAATCCAGCAAGAGTGCAAAGCAGGGTTCTGCAGCTTGTACAGCTTGGCTCTACAACAACCTGAAATACGAAGCAACGTGTATCCAGCAAGAGAGTGTGTGGGAATTTTTAGCAGGGTGTTTATCATCCAAGCATTCTACTGTATTGGTGGACAATTAGTGATGCAGCAAAGGAATCAACATGGGGAGGGGAAGAGAGAGGAAAGGGGACAGAGAGGTTGTCAGGATTCCAGGTCAAAGCTTCCCTCCTTCGCTGCCTAACAATCCCCCTTCGAATGGTGAGATCTGTTATGCACTGGGTCCCAGGTAGTTACATGGAAGCTCAGCAAGCAGATGTACCCCAACCTGCATTTGCCAAAGTAACATGGATTTGCCAGGGAAGTCTTTCTCAATGGATGGCCAGGAGGTGCAATAGCTCAACTCTTCCTGAGTCAGGAGAACCTCCCCTGCAACCTTCCAAGCTGGGCTGTCTCCCTGATTCAGAACCCAGCTGGATGGAAGAATAATTTAAAGATAATCAGAGTGGCAAGGATTGAAAAGAAATGTGTGTGGGTCTTATTTTGATATAAAGCTGCCTAACTCTCTCTCTCTCTCTCTCTCTCTCTCTCTCTGTCTCTCCCCGTCTCTGAATTCACTCAACAACACCAATGCCATTCACCTTCTGTTTTTCGTCAGAGCTGACCCACCCATTGAGTGGGGTAAATCCGCCACCTCAGGAGGACACTCAGAAAAAGAGGCAAATGGCACATGGGGGTATCCAGAAGTCTCCGTGATGCTCCGGCCTACGCAGGCCAAGCAGAGGCCTAGGGAGGGTGGGCCATTCTCCAGGCGCACAAGCAACACAGCAGAAAGCCCCGCCCTTGAGGCTGGCTGGAGTAGTTGTGCCCCATCCTTACCCTGAGCAAGGCATGGGTGGGTGCAGAGTCCCACGGAGGCCACTGTCCTGCAGCTCTCCGCAGCGCTCACCCAGCCCAAACGCCTTGCTTTGGGGCATCCTTCCTTCCTGCCAATGCCTGCCTCTGAAAAACGGGCCCCTGAGAGCAGCGGGGGATCGGTGGGAGGGCAGCCAGTGCCCCTCCATGCGCAGGGTGTGCCAATGGCTCACCTGCCTCCCAGCAGCACCGTGTGGCCGCCGCTCACGCTTCCCCACCCGCACGGCAGTCGCTTGGCTCACCCTCAGTGGTGCTGGTCCTGGTTTGGCACTCCTCCCAAGTTTTCCGGTGCAATTCACCCGGAATGTCTACATTAGAGAAACCTGCTCACAAAAACGGGGAATCTACTAGTGGAATCTATGAGCAAGTGCATATGAATTGGTATGACTATGAAAATGCACACAAATGTACGTCTTTAAAAATTGCAAACTGATGTGGAAAAGACATGAAACACCCTTTCATTGTTTGGGGAAAGTGTACACATTACAGAAAGAGGAACAGATCCACCCGTCAATCCTTACGGGGTATGGTGGAAGGAAGAGAGCAGTATCTGAAGGAAAGAGTCGGGGCATGGACAGGTTTATCCTCCTCCTTGCACCCCTGCCAGTCGATCTGTTCTGTAACTATTCTATCCCCACAATCAGGTTACATGGCAGAAGATGGGCTTTGCCACATGTCGGTCTTCCCTTTGTATTATAGACAACTGGCTCCTGATGTTACTTCTTAAACGATCTACTTAAATAATTAACTGTTCCAGCCATATGCACCTTTGTAGGCCTTTTCCTAAAGAGAGAAACCTAAAGAGAGAAATCTTTATCACATGTCAACAGATTATAAAGAAAGAGTCTTGTTTTCCCTCTGCCAATTTTAATTAGATCACTGCTTTGCTCATAAGACCACTTTATTTAGTCTTTCAACTTCTTTCTATTAATGCTTGTTTTGGGATGTTAATTACCTTCAGGCTGCTGCTGCTTATTTTGTTCATGTCTTTCACAGGGCAAAGTGACTTCTCCCTCATGAGATTATATTGAATTAGAATCCCTACCACCACGGCAAGGACTGAGTCCAGGTTTGATTTGTATTTATTATCATTTAAATGGCACACTTTAACTTACAGTTGCTTTAAATATTTCTGCCTCAAAACAATCTTCCAAAGACATGAAGTGCCTTCTTAGGCAGGGAAGAAACAACCATCAGAAATTATTTATTTATAGGCCAACTTTTAGGTATCAAGACCTCTCACAACAGTTCATAAAATTCAAAACACTGGAAGTATCATTGTATTAAAGGTAAAGGTAAAGGTTTCCCCTTGACGTTACGTCCAGTCATGCCTGACTCTAGGGGGCGGTGCTCATCTCCGTTTCCTAGCCGAGGGAGCCAGCGTTTGTCTGCAGACAGTCTCCGTGGTCATGTGGCCGGCATGACTAAACACCGAGGTGCACGGAACGCTGTTACCTGCCCACCGAAGTGGTACCTTTTTATCTACTTGCATTTGCATGCTTTCGAACTGCAAGGTTGGCAGGAGCTGGGACGGCGCACGGGAGCTCACCCCGTGTGCAGATTCGAACCGGCGACCTTCGATCAACCAGCCCAGCAGCACAGCGGTTTAAACCACTGCGCCACCTGCAGTCCCATCATTGTATTATGAAATAAAAACCCAGGTAGGAAAAGCCGGCACACCATCATGAGTGAGCTCGAGTACAAGTAGATACATGTGGTAGAAGAAAACATTTGAGATTTACTCCCACCTATAGCAAGGTGCGTACTTGTTCCTACCTGGCAATTCTTGCAATTATTCCTGTGTGGTGTAGCGGTTAAGAGTGCTGGGCTGGGACCCAAGATACCTGCTTTTGAGTCCCCACAACGCCATGAAGCCCACTGGGTGACTGTGGGTCAGCCACCTACATACCTCACAGGTAAGTTATGGTAAAGATAAAATGGGGAGGAGGAAATTTGGTAAGCTACCTTGGGTTCTTAGCAAAAGGAAGAAAGGTGGGACAGTATTATTATATTGCATTTATGTCCCACATTTTATCCTCTTGAGAGGAATCCAAGGCAGCTTACACAGCTCCATTTTATCCTCTTATAAAATACATAATAATAATGATAATGATGATGATGATGATAATCTTTAATTATGATTCAAGCTTGGGGGAGGAAATCTAAAACTCTCTTCTCCCTCCTTCTTCTCTCCATTCAAAATTACTATGAATTGTTTCAGGAATTCTCCAACTAGAATAGGCAGAAAATTTATTAAAGGCAGTGTTTGTACAAACCATTGTGAAGGTAAAATAAATGCTGTGCTGGAGAGAATATTTTCAGAGGCTAGAAAGAGGAACAACAACGATGCTTTCTAAGCAAACAAAAATAGTAAGGGTGACTTGTTTGAGAGAAATGTAATACATGCTGGTGGTGTTTTCTTTGTCATATCTGCTCTGAAAAAGAGAACTGCTGCATAGTCTAATAAGAGGCCACAAAGACCTGCTTTCCAACATTACATTTAATAGCTAAAATAATTGGAGCAACATGACCAGATGCATAAGCCGTAAGTCCCTTGATGCCCTACTATTCTCCAATTCTTTGAGGTGGTAAATGGTCAAGACTGTCCATAATTTCCACATTAAAAAGGTGTGGTCTAGCCCATCAATATGCCATAATAAATTTGTTCATCTTTAAGGTGCCACAAAACTCTTTACTGTTTCTGCTGCAACAGACTCATGTGACCAACATTCTGGAAGTGATGGCCTTAAAGGAGGCTGCCCTGTTCTCTCTTGCCTGTTCAAAAGTTCCCAGGAATCGGCAGGGTGGCAGGTTGTTCTCAGATGCTTGGATGAAGACCAGCTCTTCCCAGCAAAAGTGCCCATGTCTCTCTATCTCAGAGGGGTGCAGAGAGAATAAGGGAGATGGCAGATGTTGTAAAACCCTTTGCACATACTAAATTCTATGGGGATTATAATTTATTCTAATGTGGCCACTCAGGAACATCCTGTGCCAAGCATGTTAATGTTAATGTTAATGTTAATGCTATGCTGCTCTAATAAGCAAAATAGCTACGGCCCTCTGGCTGGTGAGATTATTTCGGGCCCATCCACAATGTTAGACAAGTTTCCTGCTCCTGGTCTGTTGCCACCTGGCAAATCCATGGGTTGCTGTAAGAAGAAAAACCAATAGGCTAAAGCCCCACTGAGGACAACAGTGCCAACACGTATCCTCCTGCAGTGAAATGGGCAAAATTGCACCAGACTTTTCCCAAATCCAGATATCTTGAATGCAGAAGGTTAACCAGGGAGATTTAGGCCAAGGCTTTTCTGAAATCAGAAGATTCACTTCCAGCTCCCTGACCTGAAGGCTGACCTGATGTCTGGGCCCGATCCACCAAAGTAGAACCTGGAATCATCCATTCAGGCGGAAGAGTGAGAAATTCAGCATAAAAGAAAACCTGAGTCAAACTACCAAATTCACTGCTACAAGATGTCATGATGGCCACCAACTTGGATGACTTTAGAAGGGGATTAGTCACATCGGAGGAGATGAAGACTACCCATGGCTACTGGTCCTGGCAGCCATATATTTCCTCCGGAATGCCTAGGAACATGAATTGCCAGGGAACATGAGTAAGAGGGTATGCAACATGGGTGCTGTTACATTCTCCTCCTCCATGTGACCGTCCACTGGCAACTAGTTGACCACCAAGGCCCACAATATGAGACAAGCCTTCGGTCTGACCAAATGCAGCTCGTCTTATTTTCTTAGGAACTGTCAGATTATTGTCCTGATGAGAGATACGCTACGATCCATGGGGCTAAAGCCACTGCTCTTCCAGCTCTGTCATTAAAGACTGGAAAGCTGAAGTAGGAATGATTTTTTAAAAATGATTCCAGGCCAGATTCCCTCTAGCTTGGAATATCTCATCAACGTGAACCAAGAGGAGAATAGGAAGGGCTGCTGTTTCACAGCTGAGGCACTGGCTGCTGGACCAAATGCAACTTCAGTGGCTTTCGGTCTGCAGCTCTGCAATCTGCCACAGTTTAGCGATGGACTTATTTGAGGAAGCACCAGGGAATTCAGCTCAGCCAATGCCAGGACAAGACCAGGCGTCTTGCTGGTCCAGCTGCCCCTTAGAAATATGGCTACCTCCCAGGGACTTGCTGCAGTCGATACAAGCAATGCATAGCACATGCCCACAGACTGCAGGCTCCAGTCTACCTGCATCTTTGCTCCTGCCTGGACCTCGCCAGCTACCTTCATGCCAGTTTTTCCATCTCATCACTTGCTAGCCCTCACCCAGCATCATGACTGATAGCTTCTGTCTGGATTTTTCAGCGCTTCCACTGAACTCAGGGCTGCCGTACTTGGGGACCTTGCAATCCATTCCAATGTTGAACCCATCCGCTTGCAGTGCATAAGCGGCTGGCTCTTACCAGGCTGATATCACACATCCTACTCAGCCGCCTTAATCCCTAGAAGCATTCTCTGCCCTGGGCATCCTCCCCTCGCCCCAGGGAGCCAAGTCTTCCCACTTCATGATCTCGAATAAGCATCACTCTAAGCACAGCCACCTTCGCCTTTGAGATGCAAAGTGTTCTCAAACCAGCAGCAAGACCCTCAATCAATCTGGATGCAACTGTAAACAAGGCGTTCTCTCTACATAGTTTTAAGTGCCTTATCAAGATTCCTTTGTGCAAAACTATTTGGGTTGTGCCTGAGCTCCTGGGAAGCAGGAGCTGGTTTCTGTACTATGAGGGCTGAGCACTCTGCAGCTCTGACCCGTCAGGACACCTGCCTTTTCCGGAGCACAGATCCCTGGCCTACAATTGCTGTGCGTTTCTCTGCTTCGTCTGATTGGGATCCTGACGTGCCAATAGCTCCCTACATCACACTGATTTGCCAGACTAACGCTCTTACCTCCCACTGCAGTCCAGGAGGGAAGTGGGTTGCAGAAAGCTGCTGTAAATCCTGGGACCACCCAACTGAGGCGCTCCTGGTGTCAGGAAATGCCCAGTCAGAACAGCGAAGGGCTCTGCTTGGGAATCAAGATGACAGTCAGAAGAAGCCGGGAACCATTCGGCGAGTGCAGTTCAGAACCGGGTTAGGAAAGGCTGATCTACAGCCACTTATCTCTTCATCATCTGGTACGGCTTCTTCCACGCACTGGAGTCCTGGATTCCAACAGGGCCAGGAAACCAGGCCTTGAGCCTGTCTGGTTACTGCAGGCCAGGAGGGATCGGTGGTTCCCAGTAGTGCCTTGCTCAGCCCAGCGTGGACGGCTGTGCGCATGCAGCCTACCTGGCTGCACACAAGCGGCCTCCCAGTGTTTGCAATCCTGGCAATGGCCTGATGATCGATGGGCTCCCTGGGGCAAGGTGACTCGAAGGGGGCACAGAGCAGCTGCTGAACTGGGCAGAAATGCAGAGAGGACTCCTGGCAGGTACTTGCTGTCCGGTGGACATTACAGACAACCTTGGCATGGATCGTGCTTGTCATTCCATCCCCTCCATGCTCCAGTCTACCTGAGAGGCTGTGACACCAGCAGGGGGGGGAGCTGGCACCAAGTCAGCACGCGCCGCGACGGGCAGAGCATGGGCGGCAAATACCAAACTCCAATGCCAAAGGACAAGGAGGAGGAAGAGAGAAACACACGCTGTGGACAGATGTATACACAAGCAGCCATACAGCCTCGCACTCTTGTGATGAGTATACAAATCCCGGCCTCTACACGTGCACACAACTCTGGCATGAACGCTCTGCAGCCTGAGGCAGGAGAGCATATCCTGTGCATTATTAATGGAAAAGTGGGTTAGCGATATTTTAAATAAGCAAACACCTTTGTATGACACTCTAGCAAAGTGGAAAACCACCCTTTCTCCCAAAGGGCATTCTGCATATGGCTAAGTGTACACCAGGCCTGTGTGGAGCAGCGAATAAAATGCTCAACCCAGGGAGCAAATCAATTTTGTTCTCCACTTCCTTGCCTGTAAAATGGGTCTGTGTCACAACTAGGCAAGACACACGAGTCACAAACACTCCAAGTTGCGGGATCAGAGCCAGAAGTGAGTGTTTTGGTCTTCATTCTAACCTTAAAGAGCTACTGCCTTTGAATCATAGCAAGGAAAGAATGATAGCGCATTAAGCGCGGAGCTAAGGTTGCAACCTGCAGCTCCAAAACTGGAAGGGGAACAGAGAGTTTTGAAGGACTGCGCATGCCCCAGAGTAGCTAACCATTAGGTCAGCTTTCTCCAGCCTGCGATCATCCAAATTCCTTGGACTTCAGCTCCCATCACCCCCAGCATGGCCAGCATGGATGGATTCTGCCTGAAACGGAGGCAGAGCCTCCGCCAGGAGCTGCAGGAAGGCACGAGGGGGAGAAGCAGCAGTTGCAAGCGGGTGGCAAGTCTCACGGGAATGGAGGGGACGCAGGGCAGGGGAGCAGGGCGGTCTGCCTTGCAGTGCCGCTTGCTGCAGAGCTGTGGCGAGGGGCAAGGCCGGAGGGAACTCTGCATGCTTAGCGTGGTAGAGGCACGTCAAACGATATGGACGTTTACCTTCCAGGGCAGCGCAGAAGCATTTTGTGTGCAGCCTTGCAATCCCAAAGCACCCTCCAAGTGTGGTGCAGTTCAACAGTCCCTGCCACATACACATCTACTCATGTTGCTCCTCGTTAAAGTTATATCCTGTCTCGATGAAATCGCTCTAGGCCACTTGCAGTCACAAAAATCACATATTACTAAGTTATAAAACTCCTGATAAAGCGGTAAAGAATTACCATAAAAGCCAAAATAGAAACCAGAGCTTTAAAACAAATCAGGATGAAACAGGTCAGATAAAAGCTAATTCACAGTTTGGAAATGCTTGGCTAAATAAGAGAGCTTGACGCCTACATATGCACGAGCTGCCAGGGAGACCTGCTGGCATTTCTGCTCCCAAACATGTCGCAAGTAACCAGATGACAAAACCAGTTATAAATATACCGTATGCTAATACGCATTCAGATGTGCAGCTTTTTTGCATCATGCACTGAAGAGAAAGAGCATGTGCGTTTAAACACTCAGCAGGGCTGCTGTGCCAGCACAGACTTCTTCAAAGGTCCAAACCACTCACTCGCATTCCTCCTCTCTCCTCACATCTGGATGGCCCATTTCAGCCCTCACTGCAGTGGTTTGGGATGTGGCTAAACGGGCATCTTTCCCTCCCCTCCATCAAGGCCTGGCACTATGTGGAGCATCCAGGTTAATCTGCGTTTGTGACTGCAGAAGCGAGCAGAGGAATGAAGTTGCTCAGGCGCCAAAGCCCTCAGAGCACTGCTTTGGCGCTGCTTTTTCACAATTAGAACAAAGCAGAATTAAAACAGAGATTCCACAGGAGCATTTAATATATTATTTGGAGTAGGAGGAATATGGGACCTCAAATTTATTCATTGCTGTACCGTGTACACAAATTAAAAACAGGCTTTCAGGGTATCATTTTAAATGGGGGGGGGGGAGGACTTCTCCCAGCCCAAAGGCCCCATTCCATGTCAGGGACGCTCTCAGAAGGGGGGGAGGCAAAATACTAAAATGTCCACATCTTTTAACTTAAAGCTTGTGCTGCCACTAACTAAGACTTCGGAGAGGTTTCAGTCTTTTAGAAGGGGGAACAACTGCAGAAAAGCTGGGATGGCACCAACTGCTGGTTGGGGAAAAGGCTGGGCCAGGAAAGCAGGACAGCCTTCTGGGTCTTAGTGACACCAATGGAGGGCTGAAGTTTTCTCCCCTGCCTGATTGAAAAAACAACACAAAAAGAAAACAGGATGGGCAGGGAGAAGGAAAAATAAGTGCACCCACCCTCCAGTTCTTGCAGTGAAATAGTTCTTATAACTCGTGGTTTGAATGGAAACAGCTCAGAGAAAGGATGCCAATGGCAGCTGGGCTTTCAACTTGCAGAAAAATGAGCCCAGTGGTCCAAGCTTTCCATTTTTGGTAGCCAGGAGGAATGGCAGCTAAAAGATGGGTGAAATACCATGCTATGTTATCTAGCAATACCCGACTCCATGACTCAGTTCTTTCCATAGTATTTACTCACAAGTAAGTCTCATTTGGCAGAAGTTCCCAACAACATTAATTAAAAGATTAATTGTGGATTCAGCCTGTTTTATTTCTACTGATGAGCGCTGGCAGATGGGTACTGACGAATTTTCTCTTAACAGCCTTTTGAACATCCTCACTAATGTGCTCCAATATAGTCTGGAAGTAGGAGTGAGGAAACGTTAATTCTTTCCTCTCATTAGTTTTCTTTTTCTTTTTCATTATTATAGTGAAATAACACTATTTCATTATCAAATAAGAAAAACAATCACTATTCATCACTATTTGGATCCTGATTGTAGCACCAGGTAATAAAACGAGATGGATCAGCAAACAGGAAGCATTTAATTAAAGGCAAAGGAGCCCTTGAAACCCTAAGTTTGTGCTTTGCCTGTCATAGAAGATGGTCTGGTGTGGCAGCTATTAGAGTCTTCATAAAATGTGAATGAAGAAATAGCTCTTAATTTGGAGCAGAGGCTGCCTTTTTGAGCTCTGAGGCTGCAAACACCCCAAGACGTGCTGGCATTATGTGAGTCCACGCTACTAGCGGGACGCTCTCCTCCCTCAAGTGATCCTGCTTAGAGGTAGCCTTTAACAGATATATTAGCAAACAAAGCAATTACATCTTGTTCAGATGTTATGTAGAAAAATGCAGCACGGTCAGAAGCCTAAAAAGCAACAAGTACACATCACTGTATTTTGACAAAACACAGTAATGCACAATTCAGGCAGACCCACGAATTAAACGCAAAGAGGGGCTGCTGGACCTTTGTGGTCTGTCCTGTGGCCCCCGGGGGGGCTCATGCCCCTGCAGATGGGGCCTCTGAGAGCGATCCTGGCTGGAAGAGGGGAGGTTAAGCCCACATCTCCTGCACCTCCTTGCTGAGGAGACAGTAATTTCCGCAATCACAGAAGTGTTTCTATTCCTGGGAGTGCAATCAGAAGCCGGTGTTCTGCCTGGCTCATCAGGGCTTGGTGCAAGCAAAGACAGCCCCCCTTCTCCCCCCACACGGATCCTTTTACCCTATCACCACCAAGAACAGGCATGGGGGGCCACACCATTTTACAGTCCTAAGGAGGAGAGGAAATGTGAGTGGATGGCCAGACGGAGGCCCAGCACATGGAGAGATGGTTCAAATGCTACCTCTGCCATCACATGGAGCGCAGCCTTGGGGAAATGGCTTCCTCACGGACCCACTTAGCCTATCTATACAATGGGCATAACAACGATATGAAACCTCACAGGGTTGTTTGTGGACATGATGGAGATTGCAAATGTAGGAAGATAAGCGGTATGCAACATAACCACATAAGGAGTACATGTGAAACGCTTTCCCTAAACCCCAAAGTTCCTTCATATTTACAAAAAATGAGAGATGACAAATCCAGATGGTGTAGTAGCTAAAGAGGTAGAGAAGGTTCCAGGAGACTTGGGTTCAAATCCCCATTTAAGCATGAAGTTCAGCAGTTGGCCCTGGGCTAGTCATTTTACCTCATAGGGTTCTGGGGCCTGGTATTATATGCAGGTTCTGGGGCCTGGTATTATTCTACACTATAATATAGAATAAGAATAAAGTAAATGCTTGTTGAGAAGTCACTTCAGTGTCGGAATCATCTCATGGCATGGAGTGTGCAGTCTCACCTCTGAAGTAAACGTGGTGGAATGACACACATGTGGCCAGGCCCTACATGTGCATCCACACCTGGCCACAGCAAGCAGACTGCCGCTGCGTCTCTTGCTTGACTTCACATCTTCCGAAAGAGTCCACAGGCCTTCCCAATTTTCACCCTCCTTGCTCTAAAGCAGCAGCTCCAGCTTCCCTCGCAAGGTCTCTTTCCCCATTCTCCCAAATGAGCTTTCCGTCTTTTCTCTTTTCTTCCTTCCTCTCCCCTCACTCTTTGGTTCCTGCCGGAGTTATTGATTTTCCTGCCTTTTCTTTCTCTCCCCTCGGGGCCCCGAGTCGTGCTGCGTTTTTGTCCTTTTTCTCGCTTTTTATTTCCTGTGCGCGTCTCAGTTGAAGGAACACAGAAGCGAACATGGCCCCCGGGTGTTTGACATCGCCGGGTGGATGCGACGCACCAGGGCAAGCGGCCTCGCAGGTAGACGGCTCTTGCAGGGGACTGGAGGCAGCAGCTGCTTCTGGGGGAAGTCAGCCCTTCGGGGCTCTATCCCTTCCCTGCCCTGGCGTGGGAGCAGCTGTTGATACAGAAGAATGCCCTAACTGGACAGTTGCCTCTAGCTTGAGAGACGCGAGGGCCCCTACATTTGCTTCTGACATGCAGGTTGCAGATACGAGGACCCTTTCCAGCCTGCTCCAACCTGATGTCCTCCAGATGTGTTGGACAACCATTCCTGCAGCTGGAATTCCGGGAGTTCTAGTCCAACACAGGTGGAAGCTACTAGGTTGGGGAAGACTGCATAGGAGCAGCTGAGAACTGTGCATGTTCAAGCATTGAGGAGAGAAGACAGAGGGGGACATGATATCCCTCTACAAGTACCTCCAAGGCTGTCACAAAGAAGAAGGTCAAGATCTCCTCTTGTTGACGCCAGAGTGCAGTACACGGAATAATCAATTCAGGTTGCGACAACCCAGATTCAGGCTGGAGATCAGGAAAAGCTTCCTCACTGTCAGAGCAATACGGCAGTGGGGCCAGCTGCCTAGAGAGGTGGCGGGCTCTCCCACACCAGAGAGAGTCAAAAGGAAACTGGACAGCCATCTGAGTGGATGGTGTAATGTGGTGAGAGCAGGGGGTTGGACTCGATGGCCTTCAAGGCCCCTTCCAAACTACTGTTCTGTGATTCTATGAACAACAGGAATGTTGGTTTGGAGAAACTAACCTATTTCCCGCACCTTCATTATTAGCCCCATTGCTTCCCAAGTACTGGGACAAGTAGCCTGCTGCACCACTAAGCAAGGATTGGTGGGGCAGGTGTGCGGGCAGAAAGAAGAGTCAGTCATCTATAGTGAAAGAAGCTCTAACTTGGAAATCTCTGAACCCGCCATGTCTGTTGTACGTTGTGGTTCCCATCAGAGACTGAATTCCAAATGAGTCTTGGGTGGAGATTCAAGTGTCTGGGAGATTTGGGGAGTTGTAGTCCCACAGTCCTGGTGAACAGCGGATTGAGAGAGGCTGGACTAGGGCAGGGTCTTGGCAGTTGCTGCCACGAGTTCGAGGGAGAAGCTGTTGCGCATGCTTTGCATGCAGATGATCTCTGGCACGATCCCTCCCTGGCATCTCCAGGTATGGTGAGAAGGGAACCTGCCTGAAGGCCTGGAGAGCCCCTGCCCGTCCGTGTCAACAATTCTGAGTCAGAGGGGCCCGTGGTCTGGCCAGATATAAGGCCATTCTCCAGGTCCCTATCTCGGGTAGCACAGAGACCAGCCACATGGAATTCGCCTTGGGGCAGCTTGGAAGAGCCCGTTGCTGTCGATGGATAGGCAACAATGAGCTTTCCCTATGTGGGCGAGATGCCACATCCCTGATTCTGTGATTCTTTTAGCGAGGGAGTGACATAATGACAGCTCTGCTGGATCAGACCAACACTTGATCTGGTCCACTATCTATTTTTTCCACAGTGGCCAGCCAAGAGGCTGTTTTTGTCCTCCCCAGGAACTGGCACTCACAGGTACACTGCTTCTGGACATGGAGGCTCCACTCAGCCCACAGGGCTCATAGGCATTGCCTGCCCCCTTGTGGTCCATAAATTTCGCCGATTTAATGCCCTTGGCAACTGAGCTAAGCCAGCTGCCAGCTCTTCTTGTGGCAGGGAATTCCTCAAGTCAGCTAAGCATGGCAAGAAGAAAGTCGCTCTCTGGCTGTCTCCTGCCAATTGCTTTTTCCAGGCGAGCCCATGTTCTAGCACTGTGGCAAACAACCAAAGCTTCTCTGTACCCACTTACTCTGCACGCAACCTAATTTTATTAAGCTCTATTATGTCGCTTCCTTGATTTTCCCCCTTAACCTCAAAGCCCCCAACGGTTCTTGTTTAGCATTGTGTGGCATCCAGATCTGAGGGTGAGGGGAGGTGAGGCTGGGCTCATCCGACCCGGCCTCTCTGTGCAGACACGCAGCACTGATGAGACACACACGCCTCAGAGAGGTTTAATCAAAGTCGGCAGGTTTCATTTCCACCTGCCAGCCGTCTGCAGCCGCGAAATCCCCCTGGATCACAGTGGGTTTTGGCGGGGAGAGGCGAAGAGGGGCGACCAAGAGAGGCAGCAAGGGAAGGGAATGCAAGAGTGGGGACAAGAGAGTTATTCGCCAAGAGGAGCCAATCACCAGATTCCCATGGCCAGAAGGGTGATGGGGGGTCCAGGGTTTCCTGCGTCAATTTCACGCCTCCCACAAACCCTTAATCCCATCAAGTGACGCTCACAGCCTCTTCTCTGCCTGTAATTAATTTGGAAACTGTGTGCGCGCGCACACACGCACGCGGGACTTGTGCGCAGAGCACCTCTGTCTGCTCATGCCTCATGATCCCTGCGAAGGCCTCCTGCCCTCGCCTTCGTGCCAGGATTCCCTCTTTTTCTCTTACCCCTCTCTTTCTATCCCAACCTACACATCTCACCTTGTCCTCCTCACCAGCCAAACAGGAGCCTGGGTTTAGCCATAGCCTCTGCATTCCGACTTAGCCCTGGAATAAGTGGTGCAACAATGGAGCATGTGCAGAATGTATTTCATCTAAGTAATTGAACACAAACTGTTCTTGCTCAGGTGCTGACTTACAGAGAAGAAGAATACAGCCCCAGTACCTCTCATCTAAAAACAAAGAAAGAAAGCCAAAAACTCTCCCCCTGATTTCAAAAAGGGGAGGGGCTTGGGCCTGTGCCTGCTGGGCAGAACATTCCCACAACCTGCCATCTCTTCTCCCTAATTCCTGGTGGAGTGGGGGCTCTGGTTACTTTGTGCTGGGAGGGGAAACTCTCTGTGCATGCTCATGAAGATCTGTGGCGCTGAAAAGGACTGCTGACAAAGCTAGGCTCAAGCGGAAGCCCCTGTTCCTGCACCAAGCCATCCTCCTGCCTCAAGCCACTCTGGTCTCCGTTCGCAGCCTCTGGGTCTTGGCAGAGGATGATCCCAGCCCAAACAGCTGCTTCCGCAGGCTCTTTTATGCCTGCCCTGCATTGGCAAGGCCCCTTCCCCCAGCTGTTTTGGTGTGTGCACAGATTTTGAGCAAGGCTGGCAAGCCATCGGCCTCATGCTGGATCACCCCGGCTTCTTGGAACCCGAAAAACAGGCCATTCGGATGAGCACAGCTGTGCTGGCAGTTCCTGAAAGCGCCTCCACCTTCTCTTCACTGGAGCAGGGGGGACCTTTTCCTGAGTGTCCATTAATGGCTTGTTCTGCAAACTGGAGCATCTGGAGGAAAGGGATGGGCCAGGAACAGTTCCAGAACCCTCTGGGTTGTTTTTCAGGGAGGAACAGGTGGGGGCTGATGGCAGGGAGAGATAAATGAGAGTGGATACAAAGGGACGGCGCAACTGCGTGGATGGGGAACGTGTCTGACGGTGAGAAGCAGAATAGGCATTGCCAGAAAGGACCTGTAGGTTCGGTCGAGGCTGGACATTAGCAGGTTAGACCATGGTTTATAGGCAAGGCAGGGGGCAGGCAGGGCAAGCGGAAGGTGGAGGAGGCGCTACTTCACATATACAGCCATTTATAAATGCAGCACCTTTTTCTGAACGGTGCTGTCTGTAGTCTTAAAGGTTGCCCACACAGAGGCATTTTGCATAGGGTTTGGTGCATCTGGCAGGCAGAAGACGCTACAGCCCAAAGCAAGATTTGGGAGGATCCCCATGTGTAGCAGAAAAAAGAAGAGAACTAGAGAAGGTCCTGGCTTGGGTGCCAGCGTATTTGTGACAAGCTCTGCCCCTGATCTGGATTCGTGTTCCCATAAGAACGGGGGGGGGGGGGGGTACGCAGGATGAACGAGGACAGCTACAGTTTAAGAATCCAGAGGAGAGGAAGATCGCCTTTCCCCGCTTTTTGGTTTGTGCGTTAAAAGGAGCACCTTAATTGCAGTGTGACGCTATAGAGTGAAATAGTCGTTAAGATGGCAAGTGTCGGAAAAATATAGCAGCAGCCCCCAAACAATGGAAGGTGTATAAGTATTTTATAACTGGCTAGTCCATTGGAGGCAGTTTGATGTTATCTGGTTTACAAGGCGATTGGCCGAGAGATTGCAAACATCGGAAAGAGAGAGAACACGCAGAGCTGCCTTATGCCAGATCAGACCATCAGCCCAGCTGGCTCAGCACTCACTGGCTGTTGGTACAATGGCATAAAGCATCGGCACAGGTATTGAGACAGGCGTGTGTGCCTTCGAACAGCATTGCCATCCAGCATGACAGAAATGATGTAGGTACATGTGGAGAAGCTATATAGCTACAGCGTATGTATAAAGCTGTCAAATACACATAGCATGGGAAGGCAGCATAACCTTGGCTTGTATAAACAGAGCATATGAGAGCAGGAAATAGCATCCTAGGTTTGCACTTGGGAATAGGTACAGTGTGACCATGCAGGAGTACTTCTGGCCCTCATCTCTAGAGCTAATGGTGAGAGTTGCAGGCTAAAGACCGAGGGGGCCACAACTTGTCACTTTAGCCTTCAGAAGCCCGTGTAAGACAGAACAATAAGAAGCCATGCATCTAAATTTCCCTAGCAAACACAGGAAAAGTTATGAAGGACCCTATCCCAGAAGTATCTGTATTTAGATGACTCATGTGGGGAAATTTATTCCCCAGAGCTTTTGGAGAATACCTTAATTGTTCAGACAGGGGACTGTGAACTCAAGCCAGTCAACAAGCATAACCCTCCAAGAGATGCTACAGAATTTGAGCAGTTCACACTTGACCAGTGACTGTGCATATTCTAAAGCCAGAGAATGCTGACCAGTTTCGAGTCCATGCGTGAATGACCCTGTTTATGCACACATAACGTTGCACACATTCCCTAGCAACACTTGGAGACTTTGCACATGGACTGGGCAATGTACAGACCTTCTGTTCATTTAGTACATGCTGCACCATATCTCGTAAACATGCAACAGTGTACAAATATTTATGTACCTTCTCCATTCAACTCGCATTAACCGCAAGGTGTTTACATTTTAATTAAAAGGATAGTGTTATGTCAGTTAAAAGTCTGTTTGAGGAAAACGGCTTGCAAAAATGTGTGGGCAGCTTACTGAGTCTATCTCAATTTGTACATACTACTAGCGGGGTGCCATGAGGATAGGCAAGTTCACTTTGAAAATGTGTGGCGGTAGCCTGCAAGCCTATCTGGGAGAGGGCTGGGAATACAGGTGGGAGGCCAGAGACCAGGCAAGGCCTCTGTTGCATCTGTGCTCTGCATGCGCTCAGAGCTCAGTCCTCCACACCCTCCTCGCCGCGTGCAGCTTCTCATGCAAGTTGACACTTCCGCTACTACTGTCAGTAGTACTGCTTAACATCCCTTTAAGCATTAAGCACATCCGAGCATCGTAGGCACCACATCTGTGCAGCACAATCGGCTGCCTTTCTCTCTGACCACACCCAAACCAGCTAATCTGTTGCTAGGAGGCTCCTCCACCTCTGGAGAGGAGAAAATGCACAACCCATGTGAAAATCCACAAGTGACAGGGAGAGAGAGAGAGGAAGTCATTCTGACAGCTGCGTGTTTGGAAGGAGGGATGATTCAGGACCAAAGCGTGGGATTCCTTTGTCAAATGGCAGAGAGCGTCTAGAGGGCCAACAGGGGAAATGCTCTTAACCGCCCTCATGGGGTTGGTCCTCCAGGCAGATCATGAGCATCACCATGTTACAGAGGGAAACTGAGGCTCCGGTGTATTTGTCCAACCAGTGAGCCCGTGGCTAAGCTGGGAGATGGCTTGAGCCCAGCTCTCCCGGGTCCGTGGCTGCCCTCTGCATGCTAAGCCATACCGGCATTCAGCAAGGCGCTCGTTTGCTGGAACGTACATGGCAGCAGGGGAGTGAATCCGCCAAGAGAGCCACTCACAAACACAGCCAGCCTGAAAAGAGACCATTATTGATAGCCCAGCGTACCCATGCCAAAAGAGTCAACCGATCAACAAGCACGGTCAAGAGAGAAGACGATGGTGAAAGAGGCAGTCAGAAGGCAGGGGTAGCCATGGGTCCACGCACACAATCAGAGGGAAGAGAACAGGCCATGTGCACAAAGGGGTGGGGGGGTGGGGAGAGTGCTTCTGGCACAGGTGCGCACCGATGCAACCCTTGCCCTGCCAAACACACACACGCACACACGCACTCACACTCGCCCTGCCTGGCACACGAATCAGTAAGAAGACAGCCACCAATGTACCCGAAGCAGCAGCAGCAAAGGGGAACTCTGACGCACATGCACAGTCAGAATGGAGCGGCAGCCACGGACACACGCGGAACTCCTTCAAGGGCACACCTGCTCCGTAAGCCGCCAGCGATTTCACAGGTGAACAGGCGGCCTCTGTGTGTGAGAAGTCCACAGACACATGGAGACACGCGCGCCCCCCGGCAGGCACCGCATGCCTAGCAAGGTGGAACCCCAAACACGAATGCTTAAAGACAAAGACATACTCAGCAGTCATAGTCACCATCAGACTGGGCCACACCAATGATCCATCTCAACCTAGTATCCAGGAGCCGGCAAGGACCACACTGCTTCAGCCCCCACAGCCGCGGAACCCACTGCGTGGCCCCATTTCCAATCCTAGGAGAAAAGGGGCAGAAACATCCTTGTGACCGGCAATCCCAGCCTGGCCCACGACTGCACGCAAGGCAGAAGGAGCACCGACCCGTCGGTGTTCCGCCGGTAGGCCGTACCCGGAGACCCACTCTCAGAAGAAATTGGGCCAGAACCAGGACATGGATGGAAGGAGCACATGGATCTCTTAGCGAAAGGCAGCTTCTCCTCAGGGATCCCCCCCTCCCTGACTCTGAAAACAGTTTCCGGAGGAAACTACAGTGGTAATTATGAAGTGATTTTATCGGCTCCCTTGTGCTCAGTTTTACAGACCTTGCCAGTCTGAGTCTGCCTCCCTTCCCCTTCCTTGTTGGCCATTATCAACCTTATCCCATCCTTCAACACTGTCTTTGCTCCCTGCTTCCTCTTTTTCAGAAGCTGCCTTGAACCCCTACCTAGTCACTGAAGGCTGTGTCAATGGGCTCCACAGGTCATTCATGAATTGTGTGCAAAGGGCGGGGAAAACCTTTTGAGGAAAGGTACCCAGAAAACTGCAGGCGGCAAAAGAAGAGAGATCCGGGAATACTGAATGGACCACGCACCAGCCAACAGAGGGCAATACTCCTTTATTCATGAACACCGATCATGCCCTGCAGTGGCCCCAACTTTCTTCTTTGGTGCAGCACCTCCTGCCCTCCAGGAAATACCTCCCCCCACACTGCTAATATTGCCAACGTCCCTACCTTCTTCCTAGCCTGCTTTGCCCCATCTTTGCTTCTGACCTCTCTCTTTAACTCCCCATTACTCGGCTTGCAAGTGGAGGCAGGACTCTCACCCACATTCTCCAGCCAAGTGCCTGCCTCTTCCTTTAGCTGTTCTGGAGGTGACCTGCTTTGGATGGAAACAGTTCAGCCCCTGGCTTCTCCAGTCGAAAGAGCCAAATCTGTGGGTGATGGGACAGATCTCTGCCAGAGATCCGGGAGAAATGGAGATGGACCAAGGGGGTCTGGCATGGTGTTAATCAGCTTCCCTTGTACCCTGCCCTTCTCCCATCTTCTCTTGTTCCCAAATGAGTTTTCACACACACTGGTACTGCTTCTGTTCAGGGATAGAGATCTGTTTCCACAGGCTGGCTTTAGACTTTATGCATGGAAGGGAGATGCACAGAAGTCAACATGTGCAGGGAGTGCTTGAATGGGGGGAGAGGAAGATAAGGGCACTAAATAAGATCCACGGAACCCACTCCTAATTTCCAGATTTTAATCATGTTTCCAAAAACAGTAGCTGGGGGAGCTTATTGCAAAAGCAGAGGGCGGATATGGGGTGTGAAAAGACACCCAGAAGGAGGCCAGCTTCAAGGCACTGACTCACCGTGACCCAGCCCTTGCCCAGAGAATCCTGTCCAGGATTCAGTCAGGCCCAGGGTGAAGACGCCCCCCTGGGAGAACTTGTGCATGGTGGGCAGTGTGGAAAGAGACCGCTGGCCTGGCTAAGCAGCCTGCCGCCTCGCGTGGCACCCCAAGCGGGGTCTGCTTGCCCAGGCACATGGAGGCAGGGTCCAGCAGTGGCTGCAGGGCGGGCTCTGCATGCAGAGCCTGAGCTACCAGCATAGTGTGGGAAACGAGCCGTTTGGATCGGAGCAGCTGCAGAACAAGAGATCCCAACCATCTAGGAAAAGCGTGGGCTAGAAACAGGAAAGCCATTAAGGTAGTATAGGCTGAGCCAGCCGGGAGCCGGCGCTTTCTCTCTTCCCTGCTGCAGGATCTGGGCATACCCATTCCCTCCTCCCCCGCCTCTCCTGAGGGGTCTCTGGGGAAAAGGATACAGACCCAGACAGGATCTGTTGTTGCCCTTTGGTCCCTCTCTTGCTTTGAAGTAGCAGCGGTGCGATTTTTTTTTTTTTTTTTAAATGACCGGGAGAGAAATAGCTCAGCATTTGAGTCCTTCCACATGGCTTACACATAAAATCCTCTTGTCCCAGCTGTCAAGCCCCTTAGGAATGGGCTGCTTTTGGCAAACCCCTTCCCCGCCCCCCAGCTCGCTTTGGCAGGGCGAGCGGCCTCTCTGGGAGCCGGCGGGAGGGGGAACGCAGCCCCTCCCAAGCCCCCCGCTGCGTGCACACCTCCCACACGCGTTCTTGGACACGGGCTGCCTCGGGACCGCTTCAGACGTCCCCGGCTTTCCAACTCAGCCATCTTAGGATCCCCCTGCTGGCCAGCCTTCCTTGCCGCTGACTGAGAGGCGTGGCCCGCCGCGATCACGGGCCAAGCCGCGGCGGGAAAAGGCTCCTCTTCCTCGTCGCCTTCGATGCCTTCCCCGCCCCGGCTCCACCGCCCGCCTTCTCACCTCCACCAGCTGCTGATCCGGGCGGGGCGGGGGCGCTTCCTTCCTTCGGTCCTGCGGCAGCAGCGGCAGCCGCCTCTCCCCGAGG
Source organism: Varanus salvator macromaculatus (assembly GCA_023646645.1). Taxonomy (NCBI): domain Eukaryota; kingdom Metazoa; phylum Chordata; class Lepidosauria; order Squamata; family Varanidae; genus Varanus; species Varanus salvator. Next base: position 3,531,840 of record JAIXND010000781.1, read on the forward strand.
GAGAGCCGGGTCTTCTCCCGCGCCCCCAAGCCCAGTTTCGGCGGATGGTCACCGCCGGGCAGCCCTGCGGCGCCTACGGCCCAGCCATGTGCATGTGTGGGGAGCGGTGCCCACGCCGCCCCCCCCCAGCTTCCCCCAGCCGAGTCTCCAGCCCCCGCGAGAGAACCTGCCCGGGGGCGCGGCTGGGAGAGGGAAGCAGGCACTGCTGCCCTCGCCTTTCAGCCCCCGAGCGCTGAAGACGTCTGGCTTCTTACCCCGCTTTAACCACTGCAATCCACTGCCTTCCTGAAGAATCCAAGGACTCCTGGCCGGTGCCTCCCTCCTGCGCTCAGCCCCACGCTCCTCCCAGAAGACCCGGGCTCCTCGGCTCCTTCGCCTTCCCACCGCACACCACTCCTCCCCCTTGACGCTCCGCTTAGTCCTGCCCAGGCCCGCTAACCACTAGGCTCTTCTCTCTCCCCGAACAACCCAGGCGTTCGAGCTCCCGGCTGGATCGGCCCCGGAGCTTCACGAGCACAGGTCCCTGCGGGGCCCTCGCACCCGCCCCGCTAGACCCTTCGCACCCCCACGAGCGAAGGGGCCCGATCCTGCTGCGTCCCTCTTCCCCTCGGCCATCGGAGTGGAGGCCACCCAATCATACAACCAGGAAAAGCAGCTGCGGGAGGGGGCACAGAAAGGTTCCCCCCCCGGGCTCCCTTTCTGTCTCTCGACGCGTGGGGGGGGGGGAACAGGTGGATGCCCTCCAATGGCTATTTTATTTTATTTTATTTTATTTTTCGCCCGAAATACGGATTCGGTTTGTTTCCTAAGAAAAACCAGACGCTACAATCAAGTCTCCTTGTCTCGCTATTCTTTTGCAGTTGGGAATAATTCGGAATAACAGCCAGGAAGGGTTTAAAAACAAGCAAAACCCAAATTTTTACATCATCATCATCATCATTATTGCATCTCCTACACTTGCAATCTAGATAATCAATGCTACAAACAAATCACGCGCGAGCGTACACTCACACACACACACACACACGGGGGGGGGGCTCCATTCTTTCCCCTGCAAACCCAGCCCCCTTGAGGCTGGGGGGGAAAGGCGCTTTTCGAAGTCCGAACTCATAGCTTGGGGTGTGTGTGTGTGCGTGTGCGTGTGTGTCCCGCAGGAAAAGGGGGGAAATGTACAATCATGGGGTGGTGGTGGGGAGAACCCCTTTCTTTTCAAGTAGGGTCAGCTACGTCTTAGACAGGAATACTCCGAGATCAGGATAATTATGGGGGACCGAGATTCCCTTCCACTTTCCATTATTCCCCCCACCCACTTTCCCTGTAAAAACAACACACCACCAAAGGTACTGGGGATTCGGGGGAAGGGATCAAAGAAGCCCCCTCGTCGAGGTCCAGGCAAGCAACGCATCCGTGTGTCGGTGACCCTGCGTAAGAACGCCCGGACTCGGAACGGGTATTTTTGATAGATAAAGAAATAGAGATCTTACCTTTTCATGACAACTCCCGAGGAAAGAATAAACCAGGAAACTGAAGAGGACCAATAGCAACAAAAAATCTCCGTGTCTGGAGAAAGAGAGAGAAAGCAATGTTTCCTCCTTGATCTTTTTTACAAAGATAAATGTATTTATTCCTATTTTTTTTCCTTTCCCTTAATCTCCTTTTCTCCTGCGGGGAATCAAACAAGCGCTAAATCCAACCAGCCGCGGGAGCAGCAGCATCTTCTCCCCCCTCCTTTGCTCCCCCCTCTCCTTTTCTTCTTCTCCCTGCCTTTCCCAAATTTATTTCCTATCTTTATTCACCGCTCAGGTGCCCCCCCGCCTTTGCTCTCTCCCCCCACCCCTCCGCGTCTGTCTCCGTTCAAGGTTGTTGCAGCTTTCCGCGCTACACATGTTGCATCCCAAAGTTAAAGCAGAAACCGGCGTCGGGGCGGGCGGGCTGGTCGCCGGCGAGGAGGGAGCCAGATCAAGCGGCCAAGAAACGCCGGAGCCCCAGTCGCTTCGCGGCAAGGCTGCCTTTCCCCGGGGCCTTGAGCCTAGAAATCTCTGCATCGCTTAGAGAGTTGAGTTATTTATTTATTTTCTTCTTGCACCCCCCCCCCCGGCTCCCTTTCCGGGTCACCTTTCTAAAAACACGCGGCGGTGCAAAAAAAAAAAAAGGAAGGCGGGGGGGGATGTTGCGAGCAGCGCATCGGGAGGAGAAGGGGGCGGGCAAGAGGCGGAGGGGCGCTTGATATATTTTTATTCCTTTAACGCAGACCAGACCACGTCGCCTGTTCTTTTCCCCTCTCGCAAGGCAAAGATACACACACGCACACCAGAGCGGGTCATTAGCATTCAGCACCAATACTACCATCTCCGCCGCCGCCGCCGCCGCCACGGCAGAAGCAGGTTGCAACGCGCGAGCAGGCGATGCACCCGCGCCGCAGTCCCGGGCGCTGGAGGGGCGGCGGGGGCGGGCAGCAGGCTGCATCGGATCCCCGGCTTCCCTGGATCCTGTTCCCCAAGTCTAGTGGGGGGGGGCAGCGAAGGGTCCCTCTCTCTCTCTAATACGAGCGCGCACCCACACGCGCGCGCGCGCGCACACCCCAACCTGGTTCCGAGAGAAGGTGAGGTTTGGAGCGAATGATTCGGGGTGAGCGTCGCAGCGGGGGCAGAAAGCAGGGGAAGGGGAGGCCAAGTGGGGCGGGCGGGCAGAGGGTGTGAGGTTCTGCCTCCATCCCCCGCCGCCACCACGCGGAAGGCCAAACCACACGTTCACTGCAGAGAAAAGGTGAAGTTTGACCGTCTCAGCTTCCCGGACTGCCCATATCCTCCCCCCTCCCCGTTTTCCAAACGTGCCTACGGAATTAGAGGTGCTAAGTGACCCAGAGAGAGGAAGCAGCAGAGGAAGGGGGGGCAGAGCCGACCATCGGCCATTTACATAGGATAAACCCTCGAGATGTATGTAAATGAAACTCTTCCTCGCTCAGCATCGATCAGAAAGAAGGAAGCAAAGCAAAAAAAAAAAAAAAAAAAGCCGGCCGGGTTGCGGAGACGCGCGGGGCGGGGGGCCAGAAATCGGGGCGCCCCCCCCGGACCGACAGCCGACCTGCCGGGAAGTCCCTGCGAGGTGCCGAGATGAATGGAGGGAGGGGGCTTTCAGGATGCAGCGAGAGGGGGGCTGCGATGAGCCCGTCAATAAATGCACTGGGTTTTCTTCGGCGGCGGCGGCGGGGGGGGGGTCTTTCTGTTGTGTCCCTGCAGCGTCACAGGATGGAGACCCCGCGGGGCTGAGCAGCTGAGGCGGGAAGACCTCATCATCCAGAGCCGGATGGGAGACCAAGTGGAGCAGAGAAGGAAAAAGTGGTGACCCGGCGAAACGACAGAGGGCGCCGCAGAACGAAGGCCCATTTGCCCTTTGGTGCTCCTCTACGTTGGCCTTGCGGGGAGGGCAGGAGGGGGCCCCCCAGCGGGGAGGAAGACTCCCCTCAGCCGAGCGGTGGCTGCTTCTCCCTGCGCCTTCCGCCTTCCCTACATAGCGGGCCCAGGGCTGTTGTGGAGCAAACGCGTCCTTCTCTGGAGTAGGGAGGGAAGGGAAGCACTGCTATCATTTATGTGGCTTTCTAGCCCACCCTATTTCAAGTACTTGGGGTGGGTTGCAGAGCAGTGCGCCAGGAAAAAATCCCAATAGAGAGGAAGCCGCTTTCCTCCGGGTCAAGTCGTCAGCCTGGTCCATCTGGCCCAATTTTGCTTGCGATGCCTGAGAGCAGCTCTGTGGAAGCTCTGACAAAGGCCTTGCGCAGCAGCCACTGAAGATGCCTAGGATTGAAACGGGGGGGGGGGGGGGCTCCAGCACTGAACTTGGACCATGGACCATTCTGCAAAGCCATCAGCTCTCTCGGCTATGTCCAAGGGAAATATTCGTTTGTTTTCTGTGTTGCCCATGTACCAAAGGTCTATAGAAACACAACCCACTCTGTAACCTGACTGCACCATTGACATAACTCCCCCGCCCCCCAGCATCCTTCTAACTGGCATCTCTGCCTCCTTACCTCATTCAGCCAGTCCACCATGGTGGAGGACCAAAGCAGGAGCAACTCTCTTCCCTCTTCCTTCACGATTCAACCAGAGCAGAGAAAGGGAATACTGGGTTACTGTGAGGGGCCTGCTGAACAGACCACCCAGGTCATTTGAGCAAGCAAGCGCTTCACTGGCCCTTTGGAGTGGTCCCCATTTCCTTTCAGCACAATCCTCTGCCCTACCAAATAGTTCCGTGAACAATGAAAAACAATGATTCCTGGACCACCGTTTTCTTCCCCAAACCCTTTCATTAAAGACAGACCTTAGCAATGACGATTAAACATGACAGCTAAACTCTTATTTTATTTTACCATTAAGGTACATGGCACTTGAGTATGGAACACAGTCCTTTGCCCAGCCTATAATTCAACACGAGGAGACAAGTGAGGATAGTGGTAAATGGGATGGATTCAGAACCTCTTTTGGAGGTCATGTGCCACTGAATACCAGTTGTGGGGGCTTTCTAGGTTCTCCGATGCTTCAAGGCATCTGCTATGGAAACAAGGGGCTGCAGTAGGTAGACCTGCTGATCCAACAGATTCCTTTTTCCGAAGAGAAGTTCTCTATGATGGATGCACCAAAAGGGAGGGGCCTCAGAGTTCAGATATGCCCCCAAAACTAGTACTATTTGTTGCACTTGTCCTTTTAGAGAACTTTTGGGTTGGAAGGAAACATGCAGGGCTCATGCCTGGTGCCTTTGCATTGAGGCAGGTCTTCCTGTGTAGCAGGGATGCTTCAAACCCGGATATTAATAGTTTAAAATTGAATGAATGGGAGCCAGAGGGAAGACCTAAATTCAAGATGCCATTTTTGCGGCATGTAATTAACAAGCTGCAGACTAGAAAAGTTGGCGAGATTCTGGTGCAGTTTTGTGTGCGCTGCAGAGTGGTAGCCGTTCATGTAATCGTTCAGTGCAGGGAAGTATTTGTCCTCTGTTTCGGGAGGAGTTTCAGCGTCTCTTGCAGACAGTTTTGCTTCTTCCAGAAACTCACAGATTGCTGGCTCAGTTTTAATGAATTGTCTTATAAACATACCCTAACTTGGGACAGGAGCATGTTTTGGTTCTAAGCTTTGGATCAACTACATTGGAAGGGTTGGAAAGGGCAGGCATCGGTGCCATTAGAAGGTGGGGAGCCATTTACGTTTTCAAAAATTTACAAACCCTCACTTTCATTTACCAGAATCTACAGGACCTGAAATCCACTTGCCTGGTGTCTGCAGCACCAGGCCCACCCATGTGCCAGCCTGGTCCCTTTCATTCCAGGAATGTGGGCCAATTCTTGACCAGGTTAGCTCTGCACCCTCTAGATGCTATTGCAGCCAGTTTGGAGGCAGGTGTTTATACCTGAGCCTTTCGCCTGTTTCCAAGATGCAGCCATCTCTGAGGTGGAGCCGGCCAGTCCTCTGCCCTGGGCAGCTCTCCAGCCCACTTCTTTTTCCACCACCCGTCCAGCTTCTACTGTAGCCACATTACAGAGTTTAAACAGAGAGACCGGGAAAGGGGGAGCATTTTGGCTGAGTCCTTCCAGCAGCAGCGGGAAAGCAGAACAGCTCAGAGGAACAAAGAAACCCCTTCTCTATTCATGACGCTCGACTTTTGCTGGCAGGGAACAAGGGAATGGGAAAGAAAGCGAGAAAAAATAGATGCAAAAGAATGGCAGCCTCCACTGCCAGGATTCCAGCTGCCTTTAATGAGGGAGATCTGTCCTCTCTTCAGGGGAATGAATGGGGGCGAACAGGACAGAGATGGGGAGGGCAAGCAGGACTGTGGGGGCCTCCAAGTAAGAGGGACGAGGTGGCAGTGGGCTAGAGCAGGTACTGGGAGCCCAGACTCCTGGGATCCTATGAGGAGGCGGGGCTGTCAAGAGGCACACAAAAAGCTTTGCTTCAGAATTAAAATTCCACATTAATGTTGCAGGAAAGATCTGTGAATGGGAACCAGCAGGATTGCAGGGGCCTCTTGCGTCAGATTTCTAAATTCAGGGGGATTTGGCGGGCCAAATCTGTGTTTGGGAGACTAGAGTCCTGCTTGCATTTGCTCACAGATCTCTCCTGAACATTCCCTGTAGATTTTCTGCATTCCAACAGAACACTTTTGCCCCTATGGCTATTTCTTCCCCATGCATATTCTTTTGCAGAGTGAGAGAGAAATTACATCAAAATGAGATCATGCAGGATCTAGTGGTTTAAAGCAAAGGGGGTGGGGGAACAGGTGGTGGCCAAGGCTGGAGGTGAGCCACTTTTATTTTTTTAAGAGTTGAAGGGAGTTTGGAAGGCAGGTTGCTGCAAAGGGGGTTCACACATCCCACTTTTTCTTCGCTTTGGGGAAACAGTATTTGTAAGTTTTTGTATTGTTTCCAAACCTGTTTGACCCAAAGCAGCAGGGAGACAAAAGAAATCTGCTCTTAAACCCCTCCCCAATGTTCTGCTGCCAAATAAGATTCTTCTGCATCCTGAAACCTCTTGATTTGTATGCAGAGGTGCTCTAGGGAGCCTCAAAAGGCTCTGGTGGTGGAGGTGACAGGTGGGAGGCTGGTGTTGCCACCACTGCTGCTGCTACGGCCATGGACTAACCCAGAAAATTGACTAACCCTGCGGGGTGGGCAGACCGTTGCACATTTATGCAAGCTTACCTATCTGCCAGTTAAAAATGCTCCTCGTGTGACAAACCTGTCCTAACACACAGGCTGTCCAAAAGACCCCACAGAGAAATGGATGTTGATATCGAAACCCATGCACACATATTTTTAGATGTTTCTGTGCGGGTGGCTGAACATGCTTTGATTCTAGGAGAATAGCCAGGCCAGATCCTGATTCGTCTAACCTTCTGCTGCCAGAAACAGCTGAGCCAAATGCCACCAGGCACTTGCGACCCGGGCATGAAGGAGGCACCTTGCTCTCTTGCTTGCCACCGGCCTCTTGTCTGGCTCTGCATCTTTCTGTCCTTTCTCCCTCATGGCTCATAGTTCTTGCTAGACCCAAATTCTGTTAATCTGAGTCACTGTGCGTCTGTGCAGTTTAGACAGGCGAAGTTCATGGCTGTTGCCCCTTCATACTGCAGCATATTATTCCATAGGTGAACTTCGTGTTGTACAAAGAAGTACTTCATTCTGCCACTTGTGAACAAACTGCCCATGAGTTTCACCAGATAACCTGGAGTTCTCAAGAAAAGGGAAGAACAATTTTCTGCTCTCTGCCCCATGCCCAAGTCACCCTTCTGTTTGTTTGGTTTTATTATATGGAAAAGCCCCAAACTGAGAACATAAGAAACCATCAAAACATGAGGCCCTCCTGAAATAGAGGTGGGCTTGAGTCTACACCTTCTGCATGCCCCTCTTTGAGGCCTCCTCTTTGCCTGCCATCCAGCCCTCTGTAGTCCCAGTGTGGGAGTTTGCACTGTGTCCCACTTCCACAGGCAACAAAACAAGGGAGCAGCGGCCCGTAAACAAGATGGCGCTTGGTAGGCAGGCCCAGCAGTGCACATCCCTGAACAACTGGAAATGTGCTAGGACGCCGCCCAAGCCTATCTGTGAGAGCTTTGCTCCTGATAAGCCTCTTGCGTGGTACCTGTGTTTTCACCCTCCCCCCTCATGCCAAAACCCGGCTTCAGGCTGACCACAATCATACACTGCAATTATCCTGACAAACCCCCATGTCCCTGGTGATTCTCTTTTTAGAGCATGGCTTGATCCGCAGCACCTCTGTCTTTCCTGGAAGCTCAGCTTTTTTGACTGTCCAGCACTGAGGACCATCTGCAGATGGTTAGAGGCGTATTTGGCTTTTAGTTGCTTTTCCAGGCGGTCCAAATATCAGAAGCAGGTTCCTGGGCTGAGACCTGTCTGAGGCATAACAGATGATGCCCCACAGCCCAGACCGTGCTGCTTGGGTGCACCAAACCCTTCTCCTTCCCAGAAAGCCTCAATATGTTGATGCTGGATGTTCTCTGTTCTTTGCTTCCCCATCCTTGAAGTCCTGAATCCTGAGCTCTCCCTTAAAATATTCTTCTCTCCTCCAGTCCACACTCACGCAGTGAAATTTCCTGGGAGGTATTAAATGTGAATCGTGGAAACTGTCTCCAGAGGACGGGACAGGAGGACTATTATGTTTATTGCCCCTCTATGAGCAAGAACATGGTACCATCTGGCCTTGGGGTCTCTGTGGTGGTGAATGGAGAACAGAATGATTCATTTATTCCTCTTCCGCCACTGAACACACACATGCATGATAGTTGCCATTGGCAGTCGCAGCCTGGCAAAATTCATGTTTCCCTGCTTTTTAAACACTTTGCTAATTGCTTTTTCGGAGATGCGCTGCTCCGCACGAATGAGACCAGAATAGCTATTGTGCCCTGGGAAACAGTTTTTCTGTGGGGTCTCTGGAAGAGTGGGGTGGAGTGCCCAGCGAGGGGAGCTGGCTATGTGAGATTTTGCACTTGAGCTGGCTGGAACATGGAGGGGCAGTTTCCACTTCTGGGACAAAAAGAGAAGGGAGACTTAAAAGGGGGGGGGGGCTGATCTGCCTCTTGTGGCAGGTGGGACACAGTGTCTCTCTATTCTGAGCCTTTTTTCCCTTGCGCAAGTCTAGGGGAAAAGTGAGGTTTGTTTGTTTGTTCAGCACTAAGGACCAGATGGAAAACAACACGCCATGAACTGGAGAGCCCCAGTTAATGGCACAGTTTAAATGCACATTATTTTCATACAGTTTTTATGAATGTGGTGGGTGCCAAGCTGCAGCTGGCAGGGGTGCTGCGCTTATTCTATGCTAATCTCAAAAATGGTTTAGACTGAAGGAGAAAAAGATGGGAAGCAGCTACAGACCAGTAGCTTGGATGGCTGAACAACGGGAGGGACAACATATTTTTGTTTTCTAGAACATTCTTTACACTGCTCCAAAAGATGAAAAAATAGGACAAGAAAGCTTTTAATATGCATTTTCTTTATATGAATAGACAGTGTATATTTCTGACTCTCTGATTCACCTGAATGCCATTAGAATCATGCTGTCTCTTCAAAGGGAAAGATGGTGGTGTCAGAATTCACAGTGGTGACAGGGCACCAAACATGTCACACTTATTCTACAGCAGCAGTTGGCAGAACATAGATTTCCAGATGTTTTGGACTTTCTCCCAGCATTTCTGACCATTGCCAGGGGCTTCTGGGAATCAAAGCCTCCAACATCTGAAGACGTACCTTCTGTTCTTCTAGAGAACACACAGCTAAGCTGGAATGCAGACGAAACGGCCCTGCTGAGGCTAAGTGCAGGCTCGGTTATCACAGCTCACACTCCTACTTTAAAGTGGATCTTCCTGACTAATAGACCAGATGGGCACAGCCAGCCAGCTGAGCACCTATGAAGAAAGTACTGGAAGCAACCAGGGCAAGATGGGCCACAGCTCGGTGACTGGATGCCTGACACTTCCCGTGCAGAAGTTCCCATGCAAAACATCAAGATGAGTCCTTGGCATCTTCCAGCAGGGAAGGACCCCAGAGAACCACTGCCTATTACTGTAGGCAAAACTGAGCTGCATAGACCAAGGCTTGTCCCTCTTCCCGGACAGGAACAACAACTGAAACGTGGAGCTCACGGCACTTTAGTGAGAGGCCTCAAGCCAGACACTCGCCAAATTTAAGTTCAGTGGTTATAAACCTGAGATGGGGATGCACAAATCACTCATCCTTATTCCAGATAACATTTCTGTGAATGAGTGGCCAGACAGACTGGGAGTCATGCAGAATTCATACTGCTTCACTGACACATCCATAGCTCAAGCTTGTCTACAAAGCTTTTAAACATTTCCCTAAATGCTCCCCAACTGATACAGAGTTATGTCCACCTGTGGATAAAGTGCTTTTTAAAAACCCCAGTGTGAACCAGCCATGGAGGAAAGGAGGCACCAATTCTGAGGCTACGCTGCCCTCTGTTGGCCATGGTGGAGACTGCAAGCAAGGGAAAATGGCTAGCTGAGAAAAGGAAAACCTGGCTCTCTGCTAGAGTGCCTCAGGGTTGCCTCCTAAGGAAAGAATGCTTCACACACGATGAGACTCGTCAGTCACTGCTGTGTAAGCATTTCTCAGAAGCATGTGTGTAAATTGTCACCCACAATAATCCATTCTTCAGCCTGGGCAGATTGCTCTGTGCATATATGCTGAGATCATTAATTATGCCCATAAGGAAGTAAGTGTGAATGACTGCAAACCATTCCTAGATGAATTCCGTATGAGAATCTCTTTAGCTACAGATTGGCCCCAAGAAGGGCTTGTGCCCAGTTCTCTTGAACCCAGGATTCCTGACCCTCAATCTAAACTGGCACACTCTTCTTGACGTTCTTGGATGTGGGTTTTCTCTACTGGGGAGACCCCTCCATCCTTGCTATGCACTTTTCTGCTCTTGAAAAAGATCATACATCTGTCATCCCAAGATGTTAGATTCAAACTTCCGAGCAAGTCCAAATGACTGGCCCAGGTTTGGAGGTTAGCCAAAAAAGGGGGAACAGACTGGCATTTTAGCCCAGAATGAATATGGGTGGTAATGCAGCAATACTTTGATTGAAATGATACCAACTCTCATTGATTAGAAAACAGATTCACACATCATCATCATCATCATCCAACCAGAAGAAACGATTGTCCCAGTTTAAAGGGCAAACAGTCCTTAAAGCCTCACGTCCTCTCCAGTCAAGCTTTTGCCCTAGACCAGTGATGTCCCATCTTTGGCCGTTCAGCATGTTGGAGGGTCTCAGGTTCTCTGCCTTAGAGAAACCCCTCACAAAATCTGAAGGAGTCGCCCCGGCCCACTGACCTGTCAGAAGGAATCTAGAAGGAAGATAGGAACTACTGCAACATTATTGGTGACATCAGTGCGTTTTTTTCTTTCTGGTCAGGAATGAAATGAGTTGCAACTTGCTGAACATGATTTCTGGGGGAAGCAGAAGGGAATTAATACATACAGAACTATTCAAATCATTTCATTCAGATTTATCGCAATGCTTCATATACAGATAGGTCAGCAAGCTAACGTTTATTTTTAACCAAGGGTCCTCAAAGTATTGTTGTTACACTGCATTTATAGTCTGCCTTTTTCCTCTTGTGAAGAACCCAAGAAGCTTACCTACATCCATTTTATCCTCACAACAACCCTGTGGGGAAGGTTGGGCTGAGAGTTTGTCTTGAAGTCTCCGGTGAGCTTCAAGCCAAGCAGGGACTAGCCTCCAGTGCATCGCTCTCACCACACAGCGCAGCAACCAGGGGATAGGAACAGGTACATGCAGCTACCTGCCAGGCACATATGTGAACGTGTCAGCCCGCATCACTAGCAACGCCGTGGCCGAGGAGCCCAATTTCGCTTGCTCGGGCACGCGCGTCCAACACGGTGGAAGCAGGCCAGGGGGGAGGTCTGGCAAGGGCCAGGGGGAAGCTCTGGAGCACCACTCCGGCGGGCGCTCGAGCTCGGGGACGGGCTGCAGCGCATGGCGGGGGGCGGCATGGGGCGCGATGCTCGCCCCCCAAGGGGCTCCACAGCCCTCTCCATTGCCCACGGCCAAACGGAATCCGTTTTATTGGAAAAGGAGGTGCGCGCGCGCTTCAGAGGATTCCTCGCAACGCAAGAATCTGCCTCCCCCCCCCCTCAATTTGGTCTCCCCAAAGTACGGATCCCATCCCTCCGCCCAGAAGCCGGGCACAAGCACCCGAGCTCTCGCTGGTTCCTCCCACCCTATCGCCACCCTCTTCCTTGCCGAAGCCGGCCCAAGGGTGGGTGTGGCGAGCCTGTTCTCTCCTCCCCTTTTGTGGCCTTCCTTCCTAGCCATCTTTCCAGCACGCACGCCCCAGATCAAAACGAAGAGGGGGGGGAAATAAAATAATAGGGCCCTGCCCCCCCACGCCACGCACCAGCCCCCCTCCACCTTTGGGCTTTCGCTCCGGCCCCCAGAGCTCAGCGTCTTGCACCCCTTCTGCAGGTTTCCCGCCGTGAGGCAAAGCGGAGCTCTCCGCGGCGCACCCGGAACACCATGAATATATTCCGCTTCCTGGGAGACATTTCGCATCTGTTAGCTATAATCATCTTGCTCTTGAAGATCTGGAAGACGAGATCATGTGCTGGTAAGAAAGAAGGACAGAGGGGCGACGGAGGGGGTCCCTGCTCATTCTGCGAAGCACCCATGGAGGCATGCATCCCGCTCCTTATTCCCGGCCTGAACGTGATCCCCCCAATGAATGTAGTGTCCTCTGAGCCAACTTCCCACTACAAAGTGGGACTCCTTTGCGCTTGCAAATTTCCCACTAACGGCTCTTCTCTCCCGTTTCTGAAGATTGTAGAGCTGTGCACACTTAAATCCCATTGCAAATAGTGGGACTTGCTTCTGAGTAAACATACGAGGATTGTGCTGTGAAACTGAACGTTGGCCCTTTGAAAGTGATGAGGTGGCCTTTTCAAAAGGCACTGATTGAAACAAGAAAAAAGCTCCACCTTTCTATCAACTTGTATTTCAGGTATTCAAGTCTATTCCTGTGGTAGTTTTTTCCACTCTGATTTACAAATGAATGATAAAGTATCATCATGATAAAGTTTTAGAGTAAAAAGTTGTTTCTTAGCATGCTTTATAAAGAGGGAGTGCTTGTTATTTTCAAAAGGCCAAATTGTTCTTATTCAATTAATGGGTTATTGCAGACAGAACCTCCGTAGGTTTACTCTGAAGAATCATTTCAGGGGAATGTGCATACAATGCAACCTTAAAGCAACAAATATGCTCCCCCTTTTAGGAGGCTACTGGTGGGTTCTTTTTTAAATACTTCAGAACTTAGATTTACACTTCCCTTTCATATCCTTTTGAAGTCTGAATGCAACTGCAAAAGTTAATAAACTTTACTGTGTGTTGGGACTTTTTTTTAAAGGTAGCCCTGAATTTGGCTTGGAAGACCAAGCCTTTTCTTTAGGGGAAACATCTATTTTTTATTATTAAAGATGGTAATTGGTTGTGGAATGTCAAAGTGATGCAGAAATTGCATACCGGTGATGTTTGGCTCACTTTTTCCAAAAGGTGACCCATCTTTCACTTGTGGGTTAATAATTTCATTTTTATAGTAATACTTTATAATTAAGACATCTATTTAAGCTTGCTTTTAGGGAATGGTTTTCTTTCCGAAGGTGCATAGCTACCTCAGCAATGGAGGAGGGGGAAAACAAGTTGTAAAGAGAGGACTCTACCGGAAGTTGAATTTTGGTCTTTCTTGATTAAATAAAAGATGTGGAATTCCCTGGAGATAAGCCTGTTGCAGGGAATGGGGTATTGAAGTATAATGGATAGAATGGTGACGTGGAAACTAGTTCAGATTACATTGAATAAAGTTTAGCTAAACTCCACCTTCTGAGGAAGAAAAAAATAGAATTGGGCTTGCTAGTTGCCTGGGTGATTGCCAGGCCCCATGGAGAGTGAGAGGGTTGACGGAAGGGAAGCCAGAGGCCTAGTGTGGGTGGGAAACTGGGAAAGGCCATGGATTAGCTCATGGAGTAGGCCCAGCCAGTGATGCATCATGCCAGTTTTAGTCTTCCATAGGCAGCACTCCACTGCCTCAGCTCTGAAGGTCTTTTGAAAACTTGGTGTCTGTCTGTCCAACCTTCTGAGTGTTGAAACTTGAGCGACTGTGATTTTGGGCTGTAAAATCCTGAAGGGTTTTCATCCATGTGCTCACTTCTTTGCAGTTGGTCCCAATAGAGATATTATGTGTTGTTACTTTGAGTTAGGTGAAGCATATTTCCTAAAGAACCAGCATGGCTACCTGCAATTTTTGTTATTTCACAGAACTCTTAATCTTTCCCCTGTGGTTATTTGTGCGTTTCACTGCCCTGTGCTTCTCCGTGCAGGGATTTCTGGGAAGAGCCAAGTTCTCTTTGCCATTGTCTTCACAACTCGGTACCTAGACCTATTTACCAACTACATCTCACTGTACAACACCTCCATGAAGGTACAGGCTTGCCACCGGACTAGTTCTGCTTTTGGATTGGGACTCCGTGGGATGAGAGGCTAACAGGCTTGGGTGGGTGCATGGATCTGATAAGACAGAGAGGGAAATGCTTAGGTAGATGAGAAGGCTTTTTTCTCAGTTAAGTTCCCCCGAATGAATACACTTTGCCTGAAATGGCTTACAGTTGCGGGAGGGAGCAGGACAAAGCAGGCAGCCTCTTGCAGTGCAACCCTGTGCACACCAACTCAAAAGCAAAGCCCTATTCAAGCCTTCCTAAATTGCACAGGCGAAACACCGAGGTGTGAGAGCACACCAGCCCTGCCATTCTGCTAGTGTTTCCATTGCCCTCTACACATAGAGGAAAGCATTTTAAATGTAGGTGAGCCTCTCCTGTGTGGGAGAGCATATTTGTGGGTGTTTTCCACACGAGCGGGAATGCCAGAAAGCGGGTGTTTCAGAGTGCATGGAAAGCCTCCATGCACTCAGGAGGCCCTCCTGTTCAAAACATCGCCTTCCCCATGTAGGGGGCAGTGGAAATGTGTGAGGAGGGGTGGGCCTAGCACATTTCCCTTGAAGGGTGTAATGCTTATATCCTTTATGAATGTAAAAAAGGCCATGAAGCATAGAATGCAGCCTTAATTTAGGGTGCAATCCTATGCATGTTTAGACAGAAAAAAGTCTACAGCTCTCTGGCTAAGGAATGCTGGGAGTTATCAGACTTGCTTCTGTCCAAGCATGCACAGAATTACACTGTCATTTTCTTATCTCTTTTAACCAAAACAAATATATTCATAAAATTTAATAAACCAGTAGAAAGCCTTAGGTTTATTAAGAACAATGTGATGCAGATTTTTGTTGCTATTTTTGCAGCAAATAAATATTTTAAAATGTTGTAAGACAGGTTTCCTAGGGAGACATGGATTCTCCATAATACGAAGGATAGAAAGGAATGGGACTGACTGAGAATGAGAATTGGAGGGGCTGATCTCAGTGATCCCGCTTGATCTTTTTTGTCTCTTGTAGGTGGTTTATATCGCATGCTCTTATGCCACAGTGTGGATGATCTATAGTAAATTCAAAGCCACCTACGATGGCAACCACGACACGTTCCGAGTGGAGTTCCTGGTTGTCCCTACAGCAGTGTTAGCATTTCTAGTGAATCATGATTTTACTCCTCTTGAGGTAATTTATTGTATGGGGTAGTCTGCTTTTGCCCTGAGACCCACGTCCCACATATGCATTCCTGTAGGTGAGATTTCCCAGTCCCATTGTAAAAATTCTTCACCCAGCTGGCTACAAGATTATAAAAGGGACTGCTACATCACAGAATATGTTCTCACCTTTATGTATCTGATGCTGTGTTCCAGCTTCTTGCTTTTCATGTTATTTTGCCTCTGCATGTGTTGGTACTTATTTCCTATTTGCCTGCTTTCGCTTCTGAGGGTTATAGAGTTGGCGTTAATTTTGGTTTCTGAAGCAACACTGAATCTTTTTCAACTGCACCTATATGCTTATCCACAGATCAATGAAACTTAAGTACATTTATATAAAATTAATTTTGAAGGTGGCACAGAGAGTGTGTGAGACTGCTATATAGCTGGAAATGTGTTTGGTTCAAAATAGACCCCTCTACTGAACAAATAGATTGACAGAAAGAAATTAGTATGTTGTATCTGGTAAATGAGTTTATTGTATACAGTATACATTAATAAGTGGAGGGTGATAAGTCAATGGATCGGATTCAGACTAAGCTAATCACACTTTTAGCAAGGCATGACTAATTTAGTCTGGAGCCAAGCCAATTTTTGGGGTAGAGACATCTCAAGATATTCATCCAATTAAAGGACAGAAACTGTTTTACTGGGGGGAAATCCATTTTTTAAAAAATCAGAGGATAAGCTGCAACCTGCATCAGCTTCTTGCACTTTCTTCAGTTATAAATCAGGTACAAATGAGCTGGGACCAACAGACCCGAAATCTTGCACTGTAATAGTGGACAATACAAATGTCACCTTCTCTGCAACTGATGGGAGCACAGCTTTGTGTGGAAGGTTTCAGTCCAGTGGTGATGCCCATATTTGCCTCTGCACTCCTATCCTGCAAAGCTTCTGGATGGCCCATGCTGGCCCCCTAGCATGGTGCTTCAGGACAGAGGAAAGGAGGCTAGAACACTGTCAGGCAAACCTAGTTTCTTTTGCTTCCCCAGAATGTCCTTTATGCTCCTTTCCTGAGGTCACTACTACAGCTTTGGTGAAGCCGCCAGCGCAGTTCATTCTATGCAGCTGAGGTGGGCAGAGGTGATTCAGACATGGATTCCTGGCTCAGAGTTCTTTTCTAGCCTCAGAGCTGTGAATCTAAAGCATCTAAATCTGGATGCTAAACAGGGGCCATAGGATTGATCTGTCTGTTCTGTTTCATTATCAAGAATGCATGTCCCAATCATTCTATGTCGCTTTTGAACTCCTGCAGATTCTCTGGACCTTTTCCATCTACCTGGAGTCAGTGGCTATCCTGCCACAACTCTTCATGGTGAGTAAAACAGGCGAGGCTGAGACCATCACAAGCCACTATCTCTTCGCCTTGGGTGTCTACCGTTCCCTCTACCTGTTCAACTGGATCTGGCGTTACCAGTTTGAGGGCTTCTTCGACCTCATTGCCATTGTGGCTGGCTTGGTGCAAACCATACTGTACTGCGATTTCTTCTACCTCTACATTACAAAAGGTACCTCGAAACCAGAAAATCTTGATGGGATCCTATAGGTAAAATGGGAGGATTCTGGGATTCAAGGTTCTTAGCAGGGGGCGGGAGAGTCAGTTAGTTGAGAATTGGTACATCTCAGCAAGATGCCCAAATTTTCCTTGAATGAAAGGTGTTGCTAATCTGAACAATCACTAGAGGGCAATCTACAGCTGGAGTCAGACCTCAACCTCTCTGGTGCAGACATACCTGTTAACATCCATTGGCATTTTACTGATTGTAAATTGGCAAAAATTAATTTGTTCTGATATCTTCCAATGACACAGATAAACACTTCTCACATTCTGAAGTGTAAACACTTGGAACTTATTCTGATAATAGTGAATGAAAATTTGGTCCAAGCTTACTAGATGTAAGCATCATGTCGGGCAATAATTATGGGATACGATGAAGGAGCAGAAGATTATCAATTATATATTTTCTTGGTCTGTGTTTACTTCTGTATGGGTGGGTGCTGCTTGGATTTTTTTTTGCTGCAGGTACAGAAATGTTTGGGTCTCTAGCTGAATATTAATATATATAAGTGTGGGTGGTTGGTTTTTAGAGGAAAGTATGATAGTTTTATGTTTGGTGTGTAGAAACACAGACTTACGGATGCACAATTTAATCTTGCAATATGGAAAGCTTTTTCAGTGTTCTGCCAGGTATGCCTTCTTTCAAGATACTTAATCCCATTCCCCTTTTCTTCTTCCTCCTGCCTTGGCTTTCTTTTCCCCTTCCCCAACAAACTTGGCATTCTCTGAATAATGAATGCACTGTCAGTCATCACTGGACTGTTTTAGTGTTTGTTTTGTCCACTCAGATCCCCCTCCTCCAATAATAATTCTGCTTTTGTATTTTCCTATGTGGAATATTTCTGTTCACTTATACCCTTATTTGGGATACTGTATTCCATCTCCCCTCCTTTATAATTTTACATTTCCCCTACTGTCTGCAGAGGCAAATGAGGGGAGGGAGAGGTATACCTTGTAGGGAATAGAAGTAGACTTGGAAGGCCATCAAGTCCAACCCTCTGCTCCATTTCCACATGTGCTCACCCATCTGGCTTCAAGGTCCACACCTTTCCTGCTTAATAAAAGTGATTCAACATGCTAGTTCAATATATAGTTATGCAGGCAGGCAAGGAGGGAGTCAGTGGCCATATCCACAGTAGCCAGCAGCCTTCCTCTGTCTCAGTGTCCTCAGCATAGCATTGATTCACATAGTTCACACCAAAGGTTCCAGTAATCTTGCAAAGGAGTCCAGGGGGCCAGTGAGAAACAACCTCTCCCAAATTAGTGGGTAGCGGCAACCATCCACTGTGGGGTTGGGGGTTTAGAGTTGCAGCCTCGCTCATCCTGCCAGCAGATTTCCCCTCTTTCCTTATGGCACCAATTTCTGTTCTAAGTCTGTAGTGGCTATTGCTGGTTAGTACATTTTCTTTCTAAAGGATTGCTGAAAAGATTTTTCCTTGTGCAGCAGCAGTTGCATTTCAGTACCTGGTAAAAGGGGCCTACAGCTTTATTTACTACACTTAACTTTCCACCAAATTGGCCTGAGGTCCCTCTAAGTGGATTGCAATCAGTTAAAACATATCCTAACAATAATAAAAACAGCCAAATAAAAATTGAAATATAGCAAAACAAAAATTGAAATATAGCAAAACAAAAATGAAATTCTCATGCATCTTTTTTCTATTTCCTTCTGCAGTTCTAAAAGGCAAGAAGCTGAGTTTGCCGGCATAGTTCAGAATGAGACAAGATACTTTGGCCCAGAATGAGGGGAATCCTTCAGAGAAAACTAAGACACATGGTTTCTTTTTTTCAACCAACCCAAGTTAGTCACCTGTTGGTCTCTTCTTGCACCCTGAACTTTTACCTTAGTGTGATCTGGGACAAAAGAATGGCAAGTCCTTCTGTTCAAGAGACTGATATAGATGGGGGTGAGGTGGGGTATAGCTTGGATTCCAAGCTAATAATGGCTACTCTTGGCCAGTCTGTAAGTTTCTCAAAATATCCCTTTGATCATTCTCCTCAATTTCTATATTCTTGACTCTTATTTTGTTGATTACCAATGCAGGGAAAAATGCTTTTTTAAAAAAGCTGGACATCTCCCTCCTCCCACTTCGCACTCATGGTTTGGGTGTTGTGCTGGTAACTGCTAAGAAGTCAGAGCTTTTCTTTTTGTGAGGGCCTAGTGCTGTGGAGCTGTCTGGAAAAACATGAGCGCTTACCTATTTAGACTGTTTCCTTTATATAGTGATTTTGGGGCCTCAATTTTTAAAAAAGATTACTGGTGCAAAAAGACCTAAATATTCTGTCATTTACTATTTCTTCATTTGTATATTTTCTGATGGCTAATTCCTCATCCACTTTAAATAAAAGAGAAAAAATAAACTTCCCCCACCCCCATTAATTAGTGCCTTTGTGGGAGGGATGGGAATTTGAATAAAACAACATTGTTTTGTTGCTTGTTTGCACTGTAATCTTTGTGCTTCCCTGCTCATGCACACTTGTCTTCATTTCTCATTGTAATATTTTGTACAGTGCTTGTTCTGATGACTGCTGAAACAGTGACCTCCCTCTCTTGGGGCCTATTCTACATTAAATGCTGTGTTGAGTCAACACACAGTTTTTGTAACTGCCCACATATCTGGTTGTCCTAGATACTACTGTCTCATAGCTAAATAATCTTAATACCAAATTTGCTTTTAACGTTATTAAAATATGCAGCCCACGTTGCCCTTAGCACTGAACCTGGAAATTTGCTGATTTTTGGTAGCAAACCAGTCAAAAAGCTAAAATAGTCAAATTTAGTTTGTTTTCAAGTTACATTTGGTTGTTTTAATCTTTTGTACTGATTTGCTATTGGAAGTTGATGGCAACATGCCAGGGTTTTTGCCACTGCCACTTCTGGTGTTGCTGTGGTGGCAGGAATGTGGCCCACGGGGGTGGGTGAAAATGTTCCCCAGATCCTCCCAGAGTTGCTTAGCCTGGCATTAAAAGGTACATTTGAACCTTTCTAATGCCACTCCTGCCAGATGTGAACATTAATGCAAGATGGAATATAGGTGACTACTGTGTGCTTTTAATCTAGGCTTCCTGTTTGCATTGTTATCTGATTTACAGTGTAATCTTAACTGTGTCAATTTAGAAGTAAATCTTACTGAGCTCAGTGGGGCTTACACCCATGTATGAATGAATGCTTATATTCGGTCGTAAATATCACCTTGGAAGTGATTAGGGTAAGAGGAATCTTAAGAGTTAGTACAACATTTTCAGCAAAGTAATATGTCATGAGATGCTTGGAGTAACATATGCAGAAGCTTTCTTGCTGGATTGTGGTTCATGAGAGTTTACAGTGAGGCTGAAGTCCTATACAGACTTAACTGGAAGTATAACCCATTGAGTTCAATGAAAGGCATTTCTGAGTAACCACATAGAGAAATGAACTGTCCCTAAGCTTTCCTTTTAGTGACAATGCCAGAAAAATGCTTTAAAACTAACTAATGCTGAGGAGCTCTACAGTTTGCAAATGTTTTAAGATAATAGGGAGATGCATGGACAGGGTATGCTTTTAAGTCATTTATACTTAATATGAAGCTGATCTAGGAGCAATTTGTAGTGTCTCTGTTTTTTGCAGTAACAGTGTTTCTCTAGTTCTTCGCATAAGAAAATAACAGCACTCTGAAATAATGTTCAGTAGTTGTTACTAAGTAAATTTAAGTCTGTCAGGTGGTGGTCTGACACAGTCCCTCTTATATCAACCACTTATATTCTCCCTCAAATTCCATGGAGAAACCTTGCTGCAAATTGGATTATAAACATAAACTGTTACTGGTAGCCATTTCTATAATCACTTTAGCTAGCAAAATAGCCACAACAATTATGGCAAATGACAGCTGGCCACTGTGGGATGTATCTGTATATATAGCCTGGTTCACACAGATTTTTTCCCCACACAGTCCTACACAGTAGCATTCACCTGGCTCAAAGAAACAGTGTAGCTCACATCTTTGGAAAAAAATGGGAGATGGTCTATATTTGCAGGCCTAGTGTGGAAGTTTCCAAACTGCATTTCAACTGGAGAAAGTAGAGCTGCTAACAGATTAACAACCTGAGTGTACCAAGATATTTTGCGGTCTAAGGCAAAAATTGAGACAGTACCCCTATTCTCCCCTCCATTCCATGTACATAAAGTGATTGGACTTGCTGCCTGTACTATTCAGGAGGTGCATGGCAGGCTGTGTGCTACACAACCAGCTCTGTTCTCCATCATCTTGCTGACCCTGTCTTTCCCCAAATCTGCTACCTGTGGCAGTCATCTCACACTATCCAATAGCAGGGTCATCATTATAAGCAACTAAATGATAGCGATCAAATGCCCCTTCCATCACTTTTATGTATTTTTATATGGGTGCCTAAAAAAATAGCCAAGGTAGCCACACACTGCTGATCCAGTTGAGAAAACAGCACAGTACTATGGCAGCTGCATGTGCATGTTCTCTCTTCCTTTCTCCTCAGCTATCAAATTATTTGCCTTTTAGGAGAAAAAGAGTGAGAGTGTTCTGAAATATTGCCAGATGCCAGAGTAGTGTAGTTTCCAAACTAGAAGCTGCATTGTGGGGCTATCCTGGTTTAAAAGGGCTGGATGAAGCTTCCATAATATAGTCCAATTCCTAAACAAGTGGAGCAGAAAGTAGCTGAATATCCACTGATTTTGTAAAGCTACTTCATACTATTTAGCATGTCGAGTATCCCTTGTTGCATTACTATTCTTTGTCCCTCTACCTTCATCTTGTTCTACTTTAGTAAAACTACATTTCCAAATAAAAGATAAATGTTTGGGTTAGTTAATGTTCTTTCTTCACCTCTTTATTTATTGCAGAATTAAATAATTGCCTAGTCATCAGTATTCATTAATGTCAGCCGATGAGGTATAGGTGTAGATGAGTAGGAGGCTGCACCCACATTCTCAGGATACCCCATATTGTTGGGAAGGGAGGTGGTGGTGGATGAAAGGGTGGTTAAGGCAACAGATCCTTCATCTAGTGTCCGCTTGTAAGGAATAGGTGGCTCAGCCCACAGGTTTTTCACAGCCAGATAGGCTAGGTATACCTGTGGGAAAGAAGAAGTGGCAAGTCAGATACATGTATTCAGCTGTGAAAATAGTTGGCTTCTATGCCAATATAAATTGATGGAAAAAAGAAGGGAAAAAACCATACTGAGCAAGTATAGACCAATTGTAAGAATACTGGCTTTACTCTGGAAGACATGGGTTAAAATTAAACTCGTGTATGGACTTGAGGTCTAATTTTAGGTATATTAAAACTGACCTTTCCAAAATAACTAGTAAGAGTGTCTTGAAACTGAGGAGTACTGTGCTTAATCAAAATGTTTGATAACCAACAAATTCTCCCAGAAATGTTGCTGCTTTTTTAACAAAAACAGTTTCTGTCAGAAACATAAATGAAAATAAGTGTGATAAAATACTTTAATTTTGTAAAGCTTACTGAAGATGTTGGTTGTTTTTTAAACTCAAAAAAGAAGTGCATTCTCACTGAGTAGTATGGCTGCATAAGATGAAAAAAAATATTTTTGTATTTGAAATGAAGTTTAGCAATATTTGTATTTTCATCATTGTTGGACAATTAAATGTGCATTTGGTATTAAAATGTGTCAGATAACTGACCAGATAAATTTATTAGGAACAATCCTATGGTCCCTAGACAGCATCTGGGGGGAGCATAGGATATTTCAGATTTCCAGCTCCAAGGATGAAGACAATGCTTCAGCCTTGGGGCTGGGAATTAGAGCTCTAAACCTCTATCTTCCTTTCTGGTATGGAAAGAACTGTGTTGGCTGCTCTGCAAGGTTGGGAGCACCTTAGAGAAAGGGCAAAGGGGGCATTTCAGTGAGTGGAGAGGGAATGAGACTAGAAAGGACAGAAGGTGAGTTATCCTGAAGTCTGTCTAGCTAAATGGGTTTTGAAAAAATCTATTTGGTAAAAAAGAGTCCAGGAAGACTTGGTACACAAAGATCACTTTTGCCACTCTTCCTGCTCTGCATAGGATGACTATGTGTCTGAGTTTGGAGGCTTATAGGCATTGCAATAGGTTTGTACCCAACAGGAAAATGTTGCTATAGATAGAGTAGTGCAAGATAAACATGGTTCATTTTCATTAGTTGCTTTATACTATTGGGTGAGGATGATGTACAGAGTATATTAGAATTGTGATCCAGTATATTTTACATACTTTCATAAATATTAAACACTGAGGGAGAGGGAGGTGAGGGACAGTTAGTTCAGAAGGAAGTGAGCTCTTAGAAGGGACCTATTCCTTAAGCAGTAGACTAATACCACTCATGCTAAGGATATGCCTCTGGGCTGAGGAAGATCCCAATAGTTTGTTGTTGTTATGTACTGTTAAGTTGTCTCTGACTTATGGTGACATATGAATGAAAGCCCTCCAAAATGTCCTATCTATGACAGCCAGGCTCAGCTCTTCCAGATTCAAGTCTGTGACTTCCCTAATGCAATCTGTCACATATTTGGTCTTTCCTTTCTTCTGCCATCAACTTTCCCTAGCATGATTGTCTTCCCCAGGGAATGTTCCTTCTCAGGAGGTGCCCTAGGTATGACATCTCAGTTTGTGATTTTTGCTTCTTAAGGATCCTAATAGGAGGATCCAAGAAGTTACATGCTAGCAAGCATAGTATCTGTTCTGATTAAATTAGCAGAAAGTACTATTCAAGTTAAAATTATCAAGCATTTCCAAGAAAAAAAATATTGACGAGAAATTAAAATGGCTTCTGCAAAGGTAAGTCCTGATGTGCTAATTCTGTACAGTTCTTAGATACTGTTGATAAGACACTGGATAGGGAAGATCATATAGATGGTTCACACAACTCAATCCATATTTGAGGTTGAATGTGCATTGTTGTTGAACCATGAGCTGTGCTGTGTGAAGCCAGCCACAGTAATAAATCATGGTTCATTAACCCCAACTATTAATTCACAGTCCAACAATAAATTCTTTATGGATTGTTTGTGGTTCACAAATTATTGTTAGTGCAGTTGAGTTCACAACACAACCCATGTTTCAGCGATAACCTATGGCCTGCCTTGAGTATGGGTTGTCGAGGTTTTAAACAAATGAGCAGCTCCAGTTTGATGGAATCTTTGCACAGTGTTGAGACAGCCCTATATTTAATGGAAATTCTCCATTTGCTGCATGAATTAACTGTACATCTTCCTATAATGCATACATTGATCCAGTGTCACAATAAGTTGTAATGGCCAGAAACTTAGATGACTTTAAAACTGTATTACACAACTGTATTCATGGAGGATAAGGCTGTCATTGGCTACCTTCAAGATCAGAGGTACCATCCCTCTAAGTTGCTAGGAAACAACAGCAAGAGTGCCCATTATCCTTGCACACTTTCCATAGGTATCTGATTGGCCACTGTAAGAAACAGGATACTGGACCAGATATCATCTCTGTTTTGATTCAACAGTGCTCTTACTTATTTGAAGAACTGGCTAATTGGGTTTGGGAGATGAAGGAAGTTGGCAGGGACGTGTGGATAAATGTTGAGGGAGCTGAGAGCTGGGCAGAAGAGAAAGGTAAATGAAGGGGAACTGAAGATGTGTCAGAATACCAAAACATACAGTACATTATATTATAATAGGGCTTTGTAAGTAATGTGTTTGTTAGTAAGAGAAAAGTTGTGCTGTTTTATTCATGAATGCACATGCATTTTTTCTGGGAATCCAAATAATACTTAAAATGAAAGCATATATTTCCAATGTACTAAGCCTGAGGATCAAAAGACTGGTTCCATTTTCCATTTTTTGTAACTGTTCTTAAATCGTCTGTATTTGTGATCACCTTTCCTCATAACTGAGTGAAACTGACAGCAAATCTTCCAGTTTCCCACTGCAGTTGTAAAATAAGATTATAGTCAAAGGTGTACTTGCTGCAAATTCTACTTAGTGAACTGCTATTCTAAGCTGAGGGAATTCAGTTGCCCTGTGTTTGACAGGAGGTCAGGTTGGATGTTACCAATGGTTCCTGCTGGAGCTAAAATTTTTGTTAACTGCTCAGCCATCCCGATCTAACACAATTCAGCCGTGGGCTGGACTGAGTCCTGAATTGCTTGGGTTCATTCTGTGCCAGCTTGTAGATGAAGGCCTGCTGCAACTGTTTGTATGTGAAGACTCCTTCTGATTAATTCTACAGCTTGTTGACGGGAAGTGTGAGTCACCCAGTCCCATAAGGAGTAAGGAATAAACAGGTTCCAAAAGCTCAGTCCTGAGGTAGTTTTCTCAGCCATTCAAATTAGTGGGAATATATTGTGGCCTTAAGACTGTAATACAAGCAGGCCCAATTTTTCTTGTTTTCTGTTTGTGTCAATACTAAGCACCCATTTGTAAACTCTACCAGGAATAAGCTTATAGTGTGGTTTTCTGAGCCTCTAAATATAAATCTGGAAATTTCTGATATTCACAGGAAAGGAATGAGAGGGCTCTTTTCTCTAGTAAATCACCCAGAAGCTTTGGCTATTAGATGGTATAGAAAATAAATAACACTAGTAATAAGTCAGGTGACAT
This sequence comes from Varanus salvator macromaculatus, assembly GCA_023646645.1. Taxonomy (NCBI): domain Eukaryota; kingdom Metazoa; phylum Chordata; class Lepidosauria; order Squamata; family Varanidae; genus Varanus; species Varanus salvator. The sequence continues at coordinate 3,557,207 of JAIXND010000781.1, forward strand.
AAAATTGTCTATGCTCATCAAAATTTTGACCATGTAGCAATATGCATATATTGCCTTTTGGGAAGCAGAATAGACTGATATTACTTCTAATCCTCTAGACTAATCAAGAGCAAAATTTCTAGACCCAGTACCTACTTTTTGCTCTACATTAAGCAACGGACCTTAAAAAAAAACCAAATAAACCCTTGGCCTATTAGTGTGAATGATATTCTGCCATTTCACATGGTTTGAGAGGTCTACCTCTGTACCCTCTGTGCCATTACAGGGGAGGCTGGAATTCATCTTTGGAACTGCCTCCTATAATCTGGAACCAGTGCGTAACCTCTATTATACCAAAGGAAAAGACAAATGCACCTCCAGGATTACCAGCTGCAAAAGCTATTTATTTTAATGGTGGCATTGTTTGTATTGGTACAACTCATCAGCTGCTCTAGCTAGGCTTAGCAATGGAATTGAGTGGCAGCAGCAATTGCTCATGTACCTCTATTTTTAACCAAAATATTGAGGGAAGGTAGGTCAGGAGGAGATGGCTTCTTTATATTGCCCTAGATAAGATGTACGTGGCAATGACCAGGGACTTGCTGACCTACATAATTCTAATTTTTTGGTGCTTCTGGACTTTTCATGAATTAATTTGGTTAGCAGTCTATTTGCTTGATTTGAGAGAAGCATCTTGTTTCTTCCATTTACTATTTTAGTCAATAGACTGCTAATCTCACTTTTCTGTTCCCTGCTTCCCAAAAACATAGACATTACTAACAATTGACATAGGACCAATAATAAAACTTCCTGAGCTACTCTTTTTGTCACTTATTTTCTGTAACTAATGTGAAAATCCATTTTGCCACTGTGAGTAGATTTAGCAGCCACCGCAAATGCACAAACTCTAAATTGTGCAATGAGGCAATAATGTGCTAGTTTGTTGTAGCTCAGCTTTAGTCTACCTGTACGTGCTAAAGAGGATTATGCTTCTCATATGATATTTAATAAAAATAAAGACCAGCCACTCTGTAGAAGTAAAAATACTGTGCCTTCTGGGATCACCCCCATTTGGCCCCCACCTGCTTTAATAACTAGGGTATGTGCCACCTACTTCCTGGAGGGGATCAATTTTGACTTTGCTAAAATGGGGTTTTCTTTTCACCTACTGACACTTTGTAAGGATGTACTCTAACACAGTAGGGGTTCTCCCTGCTCTGAAATAAAAAGGGGACTACTTGACTGACTCACCCAGCATGGAATGGAAAGGAGGGCAAAGGTGATACTAGCTCGTGCTGCACTACTTCCCAGCATGTAGGAGTGAGTTGACCGGTTCCACTGATTGGCTAGGAAACAGAACCCAACAAACCACAGGCATGTCCATACAACTGAAGAGAAAAGAAGATGTTAGCACATGATAAAAATATTTGAAGACACAGATGAAGCTAGATTCTGCATGGACCACTTGAGATATTTGTTGAACTATCAGGAGAAAGTAATACTTAGTAGCCACTGTTTTCCACCCCTCTGCCTTGTTCTAAGAATCATTAGTTTTATCTTGACATATTGGCTGAAAAAGATAGCAATATAATTAGACCTAAGAAATGTTGGATATAGAAATACTTGACAGATCTGACTGAAAATGTACTCCCAAATGATCACAGGCTGTTATACAGGGCACTTTAGTAAAATGCATTGCAATTTACTTTTATTTGAGGAACAGACTTTGTAAATGTTTTGTTTTTAAACTCGAGCTCAGTTTTAAAGACAGATATAAATCATATTTGGCTCATCTGGGATCTTGCACTTCCCAGTTCCCATATCTAGTTTGTAGTATCTAAAGCTCAAGTTGGTCAAGATGTGGGTATGAGCAGAATTTCCCGTTGTTAATTTTTGAAGTTACATATAGATGCAGAAAGTGGGAGGGGGAGAACTGAATCTCCCACACATGATTTTCCTGATCCAAATTTGGTAATCACCACCAAAATGCCACCTTCCATGACAAGATGAAGATTGGTTGTCATCAGGGACTCAACAGTTTCTTTGTTAGAGCTTACAGGACAACTGACAAGCTCTAAGATGGTGTCAGTGATCAAGTAGGCAGGAGAGTGTCCTTTAGTCCCTTCAGGAAATTTCTAATCAGATGGGGGTAAATTGATGCGCCATGGATTGTATCATGGAAGGAGGACATGGTAACTAGGTGAACTCTGACAGATGACGCTTTTAATCTGTACTGAAGCTGCATGACCAGGTAGAAGAGGACCTGTTCAATTGTGCAGCTCTTGGGACTGAATCCTTGCATGTCAGTGAACAGGGAGAAAGCATCCTATTTACTACATTCAATTTCCTGGTTGCTGATTTCAGGTCTGCTTCTAGGATGGACTTTGGTCCTGTGTGGAGAGGTGAGTATGCATGCAGGATAGCAGAAGTGCATCTCTCAGAGTCCTGTCTGAGGATAGAAGCTGTTGCAGACCGCATTGTCCTGAGTGGCAAAGAAATCTACAGATGGAATCTCTCAAGTCCTTAAAATTTCATAGAGAATCTTTGGGTCCCTCTGCCACTTGTGAATGTCAAGTCTCCTCCTGCTGAGAGAGTCTGCTAGACTGTTCTCAGTCCTGGCAATGTGAACAGTGAGTCAAGGTGATGCATCTGTAATACACCAGTCCCAGATTCTGTGCTAGCAGAATCAATCTGGTGCCTCCCTGTTTGCTGATACAGAACACCGCTGTTGTATTGTCCATGGTGATTTGCACATGGTGTCCTGGCAGAAACATGGAATGCTTGTGTCTGCAGTTAGCCATAGTGGGCTCCCCATCAAAACAGGGAGGCATCCATCATGACTATAAAGGATGGCTCGGGATTAAGCAATGGCATTCCCTTGGAAAGGTTGACAGACTGGGTTCGGACTGTAGTAGGCATCAGGAGCTGCTTTCGTGAATGACTGAGCTCGAAGGTGTGGACAAACCACAACTGAAGTGACCACATCTGGAGCCTGGCTGAGGGAACTACCAAAACAGTGGCCACTTAAGAAGCCGTTGAATCTGGAGGACCAATGCTACATGCCACTGGAGGAGTCTGGAGGCATCTCAACCAATGCTGCTGCTCTGGGTTTCAGGAGATATGCTGTCATTGTGGTAGAGTGTGCATGTTCCAATGAAGAGAATAGACTGGGAAGGGGAGAACAGACTTTTGGACATTTAGGTAGAGACCCAGTCTATCTAACAGAACACATGTTATGTGGTCTCTCTCAAGCAATTCTGATTTGGTTGGAGCCATCAACAACCAGCCATCAAGGTACAAGTATACCTGGACCCCTGTAAACATAAGTGGGCACACCATGGACATACATTTTGTAAAGACCCTTGGTGCAGTTTAAAGTTCAAAGGGTAAAACTGAAAATTGGAACATCTCTCTTCCAACGTGAAAATGGAGAACATGTCTGTAGGACAGTGCTATCAAAATGTCAAAGTAGGCATCCTTAAGGCTGATAGGTGCAAATCAGTCCCCCCATTAAAGTAGATGAAGAAATGCCTTGCAGAATAACCATCTGGAACCTTTAAAGTGAAATAATTAAGGTCACCCAGGTCTAGGATTGGCCAAAGCCCTCCATCCTGCTTCAATACTGTAGAATAGTGTGAGAAGAACCCATGGTGAGCAGACAGAGTGGTGATCCACTTAATTGCCTTCAGTAGAAGACAGTGAGTCTCCATCAGTATTGGAGAGGGGGATGTTACATGCATGGTACAAAATGGGTGGGAGGGTGTAAGACTTGATCCTGTAAAATCTCTAGATGATCCGCAGCACTCAAGTGTCTGATATAATCGCCTGCCACACAGGCAAGTGGGGGGAGAGATGGTCCTTAATATGAAAAGAAATAGGTGGGAAGAAAGGCAAAGGGCCAGCAAGTTCAGCCATTGCCTTCTGTTCCTGTCCCTATCAGGGTGCCTTTGTCCCTGGCAGAACTGAATATTGTCTTTCCGCCTATGGAATGGCACTGGTGGTTGGTGCTGCATTCTGCCTGCGTGGGGATAAGGGAAAGCAGAGGACTCCTGCCCAAATCATTTATGTGGTCCTGCAGGGAGTATTGGAAACCCCCCATCTTTGCCATGGTCCATTTCTTATATGTTGAATTTATCCACTTGTCCTTCTTAAAAAGAGCCCATCTCCATCAAAGGGCAGGTCCTCAATATGGGAATGGACCTCCTGCATCAGACCAGACAGGTGGAAGACAGGCATGTCTCATCAGGGCCACTGCACCAGTTACCACCTTAGCTCCAGTCTACCTGGTGCCTGGAACCTTTCCATGGTACCCTGGTAATTCAATACTTTACTCCTAGAACTGTTGAGGCATATATACGCCTCCCAAGAATGTTCAGGTGGAGTCCCTTGGTGTCAGAGGAAGTGGAGTGTTGGTGATGTACTCTCCTTTGAGATGACTCAATGACCACCAAGTTCAACTTAGTTTGTTGAAAATGGAAGGCTACATTCTCCTCCTGTACACAATACATTCATTCCAACTATTTTGACATCAGAACCATCATTGATAGTGCCTTCCATGACTGCTGGACAACCTCCTAAATATTTGACTTCAGTTTCTCCCTGGATTTTATGTTTGCAGAGCAAACCCTATTCCCCTTCTGAAGTGCTTTAACTATGCTACCTTTCTGTTTCCGTGAATTCACATATTTCACTAATGCACGGGATAGCAAACCAGAGGATTCATCACTTTCCTCAGAAATGCAGTTACATGAATGGATATCCCTAGACACAGAGTCAAAGATACAGGAATGGATGAGCAAAACGGGGGGAGTAGGTATAAGGGCAACTATGGTGGTGCAGAAAGAATGTTGGATTTAAACCAAGAATACCAAAGTTCAAATCCCTGCTCAGCCACAAAACCCTGGGCAAGTCATACTCTCTCAATGTTGAGCAACACATTGGGTTGCTGTGAGGATAAAAGGGAGATACTGAAACTGGTACCATAAACTCCATGGAACAAGGATGGGATAAAAATGCTGTAATAATAATAATGCTCAACTGGCCTGATCAGTATCAGTGTTCAGTGACACTGGTGGTAGGCACTGTTCCTGAAAAAGAAGGCACACTGGGAGAAACAGCAGGCTTAAAATGAATAACCCTTTGATTAATACATGAGGGTAGTAGGTAGGAAGACAATGTACTCAATAGCTTAATTTGACAGAAGAGGGAATCCTTGACAGGCAGTGCAGATGGAGGCATGAAACCAGATGAGATGTCTGAGTGACATTTAATTTTGCCAAACTGGAATTGCATTGTGAACTGATACACTGGCAAATGCCAGGGCTTGGAAAAAAATGTTTCACACAGATATATAATGCCAACTCATTGCTCTTGCTTGAAACACTCCTTTGCTGTGATCATGCTTGTCAAATAAATCCTGACAGCTAGGAGTGAGACAGCATGTGGAAATGACAGCCTTTTGTGTGGAATTGGTATTTCCTTATTGTTTCCTTGTCTTTCTCCATGTGTTCTCTCTTGTCTTTTGTGAGCCCTCTAGCTTAGGGAAGTCTCAAGAGATGAAGCAACAGGGAGAGGAACAATAAGACAATACAATACCCAGTCAGTATAAAGGAGACAGTCTGTACCCATCAGCAGAATAGTTTCTTTGAGATCTATTACAAGCAAAAGATCTTTAAGGAAGGCCTGAAATAAAAAATAATTTTGCAGCCATTTCCATGGAACCTCTCATATGACAGCATTAATATTTAGTTTGCTATTTTAACAGGGGAATGGTATCCTTCCCTGTCGCCTGGTATGTTGGAGAAATGAATAAAAAGACTCTCCTCCGCTATTTGGTGGTTCATAGGAACATAGAAAGCTATCCTAAATATATACTAAAGCCATTAGTCCAACTAGCTCAGCATTGTCTACACCGGTAATGGACAACTTCTGGGGGTTTTAAGCACACTTTCCCCTCCCCAGGTCTTCCAAAGGTCAAATTCCTGCTGCTGTGCTGTTGAAATTCATTGCTGTGGTGACAGGGCAAAACAAAACAAAACACTACTACCCATTTTTGTTTTAAATCAGTTTTCTGGTGAATTTGAGAAGAACACTGCTACAGAGGATCAGCAGTGACAAATTTCTCAGTTCTAACCCTCTGATCTGGTTCATAACCAAAATTCAGCAACAAACAGATTATTTTTTGTTTTTCTTTATAGTGTAGGCTGTACCAAATGTTCAGGTGAGGGTGCATGATGCCTTCATGTTGCTCCATCCCTGGTCTGACTGGTGGCAACTCTAGAGTTTCAGACAGGACTCTTGTCATCTGTTATATAGCGATATTGAAGTATTTACATTCCTTTCACTGCTATAATGGTGCCTCTTGGAAATGAAGAGACTCCAATAAAGAAGTGATGTTGTAGTAAACTGCATTGCTAAATGATCAACATAATGAAAAAAATAAGAAAGGCAACTATGATAGCTATATGGCCCAAAAAACTGATAAGGAGGAATTGAGAAAAAAGTTAGGAAAGTTATTTTGCAGGACTATGCCTACTGTTATCACTATATATGGATGTGAAAGCTGGACACTGAAGAAAGCTGAAAGGAAGAAAACTGATGAGGTACAGGACGTGGTTCAGGAGGAAAGCTTTGCGAGTACCCTGGACCAACATAAACGCAAATAGTTGAGCCCTAGATTAATGCCCTTTGTTGTTTATTTAATTTAATTTAATTTAATTATAGTAAGAATGCCACTGCATTTCTTGTGGATTCTGTGGTGGTAGTCGTAAATATAAGATGTGGATGGGAAAGGGTGGAAGAGCCTCTGTGGATGGATTTTATTTTTATTGATTCTATATTATTTGCTGCATAACTGTACGTATTCTAAATTGCTTTACTGTTATATTCCTATGTGTTTTGTTGTAAACTGTTGTGAGAGCTTTGATAGCTGAGAATGGTGTACAAAAGCAGTAAATACATAAATAAGACACAGGAGGCAAGGGGAGTGCCCATCTGTTGGGGGCAGTTGGATCTGCACTTTGTGGAAGGGAGCCTTCACTGCCATCAAGAAGACAAGGAGAATTATAGACAGATGAAGGTCAATGAAGATGTTTTTGTTTTTGAAGGTAAGGACAAGGGGAAAATGGTTTGTTTAACGGTAAATAGGAAAAAAGTCCACAAAGGTGAAAAAAGAGCAGGTCTATAGAAAAAAAAGATAGTATTTAAGAGAAAAGTTTAAGGGGGAGAAAACACTCAAGCAGCTCACTAGAGAGACAGAGAAAAGAGAACTTCCCTAGGCACTGAAGGCAGTTGAAGAACTGAGAGAATGGGTGAGAACTCTTCCCTTTTATAATGGATGCTGGAGTAGGGGAGGGGTTCCTGCCAAAATGCTCTTAGCTAGTAAATATTCTCAATAAAAGATTCCATGCAGATGCAAATCTATATGAGTGATGCACAGAGACCACAAAGAAGAACAAAATTGTATATTCACCTATTTAAAGACTGATGTATATACAGGCAGATGTCTTTAACAGGAGGGATCTTTCATTTGAGCACTGATAAACTAGTGGAAATCCCATGTGGATTATATTGTGCTGTTGAGCAGTGCACTCATTAAAACATTTCAGGTGAAGAAAATTATATATAGAGCAGGATAGCGATACATTTTTTTCCTTTTTTGGGCAGGGACAGAAATCTAAAGAAAAATAAGCAATATTAGCATTCCTTATAGATTGAAGACCATTATGCAATTTAGGAACATGTAATGTATTATGTATAATTTGGTTTGGCATAAAATTATATTTGGTGCATTAAAATACAGCTTATTCAAACAATAACTACAAACTGAATGTACTTTTTCAAATTTTTATTTTCTTTGTTTATGTCCTGAACTGTAAGCGGTAAAGAACTGCTTTGGTTTTGCTACTTTGTGAGGAGCAGGCAACAAGATAAAAAATAAAAAAGAAGAAAAAATATTAGTAAAACAAAGAAAACTATGTTTCCTCTAGTCCTCCTTTCCACAATGTCAAGCAGACAAAGTACTCATTTCCATTAAAAAATGGAGAAAAAGGGGATCTGGGGTTGAACCAAGACTCAAAATTTTTAAAAAAATCTGAATGATTGCTATCCATTGTTTCTACTTTTACTTCTTCATCTTTTTTATCATGAACTTCTAAAAAAAATGGTTTGCCCAGACTGAAACAAAGCTTCTCTACCCTTGCACATGTCGATGTATTTCTTGATTTGGTTTATTTCCAAACATTTACATGCTGCAGAAGATAAAGGAAAGTGAAGGAAGCAAGAGAAGGGGCTGTGTTGTGCACAGGCCTTGTCACCATGCTGCAGGAGGCATGTTTGGCAGAGGCACATACTGCATTCCTGTACCAAATCCAAAGATGTTCTGCAACTTTTGAAAGTAGCTTTCCAACATCAAGTCCTAAAGTGTGCCTCTTGTTTTGCAATCCAGTTTAATACAGCAGCAGTGCTATCACCACTTACATTTCTGCTTTTAAATTGTGGATTCAGCAGATTTGCATCCACATAAATTTGATGGTAACAAAATTCTTCTTATTTCTTAATTATTTTTTCATTTTACTTCTGAATTTGTAAAAGTGAAGATACACCTTGATTCTCAAAAACAGCTGTTTTTATCTTGGCTATAAAGGAATTTCTGACAAAATTGCACTGTCTGATTCAGCTGCAATGACTGCAGAAGATAATGGTTTTAGAATTTTCAGGGAGTTCTGCAGCTGAATCCAGAAGACATCCTTCCTCATCAGACATCCTGTAGAATTCCTTACATTTCTGGATACTTTAAATCATCAGTAAGTACTGTTTCTTGAAAAGCTTCTTTGGTATTCTGGTAAACTTTCAAAAGAAATCACTTCTCTTTCCCATCTAGTTTTATTGCAGAGCTTCAACACCACCATTTTTTCCTTGCCTTTTTTCCTCCTTCCTTCTTTTTGAAGACTGCAACTACAACATGAGTGGCTTTAACATGTTGTAGAGCTTCTTTTCTCACCTACAGATCTTTTGGCAGATTTCATGATTTAATTAAGAAGCAAGTTTAGCCCATGGCACACAGGTCCTATTGCAGTAATTTGTGGATGACAATCCATTAAGTACTCCCATGCCACTTTCCTATTATCTGTGATATCAGTCAGCAAAGTAAATACTTCACTGCTCCCAATTTTCTGTAGGATTCATGCATTTTACAGTTGATATACTCTGCAGTATGTCTAAACTCTCCTGTTTCAGTGCGTCTGTAAAAAACAGGTTCAGATTTTTAAATTTATAAATGCCAAAATTTAGGATACATTCTCCCCTCATATTTGTCTATAAGTACTGCAAGAGACAGTACTTCATTATTTCTCCTTGCATATTTATTATGCATTCATATTCTGACTCTAAAGGAGTCTTGTTCAGAGAATGCCTACAAGGCAAATGGCATGATAATGTTAGGGTGCAATCCTATGGTCTCCTGATATTGATATTATCTGAGACCTCTAAGACTGGAGCCTCAGTTCTGAGATCCTGCAAACTTGAAGCTGGGCGTCTGAACGTGGAGCCCCTGCCCCACCACTGTTGCAGCTGGTGCAGAAAGAACCATGCTGACTGCCTCTTCAAGGCAGGAAATTGATCTTGAGGAAGGCTAAAGGGGGATGCTGGAAGGGGAGGAGGCTGAGGCCACTAGTGTTTATACCATATCCAAATAGCACTCTAGCTTCCTTCCATCTCCTCTCTGGTGCTTCATCTAGATGGCTGAAAACCACTGTCTAATTGAAATGCAAGTGCAAAGTACCAAGCAGAACTTTGGAGGGGCTGCCCATGGTTGCCAGACCTTTTTAAGCTACCCTTTTGTCCTCTCAAATTTTTGCAAATATCTGCAGTTGCACAAGTGCAGAGTTGTTTTTGTTTGCAAATAAGGGGGATAAAATTATGCTTGGCAACCATGGGCAGCCCCTCCAAAGTGTGGCTGGGGCACTATCCGTAGCTGCCTAAATGGGTCTTGACAGCCAGCTTTAACTATCTTAAAGAAGGTGATAAGAAGAAAACCATGATAAGCCTGCAGAAGCTCATGGTTGCAGCAGCAGGGGAGGATATCTCTAAAAGGACCAAGTGACCAGAGGTCTCCTGGGTTGCATGGAAAGGCTAATGCGGGGAGAATGGGTCCAACAACCTACAATGAGTCTGATCATCTTATTGCCAGTGTGGGTTAGTATGACTTGAACATGCCCAATTAAATATACTTCTAAGTAGATACGTATAAGATTGCATTAACTACAGGGTGAGTTCTCAGTGAATGTTTGGATGTTTCAGCCTCTTTGAAAAATTTGAGTTTCACAGCTTCCAGTGCAGAGGGAAAGATTCTTTAGCATTAATTCTGAATTGCCACTGTGTAGTATATGCAAAACAGAACTTCCGGGATTTTTCCATCTTAGAGAAACCGACAAACCATGGGAAAGATGTATCCACATTACTTGGAGAAAGGAATGGGGGACTAAAAAGAAGGGAAATTAAAACACCGACAGCCAGTATAGTGTAGCAGTTAGGGTGTTGGACAAGGACTTGGGAGATCTAGGTTCTAGTCCCCACTCACCCATGAACCTCACTGAATGACTTTCAGGTAGTCACTAACTCTCAGCCAAACCTACTTCATAGAGTTGTGAGGATAAAATGAAGAGGAATGTGGTATTATGTAGGTCATCTTGGGTTCCTTGCAGGAAAATGGCCTTAAAAAAACCTTTTTATGACTCCTGCAGTTTTCTTCCTAGCTTATCCTTTCTAAACTGCTTGTAGGGATGGGTCAGGGAACTAGAAAACAAAATTAAAATGAAAATTGTTACACTGTTTACAAAAGAGCAGTGAAAGGGAACAAGTTCATCTGTGCTGCTGCTTCTGCCTCTGGCTCCCCACATGGACCAGCACTATGAAAAAGGGGGAGGGGATAGTTAACAGGGCTTTTAGGATTTCTGGAACTGATTCCTGCCCTTGTAGCTTAAATCTTTTAAAAGAAATGAGAAGTGAGCTTGAAGCAGAGAGAATACTTTCTCAAAAAGCATTTAGCAACACCACAGCTCCAAGCACTATTACAAGCATAGTGCAAAGGCGATGCTTGGGACAGTAGAGTGGTGGAAGCAGGCTCAATCCAGCACTCCTGCACTGTACCTCCTCATACAGGTACCTCACTTTATATAATGGAAGCCCCAGCCCTGGTCAAAATATCAGAATCCAAATTCATTCCATGAAACCAACCAAACAGTGAGAGATTCAGAATAGATAAAAGAGAGTACTTCTTCAGACAGAACATTGTGAAATTATGGAATTTATTCCCACAAGAGGTAATAATGGCTCCTGGAAGATAATGCTACCAATGACTAGTAACCATGATGATTATATTTTACCTCTAGAATCAAGGAACACAAATAAAAATGTACTGCTGCTCTCATGTCTAGTATGTGGGCCTCCCATGGGCATCTAAATGGCCACAGTGCAAGCAGAATGCTGCACTAAATTCTGCCTTTGGTCTGACCCAGCATGTCTCTTATGCTAAATGGTCTCTAGGTCTAGGATCTTTTCTCTCCTCTTTTGGGAAAGGAAATCTTGACTTGTTTGTCTCAAGAATTAACCCCATATTCTGGAAACCCAGCAGCAGCAGAAGACAACTATTTTTTTCAGTGCACCAGAAAAACTATTTCCTCTATATCTGGGACTGACATTGAGCCCATGGATGAAATTATATCTGTCACAAATCCTTGTTTCCTCCTTCACTCACTTGGGTCACTCCAACTTTGTTCAGGGCTTGTGAGAAAGAAAAAATCCTTGACCATTCACACAGAGCTGTTGACTCATTTAAAGACATAGCTGCCATGAAACCTGAGGAAGAAAGGGAGTTAGAAATCCTTTGTTATTATTTCACAAATCTGTGGAAAGGAAAGTGTGGGGAAAGCTGTTTCGAATAGAATGCCAAAAAAATGGCAGAAAAACAAAGTGCCCCATGGCTTCAAAGTAGGCAAGATCACAACTGAGAGATTTTCTCTCCCCAAATAGAACTAATGTTTAAAGCAATTTGAATAGTCCTGCCTATGTAGAAAAAAGAAAGAGTAACCCATCTGTGGGTAACCTTCTCTTCTGAAGGAAAACGGCTTTGTAAAAGCAATTCTATATGTGGATAAAGTGAATATAGAACAATATGGAGATTGGGCTTTTCCTTTTTCTATACTTCTGTCATATTAATAATATGGAAAATTTCTAGGTTCAGATAGTTAGTTGTTGTATTTGTTTACTAGATTAGTTTCCCCTGAAATGTTGCCTTCATTTACACTCTACATGTGGATCCCATCCTTGATCCTGAATATTGCTCAGGTATCTGGTACCATTTCTAGTACTAATCAATGGCATTAAATCCTTCTGAAATACTTTACTGGATCCAGGGAGGATTTCTTCAGGAGTAGTCTCACTACTGCTTGTTTCAAGTGGCAAGGGACCACTCCTTCACATAAAGAGGCATTAATCTTCTTTCCCTGGCCCAGCTGGCAGCTTCCTCCCTGCTAGCTTTTATTAGCCAAGAGGGGCAAGGATCCTGTACAGATCTGGTCTTACAAACTGTCCAAACATCTTGTTAACATCTTGGAACTGTAGTAACTGGAACTCATCGGAAAAAAAAAAAACTTGACAAGGCTGTGCTCTTGATATCTCACCTGATTCCACCGCAATAATAGAGCCAGTGTGGCGTAGTGGTTAAGAGCATGGGACTGGGCGATCCGGGTTCTAGTCCCCGCTCAGCCATGGAGCCAACTGGGTGACTTTGGGCCAGTCACAGACTCTCAGCCCAACCTACCTCACAGGGTTGTTGTTGTGGGGATAAGATGGAGGAGGAGAATGATGTAAGCTGCCTTGAGCCCTTTGTAGGAAAAAGGCAGGATATAAAGCAAACAAACAAACAAACAAAATTGGAGTTCTGCTGGGTGCAAGGTATTTTCTCCTGAAAGTGCTTAGCAAAAATGTTGCAGGAGACCTCAGATGGTTCTAAGATGTCCTTAGGGCCAGCATGTAGCAGACTACAGACAATCCTAGAGAGCTCCATTGGGTAGCAAAGAGAAGAGTGAATGGAGGTAGTCAGATATTTTAAACTGAAAAAGTGAATCTGGGAGATTAGATACAGGGTACTCAAAATGGCAGCAAGTTTGTATACTCGGTCTATCATAATAGCAGCTGAGATTAGTAAAACAGAATATCCCACAGAATATCCTCCTTTAACTCCTAAAAAACTGCAGGTGGAGCATAGGAGAGCAAGTGAGGCTGACACATTTTGGGCTTTTCTACATGAGGCATTTATTGTACATCTGTTCCTCACATGATTAGACTTCCTCACTTATAGAAGTCTGTGGGTCCTTTACACAATGCTGTCATCCTCCTACAGTCTTTCCTCTGTTTTCCAGCCATTTTCATGGCTTTTTTAAAAAATTAGGATAATGCAGTATTCTTCCAGATGCCACCATTATTTGCTACAGAAGCCTTACACAAAGTCTAAATTTTACTCTGTGCTACTGCACCACCCTGCAGTGTGTAATGGAACATAAAGAAAGGCAAAGGAAAAAAATCCTGAAAAAGTCAGGTAACAAGATATTCTTCCTCTTGCAAAGGAAATGGAAGCAGAAGCCTCAGTAAAGTATTGGGTAGTGTCAGACAAGCACATATCTGCTAATTACATATACCAAAATTCCACCCCATGGCTTGGTAGTAAGGAAGGCTACTCACTGGAGAAAGTGACATCCAGTACAAGAATGGCATACTTGAACTTGTGACTATTAACTGTAGCATCATAGACATCGAAGCCCAGAAAGAGGATGCACTGGAGGAAGGAGAGTACACCCACAGTGATGCCATAGCAGCAGGCTGCTCCATTATCATTCAAAACACAGCGTAGCTGGAAAGAGGTTGTCAGGTTTTGATACCCTTCAGTCACTAAGGAGGCAAAGATAGTCAGAGAGAAAACCTGGGACAGGAGAAAGAAAAAAAGAAAAGTCAAGCACAATGCTGAGGTACTATATGTGTCCCATGTAATACATTTTTATAATAAACCCACCTTTGTAACCTCACCAAGAATGAAAACCCTGAAGTCTAAGATGGCATGATAAATAGGAAGTCTACTTCCCCACTCACAACATACATGTAGTGATAAGTGGTGGGTTGGAGGCTGCATGCTCCGGATGGATGCGGCCATCTTAACCTCTGCTTTCATTCAGTTGCATATATAAACACATGTAGCCTTCCACTTCCGACCAGTTTTAAACACATACAAGGCACCTTCTCCATCCCTTTCAACCAGTGTGGTGTAGTGGTTAAAAGTGTGGTACTAGGACTCAAGAGATCTGGGTTCTAGTTCTCACTCAGCCATGGAGCCAGCTGGGTGACTTTGGGCCAGTCATAGACTCTCAGCCCAACCTTTCTCACAGGGTTGTTGTTGTGAGGATAAGATTGAGAAGAGAGTTATGTAGACCACTTTAATTTCCTTGAAATAAAAACAGTGGGATGTAAATAAATAAATATGTTATAATCACACAATCTCATCATCCCCCTCCCCCTTTACATCTTAATATACAGATGGGAAGTTTTCAATTTCCTGTCCCCACACCAGTACTAATCAGCTGGGAAGGTGCAATTTATTTTAAATGGGATGTGTCCTCATACATTGTTCTCCCTATTTAAATTATATTCCAGCCAGTCCGTCAAGCAACTGTTTGGCTGACACACTGCAATACAATTGGGAAAGGGAGGAAGGAAGGTACATATGGAGAGAGAGTCAATCCTATCTATCTTCCTCCCCAGCTAAATTGTGTTCCAGCCAGTCCACAAAACAACTGTGTGGCATGCATGTGTGGAGATTCAGGAGCTTGGGAATATATGGTGAGCTGTACTCAAGGTTTTCACTGGCTGGCTATTGCCCACATCCCATCCAGCAAAAAAGAAACACAAGATATAGCCTCTGATGCTCTGCAGAGCTGGATTGGTATTTTGCTGACATCTTTAAAAAATCCTTCCATTCAAATAAAGCTCTTGAACTTAAGAAATGTGAGCAGGCATTAGTTTCTTTTTAATCCAAGACATATTATACTGCCTAGAACCTAAGAGTTGGTTAGTATTTTGAAAACTAATATAGTATTGTAAAAATACAAACTTTATTTTTCCAAATAGCATGGGAAAGATAAATATTGTTCAGTCAGAAATTGTATTAAAAGTAGTATTGGTTACACAAAATGAAATTCACATGGGAAACACAACTACCAGATATACATAACTTTTGAGAGTTCTACTATAAATAAGGGAGTGGGGAATATGAGTGAAAATTGAAGGAAATCCAACCCATATTCTTATGGCATCAGCAAAACCAGCCTGCCTTGCATATAAAGCCCCAGACTATATCTTAGTTGGAAATAGCAACTGTATGCTTTTTGTAGATAGCATAGGTTTGTGCAAGTTGTGGTGCAGAAATGGAGGAACACTTGTGAACACTCCAGAGTCTCATGCTGTCCTAATGACACATATTGTAATGGGATGCATCCTTTGAATTATACAGTATTTGTGTAATATTTAGAACTACTTGGAGTGAGTTTTCTCTTTGATTCAAACCCATCAGTATTTACATGTGATCTTGTATTTAAAAGTGATGGACCCATCGCTTTGTTTTATTGTCTTTTGTTCTTACCCCTGCTAGTGTTCTGGCAATTATCTGAGGTTTTATGAGGAAGTGCACTAGGTCATGATCTGAGAAATCCTGCAGTGTTGAAACTGCTTTCTTCATCCTGTAGTTGCTTTTGTTTCACCAGAACCAAGATGGAATTGTAGGCTTGCTGGAAATGGAAATTTGGAACCATTAAGAGGATTAGAAACATATAATACAAAGCCTGCTAAGATCCTGTCTGCCAATATTTGAAGATTCAAAAGTGGTGTAGAGATATACATGTGTGTGTTTGTGCGCACATGTGTATGTGCAATAGTATAGGGTAAAAATAAAGCCATTAAAATTTAAAAATGCAATATGCCAATCACATAGCCAACCTTAATGACATAATAAATAATGGTACTTTGTGGTAAAATTGAACACAATGAAATTTAATTGCCAGGAATCTGTCCTGTCTGCCCCCCCCCCCCCCCCAGTAATTGTGGTTTTCAGATACTTTTATTTATTTTAACAAGAATTGTATGGTTTGGTTAAAGAACTGAAGAAATGCCTTCTTTTGATTGCATATAAAAGGACTAGTAGCATTTTGTAGCCATCCTCCTGAGAAAGTATGATAGTTCTTACATTATTTAAACTGGGTATAGTTTAGTCTGGAATGAGATTATTTTGGTACAATTTAGGCCATGTACTTTTGGGACAATTATTAATCTGAGATACGCTCCAGAGCCAAGATGACCTGGAAATATTCTTGGATTCTGAAAGTGTAATGGGCTGCGATTTCATTTTTACAACTTTACCCCAAAGTCATATTAAAGAAAGTTGTGCTTCAGGTTTTTAGGGAAACACAGTAAATGATAAGAAATTATCGGACAGCATCTTTCACTATAAGGAAGCTCCTGTAGCCAAACAAGCACCAATGGCTAAACTTGATTTGTATGCCTTTTTCCATTTCCTGCCAAAATGTACTTAGCTGTGTAACAAATATCTTGAGAATCTTACTGGCTTCTTATTTTCATGTATTTGGAAACAATTTATGAGCATGAAAGCTTAACATTTTTTGCCTTACTCAACACTGACTAAGCAGAATAAAACTGTTTTCCTTCTACTTGATTGTAAACTTTTATTTCACCAAAGTATAGGGGCAGATAACAAAGTGATTTATATCTCAAATGCCACAAGTAAATGTGAGTTAAAATATGCCCTCCACCCCTATTTTCTGCTTTTATGAGAGCCACACTTCTGTCAGCCACTGTCATGTCTGTCAGGCTCAGAGCAAGTCGTATTATGTTCAAGTTTCTGTTCAGCCAGGTCCTGCTGGGTGACTCTCGGCTAGTTACCTTCGTTCAACCCAATCACACAGATTTGTTTTGAGGATTAAAAATGCAGCATGAGAGGTGAAACATTTACGTAAGTCCTGAGCTGCTTTGAGAAATGAGACAACCACAAAATGCAAGCAAATAAAATAACCTGCTCCCTCAATGTAGTGTGCCTTTGACAGCTGTTAACTTTGTTCCCACCATACATTGATTTACTCTATTTATTCAATTGATGTGTTTATTTATTGATGTATGCATCTTATACATTGGCCTCTTCCAACTCTACTATTCTGTGATTCAATAGCTATGTATGTCCTGCCTGCATTGATGCAATCCAAACCAACTATGTCCCTTCTTTTGCGCTTCTTGGCATTATGAGTGGAACCCTTGAGCCTCCTGAAAAATGGAAAAGTCGTTTAAGTTCATACCCTCCAGTGTGTTCAAAGCACACCTCCTCCTCTCAGATCCCTCAAGAAACCCACCTCCTTCACTCCCCCCCTTCTCGGAAAATGAGGGGCTGTTTTCACTCTTTAGGCTGTACCCGTTCCCCGCATATAGGAAAGAGAAGAGAAAGACATCGTGTGACAGAACTCGAAGCCTGATTGGCTGGGCAGCAGCCACGTTCCTGTTTTCGAACGTTGGCGCGGGACGAGGCAGTTGGAAACGACTGTTGAAGGAGAAGAAAGGAGCGCGCGCTGCACGCGATGCTCCTACAGAGATCCGCGCGCTTAAGAAGGCCGAGCAACAAGCGCGCGCTGTCGCAGTCCGTCCGCCAGGCTGTATGTGAGGCACATTTTGCGCACGCGCGGTTTAGAAAAAGGACGGGGGGGAAAGAGAAAAGGTTCTGCACCTGCGTAGTCGGGAATTGAAGCATTCTTTTGCCCGAATTCAAAGCGGTCACTTGACTATAGAGATAGAAGAAGAGAGTTGCAAACAACTCGAACTTCTGATTAAAAAGAGAGAGCTATCAGAGTGCACAAGGCTGCATGGTCACGAAGTGGCGTCGCTCCTACCTTAGTTTTTAAATGGTGAAATTCTTATCAAACATTGTACTGGAAATTCTGAGGGAAGCCAGTATAGCCTGGAGTATCGGTAAAGCCTATACTGTGATACGAGTATCTATCTCTATGGTACATACTCGACCTCAGCTTGCAAACATAGACAAGGTGCGAGCGTATAGCTTGAAGGGAAAGGAAAGGAGGGCAGAAAGCCTTTGAAAGACCGGGAGGAGAGGAAAAGGGCGGAAGGGAAGGGAGGAACTGCGCATGCGTGACAATGTCACTGACAGTTCTATATATAAGTTGCACTTTTGGTGCTTTAAGGGTGGATTTCTTTTCCTTTCCCATCGTTGGAATTGGTCCAAAGTGAATTTAAAGACTTTTGTTGCCCGGAGAGGAACGAATAACTGCCTCGTCTGTAAGTTGATCGGGCGTTGAGTAGAGTGGCAATGTGCGAGGTTTAACCTCATCTGTTCAGCCCACACGCCGCTTATTTAGCAGTGAACTTTCAACTTCTCCACCTCCTGTCTGACTGCTTTGACCCTGACCTTCAGGGTGATGCATTGTAACTTCTGCATGAGACCTCCGTTCTGGCTGCGGTTGTGATTGCAAACATCTGTTGCCTCACAGTTCATCAAGTGGCAAAGATCCTTCTTGGCTTGGCTAAGCCTCTGCTTTGGAGCAGGCTTGTGGTGTATGACTCTTCCCAATCATGGCCTATGACAGCAGTCTCCCACTTGCAGAATAGTGTTCATCAGAAGAGCTTTGCACAGGAAGCCAGCCATGCCTTGACAGCACTGTTTTCTGCCTGTTGACCTTCAGACTTGCTAAGGATGCAGTGTGTGGTGCGCTTAGCCCTAAGGGCTGGGGTGATCAGGTTGCCAGCTCGTGGCAAGGCCTCCCTAGCTGCCAAGATGGTGAAATACCGGAAGATGAAGAAACCAACGGAGCCTCAAGACTGGGCAACGGATTATCGCGAGAGATATATCCCCTTTTCTAAGGACCAGCTGGTTGATGCCCTAGTAAAGGTACAAGCAGGCACTGTGTTGATATTATGTGTGAATGTGCAGTGCACGTTGAATTCAGAACTCTGAATTATCCCTCACAGCATTGCTGCAATCTTAGAGGTAGCGAACTGGGCTCAGTCACTAGGGGCTGGGAAAGAATTGCTCCTTGTATTCTTATAGCTAGCACAAAAAGAATGAGCGATGAGCAGTAAATGCGCCAGTTTACTTACTCTACATGACTCATCCAAGTTCCAGATACTCAAGCCACAATCTGAGTTACTTTGGTGCAGAACATATATGTTGTTGGTCTTTTAGCAAGGAGTTTACACCGTTTTCAATACAACTAGAGATGAGACCCAGTGTGGTGTAAGAAAATGGGCCTGGGATTCAGGAGATATGGGTTATAGTCCCCACTCAGCCATGGGACCAAGTGTGTATTTTTGGGCCCATCACAGACTCTCAGCCCAGCCTACCTCACAGGGTTGTTGTTATAATAAGATTGAGAGGAGGAGGAGAATTATGAAAGCTGCCTTGGAGGTGGTCAACGCCTCTTTAAGAGACGGCTGGGTGCCTGCCCCTTTAAAGGAAGCGGTAGTCCGGCCAGTCCTAAAGAAGGCTTCCCTGGATCCAGAGGTGGTCGCCAACTATAGACCGGTGGCCAACATCCCGTTTCTGGGCAAGGTGCTGGAGCGGATGGTGGCAGGACAACTCCAAGCACTCTTGGATGAAACTGATTATCTAGACCCATTTCAGTCCGGTTGCAGACCTGGGTTTGGCACTGAATCTGCCTTGGTCGCCCTGTACGATGACCTGTGCAGAGGGACGGACAGGGGGAGTGCGTCCCTGTTGGTTCTCCTGAACCTCTTGGCAGCTTTCGATACCATCGACCATGGTATCCTTCTGGAGAGGCTGGCGGGACTGGGGGTTGGAGGCACTGCTTTGCAGTGGTTCCACTCCTATCTCAATGGCCGATTCCAGAAGGTGGTGCTGGGGGACTATGGCTCTGCGCCATGGCAGCTATGCCATGGAGTTCCACAGGGTTCCATTTTGTCCCCCCTGCTTTTTAACATCTACATGAAACCGTTGGGAGAGGTCATCAGGAGGTGTGGGCTGCGGAATCATCAGTATGCGGATGATACCCAGCTCTACCTCTCGTTTTCCACCGATCCAGGTGAGGCAGTGGCTGTGCTGAACCGGTGCCTGGCCGAGGTAATGGGCTGGATGAGGGCCAATAAACTGAGGCTCAATCCTGACAAGACGGAGGTCCTGTTGGTGGGTGGGTAGGACTTTGGAGTGGGGGACCTGACCCTAGTCTTGAATGGGGTTGCACTCCCTCTGAAAGACAGGGTCCGTAGCCTGGGAGTGTTCCTCAATCCGGAGCTGACCTTGGTGGACCAAGTGTCAGCAGTGGCAAGGAGCGCCTTCCATCAGCTTCGGCTGATCCATCAGCTGCATTCCTTCCTGGAGTTCGACTGCCTGGCGATGGTGACACACGCGTTAGTGACTTCCTGGTTAGACTACTGTAACGCGCTCTACATGGGGCTAACCTTGAAGACAGTCCGGATACTTCAATTGGTGCAAAATAGAGCTGCCAGGGTGCTGACAGGGACTGGGCGTGGTTCTCATATCACCCCAGTTCTCTGTCAGCTACACTGGCTTCCCATTGAAGTCTGGGCCCAATTCAAGGTGTTGGTTCTTACCTATAAAGCCCTTAACGGCTTGGGTCCTGGCTACCTAAAGGAGCACCTGCATCCTTATATGCCCTCCCGCCCCCTACGATCGGCAGCTGATGCTGTCCTCCGGGAACCCTCTGTAAAAGAAGTTAGGAGGGTGAGTACGCGGAGGAGGGCTTTCTCTGCGGTGGCACCCCACTTAAGGAACGCGCTCCCTAGAGAGGCTCGCCTGGCGGCGTCATTATTTGTTTTTCAGTGCCAGGCGAAGACCTTTTTATTTAAGAAATATTTTAATTGTTAATTTATTATATATTTTTATTTATTGGTTGTATATGTTATATTTTTATTCTTGGACTATGAGATGGGCCAGTTTTTAAATTGTATATTGTTTTAAATGGTGTTCGAATTTGTATTTTTATATGCTGTCAGCTGCCCCGAGGCTTATGTGCGAGGGGGCGGCATACAAATTTGTAAAATAAAATAAATAAATAAATAAAATACTTTGAAAGGAAAAATGGTGGGATAGGAATATAACATGAAATAAATGTAAAAATGGGAAAGCTGGGGAGGAAAAAGAAAAAAAGTGAGGTGGAAAATTCTGGGGGATTGTCACACATGACTTCCAGAAATTTTTGGGAAGTATTATTTCTGTATTTTTTCCCTAGGCCTTTGCATTTCTAGCTACAACTCATTCTTTCAAAGCAAGGAGCTGTTATACCCTGATGCTCCATGTGGAAACAGTGAATTAAAAGCTCCTGCTCTAACAGTTCTTGAGGGCCACAAGTGCATTTGGTGCTGCATTAAGCAGAATTGATTAAGGCCTCCTAGAGAGCATAATCTCTGTTAGATGGCCAAAGCAGGGTGTGCAAAGAACTTGGATAATAACAAATTAATGTCTGGGTATAAAATAACCTCAATGACATTGGGTGGGCCAGGTAGGGTTTGTGTTCAGTTATAAGCAGTCTTGCTAGACTGCCATTCAGCACACTATCATAATGTATGGAACAAAACGACAATGCAGAATATACAACACGTTCCGGCAAAACAGTATAGTATGAATAAACAACAGTCTACACTGGCTTCCAAATAACTGGCAAAAGTTGTCACCTATTTCCAAAAAACAGAGAAAAAGAACAAGTCAGAAGGGACCTCTCAGGCCATCTAGTCTGACCCCTGGTTCTAGCCAGCTCCGCTCACGACATGCCTACCATGTCATGAATATCTGGAAGGAGTCTGCAAAGGTGAATGTACTAATTGATGTACTAAGTGCATCTCAATTAGTTGACATCACAACAGAATATGCCCTGCTCCCAGTGGAGGAACCTTTTCTCATGAGAGTATGGAACATGGAGCAGGTCCTTTTTAGCAAATCCCATAGCCCTGGCTGTGTGTGTGTTTGGGGAGGGGAGACATTCCTTGAGACAGTTGAGATGCAAACCATTTAAGGATTTAAAACTTGAAACTAGATGATATAAAGGTGGTTTAGATCTCATTGAAAAGTGACATTTGAGGAAAACGATGGGGGAAGGGAATGTGTTGTAGCAAGTACATTGGAAGAGGGAGGCCCTTTCAGGTGTGCTTCAGATGGAAAGAAGAACAAGAAAAAGGGGGTGACAAATTATTTTTTGCAAGGGGTGAAATGAGCAAATTAGAGTTGCTAGCTATCCTGAATGGAAAGATAGTTCAGGAATGTAATACTGATATTCTGGAACTCTGTTTTTACCATTTGGATGCAGAAACTTATATGTTGTTTTTTCTTTTACTATGGGAATGGCTCATGTCTGGAGGGGTTCTGGTACAAGCATGCAATCTCTTTGTCAGATAGGAAAGTGTTCCTATAGAGAGGGAAGAAAGGGCTGGGTGCTACCTGTGCTTAAAGAGCACCACCTTCCAAAGTTCGGTCAGAGAATACACAGTGAGTCTCATTTGAGAACTGACAGATAATGTATCACCCGTGGCACTCTGAAAGTGTAGAACATTGTAAGGACTCTAACCAGAGTTAGGTTTACAAAAAACATTACAGATCACTTTAAAGAAGGATCACTTGTGGCTTTGCATTTCCTTAATAGCTCTTCTTTTGACAGCTGTTGAAAATGTTGAATTAAAAAAAAAACACCTCTTTGTAGCTTTGTTTCATTAGTTTCTGCATTGTGCCTCTTACATATTGGCAGGGGAGACTTTCTAGGGCATTGATGAGTTAAGATTTTTCTATTTGGACACCCTTTCCCCCCACAATTGCTTGTATGAGCACTTGCAAAAAAAACCCCAGATTTTTTTTAAAGATTTAAGATATTTGTGCAAATTTGAAGTGCAAAAAGAAAAAAAAATACTAGTGAGAAGCACACTAATATGCATTTTGGAGAGAAGTAGCTAGCACTTCAGAGATAGCAACCAGCAATAACAATCTCCAAAAAGAAAGTTGAGTGGTGGGAAGCCATAGTGAGCACAAAACAACTTAAAGTCATCAACAGGTCTTTGCCACTCTTGCTGAGTTGCCTTCTTACTGCTTCCCTGGATCCACAGTTGGTCTGGTCGTCTAGATGGTCCAGGAACCTGTACTGCAAGCCATGGCGGTTGGTTGCTCTCAAACAAAGCATCCCGTGGGTAGCACTCCGGATTTGTATGATATCACAAATCCCTGGAGCTAGTAATAGGAAGCTACTTTACCACAAGGCGGACTACTCATCCATCTTGTCCTCATCCAGGTCCTTTTAACTGGAGATGTCAGGGGATGAACATTTGGACCCTTTTACCTGCAAAGTATGTACTCTGCTACTGAGATATAGTCCCTTTCCTTATAGACAAAAAGGTAGAATTTGGTACACAGGCATTCCAAGATAATTTTGTCAATTGAAAGTTAGTATGTGCTGTATCTTAACTGAAACTAGGGATGTGGAAGCCTGAGTCATAACAGCTGGTCCCTGCTCCTCATTTTGGGAACTTGCTCATCACAAATTTTGGACCAGCCTTGGTTTGGGGGAAAAAGAACTTTCCAATGGCATCTAGTCACATATCTATGTTTTGTTTTGCATTTTAATTAAGCATAGATCAAGTACATTTGTAAAAACAGTAAAACTATGTTGGGGCAAGGAAACCACAGCCCTCCAGATGTTGTTGGGTTACTGCTCTCATCATCCTGGGCCATTGGCTATGCTGACTGGGGCTGAAGGGAAGTCCAACATTGTCTAGAAGGCCACAGGTTCCTTGTTATCAGTCTGATGTATGTCTTGGGAAGACTTTAGGAGAAGGATGTCATAATGATAGGGTAGGCCAGCATCTCAGGCCCAACCAAGCCATCGTTTTACATACATAACTGCATTTCTATCAGTGGATTCGTGCTTTGGACCCCTTTTGGACACAGCTGTGTTGCCTTTTCTCTCCCTCAGGAGTTCCACTCTTCTAGACACACAGATCAAGACTCATTCCTGGCCTTTGTCTCTCATGTGGACTCTTCCCTTCTGCACCAGTATCACTCCATCCTGGAGCAGTTAAAGGTAAAGACACATGCTCAGTGCAATGACTTGTCTTTCTGAATAATTTCTTCATCCACATGCAGAAGAAGGAGAGGGGATTGGGACCTAGAAGGGGCCACTGTGATTAGGATTAATACTACCTTTTATGGGAGCCCAGTAAAGTGACTAATGTGGATTTATTTTTTACAAACCTCTCAGCAGGCTGGTAGAACTCAAAAGCTTTTGCCATGGAGCACTGGAAGATGTGTCCCTCCTCCTCCTCCTTCAGCCTGCTAGCCCTTCTGCTGTCTGTGCTAATAATGTCCTTTGAATAACACTGCTGGTTATCTCTTCCCTTTCCAGGCTCTCTATGCACCTATTAATCCTGACCGGGACACACTGCAGGATTTCTCTTTGACCGATGCAGAGCGTTTAACAAAAGAACAGGAAGTTTTGGCCAGGATGGAACCACTGCTGGATCAGGCCAACTTCAATAGCTTGTCAGAGGAAGCATTGGCCTATGCCCTTGTGGTCCACCACCCACAGGATGAAGTCCAGGTGCAGTCTGTGTGGGGAGGGATCTTTCCCTCTGAGACCCTAACAAAGCCACATCTGTACACGAATGCAAGGAGAACAAGTTGCAGTAATCCTAAGTGGTAGAAAGGTCTCCAGGTTACATGTTCGAAAGTTTATCTAACAATGAAGATTGATTTGTTAATGAAAAGTGAACATATCCAACATATCTAGGAATAAGGTTCTTTCTCTCCCAGCCTTTATTTATGATACTTTTATTCTTCCTCATCAGCCATAAGACTCCCTGGTTATCTATTTGTATGGAGTTTTTAACCAAGAAGAATATTTATACCTGGCATTCCTTTATCTGTAACCTAATATGAAGATGTCTATTCTGCCATTTTATTCTGCTGCATGTATAGGATAAGCCGAGATCAAAACTGTAGACCTGATTTCTGGTGCAAGCCAGGATCAAAAATTCAGTATTGGTATTTGAAGCTCCCACATTAAAGTCAATTTTTAATCTATCCTTCAGTAGTTTGGCAAAGCATGGGATTTTCTTGTGGTTTTTCCTTATATAATTCTCTTATATTTTCTTAAGATCACACACCAAAGAAGTCTGTGCACAACTAAATCATAGGCCTTCTATTTATTTGAATCTTTTCCAAAACTCAATAACACAGCACAATAGCACAAAGTAAAATTTAAAAATTACATGCACTTACTGTTTAATGCCCTTAGGTTTACCTTCACAGTTTAAGATGCTTGCACTCTATATGTGTCATATGCCCCTGGTGGAGACAGAGGTCCTTTCTGTAACTCTTGTTTTTCTTCTAATTTTGTGGAGCTTTTAATGTTATGCTGTATCTTTTTAATGTCTTTATTGGGAAAAATGAAACATAAATGTAAGCAAGCCCAAATTCAGAACATTCATGCTAAGAATGGGGTCGTGCCCCTCATAGCAATAGTATGCCAGACACCACTGTCTCTAATAGCAACTGCATTTACATCCCAGGTCTGCCTTTCTGCAGGTTTCAGTAAATCTGGATCAGTATGAATATATAAAATTCTGGGCTCTGGGCCAACGGATTGGACCACTGCGTGTGATGACTTCCATTCAGTCCCAGAGCAGGGGATTCTTTGGCACATCGCGGATTCCATCAGAAAGGCAAGGAAAACAGTCTTGCTCATATCTGTTACCACCCTGAGATCCTTTTGAAGGACTTGTTCTCAAGTCACTATACCACAGACAGGCAACTTGTGACTCCTGGCAGGCAGTTGCTTCAGACCCCTGGCAAGTTCCCTAGGTAGGAAGAAGAGAAGTGGAGAGAAAAAGGGGTGGCAGGAACAGTGAGAACAGAAGTGGCAGAAAGAGAAAAGGGCTGACTCAAAGTCCCTGTCCACTGCCAACTTCAGAGAGTGGCATGGCCCTCAAAAGAAAAAAAGCCCACGCTCACTCGGTATTAACGCAGGAAGCTGCCTTACACAAGGTCTGTCTTTCATCTCTTCTGACATAAAGGCATAAGAAGAAGCCATGTGGATTGGAACAAAGGCCCATCCAGTTTCTGTGGTGGCCAGCCAGATGCTTCTGGCAAGTCATGAGGCAGAACATCGGGGCTGTTGCCCTCACCCACTGTATTCAGAGGCACGCTGCCTTTGATCCAAGAGGCAATATTTAGCCATCACAGCAAGTGGCCTTTGGCAGTGACATTCTCCAAGAGTTGGTCTAATCTCCCTTCAAAGCAGCCTAAGTTGGTAGCCATCACCACATTTTGAGGAGCAAAACTCCCTGGTTTGACTAATGGCATTGGTGCTCTAGGATCTCCCAGGATCTTCTTCCTCATCATCATTTTAAGCAAAGATGCCAGGAAGAGGTTGAACCTAGGAGTTTCTGTTTGCAAAACACTTGCTTTCCACTGAGCTGTGCTCTCTCTGCCAGACCTGGTAATATTCCTGTGACAAGCTTCTAGCTGAGTCATGGAAGCAGCAGCAGCAGCTCATGGTGTTTGTGAGGCTTACTGAGGTACAGGAGGGGCTTTCAGACTTGGAAAAGAGTGCTGATAAGTGAATTCTTCATAAAGATCCAAGCTTCTTCTTCAGAACTGAAATTTCTCTTGATAGAAGACTGGATTGCTCATTTCCATAGGAAATTCTATTTTTAGAACTTGACGATTTTAACAAGAGAAGCTTTTCTTGTTTAGAAATCTGGTTTATTTTTTTCTGCACTGAATGCGGAGGGGGGCATTTTTTAAAGCCTTTGATAGCAGTGAATACTTTCTTGGCACTATTGACATATCCTTAGTCTTTCTCCTTTCCCAATCCAGGCATTACTTCAAACGGGTGATGGTGGCTGCCCGGCCTAAGAACTCCCACCTGGTGCTGAAATGCTTTAAGGATATTCCCCTGGAAGGCCTGGAGCAGCTGCTGCCAGCTGTCAAGGTCCGCACCTCCATCTTCTACAGGACCTTTCTCAACATCATGCTCATAGTGAGCGGCTTGGCCCTTTTTGTCAACGTGGGGATGGTGGTGCTTTCTGATCTTAAGATTGGCACCATGACCCTGCTGATCTTCTTTGCAGCTTTAATGGCCTTCCGGGCTTGGAAGGTATGTATATTGCCACTGTTTCCAGAAGATGGCGACTCTAACCACAGCCTTATGGCAAAAACAATTTGTGAAGCAGATAGCTCAATTAAGAACATGGTCCCTCCACTTAGGATACAATCAGGTGCCTTTCAGATGGATTTTGGACTACAAATAGCATCAGTTGGCCAATGTCAGGAACGGTTGTTGTTTTAATCCAGTACCTCTACAGAGTGCCCAGCTGGAAAAGTCTGTCTTAGGTCTGCGCCGCCAAACAGATAGGAGAATGGAGTATAGCCAATATTTTATCATTTTCATCGTCATCATTGTCATGTGCACTGTTATACCCAAAGCCTAACAGTCTGGATGATTCTCAAAAATTAAAACACTCACCCTCAATTACGATATGATAGAAATATATAAAATCTTTAAAACTTTAAGCAGAATAAAATCAAAGAAAGAACTAGAGTGTAAATTAGCAACAGGTTAAAAACCTAAAAACACAATATGGCATTTATAAACAAAGCTGAAGGACTAAAAAGCCTGGGAAAATAAGGTATTCACCAGGCACTGAAATGGCACCTATGTAAGTGCCAGGGGGGTCTCTCTAGGAAGGGCATTGCTTCCACAACTAGGGTGCCACCAACAAAAAGGCTTGATGCTTAAAAATCACCTCACATCATGTGGTAGGGCACCCCGGTGGTAGCTGGCCTGGAATACCCATAGGCAGCTGACTGGCCACTCTGGGAAACAGGGTGCTGCACTAGTGAGGCCTTTTTGACCAGCACTGCTTGGAGAATGTATTATGCTTGGCACTAGGTATACTACTGCCAACTATAATAAATATATAAACGTGTGTGTGTGTGTGTATAAATACTTGGCACAGCTCATCATTTCTGCCCAATCAAAACACATTCCAACTGTCAAAAGTATACCAGGACACCTCGTTTTTCTAACCCCAACCCTACCCTGGTGTACACCCTTAACCCTAATACAGGGCAAAAATTCAATTGAATATAGGGCAATAGGAATGGCAGTAGGAATAAACAAATGACTTTATTTTTGTCATTGAGCAGTAAAATACAGCACAAGAATATGCATACATACACACACAAGCTTTCATGTAGTTGGTGTAGGTCCACAGGGTTTAAACTAGGCTATCGTAATTACTCCATGTAAAGTTTAATTTTTACTGTACTTATTGATCTTATTGTAGTGTAGATATTTTGGTATTTTAATTACTTTCTTTTACAGGTGTCCTGTTTTAATGTATTTTTATACCGATTTGTGTTAATATTTTTGTGTTTATTTTTACTATAAAATAAAGTCATTCATTCATACTTGGCAGTCTATAAATACAGTTCATAAAATAAGTATTGCCAAACAATTGTGTCTTTAGAATAAATGGCAGCTAGCACATTAGTTTGGAGACATAACCCTCCCCACTCTCATTCAAAGCTTGCTTTTGTCTTGAACTTGACCCAGTAGGTGTTCTTGGGTGAGTTGGCATCACAGCTCTCTGTGGCTGGCTCCTTATCCCCAGGGCTGTCTTAACGCATGGGCCTGATGGGCGCTTGCCCGTGGGCCCCATACTAATCTGTGTATGTTAACCCTTGGAAAATTGGAAAACTTCCAAAATTAACAGTAGTTGTAGTTGTCGTAGGGGCCCCAGTACACTGCTTTGCCGTTAAGATGGCCCTGCTTATCCCACACTACCTGCTGGGTTAATCAATACTGACCTACACAGTAGGGCTATTGTAAGGGTTACTGAGCTAATGTATCTTGGTCTACACACATGCAGTGGATGTGATAGGGTGGACTGTACCATTCAGGCTGCAGGTGGGAGATTAATGTATTTTTTAAAAGGTTCTGTATGTGTAACATCCCCGAGGGTCCTGAGACCTCGCTTTCTGTGGGGTAAGAAATCCATATGTTCTTTTGAAAGGTCTTTCGCCAGCGCCGCAACATCCACTCTCTTGAGCTGGTGCATATGCTATACTACCGCAGTACATCCAACAACTCCGAGCTGCTGGACGCCCTCACTCTGCGTGCCCAGGAAGAGCATGCCAAGGAGGTCATCTTGGCACACAGTTTCCGCCTCCAGCTGCAGCTCCAGGGCCACCAGTGCCCCCTACAGGAGGCCACAGGTACTCGCCAACCTTTGTATTTCAGGATGGGGAAGGGTTGAAGGAAGGAAATGGTGCCATCTCCAGTCATGGATTTTGGCTCCAGCAGGTTCTCTGACCCCTTTTTCTCTGTCCCCAGACTCGAAAACTGTTGAACTACTGAGGCAAGCGGTCCAGGCTTGGTTGCACTTGCACTCTGATCTGGATATAACCTTCTGTGCTGAACGTGCCTGCAAGCATCTCAGGGAGCTGGGGAGCAGGGCTGTGGACTCTTCCACAGCTGGGGCTGGCCCTGCAACTGGGTAGGGGCCCCCCTGGTTGCTCTAGCCAGCAATCTAGGTTCTAACTGGTCAGACCTCCTGACAAGCCCTTTAAGGCTGAGCATGCCAAGTTCAGAAGGCACCGATATGGGTTATTTTTCCCAGGGCATTGTGGGAGCTGGGGCCCAGGTCATGGTTGCTGATGCTGCATGGATTCTAAGAAGCCACAAGATTTTTGTTACTATTGTTGGACTATTCTTTTTGGATGTGTATCTTCCACCAGATATGCCATGCGAAACACAAGCAGGTAATGCCACGAAAGGGGCAAATTACTACATGATGTTCATACAAAATTAGATCTCATGGGGGGAGGGGTGCATTTTGCACCTCAGAGTCAATTGTTTGTCGATAGGGAAGCCATGCTTTTAAAACTTCCCTTCTTGTTTTGGCAAAGCTCTTTTCTTATATACTGCTGCTTGGATTTTTATTTTTTTGGGGGGATTTTTTTGAGCTGCCTGTTCTTCTTTCTTTGAGGAATGAGGGGAAAGAACTTTCTTATATGGCTCTTTGAAATGAGAATGGTGCAAAGCAATGAATCTCTTGCATTAAGGGCAAAATAGGTTTTTTTTAATATCCTTTGCTCTCCTGCTGGGGGCTTAAAAAGTATTAAATCACTTTTATAGCACTTTGAAATGCATAACATACACTTATGTGGAGCTTGAAGACCATGTAGCGCACTACACTCTTGTTTTTCATGGTTTATCAAGACATTACAGAGGTTCAGTGAGTAAGTTCAGACAAAGCTTTAAGCTTGTTAAAGAAAGACTGTCTGCACTTTTTTTATTGCTTCTGCTTTTTCAGGCGTTGGCCCTGGTACTGGGAATTCATTCCAGGACTTGGAACAAATTTAAGTCCTGAGTGAACAGATGAATTCAGACTTGAAGCCAAGCCTCCTGTGCTTAAGTCCTAATATTTTATCCACTGGATATTCTATTTTTCTGGACATCATTCGGTTAGGTCAGCATTTCACAGTGGTAGTCTGAAGTCCAGAAATATGCACACATGGTGGGAATTCCTAGGATGACTGTTGGTAAATCTGAACTGGAGACAGCTTTGCTACCTCTTCCTTGTGTGTACAGCACACACACATCCTTATCCTATCTTCACTGAAAAGGTTCCTGCATACCTGACTTTGGTCTTCCTGTTTAAATAAGACATGCATGCTCAATGCATGGGAGTACGCACTTGGGGAAGCTAGTACTTTGCCATAAAGAGAGCACTTACACTGTGAGTTCACTGTGGGCCGTGCTAATCCAGAGGACTTTCATCCCTACTCACCCTAGCAAGACCCTCCAAATTGTGGGAGGAATTGCACTGAAGAGGCCGCTGTGGGAGGTTTGAGTGTTCGTCTTCTCAGTGAGAAAGCAGTGCAAGAAGCAGCATCTACCAGAATTCTCTTGTTAGGTGTGTCTCCAGGAAAGGTTCGACCAAAGATGCAAAGATGAAGAAAGGTGGATGGCGTTTGCATGCGCTGAAATCTGCAACTTTGCTCTGCTGCAGGTTGTACGAACAGAGCTCTTCCCTGCTGCATAGTGCATGTGATGGTGGGAGGTGATGAGCCCAGCAGCAGCAGCCTGGCTTAAAGCCTGACCAAGCCTATCATGCCCAAAGTGAATGCTGAGTCTTAAAATAGTCCTGGAGGTTCTCCTCCACCCATGTTGGAAGCCTGTCAAGGCTCCAGTGGTGGTGAGGAGCGGGGAAGAAAGTATCTGAATGTCTTGTATCTTCAGTGCAATAAACTATTTTTCCCACCTTCACAAACTTTCTACTGTTTTCTTACACTGTCTCATTTCCTGCTGCTCAGTCCAGCAGCAGGGGATAGCCACTATTTTTGTGAGGAACCCCTTTGAGGAAGCATTGAGCCAAAGCGTGCTTCTCCTCCCGTCTCACACCCTCAAGCAGTCTTAGTCTGTGCAGTTTCTCTGACTTCTGAAATGGCAGCAAGTGTGCACCGCATACCATTCCCAAACAACTCCATTTATCCCATTTTAGACTTCAGTTGGACAACTGACTGTACGAATAATTGGACTGTTCTTGGACAACTCCCATTGGCCCTAAATGGTGGTGATGGATGATAGGAGTTGCAGTTTAGCAACATGTCAGGGCCACAGTTGTCCCCTCTTGTTTTATCAGAACAACCAAGCTTCTGGTTTTCCCCGACTCTGTATATTCTTATGTCTTGCTTGCAGCATTATCTTGAGAGCTTTTCTTCAGCCAGTGCCTTCACTTCTCTCAATGTGTGCCTGCAGAAGACACCTCTCCCTGCCTCTCCTAATGTTAATTTTATTTCCTTTTTTTTAAATCATTATTTCAGAAACTAAATACATAACTATCCAACTTGGTAAGTCCAAAATAATTGTTCCAGCAAGCAATAAACAGATGCCATTTCAAGGGGAAAAAAGAACACAGTATACCATCATTTCTATTGCTCACCTGATTGGGCCCTTTCCAAAACCTCAAATTACTATTCTCTAGATGTGGGAGTTATGACATTTTCCCACTAGCTAGCCAATACAATACTGGCAGCTATTAATGTATGGCCAAATCCTTAGTAGCCTTTTCGTAACTTCCAGTAAGTGGGCTACTAATAAAGATAATACATTAATTCCTGTTATTACATTTATTAATTGAACTACTGACCCCCAGTATTCTTGGACTTCTGGACAATGCCAGATACATGAATCAAATCTGTATCTACCCTTCCACACTTCCAACAACCAAATCCATCTGTCCTCTCTATTCTGCTCATTCCTTTTAGAGTCATGTACCACCTCTATAACATTCTACACTGAGCTTCTTTCATAAAAGGACTAACTAAAAAGGGTTAGAAATTCTCTTTTCAGAATTTCTAAACACACCTCTATAGATTTTTCCAGTAATATCTTTCCCATTTCTTCTTAGATCAGACTTTTTTTTAAGTGAGAAGCTTAATTTTTTTTCTAGATTTCATTTTAAAACTGGAGGTTGCCATACTGCAATGCAAAGTTCTGTTCTTCAGCACTGTATTTATATGGATTTAAAAGAGCAGCTTTCTGTCTTGGAGCTTAGACTTATCCACAGTCCCTTGTGCTGAGATCTGTGGATAAGTTCCTTTTCTTTAGTCTCACCAGTTTGCCTCCGAGAAAATCAGCTTTTTATATCTGACCATGCACTGTAGCATCCATTTTATGACTGATCAGGCACCCTCATAGCCCATGACACCCTCAAAATTTTAGTGTGCTCACTGACCTAAAATGGTCCATATTTCTTGGCTGGTGGACCACACCTCACAGAGTCAAGCCGACTCTGCTTTACACATCTAAGTTTTATTTAAACAAAATCCTTTTCCACAGAGGTGTCTCAACCATTCTCTGCTTCCTCTGAGGAAGCATAAGCTACCCTCATTGGCACCAGCAGGTCTTTTGAATTTTACAGTCAGGCAGGGGCTTCAGACCCACGTCCAATCCTCCAGAGGCGCTTACGTGAGCAAGGAGCCAGACTGCATGCAGGGAGGAATACAATGGCTCCTTGAAAGAAGCAAGGTAAAGTTATAGTCCTAGTTCACAAAAAAAAACCCTGTGATTTTTTGTCACAGGTTACTTGCTTGTGTTCCTGGTAGAAGAGGTGCAATGTTATAGATGCCTCTTGAGAGAAGCATTGCTGGGGTGCTCCTAAGTTTGCCTATGGGACCAATGGGGGGAAAGTCCTTGTTTTCCCCCCATGTTAATAAATGGTGCTGTAACGGGAAGCGAGGGCGGGGGGGGAGGTAAGTTGTCACCTCCTACAATGACATTCATTGCTTCATTCTTGGTTTGACTGGCTGATTTGAGTAGGGGACAACCCTAGTTTGAGATATTCCTTCCTGCCACATCTCATTAGGATGGTACTACTAGTGAGAATGACCTTCCCTAACCTGGTGCCCTCCAGATGTGTTGGGCTACAGCTCCCATCATTCCTAGACAGCTCCAGCACATCTACAGGGTACCAGGTTGGACAAAGCCTGGTTTAAAGTCATGCCAGCAGCCCAGTGCATATTTTGAAGAAATAAATCAATAGCAAATAGTCTATTGGCACTGCCCTACTGCTTGAGCCTACAATTTTTCCCACCCTGAGAGCCTTTCACTGGAGATGCTGCCCATTGACAAATGATGTTATATCAGCTTGTCTCCAACTTATGGCAACCCTGTGAGTGAAAGACCCCAAAAGGTCCTGTCCTTGACAAGCCCTGCTCAGCTTGTAAGCCCAGGGCTGCAGCTTCCCGTACAGTGTGGATCCTCCTCCTCTTCTGCCTTTGACTTTCCCTGGCAGTATTGTCTTCTCCTTGAGTCTTGTCTTACCATGATGTGCCTGAAGTATGACCGCTTATTCCATCATTTTTGCTTCCAGGACAAGTTCAGGCTTGCTTTGATCTAGGACCCACTTGTTCAACTTTCCACTGGTTCAGGGTATTTGCAAAGCTCTCCTCTAGCACTATGTTTCAAATACATCAGTTTTCTTCCTCTCAGCTTTCTGCACTGTCCAATTTTCAAATTAGCAAATGCCATACAGAAAAGTCAGTAAGAACCCATTTTGGTACATAAAAGGAAGTTAGCCGGTATGGCTATCGAAAGTAGAAAATCAAAGTAAATTGCACTAGAGTAGTTTTTAGGGCAGTCTTCTTCCATCTGGTACCTCTAAATTTTGAACTTCAACCCTCATCAGACCCAGCTAATGAGTTTTGGGAGAAGCAGGATTAAACACCTGAAAGATACCAAGTTGGGGAAGTTTGGCTTTGACTGTCCTATGCTGCATTGGCAAATGAAGGGCTTTTTATACAAATCCGCTAATCTGCCGTACTTGCTTTTGGTTTCTCCATAGAACTAAGATCAGTGCAGTATACCAAAAGCTTTCCTTTCCTGCTTTTCCACTACATAAGCTCCAGGCGGTACTGTGGTATTGCAGAAAAGCACTAATATGCAAGTGGAAATAGCCTTTGCTTTCATAAACACTACAACCTTTTCCCAGTTCTAAAAAAATCTCATGAAAGTGCTGTTTTAAAACTGAAGCAAAACCAGAAGGTCACGTCATCCAAAGAATGCAGAAACAATCAAGAGTAGGGAATGAGAAGTGTACAATTCTGTCCTCCTCTCATGTTTGTTATATAAAAAGATCTCTGTCAAGCTCACCTTCTCCTACTCCAATGGATAATTTAAATAAATAAAAATAATCAGATGCCACTGTAGGGCCTTTTAAAGCTATTTATCTGTAACTGTGCTGTTTCAGATCTAATGGGGGATGTTTATACAACTTATATTTTATAAATTGCTTTTAGTATTATTGTTTTTAAAGAAAAGTGGGTTACATTTTGAATGATTAAGCTACTTAAGACAGCCAAGGATGCGATTGGGCCCTAGATCCGGGAGGTGGTCAACGCCTCTTTAAGAGACGGCCGGGTACCTGCACTACTAAAGGAGGCGGTAGTCCGGCCAGTCCTAAAGAAGGCATCCCTGGATCCAGAGGTGGCCACCAATTATAGACCGGTGGCCAACATCCCGTTTCTGGGCAAGGTGCTGGAGCGGGTGGTGGCGGGACAACTCCAAGCACTCTTGGAGGAGACGGATTATCTGGACCCATTTCAGTCCGGTTTCAGACCGGGTACAGCACTGAATCCGCCTTGGTCGCCCTGTACGATGACCTGTGCAGGGAGAGAGACAGGGGGAGTGCGTCTCTGTTGGTTCTCCTGGACCTCTCAGCGGCTTTCGATACCATCGACCATGGTATCTTACTGGATAGGCTTGCGGGATTGGGAGTTGGAGGCACCGCTTGGCGGTGGTTCCGCTCCTATCTCAACGGCCGATTCCAGAAGGTGGTGCTGGGGGACTATGGCTCTGCGCCATGGCAGCTATGCCATGGGGTACCACAGGGGTCCATTTTGTCCCCCATGCTCTTTAACATCTACATGAAACCGCTGGGAGAGGTCATCAGGAGGTGTGGGCTGCAGAATCATCAGTATGCTGATGATACCCAGCTCTACCTCTTGTTCTCTACCGATCCAGGTGAGGCGGTGGCTGTGCTGAACCGGTGCCTGGCCGAGGTAATGGGCTGGATGAGAGCCAATAAACTGAAGTTCAATCCAGACAAGACGGAGGTCCTGTTGGTGGGTGATCCGGATCTTGGAGTGGGGGACTTGGGCCTTGTCCTGGATGGGGTAGCACTCCCTCCAAAGGACAAGGTCCGCATCTTGGGGGTATTCCTCGACCCGGAGCTGTCGTTACAGGCCCAGGTGACAGCAGCAGCGAGGAGTGCTTTCCTACAGCTTCGGCTGGTACATCAGCTGTGTCCCTTCCTGGACTATGACTGCCTGGCGAAAGTGACACACGCATTGGTGACTTCTCGACTAGATTTCTGCAATGCCCTCTATGTGGGGCTGCCCTTGAAGACGGTCCGGATACTTCAGTTGGTACAAAATAGAGCTGCCAGGTTGCTGACGGGGACTGGGCGTTACTCTCATATAACCCCAGTCCTCTGTCAGCTCTACTGGCTCCCGATTGAAGTCCGGGCCCAATTCAAGGTGCTGGTGTTGACCTATAAAGCCCTGAACGGCTTGGGACCCGGATACCTAATGGACCACCTGCGCCCTTACATGCCCTCCCGCCCCCTAAGATCTGCAACGGCGGCCCTCCTCCGGGAGCCCTCCAGGAGGGAGGTTAAGTGGGTGAGTACCCGGAGGAGGGTTTTCTCAGCGGTGGCGCCCCAACTGTGGAACGCGCTCCCTGGAGAGGTTCGCCTGGCGCCGTCGTTATATGCTTTTCGGTGCCAGGCGAAGACCTTTTTATTCAAGTCTTATTTTAATTGTTAGTGTGGATTTCGTTTATAGTTTATTTGTGTCGAGTTATTTATTTATGGTTTAATGGTTGTTATATTGGGTTGGTGTGTTTATTTGGTTTATAAGTGGACTTTATTTATTTATTTGGTTTGGATTTATACTTAAGTTAATTATATTTTAAGTTGCCGAGATGCACCGGGGCGGGGAGGGATAAACTAATATGATTTATTGTTTACTGTGTTTTAATTATGTTGTAAGCCGCCCCGAGGCTTTGTTGCGATGGGGCGGCACATAAATGTTTTAATAAATAAATAAATAATACAATAAATAAGAATAACTAACCAACTGTCAGCCTGAACTTCCCCAAGTGGACCCCTGGGAAATGTGGTTCTTAAACTTTAGCATGTATTTGTTATGAGTGTGTGTGTGTGTGTCACAGCTTGCCAGAGCCTATTTAAGAACTCCATTCTATTTACATTTTGGGGCAGAGGAGACAACGTGTGGCCCTTCCAATGGACTTCAGTTTCCATCAGTGCCATCAGGGCTGATGGAAGTTAAAGCCCAATTCCATCTAGAGTCCCACAAGTGCCCCAGCCCTGTTGTTGCGAAAATAGTCGCTCACTTGTAAGTTGCCTGGGAGCACTTGATCCCCAATCCCAGTCGTCTCAGGGGAGACACAAGAAAACAGGCGCCAATGGCTCTTTGGTCCAAGAGACTTTGCTAAAAGCAAGCTGCAGCAAGAGTGGAAGCGCTGGGTCATGCCAAAATAAAAGCCTAGGCCTAGCCTTAGCCCTAGCCCTGCCTATACGATCACAGTCAGTTATACTTTTCTGTCCCTTAGGGACGTACAATCTAAATAGTCAATCAGCAAGCTATGCATTCTATTGTCTACTTGTTCTACCTAATCATTGTCTAACACAATGCTGCTTTTCTAATTTGGCCTTCGGGAGGCACCCGGAGTCTAGGACTTCAAAGATAATAGCATTTAGGGTGTGTATTTGCTTCAGCTCCTTGAGGCAATGGCTAACTGAATACATTTCGAAGCTGTATTTTTGGTGCAACTTTGTGCTAAATTCAAGCTGGTGAAGGTTTGCTGTATGAAGTTACTTTTTATAAAGGGGCAGGAAGCAGAAAGGAATGATCTCTGTACAAATTTAACAAAAGGATCAATTCAAGTGAGCTGTCACCCCTCCAGTGACTTTGCTGTCGTCCGTCAACAAAGCTGAGTTGTCCAGACATGTTCACGGTACCTTCCGGTCTCAGAGCATTCAAGTTTAGGCCAGCTTCCAATGTTTTAATAATCACTGCACAGCAACTGTGTTCAATAATTATTTTTTCTTTTCTGCCCCATCACATACTGTATTTACAACAGCAAGTGTCATCTGCTTCCTGGTTTGTCTCCCCATGAGCAGGAACTGAGTTCCAAGCCTTTATTCATTCGACCACCCTCTCCGTATTTGACTGGAGTTCCCAAATTATATGTGGTGTGCTTATTAACTAACTAATAGAACTTTTCAATTGGAAACGGAGGAAGACAGAAGTACCTACTTACTTAAATCTACCCCAAGCCAAGGCACAAATCTTTGTTGCTTCTTATGAGCAACTCTGTGGGGTTCTCCTGGGAATCAAAGATGAAAGGGAAGGCACCTGAAACCTGGCCATATTTGACTGGGCAGCATTGCTATCTTTATGCTTACTCACTTGCTAAACTGCAGGGATACAGACAGGGCTGTCTTAATAGCATTATGGGCCCTGGGCAAAGCAGTATACTGGGGCCCCTAGAACAACTACAATTACTGTTAATTTCGGAAGTTTTCCAATTTTCCAAGAGTTAACATACACAGATTAGTATGGGCCCCACGGGCAAGTGCCCATCAGGCCCATGCGTTAAGATGTCCCTGGATACAGAGAATATCACATGTTCTTTTCATATCAAAGAAGAATTAGGGAGTTTATAATTCAGAAAGGAATGCAGCCTCACTTCTCAATTATTGGCTGCTCATTTTAAAAAATCACAATCACTCTGAGAACTAGAAGCATGCCTCCCAACAACAACTGATTTTCTGTACGAGATGAATACCTGATCAACTGCAATACTTTGTGCTTGAAGGAAACACTGCTGCTCCAAGCTAGTGTCTGAGCTTCCCGGCCTAGTCCCCATGTTGCCGCTGTCTCTGCTTGTGTTCCCTCAGTGGTACTGTTGCTTATGCCCATATAAGCCTAATTGGCTTGTGGATAGTTAAATTCAATTTCAATGAGATTAAATATGTACTCTTTCACATGTCCAAGTTTGTGCATTGCCAGATGGTAAATTAGATCTCCTGATGGGCATTAAGCTGTTCTTTTATCTAAACACAGAGCACAGGGAGGAAGCTACGACTAGAGGAACAGAGTGGTGTGGAGCTCCGATGAGCATACCAGGACCAAAGAGAAGCAGGCTCATTGGGGTAACCTTTAAACTCACCTGGTGGCCCTGGACCAGTCAGCCATCACCATCTGTAGGACCTTGGGCAAGACTTCCACAATGGGCCTCTTTCCTTGATGAGTCTACCCTCTCACTGCCATTGTCCCCTGCTGTTTTTGCTGCTTCTCTTTTGTATCATTGCTACCACTTGCTTAGCTGATAGGCAGAAAGCCAGTGAGTGAGTAGGCCATGGTGTCTGCTGTTCCTCTTCCTTCTCACCATCACAATTGTCTGGCCAGAGCAAGAGGCAGGTGACCTAGCAGGTTAGGGGGCACACACCTCCAGATTGCTCATCAGTGGACCCCTGCTGTAGTGTTGGTCCCTCAGCTGCAGCTCACCCATGCCTAAGTTGGGCGATGACCCTGACCATCTCTCTTTGGCCTCAACTACCTCGCAGGCTGTGGCAAGAATAATATGGTTGAGAAGGAAGGGTGAGATTAAAATGCAAGAATAATTTGGCTGGCCATCAAAACGCAGGGAATTGGGGCAAAGAGGGGCTGCATGAGCAACAGCAGTTTGAAGTTGCAGGGACTGAGCCACCTTTGGGCTTCAAAGATTGTTGAATCGGATTTGGATTCACAAGGAGGGCCCAGAACTTGTAGTTGACTTGCCAAGGCCCAGTAGACCCCAGTAGGCCTGGCAGTTGGTAAGAATCAGACAGTTTCAAATTATATGGGAAAGGTGAGTGAGCTTGCTGATATGAAAGGGATGGTCCCAACGCCATTAGTCCTATCTTAGACATCAGGTAAGAAGGCAGTGTTGTCAGACACTCCAAGCGATTGACCCTTAAGCTGCATGATCCACCTTGAAGGGGTGGAGTTAGCTGCTTGGAATCAACTTCTTATCTTTAAGCTGCCTTTCCTTAATAGCCAATCTTCTAACTTAGCATGTTTCTTTTCTTACAGCTTTCTACAGTAATCTTCTTTTGTATTTCCAAGTCCGCCTAGCTGGATAGGTTTAGCATAATGAAGACATTTACTTAGAAAGCTTTTGGCCTCATGTGCTTGGGAGGAAGGGGAGAAGACCAGCCATGACAGGACCATGGGTAGTGGAGGTTAAACTTTTTGTTTAATGAGAGCAGGGAAACTGTGTTTGTTACATGTTGAGATGCATCTGAGGAAGAAGCAGCAGAAGCTGCTAGGAAGAGCCCAAGCAGTGAGGATTTGCTTTCTATCTCCTGCTGCCTGCAGGCACAGAGGTGGCCCTTGTGCTGTGTGAGTCATACTTGGCTTTTGGCTACCTGCTTGGCTTTTGTCCATGGACTGCATCTAAGTGCCATCTTGCCTTTTGCCTCAGGCAGCGAAATAGTTATTTATTAGATGCATATCCTGCCTATTTTCTTACAGGGAACTCAGAGAGGCTTACATAATTCTACTCTTCCTGCTCTTAATCTTACTCCCACAACAACCCTGTGAGGTAGGTTGCGCTGGGAGTCTGCAGCTGGCCCCGTCACCCAGTTGGCTACATGGCTGAGTGGAGACTAGAATACAGACCGCCTAAGTCCCAGTCCAGTGCTCTTAACTGCTACACCGCACTGACAGAATGTCTTGGGTCAGCTTCGGATGGTGAGGTGCTACGAATTGGTACAGCATGCTTACTTCTGCACCCATACCAATCAACCTTCAGAAGAGATTGTTATGAAGATATCCTAAATCAGAGTGGGCAATCCTTTTGGTCTGGAGGCTGGATTGGCCCCTAAACCAAGGTGATGGGTATGATGGCATCAAGGGGATGGGGATCCGAAGGAAAGCATTAGAATTTGAACTGGTTAGAAAATCTGTTGATGTATGGAATGATTCTTTTTTTCTTTTTTGCAAACTCTCATAGAACGTGGGAAGATATGAAGAGAGTTGGTTCTGGGGGCTCCAGTATATGGGCTGTGTTGTTTGCAATTCCTTTAGCAACTTTATTTTGTTCACTTTCGTCTGTTTTGTTCGTTCATTTTTCCTTTGTTCTCTATGTTTTCTATGTAATTGTATATGTTGGGAAAATAAAAATGATTTTAAAAAAGGGGATGGGGATCCATTCCAAAGTCCAACCTTTCCCATGATGTGATCGTACTCCGTCCAATTTTCATTTCTCCTTGCAAAGAACACAGAAAAGGAGACCGGTCTGGTGGTTGTTGGACTTGGCTTCTGCACATGCCTGCTGGACTGAGCTCAGCACCACTTTGGTCTGTGTTCAGAGATGGAAAGCATGTCCCTTCATGTTCTCTTTCCTCCCATTGGGAAGGGGAGCAGAGCATGGAGAGATCTTCTTGTTATCTCTAATCACAGATCAAAGATAATGTGGGGATTCTGTTTTCCTCCTCTCCATGTCCCTAGTAGCCTCCCGTTTGGGGTGCAAGACTTTTGGAGGGGAGGGGCCTATAAAGGGTTTTGAACCCCCCGAAGGCCAGATTGGAAACCTACATTCCTAATCTAGATTAGGTCTGTAGACCAGAAATGTTCTATGCACAAGTTTTCATTGCATGATTCTTTGGAAAAGAACTTGTCCTGTGAAGATAGCTGGACCTGGACCTCTGCATGGCTTAAGAAGCATAAAACATAGCAGGCCAAAGATGAAGAGAAAGGTGGCTGTGTTGAATCCTGTTCCTTTTTATTTGTCATTCTTATAGTGCATATAAAATATAAAAAGGCCAGGTCAGGAAAATGAAAAGGGACACATAACTTTGAAAGAAACATCATAGAAGGTACCAGGTCCTGATACTTGTGGACAAGCTGCCTAGTAAGGCTATGAGAGCAACAAAATCAAAGCCAATTACTAAGGCACACTCTCCTCCAGATGTGTTGAACTATGGTTCTCACATGAACGGGGCTGATGGGAGTTATATTCCAGCACTTCTGGAGGTAGGCAGGCAAAATATATTGCCTCCAACATAGAAAGTGGGGTAGACATGATCAACTTCAACCACGCACCCTATGTTACCCTTCCAATTTTTGGAAATTCAGAATCTCCACAAGCTCATAGTTTAGAGGGAAAGAGGAACTACCTTTAAAAAAAAAAAAAAAAGTTGCTGGGTGTGGGGGGCAAAGAGGTAAGAGAGTGTTGATAGTGGCCACCCACTTTTGCCTTCCTTGATTTAAAAAACAAAAATCAAAACACATACTTGCAGTATGTACATCTTAGGACCACTTAACACATCATGTTGAGGAAAAACTGGGTTTGCCACTAAGGTTATTGCAGTAGTGAATTAAACCTAATTGTGGCTCTATAGGCACCAAACAGGTATCAGGTCCCATTCATACCTGGCATGTTTAGGTTTCCCCTTAGACCTAAACATCATCATCATCATCATTGTAAAGTGCTTCTAATACCACATCTAAATGCCCTTATATTACAGGGTAGAAATTCAAGCAAATCTTGCATTTTGTACATAATTTCAGTGACAAAACGTGAGCTGTGTTACCTTTATATGTCCTCAATATCTGTTACAATGCTCC
Organism: Varanus salvator macromaculatus; assembly: GCA_023646645.1. Lineage (NCBI taxonomy): Eukaryota > Metazoa > Chordata > Lepidosauria > Squamata > Varanidae > Varanus > Varanus salvator. The sequence goes on from JAIXND010000781.1 coordinate 3,599,526, forward strand.
ACCAGTAAAGAAACAAGTGATAGTTTCAGATGTTCAGTTCATGAAAAACTTTTCTGAATAAACAAAAGCATTTTGGACATGCAACTTTCCCATTTCTGTCATTTTTTTCTTAACATTTCAAAAGGTTTCAGCACTTCCAACTGGAATGTATCAGAATTTACATTTCTGTTTTGCCAAATCTGAAAATACTGAAATATTTTGGAAATTAACCCATTCAACCCACAATTTTTTCACCTCCACCACCAACATTAGTAATATAAAAGCATTAAAAATAAAGGGTGGTTTTTAGAAAGAAAACATTGGCCACACTGAAGAATATCAAAAAGGCCAAATTTATTATAAAAAAACCCAGAAAAAGATATATACTTCTATTTTGGAAAACTAAAAGTTATTCTATTTTCACATGTATATAATTTTGTTTTAAGCAGTCATTTCTAGCTGGGGAACACAGAGTTATTCCCTGAATAGGCTTATACCATGGAATCATGATACATCATTTTGCCAGCAAAAAAATCACATGCTTAGTGCATGATAATATCTCAGAAATCAAGGCAATGCCCTGTGTAAGATGACACACCTTTAACTTGCCATATCATGTGAAATGCATGATAACATGCACAGAGCAATAACCCCAATGGATCAAGCCACACATTATACCTAATAGGAGTTTGTGCCACATCGGCCTTTGGAAACAGCAAAGAGTTAATACATAGCTAAATTCAGAGGCATAGGATCTCTCAGTTGAGGATCACTCCTTTTTCCGAAGGTGGATGTAAATGATTCCACTGATAAGAGCCAAGGGGAAGGAGAGCCATGCCAGTACAAAACAGTAGCCGAAGGAACCTCCTGGCACCCGGCCTTGTTGGAAGACATCCACTTGGGTGGTGTAGATCACAGCAGCTACAAACACAGAGATAGCTGGGAAGAGACCCAAACAGAAGAAATTAAAATGCGATCCAGGCTAATGCTTCCTCAGCAAGCAGCTTCGGAGATGTTGCCCCCCTTTATCTTTTGCACTATGACATGTGATCCTGGGGTAGAAATCTCACTGATCCCAACACTGAGTTCAGCAGTGTGCATGTGTGCATTTTTTATGATGCGTACACAATCTTTCTGGCCCATTGGGCTGAATCTAATTTTGCTAGGAGCTCTGAGGAGTGCAGAAAAGCATGCGGATGGGGTGGGAGACATACATAGCAGAGATATCGACACAGACACACGTGCGCGCACATGCGTGCTCCTGCTTTGGGGTCACTGGGGAAGGAGGGAAACTGAAGCAGTATCATCAGTGCTGCTAAGGCAGTGATCCTGTCTGGCTCAGGGTTGCTGAGATCTCCTTCTTTGTGTGGGTCACTGCTTATTTCTGATTATGCATGCATTGCAAATAGGGATAGTGAGTACCACCATTGTGACAGAGGCAGAGGGGTGTGGTGGGCTGCCAGAAAAGGCAAGGAGGGGTACACGTGCCCATAAGTTGCACTTTTTGCACCCCTGCTCCATGACATAAAGGAGAATGGACAATAGAATCTTCCTGATTGTTCAGCAGAGATACCTATATGGCAGAGTGCAGAAACATGGGCCTGGGAGTCTGCCAGGGTTCCCTAGAGGGCCGCCTTCTTTCCCCCATCCCGATTTCCCTTCTACTTAGGGTTAGTCGATTCCCTGTTTTTTTGCAGTTTCTCCCCTCATCTAATAGACTGAAATGCCTCTCCTAAGGTTTTGTTAGAGCATTAAGCTACGATAGGCCGGCACTGTGTCTAACTTTTGCCCCATGCGGTTTCCCTTTGCTTCCATCCACCCATGGAATGCAACCTCAGATAATTTCTCTGAAATGGAATTTGGCCCTCAGGCTGAAAAAGGTTCTGCACCCTGTTTTATGACTTTCTATGTCCTCCACAATTTCTTCCTCACAAGGAATCTCTTACATGCCTTCCATCATGACATTTTACCACATGTCCCCATATTCTCCTTTCTGGCTGCGACACTCCATCCCACCTTGTGAGATGTCATATATCCTGTCTTAAGGCAATTAAACCAGACCCTAAGCAGTGAATCACCACAAGTTCTTACAAGCAAGTATCTGGCAGATTCCAGTGGCGTAAAAGAGGCTTCCTCGCTTCATGGTGTAAAGCTGGCACATGAAGATAATAAAGGCGAAGCTGGAGAAGAGAAGGCTTAAAACCATGAAGGCCTGGACTGCATGGAGCCACGCTGTGGAGGGAAAGATAATTACGAGAGTCAGGAGCTTACCGATCGGAAGATCCTCAGACCTGAAGGCCAGCTCTGGCCTTCCTGGAATCTTTTCCCCTGCACCCCCTTCTCCCTGGCCACCAGCAGTATGATGGTTTCCCAGCTTTTGAAAAACTCCCGCTGCCCCATTACCGGTAGTAGTAGAACTAAAATATGTTGCTATTTTAGGGGGTTAGGCTCTCCTGTTTGCATTTGGCCCCACCCACCACTAGCATGGTTCCAGAGGGCTTCTCTGAGATGGAATTCAGCTCTTGTGCAGAAAGAGGCTCCCCATGGCTAGTAGAAGCCATTCATGCATCTATTCACCACTTGGATACTCACCACTCTCAGAAACAGTATGGCAGACCCAGGTCTTGGTGCTGTTGTCAAGCAAGCAGTCATACCAGATATTAACTGTTTCATTATCAGGCAGAACCCACCAGGACTGGAGGAAGGGGAGAAAAGGATACAGTTACATGAGAGACTTTAAAGACAGGATTCCGGGAAGGTTCCTCATAGGTGTTGGCCCTGTTGCTGGTTTATTAAATAGGATTCTGTATGGATTCCCGGCCAGGCCTTGCAACAAGGCCTTGTAACTCCTGGTCCAAGGGCAGGACGGCAGTGAAGAGGCACTGTGTTTAGGGAGACAGTGCAGAGCTGAGCACAGAACTGAGACACAGAATTTAGGCAACCAGTGCCTAAATTCACTGGTGGGGGGGGAGCACCTAATCATGCTGCCTTTTTTACCAAGTGTTAATACGCTTATTTATTTATTTATTTATTTATTTTATTTAAATATTTATATGCCGCCCCTTGCAGCAGCCTCGGGGCGGCTCACAATACCGAAACAAAAATAATACTAAAAACATATACAATCTTTAAAAAAAAAAAATGCGATTGGGGAACTGAGGCTCAGAACAGAATGGCTTGCCTAAGGCTGCCTAGCAAATTGAGGGCAAATGTGAAACACAATTAGTCTCTCAGCCTAAAAAAAGAAAACAACATTTAAACTGGCCCTTAGAGTGGAATGTTAGTGCTGGCAACACATTTCTCAATTAGCAGTCATGCTGAGCTGAAAAGTGAGAGAAAAATCAATGAGTGGGAAACACTTTTAACCCTTGCCCCGTGGACTCCCTTGCACAGCTGCCTTTCTCCAGGCCTTCCCGCTTTCACAGGATTCATTCCCAGTGGGGCAGGGGAAGTGGGGTGTGCTCAGTCAACAGAAAGGGTCACCGGGTGGTGTTTACAGCAAAAGTGCAGAGTTTCAGGGCTGAGGTCTGAACTGCAGCCCTCCTGGGTCCCCCGTGTGGCCATGCCCTACTCCCTCTGCCTCATCCCACTTTCACTCAATCCCCAGTCATTTGGGTTTTCCTGACACTCTAAAAAGCTGAAATGCTCTTCTAATTGACTAGCAACAAGACCTATAAGCTACAATACGCTGGACATTGTGGTATTTTGATCCTTTAATGCCAGCCTCGTTGCCTTTAGCTCTGCCCACCACTGGGAGGGCCCCCGAGAGTTTCTCTGGAATGGGATGGCCCTTGGGATGAAAGAGGTTCAGCACCCCTGGTTTACAGGTAACAGGTAGGACAAAGTGCCATGGCTAACCAATTTTCCTCTTTTTTATGAGGTGAAATGGGACAGTGCTTTCTTCATAACATGGCTATGCCTCAGATATACACTAAAACACTGAGGCATTTGGATACAGTTTAGTTTTAATGCTTGCTTGTGAGGCGGGGACAAAAGCTTAAGTATACTGTCAAATCTGAAATATTGACGGAATAAAACATAATAAATGTAAATTGTCTATGCAAAGCAGAAGCCAAATTCATGCTTATGGTATAGACCATAACTTATGTTAATAGGCATGCTGTTTCATTTTCATTCTTGACGAGCTGTCAGCTTTCTGAGAAGGACTTGTCAGGACTTAATGAAGACAAGGAAGTATATGCTGACAGGTTTGCTCAGGAAATTACATATTCACCCCCAGCACAGACTCAGGATGCTTCTGGCACATTTATCCCTTAAAAATGAAACAAAACAACCTTTCTTAAGTTAGGAGAGGGAGAGACAGAGGATTCCAAGACTAGGGCTGCCAGATTGGCTCACAAAATAAAATTATGACTCAGAGCATTTGTTTTAGGGACCAGCATGGTGCACTAGGAAAGAAAAATCAATCTTAGGATAAAAAATAGGTGCTAAAGAAAATTGCCACCATTTTCTTGCCTAAAGTGCTTCAGGGTATTTCATATTCCAGATCGGAGGCCATCTCCCATCTTGTCTCCCAAAAAAAGAAGTTTGTTCATTATCTTTTGGGAGAGCTCTCCAAATGATAAATATTATGTCTGGAAATAAAAAGGTGCTCCTTATTTGGAAGATGGTTGCCTCTGATGAGGAGTATGATATATGTGCAGTATGTGTGGCAAGAAGTAAGAGAACAGTGAACTATTTTCTTTAGCAGCTTCAGAAGTTTACTTCTCTCTCTCGTTTTCTTTTTTCACAATGGAGGGAACAGTATAAAACAGTCCAAGTCTTCATCTTAGGTCCTGGCCTGATGGCAGGAGATTGAGCAAGAAGCTCTCTCTCTTGTATTTTCAGGGGGATCTTGTGTACTCTGGATGGACTAGGTCCAGAGGCCACTTCTGTCTGAAGCATTCCGAGACAGATGTCTGTAACAGTTTGGCATCACTTAACAGTTAAGGGCTATTTGAAGGATCCCCTTGAGACAGATAGACATCCTTTCCCAAACACACGTGACAAAGCAAGGCAATCAAAAGTATTTGACAATGCAAGATGGTTTACTCCTTTCACTTGCACGTGAAACAGCAAGCAAAATTATTATTCATGACTCACAGGATGGTAGACCAAAAGTAAACAGATTTGGGGGCCCAGATTTGACTCACAAGCTGCTATCCAGACAATCAGGAAAAAAGAAGCCAGGCTGTGAGCTCAGACTTCTGGGCTCTCTCACCTTATCTAATGTGGCTACGAAGAGTAAGATGAGAATAAGGACGTGCAGGGCAGTGACTGCAAAAAGGAGGAAGCTCATCTTGTCAGCTGAATGCTGGGGAGAGAAGGGAAAACAGCATTAAACATGCACCAGAACCCCTTTGCTTTCCTCGCTTAATGTGCGTCCAGATGAGCCTTTTATGGCAACATCACTCTGCCGCTTTCACAGAATTTTACAGGAGGATTTAGATGTCTTCAACAGCCCTCTTGTTGCTCTCTCACTGCCTCCGTGTCTTTCCATACAGTGCAAAATCCATTGGCGGGGGGGAGGAGGAGGAGGAAGAATGGCTGTACAACAAACAACATCTTGATTGTTTTAGTGCTAGGAGCGCTCCATCTGGAAGCACCCTTCATCTCAGGGCTGGGGTCTGAGAAATGTTTACTCCTCTTTAACAAAGTGCTCTCTAACCCTCTGTCTGCCACCTTTGTTTTCAACAAAAACTTCTTTTGAGTGAAAAATCAGCACTGTCCTTCCAAACAAACAAAGGACTAGAGAACTCGTACTTTCCAGCCCCATTTCCCCACTTTAAAGGACGAGTCCCACCCTCAACAGTCCCTGACTTCCAGCAACCCTTTTTTGCTTGCCATGGCTCATGATCCGACTGAAGGAATCCAGGAGTGCTGAGCTCCCAAGCCCCACTAGTAGTCACTGCATTCCTCCCAGAGGACTCCTGAAAGTACATAGCAAATATTTTTGTCCAAACCGTTACTCAGACCTCACTGGGTGCGTTCCAAATTGTCCCAGGATGTCCAGATCTCTGAGCCCCTCCTTGGACTCAGCGTATTCCCTCTCAGAGAAGCCAGGATCTGGGCTTATCCACCCAGTTCGCATTCCTGTGGCTTTAGGCCTTGCCTAATACGATCCAGATGTTGCACAGTCATGTGAGCACCGGGCAAGCCAGGGGTGGTGGAAGCAACAGCTGGGCTACATCGCTGCTGCCAGCTCTCCCAGTCCCATACAGGGGCCCCTCAAATGGCTCGTCAAAGCAGCAAAGAGGGAATCTGGGTGGTATTACACAAACAGCAGTGCAACAAGCAAAAAAGAAAGGCGAACGGAAATTGTAATCTAAGCATGTGGGGCCTGATGTAAAAAGAACCACAAACAAAAACATCTTTATACAGCTTTTCACTGGGCTTTCCCTGATGGTTATTTTCTAAAGGGTTTTTTTTTTTTAAAGGAAGGACTGAAGCAACTCCTCATTGTGGAGTGAAATGTGGCTAAACAGTGGTTAAAATATATACAGAGAGAGCTCAAAAATTCTTTGGGCTCTTTCATTCAAAAATTACGTTTGCTACCACATTTACAGACAACCACACCCAGTTTAAGACACACAGGTAAATATAGATAGTTGATCTTGGGTTCAATCTAAATTTAAACTGAATCAGCCACATTGGCAGAAGTGGACTCCACTTTCTCCTTCCCGTAACAGCCCCTCTAGCCCCTTAAAAATGCTACACAGAAAATCAGGAGACCCTGAAGAATGGGGTGAATTGTTTAAAGGAGGCCATCCCCAAAACTCAAGCAGAGGACAGATCCAAGACTGAACCCCTCGGGTGCACACATAAAAAATAACATAAGTGCAATAGCCCCATGTTTCCCAGTCAAGTCCTAGCACTGAAACAGGTGCTGAGCTGAATATTGGCTCAGATTAAGCCCTGTCCATTCTTCACCTGGAAAATCCCTTGAGTTTTTCACCCTCTTGATAAAGATCCCATGTCAGGACATTCAAGAAGCTTGACCCCCAGCTCCTCCCAAATCACCCATGAAAGTCTATGCCTTTTCCAGAGAATCCCAGTGACTCTAATCCACACAGTCTTCTCCAAGCTGTTGCCCTTCAGGTATATTGGGCTACATCTCCTAGTATTCCTGATCATTGGCTATACTGGCTGCGACAGATGGAAGCTGTAATCCAAAAAATAAGGAAGGCAACAAATAGGGGAAGGCCGATTATCACATAGCCATTTCACAACACTCATCTAGCTCAAGGCACTTCCCAGCCCTAAGAGTGCAGGATCCCAGTATCGCATTGAAAAGATGTTTTTTAAAATCTTTCTTTCTTTCTTTTTTTAGGTTGATGATGATGATAATCAAGATGGGCTCTTAACCCAAAGATTGCATAAAATATGCCAACTCTGAGAGACAGAACTGCTGTATTTGGAGCTCTTATCCACCCTGTTTGGTGCTCACTTATTCTGCTCCCTGTAGAAGACTGTGAAATAATGCTTATTTATAGTATATTGGGTGGTTTCATTTCCTGAAGGCAGCATGGGTGACGGGAGCATGCTGGATATAACTTTTTTTCTATCTAGGCATTTATAGGAGTGTGTCCTTAGTTTGTCAAGTGGAAATGAGAGCTGTATTTACTAGGACTGCCCATCCCTATGTGGTGACCTGTGGATGTGTGGGGTTACAGCTCCCATCATTCTTCACTAGTACAACCACATACCTCACTAGTATAACTTGTTGGCTGGGGGTGATGGGCTTGGTAGTCCAACTCATCCAGGGTGTGCCAGATTGCAGAAGGCTGCACTAAACTGCTGCCCATCTGATTTTAAAGAATGTTGTCTTCTGCTTCATGTGGTCAGCATTTCAAAGTAATACATTGTAGAGTAAAAAGGCATTTCCCTTGTGAGATTATTCCCCTCCTCACTCCATTAATCTTCTTGACAATTAAGAATCTGTTCCTGTGCAAAGACGACCAGGAGAAGGCACGGAGGGGGATGTAAACTGTGTAAGAGGTTGAACGGCCAGGTCAAAGCAGAGCTCATGAGACACCAAGGGGAATCAGAAGTGCAGATTATGAGCTTAGCATGCTCCAATTTGAAAACTTCGCAGAAGTCCAGTACCATCAAACGGCTAGGCATGCACTTTATTCAGAAGCAAGTTCCGCTGAGCTAAATGGGGACCTAAGCCAAGAAAGTTTGAACAGGACAGCCGCCAAACACCCAAGTGCACACACCTCTCCGTAGTGCCTGGGTTGGATCCAGGCCACAGCGTGGGCTTCTCGACCCCTCCCGGCCTTCCCCAGGATGCTTTGCAGAGGGTCGCGGGACTCGTCCGAATGGGACAGCCATGCTGTAGGGGGCGGGGGAGAAGGGCGTTCTCATAAAATCAGATACAGGCCGCTTCCGTGGGCAGAGCCCTACGCACGGAAGGTGCCTCCGCCCAATTTTCAGAACCCCCCCCCTTCCTTCCTTCCCTCCCCCATTCAGCAGGGCCACCTGTAACTTTTTACGCGGGGGCTGCTTTGAGGAGGGGGGCGGGGAAGTGCACTTCCACCCGCTCAGTCTCAGCTCGTCTGAATCTGGCTCCAGACTTCTGTGTTCAATGGGATTTGCCTCTAACGGCATGCGCGTAAGATTGCAGTCCTACACTTTTTAATTAAATGCACTTAAGGAAGGAAGGAAGGAAGGAAGGAAGGAAGGGAGGGGAGTATTTTAGCCTGCAATCTGCGTAACACAAAGGCTATTCAAAGGCTCTTCTGCCCCTTCATCCCTGCCACGTGTAGAGGTTGCTGATGGGCATACACACAACAAACGAGAAACAGAATGGACGATCTAGTCGGCAGCCGCGTTTGCTCCTGTCCTATAGGTAGACCCAATAAACGTGCTTCTAAAAACCTAACCTGTGAGAAAGACCTTCTTAATACCTGGATCGAGTTTTCTCAGCCGAGGAGAGGAGAACGAACGAAGCGGCGCCTTCCCCAGCCAGGGCCTCCGGGCTAGGACCGCCATCACCCCCTTCTGTGGGGTGGGGTCGACGTGCGAAGATCCGAAACTCTTTGGGTCCCTGCTACTCAAGGCAGGGCATTGCTCTGATTGGGAAAGGGGGGGGTGGCCCCTCCATTCTGGGTCGCCCCCGCCACTGCTTCAGAAGGCTGCAGGGGTCACGATTTGGCTGCGAAGGGGGCTGGGTTTGGCTTTCGTGGGGGGAGCTGCCCTTCGCCCGCTTAATTTGAGAACGGACTGAAGGGTGGATATGGGGGAGGGGGCTTTTCATAGGGATGCTGATACAGGCCAGACCTGGGACAGCAGTCGGTGGGGCAGGAGAGAGCTTGGTTGGTCCCGGGGGAAATGGATCATGGTGGAGGGGCCATGTGCTAAAAGGAAGAGAGAGTTGGTCGGGGAGAGAAAGCGGGGTCTACTGGGCTGAAGCAGAGGGAGGGGTCGGCAATCTGATAGCGGGACGGATTCGCGACTCCTCTCCCCCCTCCACACACACACCCCACAGCCTGATTCGTCGAACCGTCTTTCAAGCCCCCTTTTTCCTCCCCTCAAGGAAACTTGGCTGTCAGCTCTCGCAACTCTTCCCGAGCGCACTTTCCTCTCCAAGACAAGGCGGGAGAGTTGCAGCATCAGGCGCCCCCCGCTCAAGCTCCCCACCTCCCCTTCGCCGTCGCGCCCTCGGGGAACCCAGGAGTCCTGGCACGCGAGCCCCCGATACACACCTTCGCGTGGGTACCTGCTGGAAGCGGAGCGGGAGGCTCTGGCTGGGATGCGGGCGATCTCCCTGCCGCCGCCGCCGCCGCTGCCGCTGCTGCTGCTCCCGAAGCGGCTTCTCTGCACCCCTCGCCCCCACCTCCTTCTTGTTAAACAGCCAACTTAGACGATCCACATCGCGCCGCGCTCGCCCGGCGGCCCTGCCCTTGGCTTGTGGCCACGTGGGTGGGACCAGACAGCGCGTGGCTGGCCTGCTGCCCCACGGAAGGGAGCGGGGAAAGGGTGGGCCTGTCCTCGGGAGAGGCCCGGAGGCCGCCTGCGCGCGGCGGCGCCCCCCTCCCAGCCTTGCCTGGCCTGTCCTGTCTTTTTGGCCCCTCTGCTTGCCCGCAGGGCGCCTCCCGCGCCTTCCCAGCTGCACGGAAGGCAGAAACTCAGCCTTCCTCGTCCTTTTGGCTCCATGCCACACACAAACAGAAAGAGAACTTCACCTGACGGATTTCTGTCCAAGGCACAGAGACACTGCCAGCAGAGAGAGGCAGGAGGAAGGGAGAGTTGTAGCCCATGTTAGTCTTAGTTTCTTACTTAAGAGCAGATCTACTGAAATGAATGGGATGTTGGCCGTGATTGATTTTTCTCCCATTACATTCAAGTGGTTTACTCTAGGGAAGACTAAGATTGGATGGAAAGTATTAGTGCATCCAAGAAAGACCTGCAATATCAGTGGGGCTCCTTAGCCACTGCAGCTTTTATTTTAAGCTACTTAGGAGCTATCCATGGTGCTGAATGTCCTCCTCAAAACAGGTTGATTACCACCAGAGATACTTCTATAAAGTTCAGAATAAAAGTTGCAATGGATAAAGCAGCCCTGTTGTCACAGGACTGACCAGATTCTCCTGACGAGCATTTCACTGTTCCATATGGCACTGCTATTGGGTTGGATTCAACTTTGTCATGCTTAGAGGAGAACCATTGAAATAAATAGGACAAATCAGTCATCATGACAAACTTGTCAACAAATTTAAATAGGCCTACTCTACACAGGATTAAATATGGATCCAACTATCAGCATTATTAAACTCTGTACAACCCAAAGTTAGTAATATTAGACCCTACTCCCATAGGTGGGATCCAGATTTAGGTGCACATGATTGTGCTAATGGGAGTTGATTTCTATGCATCCCCTCCTCATCACCATCATCATAGCTGCTGCTTTGACCCCTAAAAATGCAGCACAAAGGGTCAAGGCACCAACAGTGAGCTAAACTCCACATTCAGGGGAGCCTCTTTGCAAATAGAACAGCTCCCCCTTTTCCTTTCAGACCTCCTGAACTAGACCCTGTTCCAACCAGCTCTCTGCATAGCACTTTGGGAGGATTACTGTGGGAAGGAGGGGTGGGCTTTCCCCACCCAGCTGCATACACCTAAATCTAGATCAAAGTCATTATTTTTTTAATGGTTGTTGTTGTTGTTAGTCACAAAGTCATGTCCGACCCATCGCGACCCCATGGACAACATTCCTCCAGGCCTTCCTGCCCTCCACCATCCCCTGAAGTCCACTCAAGCTCACGCCAACTGCTTCAGTGACTCCATCCAGCCACCTCATTCTCTGCCGTCCCCTTCTTCTTTTGCCATCTATTTTTCCCAGCATTAGACTCTTCTCCAGGGAGTCCTTCCTTCTCATTAGGTGGCCAAAGTATTTGAGTTTCATCTTCAGGATCTGGCTTTTTAAAGAGCAGTCAGGGTTGATCTCCTCTAGGACTGACCGGTTTGATCGCCTTGCGGTCCAAGGGACTCGCAGGAGTCTCCTCCAGCACCACAACTCAAAGGCCTCAGTCCTTCGGTGCTCAGCCTTCCTTATGGTCCAGCTTTCACAGCCATACATTGCAACTGGGAAAACCATAGCCTTGACTATACGCACTTTTGTTGGCAGGGTGATGTCTCTACTTTTTAGTATGCTGTCTAGATTTGCCATAGCTTTCCTCCCCAGGAGCGAGCGTCTTTTAATTTCTTGGCTGCAGTCCCCATCAGCGGTGATCTTGGAGCCCAGAAAAATAAAATCTGTCACTGCCTCCATTTCTTCCTCATCTATTTCCCAGGAAGTGAGAGGACTGGATGCCATGATCTTAGTTTTCTTAATGGTGAGTTTTTAATGGTATCTTCCATTTTACACAGTCAGAAAAAAAGTCTGAGGAACCATAAAGGCACTGAGGCATAAGAGGGGGAAAATAGCAATCAAAGGGGCCAAAGACAAAAGGTACATTTCAAATGTATGCTAAATAAGGAGAGTAAATACTCATAATAAGAACAATAACGGATGTTTCAATCTCCCTTGTTTTGCTATGACAATTTAGCCACCTAGATATCTTTCAGTAGTATACAAGTCTATTAAATCAATAAGTACATACTTGAAGCAGAAGAGAGAAAATTGGGTCTTAATTTAATCCCAGGGGAGTTACTGTGAACATACCAAGGCAGGACTTCTAGATTCCCTGGGAGGAAAAGAAATCTACAGAGAAGCAGAAAAAGAGGTGGGGGTGAACGGGGAAAGTACAGAGCCTTGTTGGATCAAACCATATGCCCATCTATTTCAGCCTCCTGCTTCTGGAAGAGGCAAATTAGTTGCTTGTGGGAAGCTCTGGAGTAGCGCAAGAGCTCTCTTCCACTCTTGTCTGCGAGTTGCTGGCATTAAGCAGCAAACTGCCCCTGAATATGATGATTCGATTTAGCTATCATGAATAATTCAGCCAGTTGTGGGGCAATAACCAGCTCTTTAAGGCAGTGAATTTGATGAATTAATTATAGCACTTTCAGAAGGAGGGCTGTTAGTCCTACCAATGAGATGACAATAATCCATAATTCTGTTGCAAACCCAATTTGAGATTTTTTGTTTTGTTTTCCTTAACAAGTTTTCTGCAGTTGGGAAAGGGATATAGAAGTTATGAGAAAACAGGGGAAGGTTACAAGTGGAAGATAATGCCATCCCAACCCTCCATAAAAATTTGTAATGAGGCAAAGTGATTGTAGAATAAAAAGCTCATCTAGGAGTACTCCCTCAGACATTGTATAAAGAAATTTTAAGGCATAAACTTATGCATGCTTAGACAGAAAAAAGTTCTAAATGCTTAGCACTACCCAGTTAGCAATGCTAGGAGTTGTAGGGTCTTTTCCTGTCTAAATGTGCATAGGGTTACACCCTTATTTAATCTGACCTGAATATGCAGGTAATTTGTTTCACCGGATAAACCCAAATTCTTGTATTCCTAGAACTGAAAATGTCCTGAAAATGGGATTCCAATAACATAGCAAGGGTTAAATTTAAACCAAAGCTCAGCACAGCTCCTTCGCAGAATCTGGTTCCAGTTATGGGGACACAAGTCCCAACAGTCATAATAAAAAAGAGAATGCACTACACTTTTACTGAGTGCCTTCCCCTCACCACTGGATTATTTTACCCAGATCCCACACCTGCACAGTCATGCACAAAACCAGGTGAGAGGCCCCAAACTATTTTTACTGTCATGTCTTGGTGAGTGAAGAAAATGAAAAAACAAAACAAACAGGGAAAGCCCCACTGAAATTGTGCTATAAGCTTTTGTTGTTGTTTTAGTGGCATGCATAAGTTTATGCCTTAAAATTTCATTTTAAGGCATAAACTTAAACATTCATTTCATTTGACTCATCACAACCCCATGGACAACATTCCTCCAGGCTCTCCTGTCCTCCACCATCCCTTGGAGCCCACCCAAGCTGACACCCACTGCCCCAGTGACTCCATCCAGCCACCTCATCCCCTTCTCCTTTTGCTGTCAATCGCTCCCAGCATCATAAGTTTGTGAGCCGCCCCGAGGCTGCTGCAAGGGGCGGCATATAAATATTTAAATGAATGAATGAATGAATAAATAAATAAATAAATAAGCTTTTGTACACTGCCAAAAATTCCATGAGGCAGGATAGACAGAGATGTGACAAATATTTCTTTAGATTTCTCAGACTGCAAATTCACTATCAGGCTGACTAAAAATTGGTTAAAAGTGGATCCATCTTCTTGCTCATGCTTGTAAGTGAATTTTAATTGATGGGGGTGGATCCAGGACCTGCCTTCTAAAAGAGGGAGAGTTCTCCCCCATACCACAATTCACTACATTCAGCAGGGTCTCCTGACTCTCTCCATGACATTTTCGGGAGGCTGGAGGAACTGTTTTGGGAAGAAGGGAGCAGGGAAGTCCACAAATGGGATGCATCCTGTTAATGGTATTTATTGACTTACTTGATTTCCATCACGCCCTTCCATCCTGAAGAGTCCCAAATGCAGTTAAACCAGATCAGCTTCCATCCCCTTGGATATTCCAACAATATCTGACATTGTTAGATGTCTAACAGATAAAAACTATCTGTTTTACCTTTCTAGCTAGTGAGTGCTCAAATCAGTTGTAAGGAGGTAGCTAGCCCAGACAATTGACATGGAATGCAAGGGTTTTATGTGCGTGTTTAGAGTGAGGTGGGATGAGAAATCTGGGGAATGGAAGGCCTCATAAGAGAAGAGACCAAATAGGGTGAGCTAGATTAACTGAGTTCACATTGTAAGTATTTGTTTATCTAGAAAGGAAAGACAAGCTCAGGGGCAGAAGTAGAGATCCAAGTATGGGTTTAAAAATAGTCTCAGATGGATTTCTAATAACTCACTTTACACAAACATCAGAATAAGATGGCAGAATCCTTTGGCCATATAATGACATGGACCACATCAGGCTGCATGCCCCCATCCCCGCAACAACCAAGCACCCTCCTGCAAGAAGAAGTACATCAGGGAGAAAAGTTTTAGCCCAGCCTGCTTCATTTATGAATTTTTCTACTTGCAAGGATTTTTTCCAAACACAATAAAGCAATTAAAAAGTGTGATTTTCCACGGACAGCATGAAATAGTGCAGTCCATTCTACCACTCAGGACAACAAACAAGTCTATTGCAGTGGATGCTGTCCTTAATTTCAACTGAACACCCAACCCAGTACTTGGAGACCAATCAAGTTATTCCAAATTACCAAACCCAGTATCTGAACAAGAAAAGCCAGGTCCAAAATAAACCTGCATTTCAAATGTCATTATAATGAGACGAAAAATGAGCATTCTAAGATTGGTACAGTGATGAGAAATATATGCCATGCTACATATGGCTCTCACCATAATTCTGCTGTATATGTTTTAGGCCAAAATTGCAAGAAATTCAACATATATACAAGGATCATTTACAAGGAAAAGGCTATTGTTATATGACTTTCTTAGTGGCAAAGGTGGCATGCATTTTCTCTGATTTCATAATTTCTCCACCTGTGCCATTGTATTAGGAATTATGTTTTAAGTTTACACACCACTACTTACTCACACAATAACCATGAGAGGTGGCAGAAAAAGAAGAGGAAGACCAACTAAGAGATGGATTGATTCCATAAACCACCCAGAGAACATCAGCTATGGGGTGGTGCCGAAATGAAATAAAATGAAATAAATTATGATGGTGATGAAGCTACATGCTTGAGCTTACATGAGTTGAGCTGGGCTGTTAATATTCCCTCAGAATTGTATCAAGAAGGCTAAATGTCTATTTCTGAGATGTATAATCTGCTTTTGGATTTTCAAAGCAGCTGAACACAGTAACATACAATAAAAATCCATAATCTATGGATGAATAACTGCCATGAAAGTGGCATCTGTATATTATATTTTGCGAGTTGAAATGAAAATCTAAATTTCTGATCATTTCTCTGTACAGTTTTCCCTCAAAATTGGGGGTGGGGTCTGGTGGAAAACTCCCCATCTCCATACTATCTTGTCTGCCCCCATCCACAGCCTGTCTTCCCCACTTCGCCCGATGATCTCCCCCGCCCTTGCCGACTTCCTTTCTGCAAACCGTTTCCATGGCAACCAGAGGCAATGGGACAAACTGAGAGAGGGATGTGGTTTTGCATGAGTCTTTCGTGATGGAAAGTTGCCGTGGCAACCTGGTAGCGTCATCGTCGTCTTCTATCCCGCCCCCGCGGCTACGAAGCCTCGTACTGCGCATGAATATAAATCTGACTGGAAGGGCGGGGGAGGGGGGGGAGAACTGTTAGGCTTGCACATGCGCAGTAATACTACAGGCCAGTAAGGTAAGGGGAAGAGCTTATTGGAAGGGGTGGGGCTTAGGGGCTGCTGGGATCCTCAGTTGTGGTCAGAATAACTCAGAAGGAGAGGAACAGCTTTGGGGCAGTTGTGAGTTGGTAGGACCTGTGAATATCGTTCATGATCACATGACTTTGCAGGACTTCAGTGTGGTTTTCCAGGACTTGGGGGCTGACATGTTGAAAGGACCTTGGCATGAATTGTAGAGGTTGTGAACTGAGCCTCCTCACCCCATGGCTACATGGAGATTTGGCATGACCTGGCAGGACCTTGGGGGTCCAGGTGAGCTGTGGTTCAGGTGAGCTGTGGTTCAGCCTTGGCAGGAGGTGCAAAATCACATGACTGCATGGAACTTTGGTGAAGTCAGGATTTGGGGTCACCTGCCATGACTTTGGGATTGGTGTGAACCCTCAAAGGTCTGTTTGGGCTATGGATGCTGCTAAACTTTATGTACCCTCAAAGAAGTTTAGCATAATCTTCTTGCACACTGGCATGAACTGCTGTGGCCTCCTCTTGGTTGATCTCCTATGTCTCATGTCCTGGACCTTTGTCAGTCCAGACTTTGGTTGACTTGTGAACCATCTTCTCCCCCACTCCCCTTATTTATTTATTGAAGGCCCTGTGCTTTAACAGCAGCCCAGCACACCAACATTAAGCAGGTGAAGCATCTTCTGGTGAGAGAGCACATAAAGGGGAAAATATTAAATTTCTGCTTAGAAGGGCTGCTGGGTATTAAAATACAGGGCAACTTCAGCATAAATAATGTGGCCCTATTCGTGAATTTACAGTTAGTATCAGACAACACATGGATGAGGGGAAAGAGACAACAAAAAATAGCAAGCATAGGATTGGATAGCCTTCCCCAACCCAGTGTGTTCCTTATGTGTTCAATTATAAAAACCATCGCAGCCAAAAGTAAGGGATGATGGGAATTATCAAAATGCTTGGAAGATATCAGGCTGAGGAAGGCTTGCATAGAGGAGTCAGATAGGCAGCAGAGCAAAGATTAGCTGGGGATAAGGTGGTACAGAAAAGACCCCTTTAAAAGCAGAGCTTGAGGTGGAGTTTACCTCTGGAGAAGGAAGCAGCTGGTGGGGCAGCCTAAGCTTATGGCAGACGATAGTGGAGGGTGTAGGGACAGGAGTGGGAGATGGAAGGGGCAGTCCACTGCAACAGCCCTGAGACCATAAAACACAGTGCAGTTAAAATTTAGAAAATCTGGAATTCATATCTAGATAGCTGATGTCATTCTGACTTGAGGCAATGATAGGATAAGATACTCTAATAATTCCCTAGTATATCCTGATCTTGGTGGAATTTGGAAGTCTTAGGACCCTGCAGGACATGATAGAAAATTAAAAGAAAGTTGGTGTGAGAGACACACACACACAGAGCGGAAGCGACCCCAGAATAGAGCATAGTGTAGGCAATGGGAAAACCAACCATGTCCACCTAGATCAGCCTTCCCCAATCTGGCAGCCTGCAGATATGGGAGTCACATAATTCCTGGTCAAGCACAGCCATTGGACAACAGTCTCCTTTGAGAATATTTGAATTTCACATACATCTTCCTTCCCCAACATCATATTTGACCCCTGTTCTCCAGCTTCTGTCCTCTGAGTGCCCTGGGGTAATTCCACATTATGTTTTCTATCATGCAATCACCCTGTTTCATTCATGGAATTCTATGAGAAATTCAAACATCATCTTTCACTTGTAATGTTCCTGTGTTTTTCCACTGCTCCACCCACCCTTCTTTCCTTACACAGAAACTCCATTGGGAAGAAAAAGATGGAATAGCTATCCATCTGAAAGTACTTCTATTCTTCTGTTTCTGCCCCTGTTCTAAATGGCTGCTTAGTTTATCTTCCAGGAGGACCCGGGGATCCCCATGATGTGTAATCAGTTGTGTGTAACCTGCTCTTGCTTTACTCCCTCTCCTTTCCCCAATGTCTTTCGCCAGGATTGGTGGAGAGTTGATGCATTTCTTGGTGATGGTTGCTAACAACTGAGTTGACAAAGGCAACGGGTGATGTTGGCAGGAGAAACCAGGACATTGCACCAGAGCATACCAAAAACGGATTACCGAAACACTAAATATAAATTTGTCATAGGAATTCTCCAGTAGAAAGCAAGGTACTTCTAGTTTTTGCTGTCTTGGGGCTGATTTAATGGAGGTTGCAGAAGCTGGGATTGCTGAAGATTTAGATAAAAGAGCACTTAGTTAAAGGGTAGAAGACATGAGTTTGGTGAAAGGCTTGGAAAGGGTTTGGGTAGAAAGGTTTGAGAGGGGCTGTGGTGTGTGCATGGAAAAATCTGGGGTTGGTTGTACTGTTTGGAAGGAGAGACAAGGTTGCATGTTTGGGCAAGTATATAAGGATGAAATTCATGTTGGTTCTAATTTGCATGACCTTTGGGCAGATTGTTATATGTCAACTAAACTTCCTTCAGTTTTTTGCTGTGGGGAAAAAACCCTTCAAAGAATGATGTTGGGTTTTTGTTCCTGGTTTTTTTTTTGGGGGGGGGTGTAGGGAGGAAGGTTGGTAGGATGAAAAAGTTAAAATGATGTTTTTTAAAAAGTAGTCTTTAAACCTCCAATGCACTTAGTTGGTCTTTCAGGGGGTCCACAAGATTGCAACATAGGAAAGGCAAATGCTCAATTTAAATATTTTAAGTTTGCAATGAAAAGTGTCTTGCTTCTTCAGTCCCCAAAGGAACTTGTGTAGAATTATCAAAGAAACTGCCAGCTACATATGTGGTTTTTCAGCCAATCAAATGAACCTGTTAGGAGGAGGGACATTGCTAGGTTTGTGCATCCTCTGTTTCTCTAACACACTTGTCAAGCAAGATGGCACTTTTCACAGTCAATTCTTAGCTGACAGCTATTGAATATATGGTAGTCATAATGTCTGAGAGCCTTTCACACAGGCAGATCTCCCACATTGCATGAAGAGTCTCTGCCAATCCTTGTGTTGAGCAGCCGTGCAAATAAGTTTGTGTAAGTTTCTAGTCCACAACATCTTTATCAGTGGTCCATACATAACTATGTAAATAATTTGGCTGGGTTGGGAATTGGAGGTTCGGCACTGCAGGGGTTGTGTTGCTGATTCCTGACAGTGGTGCTGGGGAATTATCACTCTTTTCTACAGCAGATATACTATACTTCTATAGTTTAGTATACATAAAACCAATGTGGGAGGTTATCAGGAGTTATGGTCTTTTCAATATGTAGATGACCCCTGACTCTGTTTCTCCTTTTCATCTAAACCAGGTAAGGTACTGTGTATTCTGAACCAATGTTTGGGCACAGTAAAGAACTGGATGAAACTTAATCCAGATAAGATGGAGGTACTCTCAGTGAGTGGTTCTCCAGCTTGGATAAGAGATAATCTGTTCTGGGTGGGATTACAGTCCCTCTAAAGGATCGGGTTTATGGTTTTAGTGTGCTCTTAGATCCAGCATTGTCATTGGAACCATAGCTGGCCTCAGAGACACTATCAGCTATGACTTTTATACGAAGTATGATCCTGTCAGTGCAGAAATAGCCTACCTACGATTATCCATATCATTTGGATCACTGAAATTGATTATATGTGGGGCTACCTTTGAAGATCTTCCAGAAACTTAAGCTGGCCCAAAATAGGCAGCAAGTTTGTTAATATCACACAAGTGCATTATGATCTCCACTAAGTCTTTTTCCAGATCAAATTGAAAGTGCTGGTATTAACTTTAAAAGCCCTAAACAGCCTGGGGCCAGGTTATTTCCTTCTTTATACACTTGCTCAGACCTTAAGATTTTCCTCTGAGGCTCCTCACTTGATGCCCCTGTGAAATGAGGTGAGAAAAATGGCTGCTAAGGGCAGGGCCTTTTCAGTGGTAGTACCCTAGCTGCAGAACACATTCCTCAGAAAGACACACCTGGCTTCTACATTGTGGTCTTTTCAGCACCTGAACACTTTTTTTATTTTTCCAGGCATTTGGCCCTTCGGTTTAAAAAATAATATTAGTACATTTTAATAACTTGTCACCGCTGTTTGCTTTTATCTTGTTTACTGCTTTGGTTTTATTCTTGTTTATTGTGTTTTATGGGTTTAAGTTTTGTCTTATAAACCACCCAGAGAGTTTCAGCTAATAGATAGCACAGAAATATAATACATATATACATACACACACTGTGATTCTAGCCAGAACACAGATGGATGATTTCCGACCTTTATAAAGCTATCTGTGCCTAGTCATGTAGAGGTAAGTCTCAGCCACTGCAAGCAACCAAAGCTAACTGAGAAATCTTTTAAGATATTGTTGATGGAGGAAAGTAGAGAGTTTAATGCAACAAATTAAAGGAATCACAGCACAACAGAATGCATGGATTGTAGTGTCAGACCAAGGATTAAAAGCATTCAGCTTCTGGACTGTTTTGAGGGAATGTGCACTCAGAGAAATGATTATTGTAAGAGACAGGAGTTTATGGGAGAAGAAATGGAATTGTCATTCCATTCACTTCCATTTTAAAGTTTATTATTTACATTTTAACTTTCTGTTCCTTCTGGGTCGTTCAGGCAATGAACATGGCACTCTTTCCTTGCTTCCTCATCTTGTTCTTTTATCCTTGCAACAAGCCTGGGCAGTAGGTTAGGTTCAGAGATGATTTGACTGGCCCAAGTTTAAATTTCAGGGCCATGCAGGGCTTGAAATAAGGTCCCCCTTATCAGAGTGCCAACATTTACTTCATAGTACCATGCTGGTGTTTTTGAAGCACTTACTTTCAGAAAGTGACACCGAGATTCTCACCCAGTAGTTTCCCCCCATCCTGTCTGTTTTCTTGTTCTATCAGCAGGAAGAAGCTGAAGATGCCGTTCTTCAGATCTGCCTCAAGCCTTCGCTCGGATAGCAGTGATGTCGACTTAGAAGGTCTTAGTAACTTCCTAGGGAGGGAAGGAGGGGACATCGCTTTAGGGACATAACCATTGTCCAATTCAACATCTGGAAGAAGTACTGATTTGGGAAGCTTTCAGTACTAGAGCTCTGGGAGGGAGCCTGTGGTATGATCCCAGTATCATCTGATAGGATATTCTCCCTTCGGTCACAGTGAGGAAGCAGGACTTGTCATTCTCGAGACCACTTTCTCTGTTCCAATTTGATTGTACTGAGATCATAAAAGAAAGCCCACCTTCCACCTCTGGACTGGACTGAGTTTATCTGAGTCCACATTTCTGATAACAGCTGGTACCCAGATACATTTAGAAGCTCACAGGGATAGCACAGAGGTAATGGCCTTTATTTGGTGCCTAGATCTGGCATCCAGCAATCCAAATTGCCTCTGAACATGTAACTATCATGTTTGCTTTCATAGCTCATGTCTGGATTTGGTGAGAGTCTGTCCTGATTTTGCCTATATCACTAATGTGGTTTCATCCAATGTAACATTTCTAGACTAAAGTTCTGAAGTTATATCAACATTTCTCATAGTGTTTAGTAAACACCTTCCTTTGTCATCTCAAACTTTGGAAGTGCTTCTGTTTCACAGAGCAGTTACACTTTGAAATTTAGGGTTAGTGATGGCTTCCCAGAATTGGTGCGTTTGTGTATTCATTGCTGTCACATTGATATTGTATTGAGGGCAGAGCAGACTTCAATGTGGTAAGCGAACTTCCCATGTTATCTTTCAGCCTAGATCTACTCTCTAATAGCTGTCATCATCTAGTCAGTTCAGATCTTGAGTGCTTTTGTAGAATTATCTTGCAAGAAGCTGTGGTCTTGTTTCGGAAGTATTAAAGCACTTCATGCAGAAGGTTATGAAGCCACCAGCAGGAGAGAATATTGTTGAGAAAAGTTGTGCTTATGGCTAAATCTCAGCACTGAAGTGTGTGTAACTAATCAGACTCTCTCTGAATCTAGGCACAGTTGATGCAAACTGAAGGTCACAGGTCACACTGAAAAATCAGGCACTTGGCAGGGGGAGTGACAAACTAATCATTTTTTGGCTTCTTGGACAACTAAACCAAACCTTTTCTTCAGTTTATACCAGGAAGGGACAGGGGGATCTTTCTCAAGCCAAATTAAATGTTGCTAAGGGAGGCAGTTCTCAAAAGGGAATGTGTGAGAATCGAGCTCTTTGTCTCCAGCAAATGGGGCCAAAGAGACAGAGGCGCCTTGGCTATTTTCTGCATGGCTCGGTTCATTTTAATGCATTACTCTCTGAACCAGGCCTCTTCAGTGAATACTGGCATTGAAATCAGCAGAGATTGAATTAAAGTTGCTGAGGTACAAATTGTCCAAATCCTTGCTAGCATACAGGGGACACATGTGGGCATGAGTCAGTTGGTCTGGAAGGATCCAGGGAATGAGTCATTCACTCTATTGGAGTGAAAAAATGCGGTAGTCAAGAAACCAAATGAATGACTGTCTGTCACCAAGGACAGGCGTCCATAAGGCAAGACAGGAACACGGGCAGATGGGTGAGAAATGGTCTGTCTGTCTCCTCAGTTTGGCACTGTAGCACATTGTCAGAAATCCAGAAAGTGGCCTGGGAAAAGTCGAGTACCCTCCGTGGTGTAATAGAGCCAAAGTTTGCAGGGTTGGTGCACTGGGGCTTGTTGATTAGCAACTTGACACTTCAGACCGCCCTGTTGCAATCCCCACAGTAGCTGGGAGGAAGAGGATTTTCCCAGCAGCAAAACAGAGTTGTGAGGTACCCCTGTTGTGATGTGAAATATTTTGCTGTGGATTGGTCTGAATTGCTCATTTCCCTTTAGTCTTATGCCACCCTTTGCCAGCTCAGGATTCTGACTGTCAGCTGATGTTAAGAAACCGAGTATTATGCCTTGTACTGCTGCTGTTAGGTTGGGTGTGTGTCTGTTATGTGCATCTTATATACACACCCACACACAGCTCAACACAGCTGCCTGCATTTTTGGATTTTCCTTCAGGGTGTGTTTAAAGGCCGAGCATCTACACTTTGAACTGTATCACCACATCACTGGGTATCATGGCCTCCTTGGCTGCTTCCCTTGAGAATGTGGGAAATGAAGTTGTGTGAAGGCAGCACAGCCTCTCCTGCTCTTCCCATTGCTGGTCCTGGACAGCTGCCCTGATGGGCTGGGATCAGCACAAGCTGAGGCCTCCTGCACACCTGGCTTGCCTGCACCAGGAAGAACAAAGCGGCTCTCCCAGCAGCCTATATACCAGTTACAATGGTTGGGGTGGGGATCTGTAGACACCTCCCCCCCAGTGCTGCAGAACTACAAAATCCCATAATCCCTGACTGTTAGGCGCACTGGTTGGAGCTGGGAGAAATCTGAGTCCTGCAACATCTGAAGGGCCAAGCTTTCCACTGCCCTGCTGTAAGAGCAAAATGCTGAGAACTGAATGGGGGCCTGGTCGGGAGACAGAACCTCAGCTGAAGAAGCCTTCCATTTTGTTACATGGGAGTCAGATGCAGTCGTAGATCGGAGAACGCCAGAGAGCCATTCCCTGCTCCTGTCCACATACAGGACTGGAGGCTCTTTGAAAGAGGGAATATACCTTTTTGGTTTGGCACATTATATATGCACTCTACCTGCTTTCGCCTCTGGCAAACAGTTTTTCCAGGGGCTTTTGTATCTTTATAGGGGGACCGCAGTCCTGAAAAACATGTTTGATCAGGGGTGAAAAGAAAGCCTCCCCTAACCTACTTTGGGCTCTCTTAAAAAGAACTGTCTGTCTCCTGCCTAATAAAGTCAACTTGGAATGTTAAAGGCATTAACTTGGAATACCATGGAGTGGAATACCATTAGGTGTTTAAGCTGCTCTTGACTGTAAGCCAAAGACAGCAGGAAAGTTCCCTTCTTTCCTGGACTGTTGACTGTGATGGTCTCTTACCCCAATTTCTGCTATAAGTCTGATGGGAGGGGCATTCAGCAGGGCCTCCCAGTCCAGAAAAGAGGAAAAGATCCAAGGTACAAGATCACTATGTTGGGCTTTCTAACTCTCTTTCTTTCCTCTGTCTCCTCTTCCTTTTTAAACCGGTACTGTGTTCCCTCAGCTGAAACTGAGCTGGCCAAACTCCAGCGCCAGTTCCGTCTCTTAGAAGGCAACCGTCATGCCTACACCTTGGAATCCCGTGAAACCATCCGCAGACAGATGTATGTATTCTTCTAATACCCTTCACCAACATTCTGCCTCATTGGAAATTTTTTTAAGCATGGAAAATGTGTGAGGTGTGTGGAAAGGATTTTCCCCTCTGGGTTCAGCAGAAAGTTATAGTCTAACTGTCATTCCTTTTATGCTGAAAGTAAACAGAGCTCTTGAGAGCGTTGAAGTGGCTTGGGAGAGACTTTACTTTTCAGGGTGTATGTATATGTTTCTTTTTGCTGTGCTTTTTCTTCCTGCCTAACAATTTTGGAAATGCTACAAAAACCTGCACTTTTTAAAAAATTGGGCAGGAATAAGGTATACTCAGAACAGAAGCTCTTACCCTCTTTTTAACCACTGTCAAATCCTTAAATTGCTTCGGTTGGCTCTTTCTCACCTTCTATTTTTGGTCCCATCACAATTTCAGGAGCATCTGGAATACATCTCTGTGAGGAGTGTTATCTCCTGGCCATCTTTCTTGGTGTAGAGGTGGAGCCTCGGGCTTATCCTCTGACTTCCATTTCTTATTTTGACGTTCTCAGTTTTGGATTTGGCGAGAGTCTGGATGTTGTACATCCTGCGGCAAGAAAACACTTGTTGACTGAACTTTGACGAGTTGCCCGTTCCCTCCTCTTTCCTGCTTCCCATAGCAAGCCGATGCTGACATTGACATAACACAGGTGCATGCAGCAACTGACATGCTCCTGGCGACACACAATCGACAATCAGCTTGGTCACCCTAAAGGCGTGTGCCTGTGGGATCTGCCCTTCTTCAGCACAAGTGGCCATATGCCTCACCTCGCCACCTGCCTCACACGCGAACACGCACCTGCGAGATGCCCAGGATTAGGTGTTTTTGCAGACTGAGGCAGTTTCAGTTGTAGCGCCTTGGATTCTGTGCATGCTGCCCTTTTAATATGCTGCTTTCCCAGTGAATCCAGGGTTCCTGTGCTTCTTCCTATGCTGATCTAGGTCACACAGCTTTACTTGCCACCTGGAGAACCCCCAAGCCCTGGCCTTCTACCCTGACCCACAGAATTCCCTTAGCACTTTTTAAGAAAGATCTCTGAGCTGGCACTGCCACGAATCCCAATTAAAGCTCACCACTGCCATGAAGCGCCCATCCGTGCCCGCCTGGCCTCCTCCCGTCGTGTGGTCCTGCCTCCCCTGACAGCCTCGGACCCCCTTCTCTTGGACAGGGCAGAGGTGAAGCGCCTGAAGAAGGAGAACGAAGACCTGCTGCGCAGGCAAGCGGTGGCGGAAGGCCATGCCAACCTGAAGCAGGAGAAGCTCAGAGGTGATACTCTCCGTTCCTTGTTGGGGCAGCGGGATGAGGTGAAGCAGCAGGTCACCCAGGAGAAGAAGCGGCTGGCCCAGCTGGACAAAGAGGTGTGCTGAAGGGAGCGGAGAACTGAGATGTTTAGGGCTCTGAAAAGCACAGTGGGCCCTAGGGGTTTGAAACAGCAAAACTGGGAGCCAGGGCCTTCAGGCAGCAGAATGCAGCCAGAAAGTGGTCGACAAACAAGTAGTTTAAGCGGGCAGTAGAATAGGGTCCAGTAAGAAAATTGTGTCTTTTCCCCATCCTGCTCCACCCCGACCACCACATGCTTCTTTCCTCACATCCAGTAAAGAGAAAGAGGAATTGTTGGAGGAGAAACTGTGAAGGAGAACTGGATCTTCTGGGAGAAAAATGGGATGTAGAATGCTGCGGGAGCTGGCAGCCGGGATACCCAGGGTCAAATTTGTAATTTGTTAGAGCAGAGAAATGGAGAACTGGGATTCTTCAGTCCCATCCCAAATACTGATTTCTCATGTCTGATACCAGCCCCCCACCCCCATTTCTGTTCTCTCCTTCCCTGTATCACTGACAGATCCAAGCATGGCAGAAGCATTTGGCCAGCCAGAAGCAGGAGACAGGCAGCGAGTTCTTGATCCAGGAACAGAAGACCCGCTTGCTCAGAAGGATACAAACAGTGGAGAACCAACTTGATAAGGTAAAAGGTGGGCATGACTCCTCAGGTTTGCCAAAAGCCAGGACTCCTGGATAGTCACTCCTTTTCTCATTCCACTTTTAAATTCCAGGCCTCCTCGCAATTCGATTCTCAGCTTGTTATGAATTCACAGCTACGTGAGGATCTAGAAATTCTCCGGGTTGGCCACGATCGCTTTGAACAGATCTATAAGAATCTGGAAAAGGTAGGGCCATGCTTGGGAAAAGGTGGAGAGAGCTGGTGGGATAGAATTGACAAACAGAGTTTCTGAGCGGGGCTGGGGTCACAATGCAGGTGAATGTGGGTTCTGTTGCAGAACTCTGGTGTCTGGTTGCTCGGTGAGAACTCCACACACAATGGAAAGGGGTGATCAGCTGTTGAGAATGCTGTTAAAAAAAAACCAAAGCTTTATATCGGCTGAGAGAGAATCGCACTCCTTGCCTACTACTATCTGCTAACATCATGCAATATGAAAACACATTTTTTGTAGTAAATCTAAGTGTACAAATTGGGCCACTAGGTTCTGACATGGAAAGACATAATGGCCCTGTTTGATTCCTATGTTACTAAACCCATGCCCCATTGGAGGCTAATACTAAAGACCACTTTCTGCTGCCTTCTCCCAGTCTGTTTGGATGTTTTTCATTCAGCCCAAGTAGAATGTCTGTTTATTATTACTGAGTCTCCTAGATAGGTCAGAACCTGACAACTGCATGAATTAATTCCTAGTTAACCACCCCTTTTTGTGGAGTTTCTCAAATGCAAGCTGATCTACAGATCTGAGCTGGTGTTCAATGGGATCCTGTTGATCCCAGTACTATGCTCATAATTGGCCACCCTTAAAAAAAAGAAAAGGAAAATCTAGATTGCTTCACTGGACAGCACAAACAAGTTGGCTGAATTAATCTGTTTAAGCACAACCTACAATGTTCCATGCCATTGGGAATCAGCCAAATGCATGGGTGAATTCTACAATTCAGGCTGAAAGGAAATGAGAAATCCTGAAGAAAATTCAGATGTGGTATGAAGCTGGTCAGAGCACTGGACTGGGACTCAGGTGATCTGGTTCTAGTCCCCACTTGACCACAAAGCTCACTGGGTGACTTTGGGCCAGTTGCTGACTCTCAGCTTAACCTACCTCACAGGGGTGTTGTGAGGAGAAAATGAAGGGGCGGGGAAGGTGACTATGTCAGTCACCTTGGTTCCTTACAAGAAAAAAGTGGGAGAGCATTATAGTTAATAAATAAATGACTGGCATGACCAATTTAATACTTGTATGTTCGTGTGGAGCTGAGAAGAGGTAAGAAGAAAATGCTGTTGATCCTCGGCTGTTTTGGAGGTGATAGAGGTTTGGAGAAAGAGGAAGTGATGTGATTGGGCTACAGAAAGAGGGCAGAACCTCATAAGCCACTTGAGAGAGGTGTGTTGTCAGAAGGTTCTGAAGGCTTCTCCCCCACTGTCTCCCTCATTCCTCAGGAGCTGCTGGACACCCGTAAAGCTGTAGGGGCCATCATTAGCACATCTTCAGCTGCCTACGATGCAAGGTTGGGAGAACAGGGGACTGGGTGCTTTGAACAGGGGATCCACCCTGGGTTGCTGAAATCTCATCGTTTTGTCTCCACTCAGTTCTTCGCAGTCTCTGAAGTGCCCTGCTGCCCTGTTGATGCATTGTGAACAACAGTAGCTTAACAAATATTAGCCACGTTCCTTCTCCCAGGTCCTAGCTTCCAAGTTTAGCTCTGGCTTATAAAGACAGGGCTATGTATCTCCTGCACGTATCTGAATGAATATTCTGCACTGAGGTCACCCGGATTCTGGGCCAAGAAACAAAGTATCTTGTGCCCTTCATAAATGTATGCAGATTTGATTTTCTGTGCTTAATTATGCATTATATTGCTAAGGGCAGGCAAGGCTAAGATGCTCTCTGGAGCACTGGAGCCCACTTGTGGTTGCCAAGTCTCCTCCTGGTGTCAAGAGTTCTGCACACGTCCCTCATGGACACCTCTGTGAACCATAAGGACTAGAAAATTACCTTAAATATTCTCATGCACGGTTTTTGCTTACCCATCTGATGCTTCCCCTCCTCCCTTGTGAGATCATTCCCATGAACTCACAAAACCCATCCAGCAAACAGAGTTGTGGATTCTGAGTTCTTTAGAAATGGCCGGAGATTCTGTTTGACAAGGGCAACACACACTTTCACGGTAGGGGAATATAGTTCCGCAGCCTGGAAAAATGAGCAGGTGAGAGCCTGGTTTCGGCCTATAGCATATGAAACCATCAGCAGCCTTGTGGGGCAACTCAGCAGGGCTACTGCCTCGAATCTTTCCTTTGGAGCCCCAAATCTAAGGGAGGCCCTCTGTCCCAGCAGGCTGCTCTCCACAGGCACTTGCTGAAAAAAGGGTATGGGAACTCTGATGATCCCTGTTTTACCAGATCCTCCTGGATTAGCCATCTTTTTGTCCACATGTGCTTCATATCCTTTTGTTCCCAGTCCTTGAATCTTTCTGCCTGTGTTTTTCCCGTTCCCCCTAAAATCAAATCCCTTCCCCTGCCTTCTCTGTCCATACTTCTCCTTTTACAAATGGGGTGTCCTTAGGAGACAGATTCCTTTAAAGACACTCGTAGACTTTAAAGCATATGCACTTTGCCTCTCTCAAATCCATTTGGGGTAACGGCAGGGATGAGGCCCATGCCCGCCTGAGCCAGCTGCGGGACAAGGCAGAGAAGGATCTCCGCCAGCATGAATCCGAGATGAAAGAGCTGGACCGCATCCTAGACAACGACCGCCACATGTCTGAGTTCATCGCCATCAAGCTGCAGGAGAGGACGCTGACTGAGGAGGCACTGAGGGCCAAGAAAAAACAAGGTACTTGTATGTTGGGGTGCAGCTTGGAGCTGGCCTGTCCTTGCCTTCGGCTCTGTCTCGTGGCTTACAGCTGGCTCTTCCAGGAGGAATGTCCTGGTTTCGAGCGCAAGAGATTTGGGGAGCCAAGATTCCTAGGCCTGCTGCAATGAACCCCTTTTAAATCTCAAGTTTTTATTGCCAGTTATTCCCCAGGACACTGCAACCGATTCTTTTGTACTCCTAGTAACAGTAGCAGGAGCAAAGGACTGCAGCCCAGTTAGAACATTCTAATTAGTTGCTGTGTGAGTATTCAGTCAAATACTCTGTTGATTTAAATTTGCGTACACCTTCCATTTCAAGAAGTCACGGAGATCACATTCCAGGGGTGGGGGTGGCCAAAAGTGAAAGGGGTGGAGCCAAAACTAAGATATTTTAACTCAAAACTTCATGCTAGCAGCGAACCCTTAGGATAAACATATTAACCTTTTAGAAGTGGGGGGAACTGCAAGAGCCAGGAGACTGCCAGGTGAATGGGGGAAAGGGGGAGTGGCTGGGAAAGGGAACCTGGACACCTGGGCAACCGCAAGGGGCCAAATTTGTACTGTAGGTTCAATCCCCGTGGCATATGGGTCACAACTGTCTTTCTGAAGCAAGAAGCATAGTCCATTTGCTTTCAGTCCCGATATGTGCATGTTTTCTTAAGCATCATTTTAGAAAATGTGTCCCTTCTGCACGTTACTTGTGTCTGAGAGAAACGGCCAAGTGCCTGTCCTAAGATGATACTTGCCGTCCGTAGGTTTTTAAAGTATTAATGAAAATCAAACTTGGCTGCCCAAAGAATGGGGCAGGAGGAGACGCTGTATGAAAAGCTTCAGCTGGTTTGCCAGCTGCAGCTGTTCTCGGACAAAAGGATCATATGGGCTGCAGCAAGCGGCGCTCTGGAAACCATACAATTGGATTACTAGGGTAATGCATTATACATGGCGCTGCCCTTGGAGATGACTCAGGAGCTTCAACTACTTCAGAATTCAGGTGGCTTAGCCCGCTGGAGCCACATTACCCCAATTTTTAAAGAATTAACTCAGTTGCCAAGCCCAACTGGTGGTGCAGGCACTTCCTTTTAAAGCCCCAAATATCTTGGGATCTGAATTACTGAAAGGAGCTCCTCCTTCCATACCATCTTTCCTGTATATTAAGATCTCCCTGGGAGACCCTCATCTGAGTAACTTAAATTGGGGCCATATCCTACGCCTTGTACAAAGGAGGGGATTTCTCTCTGGTGTCACCTGAGTCTGGAACGTTCTCCCGCAGGAAGTTCAGTGGATGCCAACCTTCCAGACATTTTGGCAAGAGGTCAAGGCATTCTCGTTTGCCCAGGCCTTTTAATTTGGCTGTTCCTGCCTCTTTCTGCAGTTTCATGGCTGTGATGCCTCCTAGTTGTATGACAGCTGATGATATGACATGCTGCCCTGGATTTTGCTCAGATGAAAGGTAGTTTCAAAATTAAAACAATAAAATAGTTGATTAAAAGGTTATTTGGTCAGTCAATCTAATCAAACACTGCAGCTCTGCTGAAAAATTATGAAAAATCTGGGGTGGTCTTCCCACTCTTTCTAATGCATTTCCATGACTGGGGCAAAAAGCCACATGATTTTGAGTATAGCATTGTTGGACGTAAAGTGAGGGCATGGCAAGTACTGGGACTCCTAGACTTTTTCATCTTCTCTCAGAGGAAGAGCGCAAAAAGAAAGACCCCGAGGAGGAGCTGATTGAGTCGTATAGTTGCACTTTGGATAAAATCCTGGAGATAACTGACTCCGCAAACCTGGAGTTCGCACTGAATAAATACGTTAAAGGTGACGTACCTGGCGGAGGTGCTGTGGGGAAGGGACCATGACTCTCACATATAGGGATGGGGAGCCTTTTTCCTGCGGAGGGTCCTGATAGGTTAGCTGGGCCAAAACCCGTCAGGGTGCATATTCCTGGAGTGTGCGTGGCTTTCGGAATGGGCCGAGGTCTGCGTGACAGTAAGCTGGGCCTGCCTGTGGCCCATGGGCCGCTGGTTCCCCATCAGTGCTCTGGGAAAAGGCAAGGAGACCACCGTGGCGTGGGGTCTGGGGGCTTTCCTTCCAGGGGGTGCTGCCGGTGAACCAGATTGGGCCCTGGCTGGTTCAGGCAGTGGGATGTGAGTTGAAATGGGCTACTCACTTTTTTCCTTCCCACCTCAGATGAGGAATGGAACTTTGCTCAGTTCAACTATGTCAATGAGCAAAACAACCAGAAGGAGCTGCTGTGGGACCAGATCAATCAGGTCAGTGAAGAAGATCAGAGAGCCATTTTTGCACGCAGCTGCCCCCAGGAAGCTCTGTGTATGGTGTCTGCAGCTAAGATAATATGGGCCTCTGTACTGGGGTGGGTGGAGTGGGGAGAGCAGATCCAGTAAGTGGACTAGATGCATATTAGCTGAACTCTGCCGCTTCGTGCAGAATGTGTGTGTTCTGGTGGCAGGACTTGACCTAACCCTAACCCTAACCCTAAACCCACCCCACTGAATGAGGCAGCCCCAGGAAAGTGAGTTTTGTCAAGGATTTCAAGGAGGGACCCAAATGTGTGCCACTCTTCTTACGAGGACATGGGATATATGCCTGTTAGCACATGGCAAATCAAAGCTTTCACTGGAAAACAAAACACGTTACTAGCCCTTAAGGCTGTAAAATAATGCATAGGCAATGCCTGGGAAAGTCACAGGGGCCAGCAGAGGGCTGAGGACGGGTACCGGCGGTCATGAGATAGGGCTATATGTGACTTTTCCTTCCTCCTGGCACAACGTTGACTTCGGCCTGGCATTGTTCAACCCAAAGTGAGACTTTTGTACAACACCCTTTCAAGCATAACTCCCCATGCCCTCCCTGTCCGGGCCCTGTGCGGATTGTACATGTCCCTCCCTTGCAAATGTACTTTGCTGACGCTGCCCTCCTGCAACAGTAGAAAGACACCCACCTTTCCCCCAATCTGGCCCTCCAGCTCTGCAGTGAGATAGAGGAGGTTCGAAAGCAGGATAACCAGAAGGAGATGGAGCAGCTGTCAAGGCTGCAGCAGACCGAAGCGCAGGTGGAGGCAGCCGTGCAGGCGACAAACCAGGCTGAGCTGAAACTGAAGGGCCTCCGCAAAATTTGGGAGCAGCTCAAAAGTGGTAAGCAAAGCAGGAGGGAAGAGGTTTTTCTACCTGGGGAGGCACCATTACAGAAATTTGGACAACTGAGAAGGGGAGCCACAAACATGCTCAGAAGCAGTTTTTCTACCGCCTTGAAGTCTAGAGATGTTGTCTGAGATTCTCTGGATGCCTCTTTCCGTGACAGATGCTGAGCTCTCACAGCAAACCCTCAGGTGTGTGTGGGAATCATCCAGCAGATCTCAGTAGCAGGCCAGCAGTATTGAATTGTGGGTTGCTCTGTGATCTCCCCGCAATGTTGTTGTTGTTGTTGTTGTGTGATCTCAAGTTGTCTCTGATTTATGGCCATCCTCTGAGAGAAAACTCTCCAAAATGCCCTATCATGACATCCCTAATTCAAGGCTGTGGCTCCCTTATGGAGTCAAAGCAACTCTTATCTGGTCCTTGTTTTCGTCTTCTGCCTTCAGCTTTCCCTAGCATGATTGTGGGAACTTCACTTTCCCCAGGCACCTGCTTTTCACTGTGAATGCAGGTGCCCAAACGCTGGTAAGGGCATCCTATTACATCCATTGAGAGAGGGCAACTTTGGCCTTGGCCATGTTTTGACCTACAGCTCCAGTCAGTCCTAGTCAGCAGAACCAATGGTGAGGGATCATGGGAGTAGGAGGCATAAACATTTGGAGAGCCAATCAGGTTGCCTGCCCCTGCCATTAGGAAACTAACAGTAGACTTTGCTCAGAAGTATTGGTTACTGGAGCAGCTGAGTCAATGGCTAGCAAAGGCAGGAAGACAAAACTCCATGGTGTGAAGAGCTTGAAGAAGTCAATGAGCTGTGTGTTGAGGAAGGGAGTTATTGGCCACAGAAGCCAGCATGGAGCATGGCTGTATGGCCAGTGCGTAGAGAGAGACTTCTGTTCTTTTGGCAGAAGGGCGAACTTGCAGGGAGAGGGCAACCTGTAACCCTCCAAGTCTCATCAGCCTCAGCCAGCCAGTGTTCATACACTGAAGCTGTAGTCCAACAACATCTGGAGGGCCACCGTTTCCCCATTCCTGGTCCAAAGGGCACAGTGGCATTCAGAGAAAACAGGAGAACTTGGGCGAGTGCAGTGGAATGGATTGACAGTACATCTGGGACAAAAGAAAGGAAGTCCTCCACCCCAGCCCACTGCCCATATAACATGTAATTAAGACTGGAGACAGACAGCATTTAAGAGAGTTGAGGGTTTGCTTCCTTTGGTGTATCCTTTCAAATTGCCTTCAGCTGTCTGGGAAAACAAACCAACAAAACAGTCACCTGACTCCTGCCTGTCTTTTGGAATTGCTAGTCACAGGACGGCCGGATGGCTGACCAACAGAAGACGGTGGCATTAAAACCCGTTGAAACAAATGCACAGACTTGGTGTTAATCTGTGGTGCTTACCCTTTAGGACAGAGTGAAGTTGACCCCAAGATTTCCAGGTTCTTGGGGAGGGGAGAAGAAATTAGTGCTAGTGTTTGGAGCATTGTGGGCCTGGATTCACTTATTTTGTGTTCTCTCCTCCTCCTCTTCCTCCAAGCAATCGAATCCCTCTTTTGGAAACTACAGTGTGACCACTCAATGCTGGAAAATATACTGGGAGGAACAACAACTGCCCGGGATGAAAACGTAGCTATCTACCTGGGCTTGATTGAGCAAAAGACCAACGATCTGTTGGCCATGTACTCCTACTCGGTTGCTGAGGTGTGCAACATTTCAGGTTTCTAGCCTGTCCATTTTGTCAGAAGTGTGTGTGTGTCTTTTCCCTAAAGCCCTGGAGAACAGCACGAAGCAACCTTCTGCTGACTTTTCCCAAGCTACACAAATCCATTTTGGTGTTACAATTAACATGTGGAAAATATTTTATCGGACATGAAAATGCACGTTGATTTTGTAGAGAAAGCATGGGACCACAGTTGGTGGACAGACCCTTCGCACTGATCTTTTCCTGCAAAACAACTGTGTAGATTTTTCCATTCCGATAGAACTGTTCATGGGTGTCCTAAATAGCTGCCCCAGTGTAGGAAAAACAGAATTCCTTGGAACTATACAGTGGAGTAGAGCTACTTGGAAGCTTCATGTTACTTTTGCTTCTTTTGCCGCATTGCCGATCAGTTAACATTTTACATTTTGTATAAGACATTTCAAATGCATTTCTGTGACTGTGAGAAACTTTTCTTTTAACTGAAAGCCAAGTTTCTCATAATAGCCACACCTATCTTTACCACTCAGGCTTGAAAATAGATGGGTCTGGATTAATTGATGGGGCGGGGCAGAGTCCAAGTTAAACCTCACAGGGAAGGAGAGCACTGATCTTTGCTCCTAACTCTCCCTCTGTCCCTTCTCAGGAACAAGATCAGCCCTATGATACTGTGGAGACAGCACAGCTGCTCTTGGGACAGACACCAGCGACTCGACCGCTTTCTGTCAACCTTCGACCGCCCACTGCTGGGTAAGAAAGCGATCTACTTCCACATGAAGCAGTGGCAGATCACCAGCCGGAGCTTTGCTCCGTGTGCCCTGCTGTATTTATCCAGATGTATAGCCTTTGTAAAATCCTTTTGGTCTGTGTTTTGTGGTTTTTCAGGCACATACAATTGCATTATCCACTCATTAATGGAATTGCTTTTCGCACAAATGTGCATTTGTACAGATTCACACTTCCAAAAATATGCAAATCTCTCCTTCCCTGCAAACATGTATAATCCCTCCAAGTTGCTCAGTTTCATTCCTTATTCTATGAGGGATGTGTGTGTTCTGTCCTTTTTGCGGGGAGGGTTATTTCTATGACTAAATTTGCATAAAATTGCAGGAAGTGAAAAACCAGTCTGTGATTCTGTGGAATTCATGACACTTGGAAAAGGTTGGTTTGCTGGGAGGAATTTGGAATAATTTCCTGCCTTCTGTGTCATCACTTTGCAAACAGGTTGTTATTTTATACATAGACACTCACAATGGCTGTTAAAATTGTTTTATTGAGCGAGGTTATTTTTAATTATGTTTCAGAGCTGTCTTGCATACCTTTTTTAGCTGCAGAGATAGAATTCAAATATTATAAATAAACAGGGAGTAAGGTTAAGTGAAATGTCACTTGCTATGGCCAAAGGCAATGCTGGGGCAGAAATTGTGAGCAGGTGTAGATTCAAGGAAATGGGGATATTTATGAGCAGAACGGGACTTACTGTGTGGAAACCAAAGTGGGAGGAGAAAATAACAGGCGAGAAAATGTATAAGTTCTGAGTGCCAAGGGAAACACTTTTATTATTTATGATTTTATTATATCAAATAACCAGAATGGTGTGTGTTTGCATTTTATGGCTCCAGAAGAAGGAAATCTGCATTTCCAAAGTGCTTAGGGCAATAATAAAAGTTTTTTTGTTGGTACTTGAGACTTTCTGCACATTTTCTCCCCCACGTCTTCCATCTACCGGGTTAAAGCCATCGAAGACCTTTAAGGCTGGGTGTGGGATGTAATGAATTAAGCCCCAGTCACTATCCCCTGGAAAGTCTCTCTGGTATGAATAATTTTATTCATTTATCAACTGCAGAAAATTCAGCTTCATCGAAACATTCCCTGTTATCCCATCTGTGGGCCAGGAAGAAGTTGTGCTTGTTAGTTGACTGGTTTATTGAAGGCGTTGCTTGTCTTTCAGTGTGATTGTTAATCATTTTATGGGGGTAAGCGACTTCCAGGGATCAAGGGACCACACTGCCACCCCTGCTCGCCAAGTGGCTTTGTGTGGCGCACGCCGGACGCAGCACAAGCCATGCCCCCCATGCCCGCTGCTGCTTCCAGTGGTTGCCAAGTTGAAATGGGCAGGGGAGCTGCTATACTGACATAATCTGTCCAGTGGTAGTCCTTGCTGCGTCTCTGGTCTATTGTGATACAGCAGCAGCGATACAAGGGAGCTGATGGGCAAGGCAGGTCTTAAGATGGGTAGACATGGGAGCAGAGAGAAAGCCAGTTGTCAAGATTTAAGGATGGACTTCGCAGACATGGGCTGAGAGATGAATGATTTTGGCAGCAAACTCTTAGCATTGGATAGATGTGACCTGCTAAAGGACCCCAAGATGGTTCCAGATGAATTGGAGTCTAGGACTGGTTGGATTTTGAGAGGATGTTCTATTTTGCTTCCGTCTCTTTTAAAAATAAGACCATTTATGCCCAAATCATTGACCCCAAATGGAACCAAAAACAGTTCACACACTAAAAACAAATCAACATCCAAAATCTTTTTCAGAATGCATCAGGGAAAGGCAATGGGAACTCTAGTAGTAAAGGGCAGAATTGCTGGACAGAGTGGGTTAAATGAGAGAAAGGGAAGGATTAGAAGCTCAAACCCCCAAGAAGAACATAGGATTAGCATTTCTAGGTTCTCCCGGAGTTCACAGGGACCAGTGGATTCTAAGCCACAAACCAGGATTGTTCTGTTTTGGAAAGGACTGGTTTATAGCAGTTCCTTCAAAGGAGTCTGTTTTCCTCCCCACCCTCTCTCTTTGCAGACCTGGTCATGATCCAATAACAGAAGACGACCAGAGACCTTTAACTCATGAAGAGCTCAAAGAAAAAGTTCTGAAGGATGTAAGTCCCAGCAACATGGCAGACTCCCAGCCTCTCTTGTTTGTGTGTGTGTGGTGAGGGAGAGATGAAGAGCTTACGAGTGGAGATGAAATCTTTGTGGCTTGGAATGGTCAAGAGGGGATGGGTCTTCCAGAGCAACGGCTTTACTGGTGCCAGGAGGGAGAGTTATATGACGTCTTCCCAGTATTCTCTTCCTCTCTGATTTCTGTAGAGGAAGGCATTCCCTCATCCTCTTCCTGAAATGAGTGGATTAGGCCCGCACTCTGGAAGCATTTTCAGAAGCAGGTGGCTTGCGGGGGGTAGGAGCATGTGTTCCTCAAATTGGTGTACCTGTTCTCTCCACCTTCCTATTCAAATTCCTCCTCTTGGTATATCAGTTAGTTATTAAAGCTGTGCTCAAGCTCAGTGCATCATGTACATGCTTGAAGGATTAAATAGATCCACAGAAACAAATCCATACTTCCTGTCCACCCCGCCTGTGCAGCAGCCCAGAGGGAGAGCAGGGCAGCTGTGTGGAGGTTGCCGCTGCTGCTGGTGCTTCTTACACTTGTCACGACATGCACGCTCGACGAGGTGGGTGACTCAGCAGTGGCAGGGAGCAGTTGCAGCCGCATGGTCAAGAGGCGCCCGTGGTTGGCAGTGAGCCCCCAACAGGCATGTGGGCCTCAGGAAGTGTCCATCCATGCCCACACTCGATCCCAGTCCTGCCTACAGGGGCTTATTTGGGTTTTTTAATCTCGGGGATGGAGTTGTCTATGTAACTATTTCATATACAAACATACATGCATGCACACAGAGACACAAGTAGCGGTCTCAGTCATCCACTGAGCATTCTCCACACATACAAGCGGGCATCTCTGCTACCGATTCTGTTGCATGGGAGTAATGTGGTGGGTTTCTTTTCTCCCAACTGCAGGTCCTAAGCAAGACAGCGGCTCTTTCCATAAAGAAAAATACACAGACTGAAGTAGCCTCTGCACTTCCTGGAACAAACACAAGCAAGAAACAACTTCCAGTCTCTTGACTCAAGTAGGGATCTATTTACAGTCTGGCAAAAGACAGAAGGCAAGATGTCACAGACGGGGTTGCTGTATGGTGCGGTCCCAGCACGGCTGCTCTTAACCCCGATGCCCTTTGCATCCTTGCTTATGTTCAGGATGATTGACATGCCTGGAGGTGCCCTTCACCCAGCAGGAACTTCACACTGCTGTTGATCCTGGAAGATGTGTTCCTCTCTCAGAGGAACTGTCCCTGTTTCAGCTGCTTGTTCAATCAGGACAGATCTACTGTGTTGGTGAAGCCTGACACACAGGCCCAGATATTAACAAAACTCTTCACTCCCAGCCTGCCGGCCTGCCTGTATAAACTACTTGATTTGACTCCTTTTGCAAAGAAAGATCGCAACTTAAAAGGAAACTTTAAAGGAAGTAATGGGATGCAACTTTTTACATAAAGGCAATTGTCCCATAGTTCTTCATTTTAGGGCAGAGCTACAACTGGTAGCGTAAGTGGTAATATAAGTACATCTGGTGGTTTCTGCGCAAAAATGCTCAGCTTCCTGATTCTAAAAAAAATGTCCCTGTTCAACTTGAAACAGATGACTGACATGCCCTCTGTCCCGCCAGCAGCCATCTCGTGCCAGAAAACCCGCACGCCAGTGCCCTGGTGCTTTGATTTTCCTGTTCTGGAGACACCAGCAAGTCTTCAGAGCTCTCTGACAGAGCAGAGGAGGCCCAAAGGGGGAACAGAATGCATCTTCCGCTGTGTGAGGGAAATGGCACTAGGCTACACTTCTAACTTACTTTTTTTTATAAAACCAAAAGACTAACATGTTCCTCAAGACAGAGTATGGTTTTGACCACGTGAGCACCTAATATGAGGCTTCGTCAAACCCACACAGCCTCCTGATTACCCCTGCCAGCTGCAGGCTGCATGAGTAGTGTATGTGACAGCTTTGAAGATTTCATGTGAAAATGTACATGACAGCCACGCTCTTTGTGATGTGTACACTAAGGGCCAGTTTTCCCAATGTGTTTCCCCCCCTCCATTCTCTCTAAACTCTAATGTTAACATTTAATTCTCAATTATTTTGACAAAGATGCTGCCCTTACATCAATCCCTGGCCCCCAAACTTCCTCTGTAGCACTCCTATTTCAGCCTTCTCCAACCTGGTGCCCCCCCCCAGATGTGCTGAACTGCAAGTCCCATTCTCAGCCAACTGGGTGTTGCAGTCCAATATTTGGAGGGCACCACGTTGGGGAAGCTGCCTTTATTTCATTCCTTCTGCAATGTCCCAGAGAAGCATCTTGGGAATCAGTTCTTCTCCCAGAGAATAATCATCATGGTTTAAAAATACATTGATAGTTTCCCTGAAGGAGAACGCATGCGTTCTTTCAATCCTGCTATTCCCGCGGGCGTGGAAGGTGTGTGTGGGAAGGGTACAGATGGGGCTTGGTGCTGGTAGGGTGACACATGCCCAGTCCCTGTGACAGGTGAAATTGGTTGCTGCGTTTCGATTATCAGTGTAAATCAAAACCTAAATTATTAAACATGTTTAATTGGCAGATTCCATGGTCTGCGTCTCGTGAATTTTGTGGGGGAAGGGAGAGGGGACCCAAAGTTTGCATGCTGAGGGTTGAACACTTCTGTGGATTGGGAAGAAGTTGATCCATTTGTAACAGCATGCCTGTTTGCTGGGGGGATTTCGTCAAAAGGTCCAAATGAAAGAGAAAGAGCAGCAAGGTGTTTTGGGGCTCATGCCCACCCTGTTACAGGAACACAGGAGGCTGCCTGGTCCTGAGGCAGGCTGTGAGTTCATCTAGCCTGGTTTGTCAACACTGACTGGCAGCAGTTCTCTGTTCCCATCAGGAGATTCTGGAACCTCCTGCACACAACATGTGTGTTCTGTCGCTGCACTGCAGCCCTTCCCTGCAGCGTTGTGCTCTAGGAGTGGCTAAGCAAGGGAGATTGCTTATTTCCACGCTGGCCCATTTATCCAGAATCGCCATTCTTCGTTCACTCATTTGTTTCTAGTAAAAAAAATCCCTCTGCACAGAATCCACCCTAGAAAGCAAACCCCCATCATTACAGAGAAACAGCGTAAGGGCACTTCATCATGATTCCCTGAACTGTTAAAATGGAAAGCAGTCAAACAGCCAACCGTGTAAGAGAGACTGTTAATTAACACTGCAGAACTTTGTCAGACTTTTGAATAGATATGATGGAAGGAACTTGGCCATGCCTTTGATGGATAATACCACTCTGTTTTAATTCTCATCAGTACTATAGGGAGCTAGGGTGGAAGCTACCAATTTGATGAAGGGGGCATGCCTTGATATGCTGCAGAGAAATGGCCAAGCAAATTTCATGGAAGTCCACCTGTTAGCCACAAGGTGTCAGCAGTGTCCTAGAAAGAAAATAATCTTTCAATTAGGGAGAGGAAATGGCAGCAGTGGGTTGAAAGGAGGGAGCTGGGGCAACTGGGAAAACAGCAACATTTAGTGGCGTAGAAAGTAACCGGCAGCCAGTGGCTAAGCTGCTTGGATTCTGTGCCACCATATATAGATGATCGCCCTGCATTAATCTGGAGCAAGTCTTATCTCTATGCTGCTCCACTGCAGGTTAGAATTCTCGAATGTTTGCTGATAAACAAGTTGGGAAAAACCCCAAACCGATCCTGCCAATGAGTGTATCAAGGCTCTTACGGGGTACTCAGTCAGCACTATATGTGCTTACAGTGGGAGGCAGCCCCTACCACAGGCTTCCTTGATCAGATACCTTCCAGTTGTTTGGACTATAATTCCCATCAGCCCCCACCACCCTAGCCAGAGGTCAGAGGCGTTTCCGTTGAAAACGTCTGCATGGTACTGGGTTCAGAGAGGCTGCTGTATTATATTCTACAATATTAGGTGGATTGGATTTTGCATACTGAAGTGAGGCACTCCAGCTGGAGAGGACCTTTAAGAATGTAAGGAGAGGGGAAATGGAATCTAGCGCATGAGCTGCTGTCACGTCACCTCTGGCACTTGGGCGGGAGAAAAGGCCCTAGTGGTGTTGCTAGGGTGCACCAGCATAAGAATACCACATCACTGTGCTTCATGTGCACTAGCTACTTGTTGTAACCCTGACACCAAAGAAAGGCATCTTGTGTCCTGATTATTTCGGTCTGGAAGGCACAAGGTTAGGGAAGGGTGGCAACAGACTATGGAAGTGATTCCTCAAAACAACTGGTGGCCGCCTGTGCCTTACACAAATTCTTAAACTAACAACTTCCAGTGGGGTAGCTGTGTCACTCTTATCTCCAGCCTAGCACCTGGAGCAAGCTGGGGATGCTGGGAGCTTCCATCAAACACATCTGGAGAACCCCAGGTTGGAGAAGCGACAATAAATTGGTTCGTCGCAAGACTTTTGCTGCTTCGCTTGTCAGTCACTGTTACACTCCATGTTGCAGATCAGAGGATGGAGGCTAAGAGAGGTTGGAAGGCTTCTTGTGAAGGCCCAGGGTTAGTTTACCCAGCAGCTGAATTCTGCAGCTATACTTCTAGTTGTATCTCTTCGCCACTATGGTTTGAAAAAAGGACACCTGTCTGATTCTTTATTGGATTTATATCCCACTTTTTTTTCTTTTTTGAAGAATTCAGGACAACTTTCATCATTCTCCTCCTGCTCTCAGTCTTTTCCCTACAACAACAACCCTGTGAGGTAGGTTGGGCTGAGAGTCTGTGACTGGTCCAGAGTCACCCAGTGAGCTCCATGGCTGAGCGGGGACCAGAACCCAGGTCACCTGAGTCCCAGTCATGCACTCTTAACCACTATACCACACTGG
The DNA here is from genome assembly GCA_023646645.1 of Varanus salvator macromaculatus. Taxonomy (NCBI): domain Eukaryota; kingdom Metazoa; phylum Chordata; class Lepidosauria; order Squamata; family Varanidae; genus Varanus; species Varanus salvator. The sequence continues at coordinate 3,640,907 of JAIXND010000781.1, forward strand.
TTCTTGTGTTTACCTAGTAAAGCCATGAAGCTGTAGTTTTGTGGTATTATATCATAAAGGAGTGGCCAGGCATGAAAGCAGGCTCTGTTCTTCAGAAAGGGAACAATGTAGGAAGTGACAAATCTCCTGCACAGGGAGCGGCTGTGCCACTGGCAGAGGGAAAGTTAGGAAGCGTTTCAGTCTGGGCAAGAACATCTGTGTTTTCTGGGAGCAAAGAATACTCACAAGCAAAGATCAGGCCATTCTTCTTTAGCAAAGCTAGAAAGGGCGCTGAAATGCCAGCCAAAATGATCCAAGAGTGGTGAAGGTTAGAGGACGTTCCCTGCAAAGGTGTGGCTTTTCTGATTTAGATGGAAAACGTTACCAAAATAGGAGGGAGTTATAACTGCTAATAAAATAATGAGTCATGTGTGGAGAGGGCAATGGAGTGGGCAGAGAGGGATAATTTTTCCTTCTCATAATACAATATATATTTATTTTTAAAAGCATTTATCCCACCTCTTTCCCTGAAAGGGAACTCAAGTGGTGAATAATGTCAACAATATTTAAAACCTTCTTAAAACCTCAAACAAACAAACAATTTAAAAGTTCTTAAAAACAAGTACTAAAAAAATAATGGTTATTATTAAGAGTTTTAACCAAAAACCTTCTGAAATAGCCATCTTTTCATGTGCTGCCTAAAAGAGTCCAGTGTCAGGGTCAAATGAATCCCGGTGGGCAGACAGTTTCCTAAGACGGGTGCGGTCACCCACTGGCCTCTCAAGGAGGATGCAGAAGCCTCGCCTGCCAAGCCAGCTCCCCCTGCATCGGCTGCTGAGATGCTGCCCAAAGCTTCCTTTGTTAGCTTCAGTAAGAGGAGATGTTTCAAATTTCGCACTCTGATGAGAGATGGGAGATCAGGAAGGCCAGCCTAACCTTTCCATCACAGAGTTCAGAGATGAGGCGAGGGGCTGCTATTTTAGCACTAGCTAGAGAAACCCCAGGCTTGTGTGTGTGAGACCCTGGGGCCAAAACAGTTGTGCACCCCCATTCTAGACCTCTTTGCAACTCTCTGCCTGGGCGGTGGGGTTCGAACGAATGCCCCAGACATGGAGCATGGGGGAAGACACATAAAGAAAGTTCTCCAGCCCCCAAACCATTCAGGATGGGAATAAGGAATGTCTTTGCCTATGGGGAGCCCCATTCAGCTGGAAAGGTGTGTTTACTGTGTGTCTTTAAAAAGCACTGTCTCCCAAGGACACTATTTGTAAATAGGGATGTATCCACGGGGGAGAGGAGGCATTTCATTTCAGGAAAAAACCCTCATGCAGAAAGATGCAAAGGGAGGGGCAGCAGGAGGCAAAGCACACGTGGGCAAAAAGGCAGCTGTTTCAGGGGGGATCAGATGCAACAGGGATCACCTGCTCAGGTAGTGAATTCTAAGGTCCCTTGGTAACTGCAAGGTTACTGCGGTCAGACGGATGAAGCACTTTTGTATTAAAACAGATGAAGGCAACTGGGACAGTTCTACAGATCCAGGGCACTGGTTCTTCTGCAACAACACACATGAACAGAATGCCAATTTCTGGCTGTTCAATTTAGTGGCAACCCACTGTAGCAGTGCATTGGTTGTTCAGGAATCGGGCTCCCTAGCTCCCTGTGCCCCCCCCCTCTCTCGCATTTTCTGTTTGTGGGGAGTTGATCAGAAAAGCTAGCTTGAATTATCTTTAGTGATCATAAACACAAGCAATCTTTCTGTGCAAAACTCCAGGTTTTAGAACTCCTTTTCATCAAGATTCTCATCTGTTTTCTCCCCTTTAGCTCCCCAAAGAGTAACTTTTGTACTTTCTCCAGACCCTTTAGGAAACATGAGTCCCCGTCTTTTTTTTCTAAATGAATCCAGTTGTGACAGGTGCCTGTCAAACTCTGAGTTTCTTTAAAATGAGGGCTTTGAGGGGGATGTTGGGGACTTGGACTAGCCCTTCTGTGATCTGTCGAAACAAATGTGGGGTGGGAGTGGTTTTCAAGACAGGGCAGTGCACTATCTAAGATGGACACCTGCCCTAGATTTTGCCTCAACCAAGACTTGAAATCCACTCAAGTTCCCATGAATAAGCACATTTGCAAATAGGATTTAAAACATTTAAAGATGCGATGTTTTGCCCAAGTCTGTATAGGTAAAAACTAAAAATTTAAAGAACACTGGGTGCCACACATGGCCTCTGCAAGGTGCAGCTGGGGCACTTTGAAGAGGCAGCTCATGGCTGCTCAAACAAGGACTGGGAAAGCCAGCTGTGAAGCCAACTTTCCTGATATCAAAAAAAGGGGGTCATTTTTAGTGCAAACCAAAAAAAAAAAAAAAGCTGCAGGAAACAAAAACCAGCAGAGAGATGAAACTGGAAGGGATCAAACAGCCAGAGGATTAGTCATCCAGATTTGGACAATATAGTAACCACCATGGGCAAAACAAACCCTAGAACAGTCCACGGATACTCACTCTGGCTTGTTTGGGGAGGGGGACAACATTGCGGGATTGTGGCTGGGTTTGCACAGCAGGCAAAGCAACCAATGAGCGTTGCTTCCACTTGACCGTCGCGTCCAATAGAGGGATGGGAAGCGACAGGTCTGGCGCAACTCCATTACAGCTTAGCTTCCACTGTCGTAGGGTGCAATCCGAGGCAGATCTAGACAGAAAGGAGTCCATGCTTAGGAACCCTGGGAGTTGCAGGCCTTTTCTCTTTCTAAACGAGTATAGTATAGGATTTCCTGTTTAGATGACGGTGTGTGTTACTGCAGCTACGAAGCACACCTAGAAAATTTCACCCAGCTTTCTTTGTTATATGTTAGAATGCATGCCAAGCCGGATTGAATCAGTAGCAACACCTCTTCAAGTCGTTCTGCATCTTAAATCCAAATCACAGATCCACCACACCCGCCGAAATCAGCGGGGGTTTGCTTCCGCCGCCCTCATGCATGCTTTCATGTCTTGCGGGGGTCTCGTTTTGGGGACCCCACCCTGGCCTGGGGGTGCCTGTGTTTGGGCCCCAAGCTCCAGGCCGAGCGGCACCCTTACTGCCTCCACGCCCTGAACCGGAGGCCGATGTCTTGGGAGCATCTGGTTGTCCACTAGCGCGCTGGGCTGATTCAGCGGGGTTTCCTCTTTACGGGATGATGGGGGTGGGTGTCTGTTGTGTATTTTTCGCTCCTAGCAACGGCAATGACAAAGCCCCACTCACCACCCCATCATAGCCTCCTCCTCCTCCTCCCTATCTCCGCCCCCGCCCCACCCTTTTCTTCCTCCGGCCCCAGGGCGAACCCCCTCCCCAGTACCACACCCAGCTCCCCTCCCGCCCGGACGTTTTGCCTTGATCGGAGCATCTTTCTCCGCTCGGGGTCCCCGTTGCAGCAGCGTACCAGTCCCTCCCCTGAAAGTAAGTCCTTTAGGAGAAAAACCTGCAGGTCGAGCGAGGAGGCCGACTCGGTTAAGCATGAGGGGGCTGGGGAAGGAGGGGTTAAATAAGCAGGAGAAGGGGAACTTCTGAGCCCCAATTCCGGGGCTGTTCGGAGGAAAGGGTTAAAAAAATACCGAGAAAGTGGGAGCCGGGAAGGCTCCAGGGATTTAAAGGAAGAGGAGTGGGCTGACGAAGTAGCCCGAGCTCCCGGGTTTCCCGGCAGAGGGGCACGCGCGCAAGTCAGAGGAATCTAGGAAGTGAAAAACGGGAAGGGTAGGACTGGAGCCAGGTTATTTTGGGAGGAGGGCTCGACTGGGATGGGCTCTTGCGAAAGGGGGTGCATTCTGCCGGGGTTGGGGACTTGGGACCAGAGCGCGTCCCGTTTAGGTTTCTTGGCTTTACTCTTGGCGGCATGGCTGTCTGGAGCTGCCACACCTCCTCGATAAATTACTTCGCTCCGCACGCTATTTTTAAAGAATGAACGACGTAACCGTCTGTTTTCTTGGGGTAGATGTGGAGGGCTTGGAAGTTACTAGGGCTGAGTCGTTGCTTCACCCCAGCTCTCTCCGCTGCCGCAACCTCAATATTTCCCTTTTAAAAATGGAGGCAATGGAATGTTTTGCGAATATAATTTTGGCAGCGCTGCTATGTTCATGTGTGTGCGCGCGCGTGCGTGTGCAAATTTTTACCTGTGAGATGCATATAGTTTTAGTCTAATAAGTAGCTGAACACTTTTTGCGGAGTTGTTGAAAATAGTGCAATGGAAACTAAGCTTTTGGGCAGTTGGGAATATGCACTTCCATCTTTTAACAAATTCTGGGAGGTGCCGATGCACTGGAGATGTGGAGAGAGCTGCAAGAGATTCTTGTGCAGTTGAAAACGATGCTTAGTGCAACAGCACCAAGTGAAAAGTAAAAACAACCAAGTTGTTTGGAGACTTTGAAGCTGAGATCCAATATACCCATGCTTAGTAGGAAGAACTGGATTTACGTCAAAGTAAACACACACAGGATTGCTTAACAAATTTCCTGCTGTAATACATGGTTGGCTCCCTTGCTAGCTCTACATTGAGTAGACCTATTGAAATGAATGAAACTTGTTAGTCATGGTTATTTTAAGTCCTTTAATTTCAATTTATTTTCTCTAGGTTTACAGAGAGCATTGACAACACCAGATGAAATAGGCTGTAATCTGTGCAAACCCATTTAGCAATGGCCAAATAGAAAGAACATCCATGATCAGAGGCAGTGTATCTTTGTATATCAGCTCCTGGGCAGGAGCAGCAGAAAGGGCTAATATTTATTCATTTAAAACATTTTTACCCCTCCTTCCAGATAAAACATCTCAGGATGGCTTACAATAATTAAAATAGTAATAATAATAAAATTATAATCAACAATAATAGTACAATGATTAAAACAATAAATAACAAAAATAAATAATTCTGCAAAACTAAAGAAAAAAATGCGACTGTAATCTTAAATCTTAAAACATCTAAAATCCTTAATTCTTAAAATGATGCTTAAATAAAAAGGTCTTTACCTGGTGCCCAAAAGAGTATAAAGTTGGCACCAGGAGAACCTCTCTTCTTCATTAGTCTTCATAGAGGTTGTTTTCCTGGGTGGGAAATGGGATGTCAGACTGGATGGCCCCTTGGTCTGACCCTTGCAGGACTGGTTAAGAACCTAAATTCTTAAAGACGCAATCCAATGCAAGATTAGACCAAAAGGAGTACTCAGAGTTGTGCGGCATTTTTCTGTGTCAACTTGCACAGGATTGTGCCAGAAACCTTGAATTTATTATAGCAACAAAGGAGGAAATGTAGCAATCTGCTTGTAGAAGAAGGTATGCAAGGAAGGCAGTGCTCACATGTATTTCTTAGAAGTCAGTCTCATTGATTGCAGCAAGATTTTCTGCTGCATAAAATTGCATTGGATTGGATGGTGCCTCTCCTAGGATTGTCAGATGGGGTGTGGTTGTGTAGTGGTTCATGGGTGTGTTTGCACTTATGATGAAAGTCACATTTAGCAACTTCTGTGTGGCACATGCAGTGTTGCCTGTAGCAGGATGGATGGCTCTTCAAGTGGGTTTCTGGGGGGTGGGGGGACAGAGGGGGTGTCATTAGTGCATTAGTGTGTGTTTGTGACAACAGTGCATGTGTTATGACTTGGGAGGCATGGCTTTTGAGTGTGAGATGAGATTTGGTAAGGGAGAGAGGTAAGGGAGAATATTATCCATGGGTGTGTGTTAGCATGTGTTGTTGTTGTTAGTCGTGAAGTCATGTCCGACCCATCGTGACCTCGTGTCCGACCCATCGTGTTAGCATGTACTTGTGTGTAACTGTGGGTATGCATGTATGCGTACATGCATGCAGCGGACAAGCTGCTTAATGGGAACAAGTAGCAGTGCAATAAAAGTACATTTGCATTATGCAAGAATACTCTTTACATCCCTTGTCTCTTTAGGCAGAAAAAAGCCCTGTATCTCCAAGCATTTCCCACCCAGGAATGCTTTCCTAACAGTTCAGCCTGTTGCAGACCTCTGTGTTTTAGTCAGAGTGTCTTTATATGCCCTGTCTGTTAGCTGCATCCTGTCAGCTTCTGGCTGTTTCCACCTCTTGGGTTCTTGAGGTTTCACACCAGAATGGGTGCTATATCTTTGTACCTGTTCTAGACCACAATTTCTGTTTCTTAGAGGAGTGGCACCACCTTTTCTTTTTTCCAGAGAATATTTGTATGATTGAGTAATGTAAGTAAACCCCACATCCTGCTGTGAACTGTCGCAGTCCCCGTGTTATAAATCTTCCTTCCTTCCTGAATTTGTTAGGCTGCTTTCATTAGGCACACCCTCTTGGTGAGCAATTCCAATTTATTCCATGCCAATCTTCCCCAACTAGTGCTCTCCAGATGTGTTGGACTACAACTCCCAGCACCCTCCAGCTAGCCAGGAGAGACCTAGGGAAGGCTGCCTTGCAATGTTGTCAGAATTAGTGCAATGTTATATGAAGAGCTTTCCCTTTAACAAAGTCTTGAAGACTGGGAGTGAGAAGGTTTACCCATGTTAAAAGCCACTTAAATGATTGTGAAGTTGTCTCACTTCAGAGTGCAGGTGGGAGGGTTACTGCCTCACAAAAAGGTTCCCTGCATGCAGAAAAGTAGCGTAATAGGAAGAAGCATGGGTCACGTTCTTTTTTCTTTCATGCTAGTTTTCTAAATGCAAGGATGTGCAAGGGCTGGATGGGTGGCAGAAAGGTATTCAAGCATGCACCTTCTCCTGCCACTTGAAATGGTTGAGCAAAACCTTTTTTGCTTGATTCGGCCATGTGTGCAAAACACACCACTGTTCTGCTGGATAACCCGGCAGAAAAGCATGACAAAAGCCCTCCCCCAGTCCCAAAACAACTGACATGATGTGACTGGCCAGGTTTGCTTTACTGGCAACCAGCACTTGTGTTTTGACTGATGAAATGGCTTTAATTACCCCTTTGCAGTTGCACAATCAGTCAGCATAGTGACCAAAATGCAAGGAAGGTGGATCCCTCATGGGAGTTTTGTAGGATGCGAAATGTGCCGGCTTACAATCCTGTCCCTTTCTGCAACCGATTCCCTTCTTTTCCCTCCATCTTCATCCTGGCTGGCTTCCCCGTCTTAGCAACTCTAGTTCAGAGTGCCCTGCTGCAGGACTGCTGCTGAGGTTTGGAAACACGAGCACGGAGAGGACGTCATAGCTGTTGGCCTAAGTGCCTCCAAACGGGCTTGGGGTTTGCAAGAGAGAGCAGGGGAAAAGGAGCTGTGACTCTTTGGGGGGTGGCCAGAAGGAAGGCTGTGGGGCTGGCTGTGAGCCCAGGAGGAGCATTTCTTTCCCACCCACCTCAGCTCAGACATAGAGCGTGATTGAAACCAAATGTCCAACTATGGCTAAAGAGGGGTTTTCTCCTGGCCTTATATGGACAACGGTGCAAAAGCTCCCACCCCTCCTTCATCCACATCTCCGCCTTTCCCAGCCCCCACTGCTGGCTGTGCCTCACCCCTGCAGGAAATCCAGATGAGGAACCCTTGTTCAGCCAGAAAGGCTGAGTGCTTTTGCTCCTGAGGTCCTGTCATGCTGCCTGTATCCTAATTTTAACACACCGGAGATGCTCCCCAGACGCACCACGTCCTTCACTTCCAGGAATTTCCATCTGCCTGCCCAGCTCACTGTAATCAGACACAAGGGGTATTCAGCTCAGTTACACAGCACCTGCCTTGCCTGCAGACGGCTCCAGGTTCAATCCCCAGCAACCCTAAATAGGACTGTACAAACTCCTGGCTGAATCACTGGGGACTCATCGCTACCAGCCAGCGTTGGACAAACTGGGCTAGATGGGCACATGGCCTGATTTGCTACACAAATGCTTATGTTTGGCAGTATTTTGATTGGAAAGCATGTGATGTGTGGCAAGGGTAGATGGAATCTTCTCAGAAAGCAAACGGTTGTCGATAAAGCATTTCCTTTGTTCTAGTTGTCTAAGACAGGTCGGTGTTCTAGCATTTGCCCCATTGGGTAAGCCCAGCCAAAAAGCAAGTAATTCAGTTAACATAGACTTCTATGTCACTCAGAATTTTGGTTACGGTGTGGCAGAGAAAAACTGTACTGCAAACACATCGGAACAAACTGACAGAGTGTTTGCGTGCTTGGAGAAGCAAGAAGTACCGTATTTTTTGCTCTATAAGACTCACTTTTTTCCCCCTCAGAAGTAAGGGGAAATGTCTGTGCGTCTTATAGAGCGAATATGTGTGTGCAGTAAGTCTGTCAGATGTGCAGCCCATGTGGAAGTGATGGGGAATGTGCCTGTGATGATGTGCCCCTTTGATTCAGAATATTTTTTTTTCTAGTTTTCCTCCTCTAAAAACTAGGTGTGTCTTATGGTCAGGCGCGTCTTATAGAGCGAAAAATACGGTATTTTGTGTAGCATCCAGAGTGGTGGTGTTGGTGGCAAATCCCTGTGTAACTTTTTTCAATGGGGAGGAGAAAGGAAAATCCATAGCTGCCCTAACAGGAACATTCTGCTGCTTGTTCCCGTTAGTTTTTGTTTTTTTATTAACAAAAGTATATTGCAATAGGAAGAATTTCTCAGGGATCCTTCATAGTTCCAAATAGCTCAAACAGATGTGGGTATCTCACCAGTGCTTTGCTCCCTGGGGCTAGTTTGACCAAGAAAACCCTGATCTGAAGCTTCCCTTGTGGCCACTTTTGCTATTAAGAAAGAACCACTTTGGAGATCCATCTGTTCATTTCCCTACTTTTTTGTTCTCTCTTCAAGTTCAATTCACACAGATAAGTTCTGATTTTTTTTAAAGAGATGTTGAGTAATTGGCTTTTGCTTAGGCAGCTGCAAAGTTATGTTCAGCATGTAAATAGAAGTCTTCAAAATAACCAGCTAAGGTTAATAACATTTGAGGAAATTATGACAACATACGCATTTACTCAGCAAATCTTTCCTCTAGGAGAGAGATGATGAAACATTGGTTTCCATTTATTTCTTGTGTAGAAGCTCTTCAAACATTTGATCAAAGTTTCTAAGCAAGTACAGCTGCCTGTATTTTCCCTGTCCTATGCATTTTTCAGAAAGGAAAAAAGTCCCCAACTTTCAGCATGGGCCTAGCTAGCCTCACACTCTTCTGTATTTGAGCGTTTCTTTGAAATAGTCTGGGGATTCGGGGGTTCACTTCTCTTAAGCGAATGGGAATGGAGACAGGCGGTTCTGAACTGGCAATGTGGTCACAGATGGAAGCTGTTACATAATCACAGGTGAAGACTTCTGGATTACCTTTCCTTGAATGTGAAATGTGCAAGCAAGTCCTGGAAGTCTGTTGGGAGGCCATGAAGCCTAAAGAGCAACGGGCATGCCAGATTAGGAAAAATGTTCTTAGAAGCAAGATTGCACTCCTGTGGTTACCTTTCTTAAACCATAAAATTGATAATATTGGATTTTATATCCTGCCCTTCCTCTCCAGAGTTCAAGATGGGGTGATCCCACACTATGTATCTTACAATAACTTGTGTAATAGGTTGGATGGCAGGATGGTGACTAACCCATGGGGATATGGCAAGGTTTGTAGCTGAGCCTAAATTTGGATGCATCTCCCCATTCTGAATCCAATACTCTAGCTCAGGAGTGGGCAACTTAATGGCCCTGCAGGTGCTTTGGCCTACAATCCCCTTCAGCCATAGCAGTATGACTGATGGTGAGGGATGCTGGAAGTTACAGGCCAAAACATCTGGAGGGCCATAAGTCGCCCACCCGTCCTCTAACAATTGCATCACACAGACTAATTCATTAAGTATGCTTTAGTAGCATGAACTGAGCCAGAAACCTGCCTGCAGTTCCTACTCCAGTCTCACTCAGCTTTCCTTGTTGGCCACCTGTAGATTATACTGGTCTTCGTCGTGGGGTTGTTGTAAAAGTTTTGCTGTGATAATTTTTTTTATAAAGTACTCTGAGCATTCAAAAGCACACCTTTCCCCAAATTGCTCAGGGAAATGGGTGGGGTTGCATTTTATCTTGTTTTTATAGCCCTGTGGTTCTCCTCACATCTAGGCCAACACTCCTGCCCAGCTTGGTGTTCTCCACATGTGTTGGGCATATGCTCCTGTTGGCTGGGGATGATGGGAGTTGAACTCCAATGCAACTGGAGGGAACCAGCATGGGGAAGGTTGTTTTGAGCTGATGCCTTCCAGAAGGGATCTCCAGCTAGTGGGCTATAATTTCCATTATCCCTAGCTAGCAGTGTGGGCTTTTTATTTGGGCTCTTGTTGGGATACTCTGGAGCTTGTGGACAGTTAAAATATGGAGTCTACTTCTGCCACATGTAGTAAAGGCCAACAAGGGGATTGGACAAATTAGTGGAAGAGAAGGCTATTGGTCAGGAAGGCTACTAGTCCTGGGGGCTATATGCTAGCTCCAGTATCAGGGCCCATATGCCTATGCAGACCTGTTGCTGGGGAATATGGGTGGGACTCGCGTCCTACTTATGTGAGCAGTTGTATGGCCACTGTGTGAACTCAGTGCTAGACTTGGTGGCCCTGGGTCTGATCCTGCACAGCTCTTCTTGTGTTGTTCTTCCATTTGTTGCAATTACAAATGGAAATTAACATTTCTGTTTCTCAGGCATCCCAGCTCTAGCCATCCTGACTGCAAAGAGTACGCAAGAGGTGCATGTCATCTTGCACATGCACTTCAGGGTTCCTGCCTCCATTTTGGAAGCCCCGACACTTCAGGGTTCCTGCCTCCATTTTGGAAGCCCTGACAGATGGCCTCTTAAGCAGCTCTTTGCCAAAAGCCCCTGCTTGGTTCCCCCGGGACACCAGCCCTGAGGCTTCATCCTGGCCTCCTCGTTTCCATGGCTGACCTTTCATCACTGAGCCCAACCGACGCTGTACCTTTCTGACTTGGGGAGCACTTCTGCCCCTCTGAAGCAGGAAACCAACCCTTGTAAGAGAAAACCTCCAGGGGCCCTCCAGCCGGTATCAGGCATGCCGGCCTGGTGTGTCATACTGTGTCTTCGCTCGTCCCTGTTGCAGCCGCTGCTCTGTGGGAACAGACACACAGCGGAGCCAGGGAGCCAGAACAGCAACTGGGCTTTCCCAGTCTGCTGCCTTCCAGACATCTTGGATGGCGGCTCCTATCATCCCCAGGCAGCATGAAACCCATGCAGAAGGGGCTTTGTGGGTACATTTCCTGTTACATTTCCTGTGGCGATAGTCCGGATGCCCTCAGTCACTGCACAGGCTTCCTCCTTCTTGCTCACGCTTCTAGTCCCGTTTTGTTGCCCTGGTAACAAACAGCCTCGTGGATAAATAAATTGCTGCCACACCCAGTCACATATTTACCGTTTTAGATTCTGGTAGGTTCCAGGCAACTTTGCATCTGCAAATTGAAGCGCTTTCAAATTAGTAATATACCAGATATATTTAAAGTATTTTTTATCCCACCCTTCAGTCAGAAAGTTTCCCAGAGTGGGTTACATATAATAAGTAAAAACAAGAGAGGCCCTCCCTGAAGGCTTGCAGTCTAAGAAGATAACATACAAGGAAAAAGGGATGAGGATGGAAGAAGAAAATTCTTCTCAGCTTTCAGCTGAGCTGATGGAATGCCCTCATTTCTCCTCTCTTCTCTTTCTGGAATGGCGTGTTTTAAAAATTCACTTTTTACTTGGATTGCTTTTTTATTATTTATTATTTATTTATCTGTTGTGTATGTGGCAAGATAAAAATATAAATTGTTTTGCTGGATCATGCTATCTTCCAGCAGAGGCTAGTCACATGGCACCATAAAGCTAAGAAGTAGACCACGGATGTAGCAGCCTTTATCTGTGCCCTGCCCTGAACCCTTGGTTTTTAGGGGTATACTGGCTCTGCAGATGGAAGCTCCATTGAGATTTGCTAGTTGATAGATAATAACGAGAGCCATGTGGTGTAGTGGTTAAGAGAGCTGGTCTGGGACTCAGGTGATCCGAGTTCTAGTCCTCACTCAGCCAGCTGCGTGACTTTGGGCCAGTCACAGAGTCTCGACCTAACCTACCTCACAGGTTGGAGGAGGAGAATTATGTCAGTTGCTTTCTTTGAAATAAAAAAGACGGAGCTGATAAATAAATAAATAAATCTGATAAATAAGCTAAGGGCCAGTCCTGCACGAAATCTGTTGCATAGTTTTAAAAAACAAAAAACCAACATTCTAAGCCATTTGTTTCCACATCCTTGTGGAAACAATTTTCATTCTCCTCTTCATTGGGAATGAGGTTCAGGGCAATTGGCTTCACCGGGGGAATGGGTTTCCAGTATAATGAGAGAGAAACAACAACCTTGCCATGTCCAGATATACCGTAGATCAACTAACAGGTTGAGATTGATTTATTCCGTTTTCATCCTACTTCCGAGGTCATCGGGATGGTGCATATGAAGTTTTTTTAAAAAGATGACCATGCTCTCTGGGGGGTGGGGGTACCTGCTAGTGGGGAGCTGGTGACGCACAGAGTTCTTTTCTCCTGATTTTGTCCTCAGAAGAGCCTGATGAGGTGACACCGGTCCAAATTCACCCAGCAAGTTCCTTGGCTGAGCGGGGATTTGAACTAGGATCTCTCTGGCTCTAGACAGCTATCAGCTCAAAGCTGAAGAACCTCTTGACCTCCAGATGATATTGGACTACAGCTCCCATTATCCCTGCTGTCTGGGGATGATAGGAGTAGAAGGTTCACATATGTTCCTCACTTCTGCTCTTACCTCTGCTTATCACACTGGTGTTGGAAGAGGCAGTGATACCTGAGGCAGTGTTTTCCAACCTGGTGCCCCCCAGGGGAGTTGGACCAGAATGTCCTGCACCCCAGTGAGCATCCCTTTTGACCTGATGGCTGGGGGTGATGGGCATTGTAGTCTAACACATCTGGAGGGCAGCTGGGGTGGGCTGAGCGGAGGTGAACCAGTGATGAAATGAGGAGAGTTGTGTCCACTGTCTCCAAAACCAGGCACAGCACACTGTCTCCTGGGCCGTCTTCACCTCTTGGAGCTTATCATGCATCTTAATTCTCCTCCTAGGTCTTTCCACGATGCCAGTGACACGTTCCAAATCCTTGGGCAACACCAGTGCGCTGACTTCTCAGCTGGGCATCATCCGCCTGTTGGAAGTCCTTTTCACTTGCGTCGCTTTCAGCCTGGTGGTCCACCGGCAAGCCTGGAATGGCCGTGATGGCGACTGGTGCATCTTCTCGTGGTGCATTTGCTTCGCCATCACCATCATCATCTTGATAGTGGAGTTTGCTGGCCTTCAGCACCGCATTCCTGTCTCCTGGAAGAACTTCCCCATCACGTTTGCCATGTACGCCACCTTGATATGCCTCTCAGCTTCCATCATCTACCCAGTGTCCCACATCCAGAACACAACCCTGGCTCGTGAAGAGCGTGGGTATCGCATTTCGGCCACCGTGTTCTCTTGCCTTGCGTGCCTGATGTACTCCACAGAGGTCACTGTCACCAAAGCCAAGCCGGGAGAAGTCACCGGATACATGGCCACCGTCCCTGGGCTGCTCAAGGTGGTGGAGACCTTTATTGCCTGTATCATTTTTGTCTTCATCAGTAATCCAGTTTCTTATGACCAACCTGAAGCCCTTCAGTGGTGCATGGCCGTCTACTGCATCTGTTTCATCCTCTCGCTGCTGGTCATCATCCTCTGTATCGGCGAATGCACCGGCTGGCTGCCATGTCCATTCAACAAGTTCCTCAGCGGCTACACCCTCTTGGCTGTGCTCATGTATGCGACAGCCACAGTTATCTGGCCCATCTACAAGTTTGACAGAAAACACGGTGGAGTCTCATCTCGGCCTTGCGGCAATAAAACTTTCTGCTATTGGGACAGGTGGGTGGCCATTGCTGTGCTGACAGCTCTCAATCTGCTGGTGTACCTTGCTGACCTGGTGTATTCTGCACGGCTCATATTCATCCAAGGGTAGACCATGGTTGCAAAGCAAGTAAAGAATGCCCTTTCTCTGCCTCCCTTTTTGCTCTTGTGCTTCCCTCTGTCCTCTTCTCTACCCTTTCATTTCCACCACTAGTTGTTGGGGTTTTTTTACATTCCTCCTTTCCAGTAATCCGCACATCTCTTCCTTGCTCATTCCACCTCATGAGCATGCCTTGCTCATTGCAAGCCTGTCCTTTGCTCCCATATCCTATGCCTGTCACATGGCAAAATTTGGCATAAGCTTTCTTGCCTTTGGAATATCCTCAGGCTCATTCTCAAACCTGCTCGTGTTGCACACTTGTTCTTTGCTGTCCCTGTACATTTGCAAGGTGTAGCTAGCTGAGAGCATTAAGTTTCTCTCAGTGCACAGAGGTAGCACTGTTTAAAAAGGGTGGTACTGGAGGTCCATGCCCAGTAGGGAAAGAAGCACCCAGGGGGTGTGACCTCAACTGAAGTAGAACGCTTCCATCCTCCAGAACCCATGACAACCTCGTTTGATATACATCGTTCTGAATTCTTCCTGTGCATCTGTTGCCAGCTCACAGGTCCGCCTTTCTTTATGCATATTTTCCACCAGCTTCCAGCCTTCATTAAACCTTTGAACCATTTTGTCCCTGCTGGAAAAAGACTTACTCAGCCACCCGCAAGTTGTCCTCTTTCCAGTGAACCCTGGTTTAGGCTGAGAGGGCATAGACAATGCCGGAGCCTTGCTTTGTTTGCAGGAAAGATGAGCCCCCTCTAACATACTTGTCTGGCAGTTAAAACAGCCCCCACCCTACATTAATTGTGGGGCTTTCCTAAATGTACTTCTCAGTCACCAGTGAACTTGCTAGATGCAGTTCCCATTGAAATTAATTGGAGCTGCACCTGAGCGGCGCGACACTGTAGTTTTCTTTGGTACTTCATTGGAAAGTTTATTCTATGGTTTAAGAGGATGCCATTTAAAATACCATATAGAGGGTAAAAATTCATGCATGCTTCATGAGAGATTAAACTTACATATGTTTATGTCTAACAGATTTCTGCAAGAAAAAGCTCTCTGCAGTTCCCCAAATAATTTACTTAGGAACTGCTGATCCTTGTCGTAACTTGGATTTTGAAGGGGAGTTTACTTGCTGCATTCAGAAGTCTTTGATTGGATTTAGGAAAATAAATAAACCTCTTGGAGGTTAAAAAAAGTAATAAATGCAGGGGCTTTAAATGATGCGCCAGTGCCATACCAAAGAACAGTTTCCACATTGGAGCAGTCCCTTTAATTGTTTCTGTAAGTGTTAGAAATCCTTGCCTGCAGTGTTATTAAGGGCAGTGCCTTATATCAAAGGCAGCTTCATTCATGAAACAGTATTGTGCCTTTAAAATGTTGACACTTAAAAGACAATGGCCTGCCACAGAGTGTCTTTAAGACAGCTACTTTAGTTTTTCCTGCTGGAAAAAACAGCATCATCAAAAATATGTATGGTGGAGTGCTAAGTGTGCAATTTTGGCCTCTCTCTGGTTACTGATCCAGTATTTAAAAATAAAAATATTCCAGGTGACACTAATCTGAAATAACTTTGCTTTCCCATACTGTGGCCTTAAAGAGGACAATGTTCTCTACCATTAGTTGCGTGCTACAATTTAGTAATATGTATTTTTTAAAAATGAATTTATCATACTGTTCTCATTATTTGCCTTTTTTATACTTCTAAATACCATGTAACATAGACTGAATGATATGGTCCTGCCCTGCTCCAATTATCATTAAGTTCATTTCACCTTAACTGCAATGCTGTTTGTGAGTGTATTTTTTAAAATATGCAAATAAAATATGTATATAAAATAATGGAGCAATGATACATTAAACTGCTGTGAAGCCTATTTATTTTACAATCCAGCTATTGAACAGCTGGGTCATTGCAATAAAACAGCGCTTTTTCCTTTGTCAGCGTTATATGGAGGAGGAGAGTTAATTTACTGTAGGTTTTGTAAATCCTGCTGCTCTCTCATGTAACAAACTATACCAACATGCTAAAATTCTTCTTTTGCATCCCATCACTCTAAGTCGGGTGACTCACCTTCTGTCATTGACTGGATTTTCACAGCCAATTTCCTTAGGGTGCCTTGTTCATATTCAGACACCTCAACTACCCATGGCTATGCTACCATTTTATTGGTATGAGGAATCAGCTCTGAAGCTAGTTAACAAGAGCAGGAAAACACTCTTGCCAGTTTTGAATGATCGCATTGCAGGGGTTAAGAGGGTGGGACTGGGATTCAGGAGATCTGAGTTTTAATCCCTGCTTGGCCATGGAGCCAACTGGGTGAGTTTGGACCAGTCACAGACACTACAAGGTTGCTGTTGTGGGGATAAATTGAGAGCAGGAGGAGAATGATGCAAGCCACTTAGAATGCCCTGAAAGGGAAAAAGGCAGGATATAAATAAAACAAATGAATAACAAATTCTAGATTTCATAGACTCATAGAGCTGGAAGGGGCTCATCATCATCCTCCGTTAGAAGGGCATCAGGTCCAATCTCCTCAGTGTAGGACTCAAGTTTTCCATCCAAATACTAACCAAGCCTGGCCCCCCACCCCTTAGTTTCCAAGATTAATAGGATTAGGCACTTCAGGCTATATAGAAAGTTAGCCTATGGTTTGACCATGGTTTGGATCATGTTGTCTAGATGCAGACAGCACAGTCACGGGTCAAACAGATGCTACAGCACGCCATGGCTATCGGGTGGATCATAACCCAAACTTAAGCTACCTTGACAAAACCACATTTTATTTATTTATTTTATTGATTTACATACTTATATGCTGCCCCCTTGCAAACAAGCCTCGGGGCGGCTTGGGTTCATGCAACACACTCACCTGCCATGTTTTATAAGCCCATGTAGTGAATTGTGTCATGTGAACCCAGTACATTCTGTCAACTGGCTCCCCTGCTCCTACTTGGGAGGTGTTACAACTCTGGACCAGAACTGTACCATGTCATCCGACTGATGGTATGGGCAAGCTGTGGAGAACGGACCCATTCTTCAGTTGTGTAAGTAGGTAACTTTAACCCTTGGATTCAATGGTTTTACCCTTTTAGGCAACCATGCATATTCAGTTTCAAAGCATCAAACTGATGCCAGTCCTTTCCAACCATGTGACTCCATGCTTTAGAAGTGCTGCAATGTTCCCACTATGTTAAACCACAGCAAAACAAAAAACAGGCAGCCTTGATGTACAGTTGTGCATTTTAAGCTCACTGCAGAGTGCTTATGTCACCCTGCCAACCAGTTAATACAGATCACAGGCTCATTCCGATCTTTCACCCTGTGTGGCTCTGAAAAAATACAGCAAACTTAAATATTCAACACACACAAAATCAGAAACCTATAAAACAAAACGATTTGTGACATGTACTTAAAAGCAATAAAATTCCAGTTGTCTAAAGTTTACTACACACAAGTGAAAAGGTGGCACAGAGTCTCTGCGGATGAATTCAGAAAAAACCTGGAGGTGCTTTCAGACTCTACTACCAGACAAGTCCTCTTCTTTCACATGCTAATGCTGAAGGAGGGTCCTGTTGCTGGGACTTTGCCTGGCCTGCAGAATTAGGGGCACTCGGTCCATCCATCGCAGGCTGCAGGCCTGGTCGCTTCTGCGGACCCTCTCCTGCTCCCGGCTGGGCTGACTGAGTAGTTTGCCCTGCCCATCCGCAATCACATGGAAAGATTTTTGCTAGAGTTATACTTACTTAACACACTTACTTGGGAAAAAGAGACATCACCCTCCTGACAAAAGTGAGTATAATCAAAGCTATGGTTTTCCCAGCTGCAATGTATGGCTGTGAAAGTTGGACCATAAGCAAGGCTGAGCGCCAAAGAATTGAGGCCTTTGAATTGTGGTGCTGGAGGAGACTCGAGAGTCCCTTGGACTGCAAGGCGATCAAACCGGTCAGTCCGAGAGGAGATCAACCCTGACTGCTCTTTAGAAAGCCAGATCCTGAAGATGAAACTCAAATACTTTGGCCACCTAACGAGAAGGAAGGACTCCCTGGAGAAGAGCCTAATGCTGGGAACAATAGATGGCAAAAGAAGGGGATGGCAGAGGATGAGGTGGTTAGATGGGGTCACTGGGGCAGTTGGTGTGAGCTGGGGTGGACTCTGAGGGATAATGGAGAACACGAGAGCCTGGAGGAATGTTGTCCATGGGGTCATGATGAGTCGGGCATGACCTTGCAACTAAACAACAACAACAACCATTTGGTTGCAACAACAGCTTATATTTTTTTAAAGTAAGAATAATAAAATATACAACTAACTGTACGCATGCCCCCCTCCCCCCGATCTTTTGAAAAAAGGAAAAGAAATGACACAAGCATTGAATGGCAAGCATTGGGTGAGCTTGGCCTGTTTGGAACTGCCCCCCCACCCACTGCTCTCTGGAGCAATTTGGGGAGGCCCCACTGGGCTGCAAGATCCTGATGCTCAGCCTTAAGTTCCAGAGCGAGCCGTAACAACATTGCTCTCGTCTAGAATTGTGCTGCTCTGACGCAGGGTGGAAATCACTGGGTGGCTGACTTGTGAGTTGAGGAGGGTGGAGGAAAAGGAGAAATGCTCTCTCTGGAGCTCATGATCGGGGCTGAGCTTTGCTAAAGAGAAGGGGAGGAGAGCAGCTTCACGCGATGGAAAGTCTCGCTCACTAGCTGAGGAGTTTCCACTTTGGAGAGCTGACTGAACGCAGCTGTTGTTCGTGGGACGTGCTGGGCACAGGTACAAGTTTTTAGCTGTGATGGGGAGGGGTGCACACACATGCATGTATATTTCTGTGTGGAAAACAGCTTTCTGTAGATCCCACATCTGGATCTTCTTTTGTGTAAACTGGTCCTTCCAGCTTTGTGGCCCTTAATCTACACAGACCTTTGATGAAATCCCCAGTTTTGTGTGGCACAGGGCAAAAGCAGCCATTACTGCATCAAGTCCAAGATCCTTGGGAGAGAGAGAGCTCCATCCCCAGCATGGCCCAACATCTTCGGAGAACTGGCCACCCATCATCCCCCTGCAGAATTGTGCATCGGCTTCCCTGCTGCTTAGACAGCTGCTTCCTTTCCCGTATCACCTCTGCCCACGCCTCGGCCTTGGGATGAGCTCATAACAATATACATTTCTATTTTTGGCAGGAATGTGCTTTCCCAACACTGTGACTCCAAGCAGCTCATCCTTAAGCCAACCCCACACCCCTGGCATCCAGGCCTATGGGTGTGTGTCGAGGAACTCTTTCTGCAGCGTTCTCATGGTAGTTTATAAAGGCAAGATGCTATGCTTAGCCCCCGCACTTTCGGGCTTGGCTTCCCTAGCAGCTATAATAATAAGGCAGCATCTTCAATGTGCCACGGGTAGCTTGTTATTTGTTTGTTTTGTATATGTACTGCGAGAATGGATTTGGCTTTGCACAGGCAGGAGCAGCCCTTAGATACAGCAAAGCCTTCAGACAAAACCTTCCAAGCTGGAAAATTCTAGCCACCTGTTATGAGTGAACCCCTCACTGACACCCCTGGGCATGGTGTCACCCCATTCATGGTGCACCTCTATAGTGCCATGAGTTGGAGCGATGGCTGCTCCATTCCTCAGAAAAGAGACTGCCCCACAGTTCTGGGAGTGAAAAGTCAAATAACATTGTGTCTTGATCTACTAACCTCACCTTCCTTCAGACCGTACTGGTTAAGTAAGCCTGCTGACTAGAAACTGACAACGGTATGGCAAGCTTCAAGCACATGTGTGTACTAAAATTAATCCATGTGTTTTAAAAATATCATGACTCCAGAGTGCAGGCCCATAGGGCCCCCTTAGCAAGCATGCCAAATTCCAGGCATCTACATTTCAGTCTGGGTGCTAAGCCACTGATGGCTGGATAGCCAGACAAACAGTTGTTTTCTTTTATTGTTATAGCTGTTCCTCACACCCTTTTGTGACTGAACCTAGTTTAACATTGGGTTTCTGTTGAGTAAACTTGTCAGACAGGAACCAACCTTGTTTTGGTACCTGATAAAGACTGACCTGAAATGATTTTAAATATTTTAATTCTGTATTTTGATTCTTTCTTTCTCTTTTTTTCTTTCTATTGTTCACTGCTTAGGAATCTTGCCAGATACAGGGAATGTTCTCAAAATCCAGTTTTAAATATTTCAGTGCCGTATTTTGATTCCTTTCTTTCTATGGTTCACTGCTCAGGAATCTTGCCAGATAGAGCGCAGTATGTAAATCCTGAAAATAAACAAAGAAAGCAGCTGGCGGAGTAAAATGAGACAATAATTAAACCTCTACTAGATTTTCATATGCTCTCTCCTTTGAGTCTTGTAGGCCTCATTGGGCAGATGGCCGAATTCAATTTTGGAGAAGCTGTCAAGAGCTGCAACCCAGAGGGATGAGGGCAATATGGCGGGGGCCCCCAAATCCAAAAAATGTCAGCAAATTTTATCTGAAGGCTCTTCCTGCCAGAAAGTTCTAGCTTTAAGAATAGAGAAAGGGGCAAATGCCAGGAAACCACCAATTGGGCGGTCAGGAGGATGAGGCGGGGCCAGGGCAAGGGGGTGTGGCCATCTGGGGCAACCTAGAAAGCCAGACACGGGGAGGGGGGGGATGCAAGATGGTTCTCCACCCATGCAAGACTGGATCTTGCCACTAGGAGGCAGTGCTGGGGCGGCAGCAGTGCCAGATGCCTCCCCCCCCTTTCTCTTATTGCCTCAGCAAGCCTATGTGGTGCCTGGATAACAGCCCTGGAAATGTGACCCTAAGCATCGAACCCAGGTAACATGCCAAGTTAGGGGCAAAGCAGACGTGATGTGATCCTTAAAAATGAATAGAACGGGTGGGACAGACACTCCTCATTAGGCAACTGCCCCCTAGTGCGGGGGGGGGGGCGGGTTGAATTCCTCCAGTCCACAATCAGGATCCCAATGAAAATTGCCCCTCTCTGCTCTTTGCTCCAGAATTAAAAGCTTCAGCTAATTAAACACTAATACCAGTTTGGGGCGGGGGGGGTT
The DNA here is from genome assembly GCA_023646645.1 of Varanus salvator macromaculatus. Classification (NCBI taxonomy): domain Eukaryota; kingdom Metazoa; phylum Chordata; class Lepidosauria; order Squamata; family Varanidae; genus Varanus; species Varanus salvator. Next base: position 3,661,845 of record JAIXND010000781.1, read on the forward strand.
AATCGGGACTACGGCAGGAGAGGAAGTGGTAAAGCGCTTCATGCTGTATGCTGGGAAGAAGCATTATTTGGTTGCACAACAACAGCTGAGCTTCTGTTGAAAATGTCCACTCCCCTGACACTTATTATTGTTAAAAGTGCATTAGAATCATGCTTTTAGCATCATGTCCACTTTGGCCTTGTGTGCTTTATATGGGAGAAGAGGGCAAATAATCTTAACTCCACCTAGCCCTTGCGCAGAGGTCATGCGTGAGAGCTGAGGAATCCTGGATGTCTTTGGGAGAACATTCTCCACAAATGTTCTGGCTTTTGTTGAATAAGGGGGGCTCTCTATATTTTATTTGCAGAGATATAAATGGTGCTATTGGGGTAGGTCTTGAGGGCAGAAGACTAGGGCCTATCCACAGAATGAGCAGGGGCTCAGAAAAAAAGGGAGGCCCTCTTGAGACCATTAAGTTCAGAATCTAAAATTAGCTTACTCCACCACTGGCAATATGAGGGAAAATTTGTAGCAGTTGTCAGTATTCTACTCAAAGACTCATGAAGATGGAATACAATTACGTAACTTTATGCATATTCTGGTACCTATATTTTATGTTCTGTCTGTTCTGCAATGATTTTCAAACCCCTTAGGGCCTCTCAGTTCAACATATCTGCCTAACCATGTCTGTACTGGCCACAGGCATTACTTCAATTAAAACCAAAAAACAAGGATTGTGTAGGGTGAAGGTGCTCTCTGATCTATCCATATCTGTTTGTCATTGTGGGAGCTAAATGGAACCTCTATATATACAGAAACTGCTTATCCCTAAATCAAGGGGAGGGAAATAGTTGGGAACAAGAGGAGAACACAATCTCCTTTGTGCCCAGCTTTTGAGTACCCAAAGGCATTTCAATGGCTATAGCTGGAATTGCAGTGTTTGGCCAGATAGGCCTTTGGGTCATCTTATTTATTTATTTATTTATTTTTATTCATCATATTTATATCCCAGCTTTTTTTTTCCTTTCAAGGAACTCAAGGCAGCTTACATAATTCTCCTCCTGCTCTCAATCTTATTCCACAACAACAACCCTGTGAGGTAGGTTGGGCTGAGACTCTGTAAATGGCCCATAGTCACCCAGCTGGCTTGATGGCTGAACCCAGATTGCCTTAAGCCCAGTCCTGCACTCTTTAACCACTGCCCCACCCTAACTCTTGTCTCTAGAGCTAGTGCAGTCTAATGGTTAGAGTAGTTCCCCCCAACCCTGCACCTTCCAGATGTGATAGATTGCAGTTCCCATAAGCCCCAGCCAAGCCATAGCTATCAGTCATGTTCTACTGAGGATGTTTATTTATTTATTTATTAAAACATTTATATGCCGCCCCATCGCAACAAAGCCTCGGGGCGGCTCACAACAATTTTAAAATACAATAAAATCATAACATATATTAATTTATCCCTCTCCCCTCGGTGCATCTCGGCAACTTAAATAAAGTTAACTTAAATACAAATGAAAACCAAGTAAATTAAATAAACACCATCCACCTCTAAACCGAAATACCAATACAACCCACATTTAAACAATACTCAAATACATAAGTACACAATAACCTATAACCCAAATCAACAACCTAACAATTAAAATACATCTTGAATAAAAAGGGGATGTTGGGGATTGTAGTCCAACATATCTGGGAGGATACTGGTTGGAGAGAGCAGGTTTAGCATGTTGGACTGAGCAAAGGAAGAGCTCTTAATCAGCAAATCTCACCAGGTAACTGAGGGGTTATGTGAGGATAAAACATGGCCAGGGGACTGGGTGGGTATAGAACCATGTCTTCTGCTGTGAATTTTTCAAAGAATGGATATAATAAAATATTATTTATATGACTGCTGCAATCCAATAGTCAGAGTATATGTTCGCTGGTGGGGCCCTCTATTTTCCTAGAGCAAAGCAGTGCCTTCACTTTGGTTTTGCTCAGTTAAGGACATGTGAGACAGAGCATTCCTCAATAATGCATTTTAATTCAAATTACATTTCAGGCACAAAAGGGCCCTTCTTTTGGTTTTCCAAATTCAATTAACAGAAATGGGGAAGTCCTGCAACATTGGCACAGCCTCAAGATTCAGAGAATACAAGAAGGGTAGAAGTTAGTAATGTGAGTGAGGAAATAGAATGCCTCTGGTAATGACAAGTAGAGTGGACTTTCGTTTTGGATAAGAATCATAATGAGAGCAGTACCACAGGACAGCTTGAACCGATTGCCTTGGTTCTAATAGCTGAGGTAGCACAATTAAGCAAAAGTTAACTTCTGGGCTAAACTCTGTCCTTGCATTAATCTGGGGAGTTCAACTACATCTGCAAATGAGGTTGTGGCCTTAGACCCCTCTGTATTTTCCAGCAGTGGCCTACCACTCAAACTGGTTGCGAAGCAAGACTCAGGGGCATCTAGGTTTCTGTGAGTTGCACGCAGCCCCAAAGTAACATCATCAGGCTTGTGGGGGCCCTGTCTGTCCCACCGCTGCTGGTGGAATTCTCCTCAGGGAAGGAACTGGAGCTCCTGGAGACAAATAATGCCAAGGGGAGTCCCATATGAGAAGTCAAGGAGGGGCCAGCGCCCTTGGGAAGATGGGTGTGGGTTCATCCCTGCAAGAGCAGGTACCCACCTCTGAGGTAGGTCCTACCTCTGAGGTGAAGGGAGCTTGACCCCCTTGACCCTGGAGGCAGTGGCTTGCAAGAGGCAGGCCAGCAGGACCCCCGCGGGAAGGAATGCCCAGCTGCAAAAGAAGCTCCTTCATGAATAAGGCCTCCTTGTAAGGAGACCCGTCCTTTCAGAAGCCTCTGGTGTGCTGCAGCTGAGTCCTGGGTGGAGCTCAGGAAGCTCCACTCTACAAACTTGTGTATTTCGGTTTCCAGTGCCTTGCAGCATGATGTTCTTTGTAGCCCTTGCTTCAGCTTTGGACTGGTCTCTCATACGACTGACCCGACTCCAGCTAAGACTCTGCTCCTGGGACTTTGCTTGCTCGTGACCCATCCCCTGTGCTTGACCCCGGGTTTGCCTCAGACCATTCCTGACTTCCTCTTTCTCTGGCAGCACTGTGTTTCTGAGCTGTGCTTGGCTCCTCACCTTGTGATCTGGATTAGACTGTCCCAAGTTCAAGACTGACAGCCTGAGGAGGAGACTATCAAATTTTAATCACATCATGACCTTTGCTCATAGTTTTATTTCTAAGAAATTGTGATGGAACCGTTTTTATTAACATGCATTTTTCTTTTATATGTAAGAAAGAAAAATGCATACACTCCATTCTATTGACCAGGGACATGACCTGTTTTCTAGCTCCAAACCTTGGTGAATCATCTGCTGCAGATGAAGGGAATCCTGGTGCTGGCAGTTCGCGAGTATTCCCCTTTTCTCTGCTTAACAGACTTTTTGTGTGTAGTAAGAAAAAGGTGAAAAAAGCCGTGGGGAAACTTGGGATGGGCACAAATGGAACATGGCAGTGCCTGGGTTTCCATAATATAAGCCACGAGGGGGGTGGCTTGGTCTGCTGCCCGGACCCCCGTGCTTCCTGGAGGCGTGGCTTATGAACCAGCCCAAGTAGCCAAGGCTTGCCTTGGGGTTTAGGGAAGCCCCCGGCTTATCGTTCGGACTCCTGCCCGAACTTGGGCGATATGCTAGTCTGCTGCCAAGCCAAAAGGCTGGCGAGCTGGCAGAGCTGGGGCTCGGCTGGGCGTGGGCTGTGTGGGCGAGGGCGCAGCCGTCGCCAGCCGGCTCCGCTCTCGTCCTTCGGCGCTCAGCCAAACCGCGGCCCCGCGGGGCGGGGGCAGCAGTCGCCCAGTGCCGGCCCGTAAGGCCGAGGCCAGGCCGCCTTGTGCAGAAAGCCCGCCTCCGCCGCTGGCCGGCAGGTTCGCGGTGGCACCGGCTCCGCTTGGCAGAGAGGAGGCGTGCGAGGCCGGGCAGTGCGGCATGCCGGGGCCCGCTGCAGGCCGCCCGCCAAGCCCCTCTCGGCTCGCCCTCCGCTCCCGCTGGAGCGGCACCTGCGGGCGCGGGACTGGGTGGCGCAGCTGGCCGCGCTTTCCCGCCGCGGGACCGCGCCGCCGGCGCCCCCCTTGCGCGGGAGCCTCCTCCAAGGAGACCCGGCTCAGGCGGCGGGCGAGGCAAGCGCGGGACTGGGTCTCCTCAGGAGGAGGCGCAGCGGAGCACGCCGCCCTTTCTTGTTGCGGGAAGAAAGCAGGAGCCTGATCCTTGCTTGCTTGTGATTTTTAAGGGGAGACTTATCAAAGCGAATTGGATCATAGATCCTTGTGGGTTTAAATGGAATATCCCTACAAATGCACCATCATGTCACAGAGCACATCCGTGGACCCAGAGCAAAGTATTAAAATTATGGATCCTGTCATGCGTAGATCAAGTATGATGCAAAGACATAAATCGGTAGGAATCGACACACAATCATGCAGCACACAGCCACTGCCAAATAAAAAACATGTACTTGGGGCATGGACCTTTTTTCTCACAGATGTCACAGAAATAACCAGCAAATCACAACATGTTTGTGTCCATGGACTGAATTATAAGAATCATGGAATCCCTGATTTGTGGTGTTCTCATGCAATAAACCTGAGGCATGAATACTTATGATTTCCCTAGCATTATATGGGGATGCCTCTGTATATGTGTTTTATTAAACCTGTGCCATCTGCATTTTATTTATTATTTATTTTATTACATGTGCATGCCATCCTGCAGCTCAAGGGCTGTCTGGGTGGATCACAGAAAAATAATAAACAGAATAAAATTAGCAATTCTATAATAATAATTTGTCAGGTGTCCTTTGTTTCATTATCTGCACATTAACAGAATCAGATTTTTTTAATTTCCTTCATTTACACTTGTATAAATTGGCACTTCCAAAATGTGCAAAATCCCCCAGAATTCCTTCCAAACTGCACAGATTTGACCAAAATGTGCATGTTTGTGCTTTATACTAAACAGGAAATTCATGCTTATGGGATGTCTTTTTTTTTTTTTTTGGCAAGTAAATTGGCTTACAGTTCCAGAAACTGAAAAAACTGGTTCACAAGTCCATGCAGCTTGAGAAAAGCTGGACCACTGTGGAATCCATAAGTTGGAATCATAGAAATTCAGATTAATCAGAATACATTGTGATTACATTTCTCTAACTATCCCTACATACAGAGAGGGAGCATCTAAACAACCCAGGGATGTTCTGTATCTTTAGTACTTTCTTATGACATGCAAATAAGAAACTGTGGCTTATCTCTTCCCCAGCAAGTCAGAGAAATAAGCCATGCTTTGATTTGGGGTTATTTCTCTGGTTTGCTCAGGAAGAAACCAGCCAGACTTCCTTGTTTGCATGTCATAACAAACAACCCACGTATGAAACAGGCCTACATTGTTTAACAGCTCTTGCTCTTCCTGAATAGATTGGACAGTGTGTACCTTTATGCTCACTCATTCCTAAAACTTCCAGTGTTTAAAAAAGAGACTACAGAATCCATGCTTTCTAAGGTTGAGGTCTGAGGATCCACGCCTTGAATACCGTGGCATAATGGAGAAGAATAATGAAGTACAGTAAAGAATTATGAAGATTCATAATTTGGTTCATTAGATGGGCACTCATATAATCTATGATTTCACCATGATCTCATGTGGATCCCCCTGTAAAAATCATTCCTTTGATCCATATTTTTGCACCCCAGTGTAAGTTATCGGATTGATAAATTTGTGTGTGGGGGGTGTCCGTCTGTGGGGACAGATATGCTATGAGTTGACTATGATTTGGGAGATTTTCCTTGTAAGTCATAAGGATCCATATGGATCTGTGCTTTCAACTTTGCGGCAGGGGCAATGAGACCAGACCCGTGGTTTTTATGTTGCGTTCCATTACTTTGCAGATGTGATGATGAGTTTGGGGGAACTTTCCCTATAAAATCATGATGGCCCGTGCTTCTGAGCCTTTCTTTTAAGCTGGGAAAGCAACAGGGAGTGACAGATGCATAACTGTAATATTTCAGCATGCATATGAATATAGTTTGGAGGATCTCCCTGCAAAAATCATGAAGATCCATGTTATTGCGGCCTGGTGGTACCCACAGTTATCAGATCCGTGATGTTTATGGTTCATTCATGTGCTCTGTGATTTGATTGCAGTTTGCAGTGTGTCTCTTAAGGAATCATATGGAATCAGGAGGTTCTGTGCATTGGAACCAAGTTTTTGAACTATGGCAGCACCAAAGACCAGCATACCCATGATTCTTGTGGTTCAGCCCATGGCGGAAGATGAGAGCTGGGATTCAGTGGTCTGGAGAAATTTTCCCTGCAAAATACAGAGGATCAGTGAGGATCTGTGCCTCAGATCCAGGTAATTGTGCAGTGGCAGCACTAACAAGTGGCCAATCACTGATTTCCATGGTTAAATCTGTGAAAGAAGATCTACTGTATGAATAAATCATGCTTTGAGGGTGTTTTTTCCTCAACATTCTAGAACAGTGATGGCAAAACTTTTAGAGACTGAGTGCCCAAACTGCAACCCAAAACCCACTTATTTATTGCAAAGTGCCACAACTACAATAAAACCAGAAAACTGAGGTTTTAGTTTAGAAAAAACAACTCACAGCCAGTCCAAGCAAATATGTATATATCCTTATATCCTTGGCAGCGCATGGACTGGCCATGCGAAAGCTCAGACGAGTCGTGGCTAATGAGTCGTGGCTCATGATGTCATTGCCTACTCCTGTCCGAGCATGCGCATGGCCCCTATGAGCGCTGTTATCCAGTGCTTGCCTACTGGGGCGATGCTGGGGTGACATGGCTCACATGCCGTCAGACAGGGCTCTGCATGCCCGCTGTAGCACGCATGCCATGCATTTGCCACCACTGGCCTAACCCTACCCTGGTGCACACTCCTAACCCTAATGTAGGGGTAAAGTTCCAATGAAAAGGGAGATTTTGAAAAGGCCTTTCTTGAGTAGCTTTTTCTGCACAGCTCATCATTTCTGCCCATTCTAAACACATTCCAACCATCAAAATCATGCCAGGACACCTCATTTTTCTAACCCTACCCCTGCCCTGGTGCACACCCCTAACCCTAATATAGGGTGAAAATTCCACTGAAAAGAGAGTGATTTTGGAAAACCCTTCCTTGAGTTGCTTTTTCTGCACAGCTTAACATTTCTGCCCATTCGAAACACATTCCAGCCATCAAAATCATACTGGGGCACCTCATTTTTCTAACCCCAACCCAGTGATGGTGGACCTTTGAGAGACCGAGTACCCAAACTGCAACCCAAAACCCACTTACTTATTGCAAAGTGCCAACAGTACAATAAAACCTGAAAACTGAGGTTTTAGTTTAGAAAAAACAATTCACAGCCAGTCCAAACAAATATATATATCCTTGGCAGTGCGCTCACTGGTCATGAGAAAGCTCAGACGAGTCTCAGCTACTGTGTCGCGGCTTGTGATGTCATTGCCTGGCACCACTACTGCTTTTTGAGCATGCGCATGGCCCCTATGTACGCTGTTATCGGATGCTCGGCTGCTGGGATGATGCTGGGGTGACTTGGCTTGTGTGCCGACAGACAGGGTTCTGCGTGCCCTCTGTGGCATGCGTGCCATGGGTTCACCACCATTGTCCTGGAACGTCCCTGAAATTAATTTCAATCTGTCTTTTGTCTGGGCTGGTTCAACAAGAAGACTTCAGAAACTTAGAAATGAGGTGTAATTAGAACCTGAGTAGTATGTATGAAGTGGTTAAGGACTTCACATCCTTCTGGGTGAGAGAGAAATTAGGACTGCGCAAGGAAACGAAACAACTGGGAATGTCTTCCAATGAATTCTCATGCAATAGACAATGGAAAAAGCCCTGGAAGCATCAAAGAACATGTGGGACTAGGATTTGAGGCTCCAGTCTTTTCAAGACTTCTCGGAATGAATGATGGTATTCTGGCACACTAACAGCAAATTTATATATATATATATACACACAGTATTTGGGAGCTTGATACTTAATGTCATTCTGATCACAACCATCATGATTACACATTATCAGCAACAACACTGGCACCATTGCCAGTTTCTTCCACTGCCCCAGTAGACTGCTGATCTTGACGGCTCGGTTGGAGACTGGAGGAGCTGCCACTAGTTTGCAGAGGCAGAAAAAATAGACATCTAGCAAGAATGGTTTTTCTTTCAATGCCTCTCTGACTGTGAATGACTACAAAGAAGAGCTGGACTTCTTGAGGTGATGCACATGTTCTACTGATTACTGGGTTGGTCTGGAAAGATCTAGAAGAGATACATGAAGAATCCCGTTGCAGAAGGATTCTTCGCAAGGCTAAGGCTGATTATGAGCTGAGACTTGCCAAGAATATCAAGAGCAACAAAAAGGGCTTCTTCCAGCATGTAAATAGGAAAAGGAAGGGGAGACAAGTGGTGGGACCACTAAATAAGGAGGAAGGAGATCCAGTGACTGACATGAGGGAACAGGCACAGATGCTAATGAATATTTTGCCTCTGTGTTCTCCCCAAAGCAGGACGGGGGATATCCGTATAGGACATTGGATGAGGCTGGGGACTTAGGGGCAGAGATTAGAGTCACTCCCCTTGAAGTCGAGGGGCTCCTCAGGGCATTGGACATTACAAAGGTGCCAGGCCCCGACGGGTTACACCCGAGAGTACTTAGAGAGTTGGCAGGGGTTCTCTCACGCCCGCTGGCCTCCATTTTTGAGGCCTCGTGGAGAACAGGTGAAGTTCCAGAGGACTGGAGGGTGGCATCGGTGGTCCCAATTTTCAAAAAGGGTAGTAGGAAGGACATGGGGAATTATAGACCGATTAGCCTTACATCCATTGTAGGAAAAACAATGGAAAGGCTCATAATAGAGAGAGATCTAGTGATGCTAGATAGGGAAGGGAGGCTGACAGCCACACAACATGGCTTCCGCAGAAACAGGTCCTGCCAGACAAACCTTGTGGAATTCTATGACAAGGTTTCAAGATGGCTAGATGGAGGGGATGCAGTGGATGTGGTATACCTGGATTTCAGCAAGGCCTTTGACAAAGTGCCCCATGATATCCTGGTGGAGAAACTGAGGAGTTTGGGATACACCAAAGCACTGTCCGGTGGATTAGGGCATGGTTGACTGACCGAAAGCAGAAGGTAACCATTAGCGGGGAATCGTCGGGATGGCAGCCAGTGACAAGCGGGGTCCCCCAGGGCTCTGTCCTGGGGCCGATCCTGTTTAATCTTTTCATTAACGACATGGAAGAAGGGGTGAACAGTCTGCTGATCAAATTCGCAGACGACACTAAAACTGGAGCAGTGGCCACAACTGAGGAGCAGATACACCAGATCCAAAAGGATCTGGACAGACTATGGAAGTGGGCAGGAGACAACAGGATGGCGTTCAATGTGGAGAAGTGCAAGGTCTTGCACTTGGGGCATAGGAATAGCTGTCATAAGTACAGGTTAGGGGACAAGTGGCTGGAGAGCAGCACTTGTGAAAGGGACCTCGGGGTACTGGTTGACTGCAGGCTAAACATGAGTCAGCAGTGTGATGCGGTGGTCAAGAGGGCGAATGCCACCCTTGGTTGCATAGCCAGAAGTGTGGCTTCTAGATCAAGAGAGGTATTACTACCACTCTACATGACTCTGGTGCGCCCGCAACTGGAGTATTGTGTTCAGTTTTGGGCCCCTCATTACAGAAAGGATATAGCCAGGTTGGAGTCAGTGCAGCGTAGGGCCACAAGGATGGTGGCTGGTTTGCAGGGGATGCCGTATGAGGCGAGACTGAGGGAACTGGGTCTCTTCAGCCTGGAGAAGAGGAGACTCAGAGGGGATATGTTGGCAACATACAGGTATGTGAGGGGGTGTCACATGGAGATGGGGAGAGGCCTGTTCTCCCCTGCAGAGGAAAGCAGGACGCGCTCCAATGGAGCAAAGCTCAGGGAGCCAAGGTTCAATTTGGATGCCAGGAAGCACTTCCTGACAGTTAGGACCCGAGGGCGTGGAATGGGCTTCCACGGGAGGTCGTTGAGGCCCCATCGGTGAGGGTGTTCAAAGACAGGCTGGACATGCACATGGTGGGCATGTCATGAGCGGAGCCGGCTGGTGCCGGAGGTCAGACTAGATGGCCCAGGAGGCCCCTTCTGACTCGCTCTGTTTCTATGTTTCTATGTTTCTATGGACAAATGGTACCATTTTCAATAACTGGTTTCAAGTTCATGGAATAGGAGAATGTGCTCACATGAGCCATAAAGGAACTGCCAGTTCCACACACGTGACAGAACAAGCCCGTATCTGCAGCATGCCAGCAAATAGATGACAACACACATCATATATGCTGCATTGCACAAACTGATTTGAGATAAGATGATACATTTGCACAACTTTCCAATGGTGAAAGTGTAGCAATTGGAGATTCAAAGAAGGAAGTTATGGAATTCTTTATTCCAGAATTGTGGATTTTGAAAGAAGATTTCTGGAGATTATGCCCCATAAGTTTCATTGAACCTGCAGGATGGTTTTGCAACCAAGAAGTTTCAGCTGCATAACTTTTCATTGGGTGCCCAAGAAAGAACAAACATTTAAATCATGAGGATCTGTGCCTTGGATCCACATTTTTGATGGCAGATTCCTGATTTTTATAGTAAAGTCTGTGGAGGCAGATGAGTTAGATGACTGAATTATATTTGGGGGATTTTCTCTGTAAAAATCATGAGCGTCTGTGAGGATCCATGTCTTGGATCCAAAAAAAGGGGGGATCCATAAGGGTCTGTGCGTTGGATCCATGTTCTTACAGAATGAATTTTAGGTAAATTGTGACAAAAGGCTATTGCTGAAAGGGACAATAATAGTGTCCTCAGATTTGAGGTTCCAATATTGACAATGCAAAAATACCAGCAAGCTTAGGCCAAATGAGCATATTTAATAATTGATTTGCTGCCATTTATGAGGCATACTGATTCGCTATCCTTATGCCTTCCCCAAACAAACAAATACATAAATAAACAAGAGGATTTTCTGGGCATAGCTAGCATACAGATGCTAACATGGCATACAAATAAGGCACCGTCCTGTATGTAGTATCACGTTTCAGTTCCTTCATTTATCTGTCCTTTTAGCGATGGTGAGGGAACCAGCTGTGAAAAGAGAAAAACTGCTTTGGATGACTGATCTTTGCTGGATCACCTTAAGCCTGAGAGCTGAAATTTGAAGTATCCTTTTGAACACAGATGGATGCTAAATGTCCTGAAAATGCAGGATTTATTTCCCTCTTTCTCTCTCTGCAGTCATAAATGTGCTAAGTAGGAAATAAACCCCGTGCATAGCGGCATATTCAGTCCTTGTCTCTGCCTGTCTCAGCCTCTCCCATCCTTCTTTTTTCCTGCAAAAAATATTGCTTCCTTCCCAGGCTTCTGTCTTGTTCTGTAAATATATTGCTTAATAAAGAGGATTGCTTCTTGGTCCCTGGAGGGATGGGGTGAGGATGGTCTAGCCATGAGCTAAGAGGGTGGTTCCCTCCCTTTCCAGGATGAATCATTCAGAAGTCATTTCTGAGAGGGCTGCTAATGGATTGCAGAACAGAAGAAGCAGTTTATGAGGGGAATGCTAGCCTGAGCGAAGGCACTCACGGAAGAGGGGCAGATGTCTGTCTTACGCTGAAGAGCAGTGAGGGGGAGCTGCACTGCACGTAATCCCACTAACCCATTTCTGCTGAGCTACCTAGCGGCTGCTGGTTATCAGGGATTATTGCAAAGAATTTGCTAGCCTGGCTGGACTTTGGTCTGACCCTGCAAGGCATTCTTGGGCAACACCACACATTTTGGGATTAGGATGCCTTAGCACAGAGCGGTTATGCCCTAATTGTTAGGAGCACTGTAAATATTCTTGCTGTGTCCTTGTAAAAGACCTTGGTAGACTGTGAAGGAGTCACAGGAATGCTGCAGAACTGAAGTCAGGCCAACCTTAAATTAGAAATTAGAAGGAAGGAAGGAAGGAAGGAAGGAAGGAAGGAAGGAAGGAAGGAAGGAAGGGAAAAATACAAACAAACACTGTGTAACAGCCTCACTGCTTACACTTCCAACCCCACCCACATAACCAAACGTGTATGGAAAAACCCTCCTACCAGAAAAGGTTACAACATCTGGGATTGTTTAACTTAGAAGACAGGTGAGGAAAGAGGCATGACAGACATGTGCAAAATTATGCATGGAGTACAGAAAGTGGATGGAGAGGCATTTCCCCCTCATAATTCTCAAACCTAGAGTCATCTCCCAAAACTGATTGGATCAAAGGAAGTATTTCTACAGATAGCACAAGTTAAACTCTAGCATTCTCTTCCAAAAGGTGTGGTGATGGCCACCCACTTGGAGGGCTTAAGGAGGGGACTGGAACAAATGCATGGAGGATAAAGTCACCAGTGCTTCTGATGGCTGTATGCTACCTCCAGTATCAGTGGCAGTCTACTGGGGAACATGGGCAGGAGGGTGCTCTTGGGCTCTTCTTACATTCTTAGGTATATACAAACATCTGTCAGTTTAGAATAATATTTTGTGCATTTGATAAAGTGGACTGTAGTCATAATAGAGATCTGGAGACAACAGGTGGACCTCCAGATGCAGTTGGGTTGCAATTCCCATCAGCCCTAGTCAGAATAGCAGATGGAGAGGGAAAGATGGGAGCTGTAGTTCAGCGACATGTGCCCATCCCTGCCCATAATAATTGTGTTTGTCTTTGAAGTGTCACAACATTCTTTGTTGTTTTTGGTGTGAAGGACTAACTTGGCTATCCCTCTGGAAATTATTGCATGCTTAACCATCCGCTTTTTGGATGCACTCTGAAGCCGAAGGACTGATTTCTGAGTCTACGCACATAGGATCATGCATTGCTGCTTCTAAGAGGCAAGTTTGAGCCCTTGCTTTTTGGATGTAGCCATGGATTGGATGCATCTGTGTTGTGTTTGGGAGGTGGCATGCTGTGCCAGCTGGAGTTTCGTTTTTGGCTTGGATTTTTGGATGGTATTGGAAACTTAATTGGGAGAAACAGACACAGTATTGTGCTGCGCTTTTTTCTGAGTGGCACGAGGTAGCTGGAAGGCCAGAATCCCATTTTGGCCCAGCCCTACTCTGCCTGTGCCCCACCACTGGAATGCATCCCTACTTAGACTTTTCCCTGAAAACGTTTCCCAGTCCCTGGTCCACAAGCTAACACAGACATTCTACACTGCAGTGCAGCAGTGTAGCGAAACCATGGCTTGCAGCTGTGGTGACTTATTGGCAGGGACACCAGCACCTTCTCCCCCAGTTCCCCATCAGCCCCCCAGTTCTGGCTGAGCTCAGCTGCAATCCTCACAGTAGCCAGGGAGAAATGCTCTTGCAATGCAAGGTATTTTGGGGTCCTCTTGACCCCACTTGCCTTAGAAAATGACTCTCCACATGGAGAGGGAACCTAGAACTGGTTTGTTGCTGTGGATCAACACAATGCTTACATTTTTCGACTTTCCTTGGGGGCATGTGGTCAGGAACTGTCATGATGGGTCCCTGCAGTTCAAAATCAACCACAATATTCTTGCAGGTATGGATAAATGTACCCTCTTTTAAACAGAAAAAGGAAACAACTTTTCCTTTCCTTTGGGAAGGAAAATAGAGTAGGAAGGGTGCATGACTTGTCCCACCTGTAGCCCACTGCTTCCCCAAGTGCCTGGTCAATCACCTTGGAAATACAGTTTGGGGAAATTCAGAGCAACCACAATTTCTTCAGAATTGATTACTTCTGCATGAAGTGCTTTTTTTGTTTGAAAAGCAAACTTTGGAGTTAATGCTACAAGGACCGGTATGTAATACCTGGTTGACTTTTGAATGTGATTCTGCATAAAGCATGACATTCTTTTAGATAAAAGGAGTTACTGTGAACTGAATGCTGATTCAGACTTGTTTGCTTGTCATTGAGAGTTTTTTTCTGAGTTTTTGTATTCACTATATTAAAACCAGTCCAATTAAACAACAATGCTTTTTTAGAAAATTAAATGTTTCAGTTCCAAGTTAGGTTGACAGGGGCAACAAACTGCAGTAGACACGAGATGGTAAACTCCTGGGGTGGCTGAATGGATTTTATCACTTCAGCTTTTAGCCCGAGATCATATCTTGCCAACAGAAACCAGCATAGCTGAGAGTGAAACCTTCCCTTTGCTCACCCACCTCTTGCAATTTGAATGGTATTCAGCTCATAGCAGTGTGGTCTCGTGGTTTAGGTGTTGGACTGGAAAGGTGAGGGATCTGGGTTCTAGTCCCCATTCAGCCATGAAGCTCCCTGGATTCACTTTCAACCTAGCCTATCTCACAGGGTTCTTCTTGTTGTGAGGACAGAGTTCTCCACCTTAGTCTGCTACTACCAAATTCTGCTGCCTGGATAGAGCAGGCTCTAAGATTGAATTAGACTGTGTATGTGCCTACATGGAGCACCCCTTTATAAGCTTCTGGCTAGCTGCACATACTGACGTGAGAATGTGCACATGTTCAAGCACCCAATATGCCAGGCAGATCCTGCAGGCAGCTGTACCTGGATCTATATCCAGAATGTATGTCCTGCAGAAGCTGGGAAGCCACTCTGGAGTGCCACTAACATAGTGGCACTCCAGAGCATTGTGGGGAATTTAAATAACAGCTTTTCCACACTCAGCCACCTCTCATGTGTGTGGTGGGCAGAACAGACATCCGTGCTGGCAGGCCCCCCTCGGGTGCTGGAGCTGGTTTCTGAGCCTTGATGGGTTCACCTCCTAGAACAGTGATGGCGAACCTTTTAGAGACCGAGTGCCCAAACTGCAACCCAAAACCCACTTATTTATCGCAAAATTCCAACACTGCAATAAAACCTGAATACTGAGGTTTTATTTTAGAAAAACAACTACATATGATGCTGCAGATTCAAATATGCCAAGGGGACAGCACAGCATTAAAAGGATCTCAGTCTCTTAATTAGAACATCTCTTTGCTAAATCTTAGATATTAAATTTCAATTTTTCATAAGAAAACTCGAAGCTAAAATCTGGTGTTACTAAAAACGAAAGTACGAAAACTTATGGCAAGTCCAAGTAAATATAGCCTGGCAGGGCACTGACTGGCCATGCAAAAGCTCAGACGAGTTGTGGCTAATGAGTCGCGGCTCATGACGTTACCGCCTGGCACCACTACTGCTTTCTGAGCATGCGCATGGCCCCTATGTGTGCTGTTATCCAATGCTCAGCTGCTGGGGTGATGCTGGGCGACTTGGCTCACGTGCCAACAGAGAGGGCTCTGCATGCCCACTGTGGCCCGCATGCCATAGGTTCTCCACCACTGTCCTAGTATTTATACCAGGCCTAACCAGTGCAGAGAGTTCCTATCAAATCGCTATTCCCTTCATTGCCTGAACAGGATTCTGACACCTAAACACATAGGCTGGGTTGGCAATCTTTTAAGGTCCAGCCACATTGCACCCTAGAGAATGGAGAACTGGGGGGGGGGGTGGTCTATTCATGTTGCAGAGGGAAGCACCTGCCCCCTGATGTCATTGGCCCCTGGCTGAACTGGCTGCAGCTCTTATAGGGAAAACCCAGGAATGAAGCCTGCCAAGGGCCTGCTCTTGCTCCATGTGCAGATTACAGAGAGGAAGCGATGAACTCAGCTTGTGCCCAGCTGAGTCCCTTCCTCCACTGCCTTTCCCTTGTGGGGAAGCAAAGCGCGGTGAAGCAGTGGCTTCCCTGCCCCCTCTCCCTTGGGGTGGGGGAGCTTTGGGAAGTGGGAGGGAGCTTGCTTCAGACCCATGGTCCAGCCTAGAGGGTCTGTCTCCCTGGCACAATCACTAGGCCAAGTTCTAGCCCCTGGATATAAAGCAGCTTCCAACGGAAAGCTCCTACGTCTAACACCAAAAAGGCATTCTGCAGTTATACCTTTTCTCTTTCAGTGAGAAAAAGGACAGAAGTGATGGAAAACTTGATAAGATTAGAAATGTAGGACCTTTATCATCTGGAACCCCACACCCCATAACATTCCTTCAGTGAAACAGAGCAATTGCAGTGCTTGTATTGCCCTGCAGGGCAATTACTGTAGTATAAGCTTTGCCTCGGAGCATCCAAAAATTCCTTTTTTCTTTCTAAACTCGGATAGGATTGTACCCTAAGAGATTTTCCATTTATGTGAGGCGTCCAAAGGCAAAACCTGTGACCACTCCTTTTAGAACTGAAAAGAGTTATGCCGTTAGTGCAACAGTCTGATTTCTTTGGTGAAGTCATATCTTTGCTGTGTGTTATCTGGATAGCATTCAGGGGTTATCATGCCTGTCTTTAAAAAATCAAAAAGTCTGAAGTGGAAATAATGAACCACTTCATACCATATACCAGTGATTGCAAAAGCATCGTCACATTGATTAGGAGCACAGATCCAGTATGATTGGGTTGAGCTAATTCACTGTTTCTGCAATGCCTGTTGCTAAGATACATTGTATTATGGGATGAAAATACTTTTGCTTAAAATGTTCGATAAAACTACTTGTTCTTGATCAAAATCAAAAGTCAGAAAGATGAGCTTAAAAGAGAAAAAGCAAGGAATTATATACACCTCCAAACATTTACTATTAACTTTTTTTTCTGGAACATGGGACATAATGTCCATTCTTAAAAAAACAAAACAAACAACAACCCCCCCCCCCCCAATGTTCACATCTTTGGCTTCAATGTAGTGCCCCAATCTTGCTATACTATCTTATTTTATATTATGATACCAGGTGTTATACAAAGTCCTTTTTTGTTCCGTAAATGGATTGAACTTCCTAATACAGTTACCTTCGAAAATAACCTTCTTCTGGGCAAAGTCATTATCCTTGATCTCTCTTTTTTCCAACCTCACTGAATGTACACCTTTATATCCAGCCATCATTTTGAAATTTGTGTCAGTAGCACCATCTGCTGGTCTTTGAAATTCACCAGGCAGATTTAGCTTCTGCTACAAATCTGGTTTTAGGGTGGTTCTTTGGGGTATTACAAAAAGGGGTGTAAATTTGCACCAACCAGTGATTCCACACAACCAGCTGGTCACAGGCAAAGAACCTGCACATGTTGATGGTCAAGTGGACTTCCACCAGCCCAGAGCACACACCGAATGGTTGTGTGAAACTTGAAGCTGGCCAGGCTTGGCCAGCTCTGTTTTGTGGCTTCATCAGGGATCAAGCACTAAGCGGTCTCAGCTCTACTGGTTTTGGAGAGTATAGGGGAATATAGATGACTGATCCCCAGACATTCGGTGAACAAGGACCATTCAGTGGTATGGTATAGTGGTTAGTGTTGGACTAGGACTGGGTGGACTCAGATTCAGCTACAAAGTTTACTGGGTGCCTTTGGGCCAGACACAGACTCTTGGTCTTATCTACCTTGCAGGACTGTTGTGAGGATGAAATAGAGACAAAGAGTATCATATATGCTCCTTTGGGCTATCAATGCAACTAAGAAATAAATATTTTAAAAAGCATGTAAGGAGAGGAAAAGGACAGTGCTTGTTACCCACCAACTATAATGTTGGCCATGAGCTGGCAGATGTATGAATTCCCATGCTGCATTTACATCCTGGCCTTCTTCCTTTGTTCAGGGAACCCAAGGAACTTGCACAGTTCTCTTTCTCTCCATTTTATCCTCACAACATCAACCCTGTGAGGTAGGTTAGACTGAGAGGAAATTACTGGCCCAACGTCCCCAAGTGAGCTGCATGGCAGAGAGGAGACTAGAACCTGAATCTCCCAGTCTCCAGTCCAGCCACCATTCCACAACAGCCCTTGGTGGTATGAAAAATACCTATGCGTGTTCCAGTTACAGCTTCCTTTGCACAAAGGAGTGTGGCGTGCAAACCTTCTGTAGACTTTCACACTTCTGCCAAGTATGGCGGTGGTGGCTATAAAATATCTGGGGGCATTTTTCTTGTCCATGCTCCATTCTTTGGCCTCGTCTGTTCACGCTGCACAATGAGATGTTCTAGCATTCTGGACTGTACCACTTTAGACTGCAGGGGGGAGAAACTCCTTTGGACGTCTTATTGTAATTCTTATTTCTTGCTTCTAATTTTTAAAACAGTACAGTCCCTGCCTCCAAGCTCACATGCTGAAGGACAAAATGCAAAAGAAAAGGGAATAGGGAAAGAAGAGGAGGGCAAGCAAATTCAAGCACCAGTTCTGGACATAATCTCAGCGATATCGGCTGATCTGAGTTGGTGGACCTCCCTGCTTTGGAGTACATGTACACAGACAGCTCAGCAGACCTTGGTCCTTTGGTTGCTGGAAGGGGCCAGAGCAGGTTTCCCTTCATGTCAGCATATGAGGGCAACGGGCAGCATTGTGCATGCAATCATAAATGAAGACAGTTAAGGATGGGGCTACACTGAACTGGTCTTCTTGATACTTACTGTATGGAGAGATTTTTTAAAAAATCCTTAGGGAAGAAGTAAACAAAATCTCCCATCTGCAATCCAAAGTGGCTCTGTCCACCTATCATCTCAGAACTCGGCTGGCTCTTCATGTCCTTTAATAGTAAACTCAGAAGCTGAGTGCTGACAGAAATGAAGCCATATAGGGAGCATTGAAAAACAAGAGGGGGAAGGCAGGAACTCTGAGGACCCCTGTGGTTTGCAGAAATACCCCTCTCCAAGGTCAAAAATGCAAGAGCAAGCCTTACCAAAAGCTCAGTGTGAACTGAGCATATTCATTAGCCATGCAATGTTGAGTGTCTGCTCAAAACAGAAGTGCAAGGGGGCTTAAAACAGCACTCTCTCTGACTTGGAGGAGACATGGCGGGACTGACTGGAACCCTGACGAGGAGCACTCCCATTAGGTGAGCCTATGCTGCAACATTCAGTTGCAGTTGCCACCTCTCCTGTCTACTGACAGAAAATCTATTCACTCTGTGTAGCTCCTTTTGTTGCTCAAACAGCAACATCTGCCCAAAGAAGGATGGAATCAGCAGGTGCTGGAAGCCCCAAGGTTTGCAGAAGTACAACCCCCTTTGTTAAAAAAACAAGCACCAAGTGGGGGGCCCAAACAGACCACTGAGGACTGCACAGGCTTAGCGTTTACCAGATGCTGCGGCTATTTACAAACCTGTTTTTACACGTGCATCGCAGGCCCAGGAAAGGCTGAGCAGCACCTTAAATGCCAGCAGTGAAAGACCTTTCAGAAGTGACTGAACCTTATTGCTTCCATGCTTGCAGGTAACTGCGATTCGCATTTTTCCAGACTCTGCAAGGACAATGCCTCACCATGTGTCATGGGTGACTAAGACATCTCGTCCCCTCATGCGATTGATGAGCATAACTACTGCCAGAGTGGAAGGTGGCTGTTTATCCAGGGATCCCTCAGCCAAGGTCAGACTGGTCTTTCCAGGAAAACTACCCACTTGGGAAGTGTGTTGTGTGCTCTTGGGCAAGACGGCCACGTCTTTCCCACTCCCTCCCCATTGACTTCACATTCTGTTCCTTTGCTCACTGCTTGCAAATCATTAATAAATTCAAGGACACAGCAGAAAGGACAACCACTGGAAGGCCCTCCGTCAGCCGTCATCATTGTCCAGCAAAGGCCACAGTCAGCTCTTCCTCATAATGTAAAACAACGAGCCGCACTCTGGTGCTGTCAGGCATGTTAGACTGCGACCGCTGCTTGCTGGCTGTGGTTGATGGGAGTTCTAGTCAACATATTTGGAGGGCTGATGCAGAAGCTTCCAACTGCTATCAGACTAATCAGTGCTGATGCTGTCAAGTCCCTGCCCCCAAGCCTTTCTGCCTGGGAACCTCACCCCCGTCCCATTTGGCAAAGAATTCCAGCTGTGTGTGTGTATGTGTGGGGGGAGTGACAAGTTCAGAAAGCAGCATGAACATTCCAACTGTGAAGTGGGAAAAATGTCAAGAGGCAGATGGTAAGAGGATGGGGAGGGAGCAAGCATGGCCCTATGCTGTTCATTAGGCAGGAACTGCTCTTGCAAATTCTCCAGATAACTTGTTTGGTGCAGCATGGGACTCTCAGGTATGGCATGGACTGAAGCCCGAGCAGAGCCCCCTTTGGGAAGCTGTAGTCGGCACCTTTATTTTATTGAAGGGTTTGGGCTGGGAAAGATGTTACTCTAGGTCTGCATATAGTTTGGGTTATGCTTGGTTGAACGCCTCCTGCCGCGTGTTGCCAGTTCACCAGATATTCTCTGTTTGCACCGCTGGCATCTTTCTGCAATTCCCCTCCCTCCCAGTTATCTGGATGGCATTGACTGATGTGCAGACGGCAAGAGGAGCAGAGGGAAAGTGAGCTCAGCTTTGCAAGAAGATTCTAGTTGCCTGCCCCTGTTCTAGTTCCAATGCATCATCTGGACACTGCTAGTTCGACTGTTCTGCAGAGAGTTCCAGAGATGAATGACAGGATCGTCTGTGAAAGATGAAAAGCAGGTGGCAACGGCTGACCTTTCCTTGAGCTTAGGTAGTTGCATGCAGGTTGGTGCAGGTACAAGGCCGAAAAGTCCATTATGGTGATTACAAGGAGGGATGCCACTCTAAACAGTTATTCTCTGGAATCATAGAAACAGAGCTGAAAGGGACATCAGAAGTAAACTAAGCTAAGCCCGCTTATGTAGAAAATACGCTAGCACAGCACCGTTGATCAGCAACCATCCAGCTTCTGTTTTAAAACGTCTAACAAATAAGAGTCCATCACTTCGCAGGGCATTTGTTCCACAGTCAGCTTGTACCACCAGGAATCTCTTCCTAATGTTCACTGCAGTTCCCCCCCCCACATTTTTTTTGTAATTAAAACCTGATGGTTCAGGTCCTGCCTTGTGGAACAGACAGCAAATTTGTTCCTCTTCTATTGTCAGCCTTTCAAATAATTGAAGACGGCTATCATGTTGCTTCTTGTCATTTCTCGGAGTGAAACATACCCAGGTCTTTCAGGCTTTTCTCATAGGTCTTGGTCATTAGGCCCCTAACTGCCTTTGTTACCTCCTTAGTCAAGGACCAAGTGAGGTCTGAGGCAAATGGGATGGATCTGGGCCATATACCTCTGCTGATGTAGAAGAATGTCTACAGCCTAGAATTACATGAGCCTTTTAAATTGCCACGTCAAATTGCTTGTGGTCTAAAAAACCCCCCTAAATCCTTTCTGCATGTATGGTTGTCAAGACAAATGTCACCCATTTTGTCTTTGTGCATCCAGTGTTTCTACCTAAATGCAGAATGTTGTTTCTACTTCCATTGCAATTCAGCAGTCCCAATTTCCATCCCATGCTGGCCAAACTTTCACAGATGAAACCAGAGACATGCTCATAACACCCCAATTCTCATGTTACATTGCCATTCTCAGCCCCACCCCAGTTATATTTATTTATTTATTAAAACGTTTCTATGCCGCCCCATCGCAACCAAGCCTCGGGGCGGCTCACAACATATATAAAACACAATATATTTAAAATGTTTCCACCCCGCTCCCCCGGGTGCATCTTGGCAACCCCTATATAATATCATCCTAACTTAAATGTAAACAAATTATAAACAATACACTGCACAATTAAATAAACACAGTTAAACTATAAACAAATTATAAACAATTAACAAACAATAAATACATACTAGTAAACTAAAAACCAATTAACAATTTAACAATTAAAATACGATTTAAATAAAAAGGTTTTCGCCTGGTGCCGAAAAACAAATAACGGCGGCGCCAGGCGGACCTCTCTGGGTTACATGCTGCTAATGGCTTTTGAGCAGGGTACTAAATTAATTTTGCAGTACCCCAAGCTCCTAAAATCCAGTGGATCATTTCTAATGCTAGCAATCAAAAGGCATTGTGCAAGTGTTTTACATTTCCCCCTTCAGAGGGTTTTTTCCCTTGTAAGAAAATCAATGAATGAAACTCTAGGAAAACCTTGGAGCCCACTTAACATTCCATGAGTGAGGCAGGGCAATTGTACATTAAAAGCCTCATCTGGAAGCACCTCAAATGGGGTGATGGCTCTTTTCAGTTAAAGGTATTGTAATTATTATACAAGCAACTCTTCCAGTGAGGAGGTGTTGCTGTTCCATGTCCTTAATGCTTAGCAAAGACTTTGTGTCTTGCTACCTTTTTATCTTGACTGCCTGTACTTTGCAGAACTTTCTGTAAAATGCAGGGCTATGGTGGAGGCTTATGGTGTTGGTTTAACTTGCAGATTTTTAGAAGGGTCTGCTTTTCTAAGCAAGTGTATGTGGAAAACACACAGTCCAATATCAGTGGTCCAAGGCATACCCTGGCTGCCACAGTAGGGTGGGTGATGCCTTAGTATAGGCCATATATCCTATTTTATATAATGATAGTCATCTGTTGGAAGGGCAGTTCTGTATTTGAAGACACCCTCTATTGAAGGGCTGACCAGAACATACCTAGTGAAGAGTTAAAGAATCCTAAGAAAGGCGTGCCATGATACTAAAGATGTCCATCAACAGGGCCTGGACATCAGGCCAAGTAGACACACTGGCTCTATGGCCCCGGTCTTCTTTATTGTGGAGAGAAATACTGCTTCTCTACTTCTGTTACACTTATTATTTTCCAGTTTGCATCTCCTTATATAAATTAGTGCATGCAAACCTTATGCAAATGCATCACCAAAATCAGAGGGTATACATAAATGAGCATGCTATACCTTGGTGCTTGTGGTTAGGTATTTACATACTTTTGCACTTGGGATAAGATGCACCCCTTGTTCTACTTCCCACTTGCTGGAAATAGCATGTTGCCAGTGTGATTTTTTGGGTCTGCAAAGGCAGTGAGAAAGAGTTGAATCCACTCCTCAAGAGCTGTGATCCGAACCTGAACTGCTGCTTTAAAAACAACACCATGAAGATACATGACATGGGAAGCAAGCTGAACACTGCATACTATCGATATTTTAACAAAGCATCTCCAAAGAAGCAAAATTAGGGATGAAAAAAAAATCAAACATTGATTTACCAGGAACTAGAGGCAAGGCACTGGGGACTCTTTCTGGTAAACAGATGGATAGACTGCCTCTGTTAATCACAAGGCTGTTCATCCTCTTTTAATGACTATGGGCGACATGGACCAGGGGTGAGGATGGAGACTCATAAGATGTGCTAAGTATTCTCAAACGGTACCTCCAGGATGAGGAATTACGCGCTGTGGGGAGGTTGCTTTTGACAGCATTTGACTTGGCAACCAGAACCTGTCCTCTGGCCCCGTGCCTTGGCACTTGGCAGCAAAGAGAAACTGAGCATCTCTTTTTCGTCAACAGTGGCCTTCACCTCTTTCGCTTTTTATTACACACATGGCCACACACAGTATACACAAACAGTGTCAGGGATGTTTTTTCTTTCCCCAGAATAAAGCTCTGTGTATTTGACCTCTGCTGGCTGCAGTCAGCTATTCCTTTGCATATCAAAAAAGTACAAGTTTATCCCATTTTTTTAAAAAGTAGCAACGGTCAGGAAGAATAACCTCTTCTGTCTCAACACTGAGCCCTTTTGTGTACCTTTGGCTGAATTTTATCAATTAAATATAAAAGCTTTAAAGATCACAGGCTAAAGTCTCTTTCCAGGCTATGAACTGCAAGAAGCATATTTGAACATGATGGTTATTTGTGTTTTTCTTCCTCTTTCGTGAAATGAAAAGATAACTAGCCAACTTCGTTCTGCAGCTGCATGTTGGGTTTTCATGCATAGTTCAGTACAGGCATCTCCTCAGTTCGGCTTTGAAGCAGATGGGTTTGTAACATTAACTTTTTGGAAAGCAGCAATGAACCATGTGCCTGTGAAGTCCGGCATCATCACCCTAGAGATACCACTGAGGGGAGTCTGTTTGTGTAATTGCCTCTTGCTTTTCTAAGGGTAGTAAAAATGTGTTAGCAAGGCCCAGGGCCAGCCCAGGTTTGAGAGGGCCCTTGGCAGTCTCCTCTACTAAGGCCTAGCAGCTTTGTCTGCATGTGGAGGCAGAGCTCTGGGCAACACTGGGTTGCTGTGAAGTCACCATTTTCCAGAGTGCTGCATTAGAGGGAATTTGAAGAGGGCTCTATCCAGCCACCCAGTCCTATTCAGAGTGTTCTGCTAAAGAAAAAGAAAAGAAAAACACACAGGGATATGGACAAAATCTTGCAACCGTGAGTCCAGGAAGCTGTCTAAAGAACCAGTGTGGCCTAGTGGTTAGAGCGTTGGACGAACATTCAGGTTTAAACGCCACTCCCACCATGAGGTTCACTAGGCATGGAGCATTTGCTATCACATCTGCCTGTCTTAGCTCTTAGGAGTTGTGAGGAAGCCACATCCTGAGCTCTTTGAAGGAAAGGTGCTGACCTTGAGCATGGGAAGCTTTGGGGGGCAAATACAAGCAGACCCAATGCCATGAAGGATGCACAGTCATGCATTTTTACTCAATCTTTAATGCTATTTGTGATGATAATGTCATGCCGGCTGCAATGGTTACCCATGTTTTCCAAGCCCAATTTAAAGTGCTAATCAGTGGTCTTTCCTGACTCCAGTCTCCCCCATTTTCTCGTTATTGCTCTCTTCCCCCCTCACTGTCAAGCTTCAGGGGAAAAGAAATGTGTTGCCTAGCAACTGCCAGAAAGTGGTTGGGGAGCACTTGGCAAGGGAAAGGTGGCTGCCAAATGTTTCCCATATATATTTGTTTTAACTTACATCCTGCGCTTCTTGTGCAGAGCTTAGAATGGTGCATCTATGTGACATTCACTTCCACATTTTGGGCAAGCTTAGTCTTGTCTGGGCTCCATCATTCTTGACTGAGCTGCTCTCCCTGAAACTTGCAAAATGACTGCCTAAAAATATAGGGGAAGGGGGAAACCACACTGCCTGAAACCCTGGACTCAGCTCCTCAGCTGCTGCCTTTCCCTGACATTGCTCCTGTAACTTTATGGCTGCAGGAACAAAGGCATTCAGCTGGTGCAGCCTTTTTGCTGACATGGAAATACAATAATAGAGAAAATCGTGCCCGCAGCTGTCCCTGTTTGGCAGTGGCAGCCACTACCTTTTCGTTAATTTCCCTGTCAAATAGCCACCCTTCTAGAATTTAAGTGCATGCATCTTGCCTCCTCTGCACATGCATGTAAATGCTCCCACATATTGTATTCTTTTTCATAATTGACAGTCAGATTTTGACTAATTTGCTAACAAGCCGTCGAAGCCGTATCTAAAAGATCTAAAAGAATAGAAGTTGCACACAATATCAAGGGCATCAATAACAGTGTAATGTAGAACGTAATGCATGATTTTAAATGCTATAATAAAAAGATGCATCTCTACACCTTTTCTGAAACCAGAGGGTGTGAGGTTCAGTTGTAGCTTTTGGGGAGCCAGGTGGAAGAAGGATGGAGCCTGCAGGCAAAAGCAGCATCAAGAGGACTTCTCTTGCTGTTCCTGATAGCTAGGCAGTGTCGGGAATGGAAGAGGCGGTTGTGCTTGGTGTGAGTTTCAAGGTCAGGAAGATTTGGACTCTTCAGATGTGGAGGATGGGCCCCGGGAAACTAGGTCTCCAGATACCGAGATGGGAGAAGCGCAGGGGCTTATTTCAAGATGGCCCTCTCCAGGTGGACAGAATAGCCAGGATCTGTAACTGCTGAGAGCGGGTGTGCGACACAAGCTTCAGGAGCTGGACAAGTCTGGCATGTCTCGTGACCCCATGATGCGGCCCTGGGAGAGAAGGGCTCGCCAGCTGGATGGGCGGCGTAAGAGCCTTGCCTGCCCTCCCAGAGGGGTGGATCCAGGGTTACTCAATAGGAGAGTTCTTGGAAGTAGTTGCTAGACTAGCTTCTGAGAACCACTGTGCGCGTGCTCAGACACTCATTCTGTGGGGTGTACAGTGGAGAATAAAGAACTTTTGCCAAGGAATGGTCTGATGCTTTGAATATATGAAGGGGGCAACCTAGCTTTTGACAGGTAGGTACATACTGGCTTGGTTCAGACAACACAAGAAACCATTGTGGGTTTTTCTTTAGCACCTTTGGTCCGTCATGTTGTCTGAACCCAGTCATATTTCACCATGGCAGGTTTGGTCTTTGGAAACCATGATAAGAAATGATGGTTTGTTCTATGATTTCTCTGGATATGGCTCACAGTGTTGTCTGAACCCAGGATCACGGTTTCCACAGTTCTGGAAAAACCACAGAGTCCCCTGAAAAGAGGTGCCACTGAAGAAGCCATTTCAGCTGTCCAACCTGTGTGTGCAGGCCAATGAGCAGTAGGCAGGCAACAGAGGCAGGGAGCAATGCACCTTGGGAATTTCAGGCAGGGGCTGATGGGATATGTGCTAACAGCAGGAAGACTGAGTGGGGAGGATGGTAACCATGATAACAGAAAAACCACTTGATTGTCAGGTACATCATGGTAAAAAATATGAACCATGGAAACCATGTAGGGTGATTTGCCATGCTGTGTGAACACTGCAAATGAGACAGATGGTCCTTTAAACAGTACGGGCTGGCTGGGGATGGTGGGGGTTGTAGCACAACATATCAGAGGGCATGAGGTTGAGGAAGGCTAAATCACACAACACACTGTCCACCTGCCATTTTACAAGGCGGTTGCTGAAGTAAATTGGAAACACGGAGTAAGACAATCACATCTTCCTAGCAGTTTTGTATCCAAAGAGAATTCTTACCCGTTTTGCTTCTATAGCACAGTAAAGGATACAGCATATAGCAGGTGACCTAACTAACCCATTTGTAATGGTGGAGGGGTAGGTCTCAGAAACGGCTGTTTTCACGTGAGAATAAGCAAGCATGTCCTTATTCCTATCTGTGGGAAGGCTTCACCTGGTGAATCACTTCCTATCATAGGGTTCCTGCAAGCATGTGACCCCTGGCACAAAGCAGGGCAACACTTAAAGCTTTCAGCCCACCTCTTGCAGGGTTGTTGTTGTGGGGATCAAGTGAGAGGGGAGGGAGAAGAAACCACAGCCTTGAACTCGTTGGAAGAAAAATGGAATATCGATGCAATAAAAAATCACATACCTCTGAGGCATGCTTTGCTTCTATCAGTCGTACAGTGACCAGAAGAACACACCTTTGTATAACAATTGCAGTTTATTATATACAGATCCATTTACATGAGCATCCAAGAGTATCTGCTTATCTCAGGCTCAGCGTCCATTCTCTTAGTATGATATGAGTGTGCCACCATGAAGAGAACCCTGGAGGCTAGGAGCTTGGGACACTGTTTATGTTGGCTGCAGCTTGTTTGTTCCAGCATCGCTGATCTGAGGTCATGTTCCGTGCTTTGCCTGCAGCGTAGGTCAGTCCTGTACACGATTACTAAGAAGCAAATCTCATTGAGTTCATTTGGGTGCTTTATAAGAATGAATGCATAGAACTGCAGCCTTGCATTGCTTTGCTTTTTTGTTTACACTTTCTTCGTACAATCCCTTTTGCCCAAGTGTAAAGGGAGTTGGAATAGTGTTACGCCTAACAATTTGCACTGGGATGTTTGTGGCTTAAGTTAACTATGCCTCCGTCGCATACCAACTAGGTCGTCTTGGCAGGCTAAATTGTTAGGTTAGCTCTGGATAAGTAATAACTACCAGGGCTGCTGTTGGGACCGCAGCAGCTAATGTATGTGAAGTGCATAGCATATTTGACACGTGCTATATAACCACTAAATGTTATTGCACATGGTGGACTCTGAATGAAGCTGCCTTCACATTTAAAAGCCCTCCAGTGGCATCACCGTTTTATTGCCGACTTGCCAATCCAGCCATATGTCTAGTTTAAGTGAGATTCAAAAGAAAAGGGTGGAAGGGAAATTAAATTATGGGTTTGGTTGACCTGAAAGGGATCTCTTGTGCTCATCCAGGAAACAACAGAGACAGAAAATAAATAAGATAAAAATGCCTAGCTGTCGCCTATCAGGGTATGTAAATTCCCAGACTTGATTTCTGTCTTACATGTAGTTGGTTTTAAATGTAATTGCCTGAATTGATCCCTTCTTCTTCCATCTGTCCTCTCTGCAGCTCCAGGATGTTAATTTGAGCCAGAAGGAGATGGAGGCTTCTCACCAAGGAATAGAAGGTTTGTTGGATGCTCAACAAGTCTGTATTTCAGATACAATTCTGTGAGGGAACATGTGGTATTGCAGATAGGTAGGTTCTGTAAGGAGAAAGAGGAGTGATGAAAAAAGCTGTTTGAAAAGTGAGCTGGAATATAATAAAAACCGAACATCCTAATCAAATATGTGCATACCACTCCCAATTCTCAGAAAAGAGGCGGCACAAGTCCTCTCTGAAGCTAATCTAACATAAAATGCCTAAGATTTTATGCATTCCCCATCTCATATCCTTTGATCAGGAACTAACGTTTTTGTAATTTTGCAATTCATTGCACAAATGTACTGCTTTGTTTTCTTTGCATGCCAATTACACATTTTTGCTGTTCCAAGAATGGGATTTTCTGTATCTGTTCTGGGATTCTAATTGATTCTAATGAAGTAGTGAACCTTTCCTTGGGAAAAAAAAATGGAAGTAGAGCCCTAAACTGGAGACACTAGCTGGGTGAGGTATATGCTGCGTGTCCATTAAGTTGTGTACTTAGAGTTCTGGGAGATGGCTGGAGGAAGCATGTCCATCCAAGACCATGAAACCACTCCTATTCATAATAGAGGTTCAGATAATGTCCTTCCCCACCATGCTAAACTCAAATAGCAATATTGTATTTTCAGCCTTACCATCATAGCAGTCAGGCATCTTCAACACACCATCAAAACATCGACTCTCAGCTTTGAAACTGCATGTTCTGTTCTGGCTTAGGCAGAAAAATGTGACAGTTTCTCCATGATGGACCAGGTGGTTTGGGATTTCATAGATCCAGAGCTTGTGTCCATGGTAGATCATCCTGCTCCTCTTGGCGGTGATGGGGCAGCGGGCTGGAGAAGGTAAGAAACAAGGTGTATCAAGTGAGACACAAGCTGACTGGATTTTTTTTCTCCATCTGGAACAGGAAAGTGAAGGGGGGATGTGACTGTGGGACTGAGTGGTTAGGTTGGTAAAAGATTACTCTGCAAAAAAGGTGGGGGCATTAGAAGGAAGATACCTCTGCAATAGGGTAGTTGGGACCAGCTTCCATTCTCCTGGCAAACAACTCTGTTGGAGCCATCTAAGAAGAAATCCTTTTTGCACAAATAATAGATGACCGTTCCCACTGGGTATTCAGACT
The DNA here is from genome assembly GCA_023646645.1 of Varanus salvator macromaculatus. NCBI lineage: Eukaryota > Metazoa > Chordata > Lepidosauria > Squamata > Varanidae > Varanus > Varanus salvator. The sequence continues at coordinate 3,691,052 of JAIXND010000781.1, forward strand.
GGTGCACAGCTACCAGGGTTGCCTCAGCAATTTGTGGGGGCCGGGAGCAGTTAACAGCTGGGAAGAGAGAAAAGGAGGTTCTAGATGAGTGGATGAATGAAAGTCCACCTGGACAAATGGAAAAGCTTTGTAGATGGGCAGGTTAAGGAAGGAAGGTGGGTGGGAGGGCACTTACATGCACTGATGGATGGATGACATGTGTACATGTGCATGCGGATGGAATGGTGTGTAGAAGGATCCACGATTGGGAATAGACATGAAGGTATTGACAGGCAGAAGGATGAATGGATGAATGTATCACTCTTGATGGACAGATCGATGCACTAAAAGCAACAGCAAAGTTTGCCCGAACATCTGGCAGACTGAGGCAGCTGCTTCAGGTGGCAGATGCTGGGAGGCAGCGGCAGGGGGCTGGCAAGGAGAGCCCTGTGCCAAGAGTCCTGCCCTGAACCCCTAAACTAGCCTGCAGCCTTCAGTTGTGGGAAAGGGTGTTGCACCAGTGTCAGTCTCGAATGAAGATTCAGCAGCCAGTCCAGTCAGGTTTTGTTCATGGAATGGGAGGGAGCGCCATCTTGTTCTTGGCCGTGGGCAGAGAAAATCTGGGACTGGCCCTGAGAGAGAGAAGTTGGCCAGAACTTGGCTTTGGTTTAGAGCCAGTGACGTTCTGGTTATCTCCTTGCTGATGTACGTGTGGCACAAGCTATGTATCCGGATTCCAAGGGACACAGCACTTCTACCTGAGTCCAGCCAAGAGGCTAGAAGGAAGCTCGGTCTCCCCCTTCCCCTTCACCTGGACTACTTACGGTGGCAGGTGGGAGCTGTGTGTGACCATTCTTTATTTTCTTGGCATAAGAGAGAGTTGGCCCCTTCTAGACGATATCTATGAGGAAAGACAGACAATGATGTGGGAGGTAGGACACAGGAACCCCTCACACTTTCCACCATGGCATTCCATGGGAAGTCCCATAGAGGACTTGGGAATTCAATAGCCTGAGAGGATCATGCATCCCCCAGGAGAATTCTACATATAATTTGTAAGGTACTATGGTTTTTCCAGAAAACCTGCGGGGTCAACAAACATTATTGATGTTTCAGTAGAGGTTGTGTGTGCTAGCAAAGCACAACCTACATTTGTGGTAGTGTCCCATAAGATGCTCTTACTTGGTACCTCCAGATATCTGATCCTGTCTGAGGAGGCCAGGACATAAGTCCTGGTCAGAAATGGATTGCCGAAAGGAACAAGAAGAGCTGGATTTGTTGGATCACTTGAGTACAGAGAAGAGATAACAGGGCATTTCTCTGTTGATCGGGACTTCAGTGTAGCCTCAGTAAAGAAACTGAAGATGCAGTGGCGGACTCACCCATAGTTACACCAGTAACGAACTTTCTTCCCTGTGTTGTAGGGTCCCCCTTCATGGAATCCATTTTCAGTCTCCGGTGGAGGTTTGCAGAGGGATGGGAGACGAAGAGCATCTGGGAAAGCAAGGGTCTGTTAAGTCCAGAGGATCGAATATTCATCGGTCATTGGGTGGCTGTTAGTGATTGTTAGGGATTGGCTGAAGGTGTTAAGCAAGACATGGTTATGAGACCGGTCCCACGGGGGCTTTTCTGATGGTAGTCCTACTGTAGGAGGTAGTCGATTACCTTCACAGGGTGCTGTAAAGCTCCACTTCCCATCTCCTTGGCAACGGCTCCTGGCCAGCTCCTGGCCCTCGGCCATTGTAAATCCAGGCACGCACCTCACCTCCATGAGGTCCCCAAACATGTAAGAGTCCTGAACCAGGCGTGCCTCAGCATTGTCAATCGTCACTGGCCATGGGCAGCTCAAGCCTGGGATGAACACACAAAGGAAGACGGTGATGAGGAGCAAGGCTCCCGGACTTCGTCAGCATGTAGGGGATGTGCAGAGGGGGGCCCAGCTCTCTCGAGTCACACTCTCCCCACCCAGATGGAGCCTTCAGATTCTGGGGAGGGGGCAGAGGGTGGGAGATGGCTTTGCAGTGCTGAGGCTACTGCATGGAGTGTGAGGACCAGCTTGCCTTGGAAAAGGAGGAAGGCATGTCAGAACAGGGTGGGGTGGAGACAGAGAGGGACCTTGGCCCTTTGGAGAGGCGGCAGGCAAAATGACTGGACCACTGAAACAGCATCCAACATTCCCACCATCCGGCCCTCAAGCCGCAGGAGCCACCTGAGGGTGGAGTCGGACGCTTTTCTGAAAGGGAGGGAAGGAGGGGATGCTTCGGTTTTGCTTCAGCTCTTCACATGGGCAGATGCTACTCCCACATCTCAAAGAGAGTCTTGCTTTGATGTAGGCGGTTTGTCACCTGGGCTTCTAAGGGCTTGTCCAAATCTGCCGGAGGGGGAACAGCAGGGTGTTCAGAGATACACCGAAATGGCATTCAGAGGCTCTCCTGTGCGCCAGCCAAGGTGCCTCCATGAGGCAGGAGTTCAACCTGGTCTCCCAGCCATGTGCTACAACCTTCCCTCTCCACCCTGTTCAGAGCATCTCCATTGTTGCTTTTTCCCCGCATTATCTAGGTGGCCTTGTGGTATAGCAGAGTAGCAGAAATGCACAACAAGAGATTGAGTTTTCTTTTGCTGTCACACATAATATCTCATTTTCCTTAGTCTTAAAAAAAAAACCACCTTGCAGAGTGCTTTCTATGAATATAAGTGAAGGTGGAGGGTCATGATATCACCTAAAGAACCTGTAAAATGTGAGTAGTGAATGATGAATGAAAAACAAATGCCTCAAATAGAAAAGCTCATATAATTTTAGAGGGGAAATGTATCTCAATGACAGCTTCCTCAATGTTTAGTTCTCCCATGTTTCCCCAATGCTGCTTCCATTTTTTGACAGGAAAAAAATGCATTAGGGAAGAAAAGTCAGAACTGTGCCCAGTGTCTTTGGGGTGTTAATGTAAGGGACTCAGAGATTGTCTGGGAAGTGAATATGTGAATTGTCACAGAAAAAACAAGGGTAGAAAGGGGAGAGAAAGACCTGGAAACTACAAATCATAGGTTCTTATGGAATGGGAAATGAAGAATATAGAATGTGTGGTTGACATGTTGGAATAAACAATGAATTTTTGGCAACTGTATACTCCTGGATTCGCTGAAAGGTGGATACTGTGTTTATTTAAGGGAAAGTCAGGAAAAACATGGAAACACTTAAGCACCAGATTTCTCAGGGGAATGAGAATGAGGTGGTTAAGTTGTGGGAGTTGGAGCTCTTTATACCTACCAGAAGGGATGCAGCTCAGTCCACAGTTCCCATCACAGACACAGCTCCTGCTTTTAGAGCACTTCTGGAGTTTGCAGCTTTTCTGGCACTTGTGTCCCGCCAGTGCCACAGGGTTCTTCTTCCGGGATGGACACTGGGAATCAGTTCCGTTCTTGGCTGGAAAAAGAAGAACCTATGGGTGGATTCCTATAAATGGGGTGGGTCACTCAGATATGGAGGTAGGGCCGCTGCATATATTGTTAAAAAGCACAGCATTTCACAGTGAAAAATGTGGCTACAGTAGGAAAATGTAGGCAAAGGAAGAACTGCCTCTCCCAGCTTGGCAACATGGCCCAAGATGTTTTGTCCCCTCTAAGAGAGTATATAAATGGCATCTGCTTTCAGGGTAAGACACACACACACACACACACACACGCCAACTGACAATGGGCTGTTCTTTAATGTTGTTCCAAAGCCTCTGTGCTCGAGGCTGTCTCAAGATAGGCCTAGTCTTGTGCTTCCCTCCCTGTGCAGTGATGGAGAGAATATCTCTGTCTTGGCTCGTTTCCTCCTCGTGAGCTTCCTAAATGTCCCTCTGCCGAACCTCATTTTAAAGCTGCGCCTCATTACCCTTGCAATGGCTCTGATGCCTGCCGTGCGGGCCTGTTCGTTTAGGTTTGCCTGCACGAAAAAGATGTCAAACTGAACCTTAATCTGAACCGAAAACCAAATTGAGTCTTTATTTCCCCCAAATTGTAACAAAATGTGAACTATTATTTCAACAGATCTGTCGAACCTGTGCCAGAATGCAACATACAAAAATGGAGTTACTGGTTCAGAATAAACATTTGACCTTTGTCAGAATCCCGGAATCTCAACTGGAGAAGAGGAAATAAAACTCAGGGTCGTAGGAAAGATCAATCGTTATGAACCTCCCGTTATGAACCTCCACGGTCTTTATTGTCTATCCCAGGTTCCCGTGGTTGACTCACGATAATGCATTACCGGGCAGGCAGAGCTAAACTCATTGCAAAGCTTCAATACCATTACAGGGCATTTATAGGTACACAGGTACAGGGCAATTGATGACAGAATGCAGAGACTACAATAAAATTCTGAGGTCATCACATACAGAGCAGATAAAGAAATGTCAGTCAATCACACTGTAACAATGAGATTACAATATTTCTAATTGCCTGTATTGACACTTTAGTTGCGTAACTTGAACCCATCTCCAGGTCTGCTCAGACATGCAAATTCAAGTTACTAGAAACTATTCATGATAAGCTCAGACCCTTATCTCGACTCTAAAGATTCTGCATGATCAGGGCACATGAAGCCCTCTGGGCTATCAAAAGATTATTGTAAACTGAATTCCAACAATGACTATTTGCAATGTATATTTGGGCTAAAATGGCCTGTCTACTGTAGCTTACAGCTAAAGGTGAGAGAAAGGAGCGGGGGAATGCCATTTTAAACAGTGACAGTTTGGTTTTTGAGAAGGAAGACAGGATTTGATCCCACAATTCAAAAGCACACACAAAAGTAATGCTTTTCAGACAGGATTTACCCAAATTTTCCCAACATCTTACAACACCACAAAATATATAGTGGTAGCTCTGCTGGCAACAACCAGAATGAATCTCTTCTGTATTTTAACTAAAACATTTCCATGCAACCTTTCATCAGATCAGGTTCCAGTGCTGTATAAAACCACATGGACAAGAAATTATTTAAAGCCTAATACAAGGCAGTAAAACATTAACACCGAACAATCATAATACAAACCAGGATACTAAAAGTTATTAAGCAGACTGAAGGATTATCAAAATGAAATTGCTCACTTAGGGAAAAATATCCTAATTGAAAAAAATAGCAAATCACAGTTATACCTTTATAGACAAGGGCATTCGAAGCTAGAATGCCACTGTTGGGCCAAAAGAGCTCTCCATTGTTATTACATAGCATAGTTTTACTGGAGTGGGGCCTTGGCAGAATATTTTAAGAAAAAAAAGTCTGGAAACATTTTATATATCTTGGGGCTGCTTAGAAAGTGGGCTAGTTGAGAGCTGGGAATATCTGATGGGGATAGGGAGGAAGAGAGAAAGGGCAGGAATGTAGTGGCTCTCAGGCTGCGTCACATCATTGGGCCACGTAGCCCTGTATTGTCAACATTGGCGAGTAGCAGCTCTTTTGAGTTCCAGAAGGCATTTTTCCAGTGCCGGGGAACAAACCTGGAACTTTGTATGCAAAGCACGAGCTCCATCATGGAGCTGTGGACCTTCCTTCCAAATGCCATAGCATGCTGGGGAAAGCCCCTGAAGGTGTGAGATGCTCTGCCCCTTAAGCTATGATGATCAGAAAGGGCTGGGAGCACGTTTGCAACTCAAGTAGTAGTCATGAAAGCAAGCAGAAACGGCTGGCAAAACAAAGGCCTGGTTTGCATGTACTGGCAGCCCATGGGTGGGTTGAACCATGGATTGTCAGGCCAAGCAACAGCCAAGGACTGTGCTGTGTCCTGCAAGCTCATCAATTCTGCTTTCACTTAACAACTCAAGAATACCTAAGGTTTGTTGTTTGGTTAACTCTGGGTTGTTCAACCCCTAAACAGCTCAAGAGTTACCAGGTTTGCAGGGCATGGTAACATCTCAGAAACATGTTCCTGGGTTGTTCAGGGAAAGTCGAAGTGACAAGAGCAAGGAAGAGTTGCTCACTCTGCCCCACTAGATAAACAACCAAGGAATTGCCATTATGTGTAAACCACACAATTGTAGATTGGAGAGTTGGCAGAGGGAACCGTTTATCAAACGTAGGATGCAATCCTACGCATGCTTAGCCAGAAGAAAATTCTGCAATTCTCAGCTAGCTGGCTGGGGATGCTGGGAGTGGTAGGACTTTTTTGCTGACAAATCATGTACCTGCTGAATATTGACATAGCATTATAGAAGTACTTGGAACACTGTCATTAAGTAGCTTAATGCTTATTTAATAAGTAGCTTATTAAATTTTATGCAAACTGAGACATGCAATAATTTTATCATTACATGCAATACTTTATACCTCACTTTCTTGTCAAACTGCACCCTACCTAGTTAAAAAAATTAAAGCCCAACATTGACTGAACTTTTCAAAGGTTTCAGTTTGTGTATTTCAAAGCTGAAAATTCTTCTTACATGGAATTCTCACAGCCCTGTTGGGTTGGGAGTAAGGGAATCTACGAACTTGAGATCCTCCCATTTCGATGTATTGCATTGTTTAGTTTTTTAATAGAAGAACATTTCTATCCCTCATGGGGGAGGGGTACTGATCAATGCTTGCACCTCACTGAGCTTAAGACTGCACTTCCAAGTTTATCCTGGCCTTTACAGAGAACCCAACATGGCTGGCTTCCTGTAATTCTTTAGCACAAGCCCTGGTAGGATTTAATAGCGGGTGTCTAGTTATCTAACACTATGTATATGAAGTTACAGCTTTGTACTTTCAGGGCATAACTACATAACAACTATCCAGTCAAGGGCAGTCTGGTCTAGTGAGCATAGGAAACCCTTCATGCTGAGGGAGCCCCTGGTCCATCTATCCTAGTGTTGCCAACACTGACTGGCAGCAGTTGCTCTTTGGGATTTTAGGCAGGATTTCCTTTCCTGCTTGGAGATGCAGAGGATCAAGCTTGGATCTTCTGCTGGTGCTCCTGAGCTATGAGGGTGTGGCTGGTTGAGAAACCCTGGGAAAGGCAGACTGGAATCCCAGGAGGACTGGACTTAGCTCCTTGGCTTGAGATTCCCCAACCCTGTGCTTAGGTGTTATGTCTACAACTCTGTGTGCATGACAGCAGTGGTTGCTAGATCCTTAATTAGAAGCAACACCCATGTTAAGTTTGTACCTTTACTATTTTGTGTATGGAAAGCGGTGGGATTCAGAGAAAAAGTCTTTGGTTTTTCAAAGAACCTTGAGAGAAGTATTCTCTTTAGCACATGATCCTTTCCTTCAGTGCTAAACTTGAATGAGAAAAGAAGGCTTGTGCTGCTTCCAGTGACCACCAGGTGGTGAAAATATTCTTGGTATTCCAGTTTTAGCTAGTTCTGCAAGAAATGGCACCTATCTGCGTATGGCCACAAATATATTTGTTTTTGTATCATTTCAGTGCTTTAGTTTGCATGACTCAAAAGCCCCAAGTGAATAGTAATAAATTCAAAGGTACAGGCCCGGATTATACTGCATCTTTCTATGGCTTTTAATAGTAAATCACTTCTGGAAAAAATATAAGAAACAAACACATGAAATGAAATGAAATAAAAAGCATAGTATATCAAATAATCACAGAAATAAGTAAACATAACAATCACGAAGCAGCTCATATTCCTGTCTGTCAGTCATGCAATCTGTAAAAAAGCTGGTGCAAGCATGACACTAAATGCGTAGCACACAAATGCTTTTTCCGATGATCTGCAAAGTGAGTCTCGGTTGTACCATTTGCTTTGAACAAACCCACAAATGAATTGCAGCGGTGCTATAGCCATTCCATAATCACATGATTTCAGGTAGCACTCGCCACTCCAGACATGCTAGCTAGCTCACTGGGGAGGAACAAGGAACAATATTTTCCCAGGGTGGGTGTGTATGTACATCTGTGTGCATGTGTGCACGTTTTTATCCCCGGGAAAATGTGCTAGCCCTGAAATAGAAGTGTCACAGTAAAGAATAATGCCTGGATCTTTCTCAAACTCATTAACTATCGGGCAGCACATTAGTAACAACTGTGCCTATACAGTGCTTTTAAAAATGATGATTCGGAAAAGCACCATGATTCTGTTTCAGGATGGCTGAATGCACTGATTTAACTTAAAGCAAGATAGGCAGAGATAAATGAGGCTTAAACATTTTAGGCTTAAACATCGTACCTCTCATTTTAGAAATTAGAAGTGCAATCGTGCACACATTTAGAAGAAAGGCCTACAACTCCCAGTGTGCCACAGCTGAGCATGCTGACTGGGAAATTTGCACCTTTTCCCCTGCCTGAACATGCATGTGATTGCCCACAGAACCGATGGATGGATGCATGGATGGACGGATGGAGAAAGAGAAAGGGTGTGTGAGGGAAGAGTTAGAAGGCATGTTGATGGAAGTCAGGAAAACATTAGAAAGAAGTAAGACAGCCTAGCAATTTTATTCAGTGCCTACAGTGTGGGACTGTGACCTAGGTGAGCTCATCTCATTTCTAGGCTCTTTCTGAATAGCCTGAATTTTCTATCTGTCAAATGGATTGAATAGGGACTCAGCGGTTATAAGGTAAAGGTTCATAGTTACATATCCTGAGTGTTAAATTTGGATAGACTATGCATTGGAATCTCTTGAAGGGTTTATCAGGGTGGAGCATTTTAGGTAGAGAAGTTTAAAACGCATGTATTTATGGACAGAAGTTTGGAGATACAGCAGATCTCAGAAACTTGACTTCTTAAAATATGTGTGGGAAACCAATAAGCCTTTAAGGATAAATAACTGGATAATCCTGTGTCTCTACAGCTGTACCCTATAAAGCCCTGACATGTTCAGACATGTTTGCATTCTGTGATTCTGCCCAAATGCAAAAATAGCTTAATAGAAACAGACCTGGAACCTTGAGTCTTGAACGAAAACAGGATTAGGAAAAGGGCACGAGCATCAAAGAAAATGAACTGATAATAAATCCTCCTTCTAATTTATTCATCCTACGGTGGGACAAGGTGGCCTGCCATTTCTTTTTCTGCCTTGTTTAGCAAAGTGCAGCAGATGGGCCTGGCATTCTGTTACTCCAAGTGGATGAGCAACACAATTGGAGACCTGTGCTCCAGGAGTCTGCACAACCTCACAACGGATGCTGAGATACGCTGCTTTTGCAGAAGCTACTAAAAATATTATGGGCAGCCTGGATTGGTGTGGATGGTAACATGAGAGCCAGTGTGGGGTAGTGGTTAAAGTGTTGGTCTGGGGTCCAGGAGGTCTGGGTTCTAGTCCCCACTTGGCCCTCAAGCTCCATGGATGACTTTGGACCAGTCAGGGATGTAGTCAGCTCAACCAAATTCACAGGGTAGTTGTTGTTGTGAGGGTAAGATTGAGAGGAGAAGGAGAATTGTGTTCCTTGGAAGGAAAATAGGTGGGGTACAAATATAGGAAGGAAGGAAGGAAGGAAGGAAGGAAGGAAGGAAGGAAGGAAAGAATGGACGGACGAACGAACGAACGAACAAATGAACAAACTTGGGCTGGGAATGGATGGTGGTGGACACACAACTTATCCACAATATGGGGCAATGGATCATTGATTGATAATGGAGCGTCCATGTAGCATGTAGAAGGTCTCTGGCATCCTCAGTTAAAAAGGGATGGGCTGCTAGGGATAAGCAGCTACCCGAAACCCTAAAGATCTGCAACCAGTCAGACTAGACAGGAGAACATTCGGTAGATAAACAGGGTATATATTAGTGTTTCTGATGGAGTAACTTGTGAAGGGGCAGAGCACTGAATTTGGGAAGGGATTTGGGAAGGGGGAGGTGAAAAGTCACTGGAAAGACTGAGAGCAGAAAAGGGAGAGGGGGTTATTGGGGGCTCACCTTCCACTTCTCCAGATCCTTCTGAGAACAGGGAAGAAAAGACCACCAGCAGCAGAAGCAGCAGAGAGGCAAACCTGGCCATTTTATCAGGTGTGCACACAGCTTGAGCGCCTGGGTTACACCCAGTCTTGTTCAGGCAGGACTCCTGGGTTCTCTGGGAGAGAAGTTGTGTTCACTCTGTTATCAGAGAGTTCAGGAGTGGGGTCAGCAGTCCTGTTCCGTATGGAAGAAAGCCGGGGGGGTGTCTGTGTGTCTAGTCAGAGGGTGAAGACCCAAGATTCTTGGGTTCTCTGGGATTTGTGGCTGAAGGTCTGGAGGGCTGGCAGCTGAGCCTCCTAGGTTCTGCCTTGTGGGTTGGGGCAGTCTTATAACAGGGGCTTAGCCATCCTTTAGAAATCCCTCTCACGGTGTGTGTCCGAAAGTAATTCATTAACAAGACTGGGACAGGGGCCCTGCCAAAGGGCAGGTTGCTTCCACAAGAATTGTCACAGGGAACTCTGAACTCGCAAGTAAGAAAACAGGCTCTCTTCAGAGTGCCAGGATATGGCGATGAACCTGAGAATCTTCACCCACCGTTAATGCCATTGCAACACTGCCCATCTCATCCTTGCCTCAACCCCCTTCTTCCTCAGTGGGGAAAAGCACCCTCAGTCTACCCACCTTGGATTTCACTGTTTTTCCAGAGAATCCTGACATCTCAGCTCCCTGGTCTGACTTTCATAAGAATACCTGTTATTCTCTCTCAGGAGACCCTCTTAATATCTTAGCTTCTTTCCCAACCATCATTGCATTCCCTAATTCCTTTTAGGATTTGGTTTCCTTTGGAAAGCAGAAATGGAGCGGGCAAGGGTGGGAACCAGGATGCTTCTCTGGGAGGGCAGTAAAAGTCAAAAGGGTTAAAGCAGCAGGGAGAGCCCTCCTTGCTCTTGGCTTCCCAAAAGCCTTTTTTTCCCAGTGATTCCTCTTTAAACTCTGACTCCTCCTCCTCCTCCTCCTCTCCCCCTCTGCCTCAGCCTCCCCCATCCAAATCTCCCTGCGAGAGAAGCAGACACAGCCCAAATCCACAACCTGTTTGTTTCTTCCTTCCTCGCTTTCATCCTGTGGAGCGGTTGCTGCGCCTCTCGCCTCGCGCGCTCGCCTTCCAGCTTCGGCTTGCCCGGTCTCTCCATCATCCTCTTTTTCTTCTCTTTCTTGCTTTCTCTTACTCCACTCACTGCCTTCTTGTCCTTCTGTCCATCCACACCTCCTCAGCTTCCCTCCACCTTCCCTCCCTCCCTCCACATCCCTTCCTCTGCCCACCCATCCTCTTCTCCTTGTCCTTCTGTTCTTGCCTTCGTCCAGCCCTTCTCCACTTTCCTCGTTTCGCTGCCGCGCGGTCGGCCGGCCGGCCAGCCAGGCGCCGGTGCACCCTCGACCTCGCCCCCCTGCGCCCCCACCCCCTTCTCCAGCCCCAGGATCCTTGCCCGGGCCACCCTTTCCTGCTTCTCCTGCCCTTCCTCTGCACCCCCATCGCCCCCTCCTGAGCACCCTCCGGTTCGTGGGTCAGGGCACGGGGCTTCCCCCAGGGGGCACCATGGCGCTGCTGAGCTCCCCCACCGAGACCGAATGCTTAACCAAGCCACTGTTCTGCCGCAAGGGGGCGCTACGCCAGAAGGTCATCCACGAGGTGAAGAGCCACAAGTTCACCGCCCGCTTCTTCAAGCAACCCACCTTCTGCAGCCACTGCACAGACTTCATCTGGTGAGAGAAACCTAACCCCATAACCTGCCTTATTTGTTCTGTCTCCCCACCCTTTTTGGGGGGTTTGACCGCATTGCCCATTTATTATTGCTCATACATCTTTGTGTCCTACATTCTATAACCCTGCGGTCCTGTTACTCTACCTCATAAAGCCTTATACTGTGTTATACTCAAGGCTGCCTATGGATTGCGATTCTGACCAGGTGCAGAACAAGTCCAGAAATTGGTAACAGACTCTCAATGTTCATTTTTTAAAGTAAGTTTCTAGTCCTCTTGAACATATGTGGTGAAATCTCTAAAATTGGAGTGATGCTCAGTAGGATTTCTAGTGATCAGGAGACAAGGGTTTGGTGTCATAGGTATTTCCTTGCTCTTCTCCATAAAAGATGAAAAACAAAATAAATATGGGCAAGTCATTTAATTCATGGTTCCTTGTTGGAATATTTCAGAAAACCTGGCCCAGAAGTGTTTACTCATAGCTCATCCCCAGTGGTCTCTCTGTGGGCGCTTCCAGATGGATGGCTATTAGCACCTCAAAACAAAAGATATTGTGCAGCTGTTACCTCTTCTTCCTTAACCAATTTCTTGTGATAGGAAATAAAGACAGAACAAGCAGTGGGAAAACATGGGAGGGTTACCAGAGAAAGACAATGATATCTCGATCCCTGTAAAAGTCTGAGTAATGCAGGGCATAGTGCATTAAAATTCTCATCTGGAAGCACCCAAGTCCAGTACTTACTCCCCTTGACCATCAGGGGCTCTAGAAACAAGCCCTTCCAGGAAGGGAATGGGTTCTTAGTTTGCCCCAAGATGCCTTCACTGATGGGCAAGGGGTACAAATGGAGGGCTTCACACCTGTAAAGCTGTAATCACGGAGTTATTTCTCTCTGTCCTGGAAGAGACCCCTTGTCCTTCAACTGTGTCACTGTATTATGTTTCTGTAGTCCAACAAATCCCAACCTATTCAAGAAGGTGTAACCCATAACCCTCTTGCCCTGATCTTTCACAGTCAATCTTCTTAGCTCTGTCTCTTGAGTACTGAATTCCTCAACCTATAACCTTGTAGTTCATTAAAAGAACCCCTCAGCCCCACTTCATTGGCCCACTGTGCTGTTTATCCCTGTGGTCCCCTAGATCTTGTGGTATGCTCTGGCCTTGTTTCTTTTTCGCAGTCTGTGACCTTGTGTGCTTCTTTTTTTACCCCATATAGAATCTTGGCTTTCAACTTAGAGCTTCATAGGCTGAACTGTGTGTATCCTCTGTCTCCCCCAACCACTTCCTTCAATCAAATTTCTGCTTCCAGGGAATGAAGTTACGCAATTGGAAACTGAATGTTTCAGAATATATTATGCACATTATGTATATCTGGGTAAAATGCCTAGTTCTGGATAATTCATCTTACTTTCTGTGATTCAGCAGTGGAAATTATTCAGGGTTTTCTGTGACAAAGATGAAGATGATGAATGAATGGAGGGGAGGGCATGGAAAAGTTGCAATCCATAATAATCAGGGCTAGAAACTTGGCATTTTAAAATGAAATATGTGATTCTCGGGATGCCAGATTCCATACTAGAAATAACTCTGAATGCATATAGTCATCCTTTCCAGCATTCAAAATCCTCACTCTTCTTGATCCATAATTTGGAATTTTGGAGGGAGGTGTTGAGGGGACTGCCCTGGATCTAGAAGAGACACTGTACTAGCCAGGGACTCTCTAGCTCTAAAGTGTTATCCCTGATTATGCCTTTCAGTTCAAGATGTCTTTTTCCTGGTTATCTCCACTTTAGGATTTTTGTGTGTAGTTCTAGGGCTGAGAAGTACTCAGTTGTGACGAAGTAGCTGTCTGTAACCTCTCTCAGATGGGAGACTATCTCTCTATTCAAGACAGCAGCGGTGAAAAGCAAACATGTCAAGGGACTTGATGAAATCACAATACCATCCTGGGTATCTTGTTATTTTTAAAAATACTGTAAATATTAAATATGGAGTTTGGAATACAACTCCCTACTGCCAAAAATTTCTTAGAGCCCTTTAGTATTCCTACATGGTAATTTCAGATTTCAGAGTGGGTGTGACAGATAAATCAACAACACCATCCCTTATATTTTTTAAGAACAATGTACCATTGTTATATCTCCCCCACACCCTGCCTCTCTCTCCCTCCCTTTTGGAAAGCATACTTGGGGTTCCTTTTTGCTGCCTCCAGAAGCTCCTATCCACAAACATATTTCTCTCAGATGCGATCTGGAAGGCAGCTGAAATGATGGAAATGTGTTCTGCCATCTCAAAAACAAAATCAAACCAAAATACTCCCCAATGGCAAACTGCACTTAATGCATTTTCTGTTTATTATGGCAGGGGTCCTGAAACAAAAACAATCCATTAGAAATATTAGCAATGGACAGGTGGTAAACCTGTAGCTGCCAGGATTGCATTGGAATGACTTTCAGGTACGCAGAACAGTTGACTAGCTGTGCAAAGATGAGCAGCCTACCTCTGCACCTGAGTGGAGAACAGAAGGGGATGGAGCTGAAGGAGGAACAGTTTCCCTGTAAAATGTCAGGGAAGAATGCCTAGTTGCTAAGCTCTCCCCTTAGCGCTCTGCTCTCTCAGCACATCCCTCCCTGACCATCCCTGCTTCGCCATCGCTACCCTGCTCAAAGATCTCGTGCTCCTGCAGACAATTTGCCTTCCTCCCTGCCCCCGCCCCCTTGGTGCCTCTTTTGCATGCAAGGCCTTCCAAAATGCTACTCGCTTCTGTCAAATCATGTTTTAAAAAACACATTTTCCATGATGCCTAAAGGAAGCCTTAGCATAGCAATGCCCCTCCAGAGGTTGTTGACTGCAACTCCCATCATGCCTGTCCTTTGCCTGTGCTAGCTGGGGCAGAGAGGATGTGGAGTCCAGCAGCATCCAGAGGACCTGAAGTCCTCTACCCTGCTATAATATGCATAACACAAGTTCTGTCCCAGTTGGAGTGAGAAATTGAAGGCCCCAGAGCAGGCTGGAGTATACGAATCTGCGCATGTGGGCAGATGTCCCAAACGCGGACGATTCCCCGGCATCCACACACTGAAACCTTATTTGCCCTGCTTTCTGCTTTAGCTCCATGGGCCTTGTGAGGGCTGGCCGGAGTGAGGTGGCAGCAAGGAGCTGGGAGGACAGAGGTGTGTGTGCCGTGGTGCAGACAGCTTCTGAGCTAACCTAGTGCTGTCTTCCCAGCCTGGTACCTTCCAGATGTGTTGGACTACCACTCCCAGAATCCCCCAGCTGGCATGTTTCCGTGTAAGGTGGTAGCCACTGCCCTGCTGGCGGTGTGAGAGTCAGCTGCAGCTCCCATTCCAACCTCCTCCTCCTCATTGTCCTGGCAGTGCTGTGCTCTTGTCCTCTTGTACATCAGACTGCCTTGGGCTGCCCCTGGAGGCATCCCTGCCTGTTTACCAATTTGGGCTGCACCACCCCCCTTCCCATGGGAACGCCTGGTTGCCACTGCTAATAATGATGCTCAGAATTGATGAAGCAGGCGTGATCAGGGAATTGCCTGCAAAAAGACACCGCGGGGGCTTAAAAAGCTTTGAAAAGGGATTAGAGAGCCACTGGGGGAGGGTGTCAGCTACACAGAGGCAGCTAACCTGCAGGTCTGTGGTGCTGAGGACAAATACTCAGCCTGCGGGTGAGCTTTCCCATGGCCACTTGCCTGGTTGCTCTTGGAAGGCAAATCTTGGAGCTGGTAGCGCGGGGACCCACTCCAGCAAGGCAGCCCCTGCAAGACACACGTCAGCCATCCCCAAGCAGGTGCCCTCCAGATGTGAAGGATCACAACTCTGATCATCCCCCAGCCAGCTGGGCTCACCCAAGGATAAGGGGAGTTGTCGCCCAGCACATCTGGAGGATACCACTTGCAAAAGACAGATGGATGTAAGTGAAGCTGTGCACCCCCTTCCTCCATCTTCTCCCCAAAAAGGGGCAAACATTCTGCTGTGAGCCCATTGCTGGAAAACTCAGGCTTCCTCCCCAAGCCCTCCTGCCTCCCCTCAGCCCTGCACCCTTCAGAATAGATGTGATGGTTAAAAAGCAAGCGGGGCGCTGTCACACAGGATCCTAAAAATCTGGGTCTCTGCAACATTTGCAGAGAGCTTCAGGTCAGTATTTCTGCCAGTCTGCCCCCCCCCCCCCATTCCAGTTTTCCATTCCACCCACCCTCTGTCCAACAGGCCCCTTTGCAGCCATTGAAGAAGTTCAGTCTTCATTTGGCCATGTGGGGTTTACTTGCTTTTGCACCTCTCAGGTTATTTTTTCTAAATATTTTTTTTAAACTTATGCAAATCTTGGGATTCCTCTAAACTTGTTAACGCCGCTTCCTTTTTCCTTTTGGCCCTGTTTTGGCACCCTGTTGGTGCTCCTCAGCTGAGTTCACCATTAAAGGGAGCGATCGTAGGCTCCCATATAGGTTGAAACGAATGATGGCAGAAAACTATTGGAGTTACAGTTTTTCCCCTGTTCCTCAACTGAGCTCAAAAAGGTGTACGTTTCTCCTTTTATCTTTTTATTTTCACAACAATCCTGTGGAGTAGGTTAAAACTGGTCCAGAGTCACCAAACTTTATAGTGGAGCAGACATTAGAACAAAGAGCTCGCAAGTCTTATGATAAAACACAGGGAGGAGTGAGCCCATTATTTGCCTAAAATTGGGGTAGTGGTTGGTGGATTTCATTAGAGCTGCCAACTTTCTCCCATAATTCAAGCATGCCAAATATTTGAACCACGACTGCACAATGACTCACACTGTTTAACTTTAAAACAACAAGCCAGCAGCTGCTAGCCGAAGGATGGTCTAATGGTGGATGACAGAGAGAAAGAGAGATAGGGGAGAGGGAATGATGCTTGAAAGTGATATCTCTGATAGGGAATTGGACAGTCTGATGGAAGAAATACTTGCAGTCTTTTCTTATGCATTACAGGGTTCAGTGGCTCCTGATCCCAAAAGAGGAGCAAGCTACATGCTACAAGGAGCCATGTGCATCTATTCTCAGATATTTAAAAAGCTGTATGCGTAGAAGTATAGCATATGTGTCAGAGTGGTGGGGGAAGGTAGAGGGAGAGACTTGTGGCTTAACCTTTCCCTTCCCGCTGTTTTCCCATGCAACTTCTTCTAGCTGCTTTTCCTCAAGGAAAAGTTACAGGTGCCCGTACGCACTCCACTCCCCAGGTGAAAAACACTAGTTGAGGAACAAGTTTTTCACAGGTCAGAGAAGTTGTGCAAGTGTTTAATACCTTTTTCCTGTGCTATTTTCCCCCATTAAAGCTGTTCCATCAAAGTTGCTATTTGCTCCATGGAACATTTATAGTATCATACAGACAAAGCTGAAGCTGTCATGCTTTGGGCACATCATGAGAAGGCAAGATTCACTGGAGAACATAATCATACTAGGGAAAGTTGAAAGCAGAAGGAAAAAAGGAAAACAAACTATGAAATGGAACAGTTTCATAGAAACATAGAAACAGAGCAAGTCAGAAGGGGCCTCCCGGGCCATCTAGTCTAACCCCCGGCTCCAGCCAGCTCCACTCATGACATGCCTACTGTGTGCATGTCTAGCCTATCCTTGAACACCCTCAGTGATGGGACTTCAACCACCTCTTGTGGAAGCCCATTCCACACCCTCGGGGTCCTAACTGTGAGGAAGTACTTCCTGGCATCCAAATTGAATCTTGGTTCCCTGAACTTTGCTTCACTGAAATGTGTCCTGCCCTTCTTTGCAGGGGAAAACAGGTCTCTACTTACTTCCATGTGGCACCCCCCTCATGTACTTAAATGTTGCCAACAGATCCCCTCGGAGTCTCCTCTTCTCCAGGCTGAAAAGACCCAGTTCCCTCAGTCTTGCCTCATACGGCTTTTCCTGCAATCCGGCCACCATCCTTGTGGCCCCACACTGCACTGATTCCAACCTGGCTATATCCTTCCTGTAATATCCTTCCCCTGTGGAGTGCAGAACCGAACACAGTACTCCAGTTGCAGGCACACCAGAGTCATATATAGTATTACCTCTCTCAATCTAGAAGCCACAGCCTTGAGTTTAAAAGAGCTGAGTAGGGCTGTCAAGCGCATCCATTCATAGGAACGTCCTAAGTCGGAGACGACTGGATGGCACATAAGAGCAATAAATGTTTTGCCCTGTAGAGTGAATAGCAGCTTCATGGGGAAGACAGTTTTAATGAAGAAAATGGCATGGGGAGAAGGGTTAGCACTGCTTCTGTACTAGATCCAAATGTCTCCTTTCATGCAGCTATTAATACTCAGAAAAACTATATGCGTGGAAGACGCTATTCATGGATCTCCTGCATCATATCCAGCTGGGTCTTAAATCTGTATAACTGCATGCACACAGAAGATCAGCGACCGGATTTGTAAAGTCCTTGGTGTTGGGACCTTCATAGGGATGTCTGCTTAGGCTTATGCGACTCTGCATGCGCCCACCCTTTGCGTTAACAGCACTGTGCAGATAAACAAGCAACAAGAAGGTTCCACTCCAAGGACTGATCTGATCATGGATATGGAAAGAAAGGCTGGTGGAATAAGCATCCCCTCAGGTTTAAGTTAGAGAAAAAGGCAGCTGTGTGGCGGCTTGGGGTAAAACCTGGAGCTTTGACACCAGCACCCCCACAGTGCTGGGAGTTAGTGCCAGGCAAAGCCCCAAAATGCTAAACTCCTCTTCTTTGTTCATGACTCACATAGCACAGGGCACAGAAATCTTTGTAATAGCTAACTTGGATGACATACAAACATTTCCGTTCCCAGTTGAGGATGGGCTAGTTGGGGCTCACCTGCCCTCAGCCTTTCATGTATTGTATTCTTTACTTCACCTTCGTAGACCAGATCAGGTGCTTCAAGTGGCATATGATGCTCACAAAACCTACATCTAGATTTACAGTTTTAAAAATAAAAAATGATAAAGGCAGCTAAACCCCACTAAAGCTGGAAAAGAGATAACAGAGGGACAAAGCCAGATCAGAAGACCGAATTTACAGTTTGATGTTGTATTCAGCAGGCTTACACTGAGAAAATTTAAGAAAAGAGAAATCGGATAAAGGCTGGAGAAACAGAAGTGGTTTCAGATGGTGACCAAAGACATACAGAAAAAGACTCGGTCCAATCTTATTGAAAAGGTGGAGGTCTAAATGGAAGTTGCTACCACTGATACAACCCTGTTGCTTGCTCTTTCATGCATCCTACTCAGACTGACAAATATGCTACAGGGATTTGTTAAGGTACAGAGGAGCAGTATCTGTGGGAGATGGTCCCATGGGCATATTAAAGGAGCGTGAACCATGGAGTGGCCACTTATGCATAGCCAAGAAAAGAGGAGGAAAGAGAGCACATATTTGCATATCCCCCAGTTGGGGATTGAATATGCAAAATGCCACCTGCATGTTCTGTGGCTCACCATGGCTTAAACAACCCATAGAGGGCTGCTTTGATCATGCAAACTAGCTCTCTGTGGGTGGGTGACTGAGTGGGGGGGGGTGGGGAGGTAGGAGATGGTTGGAGGCTAAATACCCCTTCATAATTAAGAATCCCTTGCACCTGCATTAAAGCAATAGCAACAGTGTTGAAAGATCCACTCATAGGTTTCTCATGTTCGGATGTAGTTTGGTGCTCAAAGCAAAGGTCTGTAGTTCAATTTCCAGTGAGTCTTGAGAGCTTCATGAAACAAAAGGCCCCCTTCCAGAGCAAAGGGTGATCCAACCCTGGATCAAATGGAAACTGCTTCTAGGCTCCAGTGCCTGAAAAGCAAAGCAAAGAGATGGAAACCGAATGTAGAAGAAACCGAGTTTTAATGGAGACATCATTTCAAGCAGCTTTCTACACGACTGCTATACTGTAAGAAAATATACTGGCTTGCAGGGAGGGAACAAACAGGCAATCCAGCCAGCCTGGGCTGAAAGAACAGCTGACAACATTTCAAAGAATTGCTACCATAAAATTGTAACAGGTTGTGCTCTGTTGGATTTTTAGTACTAAATCACACAATGTCAGGCTGTTTCTAGGTAGTGGACTCCCTACTCTGCCACTACTTCTGAACTCACAACACTTGTGACACACACACACACACACACACACACACACACACACACAGTCAATAGCACAACAATAAAGCAACCCCCCCCCCCAACCCTACTTGTTTAGTGGAAATTGTCTATAATAACTGTTCCCTGGTAGAGAACTCAAAAACAAATATTTCCTTTTACAACATACAGTACCCAGGCTCTCTCTATTGTTATAGTGATCCCAGTAAACCTTAGCAATGGTAGTTTGGACAAAACATTTGGTAACATCTTTTACATCGGCCATCATCTTGTTCCTAACAGGAGATCATTGTTAGATTAAACCCAGCCTTTAACTCAGTATGTACATACGGGGTGGTAAGTTCCACTGAAGTCAATGGGACTTGCCTACATGTACATCCCTCCGTTGTGGTGGACATCTGTCTATTCACTAATCTATTCAAAAACGTTTTAGCTGCCCCCTCTTATGTATGCCTTCTGTTAACAGCTGACCAGAAATCTTAACCACCTCTTATACCTTTAATTAGAGACAACAGAAGCAGGTGAAACTTTTCATGGCATGGAGAGAAATGGGGGTGTTGCATGTACTGACCGTAAATCTATTTACTGGGACCTGCATCTGCTTCACTGAGGCTTAAGTGTCCACTGGTACCAATAGAAAGGGTTTATTTTCAGCTTACTGCCATGCAGAGGGATCTTTCAATTGCTCCAGAAAGTAATGCAACATCCTCCATTCTTCTGCATAGCAGTTAGAAAAAACAACATGGGGGGGGGGCGGTACCATTAAGGATTAACCTTCCCCTCTCTGTGTTCAATGGCTCCCCAAATCCCACCTACACATATCAATAAAATTTAGGGACAAATCCACTGGTAGCGATGAACGGACCGTCGAAGTGCCTCTTAGTACTCCTGGGAGAAGCTTTATCACCTTGTTTCAGAGCAAGCTGCTGTTAAAGCGCAGGAGGGAAGGCCTGTGTGAAACACACACACACACACGTGCTTGTTTATTTTGGCATCACTTTTCAAGATTATGCACACCCCAGCAAAATTAGAAGTGACTATATGGGGCAAACATCTGTCTGTGTACAGAATTGGTATGATTAAAATAGTGCACTCGCATTTACACACACCTGCCCCCCGCAAGAAACAGTCCAGTCATTGTGGGAGAAGGCAAATATATCAACTCGCCCGTTTCCTGATTTTCTGCTAACGGATGAGCCTATTGGGCTGGCAAGGACAAGCCCAAGGTTCATTCTTGGTATGTTATTTATACTTGCCACAACCCTATTTATTTATTTGCTTTATATCCCGCCTTTTTCCTACAAAGGGCTCAAGGCAGCTTACATCATTCTCCTCCTCCATCTTATCCCCACAACAACAACCCTGTGAGGTAGGTTGGGCTGAGAGTCTGACTGGCCCAAAATCACCCAGTTGGCTCCATGGCTGAGCGGGGACTCGAACCCAGATCCTCTGAGTCCCAGTCCCATGCTCTTAACCACCACACCACACTGGCTAATTTGACTTAATGGTACCCAAATGTACATCCCCAAAATAACTTATGGACATGCAACATAGAGATGTCGCCCTTCCAGCTGCTGTTATGCAGTGGATATTCTTAATCTCTCAAATTCAAATAACAATTATGATGAATGTGCTCCAAATGATCCATAGTTCTCTGCACATCCTGGGACTGTCCACACTTACTACTTGCTACAGCCACCGCCTGATCCGAGATTCTGTGATTCTGACGTGAAGGATGGGGGGACCTTTTGCAAGTGTTGCACCGTGTGGGCTATCTGTCCAAGGGCCCTTGATGTACCTGCCAGGTGGCCAGGCACCTTGTGTGTTCTTACCTCTTCTCCCTTAGTCTTTGCGCAGGTATCACGGGGGACCCTGTGGGAGCACCAAAGTTCCCCACAGAGGTGCTGGAAATGAAGAGTAGGCATGGCTCCAGCTGGCCACCAAGCCGGCTGCAGTGAAGACCACCCCGTCCTGCTGCCATGTAGTCTTTTGCCTTCACGGGAACAGTGTGGGAGCTGGGATTACTGCTGCCCTGAAAGGGGCTGGGCACAGTGGTGGGCAGGAGAGAAGGGGAGGTCTCTACCAGCCCGAAGCAGGTGGAAGAGGCGTAGAGGTGGAGCTTGCTCCTTGCTCTCAGAAACAGCTGGAAGTGGCAGAGAGCAGGGAATGCCTCTGACAGCCACCCCAAACATCTCTGAGGTATCTCAGGGGCAGTTGTCTGACTCGTGCCAGGACTTGGCTCATGCCAGGCACTGTGTCTGGGTTTGGACAACACAGCAAGCCCTTGTGCGTCAGATAACCACTGCAAGAAGCTGTGGGTTGCCTGGGTAGCTTATAACCGAAACCCTTCATGGTTTAAGAATCCAGTCTGTGTGGTCTTGAATCAGTTTATAGGAGTTTGTAGAGAACAGTCTCTCAGGCATACGGATGTATGATTTGAGATGGCTTGAATCCTGTTTTGGGCTGCAGCTGTCTTTAACCCCCAGGTTCTCATTTAAACCCCCCCTTTGGGCCTTTCCAAGCAGTTCCAACAATCAAAAGGTATTTTGCCTCTCATCCATCATTTTCTTCTTAATGGATTTTCAGGGGTAAGCAAAAAGATGGAAGAAGGGATGGGAAAACACAGGAGGCTTTGGGTGGAAAATGTCGTCCTCTGGACCCCCATGGCACTTTAAAAGCTTTTCCATGGAGCACCCTTTAAATCAAGTAGAGAATTAGGCAACACAAATAAAGACCTGTCTAAGCCTCTCCATCTTGTTGATGCCTATTAAGTGTTCCTGAGGTTTCCCCTTCATTGTTTCTTCATGGCAGGAAAAGCAGCAACTGCCAGATGTCCACAGTCATGAGATGACTAGCTGTGAAAGGCAGAGATACTCTGGCAGGAAAAAAAGAAATTGGCAATCCTAACTTAGGAGCAGCATTGGCCTTTATTCTTTGCACAAAATCTGGAGTCTGCAGTTCTGGGTTATATCTCAGCATCTGTTCTGGCCACCCCCTGCGCTCTCTTTGTCCTCACATTTTAGAAGTGGAAAAGCCGTAGCACAGCTTTGATCCAACCCTGGAACATGAAGGGATGTAGAAATGCAGACAAGTGCTGTAGTCGCTGGGAAAAGAAACGTGGAGATAAATACCACTCCAAATCAGAGAAATCAAACCCTCTTGGTTTCTTCCGCACATCGGTCTTTCTTCCAAGAGAAGATGTGTCTGCCTTTAGGGTTTCTCCTTCTTTCCCAACACCTTTCAAGCCAGACCACCAAGCTATCTTTTTCTTCCCCACCCCTTATTTTCTGGAAATATTCCTGCAGAATCTTTGGGTCAGTTTTAATGACTGCATTCACCCACTTAGGTCTGAGCTTAGGATTCCCCTGTGACATATGTGCTTAGGATCTCTTCTTATGGCATAATTACTGTAAAACTGATTTGGATTTGTCCTTTTTTATCCACAAGCAGACGTTCTCCATGTCCATTTTTGTGACAAATGCAAGGCATATCCAAAAGAAAAGTTTCTCTGAGAGTGTGTTGGGTAGACTAGCCATGAGAGGCATGGCCCATATAAAGAATGTGGGTCATGCTCAGTTCCTGGTACTCTTTAGATGTTTTGGAGTACAATCCCTATCATTCCCAGCTGGCCATGCTGGCAGGGTTGTAGTCCATTATATCTAGAGCAGCGGTGGCGAACCTCTGGCATGCGTGCTGCAGTGGGCACACAGAGCCCTCTCTGTCGGCACACGAGCCAAGTCGCCCCAGCATCACCCCAGCAGCCAAACATCGGACAACACGCACACAGGGGCCATGCACATGCTTGGAAAGGAGTAGCAGCGCCAGGCAGTGACATCATGACCTGCAACTCGTTGACCATGACTCGTCCGAGCTTTCGCGTGGCTGGTCAGTGCTCTGCCACTGGCTGTGAGTTGTTTTTTCTAAACTAAAACCTCAGTATTCAGGTTTTATTGCCGTGTTGGCACTTTGCGATAAATAAGTGGGTTTTGGGTCGCAGTTTGGGCACTCGGTCTCTAAAGTGTTCGCCGTCCCTGATCTAGAGGGTGCCAGATTAGGAAAGCCAGAACTGAGCATGGCCCATGTTCTGTGTGATGACTGGTTTACTTGTGCACACACTCAAAACCCCCTTTTTTGACCCCACTGCAGGGAAAAAGCTTGGGAGAAACTTTGGGGAATGAATTTTAAGTACATAAGAAGTACAGCTTATGGGGAATGAATGTTAAGTTTGGAGGAAGAGCCCTATCCTTTGATCAGATGGACTAAGGCATTCATTCCTAGTTGAGCATCCTGTTTCCCACAGTGGCCAACCTGATGCCGCTGGAAGCCCACAAACAAGGCAGGAGGGCAACAGCTCCTTCCTGTTAAAAAGCCCTCAACGCTGTAGCCTTTCCAAATAGCAGAGCTGCTCACAGGTAGGGGACAATGCATGGGAAGTGGAAAGAAAGACCTGCTTTTAGCAATCCCACCATGGTTGTCTGCCTAAGTCAGGGTGTGCACTGGGCCCTATTTGCCTTATTATCTGCCTGTCTTGTCATCTGAACCTGGATGATATGGCTTGTGGGAAGGAGAAACAACCTTCCAATAACCTATGGACTGTTGCTGGGTTATTTGAGGGTTGTTTCCTCCTCCAACAAGCCATGCCACCAGGGTTTGGACAACATGTCAAGTTGGGCCTGGGAAGATGATTAGACAAATCTTGCCCAGCTTGTGGCATGGCTTAAACAAGGCACCGTGGCTTGTTTAACCCATGTTGATTGTGCAAACCAGCCCCGTGAGTTCAGCACCCACTTCCCATTGCCCATGCTGTGCTTTATGTTGTTCCTGCATTCCTACACTTCTTTGGGTTGGCTGCTGTCACCTCTCATTTGCCCTGGGATAAGAACTACTTGCCCTCAGAAGGTGAAACCTCCCAGTTGTGTCACTGCATGAGCTGTTTATTTATTAGATTTATATCCCACTTTTTTCTTACAAAGCAGCTTACATCATTCCCCTCCTCCTACTCTCAATCTTATTCCCACAACAACAACCCTGTGGGGTAGGGTGGGTTGAGAATCTGTGACTGGCCCAATTGGCTCCATAGTCAACCAGGGACTGGAACCCAGATCACCTGAGTCCCAGGCCCACACTTTTAACTACTACACCACGCTGGCTCGCATTTGTCAGGTGTTTATTCTCTAAATCCCTCCCATGATCACTCCTTCCTGTTTTAATTTGTTGTTATTTCCAAATTATATTTAAGCCCCATTTGTCAATCAAAATTATACTCCCCCGCCAAGAAAAGCAGCATGCAACTTGAAACCATGCAGTACAATATGAATGCGCTTGGGTGTGATGGAGAAGAAATGTTTGCAGCTTGCTCTTCCAGTGTCATGTTTTTCCTCTTCTTTTGCTGCGTTGACTTTGCTCCTGTCATAGCCTGCTCAGCTTGTTTATTCCTCCTGTCCATTTTTAATTAAATCCAAGTGCTCAATCTTAAGGGGAAAACCCACCACAATTAGTATTATGACTTCTGCAAAGCGAAATATGCAAGAGGCAGATATAGATACATCAATATCCCCCCTCTGTATGATAAAAGAAGTTTCGGCAACTCTTCTAGCATCTGTTAGGACTTGGCAGAACATTCAGAAACTGGCTGTCAGTTACCGGAGATGATGGCAAGAAGAGGAAAGGGTGAATTTAATAAGCTGACATATTTAATTTGGAATCCAGGAATCCTGGTTGTCTCTAAGAAGAGCTCTGCTGCGTCAGACAAAGGCTGATCTTGTTCAGCATTTTGTTTTTCACAGTGGCCGGCCAGCCGTTGCCAAAATGCTCACAAGCAGGGCAAGAGCAGAGGAGCACATAATGCATGATCCGAAGGCCCACTGCCCCCGATGCTGGAGATAATATACTGCATAGCTATCATGGGCAGTAGCCCTTGACACTCTCATGGTTTTGC
Source organism: Varanus salvator macromaculatus (assembly GCA_023646645.1). Classification (NCBI taxonomy): domain Eukaryota; kingdom Metazoa; phylum Chordata; class Lepidosauria; order Squamata; family Varanidae; genus Varanus; species Varanus salvator. The sequence goes on from JAIXND010000781.1 coordinate 3,716,621, forward strand.
CTTCCCAGCCATCCTTGTTACTCGCTTGGGGGCATTCACAGGATTGTACTGCTGTTCGCACAATCAAAGTAATAAACTGGTAGATTCTGTCCTGTTTGCCCTGCTCTCCCCACCTTAGTGGCTGTTATGAGAATTAAAGCAGGGGAGAATTTATCCATTTAATGCATCCATTATCCAGAGTTAATGGGCATTATCATATATGGGCATAGTGTGCTACTGGCCTCTCCCCCTTTCCAGAGGATTCAGCATTTCTGAAACCCACATACCTTCCTGGCATTATAACCACTAGACATGACTTCTTTCCAAGAGATTCTAGGAAATCCAGCTCCCCCCACCCCACTCGCTTGGCACATGAATGTGTTTGCTAAGGTCACATTTAAGAAATTTGCTAGCTCAGTGCTCTTTCAACTGGCACATCCTACGCTTTGTGTGAGCTAACAACCTGTTTCTTTTCTTATTTTTCTTTCTCCCATGCAGGGGCATTGGAAAGCAAGGGCTGCAGTGCTTAGGTAAGTACTTTCTTCTGTGTTTCCCCCATTGGGTCGGCTCTGTCTTCACGATTCGAGCACCCCATGTGGTGAACACACAGTCATACTCAAGGAGTAATGCATCAGGTTCGCAGAGGGGAAGCCTTTATGAAAGAGCGGCTGTGGGGGCTGAGGTCACACCCTTGTACTTTGCGATCAGATAGCAGGGGGGGAATCATCTGTAGTATGTCACTGCTCAGGGTAGGAATGCTCTCTTCATATGTTCAGAGGCATGATTCAGGAAACTTAGAAATGGGGGAGGGTCTGTTGGGGCCCCAGAAAAATTATGAATCCAATGCATTGTTTGCTTTTCGAAAGATGGGTTATATAACTTCTAGCCTTCTTTCTTGATGGTGGGTCTATGAGTAATCGCTGCTGCTTCTTGGGCATTAGGAACAGATGCACAAGATAAATTTCTACCTGTCAAATATAGCTTTTAAAGGTAAACACTAACTTTTAAAGCTTATTTTCTTTGGAGAGAAGAAAACTGGCAACAAGGAATCTTGTGACTCTTCCTCTACTTGAGTAGAATAGAACGCTAAAGGGGCTGGAGCTAAGAACTATGCTGCTTGGGGATGATAGGAGTTGTAGTCCAATGCATCTGGAGGGCATCAGGTTGAGAATGACTGGATTAGAGTGCTGGATTGGAAGCTGGGAGACTTGAGTTCAAATTCCCACCCATCCACTCAGCTCCGTGGATAACCTTGGACCAAACAGCATCTTTCAAGCTAATCTACCTCACAGGGTGGTTGTGATAAAGGGATTTGGGGAGGAGAGGCAAGTGTGATTTCCTTGAAAGATGGGTGGGATAAAAAGTAATCAAGAAGAGTGCTTTGGTTCTTTGGGAAAAGTGTACCTTCAAGTGGATCACAGTAGGACACATTAGGGGAATGAAGAGCCGGGGTTTCAGGACTGAAAGACTCTTATCAGGGAAAGAGGTGGGGGTTGGGCTGCTTCTAATTTCCCTAATTCCCTTTTTAATCAGGCAGTTCACACAGACACAGCCCCTGAGCCAGGTCTTATTGTTTCGTTGAACTAGATTCCTTCATCTATTTTAAGGCTGTGATGCTGTGAAATCTCTCTTTCATTCTTCTTGTCTTTTATGCACGCTTCTGTCTCTTCTGGCAACTGGCACTTCAGTCCAAATTTACCTTCACATTTGCACCTGCCTGCAGCAGCTTGCTTGCACAAATGTGTGTGTGTGTAAAGAGAGAGAGAGAGAAAGACAGAGAAAAAGAGAGAAGATAAAGTTGGATGCCAATATATGTAATGCATGCTACTCGGGAACACAAACCCACTCACATGTTTCTGTCCATGTGTGTGAAGTGACAAACCCTGCTCCTTTCTCACACACTTGCATAAAGTTACCACAAGTCACAATCCTAGGACATTCTACCTTTCCTAGTTCCAGATATGTTGGAAAGTCACTTTTGATAAGCTGCAGCTCCCTAGTACATGTCCACAATGTGTTTGGAGATGTGTCTTTTCTCTTCACATTGAGTACATTTAAAGGGGCTGCTTCCTTCCACCAGGATTACCCAGAATGACCATCCAATATATGTAGCTGCTGTCTAGACTTCTTGTGGCAGAACACTCCTGCCTGCCTGCCCTTGCCAACATGTTCTGCACACAATACACTTTGTACAGTTCAACAGAGAGGTCGATGGGAATGTGACACTTCTCAAGAAAAATCATTGACATCGGCCTAGAGAGGCTGGTGTCTGTCCTGTAGAACATGATGTCCAATTGTGACAACAGATCATTTTGTGCCCTGTTTTGAGGCTTTCCAGGAGATACTGGGCCAGGTGCATTGTGGGTGAACATGTCAATATGTGAATTGGCTTGGAGTGGTATATTTCTAGCTGCTCTACTAAGAGCAGGCCTTGTGCCGTTATCTTCTTGGCTGATATGTCTGACCAATGTAGGGACATGCACCTTTTCCCCACTGAACATCACTGCCAACACAACTTTCTTTTGGGCCTCTCTAGTTTTGATAGCTTTTTCTCCTATTCTCAGATGTGTTGGTCCTGGATCAGATGTCCATGACTAGAGCAAAGATAGCCTTTGCACTGCCTGGACTATCCAGTGGTGAGCAGAAGTAGAAGCAGATCTAAGAAATGGATTCTTCCAGAATGGAAAGGCATCACTAGGACTAACAGCATAAATTACATAAGATACTGGGTTATTAGAAGCTGAAAAATCAGACCCAGTTGATGCAAACTTGAGGGATAGAGCAATACGCGTATTTCAAGAACACCAAGTAGTGTGTGAAAAAGAAAAATCTGGTAGGTAGGAGCAGATCCCAGGAATAATTGTGTCCCCAAGGTTAGCTCTGGGAGTGTGCCTTGGTAGGCCTTAGCAGTCAAGGAGAGGCCTGGCTAGGAGGCAATCACTATTTCCAGAGTTGGGGAATAAAAGATCTGTAGGTCTGTTTCCCCTGGGCAGGGAATAGGAAAAGGAGCTCCTGGGTACCACAGCAATGAGCAAAACCTAAAGTGTGTTCACAAGAATTAGTGTGACTTTACAGCTGCTTTCAAATATCTTCTCTGTGGCTCCAGGGGAGAGGATTAGAACCACTGGGTGGAAATCGCAAGGCAGCAGTTTCAGCTAAACATTTGGAGGAATGTGCTAATGATGTTCCATAGTGGGATGCACTCGCCTGGAGCTGGTGCAGCCTCCTTTGTGGTGGTATTTGAGCAGACTGAGGGCAGCCATCCAATGCCAGGGAAGCTGCACCTGTGAGGTACCTGCCTTAAGCAGGGACTTGGACCAGAAGACTTCCAAGGCCTCTTCCTGTCCTATGATCATATTGAGTTGTGTATTCAGTCATTCCTACACGAAAATTGATTTCTGTATAGAGAATTATCACCTAGAAAGAGGACTTGATTCTTAGGGTCAGCCTGCACAAGACACTTGTGCATATAGTCCTCCTCTGACTATTTTTTCTGCTACCACAAACAGTATTTTACATATTTAAAAATCTTGTCCTTTCTACAAGGAGTCCAGAACAGCAGACCTGGTTTTTTTCCGCTTCAGCCTGTGAGACCGAGTGATTGGCATGTTGAACGAGCTTCTTAGCTGAGTAGAGAACTGAACCCTGGCCTTCCAAGTCCAGCTTTGCCTTTGTGGCATTGTAGAAACTGATCAGAGGAAGTGTGGCTCCTTAAATGCTTAACTTTTCCTCTCTTGGTGTTTTTGGTGCTAAAAAACAACTTTCACAAGCTACTTATTGTCTCATAAGGCAGGGTCCAGGATTGTGTGGCCTTTCACATCTTATTGGACTGCAACTCCCATTCTTTACTATTGGCTATTCCGGCTACGGCTGTTTGGAGTGGCAATCTAGCAACATCCAGACAGGCACAGATTTCTCACCTGTGCCACCGGGGGAAGATTGCCGTATCTTTCATCAGGTTGAGGTAGCAGGGAAGCAGCTTGGGGAGTGATTTTTAGGGGGAAAACTGCTGGAGGAGAAAGTGTTAAGGAATGCCCCCCCCCCTCCAAGGTTCCATGAAAAACTTTAGCTCCCCTGCCTGCATTTTGCAAGGAGAAATAGCTCTCTTTGATACTCCTGAATACACACCAGGGGTGTTTTCAAAAGTACACACTCTGCCTTGCACAGACCTTCTCGCTCATCGTTGTAAGAGGTTTGCTCCTCACCCCCACGCAGGCAGCTCTCTCCATCACGTGCCCACACTGCATGCAAACAGCTCTCTCTGTCATATGTGTACCCAGCCCTAATGCGTATGAGTGCATGCAGAAATTCCATCATGAATGAAGATTCAAGCCGTGTGTGTGTACATTTTCTCAGGTGCAGAAGCCTGTGCAGCCTTTCCTCCCTCACCTGTTGTGACTCTCACTGGCAAGCTGGTGCTTGTGCATTGACACCTGGAGAGAAGGGGAACCAAGACTCGTCCACGTGTCCACTTCGATCTTTATGGCTGCTCCATTCTCCATTTTTCCACAATGCTTCAGGCTACCCTCTCCATCAACTGACAGCTTGCAGGCCAAGGATTTCCCCTTGCCTGTCTGCCTCCTTCCCCCCCAACCCCCTCCCAACTTGTATTGCATTCTGGAAAATACATCCTTAGCTCTGTGTGTCCAGACCTGCTGGTTGCTAAGAAACCAAGCTACGGCTGCCACCGGAATCGCTAAGCCACCCCCTTCCTCACTTGCCAGTTCCATCAACACCTGCCAATCAATGGCTGTTGTGCCACATCATATGCTACCATTCCAGCTGTGCATTGCTCAGTCCAGCTGTAGACCCAAGCACCCTCCTTCTCCCACCCATCGCGTCCCCTGTTTCATTAGAACCCCCGTTTTCCTCTATAGTTCGGGGGAGCTGGCTCCCCACACCATCTATTGCCGCTCACCAGGCACCCTATTCCAACATCAGCTTTAACGGTTGCAGCTCTCAGCATCTGTCCCACCGCTCTTGCTCACACATTATATTTCTCTGCACGCTGGACATGACATCCACGCACACGCACACACAGGGGCAATGACTTTATTAGGAGATCTGTTGCTATGGGAATGCAGAGTCATTCAGAAAAATGGCTGAGCGGGAGATGTGGCTTGGGGAATGGGTTGCCAACTGGCTGTAAAGTAATAGATCCGGCTCGTTCTTGTGGCTTGTACAACAGCTTGATAAGCCAGAACTTGCAGCAAAAGTCAACACAGACTTGTGGGGCACCTTAAATATGGATAAGAAATAGCAGCCAAAGTTTTCAAAGAAAGGGAGATAAGCATGATCAGGTGCTCATTGCTGTTAATCAAATGCTATATTTGTCCAGCTAACTATGCCAGTTTAAACATGGGGCACTCTGTTTTGGAAAAAGCAAAGATAACTGTATTGAGCACAAGAAAAAGTCCAAAATCCACATTCCTGTACTATCCTCAGTAGGTCAACTGGGGGAAAAAATCACACAGAAAGCCAAGTTTTTAAAAAGATCCTCTTCTTCAGGGAAAAAATTAAAAAGGCAGGTGAGAGCACAAGAGGAGAGGAAAAAGTGACTAGATGGTGAACACACATTGCTGTGAAGAGAGACTAGTCATGTCCAGATGCAGTGTGGGAGAGGAAGCCTGCTAGTCGTGTGCTGCCCCCGGTTATTCTGGAAAGCAGTGAGCATTGTTAGGGTCTCCATTTGAGCAAATTTTGGGCCCAATTGTGTCCAGGTGTGTTTTCCATCCTAGTGGAAGCACATGGTGGATCACAGAGAGAAATTAGGTAGTCTTTCTGGCAAAAGTCAGGAGGTAATTTTAGGTGCAATTCTAGATAATAAAAGTCATTTCAAGCCAATCTGGGTCGTGTTATCTAGCACTTGGAGTGGGTGAATGAAGTGCAACTTCTAGTGGGGTAAATCACTCAACCTCTCTTTTAGGGTTTGCTGTGAAACAACTAAATTCAATACGCTCCATGATGTGCCAAGCTGGTGTGGCTTAGTGGCGTAGGATTCTCAGCCTAACCCACCTCACAGGGCCGTGAGGATAAAATGGGGAGGAGGAAACTTATGGAAGCCATCTTGGTTTCCTTGCAATAGACAAAAAAAGGCAGGGTATAAAGTAATAAAGAAATGTACAGAGATAGCTGTGTTGACCATAAGTAACATTCTGAATTCCATGTTTCTGGAATGCCTTTATTAGGCCAGGTAAAAGGTCACAAACAAACAAAATGGAAGGGGTGATAACTGGCTGAGTGGACAGCACGGACCTCAACCCTCCCCCCAGCCTGTGACAGGCTTTTTAAGAATATATTGCTGAAGAAGAGGGCTAGAGAGCTGGAAAGCTTGCATGTTTTGGATGATCTTCTGGTTGGCCTTATATTGGTATTGCAATGATACGGATTTTGGAACTCGACCTCTCAGGTGACACCAGAGGAAACCTCAGAGAAAAGCCTCTGTAGGAGAGGAAAGGCTGGAGAGGTTTAGATCAGAACCAGAACTGTGTGTGGGGATCTTTCCCTGCGTGTGCCTGAGTGAACATATTCCCTGCCCCCTTCCTCTGACTGGGTCCGATCCCCCTCCCCCGCCGAGCTGGGTACTTGTGGATTCGTCCCCCGCCTGTTGCCATGGAGACCCATCTTCCAAATCTTAGGCCTGAACTTGCAGAAGGCAGGAGCGAAAAAGGGGGGAAGGGGGTGGGAAGCAAAGTCACCCCCCTCACCCTGCACCAGCGCTCACAGCTGAACACCCACCCGGGCACCCCTTCCTCCAAAAAGCCCACCCCACAAGTTCCAGTGGGTGGGGTTTTGAGGAAGACACCTGTGCATACGCTGAACGTAGATGTCACATACTGATAAGATAGTTGCCAATACTCGCACAAACAAACAGAATTCACAGTCCGCTCCTGACCCTGACTCTTCTAAATGTTTCAGCACCATCTACAGGATTTTCAGATCCTCCTGAGGATCACCTGCTACACTAATATCCAAATAGCACTGTGTTCTTGGGATACCTCACAAAATTTCTCCCAGGGCTCCTTGCCATGTAGCAAGAACAGATGCAATGCTAAAGACTAGTATGTTAGATTGGGGTAAATGCTTTGGAGCATTGGTGGTGAGTTATGCTTTGGATGCTTCCTTTATGTCACTTTGTAGGAAAAAGGCAGGATATAAATCGAAAAATAAAACAATAAATGTCCGTCTGCAAGTAGGTCTATGCCACATCAGTTCTGCTGAGTGACTTGGGGTGCTTCCAGGCAAGGCCTTGCAGCACCATCGCCCTGCTGCAGCCATTGAATTTTAGGGGTGGGGGAAGTTCTTCTCCGACCACTTCTGTCTTTTTTCTTGCTGCAGAAAAGCTGTTAGGAAGAAAAGATGGAACAGGTGCATGTTGCCTTCCCACCGGCTGTGCTCCGAGCCCTCAGTCTGGAAGTACCCCGGCTTCACATTTGGCCCTTTGGCAACAAGAGGAATACATTGGATGTAATACTAGTTGGTCAGTGTGCCCAACTACCATTAGGTGCTTAGCTGGCAAGTGACTTGGATTCCACCCACCCCATTTCAAGGAAGGCTGTCGGTGATGAAGGGACTCTGACTGACTGCAGTGGCTGCATATGCCAGAAGCTACAGGGCAATTAGATCACCAGAACATTAGACTAGAGTATAAGGTCATCTTGCTGGATGATAACGCCTGACACTCAGGCCTGGAGCACATGTGATTAGCACAAATATCTATCAGGTTCAACCCCTGCCTTCTCCAGTTTTTAAGAAATGAGGCTGAAGCAGAACTAGGAAAGGGGTTGTGGAGAGCTGATGCCAGGGTGAGGCCATGAGTTAGTGGCAGTGTGCATTTCATGCAGTTGTCCCAGGTTCAATCCTGACTTCTCCAGGTAAGGCATGGAAAACATGCCTCTGAAGCAAAAGAGAGCTGCTACTAGCCAGTGTCAGCAATTTTGGACTAGATGGACTTGTGGTCTGACTGAATGGGCCAGTTCACACGACTGAACAGCCCCCTGTGGCTTATTAAAACCATGATTGGCTGGGGTGCGTTCTGGCACAGACTGGTGGCCCTTTTGCATATTCAGTGCCTGACCATGGCTTGTCGAGTTGTGTGAACTCAGGGATGATGGCTTATGCAAGGGTTAAACAACCCTCATATAAGTCATGATCCCTGAGTTCTCACAACACAACAAGCCATGTCCAGGTGCTGAATATGCAAACCCCTCTTGGCCGGTACCACAGTCCACCGTGGCTTAAACAACCCATGGCAGGTTGTTTCAATTACACAAACCAATGTAAGGCAATTTCATATTTTTCTGCAGTCTGTGCTGGGCATAAGGCAGCTTCCCCCACTGGGTGCCCTCCAGATGCATTGGACTGCAAATGCCCACACATTTGGAAGGCACCAGGTTTGGGAAGGCTGGTGTAAGGTAACCATGTCTTGTGCTCTCAGAGCTTTCTTGAACAAGTATTGTCCTGACATAGGATTGCATCCAACAATGGATAGGAAATACTTCTGTACTTCTCTGTTCTTTCATTCTTTCCTCCCGCTGCTTCGCCCCTGTACCTCTACCCCTCCCTGTCATATTTGTCCCCCTAAAGCCAGCCTTTTTCTTTTTTCCTTTCTCAGTGTGCAGCTTTGTTGTACACAAGCGGTGCCACGAATTTGTCACTTTCGAGTGTCCTGGAGCTGGGAAAGGGCCCCAAACAGACGTAAGTGGTTCTGGGGTTGTGTGAGAGGTGAGTGTAGTTCTAGTGGGCAATGCATTTTGGGCAGGGCTCAGGAAACGGGGCTTCAGACCTCCCCACCACTCCAGGTGAGCGTCCCCATTTCTTCGCTATTTATACTGCTGACAGAGGGAGTGGATAACTTCATGCATTGTCCCATTTCTGTTGTCCTTGGCCTGGAATCCTTTGAAAGGCACAGAAAAAGATGCAAGGATCTGCGTCTCCTGCTTTGCGCTGTCGGCTGCAGCCACAAGCGCATGCACACAGACTGGCACTGCCTCTCATGTGCAATTGAAGGCATGTGCCATGCAATGTCAGGAGCATGCGTGCGTGTGACGCACACTCACTGCATGTGCACAGCCACATGTTCCACTGTGGAAAGAGGTGCCCAGACATTTCTGGGCAGATGGTTGCTTGTGTTATTAAAGGTGATCCCTTTGTGTGCAGACACAAAACTAGGGCTTAGCCTATTTTCTGTGTTTTCATATGAAGTTTTTTGTCACTGTTGTCTAATTGTTTGCTTGTTTGCAAGGGGGCGGCATATAAATTTGTAAAATAAATAAATAAATAAATAAATAAATAAATAAATAAATAAATCCAGTATGTTTTCATGCAACCCTGCACAGGAATTACATGTTTTTGTGTGCACATGTCTGTAAATGTATTATGGACATGTGCAGTCCTTGATCTTCATGTATGCTCACAGCAGATCACATTGCTTGTTTATTTATTATTTACAGTTTTTATAGACCATTCTATAGCAAATGCTCTCAGAATGGTTTACAGCATAATAATAATATATCCATAATAATCATAACAATTTAAAAATAACAGCAACAGTTAACATAAAAATAAATAATGAAATAAAACACTAATCCACAGCAACTGATCATTATCTGAATAAAAACCAACATAAAATCATAACCATCTATTCAACAATTAACATAACGGGAGAATAAAAAGGCTTTGACCAGGCACCAAAAAGTGTACAGTGTTGGCACCAGGTGCACCTCCCTGAAGAGTTTTTCCATTGATGGGGCACCACAACCAAGAAGGCCCTTCCCCTCATAGCCACCCTCCTTATGTCTTTTAGCAGTTGCTTACAGAGAAGGATTTCTGTATGATCTTAGGGTCTGGGTAGGTGAACATGGGAGGAGGTGTTCCTTTATCCAGGCCTTAAGCCATTTAGAGCTTTATACATCAATGTGAGCACCTTGAAGCAGGCCAAGACTTCAACTGCTAACCAGTGCAATTGATAAAGGACTGTACTGGCCCACCCCAGTTATTTATTTATTTATTTATTTATTTGGAGTGTTTATATGCCGTCCCAGTCGCATAAGCTTCGGCATAAGTTAGCAGGCAGGTGTCTGGACCGTTTTCAAGCGCAAACTGAAGTGTCTGGACCATTTTCAAGCGCAGCCTCACATAAAGCACATTACAGTAGTCCAGCCATGAGGTTGCCAGTGCATGGATTACCAATGTTAGCTTTTTGCCCATCCAGATAGGGGAGCAGCTGATATATTGGCCACAGTTGATAAAAGGTGCACCTGGCTACAGATGCCACCTGATGTTCCAGGGACAACCCTGAGTCCAGGAGCACCCCCAAGCTTGGCACTCTGTCCTTTAGGGGAAGTGCCACCCTGTCTAGGACAGGGCAAATATCCTCCCCCCGGACTGAGGCTCCACCTACCAATGGCACCTCCATCTTGTCTGGATTAAACTTCAATTTATTAGCCCTCATCCAGGCATCTCCTGGGTCAGGCACCAATTCAGTCGAGACTGCCTCACGTGGGTTGGATGTAAATGAGAGGCAGAGCTGTCATCAGCATGCTGATAACACTTCAGCCCAAGCCTCCAGATGGCCTCTCCCAGAATTTTATGTAGATATGAAACAGCATGGGCATAAGTGGACCCTGTGGGTGTAACTGCCATGGGGCTGAGGTGTCCTCCCCCAGTGACCCCACCTGGAACTGGCCAGCCAGGTAGGAGCAGAACCGAGGCTTGTGGCAAGGGGCGGCCTATAAATTTCCAAATAAATAAAAAATAAAAAATAAATAAAAACCACTTCAAAGCAGTGCCTCCAACTCCAGCCCAGCCTGCCTATCCAGAAGGACACCATGGTCAATGGTATCGCAAGCCACTGAAAGGCCCAGGAGACCAATAGGGCCACACTCGCCCTGCCCTTCTCCTGGCAAAGGGCCTCCCACAGGGTGACCAAGGTAATTTCTACAAGCTACTATTTCCTTTGGAAGGAAAGTTCCCATGGTAAGTTGGCAGCAGTTTTCTCCTGGGGCCAACAGCAGTTTTGGGGGTTGGGGTACAGGAAGGGTTAACTCCTCCAAATGCTTCCTCAGTCCTGATTGCTTTGTCACTTGTGTTTAGAAGCAAACAAATAGACACACAACTCACAGCACTGTCTTTGATATCATGTGCAATTCAGCCCTTGCGCAACCAGTGCTGGGAATATCCTCTGCCCGCGCCAGGTATAGTGTCTCATTTTCACTAATGATGTGCTTTCTGTGGTTTTTTGCAGGATCCCCGGAACAAACATAAGTTCAAAATCCACAGCTACAGCAGCCCAACCTTCTGTGATCACTGCGGCTCACTCCTGTACGGGCTGGTGCACCAGGGGATGAAATGCACCTGTGAGTCAGTATTCCCCTCACCCCCAGTTGTGTGGCTCGTGGCAGCAAAAAGAAGGCTGTGGGACTTTAGAACAAGGGGGCAGAACATCTTCCAGCCTGAGAGCCATAGTCCGTTCCAGAGAGGCTTCCAGGGGGTGGGGCCGAAGGCAAAAGGGGCGAAGCCAACATAAAAAGCAATTGTAAGCTAAAGTTCTTACCTCAGTAATGAAGCCTTAGGAGAGGCAGATCAACCTGTTAGAATGGGGAGAATTGGCACAACAATTTTCTGTCGGGAAACCACCCAGTGGTTGGCGGTTGGGAAGAAGAGGGCACGGCCACGTGTGGAATCCACGTGATTTAACCACCAGGCCTCAGATTCTTCATCCATTAAAGACCAACTTCCAGCATGGACTCCCCAAAACAAAAACTTCTTTTATCAGGTAACTGTTGTGACATAGACGATAAGGGCATTAACAATGAACGGGAAGTCCCCAGCTCAAATCCCAGATTTATCTTGTATGTACTGGATGAGCTTAGGTCAACCCCCGCACCCCTGAAGACTCAGCCTCACATCTTCAGTGCAGGAGTAATGATTATGCTACTTCTAGGAAAATAAAAACCGCCGGGGCTCGGATAGTCTTCTCCCCAATCTTGCCAGTACATGGAAGAGAAACTGTTAGGGAAAGAAAAATCCATCAAGTGAATGACTGGCTACGATGGTGGTGCTGTGAGGGGAGATTTGGATTCTGGGTTCACATGCTAACGTTCCTGGAAGATAAACTATTGGCAAATGATGGGCTGCACCACACAAAGAATGGAAAGGCTATGTTTGGCCACGACGTGAAAAAGTTAATCAGGAGGGCTTTAAATTAAAACATGCAGTGGAGGGAGTTGTGCAGCATGGCATACCATGACCTAACAAAGACTTACCGTATTTTTCGCTCTGTAAGACGCGCCTGACCATAAGACGCACCTAGTTTTTAGAGGAGGAAAACAAGAAAAAAACTATTCTGAATCAAATGGGCACATAATCACAGGCACATTCCCCATCACTTCCCCATGGGCTGCACATCTGACAGACTTACTGCACACACATAATCGCTCTATAAGACGCACAGACATTTCCCCTTACTTTTGAGGGGGAAAAAAGTGAGTCTTATAGAGCAAAAAATACGGTATATATCTCAACAGAGAAAAAGCTAAGCAGGGCCCAACACTAGTCTCCCAAAAAATGTAGGAAGCAAACCAGGACAAAAGGAGAATAAACTTCAAGTCTCTACACCAATGCTCAGAGTATGGGAAACAAACATCCCAAACTTGAGCTCATAGTGCATGAGGGCAATTATGATCTTATAGGAATAAATGAAACTTGATGGGATGATTCAGATGACTGGAACTCTACTGCTGATGGATACAACCTGTTCAAGAAAAATAGAAAGGACAAAAATGGGGGTGGAGTTGCATTATATGCGAGAGACACATGTATCTGCGCAGAAATACAAGAAGAGGAACTTAGTATCCCCTTTGAAAACATCTGGCTTAATTTAAAGGGAGCAAAATATTAAAAACATGTACAGGAAGTGGAAGCAGGGACAGACCACAAAGGAAGAGTATATGGCATCAGAAAGGCTAAAGCAGGAAATGAGCTGAGAATAGCAAATGCATTGGTTAATAGAAGCCAACATGGATTTATCGAAAATAATTCCTATCAGACTGATTTAATCTCATTTTTTTGACAGGGTAACCTCCCAAATGGACAGGAAAAACACTGTGGACATAATCTACCTAGACTTTAGCAAAGCTTTTGAGATAGTGCACCATGACATTCTGATAAGAAAATTAGCAAAAACTGGACTAGATAGAAAAATGATCCAGGGTTTGGAAACACTGCCCTATGAAGAAAGACTAAGAGACATGTTCAGCCTTGAAAAGAGAAGACTGAGGGGGGACATGATATCCCTCTGTAAGTACCTCAAAGGCTGTCACAAAGGGGAAAGTCAAGATCTCTTCTCGCGAATAGCAGAGTGTAGGACATGGAAGAAACAAGTGAACTTGCAACAACTCAGATTCAGGCTAAATATCAGGAAATGTTCCCTCACTGTCAGAGCGATAAACAGTGGAACCAGCTGCCTGGAGAGGTGGTGGGCTCTCCCACACTAGAGACATTCAAAAAGAAACTGGACAGCCATCTGAGAGGGATGATGTAACTTGGTGTCCTGCAACAGCAGGGGTTGGACCCAATGGCCTTCATGGCCCCTTCCAACTCTACTCTTCTATGATTCTATGCAGGGTTGCACCAACAATGACTGGGGTTGTGTTTTTGTTTATTTTTTGAGTATGTTGAAGAAGGCCTCTACAAGTGCCCCTTTAGTCTTACTAAATACTAGAGAAGACTGTATTGTGCAATATATTACATGGCATAGCTGGTTAAAATTAGTTTTGACTTTGGGTGTATCTACCTAAGCAACGGAATGAGTTGGGGGAATCCTGAGGTGGGAGAATAAATTCTACCAGTACAGACTGCAAGTGGGAGATGCTGTTTTTGAATGTTTGCTTAAGCAACATATGCATAGTTAGCCATGGAACAAGATACACAGAAAATATAAACAAGCTTTTAAAAAATAAATGATTAAATAGCTCAGTCAATGCAAAGTCATAAAGTTAATCAACCAAGTTGTCTGGGATGGTGTGACAGCACTATTCTCTACCACAATTACTTCTGTTAGTTAATCCAGCCATTTAATGGACTGCATGTCACGGAGCTATTGGGGAACCAAATTGCTCTCTGTGGTTATCTAGTCCCAGCCAACATGTCCACTTCTGTTACCTTCTGCAGGCTGTGAGATGAACGTCCACAAACGCTGTGTCCATTGTGTGCCCAGCCTGTGTGGCGTGGACCATACAGAACGCCGGGGGCGCCTGAAACTCCACATTGAAACATTTGGGAGTGATGAAATTCGTGTGACTGGTAAGGCCTTGCATGAGGTTAATGGGGCCAAATTAGCATAGAATCACTGGCTTCCATCTGAAGTTTCTTATCGAAACTCAGGAGAGCAAATTTTTTATGAGTTGCCAAGATCAGCTATAGAGTCACTCAGTGAAAGCAGCAAATGCCCCGTCCTTCTTCTTGTTCTTGCCCATGCCAGCCCAAATGGCATTTTGGGGGAACTGTTGCTTGCTTGCCATCCCCCAGAAAATTGTGCAAAACTCTTTGGGGTTTTTTTGTTGGTATTTCCAAAGTGCACACTTGCATTTGTCTGGGATGTCAATTTTCGTGTAAGTTTCAGCTGTCTCAAGGGAGTAAAACACAATAAGTAACATGCAAGAAAATTGACAGGATAAGACCTGCATATGGACAGTCTGAAAATGTGCACTGAGAAGACCAGCTGGAAAGAAAATTATAAGTAAAAATTACGAAGACATTTGTGCAATTTCCTGAGGCTGAAATCATTCTTATAATAACCTGCCCCCTTTACATACTCCTAAGAGAAGGATTTTTTTAAGGTGGCAAATGGAAACAGTTTATGATCAGGGTGGGGTAGGGATCAGAATGAGGGGACAAGGCGGGTTCTGCAGAAAGGACACTGGAGTAACAACAGGACTAAGCGAGGAGAAAGGGGAGCACAAGCCCATCTGGTAACTTGTCTGCAGGGTGACTTACCATGATAAGCACATGCAGCTGGTGTGTCAACTCCAGTGTTCTGTCTCATACCAAGTAGCTTCCTTGGTTCCGTTTTAAAGCTAATGGCCTTACATGATGGGGCCGTTCCCACAATCAGAATTAACTGCGCCATGCATGGAGTGTAATTCCAAAATTTGAGCACAGGTGGTATGGCTTGTTGTAGGGGAAGCAACAATAATCCCTCCAATAATGCTACAAAAGCTCAGGGCTTACTGGAGTGCGGTTTTCCCCTTGGCAAGCCATGCTGCCCAGGTTCAGACAACATGACAAGTTACACCTGATTGTGGAAACCTTGCCTCACATGTGTCCAGCCTGTACCAGGATGGAAAGAAGCCTGGTGACTTGCCCATCAGGTCAACTCATCTGTGCTGCAGCTGCTGAGAAACCGCCCTGGAAGGAAAAGGCTGAGAATGCTCCCCCGCCCCCCACTGCTTCTTTGCTCCAAATGCTTTCCTTCCCAAGCTGCGTTCCCATTGCTGCATCGTGCAGAGTTAGCCTCACAGAGACGTGATTGCTGAAGAATGACACAGGCAGAACCCAGTTTTCTTCTCTTTCAGTGGGTCTGCCTGCCTCCTTTCTGTGTCTCTGTTTGGCTTTCTGTATGTATAATTTATTATGCTTCTGCTAGTACAAGAATTATTAAGGGCATTGAAGTTCAGATGGCGTCCTCACTCAATCCCTTCCTTGGTGTCTTCAGATCGCAGCAGGCATTGCCACATACTTTTATACAAACATAAATAGGGTACTGCTGGATAAGCCCTGAGTGCTATTTAGCCCAGCATCTGGTTTCTATATTTTGACTATCTAGAAAAGGATCAAAAACTACGGAAGCCTGTATTTGCCACTCTCAAATATGAAAATATGTAGATAATGCAGGACTTTGTCTCTGAAAAGTCAGCCAGCTTTCTTTGGAGCGGAGGCCTTCCTGGAACTGCATGGGAAGTCAGTGATGTCTTCCTAATCAATATAAACTTTCTGCATCTCCATTACCAAGTCTGAGTGTCTAAGTATATTTTAAACTGCTATTCTATATACCTTTTCCTGCTGTAAGTCTCATTAAACCTAACAGGGCTTACTTCTGCATAAAAAGAATTAGGTTGTACTAGTTGGGATGTTACCACGTTTGGGGGTGCACCAGCCACTGCTGATCTCGTTTAACTGATTTTTTTAATTAGTCAGAAAATAAGCTCTCATTCTTGAGATGGAAACCACCATGCCACAATTTCAAATCTTCAAAAAAAATTGCTAGTGCAAGCCAGTGCTACAGCGCCTGTTTTTCATATGGCTCTGGGACAATGGCAGGTGAAATTATGGAACATAGTCAGCAAAGTGTGCTCTAGCAGATAACCTAGAAAGTGTGTGTGTGTGTGTGTGTGTGCATGCACAAGTATACAAACCCTACGCACAACTGTTCCTCTATATTTCTCTTATGTGTATGAAAATAATGACAATGACAGCAGGTTGGATACAGATTGTGTCATATGTAGACTGGATGCATTGAAATCAACGGAACTTAGTGATGATAAACTTAAGTCCCATTACTTTCACTGTGTTTACACCAAGCATGATTAAGTCTGTATCCAGCTTGTTGTCGTTTGAAACAGTCAGCCCAGGCAGGGAGGCTGGAGCTCACGAAGCTGTCCTGGCCTCTTCTGGAGCGAAACCGTTGAAACCGAGGCAGAAGGCAAGCAAGCAGGAAGCAGGAGGCCTTGATCTGGTTGGGCTGGAGAGTGGGACTGACTGAATTAGTGGAGGCTGGGAGTTGGGACGCCTGGGTTCTATTCCTAGCTGCAGAACTTGACATCCCCCGCCTCTGCCTTTCACACCTTCCCCTGCACAGTTTCTCGCTCGCTTTCTCCCTCCACCCTGCAACCCGGCACGTAGGCGGTGAGAAGAAAGCCATCATGGCCGGTCTCTTGACAGAAGGGGATTTCCTCGCCCACCCCTCTACTATCTCTTTCATGTCCCCACACCCCACATGTGCGGGTGGTAGCAATTGCTGCCACAGCAACTTTCACAGCAGGTGGCCTGGGACAGGCGCCAGGAGAACCTCCTCCCTCAACCACCACAGAATGCAGGAGGTCTGCCTTCCCGCCCCCTCATGCTCTCCCCCAGTACTTTCTCTGTTGGAAGCTAATATCTGCGTCTCTCCCTCCCGCTCTGCTCTTTGTCAGTTGGAGAAGCGCTTAACTTGATCCCGATGGATCCCAATGGTCTCTCGGATCCCTACGTGAAACTCAAGCTGATCCCTGACCCTAAGAACCTAACGAAGCAAAAGACCCGGACAGTTAGATCCACCCTCAATCCAGTGTGGAACGAAACATTCATTTTGTAAGTCCGTGAGTCTCTGTGATGAAGAGCCTGAGTGCTAAAGACCTGAGGGCCTTATTTATCCATTTCTATATGCAGACATTTTGACTGCAGCCTCTCCTTTGTCTGTCCCCCACAGTACCCTGCAGCCGGGTGACTTGGAGCGGCGTCTCTCCATTGAGGCGTGGGACTGGGACCGGACCACCCGCAATGATTTCATGGGAGCCATGTCCTTTGGGGTCTCCGAGCTTTTCAAGGGCCCTGTGGAAGGCTGGTAAGGGGGAAACAGCAGGGTGGGGGCAGAAGCAAAGATGGAAGAGAATTATGGGACAGCTAAGGGGGCTGCCTGTGGCTCATTTTCTTTCTCTTTCCCCTCCGTCTTGGCGTCTATTTGGGTTTTTATCTGTTTGCCTGGATGGCTCCATTATCTAATCTACCTGATCTATCTATTTCATCTAATCCATCAAACGCCTTTCATTGTTACCTCTGTCTGCTCATTCTACTCTTCCACTCCCATTTCCTCCTATTTTGCTCTTTGTCACCCCCCCCCCCAATCACGCCATGTTCTTGTTCACCTGTTCACCTTCTTTCTTCTCCCTGCTTGGTGTCCCTGTCTGCGTTGCTGTCCCAGGTACAAATTGCTCAATCAGGAGGAGGGCGAATATTATAGTGTCCCTGTGGCTGATGCAGAAAACTGTGGGCTGCTGCAGAAATTTGAGGTAACCTTGTGGCTTCCTGGTGCTGCTTGGATCGGCCCTTCCCTGGTCCCAGCCCGACCGCAAAGTGCCTATACAACTTCACAGCTAGGGATGCTGCTGTGACAAAAGGAGCAGGGTTGGAGCGGGAATACCTATGGATCATTTTCTCTCTGAGGACTTGAAGGGAGGGTGAGTGGGTGATCTGGCTGGATAACTGGCAATTAACCCGAGATGATATTTCTAACCAGGAGATGGTGGGATGGGGCAAAGGTTACATGTGCATCTGCCTGAGTGCTGATACTTTTGCTTTTCAGGCTTGCAACTTCCCCCTGGAACTCTACGAGGTATTCGCCGTTTCTTCATTCCCCCTCCCTGCCCAACCTTTCCTGGGTGCAATGAAATGGGGTGGAGCAGGCCCGGCGTTTGCTGCCCATAAGAACGTCATGCAGCCACAGAGCTGCTTTCTGGCATGTCAGAACAGCCACACTCCCTCAGGGGAAAGGTCCAGCAAATGCAACCATATCCAGCCACTGCAGGCTGTTCCTGAGCTTCTGACACACAGGAGCTCTGGAGATGGCCATCTGCTCCCGTTTGTCCTCAGCATCTGGCATTAGAACCACTGTAGCACTGAGCACGGCAAGTCTAGGCACACATACCCTCCGTCATCTTTGGGCACCATTTTAGCTATAGGTGGAATCCCACTTGCTAATTTTGTATTGCATGGTGAAGAAGTATTTCCTTTTGTCTGTCTGGAATCTACTCCAACATTCTTTGGAAAGAGGTGAGTGGAGAGCAGTAAGTAAGTACTGGGGAGGGGGAAAAAAGGCTTAGAGAAAGAAAGACAAAGTATCAGAGATCTCCAAGACAAGACTGGCTATTTCTGGGCCTCCCCATAGGGTGATTCCTTGAATGTAGAAGCCTGCTTTATGCTAAATTGGGGCATCTGTCTTGGTCTGATAGTGGCTTTCCAAAATTTCAGAGGTCCTTCCTGGCTCTAAGTGGGACCAGTGAAAACCAGGGAATAAAACTGGGAGTTCCTGCATTCAGGGCAAATGCTTTACTACTGAGGCATGACACTTCCTCTTCTTATGTTGTACCTCTGTGCCCTGCCTTCCCCCTGCCCATAACCCTTGCTTTAAAAGAGTTCATTTGGAACTGCACATATTCCCAGTCTACTTCCTTCCTCGTGCACCAGTTTCCCAAACTTTTCCTAACCATTTAGGAATTGGTTGAGCTAAATTGAGAATTTTAGCACATGTACATCACATGTGTTCTTTAGGCGACTTCTCTACTGCACCAGGTTCCATTTCAGCAAAACCAACGAAGGGGTAAAAAAGGGGGCAAGCAGTCCCAGATAGCAGATGACTCTCCATGGTACAGGTGCTGCAGAATCTGCAGCATCACTTCTTATCGTCCTCGCTCTGAGCAAGCATCAGGGACTCATACCTCTCCATGTCTGTGTTTTCTCTCTCCTCTCCCTTGATGCCATGTGCCCTGCAGAAGGTTCGTCATGGCCCCATCTCGTCGCCATCCCCAAGCCCCACGGACTCCAAGCGTGGTGGATTCTTTGGCATTAACCGCTTCCACATCTCCGACTTCAACTTTCTCATGGTGCTGGGAAAAGGCAGTTTTGGGAAGGTGGGCCTGCACTTGAGCAAGGAGCATGGGTGTGAATGGAGGAGTGGAGATGCTGTAAAGGCGCAAGAACTCGTATATTGTATGTGTTCCCACTTGAAGATGTGGTGTGAGAAAAACATCTATGTGCAAAAACTACTTTTCATTCAAGAAAAATACTAGAAATCTATTTGTCCCCACAGGCCACCCTGCCAGCACTACTGTCCCACTATTTGGAGAAGCCTTTATTTACTTTTCCACCTTAGATCTCTGCCGATTGTGCCTGCTGAGGCTCATGCTGCTTTAGGCCTTTGAAGAAAATCCATTTCTGACATCATCTGGAGAGGCTTCTCAGTTAATTTCCTGAAGTTGGAGACAAACTACAGTTCTTTTCAGGGCTGAAAGGCAGAAGTACCATTGTTTGTGGTGTACAATGATGCAGCTTCCGTTTTCCGCTTGGAGTGCCCCAGTAAGTTGCTGCATCAGGCATTCTGAAGGGAAGACGATCAGAGGAACTTTCTGTGTTCTTATATCAGAAATGTGCCTGGATATGCACAAGAGAGGACCTTCTCTGTGCCTGCACATAGATTGGGAGCCTCCTTCCCTGCAAGCTCCTCCTTCCCTCCTTCCCTGCTAGCCCTTTCCTGTGTGGTCCCAGGCCTGAATCTGTTTCCCGGGACCCCAAGTCTATTTCACAGAGCCCCGGGTTCCCATTGGGGTCAACAGAAGTTTCCCCCAAAATCGGGGTGCGTTTTCAAGAGGGGTAGCACCTGGGGAGGAAAAGT
Source organism: Varanus salvator macromaculatus (assembly GCA_023646645.1). Lineage (NCBI taxonomy): Eukaryota > Metazoa > Chordata > Lepidosauria > Squamata > Varanidae > Varanus > Varanus salvator. The sequence goes on from JAIXND010000781.1 coordinate 3,737,025, forward strand.
GAATTCTGTGCTTCCCACGTGCTGCCAAAGCCCTGTCTCTCCTCCCTGCAGTCTTTTCCTGCGTGGCAAGTAGGCTTCAGAGGAAAAACCTTCGATCGTTTTTGTGTGATGTGGGTCAGGGAGCAAACTAATTGAAGAATTTATCTGAGATTACTTGGATGAGAAATTAATTAGCTGGCTTTGCCTCCTGTGAAATTGAAATCCTAGTAATTATTTCTAAATCTGCATGTATTGATACATACTGCATAATGCAGTTTTGTTGTGTCCTATGGACCCAAGCCTGAAATCCCTTAAATGCCCAGCAACACCCTGGAGGCCTGCCTTTTCCTGTCTCCAACAGTTTCCATAAAGAGCTTTTCACTTCAGCCGAGACCTGCCCTGTCAACCTGATTAGGGTTTTTCTCCTGGTATTTTTGTGGCATTGTATCTGCTACCTCTGTCTCTGTTTCAACTGGTTTAGTTTTTTATATGTTTTAATTATTGGTTATGATGAAATTTGTATTGTGAGCCAACTTGAATGTGTTTTTTAAAAAAGCAGAAAAGGCAGGATATAATTTCCTTACTAAACAGACAAAAAACAAACAAACCAACCAATAAGAAAATGGCAGCTGGCCAAGATGAGCTCCGCCAGCTGCCTGTGGCAGTGGAATTTTAGAAATGGATAAAGGCAGTTAAAGGAAAAACAAACATACAGAGGAATGGGATGCCGCTGCTGCGGGCCACTCCAGCCTGTCTCTGCTACGGAGACGCCAGTGTGAGGTGACACCTCAGGCAGCAGATCCGGGGCAGCACGACAGCATCCCCTGCCCATTCCTCCTGGACTGTTCAGCTGACAGAGGACTGAGCTGTATGTGCCACACCATATATTTTGTGCTGTTCCCCTGCCTCGACACCCAAAGAACCCTTAGTATGTTTCTGCAGGGGTGGTGTAGGACACGATCCTGGTGCCAGCATTGATGAAAGATTCATCTGTGAGTCCAGACAGCTTCTGTACCAGGAATGGCTAGGTGGCCATCTTGCTCTTCACCTTGGGCCACAAAATCTGTTGGGCCAGGCCTAGCATCGCGGGTGGTAAAGCCCTCCAGTCTCAGGAACCCTTTGGCGGTTTTCTTTTCTTGAAAAAGCCTCTGAATGGCCCCCAGCAAAGTTAACCACCTTCAGATAGGTCAGTTAAGTTGGTGGCTTGCAGGCTATTTTAGCAAAACTGGCTGACTCCATCCTTGTCTCTTTTCATATGTTTTTTGGAAAAGCTGTGACCAGAGAGAACAATTAATCAAAAGTGTGTACCTCATAGAAAAAACAAATCTCTTAATGTAATACATGTAACTCACTCAGAAAGAACTGCCTGTCTCCTGCCAGAGTATGGGATTTTCTGTAAGGCAGTGAGACTACCTTAATTTGGGTTCTTCCTGTCATTTTGAACTACCATCTTCTCATTGTCTGTGCTGATTTGGGCTGGGGGAGGATTTCCAAAACATCTGAAAGGGCCAATGTAAGAGGTTATGAAAAGGGTTAGGGAAGCCAGGGTTCCTAAGTGTTTAGGGGTGGGTGGCAACAAGTCCCACAGTGTCATGGTTCTCTCCCTACAGGTGATGCTGGCAGAGCGCCGTGGAACCGATGAGCTGTTTGCCATCAAGATCCTCAAGAAGGATGTGATCATTCAGGATGATGATGTTGAATGCACCATGGTAGAAAAGCGCGTCTTGGCCATGGGGGAGCGTCCCCATTTCCTCACACAGCTGCACTCTACCTTCCAAACTGCGGTAATCCCCGTGGCTCCACATTTCGGGAAATCTTAGCCTTTAGGGTGTAAGCCTATGCATGTTTAGACTGAAAAAAGCAGGGGCTGTGCAAGTAGGCCATTTTTTCTGCCTAAACATGCTTAGGATTGCATACTTAAGTACATGACCTCTTTGTTGGTGGATTGATCACATAGATTTGCACACCTGAAAAAATGTTCTAACGTAAGCAGTAAGTATGCTTCCTTTATTTTTTGGATTGCGCATGCATCACAGTAAACCTCATTTTCCAAGAGGCATTTAGAGAAGGAAAAGCCTTGGCTAAGAAGGTTTGCGGCCTACACATTAGTGCCATTAAAAAAAAAAAAAAATGAAAATTGCCATTCCTAGAAGTGAGTTGGGCTGTGTTTTTAGCAAATCAAAGTGTTAACTGATTAGCCATTAACCCCTATTGTATTAGCCTATTCCATAGTCAGGAAGGCAGTAGAGAAGAAAGTAAGAAGCATTTGGCATTATTTAGAGTTCCTTATTTTGTCAGTCTGGTTTAGTAATTGGCATATCCTACTCTTCTCCTTCAAGGATCGGCTCTATTTTGTTATGGAATATGTCAATGGAGGAGACTTGATGTATCATATCCAACAGGTTGGGAAATTCAAGGAACCACATGCTATGTACGTAAGTCTTCTTGGAAATTCTTTTAAGGAATGGATCTCTCTCTTTCTCTGGGAAAATAGTCATTCCAGCTCAAGGGTGATCACATCTGAGAACTGCCCGTTTTATCAAGACAAACCATAAGATGGCTCCTGAGAGTGGTAATGTCTTTTGCTCAGGGTACCTCCTGTGAGAGAGTTTTGAAGGATAGCACAAGGGAGAGGAGCCTTTTCAGTGGTGGCACCCTGACCATGGAACAGTTTCCTCAGTGATGTCTGTCTGGTTCCAATATTGTCATCTTTTCAGCACCAGGTCAAGTTGTTGGACATTCGTCAGCCTATCATGGATTTTGTATGCATCACTTACCTTGATTATGATTCTTCTAATGTTTCAGTTGTCCTATGGTATTTTGATGGAAGCTGCTTTTAGCTGTTTAATATTTTGTATGTTTTTAAATAATTTTTTTGTAAATCATTTGGGTCCTTTTAAAAGAGAAAGGCACTTAATCCTTTCAAAAAGCAACTACAATAGTGATAATGGTAGTGTGTCAAAACTGGCAAACGAGCCAACTGTCGCAAATAGCACCACCATCCCCTCTTTGCACGCGACTCCTGCGCTTAGAGATGTTGCAGGGAAATTCTCAGTGTGTGCTTCCCATCTCTCTTGGGTTAAGGGGCTGCACAGGGAATGCCTAAGCTGAGGATTCACAGAAATTCCACTGCTTTCGGGCCAAACTATGCATGATTAGTGATGCCCAGAGTGTTTTTTAACTAAGTACCAGTAGGAGGAGTGTGTGGGGGTGCTCCTTTGAGCAGGGACATGGTACAGGGGCTCAGGGGGATATTTAGTGTCATTTCCTTGATCTAATCCTATACTGACTTGCTCTCTAAATGAAACGTAACAGGCACGACATCTGTCCTGCCTTTTTATTTTGCTCATGGAGCAAATAGCAGTGCCTCCACTGTGCATGGCATTTAATGAAAAACTGTATGGGCATGTGCATGGTAGGGGAGAAAATGCCTGGAGATCGGTCATGAATGCCACATGGAACTTGCGGATTGCTCCTCCATCGCAATATCACCATAGAAGGGTCAGATGGCTGACGCAGCAGGCTGCGTATGGAAGACGGGCTTGCATTTTTAAATAGTCTGCTTTGTAAAAACAACAGCAATACTTCCTGCAAAGGAAATGTAGCTGGGCTAGAAACTTCCTCCCTGATGCACTAGTTTTTTTCTTGCAGGGAGCGGTAGGCGTGGCTCCCAAACCCCCAAGAATTCATGGTGTCTTGCAGGATGGTTTGGAAGCTGCTGCCTCGTTTGGATGATGTGGCAGCCACATGACTGCAAGGGTAATCGGGCAAATCACGCAGCGCATGACTGGCATGCACAGGGTGTGGAAACTTGCCCCTGTGGTAATCATGCAGAAGCAGCCATTGTCAAAAAAGTCAGAGTAGTTCTGCTTCTGACCTGGAGCGGGTTGGCAGGACTAGTTTGTTTTCTTGCTTGCGTTTGCAGGACCAGTTCATACCGCTAACCCCTCAGGAGTCATCCTTAGTCCTTCTCTCCTGAATCTAAGCTTATTTGTTTATGATGTGTTTGTCCTGACCTTTCTCCAAGGAACTGCTCCATTCAATTTTCCTCACAGCCCTGCAAAATAATGTAGGCTGAGACGCCAGTAAACTTTCTGGCCGGGGGCGGAGGGGGTGGGGGCTGGGTCTTGCGAAGCATCATCCCACACTGGCCCTCGACTTACATGTAACTGTTGTGATTTAAATACTCTTTCCATAGAAATCTTCCTTGTATCTTTATTCTGTCAGGCTGGACAACTTGTGGCTCCTGGCCTAATTTCATGTAGCCTCCGGCCCAAATTTCAAGCCACCTGTGAGCCATCATGCAGGCTTTTCATGTGAGGGATCTGATCTTTTCCTGGTAGAGAGTGAGACAGAGAGAAATAATATTTTTTGTCCTCTTATGGCTTTGGTCCCACCCACTGTTGGCATGTGGCCTCTAACAGATTATTCCCCAAGGGGTTTTGGCCCACAGCAGAAAACAGAACCTCTGCTTTGCTACCTCCCATGCGTCACATTTTAGATTGGAAGCTACTTGGGACAGGGACCTGATTTCTTATCAATGCTATGCTGTTATCTAAAAACAATAAACCGTTAGATTCAGAGGAATTAATAGTCACACTTCTATGTACTATTAATACCTGAGTACTGAAGATTAGTACTCATGCTTGGGCACTAATACCCAGCCAACTTTCATTCTTGGTAACATGTAAATGGTTTCTCAGATATGGAATTTTTAAAAAATCTTGGTACATGCACCAGGAAGTCAGTCTTTTCAGTAGTTTATCACTTGCAACTAGAATGAAACACACTTGCCTTATTCGGCACACATTATAATGTCACACATTGTGATTTTCAGTATGAGTATTCGTACTTAACATGGGGGAAAAGTGATGTGTGAATGAGACTGGAATGGCTTGGCAGGAGAATGTAGCTGCATGCATCTCTTACATGTAATACAAAAAACAGCCATTAGAGCTGTCACCAAGACTCTTCTGACATTACTTCTAGTGAGACGTTTGCCTTTCTCTGCTTGCTGTCCCCATACCATGACCTTTTTCTCTTATCTTCTCTTATAGGTTTTATGCAGCAGAAATTGCAATTGGTCTGTTCTTTTTGCACAATAAGGGGATTATTTACAGGTGAGTCTAGGATTGTTGTCCTGTATCTGCACCTTCCTGAATCTGATTTGAAAATGCAGGCTTCTGCTAAAAGCCCTGCAAAATTCCACTCCTTCCTTGAGTATGCCGGAGCTCCAGTTCCATTCTCCTCCTTCTCCCCTGTGCAACTCTCTAATTCTAGTATATTTCCTTCCCATATTAAGAAGGTAATAGGCAGATCCAGAAAGCTTGGCTCACATCATCCTGGATGTGATCTGGCGCCCTCTACTGAGAAGACAGTCTTCCAGTTGTGTGTGTTGTCTTTCCTGCCTAGGGATTTGAAGCTGGATAATGTAATGTTGGATGCGGATGGTCATATTAAGATCACAGATTTTGGAATGTGTAAAGAAAACATTTTTCCTGGAGTCACCACCCGGACCTTTTGTGGAACACCTGACTACATCGCTCCAGAGGTAAGGAACCTCACTCAGTCCCCTCCTGCTTCCCAAGAAATGCCAAGTTCCTTCTGCTGCCACCTCAGTTTCTTGCTGGCCCTGTTTAATCTTGAAGTTACTGCCTACTACACAGTCCAGAATACTGGTTTCAAATTCTGTGCTTTAGGCTCAGGTCCAAAACAGATGTGCCAGCTATAGCTGTGTCTGTTCATGTACCTGCGGTGGCATGTTTACAAAGAAGTATGTGTGAGATGAACCGTACCCCCTTCCCCTCCTTATTTCACCAGGCCACATTTTCTTTCCAACCTAGTGCACAGCCAGGGTCAGAAGTTCCTGCCCCCTTCATGTTCAGTCCGCCCTTCACAAAATGTAGGGTGTGGTGATACAGTGAATGTTACACTATCCATCTGTACCCCATTCCTTTGCTGATGGACTCAGGAGCCATGGATCCCGGCTCTTTAATGAGTGCCTTGGAGACTTCAAGCTGGGCTCTTGCACTGCTGCAGTGTGCAAAGTAATTTTATTGTCCGGAGGTAATGGTCCCATGGGCGTTTCCTTGTTTTTTTGTTTATTTATTAAATTTGTATAAAAGCTGCCTATTAGCCTAAGGGGTGTTGGGAGTGAGGCTTTAGATGGCCATGTGTGTTTCTTTAGTTCTGTTGCACAAAACCAACATTTCTTCTACTGGTCCCCTCTTCAGTCACCATTCCCAGCTATAAAATTGCTTCCACATTCATGATATGCCAGAACAGCCACTGCAATATTGTTGGTTAACCCTGATTTAAAAATATTATACCCCCAGCATGTTGTGCAGTTTTGTCTTTTAAATGCACTTAAATCCTACCTTGGTCATGACACAGGAGCCCTTGAGAGTTTGCTTCTGCACCTGCTGCTCTCTGAGTAGATCGGGCCCCGGTGCCCTGGATTGTGGCCTGCAGGTCTGTCTGACTGGGGCTGCCCACTGCGATTCTAAATCAGTGGTGCTCCCTGCCAGTAGATTTGGTTCTGAATCCAACGTGCCACTATTGACCTGAAATGTCTAAATAAGAGAAGGGAAACCACCAGACCCTGGGACAAATTTGGCCCGCTAGGCCTCCCCACCTGTCTGGTGAGGGTTTCCAGTGAGGCTCTTCTCTCTTGCTGAGATCCCCATTCTGAGAAAGTGGAGTTGAGAGAATTGGCCAGTTCACACAACCAGAACAAGCTGCCATGCCTCAAATAAGCCACTGTGGGTATTTGTGAGCCACAGTAGATGCTGGTGCATGCTAGGAGTGGCCTGTCATGCTGTCCACACCTGAGCAGCATGGCTTGTTACACAACCCTCAGGTGACCCTACAACAGCCCACGGCGGCTTGTTTGGAACACGCAGGCTGGGCTGCTATGCCTTGACTCCGGAGAGTGGCTTTCTCTGCCAAGAAATACAAGGGTGCAACCAGCCCCGTGTGTGTGCTTGTATATGAGCAGGGAGTGTGTTTGTGTCTAGAATGGGGTCTGGGAAGGCATGTGCAGGAGTCAGCGTGGCCCCACTTGCTGCTGTCAGTGCCGCTCCCATCGGGATCGCCTGGAGCCAGTTCAGTCTTCAGGCACCTCATGGAGCACCTTCTGCTCCAGGAATCTATGCACACTCGCCTGGGTCGTCAGCTGGGGCTCTGCTCCACTAGAAGTGCAAACGGGGCCCAAATGGGACGGGGAGAGCATGGTGGCAGCACCTTGGCTGTGGGAGTTGCTTTCCAGAGAGGCTCACCTTGCTCTTTCCCGACCAGCTTTCAGGCGTTGGGTGAGGCCAGCTCCCCTTCAGAGGGCGCTCAGAATCTATTGAGTTGTGTTAATGCATCTCCTGGATGAGTTTTATTGCTTGGATTTGTTATCTTGGTTGGAACTGAATAGAAGGCTTATAACATTTTTAACTGTTAGTTTTATGAGCTGGTCAACAACAGGGAGCGAATGTCTGCCGTAATCAAATCTCCCATTTCTTTTGGTCTCAGATTATTGCCTATCAGCCATATGGGAAATCTGTGGACTGGTGGTCCTTTGGGGTCCTTCTGTACGAAATGTTAGCTGGGCAGGTGAGTGCTCTTGGGTGGAGTCTTTCCACCATGTGTTGCTGGTCAGGGGATATCTTGGTGGGAACCAAATTGCTCCTGGTTCTGACAATAAGACCTCAAGATGGGAAAGGAATCTGCGAACTAGATCTTGCTGGTTCAGAGTATCTAGGTCAGCCTTCCTCAACCTCTAGATATTTTGGACTTCAGTTTCCACCTGCCCCAGAAGACAGCATGGCCAATGGCCAGTGATGCTCGGAGTCACCTGAACCACCTGGAGGGTCTCAGACTGGGGAAGGCTGAGCTAGGCTCTTTGCCTGAAGGAATTTTGTAAACCATGAGACTTGTGTGCTTTCTGACAAGAGGGAAATGCATTTCCTTATGCTGCCTGTTCTTCTGGTCCACAGCCACCATTTGATGGAGAGGATGAAGACGAACTCTTTCAATCAATCATGGAGCACACGGTGTCCTATCCCAAGTCTCTTTCACGAGAGGCTGTCTCCATCTGCAAGGGGGTAAGTCTTGGACCAGACCTGGCACATCTGGAGCAGAAAGGCGTGCGCTGTATTTTTCGATGCCACACTGAAAGATGAGCTTCCCAGTGGGGAAGGTCCCTTGCAGGGAAGGATTAGAGTGAAGGCATACATGGGACATATGCTTGGCCCTCCTCTCCCAAGTCGACTGTTCCCAAAACAGCTACATTTTCAGCAGACTTTTCCCAGCTGGACTGTGAAATCTGCTTTAGGGCAAACATGGCTGGGAGCATTGTTTGCATGGGAGAATTCACCTCCCTCCCTTTCTTCCCTTGTGGGCATCTCTCACCCTGCAGCTCTTGGCAAATAGGGTTTGGGGGCAGAGGTTTCCCGAGTCAATGTATAGTTTCCCACTGAAGCAGGCAGCCTTGGATGAGAGTCTGCGTCCTATGGAAGGACAAGACTGTGCTATGAAAGCAATTTTTATCTCCCCTGCTAGTTTTTGACCAAACATCCGCTGAAGCGCCTGGGCTCGGGGCCAGATGGGGAGCGAGATATTCGGGAGCATGGCTTCTTCCGCTGGATGGAATGGGAGAGACTAGAGCGGCTGGAAATCCCCCCACCCTTCATCCCCAGGCCAGTGAGTATCCTTTGGTCTCCAAATGAACTTAGGCACATGCAGTGATGCAAATTGACACCACCTGGTGAGCGGATCTGAGCTACTCCATGCAGGCAGGCACACCCATATTCTCATATACATCTGTTATTTGTGCCTGCATCAGATTTGTTTAATTCAGTTCATACCTGCAGTGCTGTATATTGGTTCTGTCAGGCACAGTTTGCACGTGGACCTTGTAATGCACACCATCACTTTACTACCACACACCTGTCTGCGGGCATATATATACAGAGATCTGTTCATATCTAAAATACATAGTTGAGCAAAATATCTTTGCCAGAAGCAACCAAAATGTCATAAAAGATGGCGCAAGCTTCCAAGTTCTCCTGAACTCTTCATCAGATTGGGTGGTATATTTTATTACAAAGACAAAATGACTGAACCCCTGTTTAGAAGCATAAAGGCCAGATGTAACCAAAAATGTACAAATTGTGTAGAATTTGTTTCATTGGTGTTTCATAGATTTTTAGGCATCTTTCAGTCCACTCAGTGACAGAATAATTTTTTAAAAGACTGCATGAGAACTTCATTCTGCTCTTCATTCTTCATTTGCACAAATATGTATTAGTACAAACCACCCCAAAGGCAAAAAAATGGCTGTGGAATCCACAGGTCGGATTCATAGAAAGCTGAACCTGTGTGAATCCGCTGCAGATTTTCCTGGCGCTCCTGGCTCTAACTGAAGGTGCCCTGTGGCAGAGAGCTGCTAGCGCCACCAGACAGAAAGCAAGGTGTAGTCATCCCATCGCTGCTCAGTGGACTTTCTGCCATAGGGAAAAAGATGGAAAACATTCTGCAAAAACATGCGAAGTTTATGAATAGAAAAAACATGGTCTGGAATCCAAAGTAGCCTCACCTGGGTGCACCTGCAGATGCTCTCTTGTTTGATCCAAAATATAAATCTGAAAATGAGACTCTTCCACACTCCAAATTATATTTTCTGAAATGTTAAGATCTACAGTTTTATGATTGACGTTTTTTCTTGGGAGTGAAAGATCTGTTGCTGAAATTTAAAAAGTTAGCATCACCATCACCATTTGTATGGTGCATTTATATCACCCCTTTTGTCCTCTTGCAAGGAAGCTTATATGCTCTTCCTCTGCTCCATTTTTATCCTCACAACAACAAACCTGTTGCAGGTAAGAGTGAGAATGAATGACTGACCCACCGTCAATCAGTGAGCTTCATGGCCACGTGGGCACTAGAACCCAGGTCTCCTGGGTCCCTAGTCCAGCAGTCTAACCCTACACCACACTGGCTTTTAAAACTCTAGATTCAATGATGGTGCATGGCTTTTAATTTCAGAAATATTGTGCTGTACCATAACAGTTTAAAGCCTTAGCAGGTAAAACAAAACAAAGGAGAAGGGATTGCATTAAAAAACAGACTGAGATATAACTCTTCTCCCCTTTCTCTTTTTTCCCCTTATTCCTTTCATCCCTCCTTGCCCCCCTTTTTTCTGCCCCACACCCCATTCCAGTGTGGCCGGAATGGCGAAAACTTTGACAAGTTTTTCACACGGGCACCACCAGCGCTGACACCTCCAGACCAGCTGGTCCTGGCAAGCATCGATCAGAGTGAATTCCAGGGGTTCACCTACATCAACCCTGAATTTGTGCATCCATCCACACTGCGGCGAGGAAGTCTCTCCCCCACCAGCCTGCCTCTCTCCCCAACTGGCATGCCCCTCTCCCCAACGGGGATGCCCCTCTCCCCATCAGGAATGATCCCTTCTCCCACCTCCCTAGTGTGAGAATGACCCTCGATGACCTTTGACCCTCACATCCCTAAGTCAAGCGTTGCCTGTAGAACTCCACTCCTGAGAGCATGGCTCCAGCTCGAAACCCAGCCCTAACCCTCAGCCTCAACCTCAGCCTGACCTTATGATCCCCCCAAATGTTCTCTTAATTGCCTCCCAGATCCGGTGTGTGGCTTCCCTCTCTTACCTCCTCTGGGTGAAACCAAATGGATGAGGTCCAGAATGAGAGCGTGCACACATTAAGTATATCTGTATCTACATCTATAGTGACAGAGAGATTTTAAAAGCCCCGGTGAAGCAGGGCCCCCTCCTAAGTCATGGTTAGCTTTTTGGAGCATCCTGAAGGTTAACTGAGGCTGTGCTCTCACAACCTAGGCAAACTGCACCCAGGCATTACTGTTAAGGACAGTGGAACCAGGAGTATTCCCCTGCCTGTCTACCTTTTGTGGTGCTCTCCTTAGCTAAAATATTGAGAAGACTGCAAGGGGGGTGGTCAGGATTTGGCTGAATTCAGGATTTGAAAAGGAAATGGACTCCTAGGCTGTTGCCTCCTATCCCAGTGCCCTGCCCTGTAACAGGAATACTGAATCACTTTAACATGATGAGAAATGACCCTGATTTGCCTTAAATATGGGATGCCTTTGGCATAATTTCATACCATCCCCATTTTCTCTTTTAAAAACTCCCACAAACTTTAATTGGGAAGGGGGCAATAGACAGTGGCTCTCCTCATTTACTTTAGTTATTTAATTGATAACACTTCTGAATTATTAAAACCCCTAAGTGGTTTATATTAATGAGAAGTGATGAGAGTCAGGGCTGAAATTTGCTTAGGGTGGCCCTTGACCCTGCCCTCTTCCCTGGGCCCAAGTTTACCACATGAGCCAAAGCTTTGAAGAATGGCCTGAGTAATGAGGGAATAAAATGAAGCCGGGTCTTGCAAATGTAAGTCCCAAAGTGAAGCTGTCGCAGGCCCCCTTAAGTCAGCTTGTATTCCATCCCCTACAAAAAGCCTGCAGTTTGGGCTCCAGCCATTCCTCCTCCGACAGGGCACGGCTAGACAGCCCATACTTGCAAAGGGCCCTTTGACCGCTCCCTCTTCTTCACCATTGTTACCTGCTTGTCCACCTCCATCTTGCGCTGGCTCAGACAGTGGTGGTGGGATGGAGAAGCGGCAGATGCCGCGGCCAACCCGCTCACCAGCTGTCCACCTGTCAAGCAGGCAAGTGGGAGCAACAATGAGGAAGAGGATGAGGAGGAATAGTGATTGATGACAAGCTTGATGCAAAGGCTGCTGAGGGTGTCTGGCCCAAAGGCCCGCAAAAACCTGGAGCTGACACCGGGCTACAGTTTCTCTAATGGATAAGGGGGAATTCAGTGGCCATAATTAAACCCAAGTGAAACTTAATTCAGCTTAGAGAAGCAGCCGGCCGTGGGAGAGTTACATGATCGATGGCAAAAGAGCAGCCTGTGCATTCCCACTCCATGTGCCAGTCTGCACTGAAGGGACTACGGAGGACCAGGCGGGGGTGGAAACTACTCTTTCACTGCTATTTCTCTTGTTTTTACGAGCTTTTCTTCACAGGCTGAAAATGTTAAGGCAGAACTCATCAAAATGAAGGAAATTTGGATTTGTGTTTCTGTGAAGTAATTGACAAAGTATTGACAAAGTATCAGGCAACAATACATCCCCCCCCACACACACACACACGAACTGATTGTTCAAACAAAGCCCTGAAATACTTCCAGGCAACCTTCCTTATCCCACTCCTAGGTCCTAATCCTGAACTTCACCTCTGTGGTGCTCTTCCTTGCCCCATCCGCTACAGTGTGATAGTGTAATCCTAAACTTGATATATTTACCCATACCTCAGCCCTAATTACTTATACCTCATGCATAGTTAGGGTGCCTGCTTCCACACAGTCCTGTGAAATCCTAAGCACCCCTTGCCCTCACCCCTTTGAGTCCTGTTGGCTTTGTTCCCCTCAGTGGCATCTTTTCCTCGCTTCCTCTAACATGGCTGCCCTTCTCACCCACTTGGCTGTTGGAAATCAAACGTTGGAAGTGAGTGATGACAGTGACAGAGGTGGCGCTAGACTCTGAGGAGAAAATATTTCCCTTCTTCCAGAACACAGCATGTCCAAATGCAAACTTTTCCTTCTCTCTGGTGCATGGACTCTTATATGAATAGTATACAAATATTTATTTATTTATACGTATTTTCCATGTTTCCTTCCTGCTAACTGAGCAGCCCGCTGGCTGCATCGGTTCTCCCAAGCTACTCCTGGCAGTCTCTTCCTGGCGGCTTTCAAACAGGTGCAGTCTATTGAAGATGGCAGTTCTCAGTTAATCACAGTTGATATGCTTGGTTGTGAGTTTTACTTTATTTTTGAATGTGGGAAAGGCACCCTGTCTGTGTTGCGTGGCAAGTATTTCATCAGATGGTAAGATTGGGGCTTATTTACACCATGGTGGAAACTCATAGAAAATGAAGCCATTGATGTGACGTGGCCAATTCTAGCCGTTTCCGTGAGAGGGCACCATCAGTGGAGTTTAAGATGTTCTCGAGGCAACTCTGCTATGCTGCAAAGAAATGAATCCTGGCCTTAGCTGGCATATGGAAGGTGGGGGAGTGGGGACGGGCGGGGGGAGAAGGTACCATTTTGCTCTCAAGACCTGTGGAGAAGCAAAGTGAACAATGAAAATGTCATTCCCGTCTCGCACACAAGACTTTTGGTGTGTCTGGGTCAGCAGCAGCTCTTCTGCACCCTCTCAGAAGCTCTGGTGGGCTGCAAATATGGAAGGTTTTCTGTATCGGCATGGCAGGCCATGGTCTGCAGCTGGTACGGCCAAGGGACTATGGCTTTGGTGTGCCAGACAGAGGGCTGCAAGATTTGGGGCATGGATATGGACAAGGCGGTGCCTCGGTCCATGCAGCCCACCTGGGCCAGCAGTGCAGCAGACAGGAGGGAGTGGGGCTGAGAGCAAGCGCAGGCTCCAGGCTGCGTGTGTCTCATGACATCCCTCCGTGACCTGTGCTTGGAGCAGAAGCCGAACGAATCCAAAGCTCCTGGGTTTGAGACAGAGGAGCAAGATGCTTCGAAGGCCAGGAGGGTGCCGGGACATTGTCCTGTCCTAAGCATTTGTGTAGCTCTTTTCCTTCTGGTTTTCCCGATCCTTCCAGCACATCAGTCTTCCGTCGGTTTCCTGCCTCGGTCTTTTTGCTCACCCCCAGCTTGGGAATGACCAGACATCTCTTCACATTTTCACCCCTTTGGCTTGTGGTTCCCTGTAGCCAGTACCATAGACGAATGGATTCACCTATGCATTTCACTATAAAAGATATTTATCCAATCTACCACGTGCCTTGTCTTTTTGTCAGTGCCTCAATTTGTGGGACTCAGGTCTTCGTCTCATAGCAGATAGTGGGATTTGGGGTACACTGTCTCCAGTAGCTCCCATTCAACTTAGACTAATTTATAACCTGTGGGACAGTTCAGTAATTTTAAACTCTAGGCTTAAAGATCTTATGAGGCCCTATTTTAAGATGGCAAGATGTACTACTTTGCTTTTTTCAAAATGTGCTAAGCCAAACCTGCTTTTCGAAAGACCAAGTGTGTGCCCTGCTGTGTACGACCTGTACTTCCAAGGAAACGGCTCAAGTGAGCAGGGCACTGCAGTCTTACATTTTGAATTCTTGGGCTACCAAAAGTGATGGAGATGATGGCCCAGGAGCTGGTTGGTTTTTTTGGAGAGAGAGAAGTGAATTCAGATGATTAGAGATTGCGGGGCAAGGTATGTGAGAATTAAGAGAACTCCCCAAGAATATGAGGGACCCCCTAAAGTTCATAAGAGCTGGGCAAAGAGGTGTGCTCCAAGTGGAAAACATTGCTAGATTGTTTTCATTTCTATTGACATTATAAACTGAAGCACAGGGCTTTCCCCTTCTTGTAGACACGTGAACTTTCTGTCTCCTCCGAATCTCAGGATCCCGGGGTGACTCCAGATCAGGCTTTTACTGTGCAGGTGCATGGCATTTTTCATGGAATTTTATGGGCGGCTGAGATTCCATCTTCCACTTCTAGCCCTATCAGGTTTTCCCAGTGCTTTTGTCCTTTTTCCTAGCAGAAAAAATCAGTTACCAAAATAAATATCTGGAACAGTTGCTCTGTTCCTTTTTAGTACTGGTGCTAGGAATCCTCTGTCTGGAAACAGCCCTGAAAAAAAGTATTTGCTTGCTCTCCTAATCAGAAGAATGCAATAATTCCACCCCCGTTTTTCCCTTAATGGGTTTTCTGCAGTAAGAAAAAAGCTGAGAGAAGCATCGAGAAAATGTGGAGGGGTTGTAAGTGAAACATTACATGATACGGACTGCTTGTGAAATCTCATGCATGAGGTAGGTCAAAAGCAAGGATAGGCCTGACATGCACACGGGGGTGGAGGTATGTCATGAGCAGAGCCGGTTGGAGCCGGGGGTCATACTAGATGGCCCGGGGGCCCCCTTCTGGCTCTTGTTTCTATGTTTCATGCATCTTTTTCCAGACGATTTGTTCGAGGTGTAGTGAAAGCCAATGGGCACCAGAGGGAGCCACAGGACAGAGAGCACGCTCGGGTTTGTGCTGGTTTTCTTTGCGCCATCCAGATTGCCTTCCTGCAGGACTCCCGTGCTTTTAACAACAGCTTCGTGACAAGCAGAAATCAAACAGATGAAGTTTTCCTGCACTCTGGTTTCAGGAACAGTCACAGCTGCTGAAAAAGTGCAGGAGTCCTGCCTGAAGAAAGCCAGACTCGTTGACTGCTGAGATGGGGCAGAACAAGTTAATATGTTTTACCCGGCAAGTGTATATGTACGCATTTGCTGGTTCTCATCTAAACCTGGAAATCTTAGGGGGAATAGAGGGGACATCAAACCAGAACACAAAGGATTTTTTTCCTTGCTGGAGTTTGGCTGCAATGTGGTCTTTATATGCAGGGTAGGAATCTAGACCCAGATGTGAAGACTGGAGATGGAGAGAGGGCATTATCCAGGCCCCATATCAAAGGTAGCCATGGTCAGGCACCTGCCAGGGCCCATACCTCAGCAGGGGCCCACGGGCCGGGGCCCACGGGCTTGCCCTTAATGTGCACCACTGCAGCCTGCTTGTTCTGGCCCAGCCAATGGTGATGGTGGGAAGAAGGAGCAGTGGCTGCAGCTGCCCACTTGCTCTTTGGCTCGCTGTCTACCTGTTAAGCAAGCAAGTGGCAGCTATGAGAAGAAAGCGGTTGAGGGGCAATTGCTGAGGGTGACAAGGGTGGTGAGAGGGTGGCCCCCTTGGAGGAGAGGGGTATTGAAGGACTCTTGCCCAACTGCAGCCAAAAACAGGAAGTCGTACTAGTGCAGTTCACCTCCCTTTCCCAAAGGGGGCGTCAGGAGACTGATGGGATAAAGTTGAGGGGAAGCAAGAAACCCCTGGTGTTGGTTTATGGTTCTACAGGAATGGGCTGCAATTGGGAAGATTAGGGCGGAGGGAGCCCCCTTCTTCTCCCTATTTCAGTGGAATGGCCTGTTTTAAAGTTTTGGACCCAGTTTTAAAGAGCAAATCATCACTCCTTTTATCACTCTTTTAACATGAATGCTAAGTTATGAAACAATATGATTTGAGTCTTTACTCTCATTTGGATTTTTCATTATCTTTTGTTATAGATGCTTTTGAGATTTTAGGGGATTTGGTAACAGAACAGAACAAATGCAAAACAACAGTTCCAAGCAAAGAATTTCATTTCACAATTGCTGCTTAAATTTCCTCAGTGAAGTAGTAAAAAATAAAAAGTTATCTCTCAGAGCGTACTTTTATTTGCACATTGTGCCCATCCAGCTGGTCAGAACGAGAAATGCCACTTGTGTGTCTTTTCATGTGACAGCCCTCAGTGGTTCAGCTGATGTTCAGGTTTTCTGTGCCATCTACACAGAGAGTTGTCCGTAACTGCAGTATATATGGTGATTCAGTAAACAAACACTGGTTTCCTGCCCCTAGGAACTTACAATCTGAATGGAGACTGCAGTGTACTTCAGGGTGTTGAAACTTTTTCAGCCTAAGAGTTGAACTCTTATTTCAGGCATGCTTTTGGGCTCCATTCCAGCGGTGGGAGGCCAAAATGTTTAGTTGACAGTTCTTACCGACAATAATGAAGAGGTATTCAACCATCTGGGACTGGATTGGGACCATGGGGGGTGGGGGCAGTTTTGGCTTCTGGGCCAGGAGTTTCTACATGCTTGGTGTACGTAGACCAAATGCTGTTACAGGGGCTTACACATCTCTTCCACTGGAGGTAGAAAGGTGGGTGCCAAGCCAAACGCTTCATGGAAAATGTGGGCAGCCTTGCCTGGGTATCCCGACAAGCCAACAGTGTCTCTGTCAAATGCCTGTGGCTGGAATTCTGTGCTGAGTTATGTGGAAGTAATCCCTATTGACCACCGCGAGGGTTACTTATAGCGAACAATGTGGAGGATCGTGTGGCATGCGGTTTAGCATTTTCCAGTGTGCCCTGACATGCTCGCCTGCATGTCTTGCTTTGGTGTTTGGTCTGCTATGTCCCTCTCATGTGAAAGCTAAGTTACAAGTTCCAACGCTAACTAAATGCAGGCATAAGACAGCTTTATGGAGACGACTCTAGTGGTCGATCTCAATGTTTTAGGTCACATTCCCCTTATATGTGGGTAGCCTTTCTGGAGCGCTTGCATTTTGTGAGCACATGTGGGCTCTGTCTGTGGCGTTTATGCCTGTCTGCATGTAGACAGCCTGATACTTCTCTCTGCAGTCGGGCTGAATATGCATCCAAAAGACAGCGGCCCCTCCCCTTTCATGGGGCATCTCTCCGTGATGTGGCTGGTCTCTGCTGGTACATGGTGTTGCTCCAGGTGTTCAGGCTGAGGGGAAGTGTGTCAGAGAGACACACAGAACGAAACGTTTATGTGTTTGTGACATCACTATCCGCAGTGGTTGTGCATTTGCATTCCAGTCACTACACCGGCACAGCTGGGCATCCCTCTGCCCTCTTTTTTCTCTCTGCAAAAGAACCGAAGATGCAAGAGTGTAGCTAGTTGCAGGAGGCAGGATGGGAAGGGAGCCGTTTCATATTTTCAATGGGGGCTGAGCAGTGGGGTGAGGAGCAGAATGATTTCCTACGGTCCAGAAAACTGCTTGGACACATTCAAGATTACGTGATGAAAAGGCAGTGCGTTTATAATATGATTGGAGTCCCACCACATTCAAATACCCATTGTCAAGGTTATCCACATCAGACCGAGGTACCTTCCCCACTGACAACACACCGTTTTCTGAAGCATGGGGATTTGTAGCTAAGACACAGATGCATTTAATATCAGCCAGCAGTGAGGTGTGCCTGCTAGAAGGGGAGTGCTTGTGAGGAATTATGATGCGCCTTGAAATATGGCAAGCAGCCTGACATAAACAGTGCCTGGGAGGGCTGGCAGACAGGCGGACTGCTGTGGTTCTGGGGGGCAAGCCAGGAAGTACAGGTGGGCAAGATAATAGATTCCAACGGTGAATCAGAGCAGCTGAAATCTAGGACTCCTGGCTTCCTGGCAATTCCTTGTCCGAGCCCGACTCCCCTACCTTTAATGCTGGGTCTGCAGGCATTAGCAGGTGATGGACTTGTTTCCCATGCCCTGCGATGCCTCCTGTGCAGATTTCTGGAGATCAAGCTACTGCTAGCAGCACAAGAACAGGTCTTCTCCCCACACCCCACGTGAATTGGCAATCCTTTTTCTGTCATTGAGGACACATGTATCAGATTGTTCTTGGAGCCTGAGCACATGAATCGCCTGAGAGGAATGGATAGGAGAAGATGAGCTGGTGGCAGCTTAACAACAAACATGCACACCAACTCTTATCTGGGCTTCTGCACCATGAAGCGGACTAAGAAAACATATTCAGGAGGTGAAGCTTTCCCCATCCCTGCATCTGTAGGTGGAGAGATTGGGCAAAGGTGCTCCTGTAGAGCCCCTTGGAAAGAGAATGCAGGTTAAAGGGTACAGGAGCTGCTGCTGGTTGCTAGGAAGCAGGACGGCGAGCTTGTATTTTCTTGACTAGCAGCTTCCTTGCTGTGCAAAACTCTGCTGAGACCAAAAAAGCACCCTCGCCCTGTTTACGTCTCAGGGTGTAACTGGAGAGGCTGAGGGCAGGACCAGAATAACCGAGGAGAGAGCTGTGTGTCTTGCTGGACAACCCTCTTCTCCCTCCCGTGGGGACGCTCTGTCCCTGGGCTGAGATGCTGACAAGGAGGAATGGAAGCTGCCGGTCTTGCGCCTTGCATAGCACTGCTTGGAGGAACCTCGCTCACAGTTGCTGTGCCGGCACACTGAAATCGTTGATCTCTGAAACTTCAGCATCTACTTTCTGACAAAACCCCAGAATGCCTTTCTTTCCCTCCAAGAGCCATTGCAGAGCCATGGCCCCAAAGTCTGGAAAAGAGTTCTCTAAAGATGGTTTCTTGGGGGTGAAGTAGAGTGGGGTGGAAGAGATATGTCAGGCTTAAATAGATGGTTGGCATGTCATGCGTCTCCAGCATGAACATCAATCTTTTGTTGACTAGAAGATACATCTGAGCTTTCAGTATCTGATTTTTTAAATGATGGGTGTCTTTTGCTTTCAGGCAGGATAGCCTAAAAGCTGGAACAGGACAAGCTGGAGTGGCCCTGTTATTTTTTAAAAAAATGCCTGAAAGAATGGCACGTTGGAGACACTTTTAGGAGACTATTTTAGGACAGAAATTGTTTCAGTATTATTAACTTCATAATGCCCAGAGCCCATACAGAGTGGAATGGCCCAGGATGCCAACTCCCAAGTGTCCATATCAGCCAAATTCACCAGCCACACACAGCTGCAAGGGAGCGATGGAATAAACCCCAACACTTCTGCAGAAAGCACATGTTGGCAACAGTCTGTAGTCTGGAAATTGGCCTGGAACACCATCTTCCCAGTGAGTTAAATCAACGAAATTCTTCCTGCAGACATGACTGGAATGGTGGAAAAAGCCACAGAGCTTCCTCAGAAACTACATGTTGGTCCATAAACTGGGCCATGGAGCATATTTTGGAAAATGACTTGGAATGCCAGCTTCTAAGTGAGTTAAATCAACCAAATGCTCCAGCAATAAATAACTGCACGGGGTAATATAAAAATTAACAAAACAACATTCTAATAGCTGAACTAGTTTTTTTGATAGTTTTGGCATGGATTTCAATTAATGTGCACTTGCACAAGTGTACATTAACACAAATGTGCACTTGCACACATACACTAATTTGTAAATAAATTACATTCTTGGACACAAAAATCCAATTCTATCAATGAGCAAATGGCAGAACAAAAGATGCCTGACATTTTGCAAAATGTGGATTTAACAAAGTCCTAGCAGTGCCTCCAATTTACATTGCCAAAAAAAGACACCTAGTTCTTGCAATGTAACTTTCAGGTGTAGGGTGCAAGTTTAAATCTCTCACCTCACCACTCCAGGGATCTGACCTATAATGTAATATACATTAAAATGGCTTTTAATTCTAATTATTATTGTTATATCGAATTATAGCCACCTTTTCCCCTCTTGTGAGGAACACAGGGTGGCTTACATTGGTCTCCTCAACTACACTGTTTGATAATGACTTCCCATGTAACTCCTACCATGTCATTTGTGAGTGCTGAATTTGGTACATTTGGGTAAGTTGGAAGTGGCTGTTTGGGGCTATTTTTCAGGATATAGACTATTGCTCCAGTTATCAGAAGAGGCCTTTTGAGGGAGTTTTTTGTAGCTCTTGCATTCCTGTCATCCAGTCACATCCAACTGGTTACTTTGACTTATTTGGAAATTGCCATTCTAGGATATTCTCTTTTGTTTTATATGAGCTCTGGGCATTGTGAAGTTAATAATAATGTGATTTTGAAAGGATTTTAGACCTAAAATATTATTCTCCGTTGTCTCTCCCATGGATCTGTTTGTTTGTTTAATAAAGGGGCCTGTCTACCTTGTTCTGTTCCATCTTTTTCACCATTCCCAGAGCTTTTCTGCACCTGGCATTTATTGTGTGCTCAATGTAACTGCAGGGTGCCTTACCTCCTCCTCCTCTGGGGCCTCTTCCATTCTTTTCAACCATTCCCATGTTTTTATTGGAAAGTGTGATATTATTTGCAAATAGGATGAAACACTAGTGTATTTATGCAATTTCAGTACCCCACAGTGCCACCTAGTGCTTGTGTAATAGATCATATAGAAATGCAAAGAAAGAAAACCTATGGGAAAAAACATGTAAAGGAGCTGATCTCAATCCTGTAAAGAAACCAGAAACAAAAGCCTTGCTAAAGTGGCAGATTAAAAGCTTTGTGTAGAAAAGCCCTCAGTCCTGAATGAATGCTGTTGAAATGGCACCCAAAAAGTTTCAAAAGCACTATTACATCAATAACTACGTTTAGCCAATTATTTCTAAAGCACCTACCTTGTGGAGTTACAATATTAATTACAAGCCAATGGATTGTGCCCCCCTCCCTTTAAGGGAACCACTGTATTTGGCAGAGTTTCCTGGTGCACTTGAGGTAGTCTCTCAGGGCTAGGGAGAAGCAGTGTTAAAACTGTGAATTTGACTCAGTAATTCAAAGAGAAACAGTTCAATGAAATGACCTCTCCCATAAATTTGTCCCAAACTTTGCTGATTCTTCAGCACATTTCCTTGCAAATAAGTTCCACTGAACAAAACAGGGCTTATTTCAGAGCAGACATTCAAAGGATTGCATTGTTAATCTCTGCTTCCCTCTACCCTCTCACAAAACTTGATGGAATCCTTTTAAATGACTGCGTCTGATTTTGAATCAAGCATCTTTCTGTTTTCTTCTTTTTGTGAGGCATTCTTACTTAAAGGAAAAAATCCAAGTATCTTTAAAACCATTTCCCCCTTGTAGTCCAGGTTTGAGACAGCACTATATATTTTGACTTTATATTTCTACAAACGTGCTTCAATTCTTGCCCTTTCTTTGGAGGAGCACTGAATACTATGCCTCTTGACTAAAATAAGCCACTCAAAGAACAATCTGCAGTTCTGTAATGAGGAGTGCTTTTTTTTTTCCTGCAAACATTCAACAGCTTTCAATATAATGTCCTTCCCCAGTGAGTGAGTGGCAAAGGAAGACTCCCTTTTGCATTTCCCAGGAGGGCTTTCTGGGAAAAACAAAATGGCAGCCACTGCACTTCTCTCCCCTCCTCTGGCGAAGAATTTTGCCTCATCCCATAAATATAGCCAAAATGTGGGCGGTGCTGGGAGGGTGTGTGTGTGGGGGAGGGGCAGAAATAGCTGAGAAATAACCCTTTTCAGACCCATATTGCTTGCTGTTGGTGCACACTGCCGGTCAGGCCTTGTTGTTTCCGTGCAAATGGAGAGCCTCCACCCTCCCTCCCCGAACACACAAATGCTCTTCTCCAGCTGCAGGAACACCCAGAATATGAGAGATCAGCGATTTTTCCTTATGGTCTCCATCGAAGAAGCCCAGGTGAGTTTTGGAAGAATGGAGTGTCTCTTTTTTAAAAAATTGTGGTAAATCTCTGCTTTAGGCCATCTTGCAGGTGTATTTATGATAATAAGCTGAAAATAGCACTAACCTGTAGTAGCAGTGGCTGCATTCCCACAGCTTTATGATGATTATCATGGACATTTGGGCATATGTCTTAACCAAGTTGGATGCTTCTAGGCATGTGCAAAGTGTATCAGCTCAGCAAATTCCCGAACCTATCTCAGTTCAATGGGCTTTTGAAGTTTTAATAGCATAACTTTGATGTTAGAAGTTAATTATGGGTGGATATGGGTGTGGGATGGTAGTGACAAGGAATACCTGGGACTTCACTTAATATAAGCGTTTTTGGAGACCCCAACCAGCCAAACCTTCCCCTTTGCACCTGCTTAAGTATGCCCTTCAAATCTCTTATTCAATATTGCAGTAAATTCAGGATAGCTCCTCATTAATAGATCACTGAGTTTAGGATTGCTGATTACAAATTTTAAAATTCCAAAGAAGAGGCTGTTAAGAGGCCTAGGATTAAGCCCCATTAATGTGTCTCAGTCCTGTTTCCCAAAGCTGCTAAGAAAAGAAGGAAAGCAAGTCTGGGGCAGAAGGCCTGAAAAGGGAGACATGAATAAATGGTGGAGAACTGTCAGGATACCTGGAGCCGTGAGGAAAATGTAGGTGTGTAAGTGCCCCATCTGCAGCCACTGTCATCTTCCATAGCTTTGTGAATGTCCACAAAGCAAGAGAATAGAATGGTTGTTCTTGAGTCATCAATCCTTTCCTTGAGGACTAGAAACTGTTGTGTGATGTATGTGAACTGTAGTGTTTTGATTACTTGAACTGAAATTACTTTAGGAACCAAATTACAAGAGAAACTTGAAATAGAAGTGTTGCAGCTTCCAATTTTGCATAACGTAGATAGACACAGGGCTAAGGTATCTGTATATGATCTTGATGTCGGACTTCCACTATCAGCCATGTGACAGTGGCCGGACAGCTTCCTTTCACCATTTCTTCCTCTTTACACTGCAGAAAGTTACACTTGCTCCCCATTCAAGGCTTGCCTTTCGCCCTTTGATTTCATTCAGCTCGTCACCTGGCTCATGAATGCTAAAACCTGACAGTCGGCTCTTCCCATCAACCCTGGCAACATGTGACATTTTCCAGGCACAGAGTGTACCAAGGGGAAAAGCATAGTAATTCCTCTCCTTCTTGCAGAAATTTGCTAGATGAAAAATAGAACAGACAGCCTAGCAATTATTCCTTGGTGGTTCCTTTGTGATAAGTCTTTGAAACTGTGTATCCCCCTGCCAAAAAAAATTCTGAACATTTAGAGCCTTTGTAGAAAATGGGGATAATTTAAAGAATCTTGTTAAGCATACACACCCAAAATTCAGGTTATGGTCTCATTTGAATTACTTTATGTTTTGTGGGTACTCTATGCTAATATCCTGGAAACTCTCAGAAACTGCCCTATGTGGGTTCCCCTGTAAGAGTCACAGGACCCTGTCAGAGACACGATGCTTCATTTCTTTTAGGAAAAAGAAAACTAAAAGCACATAGTACACACTTGGACTTTCCAACTCTGGCTTTTTGTTTGGGGTAGAACTTCACCAGCAAGGAGCTGACTCTAGCGCTTGACTGCATGGTGTCAGTTTAAAGGAGTCCAAGATACAGTCCCTCCATTGCGCTAAAAATAGCCATTTATAAAAACCAGGTTTCAAATACAACCCTTTATCCTCCCTCCCCCTCGTAATTTCTCAGTTCATTAACACAGCTGTCCCCTCATTCACAAACAGAGCCCTTTTCTCACAGTCCCACCCCTCCCTCCCCTTTCTAAAACAAGACCAAGCACTAGAAGTACTATTTACAAGTCATCAAGCAGGGAAGAAAACTGAGTCCCGAGGATGAAGAAAGAAAGTGGACGTGAAGGAGGGGGAAGGTCTGTTCTCTCCCCCGCAGATTGGGTGGAGGTATATCTGTGTGTGTTGTGTGTTGTATTGTGTTATGTGTGAGTGTTGCAGGCGAGAGAGACTTTGTTTCTCCCTTCCACATGGCTTTTAGGAAGTGTTGCTGCTGTTTCTGCTTTTGATGCAACATTCCCAGGCCTTTTTGGGCAAGCTCGGGAAGGACAAAAGGATGAAACAGCCTCCTCCAAAAATCAGGACAGCCCCAGCAGCCACTGCACAAGCCACAGACCACGAATACTCATACTCCAGCGGGATGGTCTCGTCGGATGTGATAAGCCATCGGACCGACTGTCGGAAAATCTCCAAAGACACCAAGACCATCATGCCTGGAGAAAAAGAGAGAGAGGAAGGGAAGGTGGTGCTCAGGAGTTTTGCCTGGGGCCTACTTCCCCAACCCGAGGGAGTATCAACCTTTTAATTGTGAACTAAGAGAATGGAAAGCCTTGTGGATGGTTTAGAGTTAATTGGACCACACTGAAGTGCATTGTAAGGCTCCTTTTAACTATCAGCAGGTGTACTGCTGCACACCTTATCTATGGTTTAAAGAATATAGGATTTAAGTTTGTTTGCTTTGCTGCAGGCAAAAATGGGAGACAGGCATGACTGGGTGCTGGGGCTGCCCCTGTGTGAGGCAGGGATGTTTTGTAGGGCTCCCTTACCTGATATGATAAAGAAGCAGGATGCTGGTTTCAGGAGGAATTCAACCTCTTTGCTCAGAGCCGCTGTGATGCAGAGGGACCCCATGGCCATCAGGGTGATGCTGAGGAGGGACATAACTGCAGCCGTGATGTTCAGTTCTACAGAATGTTGTCGGATGGAGAAAAAGAGCCATATCATACCTTCTGGCATCTTGCAGATGACAAGAGGGGCATGCTTGCAGTGTCTTGTTGGCCTGCTTCCTATCTGGCCTAGCAGGGAATGTCAGACTGCTGGAGAGCTGCACACACGCGTCCATGCTCACACTCATCTGCAGAATCATGACTAAATATGACGAATGTGGCTGGTGTGTGGGAACTGCCTGTGTGCAGCAAGGTTCTGGTAGTGATGAAAACAGACTTCAGAGAGATGCATTAGGCCAGGAGGAGATGGGCTTGGCAAACCTCATGGGGCCATTGTGCCATGGCCTGAGAAATGCCAGAATATTCAGCTTACTTGTGGTTTTTATATTTTCAAAGGGAGATGGCCATAGTTGTTTCTCTCTACTTGCAGGCCTCTCCATAACCCGGAATCTTCTGACATAAAATGAGGCTTAACTACATAAGCCTTTCTCCTCATGTTTTTGAACTATAGCTCCCACCATACCCAGCCACCATGGGGGTTGTAGTTCAATAAAGTGGGAAGATGCCCTATTGAGGAAGGCTGACCTAGGGAATATCATCTTTGTTGTTGTTAGTCGCAAAGTCGTGTCTGACCCATTGCGAATATCATCTTAAGTTTCCCTAAAACTTAAGCAACGTTCCTCTGCTTTAACAAAGGCTGCAACACTCAATTGGTTGAATTTGGATCCGCCAAACAAGTGTCCTCATTATTTGGGAAGCGGGGTTTTTAAGAACATTTTTAGCATCATTTCTGAATATAAGTTCATATGAACTGAAGGTTTCAAGAAAAATAATAAAAGGGACATCCTTCCTTTCTTCCTGCCCCAGAAGGGAATCCCTCCTTTAAGGTGATGTTCATCTTGGTACATATGGTTATTAGCTAAAAACAAAGGAGAATGCCTTTTGCTTCACATCTATTTATTTTAGTAAAATTCACATTTATACAAATTGTACACAGAAAAACAAGGTATATTATCCTGCCTCACTGCCTTGCCATAAACAGATCACAAAGGGTGCCTCAGTGTCCGGTGGTGAAGACCAAATGACCCCACTCCATTAGAGGGTAACTGTCAATTGCTATCTTTGTATTTTATGGGTTTGCCAGAGTGCCTCCCTAACCCTGTAAGTTCACACATGCAATCTTTTTGTTTACTTAACTTGGCCAGCCTGTTCAAGGTAACTTTAGTTTAGAAGGCCTGTCCAAGGCATCTACTTCGAGTGAAATGTAACTTTTCTTTATGGTGTTGTGACGTGTATCCAATCACTTTCCTATCTATATCAAAGTATCCAATCGCCTTCCTGTGTATTGTATTCACTCCCCTTTTGTGTATTCGATATAACCCTAAGGAAATTACCATGGGGTGTTCCTATTTTTGGGCACCCATGGATCCATGCATTCAATTGTAAATAAACCTGTTTGCCCTGACAAGAAACTGATTCCGAGCCTATATTGCGGATCAGTGTGACAAAATCAATTAAAGGACCAAAAGTTAAGCAATTCATTGGTCAGTTACTTAAATCAGAGGGCAGCTCTCAACACCTCCCTCTCCCCTTAATTTTTGTTTTGTAGAACAGCCTATTGTAGGAGGAGCTCTGTGACGCTCAAAAGCTTGCACTGTGCATTGCAAATCTTAGGCCTGTATTATAGCTGATGATAGCAGGCTCACATCTTTCCACACATATCAAGTGGGAAATGGGGAGTGTGACTTAAAAGGCAACAAAGGTACTTTGTTGAACTCTTTCTTTGCCCGGGTTCAGAAAACATAAATGAAGTCATAGTCTCACTTTGAACTGTGAGAATTTATGTTGGATCGAAAATTATGTGAAAATTATGAACACGGCGGATTCAATTTATGAACTGAGTGCAAGTATTGGTGGCATTGGTAGACAAGATGGGACAAGCCTTGTGCCTGCACACACTGTCCCTTCCCTTTGTAGCATGCCAGGATGCACTCCCAAAACTTCAATTAGCTGTAGTTTCCTGTTATATCTGTGTTCAGAAACAGGCTATTAGGCTTGGACCAAGCCAGGAACTTAAACCAATTTCTAGGCATGGTTTAAGAACCTTGTTTGGATCCTGGTAACCATAGTTTCCTGGCTTGGACATAATGGAGAGCTGTAGTTACTTCCCAGGTTTTTGCAACAAGCTGAAAAGGAAGGTTAGATCTACAGGCAAGAGGTATGCATTTATCAAATCAAGGTGTGATATTCTGAGTGCAGGCCCCAACACCCCAGCCTGACATGCCTCAGATGATTGTGAGGATAAGATGAGGGGAGGGAGGTAAGGATCTGAACAAGAAAGGCAGGATCTACATGTTAAAAATAAACAGGACAATTTTTGTTGTTCCTATTGGATGGGGTAGTGGGGGTGCTAATAGGGCGTCTTGGCCACCTGTTTTAGGTTTATTGCATCTCACCTTTTTTAGTAGATTTCTGGAAGATATGGGCATTCTCTCCAGTGGTGAAGAATTTGAAATAAGAACAATTAGCTTCTGCAAAGAAGAAGAAAAGAGCGCATCAAAGCAAAGCAGGACAGAAGGTGGTAGGATGAGAGGTTGTTGTTTGAGGAAACAGACGACCAAAATAATGCCACATAGACCAGGATTGGCCCAAGACATTTTGCTGTCTCAAGCAAAGAATAAAATAACACACGTCTCCATCTGTTCCGTGCACAAACTCCAGCTGGACTGGCAGTTGAACCATCTTCAAAGTTGAAGATGGACTGCCATCTTCCACCACACCCCAAGGCAGCAAGATCATGACAGGGCAGGCCCTTTGGCACACAGCTCTCTCCTCCAACTTTTTACTGCCAGCTGTCACTATCTGCTGCTTAAGGTAACCGTCTCACTTTGTCTTAAGGTAGGGCTAGCCCTGAATTTGACACATATTTCTTTAATGTGCATATTTTATTCCAATAGCATATTGTTTCAATATTTGCCTTTCAAGAATTCTTGAAAGGCAAATAGAATTTGGCTCTTTTTGCTTTTTGTAACACAGCATGATGTGTGTGTGTGTGTGTATTACATGTGAATTGCAAGTTCATAACTGAGGAATTATCTTGAAGGAACCAGAATAATTCAATTAAAGGTACAAATATTTGCCTTCTCTCCCACTAGGTTATTTCACACATTATCACGTTTTTTTTCATGGAAAGCAGAGGAGATCATTATAGGCACCACTGGACTCGCATAATATTTGTTTCTTGGCTCAAAGGAAACCTGGGACTTGCGCTAAAAATCACCTCAGCACATACAGCAAAGTACAGTTCCTATGCTCTTATTTAGGGGAAGCCCTGATGGTGAAACTCGTGCAAAAACTATGAGAGCTGGAATTTGACTATTTCTTATATAGATGAGGAAACATGGAGTTCAGTCACATGTAGCAACAAGAGCCCTATCAAGCAAACTTATCCAACTTTTCTACCCCTCCAATTTTTCACTGGCCAACCAGAGCTTCCTGTTTGTGCTCCAATGAGAGGCCCTAACTTTTCAGAATGTGGATTTCCACATTTTTCTATGTAATCTGGAACACACGTCATATTCCACATTATATTATAACATTATATTAATATAGCAAAGTGCATAATTATCTGGGAGTGTACCCTGTAATGTATGAGAAGACATGTCTTTAATACCCATTGCTTAAATACATACTCTTTAAATTATTGATGGACTTTCAACATTTCTGGAGCAATGTGTGTTTGAGTTTTCACATGTTAGCTCTGCACTGCACCTCTTAATTTTGCAATGCGAGTGCAGTCCTAGGAATTAATAACTTGTTCCCCTTAATTTTCTGTCTTAAAATCAAAAGGCATGGTGTTTTCTCAGTTCCGATGTAATTCTGTAGAGTATTAAAGGTAGTTTAAATAGTAAATAAAGCCTTGTAAGCAGAAACCTGACTAGAACTGTGTAAACTTCTATATTATACCCTGAGAGATATAAAAGTTATGTGTAACAAAGATTTTTATTGAGATGCTCAGGAGATGAAGCAACAGTTCTGCAACTGGCCCGTGTTTCTTGTGAGTCCCCTGTACCAGTTTGAATGGCAAAACTCTTTGTGGGGGTGGGGGGGGGGAGTGATTTTTAGATCTTGAGGACTGAAGGATAAGGTCAGGGCAAAACAAGATTCCTTCCATCTCAGGAAGGCCTCCTCCTTTCCAAGTTCATCAGCTGCCCTGTGCAGTGGGTTTAATTGTGTCCCCAGAGATAGGTATGTTAGTGATTACTGCAGCCTTTGCAGCTGGACAAAATCCAGGTAACCTGAGGGTTGGGGAGCAAGTGCATCTGTGTGTGTGTATGTGTGTGTGTGAGAGAGAGAGAGAGTGCGAGAGAGTGAGCTCACAAGTGAGCACGGGAGATATTTACCGTATTTTTTGCTCTGTAAGACTCACTTCCCCCCCCTCAAAAGTAAGGGGAAATGTCTGTGCATCTTATAGAGCGAATATGTGTGTGCAGTAAGTCTGTCAGATGTGCAGCCCATGGGGAAGTGATGGGGAATGTGCCTGTGATTATGTGCCCATTGGATTCAGAATATTTTTTTTCTTGTTTTCCTCCTCTAAAAACTAGGTGCGTCTTATGGTCAGGTGCATCTTATAGAGCGAAAAATACGGTATATGAGAGATGCAGGCACTCAAATATGCTATAATTTAAGATTATGGATTCTCCCCATTGGCAGCAGTTACCCCATCATATTTTTGCAAGTGCCAGGAGAAAAGTGACGTTTTCATGATCCAACAGAGCACTGCATAAAGTTCTGAAACCTAGCAGGGCGTGCACACTTATAAACAACACAGTTTATAGGTTGACAAGCAGGTTGACCACTTACACTCTGCTAGAAGCTAGAGTGTAAGGAAGCTAGAGGACAAAAGGAAGAAACAGATTTACATAAAACTGCAAATGTTACTCTACATAAAGATAAATAGAAATACAATACATCTCTTGCGGGTCAGACAGAGAAGGCTTTCACATAGAGGGCTTTCCTCTGCAAAGTAGGCTGCGGGGCCACTTTGCAAGATGTGACAGAGGACAAGGCTCTGATTTGCTAAGTAGTTGAAAAGGAGGGGCTTTGAAAGAGACTTGGGGTAGGTGTTCCTTGCCATGCAATGGTAGTGGCAAAAGCTAGTAAAATGCATGTCTTCATGCCATCATGAAGCTCCAGGATCCTTGGGAGGGATGGCACACTTAAAGCTGGCAAGATCTGCTTCAATCTTTTTCCTTTACTAGAACCCAAAAGTGTACCAGCTGCTGCCTCATACAAAATGGAGGAAAAAAACCAGACCCATCATGAATGCCTGGTACCCCTAAGCAACTGCTGGGATCCCAGTGTGCAGTCAAGGCCTACTGATTCAAACATGGGGGCAGACTGCTGCTTTCTTTACCTACAGTGCCCCTGAAACAGTGTCATTTGGGGGCTTCAGTGAGACCCCATCTATATATGAGGGCATCCAGCAGAGGGTGTCTTGCTGATACAAGTCCCTGGACTTGCTGCTTCTCTCCACCACTGCAATCTGCTTGTTTGCCTGCCTCTTGTCCTGGCCCAAAGGTGGGTCCTGGTGGGGAAGTTGATGCAACGGCCAGCCTGCTCCCAGGACAAGCCTCAGGATGTAATTCTGCTGAATGCATGAACTGACTCCTGGAGGGACGTGGGAGGGGGTGATATTAGCCCCCCTTCCTTTCCTCAACCACCCATTATGTTTACATTTATTTCCGGCCTGCTGTCTAACAAGCTCAGAGCAGTGTTTTGGGGGGGTGGGGGGGATGTATTTCTTAACAGACGGCAGTTTTCTCTTAGGAGGTATGCTCAGTCCAAACAGCTGCCCAGTCCAAATTCACTTTAAAGACTGAAAAGCAAGAAGTGGGAGGCAGGGGCCTCAAAGGAGCCATTCCCAGCTAGCACCCTCTGGGCCGCAGACTGAGCAGTCACACTGGTCACTTGGTTGCTGTCTTCCCCATTAGGATCATCAATGCTCTAGCACTCTCCAAATCATATTAATTATTCCCAAATTTACATGGCTGCATAAAGATGCCTCTATGCAAAATTTACGCAAACCTATACCCTCCTGTTTGGAACTGTGTTTCGTGTTTCCTGCATGATGCGTAAGTGGCCACCTTACTCACAACAACACCCCTGTGAGGTAGAGGCAGTGCCTTGCCTGTGCCTACCCCACTGCAGATTGTTTCATACATTTTATGTCGGCAAACCTGAACGTCACCACCATGCACACACCTTCCACTGGGGGCCTGCAGGAGCGGTTAATTAGTTACTCGAAGTTCAGCCTAGCCTAGCGAAAAGCAAGAGCAGCTCCAGTTACAGGGAGCTAAGCCAACAGTATTAACCGTGTAATTGGCTCCAATCCCTTTTTTCCGCGCTTTGCTCCTTGCTTCTGCCCAGCAAACCAAAATGATGATTGAGTTACTGCACAGTCACTCAATCTGTCAGACTAAGATAGCAACCAACAGCTCCTGGACACAGTCGTGGGAGACTGCTGAATTTAGGGGCCCTGGCTCTCAGCCTTTCCATTTGGCCCACTTCCTTTTTGCAGAAGCCACCTTGGCCTGTTGTGGCCCTGAGGCGGCTTGACAGAGCTAAGCGGAGCCAGAACACAAGGACAAACCAAAACCGTCACAGTTGTGTTGTACAACCACCAAAAAAAAAAAAAAAATCCTGAACATTTGAGGACATCACTGCTTGTGCCTCAACCCTTCTGGATGATTGATTGTACTGCCTTTTCTTTCTCGCCTGTCTTCTCAAGGATGCTGACAAAAGGTGGCATCGGGCCCACATGGCAGCAAAGGCCCACTGGAGTCATTCCTCCTCCTCTCCATTCTATCATTTCTTCTAAACTCAAGGACCAAAGAGTCACTGCAAAAGTCACACCAGTCAAATGTAATTCATTCATGCCCAGCCCTCTCTGATTTGGTGAGACGTACAAGTGAGCACGTACATCGTAGTTAAGAGAAATGAGGTTAAGAGAAATTAAAACCATTGAATGAAAAATAACAATGGTTCAGGGCATGAATCCAAGCCTATCTTCCAACATTAGAAGAGAAAGATTCAGAGAGATACTGGTTTGAATTCATTCACCAAACAGCAAATTCAAATTCCCTCTGTAAAATTCTTTCTGACAAGAGAAGCAGCAGCCCCACTGCAGTGAAGCCTTCCCCTTAGAAAGAGTAACTTTCTGTCTGTGCTTTGATAATAGGCCTTTTTCTTATAGGCTTTTTCAGTTTTCTTAAATTTCCTGTACACTTTAGAGCAGAAATAGGGATCCCCCTCAATGCCCCTCATTGTGGACCACATTCCCTTGCAGTTAATCTGTGGAGGGCTACATGCCAGTTGTAGGTGGGGCAGAACCAGCTTGGGTAGCCCCTTAAAAATGGCTCCAAAAGAGGACATGCATCACCAAAAGGAGGAAAACTGATCACATGCTAATTTATGCACACACAAGGAAATTTAGAAATTATTATAACTCAAATGAAAATATGGTAGTCTCACCATGCTCTCAGTCTGTGACCAAGTGACCCATGTGCCTGCCTGTTCAGTCTGCTGGCGGGTGTTAACCGTGGACAGGCAACTGTTATGGGTCGTTATCCTTGAAGTGGAATTCGACAGGCCAGCCTTTCAGAGAGCGGCCCGGCGGCCCTTCAGACAGATCACTGTCCTTAGTAAAAGGAGGCATGGCCACCCTGCAGTGGCAGGGCTAGTCCCAAAGAGCAAGACCACTGGTGGTTCTGCCTGTCGGTCGGTCTGTCTGTCTTTTCCAATCCCTTTTGTTTAGCCTCTTTGTTTCTGTCTCTTCCTTCCTCTTTTTCAGCCAACCCTTCTCATGCCCCCCTTGCTGCCTGCATAGTGGGCTACAGGGCCAAGGATGGAAGTCTGAACTGATCTCTTGCAGAAAGCCATTAAAATCAGGCCAAGAGGCACAAATGCTTTAGGGCTACTGGTCATCCATCCTTGTAGAGCAGAGATGCGACACAAAGATTGCCAGTTGCGTGAGCTTTGTTCTCCCAGTATTTGAAGACTTCCTCCCAGCTCAGCTCACTTTCTAAGAGCAGGCTGGGTATGAGAGGAAGTCTGAAAACACTAGAGGGACAGACCCTGGCAGGTTTCATTGCAATGCTACTCCAGCATGACTCATCTGGCTAGGGCATGCTGGGAACCGTAGACCCCTTTTCTGCCTAAACTTGCATGCTGGCAGAAAGCAGCAATGAATTGAAATGACTCCTGATGAAAGTGAAAGAAGACAGTGCAAAAGCAGGACTGCAGCTGAATATTAAGGAGACAAAAATCATGACTACAGAAGAATTGCAGGACTTTACTGTCAACAATAAAGAAATTGTGAAAGATTTTGCATACCTTGGCTCAGTCATCAATTCACAGAAAGACTGCAGCCAAGAAATTAGGAAAAGACTGAGAGTTGGTAGTGCAGCAATGAAGACACTGGAACAGATCATCCAGTGTAAGGACATTTCGCTGGAGACCAAGGCCAAGGTAATTCACATTGCATTCCCAGTCACTGTGTGTGGGCATGAAAGCTGGACAGTGAAGAAAACCGACAGGAAGAAAATCGATGTGTTTCAAACATGTTCCTGGGGAGACCTTTGTGAATACCCTGGACTGACAGAAAGACAGACAACTGGGCCCTGGATCAAATCATTCCAGAACTTTTCCTAGAAGCAAAACTGACAAAACTGAAGTGGTCATAATTTGGGCACATCATGAGAAGACAAGACTCCATAGAGAAGACAATCATGCTAGGGAAGGGGAACGCAAAAGAAGAAAAGGAAGACCAGACATGAGACAGATGGACTCCATAAGGAAAGCCACAGCCTTGAATCCACAAGAGCGGAGCAGGGCTGTGAACAGGACATCGCAGAGCGCATTCATTCATTCATAGGGTTGCCATAAGTCAAAGGTGACATGATGGCACATAACAAACTTACATAGGATTGGCCTTAGTTCATCCATACCAAAAGAACGATTCTAGTTTAGTCTTGGGGCTACTAATTCTTTTCAGGGAATGATCATGCTGCATACAATGGCTACAGTTTCTACAAATAAAAAGAAAAGGAAGTGACAGCTATAGGCATAAGGATAATTAGAAAACTATTAGAAAAATAGTAAATAGACAAGGCAGAGGTAAAACTGTAATTCTAAGGCACAGCCTGACTAGAGCCAGATGTGTTTTCAAGGCCCAGGATGAAAATTCCCCTGAGCAGATGCAGAATGAGCTTCTTTTATTGCAAGCCATCACACATGAGGGATTAGATGGGTGGTCAGCAGATCATATGGGGTTTGCTGTGGTGGTGAATGTGGCTCCAACATCTGAATTTCTAGAAACAGAGATGCTACCCAGTGCCCACGTTTATCGGGAAATACATATCTGTCCCATTTACTCACCCCTAGCCATAAATTGGGAAGGAGCATCCCTCGTGCTCCTGTTGTACACAGAGACCAAGAGGCTTACTGAAGAATAGAGCATCCACTGCCATGCTCTCAAACATTTGTGGCAAAATGATTGTTCACTGCCAGTTGCCACAACCTTAGCCGAACATCTGATGTTCTTTGACTAGTTCCATCCTTGATCATGGCCTAGTTTGCCTGTTTGTGCTCAACTAATCAGATACCGGATGCAGAATGCTGGCGTCAAAGAAAAGCTATGATTAATACCAGGAGGGAAACCAAATCCACTGTTGTTTTTAGACAGGCGGGCCACTGCCTACCGTAGAAGCCTGGCTCAGCCTTTATGCTCCCTGCCCCATTGTCAGAACCTGGTGCCTCATTTCTGAACTAGAATGTGTCCAAGGATAGCTGTCCTTCTTATATTCCCAAGGCATTTCTGGCATCTCTGACATACCTCCCCTGGGCCTCATCTTTTCATATTTTATTTTATTTTTTTTACTTATTGCAGCAGGATCAGTTTGATTTGTTCAGTGTGGAGCAAGCATGGCATTGGAACCAGATGATGGAAATGTTTCTTTAGTAGTGGCGGGATGGTGCTTTGTTCACCTATGGGAGTGAGGTGATGGTTGAGAAACCCGCATGCCATTTTCAGGGAGTGGCCAGTTGTGGGGTGCACCTGCATTTGTTTAATACAAATCTGTGGCATCATTTGCATTAAATGCCTTGATTTATGCATTTGCAACATGGCCATCATTCTCCCCAAAGCTAGGTTTCCATAAAAGGCTACCTTTGAAGACTCTACAGAAACTTCAAGTGGTTCAGAATACAATCTTGAACCACTTGAGGATCTGTATTGAGGAAGAACAAAGGCATCTCAAGAACTTCCAACTTCTTTCTGGACAGAGTTCAAAGTGCTGGTCTGACCTGTAATGCCTAAACAATCTAGGACCACAGTATCTGAGGCCTTCTCCCCTATGATCCTGCCCAGCTGTTCAAATGTTCATCAGATGCCTACATCTGGATTGGTTTTATTTTTAGCATGCATCACTTTGAATCAGTATTGTAAAGCTGTTGTCAACATTCAATTGAAAAGGGCTATGCATAATTTTAAATTAATAAATAGGGATCTTTCTGAGGTTAACCAGCCATTCCTGGGATCTACTGTTCTGTGCAGTGGTGAGGGCAGTTCTCCATGTCTGTCTCTTTGCAATGGCTTAAAAACAGCTTCCAAGTGTATGTTGGAAACTGCAAGTGCAGGAGATCTGTATTCACACTGGGGAGCGCAGAAAGGCCAGTGGAATTTGGCACTATGACTATGTTGGAGGCAGTGTGGGGCGGTGGTTAGAGGACTGGACTGGGAACCCAGGACATCCAGGTTCTAGTTCCCACTCAGCCATGAAGCTACCACCTTGCAGGGTTGTTGCGAGGATAGAATAGAACTACGTATGGTGCCTTAGGTTTCTCACATGAGGGGAAAAGGTGGACTATAAATGCAGCATAATAATGCATGGAGGGGGAAAAAACCTGATTGTCTGCAAAGGCAGCAATATTGTAATAATGCAAGAGTACAGAACTTGCAGCTCTGCAGATATTGTTGGACATCCCACTCTCACTATTGTAGTTCAATGACATCTGGAAGGCCAGAGACCCCAAACCCTATTTATAAAGGATAGGAGAGTGGAGAAGAATCACAGCTATAGAGAGAAGGCTTCAGGGTAGAGACAACAACAGTGGGGAAAGAAAAGAAGTTAGGAAGAATATGATGTTTAAAGGGGGGAACCTCAAAGGGGTATTGTACGGGGATGGCCCTAGGATAGCCAATTCAGAGTTCCCTCCTAGATGCATAGACCTGGTGTGTTTATTTTTGTATTAAAAGCTTTTAAAACTTCTCCTTCACAAATACTGGCATGTTATACAAGAGGGATAAAATTGAACATGTCCCACACAGAACATAGTAAAACAATTAACATCTTAGCAAACCCACCCTGCCACTGCCACCCGTGGACTAAACAAACCAGCTTTAAACTGTAAAGGTACTTTAACTAAGAAATCACTTTTAACTTGATCTGAATGGTAGTAGTGCCAACACCCGTCCAATCTTTATGGAGAGAAAGATGGTGCATCGCCACTGGGAAGGCTTTCTGTCTTGTTCCTGCTGTTCGGGGTTTGATTATTTTTCTGGTCAACTAGGCCTGGCAAAAAAGTAAACCGTGTGTGGGCACTAAGGCAATTAATATACATTCTTGAGGACACTCAGAAGTAATCAATCACACCTATCTGTGATAAGTCAGGATGTAGTCAGTATCTGTTATCTTACATTTTGCCTGGACACAAGATGAAGCCTGTGTCTGTTGTAAATCAACATCAAAGCATCAGATAAGTGTTTATTAATTGGTACATCTGTGATTGCTGTAGTTTGCATTCTGTGGTAATTGGATAGGTTTCTATTTCCCTCTGTATAAGCAGGGAATGCTATATAAGCATGGGGCTTGTCTTGGTGAGGCTAGAGATGTTTTGCTTTCAGGGGATATTCTGACAGGTTCAGATCTCTCTCCTGCAATTGCTGGTGTGCATGCTTGATTAGACTAATTTATGTGAATGAACTTAAATGCAGAGTGAAGTTCATTTTTTGTCAGCACTGCATAATCAACTTCCTCTGGTAAAAGAACCCAGATAAGAGCTTCCTCTGAAGACCTTAAACCATGGGCAATTTGGTATTGGGAAAGGCGTCCTAGAAGGATGTGGGTCTCAAGCCACTTGGGGCTTTAAAAGTAAGAGGCAGCATCTTGAACTGGGCTTCGAAGCAAATGGGCAGCCAGTGTAACGCTTTAAGAATCCACAAGGCATGATTCTATCTGACAGTCACATTCTGTAGTAATGGCAGCTTCCAAGTCCTTTTCACATATAATGTGCTACTGTAGTCCCATCAAAGCAGTAATTACTCTGAGCATGGATTGCCAGAGGGTGGATAGCTGTCAGAGGCATAGTTAGGGCCAAATGTCAGGGCCCTGCGGCCTGGGAAGGACCCCCAAACAAGCAATTGTGGGCAGGCCACAGTGTGGGTTGTTTCCCCAGGATTTCTGCTTTCTCCCACATTAGAAAGAACCAGCTGAGTTTGCCCCCCCCCCCTTCAGCTATACCCACCTTCAGCAGATAGCCCGGTGACTACTGGAGATTCAGCCATTTCTTTGGTGGCACCCAGTGATGGCGCTCCTTCAGAAAATATGCTCACATGGGATCATTTTTGTCTGTCCCAAGCTTTTGTTAGTAACTAGTGATTCTAATGCATGCCTGTATGGAAAGATGTGTGTTATAGATGTTTGGGTCATTGTTTTATTTTGCTGCTGATTTGATTAGGTGTTTGTGGGGGTTTTATTGTTTCACCCCCTCAGATTTGTGTGGGTTTCTGCTGATTGACTGACTTTAATTGTATAACTGCAATGACTTTATTACTGTTCTATACCCTTTTTAATGGAATGTGTAAGTAGCCTTAAAGGCAACATTGGTATAAAGATGCATTAAATATGGTTTAAAGTGAATAAATAAATAAATACATAGCATCCAAAGTGAGGAGAAAGCCACATGTTGCTATTGCCATGGGTCTCCCCGAAGTAGGATTAAGTCTGGATTTAACCCAGTACTGTAAACAACCCCTCTTTCTCAGGCCAAGTTGCACTGGGATGCACCCAGAAAGGCACCACTTGGTAGACAGTGCATTCCTTGGGTTGGTGGAAGTGCACCTCATTGTCCTCTCCTCCTCACAACAGTCCCGTCAGACTCCTGGGAATGCTACACAGAAAGTTAGAAGACCCTGTTGAATGGTGTTGTGGGGAGCAGCAGGTACCCCCAGACCAAATGGAGGCAGGACTTTTCACAAGCTGAGCCCTTGCTTTTTCTGGAAGGCAGATCTTGGACTGAACTCTTAAGGCAGACAATTCTTTTATACTTTGTAGAGCACCATGCACAACAAAAATAAAAAATATGACAACGGTAATAATGATAAACAATTTTAAAGCAGGTATAGAACAGGAAAATATGTGAGTTTAGACGCAACAGAGGCCCAGGAATTGTAGGCCTCTTGCAACCTTAAATTTCAGTTCTTTGTCCTTGAATAACTGTGCTCAAGCCTGTGCTCCTTAAAGCTTTTGCCACTGCTTGGCTTACTTTAGGGCTAACCTTGGTGCTTGGTGCTTGACCATTTGTGTGGGAGAAGCAAAACTCTGCCTGAGCCCACCTGCCTTTGAAGCACAAGATGTCTTTTCACAGAGCCAGGGTGGGGCAGAGAAACAACTCCCAACTTCACACATTCCTTTTAAGCAACTGGAACCATTTTATCATGCTTTCCCTTAATCTCCTTTCCTCCAGGCTAAATCTGTCCTGCTCCTTCCATCTCCCTGTCTCTCGCTCTGATTTGTCTGGCATTTCAAGCCTCCACCAATTTGCCTGTGAGTCAAGCAGGGGTTTAAAAACAACTCCGCCAACAAGGCAACAGAACAGGAAGGGGTTTCACCAGGGCAAAAAAAGGCGAGAGGCCTTTCAGGACATCATAAGGCTTATCATAAAACCTGTCCTGGGTGCCAGAACAACACATGAGCATCCCTTTGTTCCCGCTGAAGCAGCAGAAGGATGCTGCTTGTCTCTAAGCACCCCTGGCAAAAAGGCATGTCCTGGCATAAAGTCAGAGAAGATGCTGCTGTCCATAGGAGGCAAGCGTGAAACCAGGTGAGGTGAGCCAACAGCTCAGGCGGCCACTCTTTGGACCCCCCAAAGAGAAAAGCCATTGCACAAGAGTGCAAAAGCCAACAGGGATGTGCATACAATGCTGACCTGTAAGGACAGGTACAAATTCAGAATTTTTATTATAATGTAAATAGAACATCAATATACCTCACCATAGTGCGGAAGTCAGACCTCAGGAGATCTGTGTGTCCCCCTGTTCAGTCTACTTGTGGTGTGCCATCCATTGATGCAGGACTGTTCTTAAGGCTCTTTACCTTTCAACGGGATCTGAATAGAACAGCTCTTTTGACAGAGAACTCTTTCAGGGGTCCTCTTGGAAAGGCAGCCCTTCAGACAGAGGTCTCTTTTCTCCAAGGAAATGCAGCCACTTTCCTAAGATCACTTAGCTATAACCAGACAATTCACGCATGACTTCCTCTTCACTTTGTTATTCCACACATCTGTGTGGCAGCTGATGGGCCCAGTGTTTTGCTACTGAGGTGCATCAGCACATGGCACCCCCCCCCAACCTCCCTGTTACATATTATAGATATATAATACCCTAGACCAGTGATGGCGAACCTTTTAGAGACTGAGTACCCAAACTGCAACCCAAAACCCACTTATTTATCGCAAAGTGCCAACACTACAATAAAACCTGAAAACAGCCAGTCCAGTGCACTGACCAGCCATGCAAAAGCTCAGACGAGTCACGGCAGTTAGTCGCGGCACGGGATGTTATCGCCTGATGCCACTACTCCTTTCCAAGCATGTCCATGTCCCATAAGTGCTCTGTTATTTGATGCTTAGCTGCTGGGGTGATGCTGGGGTGACTTGGCACATTTGCCAACAGAGAGGGCTCTGCGTGCCCGCAGCAGCATATATACCAGAAGTTCACCACCACTGGCCGAACCCTACCCTGGTGCACTCCCCTGACCCTAATATAGCACTAAAGTTCCATTGAAAAGAGGGCGATTTTGAAAACGCCTTCCTTGAGTAGCTTTTTCTGCACAGCTCATCATTTCCACTCATTCTAAACACATTCCCACCATCAAAGTTATTGTTCATTTTGATTTCTTGCAGTTTCTCATTTTCCATTCTTAAATTCAGTTTGTTCTTAAATTTGAGAATTTTTCTATCATAAATTAGGTTCATCTTGAACATGGATAATTTTAAAACCAATTTGCATTAAAATTGTACATATTTTGTGTACATTTTGCTTAACTTTGCACTTTTGTATGCAGCTGTTCAAACTGAATGCATTTTCCAAATCATTTTTCAATATATTGCATAGTATTCTTATTAATGTATGTGTTTTTGAATGTGATTTTGCACTGGACAACTCCACTGGAAATTTGAAGAAATACAGATTTTGCAGCAAAGCTGAATTTCTATTTGCACATTGATTCAAAGGAGTTTTGTCTCCGATCCATAATGGATCTTTTGCATATGAAAATCATTGATTAACAGTAGGCTGGATGGGGACTTTGATCTGGAAGGAGACCACAATTAATTTGGTCACACTGACATCCTTCCCCCTGCATTTAACAGATATAATACACTCATTTGGCCCTTAAATAATCTTATGTGACATTATTGTTTCTTCACAGTATAGAGAAATGAAGCACATCCTCAAGATCGTGTATGAATAGTCATGCATCTGTTTGCTCAAAGGATTAGGAAGGGCAGTGAGTCTGGCAGAATGGATCTTTTTATTGCCCCTTTGCCTCAGGCTAACAGAGCAGCACATTCAGCCATGAAATACTGTTGGTACTGGATGAGTAAGTTGAAATCAGCTGGATTCATTTACTTTGTATAACTGCGTCAGGAAGGGCTGCTGCACCTGATTTGATTTTTGTGGATTTCTGCCATCCGTTTTACTTTACTCTAGTGTAGGTTCTCAGGGATTTGGCATATCGTTGAGCTACTGCCTGGCACTTGTAGGGATGGACAGATTTATCAATTTTGTTTTCACTAAGGTTGTTGGGTCTTGAAGATCAAGCTCATTTTCTTCTTCTGTGGTTCTTTTGGGCGTATCTGTTCCAAGTGCACAACTTCCTTGTGGGCATTTCCTAATTAAACCATTTTCCCAAGTACTTTCCATTGCAGTAATATAATTCACATTTCTTAAGCAGGCACATTTTGTACATACTTACCTTGAATGTGTGCATTTTCCCCCTGATGAACTGCATGTCAAAACACAGAAAATTTGGATGTGGGTATGTGGCTCAATCTTGATTTGAAAATTGCAAACCGGATAGATCTAGTTGTACCACCACCACCTTGCCAGAGTGATTTTTTCTCCCATCCCTGCCATGTAGACATTTTGGAATCCTCACTGATGTTGATGATTTATGTCCCTCCTTTCTCCAGCTGAAATTGAAGCAGCGTATGGAATCATTCCCAGATACTCTCCCATCCAGGCCCCGGCCAGATTGGACCTGTTTAGCCCTGGCAAAGCTGCTGCATCCTCAAACTTCACTCGAGTCGTTCTCAAGCTCTCCCCATCCAGACGTGTTGAACTACTGCTCCCAATCCCCCCCGCCCCAGCATCCATGCCTACTGAGGGATGCTGGGAGTTTTAATCTGATGCACCCAGAGTATGCCATCTTGGGGAAGGTTCCTTTGCCTGAGCAGAAGTTGACTTGCCTTTGTATGTATCTCAGCTGTTCACTGTGGCCAGCTGTTGTGTCTGAACCCCTGGTTCCCGCTCCTGTTGAGCCCAGCCTGGGCTACCTGGTCTATTGTGCTTTGAGGCCTGTTAGTCCTGGTTGCCTGCAGTGGAATTCTTAAAAATAATGTTCCAACTGCTGCTGTATCTTCTTGTCTGGAAATGTCCTGCCTGCAGGAGGTAGCACACAGCTATCCGGAGCAATAGCCATGGATAGCTTCCCCCTCTATGAATTTGTCCTGTCTTTTTTTTTAAGTCATCCAAATTGGTGGTCAGCACTAAATCTTCTGGGTTTAGCTTTCCTGGCCTGCTGTGAGTTGACTTGTTGCTACCTCACTTGGGCCAGAGTGCAGCATGGGCAAATACAAGCTTGGAGGTGTACTTGCATCACCAAATGAAATGCCTCTCCCCATCTTGACAAAAGGGAGTTCAGCAATGCATTTTTTTGTATTCGCCTTAGAACTGGGTTAGAGAAGGACTGATCCTCCCATGAGACAGGCGAATGTTCTGCCTCGGATGCACTGGAAGAAGTGAGGAAATGGGTGCCACCCCCACCTCCATCAAGGCCTTCATTCGCCACAGCAAAGCAGCACTATAGCAGGTACCGTGGACAGCACCATGCCCCCCCCCCCCCCCCGTGACAAATGCCACAAGGGAAGGATGGCTGGCAGGGCCTCAGGCAACCCTCCTAAACACCTTTCCTGTCATGCGTGGCACTGAGGAAGGACTCTCTGCCAAATATTTGGGCTTGGATGGCTCTTGGAAGAGTCATGTTGGCAGCTGTCTCGGGCTGACACAGCTTTCCAGCAAGACCAGATTGCCCTCTGGCTTGCTCTGAGGAGACCCTCAAAGAG
The DNA here is from genome assembly GCA_023646645.1 of Varanus salvator macromaculatus. Classification (NCBI taxonomy): domain Eukaryota; kingdom Metazoa; phylum Chordata; class Lepidosauria; order Squamata; family Varanidae; genus Varanus; species Varanus salvator. The sequence goes on from JAIXND010000781.1 coordinate 3,779,474, forward strand.
AACCCGAGTGCAGGTGGTGGCAGCCATGTGGCATGTGGCTGCAGTGTGAGTAGCAGGAACAAGGCAGTGAGCACAAGTGTTCTCCTGCCTTCAGGTGGCACAAAGTGGATTGGGATCTTCTTGTAGATTTCTGGTTGATTTGCAGTAGATTCACAAGGCTGCTCACTCTCTGACAGTAGCAGAACTTCAAACTTTATCTCTTAAATTAGGTTATGGAAAAAGAACTCTTGGGGAGGGAAACCAGGAGTGGATTTGTGTAGGACTTAAGAGTTTGGTTCTAGTGTTGATCATAAATTCCTGGCCTGAACATCTACTCATCAGCACCCTGTTCCTTAATTCTTAGCATGTGTCTATCCATCTAACCTCCTCATTTGCACCTTGCTCTTGTTGGGGACCATCCAAGTTTGAGTAGATCCTGCAAACCTGAAGTTGCCCATCACTCAGAGATCTGTAGTGAAGGATTCAGTTAGAGGATAAGTTCTTGATTTCAATGTGTGAGCTTCAAACTTCCTCAGCCCTGACTCCTCACCATGGTGTGTGCATTTCATTCTTCCTTGCTTATTCATTCTCCAAGTTTTTCTCCCATTTTCTTTTCCCCCACGTCCTTCTAGACTACATAATTTCTCTTAGCCAAATCCTCACTAGTGTGTTTTCCCCTTCCTGCCATAGGAACTTCTGCTTCGCCTCTTGCAATACAAGCCTACTTCAGATGGCACCACAAAGGAGGACAGGTGAGGGCAGGAACTGGTGTCTGAAGGTTTTGATGTTTTGGCTCCCCCTGGTTTTGTGCTATGCAGCTAAATGTCTTGGGACAGTACCATGGGCATGGGCATACTTGGGCCCAGAGACTACACCGCATTATCTTTGCAACTTTGCTGTCGCTCTGGCTCAGGCCACAATCATGGTGAGCAGGAGAAGCAGTCCATTCTGCTACCTGCTTGCTCTCTGCCTGGTCATGCAAGCAGGTGATAGCAGTGATGATGAGGAGGAGCAATTGCAGCTGGTGGTAGTTGTGGAGAGAGGGTAGACTCAGTGAGGGAGGAGGCTCGCTGGGAGTGCCTTGCCCATCCCGCCCAAAAAGACTAGGTGGTACTGCTGTGCGTTCCCTGAGCTTTATGAATGTTGGGCAGCTGTTCTTCCTGCTCTGCTTGCAGATGTTGGCCATCAAACCCAAGACCTTCTGCATACAAACTCCTCCCACTTAGAGTAGAAAGGAGTCCCCACTAGAGATTTTGCCTTGGAACGGCACGCGAGGCTGACTGCTGCTTCCCATCTGTTCTTATTCAAGCTGTAAATAAACAGATTTTGACGCAGAGGCTGTAAAACTTTGGCACACTCTCTTCAGAAGGAAACTAGGAAGCTAGCCCGGAACATCCCACCACCCAGAGCCACGGAGGGCACGATGATAACGCTGCCTCTCCCACTGTTTGTCTTGGCAAATGGGAGAGCAACAATGGTCTCATAGGCTTAGGGCCGCTGCAGAGCAATGGCAAACTTGGCAGGGCTTTTGGCAAGTGTTGGAAGTTTCAAGTGAAGCAGAATGAACAATAAACAATAGGCTTATTTCTGCAAAAATCCTGCCTGTTCTTTGGTTGAAAGCTTATTTGGTTACCTGATGTTGCTGGGATTTCTCCCTGCTGTCACAAGTCCTGCTGTCACTCCATCCAGTTTGCAGATGGAGGGAGCAGAACTGTGCCCGCTGGCCCCAACACATGGCTTCATTCTTCTGTACCTAGCATGTTTTCCAGGTGACATATAGCAGTGATCAGCACTATTTTTCAAGCAGGAGTCACTTTAGCTCCAGGAAATGCTGCCAAGGTCACCTTGGAGCCTTTTGTGGGCTGAGCAGGTCCTGCTCCCTTCCCCCCAAGTCAAGTGACTTGGCTGGAGGCTTACTGGGCCTTTCTTCCCAATCCTCTCCATGACATCCAAGCAAAACCTCTTTGCTCAGTTGCCAGGCAGGTAGATTGCAATAGGGTTATACTTGGTCCTTGGGTATGAATGTTCTCATCCCCCAAAAGTGGTCTGCACTACTAAGTGAAGTAAAATCTGCCCATACAGGTTCACACTGTTCTCTCACTGGTGCATTTACTCCCGCCTTGAGCTCCAGTGGCTGCACAGTGCGTCTCTGGAACTGCACAGTTGTGCTGCTCTTTGTCTCTTGGGTTCAACCCCACAAGAGCTCATGGACTGGTTGCTCCTGCATTCTCTTCTCCTTCTCCCCCGTGACCTTATAGTTGGACAAATGGGTCTCTAGATTCCCCATACCCAAAGTTGCCTCTGGTAGCTCAGATCCCGCCCACTGCTAAAGCAAACCACAAGGCAAAGCTAAGAAGCTCCTGCTGATCATGAGCAGCTACAAAGAGAGGGAGAGCTCAAGAGCCACTCTTGAAGTGACTGGATTTACACTGGCCTATTGGGCTAATGAGCACACACATTTAAGTAGGGATGGTGGAGAAATATATTTGGTTTTCAATTTATTGTTACTATACCTACTTACACATTTTCAAATCAGTAGTCAGCTATCCTTCAAAATTTGCATTTCATCAAGTTTGCAGTGCAGTTCTCCAATCAAAAAGTATGTACAAAATGCATATATGAAAGAAAGCTATATTGAAAATATGATATGTTAGGAAAATGGCTTTTAAAATGGGCATATTGGGGAACATTGCAGACAAAATGCGCACACTAAGAGAAGTGCATGCAAAAATGCATATGAATTTAATGCAAATGCTTGAGGTTTTTTTTTCTTCAAGTTTGGGAAGAACTGAAATTAAGTCTAGAAAAATGAGGCATTGGGAGAAGTGGAAATGGACAGGTTTATCCATCTGAGACAATGAGAAAATAAACTTGCAGGCACAAGCTCCTTCCAGCCTATTAACATTTGTTTGGGTTTTGAATAGTTTATATTTGGGTTCCTGATTATGTTCAGAAGTCCCTACATGTTGTTCTTGTTCAGACACAGAGAGTCTTGTGGGGCTTGCCACCGGGATCTTGCTGCCCACGCCCTGTGTGATCTTTAAGCCAGGAAATTTCAACTTTTTCTTTAAACCAGGTTTCTATACTTGGGGCTGTGGTCACTGGCTCCAGCACAAAGCTATGCTGAGCCTCGGTTCACATTAAGCCCTGCAAATCAGCTAACGCAATGCCCCAAAAGCAGCCGAGTGAGAAAGAAGAACGATTAAAGAAATTGTTCCAAACTAACTGTGAGCACAAGAGGGGAAAGGGGGACTAATAGCATCAGAAAGCAGACCTGAGCGGTTTCATGCTCTCCCCACACAAACTACACCAGTGGGGCCATAAGGGCAAGACCTTGGAGAAACAGGCCAGGGCCCCGCTTTGTAGAATGAGTGAAGGAGCCCCCAAACACAGCATGCCCGGCTCATGTTTTGAAGTAAGACAGGTGCAGAGCCTCTGACCTGGGTTTTGAATGCAGTCTTCTGGAGTCCCCTAGAAGGCCATGCACCATTCCCCAACCATGGGTTGTTTCGTGGATCCCAAATCTAAAATTACTGAATTGTACGGCTGAGCTGGAGCGTGTCCCCAGCCGCACGGTCCTGACTGTATGACTGAGCAAAAAAGTTCCCCATGCTGGAGTGGATCATAAAAAAGGCAAAACGTGGCATTCTCCCAAAAGAAAAGGAAAACGCACAGGCAAATGGATGGGGTGCTTTTCCCAATGACCCAGCTTGCACCCCACAACAACCCAGGCTTCCAACAGACTTGCAGTGGCCATGACTGGGTGGCATGCATCAGCCTGGGGCTCCCTTTATGACAACCCAAGGTTTAAAAAAAATCATGGGCGCTATTAAGTGCAATTCAGGCCAATTTCTATAACAGGAGATGCCTCATTTCATGTGCCTGCCGGAAATCCATGCAAATTTGTTGCCAGGGAGTTTGGGGCCTGCCAGAACTGCTGAAATAAGAAACAGGAGATTTCATATTCACATTATTTACTATATTCTTTCTTCATGAGTGAATGAGTGGAATACTATCTGTATATTTTTACCAGTGAAATAATGAGAGACTTAAAGTAAAAGCAGATTTAAAGTTAATTGCAGAGCCAGTAATTGTGAATAGCAACTGCATTTGGGCCCAGTTTGACCTGAATCAGTGACCTCACATAGCTACAGTTTACTTCAACAAAGCATTCACACAATTGCCAATTGCACTAATAAAATTGTGTCTATTTGGTCCTTACTTTTTTTAACAAAGAAAACTGAAACTCAAAATTTGGAGATGAAGGCTATCATAACTGAGAGGGGCAGCCCTCAGCCACATTCCTTTCTCCGAAGCTCTGTTCCCTAAGCTCAAATCCTTGGACAGTGGTTGTAGCGACACAGAGCACACAGAATGAAAAAACACAGGCAATATGGGAGATTCCTCATCTGTGGCCCTGCATAGGCTCTTAAGTCCAGGAACTGTGACCCATTCATCAAAGTGAAGATGTTACTTTTCACTGTACTCCCATAAAAGCTGCAGGGTGATTCTGTATTCAAGCATAGCATAACTATGTAGAGCAAGAGGCAAGAACATGGACCATCATTAGCAGGAGATAAACAGAGCAGCAATTTTGCTTGTAAAGTGCCTGCGCTAAGCCTGAATTTGCAAAGAGATACCAGAGTGGAGATAAAGGGTCACATGAAGGTCTGATCTGTATGATTTTGACATGGGTGAGGGGTAGGGGGGAAAGGTAGGTTCAGTGAGGATGCTGTGTTGGGACTGGCTTGCAAAGAGATTAGCACTGGGTTGGTCATGGAGGGCTTAATGTTTGCAAGGTCACCATTGCGCACTAACATTGGGAAGGGTTGGGGCCCTGCATGTGCTGGTGGTCCTTGCCTGATCTCCTTATTGCCCTGTACCTGCTATTCCTTAGGATATCACATATGATACAGCATATGTGGTATTTAACATGGAAACCTGATGGCCAGGATTAGGATACCAGTGTCCACTGTGCACGGAGGTGTGGGTAAATTGTGTCCATTGGAAGCCTTCAGTTCAGCCCCTGCCAAGTTCCCGCATGAATGCAAGCTCCCCACAGCCTGTCAAATGATGCAATATTCGTTGGAGATGGTGTGTGGGAATGATTGCTTGCCACAGCCCACCAAACGAGTGTGCCTGCGAAGGCTTAATCCGCATCATGTACCAGTCCTCTCCGTGAATGTGTGAGTCTGTGTGTGCGTGCGTGTAAGATTATGTGTGAGGCAAGGGTGTGTGTTTGTGCTAGCAGGTGGGAGGGTGAGGGAGCTGCCATCTCTGGCTACACCCACAAGCAGCCCAAGCACCACCCACTGCCTCTTCTGGCCACACCAACCAGAAGGTGGCACTTGACTTACCACCTACAAGCATGTGACCTGCGGGGGGCAAAAGTTGGACATAGAGCAGATGTGGGGAGATAACAGAAATGGGAAGTAGAAGGCCCATGGAAGAGGTTTAATGGGCCAGTCAAAAGGGAATGCATCACATGAACATAACCTTTGGGGAGCGTCTCTAAAGGAGCTGAGTGAGGATTATTAGGGGGGTACGCATTGATTTGTGACTGGGAGAAGGAGGAAGGGAGAGAATGGAAAATAGGTAGATAATCAAGATACTTGTTTACCTCCAGGCAGCTCTGCAGGTCCACAGGTGGCTCTCTCCTCCTCCACGTCATTTATCCAGAGCTTCTTGTAGCAAAACTTCCACAGGCCATAGTGGGCGGCCTCACAATGGCCGTGTGGTTCTGCTTGTAGGTGTTGAGTTCCACCCAGAATTCCGTGCCCACAGCCACCACTGTCAGGGTCATCCCCACAATGGCCACGAAAAAGGCCAGCTTGATTTTGCCCTCTTGCTCGTCCGTCAGGACCTTGCGCCGTTTGCCTGCTCCCCGCACGCGCATCGCCATGCGCCGCTCCTCGTCCTGAAGGAAGAAGTTAGGCCACATCATCGCCTCCTTCCCTCCACGCTGCTTGTTTAGGGTATCTATTTTGCCTGCACAAGAGGGTGCCCAGTCCCTGTCTGTGACACTCCAGGAGCTTGGAGCCTGGTCTCCTGCGAGGGCTCCACACTGCTGCTCCTGGGTCTTATTTAGGTCAACACGCTGTGAGAAGTGCTGAAAAAGTTGCTCGACCACTCTCCCCTCACCCTGCCTTCTCCACCCAATACCCCGGCTTGTCAGGGTGAGGCCGGGGGGTGGAACAGGCGCTGCCTCACCCCCGCCCCTCGGCAGCCTTGGCAAGTGTCTGGAGCACCTGTCACCATTCTTCACCCATCGCCTTGGCAATAAGGGTTATTTTAAGGCTGCGGGGTGCACAGACAGTTTGGATGTGTGTGGATACGTCTGACAGTTTTTAAAGATGCAGAGGCCAAAACTGAGCTGCTGTGCCTCCTTGCAGCAGCAAGGGGCTCTTGCCCCAGCTTCCCACAGCACCCCCTGCTGGAATCAGAATAGCTCAGGGCCCTTTGGGACTTGCATAGGTTGCAAAGTACGCATAGTCCTGCTGCAGGATCTGCCATGGTCTAACAGTGATTAGGCGGCATTTAATACATGATGGGCATGGGAAAAGCTTTTGTCAGTGTTTTCTCATGCATCAAATCCCTTTCCTCTTCCCACAATACCTAAGGTAGCAGTAAGCCTGAGACAGTTGAATTATATAGCTAAATGCATGTATTTAGTAGTCCCATAGAAACCAACAGTTCAACTTATTTCCAAGCAAGTGTGCTAACACTCCTTCGTTCTGCACTTGGTCTAATGAAGCTTACCTCTGTCATTAATTTACCATAGGCAGAGGTGGGGAAATTATGGCCCTGCAGATGTTTTTGGACTACATCTTCCATCAGCCCTAGCCAGCGCAGCAAATGGTGAGGGAGGATGGGAGATGCAGATGAAAATATTTGGAGGGCTATACCACTGTCTTAGGCAAATCTAAAGTCTTTTAGCTTCACTTCCCCCATGCTAAACAATATGGGATAAAACAACACTGGGGAACCTTGTAGCATTTGTAGGGTCACACATATAAGCATGGATGAACCTGTCAGTTTCAATTTCTCATTTTACCAGTCTTAAATTTGATTCATTCTGGACTTTGCAAGTTTTAAAAAATGCATGAATTTTTGAGTGTGTATTTAGTGCATTTCTCTGGATTTATGTATTTTGTGTATATATATGGATAATATGCACATTTTGCAAGTAATGCTAATAGAATGCATTTTGAATGTTGTCTCATACACATTTTATGCATTTCTTGCTTGGGCTACTCAATGCAAAATTCAGAGAAATACAACGTTTGAAGAATGTCTGAGTTTGGTTCAATATTGGTTCAAAAATGCAGAATAAGATGGCTTTACATTGAAATATAAAGTGAATTAATTTCCCCCATCCTTAGGCTTGCATGGAACTACTCTGAGTACTTAGAGTCCTTAAAATGCAGAAATACTGAACATTATTATTCATATGAATTAGATTCTCCACTGTACCAATAATCTACTTAGAGAGTCCTTGGACTGGTTAATAGCAGAATATAAGTTGAATAAATAAATAAATGAATAACTAAATGGACTACTACCTCTCTTGTTATTCCCTATCCCAGTATATCCCTTTGTGTTCTCGGCAGTACCACCTCCAGCCATCTTAAGATCCTCTGCTCTATCCTTTCTTTTCTCTTGCTCCCCATCGCTGACATGGCATCCAGGAACATCCATGTGATGCTACCTGGCTTTCTTCCTTCCAAACTCACTTTCTATATGAAGTCTTTGACACAAACGAGTTGGTTGAAGCCTGATATCCAGCCAGGCCAATCTAGCTCAGCTTTGTTTGCACTGACTGACAGCAGCAGTGGTGATCCAGTGTCTGAGGCAGGAGTTTCTCTAGCCCCGCCTGGAGATGCTAGAGACTGAATCTGATGCAGAACATCTGTTTTATCACTGAACTACTACCACCTCCCTGATCCAGTTTCAAGATCAGGTCATGACCGGGACCCCAATTTCAGCTACAGTAGAATGCTCTCATCAAGCTTTACATGAAAATCAAACTCCACTGTTATATTATGTGGTGCTCAGCTCCCTGTTTTTTGTGTCTTCAGAATTAAGTACGTGCCTCTCCTCAGTCTGGACTGGAAGTTTAACCCTTTCCTCTGGAGCTGTGACCCAGTGCAGGACCCCCGTCCCTACCAAAATGTAGGGCCACGTGAGGTGGGGGGCGGGTCACAGCTGGGCAGGGGATGATTAAACCTCCCCTTTCTATACACCGTGGTCTTGATCCAGATAGGGGGCTGTGCTAACTAAATTAAAACCATTGGAAGCAATATATTCCTGTATTTAAGCAAACATGTAATGTTACCTGGAAACTTCTGTATGACTGAATAAACCCAAATTATTCCCCTATTCACCTCGGCTTGTTGCTTCTATGCAGAACTTCTGATTTTTCCGTAAAATGCCACGCACATTGGTGGTGGTGCCATGCTACAATTGCAAAGGGCAGCCCGCATCAGTAAAGATTAAAAAAAATAGAAACAAAGTCCTATTCCCTCTTGTTCGGCACTTTATACTTTCAAATATATTTTACTGTTATTACTTCTAACTGCAAACTCAGGCTGAATGTGTAGAATGTTCTGGTAAACTAGGCCTGGTGGAAAAGGAAGCCCATATGTATGTATTGATAAGGCAATTAGTACATATTCTTGAGAAGACTCAGGATGTAGTAAATCACACCTCCGTGTTGCAACCCAGGATGTAGTCTGTGTCTGTCTCACATTTTGTTTAGACACAAGATGGAGTCTGTGCCTGGTGCAAATTAACATCAAAGCAAGTAGATAAGTGTTTGTTAATTGGTGCAACTGTGGTTACTGTAGTCTGCTTTCCATAGTAATTGGATAAGTTTCTATTTCCCTCTGTATAACGAAGCAATATCATATAAGCACGGGGCTTTCCTCTGTGGGGAGAGACACGTGTTGCTTTCATGGGACATCTGTCAGTTTCAACTCTCTCTCTCCTCCAATTATTGGTGTACAGACTTGATTAAACCTGCTAACTTGAATGAACCTAAATGCAGAGTGAAGGTCCTTTTTCTATGACAATTGGAAAAAGAAATTGAGTGAAATTGAGCCAGCCAGCATAAAGTAGTGCTTTCTGTATCTAAGCTCTGTATCTTTCTGTATTTAGGCTCTCCCTAGGTGAGCAGAAATATGTAAGTTTGAAAATATTAAAGTAAAAGGGAAAAACAACAATTCCCTCTGTAGGAGTGACAAAGACTTAAGAGCTTTCCAGGATCTTATGAAATGTTATTAGAGTAGAGGAGGAGGAGGAGGAGACACTTAAAATGTGTAACAGAGAAGGAAGAATATCTTGGAGGGTGTGGAGTTAGGCATGGCTAATGTATGTATAATATGTATGTATGTATGTATGTATGTATTTATTTAGAGCATTTTTATGCCGCCCCCTTCGCAAAAAGCCTCAGGGTGGCTTACAAAACAAATAAACAAATGTACAATTAACCTTAAAAATCCGGATACATCTGTTATGAAACGGTCTTGCGAACTGGTCTATGAGGTTACAAATGGCACTTTTTGCAAAATGCAGGGATGCTTCAGGAGGAAAGAAAGGGAAATCCTAACCCACACTTTCTCTTTCCTGCACACTTGAACATTCCCCTTGCTTCAGTAAAACTGCAAAATGCATTATTTGAGGCTGTGTACCCCACATTCCTGTCAGGCCTAGATAGTGCTGTCACTCCAGGATCCTATTCCAAGTTGATCACTCCTCTTGGTGGTAGAATTTTCACTGCAACATTATGGTGCAGGTTTCACTAACACAACTAAACAATTACCATGACTACTACTACCAGTGCTACGAACTACTACTACTATCATCTTCATCATCAATTTATTCAACTTATTGTTTCCTTGACAGCCAAAAATGCTCAGGGGGACATACAAGAAGTCAACATGAAACATAATACAATCCAATTAAATGCAATTAAAAACAAACAGCACCCACAAACATAATTTTAAATAGTGAAGACTGACTTGTAAAAAGCAGCAATTACTAAAAAAGGAAGAATAAAAATATCCAGAGAAATAAAAAGAGCTCAGATACAACTGTAAGCTACAACTGAACAGTAAAATGTAAAACAAGCCAAAGGGCTTGAGGGAATCAAAGATTCTTCGTGTGGCACTTGAACAATGCCTGCAGTTGTGGGGGCTCCCACCAAAAAGGCCACTCACCACAAGTGTCCATCTGCTGAATTTTAGTCTATGGTGTTGTTCAGATCAGGGCCTCTGATGATGATCTTGTCCCATGGGCTGGAATGTATGGGGAAAAGTGTTCCTCAGGTACTCTGTCCCTAAGGCATGAAGGACTTTGGGGAGTAAAATCAGCACTTTGAGCTGAGCCTGCACGCAAACCTGGAGCCAGAAGTAGGATGATGATGCCAATTCTAGTCAGTGCTGCCTGTGTCATATTTGGTGCTCAGTGAAGCATCTGAGCTGTCCTTACGGGGAGCCCCGTGCATGATGTGTTACAGCAATTTGAATGGGAATATCCCAGGCATGGACGACGGAAGTCACAGCATCCTAGGTGGGCTGCATGCATACTTGAACTTCTGGATTTTGGAAGTGGCATGAGGACTAGCACTCTGCCAGCCTGTGCATGTGTGTTTTTCTGTCATTGAACCCGCACACACAAGTTGAATCTGTAAGAAAAGGTTGCACCAGGTCCCTACTGTGCGCCACACAGCTCCACATTTGCTGCCTTGTACTCCCCTCCCATGATCTGTTGCTCCATTCCCAATGCCTTCTTTCTCCATACCCGCTGCTCTTGCTTTCCATGCAGCTCCTTCTGCCTTCTTTCCTGCTCTGTTATTTGTCTTACCATGCAGTCCCATGACCCCACCTCTAACGTTCCTGTCCACCTCTCTCCCGCTTTCCATCCTGCTTCTGTCCTACCTTCTTTACCCCTTCCTGTCTCCTGCTTTGGAAAACCTGTTGCACAAGCCCTGAACGGAGCAGGAGGTAACGATAACTGAGCAGCACCACATATGTTCCACATACCTGTGCAGTAGGCCTCCTTTTCTTTTTTCAGGAATGTGTCCTTCTTGGAAAGGCTGAGTTTATTTTATTTACCTTGCATACATCGGGGTTCCCCCATGCATGTTGGAACATCCATTTTGTTTGTGGGTAGCTGGCTGCAGTCTGATTGGCACAGGCCACCCAAGTTCAGCACTGGAGAGAGGGAAGGCATTGTTCTGATCTTGCCGCAGTGCTTGGGGTTTCTTAGCAACAGAGTTGGGCATTTGTCCCTGGATTGCCCAAGGTCGCTTCTGCAGGCTGTGAGGAGGCAGATTCCCCATAAGACTACAGTTTTGACAAGGAATAAGGGAGGAGTGTCTGCAAGAACTGGATCCAGGCCTAAAGGCATTCCGTAAAATCTGCAAAGCACTAAGTAGAAATTTTAGGATGTTCTTCCATGCAATGATGAGCAGGCTGAAGCATCTGGTGCCACTGTTGCCTTACTACTCTCGCCCGCTTGCTCGCTCTCCTCCCTTGGGGTGGGAGCATCTGAGTGCCCAGCACAACATGAAGTAGGAAGAGCAATGAACTGGCATGAAAGGCCAGTTGTGCAGCAGGGAGTGGCGTGAGAACGGTGGTTAAGATTGCAAGGAGCAGCTCAAAGAGCAAGTGTACATGCAGTGCTGCCAGGAAGATGGATGAATTGAGTGCTTCTTTTTTGTACGCACTGCTTTCTTTACCCCCCAAACTGGGTTGTACCATGGGGCCTATTAAGCTTTACTGTAGGCTACACCACATTTGTTGCCCTAGCAACGAGCTGGGCAGTCTGGCACATGCTTTTTGACTCCCAGCTACCGTGGCAGCTGATTCCATCCAAGCACAGAAGCGACAGGAGTTTACATTTTGGGAAATCATTATGAAGTAGGATCCAGATTTAGGCATACTTAGATTTATCGCAAGCAGCAAGCCCACTAAAATCAGTGGGCTGTATCTTGGTCATGACAAACTTAAGTCCATTGAGTTTGGTGGGTCTACCCGAAACATGATGAAATTCAGATCCAATCCATAATAGTTATGTAGCATTTATTTTATTTCATTTTCACCTCACACATCTTCTGATGAGCTCACAGCGTTGTTATGAGGATAAAATGGAGCAATGTAAGCCACCTTGAGTTCTTCACAAGAAGAAAATGATGGAATATAAATGCAATATAATAATGATAAATTCATGAATCTTTAACTCGAATGACAGTTTGCAAATCTATTTTTAACCATGGTTGTAAATGGACTTGAGCAAATTGGCCCATCACTGTGCAGTTTCCAAAGGATATTTCACAACTGTAGGCAAAACATGCTTTGGACCAGGAGTTACTCATACTCAGGGACCGCAGCATAGTGATAGGGCACATGATTTGCATGCAGACTGTTTTAGATCAACCTCTGGAATTTCCGGTTAAAAAGATCTGGAAATTGCACAAGCAATGAGAAAGGCCTCTCTGTGCCTGAGACCCTGAGAGTGATGACCGATCCTAAAGCAGGCTTCAGTGTTCCACTCATATCAGAAAGTGGTCCTATGTGAGCCCTGTTCACATGATTTCAGCCCCAGTCCCCTCTGTTGTCACATTTATTGCCCATCTCCTAAAGAGCAACTGTGTACAAAATTATTCATTGTGTGGGAAAAGTAGCTAGGACAACATTTCTCTCTCTCATTATACTAGAAACCTCTGAGAGTGATCCCATGAAGCTGATTCCGAAAAGATAGAAGGAACTATATCTTCACACAGCACATAGCTAAACTATGGTGCTAAATGAAGCATGGTGGATGGCCATCAATTTAGAAGGCAATTGGACAAATTCATGGAGGATAAGACTATCAGTGGCCATTAGCCTTCATGGCTACATGCAAGGCTATAGGAACTTTGGGCAGGAAGATGCTATTTTATTGATTGTACTTATTATCTTTTTATCCCTCCTTTCTTCCTTTCAAGGAACTCAAGGTATTTTACATAATTTTCCTCCTCCTCTCAATCTTATCCTCACAACAACAACCCTGTGAGATAAGTTGGGCTGATAGTCTCCGACTGGCCGAAAGTCACCGAGTCATGTCTTGCTTGGTGGGTAGCTGGCTGGCCCCTCTGTGAACAGAATGCTAGGCTTGTGGAGCCTTAGTCTGATCTAGTACGGCCTTTTTATGCTTGTAGGAGAGTCTCCTGAATCCACAGAAACTCTCCACATGATCGAGAACCTTGGTGGCAGTTAAAATCAAATAGACGTAAATATAAATGATATAAATGTCCTGCGTAGCATAAATATTCATCTTTCCCTCCCTTTTTTCCACCATGGGTACAAGCTTGTGGGCTACCCAAGGGCATCTGACCGGTCACCATGGGATGGTGGGATGTTGAAACTTATGGCCTTTTAGTTTGACCCTGCACGCCTCTTCTTCTGTCTCTGGCAATGGGGTAACAGCATCAATATGTGCTGGAAGCCTAGTCTTTGAATTGCCTTGTTCAGAAGGGCAGACTCCCCTTGGATTGTGTAACATCCATTTACATTTTGAGATACCCCCTTTAATTATGGGTGTTCGCACCCCTTTCTGTTTTTCTTTTTTGGTATCTTTCTGGCTGGCTGGCAGGCATCCGGATTTGGAGGTTTTAAGGAGAAAGAAATGGAACAGCAGTGAGAGAGACTTGGCATGCAATGGTTCATGAACTTAATCATACTCTCATACTAAATTAAATTTATGGGAGAAACCAATCTTGAAAATAGACAGTCTTTTATGTGGAGGAATTGGGCCGATGGTGGAATAGATACTTCAGATCAGTTAATAGGATCAGATACTGGGGTTTTACCATTTTCAGTAATGCAAATTAGAAATTAATTACTGTCTAGTGCTAGTTGGGTGCAAATTCAGCTGAAGCATTTGTTGGAATCTATCTATGGGCCATCAGCGATGAGTGCTTTGATACCTCCCACACTGATGGAGGAATTAATTGGTTTTTTCCATAAAGCTAAGCTTACAATAGTTGTTTATAAAAGCCTTTTGGGATGGAGGAAAGCAGATGTTCAGGATGTCAAAGAGGAATGGAAGGAGTTGGAATACTCTATACAGCTGCCTTATCTTCTCTATGCAAATTTCTGTAGATCTGAAACTAAGGCAGATTCAACAAAAATGGATGTTTCACATATATTGGACACCACTGAGACATTTTCAGATGGCTCATTTTTCCAGATGAAAATGAAGTGAGGACACACCCTCATTGGTTTCTCCTCTTCTATATTTAGATTATATTTTACATTGATATTCCACCTATTTTCCTCTTGTGAGGAGCCCATAACAACTTATATAGCTCAATTTTATCTTTATAATAACCCTATGAGGTAGGTTAGGCTGAGAGTGAGTGAGTGGACCAAGGTCTCTCATTGAGCTTCATGGGTTTGTCCTGCTGTGGGATCCTCTTTGGGATGCAATTCGTTGCTCATATAAAGTTTGTTTTCAGAAAATCTGTGATAGTAGCACATGTCCAAGCACTTTTAAATTACATCTCTGTGACGTGGGGATTAACAAATGGACAGCAGAAGTGGATGCTGATTGCAAAGAGACTTATACTTCAAGCTTGAAAGGATAAACACCAATTGTTCAATGGACTGAAGAGCTTACTGCTCTTGGTATATTTGAATGTATCTCCTGCAGCTGTCAATCTCAATCTCCTGTTTTGGCTAAAATTGGGGAGGAGACTGGCGTGCATTTATAGATTTAACTTGGATTCCTCCTCCAATTTCTCTGGTAATTCAAGCATTTCCCAGCAGGGAGCTCATCAAAAGTAAGATGTGTCACTCAAAGGTGTAAAACAGTGAGAAAGAAATCTATGTTTGGGTTAGCAACTTACACCCAAGCAAAAGGAAAGACTTATTCTTTTCAAAATTCCCAATGTGTGTGCTTGATAAAGTCTAAGGCATATGTGCTCTCCCCTAGTAAGCAGCTTGGATGCACATGCTTCTCTGGCACGGTATCAGCCTTTCCAAACTCTGCAAGTTTGGCTGTGCTTTTCTTTTCCTTCAATAACAACCCCCAGATTTTTTTTCATAGGACTTTATTTGAAAGGTAGATTCCAGTAAAAATCCATGCATTTTGTTGCTATTATGACAGACAGGCTGCTGCTGTTCTTGTTTTTGTCAGTTTGTTTCCCCTATGAGTTTCTCTTCTTATATTCACCAGTAAGTAGCATAATCACTGGGTTTTGCCATTTTTTTGTTCTTGTATTATTCACTTTCTTTCTTTTTTTTTGTAATATGAAACCCACTTCACACAGGAAAAAACTTGGAACAGGTGATGCTTTTCCACTGAACTTGTTCCCTCTTTCACTCTGCACATTTTAAATTGTCCACTTTTCTCTGAAGACTTTTTAATTAAAAAAAAGTTTGATCCTCTCATTGCCACAAAAACTGAAGCAAAAAATACCACCCTTCCCTGCATAATTCTAAGTCCCCCCTTCCAAAAATTATACACTTTCATTAAAACAAATAGAAAAAAATACTACTTCTCAAAAGGCTAGAGGAAACAGTAAAGAGACAATCACAATTTCTAACTGTTTTCCAGACATGGCTTTCCCAGAAGATTAACTACTGAAAGAAGAAAGTATATCTCTAAAGAACATCTTGGCAAGCAGTGTTTCTATTAGGATATTAAAAAAAAGTTTTGGATATTGTCTATGAGCAAATCACATTATATTTGGGAGGTCTGGGCATCTGTGTAAGCTGGATCTAGAGCTGCCATAAGGACACTCACTAGAATGGAAGTCCTACTGAATGCAGCAGGATTTATTTCTGAGTCGATATTCTCTAGTAAGTTTGCTCTGTTTCTTCTGCAACTAGAGAATTCCAAACTAAAATTCTGTGATCAGAATTCTGCAACTTTAAGTCAGAGAGTAAACATGCTTACTCAGAATTAAGCCCTACGGAATCTAACAGCACTCATCTCTCTAATAAAGTATGATTAAGGTTGCAATAGGCTGTATCAATTCGTTTGGTTACCTAATTTTCTTTGAGTTTATTAGAACACCTCTGCAGAATGTGAAACATCCTGCTCCATAGTTTTTTCATCCAAGGAAAAGATATACGTCTATGATGAGCGGTGCAGTTGGAGAATTTTAGATTCTGGAATTAATGGTCTTATGCTCCCGCTTCTTTAGATGATAATGTGTATTTTCCTGGTATGCTGCATTTGGGAGGCCCTTCTACTCATTCTGATGTGTGGGGGCCTGATCCTTTACTCCCAAAGTCCTGTCCTGGCAGCAGCACTGATTCTGATAGCCCATCTTGTAACTTTTGCACTTATTTTTAAACATTTGCTTTCACTTCCTCTACTGCCCCCTTTATTTATTATTCATTTATTTAAAGTTCACACTTTCCATTACTTTGATCACTCATTCCTCACTGTTGATAATTCTATTAATTTTAACCCTCCCTGAGTCCATGTTTTATAGTCACTGGAAAAACAAATAAATAAAATAGAAGTCGAGCTGACACTTCACTGTCAGGCAGTGCACATGGGATAAATTTTCATAATCCTGGTACTAACTGGCTCCACTTCTGTTCATGTGCCAAATGCAAGAGATGACCCCAGGAAAGCAGTAAATAAACTAGCTTGTGGCAGAAAATATTTTTAATAGGAAGGGGCATGTGCAAATAAATAAACTCTGCATTGGTCCACGTGAGATCTCTGCTGCACACAAAGGAAATCCATCTGGATTGGCAGTGAGGATCTGCAGAGCCATGTCTGCATGTGCACAGTACAGAAAGTGGAGCATGGTTCAAGGTAGAAGCTAACCAAGATCAGAAATATCCTGTTTCACAAAACTGCTTCCAACTGGAATCAGTTCTTCTGGGAAAACAGTACTTTCACTGTCAACCAAAAGCAATTAACAAAGTCCTAAGAAACATCACAATCGTTTTGTTAGTCTCCTCATAAATGTTTGTGTATGTTTGTGTGAGTGTGTATGTGTATAGATATATATATCTCTATATATATATTTATATATTTATAATACATGTAAAAATTCTCCCTAGGAAGCTGATTCAGGGGTAGGTAGGGATGAGCAGCAGTGCAATCCATCTCTGTTACTCCTTATTTCATTTTTGAGTTCTTCTTCCAGATATTGAAAAGAAGATAAAAGTGGGGAAATCTATTGATGTACCTCTCTACTGGATGGACAAGACAAAGAAATAAGTCAGCAATTGACTATTATTTCAAATTGCAAAAGCGATACCTGTAGAGACTCCCTCCTCCCCAGAGACAGCTTCACCTTAGGAAGAGCTATGGCTCAGTCATGACACAGAAATGGGCCAAAACAAAACAAAAAAAACTTCACTCTGAGATTAGAAGAAGATGCGGCAAAGCCTCGTGGATTAAAAATATATCTGACAACCACTAGGGGGCAATCAATCCTTCTAGATTTTCAAACAATTCCCCCCCCACACACACACCCCCTTTTGATTTTTTTTCCTGGCACTGTGTTTTGGCACAAACTTTTGTCAGCCCTTAGTTAAGCTGCAGCAGAGGAAAAGAGAGGGTTCCCTTATATCCAGTGAGGAACAAAATGCTCTCTTGATCCTCACTGCAGCCCCAAATTTGGCACAGTACGCTGTGGAAGCCATCTTGTAGGAGGCTTATGAATGGAGGAGCCTGGGCTTCCATCCATGCACAATACTTTCAAGCCTTCTTCCTCTTTTGCAGGAGTTCTGGCTGTCCATTAGAGATCGCAACCAAGTAGGCAAGAAGAACTAACCTCCTTCCTCAAACACCACTGAGCTGCAACAACAGTATGTCATCCTCTGTAAGCCCAGTCTGGAAAAACATCCATCCTGGGTGTCCTCAAGGCGCTTGCTTAAAGGACAGTGATGTTTGATTGGTTTCTCTTACACTGGGTAGGAGGAAAGGTTGATCCTTGCCACTTCTTTCATGAAAGTCCTGTTGATGAATGTGCTCCTCCATCTCTCCCATAAGATATGAGATATGATCTCAGGTCCCACTGATGGGTAAAAACAGGCAACATATGTCCATGGATGGATGGGCGGATGGATGGCAAGAAAGGAAGGGAGGGAGGAAGGAGAGAAGGAAGAGGAGGGAGGGAAGCAAGGAAGACTGGAGATAAAGAACGAGGGAAGAAAGGAATGGAAAAAGAAAGAAAAGATATATGTGGATTGTTTTTTCGCTTCAAAACATTCTGATGCTCCAGACATACTTTGAGCTGTGTCTTCTCTTCACCTTTCCTCCTTCCTATGCCCTCTCCTCTTTTACTCCATCCTAGACTGGTGTTGTCTTCCTGTTGAGCGTGTTGGTGTTGGAGGAGGCATCTTTACCCAGGGTGCCCGTTGCCCCTGCTACCCCAGGCCCGGTCACTGTGACAGTGACACCAGGGTCCTTGGGGAAAGTGTTATGCAACTGCAAGAACCCACCACCAGTACCAGTGGCACCCGGGGCTGCTGCGCCTGTTGATGCTGTTTCGCTGGCGCCGCCGTAGAGTGAACTGACGTTAGCTTTTGAGGGGTCCCTTGAAAGGGTGTACATGGAGATGTCAGTGGAAGGGAAGCCTTTCAGGCCAACAGGTGAAGTTTCTCGAGACTGTGATGGTTCAGTAGAGCGGGAGCTGGAGCGTGACCGGCGACGGTATCGGAAACGGTAGCTGGGCAGGCGTAAGATGGCTGATGAGGAGGAAGAAGTGTTCTTCAGTAGCTCTGTGCGGCTCTTGCAGTGGGCTTCACGGTTCTTCTCGATGTATATATTGACAGCTAGGACCCCAATCATCTCAGCCAGAATGAAGGAAAGGCCGCCGAAGTAAAAGGACCATCCATAAGAGTAGTGGCTCTTCTTCTCATCATCACGTTTTGTGCCAGGGTCTCCAGTATTGGCTGAGATGTAGACGATAACACCAATGATGTTACTAAGGCCTGGGGTATGGAAATAAAGGACAGTGAAACGAAGGTTGTGGGATGGTCAGATAAAGTGGGAAAGAGGGGATGAAGATATTTTTGAAGATGATGAATCTGAGAGAGAATGAGGACTTGGGGATGAATAGGCATGTTAGAAGTTGTGAAGTTGCCCTTTCCATATTTTTTCCCATTTGGTTACAACCTTATTCAGGTGAGGCTTCGGTTACAACCTTATTCAGGTGAGGCTACTGAACACAACATTCTTAAGAATTTCTAATACAGAACCCCATGGACTCCACTGGTGACATCTCTCCACCGGGAAAAAATGCCATTTGTTCCCACCCTCTGTCTTCGGTTCTTCAACCAGTTTATGATCAGTACCAGTTAGAGCTAGAACTGGGAGTCCTGGGCTCCATGCATGGCCTCCCCGTATCGTGAGCTGCTAGAGTTAACATGCAGGTTACAGCATCTCCCTAGTCAAGTGTTATCCAGGTGGTGGAGTCACTCCATCCACTCAGGCTGGCCACTGGCTGTGCATTAACAGAAATGGCTGAATAAAACACAGTGAACCTCCAGACCATGAAGGCATTTCCAAACTTTACTGAGTCATAAGCAGACTGTTCCCCTAGCTAAGCAACCAGAAGTACAAAAACAGCAGGAAAAAATCAGATAAGGTTCTAACAGAATAAAGCCAGCACTAGCACCAGCATCCCTGAACATAGTGAACATGCAAACCTTTTTATACACAAGAAACCCAGTCTAAAAGGAAATGTGTTTGGCATTACCTGTCTACTAAGCAAGATCTTTGTTTGTGATCCCTGATACTACCACCCAAGTTTCTCTGATGCATCCAAGCAGTCCCAGATCTGGGGTGGTCACCTGCTCAGCAGACAATTTTTTACAGCCCTTATTTAAAAAAATATGTTTATAAATTGTCTGCTGGGGGTGGGGGGCAATTGCCCCCCCCTCAAATTTGGGCCTGGCATCGAGAGCTGTTAATTAGTTCTCTACCCTGAGTGACCTTTGCTGTTCTGCCTGATAACAACTTAAAAAACTCCAATAATAAATTAAACCTTAGCTTGCACTTTTTTGACGTGATCATGGAAGTCACTGTTGCAACACAGTTCAACAGAAAGGGCTATAAAGCTTTTCTGTTCAGACGGGGATTTTGCACGGGCCTATGCAATGATTATTGTCTCTCCCCCTTGGTTTCTTCTGACGGTTGTTTGCCCTCAGCTCTGATTCTTGGTTCCTACTCCAACCTGATGGCTGCCTGCAGCGCAGGGCTTAACATGATAGTTGAATGAGAAGATGGATGGATGGTGATAGAGAATGCATGTTTGGAAATGTTTTATGAGAAGAGCAGGAAGAGGAGGAGTCTGGGGAGATTCATACAGAGGCAGAGTGGTGCAGTGGTTGGAGAGCTGGACTAGGATTTGGAGGATCTAGGTTTTAGTCCCTGCTCATCCATGGGTGACTTTGGGCTAGTGACTGACTCTACCTAAGCCACCTTACAGGGTTGCTGTAAGGATTAAATGGAGAGGAGGGTGCTATGGCTTGAGTTCCTTACAAGAGAAAAAAGTGAGATATAAATATAATAATAAATTATACACACACACACACACACACACACACACACATGAATGCAGGGTAGGGTGTAAGGGGGGGTGGCTGATTTTGGAGAGAAATGAAAAATGGTTGGATAATTTATATAAAGGAAGAACTGAAGAATGGAGGGAAAGCACTGCCTGTATGAACCTATGGAAGTTTGATTCATAGTATACATGAATTTACCTCTTTCACATTGCCAAGCATCTGCTCCTATACTGAACTTTAGCCCCTCTGAGAAACTCCATCAGAGCATAGGAGGCCATACAACAAATGGACAGGGAATGGAAAGGGAGGAGGAAGTAAATGTACGTGCACCTGAAGACAGGTGCACGAAATGGTGAAGGCAGAGTAAGAAATGGCGGATAGCAACATCTTGGCCAGTGAATTGACAGGCAAATCAACTATGGCATATACCTAAAGACACTGGAGAGCCAGAGAGGTATTCTTTTGGCTCCATTGGACTACTCACCTGCAGCCACAAACAGGATGCCAGCACCAAGGATAATGTTGCGCTTGGACTTGTAGACACGGCTGGCAGCCACGCAGAATCCTCCCAGCAATAGCAAGAGAGCACTTAGAATGGGGAAGATGCTTGAGGCTCGTACCACACCTGTGAGGAAGGGAGGCAATGGGAAATTATTGTGCAGGAAATGGCATTGATTGTGGAATGGTGATCCCTCAGTCATGGAAACTGGTGGGGCCTTTTCCTACTGTTGTCTCCCTCAAAGCCTCTCCTGTGTTTTCTAGCCTTTTTCACTGTTATGTTTGTAGAGGAAGTCTGGTATTAAATTTTAAATTGCAGCAACCTGGAGCAAAAGCCACCTGTACTGACAGCCAGTGTGCTGCGGTGGTTAGACTGGGGACCTGAGAGAGCTAGTCATCACTTGGCCATGAAGCTTACTGGGTGACTTTGGGGTAGTCCTTCACTTTCGGCCTCAAAGAGTTGTTGTGAGAATAAAATGGATCTATGTAAGCGGCCTTGGCTTCCTCACAGGAGGAAAGAAGGTGGGATAGAAATGCAATGCAATAATAATCATGTCGAGAAGCCCTGAAAGCACAGCTTGTGCATAGAGTAAACTGACATGCCACACAGGGTTCAAGACTGGACCCTCCTAATAGGCTAGTTTTCCATGTGGCAGTATATTCCTGTATACATACAGCCATTTGTGTAAACATGCGTAGAAGTATTAAAATACTCATCTTGCATCTGTACTCTCTAAAGGTACGTTCCAGTGAGAATTGTACCACGAGATTCTGCTGTTGGTATGTTTTATATTATTGGTGATTGAACCAATCATATCTTTCCTGAGCCATACTTACTTGCTCTATTAGTTGTAATCTGTCAGGGTACAGATAGGGCATTAAAGGGGTTGGTGAAACAGTGGCACACTGGAAATGGCTAGGTATAGGTAGAGAAGCAGATGGGTAAACAACATGGAGAACTTGTCTTATTAGACAATTGTCTTTCTCTGAAATGGCATATTTCACTAATAGATGTCAGCAGGAAATAGGAATATTCAGAGAGAACTTTGTGCAACTGGAAGTTCTTTTATATTAAATTGGAGCCTGAGCATATTTTGTTTAACTTGCTCAATTATGAGTGGATACTCAGGTCTAGTTTTTACCTCAGAGCTACCCAAAGTTGCTTGCTCAATGGTTTTTGATGGCTAGAGGATGTTTCTTCCATAGGGATTTATGACTGACAGCAACTGAATTATCATGCACCATACTGTTGAGACAGGTTTGAAGTTTGAGTTTTGTTGCATGCTGGAAGACTGGGCCTGGAAGTGGATAGGTGGGAGAGTGGAGGAGGAAGGGAAGGGCTCTACTCAATTTGGTGCTTTTTGGGGGGTAGGGTGGAGGAGTGCAAAACAAAAAAAGCTTTTAAAGTGAAAAAACAGCAAACAAATCTTTGAGCAAATAAATATACAGGGCACTTGGAGGAAAATGCTACAAAGTAGATGTAGAGTCCTGAGTAAATGAGGATGGGATCCTTTTGGAGTCAGAATCTGAATACTTGTCATTACAGGAACAATGGAGAGTGTGTTTGGAATGCGGAACAGAGCGTACCCACAGAAGGGATAACCCCGCACCCGCTCCTTTCCCTGGGTTGTTTGTACACAGCCTTGTAGTTGAGTGTGCAGTTGCCACATGTGGCTTCCTCACTTGGGGTGGGGCCCAAAATGTCATTAGGGAATCAAATGGCGCCTGTGTTTTCGCTGATGTCATTTTGCCTTTCATCAGACTTTTTGCCTGACCTCTTTTTTAAAGATCAGTGCCAACTCCAGCAGTGTAGCTAGGTGACTTCAGAGTCTGGATTGTAGACCCTGAGCTTAATGATGCCTTTTACATGGCAGTATCTATTGCTTAAGTTGTGACATTATCTCTTTATTTATTTAGAACATTTTTATGCCGCCCCATTTGCAAAAAACTCTGATTAAAATGAAACTCTCTTGAACATACGTAGTCTCAAATTTTAAAGTCACTTAAATCATAGCACCTTTATGACTACCAGAATAAAATAGAGTTTGCTTTTGTTGTTTCAGTGCTGGTCTAGCAGTTCCAGGTTCTGTTTCAAGTGTTGGTAATAATCTTCTCCCTGAGCATTTAGAGCCTTAATATATGCTTAATGCATGAAACACTTTTGTCCATACAAATATGCTCAGGCCATGCTCTCTGATCCATCATTTGTGCAAATCTGAATAGTGGGTATCATGGACAGGGAGGGCTTTTTCACTGGGAATCCCACCGTTACGGACTTTTCTCCCTGCGAGGTCCCAACAAGCACACTCTCTTCCCAGTGTTAAAAGTGGGACTGGAGGGAGCTTTTCAGACAGTTCTGCAATGTGGTGCTACCATTGAGAAGACCCTGCCCATACTACTTACCAATCTTATCTTTGCTCGACAGCTTTTACTTATATATGTATTTATTACAGCTTTAAAAATGGTGAGCAACTGTTTTTCTGTATTCTGCTAGTTCTTACTGGTGCTTTGTATCATTACAAAGAGTTTGGCTGTGGAGCTTTGGTATATAAATGAAATGAATGAACCAATGAATGAATAGTGCTTTATTTGCTTTTAAAACATTCATTTTAGTGTTGTTATAATGAAATCCTTTAAATGTAAGGAGCTTTGGAAAATTGCTGTAAAAATAAACTTGATCTAGACCTGATCTATAAAGAGGTAGAAATCAGCATTCTCTTTCTCCCAGCATCCTGCTCGCTCGCTCGCTCGCTCTCTCTCTCTCTCTCTCTCTCTCTCTCTCTATATATATATATATATATATAGTTATTTATTATTAGATTTATATCCCACTTATTCTTCCAATGAACTCAAAGTGGCTTATAACATTCTCCTCCTCTTGCTCTCAATCTTACTAATCTAAGCTTTTTTGATTCTGAATATGGAGGCTGAAATTGGCTATCATGAACAATCATCATAGTGCTGCATTCTTTTCCGAGAATGCCCTTCCTAGGGCATAAGTTGTTTATATGCCAACACACAGGCACACTTTTTCTCATCTTCTTTGAACAAAGCAATGTGCATTTTAAATTTACCTACCTCTGCTAAAATGGCCCGTAGTGTGCCTTGTTTGATAAAAAAGTAGAGCCTTCAGATGATGAGGTGCCTCAGGAATATTGGAAAGATATTCACGGTAGGAAACAGTATGGGTACTATTTTAAGTTTTGCAAACTCAAGTCACTGCAGAACCCTGTTTGGCTGGAGCCCAAGTCCAGAGAGTAGTTAGCATAATGATGATTCTGGCTGTGTATTTGGTATTCATCTGGAGGTGAGGGAGGGTGGCAAGAATCTGTACTAGCAAACTGGGAATTCTTAGCATTCCTGACACAGCCATGTCCGCTTCGCTGCTGCCTATTTATAACTTTTGGTGATCTCCAGCACCCAAATGTGAGTGCAACTCCCTCTCTGCTATATGACAGACTCCAAGGAATCCCCAGTGCTGAGAAACGACAGCATCCCATCTGAAACATGACAACACCTCCCCAGCACTTGCCCTGGGCAGGCAGGCCACCAGATCTGAAAGCTGATACATCCCTTTTGGCATGTAGGAGCTGCTGTCCATCCCGCACGAAAACCTTGAGACTCAATTCTGTTTCTCAGTCCCAGCAGCAACCTCTGACACTGAGCTCCAGTGATATTCAAACTCTGTTTCCCCTGGTTACCGAGCACAGTGGAGACATGTTACTGCTGAGGCCAAGGGAAGCGAATGAATAAGTCCCCAATTTATACGTACGTAGGAGGTATTCTGCGCTGTCGTGATCGTAGTCTGTGTCCTCTGGAAAATGGTTAATTTTCACGCATACACCCCGCTTCAGCCCTGGAGGAAGGAAGACAGAAATGACAGGCTTCAAAGCAGTTCCGTGAACACCGCTTCAGGCCGGAGCACAGTGTTGACATGCAACTCCGTAGCCAGCCCCTGTGCTGGATTTTCTGTGGCCCAGCGTTCCCTACCAAGGCCCATTCCCAGGCAAGTCTGCCAAGCTAACGGGGCCCAGTTTCCATGGCAAGCCCCACATCTAAAGGCTAGCCCAACGAGCCACCAGGGCATATTGCCGCAGCAGCTCTGGAAAGCAGGGGCAGTCACCAACACTGCCCTTTTTCTATCAGACTCCCCCCATAAACTGAGCCATGGCTGGCTGGTTGCGCAAGGCGTCTACAGTGCATGTGCGGAAGGAAGCCTGAGCTTGCTCAATCCTCCTCCAGAAATGTCGCTGCAACATTTAAGTGTTCCACTTCACTCCCACAAGACGTGGCAACGGCCAAAGATTTGACAAGACAAATCCCTGGAAGTGGGATGGGGTGAAGCCTTTGTGCACATCACATGCCAATATTTGGCTGTTTGATTTGTGGTCAGCCTCATTTTAATCTCATGAGTCCAGTAGGTTTCTTGAGTCAGTGCATCTTGCATATATTTTCAAAACCCTAGACTTTTTGCAGTCTATACTTACACAGACCTAGGTAAGTGTCTTTCTGCTCATTGCAAAGATCATTACCCTTGGTATTTCCTTCTAAACCGCTTAGCTTACAACAGTAAATTGGTGTCTATATTGGGTAATACCCACACCCTCAATGAACAAACAAGAATTAAATAATTGTAGCCATTTCAGGAAAGCTTGACCATACACTTAGCCATTGCCGAAAGGTGGGGAAATATAAGGATGATGATAAAGAGGTTATTGATGGTTATGCAGCCCTATAACCTCTCTGTTCATAGGACACAAATACTATCTGCTGTGAGGTAAAAGTGAGGGAAGGCAAATGCCTTCATTTTCTTCATATGCCTCTCCCCTGAGGCCGTTGTATGGATGGGCCCCTTTCACTCCAAGGCTCTTTAGTGCTGATGAGGCAATTAGAAATAGTCCGGAAGCAGGCCTCTCTCTCACTACAATCCCACACAGCACCTGCCATGCTGTTATATTTACCTCAGAATTCTATCCAGAAAGAAAACCAACATGTTTGTTAGTACTACTGCTATGGCAAGCTGGGGGCGGGGGGGGGGGGAGTTGTTTTGTTTTTTGTCCCATGAGGTAATACAGAACCAGAGGGCCTCCATGCACCCCAACTTGGACTGTATCACTGTCTGCCCATGCTAGATGGGTCAGTACAATAGCACTTTTCCACAAGAAAAGCTGGTGTTGCAAATCCATTCATAGTCAGAAATGCCACCACAAGCCAGTTGTGTTTCCAGTTTTATGTCATATTCCCCTTTCTCTTTCATCAAGTGTTGCAGGTGTGTGCTCTTGAGGTCTTCCACTTGTAAACCTGCTGTGTTTTCTCAGTCCTGCTTCTGCCGTTTTTCCTACTATGAAAAATCCATTATAGAGGAAAAGACAGAATATGCTCATAATGCCTTCTGATTGTCAGTGCCAGGTCTGGATGCACCTTATGGCTCTGTGTCATGTGTTCCATGAGAGATTTCATCCCAAAGTAAGCAGAAGCTCCAGGTAGAGCAATATTTGTCAGAAGGGCATTTGGAAAGAAAAGGGTTTAGGTTTCCCTTTCTGTCTACTGCACTTCTGATCATTAACAGTATCAGTGGCTACTTTCTCCATGTCTGTGCATGGATGTTAGATTAAAGGATGCTCTTGACATGTATGTCTGGTTTGATCTTAAAATATGCATGGGCAACCGGTGAAAACCTCTAATGCAATGTCTTGGCAACAAGGCCAGGTGGTTGAGGGAACTGTATCAATTCCAAAGCTAGTATGGAAGCCCCTGAATTTTCCCCATAGTAAAGGGATGGGCAGGCAGAAGAGGATGAGACGTATGGTGTCTGCAGCCTTGCTCAAGGCATCAGAGCATTTAGACTTCAGGCACTGTCTCCAGGTGAGAAGGTGGGATCTCTGTCGGAGTCTTGTGTGGGGAACATGACAGCCTGTTTGCTGTGATGTGGGTAGGGTGAGGAATTCAGGAGCAAGAGACTGTTCCATATTCATATCCTATATGAAGATACATTTAGTGTACTGCCTGTCACAAAAGGCAGAATATGTTGAAGGTTGGCTTGCAGCTTGAAGGGATCTCCCAGCCCTAGGAGGAAATAGCCACCTGCCGGATTCCCTTGCATCGAGGTGCCAATCACCCACTGCCAAAAGTGTGTGTGTGTGTGTGTGTGGGCGATGCAGTGGATTTTGTATCCTCATGTCAACAAGTATCCTTAAGTATAGTACTTTAGATTTCCCTTTATGGGTGAATATGCAGGAGAAAGTAAAGAAGCGCGTTCCAATTGAGATGGGAACTAATCCTGCACCTTGCTTTTATGACCACAGCAATGAAAAAACTAAGCTCCATTGCTCCATCCTGTTTTATCTTTTTTGGCCACACTAAATTGTGACACAGTGTATGGACAGAATGTTACAAATTGGCTTTTGTCATATACCCTGACTCTATTTCCCCTATAAGGAACCCAAAGCATCTTATGAGGTTCTCCTCTCTATTTATCCTCTAAACAACAACCCTGTGAGGTATGCTAGGCTGAGAAGCCATGATTGGGTTCTAGCCCCCTCATAGCTCCATGGCTAAGGGGGCTAGAACCCAGACATCCTGATTCCCAGTTTAACACTCTAACCACTATGTCACACTGTATCTAATATGCACATGTACCTATACATGCACACACACACACTTTTCTGTTTGAACTAGCTTCCACTCACCAATAGCTCTCATTGGTCAACAGTAATTGGTATATTTCTATGATGGAATTTGGATTTGGTCCAAAATTGCCACCCTTTGTTTAATCCAGTTTTACTAAGAGTCCAAATGGAGTTGCATTCCAGTATTTTCTGTGTTATCTTCCTATCTTTTTTTATACCCAACTTGTGGCTTGCTTGTTTATTTTATTTTATTATTTTATTTTGCACTGAAATGCAATTGCTGTGCCGACTCGGACAGGAAAAGCATTACTGAAGTGTTTCAGAATTACTGTGTCGTTAATTAGAAGCTTCCTCCTTGTGGCTTCTACCGCTGTTTGTTTTCTGTGGCTTATTAAATGCAATTTATTGCCCCCTTGGTCAGCCTCTGTTCCTAGTGAGGACAAGGAGCTTTCATTAGTAGTTTCCTTCCGCTGGTTTTTCTCTTTTTTCTATTGCAAAGTAACTCTATTCCATAATGTTTAAAGAAGGACAAAAGAGTAATTCAGCATTTCAATCCTCCCATCCTGCAGGAAGCAAGATCTGACTAATTCAAGAGAATTCATCAGGAATGCTAATGTTGCACTGCGCAGGAAGCAGGAAGGAAGCTTCTAATTAAAGTTGCAGGGACTATATGAGGATGTTAACTATGAGGACAGGCATCGTTGGATAATACAATGCACTGTTAAGTACCATATGGAAACACTGATAATTTGGGGCGGGGGGGAATGCCTCAGCAGCACTAAAAAGCTCCATTTACTAACACAGTCTTAATTTTTAACCCAGCTAGTTTGTACAGAAATGCAGTGTTTTAAGCATTTAAGTCTTTTTCTTAGACTTTTTGATGTAAGGTTCTTGTCCTCTGCATCAGGCATTTCCCCTTATTGGATGACTCCTCCAATAATTGCCAGTCCCTCGATGGACCTTTGCCAGGGTTACTTCCAAATGTATGTAATACTTGGTAATAATTTCTAGAAAGTATTCTCTTCCTATTTCCCTAAATTTATCTTCTAGCAGGTTTTCCTAAACTTACTTCCCAGCAGAGAGTGTTCTGTGTTCCTGATCATCCCTGACTGATGCCTATTCTAAATTTTTATTTCTATTGAATGGATTTCTTTGGATTGGGCTTCTCACCTTCTAAGCAGCATATTCTCCAAAGACCTGAATGGGTGAGTCCTCCAGGATCTTTCTTGTCCTTCTGGGGAGTTTCCTCGGTAGAGATGTTGGTGGTATTGCAAATGAAGGCACGGGCATAGAGCCAGTAATCTGTGCCGATGGCAATGATCATGAGGCCAAAGGCTGCAAAGGCCCCCACGGTGGTGAGTAGAATCTGAACACCTTTCTCACACCAGACCATCCTCTCCTCATTCCAGCGCCTTAGTGACTCCAGCTTGGCGGCAAGAAACAAGACCAGCAGTGATCGATATAAGCAGTGGCAACAGTGGTGATGATCAAGGAGTTGGTTACTTGTGGATGATTTTCTCTTCCAAAAGGCAGATTCTGGAATGCAAGAACTTTTAGGAAGCAACTGCAGGGTAGTGTCGTCTTCTACCTAGCTTGATGAATAGAAGGACCCTGGGTATAGGACAGGCAAGGAAGATTGTCTGAATAGTTCTTGTAAAATTCTTGAGAATCTTATGAAGAATGTTGATGGAGTTTTTTCTGGATTGCTTCTGAAATACTATGTTCTTTTGAGATTCCTCTCTTCAAATATTGAGCAGGAAAATCTCTAAATGGACTTTAAGATAAATTTCGAGAGAAGCCGTAGGAACCTTCTGAAGAATTTCTAGAGATTAGCTAGATATTTTAGGAAAGCATATGGATAGTTTATGACTAATTTTTCAAGAGCTAGCCAGGCATATTATGTGGAGGATGCTCTTGGAAGATGAAGGTTTGGGTAGGTAGCAGACGGAAATGTCAACAATAGCTAGGAGAAGATCACTGGATGGCTTCTAAATCACTGATACGAAAATCCTGAAGAGATAGTAGAAAAACCTCTGGAAGGCTTTTAGAGGATAGCATCTATGTGCATACTGGTGGAATACCAGAAGGCTACTATGAAATATCTATATAATTACAGAAGATGTTCTGGAAGCCTACAAAAGCTTTTATGGAGTGCTACTGAATTATATCTAGAGAGCTACTAGGAACTTGGAAAAAAATCTGGAGAGTCTCTAGATAACTTTTTTGAACTTTCTAGATGAGAACTAAGGAACCTGTAGTGGTCCTATGGAAAAAATAGATCAAAGATACAGTGCCTCCTAAAAGTTGTGTTCCTTCTTAATTACACTGCTTGAGAAATGTTTCAGGAATGCCAAGGAATAGTCCCAATTTCTTTATGTCACGGTCACTTGGTTTCCTTTGTTCTTTCTCTATGCTTTGTTTCCTTCGTTTGGGGGTTCCTCTGAGTTGGGAAATGTTGAATTACAGCTGCTGCTCTTCAGTTTGAGGCACACTTTGGTTTCCAAGGATCACTCCATCTTTCTGACTCAACATGACAAGGAGTCAACGGGCTGTGTGACTATATGATTTCTGGGCAAAGAGGGGAAAAATGAAGAGACAGAAAAGAATTAAGCATGAAAGACACTTGTAGGGAAAAAGTCCTTACCCAATTTCTGATGCCCTGAGAAGACTGTAGGCATATCAGCTCCTAGATTAAATACTGATTTATGTATACATAAATTGGAGTCCTACCCCAAGTTATCATTAGCACCCTCAAGATAGCTTACAATACCAAAATTAAAACCGTTAAAAATTGCAACAACCAAAAAGGCAGCGGAAACAGAGAGTAACATTCAGAATATAGGAAAGCAGGAGAGACTTTGCCTGACATGAAAAAGATAATAAAACTGGTGCCAGCCTCACCTATTTTCAGAGGAATTCCCATAGTTTGGATGCTACCATTGAAAAGGCCTCTTGTAAGGAGACCTACCACCACATGAGCACAGGTGGGGGAACACAAAATGGCCGTTGATGCATATTGCATTGGTAGGAAGACTCAGGTGGGAGAAGGTGGTTTTTTAGATGCTCAGGTATCCAAGGGAGGCCAGTGGCTTCCACATCAATGGGGATCCTGATCCATCACAGCTTTTATTTTGGACTTTATAGGAGCTGTCCATTGTAGGTTTCACCCACCTCTTTTTGTTAGGTAAAACTCAGCATCATGGATCTTGCCTATAAAGCTCAAAACAGTTGCTGCAATGGAGGAGGAGCCTCACTGACATAGGGCTCAGCAGCCTGCCCTCCAAATGCCTTATACGCTGTTTGAAGATTCTGGGCATGTAGCTCCTCATGACTCTTATTCTATCCTAGCACTGGAACAATTTGCTGAAGAAGAAGTTGTTAAATGCTTTTAACTTCCAGGAATTTTGCTGAGTATTCTGCTACTTAGATCCCCCCCCCCAATATTGTTTTAACAAATTTAGGGAGTGCTTCTGTACTTGAACTAATGGCATCAATCTATTTGATGAGCTGGTGCTTAAAATAATGAAGACTGAAGTTTCTAGCTCTGGTTCTTCCTTAAGAAACACGCAGTGCCATGCAGCCCCTTGGCACTGTAGGCCATTTGCCCTCTGGTAGGTTCTCAGACTTATCCCTCCTTTGCATACCCTAAGGCTTTAAAATGAGGTTCAAGATTAAAATAGTCATGCCCAGCATCACTGAATTGGGATTTTCCTGTGTTGCATCCAGAATTTTCAGTTAAAGGAAGATAGTGCACAGTCTGCCCTCTATCATCATGTCTAGTTGTTAGAGTGTAGCCCACAAGATCTTGGAGCCCCAAGTATCTCGGAGGCCATCTGCCCCACCACCCCGTGGTTCATGGGCACTTGCTGAAATAAAGGTGCAAGAGTCCTGATGATCTCTCTTTTCCACTTGTTCCCCCTGGATTAGCTCCCCTCTAGCCCACATGGACTTCACCTCCTGGTACCTCCTTCTGAATCTGCCTGCCTGCGGTTTTTTTAACTATCAAATGCCACCTTCTCCCGTTCATACATGAAAAGAAGTCATTTAAAGACACAATCACAGAGACTTTTGAGCAAACGTCAATCAGCATAGGCAAATTTGTGCAATTGTCTTGAGTGCCAAGTCCCAGATCTTTTCAGCACCCAGCACTGCCCCAGGCTTGCAGACACCAGGTGAAGAGTAACCTGCTTCTGGACTGTAGCAATTCTGACTTCAAGTGGGAGCTTACATAATTATAGATGCCCCCAATACTAACAAGTAAAAAATGAAATATTTGCTTATAGAAAGCTAGATGCCAGAGAGGTTTTCGGCATAATGCACCTGCCCCCTGGCCTGGGCTTGCTCAGTTTTCTATGTACAAGAACAGATTTAATTGTGGTGATGAGTTGTGAAAGAGCACTCTGTCATAAGTCCCCTCTCGTAGTTTGAAGTGGTTCAGTCCAGAAACAGAACCTGATTGCAAGAAAGATGCTACAGCCATGGCAATTTTATGGGGATAGATGCAGGTCAATTTGAGCTCTGGCACAGCCCTGGCAATTATTTTCAGTGCTGGGCCTTAGGCAAGCAACATAAAGTGATACTAAATGAATGTGCCTTTGATTGGTATGTGCATAATTTCACATCATCACAACATA
The DNA here is from genome assembly GCA_023646645.1 of Varanus salvator macromaculatus. Taxonomy (NCBI): domain Eukaryota; kingdom Metazoa; phylum Chordata; class Lepidosauria; order Squamata; family Varanidae; genus Varanus; species Varanus salvator. Next base: position 3,811,742 of record JAIXND010000781.1, read on the forward strand.
TGCTGGACTACCAACTAGATTCCTACCCATCTACTGCAGGACAGCTTATTCAAAGGGAACATAATTTTAATTTACTAGCTTGGTTTACATTCTACGTTTATGTGATGTATAACCAAACCACCATTCACTGGTGTGGCAAGCCAAATAATACATAAAAGGCTCCAAGCAAGGCCATTTACTTCTTCATAGACAGGATGACCTGACACAAGATTGTCATTCTTCATCTGCTAAATGTTATTTCTTAGCATGCTGTGTTGCTTCCAGAAAAACTTAGGCTTCTGTTGATTATAAAATACATAGCTACACTGCAGACATGAATGCTGGTTTACCAAGCATTCCCTGCCTGCAAAGAATTCTAGAAAGTGTAATTCTGGTGAGCGAGGGAAGGATTTTGAGCAGAGAATTCTAAGTATCCTTATACCAAACTAGAATTCCCAAATTTCTTTGCGGAAGCCATGACTGCTAAATTACTGTAAAATGACTGTGGGTTTGCAGGGAAGATAGACCCTTGCTGGTTACATACTGGGGTTATTGCTGGGCTGTTGTGCCTTAGACACAAGCTGATTCAAGTCCTGACCTCATCACCAGGTTGTGAAGGACACACAAGGCAGGCTTAAATAAAAAGTTGCTTATTTTCTTAACTGCTTTACATTTCAGCCTCTTCCCTCCTCTTGTTCCTTTCTCAATATACCCTCCATTATGAACATCCTGGGTGGCATAGTTCTTGGAGAAGCTAAAGAGAATAATTCAAAATAAGCTATTGGGAGGCGAGTTGGCCACCTTGTGATGATTATTTGCATCCATCTTTAATAGCAGAGAAGTTCACAGTTTGTGAATGAATTGTCACACATCTGTAACTGCTAATCAGAATAAATCTATAAATTATTGCAAGAAAACCATTCAGAGGTGCCTTGCTTGGAATGTATATATACTGGAGGAAAAAAATAATAAAAATAGGACAATCTTGGGGCATGAAATACTGCATTGTAATTACTTTCCTTTGCACAAATTTAAGAATATTACTCCATCAGCTTGAAAGGAACAAAATTGCTTTTCCTCTCTCCCACCCTGAATTCACACAGCACAACGATCTATCTTGGTTGTGTCTTATGAACCCTGACAAGTCCCTGCAAGGGTGATTTGTTGTAAGTAACAGGCATCCTGACATCCTACAGCTTGTTCCAAGGAGTTACTGAATCTATGATAGGTTGCTGTGTTATCCAGACACAGGCAAACAACCCTACTGTGGATTGCAGGAAGCAGCCAGTGACATGGAAATTCAAGCCTGAGTGAGGAGAACAGCTTGAATTTCCATCTTTCTGATTGTCAAATCTTGTTATATATTTACTAGATTGAAGCCAGCCTAGAATTTGAAATTGTCTTTGCTTGTTCTTAATTCTGTTTATACTAAAATTATATATCTTTTATTGCGTGTTTTAAATTTGCACATGTTGCTTTGAACACACTGTGGGAAGATGACAAACATGTATGAACAATATAATAAGTAAGATAGGGAGCAGGATACATAGGAGATGCATCTGAAATAAAACAGAACTAAGAAGAAAAATAAAATAGCATTCTGTGGAAGCAAAAGTTCCTTAGGGCTTCTTGAGTCAGGATGATTGTTTTTTAAATGGAAAACATGGATGGAGAAATCGGACGCTAAGGAAAGACTGAGGAAAGACCCATGAGAACCTAAGAAGAGCCATGCTAGATTAGACCAAATGCCAACTAGCTACCTATGGGAAGTCCACAAGCAGGACATAAGCTCAATGGCATCCTCCCACTTATGTTGCTCAGCAAGATGAGAGCAACATAAGTGGGAGGATGCCATGAGAGAGGCATGCAGCCTTTGCTAGAGGAGGTAACACACATCTACCTGGACCAGCAGTCATGGCTGTAACTTAACTCTTGTCCTGATCTCCCTGTCTTTAAGCCACTCAGTTCCTATCAATTGTTCTTGCTCTCTAGAGAAGTTGGGAGCTTTTATCACTTGGTCTCTCCTTCTGAAGGCCTTTCATAGGCAGTAATAAGAACTGGTTTAAATATGGGACATCTGAGTTACTGCACTGTTGGTAGTGCAGGACAGAAAGTTGAAGAAAAACATTTTCCAATCAAAGGCAGAGATTTTAAAAGAGCAAGGAGGCCCAGAGAATCAAAGGTGCCAGTTCACTTCCAGCCTTCACTTGTGAAAGCAGCCTTCAGGTGTGTCTTTACTATGTTTCTATAGGTACTACTCATAAAAACATAGGAAGTTGTCCTATATGGAGTTAGATCCTTGGTTAGGATCTTTTATTATTGTATTATTGTAATTTTATATCGTGTAAGCCATCCTGAGCACTTGTCAGAAGAACGGGATATAAAAGTCTGTAATAAATAACACTGGGGTCATCTTGTGCCTGATTTGGCACAGGCTTGTGGATAGATGCTTGTTCCCTTGCAAAGAAACCAGGAGTCTGCCCCTCCAGCTTTCCTGGATTTAGATTTCTATATTACGGTCATCTCTTACTTTCAAATTAATTTGTTTTTCAGACATACAGAAGACTGCAAGATCTATCTCCATGTAAAGATGGGCAACAAGGCTGAGGGCTCCAAGTACTAGAAGTGCAGAAGCATTGTGCAGCTCTTAGGTCTTTTTCTCCTTGGTGGACTTTCTCTAGTAAGAAAAAAGATGGAGGAAACCATGGATGAGCTCAGGAGCATCACAAGCAGAAGACACCCCTCCGCCCCCAATATGCTTGCATGACTGAGGCACGGTGGTAGCCCGTTAAACTTTTGTTTGAAAGCACCCTGTGCTAGAGAAGCAGGCCAGTTTGGTGGTTCCTTACCAATTAACTACAGAACAGCAGCTGGTGTGCACATGGTGGATATTCCAGATGAGTCTTTTATGGCTCCATTTAATCAGCAGTGGGTAGGTTGCCAGATGCCATCTTCCTTCCATTTTTTTTCTTAAGAGCATAAGAAGAGCTTATATCTGGTCTGTCTAGTCCAGCATTTGGTTCAAACAGTGGCCAACCAGCTGTCACACACATGGCCAGAGTGCCACAGAACCCACCTTCCTGTGTTCCACCATAACTGGTATTCATGGGCATGGTGCCTCTGCTACTGGAGGACTAGTAGCCACTGAAAGCCTTCTTCTCTATGAATGTGTAATCTCTTCTTAAACCCATCAAAATTAGTGCCCATCACTTCATCTTGTGGTAGTGAATTCCATAACCACACATGGTATGAAGAACTTCCTTTTAATTATTTTGAGTCTCCCACCATTCAACTTTATGGGATGACCCCAGGTTCCAGTTTTAGGAGAAAGGAAGAAAAATCTTCTCCTATCTCTTCTTCTCTTTTTTCTCTTACCACAGATAATCTGTTAAGAAACAACAGATAGAATAGCTTTGCAGTGTCTTCTCACGGGTAGTACTCGGAGCCCTCTGTGCAGAAGTGCCTATTAAGAAAATAACTGGTGCCCATTGGAAAGTACAGTTGGAGGAGATAGATCCTATGCATTTCTACATGGAAGTAAAACCCACCAAGTTCATTGGAGCTTAGTCAGAGGTAAGCATATATAGGAGTGCAAGCTTCTTTTATCCTGTGGGCCTCTTTCCTCTTGGAAAAATTAAACAGTTCTCTGACCTCCATCCCATCCCTTCTAAAAACTATGCCAAACTCGCACTGCTCTGACAGAGAACCAAGGAGTTCTGAGTCCCCTGGGCCTATTCTGCTGTTTAATTTTGCGTTTTTCATCTTCAGACTACACTTAGAGAATCCGAGAGTGGTAGCTCATAGCCCCCAACCCACGGTATCTGTTCTTTTGCTAGAGTGCCCCTGGTGGGTGGGAAGCAATCTATCCTAACAGTATCCATGGATACCATTTATAAAATGTTGGTACCAGTGTTTAATGCCCCACCCCCCTGATTAGGACTCTTTAGGCCTAGGGAACAACAGCTTGTGGAGATGCAGATGAAAAGGGGATACACAGGACAAACCAAGACTCTTCTGTTTGATGCCATCTTTAATGGTGTTGAAGCCAAAACAGTAAATTAAGGAATTTGCTTTTCCATGGTGGATGACTGAAACATGGAAGATTTTTGAGAATGGTCTGGTAATATATTCAGATGGATGAATATCTCTATTTGAATTGTATGCAATATTCCAATATCGGTACTGTTTAATGAGCTTTTACTTTATAACTAGACCATTCAAGACTTACTTCTTTGTCATCTTTTGTCTCACTTGCCTGATAACGTCTGCTGACGATATGACCTGACCAATACGGACAAAACACAATCTGAATTTCATTTCAGTTGCTTTTGTTCAGTTCTTTCAGCTGTCTCCTAGGATTCATTCAGCCATTTTGTTTGCTAAATGAGAACTTTGGTTGAGAAAGCTAAATAAAATAAAATAAAATAAAGAGCAGTTTACATCTGGAGTTGAGCCTTTGAGACAGGAGAATTTGAAGGACAGATGGAGCATTTGAAGATGAATGAATGAGCATATGTCTGGGTGTAGGTTGTTGGTGAATGGAAAGCTAGCATATATGGAGGAAGGATGGAAAAAAGGAAGGAAGGTAAGGAAGGTGGATTGTTATATAAATGAGGGTTTATGAATGGACAGGGAAAGAGACAGACAGACAGACAGATGAATGGATAGTGAGAAGAGAGTATGAATGATAAGGGGGAAGGGAAGCTTTTAATGATAGAAGCTTGAATGTAAAGATGAATTGACTAGTAGATGGGGTTAAAATCTATTTACCAAGACAAATACTGTATTATTTATTTAAAATATTCACATACCACTTTCCATTTAAAAAAATATCCAGACCGGTTTACGACAGTTGTAAGAGGGTGCAGCACCAGGGACAGGCTTGACCTTTTCATCATGTCTCGCCCTAACAGGCACCTAACTAAGGCTCATCAGTTTTCTGTATTAAGTGGCAGAGATTTTTATCATCAGTTGTTACCCTCATTTAATCATCTGCTTTATTTGAAATACTCCAAGTAGCTTACAGCTGTTTTAGATCCCTATACAGCGAAATGATAATGAAAGACAGCATCAAAACACCACTAATACTATTGTTGCTAAAAGAATCTTAACCAGGATGAAAAACCATCCCAAATCACCTCATTTGGCCCTTGAAAAGTAAATATAATGCAGTTCTTCATACTCAAGGTAATCTTCAAAGATCTTTTTCAACCAAAGGTTGGCAGAGTTTCCCATGTCCCCCCCAACCCTCTCTCCCATTGTCAACGAGATCAGCAGGTTCATAAACCAACTAGTCAAAGCCATTTTCAGCTGCCAGTTAGAATATATAAGCTTTGAATTGCTATGGGCTGAAATCTGTCTTAAGCAGCTGTGTCTGAATCCAAGGCCCTCTGGACTCTACAATAAAGCATCCAAATAGAATCTAGAAGTCCTGTTTGGTTGTTTTTATTTAGCAGTTATATGCAGTTCCCCTTGCAGAGGGCCCTGGATACTTGGCCCTCAGCATTATCTGATTTTTAACTCTGTATAAGCCTTTTTCTTTCCAAGAGAACCCTGTAATCCTGCCTTCTTCCAGCACTCTATGCTGTAAGCCCATAGACTCAACTCTCTTTCTGTGGAACCCAGGAGTCTCTGGTCCACCACAGCCTGCCAATCTTCACTTCTCTCCCAGAGAAAGAAAATCCAGGAATGGTACCCTGCCTCCCTCTTCAAAACCACACTCCCTTTGCAAGCACTTCGGCATTCTGCATTTTATGAGATTCTCTCCCCCTGTCCAATATTGTGGTGGCTTTTCAAATAAAATGTCTGGGCCAGTGATAAATGGCTATATGGGAATTGTTCTGAACCCTGGAACCAAGAGAAACATCGGCGACTTGTTGGATGCATAGTACCTTTGCAGAACAGGGCCTTAACATTGGCTGCCAAACTCTTGGAAAGGCATGGGGATGGGGGGCTGTGATTCCCATGTTCTTATTAAGGCATGACTCTCCTAGCCTGGATGCAAAGTGCCAGGGAAAACTGACATCCAAGTGGCAGCTCTGTGCACAGTTTAATGTTATGCTAGGATATCTCCTCCTTTGCTTGATTACCTCTCTGTCTGTCCTGCCGAATTCCTCTTTTATTCAACAGCTGCTCCCAACCAGTGGTTCTCTCAGTAAGGCCAAAACCCCGCAGCATTGTTGAGAATTTCATCTTCCCCCACCCCCACCCCAACATCCCTCAAAGCATGCTGCCATTCCTAATGTGATCCACAAAAAAGAAAAGGAAGGAATAAATGGATGGATGGATGGATGAGAAGAGAAAAGAAGAGAAAAGAAAAGAAAAGCAAGCAAAAAAGCAACTCAGAAATCTTATCAATGTACAATATAACTCATCAGTGCTTTATTTTTCCCTCTGCACATGCAGACATGTGTGTAAGCAGTCAGTGTGGAAAGAAATTCACAGATGTTCAGAAAGAAAGAAAGAAATCCACAGAAAAGTATGACATCAAAGGAAATTTATTTGAATAGATCTTTTGCATATATGTTTTAGCAAAGACAGTCCAGAGATGGTCATCACCTGAAGCAAAGATGAAAAAGGCAGCGCCTGCAACTAGAAATTCATTCTAGCAACCAGGTAGTTTTGGATGTATTCCTTGGCGCATGAGAGGGAGAATCCTGATACAGTTATAAAATCCTTCTCTTGTAAATCACAGGCAAATTCCACCCCCTCCCCAAACTCCCTAATGCCTTGCACATACATCTTTTCGGATGAGGGGAAAGAATGTTGAAAGAGACATAGCAGGCTTACCTTGCAAGAACAACAACCAAAAATAAAAAGGTTTGCTTTTCAAAGGTGTCATACGCTGTGGGAGGTGAGAGACAGCTTCTCCTTGTCCCCCCCAGCCAGCAGTGGGTTGTCGGTGGTACCAGCCAGAGAAGATTCTGCGAAATGGCGTTTTATATCGAGGGGTATTTTGCTGTATAGGAGAGAGATGCTAGCATGCTGTTATTATGTCATTGGAAGAAACCATTGGACGAAGGGAAATAAAGGAAGCAGCAGCAAACGAAAGAGGCTGGTTAAAGGAACGGAGAGGCATATAGGGTTGGAATGTGTGTATGTAGGAAAGGGGGGAGGGAGCTGTGTGATGCCAGCATGTTGTTAGGCATTGTGTGTGTGTTTCTGCATTGGGTTATCACACCGGAATGGGTTGCTGTGGATGCACCACTCAAGCATTGTTGCAAACTGCATTGTCTCTTCTCAGTGTTGAGCAAACTATGAGACCTTGGGGGTGGGTGTCACTCAACTGTTCTTGTGAACATGCAGTTGGTAGTTAGTGGTTGCTGATTCTTGCACATTCTTCTTTGCTTTTCTGTGTTTAGCCCTTCCCTCCCCCATACACACAAGCTCTGCAAATCAGGAGTTCTCAGTTTCACAATGTGACGGTTTCTGTTTGTATGTATGATCTCCCGTGTTTCTATATCATGGTGTATGGCATTGGTAACATAATTTTGTATTTGTGTGAATGTGGGTATTGGTGTGGGGGGTGCTTAGCCATGTTAGTTGGAAACAACTTACTTAGTATGCACACAGCTTTGTGTGTTGTGCAGTGCTTTGACCAGGACAGGCTAAGAGAGAACAACTTGACCAAGGCCATCCAAGGATCCATATGCCTGAGTGAGAATTTGAACCCAGGACTCTCAAATTCAGCATTCTAGACTGAATGTTCCAACCATGCATTCATGTGTGGTGCAGAGTGAGTGAACATACATGCTTCGTTATATGTTGATAAATATGGTTTTCCAGTTGAACGTGATGGCATATGTAGTGCCCTAACACTTTCATGCAAGTTTAAGTTCTGTCTACAGCATCCCTTGCTGGTAGCTCCCCTCCCCAGGGTATTATTAATCACTATGCAATTTACATAAGTGGTTTCTGCTGTGAATTGCACTTCTGAATTTTCCCCTCCCCTGAGTAAAGTATGCTCAAGTCACTTTTTGGATATCACTGTCTCCAAGACACCTTGTCCACCTTTGTCTAAAAATGTTCCAAGACAACTCACAAAGATAATAAAATAAATCAGAACGTGCATGCATTCTTAAAGGTCAATACAGTCAAAATAGTCAAAGAAACTACACTATTGTGTAGAAGTCTTTTTGGAAAGGAACATTTTTTCCCTTGCCTTCTAAAGGCAGAAAGGTCATCCTCATTTGAAAGAATGTAGAATGGAGGGGCCTCCACTACAGAGGCCCTGTGACATGTAAGAAAGCTTTGAAGATTTAGGTGGCTGGACTCACATGAGGAGAGAAAATCCCTTAAATCATGTAATGCTCAGGCTGTGTGGACCTTGATAGGTCAAAACAAGAAAACACAGCATCTTCTATTGTGTTCAGAAACAAAGGGATGAGCAATACCATTTCAGCAACTCAGATGTTCCCAGCACAAGACCATTTAAAAACTCCTACATTTTGGAAGATGTGGGGGAAATTGATGGTTGCACACACTTCAGAGGTACATAACATTTAACCTGCTGACCTGGATAGGAAACTCAGTAGCTACCGCACTGCAGAACAATTCCTGTTCCTGCACAGAGAATCAGTCATGCAAATACTTTCTAGGGTCTGTTCCAAAGGAGTGGGATTATACCTACCTGAGTTCCACATGATTTCTAAAAGGAGGTTGGATCCCAAATCTGCCTTCCAGGGATGGAAGGGCTTCACTCAGCAAGGTTCCCTCCATCAGACTTGGAGGGCTTTGCCTTGCCCCACAACTGACCCCATTTGGCTGGGACCCCTTGGGTTGCATTTTGAGGAGGATGGACGGGCTGCTGCAGAGAAGGGTGGGAAAGTCCACTTATCTCAGCCTAGTTACTCAGGCTTAAATCTGTATCCAGCCCAATGTCTGGAAGAGCCCTGCACAAAGAATGTGGGTTCACATTGCGGGTTCTTCACTTATGATAATCAGCCTTGTCACTTCAGGGGTCTTCATCATGTGGGGAAAGTTCTCTGTGCATACAGCTCCTTTGAGTTCTTATCATGAATGTATGGAAATCAAGAAGGCAAGGTTTCTCCACACATTCATGCAATGGCTGAAATATGCTTCTGCGGTTGAGTAAATACACAAGTTTGGGAGTAGAGCCCTTCGCCATTTTGGTTCTCTTGTCCCATTCCTACTCATTCAGTCTTCCTGAGTCCATCATCTGGAGGGTGCTATGGACAGCTCTCTCTATTTTGTATGAAGGGGAAGGGCATGGAAAGAGGTTGCACTTCTATTAATAGATTTGTCTGTGTGCATTCCTTTGGATTAACATGTAATCTGCATGCCAACATTTACAAAAGCTGAGCATGCCCACCATAATGGTGACAAGAAGTAATGAATGTAGGCCTATATCATACAAGAAGACCTGGCAATATAGCAAGTTTCCCACTTTTTGTCTATATCCAAATGACTGTGTATTTACTGTGTCACACAGAGCTCTGGAGAAGCCATTAAGAACCGTATCTACTCCTTTCATCATATGCTTGCCCAAGATTCCCCTTTGTGATGGTGCTAGATTGTGACAAATTGACAAAAGTTAAGTATTGGGTGACTACTTGTTATCACAGTGTGTTTATAACAGGTGCTTTTGTGTGTGAGGATCATGTCTCTTTGTGCCTTTCATTCTCCCTGCCTAATGTATTTTAAACCATATCCTTGATACTTGTACACCACAAAAGGTATGTTTTTAATTTATTCATTTATTGTATTTACATCTAATCATTTTCCTTCAAGGAATCTCCCTCTCCCTCTCCATTTTATCCTCACAAGTACCATCTGAGGAATGTTAGGCCCAGAGTCAAAGACTGGCCCAGAGTCATCTAGGGAGCTTCATGGCCAAGTGGGGACTAGAACCTGGCTCTCCCTATACCACACTGGTGGTATGATATGGCTGTGTAGGTGTGAAAATGCCACCCCTGCAGGTTAAGACATCATCTTGTTTTTGCAGTGCCACACCATACTGCATCAGTGCATCACAACAAGAAGCACTCTTTGTTGTGTGCATTTCGTTGCATTTCTAGACTTGCAGCTCATGGGTGACTGGTCAACAGCTGGGTGCAGTGTCTCTTTGTGCATGCAGCGTCAGGCACCATTGCAAGGTGCAGCTTCATGTCATACTCGTTGCACATGGTGGCTGTTGTGTATCACTGTTCGGGGCACGCTGATTGCACACAGTGTTGTGTATGACTGCCTGCTGTGTTTGTGCCGTGGTGCAGCGGAGTCGCGTCCCTCTTTATCGCTGCATCGCATCACACCAAGACCACCTCATCCCGTGCGGAGCTGAGAAATGCCCCTTGTCGCACATGGCACGCCGTGCATTGCTGCACACGGTGGGCTCTGTTGCCCCTGTTCTTTCGGCATATGCTGCTGCTTGTGGGCTCCAGACGTAGCTGGGAAGCCGGCATCTCTGAGCTGCTGCCTCCCTCCCCCCAACGTGCTCCAGTTGCCATGGCAACCCAGAATGCTGTATCTCCGTTCAGCAGATGCCAATGCTGACGGCTCTACTTCAACCGGCTCCGAGTCTAGGCTGGGGACTGGGTAGAGCCCTGATTCCAAGACTGCCATGATGGAGAATGCCCTGCCTCCTCTTCGCCTATGTCGCCACCACAGATAATTTGAGCAGGCACTCGGCCCTGCGCCTGTTTTGAATGTCAGGGCTCATCAGCTTGGGAACAGCACATTTTCCTCAGACAACACTGTGTCAGGAAAACATGGGCTGATAGCACTGTGGATCATGGTATATGTCAGCAAAGGATACATGGATTCTTTCAATCAAACCCTCGAATGCATCGTCTGCCACCTGCCATTCTCATAAACTTTAGCATCCTCTGTTGGAATAACAGTCCTTGAGAGAAATTTGACAACAAAAGGGTGGGGGGAATACTTGATGCATAATATCTTTCTGTCTCCTTGCTGTGAGCAGAGGCGGCAAAATATTGATATTCCCAAAAAGGGATGAATCCTACATTTGAAGTGCACTCCCACATCCTGGTTTGCACCTGTGTTCCACACAGTGAGAAGGTGGGATTGCTAAATTCTGAACAAGCTGTAGTTCTGAATAGGAAGGCTGATCATTTCCTTCTGCAGTAGAGGGAACAATAGTCCAATTAGCACGCTTCCTATTTTTTCCAGGCAAATTCTGCCTTTTATCATCCTTGCCTTACTTTTCTGCACAGGCTTTCCATGTGACCTTCAAGTTCCTAGTCCTGGGATGGGATGTCTGCAGATATGGGGTGGCAGAAAGAGAGAGAGGGAGGGAGGGAGAGGTATACATTCCTTTAATGCTCAGCATCTCCCCATTTTTTGCTTCGGTTCTATTGACCAATGGTTGTGATCTCCAATTGTCAATGACCATTAATGAGCAAAGATGTTTCCCACCCCATCCTCATTCTTTTCAACTGAGGCTCTTCAGCTTTGATTTATAATCTTTTTCTCTTGGTTTCCTTCTCATTCTTCATAGTTCATTTAATAACCCTTTTTTCCCTTTTCCTCACCCCTGCCTCACCATCATGCTGTCTGCTGTGCTATCCCCTAGGTCTAGAAATGCAGCAATTTCTGTCTTTACTTCACCAGGAACTTTCTGGAACTCTCAGTGTGTCCTTCTGTTTCCATTTGTGTGTACAATGTGTTTCAGGCATCAGACTGCCTTGCCTTACCTCTTCTGTATGAAGCTCTAGATTTCCTCAGTGCTGTCCTGTTCCTCTTATAGAAAGTACAACTACTCTATAAGCATGACATGCAGTTTGTACTTTGAAGTAAAAGTTACTGGTTGGGTTCAGATAGCATGACAAGCCATGGTGATTTTTTACCATCATTGAGCTGTCATGTCATCTGAACCCAGTCACAGTATTTCCTTATGGTAAGTTTAGTTTTTAGAAACCATGGTAACAAACAATGGCTTGTTTTATGGTTTCTCTGTACCACCATGGCTTGTTGGGTTGTCTGAACTTAGGCTCATGGTTTCCATGGCCCTGGTATGCAGTTAAGACAGAGTACTCTGCAAAGGGTAGGGCTTTCTCTGCGGTGGCGCCCAATCTATGGAATGCGCTCCCCAGAGAGGTCCACCTGGCGCCGTCGTTACTTGTTTTTCGGCACCAGGCCAAGACCTTTTTATTCAAGTGTTATTTTAATTGTTAATGTTATTTATTTATTTTATCTTTTGGCCAGGGTGACTTAAATTATTTTTAAATTATGCTGTTTTATATTTATGACTGTGAGCCGCCCCGAGGCTTTGGTGAATGGGGCGGCATAGAAGTTTTAATAAATGAATAAATAAACTGCAGGAGACAGATGCAGGATGGACCTTAGGATTGAATTTCTGGTGCAATGGTTGATTAGATACATGCCAACAGTGAGAGAACAGAACAGGAAGGATGGAAACCATGATAAGGTAGAAACCACTTGATCATCTGTTGGGTAGATCATGGTAAAAAAAATAAAAGATTATAACTATGCAGGATTGTGCCTTACGTTGTGTGAATGCAGCCACTGGGTTCAGTGGGGCTAACTCCTGGCTAAGTGAACATAGGATTGCAACTACTTATTGACTGATATTTCCTCTTCTCATGAAATCATGGGAATTGTAATTCTGTGAAGCAAGGGTGTGCGTTATGTAAAGACTGCAGCAAATTATAGTTGTCAGGATACTTGAGAAAAAGCAATGGTAGTTGAAAGTTTGTAATGGAAACAGAATGACCACAAGATTTTTGTACCATATAAGCTTGAACCATTTAAATTAGTTTACGCAGTGGTGTCTCCTCAATGATTCTGGTCTCCCTTTTCTTCCTTATACGCTCAACATCTCTTCCTGCTCCTGGTCCCACTATACCTATTGAACCCACTTCTCTTCATTCCCTTTTGCTACACCCTTCTCCTCCTACCATATCCTAAATTATTGTGTGGGGCCCTCACCCACCTTGACTCAATCAGTAACTCAAATTGACACTGCAGCCAAGAAATTAGAAGACTGAGACTTGGAAAAGCAGCAAGGAAGGAACTAGAAAAGAACAAACCTAAAGACATTTCACTTGAGCCAAGGCCAAGATCCTTCACACTATTCTATTCCCAATCACTACAAATGGGTGTGAAAGCAGATCACTGAATAAAGCTGACAGAAGGAAAACTGACACATTTGAAACATGGTGATAGAAGGGAGCTTTGCAAATACCTTGAACTAACAGAAAATGAACAAATTGGTCCTAGATCAAGTCCAGCCAGAAAGAAAAATGATGAAACTGAGGCTGTAATACATTGGGCACATCATGAGAAGCCAAGACTCACTGGAGAAGACAGTCATGCCAGGGAAAGTCAAAGGCAGAAGATGAAGGGGGAAACCAAATGTGAGATGTGAGAAACCAAATGTGTCAAGTCTGTTTGGAGGGCAGTCATTCATATGGTCACTATAAGCTGGAGGCAACTTGATTGCACCTATCAGCAACAACAATATCCACCAACCAGTGCCTCTTCCCTAGTTGCTGAACTCAATATCCTTCCTGTGTAGATGACTTAATTGTTCAATCACCTTATTTCTTTCACAGCATCTAACAGGATGGGGTCTAAATCATCTTGTGTTCCATTTGTAGCTCTCGTGTTTTCTTAACAATTCTTCCTCTTTTTCCATACTCTCCCCCCTCCAAAAAAAGAAGAAGAAGAAAAAAAAGCAAAAGCACTGTGTGATGCCTTCTGATAGTTAAAACTAGAAAACTTTTGTCCACAAGAACCCAGAGTCTCCATTTCTTGCTGTGTGATTATAGGCGTCTGTTGACTTCATGCTCATTGCACCTTGTAAGTTTCTGCAGTGCCCAGAAAACCAGACTATAACTTTTGGGCCTGTAGAGAGATAGTGATCTGGTTTTTCATATGGCTCTGCAATTTCTAGGGTTTTGTATCAGTCTACTTGCACTTTAAGATCAGGAAGAGAGGCCCTCTTATTTACCCATCTGTGAGAAGGCCTTTTGTGTGGTTGCCCCACAGAAATAAGTCCGGGCCGTATATTTGCAGGCTTTTAAGAGGGCAGTGAACACATACAACTTTACTCTGGCCTTCATCTGATTCTGTTTTATCAGAATGGATTGTAGTTGCAGTTGTTCGCTTTCAGTTTTATTTTATTCTGGTGTTTGGTGTTGGGTTCTTTTGTTTTTGTTTTTACACTGCTTATTCCTGTTGTTTTGGTTTTTATTGTTTTTTCTGTTTTTATTGCATGTTTTACTGATATATGCTGCTTGGGAAGGTTCCAGCCCTAAACATGGCTAAGAATTATTTTAAATAAATAAATGTTTAACCCAGGAATTGCTGGGAATGAATAAAGTGAAGAATGCTGTTCTCCTGTGCACTTATTAACTCCATCTCTGGATGGTTTCAAGCCTGTAAACTCTATGTTATTTGTGAGTTAATAAACCATGAGCAAACAAACAAACATCTTCCACTCATAACCCTCCCACGTTTTTGCACTTTTCTTCCATCTTTTTTGTTGTCACATAAGTTCCTTTAAGGACAAAAAGACAGTATAGCTGCATGATCCCTTCTGACTGGGTAGCACTAAGAGCCCTGCATCTGGAAGCACCCTTGGGCCATCTTCCCCTAATGACCTTTCCTTCACAACCCATCCTCATCCCTTCCTTGCTCCTTGGCTTCCCCTCCCCAGCACCCAACACCCACTCAGTTTTCCCTGGCTTCTACTGTCTCTTAGACAGGCAATTTATTCTTCTGCTCCCCCTCCTCCTCCTTTTCCTTCCTTCCCCTAATTTCCTCCCCCACATCCTCTCACCCTAATCTCTTCCCCCATATCCGCTCTTCCACACTCCCGCCTCTCTCTGTGTTTAATTCTGCATACATTGAGTTCCCCCCCCCTGTAAATTCTGTCCAGATCCTCGCTCTTCTTTGCTTTTTGATTGTTTTCCCTCTCAGCAAAGAGTCTCCCTCCATCCTCCTCTTTACCTTTTCCTAGAGATTCCTTGATTCTTTTTATGCTACCACCACCACTGCATCCACCCCCGCAATTTTTCATCTCCCAGACTTCTCTCTCTCCATGTTCCTCCCATTCTCCCTGCCGCATTTTTCTGTTCCGCAGCCCCAGCTTGCTTTTCTTTCTTTCCCTCTTTTTTTTCTCTGCATTTGATTTTCTCCTTCTGTTAACTCAGCTGCAGTCCTCGTTCCAGAAATCTGCTCTCAGCACATAGCCCTTTATTTTGATTCTTTATGCCTTCTGGAGAACTTTCCCCCAACCCTGGATCTTGCACTCAAAATCCCACATGCCTCCAATGTCTTTTGCTTCAGCAGTTTCCTTCAGCCCTTCCTTTAGTCCTCTTTTTCATATCTCAGTCTCGGCTCTCTTCCCCCTTCCCCTATAAAAGTTACTTCTGTCTCCCCGCTCCCCGGCATCTCACATCCATTACATCCTTCCTTGGCCCACAATTCACCTCATCTGTGCCCTCCCAACTCCTGTATCCGGCACAATTTCTACCAGCTCCTCTGTTGCCATGTGTGCATCCAAGGTTCCATAGTCCCAGCTCATTGCCATGGTGACCATTAACCCCTTCCACATTTGTCAGGATGCTGCTCTCCTTGCTAGGCCTCCCTTTCTTTCCTGAAATTGTGTAGCTTGTTGGTTCTCCCTTGACTTCTGCTCCCATTATTGGTGCTTGATGGAAACTGGGGGAAACCGAACAACAGGGAAGCCTGTTGCAGGAAAGACCCAGACCAGAGTCCTGGCTTGTACTGTGGTCCCTAGACTCTCTTCACCCAGGTGAGAACAGGAATCTCAGCTGTGATGTATCCTCTGGCCTACTCCCCGGGGACCCTGGAGATCTTATCTTCACACCACTCTGCCATCTTTGCCTTGTTCCTTCATCCCATACAACTGAACTCTGGAACATATGAACAGTAATAAAGATGAGAGTGCCTGTGAGCACACACAGAATGCTCCCTCCTGATGTGCAGATCGATAGGTAAAATCTATCCTTGGTAAAATCATGCAATCATTGACACATAGCTAAGTCAGAGGAAAGCCCCCTTTTCTAGAAATCAGCATGTGAGCATCCTTGAAATGTAATTGAACTTAGCCAGGCACCATTCCAGAGAGGGCCAGTTGACTCTTGACAGGTAGCAGCACCATAAACAAAGGGCAATTCACACCAACCCTCCCTCCTCCCTCCTCCTCCCTCCTTCCCAGCATCATCTTTCTGCTTTGGTTTGCAGGAAAGTTCAGGCCATTGGATCTGTTTACTTCTGTAACTTATTGGACAGTGTTAACTGTGTTACATGTAACCCTTTAATGATCAATGTATAAAAGGGCCAGCTGAGGACTGCTCAGGTGCACCATCTGGAACAATTCATTGGCAGCGGGTTATTCTCAAGAATAAATCAATCTTTTAAAAGAAAACCTTTCCCTCTTGTGTATTTTGGGCGTACACACGCCAGGACACGGACCATTTGGTCAACACTCCAATAGCTCAAAAAACATGACATGCACTTGCCAATGTGGAATTGGGAAAGGAGGATTCCAAGTGATTATGTAGAGCTTCAAGGTAACCAATTTTGTGCTCTGGTATCTACTGTCAATATATCAATATCCCTCTTCATAGGCAAACTCGTGATCAAGCAGAGAAGCTATGGTTTTTGTTTGAAATAAAGTTTATTGAAGTCTTATTTACATTATAATACAGAGTAAATAATAGATCTTTTTGACCCAATCCCTCCTTTGGAGCAAGGAGAAGATTGAGGATGGGACGTTGTATTAATAATAATAATAATAATAATAATTAATAACAATTTTCTTGTAATTAATTAAAAAACAGGTTTTTTTGTTGGTTAATTAAACCCTCCCCTCTCCCCCTAGATTCCCCTTGCCCCCTGACCCCATTCACCCCAAAATTCTAGGATGCAGACTAAGAAAATAGAATCAGTGCCCCACCTAGACCAGCACCTCAGCTCTGCCTTTCTCACAGTGGCAGGTACCTCCACCTATTTTTAAAGTTACATTTAACTTCTTATAGAAAATAAAAATTCTCAGCTGCTGCCTCCAAGACCTGTGCGTGCGTGCATGGGTGCATATGTGCAAATTTAACTCTTGTAGCACCACCAAAATATTCCCACTTTCTCTTGATGTAATGACTCTCTCTCTCTCTTTCTCTCTCTCTCTCTCTCTCTTTCTTAAGATTTAATTGCTATAAAAAGTAATAATAATATTTGGTCTTTGGGAATTATATGGAAATGCCACATACTCCCAATACTCCTTCTAACTTCACTGCTGATAAATGTTCCCATTCTCTTTATTCTGTGTAAATGTACAAGATGGCATTTAGCCCTTAGAAGACTTTCTCCACGCAAAAGGGAGTCTGTGTCATGCATGGGGGAAGTGAGGCTTAAAACATGTTTAAGTACTTTCAGTACCAAAATTCATGACAATGCAGAAGTGCTACCTTTTCTCTTCTCTTGCAGAGTTCCTTTTAATGGCTCTGTGATGGATAGAATTTTAAAAGGTTTAGAGACTTTTCTAAGCCTGGAAATGCAGGGATGATGCAAGCATCACCTGCTGAATTTTTGTTTGCTATGCATCTGCAGAAGGTCCAGGAGCTGTGCTCCCTGAAAGATGGCAAATGTCTGAACACAGTATAAATCTTTTTTTTTCTTTTTCTTTTTTGCTTGCTTGCTTGCTTACTACTTTTTCTGTTTTCTAATAAAACTGCATTGTACAATGCCCCCAAAGCAGGATTGCCAAATCTAGATGCTGGAGAGGACTCCCATGCTTTTAGGAGTTGCACAGGAGAAACATTCTCCCCAGATGTGAGGCTTTTCCTGCATGGTGCATTTCCCCTTTGTAAAACTCTTAACAGCACAGGAAGCCTCGTGGAGACTTGGGCTGCCAATACTCAAATGTTTTTTGCCTCCTTTTCTATATGGGATTCTGTCCTTCCTTCAGAAGCACCTCAGCTGATGCGGAGAAGGGAACACCTGTGCACATGGAGAGAAGGAGACAGGTAGAGGGGAAGTCCTTTTTGGATCACACAGGCATGGTCATTGCTTGGTGGCTGCAAGGCGCAACTTGCCTGTGTGAGAATGAGCCATCAGAACCCCACACACTGCTTTTTCAGCAGAGCTGGTTGGGACACAAATTCAGGAGTGAATCATCAGTCAAGAATTCAAGCAATGCATATGATCTGTGCCCTGAATAATATATACAACAGTGATTTTGCAATAGGGAGCTTGGTTGACTTTATGTGATCTTTGCAGCAGTTGGAATGCATGAAATATAGCCGATGCCTGAGAGAAACAGTGGTCATCATTCTGCGTCTTTAAGAGTTGCTTGACAAAAATGCACAGCCCCCCTTCCTCCAACACATTGCTGTATCTGCAAGCCAGGAATTGGTTCTGCTGATGGATTTTTGCCTCATGCAGCACTTAAAGTTGAGGAAGCTGACCATAAAAATTGCAGCATCTTGACAGTACAGTTTCATGTGCAAAGAAAATATAGTTCCCTAGCACTTGTATTTGTGGATTCCCATGCGTTAAAAACATTAGATGTCCTTCTCTGCATCCTTGCCATGAGAAGAATACATTTAACATCTACAAAAGAGAACCTTTCCTTTTGTTGCCTCTAATTTGGAATTCCCTCCAGTGGCAGTTCTGCCTGGTTGTACTCTTTGTACAACCGACTCTACTCCTTTAATTTGCACAGAAACTTCCAAACATTTCATCTGTTAGATCCAAGATCTGCCTTCAGCTTGTGGAAGGCCTTACTCCCAGCTCACTCCATCCAGCAGGGTCTCCAGACTGCACATTTTTAAAAAAGTGAACTGCTGTGGGAAGGAGCAAATGAGGACAGTGCAGTTTATCCAGTGGAAGTCTGGATCCAACCCTATTTTTAGAGATGAACATTTATATCTTTTTAGCTGAATGGGATAGTTTTGTGCCTATTCATTTTTGTCTGTTTAGATTTTTTAACATTGTATTGTTTTTGGCTTGTTGGATGCACACTGCTCTACAATTATTTTTGGATGAATGCATGGTTTATATGGTTTTTTCAAATCCGTAAAATAGTATGTATGTGCAATCTGTACTTCTTAATCATATATTAATTTAAGCAGTTTAATTCCATCCCCATCCCCCACTTGGGCTGCAATGTTAGCACCCTTCCCCAGTGAATATGCCCCTTCCCTTGACCACAGTGGAACTGTGCTGCCTTTTTCCATAGGACAACTTGAACTTGCATTCAAACCGCCTATGTGTGAACTCTGTGTAAGAGTATGGCTGTTTCATATACTTGGCATTGATCAGCTTTTTGTATATTGTCCAGAGCCATTCATTTGGTGTATAAAAATCTCCATAATTTGTTTTTATTGAACATTCTGAATGGGATCTTTTATTTTTGTGAAGGAGGTGTTCAAGTCTGTTTCCTTTAAACAACATATTCATAACTAGGGTGGCAAAGCTGAATCAATCATTTTCATGAAATGAGTTACAGTATTTTAGGTTGACTAAACATGCCCAATTAATAGTAAGTGCAAACAAAGAATATGTGCTTATTTCTTTAGAATGATTTTGTTTTTATATGCACTTTTATGCAGTTTTGATTGACTAACAATACAATCCCATACATGTCTACATAGAAGTAAGTTCCATTTGGTTTAATGGGTAACTGCATAGAGTTTTAAAGCTAACCCTCTGAACAGGAAGTATGATCTTAGTGGGAATTGCCTTCTAGTAGACATGCATAGGACTAAGTAGTAAAATTTACTTTAAACTTTTATTCAGGCCTATTCATAACCTGACTACCTGTTAACATCAAGCTGCTATTAAAGGCACAGCTTTGGTGACCCCTCAGAGAGTTGACACCCTGCTTGCAACTTTCCCATGACCTCAGTGAATTTGGGGCCAGTCAGGCTTTTTATCTATGCCTCTGTTACAGAGCTGAAGCCCCAGAGATGCTTCTAGGAGGAGGAAGCCTATCACTAACCATCAGGTGTGGTGCAAAAACGGCATCTTTTTTTTCCATTAATGGGTTTTCCCTGGTAAGGAAGAAAGATTGAAGAAGTGGAGGGATGACACAGGACGTTGTCATCATCCGGAAGCTTTCCTGTCAAAGCCGATGAAGGAGGCAGGGTGATAATTCTTCCTCTAGACGCACCAGGGCCAGATGCCCCGTTTCAAAGGGAAAACATCCCGGATCAAGGGGCTTTCCAAGAGAAGTGAAAATACAACATGAAGAACAAGGAGCGCCCCTTTTCACTTTGATATCAGCTGCATCCCCTAGTTCTGCAGACTTCTAGATCATCACTTATCTTCTCCAAGAGATGGAGCAGCAGCCTCCACTTGTGTGGAATTCATTGAGTTCACAGAGAAAGGGCAAATGACCGATTGATGGAAAAATTAGCAAGAAGGGGGGCCCACTTGGTGTAGGCCCCCCCAAATCTGGAGCTGGAATGGGAAATTGTGCCAGTCAAAGAGAGCTTGCTACCCAGAGATGAAAGCAACTCCCCCTATCTGCAGCATGGTCCTGACATCAAAACAGCAGCTTTCAAATGGGAAAGTGAAGACTGCCTGGAGTGTAGCCCTAGCTCTGTGAGGTCATGAGGACTAGAAATGTGGTCTTGTGGGGAAAATATTGTTCTGTAAGTTACATGCAATGCTGTGGGGAGACCCCCCAGTACCTTCCAGAGGGCAGGTGGTTATGTACTGGTTATATGATTATGTATTCCATTCCCAGCCTTCTGGTTTCTGAGACATTCTGACACTGCTACTTAATACTAATTCACCTTTGGCAGGGATATATGACTCCCTGAAGGAGGGAACAATACAAAACAGGAAACACACTCATGCAATAGTTATCAACCCTTGCTTGCTTTAAAGGAGAGGTGGAGAGGTGGCAATCAGTGATACTGCAGACAGCCCACTGCATAGGTGGCAAGGAAAAGCAAGTGTACGCATATGCGTGCACGCGCACACACACACACACACACACACACACACACCCCAGGGCTAGTGTTGGATTCTGGTCTCTGAAGCAATGCATGAAGGTGACCGTAGCTGCAGCTGGTGCTGACTCAGCAGTGGGAGGAGCAGAAAACATGCGGAAAAAGATAATCAGAACTTTTTTTGTGTTGAAAGCTGATTCAGCGGTATTTTCCCTTCCCATCCCTTTACATAGCCACAGCATGAGAGCAGGCACAGGCATCTGTTCCTTACCCTTCAAAAGTCCTTGCTCCCATCTCTTCCCCTTGATTTCTACCGAATCTGGGTAAGATGGTCCACACTGCAGCCTCCCTGGAGAATTCCTCCTTTGCTCAGAGGGACTCTCATGTCGCACAAACCAAGCCCACTTTGACCTGGGAAAAGAAGTGGGGAGCGGTACCACAAGGAAAACCTGGCCCCATATGGCAATACTGATTGCCAATATTGTGAACCTTTTCCAATTCCTAGTGGGAAGACTTCCCTTTCTGTTAAATCATATAATCCCTTAGGAAATGGGTGGGGTGGCCCAGCCTGCCAATTTTCCTGCAGCTCCTAAAGGAAAGGAGCAAAAGTTTTCCCCCTTCACTCTGTTTGCTAGTATGGAGCAGCAAAAGAGGCCAGTGATAGGGAGGAAAAAAGAAAAACAGAAAATGCAATTGCCCTCTTGCACCACTTGGGACAGGGTTAGGGTCATGCAATATTCGTTTTCATTTGAGCAGCCAAAATGGTTTGAACTTCCTTGAAATGGGCCATCCCCAAACAGCCAGAAACTCAAGATTTCTCTAAGACCCTTCTTTTGATATAATTTCATACCCTAAAGTACCCCCCTTTTTACTGTCTCCTACAATTTCTTCGCCAAATGCAGTGTATGTTTTTCTTGTATTCCCTTCCTCCTTCTTGTATTCCTTCAGTTCACTTTCCTCAGCAGTTCCCTTCCCCTGCCATTTTTGTGTCAGCCATCTTTCTTTCCAGAATTCACTGCAGCCTTCCTTTCCCTTTTCTGAACCTTGTTCCCTCTTTGGTGAGGGGCTGGAGCTGTTGAAGAAACTGGAGTGGCCCAGGAGCAGCTCAGTAACATAGAGGAAGAAAGGGAAGGAAGGTATATTGAAAATAAAGAGGAAATGAAAACGATATATATTTAAAGCAGAGGAATATTTGGAGGAGTTAAGTGAGATTGGGAGGAAGGAGTAGATGTGAGAAAGGAAAACCAGAAAATGGTGGTGCATCTTGAGTCCTTATGGAAGAGTGAGCTGGCAAGAAAATAATTAGGAAAGTACAGGAAGATGAAAATGCGATGAATTAGAAACAACAATAATGAGGAAACAAAAAATGTGAATTTCAAAAGAATGAGAGGGAACAAAAGATTGGCAAGCAAACAAAATTAAGCAGAAGTGAGAAGCCTTTGAATACATACAAAACAAAGGGACACCAAGAGTGAGAAATTTAGGAAAGGAGAACGGAAAGGAAAGGAAAGTGGAGGGGGGCACACACAGATTCTATGCTCCAGGCCTAGTGCAGCTGGTTGGCACCCAGATAATATAATCATATAATCTCTCTCTCCCTCTCTCTCTCTCTCCCTCTCCCTCTCTCTCTCTCTCTCTCTCTGCTTTTTCCCCTTTTTGTTTTAGCCTTGATGGCTCCATGCATCGTGGCTAAAGGGAGCATGCTTGAAAAAGAGTCTTGAGTTCTTAAGAGTTTCTACTGGTGCCATGACACAGCGGTGGCACCTGCTGATGGACAACCAAATGGAGGGGCAAGAATATTTGAGGCATTGATGACTGGAAGACAGTTATTTCCTCACCCCTCTCTAGTTGCGTTTCAGTTGTCTCTCACTTGTGGGGGTAACAATTACAGATGTCTCTTCAAACAGTACTGCAGATTCTTCTTCACAATATAAAGATGGTGGAAGAGCCAGAACACAGAGGTGGCAAGAAGGCAAATGGTGTGAGGCTTCAGGAGAACTCCAGATGTCAAGCCTTCTTCTTCTATGACAGGAACACAAACTGAGGAAAAACATGACATTTCCTGACAGGAAGAAGCCATATTTTAGTCAACCAAGATGGTGCCTCAGTTTGCTTTCCAGCTGCAAGGGACAGTGGCTGAGGCAATAACAACATACACAATAAGTGTCAAAATAAGTCATTTTTAAGCATACCAAAATGGTGGCCTGGTCAGTACATTTAGGACACAGAAAAGTGGCAAGAGAACCATTTCATGCTAGAGTTTGACTGAGATTAAGATATTGACAGGTATAAACTGGAAAAAACTTCTCTGTTAGGGTTAGATATTTTGAGTCAAATAAACATAAATGCTCTCAGAGCTGTATCACAAACTGGAATGGTGAAAATAGAGAGCAAGATACTTCAGTTTACTTGAAAAATTTGGGTCAAACCAACAGCAGTCTAATATATTTCCTGTCATTACCTAAGAAGCTGGGATGGAAAGATTATTGTTTCCAAGTGAATATGACTGAAGAATTATGGCCTTTTAGAGATGGATAAAATGGCAAGATGTCATTTACAGTCAGAAAACAAGAGTCAACGACAACAATAGTAAATTAATTCTTGTGACATGTGTTATTCTATGGGGAGGAGTGAGGATGGCCAGAAAAAAACTGTGGCAAGAAACTACCTCCTGTCAGGAGCTGGATTGGGGGGAAATGGCTGCTGGGCTTCTTCCTGTCAAGATTTGCAGATGTTTTGGGGAGCTACGTCCTGTTAAAGCTTCTTCAAGGAGAAAGTTGAGAGGACCATGCTAGATGAGCCACTTCCTGTTCGGGTTTCCAACCACCTGAGTGAAAGGAGAGGTATTTTGAGGCAGCATAACTGAACTGGGAATTATATTCCTTAGCCTTGCCTCTTCCAGTGCAGTATGGAAGATGAGCAGGGTGCATATGAGTTTCTGAGGGTGACTTTCAATCTGGAAGCAAAGTCTCAATCTGGTGGCAAGGGAAGCAAAGAAATTAGGGAAGAGACATCATCAATCTCAAAACTTGGTTGAATGGTTCCCACCAGTTGGAGAGAGAGAAAGAGAGAGAGAGGATGCTTCGAGCAGAGCAGGTGGTAAAGAGTCTTCAGAGAGGGAAAGTTGACCCCCACTGGTAGAGGAAACTCCTAGGCAGGTAGGAGCAGGACGGTATAGTCTGCAAGCAAAGGCTGGCTTCTCTGTCCAGCATGTTCTCTGTCGCGTCTAGCAAGGGGAGGTGGATATGTGCATATGTTCAGGGTACTTGATGGCTGGTGGGTAGTTCTGAGTCATCTGGATGGAAACGTCGCTGGAGATATCAGAGGGGCTGCGCCCACGATGCCACACCTCGGGGTGCAAGAACTGGCCAGAGTAGTCAGAACAGTCGCTCAGGCGCGGGCGATAGAAAGCTGGGTGAGGGCGGTACATTTCTTCCTCGGCATAGCGTTTGGTGAAGAGGTAGACAGACATCACGCCTGCGCCCTGCAGAACAGAATGGAGAGAGGGATCCCAGTTACGAAAGGCTCTGCGCATGCTGCTGTACTTTCTCACAAGTCACAGTACTGGGGAATGTGCCACCAATATGAACAACTCCCAGTGGGACAATTTGCAGAGTAAACTTTACACTAGAGCATCATGGTTTACGCATGGATGTCTGTTATCTTAAATGCTATGACAGTAATCCAATGGGGTTAATCTCAGTCTGAAACCTCTTTTGGATGCTTTAGGGAGCCCACACTGTGGGGGAGCAGGGGCAAAATGGCTCTTTCTGCACAAAATACTCTTCACATGCTTGCTGGGGCACTATCACATCCAGAGCACATTCACTGATTTACATGTCACTCAAGTATAAATGGCACAATGAAAGAACATGGGATTTAGAGTTTTATATCAAATTTGAAATGTGCAATGCTTCCCCTACCTGAGAACCTACTTTCCTTTCATGTATAAGCTGGGACTCTCTTTTTATTACTGAACATGTTTTTGAGCTGTGCATTGGACTAGCTGTGTGTTTTGTGCATAGGTTAAATCAAACTTTGGTTCGATATATGTCATCTTTATTTTATGGCAAGGGTTGATGGGCATATTTAGAATTTTGACAGTATTGTGGGTGCTCATACAAAATGGATGCTCTAATGGTGGACATGATAGCCTCAAAGCAATCATTTCCCAGGAGGCAACCATCCCAGGTGAGGCTGTAGGAAAAGTAACTGGCCTGAGAACATAAACACATGGCCACATTGAAGTCTGAGCTCCAAAACATAGAAACATAGAAACAGAGTGAGTCAGAAGGGGCCTCCCGGGCCATCTAGTCTGACCCCCAGCTCTAGCCGGCTCTGCTTACGACATGCCCACCATGTGCATGTCCAGCCTATCCTTGAACACCCGCACCGATGGGGCCTCAGCGACCTCTCGTGGAAGCCCACTCCACACCCTCGGGGTCCTAACTGTCAGGAAGTGCTTCCTGGCATCTAAATGGAACCTTGGTTCCCAACACACAAACTACTCTATTGAATGGAAAAAAGGTGATGCTCTTTGCTTTGGAGCATCCCAGCATCCCCATTTAAAATAATTTAAAAGTCTTAAGAAATAAAATAAAAGTCAGGAGGGGCAGGAACCCTGATGAGCTCAAGGAGAGGTGCCTATGCCTAGGCACCATATTAGCCATTCCAGGTCTATGGTTAGAATTCATGTCACTATTGTTTTACATGTATCTCTGACATTATGCATATATTTGAGTAGCCTATAGTTTCCTCTACTACCTGTGCAAGCAGAACAACCAACCCCATTCTAGGATTTCATACATAAATCTTTTATTCCAGCTGAGGGAAATTCACATCCAGTCAGAAGGAAAACACAAATGGAAATCACACCCAACAGGTAAACTGCAAAGAAACATACAACAAGTTGGGATATACAGTATTAAAAAAAAGTTTTTAAAAGCTACAAAATAGACAAATTCATGTAACACATTTTATAATAGCAAAAAATCAAGAACAAACAGCCCAATGGCCACTTTCAGACAAATAAACAGGAACCCTTTCATGTGAAACAAACAACCACTAATGGCTACTCATGGGCAAATGGACACGGATCACTTCATATGTAACAAACAACCAAATGTGTTTCAACCATTTTTGGTCTTTTTCAGTGGTGTAATAAAGTTTCAATTATCCTAAATCTCATATAACGTATAAAGGATAATACCCAGCCTTTCAGCCCCATTTGCCAAATGCAATACACCAACATTAGTATATCAGTGATGCCACCTGCAAAATAAATAAAACATTAATTATTAAGAATTATTAAAAGTTGTAAACATTATTTAAAATATGCAAAGTTTGCAAAACAAACTCACCAGTGGGGGAGGGAAAAAGATTGATACCTTTAACAAGGCCACTCAGCTGTTTGTTTTTTAATTTTAGTTATTACCATGCGTTACATGAATTTGTGTTGTTAAAGGTGTAACCCCCCACCCCCGGCTCTTTTATAATATTCTAAATCCCAAAGTGTTATGGGCTTCTTTGGGAAATATACATCCAGTCTCCAGAATTCCAGCTGCTAAGAGGAGGGCTGCCATCAAGGGGAGGCAGTTGGATGCCTGCCAGGGGCCCACCGCCCACTAACAAGAATCCCCCAGACCTGCTTCATTGCCTCGCCATGGCAACCTGCTGGTTTGGTCCACAGCATGGTGACAGCAGCAGCTCATAAGAACCTGAAGCAGGCACTGCTTAAGTGGCCAGCATCAGAAATACAGGGATTCTGTGGAGCCATTCCTAGACTCTGCTCTTGAAAAGTCTTCCCCTTACACCTGGCCTGCTCATTTTTTAAAATCCTCTTCATTAGTGAAGAGGGTTACTAATAAGAGGCATGCAAATAAGAAACAGTGCTGAATTGTGTGTGGGATGCTGGTGTATTTCGCTTCTGATGCTTGCACCTGGAAGGGGGCCATGTGTCCCCAGTGTGGGGCTGCAGCACCCTGGCAGGACAGAGCCTCTTGCCAATGCCTGCCTTGGTTCATCACTGGGTGGCCTCCATTTCAACATCCCACAATGCCCTGGAGCAATGCTTCCTTGGCAAGGAGCAGAGGGCAAACGTCACATTATGGCAAATTATGAAGGTGGCTACCTGGCATTGTTAATACTGGCCTAATACTGGCATAAGAAACTGCGGCCAAATCTCCTTCAAGCCCTGTGCATGCCTGTGGACTTGCCAGCCACCTCTTAAACTTTGAAAATTGCTTTGCACAAACCAGCTAAGCTGCCATCCTGTCCTGCACTCTCTTTTCCATGACTGCAGTGAGGAGGTTGACTGGATCCCATGCTGCCTGAACATCAGAAGTATCTACCACCTTTGTGTATGGTGGTTCCGTTTAGCTACTCTGGCTATTTGTGTTTCGTTGGCTGTCCCGAATTGCCTTTATTCTCTGCTGTTAACCACCCTGACAGCACTTGCATGCCAAAGGCTTGTGGGATGCAATGTTAATAAGGGAAGGAAGCAAGCAGGCAAGAGAGGAAGGAACTAAAATACATCCTGGTGAATAATTCTTCATTCTTTTGACAGACCTATCCTATGTAAGTGTTGTGTATCCACTGAAAGACCAGACACGCAGCCTGAGATGGGGAAAGGTGCTTTACCTTAATCTCTTCAGCACCCCCCCCAAACAAAACAAAACAAAAAAGCAACCCCCCTCCAAAAAAACTGCAATTTGCTCTGTAGAATAAAACCAGCAGGCACAAATATGAGGTATATTCATGGATTCCCTGTCAGAGTTTGGCTCTATGGATTGTGCCACTGCTTCATGGTTATGGACAAGGGTCTTGGCTCATGATTTTCTCTATTAGTGATGCGGAAGGATGAGCACCAGCCATTATGTAGCCAGAATGACACCACCGATGCTGTAAATGGACATATCAGCCCATCTGATGTGGAGCCACCCAAAGAGACATACATACACGTATGCATATACCAACACCTCTTTGGGAAGAAAAAAACAAGAATGGGGTGCAGGGGAGACACCATAATGAGGACCAGACATGGTCAGTAGCCTCCAAAGATGGAGATGGTTGCAAGAGAAAACTGGGAGATGGAAGTGGCTGGGGAAGATTATTTCAAACCACTGGGCAGAAGCTGCCAGCCGAGAGAGAAGGACAAGTATTTAAAGAGGAGCGTGGAAGATGGACCATTAAATCCATGCCTCCCTTCCTCTATGGTCGTCTTCGCCTTTCCTTCCCTTCTCTGTCCAAAATGGATAAAAAGGGCAGAGGAGGAGAGACACAAGAGATTAAAAGCATAGAGAGAACCAACACATTGTCTAGACAGGTTACTTCTTGGTTCACACAGAGAAGCTATTTTTAAACATTCCCAGGGATGGAGGTGAGAGTGTGCCCAAATACCCCATCTTCCTAAACTCCAAACTGGTGGAAACTCTGCTTTGCCCTTCTATTTAGTGTATTAAAAAAAAAATCCTGCTAATGCACATTCTAAAGCGATGCAATTTACTGTCCTTATGTTACTATTTGGAAGGGGGCGTGGCCAGAAGAGAATGCCTTATGACTGCATTGCAGTGTTGCTCACAGTGAATCTCTCCTACCAGGCTTGAAATGGTTCACAACCACCACACAGTGTATCCAGGGGAATTATGGCCCATTGCGCAGGCTGAGATCTAAGGGAGCCGCTTATGTCAAAACAGCAGTGTAATCCTTTTCTTTTGCATTGCAGGTGGGGCCGAGAGTACAAAAACCCTCTTAGAGACAGGGACAATGCTGAGAGGGACTAGTTTATGGCAGCTGTCCATATTGCAGATCAGAAGTGGGGCTAAGGCTGGCTTGGATTCCCAATCAAAAATTCACCATTTCTCTCTGATTGCAGCAATCCACTTAATTGCCCCCTTAGACCTGCACCAGCACCCCCCGCCCCCAGTTTTATACAGGAGGCTTGTGTACCATTAACCGGCCTGCAGAGCGGTTGCACTTTTGGATGTTCACGGCTAATTATATCTATTACATGAAGTCATTCCCAAGGTAGACCAAGGACACCTGCCTTGGAGGCTGCTCTGTGTTTTCTCAGTCCACTGAGGCGGTGCGTGCCAGCGGGACAGTTGCCAACACGGGCCTGCAGAGGAGCAAGAGGCAGGTGTTTTGCCTCCCGTTCGGGAGACCCTGAGTGCTGCAAAGCAGCCCAGCAAGGGAGCAGCCATGCTCAGCCGTCACTGAATGTACAGTGCAAGTTAGAAAAGGGACAAATGTACTGGGAGCCCCGGGTGGGGAGAAGAGCGGAATACCTTGCCTAGCGGGAATGGCTGCTAGGAACCCTGATCTGGCTCTCTGGTTTGGAAGTGGAGTGAAGGTCTCTGAGGGGATGGCAGCAAGAAAGCACGGGCCACCCAAGGGGCTCCTTGACTTAATGGGCTTTAAGACCAGGAAGTGAACACTTGCCCCCCAGTGGGTCCCACAGCCCAGACTCCTTCAGGACAGGGTGTGCGCACATGTGCATGTGAGCAGTGCCTGCTGAGAAGTGCTCGTCTTCTCCTGTACCTCTTTGAGCAAGAAGGAAGAAGCTGCGAATGCAAAGGACCATCCATAGCGGTATTGGAAGTACTGCTCTGAGCCACTGGGGCGGTTCATCACTTCATCGTTGATGCTGGAAATGTACAGGACCAAGCCCACCACGAGAGAGAGCCCTGCAGAGGAACACAGAAGGGGAGACGGATCAGAAGGAAGGCAGGCAGGCAGGCAGGCAGGCAGGCAGGCAGGCAGGCTGGCTGGCTGGCTGGCTGGCTGGCTGGCTGGCTCTCATCTCAGACTTGCAAACTCCGAGGCAGGATATCAGAGCTGTTCATGAAGGAGCTTGTTGAGCACCATGTGCAGATGCCGCACCACTGGGGCACTTGTAGATTCTTCCCTTGCCCCATTTCCACTGGCTCCTGCTTGATGTGGGAGGAGGCACCTCTCTGCTGCTATCATGCCTCGAAACTGCAGTCTGCAGCTGATGTTCTCCTCTAGAACTTAGTGAGCGCCCCTGAAGACCCAGCCTGCCCCTTTCTCCATAGCCACACTCCCTCCATCTGCAAAGCCTCACTTCTGGTTCTGTGCATTGGTCATGACAACATGCGTCAAGAGAGGAAGCACAGGCGCAGCAAACACGATCGCTGCAATGGTGCAGCCGGGCTGCTGATGCAGTGCTGCCCTCTTCTAGTTTTCCATTCCATGCCCCCTGCTGCACTCTGTAGCTGAGGGCAAAGTTATTCCTGGAGAAACTTTGAAACCGGCACTGCCTATTCCCCTGTCAGGATTCTTTGAACCGAGCAAGTCCAGTCTGGAATTAGTGCTCCCAAGTCTTTTTGGCTCTGCTCCATGGCTATAAGCTCCTCCTAGGCTATAAGCTCCTCCTCCGGGGCAGCCTTTCCTAACCAGGTGTTCTCCCAATGTGTTGGATGACAACTCCCAGCATGTCTGCAGCCACTGGTTTGGGGAAGGCTGCTTTAGACCCTTCACCGCCTCTCTGTTCCGCAGCCCTTCCCAATTATTGGCAGAGCAGTTCTGTCTGGGCAGCCCTCCTCCAAGCCCTCGCCTTGCATCCTGACACAGATGTTGCTCGGGCCTGTGGCAGCCGACTGCTGTGCTCAGTTTCATCTCCCTCCTCCTCATCACAGGAATTGCCAACAGCAGCAAAATGAGGGAGGAGGAAAAGAGACTTTTATCGTAAATCTAAAAGCCGTTTTCCACTTCAGTCATGCTCTGGAGCTTTCATCAAGCTGGAGCTGGAGCGTGACGAAAATGGAGGGATGGATACAGCAGCCCTGGGCTCTTTTCCTTCTCCACTGCTCCCTTTCTACTCCCCCACCCCCAAGTCTTATGCTGGTAGCAATGACAGCTTACTGAATTTCTGAACCAAACTATGATGAAAAGTGGAGAAAAGAACAAGCATAGCTGCCCTGTTTATAGGTCTCTTACAATTAATGGCTGGATAATTCACACCCAAGGGTTGAGTATGTGTGGGTTGTAGGTGAATTGTGGGTTTTTGTTGAAATGTGGGTTACTATGCTGTCTGAAAACAGCTGTGCCAACAAACTATGACTAGTTAACCACCAGCAACCCATGAAGAGAACCCATGATTTGTTGTTGGCTTATGAACTGTGGGTTGTTCACCATGGTGTTTAACATGCCTCATTTAAACAACACAATAAGCCAAATTTCAGCAACTCATGATTCATTGAAAGCTCACATTTCACACATACTCAGTCCTTGCACATGGGTTGTCATGTCTGATCCAGGCAATGATTTCTCAGGGATGAACTACCTGTTACGCTGAATGCATACTGTGTAGCTGATCTTAAGTTCATTCTCTCTCTCTCTCTCTCTCTCTCATGCAAATGCATCTGGGTCCAGATCAGGACTACTATGTGCAGGTTTAAACCTTCCCACTGAGCTGCTTGCCTCCCTGCCTTCCCACCACTTGAGGGCTAAAGAAAGGGGAAAACCTCCACAGGTGCCAGTATAGTTTTTTTCTGGCTCACTTTAGCTCCTTAAGCCAGGGGTGAGGTAGATTTAGGGGAGAAAGTGGCTGGGTGGGAATATTTAATCTCTTCTACCCATGCACAGTTGTCCCAATAAGTGCTTATACAAAATGTAGTTATAAAAAATGCCGTTTCAGCTGCTCACCAGGCTTTCAATGTAGCATAATAGTTTAGCCCAGGGACTCCCTGGGAAGAGCACTGCGGATTCTGCTGCTGGCACTCGGAGCTTTTGTACAGAAGGTTCTTGTTTGCTGTATTTACTTTAAGTTTTGTTGCAGCACTGACATCAGCACTGCGCAGAGCTCTTCTTTTCCTGCTTTTCCACTACACAACCTCTAGATGGAGCTATGCCATAGTAGCATAGTGCAAATAGGAGGAAAGAATGGCATTTCCCCCATTGTGGTGCAATACTTGAATTTCCCAGTTTTAACAAATCCTGAAAAACCAGATGAGAAATTAAAGGATCACACTTTTGTCTAAAGAGACTGTAATCTGTGAATAAGGATAGAAGAAGAGGAAATCTCCTTCTCCTTCTCCAGATCCATATCCTCTGGCCTCAGTGCTTCACAATGTGAAAAGCGTCCTTTCTACCACACAACAGAGGCCAAACTAGGCGGGGGTGTGTTTGTGTGCATGCACGCATGTGTGTCTGTGCATGAGAAAGAGAGTAAGAGTGTGTGGGTGGGACATGTAAATATAGGCAAGTGAATAGGGATTACCTGCATGTATGTTAGGAGATTTGTCTGAATATGTGGATACAATAAGGAAAACGGTGGAAGAAAGATTGGACAAATGCAGGAGGGCTGTGAGTGGAAAACAATGACATCTAGAAAGGCACAGACAATCACATGATAAAATTATGTGCACAAGGCAGGGTGATGATGCTGTAAAAGCCTTATGAATGTGTGTGAATAGGCTGTGGACAATCGTGTAATGTTTGCATGATGATAGTGGAGCAAGGCCCACCCAGTTTGGGCAGGCAGAGTCCTGTACACTCATGAGTGCTCACTCACAGTAGTTTGTGGGTCCCGCCTGTTCTTTGCCACCATGTTTTTAGTTTGAAAAAATCTGGTATTATCTGCAGCATTTAGTTATCCCATTTAGTTGTGCAATTCCACTATCACATGGTGCCACCTAGTGGTTGTGTAATGGAACATAGAGAAAGGCGAAGAGAGAAAAGCCCCAGGAAAAAAATACGTGTAAAGGAGCTGGTCTGAGTTCTGCAAAGAATCCTGCAGCAGAAGCCTCAGTCAAAAGGTGAGTTAAAGGCCTTATGTAGAAAATTCCTGATCAGGACATTTCCTTCCAAATATTACAGCTAGGCTCTATACTGTCATTTTAAATTTTCCAAACTTACTCTTTTATTGTCCTGTATTTTATGGCTATAATTGTTGTGAACTGCCCAGACAGCTTCAGCGATTGGTGTATATAGAAAAGTGATAAGTTTATTAAAAGTTCTCACAGATAAAACCGTTTCTTCTCATGTTTATTTAATTGCAGGCAACCCCGGTCTGAGACAAGCCAAACTACAGAACTCTGTTTTGCTGTTTTTGATTTCAAAATGGGGAAGGAGGGCACAGGTGTTTAATTTTGCATAAATGTTTTAACTATCAGCCACATCCAAACTTGCTCTTTTACAACTAACAGAGAGTAGTGATGCGGACATGGATCCTAATGTCCCTTCTTCCCTGTAGCCCTCCTGCACTCCCGGAAAGTGATCTGACTTCCCAAAACAACAAGGGAGATGAAACAGAAGCCTGCAAAGAGATGGGGTGTGAGAATAGCAAGAATGGCTTCCCCTTCTTACTAACAAAAGCCTCTTTCATCTTGGAGGAACCCAAAGTGACTCACATAGTTCTGCTTCTCTGCATTTATCTTTACAATAAGCCTGTGAGGTAGGTTAGGCTAAGAGTCAGTGCCTAGCCCAAAGTCACCCAGTGAGATTGATGGCTAAGCAAAGACTCAAACCCAGATCTCTTGAATCCTAGTCCTATGTTCAAATAACTGCACCACATGGATTTTAAGTGTTTCTCAGGATTCAGAGCACTGGACTCCTGCGCTTTCTTTCCAGAAGCCCCTATCCTGCTATCTTGAGAGGGTTCTCAAAGGCAGTCTCAATTTAACACAATAAACAAATACTTTTGGTGCCCTCCCTACGATCTCTCCCTGCTTCGCACTGGAAAATGCTGTAAGCTATCCTCAGAGCACAGCTGCTCCTACTGTGCAGGCACATTTCCCTCTGCTGAATTCCCCCCCCCCCCCCTGCATGCCTCACCAGAGAGGATGAAGAAGATTCCAGACACAAAAGCCAGGATCGTCCTCTGGGGGCGGATATGTCCGATGTTGCTAATGACAAATGCTGTGAAGACGAGGAAGAGGCTGACCATGGGGAAAGGGGTGGCTGTGCGAATCGTCTCTGCCCAGACAGAATGAGAGAGAGAGAGAAGAAAAGAGAAAAAGAAGTCAGACATCCTGAGATTAAATGTGAGTTGGTGCTCATCCTAGCTCAGCACCACAGCCTGTTTCAAGTGTGAAGGCTCAGCCCTGTGGTATGTGAAGCTATGCAGAGATCTCTTTGCCTTCCTGGTGAATAATTGCAGGCAGTTTTCTTATACAGCAGCCTCCCGCAGCCTGGTGCTAACACTCCCAGAATCATGTTATATACAAGTAGGGGCAGGAGTTTATGGATGAGCTTAAACCTGGGATCTGTTCTTTGAGAAATGAATCTGATGCCTAAAGCACACCATTGAACTGGGTACAAATTCCTGTATTCAAGTCTTATAGTCCACCCTAGGGGTGGGCAGCCTGTGATCCTTCAAATGTTTTGGCCTTCTGCTCTGTCATTCCTTCCCACTAGCTATGTGGGCTAAGGCTGATGGGAGTTGTAAGTGAAAACATCTGGAGGCTCCCAAGTTGACTCCCTGTGCTCTTGCATCGTCTGGGATGCAGCTTAGGTGTGAGTACACTACGCATGAAATGTCCACATACAAAGCCATTCGGAGCCCAGCAAGACCATTTTTCGAAGCATGCCAAAAGCAATCTATGTATCTCCTCAGGAAGGATAAAATTTTAATTCTGGCAACCCATTAAACATCGTCCAACATTTCTCAACATTTCAGGGTGGTGGGGAGGGCAGACTTCACTGGTGGTCGGCAGAGTGGTCTGAGGTGGTTGTAGGGTTGGTTTAGGGTGCAATCCTGTGCCTATTTAGACAGGAAAGAGGCCTACAACTCCCAGCCTGCTTTAAATTGGGCCTTTAAAATCCAATTAGAGCTCAAAGTGTCAGTACAGATCCTTCTGCAGCCTCTTGGATGCAACTAGGAGACTCCTCCTTGCAGAAGGATGTGCGAAACTACTTCACACCTCAAACACCTGCAGGTGGGTGCATTTTAGTGTGTTCCCAAACATGCATGCAGCTCATATGCATTGCTATTTGTGCAAAGGTTGCAGCCTATAAGATGTGGCATCAGTCTATCCTTTCCAGCCCAGTCAGAGATTATGCAGAGTCTTCATTTATTCATTTTAATGCTCGTTCACATTGTGCTCAAAATGGCTCACGACACGCTGCTGTATAAAAATGGAGACGCCCAAACCTCCACCTGAGGGCTAAAACATAGATCAGTGTTCACGCCATACTGGGCCTAATTCAATTACTAGCCCATTGAAGACACCCATAGACCCCTACGCATAACACACCAACTGGGAATCCCCCTGTACCAGCAGCAGCTCTGTCCTCGCACACAAGAGTACACACTTTTATGAGTACACAGGCTTGTGCTCATCACTCTTCAAATCACAGCTATGTTATATTACAAACTTAGTATCCTCCAGATGTTTTGGACTCCAGCTTCCATCAGCCCCAGGCAGGATAGTTTATGAGGTCAGGACAGGAGTGCTGGGGGTTTGTAGTCTCAGACATCTAGAGGACACCTTGCTAGAAGGCAGCACTAAACAAACTCTTCTGCAGTTACATGGACATGTGCCATCCTATGAAAACAACCTCATTGTTGGAGAAATTATCCACACCGGCACCAATATGAAACCAGGTGTGAAACCAATTCTGAAGGCGCTGTTCAGTTTGAATGTGTGATCAGAGGTGGCTCCAGTTGCTGACCCACCACAGCCTCCAAATCTGGACTGAGCTCTCTGCTGGAAATAGGCTTTCCCCTACTGGGTTTTTGGGAACATGAGATTTTATCACCCTGAAAGCTAGATTTCTACAGGAACTCCTCATTTTAAGTTTATTGATTGATGTTGCTGATAAGATGACACAATTGAGGCTTGTCTGCTATTGCTCAATTCCTCCCAGTTGGGGACTGAAATTTCTATGGATTCCTTCATCAAAGGATTGGATGACGGGTGGAGAGGGGGGCTCCTCTACCTTTTAACAATGGAGAGGAAGGAATTTGTGAAGTGCAGCTTCTCTGACCCCTGTTGGATGAGCTGCATTTGCCAATGTCCCCCAGCTTGTATTAACAGTGCAGGGTCTCACCCTGCCCTGTTGTGTATGGTGACTCTGCAAAGACACATGTGCAGCTGGCCTAAAGGCTCCACATTTGGCCCTGTTCTTGGTGCTTCTCTGGACAATGTCGAGATATAATAGATGCAGAGTGTATGGACTTTCCCAGCAGGGTGGCTGAACGCCCTACTTTGTGGAGGACAGTCCTATATTTTGGTGAGCTGGTAGAGACAAGGCCTCGACAGGATGGGCTCCTCCATCTGACGAGTTGCCTGTCCAAGTCCAGTTTCAGGAATGGCAGAGGAGGCCTTGAAGTTGCCCGGCAGCAGTTTGCTCTCCAAAGCACCTGGAGGACTCCACTGGACAAGCACTGGACAAGCAGGCCTTTGGGGCTGTGATTCAGGCCCAGGAAGCAGAATGTGGTGACTGAGTGCTGAGACGGTAGTCAGGTGTGCTGTAGTATTTCAGGCATTGTGTGTTGCATTGTTAATGTTCCTCAGAATTGAGCAGAAGACTCAAAACCAAGCAACCCTCCCTATAAGTTAAAAAACAAAGCTCAACTATAACATGAGGGAGAAAGGTGCTTGCCTAGCTTGTTACCTGTTGTGCTTGTTTGCTTGTATTTGCAAGGAGTTTTCCTTCATGGGGGAGCATTAAAATGTGAACACCAGCTGCAAGCTGATGTGGTAACCTTTGTTTGGCCACCTTAGGAATTTACCACTCATTCTGTAGGGTTGGCCCATGCACAGGATGGTGTTGGGAGGATATCTGAGGAGGAAGCATGTACTGGACTGCGGGTGGAAGATACCATTTTTAATGCTCTTCCATGTAAAAACTCCCTACAAGTAGTAAACAGAGACCTAAGGGAACAAGGTCTGTCCTTGGCCCTCCCTCTACTGTGCCTGACTTCTACTTACAGGTTGGCCCTTTTCATAAGGCAGGAAGGTATTCAAGTGTGATTGTTTGCTGCAGTGTGGAGTCATTTGGGCCATTCTAGCATCCCAGCACTCCACCACCTCATTCTGATGACGATGATGATGGTGGTGTTTATTATTTCATACTGCCTAATAACCAAAACTCTCCAGGAGGGTCACAATTTATGTCATTACAAATGCCAAACCAGATACTAAAATACAAAATGTAAAAAATATGGGGCTGTATGCATGATACTTGTAAGTATTATGACAGATGCTGGAATTTGCTGCCTTCCTTCCATCGCTCTTCTAGCACAATCTAGAGCAGGGGTGCAAAACCTGTAAGCTACATGTTGACCAGCTGAAGCAGTGGGAGAAAAAGCTGTGTCTGCTCTGTTAGCGATGCTGGGACAGCGAGCTTGCCAGGGATTAGAGAGAGGTAACTTGGAATGACTCTGTTTTCCAAAAAACTTTCACCTCTATCACCATACGGTAATCCCAGGATGTCCGTGTACAGGGATCTGTCCCCATCCCTCTGCACTAAAATATGCATGTGTGGGATGGGGCATATGCCTGGCTCCAGTTGACACAGACCTGATCCGGGGTTATACAACATACATTGGCTGGGTTCAGACAACATGACAAGCCATGATTTGTTTTGTTTTTTTACTATTGTTGATTTGTCCAAAAACAGTTGTGGTATTGCACCATGGTTAATCTGGTTTTTAGGAACTGGAATAAGAGACAACAGTTTGCTTTATGGTATCTCCATGCCATTATGGCATATTGTATTGTCTGAACCCAAGATCATGGTTTCCAAAGGGCTGGTATGCAACTATCATAGAGTCCATTGGAAAGAGTGGCGACTGCAGGAGTCTCGCAAGCTATCCAGCCTCTGCATGTGGACCAATGAGGAAAAGGCCGATGACATAGGCAGGGAGTGATGCCCCTTGGGATTGAATTTCAGGCACAGGAACTGGTGCGATACATGCTGACAGTGGGAGTACTGAGTAGGGAGGATGGAAACCATAACAATGCAGAAGCCACTTAATCATCTGTCAGGTCGATCATGGTAACCCCCCGCCCCCCACAAACTGCGGTAACCACACAAGGTTCCTTATTGTGCTGTGTGAATGCATCCATTCTGTGATTTTTGTATACATTTATTTTATTCATATCTTCTTCTCCACTCAGTAACTAATATTCTGTGTTGTAGTTCACCGATCCAAAAAGGACACCGTGCGATAAGATTTTTGTGAATATATAAATGCAATTAAGTCA
Organism: Varanus salvator macromaculatus; assembly: GCA_023646645.1. NCBI lineage: Eukaryota > Metazoa > Chordata > Lepidosauria > Squamata > Varanidae > Varanus > Varanus salvator. The sequence continues at coordinate 3,849,822 of JAIXND010000781.1, forward strand.
CAAGCTTCCCCTTTCCCAACCCTCTTTATGAGGTGCCGTTTGCGAGCACAGGGGGCTTGGCCCACCGCGATGATGTCGAGTCCTGCATTCAAATATTGCCAGATGGAACTGGGCAGAAAGGAAGAATGAGGCACAGAGCCACTCTGCTTGGCAGCTGCCTGCAACATCTCATTCCAACCAAAGACACGGAAGTGTTTTTTTGCATGTTCCATGTTTCTCCCCAACCCTTCTGCGAGGCTGGTGCTGCCGACATCTGTGGGGGCCTTTATCCATTCCAACTTTCATTTGAAGCTTTGTAGGAGAGATCGCTGGTGCTAAACTCCATCCCCAAATAGGTCTACTTCCACAAAGCATCATGGATAGCTCCAATGAAGCTCAGAATAAATACCGTAGGGGATAAGGAGCCCCACTGACACCGGCCTTCCCTGCAACCCTGACGCACATATGTGCATGCTTGCCCATACGTCCTGTGCACTGATTTCTCATTTAAAGTGCGCATTCCACCACCTGCAATGTGGCTGTTTTCTCAAGGCGCCGTATGTCTGTTGGGAGGGTGTTTTGCATTTTCCTGTCACTGAACATGCAGGTGTTTGTAGATGGGAAAATGAGGGTTCCCTGGGTACTGCATCCATTCCTTTTGCAATTTCTCTCAGGAAATGGGCTATTGCTTATGATGTCACTAATGACAGCTGCAGAAGTTTTCCCACTCCGTGCATGCTGCGACTGCACCATTTTGTAATTCACACAAGCGCCTGGAAATTCAAAATATTTTTCCAGTCTGAATTATAAGAGCTGGATTATTCTTCCTTTTTCCAGCAGGGGGCAGTGATATATTCATATTCTCTCTCTCTCCCCCCCCCTCCCTTCCCCCCCCTCTCGAGAGTCAGTCTACATCCCTCCCTTTCTATTTTGCAAGCTCACATTCACTCTGGAATCTCTTTCAGCATGTAATAAATGTGCAGAAGAGAGTCAGTGCACCAAGGGGGAAACTTTTCACAAATTCCAGAACATATATTCAGATAGCAGTGGTTCTGGCAAACCAATTTTTTTCCTGACCAGAAAAATGCTGGTTTGCCCAGCTCTGGTGCCTGTAAAAACAGGTGGCTGCTAGAAGAAATCAGCAAGTAAAGATTTTCAGGGCTTAGCAATAAATGCCGGCACCTCTTAATGTCTGCATAGGGACAGGGGCTGATGGAAAAGTTGGCAGCTTAAACCTAAGTTCTGTGAGAAGCAGAGATGGAGGTAGTTTTCTCTTACAGGCCACTGGCTGCCAGTGGAGGCTGATGATCCAAATGTCAGCAGGGCTGTATATTCACTTTGGATTTTACTTTGAACCTGCAGGAGCTATCCATGGTGCTGAAAATATAGGCGAGCTCTTTTAATGTTCGGAGTGAAATCCAGAGTGGATACACAGCTCTGCTGATGTTGCAGCCACGAACCTACAGCTCCCCACTCCCTGCACAAACACACACATGCACTCAGTTTGCCTCTGAGTGTTTCATCGCCTCTCCTGGCCCTTCGGGCACATGGCGGCGTTAACCAGATTGCATGGCTCTCTTCAGCGAAGGGAAGAATAGGAGAGCGAGCTTCCGCAGGCTGCTTGCATCGCCTCCCTCCTGGGCCGACAGAAGTGGTGGCAACAGAAAAAGAAATATTAGCTGGGAGAGCACAGAAGGGTCAACGTGCATTTTTGTGGTTCAGTGATTTTCATGCCACATGATAGATTCTGGAAAGAGACATGACGGCATAGCTCACATTAACGCTCCCATCCGTACCGTATTTTTCTCCTCTGAAGCATGTCCTATTGATTCTGGTGGAGCTAAAAGTTCTCTTCTCTACCCTAGTTCTGTCAAGGAACTGCTCTTTAGACTATATATATGTGAAAAAGCATTCTGATGACCGTATCTTTCCTTCAAGTAACCACAGAGGCTCTGCAACAGGGGAAAATGGGAAGCTACTTGTGGTGGTCTTAATGCTTAACCCCTCTTTCCCCACTTAACTCCCCTTCAAGCACTGCCTATATCTCAAAGATCATGGAGAAAACACAGGGATCAGGCTCACCTGCCATCTTTGGCAGTCTGCCAGCTCTCTCTCGCTCTCGCTCTCGCTCTCGCTCTCGCTCTCTCTCTCTCTCACACACACACACACACACACACACATGCCTTGTTCCAAGAAGGCTGCAAAAACCAGAGGTTTGGTTTACCAAATCGCTGCTGGAACAGCAAGTGACACTTTTTGTGCAGCACATGCTGTGTAGGCTTACGGTAATTATATATCCAATTATCTATTGCTGTATTGATCCATCCATCCACCCACCCACCCACCCACCCACCCTTTCCTCCACGCACAATTCTCCGTGGATTCCTGCTGCAACAATGCACTGCAGTCCTCACTGTTAAAATCCAGTTACGCATCCGCAGCATGCTGGACGCGTGTGGGAGTCGGTGCCAACTAGCTCCACTGTCCGTGCCATGGCAGAAGCTGCCTTCCTGCAAGCTCCCATATGACTGGGTTGCCCAACCGAGCGCCAGTGCTTCCTTGGAAGGGAGCCCTGTTGAACTCAGCAAGTTCTGCCTGCCTGTTCTGTGAAGCAGAACGGGTGTGGGGAGGGCTTGCATGGTGGGGTCCTCTGCCTTTCCTGAACGTAGCCATTGTACCTCTCTGTGCTGGCTGAGGATTGTGGGAGTTGAGGTCGGATGTATCTGGTGTGGAGGGCAATGAAGCTGGGCAAAGCTGGAATCGAGCCACGGCGGGGTGGGCGGGGGGTCCTATGGCTACAGATAAAACCGACCTGCAGCCTGAGGCTGGAGTTCAAAGAAGAAAGAGCAACAGCAACATCATTTAGATGGTTCCTCCTCAAAGCACTTCAAAGTCTGTTTCAGCTAGCAGGGGGCTGCGGCTCGATGGTGGGGCACACGCTTGGTATGCAAAGGCCCTGGGTTTGATTCTTGATATCTCCCAGGTAGGGCAGGAAAAGCCAGGAAGCCTGGGGAGCTATAGCCGGCCAGCTTTGCAAATACTGGTCGAAGCGGATGGAGGGCCGTTCATGATATGCTGCAGTGCATGGTTTTCCTATGCTTTGAGGTACTGCAGCCAAACCCCGGCTGGAGCATCACCAACAGGATTTCTGCTGGTGCACCTCTTCCTCTTCCACCCCCCCACCCCATTTCTCCCCTTGTGCAATTCACATCGATCTGTATCTTCACTCTCTGGTCCCTGGAACTATATCATTTGCTCTGCCATCTAAGAGGGCAGGTCTGGTGTCAAGGGTAGGCATGATTGGGCATTTGCTGAGGGCCCACACCCTGGCATGGGCTCACAGACAAGCTTGCTCATCCACCTCCCAGAAGCAGAACTGGGTGGGAAGGAGAAGCAGTAGATGCTGCTGCGGCTTGCTCTTTGCAGCAGTAGCTGTGGAGAAAGAGGAGCAGGGAGGCTGACGCAGCAGGCAGCAATGGCTGGGGGAAGGTGGATTCACTGAGGGGGGATCTCCCAAGGGCACTCCAGAACCTGGAGCTGGCAGCATAAATCCCAGGAACGATCACAGATCCCATTTTGCCTGCAAACCAGAATTGGAAACCATGGTTTAAATCTAGGTTTTTTAGTCTGAGTTTGGAGGGGGCCCGTTTGCACCTATCACAGTTCACTTGGTTTGGCTGACATGGCAAAAAAAGAAAGAAAAAGAAACAAACACAAAGAAATATGGAGAGGATTTGGAGCCTGGGGAATAAAAGAACAGAAGCACAGAGCCTCTTCGTAATGACCAAAGTATAATTTGACTGTGACATCCGAACTGGGCCATTAACTCAGCAAATCCTGACAACGGCCCTGCAGCATAGCTTGGTATCGTGATCTTTGTCTTTAAGATGGGCGGCTGAGGCTGAAACTATGGCGGCTGGACCCCAGTCACAAAGTGAGCACACAGCTATGACGAGATTTGAACTGGGGACTTCCCAGCTCCCCCCCTCCCCACCCCTCACAACAGTGCAACCCTGTCTATGCTTAATGGCAGGGCTTTCCTCCAAGTGGCCATGTGCAAGAAGGAACTGCTTGCTGCCAGAGCAGGCCCAAGATATTTTTCTGCTTGAGGGAAAGGACAAGATAGGGCCCATCCCCAGCTCCACTGGTAGACGCAGAAGCTGACCAGACTGGCAGGTGAATGCTGGTAATGGGAGAGCAACCTCCTTTGCAGGCGAGCTTGGAGGGTGCAGCTCTGTCCTCCAAGGGAGCGGCATGGCTGTGGGCTTAGGCGGAATGAAGCAGCTTGTGCTAGTCAGCATCTGCTTCCTGAAGGAAGCCTCACTCTCCCTGACGCAGCTCAGCACTATACTAGACTAAGGCAAAGAGGAAGTTAGGGCGCATCGTCCACAGATGCACATGCTCGTGTGATGCTTATTTGCTAGATGCTGTCATCTGTAGAAAAAATAATAATTGCTCCAGTTTTGTCTCTGCCAGAGAGCAGCAGCCTGGTTCAGACAACAAGATAACCCATGGTTTGTTGTTGAAACATGGGTTATCAAGTTGTTTGAACCCTGTTGCTCTAAGAAACCATGGGTTATTAACCACAAACAACCCATAAAGACAACCCATGGCTTGTTGCTGACTTGTGAACTGTTGGTTGTTCGTGGTTAAGAAACCATGGTTTGCCAGCATGGTTGCATAACCCACATTTATTACCGTAATAACCCATATTTCAACAACAACCCAACTTCAACACATATTCAACCTCTGAGTGTGGGTTATCATGCTGTCCAGACCCATTCAGTGTGATCTGATGGTCAGAGTGTGGGAAAAAGAGGGGGAAGACCTGTATCCAAATCTCTATTCAGCCATGAAGCTCACTGGGTGACCTTGGGCACCAGGTCACTTTCTCTCAGCCTTCCCGACCTCACAGGGTCATCATGAGGATAAAACTATGCATGGAGGAGAAACCTATATCCTGCCTTGAACGCCTTTGGAGAAAAGATGGAATGTAAGTACATTCTTGGGGGCTGCTTTTTGACAGAACGGATTGTTAAAATGATGCTGGTGTGACTTGCTAGCACTACCATTCTCAAGGTTCAGCTCTCAATCTGAGAGCTCCAGCTCATGGTTCCCCAACCACCCCAGAGCCCATTGCAAATCTCTGTGTGGGTGGGCAGATATCCGTTCTCGTCCATGTGAAGGGAAACGCTTGCAGATGAACGCTGAACCACTGTGCAATTCTGCCTCCCATTTGGCACGCAATAGCAGCCACTGCAGTTGCAAGCAATTGCTAGTATATTGCAGGACAAGCAGGTTTGTTTTGTTTTAGCTTCTCTTGAACCGAGAGGAAATATCTTCCTTTCAAGGACAAGCTGTTGTGGGATAACATAATAATGCAGGAGATAGCTGGGGCGGGGGGGGGGGAGCCCTTCAGCCCTGAGCAACTGAGAATCGGAGTTCATAAAGAGGCCCTTGTTTTAAACTGTGAAAACCTGGAGGGGATGCAGGTATGCAGGTGCAGTGGGCGCTGGGAAGGTGGGAAGACGCCAGCAAGGGAGAACCCTTCATGCTCCTCCCCTCTCCCAACCTGGTGCTCTCCCTCAGTGTGGGACCGCAATGCACAGCAGCCCCCAGACAGCACAGTTGGCTGAGGGATGCTGGGAGTTGTAACTCCAACTCCTTTGCAGGTCACCGGATTTGGGGACGCTGCTCTACATATTGGGGATTACATGCTTGGGATTAGGAGCAACAATTTTTTACGGTGTTTTAGTGCTGCAAGTTGTTCTGCCACCGCCATTTGAGTGCTTTGCAGCTGCATGAAAGGCTTATATAGAGATGAATGAACAGTGAAAGAGACGTGGATCATGACCTCACACAGCGGTGAGTGGCTGCTCATACTTCAGAAAAGCCATTCACACCATCCGTCATTTCATGAAGCTCTTCAAGTTGTTACTGTTATTTTAATGCTCAGCAAACTGAAGACGGTCCACTTACTGAGAATGTTTTCCGTGTTCTCTGTAACGAGGGGGCCTTCGGGATCCGGATCGGGCCTGGGCTCTAGGAAATATTCAGAAGCGACACAGCTGCCTTTCTTCTGACCTGCAGAAGCAGAACATGCATCAGATTTATGAAAGGAAAGGAAAGGAAAGATTTAGAATGAAAATAAAGCATGGGGAAAGAACAGGGCCACTTCTGAGAAGGGAGGGGAGGGAAGGTTAGTGTAGGCAGTGCGTCATCAGGGCAGGACTGTGGGGCTGAGGTCCAGGGCCCCTACTTAGCAGAAGGTGCAGTGACATTTTGAAATCATGCATCCTTACCTAAGAGCGCGCGCGCACACACACACACACACACACCCCACCAAGTTCTTAAAGCCCAGGGTTTAAACTTGCCTAACTGTACCACCGCATGTAGTTTGAGGGACAAAAAAACCCCATGTGCCACTGGGAGGATGTGGCATGAGGAAGAGGTCCAGTCCCATCCCTAGACTGGGCGATGCAACTGCTGCAGGAGGTAAATGCCAAGAGCAGAGCCGCTCCTCAGCCACCCCCTCCTCGTGATGAAGGCACCTGGGCTGCACTGGGTGGCAGCTCACCTGGACTGGGCAGCGGTTTCCACCCAGCTCTGCCATGTTGGGAGAAGTGAGTGAAGAGGCGTCTCAGACCACGTACCCAGGAGGCCTGAGTTCCACCTACACTGCTCTGCCCGCGTGACTCTGCATTGCACCACTGCAGGGCTTCCTTGGTTCAGGCCGTGGTGGCCAACAGGGACTTGGCAAAGCAGTGGCCAAGTGGCTGTGGAGGACTGAGCCACTTGGGCCACCTCAGGCTGCAGGTGTCCTCTTGCTGGTGTTGGAGTCGGGACCAGCTGCCCACCTGGTCAGCTGTGCATGGAATGAAGCAGGGCACCATCTTGCTCTCCTCTTCCAACAGCAATTTATCTTGGGCTGGCCCTGCGAGACCAAGAACTAGAAAACAAGGAAAGAGGGCCTGGAAATAGGAGAATCAGGTGACCGAGGAGCAGAGGCAGGGCAGTTGAGGGAAGGTGAGGTGTGCGTGGTGGGGCCAGAACAGGAAACTGGATAAGTAGCAGGGATCCCCCGGCAGTGCAGACGCAGGTCTGCAGAAAAGCAAAGCAAAAGCAATAGGTATTCAAGAGAAGGAAAGGCCAAGCTGCTGGGGAGGTGGGGTGAGAGAAGAACTCCAGCCAGGCCCCAGGGGAAGAAGAGACTGCCTGTTGCATGGAAAAGAGAGTGCATAGAAGGAAGGTTCAGGTAAATGCAAGACTCAGTGTGAAGTGGGTTAGGCTGAGAGTCCGTGACTGGTCCAAAGCTGCCCAAAGTGAGCTTCCTGGCCAAGTGGAGGCCAGCACCTGGATCACCAGAGCCCCAGTTCAGCACTCCCAATTGGACCACTGCACCAAACTGGATCTTTTCAGGCTGGATCCCTCACTAAAAACCTAACCATCCATGGCTTCGTACCCAGGCCTGTGGTTGCTTTAAATGGAAGGAAGATGGACCCACCCAGAGAGCTTTGGCTAGTAGGTGGTATAGAATGGATACATAATTTGGATATCCATAACATGTATGGACACATGCATAATTTAGTTTAAGGACAGTTCTAAGTCTTCTTCATTTGGGGTCCACAGTGCAAGATCCACCTTTCCAACCTTTTTGGACAGTAGCTTGAGGTTTATTGGGGAGTTATGTATTTATGTCTTATATCTCTATTACGCTTTACTCCCTACAAGAAAACCCAGGGCAGCTTACATAATCCTCCCCTCCTTTCCATTCTGTCCTCACAACAGCCCTGTGAGGTAAGTTGGGCTGAGAGTCAGTGATTGGCCCAAAGTCACCCTGTAAGCCTCATGGCTGAGTGGGGACCAGAACCTTGGTCTCCTAAGTCTCAGCCCAACAGTCAAACCCTTATACCACACTGTCACTGAATCTCAATCTCAACTTCATCCCCAAAGTTTCCTCAATAGTGGCTGTTCAAAGCACCTTTTTGAGAACTCTGCTGCTGGATTGCTCCAGACTTTCCCAAAGTAGCTCTGCATCTCAATTGCACCTCAGGTATGACCAGCAGTTTCAGCTTTGCAAGAGTTCAACTGCAACTAAATGTAGACTGGGATTTACAAATACAGCGAAATTCAGGCATGTTTTTAAGCCTCTTGGTGCATGACTTTGCCAATCCCCTCTAGTAGCCAACACCTGTTAATTTACTGAAAAGCCTGCACTATGGAAGCAAGGGAAATTAGGACTGGGCACTGGACTACTGTTGTGGTCAAAGCCTTGACTGCACAGTCTGGTTGGGTGCAGACAACATGACAAGCTGTAATGGGGTTTTTTTTTTTTTTAATTACTATTGGTCTGTCATGTTGTTTGAACCAAGTCATGGTATCTCACCATGGTAAGTTTAGTTTTTCAAAACTGGGATAACAAACAACAGTTTGTTTTATGATTTCTCCATACCATCATGGCTTGCTGTGTTGTCTGAACCCAGCATCATGGTTTCCACAGTCCTGGTGTGCAATTACCACAGAGTTGTCTGGGAAGAATAGCAACTGCAGGAGCTCTTCCAGGTATCTAGTCTCTGTGTGTGGACCAATGAGGAAGAGGCAGGCAGCACAGGCAGGAAGCAATGCACCTTGGGACTGAGTTTCAAACACAGTGGCTGATGGGATATATGCAGACAGGGAAAGGACTGAGCAGGGAGGATGGAAATAACAATATAGCAGAACACGCTTAATTGTCAGTCAGGTGAATTGTGGTAAAAAAAAAAGATAGCCATGTAAGGTTGCTTGTTGTGGTGTGTGAACGCAGCCTCTGCTTAGGAGTTTCTCGGTGCAAGAGGAAGCCTTCCAAAGCTCTTACCAGCAAAGAAGCAAACCCTCCAAAGGCCGGCATGGAGTGCCATGACTATCTCAGTGGTCTGGTTCTGCGGAAACACAATCCCTTCTTCCATGAACAGCCAGTAGTCAGTACTGACAGCGATGCCTACGAGGAGCAAGCCACACGCTCCAAACACGCTAGACAGCAGGGTCAGGGCGCGGCTGCTGCAGTTACTCATCCTAGGTGACAGGGGGAGCCACTGGCCAAGTGCAGCGCAAGGACCTGGGAAAGGAAGAAACAGCAGTCGATTAGCCCTCCCAGAACCCGCCGTAAGCTCACCCTTGGACTGGACTTGGAGACCATAAGAAATAAGAAGCATGCCGTATAAGACTTTCGAGGCTCTTGGAGCTGCATGTGGCAAGAAAAGCTAGTAATGGCACATCAATGCTGCTTTGTGCGGCTCCCCTATTATGAGTGGTGTGAATGAGCCTCCCCAGTCAAACCTATTGATTCGTCGAGACCTGAAGAGATGAAAACTTTCAGCTTCCATAAAAATAAATACGTTCTGGTTTCAATGCAAGGCCCTTATGCTCACCGAGATAACCTAGGAGTATTGATTCTACGTGCCATCCGGATTCAGTAAAGGCGCCTAAGGAACGCAGAGATCTTGCTTCCTAGAATCCCTGCCCTCTAAGGGGTATAAGGCAATGAAGGGGAGCCCTTCTCTCCCAAGCAGTGACCCCCCCACGTGTGTGTGTGTGTGTGTTTATACTTCCATTTATATTCCACCTACGACTCCTGTCAGCATGAATGCTGATGTTTTCAGAGGCTCGCTGCAGCATGGAAGCGGAAGGGAAATCCTCATCTCAGATAACCAACTGGGGACCCCGTTGAGCCCCTGGACTACAGGTTCTCTGTCCCTGCTCCCAGCCAGTGGGTTTTAAACCTCCTCTCCAGAGAGGAGAGACCTTGAGGGGGTACTGGGGGTGCTCCTTTCTCAGCAGCCTGCTTTGTCTCGCTCTTTCTGATGCAGGGCTCCTGGAGAGCTGTCCTGCAAGCTCCAGAGGGTTCTCTCCGGGACATTTTTCTAGGCTAAGGTGTCCTCTCGGTTTTCACAGGATGCTCTGCATTGCAAGAAACAAGCATGTGCCCTAAATTACGACTGCACGTGGCAAGGAGATACTAATAGTAGTGGCACACAATTCTTCCTCCAGGCAGACATTAGTGGTGTCAACAAGGAATTCCCACTATGCTTCTGAGGAATGGCAACATTCCTAGAAATGCGGTTCATAAACTCTTTTCCAAGGAGCCCGACTTCCTCATCCATTTTGGGTGTGAGGGCAGCCATTTTCACTTTGCACAATGCCTGGGAGAGTTGTTGTGAGAGGGCATTGTGGCAAATTTAAATGGTAGATAGCCGACCTAGCTGCCCAATGTTTATTGGAACATCAGCTTATTTTATTTTATTTTATTTTATTTTATTTTATTTTATTTTGAGGAGTTCTGTAGGGGAGCTCAGCCCTGGAAGCTCTTCCCCTCCATGTGGCTACACACGCAAACGCCACACACGAACCTGGAGCTCTAAGCCCAGCCTGGCCATGCACATTCTCAACATTTTGACAGAGAAGGACTGTAACTCAGGGCAGGACAGAGGCTTTCCATGCAGACAGTCTCATGTTCAGTCCCTGCCTGTCACCTCTATGTAGGAATAGGGAAGACTGCCTAAAACTCAGGATAATGAGTGTTTATCTCTTTATGGCATTTCTACACCATTTTTTTTTCTTGCAAGGCACTCAGAGTGGCTCACAAGGGCTTCATCCTTCTGGTTGATCCTCACAATAGCCCTGTGAGGGTGTTCAAACAACCTGCCCAAACCATCCCCATGATCTTCATGGCTGAGTGTGAACTAGAACCCAGGTCTCCTGACTCCTAGTCCACACTAACCACTACACCACACAGCCTCCCGGTGTTGATCCTGAGCTTGAAGAGCCGATCATTTGGCTCAGTATAAGGCACCCTCCTGTATTCCTGCAAATCTCTTTATTGGAATTTTGTTGGCATAATTAAAACAAGTATTTTTAAAAAGCAAAACAGCTCAGCACAATTCTCCACATGAATGTTACAGCACCCTGTTCGGTTCATGCTAGGATGGCCAATTACAGATAATCAAAAACGAAGAACAACATCCCCCAAAGGAGGGCAAACGAGGATACCATTTTGCATAACATTTGTATATGCAAATGTACATGTATAGATGCGAACTTAGAAATAGCAGCTCGTACTGAAATAATTAATCATTTAATGGTTTACATAGAAATATAAGGCAGACCACCATCATGGAGAAAGCTAGGTAGGTGCCCTGTCCAGGTGCTACTCCCTGTAGATGGGCAACTTTAAGGTCTCCCCTGCCTTTCCCCTCTTTTTAGGGTTCTTCAACTTTAAACTAGGCTTGGGATGGAAAGCCCTTCAAATGCAAGACACCTTCAAACTGGGGACTGTGCTCTGGACTGGGACACCCAGCCACCCTGCCTCCTGCTTGTTCCAACCATTAGAACTGTCCTACCCATAAGCAAATAATATGGACCAAGAGGAATTCAGAGCCAAAATCACTTAATTTATTTGATTTATTTAAAACATTTGTACGCCGCCCAATTGTGCCGCAGCACCTCTGGGCAGCTCACTTGGCTGAGTGTAAATGCTCTGGATAACGACGATTGTGAGAGGCCCCAAAAGATCCCATATGCTGCACGACCGGGCTAGCGCCACGTGGGGTGGCATCCTTGCCATTCCCTTCCCTTGCATAAAAGGCCCGCCATTTTAATTCCCCCATAATGCCTGGCGGGTGAAAATGGTCAGTGCCAAGCACACCCGAAGCTGCGCCGCGAAGAGGCCCTTGGGAGGGCCACTGAAGGCCCAAGGGGCTATCGCTGGCACTTGAAGCTGGGGCCAGGGAGTTCCTGAGGGCTGGGCATATCCCAGGCGGCCTCATAATGCCAAGACCAGATGCCTCACACACCGCCGCGAAGAAGTCAGTGGGGTTCCCTTTCAGACAGGCGCGCAGAGGCCTGCCGCCTCAGCGATGCCCCTTCTCGGCAATGGCATGATGCAATGGGTCTCCAGTGCAGAGTGTGACGAGGTCGGCCCAGTCGGAAACGAGCAGGGCTGCCCGTCCTGTGAACCGGAGGGAAGCTCCTGCCTCAGGCGACAGAGCGGTGGGGCCGAGCAGGGCGCTGCTCCACACCACCCCGCCAGGAGCGCCCCTTCTGCCTCCCCTCCTCTCCTGAGCGAGGGCAGCTGTTCTCCTTCCGTGGGACTCGCCCTCACCTCCGGGCAGTGGGAGAACCGCTGATGGGGCTTTCCTGATCAGTCCCCCTGGAAAGCCACCTGTGCTGAATAAGTGGCTTCTTGGGGCAGCCAGCAGCCCAAAATGCCCGGCTCGGAGGGGTCTTCCTGTCCCACACCTGGCTCTCAGGAAGGGCTGCCCTCAGGTCAGGGTGAAGCAGTCCGGCCCGGCCTGTTCCTTGGAGAGCTGCGCTGGATGCTTCCTCTGGCCACATGGCTCATGGCGCTACAGGTAAGGTGGACGGAGCTTCATGTGCCAAGGGGAAAAGGGTGAGGAGAAGCAGGGGCAGCAGAAGGCCTGGAGGCCAGAGTTGGGCCTCAGCACCTCAGCAACCCCCAACACTGGCGCCTGGCTGAACATGTGTCTTCTTCTGCAAAGGACAATCCTTTATTTGAAGGGCAACCACAGGACTGGCCTCTATGGAAAAGTGTCCTCTGTTTGAGCTGCCTGTCCAATTCTGGCTTGAAGATAAAGAGCCCAAAGAAGCATGGCCCATGAACAGTCAGCACCTGGACAACAGGCTGAACAGGTAGCTCCACAGGTTATCTGGGCACCATCTTCCATGGTGAGATGACCTGTGGATCCATTTCTATTTAAATCGCAGCAATTGTTTCCAGGTTTATATTTATATGTATAAAGCAGCACAGTCCTCCTTCTTGGCAACACACGTGGCCACCCCTGCCCTGATCGACCCGTTCCACAAATACATTCTTACGGTCAAATACTGAGCCTTTCTGGCTCACCAAATGCCGCTTGCGGGCTGTGGTCCGTATAGCCCGCATTTTAAGAGGCACACTCGGGGGTAGCAGAGTCCTGCATTCTGTTCTTCCCTTCTGCCCAACCCTCACCCCACCACCTTCCTCTAAGGCAATTGTGGCAAGTTTATCTCCGCACAAAAAGACTGGTTTTCAAGCTTGCCAAACAGTCTGTCCTGGAAGCCCTGCATGAAGGTGTCTCTGTGTGCCTGCAGTTGGAGAGCGTAGGAAAGAACTCTGTGTATGTACAGAGTAAGTCATGACGCATCCTGAGGCTGAACCCTGTCATGGGAAACAGTCTTTTCTAGGACTGAAAACCAGCACAGTTTTTTACATTTATTTAACACGCTTTTTAAACGTTGTAACTTTACCCAGTATTTTTATTGTTGCCTGTATTTTATATGGTGCAGTAAAGTGCCCAGAAACCTTCAGCTACTGGACAGAAATAAAACAAAATTGAATAATAATAAAAATAAAAATAAAAAAACCCTGGAGCTTCCCCCACCCCTTCCCGGCTTTTAACTCATGGCTCCTGTACTTTCTGGCCAGCTTGCCTTCCTCCTGGGGGGATTCTGAAGATCACTCCTGCTTCCCCCACTCCATCTGCATGGATTTCAAGGCTCAGCACTCCCAGCCCCAAATCTTTTCATTCAGCCGGGCCAGAAGGCTCTCTCCATCCATGCACGCCTGGAAGAAGTCGCACCTTTCCTATTTATTTCTCACGTGCAGAAGAGGAAGACGGAGACTACGGAGCTCCGGCCAACCATCCTCAAGTCCTAGAGCTGTCACATGAAAGAGAGGGGTCTCTTGGAGAGTGCTTCCAGAATATGCCCGCCACCCCCTCCTCAAAGGGACGGCTTCCTCGCATCCTCGGTCCTCGCATCCTCGCCCTGGCTTTCTGTGTGCCTCCTTGCCTGCCCTGCGCACGCATCTCCACCCCCAGCCATGAAGCCCTGGCCACATTGTGGTACTTCTCTCCAAGATACTGTTGTGCTTTCAGAGTCCTCCCTGCTCACAATGGATTTTAAGCACTTTCCCTGACTTGTGTCCGCAGGGGTTTCTATTTTTGCCCTCCTCGGCTGCATCTGTGCTGAGCAGAGCCCCCTCAAAAAAAAAGAAAAAGAAAACAAAAAAACCCACAAAATTGTGTGTGTGTGAGAGAGAGAGAGAGAGAATGGATCAAGGGCAGGAAAGTTGTATCTGGGCTTGAAGATAAAACCGGGGAAGAGCAGAGATGGATCGAGCTGAATTGCAGCCTCAAGTCTAAAAGGGCTCAGCTTTAATTCACTGTGGGCGCTCCTTTCCCCTCCGCCCCTACACACTCCCCCTACCTTCCTCCCTGTGAAGATACAATCCCACACTGCCTGGCCATGGTGCTGTTTATAGAGCCTCGTGGTGAAGTGTTACCCCACCACACCACACTCCACTCCTGGCTGAGACTCTTTATTTGAATTCTCCCATCTGTGATTGTTTTATTTTGAGTGCAGAAGGCGACACAATATGGTTACCTTACTCATACATTCACACTCACACACACACACACACTACAAGAGGGAAAGAGTATGTGTGTGAAGAAGGAAGGAAGGAAGGAAGGAAGGAAGGAAGGAAGGATGGAGGAAGAGAAAGAACTAGTTTATATGTAGGCGAGGATTAGAGATGGCACCTGAGTAGCCACAATTGTTCACCTGCTGAGAACCCACATCTTTGGAGGGGCCCACTGGCAAGGGCTCAGTGGACTTACTCCTCCTCTTCACTATTGCAAGCTGCACTGGACAGAATCAGGGAGGAGGTGGCCAAAAGTGGCTACTGGCCTTGTGGGTTCCTTCACCAGAGGCAGCATGTCTGCAACCTCCAGTTGCTGAGGAGCTGGGGCAGGCAATGGCCTTGCACCCATCCTGCTTGAGGGAACCAGTCGGTAGGTGGCTTGCTCCCGCATGTATGGAGTGGTGGACTAGATGGCCTGAAGGTCTGATCCCGCTGGGCCTTTCTTACGTCCTTATGCTTGCTCACCTGCCTCTTGCCCAGACAACGGTGGTGCGGAGAGAAAGAGGTGCAGCCAGTGCCAGCACGCTCCCTGGCTCAGCCCGCCCCACAAGCCATGGTGGCGCTGATGAGAAGGAGGGTGAGAAGGAGCAAGAGCCTCCAGCGTCCATGGTGGTGAGAAAGTAGACTCACTGAGGGTGTGGGTGGCCGCTGAAGGGGTCTTGGCCAAGAGTGGTCCCAGAGCCGGAATGGGCTGTGATGAGAATGGATGAGAGGAGGAGGGAAAGATCTATGTAATGACTGCCAAAGCAAAGATGCAGCTGGATGGAGAAGCCAACGGATGGATGGGTCTTGGGGTGGAGCTCCCCCAGATGAGGTTTTCAAGCAGGGGATGGACATCCATGTGCTTGGGATGCTCCAGTTTTCCTTCATCGGGCAGAAGATGGGACTAGATGGCTTGCAGCTCAGATTCTATGGTGGATCCATGGATGTTTGAGAGGGGTGACAGAGAAACGCATACCTCTTTATGGGAGTCATGGGTGCTTAGGCAGATCACAACAAGCATACATGGGTTGTACTCTGTGGCTTGCTTTAATTTTAACAAATTACAGGTTTCTT
Organism: Varanus salvator macromaculatus; assembly: GCA_023646645.1. Taxonomy (NCBI): domain Eukaryota; kingdom Metazoa; phylum Chordata; class Lepidosauria; order Squamata; family Varanidae; genus Varanus; species Varanus salvator. Next base: position 3,865,312 of record JAIXND010000781.1, read on the forward strand.
ATAATCTATGTCTATGATTTACCAGCAGTGGGTTGTTGCTGGCAACACTCAGTGTCTGAGATGGGACAGATTAAAAATTGAAGGCATTAAACATACCCAGGTTTTCAGACTGTCCCACCAATGGACTCCCCCCACCCCCAAAAAGTGCTAGGTGAGCCCAAACTGTGATCGCTTGACATGGATGGAAGGAGAGAAGCATCACCATTCAAGGGTCCAGTCCACACATGTGTGGTCTCCAGTTAGATCCTTGTTTTATCAACATGTTTGGAAGGAGTTGGAAAAACCCACCCTTTCAACCCCTTTTTCTTTTCTTTTTCTTTTCTTTGACCCTCTTCATGAGTCCAAACTGGTCATTAAGGCTGCAGGTTTAGATGGAAAAGAGGCCCCAGAGTTCCTGGCATTTACTTACCTGTTGTGTTGGTTGGGGACTTTGGGGTTTCATAGAACATTTTTTGCCTATATTAAATAGACATTGAATGAACCCTAAAGAGTTCAGTCATCCTCTAGATGAGAACCACTACCAATCACAGTTAAGTCCCATCTTCCCCAGCCTGGTGCTCTAAGGATGGGCAGGAGTCCTACTTTACCAAGGCAGTTCTGTTTTGTAGAGCTGGCAGAGGACAGTCCTCAGCTTGAAAGCGTCCCCTGTAAGATGCGCAACTCGGACGAAGTCTGGTTTAACATTAAATTAGAGGCAGGCAGGGTGGGGGGAATGTAAAGCTGCACATCCACAACGAGAGCAAACTAAGCAGCCAGATAGGTCTCCTCGTTAATCTGCTCTGCCAGGGTGAAATCTCTTGTGTTGCTATTTAAACCACAGCCATTATTATATTTGCACGTGCACATTTGCATATGTAGGCATTATGCAAACTAGTGTCTTCTTTTCTGACAATGTGTTCAGAGGCCAGCTGAGGTGTCTGCCAGGCAGGCTGGACTGCAGGGCTGGAGCTAGGTGGGAGCTAGGTGGGCAGATCCCCCGGCCTGCCCTAAGACAACTTCCTGGCACCCTACGAGCGTTGGACGCAGATCAGGAGTCCTGCTCAGCCCTGACACTTTGGCAGGTCACTTCTACCCTTTCCCCTGGCCTACCCAGACACAGATGTGTGGAGGTGAAGCTTTGCCACCATTTCTAGCTGTGCCACCCCATTTAGCCAGGGAGGTGGTTAGAAGGACAGACTGAGGGGCAAGCCCAAGACGCTTTTCTGTCTGAAGGAATGGGTGAGGTATCTCCCCTTGCGGAGAGTCTTACTTCAACATGGATGATGGGTCTGCATCCTCCAACCAGCTCACTTAGGTGCTGGCTGCTGGGGCACACGGCTCCGATGGAGGTGATGCCGGGCCAGTTGTCCCCTCCACACCATCGGGTCCCTGAAGCAGCTGCTGCAGTTTGCCTGACGGTAGGGCTGGCCTTGCGGACTGGGGAGACCCAGCCAGAAGTTCTTGCTCAGCCATGAGGCTCCCTGGGTGACTCTGAAGTAGCCTCAGTTCATAGGGGTATGAACAGCCATACTTCATAGGACTGGACCTACCTCGAGGCAGAGTGAGGTAGGTAAAGTAGGATTGTTAGCAAGTGAGATAAGAACGTAACCCTGGCCAAAAAAATACCACTTCTTCCAGGCCGGCCTGCTGGAAAATATTGGCTTATGCTATTTTATTCCAGCCTGCCCTTTTGAGACAGTGAGATTTTGGTGCAACATGCTAAATACACAAAGGAGAAATGTGGCCAAAACATCACAAAAAACAGAATCAGAAGTGAATTTGTAGATTCCTTCCCTGGCATAACCTTCCTCGACCTCCAGATGTGATGAATTGCAACTTAACCCAATGTTCCTGCTGGCTAGGGACAGTGGGAGTTGTAGTTAACACAACTGGAAGGCACCAGGTTGGGGAAGGCTGCTATACATAATTTAAGAGGAGACCACATGAGTTTCAGTAAGACTAGTAATATTTGAGGGGGTGGAAAAACCAATTTCCACCTCATAAACAGGACTCCAAAGTAAAAGAACCAGTGTTGCATAGTGGTTACGGTGCTGTAGTGGAATTCAGGAGATCAAGGTTCTAGTCCTCACTTGGCCCCAAAGTTCACCTGGTAACTTTGGGCCAGTCCCTGTCTAGCCTATCTCAAAGGGTTGTTGTGAAGAGGAGGAAGAGGATTCTGTAAGCTATCTTTGGTTCCTAGCAAGAAAAAAAGTGGGATATCGATAAACAGCCAAGCCCCATTTACAACAAAGTATGCTAAGGGAAGCATGGGGGGGGGGGATGACATCTTAACACCCACCTTCTCCCACCACCCAAGCTTGCACTCATTGTCCTACTTTATCCTCACAACCACCCTGTGAGGTGGGGTAGGTTGAAAGAATGGGGCAGGCCCAAAGTCACCCCATAAAGCCTCCTGGATGAGGAGAGATTCGGTTCACATTCTCCTTGGCTTAAGCACAACACTCTAGCCACTCCACCACACTGCCCTCCACACAACCAGCTTGAGTAGTGGGATGTCACACCCACTACTGTAGCCCGCAGGGGGAAGTAAAGGAATCCCTCCTCCAGCCCCGGCACCTCGGCTGCTCCCACACTGTTTCTGTCACGATCAGCCCCTTGTCACAGCGGATCGAGGAGCCCCCCGAAAAAAAACCACACACACAGGTAACAGAAATAGCACAGCTGCAACATGCATCCTCTTTGACCCCTCTGCAGAGGTTGCACCCAGATGCTAAATCCAATCTCGCCCATCAACACACTGCTCTTCCCAAAGCAGAGCCAAGTCCTTCTCTTCCTCTCCCAATTCCACAGCAACTGCACAACCTCCCTCAAGCAGTCCCTGTACCACATTCCTCCGTGGCGGGGAATACAATCTCATCGCAATGTCACCATCTGGGACTACATTAAATGTTCCTGGGTTTTTTGGGTTGCGGGGGGGGGGGCGGGTAGCACTGCTAGCAGGGAAAGGGACACTCAGCCTGCAAATCTTTTCCCCTTTCATTCCCCTTCCTTCCCTCCTCCTGGCTCTCCTTCAAACAGTCTCCTTCAAGCAGACTCGTATAAGCAGCATAATAGTTCCTGGGCAGAAGCTTAACCCCCCTTTAATATATATATATATATAGAGAGAGAGAGAGTGGGGACAGCCTATATACAGGGATACAGCGCTCCAAACATTAATAGAATGAAAATTCTCTCTCTCTCTCTCTCTCTCTCTCTCTCACACACACACACACACACACACACACAATCCTCCACACAAGGCTTGAGGATTCACATATATGCCAGGGTTGAAAAAGAGTAAGGTGTGTACACCACATATACTCCTCCACACAGTGCAATCAGCGAGTGATGAATATCTCAGCACATATACAGTTAAATAAGGTGCACACATAAGAACCCTGAACACTGCCGAGAACAGGTGTCTCCATCACTATGCACCATGTCAAACAACACAGGGGCATTCCAGCAACCTTCTGCAACCTGGTGCCCTCCGGAGGTTTTGCGCCTCAAGCCCCACCATGTCCAGCCACTAGGGCCAATGGCCGTGCTGGCTGGGGACAATGGGTATTGTAGCCCAACATATCTGGATGGCATCAGAATGAGGAAAACTGCATTAAAGGAACCACCCATTAATCTCACACATAATGTGTACAAACACTGGATGGGTGTGTGTGGTGGGGGATATAATTAAAATAATCTCATTAACGGCACCATTGGAAATTATACACAGAATATGCTAATGGAAGGAACAGAGGCTGGAGGTAATGGAAATCACACACAAAATCCCGGAAAACCAGACAGACAGAGTCTCTCTCTCTCTCTCTCTCTCTCTCACACACACACACACACACACACCCCATCCAATAATCGTTCTAGACAGATTAATGTAAAAAGAATGGAAGAAAATAACTGTTTCTTGTACCCTGGCACACAAGAAGACACAGTAAAAAAACACAAATCACAGACACAGGAGACAAAAACCAGTGCAAGCTACAGGCAAAGCTGCTACGGATACCGGATAACGTATCCTCCAAGACGGTATCCTGTATTGCAGGCATTGAGACAAGCATAGCATCCGAGCAGAGCAACCTCAGAAAGAAGTGTGCTAAAGAAATTCTAGGAAAGCACCCTAGGAAATGACTCCCCTATTGCGGGGCATTGTTTAAAATCACAAATGCACAGCCTGCCCATTGCTTATTGCACGGAGGAAGAGGCTGAAGGAATTTTCAAACACACACACACACACAGACGGAACACTACACTGTCACAGAGTGATGCATTCTCTGTGCAGTTCTGGCTGTAATGCAACGCAAAACGCTCCCCGTGGAAATACATACCTATGGCAAGAAATCAAATGCATGCACCGTGCAGGTCAACCATCTCCCAGCAAGACGGGAAAAGTATTCATCGGAACGCATGGAACTGAGGGGAAGGCAACTCCGCACAGCCTTATTTCACATCCGTATGCATGTGTGTCCGTGTCAGTCTCTGTCTCACATGCACACGCGCACGCTAAGCTGGATCCGTTTACACAAGGAAACTAAACCACACACACTTCCCGTGTGCCTCGGTGTGGTAGGAGTGACTCTAAGGCAGCCACATTGCTGCTTGCTATAGCCCAGGAATCCAGCCACGCAGCTGAGACCTCCAGAACTCAACCCCTTCAGGAATTCATCCATACATATGGAAGAGCCACAAAACACTCATCCCACCAGCCCTAAAGAAAAGGCCACAAGCTCACCCACAGGCCAAGGCTGACCCAAGTGACCCACGGCACACGAATCGGCCAGCACGGACAGCTGAAAGAGTACCAAGAAAGCAGAGAGGCGCCCTTTTCCCAGGGTCCAGTCACTTGGTCACACATCATGCAAGCTTTTGAATCCTGCAGAACTCTTTGTCAGGGTTTGTCACCCCTGTCTTTTGCCCAGAGAAGAGTTCTGTGTAACTCTGCAGCTTGCCACCTCTTTGAACGACTGGCTGGTCTGAGAAATCGTACCCTCTCACTGGTTCCGTGTTTCTAGTGCAGAGGATGGTGCCAGCGCTCGGGCTGATGGTGGAGGCAGGAGGACAGTGGAGCTGGCAGGAGGCTACGGGGAATGTCAGCACGCGCGGGCAGAGGGACAGAGGTGGCGGGGGTTCGGGGCGCCTCTCACCTTGCTGTTAGATTCCCACTGGGGCTTGGCGTTCCTCTCGCTTCCACCGCACCTGCATCGCTTTCCCGCGTTCCTTCCTCCGCTTAGGGCGCTCCGAGAGTTCGAGGGGGTGTGCGCGGAGGGGAAAGCCACCCTTCCCCTTTTCTTCACGGGAAAGGGCGGGCGGGCTACCTGGCCACGCTCTGGAGAGGCCGGCGGCGCTAGGCGGCCCCAAGGCAAGCGGATTCTACTGCCGAAGGCCCCATCCAGAAGTTTGCCTCCTCCAGAAGTGAGCAGAGGAGGAGGAGGAGGAGCAGGAGGTCAGGGATGCAGTGGTTTAGCAGAGGGAATGGAAGGAGCGAGGGACGCGCTGCAGCGGCGGCTGGGGGAGCAGCGCAGCAGGGCGAGCTGAGGACGGCTCGGAATCGAACCGGGAGCCAGAGGGGCAAACTGCAGCAGCGCGGGGAAATGACAGGATGAAAAAGGGAGCCAGCGGAGCGATGCAGCAGCGAGACACGGGAAGGCAGCGCGTAGGACGCAGCGGGCACCCGGAGCGGCCGAGCAAGGGGCAGGGCGGGGAGCGGAGCGGAGCGGAGCGGAGAAAGCGGCGGAAGGGGTCGGCGAGGGGCGCGGGGGGCGGCGGCAGAGCGGGCGCCCGGCGCGATGGGGGGGGGAGGGCAGCGGCGGCGGGAGGCGGGGGCGCCGCGAAGGGGGGAAAGGGCCACCGCGCGCGGCTGCGGGAGGGCTGGGAGCGCCGGCAGCGGGCAGAGCACGGCAGCGCGGGGGGCGTCCGAGGGGGAGCACAGCGAGGGCTGAAAACGCGACGCAGTGGCTCGGGGGAGGCGGGGAGAGGCGCGGACGGGGACGGGCTCGGGGGCGCCCCGAAAGACCGGCGGGGTGCGGGTGGGGAGCGCGCGAGCAGGAGCCGCAGCGGCAGCAAAGCCTTTGGCGGGGGGAGCGCAGCGGAGATGCGGGGAGGAGAGGGAGGTGGGGGGCGCGGGGCTGAGGTGCCGCTCGCTGAGCCAAGAGGTGGTTCTGCAAAAGGGGAAGGGGCGATTCCGGGGAGGGGAGGGGAGGGGAGGGGAGGGATAATCGGCAGGCAGACGAGGGCGGGGGGTGGGATGCGACGAAGGCGCGGAGGGGGGAGGGAGGGAGGGAAGGAAGGCAGCTGCTACCGATTTTGTCCTGGGGGGCTTCGATCGGGCAGTGATGCTGCAGTCGGATGCCGAAAGCCGTCTGTCTGTCTGTCTGCCTGCCCGCCTGCCCGCCTGCCCGTCCGTCCGCCCGTCCGCCTCCCCCTCCCCTGCCCGTCTCTGGCTGGCTCGCTCGCTCGCTCGCTCGCTCGCTCTCTCACACGCACTCACACACGCAGCGCCCCGCTGGCTGGCACGCACAGGGCGCCCCCGCTGCCGGATCCCGCTCGATCACGGGATCGCTCGGCCGGGAGCTGGCGAGGGGCGCGAGCAGAATTCACAATCGCCCCAGCCCGGCCGCGGCACCAGCTCCAGCACGGCTCCCTGCAGCCGGCCGTGATGTCAGAGGGACCACTCTTAAAGGGCCAGGCTGCGGCCGCCCAGCCGGGGAAGTTCGGGCTGCGAGCTGCCCGCGGGGGCGTGCGTGTGTTTCGGGGGGGGGGGATCCAGGAATAGGGGGCGAAGAGGGCGGAGCAGGGCGCAGCGCCCGTCCTGTCCTTCGGGGAATGTCGACATTCCCCAGCTTCCGGACATCCACCGTGACTTTCTCTCACTCTGCGCGTGTGTGCAGCTGCTAACCTGGACTGTCCACATTCGGATATAAATGTGTGTATGCACATACGCGTGTGGATGGATGCCCATGACATTCACAAAACGTCCTGGGATTTTCAACATTCACCCAGAAATGCTAAAGCTCCCCAGTTTTTGGATCGTTCTCTCTTGTCTGTGTGTTTTTTTAAATAATTGATATTATCATCCCGACTGTCACCAAAGGTTCACAGCTAATGTTGATAATGCCCAGTAAATGCTGTTAATTGAAAACATTAATGAAAGGAAAGCACCTCCTTTAATTTTATTCCTTTGTTAGAATATTTATGAAGTGCCTACCAGCTCCCTGGACCTCCTAAGAGAGATGCAACAAATGAAAACAAGTCATTAAAAACAAAGCAATCCTTTGGACTCAGCTGTCAACCAGTGTCAGAACCATCAACAACAGAAGGGAATAAAAACAGCCTAAAACTAAGCAGGGGAAAAGGGACCGGTCTCTGTTACCTAGAGAGTAAATTCAACAGCTGAGGTGCTGATACAGAAAAGGCAGGTCCAACCGGACCTGTTTTGGTAACTGTGACACTACGCAGGCCTCTCTGCTTTGGCAGTTACAAGTAGAGGGGCCCACATGACCTCCTTCCCCCGACCCACATTTTGCACACCTCTGTGGGTGCACAAGAATCCCCATCTACCTGCTTCTCATGCAAGCAGCAAAGTGGGGAGCGGGGTGGGGAAAAGCAGGCTTGTCAGAGCTTTCAAATCCTGGGGTTGGCCATTGAGTAAGAGAGCAGAGGGGCCTGGTATTTTTGGAGTTGGTGGGCTCCTGGATTTTTGGGAAATCTGGGGAAATCAAGCAATCTTGAAATCAGGCCCACTTAAAATGGGTGAAGGACCCCGGGTTGGACACCCATTTCTGACTTGCCGGGGTTCTGCAGATAAGAAGCCCATAGGGGAAACCATGCTGGCTCAGAGCAATGGGCCACCCGTCAGCGGGCTGTCATACGGTGGCAGCCAGGTACCCATAGAAACCCTCATGCAGGATGGGCACAGGTCTGCCTGCCCAAATTCCTCTGCAACTGGTATATGCAGACATGCCCCTGATAACGGGATAGCCCATAGCCAGCAAGGCTAGTAGCCGCCAATAGCCTCTTCCGCCATGAATTTATTCAACCCCCCCTTTAAAGCCGTCGAAATTGGTGGCCATCACTACTTCCTGTGGCCCTGAAGAAGTCCTTCCTTTCATCTGTCCTGATTCTCCTGGGATAAGCCCAGGTTTGAGTGTTATGGGAGAAGGAGAAACTGTCTCCCTCGCCACTTTCTGTACCCCATGCATAATTTAAAAATCTTCTATCAAGTCTCCCCTTGCTTGACTTTTTTCTAAACCATCCCAGTTGTAACTTTTCCACAGAGAGGAGCTGCTCCAGCCCTTTCTCTCAATAAGGTCCATTTCAGGTACAGAGGCTCCTCTTCCTCTGGCTGCTCCCTTCGCTCTGGCCGTGAATCACTTGGTGGGTGCCTTGCATTTGTGCAGCTCCTTCCTGCAGCCCTTCAATATAGAACATAAACATAGAAACAGAGTGAGTCAGAAGGGGTCTCCCGGGCCATCTAGTCTGACCCCTGGCTCCAGCCAGCTCCACTCACGACATGCCCACTGTATGGCTAACATGTCTCTTCTGCAGCTTAGTTACTGGCAGCAAAAGTTTTAAGCTCAATGGGATGTGCTTGTATATTGGTAGCATCCCTTTTGCCTGTGGAGTCAACCACCACTGTTCCCTTGAGGGCACATGCCAGCAATCCACCAAGTGGCAAGGAAGAGGTAAAGAGAAGAGGAGAAGAGAGAGAGAAGGGGTGTCGGGGAGAGAAGGGGAGAATGTCAGAAGGAGAGAAGGGAAAGAGAAACAGGAAGTCAGAAACAGAAAGCAAGGCAGTGCCAAGAAAGAAAGAGAGAGAGAGAGAGAGAGAGAGAGAGACAGACAGACAGACAGACAGACAGACAGCAGACATCAGGGGGAGGGGGCCTTTGGGAAGCGCACACCCATGACACGATGACCATGGCCTCTCCCTGCAGCTAGCTCCTCCAGCAACTGGCCTTTGGTGACTTGCTGCTTCTCCACCTGAAAGTTCCATTGAAGAAGTAGATAAAACACCACAAAATCTGCCTTGTGAAGTTATCATATGGTGGTCTCTGGACAGAGGCAGTAGAGGAACCCTGAGGAAGCAGGACTCCAGGTTCTTTCTTTAGGAGAAGCGGTGTGACGCGGCGATGGGACTCGTGAATGGTGCTGGAGCAGGGTGGCGTCTAGGGGAGCTGCAGCTGTGGGGCCAACCAAGTTCCGGAGCTCCAGGTTGCCTCCTGAGCTTCCTCCACTGCACAGATATTAGGTTTTCTCTGCTGAGCAATACCCGAGAAGGAGTGCCTGGGAATAAAGGCTCCTGTCCTTTCTTGCGTGGTTTGCTCTGCCCATTCTCTTCTCAAACTACTTGCAAACAACCCTGCTTCCATGCAGGTTGTATTCTATGATCCATATGATCAGTTTGATACAGCAGTGAGCAAAGCAAAGGGCTGCAGCTGTCAGAGTCGGACACATCTTGGCGATTTCCTAAGAGTGAAACCATGCAGGCATGGTCCCTGTTCTATTGCAGCCCATTACTCTCTCGGTGTGTGCAAGAGAAAGTCTGCTCCATTTCTCCCAGAGGGGGCTGCCCCACAAGTTATGGGGAGGGAGAAGACATAGAACTTCATCTCTTGGTCTTCTAATTTTGCCTGAATTGAAACGACGAGGCTCTGCATTGGTTACGGATGCCCGCTACCTATCGACTGACTGTGGTACTGCAAGCTTCAAGTATCAATGCATTCTAAAAGCAAAATATCCCTGAGACACATGCCCTTATGGTTCCTTTAGTATGCATGCCAAGCTTCAGTTGTCTGGGTTTCACAGAGCTGGAGGTATAGCTCTGGCACCTCCCCCCTACTTAGTACCAACCACCTCCTTTCGTTAGAAGAGCAACCATTTATTAGTGGTATGGATTGGCTATGTGCGCATCTGACATGCTGTGAGTCTGTCTATTGCTTAGATCAGCCTTCCTCAATCTGGTGCCCTCCAGATGTGTTGGGCTATAACTCCCATCATCCCCAGTCACCCTGACTATTCATTTAAGGCAGGGAGCTTCAGCCTGAAATTCATGGCACCTGTTCCAAGGTTGCAGCTAATGGCACACGACATGCTTCTAAACGTGTTGACAACCAAGAAGCCACACTCAGGCCTGACATGTGTGGAACCAGAGTAGGGGGTCTGCATGTGGCCAGCGGGGTGCATTTTGTGGCCCCTGCTGGGTCCCCTGTCTGCACAGCGTGGCTTCCACTGCAGTTGTGCCACTGAACTCCCAGTGCTGCTGCTGGGAAACGAGCCACATGTTCCTTGCAGGCCTTGTCTCCATGCAGAACTACTGAGGATGCAGCCGCACTGCACAGGTGCCCAGTTTGGGGCGAGTGTCTCCTCTTGCTGCAGACCCAGCCCCCTCGTCACTGAAGTGGCTGTTACAGCCCCAAGAGATCGAAGGAGGCGGATAGAAGGCACCACCCCAGCAGCCATTTTAATCTTGCTGCAGTTGCTGAAGAGACTTGAGATGTTCCCGTCCTGACTTCTGGTTTGGCCAATCCACAGAGGAGCTGATGTCCCAGGGAGGTGGCAGCAGGCAAAGGAAAACTCCTGCAGACTGATGGGAAGTGTAGGCCGAGATGGTCTTTGGGCTTGATGCTGTCTGGGGCAAGTCACAGCAACCTGTGGAATGCAGGGACACGGCTAACCACGGAGAAGGGGTGGGCAAAGAGAGGGAGTGCAACCCTGGAAGCAGAAGCTATGGGGTGGAGGGAAGGGGACCCCTTTAGGGATTGTGGCCAAGTGCTTCAGGGAGAGGCCAGAGCCACAGGCCAGAGGAAGTGCAAGTCATTCATAATCATTCTGCAGAACACACCACTGGCCCTGCGAGGGTGGACACCTTGGCTAAAAGCTGCTTTGGGTTCAGTGCCCCCTAATGCCAGAGTTTTGGGAGCTGAGTTATTCTGCAGCAAGAGACCCATGCCTGGCTCATGCTCAAAGGTACATTAGCTGACCTGCTCTGGGTGCCTTCTAATGCTTGCCTGTCACCCAATTGTGAAACTTGCCAGGAGAGGAGAAGGCAGCTTGCATTCACGTGTGACCCATCAACTGCCTTTGACTTTCACTGGGCACTCGCAACATATGAAGATCCCAGATGATGCGGCACCTGATGTCCACCCAGAAGACCCTGCCCCAGTCCAGAACTGGGCTGCTGCGGCATCAGGTGGCTGCAGAAACGCCAACCGGCATCCATTCCTTGCCTCCAGGCATTTTGTGTGGGCGAACGTAGGGATATATTTATCATCAGACAGTAACGGAGCATAAGGCACCTTTTATCCTTCTCCCTCCGCACTCCCCAGCTATGCTCACTCAGCCTCCCTCTGCTCTGATGACAGAGATGAGGGGAGACAGAGAGAAATCTTGGTGCTTTTGAGACTGTGTCAACAGGAGAGAGACGGCTCAGGTGTCAAGGGGCACTGCAAAGATTTGTGTTCGCTATCTCTGCAGATCTTTTAAAATTGCTTTCTCCTCCATCATTCTGTAAAGTACCGTGGGATGAGGGATTGAGGTTATGTTTAAAAGAATAGCTGCAATATGAATGAAATGAAAACAAACCAAAATGAAGGGGCTCCTTCATGAAAACCAAGACGTTAAAAGAGTGATGCCAAAAGGTAAACACATCTCATAGGGCATGAAAGCCATTGGCCATGTGTGGTGGTAGTGATGGAACATATAGTCCAAAGCATCTGCAGGGCACCGGCATGAGGAAGGCTAGAACATTTTAGGGCAATCTAATTCTTGATCTCTGGAAAACATTTTCGGCTCTGTTGTTCTCTAGTCATTCATCAATCCAACTGTTCAGTCCTAATTTTTTACTTCTCTGTTCCCAGACTGAGATATCTTGTCTTTAAAAAATAAAAATACGTAGGAAGTTCGTCATTACAGGGTTCTAATCCCAGTTACATATCACTCTTGACCTTGGGTCATATTTGGGCATCACTGCAGCACTGCAGGGGAGATGTAGCTACTGTCATCACCTGGGAATCATTAAATTCAGCAGCATCGGTAACAACCACGACAGAGTGCTTTACAGCACCCAGTAAAACCACATTATAAGTACAGCCAAAATCTGTCAAACCAAGCATGAAATGGTAAAAGCACAACCAATACAATCCAAAGTCCAGCTTTGAAAAGCAGCAATTCTACAGGAGCACGTGTGTGTGCATTTGTGTGCATGAAGTTTTCAAAACTCACCTAAAAATGGAATGGAAGCTTAGCAAATGTTCCTGGGGACTGAGTTCCACCACTGTGGGACCACCACTGAAAAGGCTGTGCTGGTAGTGATAGATCGGAGAGAAGCATCTCCAGTGTCAGCATCAAGATTTAGGTAGGTTCCCACGGACGTCATCCTCTTCCATGAAACTTTACAGGGGAGACACAAAGACCAACAGCAAACCTGTCTTATTCATAATATTTTCTTTGGGGTACAAATTTCAAGAGAAATACCATGACTTTTTTTTTCTTTCTGATTTATATCCTGCCTTTTTCTTACAAAGGGCTCAAGGCAGCTTACATCATTCTCCTCCTCCATCTTCTCCCCACAACAACAACCCTGTGAGGTAGGTTGGGCTGAGAGTCTGTGACTGGCCCAAGGTCACCCAGTGGGCTCCATGGCTGAGCGGGGACCAAAACCCAGATTGTCTGAGTCCCAGTCCCACGCTCTTAACTGGCTCTCAACGTGGACACACTTTTGAGAGACACAAGCAGCAGTGACATATCACTGGGAATAGCGATGGATAGAGCAGCTGTGTTGGGAGCAGCTGGGTGGTGTGGCATTCGCTGGAAGGCATTTGTTCATGGGGTCACCATAAGCAGGTGTGGTAATCAGAGTGTTTGACTGGGGACATGGGAGATCTGGGTTCCAGCCCCCACTCAGTCATGAAGCTCACTGGCTGCCATTGGGCCAGTCACTCACTCTCAGTCCAACCTACCTCACAGGGTTGTTGTCGTTCTGAGGTTAAGTTGGCGCTATCTAGGTCATCTTGGGTTCCTCACAGGAAGAAAAAGAATAACAGTGTAATAACAGCAAGCCAGAGACGGTCTGACAGCACTTAACAGTGAATGCCACCAAGCAACTGCTTGCCTGTTTTGCTATATTTTTATTATTTATTTTTGCACATTATTCACCCACCATAAACTGTTCTCAAGTGATAATATATATTCATATTCTCTGAGTTAAAGTTTTGCCTATTTGGATTGTAAAATTAAAACTATTTCCATAAATATGCAATTAACACCCCCCCCCCCTTCCTCATGTTCAGGAGCTTCTCTGCCCAGTGAATTAGCAAACAGGCACACTGGCTTGTTCAGATACTTGGTGCTGCAGATGCATGTTACACATGGGATAGATACCCCAGGGGTAGGGGTGGGGACGCACTGGTAAATTTCACACATATGTGTGCTCAGAAGAGCCACCCCTGTGCCGCCATGCCAGGGTGACTGGGCACCCTCAGAGTTAACCCGTTGCCCTGAAATCACTTGAGAAATCTAGAGCCAATTTAAGGAAGGGGCTTTGAATTGTCCTGAAAGTCCCCTGGGAATCCAGAAGTCGCCAGTTTGGCTTGGTGGTGGTGGTGGTGATGTCACTGCTGGAAAAACTAAGGAGTCATGGATTTCTGCCATTCTCAGCCACAACTGGACAGACCACAATCTGCTGCGGAAAAAATAAGGTTTTTAAAAATATTTATTTGTTTGTTTGTTTTGTTTCTCTCAATCTCCTAATGGAAGAACCCGGGACAACCAGTGAAGCTGAATGGTGAGAGCTACAAGGTTAAACGACGGGATTTGCTTCCACAAGATGCATGATGGCCTACAGACAGCCATGAAAGGGGATTAGACCAATTCATGGAGAATTCAACTCCTTTCCCTTGATGATTGTGTGTCCCTTCTTAAAAGCAACCACAACAACCACAACAAAATAAGGAATCATGGGGTTCAAACTTTCTAAGTTCAACCTTAAGGGATACACATTTTAGTAGAATGTCAAGGTCTGTCAAGTATGAAGTGATTGGCCGGATAGTAGCAGGGAGTGGTGTCAGACCCAGAAATGAGAGCTTCTAGTTATCTGCACCCCATATATCCTACAGAGGCTCCATATGTAGAATCCACATAAAACTCCAAATCTTCTGCTAAGTTATTAAGATCAAGGATTTTAACATACAACTTGCAACTGGCCAGCAGAACTGCACACAGTGAAGGCAACCAATGAGGACTTTTAATTAACGTGTAAGGTATGATTCAGAGTAGCTAAAAATTACTGATATTATTTATTTGTTTATTTGAAGTATTTTTATGCCATTTACTGGTCAGAAAGCTTCACAAAGTGGCTTGTATATAATCGGTTAAACAAGTCAGTCCTGTCCACAGGGTTATCACCTACAAAGAAAGCACACACAAGGAAAAAGAAATGGTGGTGGTGGTGGTTGTTGTTAGTCGCGAAGTCGTGTCCAACCCATTGCAACCCCATGGACAACATTCCTCCAGGCCTTCCCGTCCTCCACCATCCCCTGGAGTCCACCTAAGCTCACACCAACTGCTTCAGTGACTCCATCAAGCCACTTCGTTCTCTGCCGTCCCCTTCTTCTTTTGCCATCTATTGTTCCCAGCATTAGGCTCTTCTCCAGGGAGTCCTTCCTTCTCATTAGGTGGCCGAAGTATTTGAGTTTCATCTTCACTATCTGGCCTTCTGAAGAGCAGCCAGGGTTGATCTCCTCTAGGACTGACTGGTTTGATCGCCTTGTGGTCCAAGGGACTTGCAGGAGTCTCCTCCAGCACACAATTCAAAGGCCTCAATTTTTTGGCACTCAGCCTTCCTTATGGTCCATCTTTCACAGCCATACATTGCAACTGGGAAAACCATAGCCTTGACTATATGCACTTTTGTCAGCAGGGTGAGGTCTCTGCTTTTTAGTATGCTGTCTAGATTTGCCATAGCTTTCCTCCCCAGGAGCGAGCATCTTTTAATTTCTTGGCTGCAGTCTCCATCTGCGGTGATCTTGGAGCCCAGGAAGATAAAATCTGTCACTAAAAGAAATGGTATACATTAATTATTTCAGCAAGGCTAGGACCCCTCCTATTTTCTCAGTGCAGCCTGCTGGTGGGGAATACCAGTCCCTGCAAAGATAAGAAGGAAGGTGTTCTTGTATCTGTGTCCTGCTCACTGGCGTCCCCATGGGGCATCTGGTTAAGGGGAACTGGGATCAGAATGCCGGATTAGGTAGTCCTTCAGTCTGATCCAGCAGGACCCTTCTTACTTCTCTAACCATAGGAGGCTGCCCCATACTGACAAAGGTTTGGCCCATCTTGCTCAGGGCTGGGCACTGCATTGTAACATGTGGATCTTCTTGTGTTTGATGACCTCGATGCTCGTTAAGAAATCCATACACACCCAGCCATTTTTTTCTTGTGATTTTTTTTCTTGGATTGTTCGGCTCCTAGAAGATAGAAGCCCTTGCTGGTCCACCTACAACCAGTCTTCCAGAGATCCACCACAGTTCCAGATCTACCTTCTGCCAATCCTTCTTCTAACCAGCCCATCCCGTTGGGAATGAAAGAGGCAGTCGTTCTTTGCACGCTTCCCAGGGGCAGGGTAGCAGTGACTCTTTGGATGAGGTCTGAGAAATGAGATCTACAAGTATAGAGATGCTGGAGGAAAGAGAGTTTATCTCAAGGCTGCCATCTCCAGGTATCAGGCAGACCCTGGGAATGAACAGGCTTTGGAAGTGCTGGGAAGGACATGGGAGAGAAGCAATTCCAGACCCCATGACACGGCACTGGGAGAGAAGAGGGGGTCAGCTAGAGGGTCTGCTTTCATCTAGGAGGCTTGCCCATCTCCAGAGGGTCACACACCATAGGGGGAAGTTCCAAGGTTACCAAAAAGGAAGATTCTTGGAAATAGTTCTAGTTTGGGTTCAACAGCCTGTTCTATGCATGCTCAAAGACTCTTCCTCTGTTGGCTGTTAGTTTGCTGGCTGTACATTGGAAATAAGTGCTTTTTGCCAAAGAAAACTGTCTGTTGTTTGGAAAAAAGGGGGAGGGAACTCAACTCCCGACACATCCCCTCTTCCTTTTCCTGGGAAGTCTACTGTTGCTAGACTTTAGCTCCCATCTCAAGGTCTCCAGAAATTTCTTCCCTACATTCAATGCTTCTCAAGCTCTCTGCCATAGGCACTTATTGTGTGCTCATCATTCCCTGCTCATGGTCTTTTATGAGACCTTTCAATGATGCTGTGACCCCTGTCCCGCCCCTCAGGTTTGCTCCTGTTTTTCAAACAGCACTTCTAGCAAGGTTTCTGCTTTTTTCTTTCCTGCTCTTAGGACAAATGTGGTATTATTCAAAGAAGGTGAAAGAAAAAGTTACTTCCACTTGTGTTTTTCTGCAGTTGTGTTATACTGAACCACAGGGCCAGCTTAAGATTATGTAGTGCAAAGGGGAGAATCCTAGGGCCGTACTTGGCCCTCAGCTCAGCAGCAAAACCAACATGATAGGAAGAATCAGGGCTTTTTTTTTGTCATAGAACGCACCGGATCAGCGTTCCAAAACCCTTTTTTGACGGATTTTTCCATGTGATTGAGAATCGCCCTGTCGGGTGTAGCAGGTCGGCAGCAAAAAGCATTAAAATAGTGCCTGCGGGCTGCGTGTGTGAAGCGCTGCTTGTGAGGGCGCTGCTCGGCTCAGGATGCTGCTCAGTTTGGGATCGGTCGTGTGGTCGCGCGCTGAGTGCTTACTGCTGGCGGCGACCATTATGTTTATGTGTGTGTAGAGCGACTGGCTATATGCAAAAGGTAAATAAGTTCTTTATTTCAAAAAAAGTTGGTGAATTGAAAATCTTTTTTAGTGTAAAAGTGTAAAAAAACTCACCAAGAGGTGAGTTCCGGCACCTTTTTTTTTTTTTTTACAAAAAAAGCACTGGGAAGAATTAATAGCATTGTGCAGAAAACCCCTCCAGTGCGCATGTAGATTAAAAGGTACGGATGTGAACACTAAGGCATGATGTAGTCCACAGCCCACCTTGTGAACACACGGGCTGCAGATGCTGAGGAGAGCCCATGGCAGGACAACTCCATTCTTGCAAATCGCCCAGAGATCCACCAGTAGATTTCCATCCATCCATCCATCCATCTCCCTCCCTCCCATTTTTAAACTGAAAAAGTGCCTGCCTTGAATCTAACCTTCCCTTCCCTAGGACAGCGTGTCTTCGGCGGAGACCAGCATCCAAGGGATCCAGGTTCTGGGCCTGTGCTTCAGGGGAAACAGCTGTCCAGCTACGTTGGTCAGAAACGGGTACAGCCAAAACCAGGCTGGGTCAAGTTCCAGAGCAGCAGAGAAAGAGATCAGTCCACTGACATTCTCACAGTGGAGTCAAGGTGTTATTACCACACCGCATGTTTATCCTGCCTTTTCACCTCTTGGGAGGAATCCCAAAACAGCAAACAAAGCTTCATTTTGTCCTCTCAGCAACCACCACTGGAGGGCCTGGGGGTATAATAGTTAAAAGCCCAGGACTGGGACACAGGAGATCTCAGTTCTAGGCCCCACTCGGCCACGAAGTATTAACTGTGGGCCAGTTACAGACTCCCAACCCAATCTACCTCACTGGGTTGTTGTTGTGAGGATAAGACACAGGAGAATTTTAAAAAATATTTTAAAATTGTATTAAAATATCTTTTAAAATTGTATTAAATCACTTAACGAAAATAATCAAATTCATAACATACATAAAATTGTACAATACATAGAAAAGGAAAGAAAATACAATTCAAATGATACAAAACTATAAGAAAAATACAAACAAACCAACCAAAGGGCATCCCACTCCTGGGACCATTGGATACATGCTAAATCAGTTACTCTTTCAAGAGGTTCTGTCCCACTTCCGATATTGCAATGAATCTTGTGACTTTCAAAACTTTTATTAATACATATTCAATAAATGGACCCCAAATATCATCAAGATTATTCTTATTTATCAGACCTTTCCTGAGAGGAGGAAAATTACATGAGCTGCTCTGAGTTCCTTGAAAGGAAAAAAGGTGGGATATCAATATAATAAATAAATCCTGTGAGGCCCATTAGGCTGAGTGGGAGTACCAGTCCCATGTCACCCAGAGAGCTTTGTGGCCATGGCTGGACCAGGTCTTAGGTCTCTTGTCCCCACCACACCACACTGGCTCTCTGTTTATTTGTTCTTGCCCGGTTGTTCAAAGAGAGGATCCATCTCTGAGGCTGGGCCTTTCTAAGGCCTAGTAGGCAGAGATGGGTCCTTGTGGGAGCAATGGACCATGTTGGGCAGGGTGATGGGACAGCAGCCAGCAGGCACCCTTGGAGCACCAGGGCTCCATCTTCCAGGCTTGTAACAACAAGAAGAGCGGAGATGCGGAAGGAGGTAGACTGCTGGCAGGCACTGAGACTGACGATGGGAAGGGAGGAGGCCTTTGGGGCGTCTTGGTCCTCGGCAGCTGCCCACCTCCACCCACCCCTGATGCTGGGCTGGTGTACAATGACACAGGAGTCTCCACATCCCATTTCTGGAGGGTTTCATGCATCTCCTCCCACCCTGCAGAAATGGGGAAAACTACTGCATGTGGAATGCCGAGAGGAATCATGGCACTCGCAAAAGGAAAATCTTTGGCAAACAGCCCCTGCTGAGCTGGCTCAAAGAACATCCGTCTGTTACTCTGCTCAAGGTCTCACCGTCGACCGGGCCCTGTGGAGGCTCCCTTCCAACGTGTCCATTTCCATCCTGAAACCGTGCCGCCAATGGGGGTCGGATGCAATTACGAAGGAGCCCTGGAAAGTCAGATTTTGGAGAGAAGATTAGGGAAGGAAGAAGAAGGGCAGTGTCAGATAACACTGAACTCAGCACCCTGAGCTCAAAGTGCTGAATTGTCTTCTGTCTCTCTCCTCCCAAGTACATTTTCCTCCTGTAATAGCTTCATGTTTCCCTTTGCTCAGCTGTCACAGCTCACGTCCCCTTCAAAGACTCTGCTCTGAAACACAACATTATTTATTGAACAGGAAATTCAGTGGTGATGAGAGAGGAGGGGAGAAAGAGAACTATCATAGCCCAGGCTTGTAGATGGCCCTAGATCCATGCCCTAGATCCAGGCCCAAAGGCTTCCCTCCAGTTTTTCTAGCAACCCAAAGCTTTTCAACATATCCCATTAGAACTGCCACAGCCTCAATTTTCAGTATTCCCCACCCCCACCCCTACACCCTTTGTTTTTGCTAGATGTGTCAGTAACCATGTTCCATGGCCATGTCTGAAAGCTAAAATGCCATTGAGCCCAATGTGTTTTGTTGTCTGATCTAGGGTAGCTGCTACAACAATGATCAGAAAGAGTCGGAAATAGGTCCCTAAAAAGTGGGTGAAATAGGACACCACTTTGCAAAATATCTGCATGTGTAAATTTACATGTATTCCTGGAAATATAGAAATAGTGAGTTTGATTTAAATACAAATACAATTCCTTGCCATAGTAAAGAACAGCTCACTAGATGCCCTTTGTGCTTGCTTGGTCTGGCACAGCTACCTGTGGAGAGGCAAAGCCAGTCTGCTCCCGCTTGTAATTCTGGCTCTTTTTCTTTACACTAGACATGTACTGGACAACCCCTCAAATAGAGGGCTTGCAAATAGAGGACTCTCTTGTACCAGCTCTCCAAAATAAAGGACTGTGCTCTGTAAAATAGAATCTTTGGCTGCCTTGATGCAGAAACATAGAAACATAGAAACAGAGCGAGTCAGAAGGGGCCTCCTGGGCCATCTAGTCTGACCCCGGCACCAGCCGGCTCCGCTCACGACATGCCCACCATGTGCATGTCCAGCCTGTCTTTGAACACCCTCACCGATGGGGCCTCAACAACCTCCCGTGGAAGCCCATTCCACGCCCTCGGGGTCCTAACTGTCAGGAAGTGCTTCCTGGCATCCAAATTGAACCTTGGCTCCCTGAGCTTTGCTCCATTGGAGCGCGTCCTGCTTTCCTCTGCAGGGGAGAACAGGCCTCTCCCCATCTCCATGTGACACCCCCTCACATACCTGTATGTTGCCAACATATCCCCTCTGAGTCTCCTCTTCTCCAGGCTGAAGAGACCCAGTTCCCTCAGTCTCGCCTCATACCCCATCCCCTGCAAACCAGCCACCATCCTTGTGGCCCTGCGCTGAAGAGCAGTGGGTGACCAAGTCAAGGTTAGTAAGGGTTACTACGGCATTAGTGGAAGAAACCTCACAAGAGCAAAATGCCACAAAACTTCACCATCACTCCTGAGGCTGGCAGAGAAAATCAGCCAGCCCTTCTGTTGTGCTTAGGTCTTACCCCACGACTTGCTGAATTGGTGCCCATCAAGGCAGATGCAAAAGGATCTGTACAGCAGAAAGTCAAAATAGCCCAATGATATCCGAAAGAAGGCACCTGCAACCAGCACAATCTTCCCATCACACACTGAGACATTGGACCATGCAAGGTGGCAGGTAGAAGCAAGAGGAAGGAAGGCAGAAGGACTGCAAAGCATTTGACGGGGCTGCAAGGCAGAATGGATCAGCAGTGGATGGGATGGGTCAAAGGAAGACTCTTGGAGGTCTGGGCGGGAAGCGCTCACGTGCTCTGAATAATCTGGAAGCCTGCCATCTCTTCGGCTGTGTGGATGAAGCCAATTCTCTTTTGGAAGCTACCCTGGGAGGGGGTTGCCCTGAAAGGTGGCATAAACATATTGGAAGCATGCGATCCTCCGCCTGAACAAAGAAATACAGCAATGACACACCCAGTGACTATTTCATGGTGCTTAGAATCACTAGTTCACGGCCTCACTTTGCTTCATGGCTGAGTCAGTCGGATGTCACAATTTGGACCACAGGTAGCCACTCTTTTCTGGCGCCTCTTCCTGGTCACTCAATGGCTTGACTTTATGCCTAGAGCGCCTTGTTAAAATTTGGTCAGGCCTGGCTGCTAGCACTGATATTCATCAGGGTTCAGTTCATTCCCCGGTGGTCTCTTGACGTTGCATCTCTCAGTGGGGAATTGATGCATTTTGCCTCTTAGCTGCGCATGAACACTAAGGCGCCACGCCGTGCAGAGACTGCCAATTCACATACTGCTGAGACTCGTTTTGAACTGTGGATAACAGATGGTAGGGCATTCATGTTTTCCTAGCATAGATTTTACCTAAAGAACAACTGGCCTTCGAAAACAGTGCAGGAAATCTGATGGCACAGAGCAAATGAAGCGGGGCTTCCAGGAATAAAGTGATCGAGGGATTGGAGCAACTCTCTCATGAGGAGAGGCTACGGGTTCAGAGTTATTTCATCTACTGCACAGAAAAACACAAAGTGGGGCCCAATAAGAGTGAACAAAAATAATGGAGAAAGAAATTGGAGAAAGTTAAGCTCCCTCTCTCATAATTCAGTGAAACTGAATGGTGTGTGTGTGTGTGTGAGAGAGAGAGAGAGAGAGAGAGAGAGAGAGAGAGAGAGAGAGAGCAATTCTTAACTTCTTAAGAAAGCAAATCTTACAGTGCCGTCTTAAAACGATAGAATTTGCTCCTGCAAGGTAACAGCTGCCAACATAGACAGGGACTGGACAAATTCATGGAAGAACATGGCTACTGGGCTGGCTAGCTGACAGCACGGCTATAGGATTGCCTCCAATATCAGAGGCATTAGGCCTTACACCAGTTGCTGGGGAACATGGATAAGAGGGTGCTTTTGCGCTCATGTCCTTCTTACAGGCTTTGTGTAGGCAGCTGCCTGGCTACTGTAGGAATGCAATGCTGGACTTGATAGGCCTTTCTCTGGTTATGCAAAATCCTCATCCCACAATGTGGGGTAAGCAGCATTCCTGCAGCCTCACATTCTGTACTGTGATTTACATATAAGTAGCCCCATTGCTTGGTCCTTTTAGGACATTGTGAGAAAGTGCCAGACTTACAATATCCCCAAATTTCAGCTCCCTGCCTTTTATTTTTATATTTTAATAAACCAAAACATGGCCAGGGTACAAAGGTACCCCAGAATCACCACAGAAATAGTTGTACGGGGTCTTTTTAGACCCCAAAACATAGGCTCCAAACAAAACGACTAAAGAAGGTTCAATGCAAAATCTTCTTGGCCTTTTTAAAGCTAAAATTCTAAGCTCAAACCTTCAGTGGAAACAGAATTAAAATCCACTGAGGAAAGGCTTTGCTATTATTATTTGTTACAATTAGTAGGCCAAACTAGTGTTAGTAGAGAAAAGCTCAATAGGTCAAACCCTGTTGTGCTGATCTGTTTGTGGCCTCAGGAAGGATTAAACCTGAAATTACCTGTACTTGCTGAGAGTGAGAGCCATTCTTATGTTGACTGAAACCTCCTGGAGGAGAATTTCAGCCAGAACAAAGGTTCTTCATAAGCAACGTTTTTCTTGCCAGAGGCACTTTCTTCTAGGGTAAAACAAATCCCAAATGAGATCAGTGTTAGTTTGGGGGTTAATGCAGCATATATATGCCTAACCAGTCAGAATGACCAACTTGCAATCCTTAGGATAAGAGAAAGGACATTCTTTACAAATAGGTCTTTACCGTCACCTGTCCAATAAGATGGCCGCCTTCAGTCAAAGTGGCTTTCTACAGGGAAGCACAGTTATGCCTGAATTTATTTCAATCTCTCACTTGTTTGTTCAAGAACTGAGACCTAAAATGTGGTGGGAGCACTGCAGATGTTTTGCAGCACTTCAGATTGGAGGTGCGGAAATCACAATTTCGAATGCTCTCTTATCAGAAATATGCCCTGGAAGGAGAGAACTGGCATGACTTGAGCTCAAGGCTTTCTCCCTGATGAACAAGCATTTCTGCAAACCTTTTTGTTTTCTGCCGTTTGTTGTTCAAATCACATTCTGAGGTTTCCATAATAGCTAAACAATTGCAATGAGTCTGGAACCTGGTTTGTAGGTTCTTTTGTGGAAGGCAAAATGCTAGTCACTTGCTCTCTCGAAGTGTATGACCCATTGTGTAATTGCAGGACTCAATCATATCATGGTGCCGTGCATTTAAGGCAGGGCTTGAGAGACTGGCAGCTCCCAGAGAATCCGCAGAACTGATGATGGAGAGGAGTCAGAGGCTCTTGACTGGTCTTTGTTTTATGCCTATAGGAGTAACTACATGGTTACCTCTGGTATTCCTACTGCAGGACTCTTCAGCCAAGGACCAGTTTCCATTTCAAGAAGCCCTTGGGAGCCATTTTCCAGGGTTAAAGGTAGGCAGGGCCCAAAGCAAAAGGGTATGGGGTCAAAACATCAGCACATTTTAAGTTACAGCTCTTCATGCCGATAACTAGAAAACAGCATGAAATCCAGGATGCCCCAAAAAATTAAGGTGAGGCCAAGGGAAGGGGGTCTGGCCACTTGGGGATCTTTGGATTTTGGTGCTGGGCTTAAAAGTTCTGCACATCTGTCCTAGAGAAACATTGTGTCCCATGAATGGCCCGAGATTGGCAGGAAGGTGCCTGACAGGGCTGGAATTCTGGAACATTTGGACCAAGGTTCTTATGTTAGGATGGCAACCTTGCAACGACCACCTTGGAATTGCAATTGTGTAAACCCAGCATTCATCTGATAAAGTTGTGTATCCAGAATCTTCCATGTGGGCAAGTTGGCTGGAGTCAGCGTGCCACAGAGAGATGGGCAAGAGTTTTAGCAAGGCACTGTGGAATCTGGTTTTGGCTCGAAGGCAACTGTAGGCCTTGGATTTTGCTCCCGTGTGGATGGCGAGGTTGCTAGTCATCAACAAGGTGTCCATCAGCAGTGGACTGTGAAACTGTTCCTACAGGGGTGGTATGTCCTATTTTATCGAAAACAGTCCTTTATTTGGATGTGTCCTTTATTTGAGGAGATGCTCAGTCCAAGTCTCGTTTAAAATACAGAACTCCAAGAAAAGAGAACACAGAAGGATGCATGAGCAGCAGCCGGGCCAAAGCACGAGATCTTTGATTGCTCCATGGGAACTTGACCCCTGCTTGTTTGGGTTTATCACCAGGATCAGGACCACTTGCTTCCTACAAGCTCCCTTGGATGCAGGTACCTGACCGTCTAAAATTTAACCTTTGTTGAGGCCTGACACTGGCTAGTTGATTCATCATCTTTACACCAGCCTTGGGCTGGACACCCCGTCAAAGAGGGGACACCTTTCAATAGCCACTACTTCTCTGTGAGTTCTCTGAAAGGAAGACCATCCTCTGTTCCATAGGATACCTGTCCACCACATTTTAGTCCCCTATCAAATATATGTCAATACATCACAGAGGTTCAACTTGCTATGTTCTTGAACCTGTAAATCATGCCAGCTGCATGGGCAATATCAATGGTCCCAGATTTATTAGGAACATTTTCCATCCTCCACTGGCCACTTGGAATCCACTTCCTGTTGGTTTCTCCGGCAAATGCTGACAGGAAGTAAGGAACTCTGAGACATGTGGGTCATGAGAGAGGATATCTTGCAGAAGACATGCGTTTTTCCGGCTTCCGTACAAGACCTCAAGCAGTGTGCATGCTTTCCTTTGGAGCGGGGTCTGGCTCACCGTTTGGGAAGGATCATGCTGCAGGAGAAAAGAACATGCTTTGCATGCAGTGGGGCCTTGGTTCAAACTGTAGGGTGGTCATGTGTCCTAGTTTATGGAAGGTATTCCGTTTCCTTCCAGTCCGAGCCCAGCATAAAGAAAGCGGATCAAAGGGGGCTTTGACATTGCCTGGGAAGGGAAGGAGGGGTCGCCTTAGCCCCTGGCAGTGTTGTCATTGTTATGGGCCATCAAGCCACCTCCAACTTATGCTGATGCCCCCCAAAGTGCCCTACCCTTGATGACCCTGCTCAGTCCTTGTGGACTCAAGGCTGGGGCTTCCTTTATAGAATCGATCCATCTCATATTTGCTCTTCCACTTGTTCTCCTGTCTTCAATTTTTCCCAGCAGGACTGTCTTCTCCAGTGAGTCTTCCTTTCTCATGATGTGCCCAAAGTACAACTCAGTTTTCCCCTTTTTTGCTTCCAGGGAAAGTTCTGGGTTGATTTTACCTAGAACCCAGTTGTTCACCTTTCTGTTCACTAAGCAACACATTTTGGAATGCCTGAGGTTTATTCCTGCCAGCTTTCTTCACTGCCCAGCTTTCCCATCCATGCATGGTGATAAGGAATACAGTAATGTATATGGTCTTGCCCTTGGTCTCCAGAGAAATGTCCTTACCTTTGCTCTTTTCTAGTTCACTGCTGCCCTTCCAAAAGTCTCAGTCTTCTAATTCTTGACTGTACTGTCCATCTGAATTGATGACTGAGCCAAGGTATGGGAAATCTTTCAGTTTTAATGTCTTCGTTGCTGACAGTAATTTCTGTCATTCTTCAGTAGCTCTGATATTTGCTTTCTTAGTGTGCAGCTGCAGCCCTGCTCTCGCACAAGGACGCGGCCACCACTACGTGCTTCCGCTTCAGCATGAGCCAGGGCATTCTCAGAGCTTATGGGACACTCTAGAGCTTGTGAAATAAGAGCCCAAGTGGTACTTTCTACTCTCTAAGCCTCAGCCTGAAACTTTAAGCAGTATCAAATAGCCAAGCAAAAAGCTCCAGATTAGTACCAGGGCTTAACTGGAAGGAGCTTAAAACAGGTGTTCCATTTATTTACACTGACAAAGAGAGACAGGGAAGGAGAAATGGCATACGAGAACCAGAGTTGGCTGGTAAACAGCACTTCCGGCAGTAACCACCACCCTCAATGTTACTTAAACCTGTCCTTTGCATTACTTAAGCATGGATTTTCAAATAGGACAGTGATCCAGAAAGCTGCAAGCCAGAAAGCAAGCTGAAAGACAAAGATTTAAGTTGAAACCAAAGGCAAAGACTAAATCCCACTCTAAACCTCCATGTTTTATATTCACAATCCTTTGACAAATGTGCAGTGAGCATTCCAATTGCTAGCTGGCTGAACAGATTCTTCAAGGATGAGTCCCCTTAGCCCATCACTGACTGGCTGAATACTTTTTTCTGGTTTTTGGGAAAGAGGGGGAAATTCTCAGAAAAGCCCACCTGAAATCATTCAGTTTAATCTGGCAAGGGGTTTCGCACTGGCCCGGAAGGCAGAAGAATCCCTACAGGAGATCCAGCAACAGCATGCAGGACCTATGGGCACAAGATGGAGCTTCACAGGCTGCAGAATCTTAGAAAAAAATGGATTTCTTGACATTGCACTTCCATGGTTAGTGGCACCTGAACATGAATAAGGGAGACACACCACTCACTGACTCTTCTCCGTTAGAGCGACCGACTTGTATGCTTCAATTTAAATAGCTGTCACACGAGTCACTTGGAGACAGTCTTCCCTCACTGTAGTGAGATGAGCCACACTCCTATTTAAATCATAGTTACGGTTTCTAAATTTGCATCTAGGCATTTAACGCACTCTATG
The DNA here is from genome assembly GCA_023646645.1 of Varanus salvator macromaculatus. Lineage (NCBI taxonomy): Eukaryota > Metazoa > Chordata > Lepidosauria > Squamata > Varanidae > Varanus > Varanus salvator. Next base: position 3,891,735 of record JAIXND010000781.1, read on the forward strand.
CAAATTGTATATTGATTTTTTTAAACTGGAGATGCTGGAAATCGAATTTTGGATGCAAAGCAGAACTATGGGTCAGAAAGAGAGTATAAAGCTGCTTTATATAGCTTTTGAGCACCGATCCATCTAGGTTGGTACTGCCCACTGTGACAGGCCATGGCAGGCCAGGGTCTTCGATCCGGTTCTTCCATCAATGCATTCATATGTATAAAAGTCACTGTTCGAGAATGCAGAGGAGTGGTGTGTTTTGATTGGCGTTGGCTTCCAGGCTCTGCAAGCAGTCCTCCTTCGCCATCTGGTGGCCAAAGGCTCCAACTGGGCTTGGAAAGGGTGCATGGCCATCCTTTGTTACGTAGCCAGCCACGTTGGGCTCATCCAAGGGCCCAGATGGGTTCAGAGAAAGCGTCCAATGCTCATCAGCTTACATGCCCAGGGTTCCATCCAGTGCTGCCCACACACAGAACCACAGAACAGTAGAGCTGGAAGGCCCTACAAGGACATCAGGTCCAACGGTCCGTTGAAGGCATGCCTAGCAGATGGTGGCTCAGCTAAATCTTGGACGCCTCCAGTGTAGGAGAGTCCACGACCTTCCCTAGGTCATGGAGTCCATTGTTGCATGGCTCAGTCAGGAAGATTTTCCCCGATGTTCTGCTGGAATCTGGCTTCATGAGCCCATTCTCCACGTCCTACTCCCTGGGATGGCCTGGAAGAGATCCCAGCCCACCTCCCAGGGACGACCTTTCAAGAGTGCTATCATGTCTCCCCCAGCCTTCTTTTCCCAAGGCGAAGCATGCCCAGTCCTCTCCTCACAGGGCTTCATTTCCAGTCCCTGATGAGCTTAGTTGCCCCAAGTGGGGCAGAAAATCAGGCCAGTCGTGCAAAATACATACCCAGCTCCCCGGTGTCGGCACAGTGATACTCTGTGGGGCACAGCTGCCCTTCCAGGGATACTTCTTATTGGACTGATATGCACAGCAGAGACTAAGGATGACCAGGTGTCCACCTTACAGAAGGCAGTCCTCCAGTTTGGAAAGCTGCCAGAGGACAGACATCTGTCTGAAGGGGTCCCCAATCCGATGGGTTTTCCAGGCCAGGCCTACTTTAAAGATTAAAACAAACCAACGAACAACTGTAAAAGGGGCCCTAGAAATTGTCTCCCAACAATTAGCAGATGAGCAGGTACACAGGTCACCTAGTCAGTATTCTCCACAAGGATGAGCTGTCTTGTGTCTCTAACTGAATAACTTTTATTTCTAAATCAGCACTTACACATATCTGTTTGCACGTGCAATTATGCAAATTAGCATCCTCTCCTCTTCTTTTTGGAGATGCGTGAGTCCCCGCCTCTGCTTCTGCGGAGGAGCTCAAAGTGTGAAGGCAGACATAAGACTCGCAGTGCGCTGAGGCAAGCGTGACAGTAAACATACCTTTTCCACTGCAAAACAAAGAATGAAGCAAAGGATGAAGGACCATCCAACTTGCTGAAGAAAAATTCAGCAAGAGATTCAGCTCTATTCCCTGTGGGTTGAACAAGGACACTTTCTGTTTTGCGTTTTAAAATCACACTACATGTGTGAATCTGCTTGCCAAGGCAATGGTATTTGTGTTCTCACCCAACAACTGTTTTGCAAATGACAACTGTTGTAGTAATTATCACTGCCTTTTGCATTTCGCTTCCTTCCTTCCTTCCGAGCAGTGCAGTGTCTATCTTCCCCTGACCGCCGACAGGTGTACCTCAATATGCTAACCTGAAGTTAGCACTTCATGCTTCTGGTGAAATACGCAGTGTCCGTGAAAGCTTATGCCGGAATAAACATGTCAGCCTTTAACACTCTTTATTGCTTTTGCAACAATAATAATTTCTGCAAAGTTCTAGTGAAAACCAGACTTGGATGGTGCTGCTTAACTCACACTGTGATGTCAAAACAAAAATACACACATGCAAGTTGAGCAACTGGTTGTTTTCCCATGAAGGGCTCCTTTAAGAACAGTTTAAAAAATGAATGCAATGAAGGATGGCAACAGGAACACCAGCTATTAAAATATAAGGGTTTGGTTTGGTTTGGTTTGGTTTGGTTTGGTTTGGTTTGGTTTGGTTTGGTTTGCGGGGGAATGTGATGAAGAAAGATGGAGAAGAGACAAGATGAGTGGCTGCAATTCCAGGCAGACTTTTCAGAACTAGCAAAGCAGCCTCTCCAACTTCCCTTCCTCTTGCAATGGCTTCTGCTAAGAGACTGCTAGACTAGCCAGGCATCGTTTTGCTGCCGGAAGCGGAGCTGCAAATGGCACCCCTCGCACATCCCCAGTGGAAGGTGCAGAGAACCCAAAAGCAGGCTATACATGCAATGCGGCAAGAAGAGCAGGGATCCCATCGGGCCCCTTCAGGGGGACCAGGAGAGGCAGCCCTGCAACTGCACCATCACATATAAACTCCATCGGGTTAAGTTTGGTTCGAATGCACTGAAGCAGCAACAAGAGCCAATGCAGTGCAGTGGTCGGAGCGTTGGATTGGGACTCTGACCATCTGACTTCCGGTCCATGCTTAGCCATGACACCCCATTCACTGAATAATCTACCTTATGGGGCTGTTGTGAGGATAAAATGGAGAGATGGAGGGCTGTGTACTGCTTGGGGTTTTGAGCAAGAGGAAAAAGGAATCGGATAAAAATCAGAGGCTGCATTCAGGTTGGTCCGTGAGGGCTGGAGCCCCCGATCTGTCATCTGATGCCCTCTGCTGCGTCCAACCCCCGGGGTTAGTGGGCTTGTTACTCACATGTGTTTCTCCTCCTGCTGCCTCCTCCTTGAACTTTTCTATTTGAGGGTTGTTGTCCCCCACACCCCGCAAATTACATGCCTTCTTCCTTCCTGCCCATTTATCTGGTTTTGCAAGGAGACGTGTAGTTACCAGGCAAAGTCCTTTAAAAGGATAAACACAGAGAGACTTTAGAACACAGTAAGTGAGCATCTGGACATTTGTGTCTTGTTTTCCTGTGGGTTGAGCCCCACATCTTTTTGGTAAGTAATAAAAACAAGTAATTCAAAAATGATTCAGAAAAACAACATTGGGGCAAGGCCTTTGCATAAAGTTGTTTCTCTTCTAATTACTTGTACAATGTCATCTTTTAATTTCTTTTCCAAATCCCTGTTTCTCCCCAGCTCAAGTTGCTACCATATGTGCCGATATTTGTGCAAATGCATCACTTGCATACATAGAGACAAGAGCTGTCCATCCAGAAACTGACTTTCCTGAAGACGCAGAGCCAGCAGATCCGATGGCTGTCCCTCCTGAGAACATGGGAACTGGAGTCTAACCCAACGGGAGGCAACCGGGCTGGGAGAGTCTGATGCATCAAAAAATGGAGCCCACATTATGAGTCTAACGAGCAGCTCTGATGAGGTTCTTTGCAAACACACACACAAACAAGCATGTTTGCAATAAACACCATAAAAGCAGCAAACTTCTTTGGATGTGCTTTTCTTTCCAAATTATGGCTCCCTCCCCCTCTGTAGGATGCATGGAAATATAAGCAAACTAATATATCAAACCAGGCCTACACAAATCAATGACTCACTACCCTTGTATTGTGTCACCTCCCAGGGGCTTGGCAAACAACTCCTTTTGAGGTTCCAAGCAGGCAGCTGAGCTGCGTCCCACATGCCTACGCCGTCCACGGCCCGCAGATTTTGGTCGGCTTGGAGTGTCAGGTTGTGCAGCCTCTCCTGAGACGACATCTTCTCTTTCTAATTACAGATCTACCTTTCTGCAGGGGGTGTTTGAACATTTTTGTAGAAACACAGAGCTTGCGGGGGGGGGGGATGTTAGTGTGCGTGTTTGTAGTAAGGTGCAGTTGATACTTCTCCCAAGAGCTGTCCGAGTTATTTTCTGCCTGAGGGAAAGGACACGACGGTGCCACCCCCTCATTCCCGATGCAGCAGCGAACTGAATCGGAGTGGCTGGCAGGTCACGCAGGCCTCGCTTTCAAGAGGGGTGAACAAATGGGTAGGAGGCACAGGAGGAACAGCAGGGAAGCCTGTGGCCCATAAACCTTCCATTTGGAGCTCTCAGTCTCTGGGAGGGCCTCTGCCTCGCCGCCCTCCTGTCCATGGACACTTGCCAAAATCAAGGCCCGGCCCTGGATGCTGCCTCTGAGCCCCCCCCCCCCCGATTAGCTGGCTCTTTTCCTCCCTCCTGCAGCTTTCCTCTGCCTCTTTCTGCCTGAGAATTGCTCCTGAAAGCAGATGCCCTCCTCCCGCTGCCCATAGATCCCGTTTCACTAATATGGGGTGTCCTTAGGAAAAAAGAAAGCAAGCTCCTCTAAAAAAACTCCCCCACAAACAGACTTGTGATGTGCACGTGTCAATTAGCACAGGGGGGCGTTTGTGTCCTGCAGGTCTGAGTCCAGGATCTTTCGGATGCCGAATGTTTCCCCGGCTGCTGCTCCACACCACCCACCGCCTGAGGCAGGGGGCTCCTTTTGCCTCATGACACGGCTGGCCCAGCCTGGAACAACTGCACAGACCTCCTCTAAGAAGGAGCAACTCACCTTCCCGTTCTAGCAAGCTGTCTTCGCCCCTTGCTCTTCCCTGTGCCTCACCTGCCAGATGGTTTCTATCAATCTGGCTTGCCAGTTTGGACTGGGAAGCCTTCCGGAGGCCAAGCTGTTTTTACTGACACGCTTGCATGCAACACACGCCCTGGCCATCAGGTTTTTAGGTGCCATTGAGGATGGCAGAGAGAGAAGCAGCCAATCTGACTCACGGGGCCCAGCCCGCCAGGAAGTGAACCTCAGGGAAATGGCTGGAAATGAACAGGAAATGTACCTGAGAATGGCACGGGTGCCTGCACAGGTGGGGCATCTGGCAGGCTGTGTCCCAGGATGATGGTGGCGCATGCATGTGTGTGTGAGGTTGCTTTTTGGATTTTCCCATTCAGGAACCAGAATATCTTGTGCCAACCCTTGATCATTTCATGAGGTGGGCCTTCTCATCACCCGCTTCCTGATCTCTCTTTTTTCTTTGAAAACACCAACCTTTTCTACAAGAGAAGCTAGATCAAAAGAAGATACCTTGTTTCCAAAATGATGCTGTACATTTTTCATGATTTGGGATCCTCCTAGCAAGGGCCATCATACTGTTAATAAAAACAAAGAGAGCTGTGCTGGCCTTTAGAAAAATCCTGAAGTCCACTATGACCCCAAAATATGCAAGCTTTCAGAAGCTCCAGATCTCCTCCTCAGTCGGCCTCATAAAAAGTATTACATGGTGGCAGGCTGGAATCCTACTGCTAAATGTTTCCTTTCCTTCCACTCATTTGCAGCTCTCATATTTTCCAGCATGGGGCAGCATTGCCGGCCTCGACAACAAGCACACAAACGAGAGAGATGCAGCTGATCTGAGGAGGCTGCAGCCCCACTGTGGTGGGATCACACTCAACCCAAGCAACGCGCACTTGTGACCATTCAGCTCCCCTTAGTGGCGAAAGAGTGTCACTCCACCACATCGGGCCTGACATACGACTCGGCAGAATTATTACCTGCATAATTATAGTAACAACACCACACCTTATAGTAACATCCAGCATGCTAAGCAAGGGCCAAGACTGGGTCTGTTTGTGGTTTCGCTGTGCGTAACAACTCTTTGCCAACTGGATTGTCACGACTCCCCTCTGGTTTCTGGCAGGTGGTGGAAGTAGAAAAGAGGCAGGATTGCTGGTTTGTACCCAATGGGTGAATGTGGAAAGCTGCAGAAACAGACAGAACAAGCTTGTGTCGGGCAGAGGTTGCCACATCAGACTGGGGCCAGGGAGACCCAGGTTCAACTATCTACTCAGCCATGAAGCTCAACGGGTGGCATTGAAACAGTTTTCATCTGGTTGTTTTGGAGACAACACAGGTGCTCATGCGCAGTCTTAGATCTGCCCCTCTGAACTCCTTGGGGAAGAAAGAAGACTAACAGGAAAAAGAAAAATGTTCTGGGGCTTGGGTTATACCCTGCATCCTGAGATAGGTGCCTCTGCTATCAACCTGAAGGGAAGGCACTCTGCACATCCTCAGATGCATTCGTATGGCCCAGGACATGGAAAACAGGTGGGCTGTGTGCAGGAGGGAATTACAATATTCTGGTTTGAGCTGCAGTTCAAGACCAAGCCCTGATCAGATTAGAGGAAGCATGTTTCATTAATAAAATCGGAAGCATAGACGTTGAACTCACAGGCCGTATCTTAGATGTTCCCTCCTTAGAAGCATGATGCTTGCCTTAAGCCGTCCCAGACCCGATGTGTTGCACTACGGTTTCTATCATCCCTGGCCAGGAATGATGGGATCTTTAGTCAGCACATCTGAAGGGCAGCAGGTTGAAAAGGCTACATCAGTAGCAAAGGATTCTGTGCATGCCCAGAAGTAGCCTGTTTTGGTACGTCTTCACTTTTGCAAGGATCTTCCCTAGCACCAAAAGAGGATTCTGGGCAAAGCCTGAAGGTGCAAAGCAGCCCTGAAAGGATCCAGGGGGTGGGGGCGGGTGAGCTCTCTGGCTGCTCTTTATCCTCTCTACATGTTCCTGCACACACACATACACACACACATCTGCCACACTCTCCCCAAAGCCCCAAGGATCGCTGCCTGCATGTGTGGTTATGCCGTTTAGCATTCCATCACGCACTCGCTTTCTCCTAATCACTGCTAGGAAGCCGGTGCCTTTACCGGCAACTTCAGACCTGCCAGGAACAGCTAACGGCCCTGACTGCGCATGATTAGCTCATAAACACCACCCCAGCCAGGAAAGGGAAGGAAGCACAGTGCCAGGACGCTGGGGCTCGGTAGCCAGGAGTGGGGGTCTGGAGGGGCGGAGGAGAGCAAGCTGTGTCGGGATGCCAGTGTGCCAAGGAACGAGGACGGTGAAGTTTTATTGGCTGACCACTGGCAGTTTTAGGTAGGGTGGCAGAGCTGAGTAACGGTAAAACAGAGAGCTAAGGGAATTTCTGTGCTCTCCATTGCCCGTCTTCATGCTGAATGTGCCAACTCCGTAATTTCTGATCACACACACAATTGCGTAGATGCATGCACCCGGCAGAGAAACGACGCTGCTGAACGTATCTCCTGTGCATCTCCACCACAGTCCTTCGAACTAAGCTTAGATTTCAATGCTGGTTAGTGCAGAAGCAAAACTGAGTCTCTTTCCATGTTAAAACTCCTTTGTAAATGTTTACTGAAAATTATGAGCTACCCCAAACATGGTATTTGCATCCTTGTTTAGCAGTCAGCACACACACACACAGCCACACATGCCTGCATACATAGCATTGGACACACATGTGTGTGCATGTGTACGTGCATGTGTATTCGCCCCAAGCACACTGAAATCTTTAGCCTGTACACATCAGATTGGGAGACCTGGGTAGTCCCATGTGTACAAACCCTGCACACCTACAATAAATGCATACAATGCTCACAGTGCACGCCCCTCATATTTCAGATAATATGTGCACAAACATTGTATATGCATACATGACGGTATTTGTGCTCCTGTACATACACCAGGGATATACATGTATATCTTACACTGGAATATATGCACTGACGTACCTCCACACACACAGAGCATTGTCCTTAAGAATCCATGCATCAGTTAATCATGCAGAGACATGCTAATCAATTTAATAGTTCACACAGCGTACACAGTTTACATAATGCAGGGTCCATCATGCAGGTGTCGCTGTACACATGCATGCAGGTGTAGAACTTGGTACTGGTTTGAACAAATACTGCTTTTAAAGATTCTGCACAGGCTTTTTATCATCTCATGTTCAAATGTGGGCTAGAAATGCATGAAATAAAACTTTAAAATGAGTCTCATGGTATATGCTGCACCTTGCATTGCAGAGGAGGTACATAATACATGTGTCCCCATTTATATCCCTTATTGCTTTTGTATCATGCCGGAGGCTCAGGCGGGCATACCTGGGACTACCCTGTTGAGCATCACAAAAAACCTGCAAGTGCCTTTCAGAGATTTAGACCACTGGCCACGAAGATCAGGGCTGGGTTTCCAACTTTGGCCCTCCAGGGCCTGCCCTTCCGCACCCTGCCCCCTTTCCCTTCAACCATGGAAGGCTTGGTGGTTTCCTCACTTCGTCGTCGTCTTCTTCTTCTTCATTTGCATTTATAGCTTGTCTTTTTTCTCTTGTGAGAAACCCAAAGCAGTTCACATAGTTCCATTTAATCCTCACAACAACCCTGTGAGGCAGGTTAGGCTGAGAGGGAGCGACCAACCCAAAGTCACCTGGCCTTTTCATGGCCGAGGGGGGACTAGATTGCAGGTCTGCCGGGTCCCCAGTCCTGCACTCAGACTGCCTCACCACACGGGCTCTTTAGACTGTTTACCACTTCTCAAAGGTAGAAAGGAACCTCTCTAAGGCTTAGTTACTGGCAGTAGGCAGTTTAAGCTACATGACACCATGTCTCTGGCCACACCCTTTGGCCATTGGCCCCGCCCACCACTGGAATGCCCCGCCCCCCAAGTCCACTCCCCAAATGGAAAGGTTCCCCTCCCCGGCTCTGTGCTACTCAGCAGGGGGCCCCAGGGAAGGAAGGCTGCACCTCAACGTGCAGCGTATCTTCAGTCCCTGAACTACAGCTCAGCCCTTCCCTTCAGCGCCTGCATCCAGCCGCAGAGGAAACACTGAGCTTCAAGACTGGGTCCAGTTCAGGACACATCTGGTCTGTCCAAGCCCTTCTCCCTATTGCAGCAAGGAAGGCTGGCAATGCTGCGAAGGTATCTCCAAATCCAACAAAGGCAATCGCCATATTCAGGTCAAACGAAATGTCACAATAGTGAGCAAGCGTCCTGCGTCGCCAGGCCAGACCGTTAAACAAACAGGAAAGTGGCAGAGAGCAGCGAAGGTGAATGAAAAAGGCCAGCAGCCTGTTAAAGGCACCGCTTTGGCAGACTGCGACTAGAAACATGTATGAGGAGCTTTCTGTACAAAGTAGGCCCAGCCCTGCACAACCTCAGGTGGAACATTTTGGGGAACTAGCGGAGGCAGTCAATTGCTAATTTTTAAAAAGAATTATATTCCCACCTCACTGCCTCCAGGGCTCCCATGTCTTCTGGAGGCTCCAAAATGTTCTGGATCATGTCCAGGTGAAATGTGTGCCATACAGAAGACGTTCACTCAGCAATGCACATGGTTAATAACACACGTATTCTCTGATTCTGATCTTTAACTGGCTTATTTCCCAAAGGCTGATAGTGGGACCAGCATCCTAAAACCACAGAAAGAAAACTTTGCTGCATCTTTGCAAAACCGAGCACCATTTATTATACTTCTCTCGCACCCTTCCAGGAAGACTTGGGCAGTGTATGTGGTCTTTCACACCAGCCTTTTACCTTCACACACCAACCCTGTGAGGTAGGTTAGTCCAAGAGATAGGAACTGATCCAATGGGCAACCTCTGCAGCTAAGCAGGGTTTTGAACTCAGGCTTCCTGGCTCTTCTTAGCCAAACACCACACTTAAACGGGCATGCAGCATACCATCCCACTTCAGAGCTGAACGGTTTTGAACCCAAGCTGTTGTCCTTGGGGTTTGAATCCAAGCTCTTGCTATTATACTGCTACATTGCAAAGATATAATAACTGCTCCTCATTCACATAGTGCCTCCAAGTGTTGGAAGGATTTCACTGGCATTATTCAGCTGTTATAATTACAACAACTCTACAAGGTAGACCACTATTTAAGAGGGAGTGCTGAGGCTGAGAGTGAGTAGTTTGTCTAAGGTCCAGTGACTTCTGATCCATAGTTTAGGCTCTTAAGCTGGAATTACACACACACTTACCTGGGAGTAAGTGCCACAGAACTCAACGGGACTCACTTTTGAGTAACCAGGGAGAGAATCACGCTGTTACCCACCTGCCACACCGGCAGTGGGTTTTTGCACGTAGCCATGCTCCAAGGATACACGCCTTGCAAACCGATACCCACACGGCCTGTAAATGAATGATGCACGCGGCTCCTGCACAGCTCCCCTCCCCGCCAACCCCCCCCCCCCACTTGCATCTTAGCCTTGTGCGGACAACCTCATGCACGGAGGGCGACGGGCAAGCCACCGAGGCGGGGGGTGGAGTTAGCCGCAAGCGTCTTTGGAACGGTGCTTTTTCTCAGCCTTCCCCCCCCCTCCTGGCCGGACGCCTGTCCGTGAGAGGGTTAAAGACGTGCGGGGGGGGGGCTCCAAGCTCGCGGGATTCTCCTTCCAAGCCCAGGATCACCTTACCCAACCTCTCTTCCCTCGTTCAGCTGCAGGGATAGGCGGGCACCAGCTCGCCTTTCCCCTCCTTCTTACCAACAGTCTCCGCCACACTTCCAGGAATCACCCAGCAAAAAAGAGAAAAAAAGCAAAGGGGGAGGGAGCCTGTTGGGGTTTACACAGCCACTTTCTGCCAATCAGAGCCTGGCCAGCCGCCCCCCGGCGGCCAATGAAAGTTGTGGCCATTCATAAAAATAAATACACGGCCACCCTGCGCCCTAGGCGCACACGGGCGCGAGGCGCCGACCTCTCCGCGCGCGCCCGCTCCCCGCGCAAGCGACGGCCCGGTCTGCGCCGCGCGCGGCTCCAAGGTCGCCGCAGCCCCGCGCCCCGCGCCCTGCCCCGCCTCGCCTCCGCAGCTCCGCCGCGATGCGGCCGGCGAGGCGCTAAACTGACCCGCGAGTTCAGCCAGTCCCCTTGCCTCCCTGCTGCCTTCCCCGCGTCCCCTGCGAACGGGAAACGCGCGTCTCGCTCTGAAGCGCGCACGCCCGTTCACACGCAGTTCCAGGAAACCACAGACAGATGCTGCGATTCCTTTGCGAAAGGAAATAGATTTGCTTCGCTTCTTCGCACGCCGCTCGCTCCTCCCGCTCATCTTTCCACTCCTCCTGAGTCCTAATCCGGGAGGTATCCGTGGTGGGAGGGGGGGGGCTGGGCTGGCGGAGGGGGGCGCGGAATATTCATTCGCAAGAGCTGGAAGCAAGCCTTCCCATCCGGTTTGTTTGCCGACGTCCCCCCCACCCCGCTCCGGCAGCCCGCCCTCCCCCAGTCGCTGGCGTTTGAAGTATGGGAAAGAGAACCGATTCGGCTGGACTCCGTTTCGGCGGCAGATCCCCTGAAGCGGAGCTGCAGTTTTGATCTGGATTCTTGCTCGCTCGCTCTCTTCCGTTCTTGGAGAAGTTCAGGCACCTCGGCTTTCTCCGCCACCAAAGGTAAGCGAGTTTAACACAACGGCAAAAGACCCCCCCCCCCCCGCGAAGCCTCCAAGTAGCCTCGCTCTGATTTTATCCCTTTGGACAGCAAAGTCATCCAGGGCAGGGGAATGGTTTTAGAGACGGGTCGAGTGGCAAAGAGCGCAAGAGGAGAAACACACCCTCCCTCCGAAATCGTTAAGAAAGAGACAGCGCGCTGACAACTTTACTCACTAGTGTGGCAGTTCTAATATGCCGGGGTGATCAAACTCAGATTGAAATTGTTCGCTTTGTGCTATTATTGATACTCTTGAGAGGGTGGGTGATACATTTGAAACGAACTTCAGGCATCTGTCCTGATGAGGTCTAACTCTTCGGTTGCTGTGATCGTGCAGAAGATTGAAATTTGATCAAATCTGAAAATTGAATTTTTCACTTTGGAAATGCCAAGGCATTTACATTTTGCTTCCGAGAGCTGGTTTCTTGAAGGGTCCTAGCCATGAATGTTAACCTGCAAATTTTCCACATTCGGTACTCTTGTGCGCGCACACACATGTACAGTGCTAATGACACCAAGATCTGATCCCACATAAAGGCTATTCAAAACTCCAGATTAGAAAATCAACCCAGATTTAGTCCTCCTTAGAGCAAACCACCAAAGCAGATGGAAAAGTTATGATGCATTCACTGTTTAAATGGGTATGAGTAATTTGGGATCCGTATTGTATTTTTAGGTGTTTTTGTAAACTGCTCAGAGAGTGCAGCTATTGGGTGGTATAGAAATTAAATAAACAATATCAACAACCCTGGAACTGCAGCAACACTTTGCCGTTTCCCCTTGTGAACATGAAAGCTGTTTTGCAATTTTGTTCTAGATATACCATCATGCGGTTGTTGAAATATGTATTGATTGGTTTTTCCATAAAACTGTACTGCAGACAATGGGACACAAAGAAAGAAATGAACACAAATTATGAAAGCGGGTGAGGCCATAATTCAAGGGGTAAAATACATGTTTCACATGCAGAAGGTCCCACATTCAATTCTTAAGATCTCCAGGTAGGTCTGGGAAAGACTCAAACCTGCAACTCAAGAAATCCGCTACCACTCTGGTTTTTGCTTTTTAAATACTAAACCAGGCATATTCAGAATAAAGTAATGATGTTCCTACTACAATCCAGCTCCACCTGAACATGTTTGAATCCTGTTTAAGTGGAAACTTAAGCCCACATTTTATTTATTTATGTTAGGTATTTTTACTCCACTCCTCAGCTGGAAAAGCTGCTGGAGCAGCTTCAAGATAATCAGTAAGACAAGACAGTGCCTACCTACAGGCTATCTAAAAAGTCATAACATACAAGGAAAATGGAATGAGGAGGGCAGAGGAAAAATCATATTTCAGTAGAGCAAGTAGAATTGCCCTGTTTGCAGCTCACATTTCCTTCAGCATAGCTTGCTGGAATGGCTGCTGGGCCTTGATTCTTTGAAATGGATGGGGATAAACAATGTTTAACTCTAGCTGGATCATGCCTTAAAACAGAGAAAAGAAAGAAATCCTCCATACCAAATACAATTTCCTCCCATACTTTTTTAAAGGTTTTGTAGAGAGAAAAAGATGCTTCAAGATGGACACTGCGGCCTCATTGGGTAGGCAGTTGCCCTGTTCTGCTTATACTGAACCATGCAGTATTTGATAATTTTCAACTCTGGACTGAACTGGTTGGATCCAGACATCATTGTGCATCAGGTAGACCCACTGGAATCAAGAGACAACTCAGGAGTAACTTAGGTCTCACTGACTTCAATGGGTCTACTTGAAGTATGGGCCCTTCTCCGCATCTTTAAAAGGTGACAGGTGTCATGCCACGTGCTTCTTACATCCTCCCAAACTTGTGTTTGGGAAGATACCTGCTCCTTCTGTAGAGTGAGGCTCTGATCTGTTTTCCCAAAGAGTTACCTTAAGGGTGGCACTGCTGAACAGCAATGCAGAAGGTGGGCTGTGGAGGACGGGAGCTGGCTTGGAAGAGCTCAGGTGTCAGGAAGGTTCATACTCGGGCAGGTGTCCTCTTCTTAATGCCTGACCATTCCTGACTGCTGATCTCACACAGAGATTCAACAGGCAACTTCCTTCAAGAGCCAACCCCACGCTACCTTGGGAATGAATTCTCTGATTGCAGAAATGAAGCCGAATCAAAGGAGACAAGCCCACAGTATTGACACATGCAGAGGGGCGACAGAAGCCCTCCTTTCAGGGCAGGCCATGGGATTGCATTGCCGTCAAAGGTCCCACCACACTCAATGCAAAGCTGAAGCAAAACTGTCTTCCCTTAAAACAAGGACTGGAAGGACAGAACAGTGACTCATTCAGAGGTGAAGGAAGAAGCTCACAGATAATCCATTTAGCAGGACTCCGGCTGGCAACAGTTGGCCAGGGGCTTTTCCCTTCTCTGTTATTTGATCCTGTTTATCTGGAGATGCCAGGAATTGAACCCTCTGCATTAAATGCTCAATGACACATCTCCCTTTCCCCCGTTCCTCAGCTGCTGCTTTGCTAATCCATTAACAACATAGGTCGGAGAACATGGCTTTAATCCTCCTTTGCTGTAGATCTGCTCAGTTTGTCAACAGGAAGCAACTGAATAGCCCAGAGAAAGGCGACAAGCTGGGCCGTGGAGCTTTTGCAACCTGCACAGGGCTAGTGAATCGGATAAGGAGTTTCTGTAGTCCACATTCGACCTATAGGTCGAAGGTTCCCCATTCCATTTGAAGGGTCTGTTCTAACCACTGAGCTACGCCCCGGCCTTTCATTTTCTCGCAGCAATCTGAAACATTTCCTTGTGGCAATGCAAGTTGGGAATGATCAAAAGCCGCAGAGTTAGTGTTCAGATCACACACGCTCTTTCAAATGTCAGGTTTCCTGCGGAGGGCTGCTTTGGAGAATATTTTCTTGCGGGAGGAATAATGCACATGGAAAGTGCTACCCAGGAAGTGTTCATTTCCTTGAGTTATTTTTAGGAGCAGCCACTGAACGGGATATTGGAATCTTTCCAGATCCAGGATCACGTATTTGAACACGTTGGGCCTGGGCTTGGGGAACCACGGGACTTCATGGGGAACCACGGGACTTCATGGGGCCCCCTACATACACCTGGCCCCAGCCCCCTTTCCCCCAACCAGTCCCCCCCATTTTGTGCAGCTTACATCCATAGGCTGACCTCCTAAGGCTTAGCTCTAGCAGCTGTTAGAATATCAAGCTAAGCTGTGCTGGTCTTTTTTGCGCTTTTGTCCTGCCCTCTTTGTTTTGGCCACACTGCCACTGGAATGTGGCCCTTGACAACTTCTTTGAAACTGGATTTGTCCCTCAGAATAAAAGGAGTTTGATTTATTTATTTATTTATTAAACGCTTTTCTATCCTGTCCCCTACAGAATGTCTCGGGACAGCTTACAGTTCTGCACCTCTGCTCCGGACTATCCAAAGTAAAGTGTCACTCCTTTGAACCCTCACATCCCTCCCACCAACAAAAGTGACCACAGATCCCTCTAAGAAATCCATAATTTCTGGAAAACAGTTCTCCAGTGGGAAATATTCCAAACACACTTTGTGGCAGATTTTTTTTTTTAAAGCACACAATGTGGCAAAGGTCAGCTTGTTTTTTATAATGTCCCAAGCCAAAAGAAACAACTGGTAAGGAACCACATCCATGCCAGTTAGTCTCCACCTCCCTAAGCAACCCCCCATATCTTTCCTGCTTTGCACTCGTACTCAAAGATCTTTGGTCACTCCAAGCAGTTTCAGGGGGATGAGAACCACCTCCAAGATGGTGGTGGAACTGGGAATGTGTACTGTGCCAAGGTTTTCTAGCATGGGCGCTCTGAAGTTGTGGGGGGGACTGCACCATTTCAGCATGCAGGCATGAGGAATTGTACAATGGCATGTTTTTCCCACAAAGCCTCTTTCTGCCCCCGGAAAAGCCAGTATCTTAGGGGAATCCTGCCAGACTCCTTTGATAGTGAGACTTTGTGGGAGGGTTGTTAAGTATGCACACCTTAACCTGCGGTTTGGAATGGCACAGTCCAAGGAAGTCCTTACCACTTGCTTCTTCTGGTCAGCCTTCCAGACACGTTTAGATGGCAACACCCAGAATTCTTAGTCAATGGTCCTGCTGGATGGGGGTTGTGGTCCAAATGGGTCTGAAAGCCACCAGGTTGGGGAATTAACCCAAACACTTTTGACACTTTTTAGAAAAAAAGTTATCTGGCAATGTTTCTCCTTCAGTACCACTCTCAACAACGTGCCTTATCAAGTATTCCCTTATTGAATATCTGTGTATCGTGCTACTGTGTATTGTGCTTCTGATGTGAGATAGGCTTTTGAGCCAAATTCCAGCCCTCTTGAGGTTCTAATCTGGCCATCTGGGAGTCTCCCCGGGTGACAAAACCTCTCAATCAATCTGTGGTTTCCTGGCCTTTGCACCATTTTCCCCATTTGAAGTTCCTAGAGCTCAGGCACTGGCAATAGGAACTTTAAGCAAAACAATGCCAGTCTCAGATATTTTGGCTCTGCCACCACCGGAATGTGACCCCCAAGAATTTCCCCAAAATTGCATTGGGCTTTTAGACTGAATGAGTTCCACTATCTCTGTATTAGAAAACTCCGACCTCTTTCCTTATTAGGAGACACCACTGGGGACTTCCACCCCATTTACCAGGATGTAAGTCCCATAGAATGAAGTGGCTCTTTCTTCTGAGCAGACACATGGGATTCTCTTGTTCGGTTCTTTGCCCTGTTTGCTTACATACAAATGTACAGGTCTTTGTGCATCGGGCTACACCACTGCTAACAGTGCATTCTCAAAGCGCAGCAGCACGAACCCCTGCAGCTCTTGGAGGGATGGGGTGCAGGGCTTGGTGTTTCCACCATGCTGGTGTGCCCCAGGTCTCCTCCAAGAGCATCTGACAAGACACCCCCGGAGCTGCCTCTCCCCTTCCTCCCTGTTGCGACCTGCTGGTTCACCAAGCTCTTCCTCTCCTCCAGACGGTGGTGGCAGCACGGAGTGATAGACGCTGTGGCCTGCCTGATCGCACACCATTGTGAGCGAGTCCAATGAGGAGAAAGAACAGAAGGTGCTCCAAGCCAAGGAGCAGCCACTGAGGGTCCCCTCACCCAAGGGCCTTCTAAAACCTGGAAAAGGCATCGGGCTGCCCGCCTGCACCAAGAATTCTCGGTCGCTTTGTGGAGGCCCAAGCAGTTTCCCAGAAAAAGAACACATTTTCTTGACACCTCACCATGCCTCACTTTTGGGTACATCTAGCTGGACCATGACTCAGTAGAGAACCTGCCGCCTTTTCCTGTCAGTCACTCAATTTAACAAGGGCAGCTGCATGCTGCACCTTACACTGATTAGCAGGCTTGCTATATCTTTTCTAATTGCACTTGTGCAATGTCCAGTCAGCAATCTGCAGTTGAAAAAGAATGTGTTCCCCCTCCATCTCAGCAAATTTCTAGTCCTTATGACAGCAAATGAAAAAAAAAAGTGTACAGACAGTGGTAAAGTCTCAACAGGCAGAGGAAGGATGACACAGGCCTTGAGCAAGAGATTCCTGATGTCAGTGCTTATTTCTCTTCTGCTTTGAATGCTGATCATTTGACTGCCATTTTCCTAATGGGCATCACTTTCATGGGCAATTCCTAAAGCTACCAGTGGCAAAAGATGTGCAAGAGCTTGCACAATACCACGCAAGTATTCGATAAAACCACTGAGGCCCTTTTGCAAGAGTTGGTGCACTCTCCCGAATGGTGCTCCACGGTCAAGTCTCAGTAAAACTTGCAGAACCTTATTGCATTCGATCAGCACAGCTCTACAGACAGTCTCTGCTTCTTTTCCAACCAACTTTGCTAAACCTGCTCTGCAAGACAGGGTAGACCTCATAAGATCTTAAGATCAGTGTAGACCTCATAAGATCTCCTGCCTTGCAGGAGATGCTCAGCTGAAATCTCAAAAACAGCAGTAAGAGGAAGCTTTTAGCTAAACTATCATTTCTTTTTATGAAATACAACTTTCATAGATAGAACTATGCTATAATACAAATGCATTATAACATAGTACACAAAAGATTGTAGCTTTGCTCTGGTTTTACACAGCAGTTTCAAATGCTTGAAGGTGTCAGTCATGCTGGCTTTTATTGCTCTAAGTGTGGAGACACCTGCGACTATTGGGTGACACAGAAATGCATTAAATAAAGGCTTTAAGAGACCCTGCTTTGGTTGAAACAAGCAAGCTCAGACTCTTGGTCCTGCTGACATGCTCTGGGTTCCAAGAATGAGGACTTGGAGCTCAAGGAGAGAAGCCAAAACGTCTCGCAGCAGGAGCTTGAAAGCCAGCAAAGGCAGCCATGGCTTTTCAGTTCACACGAGCATCCAAACTCTCTTTGCCTTCTCTTCTAGATGCTGCTTCGGTAATGACCGAGATCTCTTTCAGTCAACGGGAGGCGCAATGCTACCCCTCTGCTGGTGCTGCCCGCCAGCACCTGCATCCCCTACGACGGCGGCCATCATGACCAGCACAGCCACACCTTCCTACCACTTCAAGAGTTTCTGTGGGGAGTTTGAACGGGTAGAAAGTGCCCTGGAACGCCTCGAGGCCAGTGGGTTCTACTGGGGCAGCCTGTCAGGCACCGAGGCCAAGCGGCTTTTGACCTCCCAGCCACCTGGCATCTTCCTGGTGCGAGATTCCTCTGATCACCACCACCTTTTCACTCTGAGCGTCCGCACCAACACAGGCATCACCAACTTGCGGATCCAGCAGGAGGGCTCGGCTTTCCACCTGGAGGCTCTGCCAGGGGCCGGACATCCCCCCACCTTCCGCTGCGTGGTCCAGTTGGTGGAGTATTACCTCTGCCTGGGGGCTGTGGAAGGCGGCCCCTGCTATCTGGAGAGGGAGGGGCAGCCCCCAGTGCCTCTGGCACTCACACAGCCGCTCTGCTGCAAGGTGCCCACGCTGCAGGAGATGTGCCGTCGGGCTGTGCGGGCCAGCGTGCAGGGGGGAGGCGATCCCAGGGCCCAGTTGCAGGGGCTGCCAGTACCCCAGGGACTGTTGAACTCACTCTGCAGCTGAACGTGGGGCACCAGCTCGAAGGCCTTGCAGTAAGTGTGGGGTGTTTCCTTCCAAACATTCCTTGTATAGTACATGAACAGGAATGACTGCAGACAGCACTTTGCTGGGGGGGGGGCGGGGCGGGCTCTTCATTTATCTTCATGGAATAAACCAGCTGTGCATGGGGCCAGCCACCTCTCTCTTCATCAAACTGACCGCTCACTATTCACTCTGACGTAACCTCAGATCCCCAAAATCCAAAGGGAAGAGGGAAAGGGCAATTCATTCGAGGATGTAGTGAGGCATCCTGTAAGATTTAGAAGCCCTCTAGCTTGTTTTCTCCACTGCCTTTGAAGCACCCAATTCTGCCTTCACAAGAGCACCTGTATTCTAGGGGGCTCACATTTTCTCCTACTCCCTCTTCTCACATTGGCAGAGCTGCCTCATCCGCTTGAACAAAGCGCTGTCCACATGCTCTGCTGCATGTCTTTGGAAAATGCACGAGAGATGCTCAGAACAAGAGCCAAATGGGCAGCAGATGCGAACCCATAGGAAAAGCCAGGCAGCAATGTATTGCGTAATAAATCTCTTAAATCTTTTAAAGTTGCAGGAAATTAACTTCTTTAGCCACACTCGCACAAGCCCTCTAGTGGAAGCTCGAATAGGAATGTAAGGCAAAGCTACAGATAATTCAACGATAAGGTTCTGCTGGACTTTACAGTGAGCTCCTAGAGAATAGGGTCTCGATCCCAAATGTTGCGCTGGAAAGGCATGTGTCAAAGCATGCAGTACATGGCTGGCCTCCTCCACAACATGCATTACATGTTTGACCCCTTCGAGATACTTCTCTCCTGCGTCTGTCCTGTCCTATCCTCCCCCCACATTCCAGTCATTGCACTGTGAAGGTCATTACTGTAACTTGACAGGCAAGAATGCTGACTCACAATTATAGAAATAAAACACATTTGATGCAAGAAACCACAAACTCAGCTATTATGCTGTATCCGGTGACTTGCATTTCTGCATATTTTTTAATGAACATTGCAGTGCGGTCAAAGATGTTCCTGGGAGAATGAGGAACGGGAGGCTACAACTCTTGATGAAAGTGAAAAGTTGCCAAGTGTGCAAACTATTCCTCATTCAGTGCTTTCATTCTGTGCAAAGCTGGATACGTGCTTTATTCGCCTTGTCAGAGGTTCAAGCACTATGCAAAGCTGTTTTATACCAACAGAGGAACATAAACATCTAAAAAGCTTCCTGTTTCATTTTGCATTAAATTCATTTTAGCTGTTTAAATGTTGTTCTATTTTCTGTTCCTAACAAGGAACTTCAGCGCAGACCCACCAGTAGTTTTTAAAATCTCTTTTCTTTGGAATAAAGTTCCAGATTTCTTGTTAATAAGCCAACCTCTTCCAGGAATATTCTGAGAGTCCCAGCCAATTTCAATTCAGGGCTAGGTGACAAAGAGTGTTAAACTACTGATAAAATGGAAAGGTCATTTCTTCCTGCTTATTTTTAGGGAGCTGGCTCCTGTGCCCCAAACCCTCACTTCTCAATCTTGTGCTACACCTTGGCCAATTCCTTTAATTGTTCCCTTCTATACTATCAACGACCATCTTTTATCTACAAGAGAAAAGGACTGTAACAAGCATATCTGTTAATTCTAGAAAAAGTGCCACTTCTGCATGTACAGAAAAATAGGAAAGGGAAGTAGATTAAGTTCAGGAAATATTGGCCCAAGGGCCTTGGGCTCCTCTCCGTTTTATCTTGGTAAGGAAGAACCACAAAAAGGGGGGGGGGGGAAGCAGGTAAATAGAAGGGAAGAGAAAAACAACTCCTTGAAATTTCATTGCTGTTACCAGCTGAGCTGAAGCGAACAATTTCCTACTAGGAAAGCAACTGTCTTCCCCTCATCTACCACCAAGTGCCGACAACATTAAGCCAATTCATGCAGTTTTCAGAGCACCGTGACAAGAGAAATCTTGAACATACTGCCAAATATTGTCACAGTGCCCGATCACACAAAGGCTGCAATGGTTTATCCACAAATATTTTTATTCTGTTACATAACAGCAGAAAGGGTAGATTCCACACCAATTTGTATGGCTTGGAGGGACATCCACCACAGCTTAATCCTCCTCTTCATCATCCCCACCTCCGGCACCACCCTGACCCTTCTTGGCATTCTTCCTCTTGACACGCCCTGGTCGGCCCCCACCGTAGGGTGAGCGGAGGGAGAAGTCAATGTGCTTTTGGGAGTCCAGGCGAACAATGAAGGAAGGGATGTTAACCACTTGCTTCCTTACGCTGAAGGGGAGAAAGGAAATGGTCACAGTGTGGAACACACATCAATACAATTCCTATTGCTTAGAATTCCTTCCGGAACAGTCAAGTTCTAGCAAAATGCACCATCATCTTTCAGCAGACCTTCTCCAGCAAAACCAGGACAATATTGTGACAGTTTAATTTCCACCTGCCATTTCCCAATCTTAAGATCTAGAGTTTAAACCATGTATCAGTAATCTAGAAATTAGCACACTCCTATTACCAATAACAGGAGTGTGCTAATTTCCAATACTCTGCTGGAAACACTTTTTGAATGTTGAATGCAGTGCAATCCTACATGTGTGTACTCAGAAGTCCCACTGTTCAGAACAAAGCGTGTTTTTATTGCTGCCTGCAGTACGTGAAACCTAGACTAATCTGCTATCACAACATGGCTCTAACAGCAGATGACTTCCTAACAAGAAAGATCACACCAGTAATTTGTGCTGAAAAGGAGCAGAGCATGAGTTGTTACCTCGACCGCCCGCACGGCAAGACCTTCGCAAGGTGTACGGCTGAGCCGCAGTGAGCCTTGCTGTAATCTTTTTGGGGTTTTGGCACGCGGCCTCATTAGGTGAGCTGTAGCGCTATTGAGCTATCCAGGGTTCCAATCCAAGGAACGGGTTGGTGGGGTTAAAAGACACACAGCTGGGACATTGCCACATATATCGCTGCGCAGGATACACACAAAAAACATTAAAAGTATTACTTCAGATGCAGAACCTGCCCTGGCAACCCGTCATACTGGTGACAACCAAAGCAACTCAGCTGCTTTCCAGCTTCATTCTGCTTAAATCACCAAATGCCTAAACACAATTCCACCCTCTCCCAAGTTCTCACCCACAGTGGCATACCGGATGTGTCTTTGGCGGATAAGGACTCGAGCATGGTGGATGGATTTGGCCAGGCCAAGTTTGAAGACCTGGGTTTGAAGGCGCCTTTCCAGAAAATCCTCAATTTTCAAACCCAGGATGTAATCCAGCTTCATCTTGCCTTCATCCAGCACCCCAATCCTGACAAGACGTCGAAGCAAAGCATTACCTGGGAAAGGAGAGCAACACATGAGCCCTACATACACCTGGTGAGAGGTGGGTTGACAGTAGCAGGAAAGCATATCAGTGATACAGATTAGTCCAAGGAGAATCTATTTTATTCTGGGAGACTAATACCTACACAAATAGGTAGATATCTCATAAAGTGGCAAGATGCATAAGGGAGGTAAATGTATAATACTTAACATGCTGGGCTATTGAGAGCAACAAGAGAGCAACTACGACTTTCAGCAAGTAAATAGCTAGGCTTGCCCTGTGACATACCCTCAAAGAGACGCCTCTGATCCTTTTCATCCAGTGTGAGCAGCTCACGGGCAGCTTTGCGAATCTTCGCTAAGGTGAACTTCACTCGCCACACTTCACGTTTGTTTCGCAGCCCATATTCACCTAAAACCATGATCATAAGGTATTAAACAAAAATTCAGCTGTGGATCTGAGACAACTCTATATTCAAGTAACTTTTCCAATTTGGAAATCTTACCAATCAGTTTTAGCTCTTGGTCAAGTCGTGACTTTTCAAAGGGTCGCCTGGGGGTGACATATGTCTTACGACATACCCAACTCCTAGCAACGGGCATTCTTGCCTAAAGAGTCCAGACCTGTGGAGAAAACAGTGAAGAACAAAAAGCATTAATAGAGGTGACAGCTAGATCTAATCAGTGAACCAAATAAAAGCATTGTATATTTTACTATTATGTCTCATTTATATAGGAGTCCAAATTTATGACATTTGTTAAACTGGTTAGGGGCTTCAGGCCCAAACAGGAATTTTCACGGAGTGCCCACTCATGTTGTCAATCCTGCCCACATTTACCCACAGACAATATCCCTAAACCCAGTTCTTAAGGATCCTTGAGTTCAGGCTGATCTATAACTCTTGACATCAGTTCTCTTGTGAAAAGACATGAGACCCATCGCAGTGTTTGTGAAGAAACCTATTCTACCCACTTTCCAGCAAGGTATGCCCCAGTGGCTTAATTCTACACCTTTACTAAACTAGACTACCAAGTCTTTGAGATTTTGTAAAGTTATTTAATCAAAACAAGGCTGGAAAAGCGCTTTGCGCCATAGAAGCCATGCTACCCCACAGAAAACTGACAAACAAGCAAAGCTGTCTCAGAAACATGCGTGATACTGTTTCCCATCCTCCAAGCCTAGATATTCTCATTCTTTGTGGAGAATATTAGCAAAGCTCTCTCCCTATAGTCATGCTTACACTCAGAACTTGCCAAACCGAGCAAGATGACCATATTCGAGTATGAATGCCGATTTGGCAAATGGTTCAAAACAGTAATGGATCTTCAGCAAAATCACCATGCTTGCAGCCTAGAAGTGCAGTACTGCAGAATACAAGATAAGTAATCCATATCATATCAACCCTTTAACCAATAACGTAGAAAAACTGATATTGAAACACTTCGCACCATAAAGGGCTTGTTGTTACTCATTATCTACTACCTTACCTATTTGATGGGAAGAGCATGCACACAGCTGCTAAGCTTGATAATTATCTGATTGCTATATTCCCTTAATACATAACAACTTGCCCCAATCATGCTTAAGAAATCGATAGGGTTTTTTGCTTTAAAACATACTAGAAAAGCAGTCTCCTGACAATTATCAGAAACTCAAGCTATAGCTCCATGACTCCATTTAGGCACTGTGTGAGCAGGCACAACAGTTTACATGGAAGACACTAGAACAGCCTTCCTAACCATGGTGAGCTGGCACAGAGCAGCCATGCTGGCTGGAAAACGCTGGGAGCTGCAATTCATCTGAATGTCCTTCAGTACTATAGACAAGCACCACCCAGACCACGGAAAAAGCTCAACACTGATTTACAATGACAACCTTTAAAGAAGTCATTCCTACACTTTACCAAACAAACTTAACACCAGTTCCACCTAGCAAATAGGGGCAACCGGGCCTCTTCTCTCGTTTTAGTAACGTGTGAGTGACAGCGTTACTTAGGTACCCTTTCCCATCCCTCAAGTCCACTGCAGCAGCAAAATTATTTACCCATTATTTCCCTAAGAAAAGCAGTATGTGCATCTAATGATACATGGAGCCGTAAGATAAAAGGGTAACTAAGCCCTACAAATCCCGAAGCACCGGGCATAAGTCAGGCAAAGTCCTGGTTTAAAAAAAAACAACAACAACGAACAAGGACGTGCCATGAAGTCCACATGCCGCTCGGTGATATCCGAGCACGCGCGGTTACCTCGGTACTGCATCTTGCACATGCGCAAAAAGAGGAGAATAGAAAATGGAGGCTCGGGCTCCGCTCGTCTTTCGAGCGCATGTGCCGCCGTTACAGCCTCTCGAAGGCCAATGTCAGAAAAATAGTTATGAAACGGCTGCTTGAATCTTCCCTGTGAACGGCCAGCGCACCTTCCCCAGGCCCTGCCCTACGACGCCTCAAACGAAGTCCTCTTACCTAATCCCGGTCCAGGCGACAAGTCTCAAAAAGAAAGGAAATAGTTTTCGAGCCGAATTATATAGCGCCTGAGTGGCTCCGCCTTCCATCTCCAGTAACCAATAGAAATGCGATTTTTTCCACCTGGCCTATTAACGGCGGGCCTTTTCGTGGAGCGAGAGCCAATGAGCGCTGGCTCCTTAGAATAGTAAAGAACAAACGGCTAGACTAGACGCTGGAAGAGGAAAGAGCATGTGCCGTGGTTAATGAGCGCTATTAAGGATCCCGTTGATACGGAAGCTGCCAATGGCGGGGACCGTGAAGGAATCTTGGGGCAATTATTTGTGTTTATGTGGTTTATTATTGATTATGTATGTTTATTATTTGTAGTTATTGGGGTGTTTATTTATTTGGTAAGGGGTATTTATTTATTTGGTAAGGGGTATTTAATTTTTGTTGCCGAGATGCACCGCGGGAGTGGGGGGATAAAGTATTTTAAACTTTGTACTGTTTTATATATTGTTTTAATTATGTTGTAAGCAAAATAAATAAATAAATAAATTATTGCGGGATGAAGAAGAGGGTGGGAAGGGTTAGATCCGAATTTAATCATACTCAAAGTAGTCCCATTGATTTCGTAGCAATCAGGAAGAATTAAAGTTCCCCGAACTCAAATGGAAGACATTATGGTATAGTGGTTGGAGTCTGGAACAGGGACTGAGAAATTCGGATTCTAGTCCCCGCTTGGCGGAAAAACTTACTGGATGTGTTTGGGCAACTCACTTGGAGCCAGTGTGGTGTAGAGGTTAAGAGTGCGGGTTTGTGGCTCAGGCGATCTGGGTTCTAGTCCCTGCTTACCCATGAAACCAATCGGTGAATTTGGGCCAGTCAGACTCTCAATCCAACCTACCTCACAGGGGTGTTGTGGTGGGGATAAGATGGAGAGCAGAAGGGGGATAGTTTGTAAGCTGTTTTGAGTTGAAAGAGATGGGATATGCATCTAATAAACTGACTTGGCCAAACCTACCTCACAAGGTAGTTGTGAAGATGAAATAGAAAAGAGGATGACCATGTATGATGATTATAGCATTACATTTATATCCCGGCTTCTTTCTTCTTGGAAGTAACCCAAGCTGGTTTACGTAGTTTTTATCCACTACAGCAACCCTGTAAGGTGGGTTAGTGCATGACTGGTGCCAAGTCACGCAGTGAGCTTCATGGCTAAGTGGGGACTAGAAGCAGGATCTCCCAGGTCCCCAGTCCAACAATCTAACCACCACATCATGCTGGCTTGTGCCAACCCTAAGAACTGAATGCCTTCCAAAATGGCCTGACCTTGACAGTCCTGCTCAGCTCTTGTAAACTCAAAGCTGTGGCTTCCTTAGGCACTGTGTATGCGTGGGACGGACACACCACATAGCTGTTCCTGATTTATAATTCCCTCCCCATCTCATTGTTATTCCCAGTGATACACCTATGTTGCTTAGGACTTTCAGAAAGCATTGCCTTTTTTCTCTAGAAATTTGGAACCCAAAGAAAATGTTACGGAGAAGACATGCTTGCCCTGGTCCCTGTATCTCCCCTGTAAAGTTTCATAGAAGAAGATGATGTGCATTGGGACCTACCTAAATCTTGATGCTGACACTGGAGATGCTTCTCTCAGATCTGCCATTACAATAGCAGGCTTTTCAGTGGTAGCCCCATCGTCAGGGAACTTAGTCCCCTGGGAGGTTTGTGAAGTTCCTATTTTCCAACGCTAATCACCACACCAGCTCACTACATGTAAACTGCTTTATGTTCACTGCAGAAGGAAAGAAGGTGGGATATAAATGTAGTAATAACTAAGCAAAGTGTGACAAAATCCAACCAAAGATTCTCCTTATTCTGTGACCATCTGTAAAACTATCGCTCTGTGTGGAGATGACAGTCACAGAGAAACTAGATACCTCTTCAACTTTGCATGATCAACCACTATTGAACATTCTCCAATATTTCTCCAAACTTTTTAATCTACTAGCCAGAACATCTGTTCTTATGTGATGAATAATACAGAATGAGATTTTAGTAAGGTCTAGTGGACCACCCCCTAGAGTCAGGCATGACTGGACTTAATGTCAAAGGGAAACCTTTACCTTTACCTTAGTGGACTCCAGAGGATGGTGGAGGACAGGAAGGCCTGGAGGAATGTTGTCCACGGGGTAGCGATGGGTCGGGTGCGACTTTGCAACTAGCAACAAGCAACAACAGCACTGTGATATCTTTGCAAGAAGATCAATTCTACTTAGGAATCATCCTGCCTCGGAGTGAGATGAAACTTAAAAGGGCAGTAGCATTTGCCATAAGAAAAATTGTTAAACCAACTAACAGTTTAAAAAATGCTCAAGCTTTCCAGATCTCTTCATCAGGCAAAATACTAGAAAAGGCAGGTGGGAAATTGAAGGAAGGGAGGAATGACCTCATGTTGATCATGACATCTGCAAGATCACCGTTTTGAGATGGAATGGGAGGGAAAGATCTGCAAACAATTAAAACCTGTACCTGGTAATGTGAAGTTTCAGGCTTCAACTGGAACTACCCCCAGAATAATTGAAAGCAAGAAAGACATACATATATATGCTTGATTGCATATATTTGAAAATTACGCTTATTATTACAAAGCCCATCTGTTATTCAGGAATAACTCATCTTGGTATGCAGTGCTTGAAGTGACAGAGTCACTAGAAGCCAAACTGGGTTGCTTTCATGGGTCATTGGGAAGGGATGAACTTCGAAAGTCTAAGATTCCAGCTTCAGATGGTATGAAACCCTTTTCCACCAGTGCAGGCTCCTGCCACTGAAACAGGAATAGGGGGTGTGTGTGTGTGGAGGGGCCATATAAGCCGCCCCGAGGCTTTGTTGTGATGGGGCGGCCTATAAATGTTTTAATTAATTAATTAATTAATTAATTAATTTTAAAAAAGCAACTGGAGCAGTTAAGCTAGGAATTTTGACCAAACAATGCACTTTGAGTTAAAAATCCATAATTTTATTTTTTTTTAAATCTTAGTTGAACTGCTCCACTCTTAATTGGCAAAGCTCTAAAAGATCATCAATTGTCTCTTCACCATAGAAATAAAGGTATCTGATACATGTAACATGTATCTGATTTCCTTCTCCAAACTTCCAATGCAACATGCACATGGTTTTTGTCATAGAGGTGACAAGGGATAGAAGAAACAAAAGCTTTTGGCACCTTAAAACAGTAAGATACCAGTTCAGCATCCATTGCGGACCATGGCCAACTGCAACTTCTGATTTTGACTGAAAGTTTAGTCACCAAGTCTAACCCTTTTACATTGTTTTACTCAATCTGCTGCCCTCCACATCTGTTGAACCACAATTCTCATCATCCCCAGATGTAGTCCAGCACATCCAAGGGCACCAGGTTGGGAAAGGCAGCTTTAAAATTTCTGCCTTCACACTCTCAACTGACCACCCAAAGGTCTCCTGCTTGGTTAGACAAGTGTTCTGATTGATCTGGCTTTTTCCTTCCTACAATGACTAGCTGGATCCTCTCAGATGTCCCCAACCAGACTGAAGGCACAGCCTGCCCCTGCCGCTTGCGCTCAGAGGCACACTGCACCTATGCCTGGAAGTTCCATTTATCAAGCCTGTGAAAAAGCCCTCCCCTTCCTGCACGTGTCTGCACCTTTCGGATCTATGTAAATCAGCTGCCATCACCATGGCCAGTGGCAGCAAATTCCTTGGTTCCATATTTGAATTCTGCATTGAATGAATGGGTTCTTTCTTTCTTTTGTCCTGAGTTGACGGCTTCATTTTATTTAAAATATTTACAATCTGCCCTTCAGTTCTGCTGCTGCCTGCTGGGCTACCTAACAGTCAAGTAAATGAACCCCAAACAAAACCATAAAACGTCCCTAAAGCAATAATCTAAAAGCTGCAAGGGCATAAAATAATCAAAAATACAGAATCACAGCAGTGAAATGATTTTAAAATTTTAAATGAATTTAAAATGCCTCGGTGAGTAAAATATTTTTCCCTGGTGCCAGAAAAAAAGAACAGTAGAAGCCAAGCAAGCTGATCTGGGCAAGCCTTTCCAGAGGTGTGGGGCCATGACTGAGGAGGCCCTGTTCTCAGTCACCATGTGCCATCTCTCAGATGGGGCAGAAAACAAAGAGGAGCCTCCAAGGGCTGTGCCAGTGAGCAGAGGGAGTTCAGTTATACCGAATGCAGCAAGACCCAGGTTCCAATCTCCACTTGGCAACAAAACTCACTTGGGCCCCTCAGTATCTCTCAGCTTAACCTGTCTCCCAGCACTTCTGGAGTAGGAAGAACCATGTATACTCTCTCAAGAAGAAAATGAGACTACAAAGAAATGTACTTGCAAGATGCCCACTAAAGCTTTTGCGTGTATGCAAACCTCATTTTGCTGCTCCAGAATCATGTAGCATAATTGTTGTTGCTAAATAACAGTTAAGCTACAAAAACCCACTGCAGGTTCTCCAGCAACCTCCTGTTTGGACCATGCCTGGCCAAGTGAAGGAGCAAAGGGCTTGGGCTGGAGAGAAGGGATGTGCACCCCGGCTTCTGCCATGGGTCAGGGGACCAGGGGTACTGGGTGGCTGCATTCTCTTTTTTTCCAGAGGAACATCAAGCCAAGCGTTGGGGCACAACCAGCCCATCATCCAGAAAAGGAGCCATTTCAAGGAGTTCGCTTCTTCCCCTTCATCAAAAAGGACAACCAGCAGCTGCCTTGGGGGACACATAAGCAAGGGGTGGGACATGCTGGTGCCATCCATTGATCTGAGGAATAAGGGCCACCGATTTAGACTGAAACAAGAACACCCACTGGGGCGGATCAGCCTGGCCTGAAGGGCACTCCAGGGCCTGTTTACAGCCCCCTATCTTGAAGGACTGACCCCCTTCTGCCTTCTTCCTCCATCCCCCTTTCCTCATGGTTCTTGTCATTGTAGTTTGCAAGTAGTGGGAACCTCTCTCTTTCTCTTGATGCCAGTCACATTGGGAGGCAATAATTGTCTGAAAAGCAGAGTAAACATCATTATTATTTATTAGATTTCTATCCCACCACTTTAGCCAAAATGGTTCTCTGGAAATGCAACCGATAATGGTGTGGTCCTATGAATGCCTAACAGGAGAAAAGTCCTACAGCTCCCAGCATCCCTCCAGCCAGCAATGGCGGCTGAGGCATTCTAGGAATCATGGGGCATTTCTTCTCTCTAACTGCAATCTAAATAAATGCTGTTTAGGAAAGCTGGAAATGACACAACTGGCAGAATCAAACTTCCCTGAACACGTGCACTTAAAAGCTCTTTGGTCCAATGAAATACATCAACTCCTCACTCTTGAAGTAGCTTCTACTCTGGTCACTTGCTGATTTCCAAAAACAAATAATTGTTTTAAAGAATCCATATGGAGCTGGTGGCGATCTCAGATGTGCCGATGTCTGGCCCTCTGAGGCTGCAGCATCCTCTTGCCTGACCCAGTGTTTGTCTTGACTTGGAGAATATGGACTAAATGTGCAAGATGCTTTGCTTCCCATGATTGACTGGATGGAGCCCATCACGTGTTTGGCTTTTGTTATCCCTCCACTCCCTTTTTAAGATCCCCTTAAAGAAAACTGAACAAGCTACCGCTCTAATTAGTACTCTAATGATGCAGCATGTGGAACTGAACAGAAATGCTTCCTGAATAAATTCCATTATGCAGACGCGGTTATCCAGAGATGCTATGAGCAAAGTTCCGATTTTTTGTTTAGTGTGGCATTTCTTCATATAATACTGCAAAGCTTGTCCAGACATAGGCAAGCAGGGATGTTGAACCTCAGATTGCAGGGCCAAATCCAGCTGACCAGCTTTCCTGAATGACTTCCCCCTCTTCCCCAGGACCATGCCCCATTCCTGGTTTCCAAGCTTTTGTGCTGTTTTCCCCCATTCCCAAAGACGGAAATCCCTCTGTTAAGACATTGTTACTGGTGGTAACAAGCTAAAATATTCAGTTCCTTTACTTCTACCTCTTGCCTTCAGCTTCTGCTGAAATGTGTATTTCCACCCGCAAGAGCCTTCCCAACATTGGATTTGGTCCTTGGGCTAAGAGGGGTTAGGACCTGGTTCATACATTTGGCCACCAAGGTGTCGGAAGGGCTGCTTGCCCCTATATCAGTGATGGCGAACCTTCTACAGGCCAAGTGCACAAACTGCAACCCAAATCCCACTTCTTTATCGCAAAGTGCCAACACCCTGGTGCACTCCTCTAACCCTAACATAGGGCTAAAATACCATTGAAAGGAGGGCGATTTTGAAAAAGCCTTCTTTGAGTAGCCTTTTCTGCACAGCTCATCATTTCTGCCCATTCTAAACACATTCCCACCATCAAAATAATGCCAGGATACCACATTTTTGTAACCCTAACCCTACCCTGGTGCACTCCCCTAACCCTAACACAGGGGCAAAATACCATTGAAAAGAGGGCGATTTTGAAAAAGCCTTCCTTGAGTAGCTTTTCCTGCACATCTCATCATTTCTGCCCATTCTAAACACATTCCAGCCATCAAAATCATGCCAGGACACCTGATTTTCCAACCCTAACCCAGTGATGGTGAACCTTTTAGAGACCGAGTGCCCAAACTGCAACCCAAAACCCACTTATTTATCGCAAAGTGCCAACATTGCAATAAAACCTGGACACTGAGGTTTTAGTTCAGGAAGAACAACTCACAGCCATATATCCATCCTTGGCAGCGCATTGACTGGCCATGCGAAAGTTCGGACGACTTGTGGCTAATGAGTTGCAGCTTGTGACGTCATCGCCTGACGCCGCTACTCCTTTCCAGCATGCGCGTGTCCCCTATGTGCGCTGTTATTCGATGCTCAGCTGCTGGGGCGATGCTGGGCAACTTGGCTCGCGTGCCGACAGAGAGGGCTCTGTGTGCCTGCTGCACCACACATGCCATAGGTTCGCCACCACTGCCCTAGATGAACTTGCCTATCTTCATGATCTGTAGCCAAAGGTGTGCTCCAAGTCCACTTGGGGACTGGCTGGCTGCCAACCACAGGTAGTCCATAGCTCTCTCTCCTGCAAAACTTGCTGCCCCCTCCTAAAATATACTGCCTTACTCTGCCTGACAGGTCGGCTGGCCCTGAGGGCAACTGCAGACAAGTGACTGTAGGATGTTCTTCCTCCCTGTTAGCTTTGGGATGCATGCGCAAGCTTGGGACAGTTTTCTTCTCTTAAGCTTTTCACGTTTGCTGCCAGTGGCCTCCTCTTATTGCTGCTTTAGGGGTTTTATTATATTGCTGAGATATTCGCAGGGGCACGGAAGTCTTGACAGTAGTTAAAACTGGAAGAACTGCTTCAAATGTCCTTAAAAGTCTGCAGGAAAGCATAGCAAATGATCAATAATTAGAAATATTATCAGTCAATGTTTGCGACTACAGTATGGCAGAAACCAGCTCAGGAAAGTGAACAGGCTTTCTGGCAAAGGCATGCCTGCCTCGGCCCCCAGCTAAGGCTGATACAGCGTGAGCTGAGAGAGAGGGAAAGAGAGAGAGAGAGTCTCAAAACCACCATGTTTGAGATGGAGAAAGAGGCTGAGGACTAGTTTTACACCCCAGAAAGCATCCTTTGGGGTGTTATCTCTCCAGAGATGTGCTGTCAGGCAGTGGCTTTGCTGTTAGAGTCATGAAGCCAACTGCCCAACAGATGCTCATTCCATATATTCAAAAGATAAGCCAAAGAGGTTAAGAGATGCAGTCCGTTCTTCCATAGGAAACCGGTCCTTTTGTCCTGCTGCTGCTGGTGGTCCGGGGGCTCAAACAGGCAGAAGGCCCAGTGTGCTTGCGTCAGTCCAGCAAGAGGGCACTTCAAAGCAGGAGACGTTAGCAAGCAAGCAAACCCAGGCCAAGAGGACAGTATTACGAGTCAGAGTAGCTTCCAAGACAACAGTATGGTCAAAACTCAGTTAAGCCACCCAGAACGTGCATATTCCAAAGATCGCAGCATAGAGACTCCATCACATAGCTTGGCCAGGAGTCAAGGAACCGTGCTCAGAGGGGAAGTATCATTTCAGCAGCCAGCCAGTCTTGCCTGAAGGCTTGGATGCAGGAGCTCCCAGAGGCTTCTCCACCTGCTGCATCCCATCAGAGTGTTGTGCGAGAGGTCCTCTTATGGGGTGGACACTCTTCATCAAGAGACCTTCACTCGTGAGGAGCCGTTGCTCCAGTTTGTGAAGCAGACACTTTGCCTCTGACTTGCGGCCTCTCTCTTCACCGTCTTGCTCTAGGGCTAGGCAGATGTGCAGCTTCCTCCTCAGACCCTCTGGAACAGCCTTCCCCTACCTGGTGGTCTTCAGAGGCATTTAGACTGCAACTCCCAGAATTCCCATCCGGCAGGGCCATTGACCAGGAATTCTGGGTGTTGCAGTCCAAGTGTGTCTGAAAGGCACAAGGTTGGGGAAGGCTGGGAGACATACGACGTTCGGGGTCCTACCAAGGGATTCCTCAGAAGCCACAGGAGTGGGGGACCCAGTACAGCTCCTCTGAAGGTGCCAGCAATGTCAGCAGTGTCAGTAAGATGCACACAGTTGTTGTACTCGCCAGTCTCTGCATCTTCATCCAAAGAGTCGTCCTGGAGCTTGACACTTGGCTCAGAAGGACCGTCTGGCCCAAATTTGGTTGAAAGAACCATCAGGAAAGGGATGGATCAAAAACACAGGTCATCCAGTTGCAGTTTTTCCTATTCATGTGAGATGTGTTTAATTTCTATTTAAACTGTAGTTATGAATTGTACATTCCATGCATATGAATTAGCATTTAGATTTATGTATGCATTCCCCCAATGGGTGTTTTCTTTTATTCTTTTTTTAATAATGCCTGTCCAATTTGCATTGTATTTGCATATATACAATTAGAGGTGCACATTTAGAAACAATAAATATTATTTAAATAGAAAATGCAAGACATCTCACCATATTACAGAAGGCTGACTAGGTAATCCATGCACTTTCTCCGGGGTTCAGCTGCAGAGGGACACCTTTTAAGTGTCTCTCAGTTCTTCGCTGGCTCCTTTTCCCTAAGCCATCTGCTGGGACAGCCCATCAAATGAAGGACACTTTCACATAGAGGACTGTCCCCTGATAGCTCTCCAAAATGGAGGACTGTCCACTATAAAGTGGGACAGCTGGCCACTCTATGAAGCATTGTTCTTTTATGAAGGCATAAAAGAAACATAGAAACAGAGCGAAATTATGCCAGTAATATAATAAGGATTGGTTCCAGTATATTGGGTTATTGTTGGCACATGGGGTTAGTTAAATCTACTAAGAGCCTAATCCTACACCTTTTCTGATTAAACATACGTAGGACTGTGCTGTAAGTGATAAGAACCGAAAGCTGGCTTGGTAACACTTAGTGGACTTCTAAAATGGACGGCCAAACTAGGCATGCCCCTGGTCATATACTTAGCAATTTATTAAATTTTTAACTGTAAATTTCAGGATCCGGATGAAGGGCAAGGGAGATTCAATCCATTTTAGGATTCCACTCCACATTATTTCACTCCTTTGCTTTGGAAGGAATATAATCCCTTTGCAGTTACAGTGGAAGGGACCACACCTGCTATTTTCTTTAGTTTTTGTGAATGTTAAGAATGTGGCAGATAATTATTTCAACATTAATTAATGCAGCAGCAACACAACATATGGAAAACAGGAAGCATACACCATAAGGCACTAAAACACTTGTGTTTATTTATTTCAATGCATGTTAACAGTCTTGTTCAGCTAACCTCTCATTCTTATTGGATTTTGGAATATTACAATGAAAAACAAACCTTGAAAATATATTTGGGATAGATGCTACTAAATATGGCCAGTGATATGAATCCAAATCCAGAGTATGAACCAAAAATTGGAAAAGAGGATAAAAGAACACATAGCTTTGCAAAATTTTGCATGCACATTAAATCAAATCAAGCTTTATGTTTAGGGATGTAGTTCAAAACAGCTGTGCGTGTCAGTGGACTTTTAATCTATTTAAAAAGAAAAGGAAAGAAGACATGGATATGGAACCTCTAGCAGAATTCCAGATCAAGAAGTGAACTGTTGTTTTGCAGTAAAGAAAATACACTTAGCACATGCTCAGTCTGTGCTCTCGAGACTAAACAAAGCCCTTGACTATGTGGATCATGATAAGCGATGGAAGAAATACGTGTGCCTCTGGACTTGATTGTCCCGTATCACAGACAAGAAGCTACAGCAGGGCAGAGTATGGAGAAACAGAATTTTGGAGAATGGTTTCCCATAAGCAAAAGGTGTCAGACAAGGATGTATTTTATCTCCCTCTCTGTCCAATCTGTACACAGAACATATCATAAGGAAAGCTGGATTAGGATCAGAGGAAGGAGTGAAAATTGGTGGACGATACATCCATGATTTAAGATATGCAACAGTACCATATTACTGGCAGAAAGCAGCAGTGAATTGGAACAACTCCTGATGAAGTGCAGAAGCACGTTGAGAGCACAAAATCATGACTATAGGAGAATTATACAACTTTAAGATCAACAATGAAGAAACTGAATTGTGAAAGATTTTGCATACTTTGGCTCAATCCTCAATTCAAAGGGAAGCTGCAGCCAGGAAATTAGAAGACTGAAACTTGGAAGGGCAGCAATGAAAGTTTAGCAAAGACCATCGGATGTAAGGACACTTTGCTGCAAACCAAGGCCAAGATCATCTACATTACTGTATTCCCAATCACTATGTACAGCTGTGAAAGCTGGACAGTGAAGAAAGCTGACAAGAAGAAAAATGATGCGTTCGAAATATGGTGCTAGAGGAGAGCTTTGCAAATTCCCTGGATGGACAGAAAGTTGAACAAGTGAGTCCCAGAGCAAATGAAGCCAGAACTTTCCTTGGAAGCTAAATGATGAAAATAAAGCTGTCATACATCGGACCGATCACGAAAAGGCAAAACTCACTGGAGAAGACGATCAGGAAAAGGCGAAGGCTGAACAAGAGGAAGACTAACTACAGGATGGATTAGTTCCATCAGAGCTGAGCAAGGCTGTGAAGGGCAGAACATGTTGGAGCTCATTCATCCACAGAGTCACCATAAGTTGGAGATGACTTGATAGTACATAGCAACAACCACACGCTCGGAGGGAGTTTTATCGATGAACTAAAATGTCGCAGGGCTGGTGCCTACCATTAAACTAAACTCCGGACCTATTACCTGAATTTCTGATCAAAATAAAAAACCACCCGTTCTAGGATGAAGAACAATTCTGATACCTGGCCTCACGTAACGAGACCCCCTCCCTGCTGCTCCTGTTCGCTCCTACTGACTCATGGTAGGAGACGCCATAAATCAGGCCAGATCTCTGATGTAATAGAGAGCCAGCTGGATTTGGGAATGCTGTTTGCAGATCCAGATCTGTCTCCTCCTCAGTGCATTTCTGACAGTGAGAGGCTGCATGTGCTGGGAAAGTAAGTTGTTTCTTGTCTCTGCCCGCTTTCTCTGGTGTTGAGTTCTAGGATGCAGATCATTGCTCCTGGCTCGGGGTGGCCAAAAGCCTTTAAATCACCCCTTTTTATTAGACACTTTCATTTGGTAAGCAATAAAGTGGCAAGGAAAAGAAAATGCTGGAGAAATGAAGCTGCTAATTTACTGGGGATTTTTTTTTAAGCTGAGAAAATAAAGTCTTTTTGTGCGTTTGTGACTCAAGGCGTTGTCCCACTTCTATCCTTCAAGCTGCGCTTTTCTCAGTCTCCAAAGGATTCCTGTTATCTGTGGCTCCAGATCCCTATTTGACATGGGGACTAGAGAGAATTGGAGGGTTCTGGACCCCCGGTTTCTTGTCCACTGGCTCACCCCATTTCTATAATCCAGGCTCATGGATAAGCAGAGGTCTGAGCACAGATCTTTCTGTCCTAATTTTGCATCTGACAGCGCTGCAATCCAAGGTTTGTTGCTCAGACCTCATTACGTGCAACGTGTACAAGCATTCCGATTCACTTCTCACGGATGTGCCTTTGCAATCGCCAGTGAGTGGGCCTTTAAACCGACTTGTCATGGCTTTCCCCAAGGAACTCTGGGTACTGTAGTCCCGTGAGGTGGCTGGAGATGCCAGTGAGCAAATTCTCAGCATTATCAGCACACTTAATGCTTGCAGTTTGTGGAGGGAAGCCAAGGCAGTTAATTCTGCTTCAAACGTGTTTTAAGCATGACATGTAATTGCAGCCTGAGTGAGTTTTGATGTGCTCTGTCAAAGTATTTCACTGACAATGGCATGCGTTGATCAATTGCCGCAAATGTTTTCATGATGGAATGTTTATGCGGTCTCTGTCACCAAGTGCACTGGCTCACAGGGGCCAGCAAGTGGATCCGGATGAAGGGGTCTTCAGACAACGCGAGCAATGCCTTTTGGGAGGAGGCAGGCAGGCGGGCAGGCACAGGATCCCACCTGCCAGCCCCAGCCCAGTGGAGAAGCGCCCACTGGGAGCACCTCCTAGAAGCTGCTCATTCATGATTGGCATCAGAGGGGATGCACCCCACCTGGGTTCAGTGAATGTAAGGTGCCCACCAGCTCTGCCCTTTCACACTGATGTATCAGCTACCCCGGTTCCTGGAAGCAGGATTCTTGATGATTGGTTGGGGGACTCGTGGAAGAACCTGTGAGCATAAATGGTTGCGGGACGTGTGTGGTGCCCTTTTCTCGAGAGGGCTGAGTGTGTGCTCCAGGAGGTTGCATCATCATCAGGGCACGCTTGGTGGACTCCATCCCAGTGCCCCTGCCCGTGCATGGGTTGTCTGAAGAGACATGCACGGTATATGCACTCTGGGGGTTTGTGGCTGGGTTGTCAGAACACCTCTTACCTCTGCTCCAAATCTGATGCTCTTTCTCAGC
This sequence comes from Varanus salvator macromaculatus, assembly GCA_023646645.1. Lineage (NCBI taxonomy): Eukaryota > Metazoa > Chordata > Lepidosauria > Squamata > Varanidae > Varanus > Varanus salvator. The sequence continues at coordinate 3,928,755 of JAIXND010000781.1, forward strand.
TGTGTGCAACCTGATGCCACACCAGAAGTGTTGATCTGCAGTTCCCATTGTCTGTTTTTGCTGGGAATTTCGGGAGTTGTAACGCAGCATGTCTGAGGAACACCAGGCTGGGGAGGGCCACTCATTCTGATGTGCGTAAGACAAAATGCCTGAGTGACCCTGTAGAAGTGATTTTTTTTTAAGTGAAGGGTTCAAAAGCAGGGCCTTCTCAGTGGTGGCTCCTAGGCTATAGCATACCCCTCCTAGCACACCCCTCCTGCTTACTCTGAGGTCATGTTTTCATGCCCCCTCTTCCTTTCAGTGAGCAGTCAAGACCTATTTCTTTCACTGTGCTCTTTCTGATTTATTCTGCCTGATAGTTTTGAAGCTATCAAAACTATAGCTTCAAAAAGTGGCAAACATAGCGGCAAACATTCTGCTGTAATTTCTGCTGTTCTCCTTTCCTTTACAGTTCTTTCCCAGTTGCTGAATTTAGTTTTCAATTCATTGTTGTTCTCAGTGACATTACGTTTAATCATTCAATCGGTATTGTCTACTGTGTTGCAGTTAAAAAGCAGAATGCAAATTGTGCAAATAAAATATAGAAAGATAAAATCACACATGAGACTATTTCTGCCAGCGTGAAGCATTATGCATGTGAGAGAAACTCTTTTATGCATATGTGTTTGTGTCCTTTGATACAGGGGTGTTTTTCAACCAGACTTTTATCCCACAATTACCCTGCCTCATTTGCAGACATTTAGCCGGGTTCAGCCTTCACAGACCTCCATTTGTCACCTTCTCATGTTTTCTCACCAGTGGTTCTCTCTTTTCACTGACCAGAAAAAAGCAAAAACCAAAACAGTTCAGGAGGGAAAGGCGAAATAGCTGCACAATGTGTTTTGAAAGGGGGCTCAGAAGCCATCTGTCTGGAAGTGCCCCAAGTGCGGCGTTTAACCCCACTCTTGTACAAAATGTCCAGTCTCTTTTTTGCAGGGTTCCTCTCTGTCTTGAACCCTCTTTTAATTTCTCCATCCTTTCCTGGTCCTCACCTTCTTGCTTATGCACTCCCTGCTGCCGCCGCCGCTGCTGCTGCTACCCAGGAGCAGGTCTCCATGGTGACAACACCCCCCTTCATCTATTCCTGCATCCTCCTCCCTTTAGCCTAAGTGACATGTCCATTGCCCAATCAACAACCTGGGTTGGATGGGAGGGCTCTTATCTCCATCAGTTTCTCTGCTACCCAGAGAGCAAGGATCTGGTGGTGGGGGGGAACCACCCAACCTCCTTTCCCCCTCATTTCTCTCTTCCCCTCTTTTTTTTTCTTTCCTTCCTTCCTTCCTTCCTTCCTTCCTTCCTTCCTTCCTTCCTTCCTTTTTCAATTGGATTTCTAGGTTCTCTCCTTCACTTCTTCCCCACCCCTCCCCTTTCCCTATACATCTGCTTCCTTCCTTTCCCTTCCCCATGTGAGATCACCTATTGTTACAATTTCTCCCCCTTCACACACACGCTTGCACACACACACACACACACACACACACACACACTGCATCCTTGTCTCCAGTTCGCCTCAGCCACCTTTAATATCCTTTGCCTCTCTCTGCTTTCTTCTTTTATGTTTCATCCTCTTGCATTCCTTGGGCAATGAGAGAAGATGTCTGGGAATGAGATCCAGGTAGCAGCTAGCCAAGCAGTCGCACATCGTCTTAAGGATGCGGGCGATGCGATCGGTTGGGTACCATTGTTCCTGGCGTCTTCTGCTTCATTCCATCATATTTGATGACTGATGTCTACCGTGCTTCTCCTTTTCTTTGCTTTGCTGGGTGACTGATTTCTGCCCCCCCAACACACACATAACCACACCTGCGTCTTGAGACCTCTCCCCGCCTCCCTCCCCTCCTTCCTGATCCATGATTCCCGACTCCCCCCTAAGATGCTAAGACAAGGCCCCTTCCTCCTCCTGGCTGTGTCCATGTCGTATTTCAACCCCGAAAAAGCACTGGCAGCGCCTTCGGAAAATGGTGAGTCTTGGCAGGGTCGCACGAGCTCCTGCCCACCGGTGACAGCCCCTCTCTCTGGTGTCTTTCCCACTCCACCGTGACCACCTGTTTGTGTGCTGGTTGCCTGCCCAAACCTGAGACCCCCTTGGGTGCAAAAGTGGGTACGGTGACAGATGTGGGGTTTCTTCCCAGAAGAGAGATTGGGGATGGTGTCTGGGCTATAAATTCCATCCTCGGGGGAAGGCAGGGATTCCTGCACAGAGGAAATTAATCATCCCTGGGTTTCGTCAGACGTGTTAGCCAGTATTGGCATTTGTTGGTGGTGGTTCTCTCCTGCCTCCCCCCCCCCCCCGACCTCCCCTGGGTGCTGGTGAGAACAGGGCAAATGAAGGAGCCCCAGCAACAAGAACAGAAGTTGTTGTGGTTGAAGGAGAGATGTTTTTACTCATTGTGGTGGGGCAGTCCTTGATAATAACAAAGATCTGGCCTTAATATCTGGCTGAAAAGGAAATAAGGCTCATGAATGTCTGAGGTGGGCGTGAGGGCCAGGCTGGGGAGGTGTGGGGCATCCACAGCATTTAGTGTGAAGCTGCCTTTGATCCGACAGCCATCTGGGGAGAGTGGGGTGAGTCGCTCTGGGCAAATGGACCTGCATGCTGTGGGGAGCATCGTGCGCGTGTGTGAGGAGCGATCCGCTGCTGGAAGAGCCAGCTTGTCTGGGATGGAGAAGATGGTGGAGGTCTTTACGATGGGGAGGGGAGAAGGATGGATGGATGGATGGTGGTTGTAAAAACAGGCTGAAAGGCAGAGGAAGGTGTGTATGTGGGAGGAATTGATGATTAGGTGCAGAGGCAGATGGCCATAAGGGTGAGAACAAGCAACAGGACTGTGTCTACTGGGAAGCTGGTTGGCTGTGGGCAGCTGGTTGGTGGTGTGGGAACAACATGCCAGACCCCTGGACTGGTGCACCGGGGCTCTTCTTATGACACGGCATTGGAGTTGGCTGTGGAAACAGTTCAACCCACAAGTCCACTGTGAACTTTTTGGGCAACTTTGGTCAAGGCAGGCTCAGCAACTCGTCTGTGAAATGGGGCCAATGAAAACCTCCTCATAGGGTCTGTGTGCATGTATGTGAGATCAGGACTGGGGAGCATTGCTTTGGGAGTTTCCCAGCAGCAAGCGGCTGGCTACTATGCAAACGCGGGTGTTGCTAGACTACTGGAGTGACTTTTCATCTGGTCCTGCAGAGCTCTTGTTTTCTATCGTGCAGCAATCTTAGTTTCCCACAGTGAATTCTGAAGCACCGTTCAGTGAGAAGCCCACGCCACTCCCAGATTAGACGAATTCATGCAAATGCTTCATGGGACACCTAATGACTCCTGTTCCATTTCTGGAGCCTGAAGGACCTTGTTATCCCAGCTGTTTCAACAACTGGGAAGTCTTCCCCTAATTTAAAATCAAAACCATCTTTCTCCCTCCACCCATCTTGCCATCCCAGTCTGCTCTGTCTCATGCACATCTTCCCAATTTCTTTTCCCCTCTCTTGCATCTTCCTTTGTATATATAAAGCATGGCACTGGTGTTGTTCTAGCTGCCACTGGCTTGTTTGCTCTGATGTCACAGAAAGGGGAGGCAGCCTCCGGCTTGGTGCTAAGGAGTCTTTGTGTTGGGACTTTTGGGCCCGGAAGCCTTCTTTTCTATAGAGAAATGAGGATTTTTCCTACCCAACCGCTTATGCAGGCCTGCTACTCCGAATTGTGTGATGGGCTTCAGTATGTGCAGCAAAAAGGAGTACCAACAACTCCTCTTGTGCAGTCTACAACAGGCCCGTTCTTAGATTTTGTTCCTGAGAACACCTGGTGGATTTCCTCTGTAACAGAGTCCTATTGTAATCATCCTTCATGGAATCAGCATTGTGCCTGACCTCCAGAAAAGCAGGTCTGTGCACAGTTTGAAGATCAGGGTGTATCAAACTAGAGTTGTCCCTTACTCATTGCTTTAAAAGAGGAAACACCCAAGCCAGTGTGGCATAGTGGTTGGAGTATTTGACTGGGATTTGAGAGATTAAGGTTCTAGTCCCTCATTTGAAGCTCAGTTGATGACTTTAGGCCAGACTTTAGATACTCAGTCTAACCTACCTCACACAATTTTCTGAGAATAAAAAGGAAACAAAGAGGATTATTTAAGCTACCTTGGGTTTCTTGCAAAAGGAAAAATGGAGGGGGGATGTAGGTTAAGAAATAAATAAATAGTAAAAAGAGGAAACTGCTTAGCACAAAATGCTCATGTTCTAATCCATAGCTAAAGATGCCAGTTCAGAAATAATGACAACAATTTAGAAAGACCATAAATCTCACCTTAAGTGGAAAATGGTGACTTGCATGCCTCTTCCATCTGTCATTCAGGTGCTAAGCATCGATGGGGCACTTCAAGGTAGCCCTTCCAACAGAAGCCTCTAAAATTGCGCACATGGTCATCATAACTACCTCTCTAAACTAGTTTAATAGTCTGTGCTTCTTTCTACAGAACCTTGGGATTGTAGTTTGTGGGACGGTATGGCTGGAAGTCTTAGCTGCCTCTGAAACTACAATTCCCAGGATCCTTTGTGGAGGGAAGTCACAACTGTGAAAGAGTTAGAGAAAATATTTTTATATTTGTACAGATGTGCACTGTTTAGTCAAAATCTGAAAAAAACCTCACCTACATGTGTCCAAGGTGAAGCCCTATGTATGAGGCACTTGGTAGATGGACTGCTGCAGGGCCAGGACAAGTGACACGATGCATTGTGTGGGAGAATTAAAAGAATAAAAAGCGGATAAATGCAAAGTGTCCAGCCTGCCATGAGTCCATACTTGTGCAAATGCTGAGGCATATGAACTTCAATGGGTTCACCGAGACTAAATCATTGCTCCTGTAAAAATATGTGTATTTTATAAATCAGTTGGTCCTTGTCCTTTCACAAGAAGTAGAGAGCGCAACAGCTGCTGCTGCAGGCCACCGCCATCAATAATACCCAGAATGCCTCTGGCTGTATGTTAGAGCCCAGTAGAATCCTGGGATAATAAAGATGTCACCAGTACTCAGCTTGGTAAACTTTTGGGGAGGGGCATGCTACAGGCAGCCGTGGGGATGGGCGGTGATGCTTACCTTTGCACCTTGTGTTGTTGTTTTGTTGTTGTTAGACCGACTGCAGAAAATCTTATGCACTGCGGGGGAATGTTGGAAAATGTTTGTGGCGATAGATGAAAGGAGGGCTTTTTGTATAGGGATAGAAAAGTGTGGAGCTTGAGATTAAAGCCGATTTGTGGAGGGGCAGATGACAGACAGCTGGAGAAGGGCTCATGCTCTGAACAGACGTGTGTGTGTTGAGGACCCAAAAGCCTTATTTACATCATGGGGTAAGGCTGCTTTCTCCAACCTTGTGCCTTCCAGATATGTTTGGACTGCAACACCCAGAATTCCCAATCAATGGCCCTGCTGGGTGGGAGTTCTGGGAGTTGCATGAAGGCCATGAAGGCCACCAGGTTGAGGAAGGCTGGAATAAGGGATTCGTCCCCTTCTCCCCCCTTGACTGCCATTCCCCTTCCACTAGCATTAGCTGTGCCTCAGCCCCACTGAAGCAAACTTGAAATTTCGCTAACTGCTTTGAGACATGCTGTGTTTCTGTTATGTGCCACTTCTTTTTTAATTTGGATTTCTTTTTCCCGAGTTACCCTTGCTGTTTGAAATGCGTGTCCCATCGTTTTCTCTCTGGCTTCCCCCAGATGGTCTGTCCCAGGGCCGGGCTCCACTGGCCCCTCCCTACGCTGTGGTCCTGGTCTCCTGCTCAGGCTTGCTGGCCTTCGTCTTCCTCCTGCTCACCTGTCTGTGCTGCAAGCGTGGCGATGTGGGGTTCAAGGTGAGCCCGGTTGTGGGGAGGGGAGTGGGCAACGTGTGTTTTCTGTACCTTTTTTATTCTTCCTTGTGCACTGAAAGGAAGTGCCAAACTGTAAATCAGCCTTCCTGACGTGTGTTGCCCTTCCGAGGTTTTGGGCTACAGCTGCCATCGTAGCTGTTGTAGTCCAAAACATCTGGAAGGAACCATGCCGGGGCAAGCTGATGGGTTAGGGAGGCTGCACTGGGGGTAGTGAGCCTTTACTGCAGGGGCACAATGAGAGGGTTCGGACAACAACTCAAGGGCTGAGTGTGTTGTTGAACCATGGGTTGTGGTTGAACTATGGTTTTTCATGTTGTCTGAACCCAGCTGCACTAAGAAGCCATGGCTGGTGAACCACAAACTCTCCTGGTTTGTTGCTTGGCTGTGAAACATGGGCTGTTTGCCAGGGACAGCACAAGAACTCATGTTTTGACAACGAGCTGTGGTTTTAGGACAACCCATCCTCAGCTCCTGAGTGTGTTATCATGTGGCCTGAGCCCAATCAATGTCAAACATCAGGAAAGGCCCTCAATGTTCTTTAAGATTATTCAGACCTTTTCTTTATTGATTATCCTTATACTCATCTCTGCCCACCTGGCAGGAATTTGAGAACCCTGATGGAGAAGAATACTCTGGAGAGTACACGCCGCCAGCAGAGGAGACCTCTTCCTCTCAGTCTATTCCAGATGTCTACATTCTGCCTCTCTCTGAGGTCTCACTCCCGTCCACCAACCAACAGATGCCCCAAACAGGTAAGGGGTTTGGGAGGGGGAGGTGTGGATGGTGAGATGGAAAGTGACTGCCTTCCTCTTTAATGTCTCTCCCATCTGCCTTGCTTCACAGAGATGGTGAAAGGGTAGAGTGGCTGGAGCCCCTGTATAATTCTCTAAGATTACCGTATATACTAGAGGCATCACTCTAGACTTGGGTACCTCTGTGGTGAAAGCCCTGCATCCCTTTCACTGGCAGTTAGTCAAACCCAGTTCCATTGTAGAATGAAGTGCCAGCAAGTCCTCTCCGGGTGCATCATTTGAGGATTTTGCTGTCTTTGTTGTAGAGCTCTTGGTATATTTTGCCCGAGCCACACTACTAAGGCTTATGTGCAACTCTTCCTGGCATGTGACTGGCATCCCACTGGGGGAAGAGGTGAGAGAAATGGTCAGCTGCGACTTTTTTCCTCCTCTGAGATCATGCAGACCCAGCGACTGATCTTTGCACATAATGGAGAGCCACCATGGGGAAGTTTTTCTGTGGGGCAAATGCTTCTGCCAGACCCTGTACTGAAGCCGTGGGTGGGGGAGCTCCCGTGACATGCTGGGGTGATTGCCAAGCCACCTGCAACCCTAAAACAGCCTGTGGGTTCTGGATGGCTCGTCAGACGCCAGGACAGAGTGACAAGGAAGTCCCAGGGGCCTGTGGAAAGCCTTTTATGATTGGCCACCTCGCTTTGGAAAGGTTGCTTTCCTTCGTTCGGGACTGCAGTGCAAATACAAACATGCCACCTCAGTATTATTTTGGGTCACTCCAGAATGCCTAGAAACAAGTGAGATACTTGTTGAAAGGAGCGCCTGTGACCATATATGCCCTCCCGCCCCTATGATCTGCAGCTGATGCCCTCCTCCGGGAGCCCTCTGAGAGAGAAATTAGGAGGGTGAGTACCCGGAGGAGGGCCTTCTCTGCGGTGGCGCCCCACCTATGGAATGCGCTCCCCAGAGAGGCTCGCTTGGCGCCGTTGTTATTTGCTTTTCGGCGTCAGGCGAAGACCTTTTTATTTAGGAGCTATTTTAATTGTTAATTTATTAATTTTATTCTTGTTATATTTATATATTTGTATTTTTTATAGTTTGACTTTGAGATGGGCCAGTTTTTAAATAGTGTATTATTTTTAATTGTATTTATTTATTGTTGTTAGCCGCCCTGAGGCTTTTTTTTGCAAGGGGCAGCATACAAATGTGTAAAATAAATAAAAATAATAAAATACTATCAGTTATGCACATTCCACTGACTGTCTTCCTTTACAAAATCAATTGTTAAAATAGTTATTCACATCTTATAACCCATAAGCTAGCTAGCAGTCAGGCACCACAATGACCTACCTTAGTTGGGTTCAGACTTAATGAAAAGTGACAGCATGCCCTTCCACAGCTGAAATATTCAAAAGAGCCGCCACCACGAGAAAACTCTGCTGGGAAATTCTCCCATTGTGGCCTCCCATTATGTGCAAAGTAGGCTTCTGTCTTCCTCCTCCAGTCTGTTTTCTCTTCTCTGCTCTTTCCTTCTGCTCTTGCTGTTCCTCCTTCATGGTATTTCATGTCCCATAGGGTTCACTGTTCTCAATTGTACAAGGATCTGGTGCAACCCTGTCCCTGCCAAATCCCCAGTGTGTAAGCACCTCGGAAAATGTTCGTATTAGAAAACCACAAAAAGAGAAAAGCTTGTATTCTCGGCTGAACAAAAGCTTAGTTTCCGCTGTACCCTTTTTTAAAACCACTGCACAAAATGTGCCCACCTGCACATTGGAATAAATGCCCCTGCCTGGTCCCCCAGATCTGCTGTTGATTAAATTTTCTCATGGTTCGTGGGATGATGCAGCAACCCCTGTTTGTCTCAGCTTTGTTTCCAGGAGTCCTCCCTCCAGTTCACTCTTGCTTTAGCTTAGACCATCCCGTCGCACTCTTACGCCTGAGGGCACATTGGCACAACTGTTCCACACCATCTTGCTGTCATGGTTTTCCCCAGAGCGTCCTGGCATTCTGGTGCCAAGGGCATGCTAAGAATGGCTCCCTGGATACTCAAAAAGCCACATCCCCAGAGTCCTTTGGGAATGTGCTGCAGTGTAACCGTGCCTGTCTGGCAGGGGCTTCCTAAACCTCTCTAGCTTATCTCACAACATACCTTTGCTCTGGGGCATGAAGGAAGATGCTCAGCTCCTGGGCCACGCATCATGTTCTCGGTTGGAGCATTGCCTCTCTCTTCCAGATTTAGTGAAGCACTTGGGACTCAGCCGACAGCACCTCAGTTATCTGCAGGAGATTGGAAATGGCTGGTTTGGGAAGGTGAGCAAGAACTTCTTTGGAGGTGGTTGTCGGAGTGATTCAAAGATGGGACCCAAGGCTCATTCCAGCAAATGCAGGCTGCATCCCATAACGGGTGGGGCTTGGGCATAGCACATGAAAATGAGAGAGCTGTCATAGCGTGTTAAGTTTTACTTTTTGATTGTCTAAAATGAAAACAACCATAAAAAGTATCTATCAGAAAAACACAAATAGCAGCAACCTTGTTCAGTGAAAAACAAACAACCTTGTTTAGTGGAATGGATGAAACGGAAACTAGAGCCAGGTTGCAGAAGGCACCCTGCTGGCAAATAAAAAGAGTGTTCCTGCCACCAAAGGGATGTCCGAACTGGTGGCTGGCAAGGCTCCCTGGGGAAGTGGGGTGCAGCTTTCGACAGACAAGTGGTCACCACCGAGAAGGCTCTGTGTCTAGTCAACCCCTCCCTAACCTCAGCTGATGTTGGAGTATATGTGTGTGCACAGAAAGGGATGACCACAAGGTCCATGGTGCAGAACCTGGGTGCAGGAGGAGAGCCCCATCCTGAGGCCGAGTCTGGCAGCCTCCAACTATTGGAAAAGGGAAGGGGGAGTCGTGCTAGGAGCAGGTTTTATGATTCCACCATGGGAGCCCCATTCCTGAAATGTCCCAGAAGGCTGTGCTTGGCGGTTCCTGCCTGCTTCCTAGGATGCTCTGGGAATGCTGCTTTTATGGAGTAACAGGAGAAAAGGTTTTCAGATGTTCCTGAGTTTATTAAAACTAAGCGAGGCAGGAATGACATGGAGCGAAGAAATTGCACTTTCAGATTTCCCCTAAAGAAGGAAAAGGCATTCGTGCCAATGTTCTGACACCAGAGGAAATGGCCTTCCTGCTGAGCCAGGGCAGTGGCTTCTCCTGCTCAGCGTTGTCAGCACTGAGTGGAAGCAGCCAGTCTTCAGGGCTCGCAGCAGGATTCTTTTCTCATCCTACCTGGAAAAACCCGGGAGTGAAGCAGGCACCTTCTGCGTGCAAAGCATGCATTCCGTCACCCTGTGTCTGCTTCCTTGCTTGCTGAACCACTAAGCTGTCTAGGGCCTTGGAGAGCATCATCCCGTTCAGTTGTGCCTGGAAATGAGCTGGCAGCCGGTGCTGCTTTTTAAGAACCACCGCACGATGCTTTGTAGAGTTGGTCCCAGTACCCCAGCCTCAGATGTTCACATGGGCTCCTTTCTCTTTTCTGTTTCAGGTCATTCTGGGTGAAATATTCTCGGATTTCACCCCTGCACAGGTGGTAGTGAAGGAGTTACGGGTGAGCGCTGGGCCACTGGAGCAGAGGAAATTCCTGTCAGAGGCCCAGCCTTATCGGTAAGGAGCCGATGAAACGGAAAAAGTCATAAAAACACTGTTGATACAGGATCCTGGTATACAGTGATACCTCGGCTCATGAACGCCTCAGTTCATGACCAAATCAGGTTGCGAACAAAAATTTCATAAAAATTTTGACTCAGGTGGCGAACTCCGCATCGGGTGGCGACTGCGATCACGTCCTTCACCCCCCGCCCCCCGAGTGGGGAGATGGCTGAGATCCCGCCCGTCTTTCCTGCACGAGCGTGCCCGTGATCGCATCCAGCCTTCCTGCACAAGTGGAATCTCAGCCATCTCCCCTCCAGCACAATCGCGCCCGTCTCCCCCTCCGAGCACACCCACGTTTGCGCCTGTCTCCCCCACAGTGTGCCGGGCGGGATGGCGGGTGTGTGCAGGGATGATGGGTGCGATCGCAGTCATGCTGGGGGGGGGGGCTGCACTCGTGCTCGGGGTGGGTGGGGGGGAGGTGGCCGTGATCTTTGTTGTTCTTTGTCACTTTGCTTCACATTTTTCTGATTAAACAAAATAGTTACACAATGGATTAACCTTATGGGGAAATTTAACTTGGGTCACAACCAATTTGAGTCACGACCAGTGTCCTGGAACAGATTAAGTTCATGAGCCAAGCAGAGGCTGGAGCAGTGACAAGGGATGGCTTTAATCTCCTGCATCGTGTTTTGATCGGGTATACCCGTCAGTGCTTCCTGATAGGGGAGTTGATGAGGGAAAGCCTATCTCATTCACAAAATTTTATTGGGAGTGAGGCTGTCCAGACAGGATCACCTTTGGTAACCTACCTTATTTTTCTGCACCTCTTTCTATATTGTTTTCTTTTACAAAAAAAATGTTAAAGAAGAAAAGATGGAAAAACTGCATGATGGCTTTTGATTGCTAGCGTGAAGAATGCTTTGCCTAGAAGCACTAAAATCTATTCAGAGTCTCCCCTCAAAAGAAAAAGGATTTCTTGCTGGTTGTCCAAATATATTTGTGTGTGTGTGTTGGGGTGTGGGTTGTGGGAGGGAACCGAAATGAAGCAGCTGGCAAGCTAAGTTCCACAATTGTGTTTGTGTGCCTGGTCATTTTTCACAGTTTCTTTCTAGGTGTCTTCTGCTTCCTCCTTCTTTTCTTAGAGTTTGTGTACTTCCTGTCCCCTCTCATATGTTGGAGTCTCGGTTCAGCTGGGACAGTTTTCTTGCTTGCATTTTTTTTAAAGAGTGGAGAGTAAGGAAGTTGGGTCAGTAGGACTGTTTATTGCAAGCTGATGGGTGATGTGGCCATTCATAAAGAGGCTTTGGGGAGTGCCAGTGACACAAAGCCCAACAGGTGGTAGAGGGAAGCTTTGACTGATCCGACTGGAGTAGGAGCCCCCTGTTTGTAAGATGAATTGTGCCAACCTCCTCTTTTCTTCTTGTTTCTGTGCCTCTTTCCTTGCTCTCAAGAAGCCTCCAGCATCCAAACATACTGCAATGCCTCGGGCTGTGCACGGAGACCATCCCCTTCTTGCTTATCATGGAATTTTGCCAGCTGGTGAGTAAGCAGAAGCCGAAATGGGACTGGGTGGGAGAGCCGGTCTCACCCAGAGGGCCAGTTGGCACCTCGTGGCAAGCCACTGAGGATGAATCAACGCTCAGGGCTGCCATGAGGTGTGCCATCCTGAAAATGCTTGCAGTGGCCAGAGGTTGCTGTGAATTGTTGTGCCATCCGAGCAGTGGGCACTGTTTGGCTGGCACAACAAATGTCACACATCACTCTAGACTAGGAGTGGCCTTTTCATGCAGCTCATTCAGAGAAAGAGCGAAAAGTCTGGACAAAGTAAGAACAGGAAATGAAAGCTTCTCCTCCTCCTCTATGCAGAATATCTGCCAATTTTGGGACAATTTCCCCAAATCGACAGAAAACCTTGTGCTAGCTTTGCTAATTCCAATCACTAGTTCCAGCTGCCTCCCCTTCTATACTCGTGTCCCTCCAGGGAGATCTGAAACGCTACCTTCGAGCTCAGCGCAAATCCGACGGGATGACTCCCGATCTGCTGACCCGTGACCTCAGCACACTGCAGCGCATGGCCTACGAGATCACTCTGGGAGTGCTTCATTTGCATAAGAACAATTACATCCATAGGTAGGCATGTGGGCGGGGGGTGGAGACCCCAGAATTCTGAAGTTCTTCAAGCAGATAATGTGTACCTCTTGTTAAAAAAACATCTCATGGGTTCTAAGATCTAGATCTTGAAAGGTCTTCATGGAGAAGGTGGGTTCTAGTGGTTCAAAAGAGGGGTGCACAACTCCTTTAGGATGAGAGTAGATTGGCCCCACCCCACCCATGGCTGCTCCTCCTTCAGCGGAAAAGAAGGCTTGGCTATGCATATCTGAGAAAAGCAAACTTGGAGGAAGGGTGGGATTAAAATGGATATAAGAATGCATGACAAAAAGAAACCAGTTGCCCATTCTTCCTATGTTTGCGGAGATGTCGGTAATACAAAGCTTTTCCCTGCTCCCTCCCCTCTTCTAGTGATGCTAACTGAGGCATTGTTTCCCCTTCTGCAGCGATCTGGCGCTTCGGAACTGCTTGCTGACCTCTGACCTCACCGTGAGGGTTGGGGACTATGGGTTGTCGCACAACAACTACAAGGTATGGGGTGGCGCTGCTGTACCAGAAGCACAGCTGATGTCAAGAGCTGGTGTGGTGGAGCATCTGTCCCCCAGGGCCCCTTGGCAGGAGACCCCACTGGCTTCTCCTCCTGGTCCAGGCCAGGGCGAGAGGCAGGTGCCAGTGGAGCTGCTGAGCAGGAGAAGCGGTAGATGCCACTGCTCACCTGCTCACTGGCTCTTTGCCTGTCAGAAGGCTTGGGACTGGGATACCTGAATGGACGTCTCCTTCCTTATATGCCCTCACGCCCCTTACGATCAGCGAGAGAGGCCCTGCTCCGGAAACCCTCCCCGAAGGAGGTAAAAAGGACATCTACTTGGAGGAGGGCCTTCTCTGTGGTGGCGCCCAGATTATGGAATGTGCTCCCTGGAGAGGCTTGCCTGGCGCTGAGCTTATACTCTTTTTGGCACCAGGTCAAACTTTTATTTTAAAAGTTAGTATTTTAATGTACAGTCACTTTTAACTTAATTTGTTCTTATTTGCTATATGGTATTTATTATTGTTAGAGATTGTTTTAGTGTACTTGGTTTTAATGATTGTAAGCCATCCTGAGATGATATGCATAAGGGACGGAATATAAAAGTTTTCAGTAAATAAATCAGGCAGGTGGTGCCAGCAATGGGAACAGAGGAGGAGAAAGAGCAGCTGGTGGCCATGGCAGTGAGAAGGCATAGGCTGCCCACGTAGCGATACGTCGAGCTAGCATGTTGAGTCACCTTTGCTAAGCTGGAGCAGCATGGGCCTGCCGCTGGAGGGGTGACCACATGGAGCTAGTCATAAGGGGCAAGGGGCCTGCAGAAACGGCTGCATTCAACATGGAGGTGGGGTCTGAGCCCCAACATTTCAAGCACCGGCAGAGCCCTGCTTCACAAGCAGGCTGCTCCCTCTCTCTAGAGATTCTGCTGCCCAGCTCATGTCTTGCGCCTCATCCTCTCTCCCACTCTGGTCCTCCACACTTACATGCCCTGTCTTTCTTGTGTTAATTTCCTAAGAATTTCTGTGAACCCCAAGAGGTAGCCCAGAGGCATTGGTGGGTGCTGGGGAAGCTGTCCGAGGGCACACGGGTGTCCGTGTCCCTCCTTCATGGTCTATCAGATTCTTGCAGTTGTACAGTTACATCCATCTTCCTTCAACTGACAAGTCTTTTGAGATTATTTTTTTACCAATAACCCAGCTGCTTCCTAATTATACAGTTGTGCTTGCTCAGTACTGTATTTTTCGCTCTATAAGATGCGCCTGACCATAAGACCCACCTAGTTTTTAGAGGAGGAAAACAAGAAAGAAAAAAAAATATTCTGAATCAAATGGGCACATAATCACAGGCACATTCCCCATCACTTCCCCATGGGCTGCACATCTGACAGACTTACTGCACACACATATTCGCTCTATAAGACGCACAGACATTTCCCCTTACTTTTGAGGGGGGAAAAGGTGAGTCTTATAGAGCAAAGAATACGGTAAGTATATATCATACCATTCCCCCCAAAGAGTCTCAGGTGGCTTACATGGTCCTCCTCCTCTCCATTTTATCCTCAAAGCAACCCTGTGAGGTAGGATAGGTGGAACCACCCAGTGAGCGTCATGGCTGAGTGGGGACCAGGGCCTGGCTCTCTTGAGTCCCAGTCCAGGGCTCCAACCTCCACATTGCACTGATATAAGTTGATGCCCAGGTTATATAATTATAAGCTGGTGTTTTCCATGGTTCCCTTCTCTTCAAATGACTGATGTGTGTTACGTTTTCTTACCATTTACAACACTGGCTTCTTACTCTCTACAATTATGACGTAGCAGCTGCTCAGTTGATTATTATGGTATTGTAGTAAAGTGGGTTGTAGCGGTTAGAGCATTGGGACTGGGACTGGGGAGACCTGGGATCTAGTCCCCACTTGACTATAGAGCTCATTGGATGACTTTGAGCCAATCACAAATTCTCAGCTAATTTACCTCACAAGGTTGTTGTGAGGAGAAAACGGCGAAGGAAAGGAGGAATATGTAAGCTGCCTTGGGTTCTATGCAGGAACAAAAAGCTGGGATTTTATTTATTTATTTCAAGCATTTATATCCCATCCTTCTGCAGAAGTGTTCAGGATGGCTTACTATTCTAAATTCTAAAATACAATATTAAAACTACAATTATTAAAATAATGTCAGAAGGAGGGAAGGGGAAGAAAGGAAGGGAAAAGAAAATGAGAAATTTAGAAAGAAAGGAGAAAAAGACGATAAAACAGGCCATGGCATTGATAATGCATAGGGATGAATGGAGCGAGGAACAGATCCTGCACTATTAGGATATTAGTCTATTAAATATTGTATTTCCTCATTCTTTTAAAGGAACACCTTATGAGCAGCTTGACAGCAGGGTAAGAGCAAGGTGTAGCATAGCCAGTCACTGAAGTGAAAACAGGGGTCCATATTGTCCCTTGTGAAACAGCGGAGGGCCCAAGACCCATTCTTAGCTAGCATCATTGCTCATTTCTCTTCCGTAGGAAGACTACTACATCACTCCGGACCGACTCTGGATCCCTTTGCGCTGGGTTGCCCCAGAGCTGTTGGACGAGATGCACGGAAGCCTCATGGTGGTGGATCAAACCAAGGAGAGTAACGTTTGGTGAGTGCTAAGGCCCCCCCGCCCCAGACACACACCTCTGTATTTGGGGAAATCTGTGTGCATTCTCAGTTGCACCCCCAAACAGCTGTATCTTCCAACAGGGTTAGAACTGCAGTGTTCCTAACTCGCAAGCATTAACATTTCTTTCCATCTAATTGTTTTCATTTCCCCCTTGCAACATACCTAGTTACAGATGCCCTTTGGTTAGGGCACAATGAGGGACATGTTTTGATTTTTTTAAAAGACACATTTTGCTATGCTGAGCGTTAGCAGGTTTCTTTGTGTCTCAACATGGCTCTGCCCTCAGGGATTGTATGGGGTGGAGGGGCCCAGTGTGTATACAGATTTGAATCTGGCAAAGCCTTCACCGTGGTGGCACCCTGGCTGTGGTTGTGCCATCTTGGCTTCTCAGGGGTGCTTCTCTGTCTCCTCAGAGAAGTTTGTCTGGTGTCTTATTTATGTCCTTTTGGGAAACAGGCAAGGACTTTTTCATTGACCCAGGCTTTTTAAACTACTTCTAAACAATTCTGCCTAAAATCAGGGCCAGCCCTGTGCAAGATATTCCCCCTCTGCCCCACATGCTAACAGTATCTAGATCTGGGCTGGAGCCTTCCTTTTCTCTGTGTCCTGATCTCTCTCTCCTTTGCTTTCCTGCCAGGTCTATGGGGGTGACCATCTGGGAGCTTTTTGAATTTGGGTCCCAGCCGTACCGGCACCTCTCCGACGAGGAGGTGCTGACCTTTGTCATCAAGGAACAGCAGATGAAACTGGCCAAGCCACGCCTTAAGCTTCCTTACTCTGACTATTGGTGAGTCCTTCCTCCACTTGCCAGGGGTATGTATGTCTTGCTGATCTTCGTCCCCGGGCTTCACGGTCTGATTGGGACGCCAGTTTAGGCAGCTCTGTGTATGACGCCTGTTGTAAATCACACAGCTACCTGTTCTGTTCCGTTACGGCAACCACCATTCCATGCTTTAAGACTGCATCTACAATTCCTGGTATATTATTAGAACAACATGTATAACAACCCAGTTACAATCAATCAATCAATGAAAATACTCTCAGCAGATGCTTATCTGCATCCTAAACTCACTGAAATTGTAGCACCACCATGATGCAAAATAGTATATTGCTTCTTCACCTGCCACTGTCTGTGTGCTCATTTTGTGCACCCCCCACCCCCGGCTGTGGAGTCCCGGACTTTGGCCCCATGGTACTACCTCTTCCAGGCACCAACAAACCTCTGTTGTCTAGAACAGCATCTGAAGAGGATGAGCCCCACCTACTGGTATTTTTCCCCTCTTGGCTATTCCTCCATCCTTCCTCAAGGTCTCTTGTTATCCCCTGAATAGCTCAGAGCTCTGGGATGCCTTCCTGGGCATGAAGGTTGTTCGGTTCAGCATTCCTGTTTCTCCTAATGTTCTTCCATTCTTCCTTCTCTGTGTTCCTCCAACTGTTCCTCTGACTGTCCACCCATCTCTCTTCCTACATTGTTCTTCTGTCAGTGCGTCTTCCGGCCATGGTGGGGCTTTTCACCTTTTCTTTGCCTGTTCTTCCTGCATCGCTTCAATTTACACCACTGGTTTGTGAATTAATTCTGCTACCCCCACTTTGAGTTGTGTTTTGTTAGGCCAGTCTTCTACAAATTAATTTGCATGCCCCTTCTAGCTGTGTCTTTCTAGTGGCTGATTCAACTAGTTTTTTATTTTTAGTTTTTGGATGGTTTTAATTGTCTTCTAGAGGTGCAGGTACAGCACAGACTGCAAGATGGTTGCAATATTCAGTTCCTCCCAAATTCCCTTGAGACCCCTGGAAGTCTGTCACAATGCTCAGAACCAAACTACAGTTCCAGGAGTTTCTGAGGGATGTGGTGGCAATGAAACTAAGAATGTATATCTTTTTTTTACTAATGTAGATAGCACCTTTCTGCAAGAGCTCTCCAAAATGCCACTTTAGTTACAGGCATGTTTTTGTATTTGGAAACTGTAGGTTTTGAAAGTATTCCTTTGGTTTTTTTCTAAATCCCAATAATTTGGATCCGAAAAAGGTCAAGAACAAACAAAAAGGTCTGTGCAGATTATTATGCCTAGGTGACCTTAATTAATTAATTTGTTTGTTCCGTTTATAGGTCTTCCCATCATTTGAGGGCTCTCTGGGTGGCTTACAATAAAGCAATAATAAAACAACAATAACACAACAGTAAGAACAGTAGAACAATTGGACAATTGAAAACATAAAATCCATTAAGAGAATACATAGTCTAAATTTGTATTCGACTTTGTCTTCCAATCAGCTGGAAGTCACATTAAGGCAACACGGCAGTAAAATTAAGACAATATTAAAGACCATTAGCCATGGAAGCCCCTGCTAAACAAAAATACCTTGCCAAAAGGAGAGCAGCAACATGGCCACAGTCCTGAGAGGCTGCCTGTCCCTTTCGCAGCCTGGAGGAAATCAGGCTTCCTGTGAAGGGCGGAGGAACAGGCAGGTAAAGTGGGGGCCCTGCAGTTCTCCTGGCAGCCACTGTTGCCCATCTAAGTGTTTTGCCCAGAGCAGGTGCACACGGGCTCTGCTGGCAGCACCTGTCCCCCCCCCCCTCCCCATCCCACAGCAACAAGCCCATCTCCAAGGTCAGTCCTCCAGCCTTTGAGTCCGTCCGCTGCTTTCCATGCAGGCTCCGAGGGCAGAGGGTGTGTGTTCCAGCTCTGATCTCGCAGCTCAGTTTGGAAGTCAAAGCTGGGATTCCCAATTGTCTTGCAACTCTGCCTAGGACTGGACCCTAAAATCAGTGAGTCCTTATATAAATGTTCTTTCCCTGCCTGCTTCCCTTTTACAAGAACACCAATCTTGGTGTCCTTGCCTTCTTTTAGCTAGTTCTTCTTATATATATATATATATATATATATTTATTATTCTTCTCTTAATAGCACCTCTGAACAAAACCAGTGCCAAGGAGCACAACACCTCTGTCTCTGGCCCAGGTTCCTCAGTGCACCGTTTTACATTTTGGAAGCCATGGTGTTGGGTTTTTTTTAAGGATCCTTTTTCTAGTACTAAAAAAGAATGAATTGTTTGAAGCTGTGTGTACTCCATTGTTCCATTCAAGTACAGGAGTTAATTTAGTCCTTTATGCAAAAATCTAAAAGGGCACATCAGCATAATTCACCTTGCTCTCTGCAGTGTTGACCTGGGGATTTCAGGACCCCCCCTTTTTTTTTCTGAGATCTTGTTTTGAAACTTGTGTACTTTCCCTTTCCGCTGCAGTGCTCCTCTTTATGGATCACTTGAGAAAGAAAGAAGCCAATTTCATCTCTGCTTTCCACAGCTGTGTGGAACGTCATTCTTTCTGTGCCTACCGAAAGGGAGCCCAGGGCCCAAGCGCCCGCAGAGGCCCCCGCAGGTTCTGGCCCTCCCTGGAAGACCTCCAGATAGGGCTGAAAAGGAACCCTGCCTGAACCTTGGAAAGCGGATGCCAGCCAGAATCAGCACCACCGGGCAAGAAGGCCCAGTGGTCTGTCTCAGCATAAAGCTGCTAGTGGGATTTTTAACCCCCTGCCGCCTTTTTATATCAATTTTTGCATTTAAAAATGCCGGATGCCAAATCATGCATTGCAACTGTCAGCACAGATATGGTAGTCACATTCACTTGTTCCAGCCACTAAAACTGTTAATCCTTAACTAGCTGATTTTGGCTGAGATCAGTACAAAGATGAAGGCACATGGTTGAATTTCAGTGCTCTGGATGACACAGCTTCTGTTGCTGCTGCTGTTGCTATTCGTTACATTTGTGTGCCCCACATAGCCAACGCGCTCTGGACGGCTCACAACATCAAGTCACCCCTCCAGAGTTTAACCAGAATGCTTCGTTTCCCAGATGAGGAAGGATCAGCCACTTCCGGCTATACGGAAGCTATAATGTTGTTACATCACAACAGTTCTATGTCAGCAGATCATTTGCACCTCAGGTTCCTCTTCCCTCCTTCACCCATTTTATTCTTCTGATGTTAACAGCCATTCCTCCTTCATTCTGAGTTTTAAGTTTTCCTATCTGCTCATTCTCTTGTTGTCTGCCAAGGCTCCCAACTTTGTTTTAGTTAACCGCTCTCTTCTTTCCTGTTTGCCCTCCTTCTTCCTGGGATTATACTATTTGAGTTCCCTCTGCTTTGCAATTCTTTTTCTATCTCTTCCTTTTCTTTTGAGTGATCAGCCATATTCTTACGGCCTTTCCCACCTTCTCTTAATTTTGCAGTTCTTCTCTGACGGCAGTTGTGTTTTTAATGTTCCTGTTCTGCACCCTTAGCTGTTCTCTCAGGCTACTTCTCCCCGACTGGTTTCCCTCCTATTTCTGCCTGTTTTTCCGACTGTTCCTCTATCCTTCCTCCATCCCTGCCCTGCTGCAGGTATGAGGTGATGCAGTCCTGCTGGCTTCCGGCATCCCATCGCCCAACCATGGAAGAGTTACATTTGCAGGTGAGCTACCTGTTGAACGAGCGCTCCAATGCTCAGGCAGAGGAGAGCTTTGAGTGGCGTTGGAGCGCCCTGAAGCCCAAGCGCTCCTCCTCGCCACCGCCTGCCTCCTCTTCCTCGGCACGCCACCGCAGCTCGTCCGAAGAGATCTCGGCCTATCCACTCCTGGATGGGTTCCATGGTGGAGACATGGACGACATTCTGACAGTGACGGAGAGCAGCGGGGGGCTGAACTTCGAGTACATGTGGGAGAAGGCCCGCCTGGGGCGGTGGAAGGGCCCCGCCTCGGCCCCGCCCGAGTACCCCTCCACCAACGGGGGGCTGGCTGTGCCCGGCGGCAACCCTTTCTACAAGCAGGCCGTGCACCGCGGGCACAGCCTGGAGACCCCCAGTGTCGTGCCCGTGATCAGCGCCCGCAGCCCTTCGGTCAGCAGCGAGTATTACATCCGCCTGGAGGACCACAGCAGCAGCGATGGGCCTGCCTGTGCCCCCAGCCCTGGCTCGCCCCCCCAGCCCCTCTTCCCGTCCGACTGGGACTGCCCCAGCGCCTCCTACCGGCCCAAGGAGCCGCCCAGCGCCAACCCCTTCCTGGCCGCGGGCGACGGCAACCCTTTCCACGTGGAAGGAGAGATCCAGGAGACGTCGCTGACCGAGACCCCGGCCTCGGGGGGCGAAGCCTTCCTCGCCGAGTCCCTGCTCACGGTGTACCGAGAACTGGAGGACCAGCAGCGCAGCTGGGACGCGGAGATGATGGAAGAGCGCGGGGCGGGGGAGACGCTGGCCGGGGACCCCTCTGAGTTCCAGGGGTCGCCCTCGTGGGAGCAGGAGCCTTCCCTGATGGAGGACCGCAGCTCCGGCAGCGGCACGGACGATGGCGACAGCAGCATCGGGGGCGGCCGGCGCAACCCCCTGCCCTGCCCGCTGTGCTCCCGGGCCTGCTGCACCTGCGTTGTCCCCCGGGGAGACATGGTGAGCGGCTGGAGCAACCACGGCCCGCCCCTGCGGCGCCCCCACCGGGACAGCTACGGCACCGAGGACGACTCCTCGCTGAAGGTGGAGCGCGGCTCCCTCTCGGACTGCCCGATGCTGCCCCTGACGCCCTGCGACGAGGACGGCGGGGAGCACGGCGAGTTCTACGACCCGCTCATGGGCACCGCCGTGAAGACCTACGAGCTGCAGGACTACCCGAAGCAGCGGGGAGGGACAGGTGCCCGCCCTCCCGGATCCCCCTTCCCAGCCATGCCATCCAGCTGCTGCAACGCGATCGTCCCTGTCGAAATACCCCCGCTGTCCACGCTGGCGGAGAGCAACGATGAGGAGACCATCGCCATCCTGCCAGAAGCCGTGGATGGGTTTCCTGCCGTCCCCACGGCCCTCAGCCTCTGCCCAGCAGCCCCCGACCGGCCGAGGGGAACCCTGGATTCTGTGGATTCCTTGGACATACCTTCCAACACCAGCTCCTCGGACGTCTGCAGCCCGGCCTCCCACTACTCCTCTCCGGGACAAAAATTTGGCGACAGCGGCTATGAAACCGAGAGCACCTTCTCACCCGAGTTTATCTTCAAAGAAGAGCCACCGCCGCCACCATCAGGGGAAGAGGAAGTATTGGAGGCCGAGGAAGATTCCAGTAAACTCCCAGCAACGCCCATCTCGCAGTCCACCAGCGATCTCACCTTGTCGGTGAGTGAGGAAGGGGCAGAGCTGGAAGAAGAAGTCGGGAGGAGCTTGGGGTCAGCGACTCCACACCGCGACTCGGCCTACTTTTCGGATGGCGAGGCGGAGAGTCCGGAGGTGCCGGCAACGGCCCCGGCTGCTAACAGAGAGGAAAAGCCCACCGAGAAGACGACCACGGACGGAGGCTTTGTAGTCCAGGTGTGCAAAGAGCAGCTGCTGGTCACCTTGCAGGAGAACGTCACACGCAACCTTCTTGGCGGTCAGCGGATGCCAGCACTGGGGCTTCCTCCAGCTGCCCCCTTGAAGGACCAGGCTGTTCTCAGGCCGTGGACCTTAGTGCCAGAGGAAGGGCAGGACACTGATGAGGAGGAGGAGGGCAGGAGAAGCCACAGTGGAGATGCCCAGTGGCCAAAGGATGTGGAGGAGAAACCGGAGGAGGAGGTGGAGGAGAAGCACGAAGGGGAATGTACTGAGCCCGAACTCGTGCTGCCAGAGAGAGGGGAAGAGAGCAGGGAAGAAGGGGAGGTGTCTGCCTGGACGGAGCCCCAAAACGCAGCAGTGCCAATCGTGGTAGAATCACAAGATGCCCCGGAAGACGGTGAGGTGGCAGCTGAGCAGCCCAAAAAGGAGCAGGAGGCTGGTGCTCCGGTGAACCAGGCTAGCGAAGATATCAAAGGTAAGGGTCCCATCCGTGGGGCTGTGAAAAAGTGGGGAGGTGAACTGGTCTGGGTACAGACGGGCTTACCGTTAGACAGAGTGAGGTGTGGGGCTCAACTGAGGGGCCAATGTGGAGCGAGGTGCTGGAAGCTAGAGCCTGCCCGGGGCCCGCCAAGCTACTCTGCTGCCCTCCGGTGGAGTGGAGGATGCCCTCCCGCCGGCACTATTGAAATACGGGCAGTCCAGCAGCACGTGGAGTGGGGCCGCCATCTTGTCTTTCACTTCAGGCAGCAGTGGGGGAAGACAGGTGGTCAATCCCAGTGCACTCTGGGAAAGGGGAACGGATGGAGGAAGGCGAGCAACACGCAGCAGACGAGGGACCGGTCCCCTGCCTGCAACCACTCGCTCTGTGTGCACACGCCATCAAACGTGCCCTGGTCCAGATGTGGGACGCACACAGCAGGGCTCCTTCCTGGGCACACCAGCTGGTATCCCAGGGGCCGCCACATGGTGTGGAGTACTGCATACACTTCTGGTTGCCCTGCGTCCAAGACCATATCACAGAGCCTGAGAAGCTGTGGGGAAGGACCAACAAAATGAAGGAAGGGTGGGAGAATGTCTTCTATGAAGGAAGCCGTGCGCACTTGCCCTGTGGGATTCGGAGGGAGGGGATGCCTGAGGGTGCAAGTTTAGATAGGAGGGAAAGGGAGCACGCCCAGCCTCCCCCTGCCAACATGGCTGGCTGAGGAATGATGGGAGGTGTTGGTCGTTCTCTGTCTATGGATAGGACTGTCTCCTGAAGGAATGGCGTGACAGGGGAGCGCATGCCGTCGCTCGCCCCCAGCCTCCCCCAGTGATATTTGCAGAGGAAAGGTGCAGGGCTCTGCTTGGGCAGGATGCTGGGAGATGCTCTCACTGGAATAACTCTCTTCCTGTCTCTCCCATCCCACCCCTCCTGCCTTGCCTCCACATCTCCCCATCACCTGTCTTCCGTGACCTCTGACCCTTGGCTCGCACCTGCGCCTTCGACCCCGGTCCTCGCCTCCAGCCAAGTTGTCGCGCTTGTCTCTGTCACTGCCGCCTCTGACCTTGCAGACGTTCCCCCCACTTGGCGGGGGAAGGAAAGGGCCATTTTGGGAAGGAGCGGCACTGGGGGAGGGGCCAGTGCTGGGAGGGAGAGAGGCTGCCATGGCGGCAGAGGATGAGGATGAAGACGATGCCGAAGAGGAAGAGGACGGAGGCTTGGCTGGAGGTGGCGGGAGGGGCGTCCCCATTGTGGTGAGCGAAAGCGATGATGCCCGCAACTTGCGTGGCCTCCTCAAGTCGCCGCGCTCGGCTGAGGAGGCAGCTGCTGAGCTCGACCGGAAGCGAAAGATGGTCTCCTTCTTTGATGATGTCACCGTCTACCTCTTCGATCAGGTGAGCTGCGAGCAGGACCAGAGCTGAGGTTATGTGTGTGGGGCTGCTGTGGGGTCAGGTCCTTGCATCCCAGCTGCCTCTGCCCGCTACCTTTCAGCCATCCTGGCTCTGGTTTCTCTTCCTCTTGTATCTTACGGCCTATTTTCCCATTCTACACACCCACGTCCTTGCCTGCCACGCGCTGCCTCCTGTGCCTGGTGGAATCACACCCGTGCTGCCCTCTCGCTTCCCCTCACGGAAACTGTTTGCTGACATTCTATGGGTAGCTGTTTCCCCGCTGATCATTTGGCATTCGTAAATGCAAGAGACAGTGGAAAGAGTAGATTCAGGTCTCACTCCCTGGAAGGCATCAGCCAGATTTTCACCATATATGCACAAGCCAGTAAGGACATCAGGGTCAGAGCAAAAGGGGAGGAGCCAGAAGGGAAGAGCTGGGTGCTACACCATCCTTGTCTTCTGCCATATATAGGAGACGCCAACCAATGAGCTGAGCTCGCAGGGAGCCCCTGACGGCGATGCCCCCTCTCCAGGCTCAATGGCAGAACCGGGTCTGGACGCCTTCCCACCAGCTGATGGCTTCAGTGAGTACTGGGGCAAAAAAGAAGGGAGGGCACCAGAAACGTTCCTTATCACGGGCAGCCTGGGGATGCCAACGCGGGAACAGAGTGGCCTAGTTGGAGGGCCTGAAAGGAAGCAGCCTGACCCTGCCCTGCCTTTGCACAGCAAACATGTTAAATGGCTTAGGCAAAGTGTCAGGCCCCAGCAGGGGTCAGGGACTGAGATGGAGGTGGTGGGTGGGCAAGGGGGGCAGGGCAGAATTGGGAGGGACTAGAGAGACCGGAAGCAGGCGTGAGGTCAAAGTCAGGCAGGGCTCACAATCCCGGGCAGCGGTTGAGAACAGGGTGCGAGACATTTACCTGAGCTCTCATGCCAGTGACGCCAGTTTGGACTGAGGAGTGGATGCTTGCTTAGGCCAGGGCCTTGCAGGGGTTGGCCCTTGGAGATCAGAGGATGGGTGCCTAGGCAAGTGGGCGCCACAGCTGAGGTGGTCCTCCTGGGGGCGCTGCGTTCAGGGCACACAAGAGAAGGAGAGGCGTGCTGGAGGCCAGCTCCTGAGCACCCCACTTCAGGATGCTTTCCCCCCAGCACTGCCCACATGCTGAGCAGAGCCCAGGACTGCGAAGGTCTTGATTTGGGGCCACAGGCCTCGTAATGGGGAACCCCCCCATTACCCAAACCTGGGAAGCCTCATATGGCAGTGAGTTTACCTGGTGTGCCTGACCAATAACAAACCAGCTTTGATGGCAGCTTTGTTCTGGAAGAAAGGGGCTCACACACACATGCAGAGCAAGGTTCTCGGGCAGCACCCAAATGGTTCCTGACCTTGATGCTGCTGGCCAGGCGTTCTGCTCTCCCTCCCACTCCTAGTGGCAGGTACTTGCCCCAGCCTAGTCTGGCCCTGGCTCACTTCAGCCATGCCATCTTGGCTTATCCTGGCATTTGGGAGGGACTACAGGGGCTGCCTGTCACTGGGTATGTGAGGCTGGGGTGCCTCTGAGCCTTGAGGCCAAGGATTAGAGCGAATTTATCTTCCACTTCATCTGCCTCCTGCGGCTTCATCTGTGAGTGGCCAGATTAGGTATTGTTAGAATGTCACAAATTATTATTCTGGCTGTCTTATTGTTGTTGTTGTTAAGACCGAGGAACTGCCTTGGAGATGGATTGGCTGAAGGCAGCCTGGGGTCCTGACATTTTTTTTTTTTAGGGCTTTTGTGGCTTTTAGCCGTTTAATTTTTTTATTTTATTTATTTATTTATTTAGGGAACGTCTATGCCGCCCCATTCGCTGACGCCTCGGAGCGGCTTACAACCATAAATAAATAATCACAACTTTTTACTAAGATGATGGTGAATAATGGAAATGAGAGAGAAGGGTTCGAATTAAACGGCCCATAAAGGGTTTTGAAAACCAAATCTCTGTGAAATTATATTTTAAAAATCTGGTATTTGGTTTCGGTGAGTTCTAACTCAGTAATGTGGATTGTTACGACATGGGTATCAGGCACTTCATGTCTGAACTTGGAGCCTACAGATCTTGCATTAGGTTCTTGTGCTATCAGGAAGGAACAGGCTGTCTGGGGAGTCTTCCATTGTAGCCCACATCCCTCCTGGCCTGAGAAGTCAAGGGATGCCAGTCAAATGGCAGCTGGAAGCCAGGGGTTTATTCATTCATTTATTTATTTGATTTATATTCCACCTTTTAAAAAAAAGAACTCAAAGCAGCTAATATCATTCTTCTCCTCCTGCTCTTAATCTTATCCCTCACAGCAACCCTATAAGGTTGGTTGGGCTGAAAGTCCAAGACTGGATCAAAGTCACCCATTTGGCTCCATGGCTGAGTGGGGACTAGAACCCAGAGTCTCAGTCCCACGTTCTTAACTGCTGCACTGCATGGGCCCTCGGCAGGCTGCCTCCTCCAATGGCCGAGTGAGGCCCACAGGTTCGCATGTCTTCATACCCCTCCGTGGCATCTAACTGGCCCCTCCACATCATTTGACCCTCTCCAGCCAACCAGGAGGACCAACCACAGGGCTGGGATAGCCTCAAGGTCCCTCCTCTGCCCAGCAGCCCCGGTGGCACAGTGAACTGGTGCCCTCAGTCCATGCGGCTTCCCATGCAGACTTGTGAGGAGGGATCCCATGGATCCCATGCAGATCCCTGTGAGGCTGCTCTGATGGACCAATCAACTCATCAAATATCTACAGGGTCTTGTGAATCCAGAACACATACACTGAGCAGTTAAACAACAGTAGAGTTTGTGCCGTCTAGAAGATTAACAAAAGAGAGAGGGATAACAGCATTTGTTCTGTAAGCCAGAGCCTGTGATGTCAAATCTTTTATGCCACAATATATTTGTTCACTGCGAATGTGCTCTAAAGCGCCCCTGTTTTTGCTGCAACAGACAAAGGGCCAAACAAGATGTGTCATTAAGCTTGCAGTGGGCCCTCTCTTTAAAACATTTGTATGCCACCTCTGGGCAGCTCACAACATGAGATAATCACAACTTGATGGGAATTGTGAGCATGGCATGGAGAGGCCAGAGATCCTGCCTCCTTTCAAGCATTCTTTCCTGGGGGATGTTTTAATTTCCACCCTAATTTTTAAAGTCCTCCTCAGGTGTGAGGGGATCCTGCAGCCATCTCTGATGAAGGGAACAGAATAACTAGCTGCCTGATGTGTGAGGGTGTATGAACGTGAGGGTGAACATTGAATGGATTTTTATAGTCTGGCCTCCTGGCCCGCGCTGGTGTCATATAAGTTGAGCCAGCTTGTAGGCTTCCTTCTTTAAGACAGACTTCGATTTGTGCATTTTAACTGCTTACGACATTTGCACAGAAGCAGCCTATGCATGTTCTAGTGCGAATTGTGCAAATTGCTATTTGTGCAAATTACAGCTTGGCTAAATTGAGTCATCCAGTCAGAAGCAGGAGGGACATCTGTTGAGCTCAAATTTTCCTGTTTTGATGCAACCCTTCTATGAAGCGCCATTTTGCATCTCTGCATGAGTGATGGCAGTGAGGGCTGCTTCCTCCTCGTTAGGACGTTTGTCCAGTGCAGTCACTCGTGCAGAAGCAGGTGATTCTGACTCTTGCAAATTCTTAAACATCAACTCATGAAGAGAAGGACTAAATAATGTCTTTTGGATTTAATTCAGAACAAAATTGCATTTCAGCTATCATAATTTGTAAAATACCAAATAAGTGTTATGCCAAGAAGAGGTGCTTGTACATTATTTTAAAAATCCCTAAACAGTTTATTTTTAGGATGTAAACTCTTTTTAAAAAACTCCTGCTTGAAAGCTCCCAGTCTAAAATTGTCACTTCTATTGTCTGCCTCAGTGAGGCAGATGGTGGAACAGATCCTCCCTTACTATTAAAAATGGATCCAGGGCAGCTTTGTGCTTCAGCAGTGAAGTGGCAGGGAAGCCCAACGGGTTTTTATATCCTTCTACTTTAGGACATGTCTTACTGCACCTTTGGAGCACAGAATACAAAAAACTAAAAATCCCAGTATAGATTCTGATAGGAAAACCAGTACAATGCATCATTTAATTCTGATCCCCCCACAAGGTGGACTTCAACTCCCATCAGCCCCAGCCAACATGGCCATTGTTAGGGATGATGGGAGACATAGTTCTAATACATCTGGTGGGCACCAGGTTGGAGGAGATTGAATAATTAAACAGCAGTATCTGAGAGGCATAAAACATCTGGGTGAGTTTAGAAATTAAGTGCCACAACTGAAGGTAAAAACAGAAGAGAATCAACAAGTCCTTGCCATCTTGCTGCCTAAGAAAGGGGGCACCAACTGGCTCTCTTCTGGGAGGGAATTCCACAGGCGTAGCTATTATGCGAGTACACTTGCGGGGAAGCAATCCTTCAAAAAACCCAGGGCAGGGCTTGAATTGTGCCTGCAAACACAGTGCAAACAAGGAAGAACTGGTTTCTTCTCATGTGTTTGAGAAGCAAGTACCAGAAGCCACTCCAGTTGTGGCCTTGTACGCAAGGGGGGTTCCCAAATGTTCTTCAAGGGAAGGCCTAGGCAGGAGTCCAATCTCAGCATGACCACACAGTGGTCATAAACTGGATAAAGCTGGATAAAGCTGCAGTTTATTAGACCCCGTCCATCATTATGTCTAGATCAGTGGTGGGGAACCTCTGGCACACGTGCCACAGCGGGCACACAGAGCCCTCTCTGTCGGCATGCGAGCCAAGTCGCCTCAGCATCGCCCCAGCAGCTAAGCATCGGAGAACAGGGCACATAATGGCAATGCACATGCTCGAAAAGCAGTAGTGGTGCCAGGCGATGACATCAAGAGCTGCGTCTCATTAGCCACGACTTGTCTGAGCTTTCGCATTGCCGGTCAGTGCGCTGCCAAGGTTTTATATCTATATATAGTTGCTTGGACTGGCTGTGAAGTGCTTTTTTTCTAAACTAAAACATCCATTTTCAGGTTTTATTGTGTTTAGAATGGACAGAAATGATGAGCTGTGCAGAAAAAGCTACTCAGGGAAGGCCTTTTCAAAATCGCCCTCCTTTCAATGGAACTTTCGCCCTATATTAGGGTTAGGGGTGTGCACCAGGGTAGGGTTCGGGTTAGCAAAAGGAGGTGTCCTGGCATGTTTTTGATGGTTGGAATGTGTTTCGAATGGGCAGAAAGGATGAGCTGTGCAGAAAAAGCCACTCAAGATGGCGTTTGCAAAATCATCCCTTCAGTTGGCATGTGAGCCATGTTGCCCCTGCATCGCCCCAGCAGCCGAGCATTGGGTAACAGTGCACATAGGGGCCATGTGCTTGCTCATAATGGAGTAGCGGCACCAGGTGATGACCTCACGACCGCTGACTCATTATCAGCAACTTGTCCAAGCTTTCGCATGTCTGGTCAGTCCTCTGCCCTATATATATATATATGTGCTTGGACTGGCTGTGAGGTGTTTTTTCTAAACTAAAACCAGAGTTTTCAGGTTTTATTGTAGTGTTGGATCTTTGTGGTAAATAAGTGGGGTTTGGGTTGCAGTTTGGGCACTCAGTTTCTAACAGGTTCTCCATCACTGGCCTAGATACTCCGAGCACACCAGAGCCATGTGCAAAGGAGGGATTTGTGTATCTCTCCTTCAGAGGGAACAGTACATGCAGGCACATTTTGAACTCTTGTCTCTCCCCGGCCACACCATGTATTTCAACCATTAAAAATGCATGCATCTGTTAAAATAAGCTCTGTAAATCAAGCCTAAGGACATCAGTGAATAAAACAGACATTGAAAATTTAAAAATATGTTTAAAAACCTAGTAATGATAGAGTCATCCATCCATCTAGGAGGAGTCAATTCCATCGATTTAGGGTTACTGCCCAGAAAGCCCTGTTCTTGGTACCTGTCTGCCTGACCCATTTTAATGAAGTGCCAGGGAGCAGGGCTTCCAGCATGGAGCTCAAAGCATCAGCAGGACTTGCACAGATGTGGGTGGTTTGTCCGATAATCAGGACTTGAGCCATTCAGGGATTTGAGGGTAAGACTAGCAGATTACCTCGAGCCTGGAAAGACGCCGGCAGCTACTAGAACTCCTAGAGAATTTCTGTGGGATGCTTGCCTCTGACCGGCATCCCCGTGGCCACCTTCTGCACCGTTGGAGGGTATTTCTGAAAGGTGCAGAGCGCGTTACGGTGACCTGGCCTGGACGTCAACAGCGGCTGAGCCTGAGGCGAGATCTGCTTGCTCCAGATAGTGCTGCAGGAGGCAGATCAGCTGAAGCGGATCACGCATGGCAGCCACCCACTGACAATCCTCCGCAGACCTGCCTCATCTCCTTTTAAAGCCACATGCAGCCCGGTCAGCATCACAAAGTTACACCAAAAAAGAAGGGGTGCTAAATGCTTGGAGCTGCCTCATGCTGGACTGCAGCTGCCATCATGCCCAGTGCTCACTGGGGATGATGGGAGTTGCAGGCCAAGAGATCTGGATGGCAGCCCAGCCCAACTGCAAGGTCTCTGGAGATCCCTAGCCCTTTAGTGGCCAGAGAGGCCAGGCACCTTCTGCGTGTTCTCTGTCCCTAAGTTGTGGGCCTGCCCATAATTAATTGGCAGATTCTCATTAGGATTGGCCGTTAAGCTTGCCTAATTTAAGAGGGAGTCTAGGAAGCCCAGCTGACCCTGCGGCTACCTCCTCAGGCCTGCAAGACCAGTTTCTGAGCATTTTGCACATGCTTAGAAGCATCCTGTCCAATTTCATGTGCTGGCCTCCTCCTTGTTCATTTCAGACTGGTTTCCATGAGAAACCCTTCCTGTGGATGGTGCCACTGTGGGAAGAAGAGATTTTCCCTCTTAAGCCCTGAGCTCTCTTCCCCCCGCAGGTGCTTTGGGATGTGGGGGTGGAGGGAATGAAGGAGAACCAGGAGACTGCGTGGAGAGTCTTTCTGTGGAGTGTTAACTGTGCAAAGGTGCTTGTGGGTGTCTCAGTAAAGCCAGCGCAAAAAGAATTTTGACGCAACCATATGCAGCATTGCATCCGGAGTGACTTTTCTATTGTATTGTAGGGTTTTATAAGTATGTATGTCAGCATCCTTAAAAGAGTGTGTGTGTGGAGCCAGAAGACAGATTTTCCTGTCCCCAGACTGATAGGTTAACCCAGCTTTCCCCTACGCAGCATTCTCCAGATGTGTTGGTCACCAAGCCCCATCAGCCCCAGCCAGCATGGCCAATGGAACTTGTGGTCCTGAAAGTATGGCCTGCACTGGGCTGGGGAATGTTGCTTCGACCGTCGTCCACGCTGCTCTGGCTCTCAGCCTAGCTCTTCTTCCGGTCTCCCCGGTTCTTCCTTCTCCGATCAGGTGGCAGTTTTGAGTGGGATGATGACTTCCCCCTGATGGCCCAGAATCCGTCCTACGTCTCCATGGTGTCCGACCCCGACGCAGCCAAGCCCCACCTCGCCATCCCTTCGCCAGTGCCTGTGGCCCCTCCCTTGCTGTCAGCAGCCAAGAAGGCCGAGGCTGACCTGGTGGACACCCTGAGATTCTCCCGCTTCACCGTCTCTCCTGCCCTCGAACCACATCTTTCTCCATCCTGCGACACCGAACTGGGACCCACAGCCGGTGAGCGGCCTCTGTGTGGATGCGTCTTGTCTGGGGAATGCGGCTACCACATACTCCCCCACCCTGGGTCCCCATAGAAGTGCTGGGTTATCCCCAGCCAGTGTAATCATTATCCATGGAGTGGGGCTGCCACAGCCTTCCCCAGACCTGGGCCTTCCAAATATGATGGACTATAGCTTCCATACTCCCTAGCTAGCATGGGAGTTGTAGTCCAATACAATGGGAGAAACCAAAGTTGGGGATGGCTAGGTAACCAGAGTAGGCTAATTCTGTGTGGTACTTTGGAGAAGCAGCTGGGGCTGTTTCACTTCCGTGGCACAACTTCATGGCAAAAACCTCCAGCCATTTCTTTCTGGCTTATCAGAATAAAGCCCCCTGCCCCCCTCAAAAAATCTGGTGTTTTTAACTCCAATTTCCATCACCCTCAGCCAGCATGGCCCACTGGAATGGTGGGAGTTAGAGTCCCCTGGAGGCCAGGCAAGACTGGAATGAAACCTCTGAAACCTTGCAACCCTAACCCTAACCCTATAACCCTTAATAGGATTTTTTGTAAAAAAAAAAAATCGATCGGGGCTCATGTGCCATCCGTGGCAGTCATTTTGAGACAAAAATGCATCCCATCATAATTGGCTCCCTTCACATGTTCTGAGGCCCCCCAAATGGGGGCTTGCTAGCTGTACCAATCGAAGGACCTGGTGCCGCTCTTCCTCCGTCACATTTTGTCTGTGATAAGGAGCAGAGTGGTAAGAGAGCGGATCGCCCTGCTTCATCCATGGGGCCGGGCAGGATGGTCTGGGGTATCCCCACTGCTGGCGTCCATTTGCAACCGTCTTTTCCACTGCTACTTCAGACAATTCATGATGGAGGGAAAGGCGTATTGAATGGCGGTTTGCACGTGATGCTCCGGTTTTTTAAAAAGAGCATCACTTGAGTGAGAGGAATGATCACAGCAAGTGCGCAGGGCACATGAATTGGACCTGCCCCTCCCCGGCTTCAGGAAACTCCCTCTTCAGAAGCTGCCATTTGCACTGGATAGAGATCCTTCTCACAGCATCAAAGAAGGAATTTCCCCCTTCCCCCACATCTAAGGCAAGCAGCAGGTTCAGAGATTTTTTTCCTCAGGTCAGCAGAAGGGGAGGAAAGCATTAAATCGCCTTCCCTTGTGGATGTTCTTTGTATTTTTAATGCCTGTAAATTAAATGCAAAGGCACATTTCAGGTTCTTCTCTCAAAGGGCTTTCAAGCGGTGAATAAGCCATCCAGAAACAGAGTGAGCTCCGCTAAAAGAGCCTCCTTCTCCTCCTCCTCCTCCTCCTCCCCCCTCCCCCTCCCCCTCCTTCCCCTTCTCCAGGCCGGATTGAGAATTGAGAGATGAAGTAACCACTAGACAAGCCTGTCACCTTGCCTCGATGTCCGGGGACCTCGCCCAGTCATCCAGCTGACTTGCCAAGGCCAAGAGATCACCCGCCGGTTCTGTGGCTGGCGGGCAGGCAGACAGACGGACGGACGGACGGACAGACCAATGCGTTTATTTGTGCGTGCATTTGCGTGCAGGGGATGGGGCAGTTGTTGCTAACTGGAGCCGGAAATCTGCGGACTCAGGCCCGCTCTCTCCTGCCCTCTGACGTGCCCCCACTTGGAGAAGAGGTGGGGGCTGGAGGACTGTGGAATTTTTTGTATGAACGATCACAGGCCCTCAAGGCGTGAGGGCGGCATCTCCTCCATTTTAGGGGCCCTGCCCAGCACTGGCTTTTGAATGTATAACCCCCGTCCCCGCCCAGCCTTCCTTCTGCTCTCCGGTGTGTCCCTCATAAGGACCCTCTGTGCCAAATTGAGAGGGTGGGGTGGGGTGGGGTGGGGAACTGAGCCTCCTGGAAGTTGCCTCTGGCTGCTCATGAGCCCTCCGTGTCTCCCTGAATCTCATTGGCTACAATCCCAGAATATGGCCAACGGCTGCCAGTTTAACCCCCTTTGTGCCAAACGGAGCTGGTGCCTCTCCCTTTTTAACCAGCATTACAAAAAGAAGAAAAGACCTTGGACAGAAATTTCATCAGCAAGATGGAACAATCCCATCTGCCCATTACCTTGGAATGACGAGGGGATGATTATATTCATGAAGAGAGCTGGTGAGATTTAGTTGGATGTAGGGACCCTTTTAATGACCCCGAAGGAGTGATCGACAGGTATCATTTTTCAGAAGTGATGTGCATCATTCAGCATCCTTTGATTGCTTATCCATTGTGAAGTGATATCGGAGGATGCTGAATCTGTCGAAGCTCCAATGCGTAGTGGCCACAGAACAGACAGCAGCTGGCTAATAACAGGAGTGCCCTTCGTGTCTTCCTGGCTGGCTACACATGGAAAATCATTCATGGTTCATACTTAGCATTGATGGAGACGTCTTCTCAGCACCGCCGTGGGAGTTTAATAAAGGTGACTGGGTCCTACTGGGTACAAGTGAAATGACGAGGATTCCCAAGGACTGGACTAGCCACTGATCAGTTGTGCCAAACACACGGGACCAAGGCAGGCAGGTGTTGTTGGGGAAGGAATGGGGAGCTCAGAGGTGCAGGGAATGGTTTG
The DNA here is from genome assembly GCA_023646645.1 of Varanus salvator macromaculatus. Classification (NCBI taxonomy): domain Eukaryota; kingdom Metazoa; phylum Chordata; class Lepidosauria; order Squamata; family Varanidae; genus Varanus; species Varanus salvator. Next base: position 3,962,747 of record JAIXND010000781.1, read on the forward strand.
GCATTATCTGCTTTGTGGGTGTCTTGAGGTGATGGAACTTGCTCAGTCTTGCTGTCTGCTGCTGTACATTCAGACCAGATTTAGAAAGCAGGAGCCTGCATGTAGCAAGATCAGGCGGGCTTCTCCTGGGAATGCGACAGGTACACGCATGACTCTGCAGGGGCCCTCCCAGCAGCAGCACGATCTGGGATCGGAATGGAAGATCACCTGCGTTCCCCTGGCGTTATTGCAGTGGGAAATATTCATTGGACTGTAAGTGATGTCATTACGGAGCCCTTGAGTTGAAGGATTCAATCCCAGGCCCTGCCACCTTCTAGGGCAAGGGGTGGGTTTTAGGGTGCACACCGTTCTTTCCTCCTAGCCATCCCAAGGAAAGGATTTGTGTCTAACTCATACAAAAATGAAAGCAGACACTTCAACTGATAGCTCCTCAGAGAGAGAGAGAGAGAGCGCGCGAGCAAGCGAGCGAGCATGTTTGAAAGGAAGAGGTAGCGTATTGGGATTTCAGAGCTGGTAGCCCTAGACAAAACTATGTTTTCGCAGATTCAGGCCTGATAGTCTGGAGGGAAGTTGTGGCAAAGGAAACATGCACTTGATGAGATGGGCAAGCCGGCAAGTTAGCAGGGGAGTGGTTCTTTTTGGGAGTGGGAACAAAAGCTGAAAGGTGAGGAAAGCAATCACTGCAGAGTAGCTGTAACTTGGTGCGCAGAGTCCGGTGGGATCCCATTACCTGCCCAGGGTCACCTGAAATTTTAGGGTTGCATTGGCTAAGTGCACCAGAAACCAGGCTAGCAGCTGATGCTTTGGGCACATAGTCATGGTGACGAGGAGGAGGAAGTGGCGGCCCTTCATGCTGGGCACCAGAGTCCCCACCTCAAGACTCCTGCTGTCTTAGCTATCAAAGCCTTCCCTGCACCCCTTAAGGCTGGCTGTGCTCCCCATCCTCCTGTGGCACCCAACTTATTGCTTGGCACGTGTTCTGCAGAGAAGCGATGTGCTGGCTTACTGGAGGAGCCACCCCAGTGTGTGAGCCCCAACTGGTGATGCGAGAGGCTTTTGCTGGCTCCTGGGCAAAAGGCAGAGTCTGATCTGTGTTGGCCCCGCCTCCCCTTCCAGGCTCTGTGTATCAGCTGTTTGTGCCTCCCTCAGGAGACCTGCTGTCCACTGTGAGAACCCACGACTGAAGGGCGCGGCCCCCTCCCTGAGGCGCCTGCCTTTCCGAAGGCCACTGTCAGGCTTCCCGGTGGAACGGCACATTCTGCGTGGGTGTCCAAAGACCGTCCATGGGCGTAAAGAGTAGAAGAGTGTGCAGGGAATGCACAGGACTCTCTCCCTTAATATCCCCATGCATACTGGCTTTGCACACCCAGCCTTCATATGTCAACATACTGAGGGAAGCCGCTTTCGTTTGCTGAAACCCCCCCCCCAGCAGGGGGAGCTGTTCCACGTGGGGCAGCCCGGGGTGCAGCCAGGGCATGTGGAGATGTGGGTCTGAGCAGGGCTGGTCAGGGCTCCCCTTCACGTGCTATGCCCCCTCAGCATCCCACAGCAACGTATCCATTCTAGGATGGCGTCAGGCTTCCCCGATTTGCCCAGGACTGCCAGGCATCTCAGGCTACCTAGATGTCTCCCACCTGCCAGGGCTTGGCGGAGTGACGGACCCACGTTCGGTTTCAGGTTCCCTCACTGTAAATTCGGAGGGAAGCAAAGCCTGCCACATTAGCACTTCCCTGCCCCCTCTGGACTGGGCAGCATAGATGCAAAGGAAGAGAGGGAGGGTATCCGTTGCCAATCTTATATAGCTGTCACACACACACACACACACACACACACACAATGGGGAGGGGTGAATTGAAGCAAATGCAAAAATGCGCATCCATTCTCTTCTATGTGGACGATTCCATGGGTTGAAAGTAAATGTGGGGTGGGTGAAAGGGAGTGGGACGTGAATGCTCTCATAAGCTGGGGAAAGATGTGTCGGGGCAGATGGGTCGAGGTGTCTTGTGTGTGTGGATGGCCAGAGATGTTGCTGCAGGCTGGATGTAGGGCTGATGATACATTAATGGAAGGGTTATGGGAGGGAGTATGTAGGGGTGGGGAGAGTATTTAAGTATCAGAACTTTAAAAATCTCCGAATTCTGCAATGATAATAAATTGTGCATATTTGCATATGTTGAATTAATTTGCCTAACTCACCACTAGAGCGGCTGCAGTTTGCTCCAGAAATGGGAGTGAAAGGGAACAAAAGGATGAGGGTGCAGAAGAGGGAAGCGGCTTGGCAGGAGGGAAAAGCAGAAGCAATGCGGGGCACTGGATCTTTAGGCTGTGCAGACAAGATAAGGGGCCTGCATAAAGTGCGCCACCCAGTTTTGCCGCTCCTGCAGTCGCTAAGTGAGGCCCTCTTGAGCTTAACCTTTTAGACCAGGGGTGCAGCACAGCAGGCATGTGAGAGGGCCTCCGCGGGCCAGATGCCCACCCCCCTCTGGCCCTGTTTAGCCTGCCCTTGTGCCAGAAGAGGCCAGGCCTGCTTGGCTGTGTTGGAAGATCTGGCTGGTCTTCCTGCCGCCGCCTGTGGCTTGGGCAGTGCTAGGAACAGTGGCGGAGCTTCCCAGCACTGGCCGAGTTCCTGGCTTTGCACTGTGCTCAGCGTCTCAGCATGAAGTGAAACCGCCGGCACCAACTGCTAGCTGAGTTCCAGGTCAAGCCAATCTGAGAGTAATGGAGATTCCCTCGTGCGCGTCTCCTCCTTGGGAGAACAGCTTGCAAGAGCCTCTCTGCTGTTATGTACAATTTCAGATCAAAAGAGTGGAGATCCTCCTGGCAGTGGGATTTGGAGCCCTGCCTCTTGGAGGAATCCCCGAGCGAATTAGGCCCACAGGCTTCTCTGTTTTAAAGCTGCTCTTGTGAATCTGAGAGATCAGCGATGCATGTTCTCTGAAAATAAAGACACAGGTCCTTCACTTGCCACCAAGATGCTCTTCTAGACAGCTGGGGTGCTTCCACACAGGTAGCTCCTGACACTGCTAATCAAACGACATTATGCGGCCATCGCATCTTTTCCTCCACAACAAATTTTCTGTAGAAAGAAAACGAAGGTGGAAATATAGCAGGAAAGCAGCACAGGCTTACAGGTGGACAATGGCATTTTGCTTTCCTGTCCTCATAAAATTCCAGGAATGAGGCGAGGCGAACGCATACAGGACAATGCAGACTCACTTGGGTCAAGAATGGAAAACTATTGGTGGATCCAGGTGGGGAGCACCATTAGGGTGGAAAACGCTAACAGAAGGTTCTGTGTGAAAGACAGATGGGCAGGTGGGTGGGCAGTGAGGTTGGTGAAGGAATTAGCAACATGGGGACACAAGGAAATGGGAAAAGACCTCATTTTTTTAGACGTGCAGAGCTGATGAATGGGAATTCCTCCACTGTCACTCCGGAGGCTGGCGGTTGGGCGAGGCCATCCAGAGGCAAACCAAGTTCAAGAATGGGCCAAATTCTTTCAGGCAGGCAAGCAGAAACTGGGATCAAATGTATGCCGTTTAGTGGCAGGATAACGATAAAACAGGGAGCCACGGCTGTGTCAGGGGAAGCGTGGCTTGTCCTCCACCGCTCACAGTCTGGGCAAGGCTCACCTGCAATATCTTCGCAAATACATCCCAGAGTAGACAAGCAGGCGGCTAGTCTGTGACCAGCTAGACTGCAGAGAGTGCCTGTAACCGGTCAGCTAAGACAGGCAGGGCAAGTGGCGTCCTGCCACATTGCCCATGTTCCTGACAGGCCTGTAGCCAAGACCAAGTGCCTCGAACAGAGTCCAGGTGGGAATGACTGGAGAGCAAGAGAAGTTGTGGCAGCTGGCCATTGCAACACCATGTGCGCTCATTCTAAGCACATGCTAAAGCTGCAGTGCAAACTTCCCCCAGCCTGGAGCCCTCTAGATGTTTGGATTACTGCTCCCATCACCTCGATCATTGGCCATGATGGCTGGGGTTTATGGGAGTTGTAGTCCTAGCTCCCTTGTGGTGTTTTTGTGCAGTCTATACAGAGCAGCATTTTTGATCGCATTAGTCCCTGCTTTGTGCCTCAGAGTCCGAGGACCGGCACTACCTGGGTGGCAGAGCGCATGCAGGCAGGCTCAGGACCCAATTCCTGTTCAAACCCAGGTGAAAGGCTCAGGTGGAGGGGACAGGCAAGGCCTTCCTGCTGGAGGCCCTGGAGTGGACAAATAAGTGGCCCTGGCAGGAGGCAGCTTCCTAAGTGAGAATATGCTAAATTATTTTCTTCTCTGCACTAAATCTAGCATGCGCCTGCGGAGAGTGAAAAAGCCCCAAACTCTTGCAGCATGTGATACATTTTCCGCTCATGCCACCCTGTCTCCTGCCACCTACCTATCCTGAGATGGCTGCCACTTGGTTATAAGAGAATCAGAACTCCTAGACAGGCATGGGTTTATATTAAACTTTATTAATATTAGAATTAGGAAGTATCAACAGGGAAATATATACAGAGCCACTGAGATCCCGCCATCACCACAGTTACTTATACTAAACACAACTCTACAGAATGGTGCTTCTTACTTGCTCGCTCACACACACACACACACACACACTATTGTCCGTCAAGAAGAGGTGAGTATTTTCCTACTCCCGGGGTCTCTTTCTTTTCCATTTAGAAGGACAAAAGATAACTGGCTTCGGTATATAGCCCGGGAAATCACCATTTGGTCTGCATATGCTCATTTTTGTTCACACACACAAATATGTGAACTGGAGAAAGGAAGATGGATCCTTCCTAGTTGGGGAGCTATAAATCATGTGCAAGCCAAAATGGAATTTCGTTTAAGAAGCAAAAGAAGTCAGAATTCTGATTTTTTTCCCCCCTAGCATGTTACAGCGAGCTGTGCTTCTGCCAACTGAATGATCACCACCATCCCAAAGCACCAAAGCAGAACATCGTTAAAGTCAAAACTTCCCATCAGTTCAACATTCAGCTGTGGGGTTTTAAAACTCTGATCTCTATGAAATCCTGACACTTGAATTCGCATTGTAGGCTTTCACACAAACACATGCAGGATGCAAACCAAAAAAAGAAACCAGAATTATTTCAGCGGAAACATACAGGCAAGACACACGCACACATAGAACAAACATGTGGTGACGGGGGTCATTTCTCTCTAGCAAAAGGCAAGAAATGCAAAAAGACAAGGTTTATCTTTTAGTATGCCCTTAAGGCTGTACTCCTATAACCACTTGTTTGGGAGTATATTTACTTTCGTCTGAGTAAATATATAGGACTGTGCTGTAAGTATGGTAAAATAAGGTGTCTCTTGTTAATAAGGCACACATTTCCAGCTTCAGAGGTTTAAGATATATATCACATTCAGCGGTCGCAATCTGCTGCAAAAAAAAAAACAAACCTGCAGCTGGTCATTTCACAGATCATTTGCAATCGTATTTCCACACTGAAATTCCACATTCATACTTCCCTCCCCACCCAACCCCAGAAGTCGACATTCCGTAAATGGCCGTCCAGAGTTGCACGACAGACTGTCCCATCACACTGGCGACAGACATCCTCTAGGGACTCTGTGATTTAGAGCAGCTCCAGACATTACACAGAAGTGGAGTGGGGAACAGACAGTACAGCCACGTTTCAGACATCTGCAGCAACGCTGCGAGAGAAGCGGGAGCAACACCCCCCCTTTAGAGACACGAGCTGCCCCTCCATCTGGAGCGCACACATCTTGCTACTGAGGAAATGAGCAAAGTTTCAGTGTTGGCTGTTACACCAGAAACATAAACAGAAGACACAAATGCTGTCAGCTTTCCCTTCTTCTCCAACCCCTTCTGCTTGCCATCTGTGGTCACCTTCTATGAAAACGCGATTTTGTCTTGCGGGATGCGTGCAATTCCACCACCCTGCTCTAAATCAAATGCTGATCTTAAATGCGGTGCTAGGAAAACTTAGATTATTAACCATTTCTTACTATCAGCTGCTCTTGTTCCCTTAATATCTCACGCCCATTGTAGCTAAGCTTTATACTGTCAATTGCACCCAGTCTGACCCTACAGTCAAAAGTGGGAATGCCAGGATTTTGGTAGGGAAGGGAGCTTAGTTAGTATTGCAAACAAGCAGATAAAGCGATATGGGCAACTCATTTCAGGCGCTTCCAGGTGAACAGCTCTTAGCACTATTACCAATCAAAAGACATTGTGCAACTTTCCCATCCCATCTCCTTCACAGATTTTTTTTTTCTGATAAGGAAAAATATGGAAGTAGTGACAGGAAAAAAAACAGGAGGGGTACAAACAGAAGACATAATCTGGACCATCCCACAAATTCCAGGGCAAAGGCATGACAAAAACCTCATCGGAAAGCAGCCTCGCACAGCTGAAACGTTGGGGTTGTTGTCCTGCATCGACAAGCTTTGTCCACAAGGCCAAGAAGCCCCGATGTTGTTACAACCCCAAGCCCTTCCCCACTCCTGTAGGCTGTTTGAAGATCTCCCTGTTCAATAGGGGACTTTGCAAAAGTTGGCAACCCTCTCCATCGCTTCCGTAGCAGCTTAGCTGAAGAATGTTGCGAGAGTGAAAGAAAGTCATGGATTGTTCCAGTAGCTGCCACTTCCTTTTGAACTCAACTCAAGCCAAGTTCTTGAACCAACGAGTGAGTTCGAGACTGAAGCCAGTTCAACGGTGTCACCAGGCTGTCAGGGATCCTGTAATGGCGCATCAGTGCCCGCAGGGGGCAGCACGTGATGCTAAAACTAGTCCTTTCCTCAGAGGGAAACAAGTATGTTTTTCTTCAGATAAAGCTTGTGCAGCTGAATTATTTTGATTTGGCTTTGACCATAATGCCTGCATTTTGGTCCCCCGAGTCAAGAATACTGTTGTTGTGTCTGTTGCAACAACCACAGCAACTGGAATTAAACTCAATTATTAAGTTTCTCAATGGTTTTGCTCTAACCTACCATCTTCGAAAACGTTCAGGAGTCCTGACCCCTGGCTCCTTGGTCTATGTATCTCACTATGCTATCTGGGGACCATGGCAAAGTCTCTAAATTTCTTACAGACTGCCATATATCCTAAAATAATAAAGGCATGGTTAAATATACCACACAAATTAATATAAATTACAAAATGAAATTGTGAGAAAATTTGTGGCTTGTGTTTCATTAAAGCATATTAGTGAGACGGATGTTTTTCTAGTAAAACAACATCTGGCTGAAGAGGAGGCAGAACCCACCAGCCGTGTGGGTCACCTCAGTGGGGCTCCGGGACTGGCCTGCAGTCCACAGGAGACAGTTCCAGGACTGCTGCATTTCCAGCGAATCTAAGAACCATAAATTCCAGCTCCTTTCCTCCTATGACCTCGTGTTGCCCTGTCACAGATAATGAAAGGCAAGTTGAAATATGCATGCCATCACTAAATTAAAGTAGGAGCGAGTGATGGGGTGCATACATCAAACAGCTGCTGCAGCTCAAGCACCGAGGATTGTTCTGTCCCCTCAATGGAGACCATGCACACATTTGGTCCCACCAGCAAGGGCTGCTTCACACGTGTGCGTGGATCGCTTGTGGATTCCAATATGAAATGAAGACTCCCATGCGTCACTGGGCCTCGTAACTGCAGATCTAGCAGAACCTGTTGCTTCAAAGGCAATGCTTTTCAGTTGAGTCATTCCACACAGTCAAGCAAGCAGCCAAGCCGTGTGATTGCTGCAGGCTGTATGTTCGGCAACCGAGCGACAAATTATCGACGCACTGCATGAAATTCACTGCATGTGTGAATCTGCCTCAAACTCAGCTTTTCTGGATTTCTCAAATCCTCTCCACATTGACCACCTCTTGCCTCTTTCTCCCAAACTGATCTGGCCTGTTCTCAACCCAGACGCCTCCAAGGCCTGCACTGTAAGGGGAGATTTGGGTAACCTGCTGTTATCACTCTCATGTCAACTCCTTGCTCACAAGAGCTGTTGCCCTTGTGTGGTTACTGCTCGCAGGAGATGAAAGGATTGTCCTGCCCTGTGATGAAAGAACACCAGCCATCATTTGATAAGTGCAGCCACCAACCAAGCCCCCCGGCCACCTGAGCCCAGTCTAGAGAAAGCGGGGTGAATTGAGGACTTAGGAAGCCGCCTTATTCTGGATCAGACTGCTGGTCCACCTGACCCGGCAATGTTGACACTGACTGGCAGCAGCAGTCCTCTAGGGGTTCGGCAGGGCCCCTTCCTGACCCTGGCAGGAGATGCCAGGGATGACCCAGGACCGTCTCCATGCACAGCAGGTGCCCTACTGCTGTAGGACGCCCTCCAGTAGGCTGCTTCCATTGAAATGAAAAATTGGAATGAGGGACCCTCGACAGTCGGGGTGATGGGGGCTCACTTCAAAGTACGGGGGCACAACACCCATTTAATTGAATCAGTGAAAGCTTTGCCAAGGAGTTCGGAAAAGTGTCAATGGCGCCCCAAGGGATAGAAATTTTGTGGTGCAAGAGGTGACTGCCGATCCTCATTATCCACCTTCGTTTTCTCTTTCTTCCGCCTGCCCTCCAGTTCCACATCCACCATCTTTCTTCCGCCTTTGTTCATCCAACTGTTACACCTCTGCCTCCGTCGCCTCCACCCTCACTCCCTCCTCCTGCCTGCCCTTCCTGTCCTTTGGCTGCTGCCTTGTTCCTCCTGCAGGAGCTGAGAACTCTGCACAGGGCAGCCTCTCTGTGGTACACAGGCCAAGTGGTCCAAACCTGCAGAGCCGCAGCCCAACGGGCCATGAGAGGGGGTGATGGGAAGCCAGGCCTGACTTTGAGCCGGAAATGCTTTGTTAGGCGGGAAGGACCACACGGTGGGGGCGGGAGAGAGACGCGGGAGCAGCCGTCTGCCTCCGCCCACCGCTGTGCCTCTCACTGGATGAGTGGAGCCGAGCGGTCATTGGTCACTGTACGCTTCAGCTTGATGTGAGCAAAAGGGTTGGTCCTGCAATGGGAAAGGAGACGTCGGAAAGAAGGAAAGTGTCCGTCAGCATGGCAGGAGGAAGGCCCAAATCTTAGTAGCACTTTTGAAGCTGTGAGGGAGGAATTGTTACTCTACATCTGCAGATCAGGGGTGAGCAGCACATGACCTGCTGCCTCCCCTCAAGCATCTTTTTAAATAACAGGAAGGAAAACAAAATGGCCCTCCATGGGTGCAGTGGAGTGGTTTGTCATGGAAGCTTGGCAGAAACTGGTGGACTTCGCTTTTTTTAAAGTTTCCCTTCCTTCCAAATTGGTTGGAAGGCAGGGTGGTTGGAAGTGGCCCCTGGACCTCCTGCAGTTACCCACCGCTATGAACATTTTTATAACTTGCTTTTCAGTGGAGATCTTGGAGTGGACACTTAAAACAAACATAGGATACTTAGCAGCAATGGCTTCTTAAAGCCTTGCAGAAAAATGATATTCCCCCGTCCTCAAGGAAAGCAGAGATGGCACCATAACCCTCAGCCGTTGCATCTTGCTCAGACTGACTCAGACTGGCAGTGCATCTTTGGGGCACTCCTGGATACAGGGCCTGGTTGTCTCGCTCCAAGTGGAGCGCCCAGTGGAGCTGCCACTCTTGCAGGAGTCTCAGGCAGCAGAATCGTCCCTTTCCCAATCTAGTCAGCTCCTCCAGGAAGGACTGGGGTGGCCACGCTGCAGGCCTCCTCCTCCTACCGAAGGCTTCAGTTGGCTCCAGCTGCCCAGCTGAGGCAACTTCTTCCCACTATTGTCCTTGTAGCAAAGAGCTCCAGCTGGCAGGACTCACCTGGAGCTATCCAGGTCCTACTTTGTTTCTGCCTGGAACTTGCTCTCAGCATCTCTTACAGGCCTCAAGGCACCCTTGGAAGGGGACAGGTGGCAGCAGGCAACCCTTTCTGGGGAAGGCATTCCAAACCTGGCCCACCACCAGCCCATCTCCTGGTTGCCACGTATCTCAGGTCACAACGCAGGAGCACGGTCAGACCAGCATTGAACTGAGGCTGGAAGCAGCCCAGCGGGCCTAGTGCTGTTGGTTTCTGTGGAATTATTAACAGAGCAACACGGACTAACTTGCTCATCTCAGCCAGCAGCTGCACAGCCGCATTTGGGCCTAGCTGCCTTCAAAGGCAGTGCCTGAGCCTATGCAGTCATTTAGTCTAAACCCAAGAAAAGCCAAGCTGAGAGGATGAAACTATAACACTGAGGACAAAATGGTCTAGCAGCATATATTGCCCGTAGTTTGTAATGTACACAAGCATCAGTGTGACTTCTCCACCTACAGTCTGTAGCGCCTCAATCCATTCTGTCATCTTCTAGCAATAGTGCGTACTTAAAACATGGAAGTCGCTTCCACGAGAAGCGGTGGCAGCGACCAATTTGGATGGCTTTAAAAGGGGACAGAAGAAGTACGTAGTGGAGAAGGCTGTCAGTGGCTACTAGCCCACAATACACCAATGTATGTCAGTTGCTGGGGAACATGGGTGGGAGAGTGCTGTTGCACTCAAGTTCTGCTTGTGGGTTTCCTTGGACAGCTGCTTGGCCACTATGCAAAGAAATGCTGGACTGGACAGGCTCCTGGTTTGATCCAGGACTCATGCTCAGGTATGAATGAGGCCACTACTGGTTGCACTGAATGAATGAATGAATGCCAGAGTAGGGCTTCTTACCTTGAAGGAGAGGCAGTTGGACTCCCAAACTCATTTGCCAGCTGGAAAGGGAGGCAACAGAAAAGTTCAAGCACTAAAGAACAGTGTCCATCCATGCTCACCAACTCAGATATCCAGGCCCCAAGACATCGAAAATTCCTGTCTGTTGAACTGTTAAGCTTTATAGAGAAATTGTACTCAACAGGAGCCATTTTGGTTAAGAAATGGTACCTAGTGGACTTTGACCGCTAGGTGGTAGCACAGAAACACTCAGAAGACAGCAGTATTCAGGAGGGCTGTATGAGCAATTAACTTCATTTTCTCTACAAACACAATTTACTGGGCTCACACTTCCAGAACCTGAATAAGAGTGTAATTGGCAGTCCAAGCTTGTACATCCCCAACTTTGTGATACTGTTTGCATGAGGGGGAATGCATCACAAAAGTAAGTATTAGACATGCATACCTTCAAAAAAAAGTACATAAACACACTTCAAACAACAGAGGGAAACTGGGTACTTTGAAGTACTTAGTGAGGATCATGCAAGAGAATAATCTTGCAATCTGGTATGGACAAGAGTTGGCTTGAGCTTCACCGCGGAACTCAGAGAACATCACCGAGTTCCAGTTTGGTTAATTTCCACATCCCTAGGTTTGGGGAGAGGGGTGGGTTCTGCCTGCCTGCCTGCCTGTCCATCTGTCTTTTCCGCATGCCACACTTCAAACTCACCTGTGACAGGTCAGGGTTGATCATGCTGTAAGGCCGTTGGTGGGATGCGAGGGCACGAGGTGAAGGCCTGTAACGGGCACTGTCCCCTGCGTCAGGGCCAGCTGGTGGAGACCCCGCTCGGTCCAGATTTCCTGTGCTGCTGCTGTTCAGCTTGCTAAGCGGGAAGCCGCTAGTGAGAGGGAAAAGAAGGACGTTTGCTGGCTGGGGATAAGATCAGTTCTAATGCAATCCATCTCTAGGGCTCCCGGTGGGGAAAGGCTGTGAAAGCACTTTCTCTTCCCCCGAGAAGGCCAGTGGAGAGTCATCCCAAAGGCTCGAGGTGGCTCTCCACAGCCTACACAATCTGCCCTCTAAGCCACGAGGCTCCCCTCTGTTGCCTTACCTGCTGAATGGTTTGTCAGCTCCCTCAGCTGTGGGGAAGGGCCGGGTGTAGGAGAAGGGAAACCAGCCTTTCCTGGAAAGGAAAGGAAAGGAAAGGAAAGGAAAGGAAAGGAAAGGAAAGGAAAGGAAAGGAAAGGAAAGGAAAGGTGAGAAACAGACTCTTAAAACACATCCTCCTCCAATTCTCTCTTAGTTCCTGGTGAGAATGGTCAAGGACTAGCATTATGGTCAAGAAGTGGAAGCAGGAGCAGCCAGGTCTGCTTTGCAGACCAAGTGTGGCCAAACACAGGCCCCTGGAGTGTAGGGCCCTGGGATCCTCGCGCAAGGGAGCAGTGGGCACGCTGGGTTGTGTGTGAGCCCAGGCCCCTGCCACGTACTGAGCCCGGGCTATTGCTCCGTCCAGACAAGTATGCCTGGCAGTGGCTCTCCAGGGCTATGGAGAGAGGTCTCACCCCTCACTGCGGACTGAACCTGGGATGCTCCGCTTCTGAGCCGGGTGCTCTGCCATAATTCCTCCCCAAACTTCCAGGCCTCCTTTTCTCCACAGAGGTGGAAACACGACCCTAATCTTTGTGAGCTACATACCTGACACAGGCAGGTAAGGCTAAATGGCCTGGGGGGGCACTTTTCACACCTTTGGTATGGGGAACCAGGGCTGCACCTGGACTAGTTTGGGACAGAAGGGGGAGGGAGGGTCTTGCTCACATTTTGGTCGCCTCGTTTTCCCCATAATGCCAGCCGTCCCGTGCCTCGGTCACCAGCAACAGGATGACGTCTCCCTCTTGGAAGTTAAGCAGTGTGCTGTTTTCGCCTGCTGCATGTGAGAATATTGCCTGGACCCTCCGGCGTTCGGAACGTGGGGGCAGGACCGAAAGAGGGCTGATGCGGGGCAGGGTCTTGTTCTCCACTGTTGAGGCAGGAGCAGGGTTCAAGCTCAGCGCAGGAAAAAGATAAAGCTCCCCAGGGGGCATCAAAAGTTGCTTTCTGCCTGGAGCATATCAACTCCAGAATACATGTGGGACCCATTGCATTGCCTGAACATGATTTAGGTGTGCGAATTGCTAAACTAGGGTTGCTAATGGATTCTGCCTTGGCTTTTGTTGCACTGTATTTCTGGCATGGCGTCCAGATGATTGGCTGGTAGAAGCCCTTTCGGAGTTAGATCTGGAAGAATGTTGGCATTTTAAACAATGGTTTCTTTGGGGGCTTTTATTTCAGAAGCTGCACAGGGGGGTGTCACTCTGTCCCTGCAATGGCTGTTCTTGCATGAGTTGGTGGAGCTGTGCCACTTTTTTAAAAAAAAGAAGAATGCTAATGGCTCATGGACAGGAATTGGTTCTTTTCCTGATATTCCAACATCTGGTTTTCTGAAGAACATGAGATTGAGGATAGATGAGAGAAAGAACTTCTTTGCTCAGTGCAGTCTGAAATAGTGGAATTCACTGCCATGAAATGGAGTGAAGGCCGCCAATTTGGACAGCTTTAAAAGCGGACTGGACAAATTCATGGAGGAGAAGGCTGCCCATGGCTACTGGTCCTGGTGCCTGGGCGCCAGCTCTGCTGCGGTAGGCAGAGTGCTCCGGGGGGACCTGGTCAAGAGGGTGCTTCTGTTCTCATGTCCTGCTGCAGCCCCTCCAGCTGGTCCGTGTGTGAATGGAGCCCTGGCCTGGTGGAGCACAGGTGGCTCTTACGGCTGACCAGGCCTGATACACTTATGGCAGGAAACTGTCCCATTTGGCTCACTGCTTTTAACAGGTGCTGTTAAACAGGGGGGGGGGGCAAACTGAGCTGCAGTTTGGGAGCCACAGGTGGGCTGCAGGTGGTGTGCCAGCCCCAAGTTCTTGGGGGACCCTTGGGCAAGGTGGCCTCAGTGGACCCTCCCTCTGCCTTGCTGCTAGCTGCCTTTGCCCCAGACGTCTCCCTGGTCAGTGCTCCCACGTCTGCACATCGATGCCTGCCTTCCCTGTCCTCAGCACGGTTGGGCCGGTGCAGAAGCAGGGTGCAGTAGCGAAGGGGTGCACCAATCCCAGGGTGGTCCCTCAGCAGGTGCCTGTCTGAGCCTCCCCTCCACACCGACCAGGCCGTGTGGGACACTCACCCAGCGTTGCCAGCCGGGTCTCCATGGACATCTTCCGCGGCATAGGCAGGGTGCAAGAGTAGCTGTCGGCTGTCTTGGTCTGTGGAGGGGTCTGAGTGGTCTGGGTAGGTGGAAGGCCTGAGGTGATGGCGTTGGGCTCACTGACTGGCACATGGCCCAAGTCCCGGGATCCCCGCCCGCGGTGCGAGTCCCCGTTTGGCAGTGGTGTCACCTCCTGGATGGAGGTTCGCTGCAGAGGGTTTGTGAGGGATGTCATAGGGGGAGAAGAGAGGAAGCAAGGGACAGATTAGTTACCGTACAGGCACGGACATGGATGCATCCGGCTGGTTCATCTTTCCTGGGCTTATGACCTTGAGGCCACCTCAAAGCCAGAAGATGCCTCGTTTTTCCTGGCTTTGTGTTGGCGGGAGCTGCTATCAGGATTTATTTTCTGGCTTGGGAAATGGGCTTCACACCCCAGAAACCAGAGGACTCTCCTTGGTTGATGACAATTGCTTCTTCTCCTTCTCCCCACCATGGCTGGCTACTCACTAGCCCTCCACAGGCAGATACTCACATGGTTTGGTCCAAGCTCCAACAGCTCTTCCACAACCTTGGAGCCAGGGAGGGCATCGGGGGCTGGCATGGGAGCCCCGCCAGAGGGGTTGTTGGCTGTGAGCTTTACCAGGGCCAGCACCCGCTCAGGTAAGCGGGTGGGCTGGGTGCATGAAGACTGCCAGATGGGCAACTTGGTGGCCAGCAACTCCCGCACCTGCAGCAAGTTAAAGGGAGGAGAAGAAAGGTCCGTGCGCTTCATTTGATTCCTTTGGTTAACCAGCTTCCACTTCCTTCAAGCTTGGCAATAAAAAGATGTACTTCGCCATTGGATCCTATTCCAGGGCCATGAAAAGCTGTGCTATACCTTGCTTTTCTCATCTTTAAGACTTGGTCGCACAATTCCAAGCCTAACTTTATGCCAACAAGGACCAGAGAACCAAGGCTGCCCAGAGGAAACACGATCTTTGCATTTTGCACACAGGTTTTTAAAAATGCAAACAGTGTCCACCGGATTGGAGCAGTGATAGTGACTGGGAACATATCCAGGGAGGAAGGGAAGTCAGTTCAACCTTTTCTTCCCCTACTGCAGTCCTGAAGAAAATCCCTTTTCTGAAGCCGGCACTTACTCCATTTCCTTTTACAATTGGGAGATTTCTCCCCTTGCCCTTGCAAATATGGGCTTCGGGGAAAGGATTTTTCTTAGGGAAAGGATTACATTACTTTCCCCTCTGCACCAGATATGATCCCATTAATTTGTGGTGCCCCTCAGTTCAAGGGTGCAAAAACTGAGGTGAGGAGCCAAATCTGGTTCACCAGGGACCTCTGTGTACCCCTCAGGTTCCCCCCACCCCCCAAAATTGGCCCTTTCTGGCCTTGCCTTCTTCCACTTAACCATTTTTTCTTTTTGTGGTTTCCCTGCTTTGCATGCTCCTCCACACACATGCAACTTCCATTCTAAAAGACTGAAATGCCATCCTGAGGCTTGGTTAGTGACAGGAATAGCTTTCAGCTATAGTATTTTTATGTGTTTGGCCTCGACACATGCACTGCTTTGGATATTCCTTGAATTTGGTTATATTTATAACATTGATATCCTACCTTTCCTCCTAGGAGCCCAAGAAAGTGTGCAGAGTTCCCCCACCCCAAACACACACCCTTTCTTTTCAGCGAAGGTAAGCCAAGAAAGGGTGGGTAGCCCGAGGCCCATCAGTGAATTTCAAAGCTGGGTGGGGATTTGAACCCAGAACTCCCCTGGTTTAGTCACACACTTTGAACACTACAGCACACTGGCTCAGAGGTTCTCAGAAGGATAAATCCTGCACCTGTACCAAAGTCTGTACTTCCGTGGTGCAGTTGCGAAATCACAGAATGCCTGGAGCTCTTCACGTTTCCCTCTGCTGTTGAGGAAAGGGCAAGGGAACCGTGCTTTGAGGATGGAGGGAGAGAGACGCTGGGGTTTCTGCTCCGTCCTTCTGCAGCTCACCTTGGTGTGATAGTTGCTGAAGTGTTTGGAGACAGCACACTGACGATCCACCAGAAAGGAATACCGGCGCCGCTCCTCCGTCAGGGCGGCCTTGTAGCCTTCCGCCACGAACTGATCCAGTTCACTCTGCTTGGTGCTCATGATCTCTACGTACTAAAGAAAGACGAGCAAAAGCATCCAGAACTATCATGAGGGAGTCAACTTGTTTTAATCTGATGCTCAGCCACTTCACAGCCAGAACTTCTGCGCAGAACTTCGTATCTCCCCTCTCAACTGCATACTATGTGTCACATATTTTTATTTACTGAATTTAACAAGCATATATATCATCACTCTTCAACACTGGGAACAAAAAGCAGGAGCAAGCTGGCCGGGCACTCAGCCAGCGTTTGCAGGAGCTCCTGGAAGCGTACTTCGTTCCCGCTTTTCATTCTCAATGTGGGGAAAGCGAAGGATAAAGAAAACTGACGACTCTGCTGAAGCGCCAAGTGGAAAAGCTCCAGCTGGCGCTTTAGTCGCAGACCTGATGCTGTCAAGGAACGTGGCCACAGCCTCTGACACCACACAGAGGGCCTGCGGGGTGGGGTGGGGGGACACATCTGCATTTCTCCCACATCATTTCTCCACCCCTCCTGCACCGACTCACCTGATGCCCACACCACCATCTTTCCAGTGCCACGCTAAAATGTTTTTGCTTACCCAACTCCTGTGTTAGCATTCTGAGCTTTTAATTATTATTAAAAGGTTGTGTTTTATCTTGGGATTTTCTGGATTTTACACCACGTCAAAATTCTGAACATAATGAAAAGTAGCATAGTAACATTTAAAGTAAATGAATAGTTATCATGTAGCCTCTAAATTGTTTTGTCAGAGCAATTGCATTATTTTTTTTTAAAGAACACAGAAGGCCAACAAATTGAGAACATTAAGGGCCAAAATAGATGTGGCACCATTCAACTGATTGGTAATTGCATGAATATTTCTTAAAGAATAAATTAATAGCAAGCCAGAGGTTTCTAACCCAAACTGGGACCAGAACAGAAGATAAAGAGATAAAGTCTCTCTACCCCAACACCCCATGTCTAGATATACCTATTTATTTTTATAAAAGTCACATACTTGCTAAGTACACAAATTACATCATGTCTAGTTTGGCTCTAATAAACATCCTATGTATGTTTATCCAGATGAATTTCCCATCATGTACTATGGAGCTTACTCCCAAATAAGTATCTTTCAGCCCTTAAGATATATTCCTCAGTACTCTTAATGCAGCCATTGTTATCTCTTACAGTGCCCTAAGTATCAAACATGTTGCAACAAGTTTTAGAACAAACATATAATATTTTAAAAAAAAAATCCAGTTTCATTTTGTAACTTCCCCCAATTCTGTTCTGTCCTTTCTTGATGTTTGGTGCTCTTATTTTTGTTTGAAGTAACTTCTTCCGCACTCCTTGAAATCCTCTTTGTGGGGTGACTTAAAATGGCCTTTATATTCTCTTCCAGATGTTTACCAAACGTAATTCCACCCCCCTCACAGTTTACTGCCTGAGTCTCTTTTCTTCCTATCTGGTCTGCAGAGGTTCATTGTCCCATCTGCAGAAATGCTTTGGGTTCCTCGTGAAGGTACAACTTGTCCTCTAGGACCACTGGAGGATCCACAGTGTTGCCACCAATCTCATACTGGAGGTCTTGGAGTCAACTGGTGCTGGGAAGAGCAGCTACTCCTTCCCACAAAGAAGAAAGGGAAGTTGCCTGGGCCGGGGGGCCAGGCAGTATCATCAAGAGGCATGACCATAGTCACCGACTTGGCTAGGCCTGCGGAGGGCTCATGGCGGGATGCTTTGGCCCTCCACCATGCAACAGTTTGGCACCCTGGCCTACTGGAAGCTTGGCAGGTTGTGCGGCTCACAGAAAACTCACTGATGCAGTCACAGACTCAAAGAAATCACTAGGTTTTAAATGAGACATGATTTACGTGTCACATTGATTTAAGCAGGTTTCTTCTACGAATTATTTAATGGGCCCAACCCAGTAGAACCACGAGCATCTCTCTTAACATTAAAATGTTTTCATGCTCAAATGCATTAAGGGGAAAGAGTGTAGGCATTTTAGCTTTGTCCACAAGTGCTTTTACTTATATTTATATCCCACCTTTCTCCCACTGTGGAACTCAGGGTGGCCACATGTGGTTCCCAGGCGGTCTCCCCTCCAAGCTCAGGCCAGCCCCAGACTTGCTGGAGGACTCTAGTGCCTTCAGACCATACTCTCCGAAGACTCTCTTTACTCTCCCAGCAAAAGAGATCCAAGGAACTTCATTGTTCCCTGGCCAGTTTTTAGAACCCATTGCTACCTTGTCCCGCTGCAGAGCCATCTGCACTGTCCAGTTATACATTCACAAGCACCATTGTGTACTTGGATCTGTGTCCCATCATCCATAGGACTGAAGGCACTGGGGACACACACAAAATCCTTTTCTCCTTCTTAAGTCACCCCAGTTGCTGGTACAAAAGGATGAGGAAGGTGCTCTGAAGGAATTAATTTGCATCAAGAGATGAAGGAACCCCCCCACCCCCATTTCTTGCCAATTTGCAATGCCAGGGGGCAGGGGCCAATTTCATTAGATCCAGGCGATGAAGGGTTACCTCTGTACCCTCTTCCTCCTCGCCCCCTCCTTGTGGCAACTAGCCTGTGCAGGCCTTGATCCTGAAGTAATGGTTACTGTGGCAACAAGGTTGACAAAAGGGGCCTTTCCAGAGCCAACCGCCTCAGTTGCTGCCCGGATTCACAGGATGGGGGGTGAGGGGGGAATGGTAAATAGCAGAGGCAAGACATCAGACCACAGTGAGTCAGGGAGTGCAGAGCATGGGAGAGATCCGAAGAAATCCGTGTGTGTGGTCAGTGTGCATGCATGTGGGTATGTAACATGTAACAGCTCGGTCTTGTTGGGCTTGGATGCAAGGGAGTTGCACACACTTTCCTCTGATGCATGCTTTCCATAGGTCTGCATTTTCAAAGATTCCATATGTTTGCACAGAAAACCAGTATGTGGAAGCAGCACCAAGCTCATGTTGCACGCAAGTATCGTGTTTGAGCAGGGCTCTGAACATTGCTGTGTATGCACACATGATGTACATGTGTGTCGTGCAAGAGAGAAGTATGCACAGATCCTGCTGCATGTTTATGGGCACCTATGGAAGTGAGTCGGCATATGGGTCAGGCAGACACGGGCTGTGCGTGCATTTCTCTCTGTTGTTGTACGTAACCCCTCTCCAGAGATTACCTTTCCAGGCACCAAATGGCCAAAGAATGTTAAACCCTTTAAAGACATAAACTTCTTAGTGACCCCAATCCCAGTACCCGGACAGCATCCGGACAAAGCAGGCAGCCATTCCAGGCTCACACGGGACTGGGAAGGGAGCCCCGGCAGCAGCGGCAACTTCATAATTGCCACTGTTCTCATCAGGAGACAGATGTGCTGCCAGGTTACTCCTCACTCTAAGAGCCATCATCTAGGATGCTTTCATCAGCTCCAGAATGTTTGATTGGTAAACTTTAGACATCTGGAGTTCCAAGGATTATTTTCATTCAAATAATGGTACTACAGAACTCTTATCGTTAGTGCTCTGTGCAGATAGCTCCCAATTATTATATGTTTTCAGAATTTAAAAGAGTGTGCGCTGACAAGGCTTTTAATGTTTTGTAGCTACATAAGAAAGTAGCTATTTTGCCTACCAAACAGCTGGAGGATATATCTCAGTAGCAGATGCAAACTGAGTCTGGCTCACACATTCACAAGCATCTTGTGGCTGTTCACCTTGGAGTAGGCATGTCATGAGCAGAGCCAGCTAGAGCTGGGGGTCAGACTAGATGGCCCAGACTAGATGGCCCTTCTGACTTGCTCTGCTTCTGTTTCTATGAGTTCCCCAGCTAAATACTGAAACTCTCCCATAACAAAGTGTTTTAGCTGACACTGGGTGATCTAAGCATACTGTCTGTGGGGATTTGACTGTGATGGCTCATTTACACATGCAAGCCATCTTGTCAGCTTACTCCAAGCTGGTGTCTTCCAGCTGTGCAGGATGACAATTCCCACCATCCTAAAGCTGGGCTTATGGAATTGCAATCCAACACATCAGAAGGGCAACTGCATGGGGAAGGCGATTTCAGAGTCAAACAGCACATTAATTATGTACCATGTAGCTAATTCCTTGGCTTCACTAATCTAATAGAAGGGCATGCCTGGTTGGATTGGGACCACTGATGCCAATGGAGGTTTCACTCCATTTTTAAGCACCAAGGAGGGAGGAAATTTGGGGAAGGGGAGGCGTGGGGACAGTTTAATCCCCGCCCGCCGCATTGTACTGTGGCCCCAGTCTAAATTGTGCTGATACCATCAACTAGGACCAGACTAGTTTAACATTTCTGGGCCTGAGGCCCATGTGGTGATGGAGAAACTGTTCTGGGCACCAGCCCAAAAGGTCAGCACTGCAGGTGAAAACATCAGCCTGCTACCTTCATTTCCTGAACACGCCCCCAAGTCCTCTCTATGGTTCAGAGGCAGGCACAGAAAGGACAACAGGGGCATCTGGAGGGCCTCACTCTCCTCTGGAGCATTCCCAGCTGTCAATAAGAGATGTCCTTACCTCCAAGGAATAAAGCTGCCGAAGGTGGGAGGGGCACCTTGGCAGCCATCAACCACAAAGTCCTGGGGCTCACTGGTGCCGGTGGGCGCCACATTGTCTACCACTGTACTATGGAGTCAAGCCATTGGTCTATCTAGCTCAATATCACCTACACTGATTGGTGATAGCTTCCCCAATGTTCAGACAAGGTTTTTTCTAGCCCCCCCGCTGGAGAAGCTGGGGATACACCTGGAACCTTCTACCTGGAAAGCAGCTGTTCCAACACTGAGCTACCTGCCTCCTAGTTTAAAAAAATGAGAACATGATTGCTAAATGGTAACGCAGTAAACACAGTCCCGCCCCTTGAGATCGGCAGCAGAGGCTTTCCTCCGGGAACCTTCCATGAGAGACATTAGGAAGCAAAGTACCTGGAGGAGGGCCTTCTCTGCGGTGGCACCCCATCTGTGGAATGCACTCCCCAGAGATGTCCACCTGGCGCCGTCATTATTTGATTTTTGGCGCCAGGCTAAGACCTTTTTATTCAAACAATATTTTAACAAAGTGTAATATTTATAAGTTTTAATTGTGCAGCCGGGGTGTTTCCAGGTTTTAACTGTATTTGTATTGTATTTATCTATGTGAGCCGTCCCAAGGCTATATAGCAAGGGGCTGGCATACAAAAACTTTAAATAAATAAATAAACAAATAAATAAAGGGGGAGCGGCCATGCAGCACATTGCTAGAGAGCCTGCTGGCTGGACTGGGACATGGAGGTCTGGTCTCTCATCCCTGCTCAGCCGTGAAGCTCACTGGGTGACTTTGGGCCAGGATCAAATGGATCAGAGAATGAGATAAATGTACGCTGCTTTGAGTTCCTTGCAAAACAAAAACTGGTGGGGAATAAATGTAAAGCTAAGACAAATATATAAGACTGCAAGTGCAGTCCTACACATGGTGGAGAACAGGGCTTGGGAAAGTAAAAGCAAACACTGCTGCTTGAAACGAGACTTTCAACCAGAGCCGATGGTCTTTACTAGGCCAGACGGATCATGTCTTCAACTCACCAGAAGGCAGCTTTGCCTGTTATCTTATATTTACATTTTATGAATACACTTACTGGGCTTGCGGAAAGAGGGGGGAAGGGACAGAGAGCCTGGCTGAGCTGCCCAGATAGCTTGTCCTGGAATTCCATATGTCCGTTTCGGGCAGGACGTGACTCTATTCCCTTTGGGAGTGTGTAATGTTCCCATTGTTTTCTGAAACACTTCCGCTTGTGGGGGCTGGGCTTGGCACTGCTTCCCCCCACTCCCTCTCTCTTCAAACTCACCTGCACCTCACGGTCCCCATATTTCTGTGGGTTTTTGCTGTTCTGGCATTTCTTGCGTAATTTCTTCAGCTCCGCCTGACACTTTTCGATCGACTCCGCTTTGGCACGGTGTTCAACCTGGTACTTCTTTAAGGTGGCCTAAAATGGGGAGTGGAGCGGGAGGGAGGGAGGGAGAGAGAGAGAGAGAGAGAGAGATGGGGGTGCCTGACAGACTGGCCAGGTCAGCTTTGAAAGGCCAGGATCCTCCATGGTTCCCCCTTTATCTCATTCCATGTAAAAATACAGACCTGTGGAGGTTTTCAGTCCTTCTGGGTGAAAAAGGTAATGAAACAGATGTATGCTGACATGAAGAAGAGCTGGAAAATATACCAGGTCAGATCCTTCTGAAATCAATATGGGCATAATGACTGAATCACTGGGTGCACTTGTTGGCTGGCCCGGCCCAGACACGAACTCTGGCTGCACGGAAGGGGGATTTTGGCTTGACGGAAACAGTGCAGAGGAGTGAGGAGGATGGACTTTGTGATCTAGTGCACAAACGCCTTCATTTTTTCAAAGGCTCTGGCTATCCCTGCACCTCATCTTCCTTGGGGGATGGTTGTGAAGGAAAAACATAAAAGATCTCTCACAAGCTGTTCTGGGCTGAACAGAATTACCAGCCGTGCCTTATGTCCCTCACTTACGATTCTCACGTGGGATTCCTGCCTCAATGGCACCCTCTGTTTGGGGAAAATTTGTTATCTCTCCCACATGGTCTGCTAGAAGGAATGGAAATGGAGATAAACGGAGATGGAACCAGTGCTTGATTCTAAAGAAAACAGGTGCTTCTGGGACACGTCTTTTGAGAAGCCATGGTATTTGCCATCGAAATGCTAAGTGGGGTGATAGGCCGCATGGTGAGGGAAAGGCACTCCAGACATGCTCAAGGGTAGTTTCTTTCACTATTTTTACTTCACAAATTACAGGGTATGGATAGATTCTGCACTGATCCCAACAAAAGATTAAGCTCTGGGAAAAATATTGGAAAAGGAGAATGCGGAGAAAGTAAAGGATGGACACACAAAGGCGATGGATGAACAAATGTGAAATCACAATTGGAGGGGTTTGGATTTATCTGTCTCTTACCATCAGGTACTTGATGTCCAGTTCCAGTTTATGTTCCAGCTGGGACAACAGCTCTGAATGGAAAAGCTTCAGCTGGGACCAGGTGACAGAGAAGCAGGAAGGGGAAGGAAGAGTCAGCAGGATAGTGGCCGGGGCTACCCCTTCCCTCCCAAGACTTAGCTGCCCCAAGAGGACCTGCAGGACGTGCTGGACCAGCAGGGCAGGTGGGCACGCAGGTCTGCCCTGCAGCAGCAGAGAGGAGGGGGAGAGGAGACAGCTCCAAGCAGGACTGCTTGTCTAAACCAGGCAGGCCTGATACCAGGGAAGTGGGCTCATTGCATGCAGATACTTACCGTCTCCTCCAGCTGTACTTGGATCTGCCTGTGGACTTCAGCCATCTGGAACAATGTGTCACCTGTAGGCCAAGGTGATGGAAGGGTTAATATATCTCAGGCATTCCCAAGACTATGAAAAGGTCTTTTGTCCTTGTTGTCTCTCCCAGAATAATCTCCTTTCAGGTTAATTCCTTTGCAGGAGCTGCCCAAGGAACACCGACCAGTTAATTGGAGCCAAAATCCCAGCAAAATGCATGCATGGAACACATTCTTCCAATCTCTGCAAAATTTAGGCAGCAAGCACACAGCTTTTGCCTTGGGCATGCGATATGCCTACTCTACACAGAGAAAGCCTCTATTTGAGCACATGGGGAACGCATCTAGAGAACTTCTCGTCCAGTCCTCCATGGAAGAAATTCACATCCATACTGCCCAAATAGCCAAGAAGGCCTTAAGGAGAAATGTATATATGAAGGAAATGCATCTCTTGCCCATTGGTTATAAGACCACCAAGGTCTACAGCACACTTAAAAACAAATTCAGTGAATGTATACAATATAATCACATTGCGATACAAAAGAACTAAGAGTTTAAAGTGCAATAACAACCTTGGAGCAACACAAACACCATTTGTGACAGCTGGGAGATAAAAGTTAACTTTCCAAAAGCCTAGTAGTGTAAAAATATCTCAACCATTCACATACCAAATGTTAAAAGAGAAGGAGCTAATAGCAGCCTCTGAGGAAGGGGATTCTGCAATCTTGCCAAGAAGGACCTGTCCAGGGTCCCAACCTGGCATGTCTTGGGGTGCAAAGGGAGCACCAGTCGCAGCCGCTGATGGCAACCGTAACCAGCAAGCAGAGCCATGTGAGAGCAGACAGTGCTTTAAACCAGCTTGCCTCAAACCGTTTGGACACCAAAAACATACTTCAGAGTTTCACAGTTGTTATTTGAACATTGCAGTCCATTTAGTGCTGCAAGACGCAAACTGATTGAGAAAACAAGTGAAGCCTGGATGGGGTCATTCCCTTTTGCTCTGTCTCTTTTTCTGAGCGGTCCGCTCTTTTGCCTCTTTCCTGACAAGGGGACGGTGAGGGAAAGGACTGTTCTGAAGGGCTAGCTTACAAAGACCTTTCAAAATTAGTCTGAAGGATGCAGGTTGCTCACCCCTAAGGATGGATGCCTGGCTTACTTGTGCAGGTGACTGAATCAGGTGAAAGGACTGTACTGCTGCAGTTGGCAGGTGGCATCTTTGCAGAGGCTTTGCAGGATTCTTTCTTGGGAATCCTGTATGAAGGATTCCCAAGAAAGAAAGGCAGGGGAAATAAGCTAGATTTGTCCTGCTGTGCTGCTTTTTTCCTTTTTTCCTTTCCTCTTTTTGTTATTTTGCTCTTTTGGCAGGTGTTGTCTTTACATCTGGGTCATTTAAAACTGGATTCTAGCTGTATTTGGAAATGGTATTACTCTGCTTCATCAAACATAAGATTCTTACTGCATCATTTGCTGTGTGAATGGTTAATAGGGGGCCCAGTTTTAATCAACTGCGACTTAAGGGCATATTTGTTTGTTTTGAAATCTGTCTGGGTTCTGGCATTGACACTGGGAATTAAAAAAGGTAATATTAAAGGTGGTCTTCAAATAATAAGCGCTCAGTTTTGTTCATGCCTAACATGGAAACCAGTTCAAAGTCCCAATTCAAGTCTAAAGAGCTGTGGTGTGGCGGCTTTCATGCGGCTGGATCCTGAGATACCCCAATTACGCCTGAAAGGCAGAATTGCATGAGGTCACTAGAATCACACGGTAGGCTTTGTCACATCAGTACCAGTGGCTCAAGCATAATACACACGCTGGCATGCTAAAGCCCTCCAAAATGTCCGATTCATGACAGCCCTGCTCAGCTCTTGTAGAAACATAGAAACATAGAGAGCGAGTCAGAAGGGGCCTCCAGGCCATCTAGTCTGACCTCCGGCACCAGCCGGCTCCGTTCATGACATGCCCACCATGTGCAATTCAAGCCTGTGGTTCTTTGGAAGAAGCACACACAAGAGCGACCAATTCCGTGTGATTCCAATGCACTTCTGTGCTCTTATACCTTGCGTTGTGGGTTAAGATTCACCTGCCCGCCTCATCCAAGATGCTCACAAATTCACTAACACCTCTCTGCAAAGGCAGCGGTTTCCTAACACCTCTTTGCAAATGCACTCTTGTGTGCAAGATATCCTTACATCCTTCACTTCTGAACAAGCAACAGATCAAATCAAGACACTTACCCAGCTCCTTGGATCCTTGGCTGTCACTGGCCAACTCCCCAAGTTTCACTAAGGCATCAAAATAACCCTTGGCAGCCACTGTAACTCCTGCATGGAGGGGCATGGAAGAAACAGGCCACTCAATAATGAACTCTTCACACCATTGTTGTAGAAAGGGAAATAAAGAGGTCAAGAGCTGGACTGGGGTACTCCATTACCTGAGAGTGCTTTTTGATAGTTTTTCCCCATAGTAACAAAATTCCTTAGACTGGGGTTGAACTGGTCCAGAATGGCCTAGTTGTAAGGGAGAAGAAAATGAACAAATGAACCAATTTCTTTGTCTAACTCAGTCCAGACAAAGCTGAGTGTATTAGCAACCCTTTAGGGAGATGGGGACTTGCACTTAACTCCCCCCATGAAATCAATAGGAATGAACAAGCCATAAATTCTGGCAGTTGAGTAACTGCCTCTACATTATCTGGACTTTTTTTGAAAGAAAGTTCAGTTACAACAAAGACCTTCAAAAAATCAACAAATTTCTGCCACAATTACTTCCTTCATCTTCAGGGTGCCTGAAGATGCTGCTGTTTTTGCTGCTAATGAGTTCAGGAGAGGTTTAACTATTTTGACATTGGTATTCCACCTTTTTCCCTCCTGCAAGGAACCCAAGATGACTTAGATGGGCTTCCTCCTCTCTGGTCTTCCTGAATCTCCCAGTTCTCAGCCCTGCATCCTAGCCACTGCACTATACTGGTTCTCATGAAGTGATTCCTTCTGGCTCTTCCTCTTGTGGCACACCAGCTCAGCTACCAAGCGAGTAGGTGGAAGCAGGCAAAGGGGAAGGTGTGAAGTGATGGCAGTCTAGCCGGACAAACAAGGGACAGTCAGATCAGTGTTCCCAGGGCGTGGAATGAAGGCAGTGGGACAGATAAATATTTGGACAGGTGGGGATGTGGTGGGGGAAGATGCGTAGATGGACTGGAACATGCAGCACAATGCACAGAGGGGAACTTTGGGTGCTACAGAGTTGCGGGGACTAGCACGTGGCAGAACAAAGTGAGCAAGAGGGCTGGTTGTGGGATGCCGTGGCCCTTGCGCACAACGTGTCTGTGCCATGGCTTGTTCCTTGCTCTCCAACTAGGGCTTGACAAAGAGAAAGTAGGCTAGTAGAGCTGCTCCAGTGCCACCAAGTAGTTCTGCATCTAGAACTGGGATTGGGGCCAGCATCAAGGATCAGTGGTTGGGCCAACTCAGTCCTGCAGGCCCTGGCAAGTACCCAGGCATGCTGTCCTTCGATGCCAGGTCTTTTGGGAGAGACCTGGGGTGACAGAATGGACTGCACCACCTCAAACGGAGTGTGCGCACCCTTTAAAATCTGCCTCATGCACAAAAGGCTGTAAAATCTAACACAGCAGGGAGAAAGGCACTCCTTAGGATGCTAGCTTTCTACTTGCAAAGGGATTTTTTTAAAGGAAAAAATAACGCAAGGGAACTCTTGGAAATAATCCTATACAGTCATGCCCTGCTTGCTACCTCAGAAGTCTGCCGCTTCATTCTTGCCTCACTCTGTGGCATGTAAAGATCTAGGTTGCTGTTTCATCACAAATACAGTATTAAAACCTTTTCAAATTAACCACATTTACATCTGTAAAAATATTAATATTATCAGCAGGAAAGTTGAGCAGCATGTGTGGAAAAGCCTGAAATGGCTCGGTGTGTTGTGGTATTAGGTTGTTGGAATATTTATTTATTTATTTATATGGTTTACAACAAGCAACAGATAAAATGGCCCAGCATCCAGTAATTCAATAATATAGAACCACATCAAAATCAATTAAACATTAACGTAACAGGAAAATAAAAAGGTGTTCACCTGGCACCAAAAAGAAAAAAGTGTTGGTGCCAGGCAAACCTCTCTAGGGAGTATATTCCATAATCGGGGTGCCACTGCAGAGAAGGCCCTCCAAGTAACCTCATGGAATGGAATATGACAGGGAAGACCCAAATTCAAACCCCCTTAGTCATTAAGCTCACTGGGTCAATGGGCCATTCCCTTTCTTTCAGCCTAGCCTACCTTACAGGGTTGTTGCAAGCTTGTACACCATCCTGAGCTCCTTGGAGGATAAAAATGTTAGCCACAACCACACACAGATGAGTGAGAGTTTGCATCTCAGAGTGCTCCAAACATCCCCAGGCACAACCACTGCAGGATTCACAAACCTCAAAGTAGTTGAGTTTAAGCCCCCCCCCCCCACGGCTTCTTAACCACAAGATGACGGCCCCTTCGGCATCTGCTTTAACAGCTGTCAGATGTGTCTCCGTTGAGCTAAGACAGCAAAGAGCGCAGAACACAGGAACCCTGGCCGATGTGCGTGTTTCCTCTCCGGATAAAAACAGAATATCCCATCCAGTTGGAGTCAAGATGTTTAGGGAATGGCCTCTACACGTTTCAGGGTCAGGGTGGGGAAAGAAAGGGTTAAATTTCCCCCTTCATCTCCCAGCCAAGTACATTGAGGGTGAGATCTGGCATGGGATATGCTTCATTTCCATAAGTGGAAGGGGGAGGGTTTGAAAAACACATGCATACTAAACCAGACACACACCACCCAAAGCTTCCAGCTTCATCGGAAACAAATCAGACAAGAGGGAAACCTGCAAATTTCATTCAAAGCAGCGAACCCAGAGGAGAAACTGGCTCCATCTCTCTTAATTGTTAATTGTTGCCCTTCCAAGGAAGGAACTGAAGCAAGAACCTTTGATGAACTTTCCCCAAGTTTTTCTAGCTACAAGTCCAAAAGCTCTGCTGAGCATCTAACAAAGTGCAGGGCAAAGATAAATAAATAAACATTGTTAAGTGCATGTTGCCACTTTTCTCCTTATAAATTGTGCAAACCACAGAATGTGACTAAAAGAGAAGTAGAAAGTCCTTTAGAATCCACATAATTCCTGTCATTTGGATTAGAGTATTCTGAATGAGGTGAGGTTTGGGGCGGCGGGGGGGGGGGGTTGTATTTAACTAGATCCTAGCATTAATGGTGTGACTTTCTCAAATCAGGGAAACTGTCCTCGTGCAAAGGCTCGGGATGCAAAAGGAAGGGGCAGGTGAAAGGGGTTCGCACGAACCGTCTTTCCCACTTGTCTCTCCTCCTTTTCACGCTGCCTTGTTCCCCTTGCCTGAACTCATCCCCCGCCAGCTCTCGACAGATCTTTCCGAGGGGAACAAAAGGCGGGTGAGAGCAACCAGAAAGCAAAGAGGTGGTGATGGAGAGTGTATGGCAGGAATCAGCGGGGCTGGGGCGGAGGAAGGGAAAAACGGAAACAGAAAGCAGGGAGGGGAGCAGCGAGGGAGGGGCAGAAGTTGAGAGGGAAAAGAAGAAAAATGCACACATGGACATATATATATATATATATATATATAGAGAGAGAGAGAGAGAGAGAGAGAGAGAGAGAGAGAGAGAGAGAGAGAGAGAGAGAGAGAGAGAGAGCAGGAGTAGCGGTGGGAGAGCAGAAGGTGAAATAAACAGAAGGGGAAAGACATATTGAGGAGTGGAAGGAAATCTGGAGAAAGAAGAAGGCGGTAGGAAGAGAGAAGGGCGAGAGAGGATGGAGCCGGGAAGCGACGGAACGAGGCTCGCGAAGTCAGGCTCACCCGGTAGACGTTCTCCGTGAGCCGGTTTACCTCCTCCGAGCGGGACATGATGCCGGGGCAGTAAGCGCGGTGGGGCCTGGTCGGGGCGTGTTAGAAAGGGGGTGGGGTTGGGGGGCCCAGGGGGAGGGTCTTAAAGCGGGGGAAGCAGGAGGAGGGGAGACGGAGCCAGATTAGCGAGGGAGGAAAAGGCTGCGAAAGGCCAAACCGGCGGGATCCTCAGCCGACAGACCACACGCAGACAGATACCTTGCTGTCGTGAGATGGGGGAAGACGTGGCAGGCCAAAGGGCTAAAATGGGACGTTAAAATATAGTACATATAACTCTAGAGGAACCCTGTCTGCTACTGCCAAAAATTGGGAAGTCTAAGCTCTGGAATCTGAAACGTCTTATTTTCCTGGTGGTGAAACCAATTTGGTGAGTCCCTGGAGTTTAAAAGTTGGTCAACAGTCAGACTGTGCATCTTTCCTTTAGTGAATCTTTTTCCAAATTACGCATTTAGGAGGTTCTTGGTTGTAACGATTTCAGCCAAGCCAAAAACAAACAAACAGAGAGGTGTAAAAATTCAGAACTTAAGAAGCTGATGGTTCTTTAAGCCATGCTGGCTTTAACTCTCATCCACACCAGCTGCCTCTCCAAAGTTCTTCTCCCCCAAGCTGCAAAAGCAAATAGGCTTAAAATTCACACATTATTCCCGAAGCCCAAAATCTTCCCCTATAACGTGCCGAACTGTACATGGAGCAGCCTTTGAAGATGGTTTATAAACTATAGATGGTGCAGGCTGCAGCCATAGCAGTGTTGTTGGAGGGAAGGTGATATGATCCTATAGTATCTATATGCACCGGCTATACTGGCTCCCAGCATGTTTTTGATCCCAGCTGAAAGTGCTGGTTTTGACTTTAATGTTTTAAACAGGTTGGGATGAAATTCCTTGTACCACTTTGCCTACATCAGCCTGCAAAGATCCTGAAGAGATCTTTGTAAGAGCCTGAAGATCTGTAAGATCCTGAAGACAGACCGTTCTCACTTGCCTGCCAGTGAGGGCACTGGGGAATTACTGCACAAGACAGGAGCTTCTCTGCAGTGGCCCCACTAATCTAGAATACATTGCCATTTGAGGGCACCATGTCCCCTCACTGAAGAAAAAACATATTTTTTTCAGAACTTCTCCTGATGTTTGCTGTTGTGGCTGATTTTATTGCTATTTAGTTGAGTTCTTACTGTTTTCCTTCTGTTTTTATCATTGTTATCACCACATTGCTTTTTATTGTGCATTTTGGAAGGACTCTGCTGCCTTGAAAGATGTCCAGGAAATATTTAAGTAAGTAGAACAATCATCCAAAAATGCTCTGTTTTGCTCTGTTCAACATGGTCAGACAAAGCTGTACTTATTGTTAGAATTCCTTTAATCAAGAGGCATTTCTAGTCAGTATTACATTTATGTGAAAAATTCCCATAGTTCTACTGATCGGGACAGGGAGAATATACTTGGATTTACATGGGGCCAATCCTACCATAGTGTAGAATGAAGTTGATGCCTCAGGCTCCAGGGTCAGGAAGAGGTGACAAATTCTTAGCTGTATGTTTTGTAAGATGTGCTTCTAATTTATTAGGTGTGTTGCCAGTCAGAAGGAAAGGTGAAGCTACTCTTTTCCCCCCATGATGGATTTTCTTCCATATTTTTCTTGATGTGGAAGGAATACACAGCAGGGTTATGAGAGGCAGATGACATTGTCCAGACCCCAATGATAGAGGCAGGGTGATGTCATAATACAAGTGATTATTGGAAGCAATCGGAGGTTAGCCTGGAGTGCATAATGGCTGCAGCTCACCTGGCTTGTTGTTGTGGGTAGTTTGTTGCCCATAGCAACAACCCACCCTGCCCTGGGTTTGGTCATCACAACAAGCCATGGCAACCACCTGATACAGCTTGAATATTTGCATGCACTGCAGTCCACCGTAGTTGGAATAAGTCACAGTGGAATGCAGCAGTCATGTAAACTGACCCTCTTGGGTTTTTGTCTTACTGCCAGGAAGGAGTTTTAGAAGATTTGTGAGGTTTTCTGTACCACCTGCCAAAATAACTTGGCTCGCCTTAAGTCCGTGTCCCTTTGCCATTTCTTGTGCTGCCTCAGGCAGCAAAATGTCTTGAGCTGGTCTCATTTTATACACTGGCTTGCAGTGGGTTCCAGTTCTGAAGAGGAGTCTTCCCTGTTTGTTTTTTCTCTTTCTCATGGAGAATGAGAGAATTGGGACCTGGTTATCTGAAAGACTCTCTCCATCCATCCATGCAAGCCCTGCCCGGGCTTTAAATCAAAGGTTTTATTTGCTGCTGTTTTGTTACATGCTATTTGTCAGTTCAATTCTGTATGTATAAAATATTGTTTTTAGGGAATGACTCCATACTTTGCATTTTTAATTAAGTTGAAAGTTCTACCCTAAAGTGGGCTATAACTCTTTTAAATGAAAGAATAAGTAATATTTCTACACTGGCAATTGTCACCTGCAGTTATGGAAAATGTAACTTTAATTATATTTAACTTTATAAAATTAACTTTATAATTTTAATTTGCATTAAAATATATTTAACAAAAAATAATCTGCTGACAGTGTAATCAGGGATACCTTTTTCTGAATCAAATTGTTCTGGAACACTCCATCTAAGGGTTCATCAATTAAAGGCCATTAAGTGCAGAAGTTATGACAGTTGGCCAGATGCAAAAGAGTCCTTGTGCCTTTAAGAGTTGTTTAAAGGAGGGTATTTCCAAAGAGGTAGGCTGCTATGCAAGAGCCCTGGTTGCTTTTCCATCTGGCTACCCCTCCCAGCTTTTCCGGTGGTGTTCTTTTAAAAGTTGCATAAGAGATACACATTCAGCCTAGCTTTTTCCATCACTGCTTTTCCAGGCCAGTAAAACTGCACCTGTTGAACAACTGTACCTTGTGAAGCTCTTAAAAGCACAGAGGTTCTGTAGAGATAAAAGGGATCAGATTAGATTGCTGCGATGCACTCTGCATGGGGCTGCCCTTGAAACTGCACCTTGTGCAAAATGCAGCAGCCAGATTATTAACTGGGACCAGGAGTTTCAAACATATATCACCAATGCTGGATGGCTCACACTGGCTGCTTATTCGAGGGGGGGGGGGTGTAAATAAATAAATAAATGCATCTGTGCACAATTCAAGGTGCTGTTTAAAACCTATTAAGCGCTACATGGTTAGCAACCTTAATAGTTAAAGGAATGCCTCTTCCCACCTCAACCTGCCTGGAGTCTTCCCCAACTGCCACCTCCAAGGGAGGCACCGAAAGTGGCAACAAGGACGACGGCCTTTTCAGGGGTGGCCCCCATTTGTGGAATGGGCTGCTCACTGAGGCCCACCTGGTGCCAGCATTGTCCTCTTTTTAGCATCAGGTTAAAACTGCCCTCTATTCCCAGGCATTTAATGGCATATTATGGGTTATATCTGCTATTTTAATTAGGTCTGTTTTTAATGGAAATGTTTTAGACATTAAACTGTTTCATATTTTTGTATATTGAAATTTTTCACTGTTTTAAATTATACCCTGGAATGTTATACTGTGTTTTATTGCATTTGTTATTTTATTGTTTCTTTTGTGTTTAATTAACTGTTGTGAACCACCCAGAGAGCTTATTGGGCATAATAAAACCAAACAGACAAATAAAATGTACACTTTCTTTTTCCCCATCAGGATTGTAATGTTGTTAAAGACTGCACAAAAGGCTGGAATGCAACAAATGCAGCTTTCTCCAGTTTAGAGATGCTGCAGCCTGGAAGTTGTTTACACGGACTGTCTGCCATGCTGCTTTAATAGACACTGGAGCCTTTCCAGGAAAAATTGGTGGCAACTTTCTTCCCTTTTACTAAAAATAGCACGCAGATGCATTCGTTTCTCAGCTTAGGCGGTTCTGAGTCAGCAGTAAATTGGGAGCAGGGCAGGGTGTTGAAGAGAGTGGCTGGGAGCAACACTCCGTGGTAGTTCCGTGCCTGGATTGCGGAAGCTTCGATTTTTCCCTTCAAAGCCACTGCATGGGATGGGATGGGATGGGGCAGTGCTGCCACTGGGGCCGGACTTTGCAGCCGAAGATCGGCACTTCCTGGAGCGGCACGGGCAAGTGGGCCCCTGAATGTGCTAGGCTGGCTTATCTCAATTTGGAGTAAGTGAAGGGATGCACAGGATCAGAACCGATTCCCTCCTGGAAGCGCCCTTGGCGGCTGCGCTCCAGTGGGGGGCAGGGCTGAAGGCAAAAGTGGGTGGCCGAAAATGCCAACATACTGTGGGAAAAGCCCTGATGGTTGCGAACTACATCTAGGGAAGGCATGTCGGGCTTTAAGGGAAAGGAGAAACTGCACAAAACAAAACCGTGAAACAATGGGCGGGGGCGGGGCCTGGGAAGGGGGCGTGGCCAGCTGGGAACGGCAACCGGCCAGACGTGGACTCCTGGAGGACTGCTCTTGGCCCTTGGACCTGTGCCCCTGATCTGAAGTGCTGCTGCCCCACCTTACAGAAGTCTGGGTGCTACAACACAGATGGGAAACCCTTCCGCTGACATGTTTGGCTCTGATGCTAAGGGTGGAAGGGAATGCATGGCCCTGCCCCAGATCTCACCCCCCCCCCGGAAACTTCATGTGTCAGAGAAGAAACTGACATGATACAGGTGCCCAAATTTATTCCCCTGCAGCATCTGCAGCAGCTTGGAACAGGAACATACATGATGGCCGTGAGGAGGAGGTTAAACACCCCCCCCCACTGCTTCCCTGATCAAAGAACAGCTCCCCTAACCCAGCTACATTTAATTTGCAAAAATTATAAAACAGGGGGGGGGGGGATATCAGTTGTTGATGTGTACTTTCACTGTAAGAGTACACCAGGAATTCACCAGTGCAGATTTCACCTGCAAGCTCTGCAGAGGGATGTGGGTAAGTCCGTCACACAATGAAGATACAACAGGACAGGGCTGCTTGCTCTTGGAAATGCCAAGCTGCTTGAAAGGAAGGATTCAAGTCAGGCTGTGTGCTGAGCAGGCATGGCTAGCTATATGCTGAGCTCCACGCATACACCTGCCCCCCCCCCACCACACATGCGCACACTCCCTGGCACTTTGCAGTTAGATACTTTTAGACCAGAGCAAAGAGGTGGAGCATCTGGGTTCACCAGGGTCTACACTTACACATCACTAAAAAAAAAAGAAAAGGCATCACTAAAAAAGGTAACACTGATTTGCTTAATGTTTACAAGTGCTAATTTATGGCTAGCTGTAAATTTAGAAACAGTGGCTATTGTTCAAACAGTGCTATAATGCACACCATCATAGTGGGTATTCAAAGCTCTGACCAGGTGACCTGCATGAGTGCCAGGTGGCTGCCCATGTGCTCTGGACTGATGGGTAATGGGGAGGCCTCTTGTGGTTCCTTCTTTTTCAGCTGGAACTGGACTGGGCAGCCCTTCAAATAGAGCAGGGATGCAGGATGCTCAGGCCACGGACCCACCGCCTCAAGGTGGAGAATCCCTGGCCTTCCAAGTGTCCCATGCCTGTCTGAGGAGCCCCAGTTCCTTCCAAAGCTTGGGGCTTGGCCTCCACATTTGCCCCTGGAGGAGTCTTCTCTGGGAGCTCCAGGCATAGATAATCTGGGCTGTGAGGGACATGACTGGTGCCGGGAAGAGCCGCTGCAGCGCCACAGGGACCCCAAGAGCCATCCAGAGACGCCACAGGGACCCCAAGAGCCATCCAGAGCCAGGGGTTGCCAGGTCCCTCTCCCTGTGCCAAGAGAGGCACAGACCTCCATGCGTCTGTGACCATGGGGAAAGGCTAAAATGGGCAGGGGTGCGATGCCAGCCACAGATGTCAACCAGCTGTCAGTGGGTCCCATGGGAGCAGCCTGCACCTCTGCCGTCCTCAAATACAGGGAGCCTTCAAAGAGAGGACTACCCCCTGTGAAGTAGGACACACGGCTGCCTTGCCCTCTCCTCAGGCCGGGGTGTGAGTTAGGCCTAGAAGAGAGGTCAAATATGCCATTGTGAAAGAGAGATGTGAGAGATGTGCCTAATCTGAAGGGGGGGGACCTTGATGAGAACACCCCCACTCCCCATCAGATGTTGACTTTAATATCAACCCAAAGTAGTTAGTGGTACTCCTCTGCAATCTCCTCTGCAATCTACACCCGTGGCATCTCGCTGCTGTGGCAATCTCGCTGCTGCACGCCATGGGACGACTTTTGGAGTCTGCACTGGGAGGTGCCAGATCCAAAGTTCCAAGTCTGCGCGACAGACGCCATGAGTCACTGTGGTGGGCTGGTGGTGAGATGAGGTTACATTAATCCAGAGGCAGGTTCCAAATTTGGTTTGCAACATTGGTGGGTCTGAAAGTGGGGCCTTAGCGACGCTGGCACTGCTCAGCAGGAGGCTTGGCTCCGCTTGCCATTGTTGCTTTACAGGGCTGGCACCTTTCCCAGCCATGCAGTGCCAGCTCTGGGCGACTTGTTTTTTCCCACGGGACTCCGTCCAGGCCCCCTGTAGTGGAAGTCCAGGG
Source organism: Varanus salvator macromaculatus (assembly GCA_023646645.1). Lineage (NCBI taxonomy): Eukaryota > Metazoa > Chordata > Lepidosauria > Squamata > Varanidae > Varanus > Varanus salvator. The sequence continues at coordinate 3,998,445 of JAIXND010000781.1, forward strand.
CCTGCGGGGTTTTTGCTGGCAATCCTGCGTGAGGGGGTGCATCTTGGTTCTGGGCTGCCCCCTGCTGGCTGTTTCTGACACCTGCTATGGTGAAGAAAGACAGCTGCAGCTCGCTGGGTTGGACGGAGGAGATAGGCCAGGACTTCTGGGTGGGGGGCATAACACAGGGCCCAATCGAGTGAGCCTTGAAATGTGCTGATCACACCCCAGTACTAATACTAGTTCACCCCCTTTCACCAGCACGTCTTACACCACAATGGCCTTCTCCCGCTCCCCATAAAAGCAAAAGCGGGTGTTCACTCTGTTACCTGGAGCTGTATTTAAAATTGTCATTACGAGTCTTCCAAGTGTACCATCCGCAGTTCAAAATTACAGCCACTTCCAGGCAGACTGAGGGGTGCCAGGCTATTCCTTAGAGGTACACTGAGATTTGCCTTTGTGTTGTGAGTCACCCACGGCAGCAGGTCCGCCTGCTCGCAGGATGATAAGGCAGCAATGGTTGTTGCTGTTGTCTTCTCATGACGATCTTGCTTCACTGGATTGAGTGTACGTTTTTTTGTATATGACCTGTTTTGGTTATACTTCTGGGACACCGCTCTGGTTTATTTGAGGATGAAGGGTGGCTTTACAGTATTTTGAAAACATGCATGGAAAAATACTTCAAGTTTGAATGCCTGTCTCCAAGCCTTGCTTTCTATAGGATGCCTTAACAAAGCACTGTGAGATTTCTTCTAGGCCAGAGGAAGCTGAAGCTGTAAGATTTTGCTTGGCTGAAGGTGATGTTTCCGTGGCTGAGAGCCTTTCATTCATTCATTATGTTTATATCCCACCTTTTTCTTTTCAAGGAATTCAGGGCATTCTTCTCCCAATCTTATCCTCACAACAACAACCCTTTGAGGTGGGTTGGGCTGCGTGTCTGTGACTGGCCCATAATCACCCAGTGGCTATGACATGCCAGAGCTGAGTAGGGGCAAGAACTCAGACCTGCTGAGACCCAGTTCCGCATTCTTAACTACTTCACCACATTGGCTGTCTAACCAGATATAAAACTAAAATCTAGTGTTGGAATTTCCTTTTTCTCCTCCTCCTCCTCCTCAGTCCTTTTTTCTTTAAAATTATAAGTTTGAGTACAGGTGATCATTGAACTTTGTTCTGGGAGGCTTTTTCTGCTGAGGTATGAGCTAAACGTGTTATAGGTAAAGAAACCTCATCCCCAAGCAGAAATAATATCAGGCTGTTTCCACTGCCTTATATTCATGTACAGGCAGGTATTTAGATATTTAACTTCCCGCAAGCCTGCATAAAGCAGTGAACCCTGAAGGATGCCGAGTCAAACTCATCCAAAGAAGCCATCCTTACCTTACAAGACAAAAATATGGGCGAAAGACAGACAGGGATCTATGAGTAATGGGGACCAGAAAATAGGGGCTTTCCTTGTTATTTTTTCGCACACATTCCTGAAGAAATAACGTAACTAGAAGCATCTGATCCGTGAAGTAATACTTTGTAAATGAGCATCTTCGTGAGCATATAAAATAGCAATGAGGAATTATGAGGAAGCAATAGGTATAGATTTACAAGTCTCTTGCTATGGGTTGGCTGAGTTTCCTAAAATATTTCCTGTGAATATACGAAGGTAAGAGCCCTGCTGGATATGACCAATGGCTTAGCATCCCACTTACGGTAGTGGTCAGTCAGATCCTGCTAAGAAAGGCCTAAGTGGGGCAAGAGAGCAGCAATTTTCTTGTGCTGTCATTTCTCAGTAACTAGAAGGTAGGTAACTACTGACCATTCAAAACCAAAAGAAAGGCTTGTTCAGAGTTTAAAACTCCCATTTTCACATTAGTTTTCCATGTGCGGTGATTTTGTTGTGTTCATGGGGGCAGGTACACAAACGTGTTTCCCCTAATTACAGACTGAAATGGTACAGTCTATGAAATCCTATACCATTTGATTTCTTTCTAAATGTATAATCTGGCTCATGGGCATTGTAAGATTGAAAGGGGCAAAATCCCTGCTAAAGTCAAGCTTGCTGGGTGGTCTTGAGAGATATCTCATGGTCTCTCAGCCTAACCTACCCTACAGGGTTGTTGTGAAAATAAAATGAGAGGGGGAGGAGGAACCTTGTGTGTAATCCAGAGTTTCTTAAAAGAAGGGCAAGATAAACGTGCAATCCCCCCACCCCGCCTCAAATAAAACCCCACTATATTATACCCGAGTCATGTAATGAAACCTCAACAATCTTTTGTTTTTTGAAAGAAAAAAGTACCCCTGGGAAGCTGTGTCTTTGGAAAGGCAGCAGGAGAGAGGATGAATATTTAATCCTTTCCCACAGTATTTATTTCCTCTCAATACTGCCCCTCTTCAAGCTGTTGTCCCCCCCCCCCCCCCCCCCCCCGCTTGGGAATTCAAAGGCAAACACATATATGGAATACTTCACTGTGTTTGCAGGGCCAACAGATTTGGTGGCACGATTCTGAGTGGAAAAAAAACCTCTCACTGCTTTTCCTGGAGTCAAAACCACTGCCTTTTGAGTGTACTGAGGTTTTGTGCATGTGGTGCAGTTTTTCCCCCTTGCATGAGGATTTAATAAACTATGTGGAGCTGATGTGTGTGTGCGTGTGGGTCAAACTGGAGAGAAAAGAAAATTTCCCAGGGTTGTCCAGCTAGAAGGAACATTTCTTGCTACTTCCTTCTTTCATTTCGAATACTAAAGATCTTTTTTTTTTCTGAGAAAGAGAGAGAGAGAGGTTTCACTTTCAAGCAGGCCAAGGAGGGCATCGGATCATGGGGCTGCCCACATGTTGGGGAAAGAACCGCAACCTAGATTGAAATTCTTACACTGCAGCAGAAGAGAGAAGATGCATTGGAGGAGCGGTTTTAATGGATAAAGAAAAGACCGTTCAAAGATCAGAGGGAGAAGGTAGGTCTGCTCCTTCTGGACTAGGAGGTTTGGTGTTAGCGACAGGCACAGCTGGTGAAACAGTTTAGAAGGGGAGAGCAAGAGGAAATGTTGAGATTGGAATGTGTGAGTATTTCCCTGCCCTGCCTCACAGCTTGTGCAGGAATAGGCCAGTGACCATAGCTGAAGATAGGGACTTTATGCCTTGAAAGAAATGCGTTTTCAGTGCAAGCAAGTTTTTCCTGACCATCTTCTCCTGGAGGACGATCCGGCAAAGCATGTTTCCCAAAGACCCCTAACCTTAGAGCCAGCACTGGCTGCTCTTCTTTCTTCCAAAATTTCCTGTTGCTCTTTCTTCACACTTGCAGCTTACAATCCTGCTTCACCCTTTCCAGCGTCCACCTTGTTCCCCTTCTTCTGTTGTTTTCATTGTGATAAATTTTAGATGGCATTCTCCTCTGGGCAGAGACCTGGCTTCAGGGCTGGCATAGATAGAAAGCACCACCAGCAAAGATCTACTGGGCTTCAGTTGCAGAATGGTTACAAGTAACAGTTATTATTTATCGCTATTATTATTTATTTCATTTCTATACCACCCAAAAGCCAAAGCTCTCTTTCTGTTTTAGTCTATGCTGGGGTACTTCCAGATCAGAATGGGCAGTGACAGTAGGCATGGCAAGCAGGGCATGTGCCAGGGGCCCCACCACCATGGAAGCCCACTCGGAAGAAATCCTGTTCACCTTGTTCACCTGCCCCTCGCTGTGGCTTTTGGACTAACTGTGGCAATGAGGAGGAGGGGAGAGGCATTGCCAGCTCCCGCCCTGCCCCACTGGCTCTCTGCCTGTTGAGCAAGGAAGTGCTGGCGATGATGAGAAAGAGGGTGAGGAACAAAGGCAGTGGCAGACAGTGGTGGTGAGAGGGTGGTCTCGTCAAGGGGAGAGGTCCCTTGGGAGCGCTGTGCCCATGGCTCCTCCGGAACCTGGAGCTAGTGCTGCCTGGCCTCTCATATTTTGCAAAGTGCAGTGCGGCAAGAAGCAGCTGCATCTGGAGAGAGCTTCCACAAGCGCTGATGGGCCATACTTGAAGGGGGAGAAATAAGGGAAATGAAATAATTTTCGCTGAAAGAGGTAAGGCTGAGTTGCACAAGCCGGCTTGCACAAGCCAGGCCTGCCGCTGAACACAGCCAGGCTCGCGCTGCCTCCGTTTGCTAGGTTCAGAGCTTGAAAAGTCTGGTGGTCAGACTAACACAGCACCCCAAAAGAGGAAACGGGTGACCAGAAGAACAAACACAGGAGTGCTGCTTTGCAGAAGATTTGTACATGCCAATGTGCACATACAGATGAAACATGAGAAACATCGACAGTGATTTAAATAGAAATACAATACATCTTACTTTAGTAGGGCAGGGGAGCTGTATGCCTGCTTGCTGTTTTTCTTTATAGCAGACTTGGAATGGACAGTTCTGAAATAGAGGACAGTCCTCTGTAAAGTAGGACACCTGGCATTATTCAGACAACAATGCCTGCTCTCATCCTGCTGGCAGGCTTGGCCTGTGAGGCCAGTGCTGCAGAGCCAGTGGAGCTGGAGGGTTTGAATCAACCTGAAATCATCCCCAGTTGCCCAGAAGCTATAATGGTTATTGTGTTCAGACAATATGATAACCCATTTTTAGTATGGGCCGAGTGGGATTTCTTGGTGAATCGTAGGTTGTTGCGGAAACATGGGTGATTGTGTTGCCTGAACCCAGCTGTGCTAACTAGCTGAGCATGCTGACTCTGAACAACCCATGAAGAGAATGCATGGTTTGTTATGAACTGTGGGTTGTTTATCATGGTTTTTTAAAATCTTGGCTGGATTCAGACAACATAATAATCAAGTTTCAACAACAGTGCATGTGTCAATAACAATCCATATGCAACTGTTGGGTTATTGTGCTGTCTGAACCCAGTCAATATAATCGCCTTTTGGGCAGGCATTCTTTGGAGAGGCTGAAGAGATCTGAATGTGCAGCACTGAAGGAACCATCTTTAGTCCTTCTCAAGGTGTTCCGCACTGTCATAGAGGGGATGATCACTGCCTCGCTTATGACAGTTTCGTTCTATGGGTTAGATTATCCAGTTGTAGTCATACTGAAAGCATCCCCATTGCAAGCAAGGGAACCTAATGCTTATAGCTAACCAAAGTCCCAGCAATTTCAATTAATTTATTCTAAGTTTAACAGAATGTCTTGATCCAGCCTCTTTTATAAATGCAACATGCTGTTTTGCAATGAATTATGAATGAGAGAATTCTGCTATACTGTGAAGTCTTCTGAAGGAAGTAGATGATAAACTTCTCTTGTGTATATAAAAAGGGAATGAATGGTATAGAAGTAGCTGTATCCATATCATACCAAGTGTTAGCATAGGCATCGCTCCACCTCCAATTTAACTAATCAAAACCATTTTGTCTTTCTGTTTAGGAGCATATGAATCTGCTGCATGATATTTGTAAGATGTTGCAAGATGGAGAATGGCTCATACAGGATAAAAGGCAGAGTATATGAAATACAGAGAATAGGCCCACAGTGTCTCATTATGCCCCATTTCAGCCCAGTCCTTTTGATGTTCTGGCTGCTGCTAGTCCTCTTCTCATGGCCACACTGGGGCACTGATTCTTTTCAGCTCAGTCACTGTATTCTTTCTCCTACAACACCAGGTCTTGCTCTCTGTACTGGCCGTTGCATCTCCAACCTGAGTTCTGTCACCTCCCATCTGTCCAATTCCACACATTGGCTCAACGCCTCTCACAATAATGTAGAGGAGCTGACCTCTATGGACTTTCTCCAACTTCCTCATTTATTGGAACTTTATCTGGACCACAACCAAATATCAAGTATCAAGTCAAATGCCTTTCAAAGCTTGAGAGATCTTAAGGTACTTGATCTGAGCTGGAATAATCTGACCTTTCTGGGGCCCTACATGTTGACCAGCCTGACAAATCTACATGAGCTGCATTTGGGACACAACAAAATTGCTACCTTACACCCCAGCTCCCTCATATTCCAAGGGTCTCTTCAGAAACTTCATCTTCCCTCCAACCATCTCTCCAGTCTCCAGGAAGTGTCAACAGCTGTGAAAGGCTTGCTCAATCTTACCTACATGGATTTAAGTTTCAATCAGATCTCTACTCCATGTATGGGTCCCAGTTGGGTCACTTTCCCTGTCCTGAGAAACCTCAGTTTAAACAGCAACAACATTTTCACCCTGGATTTGTCCAACTGTTCCTTTCCGAACCTGCAACAACTGAACCTAACCAACAACAACATGTCCTATGTGATGGCTGAGTCATTTCAAGCCACTCCTGCTTTGGTGGAGTTGTCCTTGGATATGAACCCCCTAAACATCTCCCAGCTTATCAACGTGTCTCTCCCCAACCTGACCATGTTGCACTTCAGTAGTATGAAACCATCACTGAACTGGACTATGTCAGAGGCGTGCTCTGCTTTTCAAAGCCTGCCATCTTTGACCGCTTTGGACATCAAGCATTCCCAGCTGGATGGCACTCAACTGAGGCAGTTGGCTTCCTGCACTAATCTCACGTGGTTGGATCTTTCTACCACAGGGAATAAGAACCTGAAAAATGGAGTCTTTGACAGGTTCCAGAACTTGGAGTTCCTCTCCCTGGACAAGTGCAAAATAATGCACCTTAGTTCTAGTGCCTGGGGGAAGAATATGCAGATACGTAAACTGATCCTGAAGAGAAATGCAATTACCCAGTTGCAGGATTATGCCTTCCAAGCTTTGACAAATTTGAGCTATCTTGATCTCTCAAAAAACCACCTGACAAATCTCCAGACGCGATCCTTTTTTGGCATGGCAGCTTTGAGGACACTTATCCTACAGAGCTGTCAGATCACGGCTGTGACCCGTGCCACTTTCCATTATGCTCGTAAAATGGAGTTCTTGGACTTGAGTGAGAACAGCATCAAACTACTCAAGGATCAGGCTTTTATGCTCAAGCATGTGAACACTCTCTTGCTTTCAAAAAACAGAATACTCACCATTAAGAGACGTGCTTTTGATAGTCTCAACTCTCTGACCTACCTTGCCCTAGATCAAAATCTCCTGTACAAGTTGTCCCTGAGAATCTTTGCGAGACTCAAAAAACTGGAAACCTTGGATCTCAGTCACAACCATCTATTTACCTACAACAAATATGATTATCCAAGCCCCTTCTCTGGTCTCCACTTCCTTCGTAAGCTGGACCTTGGCTCTCAGACTCCTCGTATGCCCATCTGTCCCCCAGACAACCTGTTTCAAGGCCTGAGTAATCTACAGTACCTCTCCTTGAAGGGTAATCCCAGTACCCTGTTCCTAAACCTTTCCTTTATTAACCTGACCAGCCTAGAGTCCCTAGACCTCTCTGACATTGTCCCAGATAAGACTAACTCTTGGAAAATTCGTCAAGATTTCTTCCAAGGGCTACATAACCTAAGTCAGCTCTGGATAGAAAACAGTGCCATCTGGGACTTGCCTGAAAAAGTCTTCTCCGATTTGTCATCTCTGGAGCAGCTCTCCCTGAGTAAGAATAAGCTGAGGAACATTACCAAATTACTGCTTCATCAACTCTCCTCTCTAAAATATTTGGATGTCTCTGACAACCGCCTGACATGCTCTTGTGAGAATGCTTGGTTCCAAAACTGGTCTCTTTCTGAACCAAATATCCAAGTGGTCAAGCTGGACACCTATAAATGTTTTGGCCCTGGGGTCATGAATCATTTATGTACTGATGAAGACATGTCCTTCTGTTTTAATGACTTGGCGCTGTACTTCTTTTCTGTTACCACACTGTTCACGGTCTTGTTCCTGATTACAACTCTGGTTTATGCCAAGTTTGGTTGGACCCTTAGGCATACTTGGTACTTGCTGAGGGGCTGGGGCCATAGGCGATGGCGCCATCAGAATGGGCAGGACTACCAATATGATGCCTACATTTCTTGTTCTCGTCAGGACTATGAATGGGTAGTGAGAAATCTACTGGAAAAGCTGGAAAAGGAAGGAGAACCTGGTTTCCGGTTCTGTTTTGGGCCTAGAGATTTTACCCCAGGACAATATTACATAGACAATGTCCAGAATGGGATAAGCCAAAGCCGCAAGACTTTATGCCTGGTGAACAACAATTACTTAGAGAGTGAGTTGTGTTCACTGGAAATCCAGCTTGCTTGCTCCAAGCTCTATTACCATGGACAAGATCCTCTGGTTGTGGTGTTTCTGGAGGAAATTCCCAACTACAGGTAAGGGGAGATAGCTGATCAGCAAGAGGTGAGGTCAAGAAAATTATGAGGCAAGGTTTCTCTCCTCATGCATTCCAGTGGGTGGGATGGCAAAGAGGGGAGTGACTGGGCACATAGTAGGAAGAATGAAAATCGGAGCAAAACAGAGCTATTCATATCACTGCATTGTTACTGAGGAGGATGGAAAGGTGGGACTTTAGGGTTATACAATGATGTAACCCTAAAGTGGAAGTGGATAAGGCAGTTCCTCCTCTTTCTTTTAATACTTTTGGAAGGATTGACAGTCTTCTTATTTCCCTACCAGACCCTTAAGATCTTCTAGGGTGCCCTTTTATGCAAGTCCCACCCCAAATGAAGTAAAGGGGGAAACAAGGAAAATATATTTTTCTATTATTATGCCTCACCTCTAGAATGCTCTCCCTAATGAAGTGTGACTGGCCCCCTCATTGTTTGGTTTCCTTTGACAGGTGAGGACATTTTTATCTGGTACTTGTTTTTAGTATAGTTAACAGTTTTATTTATTTTTTTACTGGTTGCTTTTATTGATGTGCATTGCCTCCTGTTCCCATGTTAATTGTTGTTTTTTAAGATATTGGATTTTACTTTTTAAAGTTTGCTGGTTTTGCTCTATATGTCACTATTTTTGTGAGCCAACTAGAGAGCCCTTGGGCTCTGAGGGGGCATACATGTGTCATAAATAAATAATTTTTAAAAAATCCTAGAACTTGGGAGTCATCCGGTGAACTTGAGAAGTGGTATATTTGGGACAAACAAGAGAATTCTATGCACATCATGCCTAATGCTGTCACAACACAGCTTTAAAACAGGTGCAGAACAGGGGTATTAACCAGGAAAAATGGCTGTGCTGTGGGCATGCTTAGAACAGATACTCAGACCTTGCAAACAGGGTGGCCATTTGTCCTACTTGGTAGGCTGGAGGCAGAAGAGGTCCTCTTTTTGATGGTCTGTTCTTCCCCTTGAAGGGATGTCCGATCTAACTCCAATTTAAATATGATGTTCGTCCACTGTTTTCAATGAGGACCTTGACATCTAACGGGTTGTCAGTTGTCCACGGTGTGTCCGCAGGTGGCTGATAAGGCCAATACGGGCACGGAGTGTTCTGCCACATGTCAGGCAACCCTAAATATAATAAACCATCAAAATGGAGAGCAGGGCAGGAACCTCCTTGAAATTGCCTAGCAATAAAAACATCTGGAAGGCAGATCAAGTAGGGGCACAGCCTTCCCCCCTTTGGTGACGTCTGCTGAATTTCTCTGTGTGTTATAATTATGATGAATTTCACCTAAACAAAACAGAACAAAATCTGTTTTTGCTCTCTCTCTCCATAAAACTGCATAAATTTAATGTATCCAAAATGCATAAGCTTCAACTAAGGGAGACCAACTATCCATATATGTGTCCATTTAAGAGTGTTGTCTGCATGTTTAACTTATCATCATTCCTTCTAAATTTGTGTCTTTTCCTATAAATTAGCAGGTGCATAGTTGATGCCGGTTGATTTTTAAGTAGACTGTTTACTCCTTTTCAGACAGGTACAAGTAGTCATCTTAGTTGCGAATCCCTGCTCTAAAAGAAGATTAGATTTGGAAGATGGCTCTATCAATGGCCACTGACTCACTTTAAATTGTATTGAATTTATTGAATTTAATTGAATTTCCATGACTGGGAGTATACCAGTTGCTAAGGAGCAGTAGCCAGAGAGTGCTGTGGCCCTCTACTCTGTGGGTTTTCAGAGGCAGATAGCTCGTCACAGTGGAAAGTGGGATCCTGGGTAGACAGACCATCTGCCTGTTCCAGCAGGCATCAGCATGAAGTCCTTCTCTCTCTCTCTGTAGGTGTGTGTGCACTAGAGAATGGAAAATTTCAGTCATGCCTTCCTTCCTAGGTTGTCTCCCTATCATCGACTGAGGAAACTAATTAAGCAAGACTGCTACCTCACTTGGCCTGAGGACCCTGAGGCTGAGGATGTATTCTGGACTAGACTGTATGAGGTCTTGAACTGTGGAGAACAAGAACAAAAGCACTTGCAATTCAATGTAATTGAGTAGCTGATGGTGGGGAGGAGACTGCCATGGAATGGACCAAATGGGTTTGCAGATGTTGCTCTTGCTATTGCCAGCTCTGGATGCCTTGGTAGGCTGGAGCATTGCGCTGAAAACAACAAAATGGAATTCGATAGGGACAAATGCCAAGTTCTTGCACCCAGGAAAAAGAAACCAAATGCATCATTCCAATACTGCAAGTGAGAAGAATTTTGGAATTGTTGTAGATCATAAGTGGAATATGAATCAACAGTGTGATGTGGCTGCAAAAGGGCCATGTGATATTTAGGCAACATTAATTGAAGTATCCCTTCTAAAGCATGTGAAGTGCTAGTTCCCCCTTACTCAGCCCTGGTTAGGCCTCATCTGGAGTGCTGTGTCCAGTTCTGGGCACCACAGCTTAAGAAAGTTGCAGACAAGCTGGAAAGGTTTAGAGATGGGCAACCAGTCCCTGGGATGATCCCGGGACTGGAAACAAAGTCCTGTGAGGAGATATTGAAAGAACTGGGCATGTTCAGCCTTGAGAAGAGGACTGGGGGCAGATGATAGCAATCTACAAGTGCTTGAAAGGCTGCCACAGAAAGAAAGGACAGAATCTCTTCTCGGTCATCCCAGAGTGCAGGACATGGAATAACAGGCTGAAGTTACAGGAAGCCAGATTCTGGCTAAATATCAGGAAAAACTTCCTGACGGTTAGAGCAGTACTTGAATGGAACCAGTGACATAGGGAGGTTGTGGGCTCTTCCACACTAGAGGCATTCAAGATGCAGCTGGACAGGGGATGGTTTAACTTGGTGTCCTGCACTGAGCAGGGGGTTGGACCTAATGGCCTTCTGGCCCCTTGCAACTCTACTGTTCTATGATATTTTCCAACACTGGAAGCTTCAGTATTTTTAAAATGGTGCTGCATGAACATGCCTAAGGAACACTGACTTGTAGGACATGCATGAGTTGTCTCAAGTGAAAGTAAATCATCTAGAGGAGAAGAAATATAAAAATATTGAATCTAGTGAACAGATGTTTAATAGTTTTGCCTTGAGATTCACTGAAAAAGAATTAGGAGTTGACTTTGTTAAAATCCTTTAGAAAGGAATCAAGAAGATTTTGAAGGCTGATTATAAGCCTATGTACAATTTTTATAATGTTTAATATATGTACTGAACAGTGCTTAACTGCTGAAGCAACTTAGACATAATAATACTGATAACAATGATAGCAATAACATGAATGGAAAAGGCTCAATTTTTAGAATTTTGTCAGATTTGTATGCAAAATTTCTATTCTAAAAGATACACTTCTGTGACTTTTTATAGGAGAAACACCTCTGCATTTCATGACACTTGTTTCTTGTCTATATGCATAATATATTTGAACCTGGAAAAATAACTTTATAATTCTGGATTGCAGGCTGAATCCAAATTACATTTATTGATCTTAAATTCCATTGAAATCAGTGGGAAAAGCTAGCAATGATTTGTGTGTGTCTCATTTAGGTACATGGAACCAAGTGCAATAAACTTTGGGAGAAATATTATGCATGTTAAGACACAACACATCTTAGGGTATGCTGGGTGTTGTAGAACATTTTTCACATTGAACATAGATAGGATTGCTTCCTTAGTCTGGATGCAATTCAGTAGACTAGTAATCCCATTCAGGTAATGCTAATATCTCCAAGCTGTGCAAAGGCTAACAGATTTAGAGAAGGTAAGTGGGGCAAATGGCAATATACAAATGTAGTGGTACTGATAAATTGGGTGGATCAGATTATAGGAAACAAAGCTTGGCAAAGGCAGCCTATTGTATTCAGACTACCTCTGCTGCAGGGGCTAGCCCTGGTTGTGTCTGCTGCTGACTGATTATTACCAGTTCTCAAGAGATTAAATAAATGTATAAGAAAATGAAGGTGTTAACGGTGCCTGTGTCACCAAGGGGAGCACACCTATTGAGGTTCTACTGGACTTTCTTACTCTCTCAGCAAATTGGCATGTCATGCTAAACCACTCTGAAGATAAGCCACAATGAGCTGGTTGTACACTTGATAACCCACATTCCTTCTGACTGTTAGAAGCACTGCAGCTTGTTATGCATTGTTTTCTCCCTAACTCCTCCTGGCACATTGTCGGCACCTTTGAGGCAGAAACCATTGTTTCCTCATTCTCTGTGCCAGCCCTCTTTCTGCAATTGGTCCAGTGAAGTTGCTGATTCACAAAGAAAACTCCTACCCTGCATGAGATTGCCAAACACGTTATAACTTTCAAAGCCCTTGTGAGCATGTTTGCAAACTTAAAAAGATACTGAGGGTCTTGTACAAACTGGCAAGAGTGCAAAACCACCTTGTCTGCTAGCCAGTCCAGCCTGCCTTTTGTCAATATCCTGGTTAATTTCATCATTTACTTCTGGGATTAGTTTGCTAGTTTGCTTTACATGGGGCAGCTTTTGAAAACAGTCTGGAAACTTCAACTGATTCAGAGATCGTATCACAGCAGTCCTCTGCCGGCTGCATTGGACACCAGTTGAAGGCCCATTTCAAAGTGTTTTAACATTTAAAGCTCCAAACAGCTTGGGGCCAGGATATCTAAAGGATTACATGCTCCCATATGTTCCTACCTGGCCCTTAAGATCAGCTACAGAGGTCCTTCTCAGGGAACAGCCCCCCACAAAAAAGTAAGGGATTGGTAAAGAGGAGAAGGACCTTTTCATTAGTGGCGCCCCATCTTTGGAATATGCTCCTCAGAGAGGAACACCTTCTCTTTTTGGCACCAGGCAGATTTACCAGATATTTTAAGAACTAAAAGATGGAAAATTTTATGTATTTATATTGCTTACTGTTGTTGCTGTATTTGGGGGGGTGGGGTTAACTTTTATAATGGTTGGAGTTATTTGTTGTTTAGTATTTTTAGTGCTTGTTTTACTGTATCATTGTTTTGTCTTGGGTATTTTATTGTTTGCATATATGTTTTAATGTTTGTAAACTGCTCAGAGAGCCCTGTAGCCTATGGGGTGGTATAGAAATAAATACATACATACATACATACCACAAGTTAATATTTAAATACTGAATTGTATTGCTTTTCATTTTTAATTGTTGTTTTTAATTACTTTATTTGTCCATTGTATGGAAAGGGAGGGTCTACCCATCTTTATCATAAGTATTCTTGATATACTTATTGTCTGTTTGACATCTCTAAAGGATTCCTCATCTAATGGAGAACCTACTACAAATGCTTGCTGCCCTTTCTTTTCCCTGTATTTAAATCCACCTATGAATAATGGACTCCATATAAGCGTTTATCATTAGAAGACAAACCAGGGAATTAGTTCAAACCTCAGGCTTGGTCCCTCTGTCTCTGGCTGGTAACTTAATTCCTCTGAGTAGAGGTTTACCTTATCAATTGCTTATCTGCTGGGGCAGTAGCATGAGGAGGGGTTGTATACAGGCTGCCAAGCAGAGGCCTTAGCAACAGGGTGGAGAGGCTGGGCAAGGATGAAGGAAAAAGCTTTGCTATGACACCTTAAGCCCATTAATTTCTCAGTCACCAAGGGAGACGATGCTTCTCTCCACATCTCAGCGGATTTGGCAAATTAGACAGGAAGGAAAGGCAGGAAAAGCACAAATCCTGCTTGCCTACAACACCGGGGTGCTTGCTGGCAGTTTGGTTCAGCTGTGTGGTAAGGCACAGGTTCTAGGCGAGGGAGAACAGGATCTTCATCAAGATTTGGGGGCATTTGGGGGCAAGACGTGATTCATGTTTGGACGACCACACTTGCCTTGAGTAGCTCCATCACATGCTCTACTGGATTACCTTCCACTTTTCCATCAAAGACGTTGGGATCTTTTTCCTAGTAGACGCCTTCAACCCCTTCATTGGTGGCACTGAACAGGAATCTTGGGATTTTTTGTGGTCTTCTCAGAGAGGGTCTGGATGATCGATGTTGCATCAAAATCTGTTGCATGACAGAGTGCTTTGTCTCTAAACCAGTGGCCTCTAACTGGATTCTTCTCTATTCTCTTTCCCTGGCTATCAAATCCATCCCAAGCTGCTCTCTCCATCCCCATCTCCATACCTTTCTCATTTGCTAGAGAAATCGCTGCTGTGGAGATGGTCATGCACTGGGCATTGCTCTGCCTCATCTTTTCTCCTCTGGCACCAGCCTCTGAATATGGCTTGCCCAAATTTATCTGCAGTCCTATGCCACTGGACATGGATAACGGCTGCCAGTCAGCCAGCCAGCAGCGACATGGAACAGGAGCTAACAGTGGGAATAATGGGCACTGGGTAGGGACTCTTGAGGAAGCCAAGGAAACCATCTTGCATCTGCGGGAGACAGTGGTGCACCAGAAGGAGATGATCCTGGATCAAAGGGAGACAGTACGGGAGTTGACTGCCAAGCTGAGCCGTTGTGAAGCTCATTCCCGCAGACACACTGGGGAGCACCATGGTGGCCACCACGAAGAGAATCACAGCCATGGACACGGCCACGGGCATGGCCATGGCCATCACGAGGGTGGTCATCGAGGCCATCATGAGGGTGGGCATCGTGCCCATCATGAGGATGGTCACAGGACACATCATGAAGATGTTCATCAGGGTCATCGTGAGGATGGTCATCAAGGCCATCATGAGGATGGTCATAGGGGCCACCATGAGGCTGGCCACCGGGATCTCCATGAAGGAATCCATGCACGAGAGAATGAGTACCATCATTTTGGACAACGAGAGCACCATGAACTACAGGTGGGGCACAACACCCATGATGCCTTTCGCAAGACAGCTGCAGCTGCAAACACTATGGAGGATCCACCCAAGGAGACATCTGCAGGGGTACACCAGATGGAGAGGATGCTGGAATCCCTCAAGGAGAGACTGGAACATCTACAGGTACCAAGGCTTGTGCGCTAGTTACGTCTCTTTGATAAAAAAAATATCCTTTACTGTCTCAATGTACCATCCATTCTTGAATTCATCCCTAAACTTCATCCTCTCTCTCTCTATCCCTTGTCCATAAATCTACCGTCACAAAATGCTCATTTGCAAGTAATCATATTTTCAAATTTATGTTTATCAGTTAATCCTTCCTTCTTCCTTGTTTGCCCCTGGCAATCCATGTATCCACTGCAAATAATGCTGTACAGTGCCATTCATCCTTTCCCTGTAAAAGATACCACATCTAACACACAATCCACTGTAAGTTCAGCTTTCCCAATGCTTTTCCCCTGCATACCCCATGCTTTTCCTACCAGAGTCACCATCTCACATCAAACTTTTCTGCTCCCTCTTCACATCTGCCCAATGCACACAGAAATTCATGCAGCTAAAATCTTATCCTATAGCGATAATTTGATCATTTCATGCAAAAGGTAGAATGTAATCTTTGAAGCCCACCTCTACTATAACCAGGGGTGGACTTCAAAGATTGTAAGCCATCCTGAGATGTTATACGTGAAGGATGGCATATAAACGTTTTAAATCAATCAATAAATCCACCAACATCTGGATGGGAAAATCACATACTGAGGTCTGTCGCTATTAGAGGGGAAATAGTTTTTATTTCTCAAGGACCCCAAGCAAGACAGGCAGTATCACTTATCAGTGCATTCATTTATCCATCCCTTTCATCCCAAACACCAACTCACCAACTAGCATAGAAGTCTATTTATTCATGTACCTCAAGAAGCAGGACATTCTCTCTGTTTTCATGAGGTCTCTATTCCAGCACTTTCCAAAATTTCTACTCCCAGAACATTTATAGGTTGGTGCATACCTCATAATTTCTCTGCACATCAAGCCCTACTTTATTGTTACTGTCATTCAGAAGAACGCAGAAATTAACGTGAATTAACTCCAGTGAAAATTATTGTGCTCAAGGATAGATTTGTAGACATGAAAATTTTACACATGGCATTATATCCCCTTTGCCTATGCAATATAATTAAATGTCCCCAAGCATATTTGAACCATGCTAGGCTTAGCCAATACAAGGTGCAGTTCTTCCAGTTAAAAAGGCATCCATCCTCCCCACTCCCAGATTTCTATTTCTTAAAACTATATTCTTGCAGTACAAATTTATTGCCCATGGCCCAGTCTCTGTGAACAGACTAAATTGCTTCCTGCCGTCTTTGGGACAGTTTTTAAAATAGATAAGAGATTCCAAATGAGTCCCAGTTTAATCTTCTTTCCTGCGGTCTAAATGTGCACAGCTTCCTTAACCTTTCCTTAAATGACACACTTCTAACCCTTTTTGTCATATGTTGTCAGCTTGCCAAGCATCCATTTGCTACCTCTCCGTTCTTCCATCCCAATTCCTGGATATGCCCTGTCTTTCTTCTTTCATTTGTCAGCTTGTGCACTTCAACTGCTGATCTGTGTGGAGAAGTAGGAGAGCTGAGAGATGAAGGTTGTGGGACAGAAGCCACAACCTGGGGTTACACATTCAGAGCCTGTGTGGTGTGGTGGTTAGAGCAGTGCCTAAGGAGATCCAGGTTTTAGCCCCTACTCACCATGAAGCTCACTGGGTGACTCTGGGACAGTCACTGACTTTCGGCCTAACATACCTGGGAGGGTTGTTGTGAGGATAAAATAGAATATCCTTGGGTTCCTTGCAAAAAGGAAAAGGTGGAATATAAATGTAATGTAATGTAATATTAATATTGTGATATATTGTGTTTGCCTCTTATTCATGTTAAAGTTGTTGGGATGTTAGAGAAAAAGTTCAAAACCCAGTACCAGAAACAACAATGAAGTGTGTACATTAAGTACCATGAACAACAATGCTGTTTCATACACCTTCTGGTTGAGGGGGAAATATCCCAACAATTATTGTCCAGTTCTTTCTGTGGACAAGTTTATTCTTCCATAAATGCATCCATCTATCTCTGCTCACGTAAGAGCAGGACCTGTAAGAAGCATTTTGGGCCTAGGGAAGAAGAAAGGTCACAAGGCCTCATTTCCCCCAACCCCCACTGTATCTGCCACTCATAGAACACAATGGCCTCCATCTTCAGGGCTACCACACTTTCCAGAATGGCAAAACACAAAGATCAATTGCTACATTTCTGTTTCTCTCTGACAGAAACTGAAAGTGGCCTTAGGATTTCTCCTGGTCTGCCAGACTGCCCCTTAGCCTCACCTCATAAGTTTGTTGTGTGAGCTGAAATACCATCCCGGTAACCTGTGCCGTCCACGCAGTATGGGGTCTCTCTGTCAAACCTTTCATATTTTCTGTTGCTTACAATTATATCCCTCAGTTGTGGAGGAATGAAGTGCCTACCCAAATAGCCATGTGAAGAGGGCTAAGGGTACCAAGAGATAAGGAGAGACATAGCATGTTGCAGAACACATAGATGGATTGCATGCATAGTAAGTAAATAAGTAGAGATGTAAGGACAGATAAGAAGGATGGAACAAAAGATTAGGAGGGAGGAAGGACAAATATAAAATACAGATCCTGCCCCACTGTGCAGGCAACCCAGGTGGTCATTTGGTGCTGTAACATTATGAGGGTCAACAATACAAGAACCCATAATCTGAGCCCATCCGTAGAAGCCATGTCAGGGGGACCCTGATCAGAGATGGCCTTAGGGGATGGCCCACAAGGGAGGCCAAAGTCCCCAACATCCTGCTTTCCATGGACTTTGCCTGAAATTCCTGAGGATCCCTGTTGTATCTGATCCCCCTGGATCAGCTAGCTTGTTGCCCACATGTTCCTCACCTCCTGTTGCCCTCCCCCACATTATCTTTCTGTCTTCCCGAAATCATACACCCTCCTCTCCCCTGCTGATACATCCCTTTATAGAAATAGGGGTGCCTTAGAAGGACACACAGAGTTTAGAGCATAAGTAAATTAGTGAACCTGATCACTTGCTCTTTTCAGTACCCAGCACTGTCCTGGCCTTGATAAAACTATGGAATGGCGCTGGCATAGAAGCTTGCTTTCTCGGTGAGGCAGATCAAGTGCATGGACTGTCCTCTCCCTTCACGCAGAAGCATGTTTGTAGTTGCCTGTCCTGCCTCACAGCCCTGCCATGTCATCTTCTTTCTTCTTCATAGTTCCCCCAGCACAGGTGCTTTCTGCTAACTCCTTATGGGAGCCCATTCCCTTATAGGCCCTGTCCCCTTTGTCCTGTGCAGCTGGGCCTCCTCCCTCCTCCCTCTCAGTCTGACTGAGGCTGTAAGTGATTGGGAAGCTGGCTGACTCTCAAGTGGGACTAATTAAGGCTCCAGGAAGCAAGTTGCTTGGTTTGCAACTGTTGACTGCCCCCCTCCACAGCAGGAAGTCACACCATGTCGTTCGGTCGCATGTAGTGTGCAAGCCAGGAATCCCACCCTCTCAGGAGAAAGAGATTAGATTAGAATATAAATAACAACAGTGCTTTTCTGAAGAAAATGTGAAGTGTTTTTGCAACATTAAAATCATTACAAGAGCAAAACAGTGACAACACATTTTTCAAAAACATTCACCAGAAAGCCCAAACAGATGTCCAAGCCACTTGAGATTCTGTCTGTAATTGATGAGTGTCCTTCCCACATGCAAGGACAATATAGACAATCTGGCCCCTCCAGGGTAAGACAACATACTGGGGGCAGAGAGGGGACACACTGGTTGATTATCCAGGCTCTCTTACAATATGCAAGAGTGGTGTATTGTGTTGCACAAGAACCCAGGATATCTGGGTTCAAATCTGCACTCACTTTCTCTGAGTCTAACTTGCTCGTGCAACAAAACTACCAGACTCTGCCGCCTTGCAGACTATTCTGTGTAGGCCTTACCTCTGTGTACTAAATCTTAAGACAGCAATTGTTCAGTTGAATAAGAGTATGAGCAGATGACACAGGCCAAAGAAACCCCATCTCTTTCCAGGAGCACTGATCAATCTGCCAGGAAGAAAACTGAGACTGAGAGCAGGATCCCTGGGTTCTCCCACAGGAGGATGGGATCTACAAGGGGAGGAGAGCCATGAAAAACATCATACTGCCCGGGAATGGCAGTGCCACTTAGTTGATAGTTGTGCTCTGGTGTCCTTTACAATATTACACTGGATGCTAGGGTGTAGTTCTTGCACATGTGGCTTTATTGATTCCCCTAAAAATACTGCTGGTAGGGTAATAAGATTTAATCTATTAACTGTTAAGATAAAGTCCCCTTTAATTGGCTAAAAATGCTTCTTTCATTAACTGGCTGAATGTGAATAATTTGTAATGCAAATACTAATACAACAGTAGATGAGAAGCATCTCATCCGGGAAAGAATATAAAAATATGTTGTTAGCTGCCCTGAGGCTTGTTTGCAAGGGGGTGGCATATAAATTTGTAAAATAAATAAATAAATAAAACTCCAGCTACACACAAAAAGTCCCAAAATTTTGTGGAGTAGACTGCTCAGAAGGTTTCACTTTCATTTTTACTTTTTGCCCCTCCCTCCTCACACCTAGATTCTTGTGCAGATCTGTTCCACTCCCAACAATCTTCTATTCATTGAATTTTTTGAAACTTGGCACTTTAGAAGTAATGGAGTTGATTCTGTATACATAGATTCACAAAGAAACAGTGGGATTAAGAACTTAATGGTATTTTTCTCAACTCTGTATATTTATTTTATAACATTTTTGCAGTGAAGAAGAGGCATGTGATCTCTGCAGACACAGTTTTACAGTTTTGAGAACTGTAAAACCAAGCATCTGTGATAATATTTTATAGATTTTAAAAATGCCCAATCTTACAGAAACCTCTGAAAGTATTAATGGCATTCATTTACCAAAAATATTAAACACTGCATGAATATACAGCCTCATGCTACATAATTGAAGCTAAGCAGGTCTGTGGCTGGCCTGAGCTTGAAGGGGAGACCACCTGAGTACCACATGTAATCACCTTGAGTTCTGACAGGTGTGATATAAATATAATAAACTAACAAGGAAATACATGTTGCTGTTTAAATAAGAATGCCAGAAGAATGTGATTAAAATATGAACGACCTGCTCTGATGTACAGAACAAGCCAAAATTTTGTTAGTCTACCAAGATGGCCAGAGGTTTTCAAGTTTGAGAAACACCCATCATGCAAGCTATGTTTTAACCAAGTGACAGGAAACGGATGAAGCAGGACTCCCATGTTTTCTCTGGAATTTTAACGGAGTAGTGCTAGAAGAATGCTCAGGAGCCAGGACATCCAGGATCAGCTTCAATTCTGCTGATTCTCAGTGGTTTGTCTCTGTGCTTGAGGGCTTGTACAAAACTAGCCTTGGGATGAGGGAATGGAGGATAACTCTCCTGACATGGCTGTGGGTGGAAACATGGATTACCAGAGCAATTAAGGTGTTAACCTAAATGTGATGACCAAAAATAAATCTGCTGACCTTTTCCCTCACTTTCCCCCTTAATACATAATCAAGAATTAAATATCCATGCCCACACCAAACTGGAGATCAGGCAGACAATACAGAAATCACTAGACCTAGCAATTCCAGGGTATGGACAGCGAAAGAAACATGGGAACATTTTGCTGCCTGAAGCAGGGCCCAGATTCCTCCTTCCCCTCACACCAGAGCCAACACTTGTTGTACTGTTCAGATACTAATTCCTGCCTGTCTCCGTGTTAGTGCCGCCTGAAGCAGGCTGTTTCAACCGGCTGCATGGCAGGGCTGCCCCTGAAAGCTGACTATGACTGCAATCCTATGCACACTTAACTGGGGGTAAATCCCATTGAACTCATTAGGACTGAGTAGACATGCACAGGATTGCCTGGTTAGTGGGCCATTTGTTCCATGCGACCTGAAGTCAGGTGAAATGGGCTTCCAGAGATCAGGGAACATTAATATTAATAAAACTAATAACTGATGATGTAGCAGATCATTTGAGAGAATGATCAAGGCGTTAAACAGAGGTCTCCCTACCCTGAGATACTAGCAATCAAACATTGCATGCAGAGGAAGCAACTGATGGAGGGAAGAGTAACAGCAGGGCAAGGCATTCTGTTTCATTGTGTGTACTTAGGTTTAGGCTAAAGGGGATCAGAACAAGGAGGCTGTGCAGAAGGCTTCAGGAAATGGTGGCTTTCGGGGGGAGGGGGGACAGCAGGAAGAGAGAGGCAACTTCTAACAGGTGCTCTGGGAGGGAGTTCCAGGGGAATGTCAGGGCATCCACAACAGCAGCAAAAGTGGAATCACTGACACTACTGCTAACACAAGTCTGTCCTGTCCTCTCTTCACCAGCACAATCGGAACAGCTCCGTCTTCTCCACATCCCTGCGGGATGCTCTGCAAAAGAAGATAACCCTCTTGGAGCATCAGATCCATGAGAAGTTGAACACTTCTGAAAACCACACTCATGGTGGGCCAACAGCAGCCGGGCTGAGGCACAAACATGCTTCTCATGGACAGAGTGTTGAGAAAGGTGAGTGACACTACCAGAGGCTGGCTGGGATCAGGGTGAGAAGGAATTTTGCTCTGGCCTAATGGATGGAAGATTAAGGAAACTGTTAGCCAGAGATAGGTTTAAATTAGAGGTGCAGATCCTCAGACTGGGGGTCCTAATCTGGCCCCTGGGTTTCCCCAGAAAGCCCCCCTTTCCCCCAACCACCAATTTCTGTTGGCTTCATCCCATCTGTGCAGTTTTCCTCCTATTTCAAAACACTGAAATGCCTCTTCTAAGGTTTAGTTATTGGCCATAAAACTATGCTAGTATTGCTGGCATGTTGGCCTCACTCCTTTGCCTTTAGTCACACCCACAACTAGAATGTGAGCTTGAAGAGAGCCTCTGAAATGAAATTCAGTCCTTGGGCTGAGAGGGGTACCACTCTCCTGCTTTAGATAATAAGAAGTTGGATTTAATGATAGGGAGCTGAGCAGAGAAGACAGGCTGGTAAATGCTTGTGATGATGTAGAGAGATCATTTGATGTGAAGAGATTAATGGATAAATAGAATTGTTCAAAGTTATTGGTTGCATTTATATATCATAAAGCAGCTTGATGCAGCATGCAAGGTTCTCTCCATATCCTTACAAACAATGCTGTGCAGTAGGCTGGGCTAAGGCACAGGCTCAAGGTCACCTCGTGAGTTGCATAGCTGGCTTAGAATTATAACTTGGGTCTTCCCAGTGTTGGTTGTTCAAAGCTCTGCCTGCTATACCTTCTTGGACCTCAATAAAGTATTAAATAAGGGAACAACCTTATGGCCCTAGACATTGCCTGAGGAACCATGGCAGAGGTTGGACTCCCTGCTCTGAGCTCAGAGAGAATACTCTGAGCTTGGAGTGGGAATCAGAGCCCCAATCCCCTCCTTCAGCCCCTCACAGCCAGCATGGAAAGAACTGCACAGGCTGTGCTTTGATATCAGAAAGCAACTCCAGGAAGGGGAAGAAGGGGCGTCATGGGGTTAGGAGAAGTGGAAGGGAGGAGACTGGCGTGGCCAGGATACAAGGTCCCCTGAAGCTGCTGCAACACCCCTGAAATGCTGAGGACAGCCAAGAATGGCTATCTAGAAAAAATGCAGACCAGGAGGAACTGGGAGGTGAAGATCACCTCCGCCACTCCTCTTGCTCTGCATCCGATGAACATTTGCCTCTTAGTTTCGGGGAGTATGACAGGTTTGTGCCCTGAATTATCTGATGTTTTAAAACAAACAACATGGCTGAGTGTACATAATTAGGTAGTGGGCTGAATCATGATCCATTGGGAACAGAGATGGGTGGAGAGAATGACAATCAGTGGTTTGCTGGAGGGATAGATCTGTGGAAAGGCAGAATAAAAGACATGGGGATTAGTAAATTGGTGAAGGAAACTGGATTATTAGATCAAAACCACCCACATGTGGCTGGCATGAGTTAGGGATGAAAAGATAGCTTGGATGGAAATGGATGACTGAATGGCTGCAGGCCAAGTCCTCCCACAAGGGTTGCCCAGGTGGCCATGCCCCTTTCCTTGGACAGGTGGACCTGCACTGGGTTCCAGATTTTGCGTGCTGCCTCCCCATTTCTGAAAGGCTGAGATGCCTCTCCTAAGACTCAGTTACTGGCAGCAAGAGCATTAAGCTAAACAGGGCTGGCAGTTTTGGTCCTGTTGCCGCATCCATTTGGTGCCTGGCCCTGCCCAGCACTAGGTTGTGGCACCCGAGAAGTTCTCTGAAATGGAAGTTCGCCTCAAGCTGAAAGAAGTTTTCCTTCCTGGAACAGAGTTTGATGGGTGAATGTCATCATTATTCATGCCACACAGTCAGCGGGCAGGTGGCTTCATTAAAAAAGACAGGACACATTTCTATCCTAAGGAGCTCACGGTGCAAAATTCAGCACAAGGAAGAAACCAGAAAGGGCAAGGAGTTGATAGGAGGGCAATGCAGAAGAGGAAGAGGCGGTGATGGAACAACAGAGGCAGAAGCCTTTCAAGTTCCTTCAGGGTCACTTCCTGCAGTTTCCCAGGCAGACCGTGAGAGCTGACCTGTTTAGACACAGGCACATGGGTATGGAGAAACAGAGGGAAGCAAGTCTGGGGATGGCTGCTTGGTAGATAGCCAGGTCAGTTGACCGTGCATGAATGGACAAACCTACCTCCCCTCCATTTCTCTCTGTTGGTAGCTCAGTCCCACATGTCTGATCCCCTCTGTCCTCCAGGGCACAAAGTGGAGAAACACTCCGAGGATTTCCGCGTGGGCTTTCCACTCCGCACCAACTATATGTATGTTAAGGTCAAGCGTACCCTCCATCATGAGATTTTTGCCTTTTCCATCTGCCTCTGGCTCAAATCAAGCTCAGCACCAGGCATGGGCACCCCCTTCTCATACTCAGTACCTGGCCAGGCCAATGAAGTAGTGCTCATTGAGTGGGGAAATAACCCCATGGAACTGCTCATCAACGACAAGGTACAGAACTGGGGCTGGTGTTGTGGGCCTGAGAGCTAGGACAGTAGCTTGCTGATTTGGGCGGTGGGAAGATATGTTTGCGGGATTCCCATAGAGTTTATATTTCTGTAGTTTGGTCATGTTTTGGTTCAAGTTTCCAGTATTCAAGGTCACTTGTTCTGAACCAACTCAGTGACATTTCTCTGGATCTGAATCCCGGCCATAAATGTAAGCAATTGGAGCTTGCTTTATTCACTGCAATGTCAAGCACTATGGGCGGTAAATCCCGAACAGAACCTTAGACGGGTTCTCAGCAGATGGCCAAGAGGGCTCTCAGGCAAGAGCTCATAACTGGGAACCCCAGTATACATGCACTTGAAAAACATAGAGAGATTAGCTATCTGTAGATAGATAAATACCATATGTATCTATAATCTTGCATTAGAAGGTTCTGTGAGCAATGCCCGCCCTCATACCAATTGTGTCATTTGACTAACCAAATGTTTAATTCCCACGTTGTTGATTAATTAATTATTTAAGGGCACAATTCTATGTACTATAATTTAGACAGAGAAAGCATCCTACAACTTACAGTGTGCTCCAATCAAGCTGGCTGGGAATACTGGGTGCTGTATGACTTTTTTTTCTGTCACACAAAGTTTTCCTGAAATTCATTTATTTATTTGCATTATCTTATTTGCCCTTACAACACAGTCATAGCCTTTTTTTGAATAGATACTGAGGCCTCACATTAAACTTCCATGTTTCTGTCAATTGGAGAAGCAAAATACCTCAGGCTCCATTCTGCCTCTTCTCACTGTTTTTATTGTTCTCCCTCTAGAAAATGTTGGAAGTTTACAATTGGCTTCTGCAAGGTACATCAGGCTCAAAGAAGTTTGCCCAGGCAGATTTGAACCCACTTCTCTTGAATCCAAAGCCATGCAAGCATCCAACACTCCCAGATCATGACACATAGCTACCAATTAGACAGTTTTGAAAGGGGACTGAACAAATTCCTGGTAGAAACACCTACGTACCAATAGCCATCAGTCATGATGCTAGCACCGGTTTCAGAGGCAGTGTGCCCATGGAGAGAAGCTGCTGGGGAACATGGTTGGGAGGATGCTGTTGCACTTCTGTCCAGCATGTGGGTTTTTGTTAGGCATCTGGTTCACCACTGTGTGAGCAGAATGCTTGACCCGATGCCACATGGCTCTCCCTCATGGCGGCAGTGCCGATTTTCGTTTCGGTACCACCCCATAGCTGAAGCTCTCTGGGAAGTTGACAGCATTCAGGGGTGTTTTATATCTGTAATACTGAGGACTCGATGTGTTTGTTTATCCCTGACTAAACTCCCCCACCCTTTTGCACACTTCTGCCCTTGCTTTGCAGGCGGCCACACTGCCTTTGGCTATTAATGATGCGAAGTGGCACCATATCTGTGTGACATGGTCAACTCGAGATGGCATTTGGGAGTCGTACCAGGATGGAGTCCGAAGAGGGAGTGGGGAGAATCTGGCTCCCTGGCATCCAGTGAAACCAGGAGGTGTTTTCGTACTGGGTCAGGAACAGGTAAAGAGCCCTTTCACTACAAGTTCTGTCGCTCACTTCAGGTGAGTCATTAATTGTTTCTCTCAATTCACTATCCTTCTGCACTCTACTTCCCACAGGACACTCTTGGTGGCCGCTTTGATGCTACACAAGCCTTCATTGGAGAAATCTCAGATTTCAACATGTGGGGCCATATCTTGACGCCGGGCGAGATTTACAAGATGGCAACCTGCACTAGCTATGCTGGTGGTGACCTTATTAACTGGGCTGAAGCCTCCATGGAGCTTCATGGAGGAGTGGTCAAGCTGCCGTTTAATGCCTGCCACTAAGAAGCCATGAAGGAACAGGGACTTTTGGGTTCACTGGGAGGAGAGCAAAATGTAGTGGTTCAGGACAGAAGCTCAGGCTGTGGGAAAAGGCAGAAAAGGGAAACTAGTGGTGTTAAAACATGGGTGGGGGGAAACCAAGTTCCCAGGGCTTTCGGGGGAAAGAGTGGGAATCTTTTAATTTGGGACAGGGTACTCCTGGGTTCCTGGGAGGAAAATGAGATGCAAGTGGCAACTTTTGAGAAGGAGAGACTTGAGATTTAGGAAGCAGAAAGATTGGACTTTCAGCCTGATCAAAATTTTATCTAAAAAACAAAGAAAATATTTGAAGCATTGATACGCTTCACTATATGGAGTGGCTGTACAGAGCTAAAGAATTCTCTGACAAACTGAGTTAAGCAAACATCTCCCATCTAGAAAGAACTCTTTTTCTTGGGTACTAGTGGTGGTAGCTTCCTTCTGTTGCCTTTGTGGAATATACTTCCCAGGAATTGGAGGGGAGTTGGACATTCCCTCCCACCGTTCCCCTTCTTCCAAGCAATGTTCATATGAGGAACTAGATGGCCACATTCTCTTGAAAGGTGTGAACATATCTCCAGCACTTCATTTCAGAAGATCCTATTTTTAGTATCCTAATAGTATTTTGTGAACTCATACCTTAGCTTAGTTGCTTTCTTTGATGAAATACACCTCTCTCCTTCATCCAATCAACTGCACATCCTAGTAAGACTCTCAGCCCTTTCAGGACCGATCCCAAACTTAGTGAAACTAGATTCCGATCCTGCTGTTGGTTTTTTCTTTTCCCCTCCTCAAGAACTACTTCCAGCATAAAGGCCTGCTTTGTAAGATTGGCAGATCTGTAGCAATATTTTGTTCTTACACATAAATACAAAATATGTGCCTCTACATAGATGCATCTCTTGCAAGGGGGATTCACATGGCCATTCAGCTGGGCTTTTCCCCAGTCCTAGTAGTTCCATTTCAGTGCTGTGTTGAATTTGCATGTGTTAAGACTACTCCTAAAAATGGTTCAATGAATGGTCTATTGACATCAGGAATTCCACACTGAGTTATACCACTTTCTGGAAAATCTTTGAGATACTGATCAACTGTGCAATCTGGATATGGGCTGAATTACATGAATCATGTCATGTAATCCTAGAAGGTGAATGTCAGTGTGGGTCGATGGGATATAGTGAGATTTTGGAAATACCGTAAAGCCGTATCACATATCACTCATGTTTTGTGGGGGTTTTGTTGCAGGCAAGCATTCTGATAAGCTGTGGCAACGCGGGCATTCAAATGTTCACATTTCAGTGCTTCAATGTGCAACCCGCATTAACATTGACTTTCACAGCATGACATGAAGCAAGATAGAAGATCAGGTAGAAAATAAATGTTTGGTTGCATGGTGAAGGGCATGAATCAATGTTCTACATGCAAATTCAACTCCAATCGACTGAAAAGCCTCAATATGGGTTGGAAAAGAAACCTGGGGAAATGCTCTATTGCGTGTCATAGCAGGTAGATTGGTTAGACTGTTCAGTAAGTTACAGGGAGGTGGAGGTGGGGAATTATGTTTGTACTGTCACCAGTTGAAATAGGGGGACACCAAGAGGTTAATGAGAATAGACCATCTGGAAGGAAAAATGAAATCCAGCACATCAAAGAGCAGTGGGTGTGCCTTGAAGACAGGATGTCTGAATTCTCGGGACTTTTAGTCTAAGACATTTATACCCCGAGTCTAAAATGAGCAACTGCCACCCCTGAGCAGGTCATGTACCTTTATAGCATGTCTGTTCTAATGTAAGGGGCTTAGAAGAAATCAGAAATCCTGAATTCTTTGGAAAGAACAAGAGATACAGCTGAACAAAACTGAAGAATGCTTGCTCAAAAGATTATCCAATGTCTTCTTTTGCATGTGAGAAATATCTAATCTTTAGATACATCTCCTTAGCATAAGGTTTTCTATCTCTCTCTGTTTGTAAATACTTGATTTTTCTAACTATGACAGTATGTATTTATTTGCAGGAGGGGATGGGTGTATGGAATAAACGTTAATTATCTTGTATTTTCTTACATCAAACTGGATGCAATAAACCTGCCAAAGAAACTGCAAACTTTCCCCACATGGTTTCGGTATGTTTTGTTTTGAAGAATCCAACTTTCTCTTTATTGTCTTAGGAGCTTGGGGTGTTTTCAGGGTATTTTGCTCGCAAACCTGCTATTGAATTCTGAGCTCCCTCCACGTTTTCCCAAAGGTGCTCTACTGGATGCCATGCCTGAATGTTAGGATGGGAGAAGGATCTGCTTAATTAATCTAATTATTAAAATTATAATTAATAATTTTCCAGTGCTAAAACCACCTCCCTCCAAGCCACTTTTCTTCTGAAGGGAATTAGAGATCCTGTTATGATACCCTGAGAGGGGAAGAAGACAAGGCATGAAAATTGCTGAGGTAGCAGTAATTCGGCTGACACCTATAGCAGGAAGAGAAACCTGGTCAGAATGGCTTATCTTATCATGCCGCTCTTCTGTACTCAGTGGTGCTTTTTGCAGCACAGAGAGCAAAGAAAAGAACAAAACAACTTTTACTGATGGGGCTAGATGAGGGCAGACAGTGACTACATGGCTGACAGAAGATGTCCAAGATCTGAACTGGAGACTCTACCGCCTTAATCAACTTCTAACTACTAAATATCACGTATGAACTCCTGCCTGTTGACTGCATTTCAGAAACAGATTGTATAACTGGATAGACAAGGAATTCACAAACAGGGAGGGGCACAGAAAACCAAAAGTATGGCTCCCCCCACCCGTTTTGGGATTTATCAACATTTCTTTCAGCTGGCATGGAGCTATGTAGGTTTACTCCAGCATTTGAACCCTGAGAACATCTGTACTGCCCAATACTCTGCTGGTTTCCTCGGAGAAGGAAATGGCATGGCATATTACATGTATTTATAAGCCACCTATAACCACCTTCCTAAGCAGCTTACAATCTATAAACATATTAAAACAAAACACTAAATAAAAAACAAAACAAGCAAATGCTTATAGGACCCCACTCTTAGTTTAGGAACATGTCTCTAAGATTTCATCAATGAAATTTCGTACAAAGTCAGTGATCAAAACCTGTCCAGTCTTAAGTACAACTGCATGCCAATGATCAAATAGTGCCAAATTAATCAAGTTTTGTCAAGTTTTTCGTTGATAAAAAAGTGCTTTCCCGATAATTTGGGTGACAGGCTTTTTTCTCTTTAAGAATCTTTATGTATAAAAATTGCAGATGTAGGAGAATAAAGGAATATTCCTATTTTCTTCACACATGTAAGGACCAATTCTGTGATTATGCTTGCTACAACAAGAATGCCAGAGAAACCTGCAACAGGTTCAAATGAGTTCGGATTTCTCTGAATCCAACCTGAAGATGCTGCAGCAGACCAACTTTTCTGAGTCATGAGGATTCCATGAAGCATTCAAAAAAGAAACTTTGGGGGGATCTGTACCAATGCACATCTGTGCGCATGCAGAACATTTTTGTACTTCCCTAAAAATTTTCGTGCACCCTTAATTGCATGCAAGCGACATACATCTTCTCTCCAATCAACTAAAATGTATTGCCTAGAGACATGAAATACTTAAGTGAATATTTGGCAAAACAATTCCGAAAGCTTAGTCAAGTTTGGCCCTATAAAGTCTGCAGATGGGAGACTCCTTTGCAACCATACTGCAGTGTTATGAAAAAAGGCAAGACCAGAGTATGAACAATTACAAGGAGCTTTCACAGAATATCCAGTCAGTGCTGACATTGAATCTTACAAGGTAGGAAACTGAGAATTTCTGTAGGAGCAAAGCAGCTTCAGCTCCAATTTGGCTCTTGTCCAGGCAGGTCACTCGCTTTTTCTTGATCTCATTAGTGGCAACTCTGGCCAGATCCGCCCCCATGGCAGTGGGACGGATGTATCAGGTCACCAGAGCAACAGCGTATTATTGGCCTCCGGAAGGAGTGCTTTCTGACTGCAGGGCAACAGAGAGAGCTAGCCGGGCCGCAGGGAAGCAGGGCGTGAGGAAAAGGACATTTGAGAGGAGGAAATTAAGTCAGCAATGCATTCCTGTCTGACCACCAATCTTCCCCTGCACCGTAAGTTCCTTCAGGTCTATGTACAAGGTTTGTCTTCTGTCTGCAGTGACAAGTGAGAAGGAAGACTTCCCTCACTCCAGTACCAAGAAGCGGAAGGGGAGGACTCCCTATCTACTTGGACCAAGCTGCTGAATTAATCTAGAAGTGGGGTATTTCTGAGCAAGTTGTAAGTAAGTCAAGAGGCAGGGGCAAGTCACTCACTGCAGCTCCAAAGGTCAAGGCTACCTATCTGCTGCCTCACAAAACCCAGGAAAGGGTGTGCTTCTCCAACGATCTGCATGCACACCCACAGTCAAGAAGTTATTACAGACTTCTGAAACATATTCACCTGCTTCACAGGAGTAAAGGGTGCTGTACTACATAGAAGAAACAGGTTTCTCAGCTGTGAATCAGCTGGGACTGGAAAAAGCAGCTCCATCCAGTGCATGCTGAACAAATTCTCCACCTTGGCTATCCTAGATTCTTAATAACAAAATATGTATTTATTTTCTTTCTTTATTTGATTTCTATACTGCCCATTAACCAAAATGGTTTACTGAAATAATGACTCCAGCAACACATAGACAAGTCTGTAGTGTTTACATATCATCCAGAGATGCATACATTAAATTTTTAAATAACAATTAACATTTTTTTAAAAAACAAAAAGACATAATCATCAAAAAAAGGAAATGTTTAAAAACAAGAAAAATGCCCTGCCTTCTCTTTCTTCTCCTGAAGCAGGTGAAGAGTTTTGCTTGATTTCCCCACCCCTGCAACACAGGTACTGAAACTGACTATAAAGAGAGTGGGTGAGGTTAACCACTGCTATTGCTGAAGAATTAATTCTGCAAGGCTGTATGGAATTTTCTTAACTGTGTCAGTTTTGGATGCTTCAAAGAAAATTTTTCAGAGCTACTGGGCTAAAAATATCTTCTCAAGTTCCAAAATAAGACAGATTCTAGAGGTGCATGTATGCGCAAGTGCATGCATGTATGAGCATGCCAGAAGTGGTTCAGGTGTCAGTAAAAATGGGACAAACTGCTGATCATTAAGCAAAGAGCAGCTGTGGGGAGTTTGCAATAATGCTTAGGACAGCAGCTGGGAGGGAGAGGAAACCGAACTCTTCTGTTCCTCTGCTACAGTCCTGGTGAAAATTGCTACTTTGAACTTGGAGGAGCATCTTTGGGCAAAACTGAGGCGAGGAGGGTTAAATTATCTCTCACCCCATAATTTTCAGCACCCTCTCCTGGCAGCTATTTGCACTGAGAATGATGTGCATTGAATGCTTGGTCTTAACTGAGATGGAGCTCATCTAAGTTCCAAAAGGGGATTAGACTAGTATTTTGAAGAAGTCAGTGAAGCCAGTGGGTATTAAAAGAGAGGGCATGAACTAGGTGTCTGGGGTTTCCTAGAAAGCGATTAAAGAATATAAAAGATCCAAAATATAAAAGATCCAACTGTTAGGATCTGGGGATTTTTTGGAAAAGGATAGAATCCAGTTGAAGTTTATGTGCACACAAGTCCGTAATGCCTCATAACAGGGGCAGGTAAATCCCACAACAGGAATTATTTCTAAGAGATTTTGGTGTAGTAAAACAACTGAAATGGAGAAGGGAAAACCTGTCAAGCAGAATTACTGAACTAAGAGACCTTCCTGTAATTTTGAGATAACTGAAGGAAATACTCCTTTTGCCATCAGATCACTCATTTCAGTTAATCTGAAGTGACCAAACTCAAATATAATTCAAACGGACAAAATCCATGCTCTGATTTAGCTTGGTCCCATTTGCAACAGTTACACCCGAACACAATCACCATTTCTTCTTTCTCCCCCACATACATGCATGCACACCCACAACAGAAAATTAATCAATAAAAAATCACTTTCTTTCTTTGCTGCACCTAGTTTGCTTGCATTTCTTTCTCTGTGGAAAGAGGAGCAACTCTCATTTTGACAGTGACAAAACCACAACCCTTTAAAATTCAAGATGCATGGCATTACACCAGATCTACCATTGCTTTCTGCTTAACCTGAAAACAGGATCTGAACTGGCCA
Source organism: Varanus salvator macromaculatus (assembly GCA_023646645.1). NCBI lineage: Eukaryota > Metazoa > Chordata > Lepidosauria > Squamata > Varanidae > Varanus > Varanus salvator. The sequence goes on from JAIXND010000781.1 coordinate 4,030,575, forward strand.
TTTTCCATTTTTCCAGGAACAGGGAATATTGATCAGATTGAAATGCACATGGACTAAAAGAGGGCCAAATTCCTGTTGCAGCCAGAGACTTTCGCAGGCTTATGTTTTGAGATGAATGCTTTGCCCCTTTGCAAAGACATGAACTTTGGTGCAAACTGCTTTGCATGAATCTAGAAAGCTCAGTTCCAAATAGCAATAAACCCAGCAGAACCTGAGCAGTTGTACAAAGGGATGGCCTGAGGGAAGGCAATGGTGGAAGACTAGATTTCAAGCTAGATTTTTTATGATACAGGTACACTGTCTCACCCATAAATTTAGAGCTGTGTGGCAAGAAGCTGTAGAGACTAGATCTTCAACACATGGACAATACCATGCTCTTTTACTCTGGAGGAATACAACGTTCTAACCTTGTAACCATCAAAGTCGATTTTCTTCCTTTCTGCAACAGGCATCAAAAAAGTTGGCTTGATCCAATCTTGTCTAGTCAAAACAGGTTAAAGTGGATTTGAGATAACTTATCAGAGAACCTTCTGGTTTCAGACCAAAAGTCTAAATAAACCGTGAAAGAAAATACATTGTGCACATTACTTCTAATTTTGGTACTGTCCAGACCAAGGTCACCCCCTTCCATGTGCCACTGGATTCATGGCAGACCCTAACCAGAGAGCTCTAACAGCATTATGGGGATGTTCTCAATCAGCTTGTTCTGTAAAGCAATGGAAACATCTTGGAATACCTCCTGCAGGAAGTAATGGACATCTCTTGATGGTGAATCTTGACGAAAAGAGGATTTCAAAGAATAAAACAGGAAAAGTTCTGTTGAATCTGCAAGGACTTGGGCAGGGTGGGGGAAATGGTTCAATTTCTTGAAGCTGGCAGTAAAGAGAGACCAAGGAGTTCATAACCCTGGCTGTTAGGAATAAAAAGCTGTCAGTTGTGTGTGTGTGCTGGCTATTCCCGCTGGAGGAATGGAGTAGTGTTCAAAACGCGTCAGTGTGCGGGCATGAGTTGTCTGGCGTCCTGCTGCCCTCTGCTGGTTGCTGGCATTTCTTTCTTTCTTTTCCAGAACAAATGCTATATAACCGGGTACAGCCCTTGTTCATAGTATTGGTTCAGAGCCAAATACTGGACTCGTGTATGCACAGTGTAGCTGGTTTGGCAACAGACTCAAGGGGCAATCTACATTGCCAAGAAAAACTAGATGGTACAGCACTCTCATGACTATACCAAAACAAGGGTGCAGCTGAATCAAATATCTGGATGATCCCCACGCTCAGAAACTCCCCAAGCACAGAAACCTAGTATGCCAGAGAGACATACCAGCTTACTCCCTGATGTGCTTGGTTTAGGTGTGCAGGGTGCTCGTTTTATGTAGAGGTCCACTGCAAGCCCATCCACCCACACATTCTGAAATGGTACAGCCCTAAGGAGCTTTCTTTTTCTTTCTGCTAAAGTGTAGATTGGTTCTAAGTTAGGAGGCATAAATAGACAGAATCAAAAGGTTCAGTCGAGCAGGAAATGTTCTCTTAACACCTTTGTAGCCTTCAAAGTCATTGTGAAAAGTCATCTTTTCGGAGCCATCTTCCTGCTTGTGCTGATGGCCTAAGAAGAGAATTTGGCTTCTGCACTATGCAGACACTACAGCCTGACGATTCACAAGGTCCCGGCAGGCTGAGCGGAAGCTCTGGAGACAGGAAGGGGGCTTCAGGTGCACTGGTCTGCCACCAGACCGGCAAAGCTGCACGGTGGTCCAAAAATCACAGGAGGGGTAGCTGGTTTCATGGAGCTCTACCCAGGTGGGTGTGTCAGCAGGTCCAAGAGGAAATGCTGGAGGGGGCACTGCAGGGAGAAAAGGGGAGGCGCAGGAGAATCCCCACCTCATGCCTGCTCCTGTTTCTGCTTCACTGAGATCCGTTTCTTGCGGGCAGCCAGCATCTCGTAGAAAGGGTCGACGCTCACAGCAGCCCTGGAGGGAAGAGGAAGGTGCAGAGTTAAGTCACCTCTCAGGTAGCGGCTAGGCTAGGTTGTGGTCACAGTGGGTGGGCAGAGCCTCTTGTGTTGCACTGCCATCCGCTCAACCCCAACCAATCTGGTATAGTGCAGTGATGAGCAAGAAGTAGGTCGCCAGATGGTTTCGATTTTAACTCCCAGCATTCCTGGCTGGCATGGACTCCTGGGTGCTGAAGTTTGAAGTATCTGGAGAGCTACCAAAATGGTTGTGCAAGGAATCTGTTTGGAGGTGGGGATCTGCTGGATTCCCTGAGCTCGGCTCCCTGAGCTCTGGTTCACTTTGCAGCCACCCTGAGTTTGAGTTCCTGGTGAGCACTACTAGCATTTGTGGGGCACATCTGGAGGGAAAGGATACAGCTCTCCTGAAGAATGAAGAGAAGGGTGAAGAGGAATTCATTACTGAATTCACACGATGCACATTTGGAAAGTGAAGGCAGGCAGGAGGAGGGTCCATGCTGCCGCAAGTCCCCCGCCGCTCCTATTTGCAAAAAAGATGTTGGGAGGAAAGGCACCATGATCCTCTTCCTGGAACAGAACTGTAATTTAATGAGGAAGAACGGGGGATGCAAGACAGCCAGGATTTCTAGGTACTCTGGGTCAGGGCTGGGGAACCTGTGGTCCTCCAGATGTTGCTGCACTCCACTTCCAATCACCCCTCACCTCTGGGCATGATGGCTGGGAATAAGGGAGCCAACAGTGTCTGAGGGGGTCACAGAGTCTTCCATAAACTCATGTCTTATGGTTGACTTAAATGAGGTGTGCTTGCTGAGTTGAGTACAGAAGAGGGCTCCTCTAGACCTTGCATTCTAGTGCTATGAGAAAACAGACCTTCTCAAAGCCACCTGTGAAGCAGGGGGATTTGCCAGCGCGGGCTGAAATGAATGACTCAGTTTGTGTTGCTGTTTCCAGAATAACCTGTCACACCTAAGCTACAGAGACCCACGGTGCCTCGACCACAGATGTTGCACCACCCACCCACCCACCCACCAGGCTACTCTGTAGCTCTCAAGAGGTGTCATCTCTCTAATCTTTAATTGTTCTTAGATGCTTGTCAGATCAGCTCTTTCACTTTCCTAACTGCAATTCCACTGCGAGTTTCTCTTATTCAGGATTGGTGTTTTATTTCATCTTAGTTTTAGAAGAAATATTTTAATAACTGTAGAAGCTTCTTTTGTCCTGTTCCTGAATGGAATGGCTGCAGAAAATTGGAAGAGTGAAATTAGGAAAGCTTAAATTGTGAATGTGACCATGGGAACTCTTGGGCATAGGATTTCAAGTCCTCCTACAATAACACTAAGTTTGCACCAGTTCTATTAGTTTAAATTCATGGCTTCCTTCTTTTCTCCCTGCTAGACCGCAGGTGGAGAAAAACTAGCAGTGCATCTGTTATTTTATTTTATATTACATATTTTGTTTTATATACACACACGCGTGTGCATGCGTAAAACCCACCCACGGTCTCATTTTGGCTAATGGGTGGGACAGAAAACTTAAAAAATAAACAAAACAAATGGTATGGCCAATTCCCTGTTCCAGGATCCTTCAACTCTCCTCCATCCCAAACGGCAAAACAAATGGTCAGGAATTCTAGGAGTTGTTCTCCAGATGTTTCCCTTTACAGCAGGCTGGGGAAAGATAGGCTAGAGGATGGAGGAGGGGAAAAAAGGAGGCCAGGATTTCTGGGATCCCACCGAATGGCATGGAACTTTATTCTCACTTGATGGATTTGATCCACTCGTCCTTCTCCTCCTGTGTAGGCGCTGAGATGCGGTAGACCATGTGGTTCCCCTCAACCACGCGCCCGTCTGCCTCCGTCTTGCAGGCTTTGATTAGCTGGCCTTTGTTGTTGGGAATATAGAGCTCAAAGCAGTTCTAAAAAAATAAAGACAGCCGTCAGAGCAGAGGGGAACAGAGAGCAGCTCCTTGAGAAGGCAGGCATTTGCAAGCACCTCCACGTTCAAGCCTTTTCAGCAGTTTAAGGAAGGGAGGCAGAAGAGATGGACTGCTGGGGTGCAGGGCAGGAGGGTGGCAGGAGACTGGCAGCGCTAAATCAAGCAACCAGCAAATGTGTCAAAAGCTGCCATGGGAGCGAGCTGCTGTTTTTTTTTTTCTTTTTTCTTTTTAATGTCTGTCCCATTACAAGGAACTCTTTCCAAGTATGGCTTTAAAGTTTTAAGCACATTTATGATTCCTTGATCTCCCTTAACTTATAGCCCAATTTCATGGAGGGAAGAGGCATCTAGGGACAGGGCTTTTTTGTGGGTGATGGTGATGGAATTCCTCCCCAGGCAATATCCATCAGGGGTCAATGCTAGGCACCAGTTTAAGTGGCATCAGGAAGCAATTCTATGGCCCTTAGAGAGCTCCTGGAGTGCCACAGGACTCTTCGCTGTTTCTGCTACAACAGTGTGGCATAAATCCCCCTTTGGAAATTAAAAAATGACAAGAATTAAAGTATGAATACAGCAGCACAAAACCAAAAATCCACCAGAGAGCATTAACATAGAAACATGGAAGCAGAGCGAGTCAGAAGGGGCCTCCCGGGCCATCTAGTCTGACCTCCGGCACCAGCCAGCTCCGCTCACGACATGCCCACAATGTGCAAATTAAGAACTTTAAAACTGTAAATTGTATTTCAAGCTCTTGAGGGCAGAGAAGTGGGGTTATAAAATGGTTTTTATGAACAAGTAAAACACGGCCAACCCCACGCCACATGCCCCAGGCACGCATGATTACTGCTGAAATAAGCAAAACGGGAAAGGCACAGCCACTCACTGGTTTCCGTGGGTCTTCCACTTCACGGATGCTCAGGTTCTCCAGTGGGATGATGCCTCTCGGCTCCTTGTCCTATCAAGCAATACCAGAGTACGGATGACATGGGAGCAGCCCTATTAACTCAAGCAGATGGGGGTGGTGAAGGGCAGGGAGCAGAGATGTAGGGTTGCACTAGATCAGCTTGTCCTGGGATGTGGGGGAAGATCACAGTGTGAAATGACACAAACCTCCACTTTGCCACTGGCAAAGCAAGCTGCCACCGTCCCCCTGGCTGGGACGAGCACTTGGTGCTCATTTTAGCGCTTGGCCTTTTGACACGTGGCATGTGCACTCGTGTGTCTGAGCTGCTCTTCGTTTGTGGCCACGGCATGAAAAAATATGGAGCTAGAAAAGTGTAAGAGAGTGAGAGCGCGCGAGCGAGAAAGCCTGCCTTGTCTGGCTCCACACGTCTTCTCAAAGAATGTGCTGTGAGCAACTGCACCGCCCACAGGCTGACACATCATCGCAGCATCCTGGGCCACCGCAGCAAGGCCAGGGCTCACGCTCCTGGCAAGCGCCTTCTCCCCTGCCTGCCCATTTCTAGTTCTGAGCAGCAGCCCTTGTCAGGACCTGGACCAGGCTCTGGGCTTCCGGGCTGCTGGGAATGGGAATAGGGGTGGGAAGGGGTGGGGGAGAGAAACTGTACTAACTGTAGTATATTCAAAGTAATAGAGGCAGTTGTCTGTCAAGATGAACCAGCGTCTCTTCCATGTCTTCACTCGCCCTCCTGAAAGCAAAAGTGGGGGGATTGGTGTGTGGTTTTTAAATATGTTTTCTTCAGATTGCTTAACCCTTCCCCAACCTTGGTGACCGGGGGCAAGAAGTCATGCTTATGAAGAAAGGCAGTGCAACTAAAAGGCACAACAAAAAGCAAACAAAAAGCAAACAAGGGGGATGACTGGGAAAGGAGAACCCCAGAATGGCACCTTCTTTTGAGTGAAAGTATGTGAAAGTAAACTATTCAAAATAGAAAGTTGCTCTAGAGTAGGAGTCTGTGAACTCTGCTTCCCTGCACGAGGGTGGATTTAGTTCATACATGCCGGTTATTCTGGTGGGCTGGTTCAAGAGGAGAGTGATGAATGGTAGGCCACAGTTTCTAAAGTGGCCTTCCAGAACATTTGGTTGCCACACACATTGCCTTACTACAGTATTTCTGTTCTCTGTTGGCAACTGGGGAATGTGGCAGCAGGGGAGACACAGAGCCGACCCAATGGCCTCCAAGCGTAGACTCCTTTCCGTTCCTTTTAAAAGGAAATGGAAGCATAGGGCACCAGGTCCAATTCAGAGCTCACTCTGTGTAGACCTCATAAATTATCACTTATGCTAGTAGCCTTAGTTCAGGGTAGGTCTGAACTGCTCTTGAATGTTCATGGCTAGTATTTCCCAGCTTTAGGTTGCGCTCTGCAAAGGGGGGAAGCTTTGAGACAGCTACTTTGATAAAGCCATTTCCCTGCTGCTTTTGTGAAGGAAACAGTCATTCCTGGCTTGAAGGAAGGTTCTTCCTAGGATGGGCTAGGGAAGTTCCTGGCCTCTGATTTTTCTACATAGGCAGCTTTTGCCGATATATTGTGTTCTCCAGAATGTATTGAGAAAAAGGCCGTGGCATGGCCCTCTGGGGATTTTTTTGCCGATCTCAGCATGCAGAACAAGTACTTGGTTGCTACAAGCTTGGGGAAAGTTATTAACACAAAGCTCAGACTTGTTCCTAGCTGTTTCCACTAAAGACAAAGGGCTGTTCTTGGCTTATGATGTAAATCTATGTGCCTGTGGGTAGCTGAGGGTCTTCCTAGAAGATACAGGACAAAATGGCAACCCTTTGGGGAAGCTGATTTGGAAAGGAAATTTGGGATTTCATCCTGTGTTCTTCCTACAGGCTCCCAAGCAAGGTCATTTGTCAGATTGGGGGGGGGGGGTCCAAATCCCCTGGAAGGTGCCAGGTTGGGGAAGGCTGCTCTAGGGCGACCAGATGCAAAGTAAAGGAGGGCTCCTTTCACTCGAGTAGCTATGGAGGAGGATTTTCAATGCTACAGGTTACTGAAATTCCTTCTTGGAACCTCGAAAGAGCCCTGCTGTATCTGATCAAAGTTCCACATCATCCAGCATTCTGCTGCTTCCAGAAAATCAACAAGAAGGGCTGAAGGGAATCGCCCTCTACTCGGTCAACAAAGAATGTCCATTTATCCCCCATCTCTACAACTACTTAAAAATAGCTGAAGTTTGTTCTCCTTTGCATCCAGTCACCCCCACCCCCATTCACACATTTCCTTTGCCCCTTTAAAGGAAAAGAAAAGCAGATGGGAACGAATAATGATAATGACCCCAGCCCTGCAAGCCACCTTAGGTCAGGGCTGACCCACCTGTGGGTCTCGAATCACCAGCAGACGACCAAACAACCAATATACTTGGGCTACGCATCTGGGGCTAACTCACCGCTCTGCTCACACAGAATGACACTGCCAGCCCCCCAGCTTGAGCCCCCCACACAGTCCCCTCTCCCCTCCAAAGAACACCAGGCAAACAGTTATCAGCTGCAAAGCCAAATGCCCCCTCTTCTCACCTACCTCCTGGGTTGGGGGCAGAATTCAGACAGTGGTAGTCCACGCCGTGGGATGGAAGAGGAGAGAGGGGGGCAGGGTAGCAGTGGTGGGTAAAGAGGGGGCAGAGAAAGGTGGGGACCAGGGAGTCAGGATAGAGAGAATGGGGGTGAGAGAGGAAAGAGGAAGAGAGAGAGAGAAAGAAAGAGAGAGAGAGAGAGAGGAAGAGAGAGAAAGGAGAACAAGTTACATCAACATAAGGTAGAAGTACATGGTCAAATCAAAAATCCTCCGACACAGACACAGGTACTTGGGGACAACAGGGTTGGGAGGTGGATGGGCACAGGGAGGGTTTAAATTTTATTGAGGTGGGTAGGCTAAATGAAAAGTCCCCCTCGAACTCTGACACATTGCATGGAAACCTACTACAGAAATTGTAGCTGGCACGGGCAAAACCAACTGTAGCAATGGTTTCCCAAACATTATCATTGCTTTTATATCCCACCATTTTTCCTCTTGCAAGGAACCCAAGGTGGCTTCCAAGTTCTCCTGTTCTCTATTTTATCCTCTTAACAGCCACGTGAAGGAGATCAGGCTGGGAGTCCGTGACCAGCCCAGAGTCATGCTGGGAGCTTCATGGATGAGTGGGGACTTGAACCGAGACCTCCTGAGTCCCAGCCCAACACTCTCAACCCCTGTATCACACTGGCTCCCAATAACCTTTATAAGGTTGCTATGAGCCCTGAACTGCTTCAGTTTACATTCCAAATAGGCCAGTAATCAGGGTTCTAAGCCACCCTTCTCAAAATGTTTCACTCCCTTCTATGCAAATATAATGGGGTAAGTAGTAGATCTTCCCCAGGGCATCTCCCCCCTCTTATTTCCTTCACCTTGAAGTTCTGGCCACACAGTCCTTCATCTGCCCTTTACTCTTTATCTGTTCACATATAACTCAAAAGTTGAAGCCAGTAACATAGTGCTGCTCGCCTGCCTGTGAAAAATGACTAGTGATGGTCCCTCATTAGGTCAGAGTACAGGAGACAATGATATGAGAGGAAACTGTCACCATGCAAGCACGGAAGAGCTTCCACTTTTGCCTTTATCCAAATGTCACCCTTGAAGGGGGTGTCTGGAACTGGTGCTCCTGGCAGTCAAACTCCACAACTTTCATAGAATCATAGAATAGTAGAGTTTGGAGGGGCCATGAAGGCCATCGGGTCCAACCCCCTGCTAGTGCAGGACACCAATTTATACCAACCCACACCAACTTTGCCCACCACTGGCACACTTTCCACGGCAAGCCTGGCAGACGTGAATGTGGTGCTTCAAGGGAACTTTCTGGATGTGTCACCATCCTGCTCCATCATTTAAGAGCATGAATGGTTAAGAAGCAGACAAATATCAGGGCTGAATCTGGGGACAGGCTTAGGCATCAGCACCCTAAAATGCCACCTTGCTTTGCTTTGCTTTGCTTTGCTTTAAAAACTTTCTGTGGTCATGGATGCAGAAGATGGCCTCGAAAACATGCCAGCAATGATTGGCAAACATCAGAGGCCAAAGAGGGGGCTTAACAGGTCTCTTGGTGGTTTGGGAGGGGGTGGTCAGTGCCATTAGTGACATCGTCACTGGATCCCAGCTCTCAGAGGATGACCAAAAAATCCCAGCAAACCCCTCTCATCATCTGTCAGAGGAGATCCACCTCAATCAGGAGCTGGAGGAAGTGGGGGGGTCTCACCAAATTCTTGCAACCTGATGAATAGTGGATCCCAGTGGGCTTTGTGCATTTGTTGGTGGGGATGGGAAGAATATCAGGGTGGATTTCAGGAGGATCCCTTTGATCTGATGAAGAGAGAGGTCATGCTTTAAATGACACAACAGGGGGGGAAGAGAGGAGAGCGCAGAGACGTGCAAAGATCGCGGGGTGGGGGAGTGGTGATGGGGGAGGGCAAGGGGGAGGGCAGCAGGGAACGGAAGGGGAAAAGGCCACAGCGATCAAGGGGAAGCGGGGGCGCCTCTCACCGAGCTTGAGGAGCCAGCCCTCACGGTCAGGGTTAAAAAAAGTGTGTGTCAGGTCGTTGCCATCATCCTCAGGGATCTTGAAGGGCTCATTACGGATGCTGTCGTACAGGTTCTGAGGGGAGGGGAGGAAGGGGAGGAGTTATAGGCAGGCCACACCCTTTCCCACAGCAAGGAGCAAAGGCCTCTGTGTGGGCACGTGCACTTTTGGCACAGCACCAAAACCACCTTGCACCAAGCATACAGTGGGGGAGAATAAAGTCACACAGGAAAAAAGAGCTCACAGCAAAAGGCAAACTGGTTGCAATTGATGCAAAAAAACAAAAAACAAAAAAAAAAAGCAGTTGCAATGAGCGCGTTACATGAGAGCAAGAAGCGCAAGCTTCTCACTAGTGGGTGGAGGACTTTTGAGAGGGTAAAAACGCTCCCCTGCACCGTGAAAACCACACCAAAAAGCCACACCGAGGAGACCCATCCCGCCTGACCTGGGGCTGCTTCCCCTCTGCTGGCCTCTCACCCGCAGCAGTTCCTCAGGTAGGTCCCCCCCATCGTTGATGCCTCGGTTCATGGTGATGAACCTCTCGACTGTGGGCTTGTCGCGGACGTTGGGGTTATGGAGGCTGGTGTTGAGCATGATCACCGCGAAGGAGAGGACATAACAGGTATCTGCAGCACAGGGTGGGGGAAGAGCAATACAGGAACAAACTCAATGTTCATCTCAACACATCTGTCTTGTTACTCCTCTAGGGTTTATTTTGGTTTAGTCTTACCTACTGTAGCTTCTCAGTAAAAGTTGCAGACCCTGATAGAATTCTAATTCCACTATTTTATTTGTGACTTAAGACAGTTGGTTGTTTTATAGTCCTAGCAGTCATTCAGCTGATTTTCATGCTAAGAGTACAGAACTGATAGAATTGTAAACTGCTCCACTAAAGAGATGCATGTGTGTCTTAAATAGTTCCTGCATAGTGTCGCACTAGCAACTCAAGAATAGGTCATGCAAAACGTTTATCTGAAGTTCTAGGTTACTGCACACTTGTTTTTAATAAGAGGGGGGCATTAACAAAGATACTCCACTGTAGATAAAAGCTCATAATTCTACCAGCTTATTTTGTATAACAGGTAGAAAAGCTCTAAGCTCTCCCTATAACTGACTTGGATTTAGAACACTTAACCCTTTGTGATTAAACCAGTGGAGAGAACTGTGGGTCCATCAGAGCTCAGCTGTGACAGCATAACAAGGATGGGCAAATGACAAGATTGTGGCACACTGGTGGATCATTCCATGGTTGGGGTGGTCCCAGGTACTGCAAATATTTGGGGCTCAGACAGGACATGGAAATGCACCATTTGCCTATGCTAGTTTAAACATGCTCTAATGTCCTTCTGTTTGTCTTTAAAAGATCCTGTCTTCTGAGGACTCACTTATTTATGGACGGGGAGAGAATCATAAATATGGTAGAGCTGGAGGGCCATTGGGTCCAACCCCCCGCTCAGTGCAGGACCCCAAGTTGAAGCATCCCTCTCAGATGGCTGTCCAGCTGCATCTGGAATACCTCTAGGAGGAGGGCATAGGATTTCAGCAAAAACCCTCAGGCAGAAATATTCAACAGGTAGGGGCAGTGAAGCACAAGTGGGCAAAAAGCCAGAAAATCCAATGGGTCAAATGGAACAGAGATCATTTGAGCCCCTGGACCTTTATTTCAACAAGGGCCCATGAACAGCAGGGTGGTGGGGCAGAGGGCTTCCCACAGATCTGGAACGCCAAGGGAATGATTCAGGGTTTCAGCTCCTGCAGGCCACTTGCTCACAAGGCCTTTGCCTAGCACTTGATAGCTTCGAGGCTGCTGCACAGGATGAAAAAGAATGAAGCCCTGAGGCTAGGAGGAAGCCCTAGCCTGTGCTCTGATTCTGCAAGGCACTGGGGCACTCCCTCTGAACCACTTAACTCAAACCACAAATGTCCCACCCATCAACTATAGTCCAAGCTCTGTAAAAATTCTTGCTCTCTGGTGGCCCCAGCCCAACCCCACTTCTCAGAAGAACAAAACGGCCTTTGCAAGGTTTAAGTCAATTGCACAGTAGGAATGAATAGCCAAGGCAACCTCATTTTCAACATTCATCATCTGGTTGTGCCAGAATCTGTTTCCATGTCAGAGAGCACTGGAGTCCTAGATTCCCAGCATCCCAGGTTTGCAACCAAGCAGGCCTCCAGGGCACACCGTACCTGTGGACTGAAAGACCCCCGGGTTGCACAGGCAATACCGCTGGGCAAAGGCCTCCATCATGCGGTCAATCTTCTGGGCCTCGCCAGGCAAGCGGAAACTCCACAGGAACTGCCTGGAAAGTGGGCAGCAGAAAGATCACGAGCAGAACATGCAACTGGGAAGCAGCCTGTGTTGTCTACTCCATTGTAGCTCAGTCTGTTCTTCTTCTCTACGTGGATATTCCAGCATCTCAGGCTGCACAAGTTAATACAACTGAGGGACAAACAGATCCTAACTCTGGGTCAGGTTCCCGTGACTTTCTAGTTCCTGCCTGCTAGATGCATCTGGTTTCTTAAACACGATAGCAAAAGAAGCTAGGAAGGTAGCTAACGGTGACTTTTCCTGGCAGTGATGCTTTCCTATACAGGAAAGTGTTCCAACACAGTAACACCGACATTAACACCAAAGGCATATTAAAAAGAACTTTGCCCATGTGCAAGTAGACCGGGAACAGGAAACACTGGAGGCGGGTGTTTGAGCAAAGTGAACAAAGGTCATGTTTTCTCTCTCATTCATGCTGAAGAACACGGCAGGTGTCCCCTTTGTTGGTGCCCCATGACGATCCCCACATAATCCCGCTTAGCTCAAGACTGGCACATGTTTGAAGGCAGGCAGGACAACGCTAAGAGTGCCCTTCTCTGGCTGAGGGAAAACCGCCCCAGCTGGTCCCATTTCCCTCTTTGGCACAATAAGGGACGTGGCAGCTGGGAGACCAACTTGCGCTAGCAAAGGCCTGTTCTAGCAGAGGACTCATCTGCAGACTCACCTGAGTGCCTGCACGAGGTTGAGGTCAGTAAATTCATGCAAGTCAACAAAGGCATGGAGCACGGCAATATTAAAGTCCTCCCTAGATAAAAAGGGGAGAAACAGAAAATCAAGCCTGTTCCTTTCAAACCGTCTCCTGCACAGCCACCACTACAATCTAACAAGACACCCTTCCCCCACTGGCTTTTCTTTTAAACTCCCCACCACACTTGAAAACGTTGAAACACATTTCTCTCCTGCTGGTTACCCACTCTATTATCTTTTCCAATGCTTTGGGAAGCTCTGAAATACTAATGCTAGGCCTGGTCTGCAGTGTAACTGGCCACATCATTTTGGTGGTTCCCTCTGCTCTGCCCTGTGTCCCCAGCCCTTCTCACCGCTCGCCCAAGTAGTCGCCAATGGCCGTCTTGTTGAGTCCTTCCCCTTTGTAGAGGAAGCGGGCGATGTCCTCAGGAGTGGAGCGCAGCAGCTCATTTTCCACCAGGAACTGGATTCCCTGATAAGCCAAGTCAAGAAAAAACAATTGCTCCTGGGCATCTTGGAACAAAGATGTTTCCACCCATCAAGAGCCTTAAACACCGGGCACCTTCCTCAGGTAACTTTGGGTGGCCCAGTTTCCTACCCTCCCTCACTGCAGTTCTGACATAACCATAACTGCAGAGGAGCCAGGATTTCTCATCCCCAACAGATCTTGTTCCATGAGAAATTATTGACATTCCTTTTCTACAAAACTTAGAAACTTTAACATTCAGTCCATTGCATGTACTTACTTTTTTGGGATCCATGTTGAATTTCTTGCGTCCCATTCCCATCTTCCGATTCCTCTGAAGAGTTTTACTGTTCAAAGCAAGAAAGTAAAGCTTTGATTCTTAAAGGAAGACTGAAAACCTCTATGAAATTTCAGACTTCAGAGAATAATTATTCTTATGTATTTCATTTCTATACCAGCCTACACCTCAGAATGCAGATGCCTGTAAGGTTTGAAACATTCAATACATCCCATATAAAAATACATGGGAGTCTACACTTCAGAGAGACAACCAGCCCAGAAAATTCCTCTGAACGACTTATTTCAAATGAAGTGTTTTTTTAAAAAAATCTGGGAAACTGATCAAACATGCAACCTTCAACCTGCATTCAGAACTTTTCAGGGATAGTTTGATGGTGGTCTTTAGCAGTCACTGGGAAAAGAAAAAAAAATAAAGCAAAGGTATGTTTCTTCTCTTCCTGGATTTGCTGCCTTCTTGTTTTTCCTTTCTTTCTCTAAGTAGCCAATGATTGCAGGGAAACACCAAAGGAATGCAAGCATGGTTCATTTGGCATGGGCTAAAAATAAAGGGAAGGAGAGGCAGCTTAATGGTGGGGTTGAATCAGCACTGAGTGAAGTGCAGCGCAGCCAGATTCTGGCTTTCTTTTGGGAGTAAGGTGAACACTACACATTTTCGAGGTGTACTGGATCTACCTTGAGTCTGTCTGTCTTTTATTGTATAGTTCCCAGGGATGGAAAGGGAAAAAAAGTAGGAAAAGGGGGAGCTGCTCCCCAGCAGCTTTTTCGTTCTTCTAACATTTCTCCAGAAACAGTGGTACATTCTTATGTTTTGTTTAAAAGAATGAAAAAGTAGGAGAGAGTCTATACTTCATATACCAGTTATAGTCCCCCTTCATCCCTGAACAAAACTAAGCAGCCTGCCACTGAAGCGGCAGAAAAAGCCCCCCACCCCTCACAGGGTGCAATTGGTTCAATAGATGACAGGTGAGGGGAGATTTTTGAGCCAGGGAAAGTTTAAATTAGAAATGTAACCTAACTTTACATACATTAATGAATTACACATCAGCTCTTCACACAGTGCAGTTAAACTGGAATTCCCTTTCACAGGATGTCGTGATGGCCACCAATTTGGAAAGGGACTGGATACATTCAGAGATGAGGTGGCTATCAATGGTTACTAGCCTTGATGGCTGCAGGTTGCCTCCAGCTTCAGAAGCAGCAGCTGGCTGGAGCCAGGGGTCAGACCAGATGGCCCGGGAGACCCTTCTGACTCGCTTAGTTTCTATGTATATGAACACCAGTTGCTGGGGAACATGGGCAGGAGGGAGCTGTTGCACTGTTTTCTGCTCATAGATTTCCCCTGGGCAGCTGGATGACCATGGTGTGGACAGAATGGCAGAGCAGATGGACAGCTGGCCTGATCCAGCAGGGCTCTTTGTATGTTCTACTGTGAACGGGTTAATAATTAAATGATTACACTGTATATGTGAAGCAAACGGCATATTCTTATTTTTAGATTAGGCACCCATCTGTGGCAGCAGTCATCTTCTTAGGAGAGGTATTCTTTTTATTTGTGAAAAGCAGAATGCCTCATAAGCAAGTATTTGCTATCTGCAGTTTTTATAAAACATATCTCTCTCTTCTCTATCATCCCAGACTGCAGGAGATAGAATAATTGGCTCAAGTTGCAGGAAGCTGGATGGATATCAAGAAAAACTTCCTGACTCTGGCAGCAATACAACAATGGAACCAGGGAGGCTGTGGCCATGAGGCATTCAGGGTGCAGCTGGACACTCATCTGTTCTGGATGCTTTAACTTGGGAGCCTTGCAGTGAGCAGGATGTTGGACCTGATGGCCTTATTGGCCCCTTCCAACTCTACAATCCTATGATGTTCTGCTGACCAGGGGCTTTTAGTTGATTAGCCTTTTTAAAAAAAAAGAAAAGTTCTGATAAACTCAGTCAGTTTTCCCCAATCCAAAGCTCTCCAGATGTTTTAATGCACCCTAACAGCATGGCTATTCCCAGGAATGCAGGCAGTTGTAGGCCAACATAGGTTGAGACCATAAAGTTGGTGAAAGTTGAATCAAAATATCCAGGATGTACCCACAATTTGGACATGTTCGCTCTAGATAAGGAAATATCTTGCTATGAGTCAAGAGGGTGCAAGGACTAGGCAGAAAGGTATCCCTCACCTTCCCTCATTGGCTTCTAACCCCTCCACCTCATTCATGGCTTCGCTGAGTTCATCTCGCAACCGCTGGATTTCCACCAGGAGCTCCTGCTTCCGCCGCCGGATGTTCTCCAACTCTAGCCTCTCCTCTGGCGTCAGGTCTGGAGGCACTGAATAAGGAGAGGACTGAGCATGAGGACTGATCATGCCCTGATCATGCCAATGCAAACTAAACCCTGAAGTGGACCAAACTGGAGGAAATCATGTCCTCTAGTATGCATCCTGCCTTTCTCTAATTGCCCACACATATACCCATGCCTCCATCCCAGCAACTGGTGAAAGGGTACCCAGCTGGAAAAGACAGTGGTTTGGGCAGAAAGTTGCTGAACTGATTAACATTATTGCAGCAGGGGAAACAAGCCATGGGGGCTTCTTCCCGACAGTGCGCAATGGCCAAATTTGCCTAATTTCCTTCGCTGCACTGGAGGAACCCAGGTGGTCACTGCCCCTCACACAAGCCATGTCCCCCAGGCTCAGGTGACAGGGCAAGCCATGTCAGTTGGGTAAGTAGGGTAACTCTGACTGGCCTGCATGGCAGGGCTGACAAGCCACTGCGGCTGCTCAACCCCAATGTAATGGTGCCAACTGGGTCACTGTGTGTACGCACTCTCCTCAAGGTGCGATCATTCATATTTTTACACACAAGCTAAGGTGAAACCCCTGTGGGTACAGATGTGAACTGTGCCTCCCATTTAAATTTTCACAGTAGTTATTGAGGCAAATTGTGGTCTTTCACTATCAAAGGTATGGGGAAATACTGTTCCAGTGATGTCTGCTTTGAATACTCCGAAGTGTTACATAAAATGCTGAGTATCATTCATTAATTAATTAGCAACAGTAATAGCTGCTCATGAGTCCCTTTTCCATTCAAGTCTGGGCTCCTAAAACAGCTTATTAAATAAAATAATCAATTTATTAGCAGTAGTATTAATGAGGATTCCATGAGTCGCTGCTCCTTCCCCCAAAACCCAGTATGGTTAAATCCAGTTCAATGCCCCTTCCCCCCCAAAAAAAGAAAAGAAAAGAAAAAAAAGAATGGTACAGCCTGTCATTTAAATTGCAACGGTGTTTTTTTCTCTTTCTTTTAACGCCTTTCCTCCTCCGCTCAAGCCACCAACCCCCCGTTTCTCGACGGAATGGCACGCCCCACACGCCCCCTCATGTCTCGGTTCCCTTTGACTAGCTCGATACCATAGGTAGCGCCAGCCTTCTTGTGGCAATGATACAGCCCCATCCCTCCCCTTCCACTGAAATGGTACAGGCTTAAAAGGCCCCGCCCGGTCAGTAATGCTATAGATTAGCATTGTCGCGCGAGAGCTTTACTGCAATGGGACAGAACACCTTCAAATTTCCCCTTTATCCGTACGGTTTGCCCCAATCCCACCTTTCTTTGTAAGGGATCAGCCCCGCCCCCTCGTCTTCACAGAATGGCTCAGTCCACCTACCTTCTTTTCCATTGTAGTCCCTGGGCGGGTCCCACAATGGTACCTTCCATCTATTTCCCTCTCCCCATTTACGGTTGCCAACGAACTAAGGAGTATCCTTACCATAAATACCGTCCTCCATGGTGACCAGAATGTCCCGCACAGGAGAAAGGGGAGCTCCCCTTTCTCCTTGTCTCCTTTCTTTAAAGGCTCCAAAGGCTGCGCCTTCTTCTCGCAGCCGCCCGGCCGCACACTGAAGAAAACGTTCCGCCCCACCCAAACGACGTAGCCAATAGAAAAGAGATATTTCTCTAGGTCCCACCTGACTGCCAAGAGAAAGCGCCAATAGAAGTGGCGTGGATGGCCTCATCGTTCGGCTGCACACCGATCTCGACTAATGGGCTCCTCCATAGCGATATTGACAGGGTATTTATTCAATGAAATCTCCTAGCATTCTACCGATATTCTTCGCAGATGTGCAATCGGCGCTGCGTACTCTTGGAGCTGACCCGCCTTACAAGTCTAGAGATAGGGAAACGATAGGGTGAGAATTGTCCGCTAAACATTCCGCGGGTCTTATTTCTACCCATGCAAAACAACGGAGACATTTCGTTCGTTTCATTTATTACACTTCTACATAGCCCGATAGCCAAAGCTCTTTAGCTGTTATTAAAAGACTTTAAAACACAGTAGTATGCATGATATAAAAACGGTCTTGGCTAGGAGTGGAGGAAGGTCTTAACTGGCGCCCAAAAGGTAGCAATGTTGGCAGCAGCTAGACCTCGAGGGGAGCTCATGCCATAATTGGGGGCCACCACTGAGAAGTCCCGCTTCGGGAAGTTGGGAGCAGGCAGTGCTTTAGATTAAGAGCGTACGTACGGCTAGGTTCATGGTGAGAGGCACTCCGTCTTGGGCATGGACGGTCGTGAGTCAGGGAAGGGTTTATAAATCAACAGTACCTTGAAACGGACTCGGAAACTTTCAGCTAGCCTATGGCAGAGGACCAGACTGTTATAACGCTAACAATACAACGCTATTGAAGGTCAGAGGCAGGGCTGAGGCTGGCTTGGCTCCGCAGCTGAAGAATCAGCAGACATCCATCCTCACTCGGTTTTCACCGGCGATCGTTATATTGCCCGCACAGCCTTCCTCTTAGCCAAGATTCAGCGTTCAGTGTCACGCAGAAATGCTTCACCAGCTTGCATGCAGATGGGCAGCGGTTTAAAAACTAAGTCCCACCGCTCTGCTAAATAACCTCAGTTAAAAGGGGTTACGAACTCCTGCCTTTGCTGCTCCACTTTTCTATTTTTTATTGTTTCGAAAGGCTGGGGAGGGCACCTTCCATTAGAGCTACTCTAACAGTCTGAGCAGCTTTCAATTTTGCCTCAGGGAAGACAAAATGGCATTTCGAATTTAACCCGGAGGATAGTGTCTGTTTGCCGATCTATAGTACAGTAGTTTATACAGCGAAAAAGTCCAAATGTCACTCTAAGTCCCTCTTTCGCGATGTAATTGTCATTCAGGGCGAGAGACCTGCAAAAAACCCAGCCGGGAGTGCATAGAAGGTTCTGTCTGCCTGCCTGCCTGTCTGTCTGTCTTGGGCCGGTTTTCCTGACTAGAAAGGGAACACTCAGTTGCTAAAGGCTCCTATAGCTTTAGCTAGGAATTCAGTGAAATAAATCAAGTCTCTTAGGAATATTGAAATAGTTACTATAATCCTCTTTTGAAACTTAAACCCGTTTTTTTCTCACCAGAATTGCCATTTATATCTCCAGATAGGTACTTTATCTGATAAAGGTGAGGATTGTGAGGAGAAATCTCATCTGCTTGTTTGTATATATTTGCTTCTCCAAGAAATAATATTAAGAAGAATAGGCAGTTTTCAACCCACCTACCTGGAAATCAGTCCCACTGAAAACAGCATAGAGGTTTCCTCTGAGTAGGCATGAATAAAATTACTATTTTTGCACAGAAACTAAAAATTACTCCCCAGGCCCAGTCTTGTGCATCGGCACCTCTATCAGGGGTTCTCTTGTTACATTTTGTACTGGGGTGTGTGCTCAGAAAAAAAATTCTTGTGCCTGTCCTGGTTTTGGGATCTTTAGTGCATTTGTGCAAACATTTACAGAGTTGCCTTTCTGGCTTCCAGCTCACCCATGCACCCTTTGCACAGTCTCCAAATCAAAACAATGGGAATGAGAGGAGGTGTCGCCATCTGCATTCTAAGTTAGTACACAGACATGGGGGCACAGAGTATTTATATAAATAGCCACCATTGTCTACAGCCAGAATCACAGGCAATGATTCTTAGTGGGAGAAGAGAATTAGAACCACATACAAATGCCCCTGTTTTTACCTGCCAAATGTTGGAAGGCAGGTTTCTGTGCACAAAATATCTATAATAAACTATTTAAGTTAAACTCTTACACATATGAATTTCTGCTTGTGTTTTCCATTTTAGAATATGTGAAAGTGGAAGCTTTTGTATTTGAGATTTTTTAAAAGCTCTAATTCACACAAACATGAGTTTTAGCTCCAGAGCATGTGATGTGGGATAGCTCACTTCAGCATTGCCACCAGAATAGTGTGTCATCCACTCAGGAAGAAGCAAGTTTGATATGAAAGAAGCTCCTATGTTGTTCTAGTAAAGTGTATTTATCATGCCTAAGATGGGCAGGGATCTTTACAGGGTGCCCATGACCTGGAGGACCTCCAGTGGTGCCTACGAAGCTCTCCATTTCTTCTTTATGCAAAAGCTTACTTTGGGTAAATTCTTGAAAAACATTGAGGCACCAAGTTCTCCTATCCCTGCATGTGCCACTGATCAGCCTTAGTCCTGTCCAATTTTGTTCAGCCAACAAGGAGCTCATCCTGTTATACTCTCCCTCTCCACTCCTAGCCTCTCACCTCACTTTTCACTTCCCCAAACCCCTTTGCTTGCCAATCCTCTTCCTTCCCCACCCTAGCCACATTTTTCTCTTCCTTTCTAGCTCCTAGGCTTGCTCTTTCTCTCTCACTTACCCCTTGATCTCTCTGTTTCTCTCCACACCTAGACTGCAGCCTGTGCTTTCTTTTCACTTGTCTTTCCTCTGCATTTCACCTTGCTGTTTCTCTCCTTCCTATTTATTTTATTTATTTACTAAAAGTTTTTCTATTCCGTCCCCTTTATTGTAAGCCATCTCAGGACGGCTTACAATAAATAAGTAGAATAAAGCAAAGGCCCCTTCCTAGCTTCTAGTCTTGCTTCCACCCGCCCCCCGCCACTTACTGTATTTTTCGCTCTATAAGACGCGCCTGACCATAAGACCCACCTAGTTTTTAGGGGAGGAAAACAAGAAAAAAAAAAAGTCTGAATCAAATGGGCACGTAATCACAGGCACATTCCCCATCACTTCCCCATGGGCTGCACATCTGACAGACTTACTGCACACACATATTCGCTCTATAGGACGCACAGACATTTCCCCTTACTTTTGAGGGGGAAAAAAGTGAGACTTATAGAGCAAAAAATACGATAGTTTTACTGTTTCTTCTACCTTCCAGCTCTTAGCCCAGCTCCTTTTCTTTCCCTTCCCATCAATTTTGCTCTACACACACACACACACACAGAGTAATTTCCCAGATATAGGGACTTGGAGAGCAGAAGGGCACTAGTCAGAGAAGGGGGTTCCTGGACCTGGGACAATTTACCTGTTCTTTGAGGCTGGGAAAAGATGTGTTTGAACGGAGAGGATGTACAGAGCAATCCTATGTAGGTGTATTCAGAAGTAATTTCCATTCAGGTCCATGTAAGAATGTATCAAATTGCAACCTTAAACATGTCCCGAATTGTGCTTTTGTGGGGTCAAATATATGGATTGACTTTGGAGTCCAGATCTTTCCTTTGCTTGGAGATCCTCATTTTCTTGGGTTAATTATGTGTTCTTTGATTCACAAGTCTACCACATCCTCTGTGGGAGTCATATTGTAGTGGTATCTACAGCAGTTTCTCAGTTTCTCAAATGGGCCAAAAACTTGGGGCTTAAACACCATACTCAGTGCTCAGGTAGTTCAGTCAGTAAAAGTTAAGTCTCTTAATCTTAGAGTTGTGGGTTTAAGTTTCCTATTGGGCAATGAAAATTGTGAGAGCCAGGTTGCTGTGTTGGTGTGAATATTGGCCTGGAGACTGGTGGATCTAGGTTCTGGTCCTCACTTGATCATGAAGCTCAGTGGGTGGCTTTGGGCAGGTCATTCACTCTCAGCCCAGGCTACTCTCAGGGTTGCTGTTGTGAGGATAAAATGAAGCAATGGAAGCCACCTTGGGTTTCTTATCAAAGGAAAAAAGGTGGGATAAAAAAGCTATATACCGTGTTTCCCCAAAAATTAGACAAAGTCTTATATTAATTTTTGCTCCAAAAGACACCCTAGGGCTTATTTTCAGGTGATGTCTTATTTTTTCATGTACACCAATCTACATTTATTCATTTATCTAAGTACAAAAATCTACATTTATTCAAATACAATCATGCCATCTTCTTCTGGATCATAGTCACAACTCTTCAAACCCCAAATTGTGTTGCAGCAGACGTACTAAAAGCGTCCGTCTGGCTGATGATCTTAACTGGGGCTTATTTTTGGGGCAGGGTTTATATTACAAACATCCTGAAAAATCATGCTAGGGCTTATTTTCCAGTTAGGTCTTACTTTCGGGAAAACAGGGTAGTAATTAAAGTAACAGGGATGCCAGTGGGAAGTGAAGATCTTGCAATCTCAGTTTTGGACACCAGAGGGTACGCTAAAACAATTTATCCAAAACCTTCTTATTATCATTATCCTGTTGGTTGTTGTGGGTACCCAGTGGACAGCAGGGAATGAATGCAGGTGAGCCCCGGCTGCTGTGGGTCACACTCATGGGTGCACTGCGGATCTGAGGGGGGAACTGGGGCAAGCAGTGGGTGAGCCTGAGGCAGAAGTGTCAGATGAGCTGCTGGCAGGTCAGGCTGAGGAGTCATTGGTGAACCATCTGTCTCTGATAAGTTGCTCTTTGAGGAAGCCGATTAGTTGGATGCAGGCCAAACAAGTTCCGCAGTGATGGATTCAGTGCTAACACAGGACAGAGAAGGATCAAGTTCGTGCTCATGCCATTCCTCTGGGTCTTAATTTTCCTCCTTGCCCCAAACTCATTTGCAGCCCCCAGACCCCACAAATTAATTCCTTTGGGGCAACAGTACAGTTTGCTGTATTCCTTGTCTTGAGCATCCATGTCTTTGATCGTCCTTGCATACAAGTGTTCCACAAGTGCACTTGACCTTTAGTCTGGACTGGAATGACAGAAATAGACCAGAGGAGGCACTCAGGTGGCCAGGTGTCCTGCTTTACAGAGAGCAGCCCTCTCTCTGGAGAGCTTTCTCAGTTCTCATGAGATATATCGTATTTCTATTTAAATGACGGTTATAATTTGTAAATTTGCTCCTGTACACATATATGTGCAAATGTTATACAATTTGGTGCCCCTGACTCCTCTTTTTTGGTGATGCATGTCCCCCTTTCTGGCAATGAATCAGTGGCCACCTTAGCAGGGGCTGCCATAAACCTTCCCCCTCGAGAGGCATTCAGACGAAATGTAGGCAGTTGGAGTGCAGTGGATAAGGGCCCAATCTCTTCTCAGTCTTGTCAAGCCTCTCTCTGAAAAACAGAGTAATTCAGCTACTCCTTTTCTTTCCAGCAGGACAACACCAATGTGTTGCAGCAGCTGAGGAGCGAACTGAGAGAAAGGGGGTGAAAAATGGCCAGGCATCACTGCAGTAACTAGGTTGATGGAGCAGCAAGTGGGGCTAGGAACTGTTCTCTGCCCCATCTGGCTGCAGTCTTAGTGTCTCAGGCTTCTCCAGGATGTCTGTGGAGCCAGAAGCTAGGAAGCAGACAAGCTTGTGCATAGAGATGTTGGAGAGCCAGTGTGGTGTCGTGGTTAAGAACATGGGACTGGGACTCAGAAGATGTGACTTCTAGTCTCCGCTCGGCCATGGAGCCAACTGGGTGACTTTGGGCCAGTCACAGACTCTCAGCCCAACCTACCTCACAAGGTTGTTGTTGTGGGAATAAGATGGAGGAGGAGGAGGATGTAAGCTGCCTTGAGCCCTTTGTAGGAAAAAGGCAGGCTATAAACCGGAAAATAAATAAATAAATAAATAAAGCAAGCCGCCGTGGACTCAAATGCATTTCAATTTCTAAAAATCCAATCTTCAGTGGACTGCCTTTCCTGAGTTGCATGGATTCTATGGGCTTGCAGACTATTTTGTGCAAATGTAGTTGTAGAAAAATAGGGAAAACGGAAAAATAACACTGACCAAAAATGAATTTTTCTCCGGTATGCTAAAGCAAGAAAATATACATTTTATAGAGAGATGTGTATGGGGAGGGGGGTGTATATTTGTGGGAATTTGCAAATTTGCTCACCAACATTTTTGTGCAAAATCTACTTCTGTGGTTGAGTGGAAGATAAGCAGATGGGCCAAAGTTTATAACATCTGTACACTGCTACTTGTGAAATTTTGCTGCTTGTTTGACCACCTTCCCCCTGTGTGCAGGCTCTTTACCTGACTAATGAGGTGCCATCAGACATCACTAGGCTCCACTCCAATTTTCTAGGTCCCACCTTTTAGTTACCAAGTTCCTCCACCCCTTCATTACAAAGTGTCAGCCTCAGGCAACCTCTCCAGCCATCCAGGATGCATGTCCCATTTGTTGAATGGCTGAGCTGGCCTTGTCCCTATGAGTGTTTTCCTATGCCAGGTCACACTGGCTTTACTGTAAAGTGTTAATGCGGATCTAAAATACATGTTGCAAAGCTGTCTTCAGGATTAAGGGTAGGCTTGAGCAAAACATGTCTTGGGCAACCCCTCTGGAGGGGGTGGAGGCGGCTAGCCATTAACCTATCTCCATACCGGGAAAAGCTTTAGCTGCTGAATGTACGTCCTGGCAGTTGTTAAAGGTATGGGAGCCATGCCAGGGAACAGTAGCAGAAATAAGGTCCATATTCAAATCCTCACTCATCTTCTGATCTTGCTTAGTCACTTTCCTGTATGGTCTCCAATTGTAAAATGAAATTACAAGGTCCTCTTTATATGAGTGTGTAACTTCGAGTTTATTACAGGAAATGGCCCAAGACATATCAGTGCTGGAGGTGAATAACGCATCCAACTGCAAATATATCAGTTCAAATAAATCCAGCCCCTCATCCCGGGGTAAAAAGGCTATCGTAATAAGTAACTGATAGCTTGCTGTCCTACAGAGGTTCCTGAAATTTTGTCCCCTGAGATGAACCAAAGACAGATACATCTTTGCCTCCCCTGCACCCCCACATTGCCTGATCAACTTGGCTGGAAGGAATTAATTAGACCAAGATGTTTTACTCCAGGACTGGGGAACCTCAGTCTCAGGAGTCTAATCTGGGGGTCCCCAGATGGCCCCGTGCCTCTTCCCCATGGCCCTGGTCCCTCCCCTCCCTCCCCTCCCCTCCCCAGTAGAGGATTTCAGACATTATGAGGACCAGCAAAGCAGAAGACAGATCGAATCCATGGGTTATATTCCTCCAGAGAGGTGTTTTTGTGCTGCGTAGAAATGGAAATATGTTAACAGAGCTCACAGCTCTGGCCTGCCTAGTGATAGACTCAAGTGTCAAAGGTGAAGAAAGCTTAGGGGAAAATCATCTTATTTCTAGAAATGCCAGCGGATGACCTCCAGACCAGCGGGATGAGATCATGGCTCAAGTCTGAACAGGCCAAATGGGGCCAAGTACAGGCCAGGTCACCCTCCGGCTGCTGTGAGGTACGAACTCGTGTTTGACCTTGTTGCCAACCTGTGATGACCTTCACACTCCCATCTGATAAGTTCCTCAGGACTGGAGAGTGGGGCCTTGAGGGGTTATTTTGGGCACAGAGAGAATGCTTCTCCACTCGATCTTGTCACCTGCTCCGTAGTGGTTGCTGAGGAGTTCCTGAAATCGCATTGCCTTGGCAGTGCCAGGGTGACAAGTGGGCGCCAGCACTTCGAGGCACAGGGAGGGGAGCTGTAACGGGGTGGGAACCCCCTCCCTACTGTGCGTGTTGCCCCTGCCCGGCATTGCTGGCGCAAAGCAGCCAGGATTATGGATGAACTGTGTCATATTAATCTGAGCTCCCAGCTGAGAATCCAATCTGAGCTGTCACCGCTCTGACCTTCAGTCTACGCTGCTGTCACCCGACCAGCTTGGTCAGCAGCTGTTTTTATTGGGATCTCTCGTACAGCACTGAGATACATCCTGCCAGGGGGTTGGAGCAGATGTTAGGCTGGGATCCTTTCTCTGCTGCAGAGATAACTTACCTTTCTTTATTTCCTCTCCCATATTGCCCGTGGTGGATTTCAGGCTTCCTGAAACAGGCAAAATAGGGGACTGATCGATCGAGTCCACAGGCCACAGTTCCTCAGAATGTTCCCTTGTGCCTTGTTGACATGAATGAGAATCCCCTACTAGAAGGAAGACATTTCCCCATGGGAGGGAGAGCACCATGCAGCAGCAGAACGCATCCTCCTCGCATGAAGAGGTTCCCTGACATCTCCAATTCAAAGGATCAAGCAGGAGGTGATGGGGAAGACCCCCCCCCTCCGAGAACCTAGAAGTTCACTGCAAGTTGGAGCAGACAATGCAGGGTCAGCTTGACCAGGGTCTGACTGCCCAGATCTGGCTCCCAATCTATTGTTCTTCACATTTCTCTCCTTAATTCATTTCTTGAGCACACTGAAATATGCACATTCGGTCTGAGTGTGTCTGTGCGGCTTGTGGGGAGATGAATTCATATACTTTGGCTGGTCTCCATATACTTACTATACATAGTAATGAGTGTACTTTAGATAGATAGATACAGGGCTTTTTTTTGTCACAGAACGCACCAGAACAGCTTTCTGGCACCTTTTATTCAATGGATTTTATGAAGTGATTTTGAATGGAGTAGCAGATCAGCAGCAAACATCATTAACATAGTGCCTGCAGGCTGCTATTGTGTCTGCTATCTGCTATCTGATAGTGAAAGAGGCTGCTCCTCTGCTCAGCTTGGGATTGGTGTGTGTGCTTACTGCCGGCAGGGTAAGCACACACACCAATTTTTTTACAATTTTTTTACTTTTTTTACAAAAAAAGTACTGGATAGGTGGGTGGGTGGGTGGGTGGGTAGGTAGATAGATAGATAGATAAGGGATCTCTTTTTGATCGTCGTGTCCTGCTGGTTTCTCTTTTGAATCAGTTATAGGTCTTAAAACACTCTGGGCTAGAAAGGGTTGAATTTCATTTTTTAAAAAATGAGAACACTTGTATTTTTTGGCAGATCACATTTTATATAACTTCTGTAACTCCTTTTAAAGAAAGAATCACCTTACTTCAGATATTGTCAGCCACAATAGACCTGCCAGTTACTTTAAAACTACAGCGATGTCCAGTTGCTTTTGCTGGAATTCCCCAACAGGGCTTGACAAACAAGTTTCAGGGGTGTTCAAATCATGTGTAGTTTCTCACCCTGCGGGCACATACTTTTTAGCCCTTGTATCTGAAGAGAAACACACACCTCTAAAACTACAGAACAAGTCACCTACCTGCGTTTTCATAAGCTCAACAGACCAGATACTTTCCAGTTCTGTGGAATTCCACTGACCAGTGACCTCCGGAGTTCATGGAACCCCTCTCCCTGCCCCTCTCCCTGCCTTATGTATCACAGCCCCATACATAAGACATCCACAGCCCAAGTCCACACAAGGGCAGGCATTCCCAGCAGAGCAGCATTCAGCATTGTCCTCAAACGTCCATGAAGCTTGCCTTCCAGCTCCCACCTCAATGGTCGCAACCACAAGTTTTGCCATAAGCATCAGGAGATGCATCCCTTCCTTCGAGGGCCATGGAAGGATTCTGCCCCCTCAAGTTTCCCTGTTGTGCTTAAATTTGGTTTGGGCCCCCTACTAGCATCCAGAACCCCATAGCCATCTTCCATGCCTGGAATGATCGTGGGGAATCCCTTTGTTTGTACCAGGGCTACCATCTTGGCCATAATGCCAGGGAATGCCCTCTCTTTCTCCCAATAGCTAGAGATATAAGCGGCACAGCTTCTTCCAAAAAGCTGAGGCCTGCTTGCTGGTTATTTTGTGTGGGGACAGGACGGGTGAAGTGTGACAGTGTTATCCATTGTCCAGCTACCGCTGCTGCCCAGCTATGCAAACTGTGGTGTTGGCATGGTCCCCACCTCCCCACAGCCCTCCTCAGTCCAAGGACATGGGCGGTGTCACGTGGCGGTGGCCATTTCGTTCTCCAGGCTCACCCGCCGGCTTCCCTGCCTCTCCTCTTCCTCCTCTTCCTCACGGCAGCAACTGAGCGCCACCTCGTTCTCGTAGCAGAAAGAGGCACGTGCCGCAGTGGCTCCTGCGGGGGGCGCCCTGTACTTGCGGTGGCTCAGCTCCTTCGCACTGCAAGCGGGGGTTCCAGGCACCTCGTAGGTACGGTGAAAGTGCTGGTAGTCAACCTCATAGTGGCCGCGTCGCTCGAAGAGTACAGGCTCGAAGCGGTGCCCCCACCGCAGCTCGCCGGGCAGGTAGGAGCTGCGGCACTGTGTGGTCATGGCGGTGGCTTCCACCATGCCTTCCAGGATGACTACCAGTTCAAAGTCCGCCTCGGCCAGCTCCTCGGGACCGTACTCGTATAGGGGGCTTTCGGCATCAATCTCATGCACGATGGTCACTGGCGACACCAGAAAGATGCGGTCAGTGCCACTGTCAAAGCCCACATTGACATCGTTGTGGTCCAGGGGGATGTACTCGCCCTCAGGGGTCACACGGGGCTGTGGAGGGAAGACAAAGGGAGAAGGGGGATTAAATTCCAAGCTGTATCTCTGCCATGCTGCTTCTGTGGCTGCGATCGGAGAAAGGGACATACCTGCTGGGCACTGCAGATGGTCTCAATGTCCAGGCCAGTTCACATGGAGGTTTCTCCACACAATCTCCTGTGTACGACATGCAGCTTGTCTGCATGTGTGAACTAGTCTGCTGTAACTTTGAGAACACCCACCTTCATGCCTATCTTTCCTTGTCCCCTTCCGGTTTTTCCTCTCCGTCCCAGACCCATTCATCCTGCCTTTCTCCTAATATAAAATTTATATATGGTGGGCATGTCATGAGCGGAGCCAGCTGGTGCCGGAGGTCAGACTAGATGGCCCAGGAGGCCCCTTCTGACTCTCTCTGTTTCTATGTTTCTATAAATGCTAGCACCTCTCCTCCTCTTTCCCTTCCAGCCCTCTGTGCATCCATCTTCTTGATCTCCCATCTCTTTTCATTCACCTTTGCCCTTCTTCATTGCCCTTGCCTTTGTATTCCTCTACCTGTATGAAGCCGGTGTGGTGAAGAGCGCAGGACTTGGACTTAGGTGACCTGGGTTCTAGTCCTCGCTCAGCCATGGAGCTCACTGGGTGACTTCGGGCCAGTCACAGACCCTCAGTCCAACCTACCTCACAGAGCTGTTGTGAGTGTAAGATTGAGACAAGGAGAACTATGTAAGCTGCCTTGAGTTCCTTGGAAGGAAAAAAAGGCAGGCTATAAATATAATAAGCAAACAAATGAAACCACTGGTTTAGGAATTCCAAAAAAACTCCCCCACATTTCAAAGGTTTTCCAAGCACTTTGCTGTCATCCAGCTCTTTGCATCGCCCTTACCTGAAGCAGCTGTGCCCGGACATGGGCCTCCACCAAGTGGCTCTTCCGCAGGTTGGCCACACGCCACATGAGGCAGAGCTTCCCGTCACGCATGGCAACCACAGCAGTCTCACTGAAGACGAGGGTCTCGTTGCGCTTCTTGGGCTTGGCAATCTTGGCCATGATTGCTCCAATGATGAAGGCGTCAATGATGCATCCCAGAATGCATTGCAAAACCACAGCCAGGACAGCAGACGGGCACTCCTCTGTCACGCTGCGGAAGCCATACCCAATGGATGTCTGGGTCTCCAGCGAGAAGAGGAAGGCGGCCATGAAGCTGGTGACCTCGGAGAAGCAGGACTTGGAGTCTGGTGGCTGGTCGGGTGCAAGGTCACCGTGCAGCGCAGCAATGAGCCAGAAGGTGAAGCCAAAGAGGAGCCAGGAGAGGACGAAAGAGAGACAGAAGATAACAAACATCCAGCGCCAGCGGATGTCCACACAAGTGGTGAAGAGATCCGTGAGGTAGCGCTGGCCCTTCTCGCTCATGTTGACAAATTGCACGTTGCAGTGACCGTCCTTCTTCACGAAGCGGCTGCGCTGCCGGACGGGGGTGGACTTGCCATTGTGGAGGCTGGTGGGGGACTCCACGGACTCCTCTTCCCGGAGCTCTCCCACCCCGCCACTCCCGCTGAAACGCCGGATGGTCTTGGCCACCCCCATCTCTGAGGGATTGGCCTTTGTCCCGGCCAAGGCTAGGCCGGGCTTGGGGGATTGGTGGCCCAGCCTGTGTGTTGTGCAGGAAAAGCTGGTGCGAGGAGGTGTCAGCAGGTGACGCAGTGGCACAGGTGAGGGTTGTAGCTTCCAGGCAAACTGGAACAGGAAAGTAAAGAGACGGTAAGGACTTGTGTGGAGTAGCAATCCCTGAGGCCACATCTTCTGATTTCACTTGTCTTGTCAAATGGTTGATGTGAAGCTAAAGTGCGGATTTAGGGAGCCCAAGAGCAATGGCCTGAATGAGTGACCCACTAGGGCTGGAGCCGCAAACCTTTCATTTGGAGCCCTGGATCTCTGGGAGGCTGTCCAACGAATCCCCCTGCTACCCAAGCTGAAAAGTCCATGGGTCCCGATGATCCTGTTGCATCTGATCCCCCTGGATTAGCTTGCTTTCTGCCCACATTTGCATCAGCTCTTGCTATCCCCATTGAATCTGCCACTTCTAGTATTTTTCTGAAGTCTCCTCTCCTGTCCATGCATCTCTTCTTACAGAGAGAGAGAGTCAGGTTCCGTTAAACACGTACTTGAAAAAGGGTGCTCAATTCTTCTGCTTTTATTTTGGAGAAGCAGCACACGGGTAAGGAGAGGCTGCAGCAGTCCATGGCACATGCAACCGAAGCTAGGAAAGAGCCAGAGAGAGCTCACCACTTCTTGGAGCCTCTCTTGACCCTAGTGCACCCTC
The DNA here is from genome assembly GCA_023646645.1 of Varanus salvator macromaculatus. Classification (NCBI taxonomy): domain Eukaryota; kingdom Metazoa; phylum Chordata; class Lepidosauria; order Squamata; family Varanidae; genus Varanus; species Varanus salvator. The sequence continues at coordinate 4,060,544 of JAIXND010000781.1, forward strand.
TTAGTTTTAGTTTCTCACTCCTGCTGTTGGGAGTGAGAAAGATGGCTGCTTTGGGCACACAGTCTCCAGGACTGCTGGCTGATCTCTGGAAGAATCAGAATCGGAGGAAGCAGTGGGATGTGGGCCATCTCAAGACCTTAAGATGAGAGAAGCGGAGACCCTTCTCTTGAGATCAGGCTCTCCAGGTGGACTGGGTTTGGGTTAGGGAATAGCCAAGATGTACAGCTGGCAGGAGGGGACTAGGAACAGGGGAGTTTCTCAGATACAGATGAGGCTGCCCGGCTCTTGACCCCATGATGCTGCATCCACAGAGGAGGGTGGGGGTGCTCACCTCTGGGGAGCCATGCTCCTTTTCAGAAGACCCCAAAGGGATGGAACCCAGGCATGCTCATAAGGGGAGCTCCTGCAAGTGAATACCAGATTGGGTTCAACAAAACACTCTGTGCATACTCAGAGGTTCATTGTGAGTGCCTTGTGCTTTGGAGGCAATAAAGAACGCTTTGCAAGGAAAACAGTCTGCGGCTCTTGAATATGTGAAGGAGGAAGCCCGGCTCATGACACCTGCTGCATTGCCAAAGAGGGCAAACGAGTGGGTGGAGAAAGGGTTGCTCCGGGTGGAGGCAACTGCACAAGTGGGGCAGCAGCAGCTCTCAGGAGGAAGGAAGGTGGATCGACTGTGTGGAGGCCTGGCTGCTTCCTTTCACTTGCTCCCTTTCTTTGAGTGGCAAAGCAGGGAGGGCTGGTCTCTGGGCAGAAGCCCTGAGAAGCCTGACCAGAGATGTCTTCTGGGGCTTCCTCTCCAGAGCCGGCATTGGGGGCCTGATGCACCCCTGCTGTGGGGCCCCGAGTGGTGATGCCTCCTCTTGCTAGCACACTTCGTGCAAGTTCCCAGAAATAGCAAAGCTGAGTGGAGGCACTGCTGTGGGGAGGGACCTTGGGGCTTTGCAGTTACGGTGCCCCTCCTGCCCTTCCTTTTCCAGCTTCTGCTGATGGAGAAGGGAAAGGAGGAGAGACTGCTGCTATTCCTGGTTTATTGTTTTCCACTCCTCGCCCACTGGGCTGCCATTGCTTCAAACTGAAAGTTAAGCATTTTCTTTTCTTTCCAAATACATGCCCTAAGGGTCTAAAAACAAATAGTAATCTTAACTGGCTGCAGCTCACACCTTCCAAGGAGAATCTTCCTCATCTTATCTTAGAGGAGTCCTAGTCCTGCAAGGTTCTCTGCTTCCGTCCAGGTTCTCATGCCATGAAAGTTACTTTGCTGAGTGGGTGGACAAGCCCGCTTTCTATCAACAGCTCAAAATCTGCAGAGCTTTATTCTTGTTTATCCACTTGCAGAGGAGCTAGGGCTTTGCAGTATGTTGTTGGTTGTTAATTTATTTCTGGAAAGAGAGAAGCAGGAGGTCAGCTCTGCCTGGAAAGCTGATCCGGAAGCTCTCAGCCTCAGGGGCAGAGCCTGGTTATCAGGCGCTTTGCACATGTTCCTGCAACCCTGGGGCTGAAACCTACCTAGTTCATAGTGGGCTATGATCTAGTTTGGCCCAACTAGCTCTTCTTTCATAAAAGTGGATTTTAAACTTGCAATTACTTTGCTCACTAACAAACACTCACCACTCTGTGACTTTTTAGTTGGATTTAACAGAGGTACAGTGGTACCTTGGCTCACAAATGCCTCAGTTCATGACCAAATCGGGTTGTGAACAGAAATTTCAGAAAAAATTTGCCTCAGGTTGTGAGCTCCGCATTGGGTGACGACCACGATCGCGGCCATCTTCCCCACATGAACACAATCGCGATCACAGTCGTCTTCATGGCCATCTTCCCCACATGAGCACGATCGCGATCATGGCCGTCTCCCCCCCTCCCCCCGAGCACAAGCACGGCCATCTTCCCCACTCGCGGTTGCAGACAGACCTGTGGTCTCTTGCTGTGAAGCTTATTGAATAATGGCTCCAAAGAACATGTAGAACAAGCAGGTGGTAAAAAGAGTGTGCAGATTTTTCACCAAAATTGACCCCGCAGCTAAGAGACAAAGAAGAGAGGAAACCCCTTAAGGAGATCTCCCCGATGTCCTTATGGAGGGGGACTCTCCCTCCAAACAATAACCTCCCCCCACACCTAGGTTAGTGTTCTCCACTGTACTGTACTTTGTTACTTTGTTGTTCTATGTCACTTTGTTTCAAATTTTTGTGATTTAAAAAAAGTATTTACAGAACGGATTAACCTTATTTATATTGAACCTTATGGGGGAATTCGACTTGGCTTGTGACCAATGGGTACCACTGTATTCTGCTATGGGTTTTAGGATTCCTCAACCCTCCCTCCCCCATGGGACCAACACAGTGGACCAACACAACTATCTGCAGTTTTATGTGCTTAGGACAACACCCAGTTGAGCCATCCAAGAAGACAAGCATGCAAAGTTGGGTGGGAAGGAGATATGCATATGTTTTCAGGACTTTATAACTAAGCTTGAATTAATTATCCCACCATCATTTAGTTCTCAATTTGGGCACTGAGGAGGGGGAACCTCGAACAGAGGAAGATAACTACCTACCACTTAGGGTGCACCCTTTTGCAAGTTCAGACAGAAACTTGTATCTGTCCATCCATGCATAGGTCTACATACTTAGTGATGTGGGAGATTTGCTATAGAGGAATAAATGTACTCTCCCAGCACTAGATCAAACTGCCCAGTTAGAAACATAGAAACAGAGCGAGTCAGAAGGGGCCTGCTGAGCCATCAAGTCTGACCCCCGGCTCCAGCCCACTCCACTCATGACATGCCTACTATGTGCATGTCCAGCCTATCATTAAACACCCTCACTGTTGGGGCTTCAACCACCTCCCGTGGAAGCCCATTCCATATCCTTGGGGTCCTAACCATCAGGAAGTACTTCCTGGCATCCACTCTAAATCTTGGTTCCCTGAGCTTTGCTCCATTGGAACATGTCCTGCCCTCCACTGCAGGGGGAAAAACGTTATGACCCACTTCTGCGTGGCACCCCCTTACATACCTGTATGTTGCTAAAAGGTCCCCTCTGAGTCTCCTCCTCTCAAGGCTGAAATGACCCAGCTCCCTCATTCCTCATATGGCTTACCTTGCAAACCAGCCACCATCCTAGTGGCCCTTCGCTGCACTGATTCTAACCTTTTTAAAAAAGTAAAATAAGAAGTTGCTATAGACATTTAAAAACTAATGAAGACTTTGCTTGGTTTTTCTTCACCTCTTTTTGCCTTATAAGAGTTACCTGTCGGTTCCAATCAATGATAGAGATTCAAAGTACTGCTAAATTTTAGAATTTTAATGGAGCTGTAACTATTGTGTCTTTATAGGGACAACTTAAGAGCTAAAAAACCAAACATACCCACTTCTAGCACTGTCTGTGCTAAGCAAGGGTGCAATTCTAAGCATGCTGACCTGAAATAAAATCCCCAGAATCATAGGGACCTGAGTCTACACAGAATCAAGGTGTAGCTCTGCACAACATCCCTTGTGTTCCATGTCAGGACAGGTACAAATGGCAGACTTGGGGGCTTCGTCATATCCTCTTCTTCTTCCTTCCCCATTTCTCAACATCTGAAAATAATCTGCAAACTACCGTATTTTTCGCTCTATAAGATGCACCTGACCATAAGACGCACCTAGTTTTTAGAGGAGGAAAACAAGAAAAAAAATATTCTGAATCAAATGGGCACATAATCACAGGCACATTTCCCATCACTTCCCCATGGGCTGCACATCTGACAGACTTACTGCACACACATATTCACTCTATAAGACGCACAGACATTTCCCCTTACTTTTGAGGGGGAAAAAAGTGAGTCTTATAGAGCAAAAAATACGGTAACTGGTTAGGTCTATGGTTATTTTTGATTATATTTTACGTTGAGGATTGACCAACATAGTTACCTGTCAATTATAAATGCTACTTCTTTTCAAGATCTGTTGCGATGAGCAACAATTCAGCGGGTGGCCCATTCCCCTTCCCCACTGCTGCATCGGCATGGCTGAAAGCTTAGTATTTCTGCAGCTGTTAATGGTGAGTACGGAGAAAGTATTCGGTATTTCTAACTTTATCACTAGCCTTGCAACTTTTTTTTTTTTAAAGTACTCCACATTTTTCTTTGGTTGATCTCCCTTCCCAGAGAAGCCAGGATTGCCAACTGCTTCTGTAGTCAGGTTTCTTAATACTTAACAGTTACCAGACTGACATGAAAATTAAGGAGTGAAGCCTTTTCCAGTATGCAGGTTAGGTGATGGGAAATGCTCCCCTGGCTGAGTTTTGTCACAGGTGCTCTCCTGGGGGAAAAAGTTGACAATCCTATGAGGACTGGATGTCTCTAATTTCTGCCATGCCACCCAATTTATTTCAATAATCTCCACATTTTGCCTGCAGAACATGGTGCCCTGGGACTCCACATCCCTACATCGCGGACTCTAGCTCAATAGCAGAGTGCATTGTTTATATGCAGAAGGTCCCCATTTCAATCCCAGCATTTTTAAGATAAGAAAAACTGGGGGAAACTCTTCCCTGGAGCCCTGGAAAGCTGCTGGCTTGCCTGCCAGCAAGCAACATGGGGCTAGATAACCACGTGTGCATTGTGGTATAAAGAAGCTTTTTATTCCTTTGAGAAGACCAAGCTCTCCAGACTCCCAGCTTCACCTCAAACAAAGGAAGACCAACTCGGATCAAGAGGGTGCGAGAGAGTCATTCAGCAGTTCTGCAGGGGGTGCACTACGACCCCCCCTTCTGCACAAGTGTCCCCCCTCTGCTGCAGCTGGCCACCCTCACTCCTCCCCAGGAACCCCATTCCCCTTCCAGAGAATGGAGCACAACCTGCGGATCACTTTCCAGCCCCACAGCAGGGCTTTTACCTGGCTCCTGTAGTTGTGGACCTGCTGGCCTTTTTCCTGGTGTGTCTAGAAAGCATGGGCTCTCCAAAGCCAGGGACATTTTGCATATTTATGTGAAAGCAAAGGGTGTGGCTGCAAACCACATCAATTGGTCCGGCCTCTCTTCCTCAAGAGCGAAACCCTCCAGCCTTCCTGCCAAAAAAAAGCTTGCAAAATGCATCTCCAGCCCCCCAGGGCAAAGGAACCAGCCAAGGCCACATCCAGTGCTCCAAGGAGAGAGAGAGTCTGCACCGGACCAACGCTGTTTGCTTCAGCAGAAAGGGGAATTACAGACAGGGGAAGGGAGAAGCTACTGGGCCTTTGCGAGAGAAGGGTTGCTCCATCGCTTCCCACTTCTACTTACAGACAACTATTTTGGTGGGTTCAAGATATTGTATGCATTGAAGATGTGGCTTTAAAATACAGCTTACTATAGGCACCCTGTTTATTAGCCCTGAATTTCTTGTGCAGTTTCTTTTGTTTGCTTTATCATACACATGCACACACAGTGAAATCCCTCTTTTCACAAAACAGTCTTGACCCCCACTTATCTTGGGGCCCAAAGTATCCCCCTGTCAGACCCTTCTAGCTCTGGCTCCTGACTCCCAGACCTCCTGCTTGTTCCCAAGCAGTGTGGGTGTTAGACCTGGGATGGCTGGGCAGGTATGGCTCTTGCTTTCGTTCCCCCTGTGCAAACTGGTCTCAGGAATTCACAGCATTTTAACAGGAGAAGGTGAGGTTAAAAAGAGTTGCATTCATAAGGAAAATGGGGAAATGTGTTTATGAAATATATTCTATAAATGACACATTCCTTACCTCCCCAAACTGAAAGGCTTTCTGGGACAGTGCTATTATATGATGGTGCTTTCTTTACCTCAGGGAGCACTCCTGAGGTGTGTAACATCGGAATTGTGCCTTATTTATTTTTATTTATTTAAAACATTTTTATGCCTCCTCATTGCAACAAGGCCTATTTACACCTTCACAAGTAAGTGGAGGCAACCAGGCATTCCCAGGAGGCCAAAAATCCCCTGCGATGGTTCCCTTTGCTGTCAGCGGGAAAGGACAAGGTGGTGCCTCCAGGCTTCCACCCTCAGAAGCTGGCCGGACTGGCAGCTGCAGCTCCCCTCAGCACTGGAGATGGCAAGTGGTCCTCCATTGCTTCGAGGACCAGGGCAGGCTGCCTGGCAGGCCGCTCCGTCTCCATCCTTTTCATCTCTGCCCAGCCCTCAATTTCTGCTGCCTACGGCCAACTCGGCCTACTAGGAAGGCCAGCCCTGCCTCCAGTTGTGCTTAACTCCAGGCAGAAACTCCCAGCTCTCTCCCTCTCCTGCTGTCTTAAAAACTGGCAAATGCTGATTTCCTCACTCAGGCATACATGGGTGGAGAGACACGGAGCTCCTCTACCAGAAGCATTTATTTGGCGTTCGTGATTCCTCACTCAGAGAAGTTTGTAGGCCCTTGACACAACGCTGTTCTCCTCCCAGAGCCTCTCTCACATTTTCCAGCCATTTTTGCAGCTTTCTTTTAGAGCAAGGATAATGCAGTATTTTCCTAGATGGTGGCACTGGAAGCCTTGTGTACATTTTAAATTCTGCTTTATGCTACAGATCTACCTGGTGTTATGTACTGGAATCCATAGAAAGGCAGAGAGGAAAATGCTGGGGGGAAAAGGCTTGTGTAAAAGGGTGACTAATCCTGGAAAGAAAATAGAAGGTGCAGCACTAAGCCACTTGGTTAAATGCTTCATGTAGAAAAGTCCGTAGTTCCAAAATATAGGCTGAAGGTACATGATGCAGTGGTCTAGCTGAAGCTAAGCAGTCACGGGTCTGGCACATTCTGGATGAGAATATTGAGAAACCCCGTGTACACTGCCTTGACTTCTGTCATCAAAAAAGAAACTACAAAGGTAAGAAGAAATATCCCTGTCTATTTCCCTCAGGTTGAAGGAATGCTATTTTTCCACAGTGCTTAAGACGTGTAGTTTAGAATAGAAACCTAGTTTAGAATTTACCTTTACGAGGTCTGCAAACCAGATGAACTGCTCTTCTATATTATTCAAACCCATCAAACTTTTAGGCTGGCTATGGGTTTGTGAGGAAGTGTCAAATAATCTCCCAGCACTATTTAAGAAAAGATTACTTGAAGAGCAGATATAAACATACTTTAATATGACCACACTCTTTGAGAATTTGTGGGCAATATTTCCAGCTGTATTAGTCTGTTACAGCAGAAAAACAGAAGAGTTTTGTGGTACTGTAAAGGCTAATGATTTTGTTATGAAATCCACTTTGAACTTTTCTATGCAAGTCTGTTAATCACTGAATCTGCTTTCAGGTTTATGGCAGATCGAAGCTCTACAGAAAAAGCTTTTTCTTTCCTGCTTTTCCTCAATGTAACCTCTAGGTGGAATTGTTCTATAGTGGAAAACCAGAATTACACCAGTTAGTATATATCTTTTGTTTTCAGAAATAATATTCTCTATTCTTTGTTCTAACCTCCCTAGTTCTGGAAAACTGCTCTTAAAAAACAGAAGCAAAGATGGAGGATCACAATATCATGTAAAGAATTTGCAATGCACTGTAAGGAATCCTCAGTGCACAACAAATACCTCATGTAGAAAAGCTCTTCATCAGATGCATGGTAATGATCAGTCTCTGTGCTTTCTGCAATTTTGTTCATTCTGATCTCGCGGTTTACAATCCCCCCCCCCCCATCATGTGTATAAAAATCTGTCAATTTGAGGTTACAACTTTGTGCATTTGGTGAAGTGGACTGTGTCCATGAAAGCTTACGCCATAACAAAGGTGCTTGTTTTGAGGGTACCACAAGTTTCTTTGATGATTTTGCAGGCAATGTGTATGAACTGTACTTAAATATGTGCAGTTGCATGGAATGCTCAGTCTGAGCACACCAGAGTGCTAAAACTTAGGTATATTTAGGACTAAATGGACAATTGCTTTATTAGAGTCAGTTTATGTAGCAAAGTATACATCCGGGACCACCTTTCAGAGAAGGGAATGGCTGCTGAGGTCAGCTATCACAGGCCTTAGGGGAAAAAACCCCAAAAAAACCCAAGACAGCAAGATTCTGGTCGGCTCCAGCTTTGAACCCTGCTCAAGAAAGCACCCAGCCCCTGGCTCCCACTTTGCTTGCACTGCCACATGCACAAGAGCTTCCGCTACCCAATAAAGCCGATGCTGAGCTTAGTGCTTGGATAAGTGGAATTTCATGACAAAGTCAATATCTAATCTCTGGCAAGATTTCTGGCCCAAAAAACACTCTTCTGACTCCCTCCCTCATGCTGTTATTCACTGGCTGGATATAAGCAGGCTCTTGCCAGTAGAAAAGGTTTCCTGTGTGCATTTCTTGCAAGTGTAGAAAAAACACCAGATTTTGGAGTAGGTGCAGGATTCAGCATTCAAAGGATCTCAGCTTTCATTAAAAAAAAAAAAAAGGAAAGTCAAACAAGTTACTAACCCTTAAGGACCATCATGGCCCTTTGGCCTAAAACAGGGAATTGCATGATGAACAAGAGGGCAACCAATTCTGCCTTTTTATTTGGGCATGTAAAGGTAGATCTGTGCTACAGTAAAAGAAACTATCCAGCTGGAACCTGCCTGGTTATGTTAATAACCAGTAGCTAGAAAGACAAGCTGGAGATCCAGAGATAGAGGGGGCTCTTGAGCGGGATCACATTTCACAGCAGCACCGAGGACCAATTTTAGTATGGGAATACGTTACAATTAGCATAATTGGAGGTATTTATGCCCCCATACCAGCCATGAAATGAAAGTCTATTTTTAAAAGCTGGTGGAACCTGAGTTGATGGCAGAAGACCTCAGATGCACTGAAAATGTTCTGATTTTATCAAAACAGGCACTCAGTTATAACACCCAGCACAGACTCAATGGTTAGTTTGGCCTTCTCTGGATGTATCTCAAGGGTGGAGTGGGATGGTGCCTGCTCATGGCTGCTTATCATGCCTCCGTCCTGGATACACATTTAGCCAACAGTCTGAAAGGGGAACATGCATGCAACCGGGCATGGGTTGGCTCCTGTGAGGCTGTGGATGCTCAAATGGGCAGGGTCTGTGGCTGTCTAGGATAAAGCCTGTGGCCCCCTTCAGAAATTACGCCCCCATGTGCTCCAAGGGTGTGCAGAAAGAGAGCTTTCTCCAGTGTCCCTGCACCCACCTGCTCCACCACGGACCTTTGCATATTCAGTGGGGAGGTCTGAAGGAGGAATCTTGGCCCATTCAGCTGAAACCGCTTAGAATTCGCCCCGTGATTGGAACCCTTCAAACCTTCCTGCTGAGATGCTCCCACCATGAGGATCTGTGAAGAGCACACCCCAGGCAACAGGAGGCTTGGGGCTGCGGTGGGAAAAGGGGTGGGGAAGTCCATTTTTGAGCTCTGTTGCTTGTGCTTAATTCTGGCTCCAACTCCCAAATGTTCCTTCAACTCCCTTGAACTGGGGGGTTTGAAAAATAAGGTTGCACAGCACTGACTCTGTCAGGCTAATAAGGTCATTACCATAATCTTTGTTGACAAGGTTTAGTATTTTCTTTTTTAAGAAGAAGAGGGATGCTTTCCAGTGTCATAGCAGTTCTGTTCAGGTGTTTGAGTGGAGGCATGAGGGCTTAAACTGGGCTGGGAAGATGGAGGGCATGCACCGAAGCAAGCTTCCCGCTGCCGATGGCCACGCATGGCAGTTCTATTTCTGCCCTCCATGCATGGACTGCAATGGCTCAGTGGGAGCTTCTAGGAATGTTTATTTATTTATTTTTCGATTTATATCCTGCCTTTTTCCTACAAAGGGCTCAAGGCAGCTTCCATCTCCTCCTCCATCTTATCCCCACAACAACCACCCTGTGAGGTAGGTTGGGCTGAGAGTCTGTGACTGGCCCGAAGTCACCCAGTTGGCTCCATGGCTGAGCGGGGACTAGAACCCAGATCGCCTGAGTCCCAGTCCCACGCTCTTAACCATGACACCACACTGGCTCACACTGGTTCATTGTCTGGCTGAATGAACTTTGAAGCATTGCTGAGACTGCAGGAAAGCTTCTAGCCAGTTTGTCTGAATCCACAGAGAAGCCCCCTTCGCACTTCTGCACTGAATAAGCACAGAATGGAGGTGGATCCAGTGTTACGGAGGGTGGGGCTTGCCTACTTGCCAGGACCCCATCTTAAGCCCTCATACCTTCACTCAAGCACCTGAATCCAAAAAGAGATCCTGGCAGAATTCAGTATTTTAACGCGCCGAAGTTCAAACGCATGTGAGATTTTGCCTCTCAATCGCCTTTGTGGGGACCACCTGAAGTGGCCTCTTTCTCTGAGGGGAAAAACTGGCAACCCGCCTGAACCATGTCTTCAGGTACCAGGACCCAGAAGAGGTGGATGGACAAATTCTGCCCCCTCATTTGAAGTGGCAATCTCAGCTGAAGAGGAAGGAATAGCAATATATATACTGCTTTTTCCCAGGATGCAGAGCCCGTTGTCTTAACTACACGAACTCTGGTTTGGATGCAGTGACAAATGCTTTGCTAATGGGGCTTCCTAGTTCGCCTCCTTGCCACACTGTCCCAAAGGGCACTCCTGAGGCTGGTGGGCTCCTGGGGGTGGGGGCATTCAGAGGAATGTGGTGCTGCTGCCTTGCACGAAAGCAAGCCTGCTTTTCCACCTGCATTGCCTTGAGTTGGGTTTCTAGAAAGCAAGTAGCACTTCTTTGGAAGCTCTTCCCTGTGTCCAGATGGGAATGGGGCAGAGTGTGCTGGTGGGGAGGGGCATCCAAGATGGACAGATGATGCCTACAACTATCTGCCCTCTTATCCATTTTTTCACACCCCTGGGAAAGGATTCCCCCACAGGCTTAAATCAGATCACCTTTCCTTTTAACTCCCCTTTTCCTCTGATCTCTTCCTCTTTCTCTGAATTCCAGGTCCCTCCTCTTAAATCTGACCAGCAAGCTGGAATCCCGCCTCTTGAGGTTGGCCAACATTCAGAGCTTGAGGCTAGAATATTGTAACCTCTACATTTTTTGCTCATTGTTCACTACTGAGGAGATAAGGAACAAATACAGTTCTGTCAGAAATCTGATGGAGCCCTGAGCTGCTGCAGGTGTGCCTACGTGCAGAAGTGTGAGAGAAGAAGACACAGAGAGGCCCTAATCTCGGCCCCTCCAGCAACAGGTGGCAAGAGGTCTTCCCCAGATATGCTGGGTATTTAAGGCTGTCTGAGGTAATTTTGTGCCATTAATATCTTGCTCAGGTGAGATGTGAAACTCATTTTTCTTTTAACATTTTCACAAGGAGAGTCTCCTTAGATTCCTGGATCAAAGTTCACTGTCTCTTATTGTGTGTGCCCCCCCCCCCCCAGTTGGAGGAAGGGTTTTTCTTTTTTAAAGTATTTGGGTTCTAATAATACCCGATTGCTTGGAAACCAAAATGACTTTCAGGGCTTGAAGAGATTTTTGTGCCACCAGAAAAGGTGCTTGACTGTGGTGCTTAAATGCTTGTAGCCAAACCACCATGTGTAACACCATGGAAAATTGTGCATATATGTACATGAATAAAGAGCAGGATCTCATCACACCAGAGCGCTGGCAGGCATCTGTCTTTGAAATACACTGTGATTCCCTGCATTCCTTTGGGCAAAACAAGGACTTAATGTCCTTCTAATGATGTGTCTCAAAAGCCTAAGTGGTGAGAGGGAGACTCAGACTTGTCCAGAACAGGCTGAATCTGGATGACAACTTCACCCTGAAAAGAACCCATGGCCTGTTCTTCTCCTATTTCTTTCTAGTTTTCTGAGGTCGGGGACAGAAGAAACAGAAGAATAACATTCCAGTGGCAACCCCTCTCTTGCAGACAGACAGCACAAGATGTTTTAAAAATACATACAAAGGAAGTTCATCTGTACATTCTCAGAAGAACTGAACTTTCTCTTTTTACTGTCTTTTGTGGATTTTCAGCCCCATGCCAAAATGGATGGGGTTGGCAGGATTTCTCAACAAAGCTTTTCTTGTGCAGTCATTCTGCCTCCTCCATGAAATTTTAGGGGAAAGGGGTTCAGGCATCGTCCTCTTCCATTTGTAACCCCCCTGGGGTTTTTTTTTTCTTTTTTCATCTTTTTCCTTACCACATAAGATCCGTTAACAAAGGGAAATAAAATAGTGCACAGAGTCTTTGGGCTGTTGGTGCTAAGAGCCCTCCCTCTAGAAGCACTTGGACTTTTTGGCTGTGACAAGCAGAGCCTTCTCTGTGGTGGCACCAGATGTGTAGAACAGCCTTTTTTGCAGGATGTTTGCCTGCTAACATGGGTCTATAATTTTCAACACTGGCAACAATGTTTTCATCACACAGAAGGCATTTTATTTGCTTTGTTCCTCAATTTTAGTTTTCTGATTTTGAGACTATCCACTTTCACCTTTCTAGCTTTGCTTATGTTTTTGCTTCCACCTCATTTCTACTTTTTGATTGCATGTTTGTTAAGTTCCTCCTGACTCCTGAGTTTGTTTTGCCATAATTTGATGTCATTCGGCTGTTGTTATACAAGCTGCACATATTTGCATTACTTCTGGGCAAACTGAACAACATTTAAGACCCACTGATTGGAGTGAGACAGGATGTAAAAAGTTTGCACAGATCCCTCTCATTGAGACCAGTGGGACTTTGGTGTGCTCAGCTGCAGAAAGCACCTTAAAGTGCCATGGATTTCAATGGTACATTCATGTTCTCATGTTTGGCTGGAGCTTGCTCTTTGTTTATTTTTTATTTCTAATTGGTAAACTTATTTGAGGTAGAGGTTATAAAGATTTTTAAAAACTGAAAAACGCACATTGTTTTCCTTGTATCAGCCTTTCCCAATTTGGTGCTTTAATTATGTATTGGCAATCCCATCATCCCCAGCCAGAATGGCTAATGAGAGTTGTCATCACATCTGAAGAGTCCTAGAACAGGGAAAACTGGAAAGGGTGAACCCCACTTTTTTTGGGGGGGTGGGCTTCTTTTCATCTGACTATTATGTTTTAATTGCTTCTGAAAAGTGTTCCAATCTTTCCATTAGAGAACAATCCCAAAACGAAGTAGAAACATTAAAGTCATACAACATTTACAATCAAACAGGAGAGAAAAGCAACACACACCTTTAAAAGTATATAAACCATAAAGACAAGAACCATCACCACCAAATTCATCCTTGGTGAAGAAATAGGCTAGTTCATTTGTGTCTGCTGACTTTTTAAAAGGGTCGCTTTTATATTGATTTGATTTGTTCTTACACTACTTTGAGCCTGTGGAAACACAGTTTACAAATGTAAATCAGCAAACAATTAAAAAACAGGAAAACAATCCACAATATGCACATTGGTCTGATTTCTCTAAAGGGATTGCAGTTTAAAAAAAGAAAAAACCTTTGGGACTGGAGCGCATCACGAAATATACGATTTATGTTGAACATTTCTGCATTTCTCCATGTCTGCATGCAGGCAGATTTAACCACATCTGTCTGCTCTGGGTGTGTGTGTGCAGGCGGGAGAGAGACACTATCTGTCTATCTCCTAAAGCCATGCTTCTGGTCTGATTAATTATCAGGGCCGGAAAGCCTGGGTAAAGCCTTGCTGTTGGTGCCAGAAACCAGCTGTCCTTCATTGGAAGCCCAGAGGACACACAAGCTAAACTGTTCTAGTCCCTGCCGGATCTAGGAATCAGAGTAGGGTGCAGCAGGGTGGGGACTGGACAGGATGCCCGGGCCATCAGCGGGGTCAGGGGTCTTGCACTGGTTATAACCAGCACATGGCAAGGCTGCAGTCTCCCCGCACACCCATTATTTTCAACTTTTTTTGGCGGGGGTGGGGCTGGGTTTAAGGGCAGCTTTAGTCTCTTTCTCTAATGGAAGCTGTAGTCTATCCAAGTGCTCACTAATATGATTAGAGGCACAATCCTATGCATGTTCAGACCCTGAAAAGCCATAAAACTCCCAGCATGTCCTAGTCAGCTAAACCTGTGTAGGATTGCACCCTAAATAATTGTAAAAAGTTCAGAGTAACACTACTTTGTGTACTAGCTGTTTGGCAGTGATTCGCTGCCCCTTAACACAGAATGATTCTGCCCACAGAGGTCTGCTATGGTGGTTTCAGACATGGTGGTTCTGTTTGGGTTAAACACAGACACCTAATCAGACTCACACCTAACAGACACACTCAGCCTGCCCTGATCCAAGCCAGCCCAGGAAATCTCTTGTACCTCTCTCCAATCCTAATTTAAATTAAAATGAATGATTTCATTGTAATTGTAATAGGTTGGACCAGCAAAAGGGAATCAGAATTCCCAGGTTTTCTGTCAGTCAACCAGGGGATTTGATTGGGGGTGGGGGAATAAAAAAATAAAAAATACATCCATGCATTAATTACATTTTAATTAATGCACGGATCTGTTTTTGACTCCTGCTAAGGCTTGGGCTGACAAACATGTGCAGGAGGACTGGAAGTACAACAGCTCAGAAGCAAGTTCCATTGCTGTCAACACTTTACTCCCTACGACAGCCACCTCCAGCTCCGCACCCTCCAGATGCTTTAGTCTCCAACTCTTGTCAGCCACAGCCACCATGACCAATGATGAGGGATGCTGGGAGATACAGCTGAAAAGATCTTGCTGCAGAGGGGGACACAGGCTGGGGTGAGATTGTCTGTCTGCAGCCTTAAAATGAACAGTAACTGCAAAAGTACATTGCTTTGAGTTAGGGCTGGTTGACACATTCTTATCCATCCCAGTTCCTCACAATAAAGCGTGTTAGGAGGCTTTCTTGAAAAGCATTGTTCTTGAGATGTGCCAGTGTACTGATAAGGGTTGAGCATAGGTTATCATTGAACCAAGGGTGGTTGCTGAAATGTGGGTTTTTGCTTCATCCACCAAGGGCCCACAACCCTGCAACAAGCCATGGGTTCTCATATGGGTTGCTCATGGCTCGTTAGTGTAGCTGGGTTCTAGGTTTTTGAGGAAATGTGGGTTGTTGCTGAAACTCAACCCAGACTCAGCCCTCCATTGTGGGTTAGCATGTTGACTGAACCCAGCCACTGTGAAAGCTCACTTGTAGTGTCAGGTCTGTTTTCCAGCTGGACTTATTCCACAGATATGAAATGGGATGTCCCAGATGCAGTAACTAGGGCAGTCAATCAATGCTATGCATGTTCAGACTGAGAAAAGTCTTACAGCTCCTAACATGCCCCAGTGAGCCATGCTTTACCCTGCCTAAACATGCATAGAATGATGTCCTAATTGTGCAATTATTTGATTAACTAATTAATGGAAGCCAGTGGCATTTATACTGCTCCCCAACCTGGTGACCCCCAAATATGTTGATCACACTACTGGGGATGATGAGATTTTAATCCAATTCCAGTTTCTGGGAGCCTGGGTTAGTGTGCTGTGACAGGAGAAGCAGGATCGGGTCCCTGCATAATCATGAAACAAATCTCTTTCAGCTAACCTACCTTGTAGGATCCTACAATCCTTGTTGTGTGTGTGGGGTGGAGGGAGGAACAACACACAAACCTATGTGCCAGTCTGAACATTTGGGAGGAATGGAAGTCTGCAGATGTCATGAAGGAACCAAGTATTAATTAGGTCAACACAGGCCTTTTTACAAATTAATCAATCAGTCCTTCTAAGGAAAAAGAAAACATGCTTTTCTTGTTTCTAGGTAATGGAAGCACCTGTCAGAGCAGGTATACCTTCTTGATGAAGAATAGCCTCAAGTGTGTGAAAGGTGGGGGAGAGTGACTGCTCTTCTCAGGTGGCTTGCCTGCCACCTACAGTTTTTGTTTTCCAAAGAATTAACATTTAAAATCAAAAGCATCTTTTTTAGACAATGAAAGTATTTTAATTTATTAATTTGAGTATTTAGCTGAATATTATACCCCATGCAAATTCCATCATAAAATAAATTTTAGCAAAATTCCACACTCGGGGCTTTTCAGTGAAATCAGTTTGCGTGTTCAGCCACAAAATAGCAGAACTGCACTTCTGCTGACTTTCTTGGAGGGAAATGCTATTAGACAAGTCTGACTGCTGAACATGGCATTGTGTGCTGTTAGAGCATAGAGATGATATGCATAGATATGAAAATTGATGGGTGCATAAGAAATTGAACATTTGACTGGGACAGTGTCTTTTAAAGATTTCTTTCTAACCTCCCCCTTTCTCCAGCGCCATTCCCAACAGGGTGATGGATCTGTGAGGCTGTGTGCGCGTGTGTGTGTGTGTGGTTGGAAGCACACATAATTTCCCAATTTCAATGTAAGTATGGGGTTTAGTTCATATAGCAAATCCTCACCCAAGTTAATACAGATTAAACTCACTTCCGCATGTAGACAAACCCTGAGTTGAACTTTAAAGCCACTTTTTAATCTGTAATTAATCTAGGGGAGCAGAAAACAAATACACAACCCTATTTTGCTGGAAGTTTTAAGTTGCTTCTGGATAAATCATTTAATGCTTAGAGAAGCCCATCTTTTCAAGGTCACAATACACCAAAGGAGGCATCTCCCCTTGCCAGGAAATGATTCTGGATGCTGGTGTGATTGTTCTCTGCAGAGAGAACAAAAAAAACCTAGCAGATGCTGAAGGTCCCATCAGCTGCAGTATATCAGCAAGGTGCTGGCATTAAGGCAGTGAAGTTGCAGTTAGCCACAGAGGATGTTTCTCCAGATGTTTCAGACGTCAACTCCCAGAATCCTCTGCCAGCACGTCTGAAAAATTGGAGTCAAAGTCTCAAACATGTTGAGATCAGCTTTCTTCTCATCCCTGCATTACGATATTTACTACAAATGTTCCCCAGGAGACAGCCTGCTCAGTCATTACTTCACAGATCTTGAGGACTAGAAGCAGGAAATCACTTACTAACAGAGATGCAACATCTAAGAGATCCTGATCATATGAAGAGTTTTCACACATTTAGCAGCTGCATACCTCTGCTATATGCCCTGCTGGACAGATATGTTCGCGTACATCTACTACATTCCAAATGAAGTGAGAACACCTGTTCTGGGCTATCCCCATTGTAGTCTAACTTTTAAAAAAATATTTCCTGAGATCAGCATGTGGGGAATATAATGTGCAAATTGGTTACCGAGTGTTGTAGATCAGGGCCAGTCAGTGTATGGCTCAGCAAACACTGAATATTAATTGGGACTCACCAGGGTTTATTTGTAGACCAGGTGAAGGATAAAAAAATAAGAGCAACTCTGCACATGTGTGCATAAATTGCAGTTACTCAGCAATCTGCACATCTGGAATCGAGAGGCAGCAGGGCTTTCAGTCAGATGGCATGGATTGCTGATTAGAAGTTGGCCCTTCAGAGAATGTTGCTTCTGTATTAGGAGGGCTCTGACACTGCAGGGCTGGAGTCTTGATTCTAGACAGATGTGACCCTCTTTCTTTTCAGAAGCGAACACTGGGTTTGAGAGATAGTCCATGAGCAAGTTAAGATTTTTTTAAAAACAAGATGAGAATAATTGCTTTTGCAGTGGCACAGTAACAGTGATTGTCCTTTTGCTACCTTTTGGGTCTAGTGGAGGAGACCATGTGAACAAATGGCCGTCCCCACCTGTGCTGTGGTTCCGCAGGGCCCCGTGGAGACTTTTAGTTATGTCCAAGTGAACATGAGTAGCGACCAATGGCAAACTTCCTCATTTAACACTGGAAGCTGAGCAGGACTCCAAAAAGGCCATGTCTGTTTTGACACACTGGAAGACCAAAGAGCACGACGCATCAACCTGGCAGAACAACAATGTTCAGAGTCAAACTAGACTCAAAGTGAAACACGGATCACATAATTTGCCTTATGTGGCTGCTGTACTTTACACAAAAGCTGGCCTGGAGCGTATGCCAGCCAGATTAGGGTCATGCCGTGGAGAAAGGAAGACTTCAGCCTGGTGCATGCCTGGTGCAATTCCAGTGCATGCATGGACACCGATGGAAGATTTCCTTCCATCCTGCACAGCAGCTGTACATAGTGGTTGCGGCAGTGATAGGATTCTGATCGGGACTATAAGGGAGAGGAAGCTCTGAATCTTCCCCCACCCAGGGCTCTAGTTCTGATGTCTCTCAGGAACCCTGTGCCAGTGATTGATTAAAGCGAGGAGGAGGAGGAGGAGGAGGAGGAGGAGGAGGAGGCCACCTAAGGGCAAAGTAGGTGACAAACATTTTGACTGTCACTCTTCAGCTAAAGATAATGAGGAAGTTTCTTGTGTGGAAATACATACATCAAGGAATTTACCAACTCGCATACAAATACTCTGGATATACAGTCACTCTCTGTTACTCAGATAAACCTTGCAGTTATGTAATTTTAGACTTTACACGTAAGGCTAGGGAGTCTGCTCTTTAAAGGGGACCGTGCGCTAGCACGCTGCCAGCTGTGGCAGGCCAGTCCTACAGCATTTGGTCCCGTCCCCTGCTCCTTGTCCCGAGTGGGGCCTTGGACGTCTGCCCGGATGGCAGCACTGCCCAAATCGCACCCCGTCTCTTGCAGGAGGGAGGAAGCGTCGATTGGCACGGGAGTGTTTGGGGCGGGGGTGGCTGGTGGCTCTCAGCCCAGCCCTTGCGCCTGTCCCAGGCCTCGCATGCCATCTGTTCCCCGTCAAGTGTTCAGCCCCGTGCCAAGCTGCTGACACCAGCAGCGCTGCCCGCGCAGCCAAGTGCTCCGTGTGGGCTGTGCGTGTCAGCTGTTGGTCAGCCGGGGAAGCAGAGGCCCTGTGCCTGGGGCCAGGGAGCTGCTCCAGGCGCAGCTGGGCTTTCTCATGCCACCCAGCAGAAATGCACGGACACACCTGTGACACCCACAGCTGGGGCAACAGCCCAAGTCTGCTCCCGCGCCTTTCCCCACCCTTGCGTGATCGCACTCCTCTGGCCACAGGCCAAGTTTATTTACTCAGCAACAGCTGGCCTTGCTGTGCAAGTGAAGAAACAAGAGGGAGCTTGTCGTTTCGGTTAAAGAGGTACCTGAGATGTTCACCATGCTTCAGCTATGCTGTGTGGTGAAATATGGCTGTGTGGTGCCTTGGTTTTCATGCATGCATGCTAAAGCCCATGCACAGTAGGGACAAGATGCACCCACCCCACTTCCCCCAGGACTTACTTCCAGCGATCTGGGAAGAGAGCTGGACCCCGAAGAAGGCCAAGCCTAGCAGCTCACGTCTTGGGCATTTTAACAGAGCATCCCCCAGAGGCAAAAGGGGGACAAAACAATGGGACAATGACTTGCCAAGAACAGGGGCCACAACTTCTGGCAAATAGGGATCATTGGAGCATATGATTTCCTCTCTTCATCTAATTCAGGAAGTGCAGCTGCAAAAGTGAGACCTTCCATATGCTGCAGGCCACCGGGTGCAACTGATTTGCAGCTGCGTCCTGTTTATGAGC
This sequence comes from Varanus salvator macromaculatus, assembly GCA_023646645.1. Taxonomy (NCBI): domain Eukaryota; kingdom Metazoa; phylum Chordata; class Lepidosauria; order Squamata; family Varanidae; genus Varanus; species Varanus salvator. The sequence continues at coordinate 4,079,863 of JAIXND010000781.1, forward strand.
TGTGTTAAGTCATAGCATGTTATGGGCCAATTGCTTTGACTCGGGAGTACTTGATTCTGACTGCATAAATTGTCTCCAACCTGGAACCCTGAAATTGTGTTGACTGCAACTCCCATCAACCCCACCTTGTCGCTGACTGTATATGATGGGGGCTATAGTCCAAAATGCTGAGAGAGCACCATGCTGGCAAACGCTGGCATAAGCTTAACCTGAAAACATACTTAGCCTCAGCAAAGTCACTTAGGCCAGCTGAAATGTAACTTTTAGATTTTAATCAGACATTCAAACAATCTTGCCAACAGCAATTTCCAGGATTGCAACTCTACTTTCCCCGGCAATTGTGCAAATTTTTGGCTGGAAAATCCATTGCTTGCCAGTAGATTGGCTGATGAGTTTTTACAGTATTATGGTCTGAAGTGATCCAGATGTAGTCATGCTTTGAGTATATCCACTGAACTCAATCGAGTTAGATTGCTTCCAAAGGAGGCTTTTATCATGCCCTCATCCTGTCTATTTATGGATCCAGTTTGATGTGGATCCAGGTGATGTCTCCTCCACTCTCGCTCTTCTCCATTTCCCCAATTCTCCTTGCTTGCTTTATTGCATAACATTTGTGAAGCTGAAAGAGACGGAGTTGCTATGGCATGCCTCCTGGTTGTTAATGTGAGATGCCCCTTTGTGGAAGCACCCTTTGTGATGATATGTTCATCCCATTGATTTAAACAGGTCTACTTTAACCATGATTAGCTCTGGATCCAATCCAATGTTCACTGAACTTCTGGAAGGTCAGCACAAAGAATAAGTCTCAATATTGCCCATGGATCTATGGAGCCAGTTCAGTTGAGAATTTGCCTAATTACCAGTGGTCGAATGACAAATTCTGAAATGCAGGATCTCACTGTAGCCTCCCCTCCCCACACACACCGAAGAGCAACAGTGCACGACACACTACTCCATTTGTTAGGATCAGCATGCCTGCAATCATGTGCAGGAGTTACTTAAGAATAATTGCCACTGAACAGAGTGCTGCTTACTTCAACTGTATCGGTTCAAGTTATAGAAGATGCTTAAGTTTCAGAAAAACATCTTCCGTCAATACATCCTGAAATACATCCTTCAGCTTTTAATGAGAACTGCAAAGCCTTCCAAGAAGTGTTCCATTTTAAACGACCCCTCTAGAGTAGGAACCCCATCAAAGGAAAAAATAACTGTGTTTCTTCCTATATTTCCAGCCTCAACTTATTTTTGGTTTTCTTCATTCTCTGACTTTTCCTGTAATCCACTATCACAAATAACAGTTCAATTTGAAAAACTCATTGTTGCCTAATTCACTTGCTAAAGCCAGGAAGGCCTGTGCATGATCCTTGTGTTCCTGCAGACGAGATTCTGGCCCCTGCAGAGAAAACAATCCCAGAGCTACACGCCTCTGCCTTCCTCTTCCACTACACCACTGTTCATCACCAGTTGTGGATGTTGCCTTGATGACATGAAAGCCACTGCAGTGCTAGTAAACATGAGTGCTGTCATGGAAAATGTGAGATTTGCTGTTTTGGGGAACCAAAGGGGCTGCAACAGCCCAAAGGAGTTTTAATATTTGCCCTGAACACTTCCAAAATTTAGAGGAAAGAGCTTGGGAGAACTGACCAGTCTTTGTAACTTGTATGTTTAGGTCTTATCTTTTTTGAGTTCTGAGTTGCATTTCCTAAAGATTTGGTAAAAGTAAACAATATAAGTGTGTGCGCATTTGCTATGGGTTTATTCTACGTAGGTAGTTCTATTAGTTTACATGTTTCTCTATTTGATTATACTACAACCAGTGCAAAAAAATATATTTACTATGCTTTTATTACATCCTCCAAGGAGCTTAGGTTGGCATGGATGTTCCAGCCCATGGAAACATGGGAACAGCCCTGCAGGATCGCATCAAGGATCAATCTAGTCCAGTACTGAGCTTTTCACAGATCCCCATGGGGTTCAGAAGTAGGATAAGAAGGATCCTTCCTCCGATTGTCACCCAGAAACTGATGTAGATTGGCAAACTACCCTTGCACCGAGAAGTCCCACATAGCTACTTTATCTTCACAACAGCCCTACAGGATAGGCTATGCTCAGCTTCTTCGCTGCATGCAGATTAAAACCTGGATCTCTCTGACTGTATCACATGGTTACCAGCTAAATCCACCAAGGCATCACTGGATCTGCTGGTGTGTAGACAAAGTGTCTTGCCTGAAATAACTTCTAAGAATTGAAGAGAAATGAACTTTATCCCTTGGGTTCCACTGAATAACTAACCAAGCGGGCCACCACCTTGACGTTTTGCTTATGCAGAAATGCTAAGAAGTCTTGGGGTTTCCTGGTGGGTTCATGGCTTGCCTGGGGAACAACAATGGGACTCAGAGAGTCTGGTTGGGAGGTGTGGAGAGGCCTATTTTGTGCTAAAAACATGCAGGCTGGTGTATAGGCTAGTTGTTTTCAGAAGCCCAAATGCTCTGCTTTGTGTAGAGTTCTTGGCAGACCCTGGCTGGAAGGCACCAAAATGCCAACCAGTCCATTCCCACAACGAAAGACAGGACCATTATCCAGCTGCTAGCCCTTCACAGACCCAACACTCTGAACCAGATTATTCTCTGCAACAAGTAGAAAGCAAGGGCACACAGAGAGTAGACTTAGATTTAAACAAGTGGTTCAGACTGTCTGAACTGGGGTGGGAAAGCCCCCTGCCTTACCTCTTCCTGCAACCCCACAGAAGCTCATTCTGATCGGATCTGGGGGGAAAATGCCTTCCTGACCCAGGTGCTGCAGTCAACCAAACCTAATGCAACCCTATTGAAGAAGAAAGATCATCAACTGTTGAAGAAGTATATTGACACACTAGCATGAGAATCAAGCCCATCCCTTCAGGCTTCTGAGCATCCTATTCCTAGTCTGGATACCAGGTAGTGAGGCTGAAGCTTTCCGTTTAGAAACCACTTGGCAGCCACTTAGACACTTACCCTTAAGTGTCTGTCACTGCACAGCAAGTGGCTGAATCTATCTAACTTCTAGACTAGTAACGCTCCGATTACTATCCTGAGCGAGTTGGAACACTTCTAACCTTTCCCTCCATTCATGGATAGGGGTCAGCATCAAGGTCATAAACTAGGATCTGAATAAGGCAAATATAAAATTTAGGGTATGAAATGCTGGCCTCCAGTGGTATCTGCTGTAGATTCCATTTATTTGTTACAAGTATTTGTTACCCCAGTTTTTACTCCAAAGGCTTGCAAAGAGGATGACAAGTTTTTTAAAAAATATAAGTTAACCACCTATAGAATGCTAGAAAACTGCAGCACCAGAAGAATATTGACATCGAAATCATCATCATCTTCATCTTTAAAGGCCTGAGCAGCAAAATAGATCTTCAGCTGCCAAAAAGGAAACCAGAGGAGAGGGTCTCTTGAGGAGAGCATCCCAGAATCAGAGAAAAGACTGTTTTACCAGTCACCACCTTCAAAAATTGGGGGAGTTTGGAAATTGTTCCCTGTAGATGCACTTAACATTTGGGAAGTTTCATGCAAGGGAAAACAATCCTGTAGATATTCAGGGTATTAAACTGTTAGGGGCTTTAAAGAGAAGGGCTGACAGTTAAAAAGCAGTGTGGTGCAGTGCTTAGAGTGCTAGGTTGGGACTCTGGGGGTCCAGGCTCTCATCCCCACTCAGACATGGAGCCAACTGGGTGATTTTGGGCCAGTCACGGACTCTCAGCCTAACAGGGCTGTTGTGAGGATAAAAAGGAGAGGACAAGGGGGATTATGGAAGCCACCTTGGTTTCCTGGTAAAGAGAAAAAAGGTGGAATCTAAATATAATAAATGAATAAAACAGATAGCATCCTTTAAACATACATTAAAGCCTCAAACATCACAAGTCAGGAGAAACATTTTCTTTCAAATGTAATAAATAATGCTCAGAAATGGACTGATAGAAAGATCGGCGAAGAGTCCTGATGGGAAGAAGTATTCTGCCCGCCTGTTTCCAATTAATAAGCTTGCTGCCATTTTTGTACTAACCGGATTTTCTGGGCATAGTGGCAGGGCAGTCCAAGTACAAGACTGCACAGTAGTCCTTCTAAAAGGATTTGCAAGCAAGGTATGTGACAAATATTCCCATTTTACATGGGGAAAAACTGAGCTGGCACTGTGTCTGCTGAGCCACTTTGCCTCATTTCTTCTTGTACTGTACCTTACCAACCTCCTAAAATCGCTAATTCCTCTCTCTGCAGCCAGGGGTACCCATCTCTAAACTTTATGTCCATGCATGCCTGCTTTTTTTTATTTCAGCCTCTTTGTACTTGGACTTCACATCTTGTTCTTCTAACAGCTTTGACCTTTGCTTTTTGCATTCCTTTCACGTTTACCCCTTCAAATGGCTTTATGTCTTGCTTTCTCTCGGGTTGACTCAGCATCCAGGTAAATCAACACCAGTTCACCAGAACAGACACCAAGAGACCAGTGCCGCTCTGCAGCCTGCCCTAAACCCATTTACCATCATGCATCGCCCTCGACTTTCCTCCCTCAAGAAGCCTCTTTACAAAGCAACCACTTACCCCATCTCCCTTGGACAATCCTTCTCTTCTTCAGCCACACTGTATCTCTTTCTTCTGCCTCTTCTTTTTTCTCCTCCTTAACTCTTTTTCCTAGCTGTACAAGATGCCCACCTCTCTTTTTCTCCCTCGTATGGTTCCCTTGTTACCTTAGACCAACTGTGGGGAGTGCAGATCCCAGCTAATCCCTGGAATAGCTGTAATTTGCCATGAGTTGAACAGGAAGCAAGCCCCTCCCCTGGCCTTTTGGGATTGGCTGCTTTTGGGTGTCCCTCTCCAGCTGTTTTTGGACAGCTGGAGAAGGAGAAAGTCAGATTAGAGAGAAAGAGAGAGAGAAGAACGGGGAAGCGTGGAGAAAGAATATGGTAAAAGTCTGTCTGCTTCTGACATGTTTGGATTTCCTCCTCCTTGCATTTATCAGTTCATTAGTTTTTTCCTACAGCAAACTCATCCTCTATATCTTTTCTCTCTGCACTCAGCAACAAAGTGCCTTTGCCTGCAGATCAATGCATGGAAAATGCTCCCAGGGGATCAGAAACATCCTGGCAGAATCTGCTAATGTTTTGAACTTTAAGCAGGCAGGATTGATAAACACAGACTCTGTTCTTCTCTGCCATATTTACTCCACCTGGGTAGTTATATGCAAATACAAAATGAAAAAAGAGAATGAGAGACATGCCTCTTCCATGGCTCATCACATTTTTATAAGTTACTGTCAAATGCCATCATTTTCCAAGGCAATCCAGTTGAGTCAATTTCTGTCATTTCCTGATAGGAAGTAAAACCTGTTCTGAATTCATAGCTGAATTTTTTTACCAAGGAAGGCTGCAAAATACCTAGGACTGTGAAATGTTGGACACTTTAAAATTCGGACATGTTTATTACATTTTTATACCATACAACAACCACAGCTTTCTGAGTGGTGCACAGCAATTTAAAACATAACATACAGTATAAAATAAAATACAGGTTTGAACATTTGGCAATGTGACTTGGTAAAAGTTAATTTTACCAATGGATGAAATTTTCATCCTTGGTCAAAACTAATTTGCTCTTTGTGAGATTTGCCGGCAAATGCAGACATTTCTCAGTGCCTTCCTAAATTGTTAAGACTTAAGGAATATTAAAAATGTTATATTAATAACATTCTGAAAGCATTGGCATTTATTGAAACTAAAAACGAGTTGAAACAGTTTGCTGTTATTTTGTGAACATGTTTGTAATGCCAGTTTAAACAAGAAAAACATTCCTCCCTTATATGGTCTGGTTGCCTTCCCCCCAAAGAAGTTGTGGAAAGTGCCATTCTGAGCAAATTTAGGCAGGAAAAGGCCTACAGCTCCCAGCATGCTCCAGTGTAGCTCCCTGGCCCATGCTGGGAGTTGAAAACTCTTTTTGCCCTGCACCTTTGTACGTTAGACTTCACTTTCAATTCCCCCCAGTGTTGTCATCACACAGCTATATCTGACTGGGTCTGTAGCATTATGATATCATGCCGTTTACTATGAGATGCCTAATTGGGTAGCATCACGTTTGTGATTTAGGAAGAAGATGTAGCTTGTTGGGGGTGGAATTAAGGAGCAGCTATTGGAAGCAATGACATGGAACAAGTTTTTTTTAAAAGAGATTTAAAATCTCTTGAAGAATTTAAGAAGAAACTTCTGTCCAACCAAAATGGCTATTTTTGACCTGAAAAGCTAAAGCAGATGATGTGTGTGACAGTGACTGAATTCATTTACAGATCAAGTATATAAAGGCTTTTAAAGCTCTTTTTACAGAAGACAATCAAATAGGTCTTTGGTCCTCTCTCATTCTATTTTTGCAATGCGTCTTAGATTTCACATTCACATCATAGGCCCATTTCAGCACAAACTGATTTAAATCTCACCTGTGCAAAAAAAAAAAAAAACAAAAACCATAAAGGAACATTTCTTTCTTTCTTTGCGACAACATTGGCTCTTTCTAAAGAACTCTCCACTACCCCAGGGTTAATTTGTCTTCCTCTCCATTTTCATTGTGCGAGGAGTACTTCTGTAACAAAATGAATGGGGCATCAGAGTTCATCTGTACATTAAGAAGAGAATTTACTGTATGAAGTGATGGGGCAGACGATGATTTTTGTGCTTGTTTTCTTTCCTGAAAATCACTCCAAAGTGATTTTACTCCCGTTTGTATATATAGCTTTGCTTGAATGGGAAAAGTGCACATTTTAAAAGGGACAAGCATGCATTTCTATGCTTATTTTCAGGTGTGCACTATCCCCCATGGAATAAACTATGAAAATACATGATTTTTGAAAAATGTGAATTTCAAAGTAAACATTTTTTAAAAAGACACTTTTTAATATATTTTCAAATTTGCAAACATTTCTCAGAAGAAAAAGAAGCACCCCACTTGTGCTTTGTGAAGAGAAATGAAATTCTTGCCTGGCTTTGCCAAGCAATTCCTCACATCTCTACCAGGAAGACAAGACTCATTCCTAGGCCAACAGGTCCCTCTAGTGGAAGGACAAGCAGCTTGCCTCTTCGTATTCAGCTTTTCCTCATCATCCAGTCTAGAGATTTTTAAACTATTTACCATGGGGGAACACTTCCACTTTAACTTGTCTGTCATGGATCCACTGTATATGGCAGAGTAATTCATCTGAAACTCTTCTTCATATCCCTCCCCGCAGAGAAGGCAAGCAGGAGACGGGCCTTTTCTGGAATAACACCCCACTTATGGAACATGCTTCTGTTGGAGACTGGCCAGGTGTCTCCTCTCCTGTTACTCAGAGGTCAATTGGAAACATTTCTTTTTCAGGAGTATTATGGTAAGAAGATTGGTTGCTTTTAGAATGGTTTATTATTGTTTTATGTTGCTATTGCCATGATAACCAGTTGCCAGATAATTGTGTTTGTTATTATTTTGAATTGGTTGTTTAAATGATTTCATTATTACTAATGCAAATATTCAATTTTATTGTTTTATTTTATTGTTATGGTTTTATAGAATTGTTTTAACTGTTGTTATTGCATGTGCTGTAAGCTGCCCCAGAGAGCCTCACAGCTATGGAAAGAGGATACAAGTGTAGTACATATGTAAATAATAAAGGACAAGTGAAGGGGAGGAATGCTAATTAGCTAGAACAGCTGCGTGCAACCTTACCTACCTCTTTCCTTGAAGACTCATTACATCTTTGGCAAAGCTCTCTTGGTGCGTGAATCAGGTCTTCTCCCCCTTTGGTTGGCAAAATCCATGCATGTACTGGGGAACCCTTGGACAATCTTCAGTCTCTCCCAGGCTTGACTCAAACTGCCTTAATTCTAGGGAAACTTGCTCCTGGCACTTCTGCTGATGTGAAAGACCACCAGCTTCCTTTCTCAATGGAGGAGATGATTTCTGATCCTTCCCCTCTAGCCTGGGCGGAGATTTCCGAAGCCTCTCGTTCCCTGCTGACTGCCCAAGTAATAGCTCATCCCCAGCTCTTGAGATGGGATTCTAGGAGATCCCTAAAGTTCAGGCACGTGGATGGTTCACTAAACTAAAGTAAACTGAAGTAAAAACATTTTAGTTGATTATTTATTTAAAATATTTGTATGCCGCCCAATTGTGCCACAGCACCTCTGGGTGGCTCACAACACAAGATAAAAACACAATAAAACATAATAAAAACCATGACATATTATATTAAAAACAACAATAAAATACAGAAAAACATACAAAACAAACCCACAAAACATTACATACCTACATCCAGTCTGCTTTGAAGGTGAAATTCCCTCTCACAATTCTGCTTCAAAATATTTTATTAGATTTTTAATAGGAAAAATATTTTTATTATCTCACTATAATAATCCCTTTGGCTTCCTCAATTTAAAATATTTTCAAATTGTGTTTATTCATATTTGCACCACTTGTTACACCATGATTATTATTATTACCATTACATTTCTATACTATCTGTAACCAAAACTCTTTGGGCTGTTCACAACTTTCAAGTAAGCCATCCAGATCTCAACCAACTGACCCTGCTTGGCATCTCAGATTAGGCAGGATCAGCCACTTAAGGCTATATGGAATATAACTTCTGGAGTAGAATATTAATGAAGCTGATTCATGGAAACTCGGCTCATTTACTACTGTTAAGTTCCATAGCACTTGGGGATCCAATTTATTATTAAACAAATGAGAAATGTTTGGCAGAAGTCAGAAGTGAAATGACATTGAGTACAAAGAAAACACACAAGCTTGCCAAAATTTATTCTCTACATATAATAGGATCAATATAACATTAAGACTGCTAAAAACTCTCTTACTGATAATACCTCTCAGAGCTAATTTCAGGTGTAAATTTAGGCTTGTTTAGAAAGGAAAAAGCCCAGCAATTTCGAGAATCCTGCAGCAGGAATGGGCTAGTTGGGGCAAGCTAGGAGTTGTAGAATTCCTTCTGGTTTTAACATGTATTGGATTCTACCAATCCAGGAGAGAGGTAAGTATCTCCCAGCTTCAGCCTTGGCCTGGGGGGTGAGCTCATATCACAGAGGTCACTCTACTTCCCCTATCTATCTCCAAACACCATAAACTCCATCAATCCCCAGGGAAACAAAGCTTGCTATCTTGAATACCTATCTACAACTTGGACTTCCAGCTCTCCCTTTCCTCTTCTTCTATGTCTCCCACACCATCTATTTAGCAGCCTTTGGAGTTTGGACTTGTTGCCCATTGTTCACATTTGCCTGCTCACCCATTAATGGAGCATTATTAGCATCATCTTCAGATGGAAGAATATTGCAAGTGTTGGGAAAATTTGGATAAATCCTGTCAGAAAAACATTGCTCCTGTGTGCTTTTGCATTGTGGAATCAATCCTGCACTCCTTCTCAAAAGCACCAGCTTTCCAAGCTAAGTCACTGTTTAAAATGGCATTCCTCCCCCCCCTCCCCCCTGCTCCTTTCTCTCACCTTTAGCTGTGGGCTACAGTAGACAGGCCATTCAGTCCAAATATGCATTATATACCTTCACAATGGTTAAATAATCATTGTTGGAATTCAGAGTTTACCAGGAAGCATCTTAGCCCAGAGGGCTTCATGTTCCCCGACCATTCAGAATGGTGCGGATGCATTACTTAGGGTCTGAGTCTAGATGAGCTTCTGAGTTCATGAATAGTTTCTCAGCAGCTTGAATTTACATGTCTAAGCAGACCTGGAGATGGGTTCAAGTTACTCAACTAAAGTATCAATGCACTGCAATTAGAAATATTGCAATCTCATAGTCACTGTATGATTGACTGACATTCCTTTATCTGTTCTGTATGTGACCTCAGAATCTTATTGTAATGTCTGCATTCTGTCATCAATTGCTCTGCACTTGTGCATGTGACCAGGAGGGTATAAAATACCCTGTAGTTGTATTGAAAGGTTGCAGCGAGTTTACCTCTGCCTGCCCGGTAATGCATTATCGTGAGTCTACCACGGGATCTTGGGCCAAACAATAAAGCCACAGATGGTCTGGACGCTTGATTTTTCCCACGAACCCAAGTTTTATTTCCTCCTCACAAATTGAAATTCCGGGATTTTCTGACACAAGTTAGCCACACTATTGCAAAAGCATTCTTGCCAAATATAGTAATAGTTAATATCTGTATAGCACTTTCAAGTGTTCAAAGTTCTTAAGATACATGATCGAATTTTGATCTTTACAACAACAGAGGCTTCCCATGTAACTTTTCTGCAGCAAGATTAACAAAGAGTCTTGCGACACCTTCAAGATCAACCATTCATTTGGACAGAAGCTTTTGTGAATTCTAGTCCTCTTCAGCTGAGGCATGGAGTGTTATGGAGGATTCCAGGCTTCAACATGAATCCTGATCTCCAGGGCAGTCAGCTCAGAATTTGTGTGTTACAAAATGAGGATAATAAATATACAAGGAGCTTATAACTCCGCATCAACAAAAAAAAAAAGCTAACATTAGTTGCATTGGGGGTCATTTTGTTACTCCAAACAAAACTACAGATGCGGCATCTGAGAAGCCTTTGTCCTGGCTGAGATTTCCCCCCAGGTGTCAATCAGCACTAAAATGGCTCTCAGCTTTCAGTAAGTACAGGAGATTTAAGATTTAATCCTTCCTGCCACTATGCCAAACAAGAAAATCTACATAACAATGCTTGGCCCATTAACTCTGAGGTTTATAGAAAAAACCTGCACAAAACAGGTCAAAATTTGGGGAGTATTTAGTTTATGCAGTTTGTAACTAGAAATACAAGTCTGTGAGGCTACTTATGTGTAAATTATAGTACAGAATTGTACTGGGGCAATAGGGTTGTGATGATCCTTTCTGGATCCAGCACTACTGGGGGACTGCAGTGACCCTACGATGCAGGATGTATTAAACATGCAGCCTCCAGGCTCAGAGGCATATGTGTTGGGACTTTGTGCGAGCGAAATTGATTGCTGAATCTGCACTATATTTACTGGCATATCAGTCTGTACTTTCCATTCCCGAGCCAGGCTTGCACTTCAAATGAGAAACCTGTTGTGAGTCATCTTCTTCATCTAAATGTGCATTCTGACATATAGACTGATGATACCATGTTCCAAATCCATCTCCCATCCACCTAACAAAAAGATGTTGAAGCTACTGCAATTACATAAACTCCCCTTCACCCAGAAAGTCATAGAAATCTAATGCTCATCCTGGTATTATCCAAAATGCCTCTTCCTTCTGCCTCACAAACCAACAAATTCTGACTTCATTCCTCAATGATTAGATTCCATTCCTGTTCCAAAAGACACTTGAGTCAGTGTGTGACTACAGTGGTGTAGTCAGTGTGTAGTCAGTGTGTGACTACAGTGGTGTAGACGCAGTCTTCGGCATCGGAATCATAGTCCTCTTCTGTCTGAGTCTCTAAAGCTTTCTGCTTCAGCTCTGCATAGATGACAGGTGGGGACACAGCTGGGGAGCTGTGCTTTGGAGTCTGCAGGGAAATGAAAGGCATTCAGAGAGGCTATAAGAGAGTGGCCAGACATTTGTCAGGGATGTCCCTGACTTGCAGTAGAATCCTATGGCTCCTGGATTTCTTTGCACTCCCCATTCTAATCTCCATAGCTTCCTCTGAGGTTGCAGCTGGGACTCTGAGCCTGGAGCACTGTCCTCATACCCTTCAGCCAGTGCAGAAAGAACCATGCATTTTCTGGCTTCCAGGACACAAGCGACCTAGAAATGGGCCTTTGGTGGGGGAGGGGGGGGTCAGGTGCCACCAGCATCCTGGAAGCAACTCATACTCCTCCTTCCCTGGCCTGCACTTAGATGACCAAAATTGTGTCTTGCATGGTGGGAGTTCAAAGGGGATCTTTGCCGTCATACTCCTCCTGCCATGCATAAAAGGCCAATAATCCTCTACATTTGGAGGGTTCTGGGCGCTTCATTGGTCTATGCCCTTTATGATATTACGTCACACCTTTATTTTACCCACACATATTTCTAACATGCTCATTTTACAGAATATACCTTCATTTAGGTCCATTGTAAAGCGCACCAAATTAATAACAAAAGGGGGGATCTGCTCAATCGCTTTGTGTATTCAACTCTTCATTGAAGCGTTTCTTTGATTGCATTTCTGTCCTTCTCCAGCTCCAAGGTGGCATAAGCAAAATTGGGCTAAAGATTCTTGAAAATTAACTTTTCTGCACATTTATTTGGGGGACTCATTTGGGATAATGAAACTGTACCCACTCTGCATTTTAGAGTTGGGGGTGCTAATTTCAGGAAGAGAAGGCAAAATTCACCCATCTGTTTTTTGTTTCCAAGCCACCATATTTGTTTTCCTGGAATGCCTGGAAACACTGCATCACAATGCAGAATTGTTTGGAGACTTTAGGAGAGCAAGTTTGGCAGCGAGCAACTCAGAAGGAGGGTTTCTGAAGGTAGCCCAAATATCCTCTTGCTGCAACCTGTGAGTGGGACCACAGAAGGGTGGGAGTTATAAAAGCTCACTACTAGATTTATTCTGTGGTTCTCCACAGAACAACCCTTTGGAATAAAGAACCTGTGGGAATTAGTGTTGCTTATCTCTGGAAAGGGCCAACATCACAGCCTTACACTTCTCAACCTCTGATTCATGTCTGATTTGGAGAACAACTCTCCAGTCTACCCTTTAATATGCTGCTAAGACTACATTTCCCAAGGGCCACCAGGGCCTTGAAGGCTGGCGCATTTCTCTGCAACACTCTAGATGCTAAAGAGGGGAAAGGCTTCCTTCCCTTTCATTGCCTGGCATCCAGAGTGTGCATGATGCTGCCACTGCTAAGATAGCAGCTAAGCCCGGCTTAAAGAGAAGCATGTGGAGGCCTGTTCTGGAATGGTGGTGACAACAGGTTGTGACAGCATTGCGGGTGAAGGAGGAGAATGGCTCATGATTTGAGAGGCTCCACCAAATGCTGGAATGGTGATTCAACACAAGCCAGGGGCACACCCTTGCCCCCTCTCAGGTGAGCTACAGGGCAAGTGGCACCTTGAAGCTGGACCTGGGTCTATAAGCTCAGACACTCCAGGTACCCCACCATAATAACTACGGCCTCTCATGCAATGATTAGGGTCTAACACCATCTCAGCCTTTTCAGGCCTTACAAAGCAGGGTCAGAGTCTATGACCCTGCGCTACGTACTCTCACCAGGTTGTTCCTCTGGCTCTCTCCATCAGTCAAGTTGCCTATGGATGAGAGAGAAAGGGTGTATTCATTTTCAAAACATCAGTCACTGGCTGATAAATGTTTTCCAAAGTACAGATAAAAGTGTGAAGTACACATAAAAGCTGAAGATGAATGGTTTTTTCTGTTTTGGCTCCTTTCAGTTTTGCCTTTCCTCCCATCTTTAGTTCAATTCCACCTATTTCTACATCACTTTGCAAATTCTTTTTCAAAAGTTTGCATAAAAGAAGGCCTGCACATTTTCTTGTGAAGTTACATAAGACCATCCTCTGCTGTGAGAGAAGGTCAGGCAGCTGCCTTGGGCGATGGCTACTGACTGTGTCCTTAAAGGCAGCAGAGCAAGTCCAACCCGGGACAAAATCCATCAGGAAGTTTCACCACACAAGAAGCCCTATTGATGAGCAGGACTTGCACAAGAGCACGGTGGATGATGCCTCCTGAGCGTTAGCGGGGGCGGGGGGCTGCCATTTTGATTTGTTTAACCTCAGTTACTAAAACATCTCGCAAAGTAATTGCAAAGTAAGGTCATCCACTGGAACCCCATCAAAAACAGCCTCCAGAGGTGCCAGTTCGGATCTTCAGGGTCATTCACTCACTGCCATTCCCCGCGTGATGCACACTGTTACTCACGGGCTGGCTTTGCTTCTCTATAAGGCTTCAGCACTTTGAAGTCACCACTAGAAGAAAGGGTGGAGGGAAGAGAAAATGAGATGAAGAATCATCTGATACACCCAGTGCCTCCAGTCTTCAGTCACCCCCACAGCAGCCACTGGAAAGTAGGAGACAGCATCTCTCTTGAAAAAGCGGGACTTAGAACCACATGCTGCCAGTATCTGCCTTTTTGCTCACAGCCAGATCTATCCGAGTAGCCCAGCTCTCATGGTTCATTATCTGCTGCTACTTTCTCCCAGAGAATATGGAACGCCTACCTTCTGCCGTCCAGCCAAGCAGCTCACTCCCCAGCAATGCCATGCATGCTTGCCCGTGTTGTTGGCTCGTGATGGATGCCCTCTCCTGCCCTTGCTGCCTGTCCTAGTTCCACTTACCTGCATGCCCGCTGGGAACGTGGCACAAGGTCTAGGTTTTGTGGGGGCCTCCATGACATTGGCCATACATGCCGAGGCCCCCTCTCTGCAGTCACTGGCACCAGAGACAAGGGCTGGACCACGCACACAAGGCCATAGGCAGGGCTTTGGGGCACAACCACACTCACAGCTCATGCATGGGCACTCAAATGGGCTATAATGTACACTGCATTTTCTAGTTGTTTCAGGCTATGAGACTGCATGAACCCCCCCAAGTCAAGGGTTATGGCCATACAGAGAGCTTTGGCTATGGGGTGGTATAAGAATGCAGTCACTCCATAAACACATGCCACTGGCCTCGTGCAATTTATGGGAACCCAGTTTCAGGGTGTGTGGTTGTCCACTAGCTGGGGAAAGCTCACAAGCAGCAAGGCTGCCCTGTAGCATGTCAGCGGTGGACTTGGTGGGGCGGTTTGGCCCTGGCCACGCTGGCTCCTACCTACCCAGCTTTGCCTGTCATCCCTACGGGAGCAGGGACAGTGCACAGCATATGACTGATGGAATGAAATGTGCTTGACAGTTTGCGAAATGTTGGCAGGTTTTACAGCACATCCATCCGGACTCATCCACCTTGCTATTCTGGTGAAGCCCAGGCTAGTGCTGAGCTGCCAAGCACTAGTCCGCTTCCATTCAAACATACTGGACTCCTCTGTATCCAGAAGAGATTCAGAGCTTTGCGATTGCTCGGTATCCTGGCCTAATCCACTAGTAGGGTAAAATGCTGTCATATCACTGAACCCAGGGCAGTGTGAAATTGGGGTCACTTACCCACTCTTGGGCACTGATACCAGTTTTTCTGAAAAACAAGCAAACAAACTTAAAATGAACCCATTTCCTTCTCAAATCCATTCCCAGACCTATGGCCCTCTCATGTTTGTAGTAGGTTAGAAAGGCTGGAAGTACATAGAGCCTATTTCTGCCTTTCTCTTTCTTCTTCTTGGTTAATATTTCCCCGTCAGTTATCACTTATGTCAGTTGTCGGGAAAGTGAAAAAGCCCTGACAGAGCAGGTATGTCAGGGATGTACAATCAAAGGAACATAACAGTTTATTCAGATGTACAGGAAAAAAATACATGCATGGGTAGCAAGGAAAGTTTATTGCAAGGAAATGTGCTGTACAAAGGGGTTTTTAGGGTATTATAGCCATCCACACAGTTTTGGGGTGGAGGGGCAACTACTCCCAATAGCTCATTTGCAAAGCAATAACAAAGACAAGAATAGGGTTAAATCAGATTAAGAATAGGCAGAGATTTATAGAAAAGAAAGATGCCAGGGGAGAGAGAAAATGTTCCTGATAACAAATATTGTTTTGTTTAGACACATTTCTGGCAGTAAAATGCAGATTTGATTGCATTGTTCCACTTTACAATACAGTGTATTGGTTTTGTTTTGTTTTTTAACAAAACAAAAACACAAAACAGCAACAGCAGCAAAATATGTTGCCACACAGTACTGATCAGAGATATACTAAACTGGTCTTGAAAGTATTACTAATATTACACACACACACACACACACACGCTCAAGCTGTCAATACACATTTCTAATTTTCTTCTCTGTAGGGATAGATTATTTGCTCTAATATACACTTGACTGTAGACGTGGTTTGACTGGAAAACTGCACTGCAAAAGAACAAAGGGATAGCTGTATTCCAATTCATATAACAGCTTGAAAGTGCAAAATTAGGTCAGTTCACATTAAAATATGAATGGAATTATTTTCTCCCAACTCTGCAAGCATCCCATCCAAGTCCTGAGTAGGCAGCATTGCAACCCTTTCTCTCCAAGAGGTACATACCATCTCTTTTCTTTTTGTACCAAAGGACAGCACCAAAAGATAGTAAGAGGAAGAATACAGCTAAGCATACTGCAATGACAACAGGAACTCTGAGGCCATTCTCTGAAAAAGATGAGCCAGGATTTAGTGAGGAGGTTGCTTGTCCCCTCAAATACTGAGCATACAAGCTCCATTATCTCTATCCTGGCAGTGTTGGCTCCAGGATTCTGGGATCCCTTGGGCAAGATTCCCACCCAGGGAATCCTTCCTGCAGTGGATCTACCTCCTCAGCACCTTTGCCTCCAGCTGTTGTTATTGTTGATGTTATATGCATGTGAATGGGGAAAGACAATATATGTTAAAGAGGGAAGGGAAATTACTTGAAGTAAATTTCCCCCTCATATTTCTCTCCATGGAAGATACTCCATGTCAAAGGTTTGGACAAATTTCTAGATTTTATTAACATTTGAAACATTCAGGCTTTCTAATGGAGGAGTGCAATTTGCTCTCTTTAGCTGAACTGTAATGATAAAACAATGAAACTTCCTAGATCCCTAAACTAAATAGAATATTGAAGAGCAAGACTGGAGGACAACAAGACAAATACTGCACCTGATGGCTGAAGCTTCAGGAGGTCGCTGTGTGGTGAAAACAGAAAAGGACTTTCTGCAAATGCATAGACACAGCTGTAATTTCCTTTGTGTTTCCAGCTGACATTGTTGATATAAAATTCACCCTTGTTAAAGTGAGACTTCATGGGCAACTGACGTGTTGGATCTCCAGCCTTATAGAGGTAGAACATTGCAGTTCCATATTGGATCTCACACCAGACCTTGACTTCTCCCCCAAGGGCAACTGACCCACTGGGGCTAATGGAGATTCTAGGTTTGGTTAAGCTGGGATCTGTGCACAGACAGGAACAAGAAATGAGATGATATGCTAACCATGGTCATGTGACTGGGCCTGTCTAAAACCACATCACAGGCATAAGTGCAGCTGCTTTCTACTCTACTGAAAGGCTGTATTCACACTACACAACAAACAAACCTGCACGGTTACCACAGTTCACAGGGTTTTTTTTATCATGGTCTACCTGACAAATAAGCATGTGATTTCTACTTTGTAGTTTCCATCTTTGTCCTGCCATAATGCACCAGCCAGTATGCCTTATATTCAATCCCAAGATGCATCACTCCCTGCTTATGTCACCTGCCTCTTCCTGACTCTACACATAGAGGATGGAAGGCTAGAGCAGCTCCTGCAATTGCCACTCTTTCCAGAGAACTCTGTGGTAGTTGCAAACCAGGACAATGGAGACTGGGTTCAGACAACATGGAAAGCCATGGTGGTACAGAGAAATTATTGCTTTTTTATTGTGGTTTCTAAAGACCAAATTGACATCATAAAATACCTTGTCTGGGTTCAGACAACACAACAGATCAATAATGATTAAAAAACCACAATGGCTGAACTCAGCCAATGCCATCAAATGTGCCTCAAACACATTGCCACTGACCCCACTAGCTACATATCTTCTTGAAGTATTCTTTAAAATGCATTTGACTCCTGTTGGAAATTCCCTAGGATTCTTTTTATATGTACATGCAGTTATACCAAGTCCTGTGTCAATTTTTTTCCTGGCCACTCTCATTGCTCCTGGAAGAAGAAAAATTCAAATACTCAACCTATAGCCTTCCTTTGAAATGGATTGCAGCAGAAAGGAGAAACCTCTCTATGACAAGTGTTTCACAGAGCAGACTACAAATTTCTTCCCTCTTTCTTTACCAGGAACTCCCTTTGTAGCTTTTTCTTGAAATAAGGCTATATTCAGGTCAGGCTCTCAGTGCTTTGAGGAACTGAAGTAGTCTCACAACTGTTTCTGGAGGTTGCCACAGTTTTTCTGCCAGAGGTGTTATTCTGCATACATCAATGTTCCCCAATCTGGCATCTTCCAGATGTGTTCATGTTCATCTTGGCCATGCTGTGTACAGGTGATGAGAGTTGTAGGCAAAGACATATGGAAGGCACCAGGTTGGGGCAGGCAGATGTGGAGACCGGCCTGCTGACCACTTTGTCCTAGTTGTCAGCAGAAGGGCATTGCTGGCTGGTGACCCTTGTCTATTATTTATTTATTTATTTATTTAGACATATGCCTCCCCTTTCACAAAAGCCTTGAGGCGGCTTCCAATCATAAATAAATACCATCATACAAATACATAAAATAGTGGAGACATCCTGGCAAAATTTTAAAATCAATAAATAACATCAACAATTAAAATAACGTTTAAATAAAAAGGTCTTGGCCTGGCACCGAAAAGCAAATAATGACGGCACCAGGCGGACCTCTCTGGGGAGCGCATTCCATAAGTTGGGCGCCACCACAGAGAAAGCCCTCCTCCGGGTACTCACCCTCCTAATATCTTTCACGGAGGGTTCTCGGAGAAGGGCCTCTGCCGCCGATCTCAAGGGGCGGGAGAGCATATATGGACATATATATTATGTCTGTGAATCACCCCCTGATGGTATGTCCAATGTTGTTGCCTGAATGTTGCCATAATATTGCACTGTACAAACATTCACTGACTGTTTTGCTATTGAATAACCAGCCAAAGTACAGCTAAATATATAAATACAGTATATATCTAGAACACTGAAACACTCCCTTACCTGTTATCTGCAGCTCCACATCATCACTGAGCTCTGAAGAGACAAAATGTTCTTCTGACTTGACGTGGTAACTGCAGCTATACTTGCCTCCATGTTCCCTTTTCACAATGTGGATGCCAAGCTTTGCAGTGTTCCCATTGGCCATTATGAGCTGCTGGTGAATCGTCTTCCTTCCAGCCCTTTGCTGGAAGTAGAAGCTCAGAGCCCTATCCTGGCTTTTGCAGGACAGATTTGCACTTCTTCCAAGGGGAACCTGCTCAGCAGGGCTCAGGGAGATGTTGGGCTTGGGTAAGTTCTGATCTAGTCAAAGGAAAAGACAGAATGTTGAAGACTTGTGAGCTGTGCCAACATTCTGCACTTGCTTCAGCTGTAGAAGAGATGGGCAAAGCCAAGAGTTAACCTCACTTGTCCTTCTACTCATTCGGAGTCACCCAACTTGGCCACACTGGCATGACATAATTCTACAGGAACTTAGAGAATACAAAGTGGAAAAGAATGAGCTGTAAAACTTTTAGAAAATGGACTTTCTGACCTCTGTATGGAATTATGAGCACTGTTAGTACCTTGCGTCCTAGAACCTCAAAGAAAGGGCTTTGCAGAAACAGGACTGAAAAACATTTATTTTCCTTTAGCTTTTCCAAATGAAGCCAAGTGTTGCTAGTTTATTAGTAATAGATGATCTATCATTCATCTTAATTGATAAGTGAACAGCAGGGGCTGCTGATTGGAACACCTATAGGGCCAAAAAGAACTAAAAGATTGGAATCTGACCAGATAAGGATTTGTGGAAGGGCCTCTTTTACAGTAAATAAAACAGTTTTGTTTTGGGAGACAGCACAGAGACACAGACATAATGTAGTGGAAGAAATGATTTTGTCACAAACTAGCCTATAACTTGTCACCGGATTCAGCAATGTTATTATAAGTGTGTTAAGACCAGTTTTATTACTCTTGTACCAAGAAGACAAGCTGTGTCACAATGGCTTTAGGAACCTTACATTTTTATTTCCAAATTCTCTTCCAGATATCAGCTACTGAATGTTCTAATTGAATAGCTGGGACAAGATCTTAGATCAAGTGAGATCTTTCTCATGAGACTAATTCCCTACTGAGGAAAAGCATCACCAGTTTAGGGCACCATCCTGTGTTTGACTACTCAGAAGCAAGTCCCATTGACTTATTTCCAAGTAAGTATGTACAGCTTTTGCAGTCTTATTTTCCTAATGTCCAGCTGAGCACAGGAGCTGAGAATCTGAGCTACTTTTTAAAATCCATATATCCCTACTTCCATTAAGACATCATGTCTTGTATCCAGATAGAAGTAATGCATGAATTAAAACTACGTTCTTAAAATGGAAGACAAATTTAGCAAGCAAGGGAGGATGACCTGGAACAAACCATACCTAATAGCTGTCGTGCAGGAGGTCACGACAGAGACTACTCCTCATGAGGAGGAAGTGACTGTAATAACTAGAATCCAGGAGAATCAACCCCAGCCAGTTATAGATACCAATCAGCTTCTGTCTGAGAGCATCGCCAGTCCACAGACCTCTGCCCAGATGCCTGGCCCTTTAAATCAAGCAGTCTGCGAGAAAGGGGGAGACGAAGACACCTCCTCCTCTTCTGAGGCGGAACTGACAGGACCAGAAGCAGAGGGAAGCATGGGGTATGTGGACATGAGAAGGCCTCTCAAAGACCTCTCAAAGGGCTTATCAAATCAAAATGCAAAGAGAGAAAGAGAGGCAGGAAGCATGGCTGGAGGGAGAGGAGATGACATAATGGAGAGAAGAGATCGCCATTCAGAGACGAACATCTCTCTTAAGCAAAGACATTCCTTAAGTAGCTCTACAGCATAGTCGTAGATAAC
This sequence comes from Varanus salvator macromaculatus, assembly GCA_023646645.1. Taxonomy (NCBI): domain Eukaryota; kingdom Metazoa; phylum Chordata; class Lepidosauria; order Squamata; family Varanidae; genus Varanus; species Varanus salvator. The sequence goes on from JAIXND010000781.1 coordinate 4,100,522, forward strand.
TAGCAATAAATAGATTTAGTTTTATTGCTCTTGTAAGTGTGGTTAATTGCAACCAAAGTACCTTGGCCTGTGAGGCCCCCCCTCGACAATATCAGAAGAAAGATGTCATCACTGGGTGCTGAGAGCAGAAAAGGACTTTGAAATAATGCGTAGCTGCAACTATAAAGTCCCGCATGTTCCCAGCTGATGCTGCTGATGGAATAGTGACCCACATTCCTGGTGGACCTCATGGCCCGGTTTAATATTGAGTCTCCAGCCTTTTGCAGATAGAACTTTGCAGGTTGATCTTGAGTTTTGCACTGGAACTTGATTTCTTCCCCAAGGGAAACTACTGCCCTGGGGCTGATGGAGATGACAGGCCTGGGTAAGTCAGCATCTGTGTGCAGAAGGGCAGAAGAGGTCAGACACAGCCCACCACCACAGGTCTAGGCCCTGTTCATCAGGTGTGGGGCAGGGATGTTAACAGGGGGCTTTGCTGAGCAGGTGTTGTTCCCTCAAAACTACATCAAGGTTTTCTCAGGACAGGCTGCAGTGCTAGCATCATGTCACCATCTACAAAAGCTGGACATCTGAGCAGTACTAGGGTACCCAAGTGCCTTGGGTTGTCCAAAGAAGGGAGAGCTTATCCATCTCAGGCTAGTAGACAACAAGAACAGCAGAATCAGTGCTGTGTGGTGAACCAAGAGGGGAGACTAAGGCTTGGGTGATGGAGGTTTGAGTTCCCTCTTGGCCATGAAGCTCACTTTGTTTTATATTTGTTATTGTATTTTGATTTTGTAAACTGCCCAGGGAGACTTTGAACTGAGGAGTGGTGTGTGCTGTTTCTGAGGGCCAGAGAGAGCCTCACTATGAAGGTTGTGCATATGAAGGATTTACATATAAACAAAGAAACAGAGCAAGTCAGAAGGGGTCCCCCAGGCCATCTAGTCTGAACCCAAGCTCCAGCCAGCTTTGCGCATGACATGCCTACCATGTGCATGTCTAGCCTATCCTTAAACACCCTCACTGATGGGGCTCCAACCACCTCCTGTGGAAGTCCATTCCATACCCTCAGGGTCCTAGGAGTTACCCCAATATGATCCAAGCCAGGAATGAAACTGAAGAACAATGGTATGCCAAGCTGGAACAGCCCTTTTTACTCTTCTGGGCTCCTGAATCAGGGCCCTTACCTGATACGAAGAAGTGCACAGCATTGCTGGGCTCAGAAATGAGGAACTCCACTGGTGGTCTGTAGCTGCAGTGGTAGCTTCCTCCATGCTCCTTGGAGACATCGTTAACAAATAGAGTGACCATCCTACCTTCTGGCTCAGCCATGAGTAGCTTCGTCTCCTGTCCCACCATAACAAGGTAGAACCTCTTGACAGTAACTGTGGCCTGACACTGAATGGTCACTTGGCTCCCCACAGATACCTTGTCAGGAGGTCTCAAGGTGATGATGGGCTTGGTTAGCCATGGACATGTTGGCAAGTGGATCAGCTCTTGTAGACAATACCACAAACGGGCTGACAGGGAAGTGTGGCTAGTCACAAAAGGGACCTGCACAAATGACTAGACTCAGGGAACACCGTGGTGTCTGGGCACAGCTGAATGGACAACTCCTTTAAATCCACAGCTGCCTGAACTAGCTAGCTAGCTAGCCCGCCCGCCCTTCCTTCCTCTTTCTTTATTTCTTAAGAATGTCCCTGATCTTCATTATGTAGCCCAGAAGCATTTATGGAAAGTGAAAGCAGCAGCCATTGGAGGGGAGGCCAAAAGCTTCATTTTAAAGCAACCTCAGTAAGAAAATGTGTTAAAAACAAAACAACCACGAGTGGCCCCTTGATGGGTGTCACAGAAGGTGCCTGCAGGCAAATCAGGGTCCATGGACACCATGCTGCTTACCTCCTGACTTAATATGTGTAGTGCCAGTCAAAGCCTTCACACCACAGCCAAACATGAGCTGTTGGGAACAATCTGAAGAAGCACCAGACGCGTGCATGTTGAAACTTTTCAGTTGCCTTCTCAGATCAATCACTATTTTGTGTATAATCATAATCCCCACCTGGTTCTGTTGTGATTATGACTAGAAATCCCCTCAAATCACCTTTAAGAAGAAGTTCTAATTCATTGCTTTGATAATGAAATGCACAAACATTTGAAATCCTGGGGTCTTGCTTTGCTTTCCAGGCAAGTCTGTCTCATCCTTTCTACTGCACACTGTGGATTTGGGGTAGAATAAAGAACAGCAAAAGAACCTCGCCCCTTAGGACCAAAACCAGGCTATCCTATTTAGATACAAGATAATATTTCTTTCTATAACTTACCACAGTCTTTTGCTAATGCTTTGTAACCCTATGCAGATGTACCAGCCCCTGAAGTGTCTGGTTATATATAAGGGCAAGGGGAGGGTTAGGGTTAGGGTAAATAAAGTGTTCTTACCTATTATAAGCAGCTCCAAATGTTCACTCTTTTTTGACTTGGCCCAGCTGATCCCATAATAGTAACAGCTGTACAGCCCTCCATGATGTCTGCCCACATTAGTGATGGAAAAATGAGCAGTTCCCCTGTCCAGCTTTGGAGTAATGTTGACTTTCGACCCATCTTTGAACAGATAGAAATTCAGTCCCCAGGGGTAAGGACTTGAGCAGTGAATGGTTGCCCATCCTCCCAACAAGATTCTCCAGGAAGGACTCACAGAGATGGAGGGAGCACGAGGCATCTCCCTAAATGATGAACAAGGAAATAAGGACTTAATTGTGTGCTGCTAAAAGCCCTCTGAATTCTAGTCAATAACTTACATGAAAAGTGTTGGGAATCCTCACCAAAGGTATGGCTGGCACATCACAAGGACAGAACATGTGTCAGGAGACAAGAATTACATTTAACAGGTCCTTGATGGTGCAACTTGGTGTCCTCCCCTGAGCAGGGTGTTGGACTCAGTGGTCTTCTGGCCCCTTCCAGTTTACTATTCTAGGACTATGAAAACTGGACCCATGGGAGGAAATATAGAGAGGAAAGAGAAAGCAGAAGGGAAATAGAGCAGGAGGACCTGAGACCTGTGGGGGAGATAACCATGGACCCTAATTCACTAGATACCTCTTAGACTCAGAAGCAGAGTCCAAGGAGCCAGGGAGCTCAACAAACCAAGGCACAACAAGCTGAAAGAGACAGCAGTGCCTGCTTGAGTAATAGGACTCTTTGTGAGTCAAGATATACCCATGAACAAGGAACTACTTGTGTGTAGACCTTTACCTTGGTAAAACTAACAGCCTTCAGGCATACTCTGGGCAGGACTCTGAAATCTCAAGCTTAAAAGATGTCCATTCCAGACTCTTAGTGCTGGAACAGTGACTGAGTATTGGGGTCTCTAATGTTTAATCTGGCCTTGCTATCTCAGTTCGGTTTTTTGGCTTTCCCATGTTTGATTTTGAGATGCCCTCTGTCCTTGCGTTTAGATTTAAACATCTGAATTCCTGGAACTCTGTCTTAGCAGTGCTGTAAACTAGATAATGTCTACATCTCTGTCATGTCACTGGTTTAAGTTTTTTGGTGTGTGTGGGGGGCTGAGCAACAGATCAAGGAACCAGATCCTGTGGCAGACCCATATGTCAACTCTGCCCCCTTGTCTTCTCTGGCAACACTCTCATAAAAGGCAGAAAAGCCACCACCAGTCATTTAGCATTATAAGTATACCCTGCCTTTTTTCTCTTGCAAGGAATCCAGGGTAGCTTACATTGTCATCTTCCTCTCTATTTATTCTCACTGTCCACATTCACAACAACCTGTGGGGTAGCTAGGCAAAGACTCTTTGACCAGCAAAAAGTCACCCAGTGAGTTTCATGACTGAGTGGGGACTAGAACCTGGTTCTCCTGCATCCTAGGTCAGCGTTTCATACACCCGCTTATCTTTCAATGTGATTTCAGACATCATTGCCAATGATGTTCACCTGTGTTCTGCATAGGATGAGCAAACTAGTCTTCACACAAAAAGATGCAAGTTTAAAATGCCATTCTTCAAAAACCAATGGGGGACATTTTAGCCCCCTAGGATGGGCTGTCACTGACTTTAAGTGGTCATTTTTGAACACAAGAACATCAACAGTTCACAATGTGAATACTGAACTACAATTTACCAAGAACTTTAACTCTGTCTCCTGTGAACTGAGCAGGGGAGAATGCCAAGCTGTTTACTTGTGTTATCACACAGCAATTATTTTGTGAACAGCTACTGTTAATATAATAAGTATTGCTTTCTGTACTTTCTGCAGTTCCCCACCCCTTCCTACATGGGTATGTATCTGCAACTCAGTGTGACATATTTCACATCCGGTGGACTGCAATCTACAAAACCTTTATGCCAAAATAAATGTAGAAGTCTAGGAGGTGCTGTATCAAGGCTCTTCAGTGCTGAGATGTGTGGAGCTATCCATTGCTTACAATGGGCCAACCAATAAATTGGTAATGTGGCAAATGAGTGAGGGTACTGGCTTCACCTCACATTAGCTCCAGCCAGAATGACCCATGATCAGGAGTAATGAGAGTGGGTGGAACAAAGCTGAACAAGGCTGATTTCAAGACTGTGAACCGATGTAAGGCACATCTTACAGGTGGGGAGAACCTTTTAGGCATACTTGAATCAGCCGAACTCTTGCCTCCTTGATATCCTCCGAATTCCACCTCAGTGTTTGTACCAATATTCATTTCAGGTGATGAGCCTCCTTTTTTCAGGTGAACATTTGGGTGCATTTTTATGTACTTTGCCCCAAATGTATGCCAATTGTGTACAGTTCTCCAGTACATATCTTCTCCCATTGACTACAGCATCTTTGTGCACATTTATCAAAAGGATGCCATTTTACAAATACCGCTTTTTTTGCTAAGGTCATAACAAGCTTGGAAACATACAGACTTGGTATGAACACAGAGACTGTTCAGGGCTTAGTTCAGTACAGGAAGATGCAAACTGGATCAATTCTGGTCAAAAATAGTCTAAAACATTCCTTAGGTGCACGTCAAAGGTTAGGATGAGTAGAGGAACGGTTTTTACCTTACTCGAACACCCTCTCCTCCTGAGCAGAAGATTAGCCTAGAAAGAGGGAAGAGCCATTAGTACACAACCTCACAACACTTTCTGCCTCTGATGAAGTGGACTGCAGTCGGTAGAACATTACAGGCAAACTGTCACAGTCACCATGGCTACATCCTCACCCACCACAATGGACATCTAAGACAAGGCTCTGAGGCATGCCTTGGTGCTGAGGGATCCATCCCCCAGAGAAATGCTATGGAAACAAAGGTTTCCAGGCCAGACAAAGTGATTGCCAGGCAGCCATGAGGTCCTGCACCTGCCATTTCAGGGGTTAAACACCACCTATCTCATACACACTCACAACAGTGAATCCCCAGTCCAGTTCTGGGTGGGGCACATTCCTTGACTTGGCGATTCTTACCCGCAAAAGGCATAAATAAGAGAAGTCTTCATGGCAAGGGTTTGGATCCCTAACAAGCTGTTCCAGTGCCGGGTTCTGCTGCCTGCAGTTTGGTGAACAGAAAGCCAGTTGTTTTTGAGCCCCTAGATTGTATCTGAAGCATGAGGAAGTGACAGACTCTACAAAATCTGTAGGAAAAATCTGTTGTGGTCAGATAGCAAGCAATGTACCCACACCTGACTCAGAAAAAAAAAAAAAATACAAAGCAGAATCTTTTCCAATGAGCAGGCTAGGGGCTGGGGGAGAGACACAATGCCTGTCTTGCACAGCCATTGCAGAAAATGCAGATATAGTACTTAAAACATGCAGCCCTTCTGAACGTGAAGATATGTGTACCCAGCCAACTTAACACCGTGCTCTTTTTTAAAATACTTTCCCCCATTGTGACCCTGTCTAAAGGTGGAGTTGCTAACAGGACTCGGCATATATTTGGCAAGCCCTATCCTTGATGTTCAGTGTGGATTTAACATAATTTTATCTGCAGTGCCTGCTGGGTAATTAGTAGCCAATCCCTCCAGTCATACGTGAAGCTTCTATGTAATCTTTTAGGTTCAGCTCTGGAAGACAAAAGCGGCCCAGCCTGGGCTCCTGAGTGTGTTGGAGTTCGTGTGCAAAAGTACACCAGGGAAAGGGCCAGGAAAAGAGTCCCAGCATAGGTCACACAAGGGTAAATATTTGGGTTAAGAGGGGTTTGCTGTAAGCTACAAATAAGAGGTACACCTGATGAATTGAGGCTGATGTTCTCTTTTTAGTAGGACATCAATCAGTGTTTGTTGCTGGGATCATAGGAAGGCCTAGATTTCTTTCCATGTTCAGGAGTTACAAGGAAATTACTTAATTCTTCACCTTCTAGAGTTGCAAATATTTTAGTATTATTATTGTTGCTGTTGTGTAATTTTTGTTTCATTTCTATACTGCCCAGTATTCAAAGCTGTGTGTGCAGTTTAGAACAATGCAGAAAAACACAGACCATGATGTAATAAAATGTTTTGGCATGCCTTTTGGCATGCCTCATAATCTATATTATGCAGATGGAATAGATCGAACAAAATGCCCGCATTCTCCACCTGGCATACACATGGTAGGCATGTCGTGAGCGGAGCCGGCTGGAGCCTGGAGTCAGACTAGGTGACCTGGGAGGCCCCTTCTGACTCGTTCTGTTTCTATGTTTCTAAACCCATTCTTGCCTAATGGAGCTCATGTGATACCTGGGCCAGGTCTTGGAAGCAGATTGCTGAGGGTGCTCCCGGGCATGATGTGCATTGTTTTGAGCCTCTCCTACAGTATTTCTATGAACATGTGATTGATTGTGAAGCAGGAATGCAAATTCTGCTCAAAGGAGCTTTATGCTTCATGAGTTAAATCAGTGCTGAACCACTGCCTGGCTGTGATGCTGGACTGGATGAGAGCTGACAAAATGAATCTCCATCCAGACAAGACAGAGAGGCTGTTGATGGACAGTTCTTCTGACTGGATGGATGTGTTCAATTTGTTCTGGATGGTGTTGCACTCCCCTTGAAGGAGCAGATTCATAGTCTGGAGGTCCTCCTGCGGCCATCTTTGTCACCTGAGGCTCAGGTGGCCTCAGTGGCACAGATCTCTTCTATCAGCTTTGGCTGATGACCCAGCTAGGTCCCTGTCTGGCCAAGGACAACCTGGTTTCAGTACCGTTTTTTTCGCTCTATAAGACACACTTTCCCCCCCCTCAAAAGTAAGGGGAAATGTCTGTGTGTCTTATAGAGCGAATATGTGTGTGCCTGATGCCTGGGACGCTGCCGGCCCGCCTGCACCACCAGGCCGGCATGTGCTCGGCGCGCCCTGCTCCACCCCGCAGTCCGGGAACTGATCACCCCCACCAGGAAGACCTGCTGCTGCCACCGCCGTGCACTGGCGCACCGCCACCCTGCGCCGACCCACGCCGCTGCGCACTGTTGCCCCGCACCGCCGCCGCGCACCTCCGCCCCACCCTGTGCCGCCCTGCGCGTGTGCGCGCACACACACACACACAAATGACCCCACGAAATCCCCCCTCCCCCTTTTGGAGGAACAAGTGGTTTGGCAATGTGAGCGCTTTCATTCCACCAAGGCGATCTTTGCAAAGAGGAGGAGCCCTGTGGATTTTCACCTCCCCTCCAGCGGTGCTGCGGTCACGAAAAGACGGCGTCCCGCTTCCCCTCGCAGGCTTCCTCTGCCGCACAGCGCTGCCGGCAAGCCTGGGAGCGTGGCCAAGCCTCCTCAGTGTCTTCCCTACTCACCTGGTGGAGCTAGCGCTCTAGGGCCCCGAAGACCCGCTCTCTGCCTGCCCAGCAGCTTTTGCCAGCTCCCACCAGGCTTAGAAGCAGCACAGCAAGGGTTAAAGGCACGCTCCCCTCGCCACCAGTCTCTCACCCTCTTCTGCTCCCGAAGCTGCTTTTGGGCCCCACCTATTGGCAGCAGCTTCACGGCCACACTCGGGGAGGCCACACTTGGGGACATGGACGCATGGAGAGCAGGGACCGGGAGGAGGAGGAGGAGGAGCTGGCGGTGGGGGGGATTATGATTCACAGAGCGATCGCAGCAAACTCAGCCTGAAGCCTGCGGTTGCCAGTCTCTGGGGAGAGAAAGCAGGAAGGGTGGCGGCGGGAGAGAATGAGCTGCACCCCCCTCCTGCAGTTCACAATCCCTGCAAAAACCCACTGGCTCATTTTGGGGTTAGTTTGTCCCCATCGAACAAGCGGATCCTCCAAATTTCCCCCTCCCCTATTTAAAAAAGGAGTCTCTTCTCTGAAAAAAAATGGGTTAATCCCCATGAAAACACCCATCACTCCTTTGTTCTGAAAAAAAAAAGATTCAACAGCAGAAGTGTAGTGAGCTTGAAATACCTTTTGGGGATGGAAGGGAAGTTCCCCACAATTCAGCTTTGTCTTTCAAGGGTTGGGCCTTTTAATACCTAATGGATAATTAACTGGGACTTTTAAATGCTTAACAAAAACAATATGGATAAAAAGTTTCATTGCCTGAAGACCTTCCCAATTGAGGATACAAGAAACACAATTATTATAGTGATCTCTGCAACTGTGCAAATGTTAGATTTTCATGCCCTTGGCCCAGAGGAAGAAATGACACACAAGAGACCACTGAGTGAGCATTTCTCTCGACTCAAAAGGATACGTAGATGCAGCCTGAGTTCTTAAGCATCACTTTTAAATATGAAAAAGAGAGAGAAAAGTTGGAGGATTGAATTTAGGTCTCTCCTCATTGCTCACCTTCTCTGTCTAAGATAGAGGCAAGAAAAACCAGAGAGAGCAGGTATGCTGGGGGTGTGCAATCAAAAGAATATTTACAGTTTATTCAGACCTACAGGAAATACATGTGGCATTGAAGGGACTGCAGAGATGGACTCTATACAAGATGTTTTCATCCCCTAACAGTTACATGCACAGTCTGTGGGGGATGGGGGGGTCATGCACACAGTATGCTAGAGGCACATGAGAGTAAAGCAACTGGGATTAAGACATCCCAACACATCCCATTCTGTTATAGTTTATTAAATAGTTCAGTAAACCATTTGATTCAGAATATTTTTTTCTTGTTTTCCTCCTCTAAAAACTAGGTGCGTCTTATGGTCAGGTGTGTCTTACAGAGTGAAAAATACGGTAATCTATACTCCGGTAAAGAGGGCACAGTGGGATGCCAATTTGCTATTCTTTAAAGATAATGAGCATTAAACTCACCTTAGTGGAAAAGACTGACAAAATCAATCTGCTATACCAGTTGGTACAAGACGATGGACAACATTGTTGTTCTGTCATAAAGTTCTTTCTGGCAGCTGACCAAACAGCTTTTCAAATAGAGGATGCCCTCCGAAAGAGAGAGCTGCCCAAACCAGGCCAGGCTAGAATTCTGCGAAATTAACATGGCAACCCACTGCAGCCACCCACAACCCTGCCAGAGAAGACCGCTGTGGCCTACCAACAAAGGGGCCCAAAGCCCCTCAAAAGAGGAACACACCCTGCATGCACACCATCCCCTCTACAAATTGAGCACTCTGTTTGAGAAACGTTTCCTCAGTTACACAGCTCCAGGAATTTGCTTTCCCCCCACTCTTTATTTTCTATTATAATAGAAAATTATAATTATACAATATAAATTAAATTAATGATACAATATAAATAACAACTATAATTATACAATGTAAAAATATTTAAGGTCGGTGTGGTATAATGGTTAAGAGAGTCGGTCTAGGACTCAGGTGACCTGGGTTCGAGTGCCTGCTCAGCCATGGAGCCAACTGGGTGACTTTGGGCCAGTCTCAGCCTCGCAGCCCAGCCTACCTCTCAGGATTGTTGTTGTGGGGATAAGATTGAGAGCAGGAGGAAGAGAATGATGGAAACTACTTTGAGTTCATTGGGTAAAAAAGCAGGATATAAATCTAATAAATAAATATGCAAACAGAACAGCCCATTGATTACATAAAATCACAATTACTAATAAAATCTATGCACAACTAAAAATCACCAAGCAAACTATTTTGAATTTTCCAAATGCTGTCCAAAAACTTCCTTAACCATTTTACACCAGCCTTTTACTCTAAATCTATCAATGTCCAAATTACATTGTTGTTTCATATAAATGATAAATGGCATCCAAAGTTGTTCAATTTTTTATCTTTCTCTCTACCCTCCTGTAGATGAACCAATTCCCTTGAATTTATCACTGAAGTGGTGGACCATATCCTATCAATCAATTTTTTTCTGTACAAGGAATAACAGTTCGTTCCCATTTAGAAGCAATAACTTAATTTAGCAGCAGTTAAAAGACTGCCAACCAATTCCACATGTTCACTTTTAACAACTTGGAAATATCCAAGCAAGACTTATAAGGGGTTCACAGGAATGGGGTATCCAAGGATTTGTTTGTATTCCCTCAGAGGGGGAGTACTTTCCTAGGTGACAGAAAATTTTGCTCTGAGGAGTAGCAGAGTAATTTCCTCTTCAGCAGTGACAAAGTCGAAGCAGGAAATCTTATCTTTTTGCTTATACCCTCTGTGGAAGAAGAATTGTGTAAAATAAAATATCTCATTAAAGGGGCACAGCAGTCTCTCTTTTTTTAAGGCAAACTGCAAGCACCCCCCCCCCCCCATAAATAGTTCCACCATTACACGCCTCAAATTCTGCTACATATAAAAATGACACTCGCTGAAGTAAAAACTTGAAGCAGGGCTGAAATTGGATACATTTATCTCCAAGTGCCTGACAAATTTTGGTGAAAACAAGTAGTTTGGTTTGGTGACATATTGATGAGTGATTCAAACAAGGTTTTCCTGCCCTACTGAGGGAGGTATGAAGGGTCACCTCACAGGAGCGTGTCTCGTACAATACGGTCAGATTCAGATGGCTTTGTGAGGCAACAGGGCCAGTTTGGAACACATTTGGAGTGTGTTTTATTAATTTTAACTGTATTTTATTATCTTGTTTTCATGGGTTGTTCTAAATTGTCCAAAGAGTTTTGGCTATTGGGTGGTATAGAAATGAAAATAATAATGACCAGCTGCATCCCAAGATGAGCGGGGGGGGGGGGGCATCTGTTTTGATACATGACTAACAGCTGAGTTAATACATTTTCATTTCATTTTTATTTTATTTCTATGCTATGCAATAGCCAATGCTCTCTGGGTAGTTCACCCCCCTCCCCCCGCACAGAGAGAGAGAGAGAGAGAGAGAGAGAGAGAGAGAGAGCAAAAAAACTATTACAAGAATTTACTAAGAGAGATCAAGATCCAAACATGAGCGCAAAATAAAACTAAGCTAGAAAGACTGAGGAGCTAAAACAATTACAGCTCCAATACAAGAATTATTTAAAAAAAAATACAACCAAAAATAGAATTTGGTCACATATCTAACCAAGTTAGTAGATAAACCATTCTTTCTCATTTTAAAAGATAACAAGGTAAAAATAGCCACTTGTTGACTAACATGGTGAAATATGCCCACCAGCAGGAAGTTAGTACATTTCACTTCTGAACCCAAGAAGTTATCATAATTTGACTCATCATCCTTTATATATTACATTTTTCTATGGCTGAATAGCCAGTGTTGCAGTGGAACCTGGAGATCACCCAGAGACCACTCAAACGCCCAATTAGTCAAAAGCAAAATACTTTATTTTAGCCGGCGACTGCATGAGGCAACAAATCCTGCCTAAAAATCATGCAGCCCCCAATTAACGTTACTATCAGTCTTTTTATACCTTGTGTAGTTCCTGTTATCTTTTTGTCTGTAAATCAACTGTTCTTTGTGTGCTGAGCCTCATTATTACCTTTTGATCTTGGAATCAACATCTGTGGATACAGTTGTTGTTGCTGGGTGATTTACAGACCCAGAGATGGCTCATTATCTGCCTCCTGGCCTGGGAGAATGCTGATAAGCCACATCCTGTGGCAATCAAGAAGCTGTCCAAGGGGCTGTTCAGATCAAAGCCTGCTCAGAGCAAAAGGCTGCATAGCCATTTAAGGTATGCAAGTATTTTATACAAAAGCAAAAAGCTAAAATTATTATGTCTACTGATATTGACTAGATTATAACTACCACTATAGCCAATATGTTTCTATCACACTGTCACACCAGGACCTCATAAAACAACTGACGTTAAATTCCCACCATATGCCATCAAATGCCTGGGAAGAGAGGACCATTTTAACCAGGCACTGAACAAATGGCAAAGTTAGCAGCAGGCAGATCTTAGTGGGAGACTGAACCGCAGTTGGAAGAGCTACTACTGAGAATATCAAAAGAATTAAAAATAGAGAAGATGTGTTATATGGCTTACTTCAAAAATATGTATCTTTGAGGTTTTTAAAAAATGTTTTTTCTCTTAAAATATGCATAATGTCCAACTTGCATAATATCCAGTTATTCACCCTACCCATACTGAAAGACTATATCAATCATCAGCAGAAAAGAATGAGAATTTTTCAGTCTTAACAAAGCAGATAATGTCAGAATAGATGCAGATGTCAGATAGATGCACTGCATTTTGTTGCACACTTTGAGATACTGCCTCGCCTCTCTCATTTCCCCTCCTCCAATTTTCAGTGGGAAAATGCACATTTAAATGAAAGTGAACACAGGCATACCCACATCTCACTAAAATGCATAGGCTTCCCTCATTTCTTTCCCTCCCTGCCACCCCATCTAATCTTGAAGTGAAAGCTTTTTGACTGATTAGGAGGAAAAAGGGCACTCATTTTGCAGTAATTCTGCTGCTCTGCTTTGCAGACTTCCTCCTTGCTCAACTTTCCCTTTCTCTCTTGGCAGCCACAAGAGGCTGCCCATGTACAATTTCAAGCCCTGATAACACACAGACCAATCGTGCCAAATTAAGTTTTCTTTCACTGTCTTGCCTTGTGGCGGTTAGAAAAAGCTCTGGTGGTGCACATGTCTTGCAGACTTTCTTTTCTTGTCCCTTTCAAAAATATAACCCTCACCCGAAAATAGGCCCACTGGCTGCCTGTTGGTTGAGAGAGGCACAGGGTCTGTCAACTCCAAGACTCTAGAATCCCACAAGACAAATTTTTAGTAAATGTTCAGTTGCATTTTCTCGAATAAAATGCTCAGAAGAGAAGGAAAAGGGAGGGAGGGAAGGAGGAAGTAAGCAAACATGGGGGAAGGTAATCGAATGTATTTCATGGGCTTGGTGCCTCTGTCTCAATGTGCCACATCCCAAGGAAAGGGCAAAGGACAAGCAGAGAAGAAACAGCAGCAACAGAAAAGGGTGGTGTTCAGGACCTTGTTAAGCTGCTCTGAGGCTTGAAATGTTCCCTTAGGCCCCATTCATCCAGCCTAATTTGACCATGGCTCCTTTAGCTGGGCCTCTGGTATTGAGTGGAGCACAGAGGAGAGCTATTATTATTACTATTCTACATCTGTATTCCTCCCACTGTGCCACAGCACCTCCATGAAGGAAAGGTGTCCCGAAGGCAAGGCAATCTGCCCTCCAGACAGTGGCAAGGAAGATCCAGCCAAGAAGCCTTGCCCTGAAACGGAAAAGGAAGAAGATGCTATGCAGGAACATAAAGGCACAGGCTGCAAGCACTCTTCCGCACTTCTGCTGCTTCAGTTCACTTTCTCAGTGCTTTGCCTCTGATCTTCCCTGCACCACAATCATTTAAAAGGAATGCTTGAAAGGAAGGGAAAGCAATCCCCAAATCAGTAGGTTCCCTTTCAACATTTCTGTATTGCAACTAATAAATGAGATTGCACCTAGAGCTTGAACTTAAAAGATGTCAGCATGTTTGATATTTAGGCCCCATTTTTTTTCCTTGTGTCTTTGGCCTTGTCTGCCATTGGAACGCAACAACCAAGAGCTGTGCCATGATGAAATATGGCCCTAGGGCTGGAAGAAGTTCAGCAATCCTGTGCCTTAAGACACAGAGCTACTATTCCATAAAAAAGAAATACTTTAGTGATGACACTGATAGATTGTGTTGCAACATCCTGTGTTGCTAATTTGTGCTTTCTACATCCTTGCAGACCAAATTCAAGTGCCAATGTGAATTCAAGTGCAAACTTGACAGGAGTGTCTGGTGTTTGGAGTGTGATAGTTGGGAAGGAGCTCCAATTAGTTTGGCAAGGAGTTTGAGCTTCACTCTAGCTCTATCTTTTATTCAGAATCCCATCTCTGAGGATGTGAAGGGCTCATAATTCTTAACACTAGAGGTTTGCATGCATTAATTCCAGTGTTCAGTCCATGGTGTTTGAATAGTGGGCTTGGGAAAGAACTTCTCTACCTGCAACCTGCAGACCTATTGTCTATCTAAGCAGATGATATTGGACAAGGTGGGTTCTCTCTCAGCATTAAATGGCATCATGTATCCATTCCCTGGAGCAGACTACAGACTAGCTAGATAACTATTCCTTTGGTGGTATCTTCTAGGCATTTGACCCTTTGATCATTTGTTGGGCCTCCAAATGTCTTTGGACTGCAACTCCTAGCCTCTGATCACTGGCCATGCTGACTGGAGCTGAAGAGAGTTGAAATCCAAAACATCAGAAGGTTGGTGAAACTACAAATATATTGGTCTTCTACTTGCTTAATAATCTTGGCTCCCCCCAAAGAATCCTAGAATTTTAATTTAACAAATAGGAGAAGAACAGTCATTTAGTAGCCCAAAGTCCACAGCTGTACAAGTACAGGATTTCCTAGCAAAAAGAATGACTATTAAGGTCTTTTGTATTTATAATGTGGAACAGATATGCTCACAGAGCCTGTGTCTACCCCACTCAGTGCATGATAGTGGAAAGGCTTGTATGTGCTAATGGCTCCAGCAGCTTGCTACACTGTGAGCTGGGGTCGAAAAATGTGTCTGAAAACATGAGAATCAGCATGGGAGACTAAAGGTGCAAACCTATGTGATGGCTGCTGAGGCTTGCAGCCACTCCAGGCACAGCAGGAGAGGCAGCAGTGGCAATCTCTCCCTCCCCACCCTCCTGCCCCCATCTTTTCTGGAAGGGCTTGTTTGCCTGTCTGGCTAGAGTGTTTCAGTGGGGTAAGGCGGGAAGCTGGAGAGAGCGCAGGATAGCTTATGTCTTGGCATACCCAGTCTTCTGCTAAGGTGGAGCTCCAGTTCCCAGCTCTGAGGTCAGAGCACTGACTTTGGATCTGGGAATCCGAATTATCAGGTGGCACCTAGGGGCCACAGGCTTGCTGCCGGTGCCAGACTTTGGATATCCTGACAGGCATTCCAGTAGCCACCTTCTCACACATGCTTTGTAGGACCGATTCTCAGAGAAGCCCTTTGACTGGTACCTGACTGTTTTATTAATAAATTACATTTCTATACTGTCTAATAGCTGGAGCTTTCTGGGTGGCTCACACATCCATGAACAACCAAGTACTATGGCTTCTGGACTCATGTAGGTTATTTCTTGGGCAGCAGAGGAGAAAGGTCAGCTGGAATCCCAATCCACTCAGGCAGGAAGGCTGCTGAGGGCTTGAAAATCTTGAGGAAAGGGGAGTCCGGCAAAGTATAGTTGGCTAAATAAACAGTCTCGCCCCCAACCAGGTAGCCGACCCAGATTCCAAAAGTACCAATGGTCATTATTGTGTGGTTGCAATGCGCAAGAAGGGCAAAATCTTTTCCTGGAGAGGACTCCTGCCCATTCCCAGCAAAGTGAACATCTCCTCTAGAGACATTGATGTTTTCTTTGCACCAATTCATCCCATTGCTGGTCACCACGAAAATGGGATTCTGATACTTCTCTCTGAAATAGTTCATGGCTTTCTCCAGGTAGCCTCTATCAGCCACCACACCTTTCCAGGTATCGGGCATTACTCTCACGTAATCCCCTCTCCGGACATGCACTCCAACATATGTCACCTCCTGGTGCTCCTGCCGTAGTTTCAAAAGATATTGATTTGCCTCTTCCTTGATGTGGTCATGGAAGGTGAACTCTTGCAGTATCTCATGGCGGATGTGGTGATAAAAAGTATAAGAACAAGGGTAGCCAGTCAGCATCACATATGTGTTCTTGATGTGACAATAATCCTCTGACATCCAATCATGTAGGTTGATGTTTTTCCAGCGGATCTTGCCCATCACTTCCTCAGGGAGCACAGGCAAAGTGATCTGGAATATTGGCGCTAGATACCTGTGCATGGCTGGAAGAATGTAGGCTTGGTGTCCATTGAGTTTGGCCAAGGCATAAAGGGTGGCATATTCCCCCATCTGGTTCCCCAAGCGTCCAATGGAGTTCACTGTCCATATACCAGCATCTATTGGTTTAGAGGATGACCTGGAAGAAGTACATGTAGTACTGAAAGGGTGTCTCGATGTGAAATTGGAAGTATAATTGATGTCAGCAGTCCAAAATTCATGCAAGTTCTTTTGGTTCAGGTGTAAGAATGTGGAGAGAGAGAAGAGGCCAAAGAAGTAGCAGAAGAGTAAGAGGGTGGGTTGGCTGAACATAAATCTATCCAGGAGATTCTTAGCACCAAAGCAGGGAGACCTAAAGAAAGAATATGGTGGAGTGAGAGGATATGTAGGACAGCACACAGAATGCAACCACCAATGTCCCTGAGTAATGAAATGTATGACAGCGAGCTGTATGAAGCCTGACAGTGAATTGTAGGCATGTCTACTCAGAAGTAAGTCCAATGGAGTTTACTTCCAAGTAAATGGGTATAGGATTGCAGACTGAATCAACAAGTCTGATGCTTGCATACTGCAACCTGGAAGGATGCTTGCAATATACCTAGAGCATGAGGAAGGCCCATGATGCATCAATTTTGCAAGTTTGGATGAAGCACATCTGGCTTTGGCCAGTATCTGGACGGGAGACTATCTGGAATCTTGGTCTGTGTTGACCCAACTTTCATAGAAGAAAGTCAGAGCACGAATGAAACAACTAAGTAAAATACTTACTGTACAGTCTTAAACTAGTTAGTTTAATGAATATTCTGCTTTTGAGAAACCTTTGAGACGGAGAGGATGCTGAAGCATTATATGGAACATATAATTTAGGGTGGCATAAAGCTTATTTTGGGGAGCAAAGGTTTGTGGTTCTTTGCTCAGGCTATTTCTTGTACTTCAATGTTCAGCCAGGGGCTGCAGACGAAAGTCTAGCTGGGCCCAGGGAATCAGACAGTTTTCCATTGGCAACATGGATTCCTCACTTGCTGTGATTGTTCAGAGACCCATTTCTGTAGCACCCTGCTATGGAACAAATTTTCCAGAGGGGTTCACTCAGCTCCTAAGTTGTGCTCTTTTAGGCTCTAGGTGGAGATTTTCCCAGAAATCTTGGTCTTTCTGTTTCTGTTGTTTTAAATCTGTTACGATCATTTACATGTTTGCATTGCTGCTAGGTTTTATTTTGGGGTTTATATTCACCTTTTATACTGTAATTCTACACTTTTCAGGTTTTTATATTTTAATATGTTGTATTTTGTGGCTTTAATTGCTATGAATCATCCAGAAGCCTTTGAGTATTGGGTCTGGTAGAAATATAGTAAGTAGATTAATACAAATCTTCCCTCCCCAAGTTTTGGTACTCTATTTTTTTCCTCTCCAGAGCAAGAGATATGGTATATTTGCATAACAAATAAAGATTGAGCAATATGATTTGAAGCAAAATTGATACCTTTACAGGTTTTTTCAGGCATGATATAAGGTTAAACAAAGACTTGGCCCTGGTGTTTCTCCATTAGCATCTATTTTTAGGCACCACAAGTTCAGCTCTGAAAGACAACCTTTAACTTTCAGGTGTGAGAAAGAAGAATGCATGAATGAAAGGGGAGGGGGGGATTGGTATTTGAGTTGTAAATGGACCAAAGCTGTCTGGACAGGAAATAAGAATACAAATTGGGAGGAAGTTAGAAACTTCCCTGGTTTCCATATTTTCAGTTTTCTAGTCCAGGAATTGACCCAGCAACTTTTTTAAAACAGGGGGACAGTTCACTGTCCCTCTGACTGTTAGGGGGGTGAACTATAGTTTGAAAAAAAATGAATGAATTCCTATGCACACTGTACATTAAAAATAATTAAAATTAAAATAAATTTAAAAATTAATTAATTTTAAAATTAGTTAAAATTTAAAAGAATAATTAAAAATTAAAAAATGTTTGCTCTGCTCACTCAGGCTGCAGCAAAAAGCCAAGATGAGGTGGGGAAGAGCATGCCCATATTCAAGGGACATAGCTACAATGTCCACGATCATGCTGGGGGAGGAGATGGTTGCGATTGCACTCATGCAGGGAAGGCGGGCACCATTGCAGAGGCGCTCATGCACTGAGTACACCTGTGCTGGCTCAGAGCTTTTGGACTTCGCTTGGAGATCGTTTTCTCCAAGTGAGTCCAAAACCTCCGAGGTGGGCCAGATAAATGGGCATGGTGGACCGGATGTGCCTCGCGAGCTTTAGCTTGAGGACGCATGCCTTAGGGAATGGTTATTAACCATTTATTTATTTTATTTATTTTTCGATTTATATCCTGCCTTTTTCCTTCAAGGGCTCAAGGCAGCTTACATCTCCTCCTCCATCTTATCCCCACAACAACAACCCTGTGAGGTAGGTTGGGCTGAGAGTCTGCGACTGGCCCAAAGTCACCCAGTTGGCTCCATGGCTGAGTGGGGACTCGAACCCGGATCGTCTGAGCCCCAGTCCCATGCTCTTAACCACCACACCACACTTGCTCTCCTGTAACAATGTAAGTCTCAAGCATGGTTGCACCACTGCAGAAGGTCAGAGGGGGCATTTTGTTCCCCAGAAGCTGTTCCTTCAAAAGTCGCTCTCTGCATTGCACTGGGCAGTCCACAGCTTTCCCAAACCCGTTTTGGTTTCAATCTAAATAATCTGCATTTTGCCACCAAAATTTTGAGGCAAACCACTCTCTTTCACCATGAAGTGCTGCAAAGATACATTAACCTGGTTCTGAATTTAGAAAATGAGTTACATCCAGCAGTTTTAACAGTTTGCATTGCAGTCACCTTGGAAAGCAGGTGCCCCAGTTCTTCCCCGGGCAACTGCAGGAGGGCAGAGGCGCTGCAACTCAGATCAGGATGCCCGTCACAACTTATATTTAACCCAATATCAGTTACTTGTTCACCCAGTCAAACAGCCAAAATACACCCTCCAGCCTTACCTCATTTTCCAGTTCTTCTTTTGCATTCTTCTATCAGCTCCACTGTAACACATTCAACTTCCCCATGTCATATTGCTCATGATGTCAGGAAACAATAGCCGCTCATGGTTCCCTGCCTTCTCCACTTCGGCTTGCTTGTTGATTTTGGTTTCTGCTTCCCGGACAAGCCCAGCACCAACAAAGTGATCTCTCAAAGTGCCTTTGCTCACCTGATGAAAGATTAACTTGGAGCTATACCTTTCTGCTGCAGCTTTCTTAGAGATATGGGCAAAGCTGACGGAAATTCAGTGTGATTTTATCTACCTCTGCCTGAGAACTTTGCCCCACCTTGATCCTGGATCAGAACAAAGAAAAATATATACCAGTGATATGTTGAGTTTTCCATTATTACTACATTCCTGCAGGCATAAAATGAAACTAATGGGCAGATCATGATACAACAATCATATCAGGTTTCTCATTTTGTATTCATATTCACCTGTGGCTCTCTGGTACGGGTCTGTTCTACTTAAACTTGAAGCTAACACGCATAAAAGACCACCACATATTTAACTATTACATATTACAACCTGCATGTCTTTTAAAGATAGTACATGACTCAAACACAGTGCTGAGAGTGCTCCCTAAATCTAGATAAGCTTGGACTTTGGTATTGGGTGCAGAATCCTGGTGAAGTCAAACTTTTGGTGGAATGGGGAAGTTGCTTGTGTGCTTTAAAAAACAGAACAAGTTTCTCCTTAACCGCGCCAGTGTCTGGGGCATGAAAGTGCATGGTATACGTGTAGTAAAATCTCAAAAGCCAAACACAGTCACCTGATGTAAAGGTTTTTTGTGGTTTAATAGGAAAAGTGGGGCTACTCCTTAAGCACTAACTTCCACTGCAGAAAGCAGAAGCCATAAATTAAACCATCCTGTTTACATATGTGCTAATAACATTGTTAATTCATGGCCTCAAACACATGTTAATCCCAGCAACCAGGCACACACTTGTTATTTATTGTATTTATATCTTAGCTTTTTTCTTTCAAAGAACTCAAAAGTGGCCAACATCATTCTCCTCTTCCTGCTCTCAATCTTATCCCTACAAAACAGCCCTGTGAGGTAGGTTGGGCTGAGGGTCTGTGACTGGCCCAAAGTCACCCAGCTGGCTCCATGGCTGAGCGGGGACTAAAACCCAGATTGCCTGAGCCCTAGACCCACACTCTTAACCTCTACACCACACTGGGTTTGTTACACTACACCAAGAGACCCAGTAGCCGTGCCGAAAACAACAGAACAACAGTTTTTTACAGCATGTATCTTCTCAGCTCTCTCACTCTTTGAAAGAAGGGTTTTTAATTAACAGCATGATCAGTTGCATGCTAACCTTTAAAACTGTTGTATGAAGGCAGGGTGAAGTCCTTTGCTTTCTCATTGTTCCTGTGCTGTTTATTTGAAGATGGATGTCAAGTGTGAAGTCTCCTTGGATTTGATTCCTCTGATTACATATGCCTCCTTTCCCCCAGTTCTCTTTGCTATGGTTTGCTGGCTGCAAGGGCTTCAGAATGGCTTTGAGAGCAGTATCATCAGTAGAGGGTCATGGTATCATCCTGAACTGTGCAGTCATGATTTTGAATTTCATGTGTCCCATTTTCCTGTCTCCTGTGGGATGCTCCTCCTCTGGTTCCACCTGCTGCTGCTGCAGGCACACAAATTCAGTGGGGAAAACTGGCTATTAAATGCACACAAAACCTGATTGTGTTTTTAAAGGCTTTAAGAATGCATAAGAATATGAAATATATTATTTTGATACAGAGTGCAGATGTCAGTTAGGTCATTAACCTGCAGCTGGCAACTTCTGCATTATATTATAATAAACAGACCAAGAAAACAAATGACAAATATCTGTGGTGAGCCAGTGTGGTGAAGTGGTTAAGAGCATGGGACTGGGACTCAGACGATCTGGGTTCTAGTCCTCGCTCAGCCATGGAGCCAACTGGGTGACTTTGGGCCAGTCACAGACTCTCAGCCCAACCCACCTCACAGGGTTGTTGTTGTGGGGATAAGATGGAGGCCGACAGATGATGTAAGCTGCCTTGAGCCCTTTATAGGAAAAAGGCAGGATATAAATCGCAATATAAATAAATTTTATTTGCCAATTAAGAAAATGAGGAAAGTACCAAGTGGTGGGCAGGTAGAGTTGGAGGCCAAGACGCAATGGGGCAAAGTCAAACTATTAAAGGCATTTGTGAAGGACTTTGGGCAATACAGCAGATTATATGGAAAACAGATCATTCTAAGAGATTACAGTGCAGATAATGATTCATTCCTGTAGTGAAGAGGAGAAGATTGGTGTGTTGTAGGTATCAACCCTTTCAGTTTCAAGGGTTGTCCTTCTATGATTCTGCAAACGAGGTAGAGAGCCATCCTCCGTTTAAAGGTGTCCTCTGTTTGGAGGGGTTTCCTGTCTTATAGGGTTGCTATTCTAACTGATCTTGGTAAGGTTGGTCATGTAATGGCAAGCAGGATGTTATTTGAAATGACCACAACCCAGTGTGGTGGTGCCTTACAAAGGTGGATTACAGTCACTGGTTGTAAATCAATGTGGCAACACCCTATTTTTACTGCCTACTTAACTGTAACATGTGTGGCTTCTAGATTGAGAGAAGTATTACTACCACTCTATATGACTCTGGTGTGCCTGCAACTGGAGTATTGTGTTCAGTTTTGGGCCCCTCATTACAGGAAGGATATAGCCAGGTTAGAGTCAGTGCAGCGTAGGGCCACAAGGTTGGTGGCCGATTTGTAGGGGATGCCATATGAGATTAGACTGGGTCTCTTCAGCCTGGAGGAGAGGAGTCTCAGAGGGGATCTATTGGAGACATACAGGTATGTGTGAGGGTATCACATGGAGGTGGATAGAGACCTGTTCTCTCCTGCAGAGAAAGGGAGGACGCAATCCAGTGGAGCAAAGCTCAGCGAACCAAGGTTCAATTTAGATGTCAGGAAGTACTTTCTGACAGTTTGGACCCTGAGGGTATGAAATGGGCTTCCACAGGAGGTGGTTGAGGCCTCATCCATGAGGGTGTTCAAAGATAGGCTGGACATGCACATGATGGGCATGTCATGAGCAGAGCCGGCTGGAGCTGGGGGTCAGACTAGATGGCCTGGGAGACCCCTTCTGACTCGCTCTGTTTCTATGTTTCTATTATTTCTGAGCAGGGCTGGTATCACAGGTAGGCATGGCTGGGTATCTATGAGATGCCTCGATTCCTGGAGCTTCCCCCTGAGAAAAGCCCCTGAACTGGTTTCTTCTTTTCACCATTGCAACTGCTTATTCACTTCCCTCACTCTCTGGCCCAGGGAACAGTGGGAGTGAATGGGGAAAGAAGGGATGGCAGCTGCGAGGAGAAAGAAGAGTAGCAAAAGCATCTGCTGACAAGGATGGCAAGAAAGCAGACTCAGCGAGGGTGTCTTGCATAAGGGCCCTCCAAAACCTGAAGCGGGTGACCTCTTCATGGTATGCTTCCTGTTCCCTGATTCTAGAATCCTTGTTTCATGCCAGAAGGCTCAGTCTTCAGGGGCATATTATTCACTAGGGCAAGAAAGTTGACCTCTCCCATGTTGTACATAGTTGGAGCAGTCCTCTCCACCAGAACTTTTGGATGACTCTCTAATTGCTGAGTCATGATTCCAGCCAAGCTACCTAAAGTCAGTTTTGACCTGGTCCATCCAGAGCCCTGCCATGGAGAAATGCAACATTCATGAAGCACTCTGTGAAATTCAAAATAGGGATCTCCACCCAACTGGGTTTGTTGTTGTTAGTCACGAAGTCATGTCCGACCCATCGTGACCCCATGGACAACATTCCTCCAGGCCTTCCTGTCCTCCACCAGAGATGGTCAGGTACTCCCATCTCTTTAAGAACTTGCCACAATTGTTGTGATCCACACAATCAAAGGCTTTAGCATAGTCAATGAAACAGAAGTAGATGTTTTTCTGGAACTCCCTAGTTTTCTCCATGATCCAGCATATGTTGGCAATTTGTTCTCTAGTTCCTCTCTCTCTTCGAAATCCTGCCTGTACTTCTGGTAGTTCTCGGTCCACATACTGCTGGAGCCTAGCTTGTAGGATTTTGAGCATCACTTTGCTAGCATGTGAAATGAGTGCAATGGTGCCAGGGACAGTACCTGACCATCTTATTTGTCTCTTGAGAAACCTATATGCGAGTCAAGAAGCAACAGTGAGAACTGGACACGGAATCACTGCTTGGTTCAAAATTGAGAAAGGAGTTCGGCAAGGCTGTATACTGTCACCCTGCCTATTTAACATATATGCAGAGCACATCATGAGAAAGGCGGGACTAGATGAATCACCAGTTGGAATTAAGATTGCTGGGAGAAATATCAACAACCTCAGATATGCAGATGATACCACTCTCATGGCAGAAAGTGAAAAGGAACTAAAGAGCCTCTTGATGCGGGTGAAGGAGGAGAGTGCAAAAGTTGGCCTGAAACTCAACATTAAGAAAACTAAGATCATGGCATCCAGTTCTCTCACTTCTTGGCAAATAGATGGGGAAGAAATGGAGGTAGTGACAGATTTTATCTTCCTGAGCGCCAAAATCACTGCAGACGGGGACTGCAGCCAAGAAATTAAAAGACGCTTGCTCCTCGGGAGGAAAGCTATGGCAAATCTAGACAGCATACTAAAAAGCAGAGACATCACCCTGCCAACAAAAGTGCGTATAGTCAAGGCTATGGTTTTCCCAGTTGCAATGTATGGCTGTGAAAGGAAGGGCTGAGCGCCGAAGGATTGAGGCCTTTGAATTGTGGTGCTGGCGGAGACTCCTGCGAATCCCTTGGACAGTTAGGCGATCAAACCGGTCAGTCCTGGAGGAGATCAACCCTGACTGCTCTTTAGATACTGAAGATGAAACTCAAATACTTTGGCCACCTAATGAGAAGGAAGGACTCCCTGGAGAAGAGCCTAATGCTGGGAACAATAGATGGCAAAAGAAGAAGGGGACGGCAGAGAATGAGGTGGCTGGATGGAGTCGCTGAAGCAGTCGGTGTGAGCTTGAGTGGACTTCAGGGGATGGTGGAGGACAGGAAGGCCTGGAGGAATGTTGTCCATGGGGTCACGATGGGTGGGACACGACTTTGTGACTAACAACAACTGTCCATGGGGTTTTCATGGCAAAGATACTGGAGTGGGTTGCCATTTCCTTCTCCAGTGGAGAAGAGAGCTCTCTGCTATGAGCTGTCCGTCTTGGGTGGCCCTGCACGGCATAGCTCATAGCTTCATTGAGCTATGCAAGCCCCTTCGCCACAAGACAGTGATTCATGAAGGAGCAGTGATCCATGAACTGGGTTTACACAGAATATATTGTGAACTAGAACTCATAAAACCTACAGATTAGCACCTGGTACCTTCCAGATATTTTGTCCTCTAATTTCCATCAGCCACAGCCAGTACTGCCAATGATAGAAATTATAGTTCACAACATCTGGAGGGTTCCAGGTGTTTTTATCCTGGACTAACCCCTTTGCTCACAGAGCATCTTTTTCAAAGCATAGCTCCTTCATTTTTAAAAGGCCTGATGCCAGGAGAATTTCGAATGCTGGATCTCCTTTTGTTGCCTTTATTTTGAGAATAACTGCTCCCCTTAGCTAAAGTTTTAAAACATGCATTTTCTGCAGGGAAATTGTTCAGTCTTTGCTCAATCTCCTACCTGCAGTTAGCTTTTCAAGAATTTTCTCCTGCCCTTTTGTATAGTTTCCTTTACCTGCTCCAATTACGGTTATTATCAGATCAAATTAGTCGACATTCCTAGATGATAAAATTGACTCAGCCATCCCTACCCTGTGGGAGCGTAACATCTGGCATTTTTAGTAGCACGATAAGCCAGATGCACTGACTTGTCATAAAGTTCACCGCAATCCACCTTTCTCAAACTATTTCTGCCATTATATCCTGAATATGTTAAGACCAGCTGTGTCCTAGTATTTCATATCTTGTGTTTTTCCCCCAAGTTCTGGGGGAAGAAGTAGGGGCTTCAGTGGCTGGTGGACTGAAGAAGATTAACACTGCAGAGGAAGTGCCTTATTGGACATTTTAAACCCTCCCCCCCTTTTTTTGCAGTAATTGCTAATAAAACACAACCCGTGGAAAAAGTAGGGGAGAGAGAGAAAAGGAGAGTAAAACCTTGGCAAGCCAAAATGGCTCCTAGTCACAGTGGGGAGTGTGGCTTGAGTTGCAAAGTTCCCCAGGATGCTGGCTGGCAAACCAAAGGAATTCAGTTGTGAGCCCAGTTCTCTGCCAACCTCCAGCTATGGGGTGACATACAAATGTGATTCATAAATTTAAAAAAAATAACCATGATAGCTGCAGGCAACACCATCTGGCTGCCTACCAACAGTCTTGTGCAAACTGCCAGTTTGGTTCCTGGAAGGTCATATACAAACAGATTGGACAAAGAAGATCCATAAACAGGATTTATCACAGAAACTCTTGTCTGTCCTGTAAGATGAGCTCTTGTCAAAACAGGAAAGTGTACCAACTGTAAGAAAATCCTGGCATTTCAATTCATGAGGAGGAAATAAAGCTTGGGTTTGTGGGAAAGATTAAGCGGCCAGACCATCTGTGGCTTTATTGTTTGGCCCAAGATCCCGCGGTAGACTCACGATAATGCATTATCGGGCAGGCTGAGGTAAACTCGCTGCAAAGTTTCAATACAACTACAGGGTATTTTATACCCTCCTGGTCACATGCACAGGTGCAGAGCAATTGATGACAGAATGCAGACATTACAATAAGATTCTGAGGTCACATACAGAACAGATAAAGGAAGATCAGCCAATCATACAATGAGATTACAATATTTCTAATTGCAGTGTATTGACACTTCAGTTGAGTAACCTGAACCCATCTCCAGGTCTGCTCAGACATGCATATTCAAGCTACTGAGAAACTATTCATGAACTCATAAGCTCATCCAGACCCTAAGTAATGCATCCGCACCATTCTGAATGGCCAGGGAACATGAAGCCCTCTGGGCTAGCAAAAGATACTTCCTGGTAAACTGAATTCCAACGAGGATTATTTAATAATTGTGAAGGTATACAATGTATATTTGGACTGAATGGCCTGTCTACTGTAGCCCACAGCTAAAGGTGAGAGAAAGGAGCAGGGGGAGGGGGGGGAGGAATGCCATTTAAACAGTGACTTAGCTTGGGAAGCTGGTGCTTTTGAGGAGTACAGGATTGATTCCACAATGCAAAAGCACACAGAAGCAATGTTTTTCTGACAGGATTTATCCAAACTTTCCCAACACAACCAACAGGAAGTGGCAAAGGATGGCCAAACAACATGGTATTGTGTTATCAGGGTGTTGGATGGAAACGTCCTTGCCTGGTTCCAGCCAACTGAGCATTTGAGGAGGAGGAGAAGCATCAGAGCCTGCAACGGTTGTCATGAAAGGCATGGGTCTCATGTAGGGAGGGGCCATGCTGCCATCTCTGCTCCTCCTGTCAGAATCCCGGAATCTCAATTTGAGAAGGGGAATAAAACTCGGGGTCGTAGGAAAGATCAGTCGTTATGAACCTCTGTATCAGGGGGGATTTGTGCTGGAAATTTGAATTTCTTGACTCTGTGGGCTTAGCTATTCCACAGAGCCAAGAAAAGGGGGGATGTTCTGGCAGGAAAGTACCACCATTTTGTGAATACTGCAGAAGCAGCACACATAAAGCCTCTGAGCATGTGCAGAGTTCAAAGTACTTTGGGAGCTTTGAGCAGCTCTGCTTCCAGCCACAGATTGGAGGCGGGCTTGCACTAGTCCTCAAAAGAAAGTTTTTGAGCTTCTAGAAAACTCTCAAAAGAAATCTTGGTGTCTTAAAAAAAAAAAAAAAGTTGTGTAACTGAGGCAAGGAATTTGAGGTTCTTTGAGTATTCAGACCTTGTATTGCCTCAAGGAAAACTTTTCCATGGGAAGGTTTGGGTTAAAACCAGGACCCTTAAGCACTCTCTATAAGTAGCTAGGGGATTTTTTTTTTTAGGAAGGGAATCCTTCCAAAAAGCAATGTTGTGACCATGTGTCTTAATTGTGTCAACCATCAAGAGTTTTCCTTCTCCAATAACTTTTATTTTTCTATGCAACATGGATCTGGGTTTTGTGTGTGTGTGTATAAGTTCTGAATTCAGTTGGCCAGACCAAACCCAGAGAAGAGGCTGCAGTTACTGTCTCTTTAAATAATGGGAGTGCTCTTAGCAAGGTAGACTATTCTTTTTTTTTTCTCCATTTGTTTTTTTCTTGTCTTTACTCCAAAAGTTACACATTTCTTTCATTTTTTTCTTTTCCAGTAAAAAAAGTATCAGATCACCATTTACCAAAACTCTTAAAATTCTCTCACACACCAAGCACCATGCACTCCTTGAATCAAGGAATTCCTGTCAAATGCACTCTCATTCTCACATGGCATACACACAACATCCAGGAAAAAAAATTGTCTTTCATTCAAACTTCACATTGCAAATAGTTGCAAGTTCAACAGGAGGAGGAAAAACCAGCCAATTTGAGCAGTAATATTTATCAATGGTTAACTGCAATCTGTCTTCCTCTGATTTTACACTCTGCCCTGTTGAATTCTAGCCTGCTACTGCTCAGGCTACTTGCTAAACACAATAATTTAAATTTTCAAGACTTTACCAGCAAAATTTTCCCAATATAAAAGAAAAACCCCTTTCTTTATCTCTCTGGAAATCCTTTCAGGATTCCTACTGAGAATTTAACAGTATATACTTTTTTTTTCTCTTTTTTTTCCATCTTTCATCTGCCCATCAGCATCCCCTCCTGGAATTTCAAATGCACATTATTTAATCTAACAAGAAAATCTTCCTACCTAGGAGGGCTGTAAGACAGATGGAAGAGGCAGAAAAACTTACATTAAAGACATTAAAACAGTGTTCCCAGTTTCTGACAAGGAAAGGACCTGCATAAAAAATGTTTCTATATAACTCCTCTTTCATACAGGGCTTTCACACAGGATAAGCTTATTGAGGATGTCCAGAAAACTGGGTAGGACCTGTGTTTGCAAGCCCAATTCAAAGGCCACACATTTCCTTACTTCCCAGTTCTGGCTCATATAGGAGGAATGGAAAGGAAAAAATCTCACACATACACACATTTCCCTGATCATAACCTTTTTCCCAGCCGGACTCAGCCACGCTTGGGCTCAGGCAAATGACCTCATGCATCTGTATCTCAATCAAAGCCAGGTTCACACATTCTCATCTCAGGGGCAAGAATACCCATCCACGCCCTTGCTTTCAACTGTGCCCTGAAGAGGACAGATTGGTGCGGCTGTGTGGGGAGCGCCTATTTCCTGAGGAACCCCCAAAACCCACTCTGGGCTATGCCTACCTCCCAGAAAGGGGAACACTTTTAAAATACAAACAGACAAGACAGAAAACACAGACAGCAACAATGAACACAAGACTTTCACAAACAGCGAACATAAAACTTTACACAAACCCCAGTCCAAACATACTCACACGTGTAGATCTTTCCTGGTGCACCAATACCATATTAGCTAGCTTTTTTCCTCCACCAGCTTGGACCAAAGCAAAACTTGTTCCATCTCCTTAGAATGTATTTCCTCCAAATGCTTTTGCAAAAGGTGTAGACAATTTCAAATCAAATGAGCCCTCTGAGGCCAAATTAGTTAGGTTTGACCATGCTGTTTTAAATCAAATTACCAAGCGCTTGTTTCCGCGACAACCCCTTAGGTGTCGCCCATGGCCATCCACTCCACCCTGCAATTTGATACAGAGGTGTTCATGGGGTAGTAAACCGAGATTCTGAAACCCCCATGCTTCCTGGGAGTCCACAATGAAAGCCCACGTGCAATGAGGTTCAAAACCAGATCTAATTACATTGACCCGCCTGCAAAACAGAAGAGATGGCCAGTATCTGTGCTCCCCCAGTGCAGAGAATTTCGACCGAACTTACCATCTCTCCTGCCCAGGATAAAGGGCCAAAAACCCACGATCCCACCTTCGTCGCCAAATTGTCAGAATCCTGGAATCTCAATTTGAGAAGGGAAATAACCACTAAGGAGCTTCCCTTTCTGATATCAAGATGGCTCAAGAAACATGCACACAATACATCTGCGGCCTTGAACTTTCCTTAGCCATTATTCCTGCAGGAAATGGCAGTAATGAGCCTCTGCTTTGGGAAGGGACTTTGGCCCTCCAGACAGGAATACTCCTTACTAATTGACAGCGCTTCCTTATTTCTTAGCACTTGTGTAAATAGTGTCACACCGATCCGCAAAACAATGGCTCTGAATCCTTTTAAGTCCCAGGGGTGATTTCCATGGTTAGAAGGCAAATCCATGTTGTGAAACTGAGTCCAGAGATCCCCTGTAGAGGGTTTTCTCCTGTGGAGTTTTGTATATGCCAATGTGAGCCATTGAGCTAGGCATGTTTGCTGACCTCCATCTTTTGGCCAGCTCCAAGTTGTCTTGTACATTGTTCACACAGTGTGTACTCCAAACTGTACCAAGTTGCACTTACCAGCTCCATTTGTGTGAACAATGCATAGCAGTCAGCATCCACATGTGGTTGCCCATCCAGCTGCAGGCTAGGGCATTTCCAGCTTAGCAAAAACAAAGCCACATGCTAACCACTGCACCAAATTCTCTCTCACACACAGGGAGCCTATTCCAGCATATGCCAATTGACTTTAAGGATGTTGCTAGTCCACCATCATCACCCCAAGTGGTAGAGTACTTTCAGTGGTCCT
Source organism: Varanus salvator macromaculatus (assembly GCA_023646645.1). NCBI lineage: Eukaryota > Metazoa > Chordata > Lepidosauria > Squamata > Varanidae > Varanus > Varanus salvator. The sequence continues at coordinate 4,130,388 of JAIXND010000781.1, forward strand.
TACCTGTTGTGGCTTCACATGGAAATTGTTTTCCCTAGTGACCTGTGAAATCATTTATTTATTTTACTCTCCTTTAGCTGATCTGGGACAGCATGTGCCAGCAATTTGCATGTCCTGCAATTTGCATGTCTGTTTTACCTGGTCCTTGGCAGGAATCCAGACATATAACATGTTCCAGGTGTAAGAAATCCATGCTGGGTTTTCACCAGCGCTATTAAAGCATAAACATTCTATTACACAACAAGGCAGTATTCTAAAATGGAAAACAGAGAAATTAGGAAATCCAGTGCTTCCTTCTTACAAGGACATATAGTATAGAAGGGAGTAACAAAATTAACAGAAATACACAGAGACAGCCAGAGTAACAACTTCAAGAAACTCCCTCTCTTTCCTTCAGCATTATCATCTAGGCTACTTAGCATTAGGCAACTGCTAGTCTCTTTGATCCAAGTCTTCAAGCCGGAACCCGATCCTTGTCCCCGATAGGCTGCTTTTCTTCGGGGCTCTTCTTTCTCGCCCCCTCCAGTTGTGGACCCTTGGCTGACCCTGATGTCAGCTTCTTCTCATCCTGGTCTGCTATGCTACAGGGCCTCCCTTGCAGGGTTGGTGTTTGAGCAGAAACTTCAGGTCCTCCATGAGTTCCACAGTCCTCTGGTCTCCCTGTGGTTTTTGGAGCTTTTCTCAGCCTGGTGTAACGTTCCCATGTAGACACTTCCTCAGATCTCGCTGCTGTGCGTGGCATGGGGCACCTGGGCACGGTCCTCCCACCGCATCAATGATCTCCAGGCAGTTCAGTCTCAGGCAAGTCAGCTGGCATAAGACAGCAGCCTCCCTCCCCTTGTGCCACTGCAAGCCGTAGGCAGCAGCCAGCTAGTGGCCACGGCTTCACACACTGCAGGCAGTCAGGTAATCAGGCACGGGTGCTGTGGCCTTGCCAGGCAGCCTGCATGGCCACTCTGGGCTCGGAGAAGGAGCAATGCCAGCCAGCTAGCAATTGCCGTAGTAGGACAGGAAGAAATGCCTGCCGAGTCTGGTGCTGGAAAAGACCAGTTCCAGCCCCGCTCCCTGCTTTTTCGCACTTCCATGTCAGTAGTTGCCCTGTGCTGGGGAGCAGCCATGAGCCTCCCAAGAAAGCGCTGGCTGCCAGTTTTCCAAGCCTGCATATATAACTCTCTCTCTCTCTCTCTCTCTCTCTCTCTCTCTCTCTCTCTCTCTCTCTCTCTCTCAATAAAGAAAGAAAGAAAGAAAGAAAGAAAGAAAGAAAGAAAGAAAAAGAAAGAAGAAAGAAAGAAAGAAAGAAAGAAAGAAAGAAAGAAAGTGGAAGTCTGACAAACCGCCTTCTTCCTTTCTTGAGGCAGCGGAAATTCCCCCCCCCCCTTGAAAGTCAGAAAGCCAGATACTGCACCTGTCCTTGTGAGGTTTGCAGCTTTTTCTCTCGGTGACCCAACGAAATCCGGCAGATGTACATTGGTCTGTGACTGCAGTGGCAATCAAAAGATTGTTCATATACAGTAGTAAGAACACCATTAAAGTCTCTGGTACATGTAAACAAGTCCCTAGCCAGTGTTTGAGAGAAGGGTGGGTGAATCCCCTCCTCCCCTGAGTTGGGGTGGTTAGACACAACTGGCCTTTCCTCTAAGCTGTTTCCAAAAACTGCACCTCACCCCCAACATTCGCAAAGAACTGTACACAAGGCTTAGTGCACAGGCGTCCAATGTCTAGTGTACCAAAACTTAACAACACTTAAGAAAGCAATGGAAGGATCTTAGAGGAACATTAGCACAGATGCACGCACACACACAAGGAGGAAGAGGAAAGTGGATAGCAGCACTGATCACAAACAGAGAATTTAAACACTAAATCCCAAGTCTTTTGACCACCTTGAACAATGAGGTTGGCTTGTCTATGGCTTTCTCAAGAGTAGCTACTCAAAGCACAGACAGAATTCTCATAGCAAGCTGAATGCCTTTCTCTCTGTGAGGGAGCAACTTGCTAGCCCGAGAAACCCTGCTTTCTTTTCTTTCCTGGGTCCTAAATGTAGCCAGTTTGAAGGGCTGAAGGGCTGGTGACTCCAAATTGTAGCCATTGGGCTAGGATTCAACTGCCCATTCATGCCCTCCTGGCCATGAAAGCCATTATTGCACCCAGACACAGTGACAGAATCCCCAGAGTTTCTCCCCTCGCCAAATTCATACTCACACTGCACTGCTGGCTTTTGGAGGGAAGAGAGTGAGTTCTACTCTCCCGCCTCTTTTCTGTCCTCCCTCAATAGAAACCAGTCTGCACTCTTCCAGCAAGTTCAGACTGTCGTGTAACAAACGCTTGCACAGGAGCTCAAACCCGTATGCTAATGGTAAAGTTGCAGCTGTTCTGAAAAGAGTCTGAAAATTGACAGACCCTTCAGGTGGCCACTTTGTCCCACTGTCCAATTGATGCTAGGGCCAAATAGAATTACAGTCGACATTTAGTTTCTTTTTCTTTGAGATGGAATCTCTTTTGAACTTTTTCCCATTTCCCAAAAGACAATCCAGAGGTGTGCACATTTGTTTTGACTTACCTTGACCCATGAACTAGTGAAGGAGACAATATTCCAGATGAGATTCAAAATCCTAAAAGATGATGTGGTTAAAGTGCCACACTCAGCATGCCCAAAGAGGGGCAATGGCAAAGATTGTTCCTACAAGCTAGGCTCTAGCAGTAGGTGGACCAAGAACTACCAGAAGTACAAACAGGGTTTCAAAGAGGCAGAGGAACGAGAGATCAAAATACCAACATACATGGAGGAAGCAAGAGAGTTCCCAGAAAAGCATCTACTTCTGCTTCATTGATCATGCTAAAGCCTTTGATTGATTGATCACAGTAAATTGTGATAAACTCTGAAAGAGATGGGAGTACCAGACCATGTTATCTGTTTCCTGAGAAACTTGTCAAGAAGCAATAGTGAGAATTAGACATAGAACTACAGATAGGTTCAAAATTGGGAAGGAATACAGCAAGGCTGTATTTTGTCCCCCTGCCTTTTTAACTTACTGTATTTTTCGCTCTATAAGACGCACCTGACCATAAGACGCACCTAGTTTTTAGAGGAGGAAAACAAGAAAAAAAATATTCTGAATCAAATGGTTTACTGAACTATTTAATAAACCATGGGATGTGTTGGGATCTCTTAATCCCAGTTGCTTTACTCTCATGTGCCTCTAGCATACTGTGTGCATGACCCCCCCATCCCCCACAGACTGTGCATGTAACTGTTAGGGGATGAAAACATCTTGTATAGAATCCATCTCTGCAGGCCCTTCAATGCCACATGTATTTCCTGTAGGTCTGAATAAACTGTAAATATTCTTTTGATTGCACACCCCCAGCATACCTGCTCTCTCTGGTTTTTCTTGCCTCTATCTTAGACAGAGATGGTGAGCAATGAGGAGAGACCTAAATTCAATCCTCCAACTTTTCTCTCTCTTTTTTTTTCATATTTAAAAGTGATGCTTAAGAAACTCAGGCTGCATCTACGCATCCTTTTGAGTCGAGAGAAATGTTCACTCTTGTGTGTCATTTCTTCCTCTGGACCAAGGGCATGAAAATCTAACATTTGCACAGTTGCAGAGATCACTATAATAATTGTGTTTCTTGTATCCTCAATTGGGAAGGGAACTTTATATCCACATTGTTTTTGTTAAGCATTTAGAAGTCCCAGTTAATTATCCATGAGGTATTAAAAGGCCCAACCCTTGAAAGACAAAGCTGAATTGTGGGGAACTTCCCTTCCATTCCCAAAAGGTATTTCAAGCTCACTACACTTCTGCTGTTGAATCTTTTTTTTTTTTTTTTCAGAACAAAGGAGTGATGGGTGTTTTCATGGGGATTAACCCTTTTTTTTTCAGAGAGGAGGAAAATGTCCCACTTTCCACTTTTTCACACCATGCATAATTTTGAACATCTTTGCCATGCTTCCCATTACTCATCATTTTCCTAAGAGAAGCAATCCTGGTTGTTGTAACAAAGTCTGATAGGGGAGCTGCTCCAATTCCTTGATTGTTTTAGTCGCCCTTCTTTGCACTTTTTCCAACAATGTCATTTTTCAGGTGTGGTGGCCAGCACTGTACACAATACTTTAAGTATGGTCATATTAAAGATTTGTGTAAGAGGAATATGATCTTGGAAATTTGATTTTCAATTCCTTTCCTAATTATGGCATTTCCTCCTAACATTTGACATTTTCATCAAGCTGTCCCCCACATTCTCAAGACCCTTTCTTGGTCTGTCAGCACTAGTTCAGATTCCATCAGCTTATACTTGAAGATGAGATTCTTTCCCCCCAGCATGCTAACTTTACACTTGCTTACACTGAAAGCATTTGCCGTTCTGATGCCCTTTTTCCCAGCTCAGAGAGATCCCACTGGAATTCCTCACAATCCCTTTTAAATGTTTTATTTTAGTATCATCAGCAAACTTGGCTACTTTATTGCTCACTTCTAATTCCAGATCATTTATGAACAGGTTGAAAAGCACTGATCCTAATGCAGAATCTTGTGAGAATACCATGCATTCTCAATGTTGGCTTTCAATTCTGTAATCAGTTACTGATCCATAGGACAACATGTGTGTGCACACACAGCCCTTATTCCATCACTGCCAGGTTTTCTCAAGAGTCTGTTGATGGATTTTATCAAAAGGCTTTTGGAAGAAACAATGTCTATTTCCTGCTCAGGCCATGTGTAGTAGTGACACTCTCAAAGAATTCTACTGGATTAGCAAGACAGGCTTACCCCTGCAGAAGCCATGTTGCTTCTTTTAAAGCAGGGCTAGTTCTTCTATATGTTAACTGAATCTATCCTGAATAACACTTTCAACCAATTTACACAGAACCAACAGAAAGCAAAGCAGCATATAATTTTCCAGATCCCTTTTTAAAAATTGTCCTAGAGTGCTGGTACATGGCTAGAGAGTGATCTTAGGGACATGATGTACATATTGTATAAGAAAGTCATCAATTGATTCTGAGGAGGAAGAGCAGAGCTGAATAGATGAGTTGGCAATTTATAGGTTATTTACTGAAGATGCTCAGGGCAAAGAGAGAGAACCAGCCCTCTTTGGAAAAGGAGGGAGACATTTCAGAGTGGTGGGGAGGAGATGGAAGGGGTGTCCTTGGCACCAACAGGATATGACAGGCTAAACAAGTGGACCAATTCAGAAGTGTCCAGCATTCCTGCTGTCTAGCCCTCACGCAGCAGGGGCCACCTTCAGGGCTGAATTCTTTCTGAAAGGAATGGAAGGAGGGGAAGCTTAAGTTTGGATCCAGCTCTTTACATTGTCAATTGCTTCTCTCACATCTCAAAGAGAACGCTGCTTCAATGTATACTGTTTCTTAACCTGTTAAACTTTAATAAAAGGATTGTGCATCTGTGCAGTGGCGTGGGGGGGGGGGCGGCGGATCGGCGCGGGATGGCAGTGCGGGATGACAGTGCAGACGGCAGAGGCTTTAGAAGGATTGTGCTTCTAAAGCGTCATCTGTGCCTGCCACGGCAGTGGTGTGGGGGGGTGGCGGATCGGCGCGGGATGGCAGTGCTCGAGCGGTGGTGGCGCAGAGTGACGGTGCGCGGCGGCGTGGGGTGGCCGCATGCGGCGGCGTGCGGCGGCGGTGGCACGGGACGGCGCGGTGCGTGGCGGCGCAGAGCAATGGCGTGGGGCAGTGGGGCGACGGCGGCACGGAACTTCCCGGTGGGGGTGATCAGTTCCCGGAGTGCGAAGTGGAGCAGGGCACGCCGAGCACATGCTGGCCTGATGGTGCCGGCGGGCGGGCAGTGTCCCGGGTGTCAGGCACATTCGCTCTATAAGATGCACAGACATTTCCCCTTACTTTTGAGGGGGGGGGGGAAGTGCGTCTTATAGAGCGAAAAATACGGTATATGCAGAGCACATCATGTGAAAAGCTGGGCTAGATGGATCACAAATTGGAATTAAGATTGCCTGGAGAAATATCAACAACGTCAGACATGCAGATTATACCACTCTAATGGCAGAAAGTGAAGAGGAACTAAAGAAGAACCTCTTGATGCAGGTGAAAGATGTGAGAACAAAAGTTGGCTCGAAACTAAACATCCAGAAAACTAAGATCATAGCATTTGGTCCTATCAATTTCTGGCAAATAGATGGGGAAGAAATGGAGGCAGTGACGGATTTTATTTTTCTGGGCTCCAAGATCACTACAGATGGGGACTTCAACCAAGAAATTAAAAGACGCTTTTTCCTGGGGAGGAAAACTATAGCAAATGTAGACAACATACTAAAAAACAGAGAAATCACCCTGCCAACAAAAGCTCATATAGTCAAGGCCATGATTTTTCCAGTTGCAAAGTATGCCTATGAAAGCTGGACCATAAGAAAAGCCCAAGAATTGAGGCCTTTGAATTATGGTGCTAGAGAAGATTCCTGCGAGTCACAGAAACACAGAAACAGAGGAGTCAGAAGAGGCCTCCCAGGCCATCTAGTCTGACCTCCGGCACCAGCCGGCTCCGCTCACTTCCAGATCCTGAAGATGAAACTCAAAAACTTTAGCCATCCAATGAGAAGGAAGAACTCACTGGAAAAGAGCCTAATGCTGGGAACAATTGATGGCAAAAGAAGATGGCAGAGAATGCAATGGGGTCACTGAAGCAATCGGAGTGAGCTTGAGTGAGGCGGGGGGGGGGGGTGCTCACATACTTATGTGGGATCTGCTTCTCTCAGATCCAAACCAGGTCTGGATCCTGGCCAGACTTCACTTTATCTGTACCAACAAAAATCTCCAAAAAACCTCCTTTCATCCAAGGAGTTCCCTTCTGCTTTGTTCAAACTAGCCTCTTCCCATAGAATTCAACTCTACTCAGGAGTCATCGGTTAGAGTCGGACTCTAACCAGAGGCTTTTTCTCTCTACCTGAGGCAGAATGTGATTGTTTGCATTCCTATATGATAGAAAAACTTCACCCTGTGTCTTATCCGAAATGGAGTTTAATTTTACTTTTGTAAAGACCATCTCCACCATAATTTTGACATCCCCCTATGAAGATTTGAGCAGTGTGAAAAAGCAAGCTCAAGTAGGCTGTTGACGCTGCCTGAAGCAACTTCCAGACATTTCCTTTATTTTGGCCAAGCCCAACAGAGTATGATGGGGGAAGCTCTCATGGGAGTGTTATTTCTGAGAGCAAAAGGGACCCTGTTTCAGTGTGTCCCTGCTCTGTGATATGGTCTGCTTTGCTGTCAAAGTTACAGTCCTTTAGTCTGCATAGAATGGAATGCAGATATACAGAAGTGGCAAAGCAAAACACCTCCATATAATTTGCCTCAGAAAATTTGCCAACATCAATCATCCAGGCATGCCAATTTTGGATGAGGATGCAGTCAAATGATCCAGTATATGGCCATGGATCGATACCCTGAACTCTGTATTTAGGCCATTCAAATGTGCAGAGCCAGGTCAAAAATCTCTTACTCATTCCTTTCCCAATTCTTTCTCTGAGAATCCCCTCAGGATAAGCAGGATTCCGTCTCCCTTTTCTTTCCTTGCCGCAATCCATCTGCTCACTTCCAACATATCCTGCAAAATCCCAATCTAAACCATGAAATTACAATTCCCTTTGCACGTGTTTCCTCCTGACCAAATACTCTTCCTTCTTGTCGCTGAGTACTGGATGGGGCAATACCAAACAAATCAGAACCAGTTCGGCCGTCGCCGAGGACTGGTCAGTACCATACAAAACAAATCAGAACCGGTTTCTCTCTCCTGGCCTCCAATCATACTTCGTGTACACAGTACAACAGTCGCTGCATGGCTGGGTTTCTCAATCCAATCTCACGCCCTTGCTTTTGACCTTTCGGGAGTTTCCCAAGGATCCGTGCGGCTGCGCAAGAATCGGTTGAGAGGGACCCTGGGAGCCTCCGGGAATGAATAAGGGTCACACAACAGACAACTCTCACACAGGCCAGACCCGTACCCAAAAAGACCTGATCGGATACTTACATTCCTGGAATCCAGTAATACCAACCAAATGGGGTTCCCCTTAGGCCTACCAGAAACCATTGCCTTGCAGGAGTTGGAGGCTTCCTTTCACAGCCGGTGTCTTGGCAGGATACCCAAAGATCCTCTACGCTAAAAAGAGCGTGTGCCGGCTAGAGAGGATCAAAGGGTTCCGCCTCACCGTCGTCGATCGTCTCCCCGATTCCATCCTGTCGGCTGTGACCCCGGATCAGAAGAAGGACTCTGTCTCTTCTCCCCGCCTTCTCCACCAGAAATCTGTCACACCCATCCGCAAAACAATGGCTCGGAATCAGTTTCTTGTCAAGGCAAACAGGTTTATTTACAATTGAATACATGGATCCATGAGTGCCCAAGGTAGGAACACCTCATGTTAATTTCCTTAGGGTTATATAGACTACACCAAAGGGGAGCGAATGCAATACACAGGAAGGTGTTTGGATACTTTGATATGGATAGGAAAGTGATTGGCTACACGGCACAGCACCATAAAGAAAAGTTACTTTTCACTCTAATTAGATGCCTTTAACAGGCCTTCTAAAGTAAAGTTACCTTGAGCAGACTGGCCAAGTTAAGTAAACAAAAAGGTTACATGTGGGAACTTACAGGGTTAGGGAGGCACTCTGGCCATAAAATACAAAGATAGCAATTGACAGTTACCCACTAATGAAGTGGGGTCATTTGGTCATCACCACCAGACACTGAGGAACCCTTTGTTTATGGCAAGGCAGTGCGGCGGGATTATATATCTTGTTTTTCTGGGTACAATAGCAATATCAAAACTATTCCAGTAATCCCATCTTTTAATTGTGTAAAATGCTATGCACATGTATTAAATAGCATAAGCCCGTAATCTATACAAGCCAGCTGCTTTCTTTGTGCTCTGGTTCAGACTGTCCTCAAGGGGGTTCTGCTGACTCCATTTGAACCCAGTGGATTGGAATCCTACCTTGCAGGGGTCCCTGCTATGCAGGGTGAAGTGGTTTGATGCTAAACACATTGGAATAATACATAATTATTCCAGTTAGTATTCATATTGTGCGGCTGCCATGTGCTTCCTTTGCCAGGTTGATAGTCACTTTGCTGAGATCGGTAAAATGCACTTTTGTGGTTCTTGTCCATGTGCAAGTCTCTGCTCTCAGCAGTGAGGGACATTTCCAGAGCGTCCCTGGGGAAATTATCTTGTTACAATGCCGGTTTGCGCAGCCTGGGATCTGCTCCCGCCTTTCCAGAAGCTCTCTGAGCCCTCCTTTCACCGTGGAAGAGGTGTCAGTTCAGTGCCCAGGCCAACACAATCCACTCCAGCCAAATGACAACATGGCTGCCCAGCAGCAACCAGTGCCACATAGTAGAACTGGAAAAAGAACAGTAAGCAAGTGTACAAAAAGTGTTATTTCTTGTTCTCCACCTTGAATTATATTTTGAATAGGAAAGGAGGAGAGGGTGTGGTATATGTAGATTCGGAGGGATCATGCATGCACACGTTTTGTTGTATTGACTTTTCTACACACTGTAGCCAGCCAGACCAGTCCAACAATTATACTGAGACTAGTAAAACCTTTCTTTTTGCTTTGAGGACTGTGGATTTCCTTCCTTTGATGTTCTCCTGCTATTTTACAGAGCTGCTCTAAATTCAAGTGGACACATGCTGCTGCTTAACAGTGTATAAACCATTAATTTTCTTGGAGGAGGTAGAATTATTTTTTCCCCTAGTTTTTTTCTTGTTGTATATTTCTTTAAAGATGGATTTTAAACATGATTTCTCCCTGGTTTATGATTGGGTGCTGCTCCTTAATTTGATGATGGGCCTGGTTGGAATCTGGATGGGAGACCTGAGTCCTGCATTGAGCAGGCACTTGGAGCCTGCTTGGCTCCTTCCAACTGTATGATTTTATGAAAACCACTCCCAAAATCCCAGTGTTGGATGCCCAGTCCAGGATTCCCCACCAGGAAATTTCTGGGGACAAGTTACGCCCTGTTTGGAGGAAACGTTTTTGTTGAAGGGATGCAACCTTCTTTCTGGCTCACAGTACTAAGTAGATCCAAAGCCTTCTCCTGCTCCAAATGTAGTCCAAAGCAGTGGCTCAGTTTGGTTTCCCTGTTCACCTGATAAGTTTGGAAGGACACTTGCAGTGGGCCCCAGGGATGTGCCAGAAATTCTGGAGAAAATCCTAGGATGAAATTCGGGAACCAAATTCTCATACATTCCCAGGTTCTCCCAAGGATATCATAGCCAAGGGCCTGGCATTGCTGCTTCCATCTCCCCCCACCCCCCATAGGAAATCCGTTGATAAGAGAAGAACTGCATAATGCTTTTTGGTTGCCAGCGTGTGGAGTCCTCCCCATGGAGGTGCTGTGGGTGTCCCGCCATATTCTAAGTGCTGTCCTCAGCTGCCAGACTGAAACCCTCCCCATGAAGCACAGCTTGACTTTTCATACAGTCCAAAGGAAGAGGCAGGAATGATCCGGCCAGGTTCCTGAGGGGCTGTGACAGACCGGTCCGGTTCACACAACAGGAGGGTGAAGAGTAGCCATGGTGGCTTGTTAACCAGGGTGATGTAGTGATTAAGAGAGCTCTCAGGCGATCCAGGTTCTAGTCCCTGCTTAGCTATAGAACCAACTGGGTGACTTTGGGCCAGTCGCAGGCTCTCAGTCCAACCTACCTCACAGGGTTGTTGTTATGGGGATAAACTTGAGAGCAGGAGGAGAAGAATGAAGTGAGCCACTTTGAGTCCTTTGAAAGAAAAAAGGTGGGATATAAATCTAATATAAACAAAGTGCTGATCTTCTCCATCCCTTTTCCTTTCGTTCATTTATTGAATGTTAACACATACTGCTCAGCAGCTGCTAAACTAAACCTCAAGAAATCTTGGAAACCATGTTCCTTTGTTTATTCATTTTCTGTTTTGCAGTCCAATGAGTGTTTATTCAGAGAAATGAGATGAGTAAACAGAGGTAAAGCTGTGACTGCACTTTCCAGCTGTGTTCAATTCTTGAAGTCATTTTCTGCAGGAGACCATTAAGCTACTGTATCTACTTTTTGTTTTGTTACAAAATTGAGATTCAAGGAGTGCATGAGGTGTCTTCTTTTTGTTTCCACTATATTGTGCTGTCCTATAGTGAAATAGCACAAATATGCAAAAGAAAGCAGCCTTGTCTTTTGCTTCTTAGAAATAATGCCCCCATTTTCCTTGCTCTGACAAAACCAACTGAAAGTCCTGGTTGTTATGTGCCATTTAAAGAATTCATAAATAACAATGATCAGGAAATGAGTCATGCAAAATAAATACTTCATGTAGATACACTTTAATAATGTATAATTTTATATCAGCAGGAAATATGCAAAGAAGGGTAGGCAGGCTGGATGACAAAAGACCCCCAGGGACCAATGAGCAGAGTCCCAACCCTTGGGTGACAGCTGCTCTGTGGTCATGGTGAAAGGGGGTCTCGGGGAAGGAGGGTGTTATTCTAAGGAAGGGGGAAATGTTCCCTTAGAAGGGACCCATTCCTTGGGAGGTGAGTGTGTATCCGGTCACACAAAACGTAACCCTTCAGTGGGCAAAGGGCTTCTGATAGAGGGAGAACTGAGCATTAAAAACGTAGAAAGCTGGGTTTGGGATGGATGTGTGGACTCCATGGCGAACTGCCTGCCCAGTGTGAAGGTTGTGGATATCACACCACCGTCTAGCTAGCCCTGTAGATAGTGCGGGGTTGGAGTTCATGGTTGTGGTCCATGCTGCCACCCATGATGTGGGGAAATGTAGTCATGAGGTCTTGGAAGCCAAATTTAGATTATTAGGTAGGAGGTTGAAATCCAGGACCTCCAAGGTGGCTTTCTCCCAGTTGCTTGTGGTTCCATGAGCAGGGCCAGCTGGGCAGGTGCAGCTGAGGAGTCTCAGTGTGTGGATGAGATGGTGGTGTAGAGAGGCGGGTTGTAGACTTGTTAGGCACCGGGGAACATTTTGGGACAAGTCAGGCCTGTACAAGAGGCTCCACTGGATCCAGAATGGAGCCAGGCTGCTGGCATGTAGCATAGAAAAGGTGGTAGAGCAGCTTTTAAAATGAGCCCTGGGGAAAAGCTGACAGGAGAGCTAGGAAGTATCCGGTTCAGGTCAAATAATCCCTTGCGTATGAAGGGGAGGAAGTTGGTAATGAGATGAGCCATGATACCCAGTCTAAAGTGTGAAGGCTCCTCCACTGAAGCAATATGGGTGAAAATTCCTGGCTCCAAAAGTAACTTACCCCTAGGAGTATGCTATCATCTCCCAGACCAGAATGCTCTGAGTGGTCTTGAGATGGGACATAAAATCAGGGAGGCATCCAACAGAGGCAACCCTTAGGTGGGGTTGTGATTCTCACAACGTTCTGTATTAGGACCAATGCTTTTCAACCTGTTCACGCATGATCTGGAATTAGGTGCTTTGGGGTTGCAGGGGAATGTCTAAGCAATGGGGGAAGGTTTAGCATAGCTCAACTTTTAGACTAGGAGCTTTTCCACACAAAGTGTTCATTGTGCTGTTCACTGCTGCATTTAATTTTGGTTTCATCAACGCACTGATGTCTGTACAAAGAGCTCCCCTTTCCTGCCGCGCACCCTCTGTGTGCGGCTTGGATAGAACAGAATAGTGGGGAATACTCACGGAGAAAAGAGCACCATTTTCTCCATTGTAATTTAATACTTCATTTTCCCTGTTCTAAAAACTTCCAGGAAAAAGCTGTGAAAAAACAGCAGGGACCCCAGTGTCTGTAAATAACCATGAGTAAAGAATCACAAGCACAGAATAAATAGTGAACAAGCCCAGGGTGGCTGATAGGTTTGGTTGTTTCTCACTTAAGAATAAAAAGTCTCAGCACAGCTCACAAGGAACAGACACACCTCTGTTTGCATCTGCCACACCCAGCCAGTCCTTGGATGCCAGGAAGCACTTCCTGACAGTCAGGATCCCGAGGGCGTGGAATGGGCTTCCACGGAAGGTCGTTGAGGCCCCATCGGTGAGGGTGTTCAAAGACAGGCTGGACATACACATGGTGGTCATGTCGTGAGTGGAGCCGGCTGGTGCCGGAGGTCAGACTAGATGGCCCGGGAGGCCCCTTCTGACTCGCTCTGTTTCTATGTTTCTATGATAATCCAGGATGCTAATGGGAATGCTGGGACTAATTCCGCATGGCCACCTCATCCAAAAATAAAGGGAGGTCAGAACCTACCCCAAAAATTTCTTAGAAATGTATCTGGCTTCCATATCATGGGTATAGTTTTGACTTACCCACACCCATGAAACATGTGACAAGAAAAAACACAGAGTCTGCTGCAGGTGTACAATCAAATGAGCATTTACAGTTTAATCAGACATCCTGGAAATATATACAGCATGCCGGTAGCTCCCAAGGGATTACAAAGATGTAGTCTGTTCTAGGGGCATTTATAACCTATTAGTTTGGAGGAGGTGTGTTTGTGTGTGCAAGGCGGGGAAATCACATAGGCAGATTGCTGGAGGCACATGGGAGTAAAACAGTAGGGTTGAATGGGTTTAGGCAAAAGACACAAAAGGAAGAACTCTCAGGACAGGCAAACTTTAGCATATCTAAGGTGTGCGTGGGGAGCCAGACTTGGAACATGGTTTCCTGATCAAATCAGGAATCCCCTCTTAAGTCTGAAGCTGATCTTACCGTCTCAGGCTTTCAGCAGCCATATTATGGCAGAGCTCTGGCTCATTTTGTCCTGACATATACAAGAAAAATTTAGCTCAGCTTTAATTACTTCCACCAGAAACTCATGTAGCAACTGGCAGGAAAGCTCTGTAGGTTTCCAGCAGCTTTCCCAGCTTTAAAATGGCCAGCCGTATTAAAATCTCACCACGTTACATCCTTCTGTGGCCCAATCTGGGCCCAATTCGAGGTGCTGGTTTTCACCTATAAGGCCCTGAACAGCTTGGGATCAGGATACCTGAAGGAGCGCCTCTTCCCTTACTTGCCCTCATGCGGGAGAGGCTTTGCTCCGGGAGCCCTCTTTAAAGGAGACAAAAAGAACAACTACCCGGAGCAGGGTGGCACCCAGGTTATGGAATGCGCTCCCTGGAGAGGTGCTCCTGGCACCAAGTCTATATTCTTTTCGGCACCAGGTTAAAAGCTTTTTATTTAATGGCTATTTTAAAAATCAATTTTATCATTAACAGTCAATTTTTGTTTTTATATAATTTTACTGTTACTGTTTTATTGTTTTAATTCTATGTTGTAAGCCATCCCGAGATGCCAAGGCATGAGGGGATGGCATGTAAAAGTTTTAAATATATACATACATACATACATACATACATACATAAGGGATGGGGGAAATTTTCAGCCTGGAGGCTGAATTCAATTTTGGAGATGCTCTTGGGAATGCATCTCAGAGGTAGACAAGGACAAAATAAAAAAGGCCAGCCCAAATAGTTTCCATGTAGCCTGAAGTGCCTGACCCTGCCTAACTTTGGAAGCCAAACAGGCTCAGGCCTGGTTGGAATCTGGATGGGAGACCTGAGTCCTGCATTGAGCAGGCACTTGGAGCCTGCTTGGCTCCTTCCAACTGTATGATTTTATGAAAACCACTCCCAAAATCCCAGTGTTGGATGCCCAGTCCAGGATTCCCCACCAGGAAATTTCTGGGGACAAGTTACGCCCTGTTTGGAGGAAACGTTTTTGTTGAAGGGATGCAACCTTCTTTCTGGCTCACAGTACTAAGTAGATCCAAAGCCTTCTCCTGCTCCAAATGTAGTCCAAAGCAGTGGCTCAGTTTGGTTTCCCTGTTCACCTGATAAGTTTGGAAGGACACTTGCAGTGGGCCCCAGGGATGTGCCAGAAATTCTGGAGAAAATCCTAGGATGAAATTCGGGAACCAAATTCTCATACATTCCCAGGTTCTCCCAAGGATATCATAGCCAAGGGCCTGGCATTGCTGCTTCCATCTCCCCCCACCCCCCATAGGAAATCCGTTGATAAGAGAAGAACTGCATAATGCTTTTGGGTTGCCAGCGTGTGGAGTCCTCCCCATGGAGGTGCTGTGGGTGCTGGAAAGCTTGCTTGTTGTTGGTTTGTTTTTGCACAGCGCATAATACTGAGGCAGACATGTCTGTCCCCATTTCACTAGTGTCCTGCCATATTCTAAGTGCTGTCCTCAGCTGCCAGACTGAAACCCTCCCCATGAAGCACAGCTTGACTTTTCATACAGTCCAAAGGAAGAGGCAGGAATGATCCGGCCGGGTTCCTGAGGGGCTGTGACAGACCGGTCCGGTTCACACAACAGGAGGGTGAAGAGTAGCCATGGTGGCTTGTTAACCGGGGTGATGTAGTGGTTAAGAGAGCTCTCAGGCGATCCAGGTTCTAGTCCCTGCTTAGCTATAGAACCAACTGGGTGACTTTGGGCCAGTCGCAGGCTCTCGGTCCAACCTACCTCACAGGGTTGTTGTTATGGGAATAAACTTGAGAGCAGGAGGAGGAGAATGAAGTGAGACACTTTGAGTCCTTTGAAAGAAAAAAGGTGGGATATAAATCTAATATAAACAAACCAACCAACAAATGACCTCTGCAGGTGCAGGCGCATTTCCCTAATCGTTCACATCAGATGCAGGCTGAACCAGTGAGGTTAGCCTATTGCGTGGGTTTAAAAGACACCCAGAAGCCATGGCTAGTTTTCGGATTGCAGGGTGGTGCGTTGGAAGGGTAGTACAAAGCTGGGGTTGAAGAACATGTGAAGCCGCGGCAGGTGGAGGGCATCGATCAGCAGTGGGCTCCCCCACGGGCTGCAGCGCTTGTGTACTCCTGCCCAGTGGGGAGCTCTCAGCTGAAGTTTCCTGGCACTGCTCTCCCATTTTTTCCATACAGGTTTTCTGTGGAAGGAGAAAGGCAGAAGCAGTGGGAAAGCATGGCAGGGTAGGCCAGCCTGGGAAGGTGGCCATGTCTGGACCACCCACATAACATTCTGTGAACGAGGAAGGACAACAATGTTATAAAAGCCTCGTCTGTATCTCATCCCACCTGGCACTGCTCTAAAGAGGGAAGGACCAAAGGTCAGTAAGCCAGCGCATGATTTGCATGGCTCTGGGAAAGACTTGAGATCCTGCTAGTCTGTGTAGTGGAGTTCTGTTGCAATAACACTGATCATGGCCTCCCCGCAGGTGGTAACACAAAACCATAGTGTGGGCTGCTCCCCCCCCCGCCAAAAAAGCACCCTTCTGGGACTGCAACTTCCATCATCCCCAGCCAGCATGGCCCTCTGGGTGATGCCACTCTACCTATCACACAACAGGAGGGCTCTAGGTACAACCAGCCTGCCTCTGGTAAGCAAGAAGATGGCTGAGCAATAGCCATAAAACCCGCTACACCAGAGCAGAAGCCTTGTATTCCCTTCTCAGCGTGGCCAGGCTTTCTCACTAGATCCTTTCGTCCCAGGCCTGTGCCCCCACTGGCCTTGGCCCCAGCCAGCAGCCCCCTTAAGCCCCTGCTCCTTTTCCCCAGACACTGTGTGCCTTTTGCCTTTCTCAACCCCGGCTCACCGGGCTAAGTTTATCTTCCTGCCAACAGCTGGGAGAGCTCCAGTTACAACAGCATTCCGCCCTGGGAACAATGGAGGACTGGCGAGTGTCACTGCTTGCTTGTTACTATTCTCTGCTCTGCTGAGGATGCCAGCTCCTCTCATTCTTGTCCAGGTCCCCAAATAGAAGCCTCTCGGTCTGGAACGAGACATTGTCACACAAGGATGCTCCCAGAGAGAAGGGTGTTGCACCAGTGTCCATCGCTCGGGGTGCTCAGGCATTGGCGCAAGTGCCAAACGGGGAGGATGGGTTGGGAGACGGCAGCCCTTTTCTTTCCATCCCCCTTTTGGGTGTCACATCACGCTTGATGATTCTTCAGGCATCCATGCAACAATGGCCAGGCTTACTGGCCCTGCACACAGACATATTTTCCAGCTGTCCTTGCTTCCCGGGGACACTTCTGTACTTACTGGGCTCTGCCCCTGGCATGTGGCCATCTCTACATTGCTGCTTTTAGGAGTTGCTTCTAAATATAAAAGAAGGGAGGATGTACTTATCTGCCTGCGTTTTAAGCTGGCCTGGAAAAAAGGGAAAGAAAGCCTTTGGAGTCAGCTTAGGAACTATAGACCAGACAGTGGATAAGCTAGTGAAGTAAATCAGTGCCTTGGACTCCCAGAGTGCCATTTGTACCAATTAGCAGGTGATAATGTTGGATCTCCATGCTGTGCTGTGATCACATTCAGCAGCACTTTCAGGGTAGCCACTTAAAAGTTGGCCACCTACCCATGAATTTTAGGCTGTCTCGGATAGCAGGAGGGATGGAGAAAGTCTCGGTCGGTTAAAAGGGTATGAAAAATACACAAAAGGGTCCTGTTTTCATTGGTCAAGAGTTGGAGGACATGGGCAGAGGAATGATTTATATAAATGAGCCTAATTATTGAGCATTTGCTCTGAAAGAGCTATGCTTTTAAACAATTCTCTTTTTTAAGATTGTCTTTCAAGCTGGCTGGCTTCAGAAGAGATCAGGGTTCCTGTATTTGTGATAGTCATGTAGCAAAATTCAGCTTACAACTTTTGCCTCAATCCTTCAGCACTCAGCCTTCCTTATGGTCCAGCTTTCACAGCCATACATTGCAACTGGGAAAACCATAGCCTTGACTATACGAACTTTTGTCGGCAGCATGATGTCTCTGCTTTTTAGTATGCTGTCTAGATTTGCCATAGCTTTCCTCCCAAGGAGCAAGCATCTTTTAATTTCTTAAAATTAAGAAAATTCTACCAGTCTCATTTCCTCCTGTGCCTTCTGAACCACAGTGTAATTTGCAGAAATCAACAGAGGATGCTTTTCACAGCACTGCGTATTTCATGATTGGAGTATTTATTTCCCAGTCCAGAAAGAGATGCATGGGGGGAGTTGTTAGTTCTCCCTTCCCCATTTTTTCATTGAAATCCCATGTATCACCTCTTGGTACATGGAGTTAATGGGAAAGTTTCAACCTGGGGCTTGTTCTTGCCAGCCAACTTCACAGAAATTGCAACGAACCCTCAAAAAGGGCACCACTAAGAACATGCCTGCTGGATCAGACTAAAAGTCTTTCTAGCCCAGGATCCCGTCTTCCACAAGGGTCAACAGATGCCTTGGGAAAGCTCTCAAGCAAGGACTCTCAAGGCCAGAGTCCTCCTTGACTGCAGCCTCACTGGCGTTTATTCAGGGATACTGAGGTTCTCTCCATTCAGCAGGATCATGTGACCCCTGCATCCAAGGGTAAGAATATAAGAAGAGCCACGCTAGGTCAGATCAAGGGTCCATCTAGTCCAGCTTTCCCTTCACACCAAGGCCAACCAGCAGTCTGCAGGAAACGCACAAACCAGACGTGTGTGCATCAACACCCTTCAGCCCATGTTCCTCAGCAACCAGTATATATAGGCATTCTGCCCCAAATTCTGGAGGTAGCTCACAGCCGTCAAGGCTAGTGGCACTGAGAGTCTCCTCCTCCCCGAATTTGGCCAATCCCCCTTTAAAGCCATCCAAATGGGTGGCCATCATGGCATCTCCCAGAAGCGAATTCCATAGTTTGAGTATATGGTATGTAAAAAAAGGATCTCCTTTGGTTTTTCCCACATCACTATCATAGACTGACCTCCAAAGAGTTCTATTAATACCAGAAAGGGAGAAAAATACCTCACTTTCTCCACACTACGCATAATTTGGTGCTCCTCTGCAGGGCCGTCTTAACGCATGGGCCTGATGGGCACTTGCCCGTGGGCCCCATACTAATCCGTGTATGTTAACCCTTGGAAAATTGGAAAACCTCCAAAATTAACAGTAGTTGTAGTTGTCGTAGGGGCCCCAGTACACTGCTTTGCCTGGGGCCCATAATGCTGTTAAGACGGCCCTGCTCCTCTGTCAGCTCTCCCTTTAGACTTTTCCCCCGCTAAGTTGCATGATCCCAGCTGCCCTCACTGGGGAGTTGTTCCAACCCCCTTTTTTAGCTCTATGATATCCTTTTCAAGGTTTGGCACCCAGAACTGTACAATCTGGAGAACTTTGAGGACGCTAGTTTGGATAACCCTTTTTCAGACATTCTTCCTGAGGAAGGGAGCAATCACAGTGCCCCAGCTGATGCATAGCCATGGCATGATGCGATTGTGCATCCCAGCAGGGGCCCTCTGCAGATCTTCCAATGATTGTGCCCTGTTTGGTGGCAGAACTTGCTGCTGCGGTGATGCTTCCCCCCCGCCCTCCCACATGTTCCTTTCACCTCACATCTGAAAGGTGCTTCCAATGCAGAGTGAACAACAGCCAAGCCCCACTTGTAACAAGAGAAGGCCCTGCTCGCACAAGTGTCTGCACTCGTCCCTTTGTGATCATGAGCGTCCTGCCCCAGGAATGCATCAAATGAAATCACACCAGGGTCACTTTCCTTCTCAACAAATCGCATCATCCCAATGCAAGGAGGGGGGAGAGGGAGAGGTGTCTGGTTACCCCATTATAAGGCCTCACAGGCTCCCACCCTCCCCTCGCTCTTGGAGTACCAGCGCCTGCTCAGGGGAAGCGGGATCTCTGAACTTTCCATCTCCAGGTGAGGTGGAGGTGTGTGGGGAGCTGGGGTGCTGCTTGTGGAGTTGGGGTGTGTGTGTGATTTGATCTGCATAGCTGTGGTGCTGGAGAGTACACACTTGGAAGGAAGGGATGCTGAGGCGATTTGTGAAGACACATGTCTGTGCTGGAAAATGTGGGCATCTCTATGAATGCGCTTTCTGCCAAGTTGGGCGGCCCATCCATTGAAGCTACTCTGATGGCAGAATCTCTCATGAAAAAGCCGTACTTGTAGAAAGCTAATCTGTTTCTATTGCTTTTGCTGCCCCATAACCTGGTTTCTTGTGGGGCAATGTACAAAGGAAGCATTTAAAATGGATGGGGAATCTGCTTCTCCAGGTATCATGGAACTATGACCTCTTCATTCCTGTTCTATTGGCCAGGCTGACTGGGGATGATAGGAGTTGGAGTCCAGCTACACTGGAGGGCCTCAGGCTCTGCACTCCAATTTGAAGCAATTAACATGTAGGATCCATAGCATATCATCACTGTGCGCATGAACCACACTGACAGACATGTATATGTACACAAGCAAATAATAAAGAAGTTGAAAACGAAAGGGTGAAAATAACCTGATACTATAGACCTAAAATAACTGAAAGGAGCAAGTCCAAGTGCCATTGAAGCATGAACTAAAATGTTAATATCAGTATTGAAGCGGCTTTGAGTTAAAATGGAAAACATAAAAATCTCCATTCTCCTCGGAGAAGAGAAAAGTTTCTTGGTGGTGCACCAGCTGAGCGTTTACAGCTGGAGAAGGGAGGCGCACCACCGAAGAGCCCCTTCTGATCACATGCATGTAAATGCACACACATACACACCACCTCAAAGAAGATCTGTCGTTGATCTGAAGATCTGGGGAGGTTGGGATAGTCCAGCTGTTTGGGATAGGAACACCCATAATTCCTGGTCATGGACCATGCTGACGGGTGTATGGGTGTTACAGCCCAAAACATCTTGAGTCCCCTGAGCAGGAAGATCATGGAAGGAGGGGATCCTTTAAACATGGAGCTCCTCGGCCATGCAGGAATTTATAGGTCAAAAGCAGAATTTTGAACTGGGCCACCAAAGAGATTGGGAGTCAGTGGAGACAGGAAAGCACCAGCATGATAGGTCTGGAGCCTCCAATCCCATCTGAGGCTCTTGCAGTCATATTTTTCACCTCCTGACATTGCTGGAGCATCTTTTAAAACAGTCCCGCACATATCCCATGACAGCGATCTATGCAGTGCAGACACCCGTGTCTGAAGAAGTGGGAACTTCCCGCATGCAAAGCGGGAGCCTGCCTCTCCTATTGCTCCCCAAGCCTCTCCTCCCCATTCAATTCACACCTGAAGCTTTTTCTCCCTGAATGCCGTCCAGGCACCCTAATGTTCTATCCTCCCAACTCTTCCCCTACTGAGTTTGTTCGGAATCATTTCCCAAGCTTAGTACTTGGATGTGTTTTAATGCTCTCCATGTTGGAAGAATCAAACCTATCCCAAATGTGGAAGGCAGCACTGAGCATGCGCAGAGGGCTAGATCTCCAGATGTGATAGCAGCTCTCTGTTGTGCCTACCGCACACAAATACGAAAGTTGTCATGCAGTGAGCGCACATGCAACCCTTTCAGACAGACTTCTGATGCAGAAGTACATTTTGTACAGCAGTCTGTGTTCGGGCATCTGCTTGTTTCTGGCTAGTATCTTTAACCTACAGGGCATCCAAACACATTTTGGCCTTGAAGTGCGGAAAACTGGCAGGTGGCTCTTTGTTTGCAAACTAAATAAATGCATCATATGACAGTTGGAGAAGGGCCAAACAGGGTTCTGTGACTGGATTTGGCATTCTCAGAGCTGATGATCTTGGTCTTACAGACGCATGTCCCTCTTCATTTGGAGGGGGTTGCTCTTGACACTGTGGCTGAAGGGATGCCACACCAGTTGGCTCACAGTGCCATCCTATGCGCGTCTGCCCACAGGATCGAATGCTTACTCCCAGTTAAGGATGGGTAGGATTGCAGCCTGGGATGTGAGCCATGGCGTCCCACAGCCATAAAGCCATGGAGGGCAGATAAATGTGGCAAGCCACGGCCTCTCCGCATCTTCTGCTCCCACAGCACATGGTGGGGGATCTCTAACAAGGCTGTGATGGACGGAACATTGGGACAATACATGTGCAGCACTTTGAGCATGCCAGAGAGACGATGCACATGCCAGTTGGTGGTGTTATTCATATGATGTAGCTGCAAGCTAGCAGGCTCTCCGGAGGCTTGCCTGGCAGGATTGTGGTAAGGAGTGACATGCTTGGGACAGGGGTAAGGCTAGCAACTATCAGAGAGACCATGCAGCACTTTGAGGCTCCTACTTCTGGCAGGTGAAGTCCTCTGAACACTCTGCAGGCAATGAGCCCCACAATTTCATGGGGGTTCCTGCCCCACAAAGACGTGGAGGGTTGTACTGCAGACGGATGAGCTCTGATGTCAGGGACTGGCTTCATCACAGCCATCTGCCTATTTCAAGGGGTTGAACTAGGCGATTCCAGCAGCAGCTACTTGCTGGTTCCTGCATGGTAGATCCTGTCGTGTTTGACCATTGTGCCGCCAGAGGTACTCGACCATGACTCCCATCATCCCCAG
The DNA here is from genome assembly GCA_023646645.1 of Varanus salvator macromaculatus. Lineage (NCBI taxonomy): Eukaryota > Metazoa > Chordata > Lepidosauria > Squamata > Varanidae > Varanus > Varanus salvator. The sequence continues at coordinate 4,152,626 of JAIXND010000781.1, forward strand.
CCAGCATGATCACTGTGGGTGGGAGCTGCAGTCCAACACATCCAAAGCACCAGCTGAAGTACAGCACAGAAGCAAAATGCCTCTGATCTGATGCCTGGTGTAGTTTGCCTACAAGGAAGTTGGCAAGACATTAGCTTGCACAGAGGAAGATTCATAAACGAATGGAAAAACAATGCACACTTTCCTGTCTGACAAGCATTCAGATTTGCATCGTGGATGAACAGGGCAGAATAGGTAGATGCAATTCCAGATCAAGGTGTCGCGGTTGCTGAGAGCTTTAAAAAATGTTCGTATTAAAGGTTCCATTACGCAGATAGATTTGCTTAGCACAGTGGTGAAGGCCACTTGGAGTACACAAGAAGGTGTGTTGGGGAGGGGGGCAGGAGGCAAAGGGTTGGCAGGATATAAGGATGCCACATCACCCTGCTCAAAGTTATTTAAAGTTAAGTTACGGAGGGCGCAGATTTAAAGAGTTCATAGGGAAACAATAGGAGGAGGTTTCCAAAATATCTGTGACCTTTTATGACAGCTGCTCAGAACGAGAAGACAAAATTCTCACACTGCCACTGCCCCGGCCATGTTAAACAATGCTCAAAGGACATGGGAAGGGCAGAAAAGGGCTGCCTCTGAAAGCCGCTGGGCAGGAGTCGCAGCCTTGCAGCCGACTCTTGGACGTCACCCAATTGAACTTGGGAAGGGGCGCTGCTCGTTGATACAGCTGATAAGAGGGAAAGGGGCCACAGGAAATCCGCAAGGCATCCCTACGGTCTCCTCGGTTTCCCCCAAATCGCACCCTCCATGCCCCTCACCCCATCTCCTTCTGCAAAGACTATTAAGGGCGCGACCACAGACGGTAGAGCAGCAGAGCCATGCCTGCCCCCCGCACACCCAGTCAAACGCAACGGAGTGCATGTTTGGACACCCTGGGGAACAAGTGCCAATCCGAGTGGACTGCACCAAACTGGATGGACCCATGGCCCGACTCAGTGCAGGGCAGATTCACCCGTCTGGGACACACAGGGGCATCAAGGGGGAACTACTATGATCTGTAGGCTGTCATTTGTGACAAGGAAGCATGGACTGGGGTGTACGTGAATCACAGCAGCACAGTTTGAATTCAAATGCAGGATGTTTCATGTGTTCTAAGAAGAGTAAAGGGAAACTGGCTGTCAAATTTTATTTGTGTGTGTGTAATCCAAAGTCACCATTTGGACTTTCTCCTTCTGCAGTAAAATCTTTTGGGTCAGCTCTGAGTCTGGTTCATATATGGAGACTGCTCTGTTTATCGCTGGCCAGTCATGCACCTCTCCAAAGAGCATGTGATGCTTCTTTGGGCTGTTGGGAGTTGCAGTCCAACAACTGGAGGGCTGCAAGTTGCCCACCGCTCATCTGCCCACCACATATCTGTCACTGTGCAACAGAATTAGCTCAGGACAATTGGCAACCTTTGCACCACCCAAGAAGATGCCAGTCCAAATTCCCATAAAACAAGCCCCTCTTTTGAAGAGACACCTCCCGTTTCACTTCCTGGTCTAGCATTGCAGATGAGACATGTAGCTGGCGGTATGTCAGCTTGAGGATTGCGCCTTTGCAACTCAAGTATGTGGTGTTTCTCTTCGCAAGGAAGCCATGGAAGTTAAATATCTCTTGTAGCCAGTTGTGCATGCAGTCAGATAACTTTGGATCACTGTGGCTGGTGGAATATTTAAGCCCTGTGAAAATAGATTAGTTCTCTGCTAGACAACTAAGGTGAGAAGGACAGAGAACCAACTATGCTGCTCTTGTTCTCTTGAAAATATGGGGAAGCTTTGCAAAGGAATCAAAATGCAATTATGCATAAACCAACATAAGCTTTAGGATTAAAGCCCTTGTCCCATTCCAGGGTACCCAGATGGGTGACTCACTACATGGGCTTGCATTCTCTCCCTTTCACACTGGGCTCTGCTGTGGCAAAAGTTAAAAATAGATTGTGATGGAAAGCCAGGAAGTATTATCCTCCTCCCTCCCCACCTTGCTCCTACATACCTTCCCTCCTGCTCTGCTCACAATCCTTCTTTGTCTCCTGCTGCCCCTGCCTACAGTTCATACCATAAAAGGCAAAGGGATTCCACATGGAATTAGGGTGGGCTCCCAGGAGAATTGGCTGTGGGGTCTGGAACGAGATGTTGGCCAGCGACTTAGACATGCCATCTTCTCCTCTTAAATTATTACTCTGATTCAGTGTGCCAGAAGATAAGTCAATGTGTTAAAAAACAAACAAAAAAGCAAAGCAACCAAAGTGAACCCAGAAGGTGGCTATACTTAGTAACTTACAGGCAAGCTTTCGTAGGCAGCTGCCATTGCTGAATCCTTTTGGAAGGTAAAGTCATGGTGGCAAAAGCATGGAATGGCTGTTTTGTTCTTCCAGGTGACATCAAGGAACCGACACCATGTCTGATGAGGAAGTTGAGTACGAGGAGTAAGTAAAGCGACATGTGGACCGCGGTTATGAAGGAGTGATCGTAACTTATTATGATGTTCATTGTTTTATTTATTTCATTTCTCTACTAAAAATAAGATGGCGTGGAACACTCCTGTAGGACTGTAGGTCTGCCACAAGCCTGCTTCAGGGATATTTAAGGATATTTAACTGTACTGCACCTCTGCTGAGGAAAGATCAGTCCACTCTGCGACAGTATTTGTCTTCCTTTTTTTCTTTGACAATATTCAACTATAGTCCACTATAATGGAAACCGCCAGTGAGTAGCAAAAACACAGCTATTTTTATGCCAACAGGCACCTTCACTTTCTAGGAAAACCAAAATGGTAGAGGGTTTTTCCCTCCATCTCACCCACAAAATCCACTCAAAACAAAATGGCTGATTTTGAAGAGCGAGAAAGGGCTTAACAATGGTCCTTGTCGACTTGGGACAGCCCGATCTTTAAGCTCTCACAGATACTCATCATTTCTCCTGCTGGTTCCCAAGGGAGGCAGACAACAGAGAGAACTTCTCGTATATACACTGATCTCTTTCCTGAGAAGGACAGGGCAATGTCCCCATAAGAAACTAGCTGCATTTGTGCAAACAAACCCAAGCAGAGTTAGACCATCGTTAGACCAACGACCTAACCAAATGTTAGCACAGTATTATAAGTTATTCTTCATGCTTCACACAACCAGGTTTGTAAGGGGAAATAAACATGAAACTTTTTGAACAGAGCAGAATACTTTAGCTGATGTCATGCTTTATCAGAAAACATATGGAGGTAATGAATAACACCAAATCTTAGCGAAACACGGAAAGAAAATTAATTGTTATGCAAAGACTGCGGATACTAGTATTTTGAAAAAAATGTGTGGTGGGCCAGCCCAACTAACATCTGCTTGTGGGGAGGATACACGTGCTACTTGCAACTATCGGTGTTACTCCAGCCACAAGATTGTCCTCAACGTCCTCAAGTTATAAGCAGTTTCCCAAGGAGATGGAGTGACTAAGATCTAGTTGATGCCTGAAACTGCCTGAAAGCTTTTCCAGAAGAGATTGTTATTGTGTATTAGCCATCCCTCACTCACAGGCGTTTATAGGTGTTTAGATGACACTGGTTTAGATGATATTCTCACTATCCACTTCTCTCTCTCTCTGTGTTAATAATTTCTGGAAGAGGTTAGGGTTGGAACAAGGATAATCCATTATTTTATTTTTTTTGACAAAGCCAAACAAACTGCAAGGCCCCATCAGTGTTGTTGTATTGCTCTGCAGTGCCACCTAGAGGTTATGTGATTCAAAGTATGAAAAAGCAGGGAAGGAAAATTGCTCCATGTTGCAGTCCTAACTGGAAGTAGAAACAGTGGGTTATAAGCCTTGTCTAGAAAAAGCAGCAGGGTATAGAGTTGGTAGGGAGAGCTCAGCAGGGGAAATTGTATCTTTTGAGTATCCTCCTGTGTTAAAAGTTCCTTGCTGAGCAGATAGGAAATTTATTTTAGGTAACAATGGCCATCAGTCTGGCTTCAAACCAGTTCCAGTGCAGCTTAATATGTGCTGTTACAGACTTGACTCAAGGGTGGGTACACTAATTTATCCCCATTCTTTCTCTCCCTTTCTTCCTCTGCCAACCCCTTTTCCCACATGCCAGGGAGCAGCAGGAAGGTAAGGGATTTCTAAGCTCTTTATTTTATTTATTATTTGTTTATTTACTGCTTCTGTCCTTTTCACAGCTATCAAAGTGCTCAGAATAGTTTACAACAAAACATATAATAAGCATTATCCAGTCCAGGAGCGTTTTTCTAGTTTGTTGTACTTGCTTGCACTGTACCACCTTCCCCAAAGTGGCATCCTCCAAATTTGTTGGACTGCAACCCTCATCGTCCACAGTCAGCATGGTGACTGTAGGAACTGCTGTCCAACACATCTGGAGAGCTTCAACTTGCGTAGGGTTGAAGTAGAGCAAACGTCCTTCAACCGGCCTCTGTTCTAAAAGGGTGAGCTTGTTTTTCCTGCTGGATTTCTTCAAGACCCAGATCGGGGTGCACAAGCATCATCATAATCAGATGTATGAATGCCCACATCATAACCCAACTCCCCTTTAATTTTGAGGTACTTCTCTGCTGCCATCTCCATCAAAAGACATATAACAAAATCAACTCCCTTAAAGGAAAATCCTTGGCATTCTCCTTCGCCAGTTTGGTGCTGTCTGTGGCATTGTTAATATTTTCTACCCCCTTAAGATTTGCAAGGTTCCGTTTCTCCAGAGCAAGAAGAGGCAATCCCTGTCCTATTTTGTTTTTGTTTTCCTTCTGCTGAACTCACCTATGTTTTTATTTTTATTGGGTTGGTTTCAAGAGCAGTTTCCTCTGGGAGCGGAATAAAAAAGCTGTCTTCAGTGGGGGGATGCCACTGCTAGAAACATTCTCCCCCAGTTACCCATAACTTGCAGTAATTCACAACCAATAAATTAATATGTTGACCTCTCTGTTCTTCCTTGTGTGTCTTCCTATCTCTCTCCCTTTCTCTCTTTTTCTTGAAGAAGAGGAGCCAGCTGAAGAAGAAGGTGAGCCAATGGCCCCCATTTCTTCCCCCCCTCTACCAAATACCCCTTCCCCCCTTTTACTTTTTTCTAGGAAACAACTGCAGCCTGCAGCCAACAGAATTTAGAGGTGAATTATGCATGGTGAACCAAGAAGACTCTTGAGCCCGGCTCCTTGGTTCTCCTTCCTGAAGGGAATGGGGCCTAACAAGTAACATTTGGGGCAGTGAGAACCAGGGATCTGGGAGGAGAGAGGGTTCTTCTGAGCAGATCAGGATGCGCCCTGCTTCTCTCCCCATAACTCTGAGGGTTGCCTCCTCTCTTTCACAGTAGTTCTCCCTTCTAATTTTCAGCTTGGGAAGAATCATGAGGACCTGCCCTCTGATCTTCATAAGTTTATTCATGTTCACCTTCTAGGAAGCTGACAGGACATGTTGTTGGATGGTTCATGTTCTAGTAATGCATGACATTTTGCAGCCTCCCCAAACCCAGTGTCCCTCCAGGTGGGTTGAAATGCCATTCTTATCCTCACCAGACAGTATGTCCATGGGTCATGCTGGTGATGGATGATGGGAGTTGTGGTGCAAAGCATCCAGAGGACATCAGTTTGGGAAAGGCTTCATGAGGTGAACACTGGCTTCAATATTGCTTCCAAAGACTTTGCCTTCTGTATTTCATCTCATTGGTGCTTGAAACGGATCACTCATATCCATCACTTCCTTCCTGTCTTTATTTTTTTCCTTTCTTCTTTTTCTTAATCTAGCTCCAAGGTTTGATGGAAGTGGATAAATATGCCTTCCAATTATACACCAAGATTTCTTCCTTGCCTGTTGGTTTTCTGGCAGCACTATGCCACCGCCACTATAAAGCCGATTTGCCATGTCTCTTTGACTGTGATTTGAGCCAAATGAGACTGATGTCTGGGACCTTCTTTGAGCCCCCTGGAAAGTGGCTTCCTTTTTGGTGATCTTATCTTACAGTGGGGAGAAGGCGCCAAGGGGCATGACATGTCTCTGGGGGAGAAGCAGAAAAAGAATGATGCCATCATGGGAAATACAACTGGTTAGATTTGTCTACATGGTCATATCATGGAGAGTACCTTCATTCTGAATGGATAGGCAAAAGGGGAAATGAGTTAATGTCGTATCTCTTTCCCTACCCCTGCCATTCAGAGTGAAGGGAAGTGTCTGTTAATGACATCAGCACAAGCCCAAATCTGATTGGCTACATTATATTAGCTACACTGATTGGCTATACTATAGTGCTTGGTCTGATGTGATCCCTGGCTGGTTGGGAACTATCATGATGCTCTCTTCTGCCCTGCTGCCCTATCCCAGAATATTGCTCTCAAAGAAGCAACAAAGGGAGAAACAATTACTGAACAAGTTGCTTTTGAGGGCATTTTCAAGAAACATGTCTTACCCCTTGGAAGCGCCACACTTCTACCTCAATATTTTCAATTTGGCCATTTATAACCCTCCTGTACTTTCCCACTGCGCTGTCTACTTTTTTTCTTACCAGAAAAAGTCCATTAAGGAGGAAAAGACAGAGGAGCTGCCCAAGGGTGCCTTTCGACTGTAGCAAGAGGTGCTGTCCTTCTGGCAGCATCCTCATTTTGCCCAGGGCAAGTGTGAGACCCAACAGCAGCTGCATACGGAGGACCATAAACCCCATGAAAAAGCCCCAGAAGCCTTTGCAGCACACGGGTTTTTGGGGCAGGCAATCCAGAGTCCACCAGAAGCCATGAAAAGGGTTCCTTGGAGTCAGAAAGTTGGAAAGCTCATTCCTGTGACTCAGAATCTGGGTCAGAGAAACAATCATTCAAACCCTCTGTGTTGAAGTCAAGCGGAAATTTCCTCGCTGCTGCAAAGACTGCCTTGATTCTTTTTCCATTTTTCCAAGGATAAAATCCAGCTCCATGTTCAGGGATCTTTCCATGTTCTGGGGGCAGACACTGGCTGCTTTCAGTGCAGGGGCTGGTAGGGTTCTTTCCTTTGGCTAATGAGTGGGTGGGTTTCCTTCCTTTGGCTAAAGAGTGGGTGGGTTTCCCTCCTTTGGCTAACAAGCAGTGCTTTTAATCACCCGGACGTCTTGATCCTCATCCTGTAGAACAGTCCATTCCAACCCAGGGAACTTCCAGAAGGGCTGGACTACAACTCCCACCATCCAAGCTGTCTGGAGGGCCCCAGTGTTGGGCAGGCTGCTGTAGACGGCCTTTTCCTTTCTCTCCTGGATTTGATTTCTACCTTCCAACCTCCATCTCTCTTCCTGCTCTGTCGCCTCCCCCTCCCCCTCTTCCTCATCCTCCCTGACCCTGTGATGTGTGTTGTTTGCAGTGGCTGAAGAACCTGAGCTGACTGCTGAGCCAGGTATATTTCTCCTTCACTCCATTCTTCCCCAGGGCATGGGAGAGGGAAAGCAGAAACCGTCCAGGCAGGATAAAAGCACTCCAGAAATTGTACCATGCCACAGATGGTGGGCAGCACTAGGTCGCAGGGTTAATCACTGCATTTTCTTTATTACATTGCAATTATAGCCTTCCTTGTTTCCTCTTTTGAGGAGCTCCAGAGCCCTTCTCCACTCCGTTTTATTCTCACAACAACAACCCTTTGAGGTAGGTTAGGCTGAGAGGGAGTGGCCAGCCCAAAGTCACCCAGAGAGCTTCATGGTCAAGCAGGGACTAAAACCCAGATCTCCTGGGTGCCCAGTCCGACATTCTAGCCACTGGCTGTGTCATGTGTGTTTCTAAGCACATCAGGGAGAAACGTTCTAGAGCAGCTGAACTTTCTTTCAGGAAACCGTTTTGCATCAGCGGTAGAAACATGCTTTACCTGCAAAAGGTAAAGGTAAAGCATCGCAACAAAGCCTCGGGACGGTTTTAAGTAAATTTTTACTGTTATATTGTTATTTATTTGTGTATTTTGTTTTGTTGTAAGCCGCCCCGAGGCTTTGTTGGTATGGGGCGGCATAAAAGCGTTTTAAATAAATAAAATAAATAAATAAAAGGTCCAGGATCAATCCTGGCCTCTCCCAGGCAACACTGTCTGGAGCTGTGGGTGGCCAGCAGCAGGCAGCACAAGCCAGACTTCCTCAATACAAATGCGTTCACCTGGAGTCCTGCACTTAGCAGGGGGCTGGCCTTATTGGACCCTTCCAACGCTACTGTTCTGTGATCCTACAGAAAGTATTAGAGAGCAGTTCCTAGCACTGGCTCTGCTGGGTGTGGATGATGATTGTGTAAGCCCAATAAATCTGCTGCATTCCCAGCTGGGGAAGGCCGGTATAGACAAGGCAGGACTAGATGGACTGGCGGCTTGATCTAATCTAAGGTGCATCCTCTGTACTTCCTAGATGCCCAAGAAACACAGTGGGGCTGTGCGCTTGGAGCCCAAATGTGTTTGTGGTGCCAGGGCTCCTCCTTGGAGGAAGACGTTGTGCTATTTTTAAGGCAGCCATCCTCATTGGACTCCAGTGGCCATCATCCTCAGTCAGCATTCTGGAATTCTGAGAGTTGTCATGCAAAACATCTGGAGGGTGCCAGGTTAGGAAAGGAAACACCATATTATAGGTGTATCAAAACCTTCTTACTGTCATTGGCTGGGTTCACACAACTCAACAAGCCAGAGTACAAGCTGAATGTGGGTTGTTGCTGAATCATGGCTTGTTGTTGAATGCAGTTGCAGTCACGAAACATAGCTTGTTAATCACAAGCAACTCATGAAGAAAACCCATGGTTTAATGTAGGTTTGTGACCAAGTGGGTTATTCACTCTTAGCAAACCATGTATTATTAACACAGATAGATTAATGCGACCTCATAACCCATGATTTAATGACTGTCCATAATCAGCTCAGACTTTGGCTTGCATTGTTGTCTGAACCAAACCTCTGTGGCACCCTGCAGTCAATGGCCAAGGGCAGATGGAGGAATACACTGTGTTCCTTACTGACCTAAAAAGAAACATACTGATCAAGGAGCACTTCTGGAAATAAGAAACAGGTAGCAGCAAACCTCATAACTTGAACAGTACATGCCTCCTTAGACAGGAAATCCACTGAGTTCAATGGAACTGATTCCCATGTGTGTCCTAAGCATGAGCGAATGTGCCCCAAGAGTAAACGAGAGCCTCTGGCAACTGCAGGGTGTGTTTCTAGACCACTGAGTAAGCAAATCATCCACAATTCTTAGATTAAGAAGGCAGAGCTTTGCTGACCATTCCTCCCAGACTGCATCCTTTCCGAAAGCACCCACAGCAGGGAGAATGGGCATGACCTTACGGAAATGGATCGCTAGATGGGTGCGTGGCACCACCAAGGGGATTTGAAATGCCGCGGCTGGTTGCTCATAAGTCCAGCTGAAGTCAGCCATGCTCCTAGCCTAGATTACTATACACAGACACACACACCTCTGTCCAGCAGCTCCTGCCATGGGTTTCTGACTTCCAGGGTTTCCTCCCCATTCCCCACCCCACAAAGAGGAGGATATGCACAGGTTCTTAACAGAACGGGCTTCGTTGATATATTTTCTGCAGATATATCTATGGGATTCTGATGCTCTCCGTGTGCTACACATGTTCTGGATACATGCAAGTAGTGTGCAGTCATGTATCCTCTCTATGTATCTGCGTGGAGAACATGCGTACCCCAATCATGTCTATGAGGGAAGCAACATATCTAAGCCCAGATGGGGGTGATAGATATTTTCCAGTACCTATAGACATGGCTGTGACCAAAGCTGTGTCAGATGTTTGGTGTCTGTCTGAGAATCAGGGTGCCGTCCAAGCCCAGGCCCCTCCAGTCTAACTCTGGAACATCCACCAGTGCAGTTCAGGCCGTGCCCTTAATACCACAGTTGTGGAGCAACATGGCAGGAGAGATGCAATCCTGTATACTTGCTACACTAGAGGTGCAGAACCTCCCGCTCGAGGGCCAAATGCAGCCTTCGGGCTCTGCAAAACACCACACTCCCTTTTGCTAACCACTGTTGGTTATTGCAACTTGTACACTGTGCCCAAATCTGAACAGACTAAAGGGAGGTATGTACCGTGCATATTTTATTAACTGGTCAATGGATTTATAAATAAAAATATACTTGGATAAGCAAAATGCAATTCAGTACAGAGTTTGAGATGTTATTGATGTCCCAGCTTGATCTTCTTCCCTTATTTAGACTCCTCTTATAAACATTCATAATTGAGATGGGCCAGTTTTTAAATAGTATATTGTGTTTTTAATTGTACTTTTCATTGTTGTTAGCCGCCCCGAGGCTTTTTGCAAGGGTACGGCATACAAATATGTTAAATAAATAAATAAATAAATAAAATAATTCAATTCTGCTTATACCACCACCATTGTTAACATGGCATATCCCATTTGCCACAAAGCAAAAAGATATAAAGATTTGCCCCTTCTAAGTATTTGGAGCCGACTGTTTTCCAAATCTTTCGTCCTTCTCCACATCCATTAATGACCTCCTCTGTTTTCTGTTTCTCACAGAGGAAGAACGCCCAAGGCCAAGGTAGGTGCAGAATCAAGAGTTCAGTTCAAAGACGTTCTTTAAGTGAAGGAATGCAGACTGCAGGGGGAAGTGTGTACACCACAAGAGTTCCTGTCATTTCTCATTCTTTCAGGGCTCCTGTGTCTTCCTCAGCTACCATTAACTCCATGGCAGGGGTAAAGCAGTCACCCTTGCATACAACTCTCTGGCATGCAACTCTGAAAGACACAGAAGCCCTGGAAGAAAAAGCGAGGGGACCGCAAGCAGCATTCCAAGCATGCGCTGAGACATCCTGAACGGGACATGCTCACGAAGAAAGCTAGAGGAGGGAATCTTCCCTCCACACACTGGGCCGTGGTTTTGCGCTCCAAACTTTATAAGCCTTAACTCAATGGGGGAAATGGATTTCAATTACCATATTTTTCGCTCTATAAGACGCGCCTGGCCATAAGACGCACCTAGTTTTTAGAGGAGGAAACAAGAAAAAAAATACTCTGAATCAAACGGGAACATAATCACAGGCACATTCCCCATCACTTCCCCATGGGCTGCACATCTGACAGACTTACTGCACACACATATTCGCTCTATAAGATGCACAGACATTTCCCCTTACTTTTGAGGGGGAAAAAAGTGAGTCTTATAGAGCAAAAAATACGGTAACTTTGTCAGGTGGAGCTGGGGAAGGAGGGCATTGCTAACAGCATTTTCTGGTATTAATTGTGTTTGCTTCTTTCTTTGTCTGTCTCCACACACTCATAGGCCAGTAGTTCCACAGTTAGCTCCTCCAAAGATCCCCGAGGGGGAGAGAGTGGATTTCGATGTGAGTATCTTAATAAAGGGTGCCAAGGGGGGCATGTGTCTTACTAGAGAGTGGGCACTCTTGATGGGTTAAGGGATGCAGACTGGGACCTGGTGCCTTCCTTTACAGAAGACAGTCTTTTATTCGATAGTCTGTCTGGCAACACACCTTTCTTGCGGACAACTTCTATTTGATGTCTGTATGGTCCAAGTCCATTTTCAAAGATCAGCATCCCCAGGAAGGGAGAGTTCAAGGGCCTTGAAGTGGCCCATCCAGAGTAAGCAACGGAACAAATTTATCCATCCCCTGGTCCATTTTCCGCACCAGGGCAAGAAACTGTAGTTAAATTGCATCCATTATTTGTAATTTTGCATGTATATCTCTAAATTAGCATTTCAAGCAGATGTGTGTCTTCTTTTACCTTCCTTTTTGGCAATGTGTAACTGGCTACTCCATTCCCAATAGAGGGCTCTTAGCATCAGCAGTCCAAAGACACATGAAGTTTTTCTGTCTTTTCCTTCTTAATTCTTTTCCCCCAGTAAGAAGAAAAGACAGAGAAAGCAGCAGGAAAATGGCTCAGTCATGGGTGGAAAATCCCATGAATGAAGCAATGCAATTGCACAAGATAAATCCTCCCCTAGAAGCCTCCAGCCTGTCTAATCTTTTTGTATTTCTCTTTGTGGACACACCCAGGATTTTCACCTGAGCAGCCCATTGCCAAGGAAGCCCAGCAATGCACTCTTTATCCTGTTCATAGTCCCACCAAAATACACATTCTCTGGTTGCCTCAGGCCCAAATCCATTGTTACCATTCACCTGGAGGATCTGCTTCTTGGTTCCTGGACATGTTTCAGCAGTTCAGTGTACAAACTTTAGCGGGTGAAGGCAAACATCTCTGCACTTGGGCAGCTCTGTCAGCTGACTGGTATGCTGTTGGACGGCTCTCAAAGGCCTCCTTTTGGCTTGAACAGAAAGAACTAGCTTATATTGGGCAGTCACATCTGCACCCCTAAACTCCTCTGGATTGAACTAGGGATGGGGAAATGTTTCTCCAAAGCTGCCCAATTTATAATATTCTTATCTGCTTATCTACTGAGAGCAGACATTCCATAGGTCACATTTTCAACTATTTCCAAATATCTTTAAAATAAAAATAAATACTTCTAGAGAGTAAAATCCAGAGCAAACACTTTACACGTTTGGTCCTTGCTGGGGCAGGCAGAGCTCTAATTCCTAACTATGAAGTCAGAGTACTGTTTCTGACCTCAAATTGGGGAATCCAATCTACCTAACTGGAAATATTTTATCAACATTTCTGGTTTGTAGAGTCTAGGCTTAATAGCTTAAAACAGCATGACTTCATTTACTGTACCAGATTCCCTGATCAATAATGCACATTCAGCTGAGCGATGTACAGGTCTGGTGAACTTCTCACAAGAAGTTTCCGTGTTCTTAAATCAGCATGTATTTATATATTTCCTATGAAAATTACTTCATGACTGGTAGGGGTATATGTTGGAAGGTGTAGGAATTTTTTTGGCCTAATCCTGCATAGGATTGTGTCTTCAGAGAACATTCCTGTGACCTCTAGAGAGAGTTAGAGAAAGCAGAGGGTGCCAAGAAGCTCCTCTTCTACGTTAGACCCAGAACTTCGACCTTGTATGTGGAGGCAGAACGAGCCCCTCCCAGCTGTCCAGCTGTGCAATGGTACCCGCTCCCAAGGGGGCAGTGAAATGGGTGTGTTGGACGCTGCTAGTGAGTGGGAAGGGAAGAGCTCCTTCAGCCTCCACCTCTCCCCCCAGCAAGGTGCGTTAGTGTGTCAGGCTAGGAGCCCCATTTTTGGGCAGGATGGAGAGTCTAAGGAAGCGTCTGCTGTTCTAGGGGCTCTTGCCAGCAGGGCCCAGGATGAATGGAGGGCTCGGAGAGTGGAGCTCTCTGTCCTGTGAGCATCTGTCTCATAGGGCTGTGCCCTAAAAGTCTCATTTGGAAGCAACCTTGTTGCTGGGTGACTGCAGTCCCTTCAACCTAGGGCTTTTCTAGGAGCCATTGATTATGTGCCCGTGGTTGTAACTCCTAACTCACGGTTGTGTACAAGTTCTTTACACAATCTCATGATTTTCCAGGTTCTGTTTTTTAAAGAATACTTTCTTACTTTCCTGGGCTTTTTTTTTTTTTTAAAGATAAGGACAAAGGTGTTATTATTTCCAAAAGTGAAATTAAGAGTATTTTCCTGTATGTGTATTTGCACTGGTCTGCTACAGTACAGAGCCACCTAGAGGTTATGTCAGAAAACTGCACGAAAGGAAAAGCTGTTTGTGTAGGGCTCAGATCTAAATTCTGTGATAAAACTGTAGGGGTGGTGGGGGAGCGATTAGCAGCCTGATGTAGAACAGCTCCTGAAGTCTTTCTCTCTCTGATGAATGGACAGGACATCCACCGGAAGCGTATGGAGAAAGATCTTCTGGAGCTGCAGACCCTCATTGATGTACATTTTGAGCAGAGAAAAAAAGAAGAGGAAGAACTTGTTGGTCTTATGTCAAGAATTGTGAGTTAATGCCAGGAAAGGATTGTGAGCCTGGCCTGCCATTGTTTGCCACCTCTTGATTTGCCTGCTCCTTCTCCTCCATTCCACTGGCATGTCTACAAGGATGAGCTCAGCAACTGTCCCTTCTAGTTTATATTTGCCGTGTTACCCAAACATGAGAAAGCATGATGACTGTTACCTACACATTAAGCCATAGCTTACAAAGCTGGCTTGTTTACGCCAACCGTAATCTTAACCACAGTTTAGGATTTAGATACCTCATTGTATGTGGTGAATCAGAATCAGAAGAACAAGCTTCTAAACTCCTCCTGTAAGTCATGCCAGTGAAGAGGGAAAGGCAGGGAGTGGGGCATGTGAGCCTCACTGTGGCGCATCCTCATTTGCCAGCTGGCGAAAGAAAGTGGGACTAAGCAGTCTCCTGGCACCACCATCCAGCTTCTCATGGCAATCTTGGCTTAGCCAGCATTCCTGAGTTAGCATTATCTCCAAATGCATGTTCACCCTCATGCAGGATTTAAGAATGTAAGAAGAGCTCCACTAGATCAGACCAAAGGTCTACCTAGTCCAGCGTTCGGTTCCCGCCGTGGCCCAACCAGACACCCCAGTGGGAAACCCACACGCGGGACATGAGCACAAAGGAACTGTCCTGTTCATCATTCCCAGCGACCTGAGAGAGACTTGCCCCGATACTGGAAATACGCCATAGCTGTCCCAGCGAGTGATCACCAATTGTCTTCTTGTTTGAGAATTTAGCTAATCCCCCTTTAGATCCATCCAAGTTGAAGACCATCACTTCATCTTGCAGTAACAGTTTAAGTATGTGCTGTGTGAAAAAAGACTTCCTTGTCACTGTCCTTTATCTCCCACTAATCAGCTTCACTGGTATTCTAGTATTATGAAACAAGAAGAAACATGTCTCTCCGTCCACTCTCTCCACACTGTGCATTATTCCATGTACTTCTTTCACATTTCCACTGACTTCCCCTTTTTCAATGTTCTAGAACTGTAACTTCCCTGTAGAGAAATTTCTGCAGCCCCCTGATCTTTCTGGTGGCTCGTTTCTACAACAAGCCAACTCTATGATCTCCCTTTGAAGGCAGAGAGGCCGGAACTGTGCACAGATCTGAGGCAAGGGAGCAGAGGATGACACCCTCGGCCATTCCATCCAATTGAAAAGAAACCCAGCAGAGTTGACCTACAGAGGCCTCCCCCATGGGGAATATGCTGCCACAGAGACCTTGTGCACCTTTCAGTCTACAAACGGCCTACACGCTTGTTTAAAATTTAAAAAGTGAAAAATATTACAAACTCAGCAAAACAGAACCTGTGGAATAGATGTGTTGCTCTTTACTCCCACCTTGTGGTTAGTCAGCGGCAGTGAATCCAAACATCATATTTGCACATATTTTTGCATTGTATTGAGGGAAGCATCAAAGATATGTCTCATCCAACAGCTCTCCAAACTCTAGAGCAGTGATGGCGAACCTTTTAGAGATCGAGTGTGCAAACTGCAACCCAAAACCCACTTATTTATCGCAAAGTGGCAACGGTACAATAAAATCTGAAAACTGAGGTTTTAGTTTAGAAAAAACACCTCACAGCCAGTCCAAGCAAATATATATATCCTTGGCAGTGCACTGATTGGCCTTGCGAAAGCTCTGAGAAGTCTCAGTTAATAAGTCACAGCTTTTGACGTCATCGCCTGGCACTGCTACTCCAATCTGAGCAGGCACATGGCCCATATGTGCGTGGTTATCTGATGCTTGGCTGCTGGGGCACTGCTGGGATGACATGGCTCACATGCCGACACAGAGGATTCTGCATGCCCACTGTGACACAAGTGCCATCGGTTCACAACCAATGACCTAACCCAACCCTGATGCACTCCCCCAACCCTAATATGGGGTAAAATACCATTGAAAGGGGCGATTTTGAAAAAGCCTTCCTTGAGTAGCTTTTTCTGCACAGCTCAACATTTCTGCTCATTCCAAACACATTCCAACCATCAAAATCACACCAGGACTCCTCAATTTTTTAACCCTAACCCTACCCTGGTGCACATCCCTAACCCTAATATAGGGCTAAAGTTCCATAGAGAAGAGGGCGATTTTGAAAAAGCCTTCCTTGAGTAGCTTTTTCTGCACAGCTCAACATTTCTGCCCGTACTGAACACGTTCCAACCATCAAAATCATGCCAGGACACCTCGTTTTGCCAGGACAACTTGTTTTTCTAACCCTAACCCTTACCTGGTGCACACCCCTAACCCTAATATAGGGCTAAAGTTCCATAGAAAACAGGGCGATTTTGAAAGAACCTCCCTTGAGTAGCTTTTTCTGCACAGCTTATCATTTCTGCCTGCTCTAAACACCTTCCAACCATTCAAATCACACCAGGACTCCTCAAAATTTATAACCCCAACCCAGTGATGGTGAACCTTTTAGAGCGCAAACTGCAATAACACCTGAAAACAGGCAGTCCGAGCAAATAGATACATCTCCTTGGCAGCGCACTGAGCAGCCATGCGAGAGCTCGGACGAGTTGTGGCTAACGAGTTGCGGCTCGTGACGTCATCGCCTGGTGCCACTACTCCTTTCCGATCGTGCGCATGGTCCCTATGCGTGCTGTTATCCGATGCTCGGCTGCTGGGGCGATGCTGGGGAGGCTTGGCTCATGGGCCAACAGAGACGGCTCTGGGTGCCTGCTGTGGCACGCATGCCATTGGTTTGCCACCACTGCTCTAGAGCCTGCATGGACTGTTTTGTTGGATGTTCAGAAAGGTGGCACCACTTGGCAGGTTGTGCCAAAACGGAAGATCTTCCCTCAGCATGGGAAGAGCTGCCATAGAGGAATCCTCCATTCCAGTGGCAAGGGAGTTCCACAGCTGCACCTGGGAACGAGGGAGAGGGGGGTAGCTTAGTTGTTCTCATGGACTGGATCCAGACCTCATCACACTTGGAGTAGGGCCATTGGACTCCACAGAATTGACTTAGTCCTGACTAACACAAGCCCCATTGCTTTCATTGGATCTATACTACGCATAACCAGGTATTCAGATTTAAACCTGCCTTGTGTTGATCTCACTGACCTCGGCAAAGATCTGACTCATTTCTTGTGCCCTGTGGCAGGAACACCGGCGTGCCGAACGTGCAGAGCAACAGCGGTTCCGCACAGAGAAAGAACGGGAGCGACAGGCCAAACTTGCCGTGAGTATCAGCATCCTCTGGATTGGGGCACAAATGCCTGTTCCCAAGGAATTTGAGAACACCGAGGGGAGAAGGAGACTTCTGTTTAAAAATAGCCAGTTCATTTCCAGGTTTTCAGTTGATGGGGAAGGACTTGCAAAAAGGGCAAGTCAGTTGCAGTAGGGCTAGGCCACCTTGTGCCTTCCAGTCGTTTTGGACTACACCTTCCACCAGACCCAGTCAACATGGGCAATGGGGACGGATCATGGGAGCTGTCATCCAAGACATCTGGAGGATACTAGTTTCCTGCCCTGAGCTATGGATTTCAGAGGGCTCTCTAACCCAGGAAGTCTCCTCTTGCCCCACCCAGCCATTTCAGCAGAATGTTCTCAGAGTTACCCAGACAGTTAGTTTAAATCTAATCTTGCATTGCAACAACTGGAAAACATGAGAAGTAGAAAAGACACCTGAAATGTTCTTTTTTAAAATTAGTTGTTATTGTGAATTTTACCAAAGCAAGTCAAAGTCTGTGTGGGGGCTGGATCCATTTCTCCCAAAATACAATATTCCAAGGAGGAGGTTTCAGACTCTAAATTGGCATTGGAATTAGAAGGGGACTGGAATATTTAGCTGAATTACCAAAGCCAACACATTTTGAGATAAGCCAAGTGGCTGGTGAGAACCAGAGTGCCTCTGATTCAAGGAAGAGATACTGTTGAACAGAGAGGGTTAGATTAGGAGGGATATAACTTAATCAGCCCCATCATTTGATGCCAGATCAAGAGAGCTGACATCAAATTAAGTATTGTCCGGCACTCCTGCCAACTCGGCCATAAGCAATACAAACCTCCCTGAAGGTGGAGCCAACTCTGTTTGGTGTGGGAAAGGAGGGGAATTTGGTCTGGAATCAACTCCTGGCAAGAGCAAGAACTAATTCCACAATTAGTGGGTCTAACTTGATGGGTATCTGATGCTAACAACCTTTAATAAAGATTGTAGTTAGAAGTCTCTCATGATCTGCTGGGAAGGGAAAGGGAGAGAGACATGGGTCTCAAAGATTCTGGCTCACAAAATTTGGTTTGTCAGGTGTGAATCCTCGGTGTCCTGAAAAGCTCCTTGTTGGCTAGTAAACACAAAGTAAAGTCTACAAAATTGCATAGATTTGCACAATACAGTCAGAAAAGGGAGAGACAAATCTATACCTTTTCAGCCTGTTCAACTATTGCATGCTTTGACTCATGTTTCTTCCATTTCTGCGTTCTTCTGTCTTTTTTAAAATTGTCATAAAATGCTATTTAAGGTGCAGTTCTTACAGCCTCCCAACATCCTCTGGGTGGCCACAGGATTCTTTGGAGTCCCAGCTCCAACATCCTACGATCTCAGACTAGGACCTCCAAAGGTTGGGCTCCCACTTGGCTCCCTCACAGCTGGTGTGGGAAGAACCACATTCACTGCCTGCCCCTCCGTTGCAACTGGGTTCTGAAGAGAGAAGCGGACTGCTGGGGGCAGAGAGGGGAGGAGACAAAGGCCATGGAGTGGTGTAAATTCCAGCTTGTTCCTCAGCTTCTTTCCCTCCCTTCCCCCGGCACTAATCTTGATCACCAGAAACCGCTTTCGAGGTGAAATGTGGTAGACAAGGCCGTGTCGGAGACGGATTGCCACAACTGTGTCTCAAGCCTTGCATTGGGCATTCATAGGTCTCTGTGTTTGGAAACTTGGAACCACCTGCCTCTGGAGACACCAGGGTCACTCCCTCAAAGTAGTTATTTTTGTATGTATCTTCATACACATTTAAAGGCTTTCACCCAAAATGCAGATTTAATGCACACTTTTTCTGGAGCTTCATATTTAAAAGCACATCTCCATGCATTTAAACTGCCAAGAATTGCATCACACCTTTTAGAGATGTGCAAAATAGCTTGGGTGGCTAGGTAAGCTCCGCTCATTAGCCAGAGCAGGGGGGATCAGGGCATTTCACAGAAACTTTTGCAAAGAATCCTTGAGAGTCATTAAGCCAGAGCCGTGTCTGAATATGCCTGGCACAGGGCCCATTCTCCAGGGGTGCGACAGAGGATAGTTCCTTCTCGCTGCCTTTGGATAATGGGCTCCCCATTGTTGTCCTGTGCAGGAAGAGAAGATGAGGAAGGAGGAGGAGGAAGCCAAGAAGAGAGCCGAAGATGATGCCAAGAAGAAGAAAGTGCTATCCAATATGGGAGCTCATTTTGGTGGATATCTCGTAAAGGTAAACTGCTTGGAGATGATCAGGATAACTTTAGTTTTGGGGCAGTTATAACCCTTCCTTCTTCCAAACATGGAAGCTGAGATAATATTGTATGTAGGAGCCAGTGATTCCAAAATATAGCCATGTAGGAGATAAGTCATGGTGGGAGAATGGGACCTGGTCAAGCGATTTACTATTTGCCTGGTTGTACGATGGACATCATAGTCCTAGTCTTGTTCTCCAGCTGCCTGATGGAAATTCAGTACAGCTTCTCCCACCACTATGAGGCAGACCCATGAAGTGCCTAAGCACAACGGGAGGTGCAGCTTGCTTTGAAACAGGTTGGCACATGCATGTTCTCCAAATGTACCTGCTTCAGAGGCACGGTTTTCTCCATGCACATGTTCCTGGGGAAGCCAGGAGATGGCCCCCTGGCCGAAGAACAGGTAAAGGCCGCAGGAAGGCAACGCTGCTTCCCAGCTGTTTCCTCCCTGGCACCTTGCATTTGGTGGAACCCTTCCTCTGGGTCTGGCAATTACATACAATGCCACAGCCTGTGGCAACAGGCAGACTTCCTTCCCTTGTTTATTCCACTTCCTGGGAGCCCAACCCGGTAAGGGTGGCCACTCCTGATCCCAGTGACCCTCTTTTTGCCTACTGTCCCTCAGGCGGAGCAAAAACGTGGCAAGAGGCAGACGGGCCGTGAGATGAAGATCCGGATTCTCTCAGAGCGGAGGAAACCACTGAGCATAGAAAACTTAAGTGAACAGCAGCTGAGGTGGGTCACAGGGCAGAGCTGCACTGGGGTGCCTTTGCCAGGGAAGGCTGGTTTGTCGGAGGAGAGCAGGGGCTGTTATCAGTGGGGACAACAGGCTCTCTCTTTCCCTTTCTCCCTGTCCAGAGACAAGGCCAAAGAACTGCACGACTGGATCCATCAACTAGAGTCAGAGAAGTTTGACCTGATGGAGAAGCTCAGACGCCAGAAGTATGAGGTAAGAGGGAGAAAGAAAGCCCCGTGCCTTACCAGGTGGGGCCGTCTGATTTAAAACTGGGCCCATCGGAGGGACAGCATGAAATGCAGAAATGCAACAGGACCATCTTGTCCAAGGGGAACTGCATAACCCAGTGCAGGTAGCAGCAGCTGCCCTCTTATCTCCTTGCCGGTGAACACTGCATCTTCTCACTCTGTCTGCCTGCCTGCCTGCCTGTCTGTCGGATATTCTGGTTATTGGACTGGGACCACCTGGCCACAGTAGTCTATGCTCTGAGAACCTTCAGACTTGACTACTGCAACACACTTTGTGTAGGGCTTCGCCTGAAGGTGGATTGGAAATGGCAGCTGGTGCCAAATGCCACAGCCTGGGTGTTGGCCAGGGTCGGAAAATGGAAGCATAGGACACTGGCGGCTGTTGAAGTTCTGGGACCAGTTCAAGGCCATGATGCTACCGTGCAAGGCCTAAATAGCTTAAGATGGTCCAGATACTTCATCTGGTACAGAACAGAGCAGTTAGGCTGCTGACTAGGGCTGGTTACTGATTGAAGTCCAGGCCCGATTTATGGTGTTAACACTGACATACAAAGCCCTAACCAGCTTAGGGCCTGGATGTCTGAAGGATTGTCTCCTTCCATATCCACCTGCCTGGACCCTAGGATCGTCTGCAGGGGTCCTTTTCCAGGAGCCATCTTTGAAAAGGCTAGCAAGGTTACTACCGGGAGAAGGGCCTTCTTAGTGGTAGTCCCCCAACTGTGGAACCCACTCTCCAGAGAAGTATGCCTAGTGCCAACTCTTTGTTTGTTTTGACACCTGGCTAAACCCTTTTTATTTTCCCAGTATTTTAACATTGGAATGGTTTTATTATATATTTAATATATTGTATGTGGCTTTTTTTATTGAAGTGCTGTTATGTTATTATTGTCTTGTCGTCTCTGTAAACTGTCTTGAGATTTCATTGAAATATTAGATGGTGCATAAATGTTTTAAATAAATAAAAGGCACTTGAAGGAGTGCCTCCCCCAATGCCACCCAACCCAAGTTTTATGATCAGCACAGGAGGCTGTTCTGGTGATGGGTTATGGGTCTAACACACAAAGCAGAGCCCCCTTGGTAGTGGCTCACGGCTTATGGAACCCCTGTGCTGCAGAGATTCAACTAGCAACCACACTGTTTAGGCATTTAGGCATCAGTTAAAAACGTACAGGTTTTGTTTTTAAACTTTCAGAGCATGATGGATGCTGCTGATAATTATCTACTTTCTGTGATGAGGGACTGGATTAGCTTTACTTATCAGTGAAGAAGCCTGATAAATATTTAATTCAGCTTATTAAAAAAGAGGCAAAGGTATTGCTGACTTTGGAGCTTCCCCTTGTGCCAAAAAGATATTAACTTTGCTTCTCTCTCTCACATTTCTTCCTCTCCAGATCAACGTTCTCTACAACCGCATCAGCCATGCCCAGAAATTGTGAGTGCCCCTCGAGGCTCAAAATGCTTTGTCTCATCTCCCACTTCCTTCTCTTTCTTCACACCACATAGTGCACCTCCTCCCCACGTTATGCAATTTAATGCACCGTGGTATTTTCACAAATGGACTCTGGATCTCTATAGACTGGATCTCTTAAGTGGAATGACACAGAAATTAATATTTCTGATAAAAATATTTCAGGTTTTGGACAGGGATATTTGAAGTTCAAAATCATATGGGTGGGAACAGGAGGAATAAAATGCTGGACTTGCCACCTAAGTTTAGCAAACCCAATCCATCAGAAGCTGAGATCTAGCCATGGTACTGAAAATTGACTCTGAATGTAAAGTTTAACATTTTCTATTTGGAAATCTCTGTGTCAGAATTTCTGTCTTCTAAATTCAGAGAGAGGGATGGGTCGGGATTTTCCTCCCAAATTATACTTCAGATACAGGTATGTTCCATGAATAGAGATCAGCTGAATTCATACAGTGGGATGTAATAATTTCAATATGTTTGTTTGTTTGTTTGTTTGTTTTTATATAAATGCCTAATCATGTTTCAGTCTTTCAGAAAGGAATATGAGATATTCAGAAATATGGGGAAAACAGAGCCTTTCCTCTAATCTGGTTGCACATTCCAGTTCATTTATGGTACAATCCTATGCATAAGTCCCATTGAGCTCAATGGAATTTACCCCCAGATAAGAGCAAACAGGATTACATGCTCAGGGCACCATTCTATCTGGCTGCCTATAACTCTCCAAACTCAAAAGGTTATGGGCTGCAGATATGCAAGGCAAAAGCTTGATCCATACTCTCCTCACCCTCAAAAAGCTTTTCTGCTGAATTTCAGCCACCGCATGTTTTCCCCTACTCATGAGGAGTAGTGGCTGAGCCCCCGCCCCGCCCAGAGTGCCTTGCCCCTCTCCTCTCCCTTTGAACAGCTGACCAACACCTGCCCCGAAGTTGATCGTCTGTTTTCAGGGCTGGAGATGCTGTGGAAAGAACCTTACCCTCTGAAGCATGGAGGAAACCTTCTGAAGAGGAACTTCTTAGCTGCTTCCTAGGAAGTCTTTTCCAATGTTGCAGTAGGGATTCCACATTTTCCTCTCGCCAGCTAGACAGCACCTATCCTCCGTAGGATCGTGCCCTTAAAGTATTAATCCCAATCATGTTTCAGTATTTCAGACAGAAACGAGCATCAGTTCTCCTGTGTGAAGTGATATATCTTTCCCCTGCAGCAAAAAAGGTGCTGGAAAAGCCAGACTTGGTGGCCGCTGGAAGTAGAAGAAGTCTGTGCACATGCTCAGATCCGGAAGCCTCACAGAAGCGACTGCTGATCGGCAACCTGTTGCTCTCCATGCCTTGTCTGGTGTTGAAAGTTGACCTCACTGTCCCGTGTCCATCCACCTGCACTCCCAGTCACTTGTGCCTGTAACATGTTTTATGTCACAAGCCACATCCAATAAACCAACCTCTCCTTGCTGCGGAATCTCTCCAGTGAGTGAATCCTTTTCTGTTGATTGGCACAGAAAATGCAAACATGGCATATTCAAACCTTCCTTACCTGGTGCAACTGGATGTGTTGGACTGCAATGCCCATGTTTCCTGGCTGTCATGGTTATTGTGGTTCAACACATCTGCATTGCATCAGATGTGGGGAGGACATGGTAGTATTGATGAAGGAGAAATGGAAGATTAGAGAAGAGAGAGAGAGAGAGAGATCGATGCAGAAGAGGCTGGGGACTGCTATTCCGCATCCATTGTGGCCTGGTCCTTGGAATTTTATAGGAGCTGTCCGTGGTGCTGCACTGTAGCCCCCAGTAGGTTTGCCAATGTGAATATCTCTTATAAAGCTGAAAAGAAAACATGCAATGGATGTGAAGTCCAGCTAACATTTGGCTCATCACATTGCTGAGCATTAGCAAAGGGGTACTTGAGGTCTGACTCCTGGGATCATAAGGCTCTGCTAATGAACATCCGTGAAAGGGAATTTAATGCCGAGGGTTTGTGTATTTGTGTTTGTGCACCTTTTGCCTTTCAAGGAAGTCAAGGTGGGTAATTCCCCTGTTCCTCCTCTCAGTCTTATCCTCACAACAACAACCCTGTAAGGTGGGTTGAGCTGAGAGTCTGGCTCAAAGTCACTCAATGAGCTTCACGGCCAAGCGGGATCGCCCATCAAACACCCTCGTCTCCACACCATTTGTGGAAAGCTGCTGCAAATTTTGGTCTTCCTTTGCTTCTTGTTTGCAGTGCAATAGAGCAGCCTACACAACTTGCATCTGATTTCAGGCCATTGCTACTGTAGCTGCTGGTGTATTGCCCACCCTCCGCCCCCCAGTGCACTTGCCAAAAACTTGCCAAAATACTTCCCAGTGTTTTTGATTATTCTTACATCTCTTGGATTTGGATGCTAGAGAAATTCAGGGCCTTTACAGGCCGCTGCAATTCTTCCTCCCTCCCTCTCACACACACATTTGGATTCCTTACACACCTTTTGCAATCTGCCCTTTTCTCTTTCCAGTATGAGGTACTTGTGGACACTCACCTACCTGCAGACACACCCTGTGGTGCTTGTCATGCTCCCTATCCCTCTTGGTTGTTACAAACTTGTAAAGATTTAGTTCAAATTTAAAAATAAAAATAAAAATTGAGGGTTTGCCCTCTATAAAATGGGTATTGGGAGGACACTTGTGGAATGCAAAGAGGGTTTTTGTGTTCTGGAAATCAGCTCTCTACTTCTGCTTGACTGATGTCATCTGGCCACTAGGGTACAAGGCCTGGGAGGGAAGCTGGCAGACTGGATGGCACAACTCCCATGGGCCATATTGGGCTGGCAGATGGAAGGTTCCCCACACTAGTCAGCACTGACCAGTGGTAAATGGCCAGGATTGCGGACATGAGCATTCCCTTCCTTGGTTGGAGATGCCAGGAAGTGCAACTGGGATCTCCTACATGGAGACATGTGCTGGGTTGCAGCCCCTGCTGTGTTCTGGTTTCAGCGCCAAGGATAGGCATGTGTGGGCAACTGCCAAGGGCCCATGCAGCAGCAGGGGCCTCTGACAGAACTCTTGGAGTTGCTTCTCCTCTTCACCTGCCTTCTTCACTTGCCTTTTGACAATATAATGGGAAGAGGGACAAGCCACAAGTAACCCTGCTGGCTTGCACACTGGCTCTCTGCTTGTCAAGCAAGCAAGTGGCAGCATAGTGGGAAAGAAGGCAAGGAGCAATTGCACTGGGTGACAATGGCAGGAGAAGGGAGACCTCCTGGAGGAAGGAGGTCCCTAGAGTGTGTCTTACCCAAGAGGCCTCTGAAAGCCAAAGCCAGCACTGATAGTGTTACTCTACTTTATGATTCCTCTCTAAAAATATACACTATACATTAAATATTTTGCCTTGGAAATTAGAGTTGAAAACCAGCCCTGTTATACATCAGAATGGTTGATACAGAATAAATTTGTGCATCATTCTACACTTTTTCTACCTCATCACTCTTTCTTTAGATGCCCCTTCCAAAAGTCTTAGGCAAAGGAGAGGCCATAGAAATGTAGCCTGAGAAGAAGTCAGATGCACACTTCCAACTCTTTATTCTCACTTCTGGAGTAAAATTAAACCAATATTCATTCTAAACTCTAAGGCATCATAAGAACGATTTTGAGAAATGCCATATCATAGTTTAGAATGGCACCTTTGGGCAATGGCCACTTCTAAATTGTCCTGACTTTTATTCGAGTTGTGCATCAACAAAGATTTCCCTCCATCCTTTGAGATATCTATAGTCAAACACTATAAAGAGCTGTGTGGCTAATGAGGTGGGCTAGAAATCAATCAATCAAACAGTGGAAATTAAAATGAGAAGCCACCTCAGTTTATAACAAGTGCAAATAATGGTTCAGATAATGTGCGCGTGAGCGAGACAGTCTGAGAGAGAGAGTGAGCGAGCGAGGGAGGGAGAGGAGGAGAGACCATTCAGCACAAGGTATTCTTTCTTTTTTGTATCTCTATGGGCATGCTGCAGAGCTGCTCTATCTTCCTGTGGACTTCTTATCCCAGGAACACTTGCGAATGGGAGGCGGGAACAAAAAGTCACACTTTCCCACCCACCCTCATATAGTGAAGAGCAACACTTCCTTGTCTAATAATAAATGATCTAACATTCCTCTCTACCTTCCAGGGTAAACTAGAATAGTTTTTTCACCACAGAAATGGCAAGTCTTGGAGCACGGACTCCCTAACAATTCCCATCCACGCTGACTGAGAATTATGGAGGTTATAATTCAACATGGGATACTAAGATGCTGGGAACAATTGATGGCAAAAGGAGAAGGGGACTGCAGAGGATGAGGTGGCTAGATGGAGTCACTGGGGCAGTGGGTGTGAGCTTGGGTGGGCTCCAAGGGATGGTGGAGGACAGAAGATCCTGGAGGAATGTCCATGGGGTCGTGATGGGTCGGGCACGAGTAACAGCAACAAACTAAGATGGAGCTGAGTTAGAGCAAAACTGCTGTGCATTTATAGATATCCCGGGCCAGTACTGTTGTTGGCGACCCTATGTATGAGTGCCCTCCAAAATGACCTGCCCTTGACAGGCCTGCTGAGTTCTTGTAAATTCAAGACAGTGGCTTCCCTTATGGAGTTAAATTATGGCATATTTGATCTTTTGCCTTTGACTTTCCCTAAGCAAGATTGTCTTCTCAATGGGAGTCTTGCTCTCTCATAAAGTACCTAAAGTACGACAGCCTCACTTTTGTCATTTTTGCTTTCAGGGCACTTTTGCATCTTTCTGTAGGTCCAGGGTAACTGCAAAGCTCTCCTCCAGCACCATCCATTTTCTTCCCGTCAACTTTCTTGCCCGGCTTTCACGCCCGCACATAGTGATCAGGCCTGAGCGTCCATTGTTACACTTGATCTTTTCTAGTTCTGTCATGGCTGCTTTTCCAAGTTCTTGGCTGCAGCCTCCGTTTCCATAGATGATTAAGTCAAGAAAATAAATCTAGCCTGAACGTCATTCTGCACTCTTTTGCACTTTTGCTGCTGCAGGACTACATCTCCCATCAGGCAGCACGACGTTGGTTCGCGCCCATCCTCCTCCACGCCCTTTTTTCCCTTCCCGTTCTGATACGGAAGCCGAGAGGTGTTGCTTTTCCTCCTTTTCCTGCTGCTGCCGCTTTTCGGCTGGAGATAGAGCTGGGCCGGGAGGGCCGCCCAGCCGGGCTGGCGGCGGCAGGAGGAGGAAGAAAATGGCGGCGCCGCTGCTGTCCCTCTCCGAGGGGGAGGGCGCCCGGGCGCGGCGGCGGGAGCAGCTCCGAGCCTGGGCGGAGGCCGAAGCAGCGGCGGCGGCGGCTCTTTGCCCGGCCCCGCCTCCCGCCGGCTCTGCTCCTTCGCCCTCTCCGGGGCTGCCGGCGGCGACTGAGACGGAGGCTGTGTCCGTGAAGGGAATGGGCTCCGGTCCGGGCTCCGGCGGCGGCCGCTCCCGCGCGGTCCGTTTCGACGCGGCCGCCGAGTTCCTGGCCTGCTGCGCCGGGGCCGAGCTGGAGGCGGCGCGGGAGATGCTGCGCGCCGACCCGGGCGCCGTCAACGGGACCAACGCCGACGGCATCAGTGCCCTGCACCAGGTATACCCGGGCGAGCTGTGAGCTGTGCGCGACCCGGCGGCGCGCCCGAGGGCTCTGCGCTCGCTGTTCGCTCCCGTTTTCCTCCTCTTTTCCCGCTTTTCGCTGGCCTTGCTGGTGGCCACATAGGCGTGAGGGTCCACTCCGACACTCGGTGCGGAAAAGCTACACGAACGAAAGAGTACCTCTGAGGCAATGCAGAGTGCCTTGCTTTCGCAATCAGAAAGCCAGGACGCACTTACAGGGCCGGTACTCTTGAACATCTGTGATGAGGAAGATAGTGCAGATATTCTGGGGATGTGAATTTTCCTGTATTGAGCCCTTGCATTGGTGGTTCAGCTCTGGAAGGTATAATAAGGAGAGTGGCTCTGATCATGTAAAGAGTGCTTTTCCACTGCCACTCACAGTAGCAAGTGCTTGGCTCCTTTTTTTTTTTTTTTTTGCTAGCATGAGGAACTAGCAGTGATGAGGTTGCCTCTGAGCATCTGCAAAGGGTGCATTTTGTGGTGCCAGACAGCTACAATCAGCTCTGAGCTGCTCCACTTTTTTTACTACACATAGATAGGGATTGGAGGGAACCACTCCCAGCCAGAGCTAGTGGTCGTGGCAGTTCATGTTTGGTAATCTGGGCACAGCTTTATCTGACAAGGATAAAAAATGCATCGTATGCAATTTTGCACATGCACAGTTTAAATGAAAGCTTAATCGTTGGCTGTTCCAAGTTGAGAGATGATCTTTAATTCAGCACAGCAGTACCTTGTATGATACATCTCAATGCAGCATCTGTCCCATAAATGGATGACTTGCATTGCAACCAAGTCTCAAGGAAGGTATAGAGCTTTTCACAATTGCTCTGGGGATGGCATTCTTGTACATCAAATTTATTAATCCTGCTCAGTTCTATGAGGCAGATGTGATATGCTGGCTCTTGTCCTCCTAGAGTTTTCAGGCAGAACCCTACCTTTGCTTTTTGAAATCTTTCACTATCCATGCCAATTGTGTTGCACAATCCTGGAAGGTGATATTT
This sequence comes from Varanus salvator macromaculatus, assembly GCA_023646645.1. Taxonomy (NCBI): domain Eukaryota; kingdom Metazoa; phylum Chordata; class Lepidosauria; order Squamata; family Varanidae; genus Varanus; species Varanus salvator. Next base: position 4,180,977 of record JAIXND010000781.1, read on the forward strand.
TTTCTTCACCTGAATGATACAGCCACTTTATGTCCAAAGGTTGAGCTGCTTTTGTCACCAGCACTGGGAGAACAGATACTCCCCTTGCTGGTTTGAACAGTTACATGCTAATGCAGATCAGAATCCCACAATTCCTAAGTATCCTGTAAGGGGAGTAATTCTTGTTGAGATGCCCAAAACCCTCCCTTGGAGGAAGAGACCCCTTAGTGGGTTACAAGCACCCTGTGCAGGGAGGGACAACTATGGTGCAGGGTTCTCCTCTGTACTCCACTCACACTGCGAAACAAGCAGCTCTGAGTGGGAGTAAAGGAAGATGAGGTGCTGCCAGGATATTTCATATCTTGGTGGTTCTTGTTTGCTCCCCTCTCCCTCCAAATGCCCTCAAAAACCCATCTCCGAGGTCACTCTTCTGACCTTGGAGTCCCAACTGGCAAGGTTCTTTCATTAACCGCTGCAGTGGTAGTGGCGATCTGCAGCTACAATGTTGGAGGGATTTTCTATCTCACAGGGGATCCAAGCAGTCCTTTGGCCATCTAGCCACTTTCTAGTGACCACAGGGTTGCTCTGTGAATGTGTGGGAAAACAGTTTTCCACTTCCTTTAATGCACTAGTAGTCTGTTTCCTAGCCAAACAGCAGGCAAGACTTTGGAACCATGCAACTGCAGGTTGTAGTTTCAAGGGTTGGGTATCACTTTGTGAACATTTGTCACTTCTGCGATAATTGTGTACTCTGTTCCAATATGTCCCATGGAGACATGTACTTTCTTTCTCTGGGAAAGCTGCTGTCAGAGGGGTGTGGTCTCTAAAGAAAGGACCATACCCAGTCCTAGTCCTGACCAACCAGGGGAATTAAATACAGAGGTAAGGACCTTATACCAGGTTAGTTAATTTTGTTTTTCAAGATCCCATCACTTAGTAGATTTTTGGGTTCCCTTGTACTTTTATGTTAGCATTGCAAAGACGTCAACAAAAAAAGTCATAATTTATTTTTCATTTCTCACATAGACCTGTGATAGGCATTTGTGGCATATTGATGAAACTAGAAGAGAACAAGTTTTCTTTTCACTTTCCTGGTCATCCTGAATCAATTCTTACTCATTTCAGACCTCCACTGAATAGCCATGATGTCATCCTGTCTTCTGTGCTTGACACAAATCACGCTTGCACAGAATCGTAAGCCAGCTCTTATTTGCTTTGCTTGGCTCTTCCTGCTAACATGAGTGGCCAAGTAAGGAAGAGGTAAAATGCTTACAGTGATGTTCAAACCTGTGGTTCTGGCTTATTCCTCCAAAACAAGCCAGCCTGTTCCTGGCTTGTAAAGAGCACAATAAACCAGAAGCACAGGTTCAGATGTCACAGTAAGCTTTCTATTACTGGTTAGTCTAGTTACTTACACTGGTAGGAGGAGTGAATAGGCAAGCATTCACAAGCACACTGCTCATTCATGGGATGTGTGATGGCCAAGCTATGATCTAGTCATAGCTTTGGCATGACATAAGTGCTTAGAGCTCATGCGGTCCTTCCTCCCCACTGATTCTCTCCTTCACTTTCTGGTTCAGCCAAATTGTCACAGAATGCAATCCTATACATGCTTAATTGGAAGTAAGTCCCATTATGCTCAAGCAGGCTGGCTTTCTGATAAATCTGTTTAACAAATGCAGCCCTGATTTTTGTGGTGGTCTCTCTGCAGTGTGACCAGGTGGGGAGCCAGTCTGTAATAGGAATCCTACAGGGATTGGTCACTCAGCGTAAGATGATCCATTGTATGGGCCTGTCCAAGGAGGAGGGGCAGAATTTTTATCAGCAGCCTACAGTGAAAGGAAGCCATAGTGCTGCCTTTCCCAATTTGGTGTCCACCAGATGTTTTGGGCAGCAGCTTCCAGTAGTCCTGACCATTGTCTATACTGATTGGGGCTGGTGGGAACGGTAGTTCAAGACATCTGGAGGAAACTTAGGTAGGGGTGGTTTAAGTGCTCAAGACCCCCCTAATACAGAGGTCTGCAATGTAGCAGGCATGCATTTGTATGAAATGCATGCAGCTAACAATTGTACACAGATATTAACAAAAGTAGACCAAATCCATTTGAAGTTGGCATCTGTGTGCTGTTTATTCAAACACAGAAAGTTTGTAAAGTCTTCTGTCCATTGCATTGTAGGAAGTGAGTGTTTATCATTTCAACATTGCAATATCAGTCTTATAGCTGTCCAAAGGATGCAGAGAATCCATTTATGCTGACCACTTTTTAATTTCCATGAAGCTGATAAATAATTTAAAAGAGCGTTTACATCAGTGAATATTAAAAGCTGTTCCAATGCAAAATTTATTTGTGTAATAGCCTCCCCCCTGCACAGAAAGGGGCAAGTACTGAGCATTGCCAAAATGCGTTGAAAAGGAACGTTCCCGTATTGCGCTGCCAGCAATTAGCTGAATTAGATAACCTCTTATTAGAGAAAGAGTGCAGTGCCCGATAGGAATGAAGTAAATGTTTTTGCTGAATAAGATGGAGCCTGACATCCCCGGATACAACAGGTAGATGCCAAAGCAGCAGTCCACCGATCCAGCAGTGGTGGTGCCCACTGCCTTAACCAGTCAGCTGGAGAGAAGGATCAGTTTGAACAGGTTGGCTGTGCTCTGTGCAAGTCTGCTAGTATGCAGGAGTTTGAAGTAGATCAGTCCTATGGATCGCATCCCCTCCACACAGCTCCCACAGAATATATTTACCTAACTGTATATAGTGTAGCTATGAAGGGCGAAATGGCCTGAAATTCTTTCAGTGTATTTCATCATTGGATATACTGCATTTGTTTTTATTATGCATATTGCCCTGAGAACGTTGTCTATGAAGCGACTCGTACAAGGAATAAATAAATAAATAAAAATTCCCTTTCCTGGGATTCTCATTAGGAGCCTCTGGGGCTGCTCCCCCCCCCCCAACACACACAACACACACACGCTCCTGGTTCATTTTCCATTACTTCATTCTCTTGATGCTTCTTGGCTTCTTGCCCTGGTCCCCATCCTCCCACCATCTCTAAACACTAGTCTGTCAAACTGACTTGTGGGGCGGGAGAAAGAAGTCCTGGTTTGGAGAGAAGTTGAGGGCTTCTTCCCATGTAGGGGGGTTGTCCTGGATTTAGGACTAATACTAAAGGGAATAAATGGCTAGGCATTTTGTGGGGTAGGGAGCAATAGGCAGGGAATGTGGGATGGATGTTTGCCACCGTGTTGAGATTTTCCTGGGCAGCTTTGGGTGCATGTGAAAGGAGTGAATTGGGATGAGGATTCTTAAGCACCTGAACATTGAAGATCCTGCAAAATTGTTGCATCTGGTATCAACTTTTATTAAAAGAAAAATATATCGTTTTTTAGGTTGTAAAATCTCAGAAACAAGTGGGAAGGTTGAAAAGGACTTACTGTAACAGCTCTGCAGTGCCTTGTATAGCTCTTTGCCTCTCCCTGTGGCCAGCTGAAGTAAGGTAGATGAGACCCAATATGCAAACCTATTTTAGTTTGTACAAGCTGAGGAATTTTGTAGTCTTGGAGGGAAGGGCTCAGGCTAATTTTGCAAAGAACCCCCCCACCCCCCACCCCCGTGGGCCCTGGTAGTTCTTCTGTCAATAAGGAGCGCTTGTGTGGCACAGGACTTCGTGTCACCCTTGGGCTTGAGAGACGCAGGCTGGACTCCTAACTTGGCAGGCCACTGTCTTGCAGTCTAGTCCTTTCACAGGGTTATGGGGATAAAATGGGATGCAAACGGCATACCCTGAGCTTCGCCGAGGAAGCGTTGAATTAAGAAGAAATCATCACAGGTGGAGAATGCCAATATTGTGTTCTTTCCCTGCACAAAAGTGGAAAGTACGGGTGCCACTCAGAACCACAACCTCATCAGCATTCCTCGATGTATTTATTCTGGAGAAGAGAATAAAGCATGACCACCAGCCTTCCCAGATGTTTCAGACTACATCTTCCCTCAGCTCTCACTAGTATGGTCAATAGTTGGGAAGATGGGAGTTATACTCCAAAACACTGGAGGATACCAGGTCCAAGAAGACTGGGCATCCTGATAGACACCTTCAAATATTTGGGGAGCTGTCATGTGCAGAATGAAGCAGATGTCGTTTTTGTTGCTTCAGAGTGGAGGATCAGGACTGGTGGGTTCAAATTACCCCCAAAAAAGGGGGGGAGGGGGAGTTGACCTGGACATTAAGAAAGTCTCCCTCACAGTACACACTGTCTGGCAATGGGGCAGGGTGCCCTGGAAGGGAGTGAGCGCTCTCTTGGGTGGATTTCAGGCAAAGACTGGAAGGCCACCTGTTGGTGGTGCTGTAGGAGTAATTTCCTGCATCTGCAGAGCTAGATGGCCATAGAGGTCCCTTCCAACTCTTAAGACAGTGTGTGCAGAGCTGCCCTAAACATAAACCAAAACAGCAAAGTTGTATCCTGCTGACCTTGATAGGTAGTAGTAGGGGCGGGGTTGCAGATGATTTAATTCCACCAAAAATCTCAAATCAGTTGCTGCTTATTCATCAGTATAGCACTGCAGTGGCCAGCAGTGGGGCAGCACGCTATGTCTGCTCCGGGATACTCCGTTAAAGGTGCAGCCACTGGCTGCCTTTTAGGGGCAAGTTAGGCCAACCTAGCTGTTAGTGTTCGGTAATTTCAGCCTGGGTAACCCTGCCCCCATGAGCTATTCTTCTAGGCTGAACCAAGTCCTGTTTTCTGGCTACCTCCCTGGTTGGCTTCAGGCTGTGCTTGTTTCTCAGAAGATCCGTGAGCCTTTCCTTTGCCGTAGGTTCCCAGAGTACCCATCTGTTGGGCCTCTTTGCCTGGTGGCCCCTCTGATAGTTCTCTGGCCTTTGGCCAGGGCAGAGTTTAGAATGGCCAGCTGGACAGCATGTTCTGTGCAGGGAGTGTGAGGCCTGTTTCTGAACTGTTTTCTCTAGATTCTGAAAAAAGAAAAAGGCTGGGAGCAGGACAAGTTTCCAAGGTGTAGCCATAAATAGGCAGATTGGTGGGCACGCTCAAGACTCTTGATGGGGTGGGCACTGTTCAAACCATGCCCAATTCAGGAGCATAATGGTCCAAGGTTTGGGAAGGGAGAAGCTGCCCAATCAGAGACTCTCCTAGCTGCAAGCTTGCTATTGAATAGTTTTTACTCAGAGTAGTAGGACTTGTGGAACAATTTTTTTTAAATAATTTCTGGCTATCATAGCTGCAGACAAATTCTAGTATAGTCTTCAAAATGCTTTGAAATGAGACATTTCCTTGTTGGGTTATGTTTTCTCTCCATGATAGAAGAACAGTCTGCAGAAAGATGCTGGGACAAACTTATTCAGAACTACAAGCAGTTTAGTTAGAATCCAACAGGCTTAATGCATTTCAGGATGCCAGCAGTTGTTTGTCAGGGGAGTTACCTATATTTAGGTTTTTGGAACAGGCAAGTGGGAAAAATACCCTCTCTGCTGAACTCCAAAGAATGTACTTTCTAAATGCATCCTGTTCCCTTGACAAAGCGTTGTTTTGTTGGGAGGGGGAGGAGGGCTGATGTTCCAAGGAGAGGCTTAGTGCTCAGCTGCAGCAAGTCTCAGGCACATGTCTACCCCTGTGCCACCTCTTGCAGTCCAGTGGCAATGCAGAGCTAGGGAGGAGGACCACAGCCCGGGTGCCAGGTTCCTTGGGAAGCAGGGCCTAACAAGGAGAAGAGTAACACTTTCGCAGCACACTCAGCCCAGGAATGTTTCCGAGGAGCTTCAGCCAACACCAGCCTCTCACTCTTGTTTGTGGAAAATAAAATCTTTACATTCCAGGCCAAGGCTCTTGATATCAGCATGCAGAGGGTTAGGCGAAACATCCGGCATCTTTCTCTGTGCTTTCTTCCCTTTGCTGTGGCCAAGGTGATGGCAGAGGTCACCTTTGTATCAGTCTCTGAATTGCACCTGTTTGACCCAAAGCCCATGAGAACTTAGGGTTGTGGGGCGGATGGTAGCAATCCAGGCTCATTCCTTCCTCTGCGGGGCTCTCCAGTTCCATGCCCAGAGCAGGTATCCTCTGAAGGAGGATTTCTCAGGCCTTGCACAAGGGACCTAACTGGAACCTGGCATTCAGCTCTGACAGGCTGTCCTGCTAGTGTCCTGCTTGCTCTCCAGGCACTGAAGCTGTCTTAAATACCCGCCAGCTAGTCTCTGGTTATGTGTGCAGGGCAGCCGACACAGTGCAGTGGAACAAGCGTATGATTTGGACTGGGCAAGCCCAGGGTCAGTTCCCAGCTTGGCTGTGACAAGACTCGCTGGTGATCTTGAGCCAGTCCCTTTCCCTGCCCCCAACCTCTCTCTCAGGGTTCTTTTGAGTCAGTGAATGAATGGCAATCTTGCAAGGCACACACCACGTCTAATTCAGGAGTGCAATGCAGCACCTAGCATGCCTTCTGCAATTACTACTACGACATCATTACATTTCTATACTGCCTGTAGATGAAACTGTCTGGGCAGTTTGCAACTTTTAAGCCATCCATCAGGCCCGACCCTGCTTAGCTTCCAAGGATAGGCAGGACCGAGCCCTTCAGGCTGTATGTGCAACTGAGCATCTCTGCCTCCTTTGGTTAGTCATTTGGGCTTAAGAAAAGGAGGTTTCTAGTCTTTGAGCCTAGGTAGAGAGTCTTGGACATGCAGAGCTGTCCCTGGCCAGATCTTAGATTTCCCGGTGCTCGGGGGGCATGGCCTTCAGTGCCTTGCATAACTTAATCTTGTCCGTGGTTTGCTGAAGGCAGACTACAGTAAGCGACACAAGTATAATGCCATGCACGAACTGATGCTTTCCTGGGCACGGAATTTTGGGATTTGGGGTGCAGAGTGTTCAGTTTTATGGTGTGGTAGCACAATGCTGTATGTGCATCTTCCAGTGGGAAGCCCAAGTTTAGCCTCTGGCATTGCTGCATACAGTAGGGCTGAGACTGACCCCAGAGAGAACAGCACTGAGAACCAATGAAAGCAACAGACTAGACCAGGGTGGGGAAGCTCAGGCCTAGGGGTCACATCCTGTGCTCTGGAGTTCCTCAGATGACCACTCTCCCTTCCCCTGGACACCCGCTAAACTTTCCTTCAAACACAGGTTGTTTTGCTGGTTTCCCAGTTTTCATGCAGTTTTCTTGCAATGATAAAAAAACTGAAATGCCTCTGCTAAGGCTCAATTACTGGCAAGAAGAGCTTTCAGCTAAAAACATGGACATGTTTTGTCTTTTTTGCCCCACCCGCCACTGGAAGATGGTCCCCAGAGCTTCTCCGAGATGGAATCCAACCTTCAAACTGAGTTTCTCCATTCCTGGGGTTGACAGTGTGACTAGTTTCACATGTATTTTTGTGCTGTTGCACACTAGCAAATGCAAACAGAATTGGGGAGGGACGATTCAGTGGAAAAGCAGGAAAGCTGTTGACAATCCAAGGAAATTGTGCTGGACAAGATGGGCCAATGTTCTGCCTCTGCCAAAGACAGCGCCATATGGTTCAGTGGGCGATCTCTGAAGAGCCTGGGATCCTTTCCCCCTGACACTATACTAAGAGAACACTAAAGTTTGTTTACTCAGTTGCCCTGTGCCAGTTCACTCAGTATTTCTCTTTTGAAGAGGATTCAGGACATCCCAAATTCTTATTCCAAGTCTCCTCGATATGATACACCCACATGGCTGTCGTTTGTTGCCTGAACCAGTTTTACTTTTCATGGTCTCTCTGACTGCAAATCCAAAGCCTGTTATTAGAGGCAGATGAAATCTAACAAGCTGCTGCCTTCAGTTCTGACGTCTTTTGTGCTGGAAGCAGAAAAGTAGCACAGCTGCATATTCTTGGCACAGGAAGAGACATCAAAGACTTGCTGGTCCAAATCCTCTCCTCTCCCCCCGCCCCCCACTAGGGCTCAAGAGAACTGCAGGTCTCCTGCAGCGATGATTTTTTGGGTGCACAGAGCATCTTGCAACACATCTGCGCTTCAGCATGGACTCGGGGCAGGGGTAGGACGGAAAGTGCAGGCTTGTTTTTGGCGCTTTTAAAGCAGGTAACGCTCTGTGCTCCGTGTGAAAGCCTTGCTGCACACACTGCATCGTTGCCATTACAAGATGGGCTGGTTTGTCTGCATTGTCAACCTGGCTTGATTCTGCAGGAACAGGCCCCGTGCCTGCGTGCATCTGCAGTCTTCCGCTCGCTGTGGTTCGATCGCTGCCCCTCTGTGCAGTGTCACTCTATAGTTCGCCTTTGTACTGAGCCAGAGTCGCCCCAACAAGGGTATAGCCCAACGAGATCTTACCCTTGATCCTAATCACAGCCATGGTTTGTCGTTGCATTTGAACCAGCAAACTGGCTTGTGCTAGTCCTCAAGCCTGTGGCTTTCAAATCTGATGAAGAGCAAGTGCAAACCACAGTTTACTAGTTCTGCTGCCGTGTCAGACCCTGGTTTGACAATTGGACTTACGGCTCTCTGGAGAGTGCTTCAGCGGCAGCCTGCAGTGCCACTTGATTTGCGTGCTTTTCCTTCTCATTTCCCCTTGCCCTACCAGAGCGTGGTTTGCGCCACCTCACAGCCATTTTGAGCCCTGGCAACCTCTAGCTTGTATCAAAACCTTGGAGTAGCCATTCGGCTTTGTAAGCCTGGCAGAGCTTCTGTAGTAGAGATGTGAAGAAACTGAGCGAGAAATCTGTTTTAAATCAGGTCTCTGCTGTGAACCCGTCAGGTTGGCGCTCACCCCCCCCCACACACACACACATGTGTGTGTCCATGCACCTCCATCTGCCATACGGTTCATGCACTGGCAGAAGGGTGGCCTTTCTGGTCCCAGGGCCACGTGTGGTGTGCTGGGATTGCTGGAAGTGGGTGGGCAAGGTTGAAGCCTGCTCTCCGCCACTGCCCTGGCTAATCGCTCCTTCCCTGCTGCTGTTAACTGGGAGGACACGTGATTTGTTGGACTCCCACACACACATCCTGGCTGCTGTCAGCTGGGCAGTGGGGAGAAGTGAGTGGCCGCTCCAGGACTCTGCAGGCACACGAAGAGTGCACAGACCACACATTTTCGCCATACACCTTCCAGGGTTGTTGGAAGGATTACAGTTAGATAATGCATGAGAAGCATTTTGCACGTGCAGGGGCATTATGCGAATGCTGCTGCTAATGGAGTAATTATGAATGAGATTCGTAGTCATTGCATGGCTGGAGGGAACAGTTTCTTGACTAGGCTGAGCTGGAGTTCCCTTCAGGCAAGTGACCAAGTGGCAAACAGCATCTGCTGCCAGTCCACCACCGACCTGCCCAGAAAACACGATGCAGTGGCAGTGCTGGCTGGGGGTGATGGGAATTGCAGTCTAACACTGGTGAACCTTCATCTGGTAGGTGAAGACTGACCTAGGGCATCATCTCATCAAACCACCTGCCCTTAACAGAAGATGCACGTACCTGCCCACGTTAGAAGCCTTTGTTTGAACCCCACTGTATCAGTTCATTTTGTGACCTCCTCAGGCAGCTTGTTCTTGATCAGCAATCCTTTCACTGCTAGGAAGTTTTTTTCTGATGTTTCCCTTAGCTCTGTTTCCCTATTGTGTTCTCTCCCCCCCCCCACCCGCCCCCATTTTTTCAGCTGGCATCACATTTCCAGACACAAGCTCTGCCCAGGAACAGAATAAACATTGCAAAGTTCCCAGCAACCTTTTCTCCTAGCCCCATTTTGGAATTAAAAACTTCTGAGGTGTTTGTGGCATCCTACCCAAAATTACTACCTAAATATCTTTTAGGATGTTTTTAAGGGTGGAAAGGTATTCCTTCGTTGCTCTGGGGCGGGGCTGAGAAGTTGCCTGCATCTTTTATTGTCAATGTTTCGTGGCCCAGGAGAGACAGTGGCGGAATGGTGCATTTCCTTGTGGTGCTGGGAAAGGAATAGGGGAGTAGGGTATTGTGTTAGAGAAGAGAATACAATTTGGAGGTTTTCCTTGGGTGAGCGGGAACTTCCTGGTAATGATTGTTGTTGTGGCATTTATACCCTGCCTCTTAGTGACAAGTCTTCTGTCCCTTCCAGGCCTGCATAGATGAGAACATGGAGGTGGTTGAATTTCTGGTGGCCAACGGAGCTGATGTGAACCAGGCGGACAATGAGGGCTGGACGCCGTTGCACGTTGCTGCTTCCTGTGGCTACATTGAGATTGCACAGTGAGTTCTGGGAGTGGGAGACTGTCCCCAGGCAGTGCCAGTTTGCGGGTAGCTGCAGGCTTTCTCGGCTCAGGTGGTACCTTCCAGAGTGCTTGGAAAACCGTTCCCAGGCCTTCTGACCATTCACTGTGCTTGCTGGCACTGATGCATAACATCTGGAAGGTGTCAGGCTTTGGAAGGCTGGGTGCCTCTACTGACTCAAGCTATTGGACCAGGGCCTTACTTGGTGGCAATCCTAAAGCCTGTGACCTCCCCAGCACCCCAGTTGTTGCTTGAACCCCTTGGGGTGTCCCAGCTGTGCAAGGAAACAGAGGTGGTTTGGCTTCTGTTTGCCCTTTCCCTGTCTCACACATTCACAAGAATGTTGCTGGGCACTACCAGTAGGCCTGCAATTTCTCTTGCTTCCTTCTCTGCAAGAGAAGTGAGGTTTGCAGCAGAGCCCCCTGTCTTGTTTCCCAGGCCAGCTCGAGTTCACCTGCTGTGCTTCCTCTCCTCCCAGTGCGGCTGTAGCCGCAGGGGACTGGCCAGGGAACAGTGCAGTAGCGAGGATGGAGCCTAGGGAGCGAAGCAGCACCACAGAGCTTGCCTGGGGCTGGTCCAATCCCACACGGTTTTCCTTAGAAGGCTTGGAAATGAGGCAGTGCCACCGGAGCTGGATTGCTGCAGGCTCTGAACTGAAACGCAAGGGAGGTTGGAGTGACTGTATTTGGGAGGCGGCAGCAACATCTGGTGGTCTGGCCTGGCAGAGAGCCTGCAGCCAGCTCTTCCGATTCTACCACCTTCTCCAAATTGTTGTCTCACACGTCCTTTCTGGCCTAGCCGTGCTTCAGTCCTGCCACCATCTGTGATTCACCTTCCTTTTTGTAGATCGAGAAGTCCCTGTTTCATACAGGAAATGCCTCCAAGGGACTTGATCCTTAACTGGAGCAGGCTGTTGTGTTTCTAGAGAAGGTCCTCTTGAGGGAGGCAGGTCTGGGTTGGGAGTGGGGGCTTTGGAAGCCAGAGAAATCGGTAGTAGGTGCACCTTGTCCGGGAACGCACAGGCTCCAAAGATTTCAGTGCTCAGTCGTCCTGCTGAGGTGGGAGGCCTGTTGTTGGGCTAGGTGGGCCCATGGATCTGACCCTGCGCTTCACCGTCCGGCCCAGATACCTCTTGGACCATGGTGCCAACATTGCCGCTGTGAACAGTGATGGGGACGTGCCCCTGGACATTGCCGAAGCCGACAACATGGAGGCCTTGCTGCGCTCAGAGATTGGGAAGAGAGGTAAATGGAGCCCATGGACCACCCTCGTTGCCTCGCGTATGGCCAATGCATCCCTGCTTCTCCCCAAACCCTCTTGCTCTGCAGCCAGTGGGCCCTCTGGGGCTAGCCAGGCCTCTCCAACCAGGCCTCCCTCCAGCTTGCTGGCTTTACCTTCCCACCTCACTTTGTTGATAGTGGCAGTACAGGAAGGTTACAGGGTCAAACATGAATGTTTTAGTGAAATTGTAATTGGAAATTTGTAAGTTGTAATTGACAGCCCATCATATTGTTCTCAACCCAGTGTTTTCTCTGGGCAAAATAAAAGGCTGATCTCAGACATACTAGGAAATTCCCCTGCCCAGTCACCAGAGGAGGGTTAAAATAATATTAGAATTCTTTCCCAAAGTGATCTGTATGAATTCTGCAAATATGCATGTGTTTGTTGTTGTGTATAAATTATCCTGCGTCTAAACCCAGTGAAGCTGAAGGAGCTCTATAGGGAATGCACATTTTCTAACCGTGGAATTACAGAAAATCTGTCATGTTCTCAGCAGGCGTTCTTGGAGTTTTCCTAAAAACAGTAATGAGAAGAAGAAAAATAATGGTTAGAAAAGTTTTACCAGTATCCTGTTTCCAGGATTTCGCAGCATTGTTAAAGAAGCTGTACTGATTAACTGCTGCATTTGTATCTTGCTTTTCAGTTAGTTATAGTCTCTTAATGACATGGTGCGGGGGGAGGTCCCACCGCCTGGCTGCCAGACTAGAATGACCCAAGGAAAGGGGAATGGGGGAAAGGCAGAAGGGAGTCAGTCCCTCGAGGCCAGGACAAGGTGCAGGCCTTGACGTGCGCTTTGGGCCAGGCTGGCCTCCCCCTGCGGGTCTTTTTGCTTGGGAGAGGCTCCTGTTCTGGGGGCAAGGGTGGTGCACGCTGCCCTCTCCCTCCAACAGTCAGTGGTAGAGCAGCCACGACTGCAGCTGTGCAGGCGTCTGCACCACTCACTCTTCGCTCCCCCGTGATGATCTCTCTTTCCAGGGGTAGATATAGAGGTAGCCAAGCGAGAGGAGGAGGAGGTGATGCTCCGTGATGCGCGCCAGTGGCTGAATGCTGGCAAGATCTCTGATGAGCCACATCACAAAACCGGGGCCACTGCCCTGCATGTTGCGGCTGCCAAAGGCTACGTCGAGGTCATGAGGTGAGGGGCTGGTTTTGTGGCCCGTTCCCTGAGCCATTCCAAGGGTAAATAACACCCCCCTCTTGCCTCAATCTTGGGCAAATCAACCTGCAGGGTAAGGAATGGGATCCTTCGCCCTACTTCCTCCGATTCAGTCTAGAGCAATTCTCTAGACTGAGGTACGATGTTAAAGGCAGTTGAAGCACTGAGGTCCTCAAGATGGCTGCCAAGTCATGCCACAGATCTTTTTTTGCCTCAACAGGTTTGGGAACTTGCCATACCCACCTCCCACATCCCCTTGCCCAGCCCTGGGTAATTGCATCACTACTTCTTTCTCTGGGTGTCGAGTGTGTTTGGGGTCTGGTTCCCAGATTCCATCTTTCTTGCCAAACATCCCCAAGCACAGGCGGGGCTTTGGGAAAAGCGTAGGCCAAGGAGGTGTCGTTCTGCACCTTGGCTGCCTCTTAGTGCCCTGGAGCAAAGAGACGCATCCAGTCCTTCCTTCCTTTGGCCACCTAGTGCCCTCTCCTCTGTGCAACCAAAAGGGCCTCAGGAGTTGCGGCAAGCCCCACCTACACCACTCCTCCAGCTCACTTTATCACCTTTGCCTCCAAAAGAACTTGAGGTCCCAGTTCATACCTTTTCATACCCATTCCTGCTCCCGGCACTGAGCCAGGCTTGTGGGCACTCAGAAGGATTTGGGCAGCTCTGTCAGAACCCATCTCATAAGGCAGGGATTAGCAGAATGTAGCCCTCCCTGTGTATGGGATTTCAACTCCCAGAGCCCTGTGCCAGCGTAGCCGAAAGCCAGGAATGCTGTGAACTGGGCATCCCAAGGCATTCAGAGACCTCCGTCCTGCCCACCCCTGCTCTAGCCCATCAGACTCTTCCTCTCCCCTCTCGGTGTAGGACCAGTGCTTCTCCAACCTGGTTCCTTTCACCCACGAGCAGAGGGTCCCCTGGCACCCTGACACTGCCTTCTCTTATTCCATTATAGGCTGCTCTTGCAAGCTGGCTATGACCCCAATGTCCAAGATAAAGATGGCTGGACTCCCCTGCATGCGGCAGCACACTGGGGAGTGGAGGAGGCCTGTCGCCTTCTGGCTGAGCACTTCTGTGACATGGAGGCACTCAACAATGTGGTGAGAGCGAGGGATGGGCAGCCATGGGTGGGTAGGAGACAGTAATGCTCTGGCATCTCCGACTGAGAGCTTGGAGAGGCATTGGAAAGGCCCTGCCTGTCAGGGTTGGCATGCTGGACAGAATGGGCCAGTCGTCCTGTTCTGTAAGGCAGCTTCGTATGTTTGTAAACATCATGCTTGAGAGTGAAAGGGTAGCAACATGTGGGTGAGTGTCATTCCCCACCCCTCCACGACAGAAATCTTGGGGTGCGATCCTATACATACTATGAGAGAGAGAAGAGCCCTACATCTCCCAGCATGCCCGAGGCAGCCATATTGGCTGGGTCTTGCTGGGAGGTGTAGGGCTTTTTTCTTTCTAAACGTTGATAGAATTGCACCGTTAATGGAATAATCAAACTGCAGTCAATCAATTGTATGTAACAATGGTATCAATTACATACAATAAGAATTTGCGTATGATTAAAGCAGTAGTTTTATAAGGGGAAGCTGACTTTGGTTTTGGATGGAGTGCTTATATATCACACGAAGGCCCATCTTAGGGCGGGCATTTCTTCCTGCAGGAGCTGAAGGAAGAACGCCTTGTCTAGGATGCTGCCCGTTTCCTGCTGTGCAGGCTACGAATGGCAAGGGGTGTAGTGCAGTGTCTCTGGAGGGTGAATTGGAAATGCTTTTTAAGTAATGTGAACAGTTCTTTTAACTGATTAGTCTGTTCAGTCAAGCATTTAAAGTTGCATCCATAAAGAGAAGAACCCAAAGGGTCAAAGGCGTGTGTGTGCGCACATGCGTGCGGAACGGGGAATCTGAAGCTGCTAATTGGAGACACAAATAGATGCTCACAGATCCTGCAGAAAGGTTAGCGAGAGCTGGCGGTGGGGGACCCTTGGGCTGATGCAGGACGGGGAAGGGTGTTGGCAAAGCTGAATGTCCTGAAATAGCTGTGGGTTTGTGTCTGTCTGTCTGTCTGTCTGTCTGGTTTTTTTAAAAGCCCCTCGCCATCTCCTTTAGCTGCACTTCTGGTCTTTTTGAGTAGGAGCTACTCCTACAAATGGTTTGCTCTTCCTTCCTTAAAATAGCAGTCGGAATCAGAAGAGCCGCAGCCTGGCGGGTGGGAACTCTAGAAATAAGAGAGGCCCTCAGTGTTGTTTTCTTCAGTAGGAGGATGTGTTTGATGGCAGGAGAGTTGGCGGCTCAAAAGAAGTACAGTTACGCCAGAAGGGAGCTGCTGCGCCTGTTGTGTTCCCCGCCTTTATTCTTCTGAGCACTGAAGCTTTGAGGCAGCTGTGATAGGGGCCCCTTCAAGCCACCCGTTTTCTCCCCACTCTAGGGGCAGCGTCCCTGTGATCTTGCCGATGAGGATACCTTGGCCCTGCTTGAGGAGCTGCAGCGCAAGCAAAATGATGTGAGTCACTTTTTCTTACTCCCGCCAAGCAGTAGATAAAAATACCTGTGATGCGCCCTTGCATCTAGGGAAAAAGCCTATGACACCTGGTTCCTTCTGTGTGGCGCACAGTGGCACCCGCGGGCCTTGTTTCCAGAGGGAATTTCCTCCAGGAAAACTTGTAGGTGCTAATTTGGGCAGCTCGGTTGAAAGAGGTGCATTTAGGGCGAACTGGAGACAGGGCCTCTTCAGTGGTACCCCCCTCCCCACACACACCCCATTTATAGAGATACGTCTGTAGTGATGCACAGCTGTCCATGCCTTTGGAGGCTCATCCATTTCAGATTGATTCTATTTAGTACATATGCTGGCCCTGGGTTATTATACATGGTTTTTTCCTTGCTGGTTTTGCTCTATGCCTAATGATGGATTAGTCCTAGAGGTTGCTTGACTGAACTTAAGATGTTAAATTATAGCTTCTTATTAAAATGATGTGTTAATCATGTTTCTGTTTTTGTGTAAGCCAGCATCAGAAGGTTTTTTCCCCTGAAAGACAGCTTAAAATACAGGAATAAATGAACATATCCTTGAATGGATGTTTGCTCTGAGAAAAGTGCATAGGCCACCATTGCCCTCCCTCCCTCTCTCTCCCTCTCCCACTTCGTGTGTGCGCGCGCGCGAACGCCCATGCCTCAAGAGCCTAGCATGTCAAAATTGGATGGATGGGAAGTGTTCTTGGGTCAAAATCCCCATCTCCTTGTTGTTTTTCATCGGGCATGCCGTCATGGCTCTAACAGCTTTCCACCATCAGAAACCAGGCAAGGACTGTCCAGAGAAAGGTCATTTTTTGAGGGGGCCATCAGGCTGCAGGCCGCATTCGCAGAGCATTTCTTGGCCTGAAGAGTCCTCAGTGCCACTTCATGACTTGTTCTCACCCAGGCATTTAACAATCGGTTGCCGTTCAGGGTTGTCCGGGGCTTTATGACGATTGCCTTGACTGGTGCTTGTCATCATTTTGTAATTTTTAGTACTTAGTGTGTTTTAATTTCTAAAATTTCAAGGGTGTGGTGCTGTGCCTCTTTAAATCATCATCAGAAGCCACACTGAGAAGTTTTAATTAATGAGGAGGGGCACCCATTTCTTTTAAAACCTTGAGCTAAAGAAAAAATCACAATCCAGTACCAAGGAAAGTTAATTTCTGAGGCTCACGTGCAAGTTATACAGATCAAGCAGCAGTGTGCATTTGGTCTGAGTGATTGCTCCTGCAGCTCAGGGGGGCAGGAGTGACTTTTTTGTCCCCCGGTGCCGACGCTTCTTGGCTGAATGTTTTTGTTTGAAACAAAACACTGCAGGTGGTGAGCACTCCGTCCGGACTGTGCTTTTCACGTTCCCTTTTTCCACGGTGCTCCAGCAGCCCCAAGAACAGCAAGCGTAGTGCAGTAAAGGTGATGCCCTCCACCCCGTCCTGTGGCGTAAGGTCAGGGAGAGAGGCAGGCTGCCTGTCAACTTAATTTGAGCTCAGCCAGCGAGGGCTGCTTTTCTGAAACTGCAGGGTGGGCCTGTCCGAGGCAGCTGTTGCTGGGGAAGCCCACATGTCTGTCTCTTCATCTGCTCCAGGAAGCTTGGGCGGAGATGCGAAAGGCTTTGTCCTCAAGAGGAGGAGAGCAGCAAAAGGCTTCCCTCCCACCTGTCAGCTTCACACTCTTCCCAGCTGTGGGCTGAAAGCAGGTCGGCCTCAAGGTCCTTTGGGGCGGGGGGACCTCAAGAGTGCGCTCGCTCGCTCTCTCTCTCGCTTGCTCGCTCTCTCTCTCTCTCGTTCCCTCCCTCTTTCAGCTGACTGTGGGAGTTTTCCTGTGAGAACCAGATTTGAGAGAGCTGGGCTGTGACCCAGAAAGAGGGAAGAAACAACCTGTCCCCCAGTGAAAGCCTTGCTCACCCAGGCTGCATGTGGAACAGCCAAAATGATTAAGGGGCCAGAGCACCTTCCCTGTAAGGAAAGGTCTGGAAGTGCTCAAGGGCGTGGAACATCCCGGCCTGTGCAAGGAGTGGTGGAATGAGACGGGGAAGGGACAGCAAGGATGCTTCAGATCCTGCACTGTGTGGAGAAAACAGCCAGAGGCAGGAGTTTGGAGTTTTTTCTGCCTGATGAAATTGATAGGCAGGAGATTCAGTGCGGACTATCAGTACTTCACATAGTTCCTACTTTACTTAAGCACGTTTAAACAAAAAAAGAAAAATCCTACAACTTCCAGCATTCCACATTTGGCTGGAGAATGCTGGGAATTGTAGGTCTCCCCCCCCCCCCCCGTCTAAACATGTTTAGGACTGCACTCAGAGAGATGTTATAATCCAAAAGATGTGGTAATGGCCACCAGCTTGGGTGGCTTTAAGAGGATTAGATAACCCCATGGAGGGCCAATTCTGTGAGGTGCTGCAATTCATGAATATTGTATTCTGCCTTGACGTTGAGTGGCAATCGCACAATGCACATCAGTAGCTG
Organism: Varanus salvator macromaculatus; assembly: GCA_023646645.1. NCBI lineage: Eukaryota > Metazoa > Chordata > Lepidosauria > Squamata > Varanidae > Varanus > Varanus salvator. The sequence goes on from JAIXND010000781.1 coordinate 4,198,593, forward strand.
CAGGAAAAAAATAGTACCTTCCCACCCTTTTTGTGGCAATTGGGAATTAGAAAAATGTAATAAAAGAAGCATGTTTTTCAGCTACTCAGAAGTACCTGGCTGGCCAGGTGTGGGAAGCAGGATGCTGTCCAAGATGGACTGTGCTTCTCCAGCAAAGCTCTCTGTGCTCTTTGACCATCTGTGTGGAGCCCCCCACCCCGTCTCATCCTTGTCACTGTCAGGCACAACGTGAATATCCTGCTCCTTTGGGGCCGTGCTTGGAGCAACCTTTAAATGCTGGCCGTGGGCATGTCCATGCCAGTCTTTCCCAGCTGCTCTCCCGCACTGATACTATTCCTATGACCCCCCCAGTGCAGATTTCATCCGCTGCTGCTGGCCCCTCCTTCTCAGTCCTGTGAAGAAAGGGGCAGCCCTGGTGCAGGATTTCTAGAGTTGTCTCTTGCGGGAGGCCATAGCTAGATGAGCTGAGATGGGGGCTCAGTTCACACAATCACATCTTGCATATGCTGTCTCATATCTCTGGCTCTGCAAGGAATAAAGGGTTCCTTTCCAAAAAGAGTGAAAGCTGGGGAGCTGTGCCACTTAATGTTGCAAACAGGCTTTGGGGAGCATGACTAGGACCCAGGCAAAGCCCGTCCACCTGGGCACCGTGGCATCCTTGTATCCCCTCAGAGCCAGGGCTCACTATTTTGCCTCCTCCTTGGGCCGAACCCTCCTGTGCTTTGTATCTTCCTGTAGCATCTCCCTGGTCTGACTGTCTGGGTTCTCCTCTCCTCTCTCCAGCATTTGCTCTTTGTGCAGGCCTAGCCAGCTTCCAGTTTGCCACATCTTTGCCAGATATCCAACCCTTTGGCATACAAATCCATATTATCAGTGGTAGAACCCCTGCTTTGCATGGAAAATGGTTCCAGGCTCATTCCCCAACTGCTCCAGGTAGGGCCAGGAAAGAATCCTGCCCCAGTCTTGGCAGTAGTAGGCTAGATGGAGCAAGAGTGGAACTTGCTGGAAGGCAGCTGCCTATGTTCCTATCCGCTTCTCCTGGTAAAATCTCTTCTCTGCTCACTGTTGCTCCACCATTCCCTTGCCAAAGGAAGTGAGAGTTTGACCTCCTCTCTCTCTACCTTTTAGCTGCGCAGCAAGAAAGAAGCACACCTGAGACAGGCTGTGATTGACACCAGCTTGGAGCAGCCAGCATCCTATACAACCAAGCACCGAAGGTGAGTAGTGGCACCACCTAACTGAGATGCCTGACCACTAATACGAAATGCCAGATCCCTGGTTCTCAAGTCACCAGTCACAGCACTTGCTTGCAGCCACTCGGGCTGTTTTCCCAAGAGGCCGTGGCCCTGAATCTAGGATGTGGTGTGTGATTGCACACTAGGTTACAGAGTATGAAAGCAGACAGAAAGGAAGCCATCTTCTTCACCACCAAATGTAAGTTGCAGGACAGGTTTACAGAGAAGTCTCTATTTGGTGTACAGCAAGTTTGGCAGCCCAGCTTGCTACAGAGATGTTTATAGCTACAAATTACAGCTGTCAGGTTGGGCTTTCCAAATGTTTGTGGTTGCATGTCAAGCCTGTACAAATTACAACTGTCTGTCATCCCATAAACATTGGCAGGAAAAGAAACCCACCTCTTAGAAGAAATCATAAGTTAACTTGTGTAAGATCACCTTGGACAGGCAGATCATTATGAGGCATAACTAGAGGCTACCTCAGGTTTTAACGCAAGGCAGCTCATGCTTGCTCGAACCTGGAGACATTGTATTGCCTTATGTGCAGTTCTAATGTGTGAAGACCAAGGTGTGTTGGTGTACTCCCGACATCCCATGCCGAGTTGCGGCTGGGGTGAGGTTACTGTTGTCCTGCCACACGTACAGTATTTCCAGAATGAGGCGCGTGTGAACAAGCCCTCTGGGGACATGTTGGCCGACAGAATGTTCAGTGGTGTGAAAGTCAAATTTCAGTGCAGGCTGCATGTCGTTGCAAGAACAAGTTATGTTAGCTCAGCGGGTCTGCAATTATCCATGTAAGTAACAAGTATTCCATCTATAGGGAGCCTGTCACAGGAGTCGTACCCAGGCTTAAACCACTTCAGCAGAAGATGCCAGCCAAGAAACATGGCACCAGTAGACCCTGCCTGTCTCAACAGATATTAGCTTGAACACTGATGGGAAATGGGTTGTCGGGGGTGGAAGAACAAGGGAAATTCTCCAGACATCTCTTCAAAGCTCAGTTTGGGTCACTCCCATTCTTGTGTCCTGGTTTGGCTTGGCTTGGCTTGGCTTGGCTTGGTTTGGTTGCTTTGCATGTGATGAGTGTTCACTTCCTTCCTCCCCACCATCGACTAAAGTGTGAGAATGCTATTTTTTAAGAAGCGTGCAAGTTCAGTATTCGGTGAGGATGTGCTCCTGTTCAGTGAATAAATGCTCTTGTGCATATTCAGGGCTGGGACATTTTTGAGTGATTTGTGAATCAAAACCGAATTCTCACACATCCCTCGATTGTTGGCCTTCCTGGAGTTCCCCACCGTGCAGCCCCTCCTCTGACCACCACCATTTTGGCCTGTGTGCTCATAAAATTGGTTTTGTTAAAGATAAGTGCACCAGGTGGAGCAAGCTGGGCTGTTCCCATCAGCCTCCTTTTTCACCCTCCTCCTCTGCCCCTTGCAGGAGTTCTGTATGCCGCATGAGCAGCAAAGAGAAAATCTCCGTCCAGGATCAGTCAAAGGAGCGCAAGACCTTGGGCACCATCACTGTTGGCGAGGAGGAATCCAGTTCGGCCTCAGAAGGGGAGGAAGCGCCAAACCCCAGTGGTGAGCGAAGCTGTGTGGTGGGCCGTGGCCGTCAGCTGCCCCAGAGTGGAGGACTCTGCTTAATGAGTTGGGTCCGTTGTCCCCAGCACCGCACCCTCCGGCTGTGTTGGACAGCAACTACCAGCAGCCCAGCCAGCAGCTCCTGGTTGGGTTTTCTGGCTGGATGGGAGGATTGCGATCCAGCAATCCCCGGCAGGCACTGTGTTGGGGAAGGCTTGAGTAGATGCTACCTGCTTCCTGTCTTCCCCTTGCAGAGGTGAAGATCAACCCCCCAACGGACAACAGTGCAGTGAATGGTGTTGCTGTCACCCCCATCAGTCCGCTGTCCCCCAGTCCTGTGGGGCAGAAGGTGAGGCACTGCTTCTCTGCTTTAGGTGGCCAGGGGTGAAAAGGCAAAGCAAGTGGCAGCAAGAAGTCCCAGCCTTCCTCTGCTGCCCACTCCATGGTCACAGTGGGGGTCTTGGTGCAACAGCTACACCTTCTGGCTTCCCATTAAAACCCAAGCCCTGCCTGCTGCCCCATGCCAGCCTTTGTTTAAGAGTGGAGGGCAATAAGCCCTTGAACCTTCTTGTGTGGGAGATCCAGTTGCTTCTTCCTCAGCCTTGGGTCATTATGGCCAATGGACAGGGTGTTCCAGGCCTCATAGAAGCTCTCATGCACTCCGATCTTCCCTGGTATTCACGTAAGACTGGAGCTCGGTCGGCAAGTGATGAAGCAGACTGTATGACTTCAGACTGAATTTTTAGTTTGTCTCTGTGGTTCCCTGCAAGTTTAAAAAAAATAAATGAGAAGGGAGTGGGGAAAAGCAAAAATGTTTCTTCCCAATGTGCTTGGGTTTTTGTTGTTTGTTTCCAGTGCTATTTTTTCTTCAAAGCAGGTGTGTATTTGCAAATAGTGCCTTCACTGACAGTCAGACATGGTTCACTCTATTCAGCCACTTCAGTGAAACCCCCCTCCCTCTTTTCCATGCCTGGTTCAGGCCTAAATGTCCGGCCTCGACTTACCTGTCATGGTTAGTCTCAGTTTTAACTCCTTAGCAGTGCTTTTCTTCAGAGGAGGTACACAGGAATTTGCTAGGTTTAAATTTGGGAAAAGTGTGTCTGGGGAGTCAGACATCCTCTTAGGGCACCAATGAGCCGTAAACCACACTCCTCTCCTTGGCACAGCTGGCTTGTTAAGGACCAGCTTCACCCTGGAGGTGTCGTCTTTCCTGCCTGCGCTCCCCGCAGCCTGCTATTGGCAAATCCTCACAGAACGCCTTCTCTCTGCAGCATGTACTGAATTCATGTTATAACTCTCCTTCATCTTGCATGCTTGATTAACCAATTGTTGCTTGCATCTGCCTTGTGGCGTGGGTTGATCCTTGGGATGCTGGCATCGAAGACTCTGGACATAGCCCTATAGCAAGGTAGACAACCCAGAGCGAGCTGCAGTGGTCCTGCTTTTTGGTTCTTTTCTGGTTTGTGCAAGCGAAATGCCCCAGCATGACTTACCAGAGCTTGGGGGTCGATGGCATGTGCCAAGCAGGATTTGAATTTTCATTGCCAGCTGCAAGTTGCTGTGTTGAACTGGGGGTGCTGCGAGCGCTCAACAACAGGGGTTCACCGCTGGGCAGTGAGTATGCAGAATAGGCACCGGCACACACCCCAGCCCACCGAGGCTTGAACTAGCTGGGCAGTCATGCCAGCCAGCCCTCTAACTCCATTCTGATGCCTGGTCAGCCATCCTTTCCGCCGCATGTCATTTCTGTCTGCATTGTGTGAAATACTTTGCACTTTTTTGTTTCCTCCTATTTTTTTCCTCTTCTCATATTTCTGCCTGTGCCTTCTGTCCACTGTTGCCTTTACTGTGGGTGCCACTGTTGTCCCCCCCTCCTCCCCCCCCTCCTGATTTGCTCTTCCCACCCACCGGCTTCAGCCTCCACTCACCTTCATCACCCCAGTGCTGCCCATCCCCAGCCCTCTGGGCCCATCCATGTGGAGGCAAAGTTTGCGCAAAACGGGGATCATCCTGGTGCCCCAAAAGGGAGAAAAAGCCACAGTGAGTATGATGTGAAGGAGAGAGGAAGAAGCATGTCCTTGTGGTGTGTATTTACTTGTCCTTTGCCCCTCATTAATGGCCCAGTGAAACCCCTTGAAACCCACCCATCTGCAACTCAGCGATCTCTTACTGTGTGAGTCACTGACTTGAGTTTAGAGCAGAAGGTTGGCAGTTTTGGACTGCAGCCATGGTGGCTGAAGTTTGTGGGAGTTACAGTCCAAAATATGTCCCAGGCTTCAGCTTTGCCTACCCCCGTTTAGAGTGGTTTAATCCAGTTGCCAGGATGGATAGGCTGAACCCCTGATTCTCTGCTCTCAGCTGATCATTTTTTCTGATGTTGGTAGTCTCTGGCACCCCCTTCCTACTGCTGTATTTCCTAATGCTGCTTTGGCTGTGAGAAACAGTGACTCTCTCATGGGCTGTTTACATACCAGGATAGGAAGATTCCTCATGTGTCTGTTTGGCTGATGTATGAAATAGATTACCCTGCTAGACAGACAGTTGGTCTAAACCAGTGGATCAGCTGATGCTCTATAGCTTCCCCTGAATGCAGTCCTGTGAGGGGTTTGGTGCATTTTCTGTACACATAAGAATGCCGGAATTTGGGGAAAGAAGAGAGGACAAGGAAGATGGTTAGTGCCTAGAGGCTCTTAACTTGTGTCACGGGGACCTAGTGGCTTCCTGCAGTGGGCGGCCACTGGGATCCTGCAATACTGGGAGTAAGACCTCACAGGATATAGCGAGTTGTAGACCTGAATGATAAGGGGTGTGCATCTTGTGTCTGCTTGCATGGGACGGAGGGCCCTTGCAGCCAAGAGGAAGGCTGTGAAGGAGGAGGTGGTGTGGAATGTTGCTAAAAGGGCGACCGTCCAAAGGTCCATCATAGGGGAAGTCGATGCAAACCTCTCAGAGCACTGCAGCTTCCTGAGCAAGTTTCCATTCTGAAGAGGCGGTTTTCCAGCCTGCTCTCACCTGCTGTGACCTCCGCCTTGACAGCCTTCCAGAATTCCACAGCTACGATGCATGATGTGAATCCTGGCAGCCCCGCTTGTCTAATGTGTTGGCTGTTTTGTGTTGGAATGTCAAATCGGCAGAGACCCTGGGAAGGGAGTGCAAGACAGCCCCATCTCGAAGAGGGGCTGGTCTTTGTGGAAGTAGGATGTGGTCTCCAGCAGGACATTTATCATGGCTCCATGCTGTGGTTGCCCTTAGACAACCTTGGATGAAATATTGCTCCTTCATCCCAGGCAAACGTTCATTTCCGCATCATTTTGGAGTGCCTGTTTCTTAAATGTGCCTGGTGGATTTGGCCTGAGAATGTGGGAAGGCTACAGTCCTGCATGCTGTCTCTTCTTAACAAGCCAGGATTCAGCCCCAGAACCTACCCCAGGGCCAAGTCCTTATCCTGGAATATATGAAATAGGAATCAAGCTCTTCTGAGCAAGCATAGATTAGCCATAATCCATGACAGCCTCCAAATAGCTGAGATGGGATTTTTGTGGAGCTTGACTTCTGTTAGTTTTGACCTCTCCTCAAAATATTTTAGGAAGGCAACAGATGCCATAGGTTGTGAATCCTGAGCGCATTCCCACCTTTGCATTTAAATTTGACACCCTGCTTCCTATACAGAGAACCTCAGGCAGAATCATTCTGTCCAAGATGCCTGTGCAGCACTATGCACCGTTACAACCTGAGCTATTCTCTGTTCCCATGTGGTGATTTTTATATCTCACAAGAGAAATCTGAAGGCCTCCCAGTTTGTTGGATAGTTTGAACTGTTTCTGTACTGTTTGATATCCCAAGATTTCCAAGCAGTGTATATAAAAACACTATCTGTGGTAGTTACGTGCCATCAAGTCAGAGCAAAACAACAGTGGAACTAGCTGCCTAGAGAGGCTCCCCCACACTAGAGACGTTCAAAAAGAAACTGGGCAGCCATCTGAGTGGGATGGTGTAACTTGGTGTCCTGCAACAGCAGGGGGTGGACCCTTCCAGCTCTACTATTCTAAGATTCTCTAAATCATCCCAAACTTATGGCAACCCTATGAATGAACACCCTCAAATGTTCTGTCCATGGCAGCCCTGCTCCTTTATGGAATTCATCCATCCCATAGTTGTTCTTCCCCTTCTTACGCCTTTGCTTTCCCAAGCATGATTGTCTTCTCCAGTGGGACTTGCCTTCTCGTAACGTGCATGAAGTATGACAGCTTCAGTCTCACCATTTTTGTTTTTAGGGAAAGGTCTGGCTTGATTTGATCTAGGACCCATTTGTTTGCCTCTCTGTTGGTCCAGGGTGTTCTCAAAACTCCCCTCCGGGCTCCGTGTGCCGATGCATCAGCTTTCTTTCTCTTGGCCCTCTTCACTGTTCAGATTTCACTGCTGTACATAGTGATTGGGAACACAATAGTTTGGATGAGCTTGATCTTGGTCTCTAATGAAACTTCCTTATATTAGTGAACTTTTCTCATTCCTTCATTGCTGCCTTTCCAAATCTCAATCTTGTTCTAATTTCCTGGATGTGGTCTCACTTTGATTTGATAATTGGGCTGAGGTATGCAAAATCTTTCATAATTACAATTTCTGCATTGTTGACCCAAAAGTTATGTAATTCTTCTATAGTCATTATTTTTGTTTTCTTAATATTTAGCTGCAGTTCCGTTTTTGCACTCCCTTTCACTTTCATCGGGAGTTCTTTCATGTCATTGCTGCTTCTGCCAGTAAGATGGTTTCATCTGCATCTTCCAAAAATTCTCACTCCTTCCTCTGATCCTAATCCAGTTTTTCTTACAATATGTTCTGTGTACAGATTGAAACAGAGACATAAAATGTACTCTTGTCTGATGCCTTTGTCTATAGGAAACCATTCTGTTTCTCCATATTTTATCATAACAGTGGCTTCTTTCCCGAAATACAATTTACACATCAGGACAATCAAGTGCTGAGGCACACCTGCTTCTTCCAGGACCATCTATAGGTTCTCATAAGCCACACAGTCCAAGTCTTTACTGTAGTCTATAAAGCATAGGCTGATCTTCTGAAATTCTTTGGTGTGCTCCAAGTAACCAACTTATATTTGCAATATGATCTCAATTGCCTCTTGCTTTATGGAATCCAGCTTGAAGGTCAGGCATTTCTTGTTCCATAGAGGGTAAATTTCTTTGCTGCAACACCTTTAGCATCGCTTGCTTGTATGGGAAATTAGCGCAATGTTCCTACAGTTGCTGCACTCCCTGGCACCTGTATATTGAACACTTCCTGTCTATGGGCCGTTGTTTTGTTTTCCATGTTTGTTGACATATTTTTATACGAATTTTGAGTGATTCAGTCTCTGCAGCTAGTTCTGATGGTATTCAATCTACTCTGGGTGCTTTATTTTCTTCCGCTTGTTTTCAGAGCAGCTTTCACTTCACTTGCTAATATTGCAGGTTCTTATCAGAGTCATCTTTGAAAGAATCTGTCTTTTTATCTGTTCTGTCTCATTTTTCTGTATATTATTTCCACCTTTTCTTTATCTTCCCCTCATTTGATAGTATGTCCCCCTCTTGGTCTTTCAGCATTCCTAATCTAAGATTGAATTTCCCTTTGCTTTCTGGGCTCTTCTGGAACAGTCCTGTTTTTCATCTTTTGTTGTTCTCTTCTACTTCTTTGCATTACTATTTATAATAGAGTGTTTTTCTGTCTGTTTTGGTCCCTATGTGATAAACACTGAGAATTTGCATTCAGGAGTATCTCTTGTTTCAGTCACTTTCTGTATTTGCTTCTCATCTGTACCACTTGTGTTTCCTCCATCATCCATCTAGGCTTTTAGGTGATGTCTGGGTGTACAGTCATTTGATTGGCTACTTGAAGTTTGTAATAACCATTTGCAATAAACAGATGGCTGGCTTCCCAAAATTTTATGAGCCATTCACCTACTTGTTTCTAATTGTTAGGCCAAATTCTCCCACAACATTATGTGCTTTATCTCCTCATTTGGTGTTCCAGTCACCTATAGTGATCAGCAAGTCATGTTTATCCATTTCCTCTTGTACACTTGCATAAAAGTTTTCTATTTTTTCTTCTTCAGCATCAGCTGTGGGAGCATAGACTTAAATGATGGTTATGTTGATAGGTTTTCTGAGAATTCTGATTTATATGTTTCAGTTTCCCTTTGCCTTATAGCTCCTTACCACCTGAACTACATTTTGCCACCCCATTTCTTCTGAGTTTCTCATCTCCAGTGTAAAACACTTTGTGTTTGCCTGCCTGCAATGTCCCTCGCCAGTCCATCTCAGGTCACTCACACCGAGCACTGCGACACTTAACTGTTCCATTTCTTGCCATACGGTTTCTCGCTTGCCTCGATTCGTACTTCCCACATTCTGTGTTCCAGTGGTGTGTGTGCTGCCACATCAGACTTTCCTTTTGCCTCGGTGCACCAGGCTTCCTTTTGGCCTTGACCTAGCTGCGTCACCAGCAATGGCGCTATTTGTACTTGTCCTTTGCTCTTCCCCAGTAGCTGGTCGAGTGCCTTCCAAGCTGCGAGTCTCATCTTTTGGCACAATCTCTTGTTTATTTTGGATTGTTTCCTCATATGGCTTTCATGGTAAGAAAATTCAGAAGTGCCTCCTGAATGCTGCCAGAGTTCATCTGCGCTTCCCTGTCATGATCTGTGAAAGAGCCTTCACCAATGTTGCCTTCAACTACTGCTGCTGCCCAGTAGCTGCCCTTCAGGAATTTCTCTGCCCCCATCAGCATTAAAGATAACCACTCCCTCCTGCTGATGCGACTGGTCCTCCTGAAGACCCGTCTGGTGTCTCTGCTTTGGCCATTCCCTGCTGTGACACAGCATTAGGTGTGCGTTCAGCTAATCCTCACAGCATTAGGTGTGCGTTCGAGAATAAAAGTGCATACATTGCACTACAGTGTAAAAGCAGTATACACCATCTTAAAAAATCACGTCAAACACAATAAAGCAGAGCAATATTAAGACCAGTTACAGGTCAGGGAAAGCCTGGGGGAGGTGTGTTTTCAAGAGGATGTCGCAGCTCAGCACAGTCTCCTGCTTTCAAGCAGCTTTTGGGAGAACAGTTCAGAGCATGGATGCTACCACCAGTGAGGCCTGCTGGTACCTGACAACACACTGCTGGTTGTACGACCCCTAATAAGGCTTCTTGGAAGATTTCAGGAGGTGTGCATAGGGAAGGGGGTCGGTGTGATATCCTGGCCCCACAATGCTTACCAAGAGCCCCTTCTCCTATTGCTGAGGTCAAAAGCTTCAGCCATTGGGGAATGAAAGGCTTTGGGGAGTTTGTACTTCTATGCTAGTCTCCAGGGTACTCTTCCCCTCACAGAAGCAGAGTCCCGCCCTGCCGCTGTTCTTGCTCGCTTGCTGCCTTTCTAGGGAGCCCGCAACTCCTGGTTGCAGGCCTGAACACCCCTGTATAGTCCTGCCTGGTTATCCCCCTTGTTTACTCCAGCATTGTTGCTCCAAGTTAGACGCTCCCTTCATCCATCCTGACTCCCCTTCCTTCCTCTTCTCCCCACTTCCTCCACCTCCGTCTCTCTCTCTTTCCTCCCTTCCCCAACAGTTCTCCGGAGGTTCCAGCTGCACCATCGAGCCGGAAGACACAGCCGTTCCCTCTGTCTGGAGGCAGAGCCTCCGTAAGACCAGCAGCTTCGGGGTATTGCAGGATGCCAAGCTGGAGGAAGGGGCAGCCAAGGAAGGCGGCGGCATCAAGCGCTCCGCATCCAGCCCTCGGCTGGATACAGAGGAAAAGGTATGCCGGGGTGGAGGCCACCTGTGTGGAGAACATGGCCTGGCATGATTGAACTGCAGCTTCAGGGTGGTGCTGGCATTCAGCCAGGGCGGCAGCTGCGTGAAGCAGAGGAGAGACCCTCCAAGGAACATGGTGGCGGATGCCCCCTCTGCACTGGCACCTTTAGCGTTGTTGGGGATTTCTGCCTCTTCCCTCCTTGCCAGGCCTGCTGAGCAGCTTATGCACAAACACTGAAGCAGTACGAGAATGAACCATATTCTCAGTTGCAGCCAGGCAAGAGCAAAAGAAAAGGCCCTAAACAGGCAAAACACATCATAGAGACAACAGCTGGACATAATAAAGCAACTCCAGATAATATCTCCCACAGTTGCTTGGGAAAACAAGCTGAGACTCCACAGGGCTGCATGTTTTTTAAAGGGGCAGAGTAGGCAGCAGGTGAACGTTGTTTGGCAGTTTTTTCATGCTGGGAACACCTCTGACCTCTGAGGCTGGGGCCCCCAGAGCAGAACAGGGCATCAGTGGAGGAGCTTGTGCAGGAAAGCAGTCATTCAGAGATCCTGGGCTTCTTGCATGCATTTTACGCAGTGTGGCTTTCATATCAACGTGCGGTGTTGTCAAACTCATACGCCACTCAGCCATTTTTTATTCCCACTTCTTACCTGTGAGATTCAGCATCTGATGCTTCCTGGTCTCTCCCCCCCCCCTTTTTTTTTTTTTTTTTGAAGAATAAACTTCTAGCCCTCGTGGTTAAAAGTACCTTATGGCTTGAAAGTATGTGGAGAAGAATCTTAGAATCGGCTGGGGTTGCCAGGGAAGCGCATGTGTGACTTACAAGGATCAGGGGGTGGAGCACTCTGCCAGGCAACTTGTCCTGGGCTCTCCATGGCAGATGGAGAGCCAGTGTGGTGTGGTGGTTAAGAGCGTGGGACTGGGACTCAGGCGATCCGGGTTCTAGTCCCTGCTCGGCCATGGAGCCAACTGGGTGGCTTTGGGCCAGTCACAGACTCTCAGCCCAACCCACCTCACAGGGTGGTTGTTGTGGGGATAAGATGGAGCAGGAGAATGATGTAAGCTGCCTTGAGCCCTTTGTAGGAAAAAGGCAGGATATAAATCGAAAAATGAATGAATGAATGAATGAATGAATGAATGAATGACTGTATCCGAAGCAGGCCAGACGAGAGAGGTTGCAGCACCTGCTTTTTGTGTTGAGGTGGCCGGGTTCAATCTCCTCGCCCTCCACTTGGAAAAAGGGCCTTGGATCGGAGGACTTGTCTTTCTGACACCTTGGAGAGTCTCTTCCCACTGGGGACAGGAGACTAATTAGCGGAGAAGTCAGCAACCTGGTTGCCCCCCATTTGTTTTGGACTGTATCATCCATAATCCTTCACTGTTGGCTACGCTGGCCATAGCTAATGGGAGCTCTAATGCAAAACTGCTGGAGGGAGGGCAGTATCCCTCAGTGGTCTGATCCAGTACAAGGCAGCCTCATAGGTCCATGCTTGAAACAGCATTTGGATTTCCTGAGAGTGATTGTTTTAGGTTCTTCTGGTGCTGTCATGCAGCTTCTAAAACGTGCAGACTGCTTGCGCAGCCCTCCCAGCAAGGTGCACCCTTTGACTGCAAAGCTTCGCTCCCTGATCTCAGGTGGTGAGTAAGGGTGATGCTCAAGGAACGGCTTTGCACAAGTTCAGGGGCACACTTGTGCTCTTTTCAGAAGCTCCTCTGGGTAAATGAGTTCTCCACAAAAAATTTGTGAGCATGTGCCAAGTGCTTTTGCCTCACGGCTGAGTTGCCAGCAGCCAACCTCAAGGCTTCTGGAGCTGAAGGGAATAAGGCTTCTGAGTCAGGAAAGGGGAGACCTTCTGTCCTGGTGCCTTGCGTGGTACTGCAGAGACTGGGAAAGATGGGAAGCAGGTGATCAGAACTGCCCACCAGGCAATGTTAGTGGGAGAGGGGAAAGTGCAGGTTCTTTGCAGCCTCTTCTCTAGGAGCCTCGTCTTTGGCTGCCTCTCTTCTGCCTCCACTTCTTTGGTTTTCCATCTTGGATCTACAGCCATGGGTCTGCTTCATAGGCATCAAGCCTGCCATGGTGTGAGACGTCTCACTGCAGAGGGTGGCTTCTCAAAATGGGATTTCAAGGCATGGATCATGCCACAAGTTTGCATCTGCTTTGCCCTCTTTCTCTTTTCTTTCTCTCTCCCTCCCTGTCCACCCTTCTCCTGCCACTGTCTGTACATCTGCAGCAAGACATCCGGGAGCTCTTACAGAAGTGGAACAAGAACCCCGTTGGCCCAGGGCTAGCCAACAGGAGCACAGCTTCTGAGCCAGCTGGTGACCCGGTAGGAGCCTCTGCCCATCAGAGGGTGTGGCTGATTGCCCTGCTTGCTCGCTTCTTGCCTTTGGGGGTTTAGGCATGTGGGGCTTAGCTTGAGAGCCATGGGTTGAAATGGGAGGGAGCTCACATGGACTGAGGGTCTCTGGTGAGAAGACATGCGATCTAGAAAGATCTGGCTCAAACACCCTCTCATTCAGACCTTCTCATTTGGTCTCCCCCTCAGCTCTGCCTTTTGACCCTGCTCATTTTATTCCTTAAATTTTCTTCCATCTGCTTCTCTCTTAGCCACAGTGGCTCAGGGTAGGAAGTACGGGGGAAGTGCTCATATCAGATCCAGCTGTGGTTTCCGACAGTGCCCCACCACTGGTTTTGAGCAGGAGACACCCAGGGCCTCCTTTCTCAGATAGCCTGTGCCAGAAAGCAAGCCCGAGCTTCCCAGGTCTCCAGCCGGCCTCTGAACAGCCCCAACTCCTGGCTAGGATGGAAATGAGCCACATAACCTTATCAAGAAGCCTGGGTGGATTTCCTTCAAGTCCCTCTTTACTTTTAACAGAACAAAGAGCCACGCCTGGCCCGGGTGACCCCAACCCCGACTCGGCGGATATTTGCTCTCCCAGACACAGAACCCCACCGGGACCCACGGAGAACGTGAGTAATGTGCCCCTGGTGCCCCAGTGTGGTGTGAAAGATGGGAAGTCAGATTTAGATGGGAAGTTATGGCAGTGATTGTGGTGCAAACCTTTATGCAGCAGGGCCAGGGCCAGTCAGGGTGGGTTTTCTCTTCCAAGCTGCCCTTGCAACCAGTGTGCATGGCCCTGGGTACAAAGGTGAAGCCGCTGAGTTGCACTGATGGGGAGGGACTGGGTTTCTCTCCTGATCTCTTGCCACCTGATTGGGGGAGGAGGAGAGGGAAACAGGCCTTGTTCTTGTCTTCTGGGGTACTTTGGGGTTGTGGGATCCAAGAGGCTAAAGTGGGGGATGGATGGCATTTACCTGCCAGAAGCTGGACTGCAGTCCCTGTCATCCCTGAGCACCTGCTGTAGTGGCTGGGGCTCATGGGAGCTGGAGACCAATGACTTCTGGAGTGCCACAGGTTGCCTTGCACTGAGTTAAATTACGCTTAACTCCGTTGCTAAGATACCCATAAATCCCAGATTAGGTAGAAGAAGGCAGGCTGGGCTTTTTCTGGGAAGAGGGTATGGAACAAAACAAAGCCAGCTGGAGAGTCATGACCAAAACAAGGGCAACCTGGGGAACCCTGGGAAATCGCTGCTGCTTGGCCTTCCTGCAAGCCCTGCAGACTTACTGGGGGCACCAGCTCTGATCCCAGGCTACTCCGTTCACCTCTGGGTCGCATGTGAACAGTGCAGGTGATTATGACAAGGAAGTCACAGTCCTGATTCTCTTTCGCCATCTGCAGTTTGAGGCTAACAGTACCGTTCCGCCTAATGAGGAGGAGAAGGTGGATTTTAAGAGCCACCTGTGTTACATGGATGTGTTGTTTAGCACTCTTAAGTAGTTATTCAGCATCTGAGAGCAGCAGCAGCAGCAGAGCTGGGGTGGAAGCCGTGGATGTGAGAGTCTTGGGTTCGAAACTCTGCTTAGGTATTGGTCGGCTTACTTGGGAGGGTGTGACTCTGCACTGCTATTCTAGATCCACAAGAGATCCATTAGAGACTTGCCCTGTGGGATTAAGGAAGACACACACTTTTTTAAAAATAGTAGTTCGTGCACCAAACATGCTGCATATAGTTGCAAAAGGGAACAGCCGGCGGCGACATTAGAGAGGAAAAGCCCCAAGTAAGTTCCGACAGAGCAGGCAGCTTCTCTCTTGGGGTCAAATGGGTGGGGGTGGTGTGCAGAAGCAGCTCACACAGGTGAGATCTTCTTAGGGGGAAGAGGGCTTGCTATGCCGGTTTGGAAGACCCCTGGGTTAAAAGTTTGCATTCTGGGTAGCCATGCATGGGTTGGGATATCACAGTTTTCTGAAAGTGGAAGATCGCGTCGGGGCCACCTCTAAAAACACTCTCTTGCGCGTGCTCTCCCGTCTCTGTGCCTCTCTTTCTTCTCCTCTCTCTCCTTGCTGCCTCCAAACAGAAACTTAGAAGGTGGCCTTCAGATGAAGATAGATACAGCCCCTGCCCCACACCAGCCCCCCTCTTCCACTGCCATCAGCTCTAGCATGGATCCCCGGGACCGCCGAAGGTGAGGGTTGCCAGGGCCCGGGCAGACAAGTGCGGAGAGCCGTTAGGACCACGACAGAGGGTTGCAACGGGTACCCCACTGACGCAGCCATCTCCGAGCCTCCACTTCCATGCCTCAGCCTTCTCTTAACTAGCTACATTTCTACTAACTCTCATCCCTGGGACAAAGGCAGCTGCAGTGCAGGGTCCGGTGGGCGGGGTTCAGTGCTTTATTCAGACAGCCGTTCCCAACCCCTTCTGCCTTAGCGACCCAGAGCCCACTCTGATATCAGAAGGAAGGCTCATCCGCACAGTGCATGGAGCGTGTCTCCCAGTACCATTGAGGCATCTGTTAGCTTCCATGCTAGCTGACTATAAGTAAGAAGGACCCCTCAGAAGCTGTGAAGCATGGGAAGAAAGCCTTTCCGTACTGCCCAGCTCCCTGTTTTCTTCAACCAGGTCATACCAGACCCCAGTGCGGGATGAAGAGTCGGAATCCCAAAGGAAGGCTCGTTCCAGGCTCATGAGGCAGTCCCGGCGTTCCACGCAGGTGAGGGAGGTGGAGGCCCAGCAGCTCTGGCCTGAGGGTCTTACAAAGAGGGACCTTTGCCTCCCGTCTAACCAGTTTCTCTTGAACCTTCCCTCTCTCCCCACTCCCCCTTTGCTTCAAGGGTGTCACTCTAACGGACCTCAAGGAGGCTGAAAAGGGCATGGCCCGGACTGGAGATGCCAAAACAGCCTCAGAGCAGTGGAACAAGGAGGACGAGAAGCGTGGCAAAGATGGAGAGCAGCCATCCCTGGAGACTACAGCAGAGGTGGCGGGAAGTGAGGGCGGGCTGTGGAAGACGGGTTGGGCTTCAGGCCTTTTGCTCCAGAGCAAACTTTGCGGCCGTCTGATGGGCAGCGAGTCCATAATTCTGCAGTAGAGGGGCCCTGGCAAAGGCTGTTGGTTGACCTAGGATGGAACATGTTCCTTTGTTACCATTACATCCCTCCTTTCAGGATATGAGTCCTTCAAGGCAACTTTCACTTAAATCTGAAGTACACCAGAAGGGCTTAGCGGCTGTTGTCCCACTGAAAAGTATCTACTTCGGGCCTCTGTGTTGTGGGTGGGGGAGGTTTATCTGTCCTGTAGTCTGTAGTGGATTTGTTGTTTGCAGCTGTCAATGCTGGGTTGAGTTAGAGTTTGGTGCCTCCTATCATGGTTCAGTGGCACCCTTCACTCAGTTCTTTTCAGTCATTTGAAGCTTTGATCCCCACTTTATTAATTCAGGGTGTGCCACCTTGGCAATTATTCTCTCTAACTGTTTTTCCGGTCCTTCCCCCACCACCTCCTTTAGGATTCTTCCAGGAGATTCCGGCTCCCCAGTTCAGACAGTTCAGTCTATACTGTAAATCCATTAGTGGTGAATTCACAACCCAGGAAAGGTAAGACCTGTATTTAAGTGGAAGAGTTGTGCTGTTTTACAATGTGTTTTTAGATTGCATCTGTGGCATGTTTAGCTTTGGGTTTACAGCAACTTCTGTACCTCTGCAACTTCCTTTTCTTCCTTTACTATCCCAGCCGCTTTATGTTGCTACCTTTTCTCTGTCAAGTATTTCCTCTGGTGACTTTGCAAGGAAATGGTGAAGCTCCTCCAAGCTCCACTGCTAAGATTGTACCCATTTTTATGCAAGTATGTGGGGACTTGAGCTAAGCCACTTGTCTTGCTTTGTCTGTCCTGCAGGCTCAGAAGCCGATGAGACCAGCTCAGAGGTGGATTCAGACCTCCGGAACAGATTGGCTATTAGGGACCGCAGGAAAGGCCGGCGGGAAAGAGGCACCAGCGGGCTGGGAGGGAACTCAGAGGTGACTGTCAAAAGGAGGCAGGCTTCAGGACGCCTGAAGTGGGTGCTGTCTCGTCATGTTGCGGAGAACTTGGCAGCAGCCCGTGACATGCACCCAGTCGTCCCTACAGATAATTCAGGGGACACAACTGCCTCTTTTGCTCCTGCAGGGTGAGGAAGATGAAGATGCTGAGCAAGTCAATAACGAAGATGCACCTGGACATGGCAGGTAGGTACCGAGAGGGGATGTGGGGCAGGTTGAGAAATGGATTCAGGCATTGCTCCCTTAATGACTGCCCGTGTGCAGATTGCCAAAAGATGTTAAATGCTGTTGCCAAGGAAGCTTTTTAAAGCTGTGCACTCAAAATAAATGGTGCAGTTCCAGTTACTTAATATGCATGTATTTCTTTTAACATGTCCAATCCTCATCCTTCTGTTTTCAGTCTATTATAAATGCTTCATCCAAAAACCTGGGCAATTGCCTCCTCACGTATCAACTTGCCCATCCACTTAGCTCATCAGAGAGGCCCATGTATAAGACGCTGCATTTTTCTTCTGTGAAAGGGGGCCCTGGTCTGTCGCAGCACCCTGACTTTGTATCTGCTCTCATGGACGGTGGATCGGTTGCTAGGACTGTATTCTTTTCAAAGTCACATTAGCCTTTGTATTTCTGCATGCTTTTAACAACTAGTTCTCACCTTTCCATTGTTTAACATTTTTTCAACTTTCAGCTGGTTGAAATAATTTTCTGCCTGTTTCATTGTTTGATCGTTGGAGTTAAGATTTTAGGCTGCTCTTGCTGTATTGTTTTTGAGTAATTTTATGTACTTTGCCCTGAAATCTATTTTGGGATGAAGACACAGTGTGTTGTTCTGTGTGTGTGTGGGGGGGGCGGGATCTCCATATGTGTGTACACACACATGGACAAGTCCGTCCGCCTGGCACACACGTGACCCACCTCAGTTGCAGGCTGTGTGGAGACCCCAGAGGGCATTTTTCGTGAGCAAATGTGGTGGTTCTCTCCTTTTCAGTGAACACCTAAACAGCCTCCTGCCAAATCGAACAGCTCCTTACGGCTGCCAGAGACAGAGCAGCACATCATCAGTTTGCAAAGAGGAACCCGATCACTATTACAAGAAAGTTAGTGCCTGGCACCCGGGGCACCTGGGTTCTGTGGGTGGAAGGGAGGCTGCTGGTGGAAGGATCCAGACCTTCATTGTGTGACTGTTTGTACTCCCTGGGCCTGCGTCCTTATTGTCCCCTGTGTCTGTCCCTAAGCTGTATGAAGATCTCTTGATTGAGAATGAAAAACTGAAGGAACAGCTCCAAGAGGCGCAGCTGCAGCTGACACAGATCAAGCTGGAGCTGGAGAGAGTGACCCAGGTATGGAGCACAGGAGGGGGCAGATTGAGGGGCTGAGAGCAGCGAGTCTCTCTGTAGTAGTCGCAATCTCTCTCCATAACCCCAAGGCTGAAATTGAGGGGAGGGGGAGAACATGAGCAGCTATTGTCCTCAGCCTGTACCCCTAGATAGGTTGGATTGCAGCTCACATCACCCCCAACCAGCACGGCCATTGGTACCCGGTTGTGGGAGGCTGAATAATAGTGGCTAGGAGAGTGAGCTGTTAGCTCAGCAGGAGAGCCTGGCTGAGGTCTCCCCTTGCGAAAACAGCATAGCGGTAAGAGAACTGTGGCGGCCTGCCTGTTCTCAGCTGCCACCCCTCCACCCACCGTTCTTGCTCACCTTCAGGGCTATTCAGAAGAGTGCTAGCTGACAGATGCGAATCCTTTTGAACCTGTCAAAATGTGCCAAGCCAACCTTCCTCAGCCCTCAGATGTGTGTGACTACAGTGCCCATCATCCTGAGATTATGGGAGTTGTAGTCAGACGGATTGGGAAAATGCCAAGTTGCAGGAGGCTCCACTGCACAAAGGCTGACTGACCTGGGAGCAGAGTTACGTAACTGGCCTTCTCTTGTACCAACCGGTCGTGCAGCATTGTGATCCTCACCTAAGGCTCACGGGGGGGGGGGTGGCTACTAGCCACGGAGCCTTTTGTGTAGAGGGACCCCAACTGTGAAACACTGTCCCTGGAATTATAAATGTCTCTCTTCTCTCCTCCAGCTTTGACTTTATTGTGTCACATGTTGTGTATTGTTTCCCTGCAGCGGCAGGAGCGTTTTGCTGAGCGGCCAGCTCTCTTAGAGCTGGAGAGATTCGTAAGTACCTGTTTCCGCCTCTTTTTTCCTTCCCCTGCATCCTCTTACAGGATGCTGCTGCTGCTGCCGCCACTGCCACCGCTGCCACCTCATGTGGAGTGAATGATGGATGCCGGTAGAGAATCATGGGAAGGAGCCAGCCCTGTGGTCCACTGTGTCCGTCCTGGGGAAGGGAATGACATTACAAAGGGCACCATTGCTGCTCCCTGCTGGCTGGAAGGATTATAGTGGGCTGGGCAGATGGCATCCATGTCTGGACCATGTTAACATTCTTGCAACTAACGCTGGACTACAGAGAGTCTGGCTCCTCTAACTAGGCATTTCTTACATTCTTAAGCAAGATCTGTTACTCTGTGCTAGAGAAGAATTTTTGATTATACATTCTCATTTTGGAAATGGGACGCCCTTGAGGGATTCTTCAGGGATTCTAGCCTATGCAAGACGGAAGTCAGCTGACGTCTGTTTGGCAGGGACTGATGATCCTTAGCACAGCATAAATGCATTCTCAGAACTCTTTCCTCCTTCGTCTTCTTTCCTTGGCTACTCCCCCACCCCATCCCCAGGAACGGCGGGCTTTGGAAAGGAAAGCGGCAGAGCTGGAAGAAGAGTTGAAGGTAACAACCACCTCCAAATGAGCCCCTGGGCATCTCGTCCTCGTTCAGCCCTAGCCCGACTATGACAGGGCTTTGTTCCAGGTGCATGGGAGGTTTACTCCATGTTCGCCTTCTCTCTGGCAGGCTCTTTCGGATCTGAAGGCTGACAACCAGCGCCTCAAAGACGAAAATGCTGCTCTCATCCGCGTGATCAGCAAGCTGTCCAAGTGACTGCCTTGGCCCCCGTCCCCTGGTTCCTCTCCAATGCAGGGGCCTTACTCTGCACCCCGCCTTCTTGTGTACCAGATCCTCCACAGGGACAGGAGATGTACACGAGGACAGGGGCGGCCAGCTCTCCCCTCCCCACCCAGAAACTCCAGTCGTGGGCTGACCCAGGCCTCAGCCGGTCAGAACCCACCAACCATGTTTTAACCCATAGGCCAAGTTGGATGCCAGAAGCAATGTCTTGATTCCCACTTGCCCTTTCCCCTCCTCACACCCTTTTATTTCTCCCCCTTCTCCAGAGACAGTATTTATTTTGTGGCTTCCTTAATGTGATGTTATTCGCTTGCTGCTGCTTCCTTCGATGAACATGGGAGTGGGGATGACAGGAGCCGGTTTTCCCGGGGGCCTCGTAGGTGTGGAGTGGCCGCAACGCCATTCGCCTGGCAGCGGGGCAGGCGAGATGACCGAGTCGCTTCAAAGCTTGGAAGCAGAAGGCCAGGTCTGTGAGTTGGGTGGAGAGGAGGCCTGGCGAGCAGGGCTCACTGCCTGCCCGGTGCAGCTGCTCGGCCCGCCGTGTGGCTGAAGGGCTGCCCTCAGCAGCTGCAAGCTGCCACTGTGATCATCCGTCCCACTGGGGGCGGGGGAGGGACTTGTGCTCCCTTCCATGAGGTCCAACAGGTCAGTGCAGGAAGAGACTCCAGCTGGTAGGAGGGAGGTGGCATTGAGCAACCCTGGCTTAGCGTCTAGGCTGGCAGTCACCCTGGGCATCAGAGACTTGGATTAAGCGGCTTAAAAATGGGGCAGTTGGCAAGAGAGGGGGTGGGTAGGGGGCAGGAGTGAGTGTGGGGGGGGACCTGCATGGCTTAATCAAAGGGATGTTGAGGATCATGGTGGGATTTGGCTTGCTTGTTTCCATGATGCCTGAGGCCACCTGCTCTGAGGCTGTGCTGAGATGTTGAGGGCCAAGGTAATCTTACCTCTGAAGATGAGGCTAAAGTGCCATAGTTGTGGGGGGAATGGAGGGAGTGGAAGTTGTGGGACCACAGTTGCTCCTTTCCTGGCCTCTTAACATTGATGGGGATTGACCCTTTCCCTTTCTTGATTTCCATTTGCATCTTGATACTCAGATGCAAGTGTGGCCCCTTTTCATAACCTTGAGTATCCAAAGTTAACCCTGGTTATAACAGTTGCTTCCAATGCTTTCTGGCCTGAGGTCCAGCCCTCAGGGAACAGACTCCACGGTCTGAACAATGGTCACAGCCTTATGCCAATTCCCAGTCTGGTTGTGCGTTTGCCCAAATATCTCCGGCCCTGATATGGATAACGTGGACTGCAGCCAAAGTCCATGTTTGACAGCATCAATGGTTGCTGGCCTTCGGCACTCCACTCCTCCTCCTCTCCCTGGACCTGTGCCTCCTTGACCTCTCGTTTTCCAGTTCCCTGGACTCGGTTGCTTTCCTAGAGGATACCTGGGGTCTAGCTTTGCGGTTCTCTTCCTACATTCCTCTTCCTGCACGCACACAATCAAATATTTTCATTGTTAAAACTGAGGGCTAAAAGTAATTCCAAGAAAAACGGGTCCAAACTGTTACCCTGAAAACCCTATCTCTGTGTGTGTGTATGTGTGTGTGTGTTTTCCTGCGCTATCATGAGCCAAGATTCCTTTGCCAAAATAAATAGCCCCTTCCTTTCTGCCATGTCCTCCTTCCCTCCCCTCCACCTTTTCTTCCCTCCACCTGCCCTGGTTCGTGAACTCCTCTCCCCACACATATCTGTACATAACAGAAGTATTTTCTATATGGCTGCATCGCCAACAAATACAAGACAAAAATGCAGAAAAACTTAAATGTGCAATATCGCATGAGTATTTTTTTCCAAAGAAGTCTCTATATTGTACTTGTTTGTTCAGCAGCTCAGCTGCACTTGTTTTAAAGAACAGGGAATTGAAATTACCGTGTTTGAATATAATTAAAAACTTAAAAATGGAATCCTCGCATCTGCTGATTTATTAGTGTGCTGTGGGTTTTAAATTGGTATGATGAACAATGTGTATTGGGCTTGGACCAAGGCAGTGCGGCTTCACATCTTCCTGTAACTCTGCGTCTTGCTGTGTGGCTTTGGATCCTTTGGTGCGTTCGCATGATGGGGCAACACACCCTGTGAATATGCTACACGGTGTGGGTTGTTCATGGAACAAGCCGTGGTTTGCCTGAAAGACAACTGGGCTCGCTGTGGGCTGTGCCCTCCCCCTTCCTCCTCAGTCCTCCTGCAGGTATGTCAGGGGAGACTACGGCAGGACACATCTTTGTCTCTCTTCCTTGCTATGACCACAACCCCTTTTATGGTTGTTTCCCTTTTCTCCTTCCTTCCCCGCAAAGATCAATTTGTGATCTCCAAAGTGACAGCCCTTTCAAAGTGCCCAAGCAGTGCATTGGAGCTGCCGCAACCCACTGGGGCACTTAAGGGTTAAGTGTGCATCTTGAACAATACAACTATATTTTAGACTACAAGGCCCTTATAGGTAGGAACCTACTTTGTAAAGCACCAAGTACACAAATGGCCCTATGCAAAAATGGCAAGGGATCTCCAGTCCTCCGTGATCTTACCTGCTTTCTGCATCAGAAGATATATATCTAGTATCCTACTGGGATTTATGGTAAGAATTTAACGCAAGCCATGCGGTCAGTCCAAAGGCCTGTCTCGCCCAGTGTTTTGTCATGCATGTCATTGCTCATGGGAAGTCTGCAAGTAGGACATGCATGCAGTAACATCTCATGTTCCCACGTCTGTTCTGGAAAACCTTAATTGAAATTCCCAATCTGTTTTTCCAAAAATCTAGAAGTCCTAGTTGGTATTACATTACATTTGTACCCTGCTTTCCCTCTTGTCACAAGGAACCCAAGACAGCAAACCAGGTTCTCTTCCTCTCCATGTTGTCCTCCCAACAAGATCCCTGTGAGGTAGGTTAGGTGGAGAGTCAGTGATTGGTCCGAAGCCATCTAGGAGCTTCATGGCTGAATGGAGACTAGAAGCCAGATCTCTCAATTCCAGGCCATATAAGCCCCAGTGTCTTTCATGTTGTCCATGCACCTGTCTGTCCATGCCAGTCTGTTCTGTTCCTTGCTCTGCACCTATTTCCTATTTTGTCCCTCTAACCATGGTTATTTCCAGTGGATTAGAGACTTCTTTTGTCCATGGCCTCAGCTGAAGGCAATTTCTCCTTACCCACCATGTTGAATCAGAATGAGAGTCCATTTAGCTCAGCTTTCAGTGGCTAACCAATATCCCCCCACCACCACCCCAGTGGGAAGCCGTGAAGAAGGGTTACTGCAATAGTGATGATTAGAAGCCATGGATAACCATTGTCCACAACTGCCTTCAGAAACTTTCCAAACTGGTGGCCATTACAACATCTTGTGCAAAATGAATTTTACAGTTAACTCATGCTCTGTGTAGGGAAGTCCTTTTTTTCTGTCCTAAAGCTCCATTCAGCTTCATGAAAAGTGTTTTGAGAGGAACAACATTTTGTATACCTTCATTGTGTCTCCCCTTAGTTGCTTCAGCCCCGCCACATTGTTATAAACACTCTTTCCTTTCTGTCGGAAGAGAAAAATATTCCAGGCATGCAGAGAGTTCTTTTTAAAACGTTATTGCAATGAAGGGAACAGAAAGGAATGGTTTCCTTCCCATTCTTCTGTTCACCTGAGCACATGTTTCCCCCCCCCCTTTTGAACCCTGCTCCTGGCCGCTTGTTCCCTCCTCCTTTCCCCTAATCGGCTAATAGGGTACTGAGAGTTTACAGGCTTTCCGCCGGCCTACTCCGCACTGCCCCAACACCAGCCCTTCTTCCCAATCCAGCCCTGCCCCTGGTGGGCTACAATAGGCTCATTTTGTTCTGCCCAGCTTGTCAATAAACAATCAGGAAGCATTTGGCCCTCCCGCCTACGTGCCTGTTTCCCATACCTTGTGCTATCTGATTTTGGCCCCTCCCCTCCTTTGGGCTAAGTAATTTTCTTTGTTACCCTTTTAAATCTCTTTACTCCCTTGTTTCAAATCATCCTTTCACACCTATCAACATTAAGCCAAACAGACCTAGGCATTGTAACAGTTCCCCATTGGGGGCTTCTTCCATGATCATTTTGGTTGCCCTTTTTCCAACTCTATCCTTTTTTGAGGTGCAGGAAGATCCAAAGCTTTGAGCATCCCATCCGAAAACCAAACTCAAAAATGCTTTTGTGTATCTGCCCTTTGTGGGAAGAAGACCTGTGCTGTGCACTTGTGTAGCCTCGTGCCTGTTTCCTGAGGACAAACAAAAACTATACCTCATCAGGTTAGAATCTGACTTTAAGGTGACTCACTCATATTGATGAGCCTCTCCTTGGACTAAAATTAGAGGTGGCCTTTGCCCCACCTTCTGACTTTTCCTGCTCCCCAGGCCAAACCTAACTTTTAAGCATGCCGAAAGATCTCACAGAAAGGCCCAGATGACACATCAAATCTGAGTTTCTTTGCAAGCTAGAAAGATAACTGGCCTCTTAGCTCTGCCACAGAAAAACCAGGAGCTGTTGGCTTCCTTGACATTTGGCATCATCCCAGTCGAAGCTCTGTTCTCGCCCCAAGCAGATGTCCAGATTTTTTTTTTCTTTAACAAAAAATCCTGTAGCTATGATCTCGCATTGTGAGGTTACTGGCATGCTCCAGCTCACATCTGTACTGCATTTTACACATAAGTAGTCCAACTGACTTGGCCTTTTAGAACATTGTCATAAAGTTCCTAGTTTCAAACAACACCAATTTCAGCCTCCTGCTTTTTACATCCACCCCATCCATAAACCAAAATATGCCCAGAACATAAAAGTACCCCCAAATCTCCATAGGAAAAGTTATATTTTATACCCCCAAATATGTCCCAAATAAAGGAATAAAAGAAAGTTAAATATACATCAATTGTGGCCTCTATTTAAAGCTAAGAATCTTAGCTAAAATCTTCAACTAACAATTAAAATCCACTGAGGGGGAGCTTTGCTCCAATTTTTTAAAGTTAGTAGGCCAAACTATTGTTATGCAAAGAAAAAGTCAATGGATCATGCATTGTCATGCAGATTTCTTGATTTGCATAGCCTTGGGAAGGATTAAACCTTAATTACCTGTACTTTCTGAAAGCCATTCTTATGTTGACTGAAACTGCCCAAGGGAAAATTTCAGCCAGAACAAAGACTTTTCAGATGCATCATTTTTCCTTCCTGAAAAAGGGTCAAAAGGGGTCCCAAATGAGACTGTTGTTAGTTTTTTGTGGGAAGAGGGTGCAGCTTTATTCAAAACATGGTGTTAGAAGCTCATCTTTCTAATTATGCCCACTTAGAATTCCTGCCTTGCCTTGACTATCATGCTTGCATAATGTGAAAAAGTGTTCCTTGAGCTACCAGGTAGCCTTTTCCAAGCAGGCACTCTGCAGATGTGCTGGACTACGATTCCCATCATCTCCCTGGCAGGGAGATGCTTCAAGTTGTGGTCCAACCCATATGGAGGCTGCCATGAGGAGTAACAACACCTGAAGTGACATAATTTTAAAAGGCGTTTGGAAGAAGGAGATTAAAACTTCTGAACTTAAAAATTGCCTCTTATTCAACTTGCATGTTTCCTGTGCTAGCAAGACAGAGACACAAAAATGTACAGGCTTGACAAGAGATTTATAAAAGTTTCAGTTCCTTGTGAGGAAATGACCTTTTCACCACTTGGTGGTAATGAAGCCGCGCCCAGCAAAAACCTGACATTGGCATCGCCTGGTGGAAGCCCTTCCTGCCACGAAACCTCTCCCCCATGCTGGTGTCTGACTCACAGCAACAGGCTCTGGAATGGCTGGCCACCCTGGAAGTGGCTGCACTGTTGTGTTGGACAACAACCAAACAGTGCATGTGGCATGAACTTTCATTGATTCCTTTTTATGGCCTGTTCGTATTCACAACTGAAACTGGATGGGTGAGATGCATTTGAGTTGCTGCTGTTTCTGCTGGGTCCTAGAATCTTTCAGAACAAGAAATCAGACTGCATTTTTTCTGTAGGTGAACACAGACAACTGTTTCCTTATGTTGTGGCTGTGTGCCTCAGGCAACAGTCTTCCACTTCACTTGGTACATTTCCATACCAAGCTCAATCCTCCTCAGCTTCAGCTGGTAGCTGCCTTGCATAACCCTCAGACCATGCTTTGACTTGGTTACTGGTTGTCTGTATCTGTGCTTTATTGTGTCTGATGCATATTTTTGCAATGACATCCCTGTCTTCCCAATACCCAACTTGCATTGGAAATCACACTCCAGTAATCATAAAACTAGAATATCAGCTGTATAACCTTTGCTTCTCCCCACAGGTATAGCTGGATCAATTTAACTAACAATGGCTTACAACAAAGTAGCATGCGCTTTCTGGGTACCTTATGCAAGACCCTTTGCATGTTTTCAAAGAAGACAGATCATAAACATCGAGGCACCCAAAGGCAAGTGTATTGCTTCAGGAATTCTCATCTTTTAAAGAGGCTTTGGCCAATGAGAAGAAAACTTTAAAAGATCCTTGCCGTGGCAAGGGCAAGAGAGTTCAGAAACCACCATGTTGACAAATTGAAAGACATTCTTAAAAGGGGCTTCTACAATCCCTGTGTATACTAGACTGCACTCATCACAAAAGAGAGGCCTGCAAGTCTTGATGCCCTCTCCTTCCCTGCCATAATCCCTCAGGCATCAATCTCTCTTTTTTTAGAAACCAGAAGGTCCCTCCTGCTTGCTACCCAGCTAGACTCTTCTACTCCCCCAATCTAAAGTTGCCTTCCATGGAAACTTGGCTCCACAACATTGGAAGGCCCCAACCCTGACTGGCCTTCAGCATGATGGGAGATTCGTCCTGCACAACAATCCATTGGGCCACTGTGGTGCTGTGTGGGGAAACCATACGAACATAAGAAAAGCCCTGCTCAATCGCGCCCAAGGTCCATCCAGTCCAGTACTCTATACACAGTGGCAAACCAGCTGCCCCCAGGACTGCTCAAGCAGGTTGGGTGCAAGACCTCCTCCTGCCCCCCCTTTTCAAAGCTGAACAGTCCCAGTTGTTGTAGCCTCATAGGGGAGTTGCTCCAGCCCCCTGATCATTTTCATTACCCTTCTCTGTACTTTTTCCAACTCGAGAATATCCTTTTTCAGGTAAGGCGACCTGAACTAAACACAATAATCTAAGGGCAGTTGCACAAAGATTTGCATAAGGGGAGTGCAGTCCTGGCAGTTGCATGTTTTATTCCATCCCTAATTATGCCCAGCATCAAGTTTGCCTCCTTCACGGCAACTGCACACTGGGCTGCCAGTTTTAGAAACTCTCCACCTGCCGCTGCTGCCTCACTGCAAAATCCTTTTCTAGTTCAGTCACTGCTAGCTCAGGTACCACCTGTCTGTACTTGAAGTTGGGAATTTTTGCATTCCCTTGCACATGCTTACACTGAACTGCATTTGCCGTTTTGATGCCCGTTCTCCCAGCTTGGAGAGGTTCCTTTGAAGAGCCTCACAATCCCTTTTGCTTGCACTGCTCTCCCCCCCACACACAGAGCATAAAACCAACATCAAATGTGTGCCTGCAACACTTGCATGTCACAATCAGTCTGCAGGGTATGCACGTTTTCTGCCACAGGGAGCATTTCACAGGTGCCGGTTAGAAGCGGTTCTCGCCATTTCTCTCCCGCTGCTATCCAGCTGTGTCCTGCTGCCTTCAGAAAGAATGCAGGCAGGCCCCCCCTCCCACTTGTTTGACTTTTGCTTCCATGTCCACTTTGTGGGGTGTGTGAGCTGTTTTTTCTTAATTGATGGTAGCAACTGAGTTACAGCTACCTGCCGAGGTATGTGAGGGGTGTGGCTCAGCTGGCAGGTTCACTCGCCTTGGGAGCGGGAGCTT
Organism: Varanus salvator macromaculatus; assembly: GCA_023646645.1. Lineage (NCBI taxonomy): Eukaryota > Metazoa > Chordata > Lepidosauria > Squamata > Varanidae > Varanus > Varanus salvator. The sequence goes on from JAIXND010000781.1 coordinate 4,226,516, forward strand.
TCATGCCACACAGGTAGTTTGAAATTTCTACCTGTCAAGCCAGATGCCTGCAGCTTGGTTTCTGGAGAAAAAATGATAGGAGTGGAGGTGAAGCAGCTGAGGAAGTAGGACTATTACCTGGAAGGTAGGTCTAAACGAATAAAGGGGGCAGGATGTCTGGGTTCCATGGGGTGGGTTTCGCCTTTAGTGGGTTAGACCACAGGGACTTGAAGCTAAGCGCTCTGCTATTGGAAAGGAGCCTTATGGATTCGATGAACCAGGCAACTTTTGAGCCAGGACTCCTGGGTTCCTTGTTGGTGTGCTCAGTGTTGTTTGGGGCAACTGGGAATGGGAAATAGGACTTGGAGGAGAGTGAGGAGGGACTGGAATCCCAGATTCTTTGTTTCAAGCTGGGAGTCCAGCACATTACAGGAAAAGCTTTTGCATGCTCTGGGAAGGGCACGTCGGTCTCAGGAATGGAAGCCATTTATTTCCAGCAGGAAATCACATAATCTTGAGAGCTGGACTTCTCAGCCAGCTGTGGGTTGAATTAAAGTGGTCCTTGTAGGTTGCAAAAATAAGGAAGAAGCACATTGTTGTGGCAAGTGAAGCCAGGAGACCGAGACACAAATACTTGGATTTGTTGACACAGTGTTAATCCTATTCAGCATAATTGACTGGGTATAACTATTCTCACATTTCCACAAGCAGAAGAGCTTGGAACTTACATTTGGGGTGGGGGAAAGTTTATTTTTAAATGAAAGTTGAATGTTCAGGCTGGCCCTGGAATACCAGGGAGGGAGCCCACACCTGAGAGAACCCTCTCCCCCTTAAGAACCTTGTGTGGGTCTCCATCTTTTTATGAATTCCGTCACTATAGTCCCTTGATGGCTGTTTTGTGTCTCTGCCCTCACCCTTTGCTTAAATCTCACGAAATTGTTTCTATAATCTAGCAGGCAGTCTCCCTAACTCGCTATTTTAGTCTTTAAATCAAAAGAGAATAGTGGGTTTGAAGAACATGTCTGTGGAGGGGCGGGGGGGACATCTCCAGATTCTACTTTGACGATCTGCCCTCCCTCAGCCCTGTAGTAACAGAATAAACTTAAGTGTTTACAGGGGCTTAGCTTGCCAAAGTGAGCAACACTAATCTTATACTTCCAGGATGTGGGGGAAAGGTATTGTCCTCAGGGGGACAGGGCCCTGGGCAAGTCTGATACCCAGTCAGCCCTCTTGGAAAGGCTCAGGCTTCTGATCCTAAAGTGCACTCGTGCACGAACACACACAATAATATACAAGATGGCGGGTTTTTATTTTGTGGTATTTAAAATATCACAGTCTTCATTTCATTATTTTGGATGTACGCCTCAGTATTTCACAGATGAAGCAGGGACCCTTTCAGACACCTTGAGCATGAACCTGGCCTCCCCCATTTCATGTTTCTGAAGGAAAATTACCTCAGCAGTGAGAGTCTATACAACCACTCGAGTGTGTCATTCCCATGTGTGCGCATCTATGAAGATCCTTCTCAAACCCAAAGGTAGGGGCCAAACTGCATAATAAGCCACAGACTTTAAAACGTATGGTTAAATGGCACACTTTGTGGCCCAGTTGCCACAGCACCCAGCCCTCTTCCGACAACCGCCCCCCATCGTGACTGCCATTTACCTCAGAAGGACCTGTTGTGTACCAGAGCTGTGCGACTGGAGCTGAACCGAAATGTAACAGCAGCTTTGGTCATTCACTCACACAAAATTGTAATTAGACATTCCCGAAAGGCCAAAACAGGGAGAGTGATGGGGCCAGGGAAGAGGGGTGAATGATCTCCTCTGTGCCCTTTTGCATCAAAAAGCAAGATGTCGGAGTTTAAGAAATCAATATGTACAATCAGAAGAGGCTAGGGGCGAAGAAATTGGGGGTAACAGTGGAGCACCCTTCAGTTGGATACCCTCCAGATGTTTTGGACTTCAGCTCCCATCAGCACTTGCTAGCATGACCAGTGGTCAGGAATGCCAGGTGGTGTAGTCCAAAACACAAGGCAGGCACTCAGTAGGGGAATGCTATCAAGCATCCAGTGTTTGTTTCTTCCTAGTGGGGGTTTGCTCCTTCCTTTAACTTCTGACCCTAACCCTTTAACATCTGGTGGTTCAGTGCTGAGGGAAACACACTGTACATGCTCAGAGGTACACCTCTTTTTATCACCCCTGAGTATAAGATCACTGCATTGTGCTTTTAAAGCGCTGCATGGCAGACAGAAACTCAGCAGGCACATCTTCGTGAGCATAGAGGTGCAGCCCCAGGGGATTTTTGAAATCTGCTTTTAAGGCCATGAAAAGGCTGCTGGTAACAAAATGATGATGTTCCCTCCTTGGAAACACACCAGAGTTGGACTGGGGGCTGCCAAAGAAGGGAGGGCACGTAAGCAGTGGTTTTTCTGCTTTTGCATCTGAGAAGAAATCCACGCCCTGGGCTACTGCAAACAGCATCATAGGCTATAAACCCAAATCAATATTGACCTTGTCCCTACATCAACCACGGCTGATGCCACAGTTGAACATAAGTGACAGTTACTCATGAATCCACAGCTGGGGCACATAAACATACCTTGGAAAGAAATTTCCCTGTTTCTCTCCCATCTGCCAAACACTATCCCCTCAACTTTAGCCAACCCCTTATGTAGCTTCCTTTCTGCGAAAAGAGCAGGGTGGCAAAGCAAGCGAATGCCAGCTGAGCTCCAGGAATCATGGATGCTCGTCCAGGCAAAGAAGAAGGTGAAATACCACCTTTAATAAACACAGTGGCCTTGGCAAGAGAGATGAAGCGGGTGTGGTGCTTGGCAAGAGATGCCACAGGACTCTTGAAAGGGAGTGGGCCTGCTTATTTGATTTTCTTTACCATACGCACACCCTTGTACTGCAAATAATCCAGAATAGCCACCAACCCTGTTTCTGTGCTCACAGATGAAACACTCACTGGTGTTTCAGAGTAGGAAACAAGAAACATTCCCAGATATTTTAACCTGTTCATTGCCTCATCAGCAATCACTTAAGCACCCCCCCCCCCCAAGTGCAGGGCTTGCATGAAAAGTTGGTGAGGGGAGGCAGTTGTCCAGGGCCCCTGGGGGCCCCATGAGAACTTTCTGAGCTGCCAAATCTTTGACCAGCCTTTGCTTCTGTTTCTTTCACGGCAGTTTGATCATGGCATGCAAGTAAAATAGTGTCTTGAGCTAAAGGCTGAAGAACATCCCAGTTACAACTGGGTCTTTGAGAAACTTCACTGCTTTTTGAAGCTGTGCATGCCAGAAAATTATTTTGGGTTCCTGTTGCATTCATTAACTCAATGGGAGGAATTTGCATGCATTTGAAACATTTCAACATCCCTCGAAGGGCAGAACAAGGACAGGTACCAGAAAACAGGGACTGTTTGTGTTGGTAAACAGTAACTGTATATCTTCCAGCTAACAGAATTGTTGTGATTCAATTTCACCCCTGGGCATGCACTGAAATGAGTAAATATGTAAAATCTACATATTTACTTCTCTGCAGTCAGTGCAGTTGAGATCATCTAGAAAAAGTGCAGGCTCAGCACTCTCACTGCCAGTCTATACTCATCCACCCCACAAGCTGCTGAAATTGCCAGAGCCATGAGTTCCCAAACAAGCAGGTGGTAAGAAAAGCCCAAGAGGGAAAGCATGCTGGGGGTATACAATCAAAAGAGCATTTACAGTTTACTCTGCCTTCCCAAAAAGACATTCAGCATGTCAGCAGCTCCCAAGGGACTAGAAAGGAGTCTGTACAAGATGCTTTTATAGCCTATTAGTTTGGAGGCGGTGTGTGTGTGTGTGTGGGGGGGGGGTGGAATCACATAGGAAGTTTGCTAGAGGCACATGAGTGTAAAACAGAAGGGTTGAATGGATTAAGACAACACAACACAAAAGGAAGACCTTCCAGGAGAGGCACACATGAGCATATCTAAGGTGCAGGTGTGTAGCAACATGGTTTCCTGATCAGATCAGGAATCCCAGCTTCAGGCTTTTAGCAGCTGTATTATGGCAGAATTTTCACTTGTTTTAAGCATGACTCCAAATACCTGTTTTTACAAATAGGGGTGTCCTTAGGAGACAGGGGTCTTTGAAGAAACTCACCTAAAGAGACTGCAGCTCATATGTAAAGTAGCAAGTTTGTGTATTCTGTGTGTTTTGTGGCTTGAGCCCTGATCTTTGGGTCCCTGTCACTGCTCCTGATGCACTCTTCCTGTCTCTTGCTCCCTCCAGGCTTGGGAAGAAAGTGATAACTTCCTTCTCTTAAACTTACCAGGTTGCAAAGTGAAACCCAGAAAGTCTGCTGACATCATGAGTGACCCAGGAAGGTAAGACGGACTGTTAGATTCTCCTTCACCCCTAAGCAGCAAGACTTCTTAGGGCTGGTGACACCAGGCAGCTGTCGAGGGCAGTGCAAGTATAACGGGTGCCCACCATGCTGAAAGCTGTGCATCTGTCCAAGGGGGCATGGAGTTCCTGGCATGGCCAGTTCTCTCAGAACCAGCTTTCTAGAACCTTCTGTGGTGTTCCAGGAGCTCCAGGCATGCTCTTGGTCTTGGTCTTGCCACTGTTTGGGAGGGTACATGCTTTACATGCAAAAGATGGGGGGTGGGGGTTTAAAGGCAGGCGTGGTTGCCACATGCCATGGGCCAGCAGAGGCCCACTAACAAAAGGTCTCCTCCTTTTCACAATTGCCCTTGCTTGCTCTCCTGCCACTCACCCTTGCCCAGGCAGCAGTGGTGATGAGTCTGGCGGATGCTACTGCCCATCTACGCCTGCCTGTTGAGCGAGCCTGCGGCAGCCAAGATAAAAAAAGGCTGAGTAGCAATGGCTGCTGGTGGCCATCACAGGGAGAAGGTAGCCACTGTGGGAGGGAGTCAGCCATGGAGGGTGACTTGCCCAAGTCCTGTTCAAAACCTGGAGCCGCACTGCTGACTTCTTGCAACTTAAGCATCCCACAAAATGAGGACTTAAAAAGGACCACAAATTTACATTACATTTACATGGTCTAATTTATAGTAACAGATGCACCTCCATAAACAATGTGGAAGATTTAAGTAGAAATATAATGCATCTCACCCTAGTGGAGAGGACTGTGAGTTGGTGACAAGCTGAGTCGGCTGTCCAGGTGCTTACTGTGGTTATGGGTAACTTCAGGGCTGCCCACCCGGCTTCCCCCTTGCTATGGTTCTCTGTGTTGAACCCAAACTTCAGTCAGACAGCTCCTGAAACAGAAGGCAGTCTCATGGAGAGGACTGTCCTGGATAAAACAGGGCATGTGTCCACCTGACCTCAAACCCACTGACCTAGGTTAACACCAAGCTTTGGGATGGCTCCACGGTCCTGCTCTACAGAGGACAAGCCTCTATTCGAGGGGCTGTGTTTAGCCAGATGTGGTTTGCATGGTTCTTCTAGGAGACTCTGGTCCATGTTCATTTTACAGAAGGGAAAGCAGTTCCGGGCCTTGAAGCTGCCTCTCAGCAGCACTACCCGGACCAGGAACTGAGCAGGAACAGACCCGTGGCTGCAGGCTTCTTGCGCTGGGAGCTGGCTGTGTTCTGCTCCCATCCCATGGGCAGGCGTGCTTGTGCTCCCACGGCTGCTACTTTCTCCCTGGCTCTCTTTCACCTTGAGGGACAGGGCAGGCTGCCGGAGACAGCAGATCTGGACTCGGCAGCAGGAACCGTGTTGCTTCGGTGCAGCTCCATGGCTCTGCTTGAGGGGCTAAAGAGAGCTTAACTGGCAGCAATCACCAGTTTGTTTCCTGCGTGAATTGTGGAACTTTACAAAGTGCTGCAGGGCAGAGTGAAGAGGCTGCCGGATGGCTCTTGTGGGCCTAGCAGGAGTTGTGAAGGAGTGGGAGGGGAGCACTTATGAAACCACTAAAACAAGGACACAATTTGTGCAAAACATACATCTACTGCCTTACATGTCTATCCTGCTATTTTCCTCTATGTGTATTCTGTGCAAATTTATATACACAATAACTTCAATCGAAATGCAGTATATTGCACCATAGTGTGGAAGATAGTGACCAGGTGACCTGTGTACTTTGCTCCATCAGCTGCCCAAGTGCTGTTGATGGACAATTTCAAGTCCCCAGATTCTCCCTGCTTGGGGTTCCCTATCTCTACCCCAGACAGTCCTTCAAAATAGAACACATATATCTAACAGTCCTTCAAATAAATGACTGTCTGGTGTAAAAGAGGAGACTCCCCTCCAGGGACATGGTGCTCTCTGGGAATCCATCCTGAGCTTATTTTTCTTGCTGTCAGCTGACTTGTCCTTCTTGCCTCCCAGATTCAGCAGTGACATCCCACGGCCGAGTGCCAGAGCCATCTATGGTGAGTCTGGGGAGAGGCGATGTATGGGAAGCCGTGTTCAGCTTCCATGCTGAGCTGGAGGACAGCTCAGTCCTGCACGTCCATCATCCATAGTCAAGATCACCTGCTCTCGTAAATCTGCTGCTGCTGTCCCTTACCCCTGGAACGCCCTCTTTGAATGAGTCATTCGATATCCCTTTTCTTTCCCATTGCTCTTCCCAGAGACTCATTATTGACTCTACTAACCACACTGGCCCTTGATTCACTCTTGCCCTTCCTTAACTTCAAAATATAGACTGTAAGCTCCTTGAGAGCAGGGAACTAACTTTTTTTAAAGTTACAGAACTGAGAAGTGCTGTGTATATACTGTTTAAGATAAAGTTAACACTGCTTGGAAATCAATTACCGTATTTTTCGCTCTATAAGACGCACCTGACCATAAGACACACCTAGTTTTTAGAGGAGGAAAGCAAGAAAAAAAATATTCTGAATCAAATGGGCACATCATCACAGGCACATTCCTCATCACTTCCCCATGGGCTGCACATCTGACAGACTTACTGCACACACATATTCGCTCTATAAGACGCACAGACATTTCCCCTTATTTTTGAGGGGGGGAAAAGTGAGTCTTATAGAGCAAAAAATACAGTAGTTCACCTGGCTCAGAATGACTTCCACCAAATTCATTTATCTGGACTGGTTTATTGCAAAGATTTTAAGAAAATGGCTTGATTAGAATTGCTAGGAGGGCTATTCAAAGCAAAATCCAAAATTTGTAACCTCTCCCTAGGGTTCATATCGGGCCATGCTATGAAGCTAAAAGATCTTTTTTTTTCTTTTCAAAATTCCGTGTCTTTCTCATGCACAAGAGAATCTTTCCTATTTCAGCAGCTCCTCTGCTGCAGATTAACTCAGAAAACCGATTGATCTTTAGGATGACACTGTCCTCTGACTCAAGAAACCCTGAAAATGTCCATTTCCTGGGAGAGGAAGGCCCGCTGGGGTGAGGAGTCAGTGCCTACAAGGGTGGGGAAGGGTGTGTGTATGATCCTCACAAGCTAAACTGGTTCCCCCAGGGTGAGGCAGTAATCTCAGCACAAAGAGGTAATCACACCTTAAGAACAGAAATCTCTTCCTTAAAGGGACAAGTCCCTGGGTTATGAAGTCCTTTCAATCCTGACTCAGAATGTGTGTTTTTCCCCATATAATTTATGGTCTATAAACAATTTATAGTTTATACAATAAATGACACACTTTATTGCAAAGGGCACAGTGTGTGTAGACGTGGATACATATTTGCATCTGTCTTTTTTTGGTGGCCTTTCTGTCTCATTAACAGCTGCATGTCAGGGATAGATTTAACAGGTGCTGTTTCCCTCCAGACTGTAGATTAAGTGAAAAAAAGGCCATTCAAGTTCTGGCTGACATGCCACTCTTAAAAGTACACAAGGCAAAGCCTACAAGTGTCTGATTTCTCTGTAAGTCCTCTAGATAGAAAGGTGCCACAACCTCACCCATACCAGCTGTCCTTTCCAGATGAGAGGCAGCAGAAGCCCCAGAGAGATTTCCCTCCTCCAAAAGTGAAGAGTTTAGTTCCACTTGCTCCATTCAAAATTCCTCCTTTAAAAAAAGTTAATTTGCTTTGTACAAAGTTGACAATTTTTCTGTTCTCATTTCCTGTTCCCTATCAGGATTCCAAACCAATTCCTCCACCATAAATAATGTTTTATCCTTTCCTGCAGAACAGAGGAAGAAGTATACCAGCGTCATCCTGGCAGATGTTTCTCAGTATGCTGTTCATGTAGGTTTTTCTGCAATGTTTGGTTTGGGATATACTAAAGTAGGGACAAGAACTTGAGGCTTGTGTGGTTAACAAGTTAAGGGTAGGGAGGATGGTGACATCTTGTATTTGGGGAAATGGTTGGCTCCTACATGCCTGGTTTGACTCCGGAGATATTTTGCAGGGACTCCTGAATGCCTGACATGGAAACTCTCTGCCTGGGTTCACATGTCACAAGAACATTCAAAAATATGCAGAAATACACCTTGCATTTGAAAAGAAAACAGCAAAGCTTGCCTGCTGGTTGAATTGAGTCAGAAAACTTCAGTGAGCTCAAGGTTTGCTGATTCACAGGCGAATCTGCACCCCCCCCCCCCCCCAGTGTTGATTCACCCTTGCAGGCCAATGTTATACCACACCCTTTCAGTTTATGCCAAATGCAGGTGGACCTCTCAGGACACAATCTAATGCATCTTTAATCAGGAAAAAAGTCCTACAACAGCAGCAGCACTGCCCAACCACCACGGGAGTCATGGGTCTCTTTTCTGACTAAATATGCACAACATAGTGCTCTTACTTTTAAAGGATCAGAGAAAAGGTTGGACTCCCCTCCCCTCCCCTCCCCTCCCTTTTAGATTGCCCTTCAGTCAATCTATCAAGGTAGCCTACAAGAAAAGAGTAAAAACATCAATATAGAATTAGAAAAACTCGTAAGGACAAGATGAGTGGCTGAACCCTAATCATCCGGTTCACGTGCCATACTGGATGTCTGGGACAAAGGAAGACGAGGCCTCTACCTTCGACGGGGCCAAGCCAGCTTCCCTGGGGAGGCCTTGGAGTGCTGCAGCTGAAGGGATACCACTAATGCCAGCTGGTAGATCCTGCCTGTTCTTTGCACGCTTGATTCATTCACTCTCTCACGCACGCCTGCACCCACACTGCTTTTCTGTGAGACAAGGTCAGTAATGGTGGGCAGGCTGTCTTGCAAGGAAGCTTGTCCATCCTAGCTGACGTTCTCATTAGGTACTCCCAGAAAGCTTCTGAGGTTCCGCACAACAGTTTGAAAGCCAGGGAAATTAGCTAGCAAGGAACATTGGTACTGCATAATGCATGTGTCCATGATCTCTTGCTTTGTGTCCAACAGCACCTGGTAACCTTCTCCATTGGGGAAGAGGATGACCTGGCATCTGTGGAGGATGCCACCAGGAAACTGTCCGTCATGGATGCCCAAGGGAAGATCTGGGTTCAGGAGATGTTGCTTCAGGTCAATGGGTCAGCCATTAAGCTCTTTGACATAGACTCAAAGGTAGAGCATCCGTCTTTGGGTGATTTATGGGGATAAGGAGGGGGTTGGGTGGAGCCCACTATCCCAAAACCTCTTCCTTAATGAGGGAGCCATATGGGCTACCTGGACTGATATTTGGTGACTTTTATCCCCCTTTAGGAGGAGCTGGAGAACTATGGATTGGCTGCTGTGGCTCGTTGTGAGGCTGTTAGGCCTGAGTCCCGTTCCCGGCCTTTGCTTCTGCTTGTGTGCCAGGAACCCCATCAGCTCAAACCTGATGTCCACTTCTTTGAGTGTGACCACATTGAGGTAAGGAAAGTGAATGCTGTGGATCCATTAAGAAAGTTTGGAAAATGACCTATGAAGGACATTGCCATCATGTTCAGTCCTTTGCCAGCTGCAGGAAACTTCCTGAAAGCATTTCATCAGGAGGAGGTGGAAGGGGGACGTCCCATCCACCCTTGCTGAGCTTTTGACCCGATTTCTCCTTTCTGCTCTACTTCCCAGGCAGAACTCATCCAGCAGGACATCAGCAGTGCTCTGCTGGACTTCAAGTCAGGGGGAAATGCCCAGCGGAAGGAGGCGCTCAGGTAAGTGCAAATCCATACACCTGTGGAGCCAAAAGGATAGGAAAAGGAAAGTGAGAGTATACAAGGGTCAAAGTACACATCATGCAGAAACAGCATTTACATCTTGATGGTTGTTTTATCAAGGAGCAGCAGCTATAAGGAAGGCTAATTTTTCAGTGGGGAAGAGTGTGGGGAGACTTCATTCAGGGGCACAGCAGCTGCACTGGCATCTCCAAGCAGGTCTGGGAGATCTCCAGCCTGGGACCCTGAAGGGCAGCAGCTGCTGCCTGTCAGTGTTGGCAAAACTGGACTGGCTGGACCAAGGTCTGGTTCACAGAAGGTGCTTCCCTTTCCCTACCTTGTATTTTTCAGAGCACATTTGTTGCCCCAGCTGCTTTTCTTCCTGGAGGCTTCCCCATGCCTCTTGGCCCTTTGAAGTGGGGAAATCTGCTTGGATGGGGCAGATGTAATTATGTATTCATTCGTTCATTCATTTCAAAGATTTCTTAGCAACCTGTCTAGAAGCCCTGCCAAGGCTGCATGCAACAATAAAATGCATGTAACAGATACTATATTAAAAGCAATAAAACAATGAAACGGTATGTACTCTGTGAAAACAGCAATAAAAGCAGCAGTAAAATCAAATGAAAACAGCAACAAACAACACTCTTTTTGGGAGAAGGCCAGAACAAAGTAATGCCTTCAAGGCCCTTTTTTAAAAACCTGCAGTAATGGAGCAATTGTGACAGAAAGCAGCAGGCAAGGAAAGGGTGGAGGATCCATGCCTTTTCTCTGCTTAAACCTGTGCCTGCTCATGACAATTTATAGGAGACAAATGGCAAAAGCCCAGACAACACAAGTTTGGCTTTGTGGCTGGGAGTTTCATCCTCTGCCTTGAACAGCAGCTTGGTGTGCAAATGTTAAACCAAGATGGTGAAGAATGTCTCCTTTTCTCCATGCAAGGAAATACTCTGCCTGCTTGGCAGGCTGCAATGAAAGGCATGGCCTGTTGAAAAACACTTGCATCCCCTGGGACTATGAGAATCAGGTGTCCTGTGTTGTCTGAACAGGTGGTATGGCCAGAAGGGGTTATAGAGATCCAGAACAGGACAGGATGGAGGTGGCATTATCTAACACAGTGGTGGCAAACCTATGGCACGCACAGGCACACAGAGCCCTCTCAGTCGGCACATGGGCCAAGTCGCCCCAGCATCGCCCCAGCAGCCGAGCATCGGATATCAGTGCACATAGGGGCCAGGCACATTCTCGGAAAGGAGTAGTGGCACTAGGCGATAACGTCATGAGCTGCAACTCATTAGCCATGACTCATCCAAGCTTTTGCTTGGCTGGTCAGTGCGCTCCCAAGGAGATATATATATTTGCTTGGACTGGCTGTGAGTTGTTTTTTCTAAACTAAAACCTCAGTTTTCAGGTTTTATTGCAGTGTTGGCACTTTGGAATAAATAAGTGGGTTTTGGGTCGCAGTTTGGGCACTCGGTCTCAAAACAGTTTGCCATCACTGGGTTAGAGTTAGAAAAATGCGGTGTCCTGGCCTGGTTTTGGTGGTTGGAATGTGTTTAGAATGGGCAGAAATGTTGAGCTGTGCAGAAAAAGCTACTCAAGGAAGGCTTTTTCAAAATCACTCACTTTTCAATAATATTTTACCCCTATAGTAGGGTTAGGGGTGTGCACCAGGGTAGGGTTAGGGTTAGAAAAACGAGATGTCCTGGCCTGATTTTGATGGCTGGAATGTGTTTAGAGCAGGCAGAAATGTTGAGCTGTGCAGAAAAAGCTATTCAAGGAAGGCTTTTTCAAAATCACCCTCTTTTCAGAGGAACTTTACCCCTATGTTAGGGTTAGGGGTGTGCACCAGGGTAGGGTTAGGGTTAGAAAAACAAGGAGTCCTAGCATGATTTTGATGGCTTGAATGTATTTAGAATGGGCAGAAATGATGAGCTGTGCAGAAAAAGCCACTCAAAATCAAAATCATTCTATTTTCAATGGAACTTTAGCCTTATATTAGGGTTAGGGGAATGCACCAGGGTAGGGATAGGCCAGGGATGGTGAAGCTTTGGCACACATGCTACAGCGGACACACAGAGTCCCCTCTGTCGTCCTGCGACCCAAGTCACCCTAGCAGCTCCCTATCAGTTGAGCATCGGATAATACCGCACATAAGGGCATGCGCATGTTTGTAAGGCATAGTGGCGCCAGGTGATAACATCACGAGCTGCTTCTCATTAGCCACAACTCATCAGAGCTTTCACATGCCCAGTCCGTGCGATGCCAAGGTTATATATATAGTTTCTTGGACTGGCTGTTAGGTGTTTTTTCTAAACTAAACCTCAGTTTTCAGGTTTTCTTGCAGTGTTGGCACTTTGCGATAAATAAGTGGGATTTGGGTTGCAGTTTGGGCACTCGGTCTCTAAAAGATTCATCATCACTGATCTAACAAGTTGAGATTCCTCCCCTTTTTATTGCAACCCTTTGCTTTGCATTTCTTCTACAGAGCTGCCCAAAGTTGTCTCAGAGATCAGGAAGGAAAGGCTCAGGAGCCCCCCCCTGCAGCCCAGCAGGTGCCTTCCAGGATCAAGATCATCGCACCCGAGCAAAAAGATGATGGTGAGAACCTAACAGCCCTGACCCTCCATATAACCTACTGCAGCTCTGCAGCAGCATGTTTGGAGAGGGGTCAAGGGTCACTGGAAGAGCACATCCTTTGTGTGTGATATATGGTATTTTTCTTTTCCTTCTTGGAAGAGTTCCACACCACAGGCATGCTTGCCCAAGTCTTTTTCTGGTCTCTTCATATAAAACAAAAGGCATCGTTACTCCAGTAGGCTAAAGGGGAGAATAAGTGAAAGGAATTCATTAGAAGCCAGGGCTGCATTTTCTTTTCTTGCCTGTGGTGCTATTAAAGGAAAAGAATGAGTTCAGACAACATGCAGTGGTAGAGTTTGGGTTGGGTGTGGGTTGTTATTGAAACATGGGTTATTGGGTTCTTTGAACCCAGCTGCACTGACAAACCATGGTTTGTTTACCACAAACAATGCATGAAGACAATCCATGTTTTGTTGCTGGGTTTTGAACTGAGGATAGTTCGCCATGCTTTGTTATCCTAGCTGGGTTCAGACAGCAAACTAACCCACATTTCCACCAAAGCCGACAAATCACACTCAGCATGCACATTTGTTACGTGAACCAGTCAGTCAGATAGTCTCTGGGCTGTAGCCTGGGGATGCCACTATAAACTCGTGATTCTTTCTGCTTCCAGACGTCTTGGCCAGTGAGTCTAAACTGACCTTCCTTCGTGCAGAGCGTGATGTGGTGAGTTATCTGGAAAGTCGTGCCAAAATATGAATGGACTTATAAGTTAGAAACATAGAAACAGAGTGAGTCAGAAGGGGCCTCCCGGGCCATCTAGTCTAACCAGCCGGCTCCACTCATGACATGCCCACCATGTGGACGTCCAGCCTATCCTTGAACACCCTCAGCGATGGGGCCTCAACCACCTCCCGTGGAAGCCCGTTCCACACCCTCGGGTCCTAACTGTCAGGAAGTGCTTCCAGGCATCCAAGTGGAGCCTTGGTTAGGGTACTGTGGATCTGTGGGTGGTGGGACTGAAAACTGTGGGGTAAGATTTATGCCTTTGCCAACATCGCATTCCATTCATGTCCAATAGGACTGCCCACTTTTTCTCTTAGCACAAATTCCGTGTACTTTGTAGCTGCAGGGCGGCAGAGAAGCTACACCTATTGTTGTTCTGCCTTTGATGAGCATGGAGTCCAGTTAGCATAACTGGACTTTAAAAAATACATTTGACTGATATGTCATGGATGTTTTCTTACATATGAAACAATATTTTTCTGGAAAATATTTGGGGAAACATGTTTGCATTCTCTTGAAGTCCTTCAGGGAAACTCGCTTATGTTCTTGCAAACTACACACTTTCTGCTGTTGTTCACCCAGAGCGTTCTGCGTGGGAAGTTGTCCTTGTTCACACACATCCCTTCTCTTTCATTAAGGGAGCTTAGGAGAGGTGCACGATTCCTCCTCCTGCACTCCATTTCTTATTCACAACAGTCTTGTGGGGTCGGCTAAGAGACACTGTCTTGCCCACAGTCATCTAGTGATGGGTGCATCACGGAGGGAGATGCACGTATGCTGCTGACCCGTGCCCGCCTCTCTCTGTTGAGCAAAGGAAGACTGATGTGTCGTCCATCATCATCGTCATGGCACCATTTCCCCGCCCTTACGCTTCATTGGCTGCTCTTTGAAGGGGCGGAGAAATGCCAATGCAGTGATGTCATGCCATGCCTCCCTTTCTCAACTGGCCATCTGCCAGAGAGTGACAGCCACAAGTCTCCTTCCAGCAGGTCAATAGGACATGGGCTCTGTAGCTGAGTGGGTGTTTGTGGATCTTCTCCCCCCGGGGTTTTTCTTACCCTTCCCATTGCCTTCATTCGGAGAGCAAAGGACCAGCATGGCCAGCTGTGGTGCTCCCAGCGCAAAGCACTTGTTGCTGCAGGAGAACTGCACCCCTTTGCCTCCCTTTCTCTGCTCACTCAAAATGCTTTGTTTCCCGCCCTTGCTGATTTTGTCAGGCATGCTGGCAGAAATAAGCAACTGAAACTAATAATGATACACTGAGCATGTGCAGAGGGCCTTTCCTTAGTCTCCACTTATCCCTCCTCCCCTCTTCTCACCCAAAGATCGAGTTTAGGGGAAAAGATCTCCTGCACAACCAAGTGTGCATTCCAGTATCTCTAGCTTTAGAAATCCCATACCCTTTTCTCTGGGGGTGCACCCCACTGATCTCAGTGAGGGTTACTTCTGAGTTGACACATAGGATCGCGCTTGTAGACCCTGCTGCAGTTCTCACATGAGAATGCAGAAGCCTCCCTTGCAGAATGCAGACGCCTCCCTTTGTCTCTCTCCGCATCTGACAGGAGCTGTTGAACCGGGTTTTTGATGATGTGGAAGCCTTTGTAGGGAAGCTGCAGAAATCTGCTGAAGCTTTCCGTGTGCTGCAGCACCGCCAGCGCTCTGCAAAGAGACGTCGTCGAGAGCCAGGCGGTGAGAAATAGGTGGTGGTCCCACTCCAGCCACTTTTGCTCCCTATCATGCTAGCTAAATTAGAAGCCACATTAAATACGTAGAGTCCAACTGATCCTCACATGGCTTTTAATATTTTTTTTAATGAAGTCACTTTCAAATAGACAGGTGAGGTTCTGATCTGGATTGGGAACATCAGACATTGGCAGGGGTGGTGTAGACATTCTCCAGCAGATCCCTTTTCTGCCTGAATCCCCCCCCCCCCTTGCAGGTTAAGAGGGAACCGTTCAGCCTCCCCCTCTTTTTTAGAGCTTGCAGGCAAGTGGAGGGGCACTTTTAGGAGGAGGAAAGTAGCTGGGTGGGAAAGTTTAAACATCCCCCCATAGTGGTCCTAATCCAGATCAAGGTCTGCATATTTACCTCAGTGTAAAAGAAAAGGGAAGGATCTGTTGCATGCAATACATTTAGCATAGCACTTGGTTTAGCCCTGAGATACCCCAGGTAACTTTCAAAGATTCCAGCATGGGGAGCAGAAATCCAGTAGATTTTCTCCTGGCCTTGAAAGACTTGCTGATCAGGTGGGCCTCTATCCGAGTCTCTTCACAACTAGGCTTCCTGTATGGACATGGGGTGTGGCAGGCTGCCCTGCTGAAGAAACCTACTCAGCCTCCAGAAACAGGATTTCCACAAGCCAGAAAGGATTCTGGACTGGGAAGTGGAAGTTCAGCAGGCTATAGCCACAGCCTGAATTGCAGTACAAAATTAACCTCCACCAACTTCCACTTCTCTTCCCCATATCCACAGAGGGGCTCCTGACCATCCGAGCTCGACCCCCTTTCCAGGAGGAGTTTGAGGATGCTCTGGCAAAGATTAAATACTCCTTCAGTCTTTTGGTGAGTGTTGAGTGCATATTTCTCTCCTAAAAGGCAGGGCGTCTGCCTGGCTCATGCTAAAATCTTCAGTATGATCAATACTATTATTACACTGCATTTATATCCCCTTTTTGTCCTGCTTTGGAGGAACCCAAGGAAGCTCACATAGCTCCATTTAATCCTCACAACAACGCTGTGAGGTTGGTTGGGCTGGGAGTGAGCGACTGGCCGGCCCAGAGTGACCCATGGCTGAGGAGGGACTAGAACCCAGATCTCTCTAGACCCCAGTTCCATGATCTCAGCACCACGTCCCACTGGCTTTCATTTTTGTTCCCACCACGCAGGCAAGACTGAAGTCTAACATCACAAACCCTACTTCAGAGGAGCTGATACATTTCCTCTTCCGTCCCTTGAAGATGGTAAGCGGTGGGCCTGAGAGGCAGCGGGGGGAGCTACTGGGTGGCTGACAAGCAGAAAAGCCGCCACTCTGGAACTGGTCCACAGAACACTGGCAGAGCTGCAGAATGACACAAAGCAGTGTTTGGCTGGCTGTTCCATCTCAGTGGCTGATGTGGGACTGAAACCTATGAAAACATGACCTCCTTGCGCATAGAAAAGTAATGTGCCAGGGGAAAGCTGGCCTGGAACATTTCTTCCTGATACACTCAATTTCTCTGAGCAAGGAGTCTTCGTTTTCATGGGGTCCATTCAGTTGTATGATCCCCTCATCCTTGCAGTTTGGAATGATAATCCACAGAAAGCCTGCACTGATTGTACAGCACGTGGAGAAGGCTACTTCCAGATGAGGTTTCTTCGCATGCAGTTCTGGTGCCTCATTTATGGAGTTTTATGCAGGCGTTAGATGTCCGTTTGTAGCCGAGTGAGAACTAGCATTGGGCACC
Source organism: Varanus salvator macromaculatus (assembly GCA_023646645.1). NCBI lineage: Eukaryota > Metazoa > Chordata > Lepidosauria > Squamata > Varanidae > Varanus > Varanus salvator. Next base: position 4,243,321 of record JAIXND010000781.1, read on the forward strand.
TGCTTTGAGAGTCCTGCACTTCTGGGTCCTCATTCTGGCCTCCCCTTTCAGATTGTGGAGAGTTCTGGAGGCCCTGCATTTGCTTCTGAAATACGCAACCCCCTGCTGACCCTGGAGGCAGTGACCCTGATGCGTGGCTGCCTGGGGGAAGGGGAAACCGAGCTGTGGCATTCGCTGGGCAAAAACTGGACCAGGCCAAGGTAAGAGAAAGGGGTGAGCCACCCATGTAGCCTTCAGCTTATCTATTCCCTTTCTCCAAAGTAGGATGATGGTGCATATTTTAAAAAATAAATAAATCCACTTGCCACGTGCAGGAACTAAGGTTGGTTCATTTACATTTTTCTCCTCTTCCTCTCGTCTAAATTTTATTTTATTTACTTTTATTTTATTTCTATACCTCCCAATAGCTGAAGCTTTCTGGGTAATCCACAACAGTTAAAATAGAGCAACAGGATAAAACATAATTTAAAGTTTAAAACCGTAGTAACAAAGTACAAAACCAGCAACAGTGGAAAGATCTAAAAATATAAGAAATTAAAAAGCAATTAAACATGGAAGGACTAAAATGTCTCTGAGAATAAAACGGTCTTCACCTGGTGCTGACAGGACCACGTTTTCAGCCCCAGGTGACCCTCTCTCAGAAGGGCATCCCACAACTGGAGAGCCACTTTGGATAAGAACCTCTCCTTAGGAGACACCTTCCTCATTTTATTTAGTAGGAGTACACAGAGGTAGATCTCTGAAGATGATCTAAAGGACCAGGCAGAGGTACATGGGAGAAGATGATTCTTGAGTAAATTTGTGGCCCTTTTCTGAGCATTCTCTCTACCTTGCCCTCTTGACACCATTGGCTGTTCTATCAAGGTGCCATGACTTTTCTGGCTTCCAAGGTCTGAAATGAGCTGTTGTCAGAGTTGCTTGGTGACTGGGGCCCAAGAGATAAGAGGTCATTTGAAAACTTGGAATTTGAATTCCAAGCTCTTCTGTCTACTTTTCATGAATTGAACCAAGAATCATTTCTGGTACTTCATGGTGGGCTTGAAGTTGATAAGTTGAGTGGTTTGGGCAACTTTAATCAGAAAGAGAATGGAAACACTCGCTATTTGAGTACACGATTGAAGATTTTGTGGTCTGAACCATTTATTCCCAAATGCATGATTGTCTTCCATTCATTTCTCACTTTCTCTCCATTATTTGTCCTTCTGCACCCATCCAAGAGTGGACTTTCCTGCAGATTATGCAGCTCCGTACACACCAACTTTCCAGAGTGGTTGGAAGCCCCCATCCCTGGACCCTTCTGGACAGCCCTGGGAAGATCCAGTGGAGGTGCAACACCGCCATGAAGCACTCCGTGCACAGGTGAGTGATGAGGTAGGAAGCAGGTGAGACAAACCAATACAAGTCCCACATCTAGGGCAACGGGATAGATGCAAAATGTTCTGTTATTACTCAGGAAAGAACAGAAACATGGGCTCTCCTCACATCTAGTGAGGGATACGTCTTGCCTGAACAATACATCTGGATGTGCTTTTAACCAAGGGCCCATCATGGTTCATTTTGGTCTCCCTAAGGCTGAATTTTAAAGCGGCTCGTTTCTTCCTTGTTGTAGAGAAGGGAAGGTGATATGAATCTGGTGAAACCAAGTTTGTAAGCCACCTTGGCTTCTTTGTAGTGGTGGAGGTGGAGGTGGAGATGCTATAACGGGGTTCTGATAGTTCCCTATTTTTCTCTTCCTCAGCAATCAGCTCCTACAATTGCAGCCAATGGGTAAGTCCTTCTCAAACTTTGGGCAACTGGAGTATTATTTGGGAAAGGTCTGGATCTGGGAAGTCTTGGAAGATGACTGGGCCTTGGAAGACAGGTTGGAAATTAGGATGTGAGGGAACAGGACAAGATTTTGAAGGGCCAGGATAGAACTGGAAACACTGGGGAATGATGGAGTCCATTATTTTCAGGCAGAGGAAGATTCCCCAGAAATGTGGGGAACTTGAACCCATCACTCTATGGGGACAAGCAGAAGGCAAAATTACCTTGGCTAACCTCCTGCTTCATAAAGCGCAGCCTGATTTATGTAGGGTACCCAATCCAGGTACAGTTTCACGTGGGCTCTGAGGCCACAGGGTTTGAAAGAGGGAGGCGACAAGGGATTACGACGACTGGGGGCTGCAGTGCTGCAGGGCTTGCAATAGGAACCGTGCGAGAGGGGATGTGGTCAAAGGCATCGGACGTTTTCTTCTAGCAGGGAGAAATCATGGGACATACGATTACAGGAAGCTTAGATCAAATCGACGTTCTCTTTTCCCCCCTCTCTCCTTCTCTCTTTTTGCTTTTGCTTTTTCTGTTTCTCTTTGTCTCTCTGCACTGGGAGTAGCTGGGTGCGGTGGTGAGCGGGGAGAGGGGTGTAGGAGTTAGAGCAGGAGGTGGTGGTGGGGTTGAGTGGCCCGGGCTTAGCTGCAAGGAGGTGGTGGCTTGTGTAAGTCAGCAGCTACAGGTTGCTGTGGTATGTAGGAAAATGTGATTAAGCATTGAGGGCAGGTGCTTAGCAGGTACCTGGTGCTGGGGAGGGGTGGGGGGGACCTACTGGCATTTGCAGTTTGGAATCTGCCCTGCCACTATCATTGAAGGCCTTGAACACAATGGCCACAGAATTCAACATCATATTTTACAAATATATTCATATTTCATCTGCTTTTACAAATTATATTCTTAAGGCACAATGCTATGTATGTTTATATGCAGAGTAATAATGATAACAACAGATAGAAAATAGTCATGCAATTCAAAGCGGTGCTGGCTGGAAAATAGTGGGAATTGTAGGATTTCCCCCCATCTATGCATTCATGGGATTGTATCATTAGTCCTTTCCACTGTTGGAGGAATACTTTTTTAAAATAGGCTCTCTATTGTTATAGATTTATACTGTCATTGAAATTCGTAGATTCAGGCCCAGTAGCCAAGGAGAGACTTTCCAACAGCTTCTGAGCATACCTGGTTCCACTTCCTGCTCATTTGCTTCTCCAAACACAGAGCTTCCCAGTGCCTTAGGAGCTTTAATCTTGGCCAAGATCAAAAGGAACTACAGACTGAAATTAAATAATCTGATATCCCTTCCCCAAACCAACTGATTTGCATTCAATCTGTTCTACAGCACTTTTCTGTTAGGCAGTTTTGTCCCCTCCACTCTGGTCATACGGGTCAGGCTGAGAAGACACTGTGAGCATTACTTTAAATATCCTAAGATCTCCAGAATAAACCTGGAAATTGCAATTTGATGTGCATCATGTTTGGCTTGGGGTGGTCCGCTCAGCCAGACCATAGTCACGCCATCTGAGCTGGGTCCAAGGGACAGAAACCTCCCCTTTGCAATCAGCTGCAGGTCTCTGCCTAAGTGGAAGTCTGGGCCACATGATGCTGGCATTGCAACATAGGTCATCTCGAAGGCTGCTGCCACCATTTAATAAATGGTCCAGCTGCCTGAGCAACGGGAATCCCCCAGCCTCCATCTCAGAGCTGGGGATGAGCCAGTACCAGACAGTCAGCAGACACACAAACCAACGGTCCCTCTGATGTCTCCACCCAGGCAAGGGGAGGGGGACCAGAGGAGGTCTGCCCCACGGAGAAAGACCAGGGGGAGCTTCCTTTTCCAGCTTGGGGAGAGATTTCTCGGGGTGCCCAGGTAAGCTTCTTCCCCACCCAAAGGGAGGAAGACCTGATATAGGCACCAGGAGAACTTTGCCACGGGGTGCCAGGTCTTCAAGGAGCCAGGCTGACAGCTCCGTGCGCAGCTACTAGACAGCACCGGCCCCTTCTCTTTGTCTTTTGCACAGATTTGCTGTTCAAAATGCTTATTGCTTTGTACCCCAAAGCTGACCAACTTTTATCCCACTCTGTACTATTTCCCTGAATCCTTAATAAATATTTTACCCTGTTTTCACCAAAACCCAGACTGTGTGCTTTGGGGGTGAAAGGGAAAAGGCTCATAAGAGGTGCTCCACATTTTGGGGTCATGCAACTTGTGGGCAAGTCACATGCTGGGTACAACCTGCAAACTAGCTGTGCTCTCCCAGGGACACAGGTGGGCTGCAGAGGAGTCATCTCCAAGGGATGGAGAGCGCTTGGAGACCGGGAGGTTTGGGCTTGTGTTCCTATCGGTGGCTGCAGCTGCTATGAGTGGGCCCTGCTGCCCCAGACCATGCAAGCTCAGATGGGGTTGCCTGCAGGTGTCCCGTCTCCAAAGATTCAAGAGAATTCTTTTTTTAAAAATAAGTTTTATTTGAGATTATCCTAAAAAAACAAAAACTACAAACAACATCCAACATCAAAAACACCAAACCCACTGGATCAGCCCCCACCCATTCTTTTTCCATTTATGATAACTTAAAAAACATATTTAAATCTATGCCAAGTCCCATTTCTCTAGCCAATAACAAAAAAAGTCCCAAGTTTGATAGAAGTAGATTCAGGAGAATTCTCAGTGCTCCCCAAAACTAGGGCTTCAGCATTCCCTGGGGGAAGGAATGATTCTTAACTCATTTTCAACATTTAAAATCTGTGGCATAGATATGCATATAAAGATGTACTATTGTTAAGCCAACAAAATGCAATTGCCAGAAACCCTAAGCTAACCCTAATCTAGGCTAGTTCAATAGAAAAAGGGTTGCCTCCTTTACCAGACACACATGCTCCCCAAATATGAGGAAGTGACTGGCCACTGATGAATACTGTGTCAGGAAGGGAACAGATTCTCACATAGTTCTTAAATTGAAACCAGATGCCTCTTTTCCAGCCGAACCAGAAATTGTGGATTCGAAGCAAGCTTGTCTGAATGCAGAAAGCAAAGCTAGACCGAGGTCCCAACGGGTCAGTGAAATAGTCTGAACTAGTAACCTCTTCCCTTTTCATTAGTTAGAGTGGGTTTCTTCAAGTATTTATGAAGTGATGTTTACAGAGAGAAGTCATCCAAATGTTTCAATAACGTGCGAAGATCATGGCTCTCCACTTCCTGCAAACCCTTCAGAAAATGGACTGAGCCACATCTAAGCTAAAAGTATAAACAAGCCTACATCTTGTGCTGTGGTGTTTCCAAAGAACCCCTGGGAATTGTCAGTCTGCAGAAGTGCTCAGAGTTTTTGGTTGGAGCCTTGGCTGCACATTTTGTGTGCCAAGTGAGGGAATTGTGTAATCGCACAACGGCTGAAGGACTGGCGTCCTCTTCCTTATATAGCTACCCTCGAAGCCACCTATTTTGCTGTGCTCCTTCCTTTCCCAGCTGGTAGGGAGAATTTGCAGCTCCGAAGGGGGATGAGCTGCAGCCAGGAAAGAGCAGATTCTCCTTTCCTGTGTGCATTTCCTACCCACTCCCAATTTTCACTGGAAGTCGGTGGGAAGCCTTCAGAACTGAGAGCACTGCTTAGAATGTTGGACTCAGACTCAGGTTCTAGTCCTGCTTGGGTGATCACTCACTCTCAGTCTAGCCTACTTTGCAGGGTTGTTGTGAGGATAAAATGGAGGAGGAGGAAGATGAAGCATGTCACCTTGTGTTCCTTGCAAGAGAGGAAAAAAGCCAGGACATGAAAGTAATCATAGAGGTAACAAATTCACCGCCGGCAAATTTCTTATGTGCTGGGGCCGCTCTCACAAGAGCAGTGTAACATGCTGCCAGGTATTTCAGAAGCTCTAGAACTGGAACATACGAGCACCCATGTGCTCACCTGTGCACACATTTCAAATTGCATGTGCCCCCCCCCCCTTATCTACATTGAGCAGCTCATTTAGACAGGGCCTATCCAAGTGCTTTCAAATGCTGCAAAATGTTGTGCTGAATCACCCCATTAAACCCAGTGCTGCCCTGTTTCTGTAATTGCCCCTCCCCATGTATTGCAGCCTCCCTAGGATGGGGGTGTCAAGCATTAGGTCTGCAGGTTAAATCCCGCCCTCCTCAGAAAGGCACATCCTTTCCCCAAACCAGCAATCTATTGAGGGTAGGGTAGGGTTGGGACCAGCCCCAGAGGAGCCCGTCCTTCTAGTATTCACAGACCTCCTCTTGTGCTCAGCCCAGTCTTGCGAATGAGCTGAGCCAAGAGGAGGTCTGTAAGGGCTTGCAGAACACAGTTTGCACAACCTTTTTGCACATCAGATGCAGCAGCACAAAGGCTGTGGCAGGTGGCGCAGGAGAGGGAAGCTGCTTGCACAAGAATTGCACGGGGTTCCGTTCTTAGCTTGCCCTGTGTGACCAGCCTCCTTCCACAGCAGGTACAGCAGCCAATGCAGGTGCAGGAGAGGCTGGTGCTCGCTGTTGCACAAGTCTCCACATGACTGCTTGCAGCATGCCTCTTTTACGCCGCATGTAGCAGCCATGTTGCCGCAGGCGGCTCAGGTTAGCAACAGGAACTAAGACTGAGGACTGCTGCAAAGCAGGCCAGAGTTTGGGGGAGCTGAGCTCAGTGAATCCCGTGAATTTCCACCCCCAAATGTAGATTCTTCCTACACCCTATTCAGAGGCTTCCGGGCTTTTGTACCCCTTATCCCCATCCTAAAGGGCTGCAAGTTCTCTTCTAAGGCTTAGTTACTGTCCCCAAGGGCTTTAAGATACAACATGCTGAGGGGGGTATATTTAGGCCCACTTCCTGTGTCCCCAGATCCACCCACCACCGGAATACAGCTCCTTCATCAGCTTCTCTGCCACAGAAAGTAGCTGCGAGAGGTTCTGCATCGATGTGCTAGGAAATACGCAGAAGAATGGTAGTAATGAGCCAAATTAGGTGGCTGGAAGTCACAGCTTCAGAATGTTTCCAAGAGGCTACTGCAAGGCAAACAGTTTGTCCTCTGAGGGAGGATTGTTCAAGCGCCAACTCCTTTTTTAAACAGAATGGAACTCCTGGACCCTGTGCTGTTTAGTTTTGTGCCAGTACCATGGCAGCAGGGCCCACGGTGCCCTTTATTGTGCACCACAGAGCTTGTTGTGTGTGCTGTCGGAGGCAGAGCCAAGGGGAATTCCAAAATTGTCCTTACAGGACCTTACTGAACATGAAGTCTGTGTTGGTGGGTGTTCAGGGAGGGGCCAGAACAGATGTCAGGTATGTCCTCCTCAGAAGTAGGCCCCCCGTGGAATAAACTATTTGCCCTGCACATTCATAGGAATGCAGCTGCAGAGAAAAGCACACGTTGGTAATGGCCAGACATTATAAACTTGTAATGTTGCAATTGCACAGCACTTAGCGAGTTCTTGAATGCAGAACAGCAGAGTTGCCAAAAGAACAAAACAAGCAACAGTTCAAGAAGTCAGGATGAACCATTTTTCCTTTAAAAAATTAAACCATGCGAACATAAATTTGAATATGAAATATGAATATGTCCATAGCAATATGAAGTGTATGTATGAAAATACAAGTTCCCATCAATTATATATGGACTTCAGCAAAAGCAGATCAGACAGCCAAGTGAGGATTCTTTATTTCTTTATTTTTAAATTTGTATGCTGCCCGCTGACCCAGAAGGATTCTCTAGGCGGCTTACAGTAAATACTAAAAAAATGCAACAATAAAGCTAGTTATATATAAAATCACACTAAAAAGTTAATAATGAAATATCATAATTACACCACGTAAGCAGGATAACAGATATCAGAATAAATGTCAAATTTCAAATCTGTTCTTAAAAGTATTCAGAGAGAAGCAAAGTCTTTGCCTAGCACCAAAAGGAGAACAAGTTTGGCAAATTTCTCTGGGGAGCCTGTTCCATAATTGAGGGGCAGCCACCAAGAAGGCCCTTCTTCTATTTACCATCCCCTTTACCTCCTTAAGGTGTGGCTCCTTTAGAAGGACTTCCTGCCTAGGTCTTAATAGGCAGGTGGTATATATGGGAGCAGACAGTCCTTTAGGTAGCCAGGTCCTAAGCTGTTTAGAGCATTAAATGTCAAAAGGAGCACTTTAAATTGGGTCTAGGCTACAACTGACAACCAGTGCAATTTATACAAAACTGGTGTTCTATGGGCCTACCTGCCACCAACCATGTGGCCTGATTTTGGACCAATTTAATTTGCTGGACCTTTTTCAAAGGCTGCCCTGTGTAAAGTGCATTACAGTCATCTAATCTGGATGTTACCGCAAGGTGATATTCTCAGAGGCTGAAGTGGTATAAAATGCTTAATCTGTTGGATTATGAGACGTGAGCATTTATCTTTCCAGTTTAGCAATATAAGTTTGTTAGCTGTCAGGGGGTCTGGAGAATCCATTTACATTGACCATTTGAAACTGTAAATAATTTGAAAGGGTGTGTACATCAGCAAATATTAAAATTTGGTCCGGCACAACATTTATTTATTTATTTTTTAGACTGTTTATATGCCGCCCCTTATGCATGGCATCTCAGGACGGCTTACAATCATTACAAATGTATCCATATAATAACCTCCTCCTAAAAGGAAGCAACTACTGGGCATTGCCAAAGAATATGTCTGCAAGAAGCATTCACCGTATGGCACTGCCAGCAATTAGACAAGGTAGACAATTCCTTCTAAAAGAGACGCTGTGGTGTCCACTAGACTTGAAGCCAACGTTCTTCATAAATAAGACAGAGCATAAGAGGTACTGATGTGATGTGCACAGATGCCAAAGCAGTAATCCACTGATGAGATCGCATGGAACAATCCAGTTCCCTCTTCCATACCTGCTTAAACCCTGCATTCGCCAATGAGAATAACATAACCTCAGGTAACTTTGCCTGACCACTCTCAATAAGTCCTATAGAGACTCCGATGCTATAAAAGTGGCCAGGCCAAACCTTGATAACAACAAATTCTGCATTTGCAAGCGTTGCCTTTCAGCCACATAGCTGGGAAGTCAAATTTGGTATGTAAGATACAACAAAAGCTCATCATGGGCACCCCCTAGTTGAGCTAAAGTGAAATTGCTTTATGCGCCCACATCTGCCACATTTTCTTAGCCGTTTTTGGATTTGACTTGTCCCATTAAGGTCAATTTAGCATGAATAGATGGATCGATATGTAATTGATGTGACACATATGCCACAGAGTGGCAAAAGAATAAAACAACAGTGCCAGTGGCAGCTCAAGAGAGCAGGGTGAACTTTTCATCCTTGGATACCTGTAGGGATGCACAGGTTTGGCAGGAAGCTAAGGAAACAAAAAGGAAGTCTAACCTGCCTATAGGATAAGGCACAGAAGGAGAGAATCAAGAAAGATTGGTTTTCTATAAAGTCATACAAAATGAGCTAGAACCTTTGGAGCTAGGATACCTGGATTCTCTTGAAAGAACATGGAATTTGCTGGGATTAAATAACATACAGAAGAGTTCAGGAGTTAGTTATGAGTAACCCAAGTTTCATTCATTTCAATGGGGTTACTCTAAGTAGGATTTTCATTGGATTTTACTCCCTAGGAATTGGAGTTCTTAGATATACTGGGAACATAGCAGGATCTGATGGGTTAGAGCAATTAAGCCTAGCTTCTTGGAGGGGGATCCAGCCCTAGGGTGGGAGAGGTTGGATGCAAGTATTACAGGGGGCAAGCGGCAGGTGGCACAGGCCAGGTGCTTTGGTGATGGGCACAGAAGGGAAATATAACAGGATGAACACAAGAGGACAGCGGCTTAAAGAAAAATGGAGCCCAGAAGAGAGCCAAGAGGGGGACACTAGGCAGCCAGCTAAGGTAGGATCGGGTCAGGGGGGACTGCATGGCTTTGATTCCCTCCTTCTCTATCTCCTGTCCTTCTCTCCAAAACAAAGAGACAGGAAACTCTTCTTTGGCAGAAAATGGCATCTACTGGAGGGAAGAAGAAATCGGTGTGGGTGCTTTTCCCCTCCCAGTCATCTTCTGCCCTTCCTTCAGTATCACAATTGTGTGTAACCATGAATTTGCTCCATTGCCTCCATTCAGCTCGGTGATTTGCTGACCACTTATGTTAGTACATGCTTAAAACCTGGCTAGCCCTGTCTCAAGATGTCCCCTTCTCATTTATTTATTTATTATTTGTTTATTCAAAACTTTTATATGGCATCCCTTTACGCATAGCATCGCAGGACGGCTTACAATCATTAAAATCAAATATACTATAACAATCTCTAACAATAATACATAACATATAGCAAATAAAAATAAAGTAAAATGTGACTGTACATTAAAATACTAACTTTTAAAATAACAGTTAAATAAAAAGGGTTTGACCTGTGTCAGAATCCCAGAACCTCAATTTGAGAAGAGCAAATAAAACTCGGGGTCGTAGGAAAGATCAATCATTATGAACCTCCGCATCTTTATTGTCTATCCCAGGTCCCCGCTCACAATAATGTATTACCTGCATTACTGGGCAGGCAGAGGGAAACTCTGCAAAGCTTCAATACCATTACAGGGCATTTATAGGTACCCAGGTACAGGGCAATTGATGACAGAATGCAGAGACTACAATAAGATTCTGAGGTCATCACATACAGAACAGATAAAGGAAAATCAGCCAATCATACAATGAGATTACAATATTTCTAATTGCAGTGTATTGACACTTTAGTTGAGTAACTTGAACCCATCTCCAGGTCTGCTTAGACATGTAAATTCAAGCTACTAGAAACTATTCATGATAAGCTCAGCCCCTTATCTCTAAACATTCTGAATGATCAGGGCACATGAAGCCCTCTGGGCTATCTAAAGACTATTGTAAACTGAATTCCAACAATGACTATTTACAATGTATATTTGGACTGAATGGCCTGTCTACTGTAGCTTACAGCTAAAGGTGAGAGAAAGGAGCGGGGAATGAATACCATTTTAAACAGTGACAGCTTGGTTTTGAGAAGGAAGACAGGATTTGATCCCACAATGCAAAGGCACACAGGAGTAATGCTTTTCAGACAGGATTTATCCAAATTTTCCCAACACCTGGCACCAAAAAGAGTATAAGCTTAATTTATTTATTACATTGGAAGCTGTCCCGAGGCTTATGCGAATGGGACGGCATACAAAAACTACAAACAAACAAACAAATAAATGTGGTCTAAAGCAAGAGCTGCCAAGCACTGATAGGAGTTATGTTTGATTAATCACTGGTCCTTTTAGTTAATGATTCAATTTTCAGTGAACTAGCACATTGCTAAGCTTCAATATAGGTGCTCTCATGAGATATTGAAGGAAGAGTCAGATACTTACAATTTAATAAACAGAAGCAACTACTCCTCATGGGAAAGGGCACACTCACTCACTCACTCATTTCCTTCGCATTCCCTACTATACCAACATAACCAATTCAAAATGGCTGAAAGAAGGAACGCCACCATCACATTCCCACTAGCTCTGCACCATTAAGCCTCTCAAGCTTTTAGCCAATTAACCAGTTTACAAAAACTGGGGCTGTCACCCAGTTAAAGAAATCCTGAGCTGGTTTCCTTTTCACACTGGAATTGCTATACTTTATCTATTCACTTTGCTGTACTGATCTCTGAGCCTTTTTCCTCATCCAAATGTTTAAATTTAAAATGTCGTTGCTGTGACAGCTTGTCTAGTGTGGACAGGCAAAGCTGAATTGAGGCTTTTCAGGTACACTGCATTTTTATTTAGAAGCTTCCTTCTTTTCTTGTACAGCACAACTGGGATATTATAAAAGGATTCCTTGATAACTGGCCAGTTTCAATTTCTTGCAAGGGAATTAAATACTGATTTCTCTTTCTTTTGAAATTGTCCTCTTTTGCGATTAAAAACAAAAGAACATATTTTCATTCTGCTTCCAGTTAATTGTGGGAAAGCAAACCTAATTTAGAAACAACACCAGTTGATTACTTGCACAACCTGTTTAATCATGCATAAATTTTCAAATGAAACAGCTGTTCTAAAGAATAAAAATTTGGTTTTTAGACCAAATATACATGAATCATAGCAATGTCTTAAAGGAGGCATTCTCCTTCCAATTGCAGGCCTTATATTAAGTTAGTTTGTTTTTTAAAATTAGCTTTAAATTAGCAGTCAATCAAAATGTTTTCATCTGATTTATCAATCCAATTAACTAAAGTTGCAGCCCTAGATTAAATCACGTGGAGTTTACAGGGCTACATACAGGCCTCACAGATGCAGATGCAGGAGAAAGATTGGTTTGGAACAGTGATTGACAACAATGAAATTAAATTTAATCTAACTCCTGCAGCTTAAGTGGGGACCCTGGAGATGCGGCTTTTCAAAAACACAGGAACCCAGGAAGCAAGTCAGTGACCTGCACCCATGACTTCTCAGCTAGAAATGGCAATGAATTATCTGTACTTCAAGGAGACATTTTGGAGGTGAGTTTGCATCCCCAGCCTTCTGCTCTGCTGAACAATCATTCCCTCCCAGTCCAAGCAGGGTAGAAGGGAAGGCGATTTGAAGTTTGGGCAGTGCCACAGAAAGCCCAACTGCATTGGGGAATCAGGACACTAGGAAATACAGCATCGACTGTTCCCCTGAGTGAAGTCAGAATCTCTTAAAATGTTGCTACCTTCCCCCTTTCTAGGCTATGTATATGTGCCCTAGATGACTAACATAAATATGCATGAGCTGGGCTATCTACTAAAAACATTATGAGCTAGAAACAACTGCAAAATTATTTGTGAGGCTGACAATTCTAGAGAGACAATTACCGTATTTTTTGCTCTATAAGACTCACTTTTTTCCCCCTCACAAGTAAGGGGAAATGTCTGTGCGTCTTATAGAGCGAATATGTGTGTGCAGTAAGTCTGTCAGATGTGCAGCTCATGGGGAAGTGATGGGGAATGTGCCTGTGATGATGTGCCCATTTGATTCAGAATATTTTTTTTCTTGTTTTCCTCCTCTAAAAACTAGGTGCGTCTTATGGTCAGATGCGTCTTATAGAGCGAAAAATACGGTAATTTGGCCTCTCGTGACAATTCTAAGGAACATGGAAACTGGGTCAAGTTTTGTTTGTGTTTCATTTTTGTTTGCAATTAGGTTCTGGATGACAGTAAGAAATGGTGGAAAGTTCAAAATCGCTATGGTCAAGTTGGTTACGTCCCTTATAATATCCTTACTCTTGTTATGACTGGAGAGCATCCTGGAGAGGATTCCAACACCCAGAAGCACAAGACAACTGTACAGATCAATGGAACCGATCCTGTGAATGCCACGGTGAGGTGGACTTCAGTAGTTAGGGCTGCTTCCTTGCTGGCTTGCTTCCTTTATATTTGTTAAAACAAAAGACCCCAAAACTGCATGCCGCTTTCTCATAAAATATCCAAAGAGCTTTAAAATGAAAATTCATTGCATAATAAAATAGGAAATAGCAATGACAATAACATAGTCAGCAGCACTGATACAGAAAGCAGGTCAAAGTCAGGGAACAGAGTTGCATGTATTGGTGAATGATGTGACACATGCATGTAATGGAGCATTGCAAAGATAGATCATTCCATACATGCAACAATACTGGGCGTGGGGGATAACAATGGCCATTGTCTTCTTCCTCTGCTCATGGGCTTCCTGGAAGAAATCATCTGGCCACTGTTAGAAATGGGTTGCTGGACTAGATGGCGTTTTGGCTGATCCAGCAGGGCAATGCGTTTGTTCTTGTGACCCAGGGCCATGTAGTCCTGGCCAAACTCGGGAAACCATTAAGGGATGGGCAGAGTGTCACTTTAAAACATCAGATCTGTGTCCCCACCAGTGAAGGTTTTCCTTTAAAATTTAGAGGGCCTGGAAATGCAAAAACCTTACAAATTAAACATAGCTTGTCAAAATGGCCCAAGCAAGCACAGAGGACACAACTGGTTTCAGGTTTGGTGCATTACAGCCCACCCATCCTGGAAGATAGTGAGAGGCAGGGCCAGTTCGAGATATTTTGAGCATAGGTGAAGGACGTGTTGGTTCCCCCCCGATTCCACATGCAGAAGCCACCTGGACTGAACTGGCACTTGCAGGTCACTTCAGCAAGGGCAACGGAACCGCATCCTTCATCACACTTGAGGGCAACACACACGCCTGGGGGAGAGAGGCCAGGCTGCCTTGCTTACATAGTTCTGGTCTCACTGCCTTCCCACCTGAGGCAGGTGCTTCACTGGTACAGCTGGCCACGGCGAGGAGTCAGTGGATGCCCTGGTGCTACAGGTGTAACGCATTGCTTGGAACTTCCCCAAGTGGGAGATGGGCTCTTCAGGAGGACCACTTGTTAATTTTTCTTCCTTTGACCTTCTGCTTAGAAAACTCCACCCCAGCCACCCCCGAAGACCAACATTTTGTATGCAAATAGCAAAAAATGGGCTAGTGCTGAGGGGCTTAACATGAACCTAAGTGAGCGAGGTAAGACTCTCTTTCCCTGCAGAACTAGAGCAGCAACTGGTTTTTTCTCATGATTTTTGCCTGAGAATTGGTCTGTGTGATCTGGGAGAAAATTCAGCATGGAGTAGGAAATGTTGGAGTTGTCCTGATAAAAGTTGTAAGTTTTATACTTTAGAATATAGAAAACTGCCTGTCCCCGCCACCCCTGCTGCCCACCCACCAGCCATCTGCAGGGTCTTTCCTGTTCAGGGTCCTTCTGTGAGAAAAGGAGACAAGCCCCAGAACCATGTGTAATCTTGCTGGAGAACTCAGATTTGTCCTTCTGCCTGCTCTCGCATTGTCTTCCTGCAATGTCCTACCCCTGACTGTAAAAAGCAAACATTGGAAACGTTAAATTCTGTAACTCCTGATTGTGTTATGTCACTCAAGATCTTGAGGCGTCGTGATGTTTCTCCAGTGCTCTCAATGTTTCTGTATTTTCCTTCCGTGCTTCTTTTGTTCTTGCATGTTGCTCATTCAAGGTCTCATCCCCTCCCTCTCATGTGAACATGACTACTGTCCATAAAACACTCTAGACATGCTCTGTTGTTTACAGCAGTCTAAGACTGCTACCCTTCAGTGCTGTTGTGATTTAAGGATTTCTGTTGTTGTAAATAAAAGGGTTGAGTGCTTGATTGTACGCTTCCAGTGAACCTGATCATTCATTCCAAGCAGTTCTGGAATACTGACAGAAACACCTTAGCTGGTCTTTCAGACTCTTGTAGCAGCTCCATTAGGTGTTTGGGCCTTCCCAGGAAAGTTCCACATTTCTTTAATAAGTCCAAATTTCAGGACTAGAACAAGGTGCTTTGCATTATATTTTTTAAACAAAAGACTAGTTGATTGTACAAAGTTCAAAACAGTTTTATAATTGGCCTCCTATTAGTGCACTACAGGATACTCTGGGACGGATGCCATTGCCATTTTGAGCTACATGTAGAGCTGTTGTGGGGGTGTAAGGTTAATTCATGGGCTGCCCCATGCAAATATTTCCAATTGAGTCATTGGTGCTATGTGTGATGTCATTTCCTGCCCGGGCAGAACGCTTCAGCACTGTCAATGAGGAGCTTGCCCTGAGACTGGCCAATGGGCTGAATAACCATAGCAAGAACCTGCATATCCATCGTGCTGCAGACACCGATGTGCCTTTAGGATACGATTCAGATTCTGCTCAAGTCCGGACCTGGTTAGAAGCCAAAGGTTTCAGCCCGCTGTGAGTTGCTACCTCTGTTTGTCTTTGAGGGGACATATGGATTGGCAATGAAGTCTGAGCTTGTGTTTCTTAGTATCTACCAAACCTGCTTCCTGCCAGTCCCTTGCTGGCTGATCTTTGGATTCGTCCTGGGTGCAAACCAGTCATGAGAATCGCACACGTCAACCAAGTGGGCAGGAATCTGGCCATTTTTGAGCATCTTTCTGACTGGCCACCATAGCAAGCAGCTGCTATTTTTCTGAACAGCTCAATAGCACAGAGCCTGTAATGTTTTGCCATTGCTGCTGCTTTAGCCACAAGTCCTTTTTCTACATTCCTGATCACAGCTAGCTAAATATGAGACATGGAAAAGCAGACCTGTTCTGACTGACTGGCTTCCTACTCAGTTGCCCAACTTTGGGATCCATGAGATGGCTGATCTGATTGGCCGCTATTTGCCAAATGTGACTTATAATGGGTGTTTCAGACATTTGTTCCTCTGCACAGATCTTCCACACAATGTGCAAGTGTGACTTCAGTGATTGCGCAGCTCCTTAATATTCAGAGTTTCATGCAAATAGCAGACATCCTTTTCTTTCCATTTGTCCACTCTTTCCACCCACCTTTGCAGGACTACAAGTGCCTTTGGAGTTCTGAATGGAGCTCAGCTCTTCTCCCTGAACAAAGAGGAATTCAAAGCCGTCAGCTCAGAGGAAGGATCACGGGTCTACAGCCAAGTCGCCATCCAGAAAGCCCTCTTGGAGGTACCAGGAACCCTGAGGTCTCTGCTAAGGGTGGTGATGCACATTAAGAGTCCAGAGGGCTAGCAGGCTGCTGCAAAAATTCAGAGCTCTAGAGAAGCTTAATAGGGTTAAGGCAACCTGCAAAAATGTGACTTTAGCAAAACATGGGAGTTTTCTGAGAAGTGCTTGCTTGAAACCAGGATAATATCTGATCTTAATTTTAATTATTTCTCTTCCAGGATTCTGGGAAAGTATCCGAACTAGAAGCAGTGATGAAGAAACAAAAAATGAAAGTGGAAGGCTTGCCTGGATAAGAGATCTCTCTGTTATGATGTTGGGATGCCCTCTGGTGAAGCAATATGGAACTGCAGGGTAACAGGCTCAGATGTCACACCAGCCTCCTCAACTGGCCTATTCATAGCCACCAAAATTCACCTTGAATAGGAAGAGTTATCTGATCTTTTTGTTGTGGTTGTTGCACACATTTTATGTTTCTGTACTCTTGCAAAGGGATTGTTCTCTCCAAATTGTATGCAAGATTAATCAAATCTCCCTGTAAAACATAGCTAGTGAGGAACAATTTTCTCTTTCTTTGGTTCTCCACCCACTTCATCCCCACCCAAATGGGAAGAAAGGAAAAGTGGCATCCGCCCTCCCCTTTACACTGCAAAATATTCATAATGCATTTATTTTATCTTCTCAATGCAGAATGAAATAATGTTTACCCTTTGGAGGATTGGACCTAAATCTTCTATGTCTAGGACAACATGAAACCCAAAGTTAACATCCATTTGGTTTTTAATTCTGCAGTTAAACTTAGGCATGGATATTTTTGCACCGAGTATTTTTCTTGAGCTTGCACTTTGTCTCAATTTTTAAAGCTATAAATCTGCCTTAAAATGTCATTGGATTGTGCACATGGATTTTGCATGAGGTTGCACTGGATCACAAGGGTTGTAGTCACACTTCTGTCAGTACGTCCCAGGTGGAAGGTCCTCACTACTTTTAAGAAAGTGGCTTTCTTTTGCCCGGTTTTGCCACATATCCCAGATAAAGTACAGATAAAGAGAAGAGCTTTTGTGAAAGAGCTTTGCACAAAAATATTACAAGTAAGGAAGAATGTTTCCTTTTCTGGGTAACAGAGAACAAAGCAACAGGGAAACAATGGGAAAAGCCATTTTACCGGATTGTGACCCCACCCTTAATACCGACTGTCTTGCCAACTGACACTTCCCATGGATATGGCATAAGCCATGGTTGAAAATACTTCACTGGGTCACCAGATGGCATTCTTTTGGAGGAAAACCACTTCATCCCTCACAAGTATTTCTGAACAAATGTCCTAGTTTTTCCACTTTCGCTGCATACAGAAACCTTTTCCAGATTTTAAGTTCTACCCTCTCATCTCTGGGTGCCGTTTTAGGCAGTGGGGTGGGGAGAGAATGGACTCGATCATGTGCTTTCAAAAAGTCTTGTGCAAGAAAATGTTACATATCAAGTTTATGTGAAAGTGTGCATAGAGTCGAACTTTTAACTTAAAATGTGCCACACTGGTTCGCTGTTGTGGTGGATCGAGCCAGGGTGTTAGACATTTAACTGGATGGCTCTTTCCCCAGCACTTTATACACAGCTTGTGAAAGAACCTATCGAAGATACACAATGATTCAGAGAGATTCGGTACTTTAAAACTGTTTCAGTTTGCACCTCCTAATGGCTAATGTTATGCATAGCTCTGCCAACAGCTTTCCTCAGATATTTTGCCCTTGATCTATACCTGAAGATGGATACTGTACAGAAATTTCGGCTTGATCACTTGAAGCTGTTTTTCCAAAAGAAAACTAGTGGACAGGAATGTTTCTTTTTACAGCGTATTAATGTCCCATTGGTTGTCATTCATGTATGGAAAGAAATGACTGATTTTTAGCACTGCTTATATCCCCCTCTCGTGATAGCCTGCTTTTGAGTTTTCCCTTAGAGTGGTCCTCAGAGTGTCATGTTCACCGCCTCCACACGGCATATCAAAGGTGAAAAGAAAGGTTTACTAGTATTGGGCTTGGTTTTAACAGGGCTTGGTAACAAGTTCTGGACAGTGTACTGTTTATAGCCTGAGCACCACTGCCAAGATACTTTTATGAGGAATCATAGAAACAGAGAGAGTCAGAAGGCGCCTCCCGGGCCATAAAGTTTGACCCCCGGCTCCAGCCGGCTCCGCTCACGACATGCCCACCATGTGCATGTCCAAAACATGTTCTGGCAGCGGTGGGATTCGAACCCACGCCCCCGAAGAGACTGGAGCCTTAATCCAGCGCCTTAGACCGCTCGGCCACGCTACCCTGTGACAGCATTGTAAGATGATGGTTACATGCATACACCTGAGACTCTCTTGTGTTTGCAAACTATCGCAGGATAATGGAAGGGCCAGCTCAAGCTTTTAAGCACTTTAATGCAATGGTATTTAAGGGGCTCTGGGTTGTTCTGGACTAGGCAGACTTGGTCTGCTGTAAGTCTATATTGCTTGCTGCTAGAGAGAGAGAAATTTACATAGTGAGAGAGGTTACATTATTGTTAATTAATACCTGCACAGTTAAATCTCTGTTTATTTTTCAAACTATCCTGAGATGGCCCGATGCTTATTTTGTGGTGGAGGGCACATGATGGAGGTACACTAGAGCCATGGCTTGTGGCTTGGCATTTACTGGGAAAATTGTTAAGTTATATTCAACATCTGTAAATAAAAATATTTAAACCACCTGCCCTTTTGTCATGTGGTACATTTGCAATTGTACTGCAATGAGCAATTTGCCTTCTGCCTCAGGGCACTACAGATATGGCTCAGGAGACTTCCAGCCAGTAAAACTGTGGCACAGCAGGGGCTCAGTAGCCTTTCTCCGTGTAAACACATCTTCAGTGTCCTCCTTTGCCTCTTCAGAGCCCTTTATCACAATGGATGAATGTTATCTTATGTTGGTTATTTAAAATATTGATATACTGCTTCTCTGTTAAAACTCGTCTGGCAGTTAGCTCAACTGGTTTAGCGCAATTGGTTTAAAAGGAGCTGACGTGCATTTTGTAGCATCTGTTAGCAGGTCGCAATCATCCTAGCAGAGGCTTTCTGAAGTGTGCTCTTGGGTGAAATGCACAAGAATCTAGCATGGGGCAGAGGACTTGGCCTGCCACTTCCTCCCCCAACTCACAACCTTGAGGGAAGGCCCCAGTTTCTGATCTCCATCAAAGGCAACCTCTAAGCAGTACACCCTTAAATCCCCATATAACCTTGTTCTTCTTGCTGTCTGCACTAGCTCACCCTTGTCATGCCTGGTCTTGCAGATTCCTCAGGGCCTTCCTAGATCTGATCATTCCCTCCCTTATCCTTGCTGCCAGGAACTGGCTGTTGAGCAGGGCTGTATCCCAGCTGATGGGGTTTTCTGGGAGGAAAGCTGGTCCGAGCAGTTCACTGGGGGGAATGGCCTGTGATTTTGCAACACCAGTGTTGTGGCGAGCCATGTTTATAGAGCAGATTCTTCTAATTCCTGGCAAAAAAAGCCCAGACCCTGTCAGAGCGGGTCTTGGCCTGCACTGAAAGGCGGCTCCCAGGGCGGGTTAGAACTGCCAATGGCGGCAGGCAGAGCAGAGGGGGACGGAGGAGATGCAGGATTCTGTGGCATGTGAGGCACCGTGGGTGGATCTCAGGAGCCGGAGAAGCTCTGTGAAGGGTCCAGAAGTGGTGGCGTGCCTGAGACGGTGGGCGCGTGTGTTGGGATGAGTCTGGGAGCTACTGAGAGAGTGACTCAGTCTCTGGCAGAGAACATCAGCCCTGTTGCCAAATTCCTTAGGTTGCCACATCCACACACACCCCTCCAGGGACCGTCCGGTTGCTATGTATTTCACAATCAGCAGCATTCCCCATTAAGCAAGCATCTGCACAAGGTGCTTGGAGTAGGGCAGGTCTGGCAAGGGAAGCTAGCACCATCCTGGCTTCATTCAGTCACAGCAAGCAACTGTGCCCGCCCAGGTATCTGGTCCAGCACCGTCCACGCCTGGAGGGGAGGGGAGGGGAGGGAGGGTCGCTTTGGTTTATCAAGCCTCTATTTCCCTTTCAGGGCTTCCTGTCCTCTCGAGACCGGGGCTGGAATGCCTCCACTTGGTGTTGGGCGACCGAGACAGATTGGGGATTCTGTTGGTGTACCATGCACCCTTCTGCTCAACAGACTTCCTGCCTGAGCTGACGGAGGTCGCCTCGGACCTGGTGTTGGTCCTGGGGGACTTCAATCTCCACACCAAGGCGGTTCTGTCTGGGGCGGCTCAGGACTTCATGGTCTCCATGATGGCCATGGGGCTGTCTCAACATGTCAGCAGCCCGACTCATGAACGTGGACACACTCTGGACCTGGTTTTCTCGACGGGGCAGGAAGAGGGTGATCGGAGGGTGAGGAACTTATGTTTGATGCCCTTGCCATGGTCAGATCACTTCCTCGTGAGGTTTGAGCTCGAAAGTAGCCTTTCCCTCTGTAAGGGTGCGGACCCGATTGTGTTGGTCCGCCCCCGAAGTCGGATGGATCCGGATGGATTCCTGAAGGCTCTGGGGGATTTTCCGGTTGATAAGGCTGGTGCTCCTGTTGATGCCCTGGTTGAACTGTGGAATGGGGAGATGACCAGGGCTATTGACACGATCGCTCCTAAGTGTCCTCTCCCACCTGGCAGAGCCCATTCATCTCCTTGGTATACACCTGAACTATGGGTGATGAAGTGGGTTGGGAGACACCTAGAGCATAGGTGGAGGAAATCATGGGACGAATCTGACCGAACACACTTAAGAGCCCACTATCAGGCCTATGCTGTGGCGGCGAGAGCGACAAAGAAGAAATTCTTCTCCGCGTCCATTGCCTCCTCACAATGCTGTCCGGCGGAGCTCTTTCGGGTGGTACAGGGGCTAATAAATCCTGGTCCAAAAAAAGATCTGGTGCCACCCTCGAAGGCCCGCTGTGACGACTTTGCCAGGCATTTTAGGGAGAAAATTGCTCAGATTCGTCACGAGCTGGACTCTACTATTGACTCAGATTTTACTGGGGAGACGCCAACGACGCTGTCAAGTCCTCCATTGATGGATGAATTTCAGTTACTGCAGCCTGATGATGTGGACAAGGTGCTTGGACAGGTATGTCCTACCACTTGTTTACTAGACCCGTGCCCATCTTGGCTACTTAAGAGTGCCAAGGACGGGATTGTGACCTGGATCCTGGAGGTGGTTAATGCCTCCTTAAGAGACGACCGGGTACCTGCCTCTTTAAAGGAGGTGGTAGTCCGGCCAGTCCTAAAGAAGGCATCCCTGGATCCAGAAGTGGCCGCCAATTATAGACCGGTGGCCAACATCCCGTTTTTGGGCAAGGTGCTAGAGCGGGTGCTGGCGAGACAACTCCAGGCACTCTTGGATGAAACTGATTTTCTGGACCCATTTCAGTCTGGCTTCAGACCCGGGTATGGTACTGAATCTGCCTTGGTCACCCTGTATGATGACCTGTGCAGGGAGAAAGACAGGGGGAGTGTGTCCCTGTTGGTTCTCCTGGACATCTCAGCAGCTTTCGATACCATTGACCATGGTATCCTTCTGGAGAGGCTGGCGGGATTGGGCGTTGGAGGCACTGCTTTGCAGTGGTTCCACTCCTACCTCAATGGCCAATTCCAGAAGGTGGTGCTGGGGGACTATGGCTCTGCGCCATGGCAGCTATGCCATGAAGTACCACAGGGATCCATTTTGTCCCCTTTGCTATTTAACATCTACATGAAACCGCTGGGAGAGGTCATCAGGAGGTGTGGGCTGCAGAATCATCAGTATGCTGATGATACCCAGCTCTACCTCTCATTCTCCACCAATCCAGGTGAGGCAGTGGCTGTGTTGAACCGGTGCCTGGCCAAGGTAATGGGCTGGATGAGGGCCAATAAACTGAAGCTCAATCCAGACAAGACGGAGGTCCTGTTGGTGGGTGGGTCGGGCTTCGGGGTGGGGGACCTGGGCCTTGTCCTAAATGGGGCTGCACTCCCTCTGAGGGACAGGGTCCGCAGCTTGGGAGTGCTCCTCGACCCGGTTTCAGCCTACCAGTCTGCAAAGAAGCTGATACTGTGAAAAAGCATTCTGGCCTCGCTTTTGTAACATGCTGGCTTGTTGCAGGGGTTTCTCTCCCCATTCCTCTTTTTGTTATGGCTGGCATTCAATCCCTTGCATCCCCTACACATGGTCCCAAATGGCACAGCCTGGACACAGGCCTACTGCCTCTGTGACAACTTGACCTTCGAGCAAATGGAGCTCACTCTGTGGTCAGAGAGCAGTGGCACAGTGGCTGTGAAAAGCACGTCCGCCTAGCCGTCCCCCAATCCTTTAAAGTGGATCGCAGAGAAGTGGCACGTCCTGCTCTCCAACTCCCTGCAAGTACCTCCATCACATCCTGCCTGAAGTCATGGATTCTTTCAAAACGAGCCAGACTCACCTTTGTGACACCGTCCTCCGGTGTCTCCGGTGACAATGCAGAATCAAGTGTAAAGCTATCCTTAACCCTCTCAGTGTCACATCCGAAGGCTTTTGATGAGGGTTGTGCAGGAAGAAGAATTACTACTGCTCAGGTTGGGAATGACTCCTGTCTGGGACCCTGAAGGGCTGCTGCTGGTCAAAGTAGACAGTGCTGAGCTAGAGGATCTGATCTGACACGGTAGGAGTGTGAAAGCAAGACAGTGAAAGATGCTGGCAGAAAGTGTTGGAAACATGGTGCTAAAGGAGAGTTCTGTGAACACCCTGGACCAATGAAAAGATGAACAAGTGGGCCCTAGATCAAATCAAGACAGAACTCGCTCTGGAAACAGAAACAACAAAACTTGGGCTTTCCTACTTCAGGCACATCATGAGAAGGCAAGACGCCCCGGAGAAGACAATCATGCTTGGGGGAGTCAAAGGCAGAAGGAGAAAGGGACAACCAAGTGTGAGATGGATGGACTCCATAAGGGAAGCCATGACCTTGAAGCTGAGCAGGGCTGTGAAGGACAGGACATCTTGGAAGGCATTCATTCACAGAGTCACCAAAAGTTAGAGATGACTGGGTCACAACAGCAAAGGCAACCACCTACATTGGCTATGCACTGCCTTCTATTAATACGTTCATTCACATGTTGAATTTGCTGTGGTCACCTTACTCTTCCATCCTGCAATTTGTCGAATGCCTCCCCTTTCTTCCATCTGATGGATTCTTGCCTCTTTCTAGGTGCAGAGCTTAGGACAAGACCACTGCTCTTTCTGCGTCTATCTCATCCCCACAGTTGTGGTGGAAGAACCAGTTGATGATCTCGGGAGGACCCAGATCTGGTCAATCCCCAGAGGTTACACATAGCTGTCACCTCTTTGGCTTGGCAGTCTAGGAAGGAACTATGATCATAAGTCCTGAGACTGAGAGTGCATGGTTTTTTGCATGTATGAATACACAGACACCCAAACCTATGGGCAAATTCATGCATGAGGAGTCTTCCAGTGCTACTAGTCCTGATGACGCTATGCTCCCCCAGGACTGGGGTGATGTTCCTACATACACTGGGTGTTGGGGAGCTTTGGCAGAGGGGAGCTCTTGTTGGCCGCTGTGTAACAAAGTGTTAGACTGGAGGAAAACATTGAGCTGATCCAGCAGGACTCTTCTTATTGGTCTTATTTATGGCACGGGCTTTTGCCAAGGTGTCGCAAGTCTTCATGTATGCATACATCCCTTTCCCGTATTTACAGTCCCAGCACTGGCTGCATCTGACCCAACCCCCAGGGGAATGGCAGCAGCTGTTCCTCAGAGCCCTTTGGCACTAGCCAACAAGTCTGTGTTTAACCGAAAACATTTGTAGTGGCTCTGTTTTCATTCTGAAATTGGATTCCATCAACTCTGGCTCAGTCCCAAAGTGCAGGCCAAAGAAACGGCGGGAGGCACATTTCGGGGCCGTGCTCGCCCCTTCTCTTGCCTGTGATGCCCGTTCACTTCCCAGAGAAGCTGGAGTTGCATTGAGTCTTCTGTTCACAGCTCGTATCTCCTCACTGATCTCTTCTTTACTCAGCCCTGTCAAACAACACCTTTCTGTTCTTCGCAACTATTTGGCTCTTCACCTCCAGTATTTCCTCCCTCCTTAATGAGCATGTTAATCGCACATTCTAATTCTCAGAGCGTTTGACTGCTTTCGTAAATGCTGGTGTAGACGGAAATTTTCCCAAAAAAGTGTGAGCGTGGCTGCTCTGGAGGTGCAACTGCAGAAGTCACCTTTTTCCTACCGCAAGATTTGCTAGGGGAAGTTGTGGGTGCCCAGTGTCAGCTCCCATTTTTGGGGGCTCTGGGGATGAGACCACCACTTATGACTCACCAAAAAAATAGAGGAAATGTGTCATGAGAACAAGATGGAAGCAATTGGCATAAAACATGCCTATCTATGCTAATTCATATGTATAGATGCAAATTTTAAAATAATTATTGTAATTTAAACGGAACTACAGTACATCGCATCATTGTGTGGAGACTGTGGCCAGTGAGCCGAGTCGCTGCCCCTTCTCTCTGCTCTCTGCTTGCTCACTGTTCATGGGCAACACTCCTCGGGGGTTTTAAACCTTGAAATCAGAATTCGACTGGGCAGCCCTTCAAAAAGAGGACACCATCAAACAGAAGACAGTCCTGTGGCAGCCCTTCAAATCAAGGAACATCCTCTGCAACAGGAGTCCCTGCTGGGTGCCGGCCCCTTGGCCACTGGTTCTGCCTGCAGAAACCACCTCCCCAGCTGTGGGAAGCGTGACTTCCCTACACACTGCTCTCCCTGTGGGAAAAGTTGCCCCAGCAGTTGCATTGTGATGCAGAGATCTGCCCCATGGGTGTGGGGGAATGTCAACATGTGCATGAATGCAGGAAGGGAACATGGAGTGTGGAGATGGGGGAAGGTGAGAAGGATGCCAACTTGGGGCCCGCCCGCCACCAGCCCTGTGCACACTCCAGCCCTGTGCAATCCTCAGAGGCAAAAGGTTGCCCATCCTTGGCCCAGAGAGAGGGGGCAAGATCAGCAGGAGGTGCCGCTCTTTCTCTTCACCTCCGTATCTGATCCCTCGCTAACAGGGGAGGCAAATATGCAGCAGCATGGCCACGGAGCGCCTACGATCAGCAGCGGGCCCCTTCCTGGAGTGTGGGCTTTGGCAAGCTTCCTGCCATGCTAATCCTGATGCCAGCCCTGTGTAAACAGCTCCCAGCTTCCCTGCTGCCTCCTCCTAGCCCACATGTCTTTGGGAAGGCACTGCCAAGATGTGTAGCAGCACTGTATAGAAAAGCAAGTTCACAGCTCTGTAAAACAACTGGAATATGCTTTACTAGTGCAAAATGGACAATATATATAGGAAGAGATGGACATCTTCTGAAGACCAGGGGACAGTCAAATGTCAGTTCTCAGCCTTCCCACAGTGATCTGGCTGGATGGATCCCTTGAGCAGAGTGTAGGTTGTGGGATCCCTGGGCGTCTCAGAGGATTCTGGGCATGCTTAAAATGCAGCTCTCTGTTCATGCAGCGAAGGGTCGTTCAACTGCTTGGTCTAAGCCGCTGCCCCGCATAAAGTAAGAGGGCACACGGTGCTATTCAGCAGTGCATGGAGAAGCCATGTTTTGGCCAGGGGTGTTTGCTGGCTGTCTCGTCAAGGAATCCTTGGGATTTCAAAGAACAAAACTGGAACATCACTGCGCTCAGGAAGTGGGTATTTCCTCCTGAACTCATGGTGGAACCATTGGCGATGGCTAAGTTGACCCTCCAGCAAGGCACTCTTTGGCTTTCTCAGCCCTGCTGTTCCTGCTGTGTCTAATTAAACAAACCATTCTTGGTACCTGAAGAAACACAGGAGGCCTGAGCAGAGCTAAGGGAAGCACCAGAGGGTGTCCCTCACCTTCCCTATCTGCTGAAGAGCCCTAACCTGAACGTCTGTTTTGGCACTTACATCCATTGCTTGTATGGAACATCGGACTATTTGCCCAGTACAGCTGATCCTGAACTGTTTTCCTAGGAACCCTGCTGTTTTCCTAAAGTTTGTCAGGAATTGCCCCAGAAGAAAATAATCAGGTTTGTGTTAATCATTCCTGGAAGATGACTCGTTTATCATTTCCAAAGAGACTTGTTACCTGTCATCAAGTCTTCTCCAATTTAGGATGACCCTCTGGAGGGATGTCTTCCATAATGCCCTGTCCTTCTCAGCCCAATGAAGTGGGTGATCTTGGCCTTAGTCTCCAGTGAACCATCCCTACACTTGATGATTTTTCTAGTTCCTTCATTGCAGCCCTTCCAAGTCTCAATCTTTGACTTTCTTGGCTGTGGTCTCCATTTGAATGGATGATTGAACCAGGGGAGGCAAAATCTTTGATAGTTTCAATTTCTTCCGTGTTGACATTAACAATGTGTATCATTCCTGTAGTCATGATGGTTGTTGTCTTAATGTTTTGCTGCAGTCCTTAGCTTTTGCACTATCGTCTTCCACTTGCATCCAGAGTCATTTCTGTTCTTGTCCGCCTTCTGCCAATAATGTGCTAATCAATGAGGAGGCTGACCACATACACAACAGTCTCGTGGGCACCTTAGAAATGAACGGAGTTAAGGCAAACATTTTCTATCTGTTTAGAGAGAAAAATTCCTACAACTCTCGGCATTTCCCGACCAGCATCTTTTGAGCCTTGTGTGAGACTGATTAATGGGCTAGATATGAAGCTCAGGTTAAACCCAAAACAGGTGTTGGTCAGGAGAAAGTCCTCAAGTGACGGCAATATGCAGTACTAGGGACTACCCCAAGGAGTGTTCAGAAACTTCCGCGTCACTTAGCTCATCTGCTAACTGGTGCACAGTATCAGGACTGCATCATGCCTGACCTGAAAGACTGGATGGCACTTGCTTTCTGCGCTTAAGTCAAGGTGTTGGTTTAATCTCTAAAGCTCTGAACAGCCATGCAGGGAACAAAGTCCTGTCTCATCATGAACCTACCCAGTGATTAACACAGGCAGGAGACACTTCTGAGGACACCTCTGTAGACGCCATGAGTGGGACACACCTGGAAGGACCGTCTCCTCCCACGTGGCCTCAGGCAGCGGAATGTGCTCCCTCAATTGGGAGCAGCTTGCAATTGGCCCAGAAGGGTGTGAAGACCCCTCGGTTTCAATTTCTCCCTTTGAGTTGTGCAGCTGGATGGCATTTAATCTTCTTTGTATTGTTTTATGGGTGTTTGTTTTATGCGACCAGTCACTGCTTTGATAGCTTTTTGATTTTTAGCAAATAAGGCTGTACTTTAATGATGAATGGAATAAGTCAAAGTTTGTGGATGGCATAGATTGATAACAGGAGACTCCGGGATGCTTGCTTTGCCTGCGGGAGGACCCCGTGCTGCAGGCTGGCTAGGCATCCCTTTCTGGAGCAGCCAGGGAGCCCCTTCCTGTCAGAACAGACCACCCAGCCGGGGGTGGGCACTGCAACAACAGGATAACAGCAACCACCACCACCACCACCACCACCACCACCAATCCCTTATGCCCCACCTTTCTTCCTCTCACCAAGAACCCAAGACAGCTTGCAAGGTTCCACTCCTCTCTATTGTATCTCTGCAACAACGACCCTGTGAGGTAGGTTAAGTTGAGAGTATGACTGGCCAGGAAACACCCAGTGAGCTTCATGGCCGACTGCAGACTAGAATCTGGTCCCCCAAGCCATAGTCCACTGCTCTGACAGCACTGGCTCTGTATTACTATGCAATGTGTAGTAATAATGCTCTCCAAAGTTAGCAATGCAGGCAAGACACTTCCTTGCATATATCCATATTGTGACGGTGTGCAGAATAACTTGAGATGACAAGTATTCCCCCATCCCCACAAACAAAGGGTTTCTATTCTCTCTGCTAGCACACGCTTGCGCAATGGCAGGGAATATGTGCTTGAAATGAATTGCCACTCCGTTCGGTGAAACGGCTGGAGCTGCCAGCCCTGCTGGAGAACATCCTGATCCTCACAAACCAGGGGGCTGTGACTCCGCGGACCAATCGGAAGGGAAAGGGGTGCTGCGGGGGGATTGACCGAAAGTCACTAGCTGCTTCTCCGTTTGACACCAAACCCAGTCTAGCAACTTGGCAAGCGCCTTCTGAACTTTGAATCCGTATAGTTATAGGGTTTGAAAGCTGATTCGTATGATTTGCTGGGGAAAGCAAACATGCAGATGTTGGTATCTTAATCCAGCTGATTTAAAAAAAAATGCAGTAGAGAAAGCAAGCATCTGTGGTGGAAGAGCGTCAGCCATGGGACCACCATGTTTCTTGCTGGCTTCTCACAACACAGACCTGCTGGTGGTATCCACTTAACAGTCTTCCTAAGCTTGCTTGGGATGACTGTTCCCAGAATTCCTGACATTTAGCCATGCTGTGGAGCTGATAGGAGTTGACATCCAAAGCATCCCGAGGAAGGAGGTTAGGTAAGGCTAGCGTAGCCCTTGGCATAGTGGCTAGAGCACTGGAGTGACAGAGCCGGTGTCACGGGCCATGAATGGCTTTGCGCCAGTCATGCGCTCTTCACATTTTGCAGGGTTGTTGTGAGGATAAAACAGAGAGGAGGATTACATAAGCATCTTGGGTTCTTCGAAAGAGGAGAAGAGCAGAGTGCAAATACATAAAAGTTGCTGTGGTCCCTTGTAGCTCTATCATGTGACTGAATCTACCATTAGCAACTCCTTTATTAAGTTTTCCATCTTTGGGTCCTTTAGCTTCCATCTGACTCGGAGGAGCTTTCCAAGAGAGGATGCCTCCAAAAGAGGATTGTCCTCCGGCAACCCTCCAAACAGAAGTTGTCCTCTGTCAAGAAGGACACATGGGCACTGCTGGAAGTTCGCTTTGACATGGCTATCACATGGCTGCTTGAATCCAGCCCATTCTTCTTTCTTTATGTAAAGTCTTAACGCAGATATTTTGCCAAGTATGGCTTGCTATGTTTAGCTCTGCTCCACCACACACACACGGATGGAGAGTGTAACTTTCCAGACGGGCAGGGGTTAAACCAGTTGCCTTCTCTGTGCAGCTTCCTTTAGATTCTCATCTATGGGACTCGGCCGATGGCCTGGCTCAGGAAATCCGCCCGCTTTGGGCCCAGCGGGGGCTTAGAGGCTGCAATGCATTTCCTGCCTTCAGCTCAGCTTGGAAGGAGTTGATTTACTGAGGGAAAGTGAACCATTATTCCCTCCCCAGCTCAGCTGACAGTATCTTGACAGAAAATGTAGCATTAAAAAACAAAAAACACCTGGATTGCTCTGGGAGAGCCACAGATCGCAGGGGAGGGAGAGCAGAGACTCCTGGGTTCTCTACAATGAGTGATGGAGCTGCAGTAGGAGTTGCGGTCATGGCTGCCTCTCCTGGGCTCTTCGGGAGGGAAGTGGGGCCTAGTGAGGAGATCTGCAGCACGGCCAAACTGGCCCACAGGAGGACTGATCCTGGCCTTGCCAATTGCTGGCTCACAGGTGAAACAGGAGTGTGGACCGGAGCAGAAACTACAACAAGATTTGCCAGCAGACCATGTTGGATGTGTTTTGGACCTTAGCTTATCCTCTAGGCTGGAGTGGCCATGTGGTTTACTTTGTAGGAGCCCGTCCTCTATTTGAACAGATGTGAGAAGACAGTTCTCTAAAGGGCTGTCCAGTCTACATCTGGCTTAATGGTGAAGAACCATTGGAAAAGCGGCAAGTTAATGGCCTTGAAGTGTCCCCCCTCCATCTTTGAGCACCTGGATAGCGAACCGAACAGGTCATTGTCTTCCCCACTGGGGTGATGAGAAGCTCTGCATTTCTGTTTCAGTTCTCATTACTTCTAAACTGGCACATACAAATTAGCACATGCAGGTTTTATGAACATCTGTGTCCTGTTCCATCTTCTTTTTGGCTGGTGCATAAATAGCCATCCTTACTGCACAGACGCCAAGACTCCCAGGAGAACCTGGCAGGAAGGGACCAACTTAAATAGGAAGCTGGACAAGCAACTGCACACCCCTCCAGAAGAACATAGAGGAGGCCTGGTGAATCAGACCAAGGGTCTACCTAGTCCAACAACTGGTTCCCCACAGAGGCCAACCAGGCACTGCTGAGAAGCCCACAAAGAGGAAATGAGGGCAGAAGCCCACTGTGATGGTTGTCCCCCAGCACATGACAATTCAAGGCATTCAGTGTCCAATGTTAGAGGTAACAAATAGCCATCAAAACCAGTAGCCATGAATTGTCCAGCCCCCCTTTAAAGTCCTCTGAGGATACAATCCCAAGCATGCTCAGATGGACAAGATCCTACAATTCCCTGAATGCTCCAGCAGGCATTCCAGGACTTTATTCCAGTCTAAACATGCATGGAATTGTGTCCTAATTCGGTGGCCATCAGTACATCTTACAATAGGGAATCTCCCAGTTTAATTGTGCACCAAGTGAAGAAATACATCTTTTAGTGTATCCTCATATGCATGATAATTTTATCTTTGAACATGCTTTCCACCTATTTTCCCAAAACAGACTTTAAATGGGCTGGGATTTCCTAGATCTCTCTATGCTTCAGTTCAGTTGAAGTAGAAATGTTCACTTTAAATCCATGCAAGATGCAAAAACAGTTGCTATTAAAACACACAGACACACACCAGTAATCCCTAAAAGTCTGAACAATCGAAAGTTGTTATTCTGTAACAAAATAACCCATACTTAATTGCTATTAACTGCAGATCTCGATACCAAGAAAACTCTATATTCCCTTTTCTCTCTCTCTTTTCTTACCTCTCTACCCTAATTCTGTCTTACTGACTCTTTCCTAGAGGTCTTCTTTGGTGGTCCCTAACTGATCCCAACTAATTTGGAATGTTCTCGACTGTCGTGCGCAGCTTCTCAGCAACTCTTCAAAAGTGCTGAAGCATCAAGTCACATTTCAAGTCGGGGCCCTTGGTTGCCACATGTCCTGGGCTGCCAGCATAGCAATTTTCTGGGCCACTCATCCCTGGCCATTGGCCATGCTGGCTGGGAACTACAGGAGTTGCAGTCTGGAAGACAGCAAGTTGGAGAAGCCTGGTGGAAGGTTCCAGTGTTTTGACCACAGAGATATGATAGGAAGTTATAGACAGAGCTGCCTTACATCAACCATTATCTTCATCCAGGGCTCTTTTCATCCAAGGCTGAAAATAGGACCTCTTATAGGCAATACATGTGTTCCATTACTGAGCTAAAACTCCTCAAATACAGATTTCCTTAGAGAATCATGTCCCACAACAATTTCAATTTGATACCAACAGTTCAGGTTTTTGTATATTCTTGGATCTATGAATTTGGATGATATTTTGCATTTGATTTCCTTTTTCCAGTTCATATTATGTTATTATATATGTGGCAAGTGAAGCAAAAGGTAAAAACAGATCTCTGCTCTGAGGAGATTACATTTAACAATATATACAGTAGGGAGGTAAGGCATGCAGTGATACGCCTGAAGGTATTTGTATAACCACTGACTTAATTGAACTTGATTGCTTTAACACAGCCAGGCTGAATTTATTTGCTGAACAATCAGATGAATCAAACCTTAACTCTTAGGTTGATTAAATAATAACACATGTGACCTATAATCTGTTCTTACAGAGGCAGCTTGTAAGATTGATTAACAGCTCATTAGCTGTCTGAATGTAGTTCTCACCCACTAGAAAAATTCCACAATTTTCTTTGCCAGGCTGGCAAATAGATATCAGAACCAAATTAATCAAATTAACATGAAAATGTTAAATTCAATCAAAGCATTGTTTTCAGTCAGCTCCTTCTCATGGTCCACTAAAGCAGGGTGGGAAATGTTGCTTGGCCATCACAGCTCATATTCCAGAGGTGGGAGGATCCTCCAGAAAACATGGATGAAGCTGAAAAGCCCACCTTACCCCCAGATTTCAGTATTACCAATTTATTGTAGGAAGCATGTCTGTTCAGGCAGGGGGAGGAGCAACTTCTATAGGACAAGCCTCAGAAGGAAGGAGTATTATATGATTCAGAATCTTCCTTTGCTGGTCCTACTGCACAGGGAAGACTCTCTCATCTCCTGCCAGCCTCTGATTGGAGCTAAGTAATTTTCCCTGGTAAGTCCTGAGAAACAGAACCTCTTTTCCATGCTAAGCAGGGGAAAGCACCCATGTCCCATCAGCTGCCCATGGGAAAGAAGAGCTATCCCTTTATGGCAGGGGTACAACTGCCCATCCAGATGGGGGAAACTTTTTGGGTGTACAGTTTTAGAAACAGAGAAAAAAGCAAGTCAGAAGGGGCTTCCCGGTCTAATTGGTCTAAGATCTTGCCAAGAGGTAGTTGTGTTCGTCTGCACAGTTACAGGACACCCACACAACTATTCCATAGCCCCTGAAACACTGCTGGATTCATAGTGTTGTATGAATCTGCATAATCCTTTGGATATTGGGCAGTATAGAAATGACATGAAATAATAAAATGATAAAGGCACAGGATGTTGTGCATTGGAACCCACTGGACAAGAACGTAAGAGCCCACCTGTTCCCACACTGGATTCACACAGTGGCCAACCAGCTGCATGTGGGAAACCCATAAGCAGGACAGGAAGGCAAGACACCCCCCCTTCCTCTGCTTGACTTCACAGGTGTAAACACAATAGGTATCTTCGTCTTTAAGTTTTAAAGGTGCACTTCAAGTTTAAGCTCTTCCCTATTTTCTCATTTAGTCCCACCATCACAGTTGCATGTTGGATGGCACAGACTCGGCTCTGCAACAAAATGTTCTTTTGCTGGGATCTCTGCCTGCTGGTTTTGGTTCCCCCTCAAGGGCACCGTTCATTAACACAACAAAAAACCCTGCTCAGTTACCATAGTCCACCAGATCATCCAGTGGTTTCTACGTTATTGTGGTTTCCATCCTTATCCCTCAGACCTCCCATTGTTGGCATGCATCTCGTCAGCCACTGTGCTTGAAATTCAATCCCAAGATGCATTGCTCCCTGTCACCTGCCTCTTCCTCATTGGTCCAGACACAGAGGCTGGATGGCTGGAGTGGCTCCTGCAGTTACTGCTCTTTCCACAGGACTCTGTGGTAGTTGTATACTAGGACCATGGAAGCCATGTTGATACAAAGAAACCATAGAACAAAATGCTGTTTCTTACCATGGTATGTAAAAACTAAACTTACCATGGTGAAAAGCTACCACTGAGTTAAGAAAACAACATATCAACAAGGGTAAAAAACCACCACCGCTTGTTGTGTTGACTGAACCTAGCCAAGGTCTGATTCACAGTTGAGAAGTGCAAAATAAACAAATAAATGGAACAAATTTACTTATGGTAAAGGTGCCTAGTATTTGGAGATTTTGGTTGAGGAAAAAGGCAGAAGGGAAAGGGAGGGAAGGCTGAGAATAGTTTCTGTGGAACAGGGATGCAGAACCTGCTTCACCCTGAGGGCTGAGTCCCATGCTGAATTCCAGAAGTGAGTTGGGCAAAAGAGGCGGCTCCAAAATAGACTTGCCATCTGTAACTACGGGGCACTCCTATGCCTGGTTAGGCAAAGAAAGGTGTGCTGGCTGTTTAGACCATTTCTCTGTTCATACTTGTCAGGGATGGTGCCCAACTCCTTAGGAAAGGCTTTATTGTTAGAATGGGGGAAATATACCAAAGTTGGGAGACTGTCAACAACTCGGGGAAGTGGGCGTGGTCAGGGAAGTGGGCGGGGCCTTCTGGGGAAGCCCGCCCTGCTGGATTTGGCCCTCGGCCCCAAGGCTTTGTGCTTGTATGGAGTACGTGCATAGAGAAAGCCCTGTTTCTCCCTCTTTACTGCATTGGAACTGCAAAACCGATCTGGCATTCGAAACTTAGCAAGACAAAACACATTAATTGATGGGATTCGGTGCCACATGATTTGATAACAGCAATTCCGCTTGGGTGCAACTAGACAAGAGGAGAAAGGGCCTAAGCTTCTATTTGTCCAGCGAGAACAGATGTTATTTGTGTTTGTGCCTTTGTCCTCCCTGGGCAAATAGCAGGGGTGTGTGTGTTTTCACATGGGAAATGGTGTAAGAGCAAATCCCTCCCCGCTGTCCTGATCAAGCACAGAAGCCTTGATGGCTGCCATTTTTTAAAAGAGATTTTTATTTTGTAAGATTTTAATATTAAAAAGATATTTGGGAAGCTGGCTGGTGCCAAAGAAAATGCTGCCTGCCAACATTATTTCTATTTCTACAAATGGAGGAGGAGGAGGAGGAAGAGGAGTGCTTTGGAACTTAGACCTGACCTCTGTCTTGTACTTGGGCTCTTTGACCAAATACTTTCCCTGTAGCCTCCTAAGTTTCCTCTTCTGGAAAAGAAGTGACTGGTCAAGTGATAACCATTAGATGAATGGGTACACCTTCCCTCATAGCAGCCATGTGGTGAGAGCACCCACAACGCCCTCTCAAAATTCCACACGAAAAGTCAGGGTGCCCCCATCCTATCTGGTCAGACACAATTAAAACTGAGTTGCTAGACTGGTTGCTGAAAATCTCCTCATTGCCTCAGTGTTTAAGTTGCTACACCATGTAGTATCAGGATGAGGTATAGGGTTAGGGAAGGAATTTTCCCTCACATTAGTTGGACAGTGGCACCGATTCCGCTTTTCTCCTCTTGCAAACTGCTCTGGGGTTGTCATCTACCCACCCTGACAAGGTTTATGAGGGTGAGTCAGAACAACCCTGACTGAAAATTCAGCAACAGTCAATTCATTCAAAGGCTTTAGGTAAACCACTGCTTCTTAGCTTCCATCCCCACCCACCTGTAATATGGGGTCATTAGTAACATCAGCCTGCTGCACAGGGTTGTAAGGATTGCAGAGATAGTGTGTGAGAGGCACTTTGTGCATGGGGCGTGTGTGGAGAAGTCTGTTTTAAGTGTGTAATTATCTTCCACAATACTACCAGATTCTGGGACCACACCTCAAATTGTTTGGTGCTGTCTCTGGGGTAGAAAAAATGGCCAAGCCCTGGGAAGAAACATGGTAGTGCAGCAAAGTGTAGCTGTGCAAACCCCGAGGATGGTTTTAGTGCTTATGGAAGTGTTTCTAAAGTGCTTTGTGTGCATAGAAAGGCAATATATTTCTATGTATACTAAGACAAACATGTGGTTTATTCTTGCTAAATATGACCCATATGTACATGATCTGACTTAAATAGAAACTGGACTTAAAGATGTTCTTGGGAATGGAACTTATTTATAACCCAGGGACTGGCTGTACTCTCCCTCCACTCCATTTTATCCTCACAACAACCCTGCAAGGTGGGTTAGACTGAGAAAATTATGAACCTAAAATAATAATAAACATTGTTACCTGAAGCATCTGCTTGGCTTACTTGGGACATGTGCATCCAGCCCTAATATTTGAGCTTGGGATCATTCAAGGAAATTTGTAGATTCAGGGCAGACCAAAGAATATACTTCTCTGGACACAGCTAAGGGTTAATTTATAGAATGAACTGCCACAAGAAGTGTTGCTGGCCATGGGCTTCCATGGCTCAAAAGGAGATCATGCAAATGCACGGAAGCTCAACCTGTCGATGGCTGGGCTGTATGATCCCCACTCGTGCCGCTGAATACCTGTTGCTGTGAAGCAACTCTAGAGGTTTTGTTGGCTTCATTTCCTTCTTGTGACTTCCAGCAATGTCAGACTGGCCACTGTGGGAAGCAGTTTGTGAAACAGGATTGTACATGTTTGATCTGATTTTTCCAAGCACCTCTTCTCTTCTACTGGCCATGCTAGCTTGGAATGACGGGACTTGCAGTCCAATCCATCTGGAAGGCAGCAAGTTGGGGTGCTTGTTTTAAGCCCTATTCCTTTCTTCTTGTAATGTTCTTCCTTCTCTGTACCTTCTGCTCCTCTCACTCATTGCCCATCTCCTCTCCTTTCTCTGCCTCCCTGCTCCACTCCTTCAGGGTTGCTTCACAACACAAGAATGGCACAATTGTATAAAATGTAAGTATTAATGCCTGTGTTGGTCACAACCATTTTATTGTTCCTTTATCTACTTATTAGATTTATATCCTACCTTTTTTTCTTTTTTAAAGAACTACCTTTCTTGAAGTGGCTTACATCATTCTCCTCCTCCTGCTCACAATCCTATCCCCCAACAACAACCCTGTGAGGGAGGTTAGGCTGAGAGTCTGTGACTGGCCCAAAGTCACCCAGTTGAATGCTCCATGGCTGAATGGGGAGCTTTTACACTCTGAACCACTGGCTCTCACGAGATGTTCCACTATGGAAGGGTGCCAACATGCTTGCAAAATAATTCTGTAACAGCCAGTGACCTTACACACATGCAAAGTTGCTGCATGTTTGCCGGCCAGGAAGAAGCTACTGGTCAAGGGCCGGCCCTGCCATTAGGCAGAGTGAGGCAGCTGCCTCAAGCAGCCGATGCTAGGAAGCGGCAGGAAGTGCAGGAAGAGAGCCAACGATGGGCCACGGGCCGGGCCTACACTCCCTAACCTGCTGGCCTGCTTCCTTCAGGTGTGGGGGTGGCTGCTGCCCCAGTGTCAGTGTAGCAGAACTCTTCAGCTGCCAGTCCATTTGGCTCTTGGAAACGGAACTGACGGGCGCGCCATCTGGGCCCTGGCATCAGGCAGCCCCGGACTGGCTGTCCCGCGCGAGCGTGGGATGGGGTGCGATGCGGTGCGGTACACGTGCAAAGCACGCACAGCCCCTCTCGCTCGCCCCTCTCGCTCTCCCTTCTCCTGCCTCGCGTTGATCCCTCCAGCCCCGCTGCATAATCTTCACCCCTTTCCTGTTCTCGCCCCGCCCCCCGCGTCTCTTATTTCCCCTATACCATCCTGCGCTCTGCGCGGCTGCTCCAGGCTCCTTCTATCTGGTCCACCCATCGCCATCCAGCGCCCTCCCTCCCTCCCCATCTGGAACTGATTATTCTCCCTGGGAAAGGAACTTGCAGGAAATTCCATCCTCGGGCTGGGTTAGCCATGGGGGGGGGGGGGGGCGGGGCGGCGCAGAAGGATCCCCTTTTCCCGCAGCAAGTCGCTTCTCTGCCTCCACGCCCCCTTCGCGTTGCAGTCCCACGTTCCCTTTCCACGCGGATGCTTCGGCCTTACTGGCATTTCTCTCCCAGCTACCTCAACTTTGTGGGGAGGGGGGAAATCACCCCGTAACTCTTTCCCAAAGCGCGGCCTGCTATATCTTTAAGAAAAAGACGGAGCGTGTGCGGGAAGGGGGGGGGAGCGAGCCGAAGTCATGAATGGGCGTGGTTTAAGTCTCGCCCCACCCTTTTAACCTCTGGTGTGCCAGAGCCACGAGTCGAGTTGACTTGTTGAGCGCGGCGGCTGGAGGCAGATGCGGCGGGAACCGAAGTTCTTACTCTCGAGATGGCGAGGGAGGTACGGGCGCCAGTGAGGGAAAGAGGGGCTCCAGGGAAAGGAGCTTTTTTGGGAGGGAGGGAGCGAGCTCTACCCTTCCGAGGATCCAGGGTTCCTTAGTTCTCCTGGAAGGGGTAGATTAGAAAGGGCTGGGAGAACTTTGGCTTCTCTGGACTGGCAGTGTAGCCTAGTGGGTTGGGAATGGGGAAGAATCCTGAAATTTCAGGGGTGGCTGGAAACAGAGGCGGGACTCCTGGGTTCTCTGGAAGGGGAGCATGGGTTCAGAGGATTGGGGCAGGGTGTGGAAACTGGAGTTTCTCCGCGTCGGAGAGAGGAGCAGCCAGAGATACTGGTCGGTACATATAAGTGGAAGCCAAAAGGGGTGGCGGCGTAGGTGCTTCTTCTCGAAGGGGGTAATAGACCGTTTGAGCGCGGTCTACTGGACTTGGGAGTGCGTGGTTGTGTGAATGGCGCTCCGAAGTTTGAGAGACCCAAGGAAGCTAACTGGCAGCCACCCGCAATTCCTGGCTCCCTTTCTGTATTCGTCCAGGAAAGGGACGGGTTTGGCTGGAGGAGGAAGTGTGGCGTAGAATTGTCTGTTTCCCAGGAGTGACTAACCGTGAGCAAACAGAGGTGAGCAACGGAAAAAGGGTCGCAAGGCTTAATCATGAAACAATCGAGTAGTAAAAGAGATCCAGCTAGGAAGCAATCCGTGTCAAGCAACGGGGGACAGCCTGGTGCGGGAGGGAACTGCTTGGCGGGTGCTCACGCTGCACACCTGCGAAGAAAGGGGCATGTGCAAGTCTGTCAGGAGCGGCTTTACTGCTTGTGCAAAGTCTCTGGTACCTCAGAAGGGATCTGACACATGTGTTGATGCACGTGCAAGATTTTGCTGTGAATGAGCAGGCGGTGGAAGGTGCACCTTGGGAGGAGTGAGCTGACATGTATGCATGGCTGAGTAGTGAACCAGTGTGCATAAACACAAGCACAGCTCAAAAGCTGCACATCAGTGAACTAAACCTGTCCGCCGCGTGCCAAGATGTGGATTCTCTGTGTGCGCCCATCATCACAGATCTGCGCTGGGTAAGGCCAATCCATTTCCCCCGGGCGAAACCTGCCCTGTTTGGGCACAGGCCCGCACTGTCCTGGCCGCGCCTTTGAGGATCACATGGTGTGAGGCATGTTCGAAGCGTGTTCCAGATCTCCAGGACAGCTGGAGGGGGCAGGGCGGCATGGATCCTCTACTCGTTATATAAATCTGGATTCTGTCATTCTAGTGGCTGATTGAGTGGCATCATGTGATCCCCCCACCCCTTGCTTGCTTAGTTTATTGATCCTCTCCACTTTTTTGCCACCGCTGCTGGTTTATCTGGCTTGAAAAAACGAAGCCTAGCCAGTCCCTGATCTGATTCCTTAACAGCTTGCCTACCTTAATTCTCACTGACTCGAAGTACCAGGCCTTGCTCCTTTCCCGGAGACATGGGAGGTTCTCTTTCTCATCCCCTTATATTTATGCACATGCATAAGTCCTGCTAAGTTAACCCAGACTTTCATCCTGACTTCAAAATAGGTAGGCAAAATAGGCTGCCTGGGGAAACTCCAAAGCAGTTCACAAAGGGCACAGAGCTTCCCAGTTTGTCTCTCTGGCATCTGAAGTTTTGAGATTTCACTTTCTCTGAGCCAAGTCCAGTAATGCATTGGATACATAGCACACCTGCTGCTTCACCTATTCTTGCAGGTATCCTAGTGCCTGAGGAAGAGGGGATTGCTGTTTTTCCTTTCCCCCATACTCCTTACAGATTGGGAAAAAAATACTTAGCCTCTAAGGTGGCTAGAAAATATTTGGCCGAACAGAAAGTTGAAACATATGTCCAGCTCTTTGCTATTGATATAGAAACATAGAAACAGAGCGGGTCAGAAGGGGTCTTCTGGGCCATCTAGTCTGACCCCCGGCTCCAGCCGGCTCCGCTCACGACATGCCCACCATGTGCATGTCCAGCCTATCTTTGAACACTGTCGGTGATCATGCCAGCATGCAGAAATACGTCTGATCTTCTTCCCCAGAGAGTTTACAGTCTTAACTCGAACATGTTAGGCCCTGTACCAGATTCATCAGGTCTCTCTGGGACCCAAACACCTCACTTCTCTTCCCAGGATTCAATGTGACTCTTTCCATCTTAACCATACTCTTTTTTCACATCTCCTCATTTGGTGTTAGGGCGGACATAAGCTCTGTTTTACTTCTATTTGCAAGACGACCACAGGACAGTCCCCTATTTGGAGGGCTGCCCAGTCCAAGTCCACTTTGCCGATCAAGAGCTGCAAGGTGGGGGAGCCAGCAGTACCCCTGCAGTGCCCATCCACAGTTTGTGCCCAGGCAGCAAACCATGCAGGCGCCCTGGCCACGTGCGCCCTGGCCACTTCCATGCATAAAAGAGTGTATGAACACGTTATGCAGATAAGTGCTGCCTTTTGTCCTCCCTGGGAGGAGCACGAAGGGCCACCTCTTCGATGGACGCTCCTCCAGTTGGCCACTGTTGAAAACCAGTTGCTAGACTTCTTGGTCAGATCCAGCAGGTCAATGTCCCATTGTGTGTGGGAAGCCGCCGCTGATCTCAGTTTTCCTGTGTCTCTGCCTGGCCTGTAGAACAAGGATGTGTGTGATTCCCAGTGCTTTATGTTGATGTTGCAGCCTCCAGAAGAACTTAGGTTGACAGGCAGCCACGGCTCCAATAAGTTTCAGATGACCCTCCATGGGAGCTGGCTTCGATTCATGATGGCTTGAAGATTACAGTCATTATCAGACCGGATGTCTCTGTGTGCAGTTGCTGAGGAACATGGGTGGAAGGGTGCTGCTGCCCCTGTGCTCTGCTTGTGTGCTTTTCATGGATGCCTGGCTGGCTGTTGTGGGAACAGTGTGCTGGACTAAAGAAACCTAGATCCAGCACGCCTCTGCCTACATTGATAGGATTCACACAGCTTCTTAGATGATGCCATTTCTGTGAAAGGTTCCCATGAAATGGAAATTGAGCTCCACAATTCCATGCCCAGAGTGGCCAGAAGTTGCAGGCTCTTCTGCCTGACCACCCCTTCTGCACATACGCACACGCCTCAAACCTGCCAGCCCAGCTTCCTTCCTCCCCTGGGACTTTACCGGTGGTCTTATTGGTCCAAGCCTGTGATCTCCCTATTTCTTTTGATCCCACGGCTGTTGGAGACCAATCAATGAATCACACTGCAGTGCATCGTATTGCTGACGCAGCAGGGATGGCAAGTAAGCATTTCGGATAACGGCAAATTGAAAAGCAAAGATAGCAGAAATATCTATACGTGGAAAATGCCACTGGTGTTATTACATGAGAGCGGGAGGGGTTAGGGGCCAGCTCTCCTAGCTCCTCGCAAGTAAATATCCACAGTAGGTTACCCAGGATCTTGTTACCATTTTCATTATAGGCAATGGCCGCTTTTTCTTCCATATTCCAGTAAACTTGTGGAGAAAACACTTCATGGATTTTATTGTTGACTCTTTTCCAGTACAGTATTTAATGAAAATGGTTGCTGACTTTCTCTCAAAATTTCCCACTGTTTTTTTTTTTTTTAAATCTCTCCTGTATATTCCCATTGCTGATTAAAGTTGG
The DNA here is from genome assembly GCA_023646645.1 of Varanus salvator macromaculatus. Taxonomy (NCBI): domain Eukaryota; kingdom Metazoa; phylum Chordata; class Lepidosauria; order Squamata; family Varanidae; genus Varanus; species Varanus salvator. The sequence goes on from JAIXND010000781.1 coordinate 4,284,585, forward strand.
CATCCATCCTTTAGTTAACAATTCCCTCTTCTGATTCCTCCTCAAGGGGTTGATTGCCACTGGAAAAACCCTTAACATTTACATTCTCATTAGAACAATCCCTACAGTAAATGATCAGTCCCTTTCTTTCTTCACTCCCGCATGCATTCTGGTTCCATTTTTTAAAACTTTTGCATTTTAGGACAGTCCCACCACATTCTCTCTAACACAATGCATATTTGTTGATTAAGGAAGTAGACACTTACCTCTTAAAAACACGTTAAAGTGTGAGCTGGTGTGATGTGGTGCTGAGAACATTGGCTTGGGCACCTGGGTGAGCCAGGTTCGAATCCCCACCTGGCCATGACACCACTCAGCCTAGCCTACTGCGCAGGGTTGTTGTGAAGATATAGTGGCATAGAGGGAGGCTGTGTAAGCCACCTTGGGTTCCTGACCAGAGGGGAAAAGGGCAGGATAAGCATGTCATAAAGCAGTCGCAATCCTCTGCATGTTAAGAGGTTGGATGGGGACTGCTGGGTGTTGCAGGACATTTTTCCATCTAAACACACACAGGATCGTACCTTTAGAGAAATGCTGGGAGGGGAATACTCTGCTGGTGGTGAATTGACTTCAGTGTGCTCGTCTCGTGTGTTCGGGATGAATAACGGCAGCCAGTGGCCTACTGCTGTTGCGGTCCTTGCGCTCTTTCAGAGGTGTGTGGCTGAGCGTTCCATGTGTGAGGCAGAGGAGGCAGGCTCCCATATTGCAGGCAATCGGCACTTGGGCACCCGTGGGTGGGGAGCACATGTGGAGAGGCCGCAGGCACCCTCGAGTCCAGCTGCGAGCATCCCAAGGAGCATCTGCTTGGCTGCTGCACAGACAAAAGGCTGGACCGGATAGACCTCGCATCTGATCTGGCACGGCTCTTCTGTTCTTCTGGCTCCTAAGAGAGCAAGCCTTACACGTGTGTGTGGCTTCGGTGCAGCTGTGTCGGTGTGACTAAGAGCATTTGAAGTGCGTCTCTGTCTGGTGCACAGTGCACATGGCTGACTTGGATCATCTTCCGCCCAGATGTTCCAGCACCTCTGCCCAGTTGCTGCAGCTGGGGGTGAAGGAGCACACTTTTAGCTGGGAGGGCAGGCAGGCACGGGGGCAAGGAAGGTGCTGCTGTCAGCAGATTTTGAGGGGCTGATGGAAGGGAGAGGCAGGCAGACTCCCTGGAAAAGGGACTGGGCAGGGCCTGTGCGAAAATTGGGTCCAGCTGCTTGAAGCAGCCGGTTTGAAGCATCATTTGAAGAGTAATTACTTGCCAGTTATTGAACTGACATGGTTTTAATTTTAATGGTGGGATGGGAGACAGAATTTACTTGGCTGCTCTGTCTCTGGCATCTTGACCTCATGGGTGAGTCGGTGTTGGGGATAGGAAACTCTAGGAATCAGTGTGGTGCAGTGGCTAAAATGTTGCTTATATCTGGGGAGAGCTGGGTTCACACATTGTTCAGTGCTGAAGCCCCGCCAGGGCCCTCCTTGATTTAGTTGCTCCCTCTGACCCACCTTGCAGGGCAGTTGTGCAATTAAAAGAGGGAGAACTGCGCATGCCACTGAGTTTGATGCAGTAGGGCGAGGATAAAGAACAAATCAAAGGCTGCATGGGCCAGAGGGGTTATTTTGTATTTTTCTTTGCTTTTCTGTTCCCCTGTCCTTGGGGGGAAAAAACACAGAATACAGTGCCCCCGACTTGTCTATGTTCAATCGGCTGAACTTCATAGCAAAGTGTTTTGTCCGAGCTGATGCCAAGCCTGGTGCAGTGGCTTATTTGGATATGCAAGCCGTCACGATCCAAGTGGGGAATGCGCAGGGAGGGGTTGCATTGACCTCTGCGTTGGTTCTGTGCCACCTTGACCTACGCCAGACATCTCGGACTACATGCACCATCATCCCCAGCCAGCATGCCCCATGGGGAGTCTGGTTTGGCATGCTGGATGTGTCTTACCCTGTGGGATCGCCCCCTTTTGACCATGGTATATGGATAGGAATGCCGGCCTCTCTCGCCTGGTCAGGTTGTCGTAAGGTTGACCGTACACATAAAGCATGAAGGCATGGAATGCGACTATTTGGGTTCCAGGCGAAAGTGCCACTTTTAATGCTCCCTTTCTAAAGAGACCCCCTTGCAAGAAGCAAGCTAGCAAACGGAGCGGGGGGGCTGTGGTGGCCCAGCCTTCTCCCTGCTTGCCTGCTTTCAGGGATTACTATTTTTATGTTGGTAACATTCATTAGTGGCATCTGCCCGCCCCCACACACACACCTGCCTTCTGAAATGGTATAGTCCTGCCTTCCACATCAGGACTCTACCACCACATTCTGCTCTGTGAGTGCTTGTGTACATGCTGCGTGGAAAGAAATGCGACCACACTAAAATACAGGCTCAACTAATTCTGTAATTTGATTTGGAGCAAAGAAGAATCTGCCAATGGTGGAGGAGGAGAGCTGGGACCGTGATCCCATGACCGCCCTGTGCTTTCCTCCCCATCTTTTTTCTTTTTGGTCTGCTGTTAAACATAAGCTTTGAACCTGATGCTCGTAAATAAAGATAAAACATGCTTGTCTCTGGGATTTATTAGTATGTGCAATGACCCCCTTCACCTTTGCATCGCACACAGCAACAGAGGTCTGTCTCAGACTTTTTCTAAAAGCCAGCTAATTAATCTTGCCGCCTGGTGTCCCTCCCTCCATCCCCAACTCTCCCAATCCTTGCCTGTTGCCCATTCCCATCCTTGTATCAATCCACTGACACTTATGGGCATGATCGGTGTCCTAAGAGTCTGTTGGTCAGGTCTTGGTTTGACCTCGTCATGGTGAACCTTCAAAAAGCAGGAAAGGAAAGAGATGCGGGAAGGGATGGTGCTCTGGGCTGGGCTTCGGATTGGAGCTCCATCCTTGGGTCTTACACCAGCCTGTCTTAATCTCTGTGGTGTAAAGCTCAGCACGGGCGAAGGGACGGAAGCCTTCACAGTCTCCAGGCTCCGAGACGAGCTCCTGGCTCTCACGGAAAGCCTAGATGCCTCGGTTTTCAGGGTCTGAAACTAACTGAGCAGGGTCTGAATTGCTTACTGATCCCTAGAATATTTGGCCAACAAGAAGTGTGCCTCTGATCCTATGCAGAGTACCTTGCACCATCAGGTAAGTGCAGTTGTAGCTCTCCCATCTGGGTTGGGCTTGCCTGATTTAAAGAGAACTTGCTGCAAGACAAAGGAAGAGTTCTATGGTGGATCTTTCCCTTCTAGTTTTGGAATTGCAAATAAGCAGTTCACCTGTCATTCACGTAATGGTTTCCCGCTGTTTCCCATCTCGTATGCATAGTTATTACACATTGTGGTGGTCCAGGGAGATACAGGTTTCGTGCTAAGGAAACTCAAATTTTAATTATGGAGATGAATAGAATGTGCATTTGGTTTCATCAGTGTCCATTTTTTAAATGGCTTTACAGACCTGGACGTGTCTGTCCACTTCTAATACCACAGGTCCTTATTCCAGGCTGTCTGATTTTCTTATTGATTTGTATTGGCCGTTTAAAAATGGTATTGCTCAATTTAAGTGTGTTTGCTTGGTAAATCACATTTTTCACCTTGCTCGGGGCAGTTCAAAAACACTTTAAGCAAGCATATGAGGTCAGTTGGCGCTAGGCTGAGCTGTGGGCATATTCCCTCTGAAGATCGCCTTGGTGCTTCTGCAGAAATGGAAACTGCCGGGAGCCCCCATCAGGAGGGACACCTGAGGGGGCACATGATGAGAGCAGCCCAGCAGGAGGCCCCAAGAGGAGGGAGGGAAACGTAGCACAGGGACACAGGCGAATGGGAGTCTGGCATGGGCACATCTTCAAAAGCAATCATATGGACTGGGAACCTGTTCCTTTTTTAAAATGAGCATGGAAGGATGTGTGTTTTAGATTGTGAAAGATCAATAAACTTGGCTATATATCCATCTTATCCATAGTTGAATGCCCCTTCTAGCCAACTTGTTCCCCATTTCTTTCCAAATACTAATATCATCCTCTTTGTCCTAAGTATCCATTCTTTCCTCAACACTTCATAATATGTTTTATATGCGCCCTTTCCTGCATAAAAGTGTTGTCTGGTTAATACCTGAGCATGTACCCCAGTGAATCCTTGCCCTTCTATCCATTGCCTTTCTTCAGTCCCACCATATGAGGTCTTTTTGCTTTCTCCTGTGTGATTCCAGCACCCTGGGAATAAACTTCTCTCATCCCAGAGTTCTTTTTTCTTTTGCACGTTACTTTTCTTTTAAAGCCACATCTTTTTAGATTCTCCCTCTGCTGCCTTCCCCTGTTCACCCCTCATCTCCTATCTTGTGCGTAGCCTGATTTCCAAATACGCCGACCTACTCCGGAAGTTCAGGAATGCAGTGAACTTTATAAGATGATGAAGGGGATTTTGTCTGTGGCTTTTTAAAAATTTCCTCTCCCCTTTTCTTGGGGTAATGTTTGTTTTAGCTTCTGGATCTCCAAAGTCCCTGTCACATTTGGCTCTCTGTCCTTCTCAGCTTACAGTTTCTTTGGTTTTGCTGGGGCTTCTGACATCTACAATTTCATTTTCTTAATGCAGGTATAAATAAATAAACTTTTGGGCTGCCACCCAAGAGGGGAGGAGTGAAAGCTCGTGGGTGAAAGAGAGGGAGAGAGAAGAGTAATCGTTGAGAGGCAACACATGAGAGAGAGAAAAGAAGAAATTTTCTGAGGATTTCTGAGAACTGTGAGTGAACTTCCTGGACCTTAGCTGGAAAGAAAGTGGCACCAGAATCCAGTTCTGAACGCTGGGAGGACTTAAAGTTTGGTGACTCGGTTTCACTTGGCACTGCCTTTTGGCAGAGGCAGCGGATCGGGGCGACTACAAAAGCAGGAAGAGAGCCTGGGACATTCTTCTGAGTCACCCGCAGCAGTGGGAAAAAGGCAGCTGGAGCGTGGTTTCTGTCCCTTGCCAAGGTGAGTCTTCGCTCCATGACAACCTGCACGGCACTTGGCTGGGCACTTGGGAAAGGTCGTGCGTCGTGCCGACTGACAGCTTGCTTGGCAGCTGCGAGTCAGGAGAGGAGTGTGGCCGGAGCGCAGAAGCCTGTCTCCACTCCCGATTCCGGAGAAACAAATGGGCTGAGCCGTTCCTTCTGAGGCAGCTGGCTGGGACATCGAGGGTCTGGGCTGGGAGCTAGAACTCCTGGGTTCCTCACAGAGAACCGGGGTTCAGAAGTGCAGGGTTTGCAGGTGTCTTTCTCCCGGTTGCTCTAGAGAAGGGCTTCCTGGGTTCTCATGGCGTGGAGTGTGCTCCATCGGCTGGGTTTTTTTTAACTGCAGTTGTTTTGCGGCGATCCTTAATCCGTAGGTGCCTCGGTGCAGGGGGACGTGGGGGGCAGGTGAGGGAAGAAGCCAATTTTTGTGTGGCAAAAGGTGAGTGTGTATCTGGAGGGAGGAATGAAGGAACAGCCATAAATCAAACAGCAGCAGCCGGGTGGAAAACAAGGGAGGGCGTGGGCTGCGGCTAAAGCAAATAGGTTTCTAGCCAAAGACCACTGCCTGAACTTCTTGGTGTATTTCCCCTGGTGCATCGAAACTCCAGCTTGCAGGTAAAACCTTGCCCATCTTTTTTAGATCTCCTCCCACAGAGCCCAGGAGTCGGGGCTCTCAGCTTCCCCATTGAAAGCAACCAGATCCCAACAACCTCACAGAGACCCCCCCAGAACCCTGTTAAAGTCTTTTAACTCTTTTCCAGTAGGTCCCCTGGAGGCCTGCCCCCAGGCACTGTTTCCCAGTCCGTCCTCGGAAGATTGCTGTTGCCTTCTCAGGAACCCCAGAATCCAGGCCCCATTTCAGCACTGGCCGGCTTCCTCTGCCCCCACCCCCCTCCAGCTCCGAGACACTTCCTTAACCCCGGCCACATCCGAGCCTTTCACAGGTCCTCATTTCATTTTTGTAGGAAATTCCGTCATTGTCCTCTGGGGCTAGTAACCATATCTGTCGTCCTCAGCGAGGGGAAGTGCAGAGAGGAAAGGGAATAGATATATTCTCCCCGAAGGCTGCAGAATAAGGCTGCCTGGACCCATGCCAAAGCTAAGTCAGAGCTCAGCAGGCCTGGTTTGTCAGCTGTTCCGTGACGCTTGTTAAAATATTGTGCATGCAAGCCGGACTCATTTGTTGCATTCAGTCTGCCAGTCACTTTCTGAGAATGTACTTCTGTGAGGCACATTTTGCAACCCTCTCCCCTATGTCCTCCCCACACATCCATAAAAACTCAAAAAAAAGAGAGCATCCAGTCACAAATGTACTCTTCTTAATAACCCAACAGTCTGCAAAGTTGGAGCTCTGGGCCAAAATAAAAACAAAAAACTCTGGGTGATTTACTGATCACCTGGAGAGGGCCCTTAATTCAATCCAGGTAACCTGGGGAAATAGCTTTTGGCAAGCCATTCATGTGTGCGACATCTTATGTCTTGCCAAAGAAGGTGACTGTTACTTACCAAAAAATTGCATGTACTAATTTATGTGCATATAGTTGCAAATTCAGAAGTGATTACTATAATTTAACTTGAAGTACAAGACCTCTTAGGGTGGTGCAGGGTGACCAGGAGATGGGCCAGCGTATGGGCTGGATGCTGAGAGATGGTAATCACTTGGTTCTCCTTCTTGGGGCTCTTTATCTTTCAGGGAACTGTCCTCGGTAATGTAGAACACATGGCCACTTTAGGAATATCCTAAATTTGAAGAAAATGCAAACTCCCTTCCAAAACTCAGAACCTCTCTCCCAAGTTAGATTTTCTTTTTCTGGCTATTCTGTGGAGTTTGGTATCCGCTCGTGCTTGAGATCTGCCCAGAGCCACAGTGACCTGCCCGTTTTTGTGTACTTCCTTTGAATTTGTTGGGAGTGTGTGTGCCCATTTGTGCAGCTCAGTGCTGGGCGTTTGGGGGTTAGGCGATTGCTGACCAATTATCACTTTCTTTTTCCAGTGGTCAGCAAACCAGGTAGGTGTTCAAGTGATATTTTTTAAAATTATATTCCACATGTCTCCCAAAAATGCCACTCGAAGCAGCAAAAGATAATAGAGATCACAGAATTTTGATGCAAATGTGAAACAAAACAGTTTAAAACACCATGATGAAAAAAACCTGGTTGTGAACCAGTTAAAATCTTCTTCAGCCATGAATCTGTTCGTTCGTATGCCAGAGGCCTATTTGAATAAAGATGTATTTCCTGCCAGCAGAAGGGACATCAAAGGAGGGAGCCAACCTCCCTGCCCTTGACAGGGAGCTGCAGAGCCTGGGAGAGGCCACGAAAAAGCCCCCTCTTGGATCCCACCAGACTTGCCTCTGAGGGTGGTGAGAACTGGAGAGAACAGTCTGCCCAAGGATCTTAAATCCCCGGCCGTCTCGCACAGGCAAAGGTGGCCTTTTAGGAAGCCAGATACCAAGCTGAGTAGAGACTTATTGGCCATAACCAGAAGCAAACCTGTAGCCAGTGAAACGCTTTCAGCAGGGAAGGCCCGTGGTCCCTGTGACCAGTCCTGGCCGAGTGGCTAAGGTTTCCAAAATGTCCTTCAAAGGCAGTTCCATGTAGAGTGTGTTTGAGGCGCCCAAATGGGTGTAGGTCTCTTGGGCCTGATCGGGCCTCTCCAGGAATGGGTGCCGTTGGTGCGCTGGCTTGCAAAGGCTCGGCACCCAGGTTCAGTGCTGAACTGAGGCGCACACCCAAACTGCAGTAGTGCTGATGGGGTGGACTCTTTCTGTATGGCTGGGCACAGACTTCCAGGCAGAAGGTGCATGATGCCTCCGTCCTGCTGCAGCGCTGAAGCTAAGCAGGGCTGGCCAGCGCCTGGATGGGAGACACTGGCAATCCTCTCCATGCTGCCTTGGAAGAACGGTAATCAATTTAAAAAATGCAGAGTAACACAATTTGGATCCCTGCCCCAAGGAGCTTGCAGTCTAAAGCTTCACAGTGATGGAAGACAGCAAAAGGAGATGAGGGATTCAGAGGAGCCAAGAGGAATCAGGGAGGAACTTGATCCTCTGAGAGCCACACCATTGTGTGTGTGGGAACCTCTCTTTGGAGTGGGGCCCTTCCATCCCCTTAAAATCTGCACTTTTTAAATATCAGGTTTATTGACTGCTGTACTAGAATCCTCTGTTTACTTGCATGCTGCTTTTTCATAAGAGGGTGTATCCAAAGAAGCTTTTGCAATGCACAAGAAAACAATGAGACCAGCAATACATGAGAAATGATGGGCATATTGTGAAAGAACAAAAAGCTTGGTGAAACAAAGCAAAACATGCAACAATTTGCAAAGTGTAACAACTTCCAAGAGCAACACTCTTGAAAGCAAAAGTATGTTGGATAAAATTAGATAGTTCAATGTAACTAATGCAACTGTGATTTACTGGACTATAGACCAGTGATGGCAAAGCTTTTAGAGACCGAGTGCCCAAACTACAACCTGAAACCCACCTATTTATCGCAAAGTGCCAACACTGCAATAAAACATGAATATTGAGGTTTTAGTTTAGAAAAAACTATTAAATATGATGCTGCAGATTCAAATATGCCAGGGGGACAGCACAACATTAAAAGAATCGCAGTCTCTTAATTAGAACATCTCTTTGCTAAATCTTAGATATTAAATTTCAATTTTTCATAAGAAAACTCCACGCTAAACTCTTGTGTTAATAAAAACGAATGTATTAAAACTCACAGCCAGTCCAAGTAAATATATATATAATCTCCTTGGCAGAGCACCGATTGGCCATTTGAAAGCTCGGACGAGTCGTGGCTAATGAGCCGTGGCTCGTAACATCATCACTTGGCACGGCGACTCCTTTCTGAGCGTGTGCGTGGCCCATATGTGCGCTGCTATCCGATGCTCAGCTGCTGGGGCGATGCTGGGCGACTTGGCTCGCGTGCCGACAGAGAGGGCTCTGTGTGCCTGCTTTGGCCCACGTGCCACAGGTTCCCCACCACTGCTATAGACCTTTACTTGGACTTTTGCATTTAAAAATACGCCCTTCAATAAAGAGACCGATAGCATTTTCGCTGCTGCTTTTTTTTTTTAACCCAGAGGAAGAATTGAGTTCTAGTCCTTTCCGATCCTAGGCTCCAAAAATGGCTTTGGTTTCTGAAGCATTAGCAGCAGTGGGAGTGTGGCAGCCACACTTCCCTGGATGCTGCAGAGAGAATGAGAATGGGGGAGAGGATGCTGAGATTTCGGGAGGCTTTCCTGCAGTGGCTTACAGGAAAGGGCTCCTGGGTGTCTTCTTTGCCGCCTCCTCACTTGCTGGGTTTCTCTTTCTCTCTTTCTCCACCTGTGCTGACTTGACTCGGTGCTTTTTTCCACTTCCGTCAGCGCTTTCCGATCTTGGAACGCAGGGAGATGCCGTCCAACTTGGCTGCTGCCTCTCCACCCTTCGCACTCTCCCCCCGCCCTCCAGCATTTGCCCAGACTGTCTCTCCCACCCCCACCACCGCTCTCTTGTTCACATTCAAACATGAATCATTTCTGGCTATTAGATCATTCCATCTTGAGCAAGAGAGTTCTGCAGGACGGGACTCCAGCGATGTATGGAGAAAATCCAGGACATTCTAGATGGAGCCCACTTTCCAATATGTACAGCCTCTGGCACCATTAGAAAGAGGCTTTAGGGGTAGAAAGAACAGCAGAGCCCCTGGTGCATCCCATCTGAGTTAGTCCATTTTGAAATAACATGTTATTACATCGAAGGAGACCATGATCTAAAGCGATCTAACAGCATCTCTTGATTACTGCACCATCCAAGCACGTGATAATGTGTAGAATACCCAAAGTAGGTCTCTGGAGAGCTTCCAGCCTTAACACTGGACTCAAGCAAAGGGACTGAAAGGGCCAAGTTGGGAAGCAGGAGAGAATTTGCCTGCTTCAGTTACCCACACTTTGGGTTAGTTTTCCTCTCCTGCTGAAGTTAAAGGTGGGATTTCTCCTGCACTGAAGTATCCCAGATCTATCATCTCCTGCTCAGATTTCCAGTTCCTGCCATCCTTTTTCCACCACCCTGGACCCCTCTCTTCCTGTTTACCTGTCGCTCTGCTCTACCTGCAGATCCTGTTCCTTTTCTTAAGGAACCCAGGTGCCCCAAGTGCCAGCTCCTATGGCAACAAGGCGTTCCTTGTTTTAGGAACTTGTTGAGTGAGTTGTTGTCCTGTGGGCTATGAAGGCAGTGGGACTGTGGCATCCTAAGCCAGGGCCAGGAATGGTTCTTCTGGCATCTCTTCCTTCATTCATCCCAGGCTTTCTGTCCAGCAATGTCTGAAATCGTGGCCCTTAAGGAGGGTACGGGGTCTAGCTCTCTGTAGCCTGTCCTCATTCTCAAGGCAGTGATGTATGATGGACAGTGTAATTGATGAGGTATAAAGGGCTGAGTTTAAGAGCAATAAACCGTGGAACCAGCTGCCTGCAGAGGTGGTGGGCTCTCCCACACTGGAGACATTCCAGATGAAACCAGACAGCCATCTGAGTGGGGTGGTGTAACTTGGTGTCCTGCAACAGCAGGGGGCTGGACTTGATGGCCTTCATGGCCCCTTCCAACTCTAGTATTCTATGATTCTAAATTCCCTGTCAGTGGTAGCGTTGGAAAAACTCATTCCCTCAGCTTAACCAACCTTGCAGGCCTGTTGTACAAATGGAATAGACCATTCTGCACTACTTGGAAGAAGCAAAGGATGTAAGTGTAGTAGCTAGTCAGCTTCCAGGGCAAGTAATAATATGATATGATTTCTAAAGAGGTTGCTAGATTTTCAGCAAAAACAATCCCATGTGGCACCTTATAGATTTAAGAAATGTATTATGGCACAGGCATTTGTGAACTTCAGATGCATGAAATGTTATCCTAACTTGCTGGTATGTATCCACTGGCAAATGGGTGGAGATTGTAAGCAGCAGGGTCAGAATGAAATGAAGAAAATACAGACAGTGAAAATTAGCATTTAACGGCAACCATTCACGAAGCAAAGTTTACGATCAGTGCAAACATCCTGGCATGGGTGAGGCGATTAATACATGCGGTGTGTTCAAATGCCCATTATCCTGGTGCAGGCAAAAGGTAATGAACTGAATGTCTGGGTGCATTATAAGTCAGAGGCTTCATGCTGCAGTCTGGGCACTGGCAGTCGTTGTGTCTGCCTTCGCGAGGGCCCTCGAAAGCGTGTGGCGGAGCGTGCCATTCTGCAGACGGGGAGATCTAGGCAGCGGAGCAGGTGGAGCTTGGGATCAGACAAAGCATCTGAGGCAGAGGTCGCAGGGCCTGTGAACTGGAAGCCCTGCTGGTGAGCAGGGACCCTCTGGAACATTCTCTTTCTTACGCTTTCTTTCTGCTTCCCTAGATGCCCATTCTCAAGCAGTCCCCCGTCGCCCATTCCAAGAAGCGGCCCCGTCTGGATCGGGCCATGATCAGCGCCCCCCTGGGGGATTTCCGGCACACGATGCACATTGGCCGTGGCGGCGACGCTTTCGGGGACACGTCTTTCCTCAGTAACCATGGGGGCTCCAAAGCCAATGGGCTGCCCCCCGACGTGGCGGTGTCCCCCGGGTCTCTCTCTAGCCCTGGAAGCGCCTCCGGCTGCTTTGAGCTGCGGTCTCCTCCTGGGAGCGGGAATGGGGTGGTTCAGAGCCCAGCCACATCGACCCCTGACGGCAGCTTTGTGGATCTGCAGCACCCCGACCCAGCGGAGCGGCAGCCCCCCAATGGAGGGGATTGGAGCCTGCAGCCTGAGCTCACCTGGGAGAGCTCCACCTTGGAACATGCAGAGTCCCTTCTCTCTTTCCAGTTGGACTTGGGCCCTTCCATCTTGGAAGACGTGTTGGGAGTGATGGATAAAGACTGGGACAGTGCCAGGGGGCAGGAACAGGAGCCCTTGAGGCACGAGAGCTTGAGTCCCACGGGTGGCCTCCACCAGGGTGGTGATGAAGAACAAGAAGAAGAACAAGAAAAAGACGAGCAAGAAGATGAGGAGGATGAAGGGCAGGGCTACAGTTTTGAGGATGAACAGGATGAAGAGATCGGGCTATAGAAGGGAGGCAGGATTCTGGTCTTACATTCGCTGGTTTCTGCTTCCCACCTGCAATGCCCAATTCTACTCCTGCAGAGTTTCTTAGCCCCTCTGGAAAGAGGCAATGGCAGCTGGCAGCTCATGGGTCAAAAACGGCCGGCCAATGACTATCTCTGGGTGTACCACTTAGCTGGTCTCCTCCAAAGGAATCTTTGAAGCTTCAAATCCCTCTTTGTTGCACCTCCAACATGATTCTGGTGTCTTGCACAAAGGGAATCAGCTCACTGCTTCTGGGTTTTTTCTGAAGGGGTGGAGCTTCACTTCTCACTGTTGTTTGTCCTGGACTGGCCAGTCGGCATCAAGATTCATTGCATAATGCTGTCTTTGAAAAATCAGCTTGGTGCAGGCACTCCATTGACCATCTCTTTCCCTCCTTCTGCCATTTGATTGTACTCTCTCCACAGTCTGGTTTGGGCCAGATCCTTTGATGTATTGAAAAATGCATTGGGGGCTCAAGCCCCCACATCTGCTGGAATCAATGAAGCAGCACAGAGCCGATGCCACTAAAACCCTCTTGTTTATCCACTTCACCTTCCACTTCTGAATGGCTCATTCTCTCTCAACTTGACTGTGTTTCTCTGTTCAACTGATGAGTTTTCAACTGGACAGTTTTTGAAAAAAGAGTTGGAAAAATGGTTGACCTGATAATCCTGCTTTTCCATCCCTCTGTCAATAAGTGGCAAGCTGATGGGAAGGAGGACGGGGGGGAAATGTATATATTTTTATTTATCTTTTGGTCTCCAAGTATCTATTGGCTATTCCTCATTTGTTTTCCTGTGCAGCTTTGTTGGTATTTTCAGCCGTGTTTAGCCATACGACTATTTATTTACTTGTCCACATTTCTCTATCTATTCAGCCTTCCATGTATCCTGGTGGACTTCCATCTATTTGATATCCATTCACTGATTATTTATCATCTGTTTTAGTCTGTACATCCATGTATCTATTTATCCAGCTGCAAGGCCTTTTTACAAGGAGATGCTTGCTCTGATCTTGGGTAAGGCTGGGCAGGGGTGGGAAGGTGTTGAAAGGCTTCAGAGAGGATGCTGAAGATGGAGTTTGGGGCTGAGAGGGAAGGAGAGCTGCTTTGCATAACCTCTCAGAGAGGGAGTCAAGAGAAGAGGGACAGGATGCATGAATGAATGTGCTGGGGACTTAGAGTGAAGTCGCTGCCAAGCAGAAGGGTCAATGGCCACTCCCCTGGTCATCTATGGTGCGTTGTAACAATTACCTGCAGGTGACCAAGCAGAAAATATTTTTTTACATTGTAAGAGGTGTTTTTGTTTCCTTCATTCCACCACTATTCAAATATTAACTGGCAAAGGTGTGTCTGGACAAGCTGACTGGAACATTCTCTTACCATTTCCCCCCCTGGGTGCAAGGATATCTTTTGTAGACTTACTTGCAAAGGCCCAAACTGGGAAGATGCAGGTGGGGAAAACATCCATTCTCGTCATTAAAGCCTTGATGGGGCCGGGCTGATACAACAGGGCTGTGTTAACAGACCGCATCTCCATCAATGTGAACTGGACAGCTTCTCATTAGGTGCTTTTAATACAAATACAGTTTAGAGAGGGTGATCACTGGTGATGAATTTGCTGGCTAAGAACTAGCGGAAAGGTCTCCCCTGAATATTGGAATCTCCCCAATTCCAGGACCCCATTTGTTAACTGATCCGCATGACCACACATTATCCAGACACCAATAGTAAGCATCTGGAAAGTTAACCTGCCCCTTTACCGAACCCCATATCTTTGTGGCTACCCTTCCCAAGTCCTCCTTTGGTGCTGCCATGGAATAGTGTATTTATTCATTAACTCCTGCAATAATGGATACCTAAGTGCTACTTGAGAAGGCCACCTCCAACTTAAAAGGCTTGTGACAAGGTCATTAGGTGCATGATCCTAACCCATGTTCCTCATTCTTCTTCACTCATGTTTTGTGCACTAGCTCATGAATCAAGATGGAAAAGGTTGGTCATGCAGGCAAGTTCCCATGAAGCTTGCCTTGCCCAGTTGGGGGTCGGCACCTCTTGTGCTTCCCATATAAAAGGGATGAGGCTTAAATGTGTCAGGATGAAGCAGGGCTGGAGGTCGGTAGCGTCTTAACACTGCCAGAGCTGTCTCTGGGCTTTATTTGTAGATGGGCAAGCTTCTGGGATGGTGCATTTCGTTCTCTGGGTACCTCTGCTTCTTTGCAAGTGAGGAAGTTGTTTTGGAGGTGGAAGAAGCAGGAAAGACCAGTTGCCAGTGAACTGAACAGGTGCGCCTTCTCTGAGAGCAAGGGGTGGCCCACCTGGGGCCAATCGCAGAAGCCTCTTGCATGCCATCCATTTTGGTGTCTGGTTCTTACCTGTGGCTTGCTGTGAGGGGTATGGGGGTGGGAGAGGCTGGTGGAAGGAGAAGAGCGGAGCCCCCCAGCCCCCGGCTGGCTCTGGCCCTCTCAGAGACATTTGGCCTCCACCAGCTTCGAGGAAATGGCATGAGGGGAAGGCACCAATGCGTCATAAAACAGCAGCGGAGATACTTTCAGGTGCCCGGAAAAGGGTTTTATTGGTCCTGATTTGTTTCAGAAAGAAATTTCCTTCCTCGGATCCCTTTTTGTCTCTCCAAATATTGTGCAGAAAGTCTTGCCAGCCCTTCCTGTGCTTCCAAACGCTCCAACAGATTTAGCCATGAGGCAAGAGGTCCCTTGACAGGAGCATGACTGCCCTTGTATGAGTTAGACCATTTCCCATCCTGTGTGGTGGGAAGATTTGCCTCACAATGCGGTTTAATCGTGTTGTATCTACCAGTGCAGAGCCGAGTGGGAGAGTCAGGAGGGGGAGTATATTGGGTGTCCTAAGAAGAGAACTTGCCTGCAATGCATGCAGGGGAATCTCCTGCATTTGGGGTTCAGCGTAAGACAACGGCAGAAGCAGAGCCCAGTCTAAGAAAGAAAACTTAAATATGTGCAGTAAAGCGAGAGGGATGCTATGATATTCTAGAGTAGCCGTCCCCAGGTGCTTTGCAGGCAGGTGCTCCAGATGTGTTGGAGAGCTATGCTGGGTGGGGATGATGGGAGTTGTAGTCCAACACATTTGGCGGGGCCTCTGTTTGGGGAAGGCTGCATTAGAACATTGGGCTGCAGCCCGTGCATGGATGGGATGTCCTATCCCAGCGCAATGCCTGAGCCCCCCTCCCGCCCTCCCATGTTTTTAGGCAAATTGTGCCTCCCCTGCTCCAGAAGAAGCCTTCGGAAAATAGTGGCTAAGGGGGCTGTCACAGAAGGGGGGTGTAGGAATCCCTTTCCCCCGTCTGTGGCTCAAGAGCCGCTTCAGCTGCTCGGTTGTATCTATGCCTGGCCTCACGGCGGCGCTGCTCCCATTCGGGGCTGCAGACTGGCCCTGGAAGGAGGGTGCCCCACAGGAGGGGTAGGCGGTGGAGGGGATGCCAGTGGTGCTGGAGGAGAGGAGCAGAAGGATGAGGGGTGGAGAAGGAAGCGGAGGTGAGGCACGGCCTTGTGCCCAGTGGCACGTGCTTCCAAGCTGGCTTTCACTGGAATAGCTCCCCACTGCCCTATTTCCAGGAATTGCAGTTTGATGTGGGTGCTAAATGATTCTTTTTATTTTTGGGGGGGGTAGCTCAAGCCTTCCACCTGCATACAAACCTCACATTTCTAGAGGTCTCTGGGAGAACGGAAGGCTGGGAGATCAGACCTCTCCTGTAGGAGTGTAGAGCCTGAGGCCCAGTCTAGCCCTCCAGGGGTTCCCTAGATGGCCACTCGCCCTTCCTCGTAGCCATCTACTGTTTGGTGGCTTTCCAGCTCTTTCCAAAAGGGCTGGGGTGCCTCTCTGAAGGCTGAGTTACAGATAGGAAGAGCTTTTACTTGACATGGGCTGGTAGGCTTTGCTCCCTCCCCCTTTTTTTCCCCTTTGGCCCTTTTCCATTTACCCTCAACCCGCCAACCGCTGGGACGCAGCCCCAAGAGTTTCTGAGAAATGTGACTCGGCCCTTGACCCAAGAGAGGCTCAGCCCTCCTGGTAGGGAGCATAGAGGCTCTCCAAAGAGGAGAAAATCAGAGGACCGAGGAGTCTTTTTTAAACAGAGAGCTGAGATTCCTGCGGCTTCTTTGAAGGGTGTAGCAGGAAATGGGTGGCAAAGTTTTAAAGTTTTGGAAGTTCTTTTCTGTTTTATGCCCTCAGTTATCATGTAACCTCAACTCGTCCATCCCTCTCGTTCAGAACTCTGTTTATCTCTGTTTTAACCATGGGAAATACGAAAAATGATTTCCTGCAGAGAGAGAGAGAGAGAGAGAGAGAGAGAGAGAGAGAGAGAGGAGAGAGGAGAGAGAGAGAGAGAGAGAGTGTGTGTGTGTGTTGCTGGTGTTGTTCAAAGCTGCTCCAAGCAGGCTTGCCTTGAGGTTCAGCTCATGACTGCGAAAGAGATCAGCACTGGATGCTAACTGCTCGCTTGTCCCTCAGGAGGACAAAACCTCCCGTTCTTCTCATGCATTAACCCCCCCCTTCCCGCTGCATTTATGCCCGAAGCCAGGTCCCTGGGCCCCAGTGCCTTTTAGCCATCCCTGTGACCACTGCAACAAGATGGTGTGATATGTACATGTATGATTTTGTATGGATTCCTGTGTAAGAACATTATATCCCTGCCTTTGTCACATTATATTAATTTTCATCCTCCTAACAGAATATTTGTACAGCTACCAAAAAGTGTTTGATATTTCTTGTAATTAAAAGCAAATTAGTTTTGGATGTGCTTCCCAGGTCATGTTTCCTCTTCTTCCCATGGCCCTTACTTCACCTGCAGTCACTGGCACAGGTTCCGAACCACCTCGCATCGCATCGTCTCCGTAGGATCTGTCCCTTTCATTGCAGAGTAATAGACCAGTTCACACAACAGGACAGCCCATCCCAGCGGGTGGCCGTGCCAGTGAATAGAGTCATTTCCCACAGGGTGGCTCACACACATGGCTGTGTATGTCCCAACCCACAAGGCCTTACTGCCTTGACAAAAACCCCGTTAAAGGGACCTAAAGGGGGCATTTCTGCATTTCCCCAAGCACTTGGACTCTTGTGCCTAACCCTCTTGTAGTGAACAAAAAGGGTGATGATCTGGCCCTGAAGAGGCTGGAAATCACAGCAGCCCATTTTTGTGAGCAAATACCACTTACTCCTTTGGTTTCTTTTGACAGGTTGCCATTTGACAGCTGTCAAGAGAAACTAAAGAAGCTGGGACGTATCGCAAGCCTCTTTGGGGCAATGTCCAGGGTTGATACTTGCTGCACCGTGACAGCAAGTACCCCAGTAGAGGCTACAAATTCTCACACTTGTGATAATTTTTTTTAAAGACCAAATTTAATTGCACATTTTGAAAAACCTGGTCAGACCCTGGCCGTCCCTCCAAGGCTCCACTCAGACACTTTGACAGGTCTGTCAATAGCTGACAAAAGGGGGTATAAAAGCTGGCCGTCAGCCCAGTTCTCCCAGTCTCGGGGCACAATGGGAAAGTGAAAAACGTGGTGAGCAGATTTGGGCTTGTGGTCACAGCAAGGAGGTGGGGGGAATCAAGTTGGTCCTGCTGTGGGTGATGGTACTTACAGGACCATCCCAGTGGAAGCTGGTGAGCCTGGTTGTCTGATGGGCATACTATGGGTTGTTTGGCTAACAACCAGTCCACTGGGGCTTACTGGCTGGGTAGGTTTGCACAAACATGCCCACCAGCTGGCAGCTGCTCTCCAAGATTCCAGGTGAGCTTTTTCCCAGCCCTCTTGGAGATATTGGAGGTGGGACCAGTGACCTTCAGTCTGCAAAGTAAGTGCTCCACCTCAGAGTCACAGCCAGTCAGCATAAGGTCCATTTAGCTCATTTCTTCCCCAAGGTCTCCAAAAGAAGGGGGGCCCTTGTCTCTTCAGCTTCTAGAGATAATTTCTACCTGTCAGGGGTGAGATGGACTAGACCCAGACCCTCCCACTCTGCAAAGCACCCTGCCTCACACTGGTGCCCTCCGGACAGCCTGGACTTCCATTCCCACGGCCCAGCCAGCATAGCTAATGGCAGGCATGCTGGGAGATGTAGTTCAAAGCTGGCTGTCAAGTGCATACTCTATCATAGCTTTCTCCAATCTGCCACCATCCAGATGTTTTGGCCTACAATTCCTAGCATCCCTGCCCATTTGGTCGTGCTGGCTGGGTCCTCACCAGGTTGCTCTAACATGGGCCTTTGAGATGAGGCTTCATCCTGCAATTATTCTGCCTCCAATGTGTAATTTTATAAGACCGCTCCTATGCCCTACTGTGCTGCTTCCACTTTTTTGCTTTTTTCCCAATCCCAGGAAATTGTTGAGGAAAAGACTGGCTAGTTACACAATGTCTTTGGTAGGGCTCGGATTGTGCTGTCTTACTGTTGCTGTCTCTGCTTGGAATGCACCCCTGGAATGGCCCAAAACATTTTGCTCTGCTCAGACCTCTTGCATTCTCTTCCAAGTAAGGGGATGGAGTGCAGCGAGGAAAGCACTGTTTCTGTTAATACTGCTACAAGGATCCTGATGTGCGCTCCCTCTTGATGCTCCTACAGGGATCCACTGCTAAAAGCAGCACTGCCTCAACATGTGTGGCAAGAAAAGCTTGCTTATTGTTAATATTTCGCACACTGCATCCATTGGTAAGAAGCAGCTGTTGCATTTCTGAAGATACTTCCCCACCCTTCCTTTCCAGTTTGGCACTACCAGCCCTAACATCTGGAACTCCCCTTTAATTATGATGAGTCGAGCGGGACCAGTTGCAGAGAGAGTGGGGGTGGGGATAAGCACTCCTTCAGAAAAGGCGGAAGTCCTACCCCATCTTCTGGTCCTCTTTCAGTCACCCAAGAGAGCAAAGCCAGAGTGGGGCTTGGCTTAGAGGAGGAGCCATTTCTCAGAGGTGGCTGTTTACATCCAAGGGGGCGAAGCAGAAGGGCTGTAAGCAGCAAGGCTTTTGTGGGGATGGCCACAGCTTGTCCTCCTAGCCTCCTCACCACAATGGAGGTCCTTTATATGCATGGTCCTCTATACTCCCGTAGGCAGTCACTCCTGCATGCCCTTGAGAGGGAACAAAGCCCTGCATTCGGAAACCCCATATCAGGACCCATAAAAAAGCGTCCTCAGGTTCTTTTAAGAGGAACACAAGGATGCACATGGCTGTGCAGAGCAATGTCTTCATTATGCCACCTACTCTATCTGGCCCAGAACTGTTGACTCTGCTTAGTAGCAGCTCTTCTGGGTCTCAAAACTTTCCTTCCCGTTTCTTGCTACTGCATCTCTTGCAAACTCCGCATGGAACATGACAGGGATCAAAGGATGCACTTCACTGCAGAGCTGTAGTTCAACAGCACCGTGTCTTTCATATACAAATGCACGTGTTCATCCTGCAGAGATCTTTGTGATATATGTGCACTTCCTGCCTCCCTGTCTGCTTATAATGATAGTCCTTTAACTAGTCCAAAAACATCCACTGGCAGTGGAGATGAAGGCAGAGCAGGGCTAGCAGGAATGGCAGCGTGCAATTGAATGATCCGGCTGGAGGCATGGGCTGCTGCCATGCATGGAAGTTTGAGGCAAAGTCTGCCTTCTTTGGATGTGTTTAGTCCACTGCTGTTGCCTGCATTTTATTCCACATTTTCTATCCTAACAGTAACTGCTCCTTCCATTTCAGTTGCTCAAGCTGTGTCGATGCTGACACAGCCAAAACGGCACCACCTACACACAAGAAGAAGTGTTAGCAGGGTTTGGGTAGAGCTGAAGTTTGCAAAACTGCAAAACTGCAAAAAACAAAAAAACAAAACAAAAAACCCTTACTTGGGCAGCAGCACAATGAGGATGGAGCATACTCAGTGGCCTTCGAATGTGGATTGACCATGGGGGTGGCAAGGAGAGAGAAGAAGGAACTGGAGTATCTTGAAATATCTGAACAGGGAGAGGCCCCCTCCCCCGCAGATGCCTCTTATCTGTGCAAGCTCACCATACAGACCAGCTTCTTTATCTTGATGCAGCTTGGAGCTTTTGCTTATTTTTTCCCTTCTGTGTTTACATCATTGTGCTCATTCAGAGGTTGATCTGTTCAATAAAGTTCCCCTTCGGTTGGAGAGAGCATGGAGAGAGCGGGGTGTGTGGGTCTTTAAAAGAAGTCGGATGGATCACTCATTGGCAGGGGAAGGCCCAGCTTGCTCCAGTTTGCTGAGGCGACGCTCCAACATCCGCAGACTGAGGGAGGCCAGAGGCCTGGATCAAAGTGAGAGCGTTAGCCAGTCACACTCCCTGCCCTGACTCCAGCTGCAATGCATCCCCCTCTCTCAGCCTTATCTGTGATTCTGGTGCCTCCGTTCGCTGGTCGATCCCAGCTGTGAATTTCCTGCCAGAGGATAAACAGATCAGGGGCCTGCACTGACACAGTCCAGGCCTGACAGGATGAAGGAAACTACTGCAGAGGAGGCAGCACACCAGCTGTGATCGACCAACGGGGACCCAGCTATCCCTTCTGTGCCCTCTTCTAGTTGGCGAGGGGCTCCATCCTGTACTCAAAATGCCTTGCGAAAAAGGGATGGGGGAGTAAAGCTACTTTCCCTCTAGAGGGTACTGCGACAGCCCCTGCTCCAGAAAAGGCCCGTGCTTCTCTTTTACTCCAAGAAATCGTAACCAAAGCCAGCCAGTCAACAAATCTGTGGAGAGGATTCTGGAGTGACTGAGCTAAAACATGCGGTTGCCTGAGGCAAGGGGCAAGATGGCTCCCCGCTTTCCACCCCATCTCATTGCTGAGCACTGGGGTAGGGACCAGATGGTGTTCGAAAGAGGGATGTTGTGCCTGGGGCCAAGATTTGGAGGGCCAAGCTCAGAGCTGGCTGCTGGCACACAAGCGGCTTGTGCGGCCCCATGTTCCCTCTGATCCAAGCAGCGATGTGGCTAGAGGTGCAAAGCCCCAGCACGGCACCCAGGGCCCCGAAATGGCTATCCAGAGGACGGCTGGCGAAGCGCACAGGGGAACCGGCCTCCGCACAACTCCTGCTGTCACCACGGAGCCGTGACTTACGTGCAGTCCTGAGCGTGTTTGGCCACAAAGAGGGCCTGTGACTCTCAGTGCGCTTTTGAAAAGGCCACATCATTACCAAATGAAACATGCAAAGTGCGAACACCCTGATTTTAAAATCAGGGTTGGCACACAGTTTTGCTATTGTTTAGTTCTATTCAGCCCCAGTTCATGCTTGACAGCTGCTCTGACATTCTTGAGATGTTAGAATTGAACAGGAAAATAGTTGTCTTAAAGCACAGGGTGGTGGCTGGGGCTGGGAAGAGATGTTTCCCTGCCGAAGTGAGATGCCCTTGGCTCTCTACAGGGGCTTCCTGGTGCAATTTGCACGATTAAGTGCAAATTGCACCTGTGGATACCAGTGAGCGCAAGCTGCAGTGCTGCAGACAGTTCTCTAGCAGGGCTTTTTCACAGGCTGCAGCAGGGTCCCTCTAGTCTTAAGGGGAGAAGAATGCACCCCAAGTAAGTGGAAAGTGCTGCTCATTGACTGTGCCTGGCTGCAAAAGTCATACCAAACGGGTCTTCACAAAGGGGTGCAGCAGGGGCACCTGGGATCCGGATTCCTCATTTGTTAGCCCTGCCAGGCCCATGTCCAGTTTTGCAACCAGAAGCGCTGACGAGTTCAGCTTCCCCCGTTGGCAACAAGCAGGAACCCAGAGGAGGTCAAGGAGGTTGGTGCTTAGAGCTGCCCACACAGGGGAGGGGGGGGCAGTGTGTGTGGCAGGCTTTGCCCCCATCTCTCCACCCTGGGCAGCAAATCACAGGGCTGCATTTGTGCCTGAGAGGGCACATGGGGGCTGGGAAGGTGGGAATTGTAGTCCAACATAACGGGAGGGCATGGAATCAAGAGAGTTTGCTTGTGATGCTCTCTGACTTAAGGTGAAGTTGTTCTTTCTTGTTGGTCTCGGTTGACTGCTGCATCGCGGCAGGCCAGGCCCATGGGTTAGCAATGGCTGTCAGGAGCAGCCCAGTCCCAGGAGTAACAGGCTCATGCAAAAGTCCTTCAAGGAGTTCAGTCCTTCTTTGGTCCTGGGTACAATTGTGTTCCTGCCCCCACATTGTTTCCCATCAACCCCCCCCCCACACACACACAACTTTTAGTCTGATTTTCTCCCATTGCAAAGAACCACTTATGGCTTATATGGTTGCCCTTGCTCACCATTTTATCTTCATAACACCCCTGTGAGGTGGGCAAGTGAGAGAGAGTGACTGGCTCAAAGTCAGCCAGGGAGCATCCTGACTGAGTGGGGTCTAGAGCCCCAGTACAAAGCTCAAATGGCTTGCGTTACCCTGGCTTTCCAAAGAAACAGTTATTTGTACACATAAGAGGACTGCTCTGGGTAGGAAAATTACCCAGGGAAAAATGCACTCCATGTCTCCACCGGCAGCAAGATTTAGGGCCTGTGTATGAAAATTACTTTTCATCAAGGAAGTGATCTGGCATCAGACTTAAGATGGATTGAAGATTCAAGCCAGCCCTGGAGATGGTGGGATATGCCCGCCCTTGGAGCATGTTATCACCCTCCCTAAACAAGTTAAAGGTGATGATTCATTTCTTTAAAAACAAACAAACAGGAGGATGCCGGGGCCCAAACCAGTCTGGGAACACCACCCTCTGTTTTCCTACTTTCTCCTTGACGCCTGAAGTGTGGGAATTGGCTGTGATTACTCAGTAGCAGAGAAGTGGCACTCTACCCATGCTTTTTCTTTTTTTTTTAAAGAGTGCAGCTTTCTCCTTTTTGCCAAGGTTGTCTCAGCCCAAATTTGTGGATTGGTATATCTCTGAGCACAGAGAGGCAGGCTTCAAACTGGTAGGGCTTTAGTTGGTTTGCCTTCTACTAGAACCCCCAGCACCAAACAATCAATTGGAAAAATGTGCCAAGGGCAAAGGAAGACCACAACCACACTAGGAAGTGAAGAACGGCCTCTGACTACATGCTTAGTCCCCAAAAGAAATTATTGGAGTCCCAAAACGGAGCCCAGCATCCTTTTCCACTGAAACCCACACCTGATCTCTCCCCCGCCCCCGCCCCATTTTTCGCAGCCTCGTTTGGGGAGAAAAGAAGGGGAAAACCCCTGTAGTGCTTGTTGCCTTGAGCGACTAGGAAAGAAAACTCTGATCTACTGCAAATCAGACTGACTTCTGTGTGAGACCAGAGCTGGGCCCAGTTAAGGGCTATAGGGCCTACTTCGTTTTTTCCTAGACCTCCTCCAATTGGTCTCCTCCGATGCAAAATGCAGACATCTTGAACTAAATGCGCCCAGGTATTTGTTCTGATTAGCGGAGCAGAGCGGAGCTCTCTGTCCTTCCATCCCAAAATTAAATCGAATTGAGCATTCAGCAGAACGCTTGAGGAGAGCTGGTGCTGTTTCGTCGCTGCCATGGCAACTCCGAAATCCTGAGTGAGGAAATCTACCAGCCGATGGAAGCCAATCGTCCAGCTGCCCCTATTTATTTATTTATTTATTTATTTAGAAAGCGTCTATGCCGCCCCATTCGCCGAAGCCTCGGGGCGGCTTACAACAATAAATAAATAATAACAATATAAAACAATATAATATAATTGGAGACGTCCTGGCCATAAACATAAAATAAATAAATAATATTAACAATTAAAATGGCGGTTAAAAGGTCTTCGCCTGGCATCGAAAAACAAATAACGAGGGTGCCAGGCGGACCTCTCTGGGGAGCACATTCCATAGATTGGGGGCCACCACAGAGAAAGCCTTCCTCCGAGTACATACCCTCCTACTATCCTTCACAGGGCAGGCGGGCACATATGGACGTAAGCGCTCCTTTAAGTAACCAGGACCCAAGCCGTTAAGGGCTTTATAGGTAATAACCAACACCTTGAATTGGGCCCGGACTTCAATAGGAAGCCAGTGAAGCTGACGGAGAACTGGGGTTATGTGAGAACAATGCCCAGTCCCCATCAGCAACCTGGCAGCTCTGTTTTGCACCAATTGAAGTATCCGGACCGTCTTCAAGGGTAGCCCCACATAGAGCGCGTTACAGAAATCTAATCGAGAAGTTACCAACACGTGGGTCACTGTTGCCAGGCAGTCGTACTCCAGAAAGGGACACAGCTGATGGATCAGCCGAAGCTGATGGAAAGCGCTCCTCACCACCATCATCACCTGAGCTTCTAATGACCACTCCGGGTCGAGGAGCACTCCCAAGCTGTGGACCCTGTCCCTCAGAGGGAGTGCAACCCCATTTAGGACAAGGCCCAGGTCCCCCACCCTGAAGCCCGACCCACCCACCAACAGGACCTCCGTCTTGTCTGGATTGAGCTTCAGTCGGCCAGGCACCAGTTCAGCACAGCCACTGCCTCACCTGGATCAGTGGAGAATGAGAGGTAGAGCTGGGTATCATCAGTGTACTGATGATTCTGCAGCTCACACCTCCTGATGACCTCTCCCAGCGGTTTCATGTAGATGTTAAATAGCTAAGGGGACAAAATGGATCCCTGCGGTACTCCATGGCATAGCTGCCATGGCGCAGAGCCATAGTCCCCCAGCACCACCTTCTGGAATTGGCCATTGAGATAGGAGCAGAACCACTGCAAAGCACTGCCCCCGACCCCCAATCCCGCCAGCCTCTCCAGAAGGATACCATGGTCAATGGTATCGAAAGCTGCTGAGAGGTCCAGGAGAACCAACAGGGATGCACCCCCCGTCTTTCTCCCTGCACAGGTCATCGTACAGGGCGACCAAGGCGGATTCAGTACTGTACCCGGGTCTGAAGCCAGACTGAAATGGGTCCAGATAATCAGTTTCCTCCAAGAGTGCTTGCAATTGTCCCACCACCACCCGCTCCAACACCTTTCCCAGAAACGGGATGTTGGCCACTGGTGTATAATTAGTGGCCACCTCTGGGTCCAGGGATGTCTTCTTCAGGACAGGTCAGACTACCGCCTCCTTTAAAGGGGCAGGTACCTGGCCCTCCCTCAGAGAGGCGTTAAGCACTTCCAGGATCCAGGTCCCTGTCCCGCGTTTGGCGTTGTTAATTAGCCAAGATGGGCAAGGGTCCAGTAGGCAACGTACTCATCCAAGCACCTTGTCCACATCATCAGACCACAGTAACTGAAACTCATCCATCAATTTTGGACCAGACGGCAACATTGGTATCTCCCAAGAAGCCTCTGAATCACTAGTGGAGTCCAGCTCATGACAAATTTGAGCAATTTTCTCCCTAAAATGCTTGGCAAAGTCATCACAGGGGGCGTGCGAGGGTGGTACCAAGTCTTCCTTAAGGCCAAGATGAACCAGCCCTTGTACCACTCAAAAAAGCTCCGCCTGACGGCATTGTGAGGAGGCAATGGAAACAGAGAAGAATTTCTTCTTCGCCGCCCTCACCGCCACAGCATAAGCCCGATAATGGGCTATTACGTGTGTTCGACTAGTTTCATCCCTATTGCAGCCAAGTGGCTTCACACTCCGGTTTCCACTTATGGAAAACGTAGCAAACCGCTTCCAGGGCCAGGTTTCTTGTTTTCCCGAACTCGCTCAGCTAGAAATTGGAAACCCTTCGCCATCTGCTGGATGCCGTGCGGGGTTAGCTCCATTCCTTTGGCATCCCAGAGTGCATTGCAGCTATTTTGCAAACTTCCTTGTTCTCCCCGCCCCGTCGGACCAGGAAGAAGAGCTCGCTGATCTTCAGGGGCACGAGGAAGAGGAGCAGCTGAGCTGGGGAAGCGCACTTTCGGCGCCGGAGTAGGAAGCCTCTGTCGGGAAGCGTCAGGGAGAGGTAGCGGATCTTCTTAAGGCAAGATGCCCGTCCCCTCCCAGCCTCCCCGCTTCTTTTTTGACGGACTGCTCCAAAACCGGCAGGCTGCTGGACTGATGCAGCACCTTCCCATAAAAGTTTTGCAGTCTGCTGAACGGACCAACAGACACGGCAGTGGGGAGCGTGCGTGTGCATGCGTGAGCGAGCGAGCAGATGGTGCGCAGGTTTAGTAGAGGATCGGCCAGAGAAACTGGAGGGCAGTTGGATGGATGGACAGACGCAGGGAAGAGACGGACAGGATCCAGGTTTAGCGCAAACCCACTAAAACCAACAGGCTTGTTAGTCAGGATTTAAGTTAGTCATAGTCCAGATTTATTAATTTATATATGAAGACAAGGAATGAAAGAGATAATTTAGAAAGGTGCTTTATAAGTTCGTGGCTTTACTCTCGGCCCCGCCCGCCCCAAAATTCCCGGGACTTTCAGCTGAGTGTGGAGCTTTGTCACAGGAGCTTTCAGGCTTGTGCAATTGATTTCGTGTTTTATTGGAACACACCGGCTGTAAAAGGGCGCCCCAGACAGGTAGAATGTATTCTAGAATGAAGTGGCAGTGTGCTACACGGCCCAAAAATTTCTGCTCAGTACCAGAACCACGTCCATAAACTTTTTCACCCGAAGATCCATTCCCCATCGTCCTTCAGTAACCTACTTTATTGCATACAGAGGAATATGTCACTAACTTAATTTATTACTGCTGCCAAGTCAGAAAGCCATTTTTATCTACTGGAGACCACAAAAACGTCTTTGAGATCCCAGTCGGAGCTGCCACCCTAGCACTGTTAGAAAGATTTGTTGCCCATCCAAACTATAATTCCAGGGCTGCCTAAGTAGCAGGGCTCTAGAGTAACCATATCCTGCAACAAAGGGGGACTGAAAAGGAGGGCTTGAGTCCAAGGATCCTCAGTCTTCCTCTGCTTCTGTCTGCATTCTTAGATCCTCATCGGAGACCCTTCTCCAATTTCCCCTGCTGCTCGCACTCTAATTGGGAAAGCACCCAGACTCTCCTAAAGTAAGCCCATTTTATTTTCTCGAGCCTTTAGGCTCTGGATTTTTAAAAAATAGTTTTGAATGTGCTTTAGGTATGGGTCATCCTGTGGGTCTTACAGATACAATAATCAAAAATGAAGAGGCCCATTCCTCTCCCCACCCCAATGCTTAAAGGCTCTTCACATACATGAGTTCAGCACCTGTAAATTCACAGCTGGATTTTAACTGGGGACTTCCTGGTTCATAGTTCCAATGCTTGCATTACACGTTGGACAAATCCCTGTTCCCTCATTCCCCTGTCCTACATGATCTTTGGGATAGCCTGTTGCAGAAAGCTACTCCTTGCCCAGGGCCCTTGTTATTCTTGTTATTTCTCTCCCACTGACTGGCTTTGCACTGCTGCTGAGCCAGCATGTGAAGCCTGGATGTGAACATCTTCTCTTTCTGCTTCCAATTCTACTTTCTCCCTTATTTGTAGCTATGGCAGAACAGGTTCTCTCCCCTGAGGAGGACCCTCCTGACCTCAGCTGCAGTATCCCTGTGGAAGCATCACCAGCTCCTGATCCAGATCCGACCGAGCACTCCTCTACTGAGCTCGGGCCCCCCTGTTGCTTCTTCCTGGAAGGACGCTGCCGCTTTGGAGCCCGCTGCTGGAACCCTCACCCTGGTGATAACCCTAATTTGGAGGACCACAGCACCACCCGTGAGCCTTCCTTACAGCAGCCAGCCGACAAGAAGCCTGCTATGAAAACGGCAGAGGATGTTATTTCTCGCCTCCTCTGGGACAACCAGGTGCCAGCTGAGCACTTCACGATTGGTTATCTTGACCGGTTTTTGGGGATATTGGAAGAGCCGTTTTCTGCTTTCTCATGGGAAGATCTGGCTTCAGCTGGGCCAGGGGTGCTGGCTATCCCTAAACATAGGATCCAGTATTTCAAATACAGGTCACGTATTGTATGGGACAAAGTCAGCCGCACAGATGATATCTTTGGGTCCACAGGGAGTGGAAAAACCATCTTGGAAGTGATAAAGAAAGAGGAGGAAGCTATGGCTACTCATGGTCATCTTCCCGATGGAAGCAAAAGGGAGGTGATGAGAACTGTAGGACAAAGAGTGGCCCAGCACAAGGGAGATGAAATTGACCCTGATGGTTCTGCTAGTGGTGAAGGACAGCAAAACAGGACAACTGGTGAACAGGAAGTAGCCAAGGGACTCTTGGAAACTATGGATAATTTGAAATTAGCTGGGGAGACACATTCCACCCTAGATAGAAGTATGGTGAGCAAGGAGATGGAGACAATTAACACTATTAGGGATGGACATTCGATCAAGGAGGATATGTCCACTCATGTTCACAGCATCAAAAAGGGGAATGACCCAATAACAGAGGAGGAAGTGGCAGCTTTGGAAAATAGGAAACCAAGACATTTTCCCCATCTCAAACAGCGACCCACCCATTTTGTAGCCATCCCAGTCACAAGCCCAGAGATCAGGGAAGTGGTGAAATGTTTTCAAGGTGCCCTCTGTGAAGCTTGCCCTGATTTAGCCAACTTCTGTGTGCCCTTGGCTGCTCTACATGTTACACTTTGTCTGCTGCACTTGCACACCCCAGAAGAAATTTACAAAGCGACTATGGCTCTCCGAGAGTTACAGGCCCGTAACCAGCGCCTGCTGCCCCCAGCTTTGTTCCTCTCCTTCCGCCAGGTTGAGACTTTTCATTCACATGTGCTTTACATGGCTTCAGCGTCTACAGCTGACTTGGGGTTACTGGCCCGAACCCTGGAGGATGCTTTTAGCAAGAAAGACTTGACCATCATTCATCCTC
The DNA here is from genome assembly GCA_023646645.1 of Varanus salvator macromaculatus. Taxonomy (NCBI): domain Eukaryota; kingdom Metazoa; phylum Chordata; class Lepidosauria; order Squamata; family Varanidae; genus Varanus; species Varanus salvator. The sequence continues at coordinate 4,313,346 of JAIXND010000781.1, forward strand.
CAGACAGAGAGAAGTTCCACTTGACCATGGTGAAGATCCCACCAGGGAAGGCGGGGCCTCAACTGCCAGAAGATTCTTCCTGGATTCCCACTGTTGAGAATTTAGGTACACAAGCAGTACAAGAGCTATGCTTGTGTGAAGCAAGAAAAGGTAGAGGCACTAATGGGGCTTATAGCACTTTACTTAAATTAGATTTATACTGAGAGGATTGCTGTCCACCTGCTATCTTTATGGCCAAGGTCCACTCTGTGCAGAAGGAAGGTGACTACAAGTTCAACACCCATTTCCAGTGCAAGAACTATTTTTTGGGAAAGCAGAATGAGAGCTGGTGGGTTAGCCCTGCTTCTGTAGTGAAAATGAGGCACCCAGATCCTGCACTGCCTGCCTCAGTAGAAAGGTGAGGATTATGCTGGACTGTATCAATTTTAACTTAGCAAGTAGCAGGAGACAAGTCTTCAGTAGAGGAATAGATGCAGTACAAAATATTAGAGGTGCAGAGTTTAAAAAGCTGAGAGCATTGGAAGAGACCCCAGATTCCAAGCTGTTTTGGTTTATGATTTCAATTCAGGCGATTTGTTGATGATTGAGGGAGTTTTAATAGAGAAGGAAAATTAGGAAGAATCATAGTGAAGTCTTTCTTGCTAAAGGCATCCTTGCCATTCTACAGAACATGAACTAAAGACTTCTCAACGCAAACTTGCTCATTTGTTATTACCAAGGGAAAGAAAAGGGAGTTAACTGTGCACCATACTAATTTCAAAGGAGTCTTGGTGCTGCAGCCAAATGCATTCTAAGCAAAAGCAAGGACATGGTAAACACAACACACAGCCTGCCAAAAGATGAACGCTGTAAATGTGCAACACCTTCCACTGCTGGCCCTCCCCTCTGCTTTGAAGTAGAATCTCCTATGGAGCAAGATAGAGACATAACAGACTTGAGCATGTTGCTTTAGAAACACGACTGATGCGCTTGCACATACTGTGTAGATGAATTTGCAAACATGTAACAGCTACATTCTCTTGATCCACTCTGACCATTAGGACATGAAACTGGTAATTAAGGTACTGAGACTACAAACAGCCCTTAACTATCTATTAACTGATGCTGACAGATGGAATAGACAAAAAAATGCGCTGGTCCCTATCCAACCGACCGCATGCTTTGCTTTAGCGATCCTCATGGCTCTGTTCTTTGGTAATGGTTCTGAAAACATCACTACGTAATGATAGCATGGCAAACCCCCTTCACCCTTCTAACTGCAATCTTCATAGGGTGGCACATTTAGAAAAATGGACTCTTGTGTAGATGCTAACAGTAGAGACCTGGGTTTAAAGAATTTGACAGAAAAACGTGACCCGTTCCATTCTGTTTACAATTAAGACTAGTCCACAGATGTTAAACAGTCCATCTCCTTTCTGTGGCATAATAAGGTACTGTCCAGATACCTGCTCTTAATTTCAGTGGAAGGTTCTACTAAGTCCTTTAACTCAACTAGAAAGCAAGTACAGCAACCTGAGGTCTCAGATTTTGGGGCTGTTCACACATTACCGTAGATTGATTAATCTGGGATATGCAGGGGTGCATGCTGAACAGAACCCAGTTCCATTTTCCGTAAGCAACATAGTCTGGGGATTTCTAGAAACTGAAAATGGTACACTTCCTCATGAATGATGGGTTAAATGATCCATGAGGTGCCACTGTCACCTCATAAGGCTCACTGACACAGGCATGCTTTTGCTTGTTTGAATTAACTGCAGGAGCAAAGCCGGTGAGGTACTCAGGCTCCACACATGCCAAATACAGCAGGCTCTGGACCTGTCTGGCACACCTTTATTGAGGGCACCAGCCCTGCTGTAACGAGTCTTGTTTCCCAGGGGCCATGCTATTAACAAATAGCTTTGCCTGGACTATGGAAAATGGGAGCGTATCAGAGTCACCATTATCAGCAGCAGACGGTTCCAAGGAACCAGAAAGAGAGGGAGCAAGACAGGAACTAAGGAAAACTGCTGAACCAGAGGCCGAAAAGCTTGCTTTCTCCACACCAACTGGCATTCTCCCCCCACCCCCCTGCACCAAACCTGCTGACTGTCCCCTTTATTTCTAGAGGCAGGAACTTGCCCCCATGAACTTTGAACAGCATCACAACAGGGTTCATTCTGTTGATGTTTGTTTAAAAATGTTTTTAATCAAATAGAAAAAATTCATAAGTTTCTGAAAAGGAAAAAGGAATCTTTGAAAAATCCAGCCCAAGCCAAAACATCCCAAAATTACACATGTTCAAAAACAAAAATAGAAAGAAAGGAAGAGTTAGAGGAGGAGGAGGAGGAGAGCGAGAAAGGGGGAGGAGGAGAAAACTAGAGAGACTAAGGGTGGGAAAGAGGAAAGAAAGAGAAAAAGGAAAATAAGACAATTGGACAATCTTTTAAAACTTTAAAACAAAACTGAAACAATGTGACGAAAAAAGTGAAAATGGGGTGGTGCATTTTCTGAGATTACCTGTAAAGAACTGAGAACAGAGGGAGAAAAAAATAAATAAATAAAATTAGCATGACAACTCCAGAACAATTGAAAATGAGGTGGTTGTGATGGTCAGCTTGCGTGTTGATTTGATTCCAGAGATATTGCTTATTGCCTTGATTTGACTCTCTTCGCTTCATGTTGCCACATCCGCAAGGGTTTGCATTACAAAGAAGTCTGTTACATTCTCCTCTGCATGGGAAAAAGTCTTTGAACTGGTAGGAAACGCATGAGGCAGATTTTGCTTTGTTCTTCCTCCTCGGGCTGTTTGTCTGACTGGAGAGGTGGCATCTCTCTCGTGCTTTTTTGAAGCCAGGCCATAGCTCGGAAGAGGAAAAAACTGAGACACCGTTAGTTTGAGGAGCACAATGGAGAACACAAAATGCGCACACAACACAACCTGGATTTTTCATCTTCAGAGAAAACCATCTGTTAAACTCATTATTATAAAAGTAGAAAACCATAGGTTTTTTTTCTCTTAGAAAACAACAGTTTTCCTAGCATTATTTACAACTTGTAGCTTCTGTACAAAATCATATTCCACATATTTACACAAAGGAACCACTTGTTCTTATATACCGCTGCCTTCTGAAAGGTTTGCCAAGTAGAATCTAGATGAAATTATGTGTCTGGAAAGATACTGGTGCAGTTTTAGAAAGAACTAGACAAAGAGATTTCTCTTGTGGTCTAGGGAGAAAATATTCTAGCTTCCTGAACACTCTTTTGAGGGCGAAGGGATGGTAACACAGTAATTAAATCCGTATCTCCCAGTAATTCTTTTACAGATCCCTGTTCTTTCCCCAGCCCCTTATCTCAGCAATTTCGAACCAATGGATGATTGAGGGGGTTTTGCTTCTATGTTCTCTCACGCGTCTTGACACGAGGGGAAGCAAACACACACCAGATGATCGTAAACTGATGTAAATGTATCCCCACACATACCTCCCTACCCCACTGCTGGCAAAAAAAAATAATTGTTAGAATGAACTCTCTGCTCTTCTCCGTTCCTGGTGGTCTTAGATGCCATCCGATGTCCATGGATCTTACCCTCTTCCATCCGTGTGCGGTGTGGACAGCGGGAGTGGTGGCAGAATTAGGCTCCGGCTTGCCCACAGCAGCTAGCTTAATTTGGTTTTATATACATATATACACACACACATATATATGTACATGTTAAGACAGGGCAGGGCAGGGCAGTGGGTTTACACTTTCAGAAATTGGTCAGGACCGCCAAGCTCTGCTTGCAGTCAATCTTGGTGGCGTCGGGGCTAGTATACACAAGGGACAGAGCAGCGAGGAAGGCTTGGCACTCCTCCTCGCTCTCGAAGGCCAGCTCTGACACAACGTAGGAGACGGGAAGCACCGGGCGGAAACTGAGGGAGATAAAGAGAGACACTGGTGAATGGGAAAAGGCAGCAGATGAAGGCAATCTAAGATGACAAGCAGAATTCTGCCACTAGTATGCAATTAAGTCACCATTAGCTATCCTGGTAACAAGATGCAGCCAAACGATCCCTTGTGCTTTGCTTAAGTTCCTAGCCCTCATGGATATTACGGAGAGTTCTATGCATTCTCAGGACAGTGCATACTCTGCACAGCTGGGCACACTCACTCACCCATCCCAGCTGCCAAGACATGGGGCAAGGCTGCAGTCTTCGAGCAATTCTACGCTCTTACTCAAGCACATGCAGGAAAGCTTCCGAGTGTTCTAGGTTAGTGATTCTTAAATCACAGTCCTGCTGAATGGAAGGCAGTGGATTCTGATCTTAAAAGCAAGTGTGAAGGGTTTCTAACTACTAAATCCAAACTCAAGCTCAGATCTCACAAAGTTTTTGAATTATTAGCTCCCCCGAGTGCGTTCTGACTGTGCTTGGGACAGAATACATTGCTTTTCTCTAGCTTCCTTCATACCGAACTAGCTTAACTGGAGGGAGGGAGGCTAAAGATGTCCAGACCATACTGTTAAAAAAAAAGCAAGTGAGTGATAAAGCAGTTGCTCCCACAAACTGTCAATGCAGAGTCAAAACTGAAGTCTGGGGGTGGAGGGAAGACATCTCCCACTTGAAGAGACAAACTTAGAAAAATGAACACAGCTCTGCCTCCATAGCAAGTGGGAGAAGTAAGTCACTCTGCAACACTTCCCTCCACTAATAGAAGAATGACTTTTAGCACACGATACTGTGTCATACAAACCCAAGCAGTTCGAAGATCAGACAGCTCTCAAATAGCCCATGCCTTGCTTTAGGGCTATCTGACCGTCAAAGAAGCCTTGCTGTCTGAGTTTACATGACTGCAAGCCACGGCAAGACAAGAATGGTGTCTGCAGGTCCCCAGCACACCGGGGCGTCCCTACAGGTGGGCTGCTGTAACTTCCCAATAGACTCACACAGGGTACACACCAAGGGAGGCAACTGGTCCTGACTATAGGTAAAACGAAGCCATTCAAGCTTGCAACCACCTTTTAGGACAAAGCAAGAGCTCTGTGCCTTTACTCTCTCAGCACCTTTTGCCAGGCACAGCGTGACAATGAAGTCGACTGACTTGCCAACCATCTGGGAAGCCTGTTTGCTTCCTCACTGCTGTTCCCTTCGCAACTGAGTCCAAAAGCCTCTTTCCGCCCCACAACATTGCAACTGCCCCAATCCAAATACTGAACTGTTTTGGGCAGGGCCACATATTGGTGCATCATCGAGCGTTCAGGTGCTAATGATCATAAGCACTGGTCGCTCTGCCTTACTGGTGAAGCGCATAATCTGCACCAGGATATGCTGGGTGCCCTGACTGAGGAAGGGGAAAAGACTGTGGCCTGGAGGAGGCACTTATAAATGGGAGGCCTCCCTCACTTTTCAACAGCATTGTGAGGTAAGCTGAATGAGTATTAGAAGCATCTCTGATGGGGATGCCACCTACTGCACCTCCCCGGTTTCACTGGGACATACAGCCCTTGTCGAGGTGCCCACCCAAGTGAACACCCTACTGAAATAATTGCAGTGTGGAAAGACGGCCTGTGTGGTCAGATGAGCCCCCAACTGGGCCCTGCAGCTCCAAATTCAGCAAGTTTAACTATGCAAAAAGCTGATTTCAGGTGTGGTTCTCTTTAGCGAGGAATAAGCAAGGACGAACCACCAATTCCTCTTTTGTCTTTCTCCTCCTCCCTCTTCAGCCATGAGGTGCCATGGGAAAGGCAGGGAAAACTCTGAATACACATCTCACAGGTCTGCACTACTAATGGCTGTTTCTGAATGTCTTTCTTTGACCAGGACATTTCCTTTTTCCTGTTTGCTTTGCTTGAAAGCACTGTGTCCCTTCACAAAACCAGATAAAGCTTCCAAAGGTGCATCCCCTGCTTCAAGCAAAGATGCTTTTCAAATCAGTACTTCTGAGTCAGAGCCTTCTGTGTGAGATGCTACTTGCATCTCCCAGGCGGGCTGGACCCTTGGCCCTGGGGTGGCTTCTTGGAAGCCAGGAGTCAACGGTGGCCTTAGCAGAAAGCTGCTGCTCCACTTACCTGCCAAGGGCAAGGCCCACTCGGCTAAGGCCGCAGGGACCTAGTCCCATGCTGCGCACCTCCCGCTACAGGATACTAGCCTGCCTCTGCCTCACAACAGTCAGGGCAGGGAGGAGAGGCAGGAGAGTGTGCTGGTGCGAGGCCTGCTCCCCACCCCACCCCAGGGAAGTCTGGTTCAGCTTCACATACGTTTTGATCATGGCTTTGAGGGCTGTTTTCCTCTCCCGTTCTGCAAACTTGTCAATGAGGTAGCCGGACATGCAGGGCGCCTGGCGGTACAGGCAGAAGAAACGGTGGTAATTGGACAGGGCCCAGGCAGCTCGCAAGGCAAGTGCGTGTGCCACACAGGGGTCTGTTTTCAGCTCTTTCGTCAAATATGCCAACTCTGTAGTGATGTCTGCAAGGGAGAGAAAGAAGACCCATTGCTCACACTGTACCCTACTTCTTTGTTTTAAGCTGACCTTTAGCTTAAATATTAAGGGCTACTCCCTAATCCTATGCATCAACATGGTTCAATCTGGCCTGATTTATCAGCAAAATGATGGATCCAAATTTACTCTGGATAGCTATGCTGAGGGATGTGAGCTTCCCTGCCCCCTCCTTCCCTTGGCAATGCCTCCCCCACAATGTATTACACAGAATCAGGAGTCCTGCTAAATGGGGTAGCCTGAGGTATGTAGGCAAGGGCATCTTCAAAAACAGAGCACAGGGAACCTTCCACAAGTAAGGTCCTTCCTCCTGCAGATGGTAAATCCTGAATCTAGCCCAAGACCAATTTCAACCTGTGAGTGAAATTAGGCAGGAATTTAGGCAGGCCCGTTTCTCCACCCAACTAGAACTCTTCTCTATAGTTTTTACTATAACTTTACAGTCTTTTGAAAGCAAGATTCTGGATATGCTCAGTGATCTGCTATGGACAGATACTGATAAAAAGAGCACTCTCCTTTGCCTTCCTCAAAGCTTATTCCAGCAGACTGGGGCTTGGAGTACCTCATGAGCCTCAAGTCCAGTCTGTAGTGATCTCATCTTTCTCCCACAGCCTAAGTGGCTATAAATACACATTCATGCAGAAAAGTTCTAAAAAAAACCAGGACTCCCACACATGCTTAAGAAATCTGAGAGACTAACCCAGATTTAGTGGGTACTTCACTGTTCTCCCAGTGCTGCCACTTACCCCCCGAGTTGTTGGTGAAAATGTAGTAGAGGATGCGGTAAGCCGTGAACTCCCCAACATTTCCAGGGAGGTTCTCTGCATAGAGGGATTTCAGCTGTGTCTGGCACTGGTTGAACTCCTCATGGTCACCCTGGGGAAGATAATTCATCATTACAGAAGAGTCTCAAGCTGACACCACCGTGCCTATAGGACCTACGAACTCAGCCCTAATACCCACTAGATCGGCTCCACCGCCTCTTCTCCATGTAGCATGCAGTGTTCTGATTCAGACAGTTTCTACTCAGGCTATGAATGTACCCCGAATATGATGTGTGATGAACCCCTTAATTGCCACTCGTCACTGGTTCTGCCCTCACTAATACAGAGAAGGGGTACTCAAGCAGCGGCTGCATCCTGTACCTGTGTCTCCTTACCTCAAAGGGGGACACAAGAACCAAGGCAGGTGGTCTGCAAATATTCTAAATGTTTGCATGACATAAGCTGCATTCCTATGGGTTTGGAATACATGTCAGAAAGTGCAGGTACTTTTCTGCACATTTATATGGCATCAAAGACTGATGGCCTTCCTTACCAAGCGGTTACTCAGGTAATGGTCTGAAGACATGCTGTGAAGCACCCTGGATGAAGTGAATGAATTCTGTTTCTGGTTAGTATCTGAATGGGAGATGGGCTAGGAAATCAGTGTATATTGCCTTGAGTTCCATGATGGAAGCACCACAGGAAATAACGCCTTTCTTTCTGTGTCTGTCTGTCTGTCCACACTTCCTTTCCTTCAATATGTTTACTAAGTTTATACCCCACTCTTCTTCCAAGGAGCTCAATGGTTACCTGCCCTGCAACTTAACCTCACAACCACCCTGCAGAGTAGGTTAGTTGAAAACCAGGGACCAGATCTCCCCAGTACTACTCTAGCTACTAGACTAATTCTTACCTTCTCCAGTGCTATCCTGGCATGGGTTTCATAGACCTCCACAGTAAATTCAGTACGGACACCCTGAACCTAAACAAGAAAAAGAGAGGGGATTACCAGGGAGATGCAGAACCTTAAATTTCCATATATTTGCTTTATCTGTCATTGCTAAATTCCAGTTTGCTTTCTCACAAAGGAAGGGGAGCTTGACTATGAAGTAAGGCTTCAGCTTTAACTCCTATTGTGATGGGTATGGGAACTTCGGGGCAGTAATCTGACCAGAAATAGGCTGGGCCAAAATAGAGGTAAAATGTTCCAATACAACTAATTGAAATGAGGAGGAAGGCTCAGAAAAACTTAAAACCTTCATGAAAACAAACAAAACAAAGATGACCTCAAATAATGTAGATCATAATGTGTGCCTAAAGAGGCCACATACCTCAAGATGCACTATACTTTCAATAATATATTGAAAACAATACTTATATCTGCTTTGTCCCTAAACTGAGCCTCAAAGTCACCCATTTTATGAAACTCCATTTTTAATGGATTTTTTTAGAACCTGGAATATGAGGTGTACACACTCTCCTTTGTGCAAAATACAGCATCCTCAAATACTGTCTCTCCCAGCCCTCCACCCCAGTAATCCAACTCAGAACATGGAAGCCAGTAAAGTTTACTGCCATTCTCTTAATTGCCCATGGAAGCCTCAGTGATGATGCAGAGCCAATGATGCACTTCCCTTCCCTTGCCCCAAACCTACGAATGCCCCCATCAGTTACATCTCATCAGTGAACCTATATCACCCCTGCTGCTTCCAGAGAGGCATCCAGCAGCTGTTCCAGAAGGCAATTCTCTTCCTTGATATTTAATGCCAGGAGGAGAACAGCCTGAGTCAGATGAAGGGTAAGAGCAATGAGTGCTATTCTCTGGTGTCCTACCTGTGTGAGGGTAAAACTCACCCAACATAAAGTGGTATCAGCAATGTGAGGAAGCAGGCAAGTGGGTAAAACAGTTCTTGGGGAACAGCACACTGAAATCCTGTGCGCTACAATCAAAGGATCCTAAAGAGATGCTGCCTCTTTCTCTGCTGCCTAATAAGCTTTCATTGGATACATAATGGGACGATGAGGTATGAAGCATGGGGACTATTCCAACACAGAAAACGGTGGGCAAAACAAATCCCACTGCCAACACACTCACAAATCCAACTTTAGAAAGCAAGCAAACAGTCTCAGGATGCCAAACCATGTATCCAATACCAAACTTCACACCTGCACAAAGTATGTCCCACACAGGCATTCTGCTCCAATCAGACGATCTAACTTTCATTCCAGAGAATCCCAAAGTATCAACTTCTAACCCCCCACCCCTTTCATTACTAGCAATTAAAAGTATTCTTGGCAAACCACATGTTAGTATGTTAAGAACCTTTTTCTAGCTCACCTACCAGAGCCATAGTAACACCTCCCACCACTGACCCCCATTCTCCAATGCCTGAATGAGCTTACTGTAAGGTCCTGCCGGATGGATTTCATCTGCTCACAAGCATAGGCATAATCCTGTTTCTCTTTCCAGTGGGATTTCACCATGTTCAAGGATTTTTTAAGCACCTAAGAGGAAAAGAGGAAAAGCCAATTTGGAGACACCTGTCAAAAGATGTTGCCGCTCACCAGCCCTGGAGCAGGACAGGAAGTAATCCACTGAAAACAACCTTGGAAGAGGGATGGGCAAGATATTGACCATAGCTGACCTTGGGATAGGAGGCAGGAGAATGGCAACTACTGCCAAGGCTAGCTGTTTAAATGTTTTTCTTTTCCTGAACACAATACACTCACATTTCTTTGCTTTATTTAAGTACTTCTAAGCCTGTATCCCAAGAATCTTCAAGGCAGCTAATAAAACTGATAAGGAAAGTTCATATTTAAAAAACCCAATAGCAGTGTCCAGATGTGTTTCTTCCTGTCTATCGGTACAATGTGTACATTAATGGGTCACTTGGCAGCTGTGTTGCAGAGGAAGGCATTCCACTAACTACTTCCTGCACAGAACCTTTCTCAAGGACTGCTTGGTTGCCACATGCTTAGGACTTTTTAACATCAGCAGCAGAATCCTCTTAGTGGGTGTTCCCAAGAAAGTAACACAGAAGGATAGAAAGACCAAGGGGAAAGAGCCAGAACTTCTGAATCAGAAAGGAACAAGGGAAGCTCTTGGAAAAGCCCTTTTCTCCTACAGGTTACTCACTGAGACAGGTCGGACAGTGGAGGGGTCTGGTGCACAAGTGAGGCGCAGGTAATGTTTGGTAATCTCCTGGCAGGTGCCAACAATCTTCAGCTCATTCCAGTCGAGACCATCCGAGCCAACAGTGTCCAGGCTGTTGATCTGCAGGATGAGGGGCTCCAGACGCAGCTTTTTGGAGTGGGCCCCGTGCTGGAAACGGGCTGCCCGCCGCTCCTTCTTGAACTCTTTTTCAGGATCCTCATAGTCCATAGTGTTGCGTTTCCGGTTGCGTTTGGAAGGTCCTTGGTCATGCCTGCAAAATTCATGGTGAGAGGATCATTTGGCGTTGGTGCGTAGCACTCATGGAAAAGACCCAATTGCTTTCTAGCCACTGTTCCTCCAAGGATCGGACAGAACATATTAACAGCTAGACATGGCTTTCTTCCCCTCCAGACTTGCCTTTTCCCTCGCTGGGCTCTCATCCGGCCTCTGTCCATGTGGCCTCCACGACCCCGGTTCTTTTGGGCATTCCTGCGGCCGCCCAAGCGACACTCATTGCCTGAATAGGAACTGTCTGAATCGGAATCACTATTTGAGAATGAAAAAAAGTATTTTCACCTTTATGTCTTCTGCGCAAGTTAAACCCAATACTGTGATCAATTCCATTTTTCAAAAAAAATGCTGAATTTTTCAAGTAAATGATAAGATTGGAGTAATAAAAGAACACCTGCCCCATTTGATCATGCTAACCCTAAGCTGTCTGTGCAGAGGAATCACAGAAAACAACTGCCAAGAAACCAGTTTCTACTTCCTTTAAAAAAATGCAGATTCTAACTCAATATAGATGTGAAGATTAAATACACAACATCTGTGTTCTCTTCCTTTGCAACAGCAACCAACTGCAAAAACTCTGCTACATGTACATTCTGCTGCCTCAGCCCAAGAGTCTTACCTACGTCGGAAGTGGCGGCTGGGAGATCGTGATGAGGACCGGGACCTGGAACGTGAATCAACACTTGAGGATGAGCTGTTCTCCTTCATGAAGACATTGCGGTTTCCAAACTTAGTGGGGAAGCCATTTCCACGAGCCCGACCAGTTCCAGCTCCCCCACTGCCTCCCCCCCGCTGGGGCTGGGCGTTTCCACCAGTGCCCCGTTGCTGCTGCTGGGAAAGACTGGACTGCATAGAGGTACGTGTAGAGTGCAGAGAAGACACCTCCCAGCGCTGCGACTTCTTCTTGGGGCTTTCAGCCATGCTGTCCCGGCTCAGGCTGCAGAGAAAGTAACAGCACTACTAAATCTTTACTAAGTAGTAAAAATTATAACTGGGAATGGAGCTTTGTTGTTAAAAATCATCTTCACTACTATATCATACAATGATGCCTCCTTTATCATACCAGGTTTGTGGATTGTATCAGATTGGATTGTAACCACCTACAGCCATTGGGCAGGATAAAAAGATTATAAATACTAAGTCTGCTGGATGCATCAAGTCCTTAGTTAATTTCAAACCCTTATTTCCCCCTCAAGGAAAACCTGCCATGAAGAAACAGGAGCTATGGCTGGCAATGTGCCTCTCCTCAAATCCACCAGATCTTTCAAAAGCCAGGCTGTACAGCATCTTACTATCTCACACAGTCCAGAAGCCCGTGCTTGCACACCCACCATTGAAACCATGAGGGAGAGCCCTCCCCAGAGTAATTAAAGTTTTGATCTCCACACATCCATGAAGCTCAAGGAATAACCTGAGGCCACTCACATCTCTATGCCTGATTTGCAGGGTGTTGAGCTCCAGTTCTCATCAGTCTAATCCGCATGGCCAATTAGATGCATGATGGGAGTTGCAACTCAACAACTAATGGAGGGCTACAGGCTGCCGACCTCTGACCTAAGCCTACCTCACATGATCACTCAGAGGATAAAAAATTGGGGGTGCGGGAGAAATGTGGATCCTACCCCATGTTCCATGGAAGAAGGATGAGATGTGTGTGTAATAAAATAAACAACAACAAGTAAGATCACCTCCCCAGGTGTGGCACCCAGAAATTCGGGCTTGCCTCTTTGGGCCTGCAGCCACTCACCCCGGAAGTGGCTCTCTGCTCCAGTCAATCGTGTAGGCAGTGCCATCCTGCAGCCTGGCCTGCAGAACTTCCTTGAGCAGCTTCTCAGTGCGATCTTTGTCTTCCTCTGATTCACAGGCCGTGAAACAGCGCTGGACATATTCCTTCATGTCTTGCGGCCAGTCTTCTGGCTTACCTGTTGAAGAGCTGTAGAGAGAAATGTATTAATGCCCCACAGTCCCAGTAACATTTCCTCAAAGCCTTTATCTGAACCTTGAACACTGTAGGTATTTTTGCCAAGTTTGTTTGTTTATTTATTTAAAACATTTCTATGCCGCCCCCATCGCAACAAAGCCTTGGGGCGGCTCACAACATTCATAGAAAATTAATAATTTAAAACTGGTACCATCTCGGCTATATATATTAAAATCTATAAATACAATTAATAATAAATTATCAGTTAAAATAACTTTTAAATAAAAAGGTCTTCGCCTGGCGCCGAAAAGCAAATAATGATGGCGCCAGGCGGACCTCTCTGGGGAGCGCATTCCATAGGTGGAAGTTTGGAGGAGTGGAGGGTAACGCAAAAGTTTTCGAGGAGCTGCATATATGGAGTTCCCAGAATGAGTTCCCAGGCACTGATAAGATTCACCTAACAGCAACTGTGGTTACCAGGTTGGTTGGCATCCTAGAGAGATAGTTACATGTGGACTCATGTAATCAGATGCTATCCAGAGTTTGCATGAAAAGCTACAAGAAAGGAGATCCAGCTACCTTCACAGTTACCTTGCTCTGAAATCCAGTATGTCCAGTTCTTTCAACATTAGCCCTTTATTTCTGCAAGCCAAGCCTTGGTGAAACACACATTTGGCAGAAAAACCTTCCTAGGCCTAAACAAGAGGATGTTCCAGAGGGCTGGCACTAAATACAATGGTATCTACAGAATCTTCCTGTTTATACTAGCAAGATGTACCAGCCAGCTGGGAGAAAACCTAACTCCACCGGCCAGCACTGCTCTCTGGCTTCTCTCTCCACACCTTCCTGGCATCATTGATTCCCTCTGAAGGCATCATCCCACAAATAAGTTGCCCGAGATGCCTCTGCCCTTCTGCTGCCATGTCCCTCCCAGCATGACCACTGAGAGTGCAATGAGAAGATGCTCCAGGGGGACTCATTTCATATAGGTCACTACTCATGAATGGAGAGTGTTGTGCCTGTGATTAACTCCAGACACCTCTGCTATATCTTCTTATTGCAGGGATATCTTTGTGCACATGCATGCACACATACATGCTAGAAAAGAAGACACAGGTATACGGCACAGGGGCAGAAGTCCAAGAGAAAGCCACCACTGCTCTCAGATGTCCCCACCTCTCCCAGCTAGTTAGCACTGAGGCCAGGAGTGGCCCTTGGACTGGCAAACCCTGGTGACTGGCCTCAAGTCAACCAGCAAACTTCATGGAGACGTGGGGACTGGAACCTGGATCTCCTGAATTCCAGCTCAACTCTTGAGTAACAGGTATCAAGAAAGAAAGGTGCTGAGCAACTTACAGAGTCAACATCTTGCTGTTCAGTCAAGGATACACAGAACTCAGAAGCACAATCTCACTACTGCTGTGGCAACAGGATTAGAAATGAGGAGGGGCAGGAGGAAACATAGCCCTACAACCTCGAGCAGGACAATGCAATCTCCAGCTGTTTTGGGCTATTAGAAACCACGGCTAGCATGGCCAGTCATCAGGGACGCTGAGGACTAAAACCTGAAACATTTCAAAAATGTCAGGCTGCCCGTTCCTCACCAACAACCCAGTGCCTTCCTCCTGACTAAGGGCAGTGCTGCCTACAAACTAAATAACAAAAGTGAAAAAAGAAATTGTGTGCACCTGTGATTGTGACGTTTCTCAGGATTCTGCTGAGCACCGAAGTTTCCATGTTGCTGCTGCTGCTCTGAAGAACTGAAGTTCTGATTTGTTACCACAAAGGGTCGTTTGGGGAGGTTGAATTTCAGACCACCAGACCCAGGTGCTTCTGTTCCAATAAAGAGGTATGTGGTGATTGATTGATTGATTAAAGAATTTTAGCCTTCAGCATCCTACAAGAACAAATTCTACCAACATGAGAGTCCTTTTGCTTACTGTGGCCACCGACACCACAGCAGAATCTGATGTTCAACTGAATGACACAAATATGCTTCATGCACACTCAATGAATTCACCAAGTAACCAAGATCCTAGATTCTCTACTCTAAGTGACATGCCACAATCTATTACTGAAGTAGTGGCCTTAGGCCTCTGCATAAGAAATGAGTTCTTTTCAATTAACACAGAGGAATAAGGGGTTATTTTAATGATTTGGAAATAAGTACTCCTACTGCTTTGAACTGGGTAAGTCGGGTGCCAGAAATATTCATTCATATAAAGGCTTTTCCACAAAAACAGAGGAATGCTCTTCCTGAAATATAAAGAAGTACATTCCACATTTTTGTGGCCCCTATATGTTGGATCCAGACTAAGCAGCAAAACTGAATAACATGCCTTACTAGTTTCAACAGGACCTAAGCACAACTAATTCAGTTTGGATCAAACACAATGGCTGGAATCCAAAGAATTTATTGTGGGAGTGGAAGGGTTTATTACTACTTGACTGTTGAGGTCCCCCAATTTCTGCTGGGCTTGTTTTTGAGTAGCTGGTAGAGTCTGGCTTTCTCACTTCTTATACAAAAAGCTGAAAAAACCATCTGTCTTATATCAGTGCCCTGTAATGAATGAAAGTACCATATTTTTTGCTCTATAAGACTCACTTTTTCCCCCCTCAAAAGTAAGGGGAAATGTCTGTGCGTCTTACAGAGCGAATATGTGTGTGCAGTAAGTCTGTCAGATGTGCAGCCCATGGGGAAGTGATGGGGAATGTGCCTGTGATTATGTGCCCATTTGATTCAGAATATTTTTTTTCTTGTTTTCCTCCTCTAAAAACTAGGTGCATCTTATGGTCAGGCGCGTCTTATAGAGCGAAAAATATGGTAACTATTCATAGCTATTACTGCTGACCTGTAAACTGTATAAACTCCTGGTAATAGATGAACAAAGGGAAAATAGGAATAAAACTATAGAAAACAAAGCATTTCCTTTCTTTAGCCTTTCAAACCTTTATAATTTTAACAAACAAAGAAAAGTTAACTGGTTTTTTTATTTATTTGGAAATTTATAGGCCGCCCCTTGCCACAAACTTTGGTTAAAATCAAAGTTTTAAATTATATGAGAGAGAGAGAGAGAGAGAGAGAGAGAGAGAGAGAGAGAGAGAGAGAGAGAGAGAGAGAGAGAGAGAGACAGAGACAGACAGACAGACAGACAGACAGACAGACAGACACAGAGAGACAGAGACACACAGAGAGAGACAGAGACACAGAGAGAGACAGAGAATATGAGAAATTTTTGGCTGCAACTAACATCAAGAACCAGCAATGAAACATCCACCTTCCTGCTCCAGTCAACTCCCTTTCCCAGTAGCCAAGTACCCACTCTGTCTTCCCTTTTCTAACAAAGCTGAAGTCCCACTCCCCTCACCGTCATCTAGCCCTCAGAAACTCACGTTTCATGCGGTTCCAGAGCTGCTGCCCTTTCTTGGGCTTGGCTGCATCCTGGTAGGAATGCTGCTGCTGGTTGTAGGAGGCATTTGATTGGTTTGGTTGGGCATGTGGCCCTCCAGAAGGCCCCCCCTGCTGCTGCTGCCCCCCAGAACCCATGGGATGGTTGCTATGCTGTGAGGGATGGCTGGGGTGCTGCATAGGGGACTGTGGTGGGTTGGGGACTTGCATTTGCTGCTGCTGGCTTGAGTAGGGCAACCCTCCGTCTTCCATGCCTGGGACTGGAGGCTGGGGGAAAAAGAAAGGAGATTTGTGCGGTTACTATCACTGCAAGGACACTCTTTGACAGGAAGCACCAAGGATGCACAGGTCAAATTAACCAGGAGGAGGCAATCAGCAGGCCTCCAGATACGGTTAGATTCCAATTCCCATCATCCCTGAGCACTGACCATGGTGGTGGCTGAGGCTGATAGTGGAGTCCAGGAACTTCTGGAAGGCCAGAAGTTAACCACCCTTTCATACCCATAAAGATCCATCCTGTGCCTGAAAACCTACACCCCCTGCCCCCGCTTTCTTTCCTTTCTCAGAATAAAGGAAAATGTCAGAATCCAGCATCTGTTTTATTAAGCCCCTGGATGCACAGGGCTATTTCTACAGGCTAATCTCTCTCAACACCCCAGTCAGGAACTCTTGCACCATCACTGCAAATTTCTGAAACAAGGAATTATTTGGGGAGCTCAAATAATCATGAAGCCAAACCTCAAAGCACAAGGAACAGCATGTTTTGCCCACTAATTACCTACATCAAAGTGGAATCATGCTGTGACAGCAAAATTTGCTGAGTCAAAGATGGACAAGGCTGGGTAGGTGAATGGGAGGCAAGAAACAATTAGTTATCCCTTTTTGCTGTCTTTAACATAGCTGTGTCCAGTGGAAAAGTCCTTTACTGTGGAAGGAAAGGGGCAAAGCACTGAATAATCTTTCTAAAAATCCACCACTTAGATCATGGTCCTCAAACTACGGCCCAGGGGTCGGATCCGGCCTGCCATGCCCATTTATCTGGCTTGCCATGCCCATTTGGACCCGCCGCACGCATGCCCCCGAGCGCACGCCCACTGCTGCCCACCTCGCCCCAAGCGCGGGGAGGCAGCAGTGTGCTCACGCGGAGAAAATGATCTCCAAACAAGCAAGCCGCTGCCTGGTGCGCCCACCTCGCGGTGCGTGTCCGCCCCTGCCTCACCTCGCCACAAGCCCCGCCCCTGCCTCAGCACGCTCCCGCATGCGCCACCCCCACGCCAGCCCGTGTGCACCGCTAGCACCACCTTTCTGGCCCACGCCCAGTACTGGCACCTTTCAACTGGCCCCCTGGTGAAAAAGTTTGAGGACCCCTGACTTAGATTGTTCAACCCATTTGAAATGACTTTTTATAGCAAGGTCTATGACACTACTGTAGATTTTTAAATGGACTTTGAATCTTGCTGCAAGTTAATTACGTGTGTACAGAGCTGTCAAATTCTCTATAGATGGTTTGGATGTCAATACCCCTCTGCCCCATCAACCCTGCCCCATAGTCAGGAATGCTGTTGTTCAAAACATCCAGAGGGCACTAAGTCAGGAGAGCTGAGCTGGGGTATTTTCCCTACCCTACTTAAAAGACAGAAGGAACAATTGGAAGGAAGCTACACAAATAGCAGGTATCTATTACCTGGCTCATGCTCCCTTGGTGCTGTCCAGGAGCTGGAGGCTGCTGGGGTGCTGCAGATGAGTAAGAGCCTGGGACACCATATTGTCCACTTGAGCTGTACCCAGGGTAGACATTCTGCAGGGAGGGCAAGTCATGGGAATACACCAGTATTAACCACAGTTAACAAAATGGCTACTTCACAAGTAATTTTAATATAAAAGGAGCCAAGATTTCCACTCCTGTGAAGCAGCCTTCTCCAACCTAGTGCTCTCCAGATGATCTATGTATTTATTATATTTCTATCTCACTGAGTAGGCCTCTGCTGAATCAATGCAGTTAGGCAATTTTGGACTTAAAGAAAATAATTATCAGTGTGGAACCAAATGTGTCTCATCTCTAGTTTAAATGACAAATGCCTTTACACTAAAGGAATTATTCCTGAGGTCTCGCAGTAACTGCAATGGAAGAAGCAGGCCTGCATTAAGACTGTTGATGGCAACTGAGGCAGCTCTGAAGATCTGGGGCCCAGGCCTGGGGTGCTTTCCACATCACCACCCAAGAGAGCACCAGGTTGGGAAAGGCTGCTTTAAAGACAGACTGCATAATTAACAAAAACTAATTTCCCTGAAAAGAATTGTCTTGCTTGTTCTCTCCCTATAACCTGACAACCTTATTCTAGTTAATAAGTTTCCAGACACTTTGACATCAAAGGAAGTTGCTGTTGCTTCCAAGTTATTTTGAAACCTGCATTTTATCTCGTAACTAGCAGGTATGTGCTGGGGCAATTTGCTTCTATGGCAACCTGCAGTCAATCTGTAGGAATTGTGAAGGATACCAGTGAAAGCGAATGATGTGGAGGATCCTGCA
This sequence comes from Varanus salvator macromaculatus, assembly GCA_023646645.1. Lineage (NCBI taxonomy): Eukaryota > Metazoa > Chordata > Lepidosauria > Squamata > Varanidae > Varanus > Varanus salvator. The sequence continues at coordinate 4,331,868 of JAIXND010000781.1, forward strand.
ATGACTTGCGAGTCCCTCCCTGTCCTAGAATTCAAGGATCCTTGTACAGACATCTCCAGCTTTCCAGTCGAGAAATAAGATGAGCAGGCCAACTGCTGTTACTCACCATAGGGTAATAGTAATTATATGGGTAGAGGTAGCTATACTGCTGATACCACTGATAGTACTGCTGCTGCTGCAGAGAATCACCTTGCTGGGCTGTGTACTGTGTAAAGGAGGAGGAAAGATGTGTCACGAAAGGATGCTCGGGAAGTTATTTAACACAGACAGAGACATGCTATCCAATAAACCCAGGTTTCAATAACGAACACTCCGAATGTCTTCCCAAAGAACCGAGTCTTCTGCACCTACAGACCAGGATTCCAGAACCGTCCCAGTCATGAAGACCATGCTCCAGTTTCTTCAAGTTATGCAAGACTCACCAACAGAATGTTGGCAGCATGCGTGTTTGTTTCAATCCAAGTGACAAAGTGCTTTAGAGATAAAGACTGAGTTCAAGATCATGGGACTTTGCAGTGCACCCTTCATTACCTATCCCAGAATATAGTTTCTGAGCAGAGTCTGCACTCTTGTTTGCACATTAAGTCTAAATTATCAAATATTAACAAAGCAGAAATAAAGAAAAAAGAGAGACTTCCACAGCATTAAACAGCCAAAGTTGCACATGAAGACAGCTTTTTTGTTATTTTTTTTAAAATCCTGTAAAGTCTAATGCTCTAAAAGGATAAGCAAAAGGTAGATGACCAGCTATTTTTGGACCTCAACTCCAAAAGGTCGCTGCCAGCATGGCTAATGGTAGGAATACTGAGAGTTGATACCCACATCATCTCAAGTCTTACTTTCTGCTGAAGAACATCAAACTGTCTTACCTGGGCATTTGTCTGTCCATTGGAAGCACCTTTACTATTGCCAGAAGCAGCAGCAGCACTGGCTTTGCTAATGCTAGCCAGTGCTTGACGGGCCTTCTCCCATTCAGGATTTTCATGCATTGGGCCTTCCATTCCGTTCTCTCGTGTACTTCCGTTGCCCAAGTTGTACTGGGGAGCCCTGCAAGATGACATATTGGGAAGGAAGAATAGTGTATTCCAGGATCAGTAACTTCATTTCCAATATAACATTTAATTCATACAGTACTTCCAGTCTTTGTTTGCTTAGTTTACAGGCCTGATTGCTCATGGACACAATAAGTCTGAGTAGCTATAATTTGAATTTGTGTCCAAATTAAGCACCATTAAGCACATTCAACAGCCAGTGAGTCATGCTACATTTCTCCTCATAAGCTGTTCCTTTCCGGCTTTTATGCTTCCACGTCCATTCAACTGATCTGCACCAAAAAGGTTTCACCAAATTGCTCATGGCATACCACCATGAATCCAGAGACTCCAAATTCAGATTTAAAGGCTTTCCTCTAATTCACAGTAACTCCAGACTAGGATGAACAGGCTCAGTGCAACATTAGATATGTTACATCAGGTGAGGAATCTCTTTCAGCCTAATTCTGTTCGAGTTCTCAGGGGCTACATTCCAGGGATAGGCACAACTGAAGGCAAAAGAGGAAAAGCTAAAAATATAAAAAACACCAGCATATGGTAGCTTTTTTTTTAAATAGTGTATTTTTAAATAGTGTATTTTTTATTGTAACTGTGTTTATTGTTGTTGTTAGCTGCCCCGAGGCTTTTTTGCGAGGGGGCGGCATACAAATGTGTTAAATAAATAAAACTCTTACTGCCACTAACTATAGCTTAGGAGAAATATTCCAAACTTTGGGAATGAAGAAAAAACAGCACAAATGCTGGGAAAGCACATAAATATTGGTGGATGGGGAAAAGGGGGCAAGGCCCTCTTGAGAACCCTGGAAAGCTAGACTGGGACCCCAAGAGGACTGATTTGGCGCCCAACCCAAGATTCTCCACCTCTGAGCTAAATCAATGGCATCTAAGGGGTCTATCAAAGAGCATAAGATACCAAGCAGTTGATTCACTCACAGTGCTAACAGAGGCCCATTATGCTAGCAGAACTAATCAAGGAATCTTATCACAAGGTTCAGAGGCACAGGAAGACATTTGGCACAATTCGTTTCAAATAACTAAGGTAAGGAGTGGGGCCTGAACACTGAATCCAAGAAGAATGCCCTCAAATCTTTTATCTTCACAGCCCTTGTACTCAAATCGTTTTAGGGCTGAGCCAATTTAATCTTAATCTCAACTAACTTCAATGTATATCTAAATCTCAAACATAGTTTATTTAAAACAATCGTAGGCAAGACAGTCTTTATTTTACTTCATTTCCACAGCAGCTTTCAATTCAGCCTTGAAAACAAGACCATAAAGACTACTTGCTTGCAAAAGCTTTTATGAGGCTGACTGTCTCTATGTCTAATTTGGTCACTGGCAGCTACTACCCACAAAGTATAGGGTTTAAAGCACTGCTAGTAGAACAACCAGACAACATTCTTATTTGCCAGAGGCAATCTGTTCAAGCTGGGCATTTGCTCAATTTTTTTATTTTAATGTTAACGTCACACAAATCCCACACGTAGTGGCCCAATGCACTAGGCAAACAGTCCAATGTGCTGTTGCTGCCTTAAAACTCTGGAGTCATTTCACTCTCTACAACAGAGTCCTGAGTAGGCCTGGCAGAGTGACAAGCCATGATGCTTTGGAACCACATGCAAAGCTGAAGCAGCAAGCAGGCTGGAGCAGGAGACTCACTCCCAGGGGCTTAACTCAGAGCTGGCTGTGATGTAAGAGACAAGACATGTTTCAGTTTGGAGGTGTCTGCAGTTGCAACAGGTGGCCAGTGGAAGGAGGTTTACTATGCTACTGGGTTTCTGCTGTCTCTTGTGCCCTTGCTAAAAAATGACACCAACACGTAAGGCACCTCCTATACAGTGGCACCGTAAGCTCCATGAACTGTGTCCCAATAATTAGGTATCAACTGATATCTGAATGGTTAATTGTAGACCCTAGCAACCACGACACTGGCTACATAAAATCCTGCCTTAATTCTTAGTGTTTGGGCAGAATTCATATCTTTTGGAAAATAATTTACCATCAAGAGGGTATATTGCTCAGTTTTACCACATTATAAGAAACTTCTGTTGCACATCGATAAGCTTCTGTACAGCTCGAAGCATCTGATCCTGCCCAACTGTGGAAGCTAAGCAGGGCTGGGCCTTGGTTGAAATTTGGATGTGTGACTTAATGTTGTGAACAGCCCAGGGAGCTTTGGCTAAGGGCAGTACAGAAATGTAATAAATAATCTGACTAAAATATCTAGTTTTCAACAAAATAGCCGTTTTAATTGATTTCAACAAAAATACTACAGCTATTTGGTTCATCTTTAAGATGGTAGGGTAAGCTTTTGTGCACTAGTGTTCACTTGGGATGCAATCTTGCGATGTTCAGACTGGAAAAGAAGTCCTGAAACTCCCAGCATGCCACAGCCAGCAGTGCTGGCTCGGGAACTGTAGGACATTCTACTCTCTAAACATGTAGGATTCTACCTTTAATCATGAAGAGGTCTCGAGCTCAGAAAAATATTTGGCTCTGTTTTATAATAATTTGTTTTTAAGTCATCCCCATGTAATTTATTTAAATGTTTTTAATAGTTTTTTAACGTTCTAAGTTGTCTCTGGTCTGTGACTGCATAATAAAGATTATTTAATTCATTTTTATAGCAACCAATAGCTAAGGCTCTCATTAAAATGTTATACCTTTAGGATGACACAACATGATGCGAAATGCTCAGTTTTACTTTCAAGAGTGTGGGAAGTATCTATTCACATTGAAGTCTCTCCCACGTGGTAGCTTTTCAACAGTTCATGACTTTTAACATTAAGCATCCGGATGATTAATTTTAAACACCATCCCTTCTCTATTATTTCAGTTTACTGATCACTTTTTTTATTGATGGGACCTACTCTGAGAGACCATATGTATCTGAAAAGCAGGATAAAATGACCAAGATTAACTATTTCTTCTGTTATTACTCAATTAAGTATTTGCAATTAAATTTTAATTCTTTAGATATGCTAGCCAGTTTGAAGGCTTTCCGACTAAAAAGAACCCTAGATAGAGAGAGATAAAGAACCCCCCCCCTCTCTCTGGTGGGGAGGGAGGCAGGCAGGCATTTATAGGCCACCAATTTCTCAGGATGGTTTACAAGAACAAAAGCATACTGAGAACATATACAACAAAAAAGTCAAGAATATAACTTGTTGCCGAGGTTCAGGCAAATCATTTTAACTGAACCGAAGCTTACTTTTACTTGCTTGAGGACAACTATATTCTGAAGAGGTGTTAAATGCAACACTCACCTACATCCGCTGTCTAAGGGAGTGGGGCCCTGAAAAAAACAGGAACTATACATTGGCCTCACTTCTGTTGGTAAGCTGGCAGGACTAGCAGGCTTGTGATATCATAGCATTATGATGTCACAAGCTGAAATGCTGTTCTCAACTTAAGCTAATATTCAAAGGTTTCTCAGTTCTTTCAATTTTCTGGGGGACCAAGCACATCATCTTCAGCTGAGCCCTCAAACTAAACCTTCACCCAGTAAGCAGTTATAGTTACAAGCCTTCATCAATAGGGGATTTTGCACTCCATCTTCTATCACTAACTTGTCAAGAGTTCTCTTCCCTCCAATGGAGACCATGCACCTACTGAAAAACCTTACTTGTTGCCTCTACCTGATGTCAGAAAATAGAACAAACTACTCAAGAAAGTCAATCACGTGGTTTTTCATTTAGAGACCAAGGTATTTGTTTAGTCAAACTCATCAGGCTTAGCTTATCCGAAACTCCAGTTAGCAGCAATTTTTTCAGGTAACATAGATAGTGCAATTGTTGTTGAAAACAACTTGTACCATGACCTGGAATTACTGCGATTCAAATCAGATCAGTCACACAGTCCTGCACTAGCAATAACAAAAACAGTGTACTTATTTGGATGAATTAAGAACAAAAAGCAAATCCAACCAGATACTAAAAGTAGAACCAAATTTGAAAAATGAATTGTCTATTTCAACTCTAGAGAAGATATTCTATTTGGAAACCAGCTTTCAATTTTCTGAGAAAAAAAATAAACCATATCTGATTAGAGCATTAAAGTTTCAAACATATGAAGTTACCCTTAATAATCAGTACCTGCTGGGATTGATTATTAAATAATTTTGAACACAACAGTCATCTCAAGTTGAGCAGCTCTAGCCCATCCCCCCTTGCATTTTGATATGCTCCCTGAACAGTCAGCTGATCAAAACTTAGGACATGAACCAAGTTCTCCATTTGGAAAAACAGTGAATGCAATCCTTGCCAGTGTTCCTCATTTCCAGTTTTGAGGCTGAACAGTACCAACTGTACCTTACAACCCTCAGTCTCCAGTTACAGAAAAATCTCCAGCCTCAAAATCTTGCACACAGCAACATGTATTTTTACTTAACTGGACACCTGGAAAGGGTTTAATTTGTTATTCTCAGAACTCAGATGTATTTGGAAGGGAATATTTCCATGGCCCCCCAAAAAGGAAAACAGAACAAAACTGACTGCATTTCTCAAGTTCCCCTTTAAAAATAGCTGGTGTCACATATGAACAGCCATGCAAAACAGGAGATATGTCCCCCACCCAAAAATAGTATACACTTTGTCAGCTTATTCCAACATCTATAATTCCTCCAATTCAGCAAATTAAAATAAGTAATTACAATCACCATTCTGGGGCTCGCTGGTCGCCTATATTAGTAGCCATCCTCGAGTCTGTGGAACAGGAAACTGCAGATGCCAAATGGCTGCAGGGCCAATGCGTGGGAGAGCCCTGAGCAGCAACCCCCACTTCACACGAACGCTTCCTCCTCTTTCTTTGTTTCTTCTTACACAAGTAGAGGCCAAACAAAGGAAGTTAACTGGACAAGACGAACATCTCACTTTTAGCAGCAAACTGAAGTGCCGTCTTGTGGGACCACCCCTCTGGCACCCAGAAATCCAATTCCTGGGTGCTTCCTTCCACCGCGGGGCAGGGGGGTAGGAATGCAGAATCTCAAGAAGCTTGACAGTGCAGGCAAGATTGATCAGGCGATTCCCCCACACTCCTTCCAAAAAGAACTGAGACGGGGCTCTTATTCACTGCTATCACCCCTTTCTAGAGCCTTGTATTCCTCACACGCCTGGTGAAAAAAACGCCCGCTAACAACTGTAAGGCCCTTTTCTTCTTTACTACAATCCGAGATGTACCAAGGTGTGAGCACCGCCACACCAGTCACCAACAACTCCCTTCCCTAAAAAGATAGCCCACCCACCCCTCTACACCCTCCCTGCCTTCCCCTCCCAGTGACCCTTCGTAGCCGAACAGAAAACACTTGAGCTAGCTGTCCTTCCTGCTTGCTCGCTTGCCTTCCTCCCTGTCTGCGTCCCGGCTCGTCCCGTTCCAGAGCCCAGTTGCCACTTACATCCGGGTCTTCTTGCTCCCCTCATCCACCCCCACCCTCCTCCTCCTTTCTTCTTCTTCAGCCTAACTGGGCAAGACGAGCAACCCTCTCGGCTTCAGCCTCGCTGCCCCTGGGGCGACGAGTATCCAGTTTCTGGGGCCAGAGTCCGAAGCGGGGCGCGTTGTAGGCCGCAGAAGCCTGGCCACTCAGACAGAGAGAGCGCCTCTCGCTTTCCAAGATGGCGACCGCTACCTCCCCGTTGCTTACTCCGTCCGTCTGTCTCTAGCCAGACTTCCGGTTGTCCAGAAGGAAGGGCGGGGCGAGACTAGCCGGGTGGGTGGAGTGGGCGTGCGTCGTGACGCCACAGAGGTTGCCTCCGCAGGCGCGCGAGCCGCCGCTGTTCTGTCAGTCAACTTGCTTACTAAGCGCGCGTTCGTCGCGATGTTGCGGGTGCGTCGTGGAGCGCCCAGAGTTGGAACAGGCTCAAACTGGGGTCAAATCCTGCCGGTCACTTTCTCTGCCCAAGCCACCCCTGAAGGCTCAGGGGGCGGGGTAAGATGGGAAAAAAGCACACGTCTGCCTCCCTTCACTTCTGAAGGAAAGGAATAGGGTCACAATGAAAATGAGGAGGGAAAAACTAAAATGAAACTGAGGAATCCTAAGTAATATTAAAAGGCAATCTTTCTGGATTAGATCACTTGTCTGATGCCTGGGGATAGTGGGAGTTGTAGCCCAACGTAACTGGAGGGTGCTGGGTTGGGGAAGGCTGATTTAGACTTCAAATTTGAAGCCCCTTTTGGGCCGAAGATCCCTTATAACTTGCGTCTTGCAAAATCCCAATGCATTCTCCTTGCGTACTCCACCTAAATGGAAAACGAAGTAAAAACTGGTAATAAGTAATCTATTTAACAAATGCAATATTTAAGGGCAAACAGTTGTGCTAATTCATAGTTTGTACACCCTGCCTGCTTTGATGCATGGCTCCTGGATTGATTTTGAACATTTAGCAGTTAGGCTTGTGGCAAGATATGACACATGGCTAGCCTAAGCTGTTTGTTACTTCTAGTAGACTCAGTTCTAGCGTGCAGGTTACAGGCTGGCCAAAGTGATGTGCCTGAAGTGGAAAGCTGTAACGTTTTGCAGAAGCCCTGGAGGGATGCTGACAGAACCTACATGTTGCCTAGAACTCCTGGATGCAAAACATTGTCAGGACTAGCCAGAACTGTTTCCAAAGTGGGTAGCAATGTGAAAGGTCACAAGGGGAGATCAGAGGTGCCCAGTCTTTTGGAACCTATGAGCTCTTTGGGAATTGTAAGAACATAAGCAAAGCCATGCCAGATCAGACGAATGCTCTCTTCAGTCCAGCACTCTGTTTACAAGGTGATAAACCAGCTGCCCACAGGATCCCCCAAGCAGGATGAGTGCAAGACCTCTGCCTGCCCAAGCTCTTCAGCAGCCGGAGTATGCAGCATGCCACCTTTGATGATGGAGGTGGCACATGGCCACTGATAGCCTCTTTCTCCATGTACTCCAACTGCTGTGGGCACCAGCACAAAATGCCTCATCAGTGGATTGCAACCTTGGTGTCCACCTGTTGTTGGTATAGATCCTAGGCTGCATCTTATTCAGCAAAAGCTTTTGTTTCAAATCTATTGCATACCACCACACCTCTTTAATAAGGGATTGTCTAGTTTGGTGCAGTACAGCTAATGTTTTTGTTAAACATGTTTTGGCAACTCTTTTTGAGAAGAGTTCATTACATGGCTACATATTGTACTGGAACAGTCTTTACGGATTTAAAGACGAACGTGTACTCTCTTTCAAATTATTTTAGTCATAAATGTGCACTTTATTTATTGACCTGCTTCATGGAAATTAACAGATGGATGGTAGTGTCTGGGTTGATTGCAGATGGAGAGGTGTTCCATCAAGTATTGTGGTCCCAAGCTGGGTAGGGCTTTGTAAGTTAAAACTTGCACCTTGAATTGGGCTCAAGAGTATATTGGGAACAAATGCAAGTGGACCAGAATTGGTGTTATATCTTCAGACCATCTGGTCCCTGTAAATACACTATTGGGAGATGCAATCCGATGCACATTTTCAAGATACACTGAATAGGGACCTAATTCAGAGCACATGGGCATAGAATTGCATTGTAGTGATACAATGCTACATGCATTTTGATCATTGTGAGACTTCTTGCCAAATTAATATACATAGGATACAGTTGAGAGTGTAAACATTTTTCTAGAATCTATAGACCAAAGGAGGCCCAAGTCCTTAACAATCTCTTTTGGATGTGGAGAAGAAAGACAGAGGGAAGAGCTGCAAGAAACCAACATACTGGAAGAAGGGTTGTAGGGCAGTGGTGGTGAATGTATGGCATGCATGCCAAAGTGGGCACATAGAGCCCTCTCTGTTAGCACACGAGCTAAGTTGCCCCAGCATCACCCCAGCAGCCAAGCATCAGATAACACTGTACATAAGGGCCATGTGCATGCTCTGAAAGGAGAAGTGGTGGCAGGCGATGACGTCACAAGCCAGGACACATTAGCTGCCACTCGTCCAAACTTTTGCAAGACTGGTCACTGCACTACCAAGGATATATGTTTGGACTGGCTGTGAGTTGTTTTTTCTAAACTAAAACTTCAGTTTTCAGGTTTTATTTCAGTGTTGGCACTTTCTGATACATGCCGTATTTTTTGCTCTATAAGACTCACTTTTTTCCCCCTTAAAGTAAGGGGAAATGTATGTGATTCTTATAGAGTGAATATGTGTGTGCAGTAAGTCGGTCAGATGTACAGCCCATGGGGAAGTGATGGGGAATGTGCCTGTGATTATGTGCCCATTTGATTCAAAATATTTCTTTTCTTGTTTTCCTCCACAAAAAACTAGGTGTGACTTATGGTCAGGCGCGTCTTATAGAGCAACAAATACGGTAAGTGGGTTTTGGGTTACAGTTTGGACACTCGATCTCCAAAAGGTTCAGCATCACCAGGTTTAGAAAAATGAGGTGTCCTGGCATGATTTGGGTGGCTGGAATGTGTTTAGAATGGACACAATGTTGAGCTGTGCAGAAAAAGCTACTCAGGGAAGGCTTTGTCAAAATCGCCCTCTTTTCAGAGGAACTTTACTCCTGTGTTAGGGTTAGGGGTGTGCACCAGGGTAGGGTTAGGGTTAGAAAAACAAGGTGTCCTGGCATGATTTGGATGGCTGGAATGTGTTTAGAATGGGCATAAATGTTGAGCTGAGCAGAAAAAGCTACTCAAGGAAGGCTTTTTCAAAATTGCCCCTCTCAATGGTATTTTACCCCTCTCTTAGGGGCGTGCACCAGGGTAGGGTTAGGCCAGTGGTGGTGAACCAATGGCATGCATGCCACAGCGGGCACCCAGAATCCTCTCATTATGCATGTGGGCCTGGTCTGCCCAGCATCGCCCCAGCAGCCGAACATTGGATAATAGCACACACCGGGCCATGGACATGCTCAGAAAGGAGTAGCGGTGCAAGGCGCTGGTTTCACAAGCCATGACTCATTAGCCGTGTCTTGTCCGAGCTTTCCCATGGCCAGTCTGTGTGCAGCCAAGGATATATGGTTGGACTGGCTGTGAGGATTATTTTCTAAACCAAAACCTTAGTTTTCAGTGTTTACTGTAGTGTTGGCACTTTGCAATTAATGAATTTTGGTTTGCAGTTTGGGCACTTGGTCTCTAAAAAGTTTGCCTTCACTGTTGTTGGGCTAGAAAATAGTTTGATGAGGCAGATGTACCCTCTTAAAACTTCAGGGCATAAGCTTCTGCCATAAACTTGTGAACCCTGCAGAATTATGGGAAATGAACCTTTACTGTAAGTTTGAGCTGTGTACCCATCCGACCTGTCCTGTTTGGGAGCCATAGGAGCACACTGTGCAAACTTCTGCTGAAGAATAGGCTGTCTGGAATCATTGCCTTAGCTCAGTCATCTTCGATTGGATTAGCAAGGTTACAGACAGAGGATCTGAGGGGATTGTTGACTGAACTCTGAGAGGTGTCATACAGCAGCCCCCCAGAGGTCATTGTGTTCTGAAGGTGATCATGTTCAAAGGGGCAATAATACAATGAGTGACAAGGAAAGAGAAGGAATGTGAAGAAGAAACAGTCCAGAGGAAACAGAGACCAGTTGCTAGAGTCCCAAGCATCCCGTGGCTTATGAAGTGCTGCAGAGCTAATTGGAATATTCAGCAATTAGCACTAATTAGGGTTGCCTGATTTTGGAGGGCAAAACACCTCTGCCTGTGTGACAGACTGAAATGCGATTGGCTTTTCTCACATCCTGTCACTGGGACATGAGAATAATGTTTGTTTGTTTGTGATATTTCTCACCCGTCTAATCGCTCTGCGTCTCTGGACGACTTGCAACAAATTATTATTATTGCACTGCATTTATATCACACCTTTGTTCCTCTTGCAAGGAGCACAAGATGGCCAACAAGGTTCTCTTCCTCTCCATTTTATCTGCACAACAGCCCTGTGAGGTAGGTTAGGCTGAGAGGCAGCAACTGCCCCCGATTCACCCAGTGCTGTGCATGTGCTTTCTGGAAAGATCCCCAGGCAAGCATGAGAAGCTGACCATTTTGGTGGCACTGACAGCTCAGACTCAGAATGAGCTATACGAAGGGAAGCTGGCTGATCCCAGCAAGGCTGACAGCTCGGGCTCCGATAACGAGATGGCTGTTGAAATGGGTGCAGCTGCAGCAGTATACCCGCCTGTGCCTGCTGGGGAGAGATTAGTTCAAGAGCAGCTGAGGGGCCCGGTCAACCCACCTGTGGGAATGAAGAAGAGCAGCAACATCCTGGGGGTGGGATTTAGAGAGAGGGAGTCTGTTGGATGGAGAACTCCAGCCTCCTGATGACAGGCACAGAAGGATTCATAAGCAAAGCTTTGGGTGAAGGGGACCAGAGAAGGTTCAACTTTTTGCTCCGAGACTTAGATGTACAATAAAGAGGTTTACCAACAAGCACTGGTGATCCTGTTACTGCAGGGAGGGAGTACCCAGTGGGCTCCATGGCTGAGCGGGGACTAGAACCCGGATCTCCCGAGTCCCGGGCCAGCACTCTTACCCACTGCACCACACAAAACCTTTCAGCACGTGCAGAGTGTCACAGGCGAGCAGGTTTTCTCTGCATGGAGCGGCAGCCCCGAGGCCAAAGCTTCACCATAACCCACTTTTGTTTAAACTGCAGATAATGCCCCTCTTATTTTAAAGAAGGTGGGGTGAGCCAGTGGAAAGGACTTTGGTGAGCAGAAGTTGAACAGAAGAGGGAATTTCAGCAGGAACAGATAAGCAAGGGCAAGAGGTTGCCCCGCTGTACTTCTTGCTTTTCCACAACTATTACTAGTGAAAAAAAATCCCTGCTTGCTTTTGTGGGGGGTGCACTCCTGTGTTTTGCTTTCGTGTTTCCACTAAGCTCTTACCAAATTGTTTTCAAAGTGACATTGGCACCAGGGGATAATAGATCATACAGCCTGAGCCCCCTGTGAGTCCTGACACGGCCAGTGTCGGCTTGCCAGCATCATGCAGATGTACCAAAGAGCTAGTCCTGACATTAAACCAGGGGCAGTCTAAGACATTTTGCTACCTGATGAGGAGCAAACAGTGCCCCCCACTTGAGTCAAGGTGCATAGTACTCAGCACTGGTCAAGTTATTTTGGGTCCTGAGGCAGGAAATTCCACAAGCACCTCTCCCTGTCCCTGGCAGTTAAAATGCAGTATCAGCAGTCTAAAGAATAGTTTGCAACTCTTTTATAGTACCCCAAATCTGCTGCTTGTAGGGCTGGCTCTGCACCAACAAGCCTTTGCCATCACCCAGCTCCTGAGCTCAGCCACAGAGCCTTTGTCCCCTCCCTGTGCAAAAAACCCCCCAAACCAATAAAAAAACCTGGTACCCGGAAATCAAAAGGGACTGTCATGCATAATAGCCCATGGGTTCCTATTGCAATTCTAATTCTGTGAGGATTTTGGGGAGCTACACCTGGCTAAAGCATCCTCCCTCAGGCATAGGCCGAGAAGGTGGCAGTGAGAAATGGTGTGGGCTCACCAGAGGACAATTTGCCCGCCACCCCCACCGCCCCAAACCTGAAGCTGGCCTTACCGTGCTTTCTGTGGAATAGTTCCCTATGCATTGCTCCAAAAAGAAGAAAGGCAGCTCCAAAAGAGGACAAGCAATAATGGTTATTGTGTGTGTGTTTTTTTAAAAGTACATCTCCCCATACCAGAGAAGGCTGATTTAGGGTGCCATCCTTCAACCAAAAAAAGAGGAAAAAATCCTACAGTTCCCAGCATTAGTCTCACACATGGCTGGCTGGTGAATGTTGAAAACTGTGGGACTTTTTATCGAAACATGCAGTGGGTAACACCCTAACTAAGGTGCGTGGCAGCGTCCAGGTGCTGCCAGTTAATGGGCAGATGCAAGACCCCCCTGCCCTCTCTTCTTACGGTTCTTGATCTGTGTAACAAAGTTGGACAGCTCTTCACATAACGGATATGCTGAAATAAAGGGTTGTTCTTTGGAAAGTAGGACAGAGGGCGGCTCCAGCTCCCCCCCACCCCGCCCCTCTGGATTGATTTTAAAGAAACTGAAATTGAGCGAGGGAGGAAGGACATTTTAGACTGTGTCAAAGGGAATGAAGATGTGAGGATTCTGTACTTTTGATCTGGAGGACTGAAACAAGGGATACGTCCTTCCATATGGACTAGGTGGGCTCAGTGACAGATTGTGCAGCATCCCATCTCTGCTGGAAAAAGGAACCATTATCGCAGCAGGTGCAACCGCAAGGCGACCTTCACCGCCTTTTGCGGCTATACTAAATTTAACTGAGCGGAATATCTTACAAAGGGGAGCAGCTGACACAAAGGACGCATAAGTATGTCTGCTACCTCCCAACAGGTATTTTTTGAAAAATTGCTTTATTTATGAATACCTGTCCAAATGCTGATATGTGACTAATTTTGGAGGGGGAATAGCGGTTGTTTGTGCAGCAGCCCATGGAAATGAGATGCCACCTTCCTCAGTGAATTTGAAGTGACACATTCAAGTCCTTTATTTCTGAAATTCTGTCCCCATATCTAAATTACCAAAACAAATAAAAATAAAAATCCAGTTGTGATACTGGTATTGATTTCTAGTTCAGGATGTGCATTTTACATTAGTCCCCACCTTATAAGCATGGACACAGGTGGGGAGCACCAACAGAAATTGAGATAAAATGGGGCGACTGAGAACCCAGGGAAGGGGTGGTGGCCATGCTCAGGAAAGAATCTTAGAAGATTGCAGAAGTTTGAAGGCCTTAACCCCTCCCCTCTCCCCAAATAACCAAGGGCGCACCCCTCCCCACAGAAAAGCAGTCCCTTGAGGGTCAAACCTGCTCAGTAGCCATGAGAAGTTGGTTGGAAATCAGAGGAATTGGCTGCAACGGTATTGCAGTCCCCACTTGTTAGTATTCCTGTTCTGAGTGTTGACTCAGATGGTTCAAACCCACCATGATGTGCATCCAAGGGCTGGGATTTCAAAAAGCAGAGTTTTGAAATCCATCTGAAATTTTCCTTGGCAAATCCCCAAAACTGTGGGCCAGAATTGAAACGATCCAAAGTTTATGGATTTAGGCAGTTCTCCCAGCACCATCATGTCTGAGAAGTACCTTCATGACCACATTCTCACACACAAAATGAAAGGTACATCATGTAAAATAAATTTTCCCTTTTATTTTAATCTGGGCAAGTTCCAAACATTTGTTAGTGTTGGGGGGCTCTAATGAGGAGCAAGGAGGCTGTTGGGGAGCAGGGGTAGCTTGAGGCCCCCACTGGACTCCCCCCTTCCCTGTGGGGCCCAGTGGTGTGCTTCACCTTTCTGGTATGCCCACTATGAGAGCGTGGAGCAGTGGCGAGTCTCTTGCCAGGTGGTTTTAGCTGTTTGAGTGTTTCAAGCTTAGCTTGCCACCCTTTGTCTCCCTCAGCCTTTTGCTCTTTCATCTATCCCTTCTTTCACTCATCCGGTCCCTCCATATTTTCACGCATTTATCAGCTCTTGCACACACTTAATTGTACATAAATCTCCATGCACTCACTCTAAATTTGTATTTGTTTCTCTATCACCAGCTGGTGCCTGTCAGTCCTTCTTTCACCCATGTATTCATGTGTCCCTTTTGCCTTTTAGAGCTTTTTTCTACAAGAGCCTATTAATCAGCTCTTAATCCGCTCAAGCTGCATCTACTTTCCTTTTCATCACAGAAGTGATGCCCAAGAACTACCCAAGGAGTGCTTCCCTTTCTGCTTTTCTGCTGTATAACCTCTAGGTGGTGCTGTGGTCTAGCAGAATAGCACAACTGCGTAAGAAGAAGCCTCTCTCTCTCTCTTTTTTTTGCTTTCACAATTAAATGCCACGTTTTCCCAGTTCTACAAAAACTTGTAGCTGAAAGTGCTGGTTAGACACAGAAGTGAAACTAGAGCACACAATAAATGTTTCATGTGGAAAGCCCTTACTTGTCTCGTCTGTCAACCATGCCACTTATTTCTACATTCTTTCCTTTGATCCCTTTCCTTAGCCTTTTCTCCCTCCTCAGCTCCTGCCTCTGTGAACGTCCCTTCATAAGGGGTAACCTCCCCACTTTCCTCTTCCTTCACTTTTTTTACAGAGGTCAGGCAAATGAAATGAGTGAAGAAGAGATCCAGGTGAAGGGGCAGGGGGCACGTGGTGAGAGGGCTCACTTCGTTTGTGCTCCGATAAGAGGTGGGGAGGTCTGCTCTGGGTTAGTCAGATGGCTTGGATGTGGGTTGGGATCTTCTGGGGTGCATCTAGGGCAGGAATGCGGTCCGGTAGGGGAGGTCCACTTCTTCGCTAGCACCAACGTAGGACGCTCGCATGCTGGGGGAATACTATGGAACAATATATACAGAAGAGTTAACTCCAGAAGGAACATTGCAAAAGCCACAGGAAGAGAACGGTCTGTTTCTGTGCACTTGGTCCACCGGCAAGTTCTTCTAGTGGTGAAGGAGGATTTGAAGATCCTCATGGGGAGTGAGCAAACTGTAGATGAGAACATGGTTCCTGCATTTCTACATCATGCAAGTCCTGCTTTGAATATCAGTATTAACAAGTGCTGACTGGTGAGAATCCTTCCAGGTTTCGAGGGTCCCTGGGTCCCTCTATGGTCCCCTTTCCTCAGTGAATTTACCTTCTTGACATCACTGTTAGCCGCTGCTGCACCTTCTCCTCCTCATTCTTATCGCTGTTATCGCTTACTCTTATCGCTTCCTGGATGGGCTGAGTGCAAGGAGACCACAGCATCCACTGCCCCTTTGTCTCACCACCACCATTTTCTGGGACAGATCAAGTGGTAGGTGAAGAAGCAGACTGTGGAAGAGCAGCACCTCCAGGGGCTCTTGCTCTGTTGGTGCAGAGCCATCTAGCAAAGGTGTTTCAGAGGAGGAGAAAAGGAGCCAGGCAAAAGCTTGGCATCCTGGTCTCTCCACCTTACCCACTGAAAGCTCCATTTCCCCTTCCTCTGAGGCCTTGCCGTGTGCTGCCTGTGAGGGGAACAGGGAATGGGGTTGGATCTCTGATTCCCCACTCCAGTGTTGGAGCACTGTCTCCAGCTACAGAGTTAGGAATCCCAGCTATCCCGTCCCAGCAATCCATAGGATTACTCTCGCAAAAACCCAGACGTCTTGAGAGTTGCTAAGTGCCATTCCTGTCTTGTTAGGCTGGATGTGCACCAAAGGCAAAGATGGTGTCACATTTTTTCACCCTTGCATTTACAGCCAGGAGGGAGAAATCTGGGCCAATAGGCACTCTTGATTCTGTATGTAAGAAACACTATGTAAGCAGTCTTGCACTTTTGCTAGCATTTAAATTGGCAAACATTAAAATATTTCAACTCAAAGTCCACATGTGGCACATGGGTAAAATTGCCAGCTGTCCAGCAAAGAAGCTCTGGATTTGTGGACCTGTATATTAGTGACTGAAACCTTTTGAGTAAAAGCCAGGATTTATTTTGGAGTGTATGTCGGAACCATCACTTCAGCTCGGTGTATGGGCTTGACACGTGCATCTCACACCTGCGCAGTGTGAGTCAGGCTCCTGAACTCAGTCCGTCATGCCACGTGATACTACCTGGCAGACCGCAGGGT
Source organism: Varanus salvator macromaculatus (assembly GCA_023646645.1). Classification (NCBI taxonomy): domain Eukaryota; kingdom Metazoa; phylum Chordata; class Lepidosauria; order Squamata; family Varanidae; genus Varanus; species Varanus salvator. The sequence goes on from JAIXND010000781.1 coordinate 4,348,453, forward strand.
GCATGGACGCCCCCCCCCCCCCCCCGTAGCCAGCCTTTGCAGCTTCTGGGGAGACAAGAGAGGTGAAAATGAAGGCCGTGGGGCAATATGCTAATGGCAGCTGGGAGGTGCCTCGCCTTTCACTTTGGGCTTCTCTTCCAGAGGCTTTTAACTTGCTACTTTACAGAGGATTCTGCTTCTGGGTCCTTTGCAGAATTAAGATTGGCTCCTTTGCACGTTTCCCTCCCTGCTCGCAGGGTGTGGGGGGCATTCTTTCTCTGCCTTCCTATACGTTTCATTATACAACCACAAGGTGGCTCTATGCATGTTTGTTTTAGCACAATTTAGCATGTTAGCTAAATAAGAACTCATTTTCTTGCTCTAATTCTTTAAAAGGGCTGTGGAAAAGCTTGGGATGAACAGGGCAAATGCTGGAGGATGAAGAGGTGGTGCAAAGCACCCAAGCTTTTTGAAATCGGAAGCTGGCAATCATACACATCAGCCATACATTGTGGATCATGTAAAATCAGATTTAATATATTTCTAATAAAATCCCCTTGCCTGCTTTTGGCTGCTGAGTTGGGGCCACACAGCCACAAGCTGTATGGCTGTTGTGCCACATTTCGCCCCATATACTGGGGACTCTGCACCCACCAGCCACCAACTTACCGAAGGGGGTGGGGAATGCCGGTCAATGAGGGGGACACTCTCAAATCGAGGACTGCCACTGTACGAAGCGCTTTGACTCCTGCAAGTGACACCGACAAAGAAGCTGATAACGTCCCACCTCTCCCCTTCCCAAACCACAACCCTGGCCCTGGAAAGGCCAATTTGCTCCTACACAGCACCTGAGATAGCGGACGCCTCTGCCCTGGCAGTCATTCGCAGGTTTCTGGAGAGCCCCTCCAGAAAAGAAGGGGCCCTTAGTTAATTCCGCTTGCGTGGCAGGTGGGCACGAACTGGAGAACAGAGGCTGGGCTCATCAGGGGATGGCCGAGATGCTCCCCTGGCCTGTGGATCATTTTCACATGGTGGAGTGCATGCATGCCCCCTTTCACCATGCAAATAAAGCACAAGTCTGATGTGAGAATCCCATCTACGCAGAGGCATGCATGGGAAGATCAAGGCAATCTCACTGCACACCAGTATCCACTCCCATGCTGGAGTTTTGTTCGTGTATATTCTGTATATGCGTGTTGGGGGCTTATGCCTATTCTTCCACTATGCAAAAATAATTCACAGCTCAGGTGACTGTATCAGCCATGCCTGTGATAAATCCAGGTCCAATTCTCTTCTTGATTCAGACATTCTGGTCTGAATCTTGTGCCAGCAGGGCAGTAAGAAAAATCAAAATGAAAAGGTGGGAGTGGGCAGGATAAATAGAATCCATGGATGGGCTCCCCCCACCCACCCCAGAAATCAACTCTAAACTTGGCATGAGAAAAGGAACAGCAACTGCGACTACATTAAAGGGATCAGACAGGATATAGCATCATCTCCAGAAAAGCATCTTTAATACAGGATGCAGGAAAGCCTCATCCTGGGATTGATGGGCTGATGACCAACCAAGACCAGGATCCATATTGCTGTTTAGAAAAAAGGGACAGGAATGGAAGCGAGCACAACATAATTGTTTTGAGAACAAGGTGGGAATGGGTGAGTAACACACAACAGGAACAGATGACTGAAGAAGTAAAAAGGATTATTTTTTTTCTCCTCTGTTAGAAACTGGTTTAGTTGGGTTGATGGCAGTGGTGAGGAGAAGGAAATGCAATGAGGTGCTTAAAGGATACTGTGCTGAGGTCAGGGGGAGTCCTGCAAGCAGGAATTATGTGCAGTGTGGTGATTAAAGTGCTGGAGGTAAACTAGGAGTCCCTGGTTCACTACTTAGCCATGAGGCCTAATGGCGGTCTTGGACTAGTCATGGTTACACAGACTAACCTGCCTTGCAGGGGCAGGATAAAAGAGAGGAAGGGAAGAATCATATATACTGTCCAAAGCACTTTGGAGAAAAAGTAGGATTAAAACATGGCTGCTGACCATGCAAAGGTTGAATTTAGGAGAATCTCTTGGCAGCCGCATTCCAGTGGCGGATGGACAAAAGACAAAAAAGAAGGTGGGGGGGGGGGCAACATTCTGGAAAGATTAAAAAATGCCAGAATTTTAGCTTAAAGCTCTTACTGCCTCAGCCTCAGAGAGAGGCATTTGAGCTTCTGGAGTAGGGAAAACACTGTGCCACGTTGGAAATCGCCAAATGATTACTGATTGAGAAAAGGGGAAAAGAGACCTGTGCCAGGCAGGCCTGAGGTTCAACATCTCTGGATTCGATGGTAAAATATAAAATAAATAAGCATTTCTTCCTTTTCCTTCCAATCCAGTTCAGGAAAAGAAGCCCCCCTTTCTTCAGTCGCATGAAGCGAGACCAGATCCTTGAATTGCTACTGGATGCTTGTGATTCTATCTTACCTTCTTCCAGATTGATTAGTCCGGATAAGGCACCCCCACACTTCAGACCTCTGAGAGCTGAAGCATAGGGGGTTTATTCTGAATTCGAATTGGAGGCATGCGTCACATGATGGGTGGTTCCAGACGAGGCTTGCATGGTACCCTCCCTCTGCCTCATTCACAGAATTTTACAGGGGCTCCAGCTTCCACGTGCAACTCTTCTGTCTTTTCCCATCTTTTTTCTTATCATGGAAGATTGATTAAGAAGAAAAAGACAGTAGAGCTGCATAGTGCCTTCTCATTGGTGGCAACAGGAACGCCCTCTGGATGCGCCCGGTGCCCCAAAAAATAAGAAACCAGTAAGCCATCCAGAGATATGGCGAGTGACGTCTTCTGCAGGCAGGTCATTCTGGGATGCTGCCTTTGCATATGGTCTTATGATGATTGGTTTGTTCACTCCTAACACAGAGACACAACAGTTTTACCCATGTGCAGAGCAGACACAATGAAAAGCAGGCAGTGCAGAGGCTAAGATGAGCCTTCAGCAATTTAAAGCTCAGCCCTGGGAGTTATAGGTCCTTTTCCTGACTAAACTTGCATATCCAATCTTAATTCATGTCTGTCTTGGGGCACACCAAGCTGTTCTCTGCAAACATATTTGCTTGGAGAAAACTGGTGCGGGTGGTACTGTTTTCTAAAAGCATGTAGAACATGGCGATTGGTGAGACTGCGTGTAAATTCACTACAGCAGGAGTTGGCGTTTGGTGCCCAGAGGCATCAGTGTATTCCTGGCCACCTCTCTTGGGGTCCACCAAAGTTTCTTACCCTCAGAGTTTATTTACTTATTGGCAGCTGAGAGTGCTGTGATGCCGATTTTGTGCTCATATTATCTGCTGTAAACCACTCAGAGGACTTCTGCTATCTGCTATTTTAGATTGTGCATAGTTTTTGATTATTGGTTTGTTTTACTCTGTTTCTATATGCTGTTAGCCGCCCCGAGGCTAGTTGGCAAGGGGCGGCATAGAAACCTGTAAAATAAATAAATAAAAGAAATATCAAGTGGTATTTGCTGCTGCTGAGGATGATGATATTGCATTGGGGTTCAGCCCACATCCCTGTCCTGAGCCCAATCTTTGGGCAAGTGACTTGTCTTTTGGCGTACCTGCCACAGCAGCCATTCTGTGGTGGCGCCCAAGACAGCTCCTCACGTTGCCAAAGTTGCTGATGGCCCAAACAGGCTGCCCTGCAGGCTCCATGGGTGCTGAGCACCTGTTGCCTTAGACCCGAGAGTAGATTCAGCTGTACATCTTGCAAGTGGTGAGCCCCCTGAGGATGTATACTCACCACCCCACCACTTTCTGCCCAGAGGTGAGTTTGGGAGAAAGCTGTCCTTGAGCTTAGCAGGCAAAGGGGACTGTGTACAGGGACTTCATGACTGTGCTAACCATGAAGCTCTTGGCGCATTATCTTGGAGTAGTTTGTCTACTGTGAAAAGGACGCCCGATGGCGGTGGTTTAACAGACGAGAGGAGGATGTCTAGAAGCGACAGGCCGATGGATCACATAAGACAGTTCTCAGGCAATGGACGAGCAACGACGGGGGTGGGAGATGGGTAAGAGGAGAGGGAGGCTGCAGAGATCGCCCGGGTGGAGGAGTGGCGAAGGAAGAGAAGTGAAGGGAACGCTGCAGGGGGCACCAGGTTGGGGGGCTGCCCTCCCTTCCCCCCACCCCTCGCGCGCTCAGCTGGGGGCCATCGCTGGCGGCTCCGAGCCCCTCCCGCCTTGCAGGGGGCGCTGCGACCGAGCGCGCGGGGAGGGGGCTGGGAGGTGGGTCGGGGGGCGGGGCTACTCACATGTACTGTGAGACGGGGGCGTTGGAAATGGGGGGGGCTGAGAGGCGCAGGCTGCCGCGGCTGCCCCAGCTTGAACAGTGGCTATAGGAGCCGGGCAGGGTGGGCCCGGCCCCCCCCGCGCGCGCCGTCGGCGGCCTACGTGCCTGGGGCGTGAACGGGTCGTCGTCCTCCATGTCGTCGTAGTCCGAGTCCCTGCACGGAAGCCAAGGAGAGAGAAGCCAGTGGGGAGAGTGCAAGAGACGCGCGCCGGGGAGAAAGCGCAGCGCAGCGCAGCGCAGCGCAGCACGGCGGGAACCCGCGGCAGCTCTCGGAGCCCCCCCCCCCCCCGGCGCTCGGGATGGCGCTGCCACTGAGCGCTGCGGCGCCCTCCCTCCCGCGGCGGAGGAGCCGCGGCGAGCTGCCCGGACAACGCCTGCTCGGGGTGGCACCGAAACGCGCACACGAGGAACTCCGGGAGCGGTGGCAGGGCAAACGGGGCAAAGTGAAAAGTAGGGGCCAAAAGTCCCCCCCCCAAAAAAAGAGTACCAGCCTATTTTAGCTGAAAGCGCCTACTGCTATTCATTAAGCCTTAAAATAGAAGAACAGCAGAGTTGGAAGGGGCCTATATGGCCCGCGAGCCCAACTCCTGTTCGCTGCAGGGCTGCACGTTAAAGCATCCCAGTCAGAGGGCTCTCTGGCTGCCTCTTGAAAGCCTCCGGTGTGGCGTTTCACCTTTTAGAATGGGGAAAAGCCTGCGCAGAATCCTGGAAATCGCCAAAGAATTGGTGGTTTGGGGAAAGGGGATGGGCCATTTGAGGAACTCCAAGGACTGGATTGGGAGCCCAGGTCCACCCCTGCCCTACAATTGCGGGGCGGGGTACAGGGGACACAGCCAGGCTAGCCCAGTTGAGCTGATCTTATCATGAAACCACCCCTGAGAAATTAGAGGATTTCCACTGCACTTGATGCTCGACGTGGCAAATAACAATCCAACTTAAAAAATTACAATCAGAATGTAAAAATCTAATCCATAAGACATCACCATGAAAAATAAATAGCACACACCAGTTAAGATTTCTTTCAGCTCAATGAGTAAAATCCTGTCTAAAGAGCAGCTTTTTCTAAATGAGGCATTTGTTGTGTGTTCCTCCCATGATTGTTAATGGGCTCTTGAAGCAACATTGCCACAGTCCAATTTCACTTCCACTTTTTCAGAGCACTTTCCTAGGGGTTTGTTCTTGTTTAGAGCCTTGGAAAATGTATTATTTCTGACCATGCTGCACCTCCTTGTGTATTTTAGCTATTCTGCTATACTACAGTTTCACCACGAGCTCGTGCAGCAGAAAAACAGGAAAAGATAAGCTTTTTGTGCAAAGTAGGGATCTCAAATCTGAGATGAAACCAGCACTTAACAGCCTCGTATAGAAAAGCCCTTTGAACATCTTTGCTTACACGTGAAATCCCATAACAATGAATTAATACCAAATCAGAGTGGTAAATATTCTCTCTGAATGAATATTTCACTCAGTATGTATTGCCTCTGGGTGAGCACAGCTCAACATGGAAAAGCACGATTTGTATGCGGAAGACCAGCTTCATTCCCTTGCTGGATCAGACTAACAGGCTGAAGCATCCTGCCTCTCTCAGTCGAGCAGCCCAGAACTAGAGAATGAAGGTGATGGCCTGCCTGGCCCCAGCCATGGAGGCTCAGGAGTTCCCACATTGCCTTCAGGGGTAAGAAATTTCAGTGGTAGGTCTGGTCTGGGAAGGCTCATCTCTATGGCACAAACAGCGGGAGGAGGCAGTCTGGGCTGGACAGATCAATGGCTGAGTTGTTATAAGGTGGCTTTGTAAACCAGAGCTTTATGAATGAGTGGTTCTATAAATGACACACAATTGACACAGAGTACGTGTAGACAGGCTGGTAGGTTTCTTTGTGAGGACTAACGAAACATTTCCAAAATTGTACACAGGCTGAAGCTCATATACTTTGGTTCTCCCAGTTTCTGTTAGAATTGCAAATGTATTGTAAAGTACTTTTTTTGTCTTGGCACGCACCTGTTCTGGAATCTCTTCCAGGCACGGGGCAAACTGCAGACAGCTGTGGTGAAGGAAAGGGCGGAGAGGAAGGAGAAGAGAAGTAGGAAGAGCAGCCCTTCCATGCCATCGTAGCACAGCCCTTTCAGGGCATCCACATAGTCCTTGGAGAGAGAAAAGCTCACGTAAAACATTTGGTCAATCGGAGTCAGCAGTGCAACTGATGGATTGCAATAAGGCACGGTGGTTTTGAGAGAACGCCCTTCTTCTGGTCATTCCAAAGTTCAGTGTCTGTAGAGCAGCTGAGCCAGGGCCGGCCCTACCATTAGGCGGAGTGAAACCATGCCTCAGGCAACAGATGCTGCGAGGCAGCACTGAGATGTTCCGAGAGAGGTGTGTGTGCGTGCTGCACCCCCTGAATGACACCACTGCCTCTTAGTGCTTTGTCCCTTGAAGACAAATTCCTCAGCCAGTCCCTTCGGCTTTTGTACATGGACTATCCTGTTACTTACCTAGGCAGCTAAATGTCTTGGGCTGGCCCTCAGCAGAGTAGACCGCATGCAATGCAGTCTCATACCTGTGCGACTCAACAGCAAACTCAACTGAGTTCAAGGGGACTTACTCCCGGGTAAGTCTGTATCACATTGCTGCCTAAATACAGAGCATGCACATTCAAAAAAAAAAAAAAAACTTTCAGGGAAGGCGCATTGCTATGTGTTTGGGATGGACACACACTTGTAAGGGAGGTTTAATTCTTCCTGCCCAGCCTCTTCCTTTCCTCAAATTTGTGCTCTCCATCACAAGGATTAAGAGGAAGAAAAACTCATTTGAAGCCAAGGAATAATATCATGGTTAGAAATGAAAAAGTTATGAACTACATTTCCTATCTGCCTGTCTTATCAGTCAGCCAAGGGAGATTTTTTCTTACCCTCATGGCTGCTCACTGCACTGCCAGGCAAAATACACTTTAATCACTCGAATCTTTAATAGTTCTGCATGACAGTGAGTCCTTGATATTGGCATTTTTTTTTAATCAACTGCGTTATGTGACCACTTGCTGTTTCTTTTGTTGCTGTTGTGCACTATTGTTGTGTAATACTTCTCTCTCTCAAATGGTTGTGTAATGCTGAGTTGTTTCAGTTGTGTATGTGACCCTCCTTGAGGGCTTTCATGTAGAAAGGCAGGGCATGCATGTTTTTAAATAAGAAAATAATACATGTCTCAAGCAGAGCTGCCCACATTTTGCTCTTTGGGTTGTGGGAACACTGATGATGCAGAGTGTCTTTCTTATATACAGGTCAAGGCATCCGTGGAGAGAAAAGGGCTTCTTCTTGGGAGGCTTTTAACCTGCTACTTTCCTGAGGCTGCTGCTTCCAGCTTCTTTGTGGCTTCTTTACACATGGGCTTTCCCTCTTTTTTCCCCTCTGTCTTTCTAGATGTTCCCTTACACAATTACAAGATGGCACTGTGATGTAGCAGAACTGTGAAAGTATATAAGCCTCTTTTCAGTGTCGTTCATTCCACTATTTCCAGATAATACCACACTTTCCTTGCTCTTAAAAAAAGCCATGGAAATGCTTGTAAAGCACATGTGTAAAAGATTGAAAAGGAAGAGGAAATCCGAGATGGATTGGCTCCACAGAGGATGCCACAGCCTTGAATTTACATGTCATGGATAGGGCATTTTGGAGAGTTTCTTTCATAGGGTCACCCTAAGTTGAAGACCCTAACCGTAACACCATTACCAATGGAGGAGTGCCTCTCGAAATGTCCTGTATACGCAAGGCTGTGACTGCCTTTATGGACTCCATCCATCTCAGATTTGGTCCTCCCCTCCTTCTGCCTTGAATCTTCCCTCATGTTATTGTCTTGCACATGATGTGTGTACCTAGTCAAACAAGCTATTCCTGTTTTCCTCTCTCTCTTCCTCTTAGGAGAGATGTCTTCTCCAAGCTTGCAAAAACACAGAGAGATTTCCAGCTCTCAGGCGACAATCTCCTATTAACTCCCATTGAGAAAACATCAAATTTGTACTGGGCTATTAAGCAGCTAAATTTTATTCTGATTACTGTGGAAGACAATATATTGAATTTGATGTTGAAAACAGCTGCTAAAGAAGATTTTGGCTGAAATGCATTGGTCCTTTGAATGAAGTTTAATTTTGGCAGTTGGAAATGATGCTCAGCTGATATTTTATCATGGACAAATTTGGAATTTCTCTTTCAATATATCATACAATGGAAAAGACAGCCACAATTTGCAGGTGTCATTGTATGTCTTGTGAACAATGTATAGTGACAATTAATCCTTACTGTAATAAGAGCTCAAGACCAAGATCATCCACACTATTGTCTTCCTGATTACTATGTACGGGTGTGGAAGCTGGACAAGGGAGAAAATGATGCATTTGAAACGTGCTGGAAGAGAGCTTTGCAAATACCCTGGACCAAGAGAAAGAGGAACAAGAGGGTCCTAGATCAAAGCAAACCAGAAATTTCCCTGGAAATGAAAATGATGCAACCGAAGCTGTCATCCCTCAGGAGAGTTAAAGGCAGAAGAAGAGGAGGAAGACCAACGGTGGGATGGATCAGTTCCATAACAGAATCTGCAGCCTTGCATTTGACAAAAGCTGAGCAGGGTTGCCAAGGATAGGATGCTTCATAGGAATGCCAGATTGCAGAGCTGACTTGACCACACTTAGTCTGCTTCTTTTCCTCTTCTTGCTCCTTTGCTTATAAGTTGTGTTGAATTGAAGACTGCATTTTCTATCTATCCAAGTTTTATTTTTATTCTGCCCTTCCCTAATTACTCGGGGGCTGCCTGCTTTATCTTCAAAATAACCTTGCAGAGTAGTTTAGGCAGCAGACAGTTGCTTTGCTCAGTTATAAATCCAGTAGTCCAACCACTACACTGTGTAGTTTCTGTGCATGTCTGGTGGAGATTACCACATCTGTATGAAGCCATTTCCCCATAATCATCTCACAAGGAAACACACTCCTCCAAGAACAAATAAATCCCTAGAAGATCTGACTTCATGAACAGAAAGAAACAGCATGCCAACTTCACAGCACTGTGAATACCATGGAGGAAAACTCTCATGATCCCCAGACAGAATGGACATGCAGAGAGAAGACAGGAGACAGCAAAGCCCCCTCTGCTAGCCAGGCTAGGGCCAACTGTCATTTGGCTTCTTAATTCTCGGAAGTGTCTCCGCGACAGCCATTCCAGCTGCTCATTAGATGGATCAATTATGTAATATTTTCTAACTTTTCTAATATCAGCACAAACTGATATTTCAGTCTTCTTGATTTCCTCTGCCCTCCTCATGCCTTTTTCCTTTTGTGCTATTTCTACTGAATTGCAAACAGAGGATTAGTCCCGTTTTCTTAATCTTTGTACACTGCCTAAATTTTTAGGCTTTTAACATAATACTGACAACTAATAATAATACTGATAACAAATGATAACGTCAACATATAACCATGCATGGATCATATCACAAGGAAACTTGGCAAAAGTATGAGATTCTGAATAGTATCGGGAATATCTGAGTAAACAGGAAGGCAGAGAAAGATTTGGTGGAATGAGCACTGGAGATGGTCCATGGATCGCCAGTTTAATCCCATGCAAGCATATGGCAGGTACCTTGTGAAGTCCCCGACAGTTTAACAGAGCAACCAGGTGATGGAAGTTGCTTTCGGTGGTGTTCAAAGTGCTTTGGATGGATAAGATGCTCTTCTGCAATGCAAAAGGGATGTGAAGGCAGAGACCCTCCATGTCCCGTCTTGCAGCCCTTCCACTCCCCTTTCCTCCTCCTGCCTAGCCCACCACTAGCTCCCTTCCCAGTCCAGTGCAGGCCCTTTCTTACTGACCTCAGATGCTGGGAAATGAGGGACAGCTTCTCTTTCCAGCCCATACAGCTGAGAGTGAATGTTGGACAGTGCCCTTTGACACAAAGTGAGCCTCTGCAGCAACAGGGAGGAAGCACAATAAAAGACAGACAAAGCATTTGAGGTTAGAACATCTACAGACCAGAGCAGGGGGAACCCCAAAGTTCTCTACACCTAATTGCTGCACAGGTCAGAACTTGGGGGCCCCCATTCTATTCTTTGCACACAAAACTGGGGAGATTTAAGTCTCAGTCATCTCCAAATCACTACATTAAAATAACAAAACCAAACCCCAGCTTTAAATCAGATTTTTTTGGGGGGGGGGGTGCTCCGGGCCTCTTATCAGATCACTGGATATACAGTTCAGTTAATTAAAAGGACCTACGGAGAGTGTTGTATTTATTCTGCTAGGGCATGATTTTGCCAAGAGCAAACACTGCTCATGAGAAAAGAATTCAGAATTTTAATAAGACCAGCCTTCATTTAAAACAGAAAAGGCATGTTTCTAGTCCCTACTACTGTAAGAGTGGGCTGGAAATGCTTAGGACTTGAATTTGATGCGTGAAGCTTTATGGAGGGACTGAGCTATAGCCAGCAGGTAGAGTTTCAAGATCCCCCACACAGTTCTTTGCCACTCATGATCAAATAAAAGTAAAATAAAGGGGTGCACAGTAATTATCTAAATGAAAATTTGCTTACCGTATTTTTTGCTCTATAAGACTCACTTTTTTCCTCCTCAAAAGCAAGGGAAATGTCTGTGCGTCTTACAGAGCGAATATGTGTGTGCAGTAAGCCTGTCAGATGTGCAGCCCATGGGGAAGTGATGGGGAATGTGCCTGTGATGATGTGCCCATTTGATTCAGGAAAAAATTTTTCTTGTTTTCCTCCTCTAAAAACTAGGTGCGTCTTATGGTCAGGTGCGTCTTATAGAGCGAAAAATACGGTAATCTTTATGCAAATGGCATAGTGGATAATTTGGGACATGTTGGCATCGAATCCTCATAGAGCACACTTTTAAAGGAAAAAGTGGAGATACTTACCTGCTGGAAAGGGTTAAAGATGTCTTGGCTACAGGTTAAATAGTATTGCAGGATTTCTGCATGTTTGAAGTAGAGAAAAAGGAGTCAGATCGCTGTGCCCACCTAGGCTTGGCTTCTCTCACTCTTCCCAGATCCTGGGTTTGTTTTTCTACTTGGAGATTTACATGGTCACAAGGTGGGGTGGGGTGGGGGGCCGCACTAACGAAGGACAAACAGGCAGACTGCTTGAGCAGTTGCCAAATGGGGCCTGATTACCCCCTTTCTGCTTCATTTAAAGCATTTTAGCGAAGCATCTTTTTGACACAGAATAACGTGGAGTTCCCTCTGCTAAAGATGCTCGTTGAAATGTCCTGGGTTGTTATATGCTGGGACAATTGATGGCCCCATATTTCCCAACCCCCCCTGAACAAAACCTCTGTGTTTTTGAAAGCTACGTGGCAAGCCAGAAATTCAGTAGCAACACGTTATCCAACTACGGAGGGTCGAACTAGACAAGATGCTAAATGCATCCTTTGAAGAGGGTAGTTTTTGTCAGGGCCAAGTGGGGAAAATCGGTGCTTTCCTCCACTGTTGCAGACAGACATTGCCTCACCTACCCACTAAGTGCCCAAAAGGCAAGCCTGCACAAAATCGACAAGGGCCATTTCCCAACTGCTTCACCCATTCGGAAAGCAGCCTTTTTGCTCCGGCTGTATTTCGGAATTCGGGAAGGCTTGTGAGGAAGAAAACTGGACTGGCTGCCATTTCGGTTTCTGCACAAAGTCCTGTTTTGAGGAGCTTTCTATTTTTGGGAAATTGAAAATGGCTGCTGTCAAAAAAAGGGCTTTGCCATTTACTGGGTGATGGAAGCAGCATTATAGTGGGCAGCAAGTGAACAACTACAGGAAGACACACCCTTTTCCATAGTATGTAAAAAGGATCATTCAGTCAGTGGCTCACTGCATTCAGTTGGTGCATTGCAGTGGAATAATCATCCAAAGGGTGATGGAAGACAGCTTGGTACAAGTATAAATTCATAGCATGTTTCCCCACATAATTCTATCACAACTAGGAAAAAGTATTTCTTAAATTAAGGTTTCTCTTAACATGGGAATGTCTTGCAACCTGCTGCCACAACCCCCGCCCCTGATCCTACCTGGGCTGAGTCCAGTCCTGGCTTGAGTTGTGTTCATCACATAGCCATCTGGTTCAAAGCAGAAATCACTCAGTCCCTGAAGAGGGGGAAGGGGTGGTAGAAGGTGGGCAGAAACAAATGTCTTTTCTGTTACATTCAGTGGCTACTGGCATCTATGCAAATGTGCCACTCCAGGAGATGGGCGACACGGGGCTTGGGCAGGGGCGGGCGTCACAGCAGAGGCCTCAGAGCTCAACCGGTGGGGTGCAGCTGCTCAGATCTGCAAGGCACGGAGAGTGTTGGGAGTTCAAACAGGGCCCTTTAAAAGATCTGTCTGTAGAGGTCCAGGAAACCTTAAAGTTCCGTTTTATTGATTATCTATTTTATTATAAACCCACCCTGTCTTGGTGTGTTCTCTGAACCAAGTGATATCTTTGCTAGTTCTAGCAGCAGAGCACATGTGAGGCAGCGCAGCATCTGGCTCCTCCTTGCCTTGGCCCCCAGGGCATTAAGATGGTTTTGAAGCTTTGGGTGGCGCTGGGGTCAAGAGTGGGCATGGCGGGGCACCTGTCACAGGCCCACGTCCAAGTGGCGGCCCCTTGGCAAGAGCCCCCAGCGATCGCTCCCTCTCTTTGCCATTGCGACCTGATGGCTCACCCGCTTTTCACCCCGGCCCAGGTAGTGATGCAGTGGAGGAGAAGCTGCCGTGGCCTGTTTATCCCCTGGCTCTCTTCTCGTCCAGCCCAGAAGCGGCAGCATGAATGGAAGAGCAGATGAAGAACAGCAGCTGCTGGGGACAACGCAAGTGGCAAGGAGCATTCACAGAGGGATGGGGCCTGAAGGGGGCACCTTGCCCAGGGGTCCTGGAAAAGCTGCGGCTGCCACTGGACCTGGAGCTGCTCTGAGGGCGGAGCAGCCGTGGGCAACCACCCGAGGGCTCAAGCAAGAGGCTGCAACACTGAGCTGCTCTGATCAGGCCTCTGCTTCCAGATTCTTTGCAGAATGAAGATTAGCTCCATGACACGCATTTTTCCCCTTGGAGTTCGTTCTTTCGTTCTTTTGCTGCTTTTCTATATGTTCCAATACAGAACCATAAGGTAGAGCTGTGTGGTGGTGAAACATGAGATTGTCATTCTGGTTCATTCCACCACTGCTAGATAATACTGCACGTTCCTGCTCTTAAGCCATGGGAATATTTGGGAAGCAGGGGAGAGGCCATGGAGCACCATCACATTATGTAAAGCACCCACAAACTACCATGAAAGAGGAATCACGTGTGCCCAGGAAATGCTGCTCATAAAGAAGCCCGAAGTGATAACACCAAGTTGCCATGAAACAAGGGGTGGGGATGGGGGGAGATCAGTGGAGTTTTCAGGGAAGCTTGGTTGCCATCTTGTCTCTTTCAAGGTGCTCCCAGAATTCTCCAGGACAGGGTCTGAAAAGCACCGTATTTAAGAGATTCTGCAAGATCGCTGGTTCGAGGGCCCAAGTCCAGCCTTCTGCTCTGGTTCTCTCCTCTTCAGAAAGCCCCACTGTAGAGAATTAGTTCGCCGATGGGCAGACTTATTGCAGGGGCAGGTTCCCCGTGTTTTTTCTCCCTCACTTCACGGAACAGTCTGCTTCCGTGGCCTGGTCAGTTCTGGACAGCTTCCCAGCTTGGCCCCCTCCCCTTCCCCCCAAATTCAGCCTGGGGCTCCATCAGCCAAGTTTTGGTCTGCCCTGTTTCCCCCCCATCACCTCCACTCCCTGTTGCCGCTGACTCACCACAGCTCCTGCAGTCTCCAGCCCCATGGACCCCCAGCTCAGGATGAGAACAAAGAAGCTCATCACAGTCATTCTGTCAATGGAGAAGAGAGAGAGAGACGCAGGTGTGCAAGGAGAACCTCAGCGCTCAGGAGGCCATTGTATCATCTTGCCAGGGCCCTTTGTCTTCAGCAGCTCTGCGGAGGGCAGAGATTATGCCTGGCATGGACAGGAAGACGTTCTTCATCCCGCATGATGCTAGAATCCAGGTGTATCCCATGAAGGGGGCGGGTGGAAGATTCGGGACTGAAAGAAGGAAGGCCTGCTGCTCACAGCACCTAACTGCTTTAGGGAATGCGATGGCCACCAATGCGGATGGCTTTTCAAAGGGGCTGGACAAACTATTGGAGGTGGAGGCTCTCAAGGGCCACTAGGCCTGATGGCTACATGCCATCTTCAGTATCAGAGGCTGCGCGCCTGTGTGCAACAGTTGCTGTGGAAAATGGGTGGGTGGGTGCTGCTTCCTTCAGGCCCTGCTTGTGAGATCTTCTGGGCAGCTGGCTGGCCAATGCATGAACAGGATGGTGGACTAGATGGTCTTGTGTTTGGTCCAGCATGGCTCTTCTTATGTCCTCAAATTAAACCTATGCCTCCTCCCCAGAAAAGAAGGGCTGTACCACCTGGGCCTGCCAATATTGATGATAGATTCTACTGAACTGATAATTCCAGATGGACAAATATGAAATTAAAACTGCTCTGCCTAAAACAAAAGCGAATTAAATCTCCACCTGATGGCTTTGGAGCTAATGACTGCCTCGCACCCCCTTGCCCCACCCTCTTCCCCCCTCCCCAATTGCGGCGTCTGAGACTGCAGTGCCTCAGAGTGCCCACCAGATGGTGCACTCACACGATTACCAGCCACTTGATCTGCTTCGCTAGTCCTAGCAGGGTGAAGAGACAGATGACGAGGTCCAAGAGAAGCAGCAAAATGTAGGCCAGCCACCTGGGGGAGCCAGAGAGCAAAGGGGTGAGAATGGCACAGGGAGACCTCTTCTTCCTCTGCCATCCCTTGGGCCTCTTTCCATCCTCCTCCTCCACTTTTGTGCAACAAGAACACACTACTGGTACCCTTTCTCCTGCCTTCCTTTCTTCAAGTCTTCATTCCTGCTCATGTGCGGACCTTCCTAGGAGTAACACCTCCCCTCCCCTCCCCTCCTCTGAGTAGTTCCTGCAAGCCAGCATCCTTCTGGTATCCTTTGCCCCACCCCTTGTCTCACCTGTAGTCTTCCAGGTCGCCGACTTGTTCTGCCAGGAGGCTGGGCCCGCCACGTGACTCCCCCCAGAAGGGAATGCCATCCAGGGTCTGGGCTACTGCTTCAGCCTGGCGGCGCGTGTTCCGGACCACGGCCACCAGCTCAGTCCGGGGGGATAGCGTCTCCTCAAGCTGGGTGAGCTCGCCCCGTACTGTGGCTGAAAGGAGCTCCACTGTCTCGGAGACCTGAATCGGGAGCAAGAGGGGAGTCGTGATGTGGCACACGCGAGGAGGACGACAAGGGCTGTGTGGCACGCATGTGCTTCGGTGCAGATTTGAACACCCCATGCACATGCCACAGGCCTCGTTCGCCTTTCCACGGAGTAGCTACTGGCCAAGCTGTGCAGCAAGAACAGCCTGTCCTGTCACCTACAGACTGCCCCCCCCCCCCCACCGCAGGACCACTCCTGTTAGATTTCTTTCCATCTTGCCAGTGCCTCAGTACCTTCTCTGGGCTGCTGGAATCTAGACTCTGCGACTGTGATTAATGCAAACTAAGCATTATTGCTGAGACTTGCATCTTTTGCGTAAGTACTTTTTAACTTTTCTTAGCCCAGGAGGAAGTTAACCAAAGGTGCTTAGCCCCAAGATCCAGAAATACCTGCTCATGTCCAGAGAGTTGACCCCTTCACTTAGCTGGGACCAAGGAGGTGTGTCTGCCTGCATCACAGCTCTCTTCTAAAACCGAGAGCAGTAGACTAGAAACTAAGAATGCCGCGACTAATGCAGCAGTGTTTTTCTTATGTTCTGGAGGAATTATCCAGACACTCTGCTCATCCTGCCCCGCTTCCTGCTGACTTCCAAAATTTCAGTAGGTGTTGCTCATGTTTTCAAGCTTCTTTCCAGAATGATATGGCTTACAACCTTGTTTCTAACCATAACAGCTAGAAGTAATTATGATGGAATGTCCCATCTTTCCATCAGCTCAGCACTACTGCATCCAAAACACTCTCTGGCCAGACAGCAACTGCTCTTTATTACAACCAGAGCACATGCCCAAGATATTGTGCAGGACATCTGGGGGTTCGCCAGCAAGGAGAGCGGTTCTCAGCTGAGGTCCTGCTCGGTATCTTCCTCCGTTCCTTCCATTGCAAAGCTGAGAGAGCATGCAGGACAGGGTCTTTTTGGTCATAAAGCTCAAGTGTTTTGACTCCCTCCCTCCTATGAGAGGCCTTTCTGAGATCTTCCACCATGAGAGATGCGGGAGATAGATGGGGCTTACGCAGGACATGAGCTTTTTGCCCTTGGCTCCTAGGTTCCAGAATTCCTTCCTGTTATCCTTGATCTGGCTCCTTCAGTCCTTGCCTCCTGGCATGACGTTAAGACAATTCCTTTCCGAGGACTTTCCTGGGTCAGGTAGCAGGGCACCCTTTTCTCGCTGCAGATACCAGGGGAGTTGCTGTGTTGTTCTAAGTGCAGTTTTGGCTTTATTTTTATGATTGCGTCTATTGAAATTCATTGTTTTCTTTGTTTCACTTCTGAATCCATTCTGAGTGCATTTTGGTAGCAAAAAAAGAGCAGGTTATAAGTAGTTTAAAAGAAGCTACAACAACTAGTCATGGCAGACAAAGCTCCATTACAGGGGTAGCTGCAAATCTTCTCCATGTTGGACAGCTTCCTGGGAATTTACTGCAGTGGTTCCCAGTCCAGTTATGAAGCTCAGTGGGCCTTCCACTGTTCTGTGTGACGTGACACAAAACAAGTGCTGCAAAACAACCCCCACAATCCTTTGCAATGTGCAGGAATTCCACAGGTGGCGGTCAGGCTGTGATTCACACAGCAGGAAAGCTAACAGGGCAAAAGCTGTGCAAAATGTCGGAAATGCATCTGAAGAAAGCTTATGTTCAGCTTAGATGTGATGGGGCTTGCACGACACGACAGCCCATTGTGGGTTGCTGCCCACAGCGGGTTTGTTGTGACATGCAAACCCACACTGCTCCCTGCAGAATGGCTTGTCTGAGGGCCACAGGCCAGCCTGACAATGCATAAGTGGTTCTAGGCGTGCTGGTGCCTCTGATGTGCTTTTGTGTCATCCGAACCCGGGCAACTGACCCCATTGTGGGTACCACGGATCAGCCACTTGGAAAGAGTGACAAACCTCGTGACGTTCTTGTCAAGGGGCTCCTGGCCTACCGTGACTGCCAGGTGCCCCCAAAGTGCCCAAGCAGCATTGAGGGGCAGCTGGCACTGGCTTCCCCTGACCCTGGTGCTCTTCTCCTTTTTAACCCCTTGGCCTTCATTTCATGATCTCATCTCTGCTTTGTTTCTTCAAAATTCCCTAGTGGCACCTTGGAGGGGCTACTTGTGATCGCCAAGACTTCCCCCCCTTAAAATTCCCCCTCAACCTTTGCAAATATTTGCAATTTTTAAACACGCATCTGTACAATCACATGAGCGCAGGAGACCAGGGCCCTGAGAGGGCAATATGAAGGGGAAAGGCTTGCTGGTAAAATCCCACAAGTAATTTTGAGCATTGCCTTCACAGTCTGCAGGTAATTTTATTCTCCCCTTTAGTAACATCTTCCAGCTGTCAAAAGGCAAGATATCAAATGTAACCAAAGACATGAGTGATCATAGCTCACAAAAAGGGGATGAGTGGTTGTTCATCTCCTGCCTAGCAAGATCCTTGGAGGGGTTGTAGTGGGGACTCACTTTTGCAATTGTTCCCGAGAGTCTGTCTGTTTGCAAACATGCAAAGTGCAAGGCACCCCATTTACAGAAGCAGTTGCTTTTGACAGTCGTCAAAGATAAAGCTCCATTTTTCAAGTATATAAACCATATAATGGCCTACCTACAAATGCTTATCTGAAATTGGATCTGGCCCTTGATTAAAAGAGGTTCTGCACCCCTGCTGATGATAGAGGCACCCAGCTGATGGACTCACCAAAAAAAAAAAAAAAAGCAGACACTTTCTAAGCGCTGCATACAAAACCGTTCTAGCCACATAGCATAGCCATGATGCTGCACTCCAGCTGGCTGGGGAGATCCTCTGGAGCTTTGGCATGCCACTGTTTCTGACCATGACATACAGCAACACACTAGGTTCCACCACACTGATGGCCGATTCTGCTGCATTCACTCGTGCTTCAGTCACGCTGCCACCAGCAGCACCCAGCCCTCCACCCTGTAACAAGAACTGCCTCACTAGCCGTGTGGCATCATGATAGACAGACTTGCGACATATGCTAAGTGCATGCTGGACTCACGCTGAGCAGGCATCCCTGGAAGAAAGACACATGAGTCAAGAGCCACTAAACTTGCCAAGGGCTGTTGACTATTAATTTCATAACCTCGGTTTCACAGTGTTTGGAATGTGCAAGCAGAACAGAGGTTGAAGTGTTCGGGGCTATTATCTCAGGAGAACTGGCCATATAATCAAGCCGTAAGTGTTTCCCCCACTCACCAGAGTATCGATGGAGCTTAGCGTGTGATTGGCGTTCAGTAGCGAATATGTGACCTGGTACACACCATCGTTGGTCTCACTGTTTCCATAGAAACCGATGCCAATCCCAGCACTGTGTTTTGGGGAAGAGAGAAAGGAAGAAAGAGCCAGATCAGCATGTGGGTTTCACAGCCCTTTAGCCCCTCTTCCTTAATAAGAGTGTTTGGGGGCAACAGGGAGAAGAAGTCTGAAACTCAACACAGCCCTGTTTTGGTGCCATGAAGGCCTCTTTATGCTGGACCAGCGTCCTTGAAGTGTGTAAGAAGAACAAGGCCTCCCTGGGGGTCGGCAAGCCTATTCTGGGACTATACCATTACGGACCGTGAATTGGGACTGTTACAATTTATTATGAGCATGCCCTCAAAACAAACCAGAAGCTCATGCCAGAGTGATGACAGGTCCAGTGCCAGAAAAGTCCATCATTTGTCCAACTGATCAGTGTAATTGCTATCAAGCCAATGATTCATTAGACGGAGGTGGGAAGGAGAAGATGTTGGGATTGGCAACCGTTTTCTTCATGGCCTCTTCCAACAGCTTGCCGAGGCATTGGAAAACCATGCAAGGCAATTAAGTTGTTAGAACAAATCAAACTCAATTACAAGTGTCTCCCCTGCAGATTAGAAGGAAACTATCGGCCAAATTTTGACCAAATTTTGCAATGTGATTCTCAGCATCCCCAACAAAAAAGTATCACAGTACTTTAAAACATGCATATTTTGTTAATAAATGTTTAGAAATGTGCATTTGGGGAGAAACTGTTTATAAATAGGTATTTAAACAAAGACATAAATATACATTTCAGTCAATCATAGACTGATGCATAAAGAAGCCAAAAGAGGCTTCCAGACAACATTCTTTTACTCAAAAGATAGTATGTAGTTATTCCATCTTTCCCTTTCGAATGGATTTTTTTTAATGGTAGGAAAAAGAGGAAGACATTGTAGAAAAACACAGAAGGGCTACAAATGGAAGACAGCAAATGGAAGTCCAGAATGACTATCTGGCCCCGCTGTGAAATTCCATGCACATGGGAAGCCTCATCAGAAAGCACTCATAGTTTGTATTTGTCCATCCATATTTGGGAAGAAATGGAGGTAGTGACAGATTTTATTTTCCTGGGCTCCAAGATCACCACAGATGGGGACTGCAGCCAAGAAATCAAAAGATGCTTGCTCCTGGGGAGGAAAGCTATGGCAAATCTAGATAGCATACTAAAAAGCAGAGACATCACCCTGCCAACAAAAGTGCGTATGGTTGTGAAAGTTGGACCATAAGGAAGGCTGAGCACCAAAGAATTGAGGCCTTTGAATTGTGGTGCTGGCGGAGACTCCTGCAAGTCCCTTGGACAGCAAGGCGATCAAACTGGTCAGTCCTAGAAGAGATCAACCCTGACTGCTCTTTAGAAGGCCAGATCCTGAAGATGAAACTCAAATACTTTGGCCACCTAATGAGAAGGAAGGACTCCCTGGAGAAGAGTCTAATGCTGGGAAAAATAGATGGCAGAAGAAGAAGGGGACGGCAGAGGATGAGGTGGCTGGATGGTGTCACTGAAGCAGTTGGTGTGAGCTTGAGTGGACTCTGGGGGATGGTGGAGGACAGGAAGGCCTGGAGGAATGTTGTCCATGGGGTTGCGATGGGTCGGACACCACTTCGTAACTAACAACAACAAAATTTGGGAGTTTCCTAGTTCTTCCTTTGAAGTGACCTCATCTGTAATAAACTTGGGCCCTGCAAACACTTCAACTATATATTGGCTCAAGGCCCATTCAGCTGTCATGGCCACACCTAAAGAATCCTGGGAAGTGCAGTGCGGTCAAGTGCTAGAATTTCTCTTATCGTGTTCCAGCCCTTCGTAGGCCTACAATTCACTGGTCTCCTTGGGAACGCTGTATCATGACATGGACATGCCTGTACATGTACCCCATGTTAGGTCAGGAAGGCTCCAACATGGTCTTGTATCAGCCTTGGTCGTTTCCCCCATTAGTCATGCAATGCTTGCACACTAAATTGGAAATGCAGGATCGGATGTTCGGCCTGTTGAACCTGTACTGCAAGAGTGGCTGGAAAGCAGCTTTCCAGATATTTGCAACTTCAGCTCCCAGCAGTGATCGCTGGCCAGTCTGATTCAGATTTGGGGGAACTGATGTCCAAAACACCTGGAGATCTGCTGTCTGCCAACTCCTGCTTTCCTGAATTCAGTCTCCACACAAGCAACGGCAAACACCTTGCCCTGGCAGGGCCCTTAATGCAAACCAGCAGCTGGGGTTCCTCTTCGCCCAAGGAAAGCGAGGGAATGGGGGCACGGTTGTCGCCTGCTCTGAGCATCTGCCTGCTGCGCTGAAGTGCAGCACAGCCACAGAAGGGGCCTGGGGGAGCCAGCATCCGGCACATTCTTGCAGGCCCCTCTGCGTACCTCCAAGAGCCTCTGCCACCAACTGTTCTGAGGATCGGGAATAGGTAGCAAGGGATGCCAGTGCCTCGTGTGTCAATGGGGTCCCCTATCCATTGCAGTGTTTATTCTGAGCTTTGTAGGAGTATCCATTGGAGTGAATCTAACCTGGAGCAGGAGCATGGGCGTTCCACAGCCCAGACCTGAAAGCTGCAATGGATCAGGGCCCCCACTGGTGCAGAAGCCACCAGCCTCCGCAGCAGAAGGCACACAGGAGGCACATGGTCACCTCAGACGGGCCTTCCCCACCGGTTGAGAACCACCACACAGCTGTGCCCTCAACAGACCCGGGCAGAAACCAGACGGAACAGTCCTGTGGGCACCGTGCAGGGAATATGTGCAAGCAGGAGATGGGGAGGGAGCGCGGGGAAGGAAATGAGGGAAGAGTGCAAAGATGCATCGAGGGAAACAGCAGCAGCCAGGGAACGATGTCTAAGCTCCTTACGGCAGCTGGCTGGGGATTGGGGAGGGATTTGCATAGAGAGGGATCGAGAGAGTGTGAAAGTAACAGTGCACCAGAGAGACCCGCCCTGTCCCCATGCATCCCATCACTCTCGCTCATCCCGGATTGGCCCATCTCTCTGATGCAGGTCCCGACAGTCCCTGTATGCCCATCCACCCCCTGGCTTGCTTCTTAACTGTAATTATGTAGCATGCTGGGTGGGTAATTATAGTCTTTCTGGTAATGACACAAGCATACAGGAAACAGCTGCATCCAAAATGTACAGAGATTAACCCAAGAGGGACCAGAACACCCAGCATCCTGCCTTCAGTTCATTTTTCTCAGCCCTATACATCTCTCCCCTCAGCCACATTTTCAGGGTCCATTCATATGCAAGGTGTTTCCTTTTGTTTTGTATTGTATCTGGTGATTCCTAGGGTTGTGGGGGTTTTAGTATTATTTTTGAAACCATCTTCCAGCTTTGAAGATAGGATTGGCTATGAATCAGAATAAGTATACAATTTTTATTCCCTCACCTGCCATTTATCCTACACTCCGGTAGAAGGGTGTGTGGTCTGGTGTAAGCGTCTGACCCTCCTCTCATCTCTTTATACCTTTTACCTCACTGAATGTACCTCTACTTTACTGGCATAATAAGTGAGAAATGTGCTTGTAAGCAGATCATTTCTTCTGCTCACCTGTAGTAGCTACAAATTGCTTCCAGGTGACCTCTAGCCAGAACTGCCATGTTGAAGGCGCCAAGGCATATATGGTGGCGATAGTGGTGGGAAATTGATGCCGAACACCCAGGATCTAAGCACTTGTAGCCTAGTATGTTTAATTAAAGGTGCAATCCTATATACCAGGAAAAGGCCTACAACTCCCACGCTGGCTTAGGAATGCTGGAAGTTATAGGTCTTCTTTTTCTATTTGGACATGCCTCCATTTGTATTCTTAGATGCAGAGTCCCGTGAGTCCTGTTAGCACTGGTCCTGTCATTAGGCAGGTTGAGAAAACCGCTTGAGCAGCAGCGGCATCCCACCGGCTGTTGCTCCCAAGCCGCTCCACCTCTCCCCGCAGCCATTCCCCTCTCTAATGGGTAGAGCTGTGCGGGACATGCATCCTGCACCTAATTAGCTTCAGTGCTCAGGTGTGGAGGAGATTGCAATCCCATTGCCAGCCTTGGAGTATAATTTGCTGGAGCCTGCTGGGAGTTGTAGGCCTTCTTTTCCTGTCTAAACTTGCATAGGATTGCAGACCAATTGTTTACAATGTTTTTATAGATTTAATTGTCTATAGCTTCTCAGTTACCTGAGTATTATTTATTATTTATTATTTTATTTATTTAGGAGGCTTCTATGCCGCCCCATTTGCCAAAGCCTCGGGGCAGCTCACAATAATAAATAAATAAACACAATATAAAAACAATATAATTTGAGTTGACCTGGCCAAAAATAAATAAATCAATAAATAAAATTAACAATTAAAATAACATTTGAATAAAAAGGTCTTTGCCTGGCGCCGATAAACAAATAATGACGCATCAGGCGGACCTCTCTGGGGAGCGCCTTCCATAGATTGGGCGCCACCACAGAGAAAGCCCTCCTCCGGGTACCTACCCTCCTAATATCCTTCACAGAGGGTTCTCGGAGAAGGGCCTCTCCCACCGATCTCAAGGGGTAGGAGAGCATATATAGATTTCTACAATCCCTGGTTAGAACTCTGGGAAGTACCTGGAGATTCACTTGTGATTAACCAAATGGGTAGTTGATTGTGGGTTCGCTTTATTTCTCGTAAATTTACAGATAGCCTATTCCTTTGCTCTTCTAGCATTGCCGGGACCACTTCGGGGCCTCCTGTGCATTCTGCCAAGATGGCAGTGCAAAGTCCAACAGAGAAGGAAGAATCACCAGGGCAGCAAACCTAAGCACACGAAGGCAGGAAAATGTCCTGCAACATTCACATCCCTTGGCTAATGACGGTGGAGCGTGCTAGGAGTTGTAAGCCCTTTTTCTGACTCAACATATATGGGATTATATTCTTGGTGAAGCAGCTGCTACCATGCTAATTTTCTCAGGATCTCAGAGCTCAAAGGAGCTCACAGCTGGTAGAGATCGCTGTTAACTCACCTGACACTGATTTTGAGAGTGCCAGGTATTCACAAAATGTAAAACTAACCAACCAAGAGAGAAGAGTAGCTGTCGGTTTCCTGCAGCCTGTGCACCTCAGCATTCACCTACTACAGCAGATACTGACACCAGTCTGAAGCGCTCCAAATAGCAGTGTGGGAAATCAAAGCCTTTCTTTGGTAGACTTTGGAAAGGCTATGCACAACATTGAAGCAGCATATACAACCTGACAACGAGCCACCCATGCTAAGCTTCCAGTCCCTCGTGTCCATTCCTGGCCAGCTTCTTTGCCGGGGAACCCAAGGATGGCATCTGGTCTTCTGGCAATTGGGTTGCTCATTTCACTTTTCACAGGACACCCAGAAAGGTTAGGGGACATTTCTGTGAGGGAATTACCAGCTGGCAACGGGTTCCTTCCTGAAGCGAAGTGGCATATTATGGTGTGGCTATGTGGGAAACAGAGCTGCGGGAGAAGCAGCAGGGGGAGCGTCTGCCTTCCCCCACTCCTGTGCTACCTATACAGCGTGCTATTTATGTATTTAAGCATATTTCTATTCTGACTTTTTCCCTGCTCAGAATCCAAGGCACTTTGCATAATTCTCCCTGCTTCCCTTTTATCCTCACAACTACCCTGTGGAGGTAGGTTAGCCTGAGAGTCAGTGATCGGCCCAAAGTCACCCAGCGAGCTTCATGGCCGAGGGTGGACTAGGACCTGGACTCCCCCAGTCCTGGTCCAACATGCCAATCACCACACCACACTGGTTTGCTCAATAAGTGGAGGCTCCCAGAATAAAAACTGAGGCTCTGAGGCAGGGATTCCAGATTCATCCCTTGGCCTCATGGGAATGAGGGTTTCTGGAAGGGCGGATGGGATGGGAACCAAAAGTCCCGACTTCTTTGGGTACAACGTGTGGATACAGAGGGTCTTGAAAGGGGGGTGGGATCGGAGCCAGGCCCACCCCCACCCCACCCCACCCCACCCCACCCACTAGGCCTTTTATCCCTCTCTCACTGTCTGGGAACTGCCTCCCATGTAATGAAAAAGCTTGATTATCATGAGAATGTCGCTGCCGCTGCCTCTCTCCAGGCCCTGCCAGGCTGTGAGAGGAGGAGGGCGGTGGTTGTCATAGAAATGAGATTTAGGGAGAAAGAGAAAGAGGGGGCCCGGTGAGACAGAAGGAAGCTGTCAGAAATGGGGGTGGAGGGGGCAGAAACCTGTGAGAGGGCTGGGTGGGGATGTGAATGGCTGGGGGTTGATGTGTGAACCAAGGAGGGCTGGTGTGTGAAGAAAGAGAAGGTATAGGCGTGAAAGCACTCCTTGCTTCTGGACTCGAGGAAGGACTCCCTGCCCCAAGTGGGTGTCATGGCGGCCATTATACACAGCCTCACAAAAGAGGAATACATCACCAAAAAACGAGGACCAACTAGGACACCTTCTGAGTATGCATACATATACATGCTCCCTTATACATATGGGAGCAAATTTAGAAATAATAAGCACAACCTAATTAGAAATATAATGCATTTCACACTAGTAGGTATCAAAACTGTGGTCAGATGACTTGCGTGCCTGCCAGATGCTCACTGCTGGTGGGCAACTTCAAGACTCCTCCTCTTTATGGAGGCCTGTGTCAGAGCTCCAAGAGAGGACCGCCCTCTGTAAGGTAGGGCACCTGGCCACCACAGCAGTGACTCCAGGCATTTCTGCTGCCCCTCACACCTGTTGTGGCCAAAAGCAGTGCAAGGTTCTCTCCTCCACCCTCCCCTTTGCCTGCCTTGCAAAACCTCTCACAAAAAGACCTCCCAGTCTATTCGGCTTTCCTAATAAGCCTGCCGGAGGAGGGAAGCAGCCCCCACAGCACTGGGAGAACTGGGAAGGGAGCCGCCATGTTTGCGTACCGTGCCATATGAGACTGTGAAAGGTCGTGTCGAAGGGCCCTTTGTCCTCACACATGTACTTGCAAGAATTCTTGCACATTTCCAACACAATGTCCTGTTTGGTCTGCAGACACCTTGGCCTGGATTGTGTCCCAGCAGAGCAGACATTCACAACCTGCAACCGTTGGCTGCTCCCTGCATGCCTCCCAGAGTTGGAATTACCCCGCTCTGGCTGGCAGCCCCCACAGCATCTTGTGGTATTCATTAAATTCCACAAATGAACTCCAGGGCTGGTTTCTACTTGCACATCCCTTGCTTCATTTCTCAGCATTTATTCACACTTCATGTATTCAGGGTAGGAAGCTGAAACATGTAAACAGACTCCTCTTCAACCTGTACTGGGGCAGAGATAGGGAGATGTGGTCGCTTTATGTGGTCAGTTCACACATGCTGCAGACAATGAAGGACAAAAGTTATGTGTTCAAACCTGATGTTGTTCTTGCTCAGGATCTGGCTATACATGGCATTTGGGGCTGGAAAGCTAATTCATCTTCGGCCGATTTTTTTTGGTGATGGTGGGGAGATAGGTGGAGGAAAGGTATCTTCCTTTTCAGGTTTGGCTCTCTGTTGAAATAATCTGGAGCTATTTGTTAGGTCACGGCCTCTTTGCAGAACTCCTTCTCTCTGTCTGCGGTGTTGAGAGCCAGCCTGGAACCGGTCACAGCCGTCTGTGGGAAAGGCCTTCTCGGTCCAGTTCTGGCTAGATGGCCTTGGACTAGTCACTACTTCTAAACTTAGTTTACTTTACAGGATCGTTGTAATGACCATGCAAGCCTTTTGACCTTTTGTGGGAAGACTCAAGGCTACCCAGTTGACTCCATAAGTCTCTACCCATGTGTCCCCAAACCAAGACCAGTAGTTTATATCCTACACATTACGCTGTGCTTCGGATAACATCTATTATCGGGGAATATGGCAGGTAAATCATTTTGCCTTTGGGACAGTGGGGTGAACTATTAAGTACCTTTCAATCTCTTGACCAGTTTAGGATCCTTTGGCTCCTTTTAGTTTTCCAACTCAGACTGCCATACCTCAAAAAACCTCTCTTGGCTCCAAGTCCTCTGCTGTTCTACTTATCAAAACTCTCTCCTGTTCCAGAGAACCCTGGCATCTTGGCACTGCGGATCTTTCTTCTGGTGAGTAAATGGCCATTCTCTGCTCCAGGCTGGTTTCTGCACTATGATGCGTAGCATCTGACCACTGGACCCTCCCTGCCCATTCAGCTGGAAGCTTTATTTCTCCCTGGGCTAGATGAATCAAGGTTTGCATGCTAAAAATAATTCATAGCCACCCACTCTTTTGGTGCACTCCAAAGAGCAAGGAGATCACATAGGTCATCCATCCAGTCAGCCAGCATGAAGATGGAGAAACGCTTCTGTAAATTTTGGTCCTGGCTGGTCATTGGAAGGGCCAAAGTGGAGAAACAAGACTTAGAGTATATCTAGACTACAGTTTCAAACTAGTTTGCCTTCACTTCAGGCTAGAACAACAAGGTACATGTAGTCCCATGATTCTGTTTTCAGACTTTTAAAAATATACCTTGCTGTGTGAACTGGAAGACTAGTGCAGAGGGCGCTTTTAAACTTTTCTCCCTTGCAATGTTTTCCTAATAGAAATCGCCCTCCCCAAAGTTGATTCTAGCCCCATAGAGGAAAAAGTAGAAAGGGTCTATCTTTTTTTTTTTCCCAGCTGCACTAAAAATAGCTGATGGGGAAAGATTTTGGCCTTCTGCTCCAAATGGCATCCCCAGCAGCTGAATTGTGCTGAAGACAAAAGCAACAGGGACAAGTATTATGGAACTACAAATTAAGGCTGTGTTCAGGTGTCATGGTAAACCAGAACTACTGAAAATTCTGGCCTATCATTCATAGGCTGCACGTTCCTACACACCGCACTTGGCTGCTTCTGATAGCAGGAGTAATTAAGCTGACGAGGACCTAATGAAGAAGGAAAAGCATTTCCTTACAGTCAGGAGCAGGAGGCCAACTTCAGATCTTGAGTCCAGACTCTGGCTTGTTAGTGGAGACACAAACCAAGGATCTAGGTTTTGAAAGGGCTGATTGGGCAGACTGCACAAATAGGCGGCTTGTGAACAAGAATCTAGAATCTTCAACCATTACTGACAATGCAGCCAAATGCAGCCCAGGTGTTGTTCTATCTTCTGAGAACTCTGAGATGTCAGTGCTTGCTCAAATTGTTCTGCTTCTCAAAGCAGAGCCCAAATGCTGCCTCACAAACAGAAGGGACCAGGGATAAGTTTCAGCCAACGTGTGCAAGGTTACCTCTGGTAGGAACCCTACCTTCAAAAATAAAATAAAATTGCTGAACCATTCAGACACCAGGTTTGCCTCTCCCCTACCCCGCACCACCTGAAATCAGTCACGTCGCCCTGTTGCATGGCAAAGCTGAATTCTAGCATTCCCATCAAACTGCAGGAGCAGGGATGGGACACCTACAGCCTAGGGGCCGGTCTGCCTCACGGGGCCAACCCCTCTTGCCAGCGGAGTCTTAGCAGAGGCCCCTCTCCGAAGCCCTGCCCCTTCAGAGGTTGTAGGCTTCCACCTGGCCATCCCCTCACCCCGGGCAGTGCACGAAATATTACACCTGCCATATGCCTTCCCCAGTGGAGAACAGGCACAGGACTGGCAAAGCTGTCTTGACGGATGACCGGGAGTGAAGGGGTGTTTTCCCCACTTGACTCTCAGTGTGGCTTCAGGGGCTTTCTGGGAAAAATGCATGTACAATAAAGTCAAGCTCCCCCAGCAGAGACAACCTTGCACACCTCATGTCCTGTGCCCTGGAACAAGGCACAGGTTGGCTGGAGAAACCAAAGGATGGAGGGCATCAGTAGCATCAGAAGGTGGAGTCCTACCTGGGGTATGATGCTGCCCACATAAACAAAATCTGACCCATAGAAGACGTATAGGTCCTCTCTCCCACCCAAAGCAAGCTTGCCACCCTTGGGTGGCCAGATGCAAAAAAAGGACTGGGCTTCTGCACCTTCAATAGTGTAGAAGAATGGAGTTATGCCTGCTGAAAGTCCCTTTTCTACACCACAGTTAAAGGTACAGCAGCCCTAAACTCTTTTCCAGCTGGACAAGCTAAACCACTATTTCTGGGATAGTTTGGGGCTGTCAAGGACAAGACATTTTGGAGGGCACTCATGCACAGGGTTACCATAAGTCAGAGATGACTTGATGGCACGTAACAACAAATGATGTTTAATTTGCTTTAAAAGCAACATAAATTTGCACAGTATACATATTTTTCTAGGACGTACTAGAAAGGCTAAAGGCCAAAGACAAATTACAAATATTTGGAGGCATTAGTAACATTCTCACAATAAGTCAGTAATGAGGATGTTGTCAGATTCTAATGGATGTGCTGATATGTACAGGATACTAATATGGTGATAATATGGATCTAATAACAAAGGACCAACATTCTCCACAACTCTGGCTTTCTAGAAATGAGGGTTATTGGAGATGTTTCATCGAAAGGAAGCAACTGGTGTTCTGATAACAGTTATGATCCAGTTATGATCCAATTATGATCCAGTATCACCATACTCTCAGAAAACAGAGAATGCATACTCAGTAGGAAATTTGCAACTTCTTAGTAGTAGAGGATTACTAATGCTCCTGCACGAGGAACTGGTAATTCTCTAGTAACAAGAGACTAGTAAGAATTACAATCTCTGTACTAAGTGATTTCTGGCCTTAGTGCTCTATAAGAGTAACAATTATCTTACAAAGGTAAGGTAATGTTCTGGTGAGAGCTGGCCACCAATATTGTAATTTCATTCAGTAAAAATCTAGTGATAACCCAGCAACAAGGAATGAAATGATTCCAGTAACAAGACACTAGCACTTCTCTAACAACATGGAAATAAAGGAGATTATTGCAATTTTTTTCAATATGCAGGAAACTAGCTTAATTTTTCTACCTCTGCCCCTCCTATTTAACAAGCACTAAGCACTAACTTTTCACTAGGCACTAAAGATCTGCTAAGCAATGTGCTAACAAAAAGGGAATTAGTAATGTTCTGGTAATAAACTTTACCTGGTACAAATGCTGTGGATTGTTTGACCACAGCCAATTACTCGGATCATGTAACCCTGTTGTGTCAATTTCAGAGGCTTTCAGCCTGGAGTTTAATGTGCTGGTCATGCTCTCTAGAGGACAAGGATCGCTGCCTCCCACATGAGCTGGCCTGCCCCACTTGGGTTATTTTGGGGAGGATCATCTTCATGTCTCATTACCATCAAAAACTATATTGGTTGGGATGCAGAAAAAGGCCATGGTGGCAAATGGACTCGGACACCCTGCTCTGGGAGATCTTGCTGGCCTCCTTCTTGATGGGATTTTGATACTAGAGGGAAACTATTTTAATTCAAGACTCCTATGTGCACAATTGTTTCTCTTATATGATTCTGGTTTCTTTTTCTGATTGTCTGTATTTTAATGGGTTTTAAAACAAAAGGAAGTTATTTTGATTGGAAGTCACCTTGGATACTGCAAACTGTGCATGCACAGAAAGGCAGCATAATTTTTTTAATTTTAAACAGCAGCATCAACAAGGAAGGACAATTTCTTGGGTACCCTTTCTAAAGAGGACAAATTCATATAATGGTATAGTAAAAAGAGGTAATACATGAAGCAAGACTTAGTTATTTCCCTAATGTGGAATTGGCAGTGTTTAGCACAGACCTACCATTTAAAAAGCAGCATTTGAACTGTGGATTTATCACAGGATGTTACAAATTTCATGGACCAGAAAGGTGACCAGTGAGGAAGCATTCAAGAGAACGTACAAAGAGCAAGAGAGTATAAAACCCATGGAATGCAGGAAATTTAGAATATTTTGGCCATATAATGATAAATGAAAAATATAGACTGGTGCCTGTGATTGTACAAGGTAAAATAAATAGCAAAAGAGTAGGAAGGAAAATAACTTTTTGGCTGAAAAACATTAAAGAATGATTCGTTTTTAATAGTACACAATACTGTATAGACCGATTTATATGGAGACTTGTGTATAAGACAAAGTTGATACGTTGGGTTGTTTTTCTGTTGTTTGTCCTATGTTGGGTGTATAAGATGACTCCCAATTTTTGTTTTGCTATTTTCTGTTTCTAGGGGCCAGTATATTCAATTTATGCCAGTATATTTGGGTATTTGGCAGCGGGAAGCTTCTAGATTCTCATGCGGTCATGTTACTGTATTCTAGCTAATAATCATGTTCGCTCTCTAATCTGGAGGCTAATGCCAGTCTGCACGGGGCTGGTTGGCTCGGGTTGGCCAGGAAGGACAACTGGTGCCGACGCTGAGAATGGGCATGGGGGGCAGGTGTGAGGGGGTGGGCAGGACGGAGGATGCCCACATGGGCAGCAGTGCAACACAGGACAAATGCCTCTGGTACTAGTACCAAGTCTTTTAAATGATTATTAATAAAAATGAACTTGTAAATACAATTGTCTTCACCTATCCTTTTTAAAACAATATAATATGATGAAACAAATTCACCTGGCGTGTAAGACAACCCACTAATTTTTGCCTTGCTTTTTCTGCTATATATACTGGAATATAACATTATGTTAACATGTTACATTAGATTGTTGGGACTTGGCTAGTCGTCTGCTGTAGTTGCACCCAGGGCTGGGATAAAGCCTACTGGATCTCTTTCCAAGCATTCCTGGGCTGCTTCTTGTGCTTGGCTCAGCCTTCCAAGGTGAGCCGAGCCGAGCCGAGCCGAGCTAAGAGAAGCTCATGGATCCCCAGCTGCACAAGTGGCAACCTTCTTCCGTATCAGGTACAGTCTCCCAAACAGCTGCTGGACTTGGTCTGAGAGAGGGGCATTGCTAGTGGTTGCCTGCAGTCCCTCTCAACTAGCCTTCTTCAGCATCAGCAGCTGCTCCTGACATGGGAGAGGGATGCGGCTTGTGCAGTGCACAGGGCTTGATTCCTAGCAAGCTCCCTGAGAATACTGGGTGAGCTCACTAGGAAGTTGGACTCAAGGCCGCTGCAAGCCCAGGGGATCTGACAGATTCCCACCCTGAATTGAATCCTCACACACCCCTAGTTGCATCACAGGCCCAGTATTGCCATTAGACAAGGTAATGTGGCTGAATTTGGGAGCTTTAATAATAGGTAGCAGCTCCATCAGGTTCACACAGTATGAGAAGGCGTGGTGAAATCTTGCTGTTGCTGTGTTGTCCAGATCCAGAGCTCTTGCATGGTAGGATTAGTTTCTTGAAATCATGGAGAGAAACCACAGTCTGTTCTAAGGTGTTTATGTTTCACCATGGCTTCTCTGGTCATCTGGAACTGGGATCACTATTTTACCATTGTTAGTATGGAAGCACCATAGAGGACCCATGGCAAGAGCAGCTGTAGAAGTGGATGCTTCTAGCCTTTGATCTCTATTGCCCTCAGCTCCCTAGCAATAAATGTATCATTGCTCACAGTATTCCTATTTGCCAAGCAATGTATCCATCTCTCTGTTTACTTTTGGAAACAGAGAGGCCACAAAACTACACATGGGGAGAAGTGGGGATTCGTGGCAAAACTGTTTATTTTCATTTCGTAAAGATTTGTCCGGGGACTGAGGTACCTGCCGACATGCAGGTACACTTGATGGGGGGGGGGGGTGCGGGGACCATCTTTGCACCACAGTGAGCCAAACAGAAGGAGGCTGCTGTAGTCCATAGGTAAGAATAGGGAAGGGGGGATTTCACTGGTGAGAGCGGCCAGGATGCCTGGCAAGGCTAGGAAGACAGAGCAGGGAGTGTGGAGCACAGAAACTGGGATTCTCAGGTAACCACATGATTGTCTGATGGACAAGTTTAGGTAAAAGTTCATGCACCGTGGAAACAGCCTGGGGTTGTTTGCTGTATTGTGTGACTACTACATTTTTTACTGCCATCAAGATAACATTTGGATTTTCTGCCTCAGGCTCAGAATTGCCTTGGGCCATCTAGGTGGCACTATAATGATAAGGAACTAGATGTCAGAGCAAGAAGGATGTTGGGACTGGACAAGTGTTCCCATGGGATGCCAGGTGCATCAGAGGTGCTTATTCAGATTCCGATTCAGAGAAGGAGGATCGTCTCAGTGAGACGGAGCAGCTTGGGTTGGCGCAAGGGCCTGGGACGCCACAGGAGGAGGAGGTGGGGGATGATTGTCTCAAGGCCATCCGCCATGCTGGACTGTTCCTGAAAGTGGCTTGGGTTGACAGTCAGTGGGAGGGGCTGCAGGGAATGAGGAACTCTAGAGGCAGAACAACTCCTCCCCTTGGAGCAGGACCCTGTGGCAAGGTATCAGCGGAGGTGAAAGACTCAATTAGATGAGCACCCAGTGGAGAGGAGGCGTGCGCACTCTCAGAGGGGCTCTCCCAACAGGGTGGGGGCACAAACATGCTCATAAGGAGAGTTCTGGAAAGCAATCATTAGATTGGATTCAATAAACTATGGAATGCCCTCCCCTGAGAGGTCCGCCTGGTGCCAACTTTATACTCTTTCTGCCGCCAGGTAAAGACCTTTTTATTCAACCATCATTTTAATAATTAAGGTTTTTAGATGTTTTAAGAGCTTTTTTCCAGTCGCATTTTCTATTCTTTTCCTCCTCCTCTCTTTCCCTTAGCTTTATGATGTGCTGTTTTATATTGTTTTAATATCTACTGTTTTATTATTGTATTATTGTAATATTTTAAATTATTGTAAGCCGTCCGGAGCCATTCATCAGAAGGATGGGATATAAATGTTTATTTAAATTAAATTAAATTGCTTTGTGTATGCTCAGAGACTCATTTCGATGATTTGCATTTGGAAGCAATAGAGAGTGTTTTGCAAGAGAAATGGCGTGAGGCTGGTGTTTGTTCAAAAGAGAAAATATGACTTACAACATGAGGTATGTTTTATTACTAAGGAAGCCATGGTCAGGACAACTTGCATTTCATAGAAATGTAGAATTTGGTACTGGACACATAATTTACCACCCTGAGAATCTCAGGTACCTAAGCCAAGGACAAAGTCAAGGCCTCAAATACAAAGGAAGTGTTTGGATCCTGATGCAGGAGACTATCACGTCCAACTGTAGCGGCAGGTTCCCATTTTGTTATGTTCCATCAAGTCAAAGGTAAAAACAAACGGCAAACTTAGAACAGCCCTGCAAGTAAAATGCAGCGTATCAGAGAGAAAGGTTCTATAGGTCAGCTCACTCTCCTATGCACTAGATGTCTACTCGCACTCTACTTCTAGTTGCTAAGTGATGACTTTGTCTCTGTTCTACTGCACATGGGAGCAGAAAAAGCTGGCAAAGCAATAGGGAATGCAGGCGGGCGCATTGGATTTGCTCCTGCCCTGCTGTATCCCAGGGTACCACTTGTGGGACCCATGTCGCAGCCTAAGCACCGTAAGCTGAGATGACAGTCCTGAGTACATCTCTGGAAACGGCAAGTTTAATTTAAATTACAGTTAAACAGCACCGCTGTGTGAATCCTTTGAGTGTGAGATGAGTAGCTTGTATTTCAGATCCCATGCCCCTTCTGCTACCCTGCTAGCGCAATCAGTTATCCTGAGATAACCCTCAAATAAAGGACAACCTCTAGTTTGTTTACATGCTCAAGAAGAGAATCGGATTCAAGTGTGTTGCAGGGGGGCAGGGGGAGTTCAGACAACATATGGGATTCTTAGTGCAAATAACACTGTCTTCTG
This sequence comes from Varanus salvator macromaculatus, assembly GCA_023646645.1. Lineage (NCBI taxonomy): Eukaryota > Metazoa > Chordata > Lepidosauria > Squamata > Varanidae > Varanus > Varanus salvator. The sequence continues at coordinate 4,382,958 of JAIXND010000781.1, forward strand.
ATCTGCGCTTAAATGAAAAGCAGCCATAGAAGGCTGTTGGTTTCAACAGAAGACTAGCAACAGTAGCAAGAAGACTGTTTAATCCTATTCCGCCCTCTGTTTTCTGCAATTAAGATCACCTGTCCTCGGTCTGTTTCTCCATCAGCAGAAGAAAACATAGCTGCTTTTTTCTGCTGTTGGAAAAACAGCTGGTGAGCCGGAGGAGGCAATTTTGAGTGTAAAAATGGCTAGCGGGAAAACAGTTACTCATAGACCCTTTCCTCACTGTTCCTGTGCTCTCACGGATGCTTTGATTAAAATACATACATAAACCCCTCCACCCAAAAATGTTCTACCTTTCCTCCATTGAATGCCTAGTTTGGCCTCCATCACACATCCTTGGCTAATTTTCTTGGGTCGCTCACAAGTGACTGGATGTTTTCATGGCATAATGAACATTCTGCCCAGCAGAAAAAATTGCTCCTTCTGTAATCACACATCACCCTTTAAATGTTCATTATCCTGGGGAACACTGTTATTTCTGAGCGAGTAGATAGGCAGCAGCGAGGTGTGGTTGAGCCATCCCATCCTGATGTTAGGTGAGACAAGGCTTTCCTTTCTGAAGAACCCATGAGGGTAGGATTTTACCCGAGGCTGTTGCAAGGGGCGGCATATAAATATTTAAATAAATAAATAAAATAAAAAATAAATTTTCATGGCTGAAACAAGCTCTACCTTAAAAGCCAAACTCTTAAGGCATTGTTCTTTTAATAGTTGCACAAAGGAAAGAATTTTGGCCCTTGTTTTTCTCCTGCCATGATGGAAAAAGCTGCACCTGCTGGAATTCTCCCATATAGACAACTGTTGAGTGCAGGAGCTCTGCCTTGCATTGTGTCCAGCAATCTAATAATGAATATCCTCACCTCGCCCGGTCTTGAACCATGACCCAGGCTGTCACTCATGGGGGTAACCGGCAACTAATGTCCCCAGTGAGGTGAAGGTAACAAAATGCCTATTAGCATAAATGGTGTGGCCTGTATGTAAAGCAGGAGCCTAGCCATGGGGCTAAAGCCAGGACTTAGCAACCCCTTAGCAACAGCTTTTGTTCCTCGCACCATGGGCCGAGCCCGCCTCCATTGTTGGGTCTCTTTGCTGTTGGATGGATTTGGAAGGATTGTGTTGTGGGCAGGGTCTCTTGAAGCCCTTCTTCCCCACACACCCGCAACCTCTCCAATTGGGGCCAAGAAAACAGAGGAGCCATTGTTCCAGCCATGAATGGGTACACTCTTGGCCTGAATGGGAGCCTTCTTTTTTTGTGGTTGCTGGGCTTGTTCCCAAAGCGGCTGGGAATGGACCCCGATGCGACCCTTGTCAAATCAGGACAGGGATGGGGTGTTCTTTGAGGAAAGGGGGAGGACAAGAGCTAGATTTTTCTACTGAGAAAGCAGCAAACATTATTGGAGAGTGGCTTTCACTCCAGGGATTGGGCTCCGGTAGGCAGAAAGAGGAGGTGGTCAGTAGATGGGGAAATACGTTGTGGAGGAGTCGTCTCTCCCGCTTTTTAAAGCCCTCTTGTCATTTCCCAGTGGGGGCGGGGGTTGTCTGCTAAGTTTTTCCAGCCTGGGGGGCCAGATCGGCCAAGCTGCTGCAGCATGTGCTGTGATACAGGCGCTGGGCGAAGCATCCTAAAGAGATGCTGCTCCCCTCCACCCCACTCAGCAAGACACAGGCCATTGCTGCTTTATGCTTTCAGCCTCATCTGTGCAATACGCAGAACAGTTACCTGATCAGGTACGCAGCATCCTTCCCTCCAGCACTTCCCAGCGGGCAAGCAGCACCCAGCAAAGGAGGGAGCAGATGGCGCCCGTACTTGACCTGGGAATTGTGGGCCCTGCAATTTCTGTGGCATCATCATGAGGATCCCATTGCCCTTTGCTTCATCGGGGAGCACAATTTGGATGGTGCAAAAGGTAAAAGAAGATGAAATGGGGGGCTCATATTGATTTATCATAGGCAATCTCTAACAGAGAGAAATGCCTGTAGCCCGCTCACATCGTCACCTTGCACATTCTAATTAGTTCTGGATCTGTAGAATGGCTCATCTCTCCATATCTACTGACCTCCTTGAAGTTTGTTTTTGAGCGAGATATCTAGGAATCATAGGGAATTTCTCTTGATCTCTCTTGTCTGGCTGAGTCATCCCATAGTTTCTAAACTTGAAAGAACCTGACACTGCGTCTATTTAATTAAAGCGTTTCTAAGTCTTTTCTTCACTCTCCCTATGGTTATATGGAAGAAAAACCTATAAAGAACATGGATCTTTTTCTAGGGGGCATGAAAAGATTCAGAACACTGTTGTTATCAATACTGAAAAGCTAGATTTGGAAACCATGCAGCGAACATACACCCACACTCTTACAAATTGCTCAGTGAGGATTAGATGTTGCACACACACATGAGAGAGTGAGCGAGCAAGAGTGTGTGTGAGTGTGCGCAAGAGAGAGCATTTATAAAGCAGAAACTAAGGTGGAAGAAGTATTTTAAGCAATGAGGCATTTTCAGTTCAGAATTTCTAGGTCCAATGGACAAAAGCGGAACTTTGTGAACAAAAGAAAGAGATCCAGGAGGTTAGATCAAGGGTAGCCAAGACTTTTGGGTTGTCTGGGAGATCAATTAGTTAAAGGAAGAGTACAAGATCTTCAAGGAGAGCCAGTGTGGTGTAGTGGTTAAGAGCATGGGACTGGGGCTCAGACGATCTGGGTTCTAGTCCCCTCTCAGCCATGGAGCCAACTGGGTGACTTTGGGCCAGTCACAGACTCTCAGCCCAACCTACCTCACAGGGTTGTTGTTGTGGGGATAAGATGGAGGCCGACAGATGATGTAAGCTGCCTTGAGCCCTTTGTAGGAAAAAGGCAGGATATAAATAATAAATAAATAAAGAGCTAAAGAGCTGCAAAGGTCCCCTTCTTGGTTCTCAGACAAAAATGTGTCTGTTGCATGAAAGAAAGGGAGGGATGGGAAAACGGGGAGTCTGGATTTCATACACACCAAGGGCCAAATTTACACATGGCACAGGAAACCTGTGACCAACCTCCCTGTTTCCGGCCGACTCTGAATTCAGTTTCTAGTATTGCACATCCAACTTTCCTTGTTTGCCAGCATCAGTTCCTCCTATCTGCTAACCGTCCCCAGAAAAATATCAGCCTAACTTTTGGGAAGATGTTAAGGGTGCCTTCAGTAATATTGTTGCTGTGAACGCACATGCCTGCTACAGTTTTGCAGTTTTGCAGTCCTCTTTTCAAGGGCACCAAGAGTTAACTGTCTGAGTGGGGAGCAGATGTATTTCAGTTTCTAGTGCACATGCACACAATGTGCACACTTGGACACAAAATGGCAGTGTACCACTTTCCATCCATCTGTTTGTGTCTATTTAACGAATGCTGCTGAATGTGTTTGAGTTGCCATAATAAGTACAACCAGATCCATGTGGAGCTTAAACACTCCGTTAAGACATCTTTAAGCTTTCTAAAAGGAAGCTGTTATGATCAGCCTACGAGCACACCCTGTTTGGGAAACCAATGCAGAACAAGCTGTTGCACAGACAATGAATGAGCACAGCTTACAAAAGCAGTAAAAGACCTGCAGCGGTGTGCCATGCCGTGCACCAATACACTGCAGGAGTGGTCTTTGGTGTGAGAATAAGGGTGTGTGTGTGTGTGTATAATTTTAAAGCAGGCATGACAGCATATTTTCTTTTCCTTTGTGGGAACCCTGGCTCAATGCTTCACTCAGTGCTAATTGCAGACAAACATATAATCGATCCAAATTTGGGCAGAAATGTCAGTCTTACTTTCTCATCTCATTCAAGTGGGATGTCCAGCTTTTTGCTTTTTTTAAATAGTGAATGGATGTTTATTCACCAAGATATCCATCTGGCCCTTTTCTGTTTTGTTTTAAAGCACAGTTTGCTTTGAAGGGGCTCTACTGGTACTCCGGTGAGGCATAATCTGTGGGGCAGATTCATGATGTCACAGCGCTGGCCAATCGGTGCTAGGCATACAGTGACTCATCCTGGAGAGAAGATAGTTCATTTGACCAGAACATGGGGGGAAGAGTTTCCAGGGTGCCCCACCACTCAGATAATAGTATTCCTAAGCATGTCCTAACTCTTGCAGATACAAAAGTGTCCTTATTTCCACCGAAGGCATGAAAATAGGCAGGGCTCACCTATGGAAGGCATGCTGTCCTGGCTTTGGGAAGGGGATTTCTTGCCTTGGAGACACTGGAACACTGACTTCTGTTTCAGACCCTGCACATGGCAGCAAAGCTGGTGTGTGTGTGTGTGTGTGTGTGTGTGTGTGTGTGCAGGGGTTAGTGGTGGCAGAGACGAGTGGAGCTGGCGAGGGGTTTGCAGAGAGTGCAGGGCCTGGAATAACAAACAGACAAAGGGGCCTGGTGAGGCGGTGACGGGACAGAGAGAATGGGACACAATTTCCTATTCTCCTGGTGGAACAAGGGGCCCATTGTGGCTTTAGTTCAGAAAAAGGGGGTGGACTTGATGGGGGATGAATGGACATTTAGTGTGTGAGAGAGGACTGGACTATCGGAGGCTTGTAAGAAGCAGGGAAAGCAATAATATTCTGGTATAATAATGTCTGAATGGGAAGCCTGCTGGTGGCAGGCAGGCAGGTATCTGAGCTCTTCCTTTGCAGAGGGTACCGCCACGTTCCCACACTGTATTAAGACAGGTTCTTAGAGAATTCTGACATACCATGAATGGGCTCCAGGCTGGTGCATACATCCTGCAGCACTTTAGCAGCTTGCTCCCATTAGCATGAGCTGCTAAACTAATCAGGAGCTGAAAGTTTCCAATATCCTCTACTGGCTCAGTAACTCCCAAACAAACCAGAATGTGCAAGATGGGAACAGCTCTCCCCAATCTGGTGCTCTCGAGATGTGATGGACTTCTAAACCCCATCACCCTCAGCCAGCAGGGATGCAAAGATGGGAGCTTACTCCCACACATCCAGAGGGCGTCATGTTGGTTGAAGCTGGTCTTCGACAGACCTGGTTTGTGATCATCCTGGCTTGTAAAGGGTACATCAGGCCAAGAAGCTGGATGCAGACGACTTGGGAACTTTTCAGTCCCTGCTTCATTTAGTGGTACAAGCTAGCAGAAAGGGTCCAGCAGACTTGGACAACCTGAGTCCTTGAGAAGCACGGCTTACTGTTGCATGTGAGTGCAGAATCAACACAAACAAGTGGAAAGGGAAGGTTTCCCCTTCTAAAAGACTCTTGTTCTGATGCCAGGTTGGTCACCTCAGAGGAAGACTGAGGAGCTGAACAAAAGAGGCCCTACAAAGAGGTAGGGTGAAATGGTTACTTCAGGAGGGGCAATTTAATTCAAGAGCGGGGAATTTTCAATAGCCATGTAGAATGCCTGCCTGTGTGAAAAACACAAAGCAATCAGCGAGGAAAATTAGCATCTCTCATGGTTCTGGGAGTGGCTGTTGCAGCCACCTTTCGAGACAGCGAGAGGCCTTCATCGTGCACAGGGACAAGACGCCTGATTCTTACTGGCCGGCTTAAGGAGACGTTGGGACATGGGATGCAGGGCCTCCCTGTCAGGGCTGGCACTCAGGAGCCAAGCTGGCGATTCAGTTGGTCCAGACGCGGCTCCTGGGCAGCCAGATGCAGCTCAGCCCACATCCCGGCTGAGTGAAGTGCCAGGCCAGGGAGACTAGCTAGATGGGCCACCAGGCAGGAGCTCACTGGCTCTTCCGGCCACCTGATCCTGCTGGGCAGGCGGCTGGTGGCCACCTGTGGGGTGCTGCACGTTGGCAGAAGCCAGGCTGGGAGTTCCTGAGCCTGCAAGCCACCTCAGGGTGTGAGGCGTCGTGCAAGGCCTCTAGAGCCATCCATTTCTCTTAGCCCGCTGCCTTCGAGTGAAGAATGCCATTGCTGGCCAAAGACCGACTGCTCTGGGGGAATGGGCATCTCTCTTTACCAGCAGACAATGACGGCCGCAACGCAGCTCCAGGTGACGCAGCAGACCCTCTGGGTCTTGGTTTCCTCATCGTCTTCGTTGCTGCAGCAGCAGAAGCGGATCAGGTAGACGCAGATGAGAACCAGGCTGATGGCAAAGCACAGGCCCGAGATGCTGGCCAGAAACAGCAATGCCTGGAAGAAGAGCAGAGACTAAGAATAAAAATGTCAGTTGAATGGAGGCAGAAAATCACTGACCCATAGATTGTCACGACTGGGGAAACAGGCTAAGTTCACGCTGTCCTCATCAAATATGAATTGTGAATAGCCCCTTCTTTGCTCTGTCAAGTTTCTAGTCCTTATGCATGTGAAGAAGTCTTTGAAAGTGTGCAGGCAGTACACAGAGTGGTTATGCCTTCCATGCAGGAGGCTCCAGCTCATACACGCTTACCCAGTGCCGTTTATAATTACTTTTCACTCTGCTGCTGCAACGGTGTGTTTACTTCATCACAGGCCTCTTTTGGCAAATAAGCAATCGTAGTCTCTGAAACATGCTCCAGCAAAGCCGTTGAGAGCAATGCTCTCTTTAGTGAGGGAAAAATATTTCGAGGCTAACACATACCTAATGCGGCTGCCCCTCCACTAATGGTACAGCGTGCATAAGATTGCAGGTCTTGCATGCATAAGCTTGCAGGTTTGATCACCGGGATATCCAGGTGGGACAAGAAACACCCCTTCCGAAAACCCTGGTCTGTTTTGAAAACACTCAGCTCAATGGACCAAGTGTAGGGCAGTTTCTCATTTCCTTATACTTAGTGCAGTGCAGGGCAACTGTGGCCCATGCGCCCCATCTGACCTACAGGGGATGCCCATCGACCTGTTGAGCCTGGGCTCCCCCTATGCTCCACCCCACCCCGAGCTCTGCCTCCTGGCCTGGGGGTTCCCAAGGGGTTTTGGAAGAGGTGGGGGGACGGATCCCCTATTTATCTCCACTCGCTCACCGGACTGGTGCGCAGCTACTGCTGCTCATGGGAGCATTCGCAGGCACCAGGGAAAGGACTTGGCCTCGCCTTCGCCTTCCTCGCCCTTCCGAGCAGAGGCTTCTGCATGTGCCCCAACCCATCCATTTGTCTGCCCTTTTTTTGCCGGTTGCGCCAATCTAATATTTTTAACCAGTCAGACAAGTGGAGGGTTGTGCATTATGCCGCTTATTTGAAGCTAGCTGTATTTTATACTCACGCCATTGTTAGCTGCTTTTGGCTTTTCTTTCGAAATACAAGGCGAGCGATGAAAATTGAAAAAGTGCATAAAGGGACTTGCCACAGCCTCTAATCCTTTAGAATACATGAAAGGACTTCCACTTCAGGAAAACATGCCGTGAATTTTTACGAGCTCACAGCCTTCTGGAGGCCTTAATGCTTGAGCGTAAGCTTTGGAGTTTGGGGAAGCAACTCTGCATTATAGTTTTACATGGACGTTGTTCTTGTGTTGATTTTTTTTTTTAATTTTGAAAGCCACTTTGAGCCATATGGTAAGGTGAAGTCTAAATTACTGTATTTTTTGCTCTATAAGACGCGCCTGACCATAAGGCGCACCTAGTTTTTAGAGGAGGAAAACAAGAAAAAAAATAGTCTGAATCAAATGGGCACATAATCACAGGCACATTCCCCATCACTTCCCCATGGGCTGCACATCTGACAGACTTACTGCACACACATATTCGCTCTATAAGACGCACAGACATTTCCCCTTTTGAGGGGGAAAAAAGTTAGTCTTATAGAACAAAAAACATGGTAAATGCAACCACCACCCTTGTGTCAAACTTTTAATTGCAATTTCCCAGGGTCAGAGACCCCATCATCTTGCCTCCTTCAGTCTTAAGTACATTTACCTGAGAATAAGCTCTATTGAACACAGTGGAGTACAATGTAAAGGATCCAGCCTCCTCTTTACATGAAACAAGCAAGCATGCGTGCCTTTATTAGACCTCAAGATTGAGGATTTGGAAGCTCAAAGGTGGAAGAGCCAGGGTGGCGTAGTGGTTAAGAGCATGGGACTGGGACTCAGACGACCTGGGTTCAAGTCCCCACTCAGCCATGGAGCCAACTGGGTGACTCTGGGCCAGTCACAGACATTCAGCCCAACCTACCCCACAGGGTTGTTGTTGTGGGGATAAGATGGAGGAGGAGGAGATGTAAGCTGCCTTGAGCCCTTTGTAGGAAAAAGGCAGGGTATAAATCCAAAAATAAATAAATAAATAAATAAATATTTTATCTGGCACTGAATGTGCATTTCTCGGCTGCAGAATTCTAGCATATGAGTACTGAAGACTGTCATTATGTGCGTTATCCTTAAAGATTGGTTGTTTTAACTTTTCTGTACACATAAACTGTATTCTGACACGGTCTCCTGAGGTCAATTCCCCTTCTCCCTACACACTTTTACTCACTCACTCACACACACACACAGACACATAACAAGAGCAGCCTTGCAGATTTTCTGCAACACACCAAGGCTCAGAATGCAGTCATTGCCACATGAATCTGATTGCTGGGTTTGCCTGAGCTCTCACAACCAGAGAGATGGATGTGTTTCCTGCTCTCATGTGCCCAGTCTCCCCATCCCACAAACACAAACAAACAGATTACAGGCAATCTGACAATTCGCCTCAGGCTTAGACACCACAATCTGTGCCCACAGCATCTGGCAGGGCCGGCGGGGGGGGGGGGGAATAGCTGCGGGGGGGGGAGGCAGTGGAGGGGTCTGCTTGTTTCCCGTGCTGGCCTTTGATGCCCTGAAAGCATCACCGCTCACGAGAACGAGGGCGATTCCGGGTGTCCACTCCATGTACATGCAGACACTTGCCCATGTATTGCTCGGAGCCAGTCTGCAAATTACAGGTAGGCAGAGTGGGCCTACCCCTCGGACTCCACCCACTGCACAATTCCTCGCCCAAAGCCCTACTGAGTTGTGAAACGGAAAACCACCCAATTGCAGGCCAAAGCGCTCTGCTCGTTCTCTCTCCTCCTCAGAGCCTGCTATGTCCTGAAAACGTTCTCAGCCCCTGTTGAAGGGCTGGAACTGGAGAGTCCTAAATGTGTCATCAGCCTGCACATCAGTATCAAAGAAAGACTGATACCTGGTGCAACCTCACTCCACCCCTCATTTCTCATTGGGACAACAGTGTGTGGGAGTTTAACTCTTTCCTGCCCCCGCATCCCAGTACCTGCATTATTCCTGGTTAACATGGGATGGAGAGAAGGTGACAAATTTCATCTGGACCTCGGCAGGAGAAAGAAGTGTTAAAACTCACCTTCTTGTGTATTGCAGTCCTGACAAAAATTGGAACCTTTTCACAGCAACAACAAAGCCCTAAATGTCTGCAAAAGGAAAGAATGTCTTTTTCCCTATACGCCCTCCCACCCCCTAAGATCTGCAGCAGAGGCCCTGCTCCAGGAACCCTCCTTGAAGGAGGTTAAGAGAGGGAACACCCAGAGGCCGGCCTTCTCTGTGGTGGCACCCCAACTGTGGAATGTGCTCCCCAGAGAGGTTTGCCTAGCGCTGACCTTATATTCTTTTTGGTGCCAGGTAAAAACCTTTTTATTTACCCAATATTTTAAAGTTTACATATTTGAATCTGGTTTTATTAACATCCTCAGTCGTATTTTATTTTGTTATTGATTGCTGCATTTATTGTTTATTTATCACATTGTAAGCCATCCAGAGACAATTGGTATAGGACGGGATAAAAATAGCCTGAATGAATGAATGAATGAATGAATGAATGATGGCTTAGGCCCTGTGTGCTTTAGAGAAGATACCCCCATCCTGTGCCCGGAGATTCGCCTTCCTCACGCTCACTTGCCTAGTCTTCTGCACTTCAATGGACTGGGCTGGGGCGGAAGCGCCCAGAGAGCTGCCTTGTCTCTCCTGGGAACGCAAGGAGAGCAATCCTGGCCTGGTGTAAGGGCTGTCACAGAGCCCCCACCCCCACCTCCGCCCCCCAGAACCTCTGAAGCTCAGCATGAGGCAATTGTGGCCTCCTGCTCTCATTCCCAGAACCTGCACTCTCTGGTCCTGGTAGCAATAGACAACCATCCTGACAAGTTTAGGGCAAAATCCTATCCATGTTTAGATAGGGGAAAAAATCCTACCACACCCAAATTGCACCTTTATTATTCATTACTTCATCTGTAAGAACCTGCTCGACCTTGAAGATGCTTTCTGCTTTGCAAGGCCTTTTCTGAGTGGCACAGTCACTGGAAATGAGGCAGAGGGCTATGGGGGAAAGGGTCTTCTTGGTGATGGCTCCCAATTTGTGGAATCCCCTTCCAAAGCCCTTCCTCCTGGTGCCTTATCTTTACCACCTCAGTTGTCCTAGTGTCTCATGCTTTTCATGGCACTGGAAAGTGCCTCACAGGAAATATTTGCCAGTTTAACTAAATGCTGCTTTGGTTGCTTTATTTACTGGCTACTTGCTTTTTTACCTGCTTTTTATCTTGTTTCTACTATGTTAAGGCTTCTGAGCTAGTTATTTGATAACAGGTAATTGTCTTGAAAGCTACTGGATATAGCCAGATGCAAACCCATAACCTAGAGAAACACCCATACATCAAATAAATGCAAACATACCCTTTATACACACACTTTTTTAAATTTATGCATTAAAAATAAAATCTTAAATTATAAAATTTATTAACTGGATGAACTATTTGTGCTATTTTTTGTTTTTGGAGTATTGTTATTGCTTGCATTGCATTGCTTGCATATTGGTAGCATTGTTTTGTTACATAATTTATTTATTTTAAATGGGATGCAAATTGGTGAGCAAGAGAAGAAACAATTCTGTATATATAAGTGTATGTGTGTTTAGTTAATAGAATCAAAAAAGCTTTCAATAAACTATTAATAACAACGTCAAAAATACAGGTGATGGGTGGTCTTTATGGCAAATAGATCAAGGTTTTGTGAATCAGGACTAAACCACAGGGTTTTTGTTAATAGCTGGTTCTAAAGGAGAAACAAGAGTGCCTCTGAGAATATTACAGGGGTACTCAACACTGATTGCCCACCGCACCCAGCTCCTTCCTGGTAGGGGGTTAGGAGGAAGGGCTTCATGGGCCCAGACAGGGCTTGATCTTTAGCCTCAAGGAGATGGAGCAAGAGGCAGACAAGGCTGCCTCCAGGGAAAGCTTCTTTTGTGCATGAGGCTCCACCAAGTTCATGGAATTTTACAGGCGTCCCAACTTCATCCACATCATCATCTTCCCTCTATAACGATCCTGCCTTTCCCCATTGCTTCTTATGCATTTTCTCCTACCAGAAAAAAAGACCCCTTAAGGAGGGAAAGGTGTCTGATGCTTCCAGACAGGGCTTCCAGTGCGCAATTGCCCTGCCTCGTTGGTGGAATTTTACCAGGGGACCCAGGCACGGGTGCAGTCTATTTTTAGCCCTACCGTGTTTCCTCACTGCCTCCTCGATCTTTTTTATACTTTACCCTGAAGAAAAAGAGGAGCAGAGGGGATGGCTAAATACTGCCTCTAGATGTTCAGAGCAAGGAACCCTCCATCTGGAAGCCCTCGGTGTCTTTCGGCTGGGCACACCAGGAACTGTCCTTTAGGAAGAGCGCAGAGATGGGGTGAGATAGATGGATAAACCTACGCGTAAATCTTTGTGTTTGGCCAGTTCTTTGAGGCTCTCTTATCCCCCTCCTTGTGCTCTCTCTCTCTCTCTCTCTCACACACACACGCACACGCACGCACGGAGCAAACTGGATCAGCTGCAGCTGTGAGGCTCAGCCTGACCTACATATCAGCAGTTGGAGCGCTCGCCTCATCACTGGCGCTGCGAGGGAATCTGCTGCCACAAACTCTCGCCCCCTCACCCACAGGGCGGCACGGTACTGCTCAGTCCCACAGATACCCCTGACTTCCCCCGGCAACTGAACCTAAGCAGAGGGCTCTCCAACTCTGCAGGTTCCCAGGCTGCCTCACCTCCACCCTCCACAGCCTTCACTGTGTCGTGCCTTGTTTTCCCCGCCCAGCCCTTAAAAGTTTGTGTTCCCCCAGCGCTGGAGTCATCTGGCACAGGAGTCATTAATGCCACACAAAGGACCCTCTACATGGTGTTTCAGGGAGGGAGGATGAGGAACCAGAGCGAGGAAATCCAAAATTGGAAGGGCCTCAGCTTACCTGGTGCAGTCATTGCATTTTCCTGCACTGTTATATCTCACCCTCCATTCAAGATGCTCAGAGTGGTGTGCACGGATGAGGTTAATCCCCTTTACCCTCACAACAACCCTGTGAGGGAGGTTCATCAGAGAAATTGAGAAGCTCAAAGTCACTGACTGTGTTTTACAGCCTAAGTGGGCATTACAATCTCAGCCTTCCTCAGTCCAAAACCACTACACCAGCCTTCCCCAATCTAATGCCCTCACAATATTCTGGACTACAGTTCCCATCTGGCCTAACTTGCAGAGCCAATGGTCAGGAATGCTGTGAGCTGTGATCCAAGACACCTGGAAGGCATCTGATTTATGCAGCTGCACTTGGCAATGTAGGGATTTTGTTAAATCTGTGTCTTGTGACTTGTCAAGTATCTTTCATACCATTGTCGGTATGTTAATGGAAATGAAGGGATATACAGGAATTTAATTTCATTTGCATCCATTAGCACTAATGTACATTAGGGCAAGTGTGAATTTGCGCAAATCCCCCCTACAGGGAGCAAAATTGTCTGCAAGTCTGTGTGACTCAGAAAAAGTCAGTCACTGCGGATTCTGTAGGCAGCATTCATAGAAATTCCAGCTCATTTGAATCTATCGTGGACTCCTCTGGCATCTACGGCTGCACTACACGGTACCAGCTCTGCAAGGCCACAACCAGTGTTTTCATGTGTAGGCGCACCAACAAGGAATTCCCATGTTGCATTCCACCCCGTTCCTTACCCAGGCTGTCCTAAACTCCACTCCCATGAAATATGCATGGATAGGAAGGTGTGACCGGGGGAAAGGACCCCTGGACCCAGAAGTCCGCACATGGAGCTGAGGCGTTGAGTACTTGACTGGATCTTGGCTCTTTGCAGGAGAGCACCTGCACAGGTAAGCTTGTAAGTGCACCAGCTCCGCTCAAACAGGTGGGCAGGGGCACTGGGAGTGCTCCCATTCCACCATCATAGCCCTGGATCATTTGCACGGATCAGTATACCTTTGTGAGAAATCATCGGAGGACAGGAGAGTAAAAACGACCTGCTGAGTATTTAAAGTAGTCCAGCATAGCCAAGGGGTTTTGCTGAGTTTGCCCCCACAATCACATGGGCTTAAAACATACAGAACCCTTCAACAACCAAAGGTAAGATGGGTCAATGACCCATGGCTCAAAACAGCAATACCTGACAGAGTCTTTCCTGACCTGAACCTGTTCTGATGCCACCATCCGTATCTGAGCGCATCCTCCAAGTGCTGCCTCCAAGGGATGCTTGAAGGGTGGCAACAAGGAGCAGGGCCTCTCATCAGTGCCCACCCCCTGCCCCCATTACGGTATCACCTCTCTACTGATACCTGCTTGGCAGCAATGTTGCCATTTTCGCCACCAAGTCAGGGCTGTCCTCGGCTTGCAGGCATTTCAAAACACTTGAAGGAGCCTCTTAGTTGCTTTAACAGACCTACTTCAAAAAAAAACCCAACAACCCAAAACTCCTTTAGCTTTTTAAATTTTGTGTCTTGAAATGTTATGATGTATTTTATGATCTCTGTGTTTTATGTTGCCCTTTTTTTACTGTATCAATCCTTTATGCTCTGTTTTATTGTGTCTGTGTCTTGTAATTTGTGACTGGCTGTATACTGCCCAGACAGCTTTCGCTATTGGGAGTACAGAAATGAAATAAATACACAATTAAATCAAGCATGTGAGAGCCACATTCCTAGGGGCCTAGGGCAGCCTTTTCCAGTCTGATGCACTCACATGTGCTACTACAATTCCCAGCATGTCCCAGCTGATGCAACACATCTGGAAGGCACCAGATGGCAAGCATTGAAAAAAAAAAATCTACCCACTACGCATCTCTTCCCATTTCTCCACTGGTCACCTTAACTTATCACTCCTTGCCAGTTATGGCAAGTGTGGAAAATGGAGTCAGACCCTTGGTCCATCAGGCCAGTATTGTCAGCACTGGCCGGTGTGTGCCTTTCTAGCTACCTGAAGATATTGCGGACTAAACCCAGGATTTTATGCCTGGACAATCTAGCATTGTCGTTCCTTTTCCCCTGTGGCTTGACCTCAGAATAGGTGATCAGTGAAGGAAGAGAAAAAGGAGCTGCCCTGGAACATTTCAGAAAGCAGATCTCTAGCTTGTGATCTGGGGATTCTCTGTGGTCCCCACTTTCACACTTTATCACTCAAGCCATGCGACAGTGACGTGCCTGGAGCCTGGGGAGGCTGCTCAAGCGGTCGGGTTTGACCCTAGGGCAGCCACACTCTTTGCCTAGCAGCACAACTGCAGCCCAGGACCACCTACTTGCCTTCTTCTGCTCCACAAATGAACAGAGACTTGTCAGTGGGAAAGGGAAAATGATGAAGTCGCGAGAGAAGGAGCTGGCAGAAGGGAGGGAGAGAGAGAGAGAAAGAGAGAGAGAGCGCAAGCGAGCTGTGTAGACCAATCAATGGATGGTAAATATGTGCATTAGCAAGACTTTTAGAAAAGAGCCAAAAACAGAAGCGGGAAGAGGAATTGGGAAATCCCTAGACACAAAGCCTCAGAGCAGAATGGGAGATGGATGGGGGAAAGTGTGTCTCTTCACCTCCTCATCCTGGCTGCACGCAGCTCCCCTGACACTCATTAATCTGCCTAATTTGATCTGATTGTTTTAAAAAGCACTTTCAATATTTGCATCTCCTAATCCCAAAGCCAAATCTCTTGACTGGTGTGAACCAATCTCATTCATTCTCGCTAGTGGGGGTAGATCCCCACATTTGGTGATTCCCGCTCCATTATACAATAGCATGTTCAAACAAGGGAGGATGAAGCAAACTGGTTGTGTGTCTTTTGTACCGTTACTGTTGATTCAAGGAGTCAGTTTCTCTTGGGGCAGTTCCTTCCTGTCTAGTTATCTCTGATTCATTGAGTCCTAGGCATGTTTAGACAGAACAATGACCTACGACTCCCAGAATTCCCCAGGCAGCCATTGTTCTGTCTAAGCATGCATAGGATTGAAACCTTAAATTGGAAATTTACATAGGGCATTAAATATCAGAAGCTTACACATCACTGTCAGTGCTAACGAGCTTGAGGCTGCGAGGAAGATTCCTCATGAGAAGCATTTCCTAACCCCTGTTTTGCATTCCAAACACTTCTGTACACTGAGAATCTACCCAATATACTGCATTCTTAAATATGCAAATAGGAACAGCAACAAAAAGTTGCAGTACGGAGCACTTCTGTTCTGTGCTCTACAATTTCTGACACTCGCTTCTGCTCTCTCTTCTGTTTTCCCATTTCCTCTCCTTTCCGCCAAGAGACAGGGAGAATTTCCTACCCATTGAGTACAATCAGTTCTTGTTAGGCTTTATTTAGGGGAACAGGGGAGATTTAATCCCCTGGCACCACCTCTGTAAAAATAGTTTGTAATTCTGAAAACTTCAGTGTGTTCCCAAAGATGCTGGCACTTTTCTCTTGTATGGAACCGATGCCACATATGGCCGAGTACAGAAAGAACTGAGATCATTATTAGCATAAATACGATAGTGGTGGAGATGAAGATGGAAATGAATGGACTCTGTTTTCATTAACTCCGATGGAAATTAATGGGTGTTTGGCCCGTAGAATTTTATTCCAGCATGCAGCTGCAGGCAATTAAGTTTCATTGGTTTCTCAAACCGAAGACCTGGAAGCAGAATTGCTCAGTCTTGGTCAGAAGTGGCTTGACTCCTGTCTTTGGAAGTAGGTCTGAAAAGACAGTGTGATTCGGTGCATTTTCTAGACTCATGATAATGTATCAATATGTTTTAAATTACATGTCAAAATGCATATTCAGGATCTCTTGACAATCATCTAATCTGCACCAAGGGGTGCTTTCTGCCGAGGTTTCTATGGGGCAGTTGCTCTGTTTTCTTCATGGAATTTTATGGTGAGGGGAATCCAGATGTCACTGAATTTTTAAATATGAGGTTGTTAATCACAGTATCTGCTTTTTGTTCTGTCTCAGAACTAAGATCACGGGAGGTCATTGAGGCCCCATCAGTGCAGGTGTTCAAGGAGAGGCTGGACGTCCACATGGTGGGCATGTCGTGAGCGGAGCCGGCTGGTGCCAGAGGTCAGACTAGATGGCCCGGGAGGCCCCTTCTGACTCGCTCTGTTTCTATGTTTCTAAGATCCAAACTCCACACAAAGAGCTTTTCTTTTCCTGCTTTTGTGCTACATAACCTCTAGGTGGCACTGTGTCCTAGTGGAATACAGTATCATAATTACACAAGCAGGATTTTTTCTTCCACTTTCAGAAATAATAATTTTCCTGCTTCAAACGAATCTGAGAATCAAAACTGAAGGATCATAGTGTTATTCAATGAACCCATCCACAATTATGAGTCAGGAATCCAGAGTGTACAATATATGGCATGCACCGAGAAGGTCATTGTCATCCACAGGTAATCCTTCTGTGTTTTCTCACCACTTCTTTTGCCTTTTTTTCTTGCAGTGGAAAATCTGTCAAAACTACAATGGAATAACTTGAATCTGTTATTCTATCTCCTGCACTCTGGAATGATTGAAAAGAGATCCTGCCCTTCCTTTTTGTGATAGACTTTCAAGTACTTGTAGAGTGCTATATATCACCCCTCAGTCTTCTCTTCTTGAGGCCGAACATGTCCCGTTTTCTCTCTCCTCATAGGGCTTTGTTTCTAGACCCAGGATCATCCATGTTGCCCTCCTTTGAACCCTTTCCAACTTGTCTGCATCTTTCTTCAACTGTGGTGCCCAGAAGTGGATGCAGCACTCCGGATGAGGCCCAACCAGTGCTGAGTAAGGGGAACTAGCACTTCATGTGATTTGGAAGTGACACTTCTATTCATGCAGCCTAAAATAGCATTTGCCCTTGTTTGCAGCTACATGGCATTGCTGGCTCTTATTTGGCTTGTGATCGACAGCAATACCAAGATCCTTCTCTTTTGCAGTAGCAACGCAAATTCCTGGCTTGGCCAGGCAGCGTTTGCCCTCAAGAAGCATTCTCTGCAAAATCATCCTCCTCCAAGCAACGAGCAGCAGTTAAGCTTGTCCTTCAGGGGACAGCAATTCCCTTTCCATCCGCCTCCGCCTGTGAACGGCAGGCTTCCTGAAAAGCTTTCACAATCAGCGTGCTGCAGGTGGGACTTGCAGTGACCTGGTTCAATATGGCTCACTCCTCTTCATGAGGCATCCTTCCATTCAGCCTCCCTCCTAGTTTTCCATGTTTTCCTCTCCTGGCCAGTCAGCATTTCATGGCCACTGAGTATATTCAGTTCTCATTGGGCAACTTTGGGGCTTTTTGGTGCTTCTGCAAACCTTAGTGTTCCCCCAAGCCTTCTAATACTTCCTATTTGCACATCAGGGTTGCTGATTGGGCGGAAATAGGAATGACAGAGAAGTTGGGGGTGGATGAGCAGGAACAGCCAGTAATCACATCAAGTAGGGTGTGTAGATGGGAAAAGGAAGCCATTTGGTAGTAATCAACATTCAGAGTAAAAGCAGCACTTGGCTTTCAAGCAGTCACTAAGCCATGAAGATGAAAGAGCCCAGCAAACACTGGAATCTGGAGAAGTAACCCATGAACAGGTGTGAAGAACAATAGCCAAAGCCAGAAAGAAGCCAAAAGAGGAGCCCAGCAGAGAATGTGATGGCCCACTGTTTTGTTTTTTCATCAGTACAAGATAACATTCATATTTAGACGCCATAAATGTGTTCCGTTGTCATTACTCCATCTAATGATAAGTGCCTTAAAACAGTCAACATTCAGCATGCTAGCAAATTTGGAAGAGCCAGTGAAGTAAATGGTCCATATTGGACCTGCCAGATTTATTAATCCTATTGCCAAGAAGACTCAGTATGTGTGAGAGGTACTGGACAGGCGGCCAATGGAAAGCGGCATCAAAGACGGGCCGATTCCTGTCATGGAGGCCAATAATCTGGTGCTACTGCAGTGAAAATACTTTCAGGACACAGATGGGGAAGGTTTGGAGCATGTGGCTTATGTACTGTGTGTGGCCATCAATAGAGGGTTTCGAAGAGGGAGAGCAGTGTGGTTCCTTGCTGACTTCATTTGAGTCCTGCTGTAGCTATGGGTTAGCGCAGGGGTCCTCAAACTTTTTCAACAGGGGGCCAGTTGAAAGGTGCCGGCGATGGGCGCAGGCCGCCAAGCTGGTGTGGGCAGCGGGGTGCAGGCGGGGCGAGACGCCTGCTTGCTTGCAAGGAGATCCATTTCTCCGAGTGAGTCCAAAACGACCTCTGCACGAGCAAGCCCCCGCCTCGTCATGCGTGTGCGTGCGCATGCAGAGAGTCCAAAACCTCTATGCAGGCTGGATAAATGGCATGGCGGGCCGCATCTGGCCTGTGGGCCATAGTTTGAGGACCTACAGTTCAGAGGCTGTACAATACACCTCATGCCAGGGCTGGGCCAGGCCTGATGGGCTCATCAGGCAGCAATGGCACGTTCCAATGACCACTGTGGAGACTCGGAGCCAGCATGGCAATTTCCCACATAACTTGGAGGCCATGACATACATGGGCATTATGGCTCCCACTGTGGGCTGCCATTTAAATGCCCCACAATGCCCTGCAGCAACAAGACATTGCGGAGAGTCTGGAGGGATTTTAAGTGAGGTAAATGGGTCAGCCCTGCACTCCAGGAGTGCCAGAGAGGCGAGGGGGACACAGGCCAGGCCAGGCCCCAGCAGCGGCCCAGCAGCTGCCCAAAGATGTCAGGAGCTAACACCAGCTTTGCCTGGTGCTTCTTGTAGAGAGATAAGCAAAAGGGTGCAGCCCTGCCTCAGCTGTGCCACAAAGTGGTATTAATTAAGTTTGCAATAACCCTTTGCTGATCAACAGTAAAAAAAGCAAGGAGGTGTTGCGAACTGTGAAGACGTGCCAAGATAAAAAGCTATATACGGGTACAGGTTTCCCCTTGACATTAAAGTCCAGTCATGCCTGACTCTAGGGGGCGGTGCTCATCTCCGTTTCCTAGCCGAGGGAGCCAGCGTTTGTCCACAGACGGTCTCCGTGGTCGTGTGGCCGGCATGACTAAACACCAAAGTGCACGGAACGCTGTTACCTGCCCACCGAAGTGGGACCTTTTCATCTACTTGCATTTGCATGCTTTCGAACTGCAAGGTTGGCAGGAGCTGGGATGGAGCACGGGAGCTCATCCCATGTGCAGATTCGAACTGGTGACCTTTCACTCAACCAGCCCGGCAGCACAGCAGTTTAACCCACTGCGCCACCTGCATCCCCGTAAAAAGCTATATAAAAGATAAATTATTTATACTGTGCCAAGTTCTCACATCCACATCTTTAAAAGGATGTTCCGAGAGATGAGTAGAATTTCAAAAAAGACTGGAAGCACGACTCACGGCACAAGAGGAGAAAAACGGCCTTGTGACAATCTGCCTCTTTAAAAAGAAGGTTACGGAGAGGGAGGGCGTAGGCGTCCTACCTTCTATGTGACCAGAAAACCCACATTCTTTAATTGAATTAAGTGAGATGGATTTGTGGGAGCTCACTTAATCATCCGACTTCACGCGGGTTTTGAAATGTAAGGGTCATTTTCTGTAGCATTCAGGATGCCTTTTTAGGAAACAAGGAGCTGAGAGGAAGGGGGGATTTGGTGATGGATTCTGTGGTTAAACTCCATTTTGTATGTTTCAGAGGTGAAATGACCTGAAATCACAGAACGGCGAAACACAGATCCAAGATAAACTGGGTGACCATTTCCTTAATATACTAGGTTACTACCTGTAGGGAACTTTTTTTTTTCCCTTTAAACACCAGAAAAACAATCTCAAGTTAGATTTTTGCCTTCCTTTACCCTGAAGTGATACAGGCAAAAATTGTACCATTTTAAGTTGCAATCCAGTGCACTTTGATGTTTGACTGAGTGATCAGGCCTTCTCTACACATGCAGTGGAAAGTAGATTGAACCATTTTTATTTTTTTTAAATGTGAGAATGGATTGTACTATATCAAGCTGCAGGTGAGTTGTCTGTCACAGTTTTGAACATTTTTTCTGTGGGAAAACTCCAGGCAGGCAGAAAACCAGCACAACAGGGAATGAGATGGGGTAGGAGTTCTCTCCCTGATAAGCAGTTCTGGACTTCCTGAGCATTGTTCTTAAAAGGATAAACATCCAGCATTGATTCCCCCCCCCCTCCACAGTCTGAAATGGTACAGTCTACTCCAGCACCAAGATTTTTACCGCCTCATTCTTCCTCATGTGCAGAACAAGATGCGCATTGAACGCCAAGGACTGCATTGCACAGTTATCTCTCCATTCCACATAATGCACAACTCAGGGTACAATCCTATGCATGTTTAGGCAAAAACATACTCTAATTCCCAAAATTCCCCAGCTGGAAGTGGCAGGCCTTTCTTTTCCAATTTAAGCATGCATCAAATCACACCCCAATTATCTCCATGACAAAGGGACCACAATCCACTCTTCAAGTTTTTCAAAGAATGGCATGTTCCCAACAGGTGGCCGCACACCTTCTTTCACAGTGGACCGTCCTCTATTTGCAGACATCCTTTATTTGAAAGATTAAGGAGAAAGAACCAAAGAAGGCAGTGCCTTGAAGTTGTTCCTCAACAGTTATTAAATGGCCGGATGCCATTTAGGATGCCAGCTATGCAGAAGACTTTCTACCTGTTTCTTAAAGCAAATATAAAACTTCATGTGGCAGGTAAACAACCCCAAAACCCAGCCACCTCAATCACCTGGTTATGTTCTTCCCCTCTGGGGCTAGACATAGTGTATTTCTATTTAAACTATAATAACTTCTAAGAAAGCATTCATATGCATACATTAGTATGTGCACACTTTTATGTAAACCTGCCAACTGTTGTCTTCTTCTGGACTGAAGTGTACATAGCAATCCTATCCTGCATTCATCTACCCACTACTGCTGTGAAAACCCCCATGCTGGGAATGGAGATGAGAACTCTTCCATCAAAAGGGTTTTGGGGTTCTGTTTATCTGCCGCATGAAGTTTCATATCTTCTGCATAGCTGGCATCCTGCTTCTAGTTTGCCTTCAGTGTTATACCTTTAACTGAAAACTGCAGGGGACTTCTACCACACAACACAGGGGAAGTTCTGTACAAAGCTAAGCCATCCATTAGTGCCAAAATCCATCAGTTTTCCTTTGCTCTCACTGCAGGACCTCCTGTAGTCCATTGAAAAAGTCCCTGCCTCTTTTGCTCACTGGGAAAAGGAACTGATTGCCATGGGATACTGGAATCATGTGGAGAACACAACTCAGTTCCAAAATGGGATGGAGAAGATGGAATGGATTCATGAAGGACAGAAGCAGCCATGGCTGTTGTGCGAAGATTACAGAAACGAATGGGAGGCATCAGTGTCCAGATAGACCTAAACCTCTGACTGGTGGACGTGAGAATGTGGCTTGTCTAATAATTGCCCTTTTGCTTGCATTTAAAGCACCTGTTAAAAATCATCCCTGGAGAAATGAGGCGTTGATGCAGCTCTCCTTGGTTATTCAGAAGAGGTTTCGAAGACGCCCCTGGGAAGCTGAACTGGGACAACGTCTTTTAATTGTGGTTCTTCACCTACTCAACCATTTTCTCCAAGGGTGCTCCCAGACAGGGCTTTAATACTGCCGTCACCCTGCCCAGTCACCAAATTGAATGGTGTCCAGGAGCTGCTGTCCTCGAATTGTAATCCTCCTATGTTTTCTCACCACTTCTTTTTCCTTATTGCAGAAATGCACTAAGGTCGCAATCTTATCAAGACTGAGGCTTTGGGGAACCCACTGCTGAGCTGGAGAAGCGGTGCAGGAACTCTGCCTTCCCATCCTCCCACTCTGCTTTTCTCTAGATGGGCTGTGCCCCAATCTAGCTTGAGCATCTTGGAGGAGGAAGTAAGGAGGCTGGGTCAGTTTCAGGACACCATGCAGCCTGTCTCTACCTCCTTCTGCCTCCCTCTGAAGTTGCTCTCCTCCCTTTGGAGACCAGGTGGCGCAGGCCCTTCCATGATGGCTGTGGGGCCGTGTAGATCTCTGGTTCCCAGCTCTGAGGCTGAACCGCCATCTCTGACCTTGGAACTGGGAATATGGCCCCTCAGGCAATAGCTGGGTGCAGCAATATCACTCCCACTGGGGAAAAGAAGCCAGATACACTGTCGAATGCCTTCTGAGAGGCAGAGCTGGGCACCACCCCTTTAGACTGACCCCAAGTCAGAAGGGCTGACACGTTCCTTTCTAACCCCAGTTTGTTGATATTCATTATTTCAGACATGTAAATTCTGCTCATCCAAAAGAACATGCCACGTTTCTCTGGCATTTCCCAAATCATGTGTTGGTTAGTCCCACAGGGTACAATTCATAAAATTAGGTAGATGGGCAGTTATTGGCAGAGCAGCATCAGTGGCTCCTTTCTAGTATGTTTACTATAATTTGTGGCCAGATCCCCATTTGATTAAATTGGTAACCAACCCTTTATGGCCTGAGTGAACAGTGAGTCCTGGATAAAAATAAAGCATCCATCTGTCCATCTGTCCCTTCTTCCTATTATTCTTATAGTTCCCCGACAAGAACCTGGATAGAGTGTTGGACAGGACTGGGGAGATACAGGTTCAAGTTCCCACTCAGCCATTAAGTTAATCGAGAGACTTTGAACCAGGCTCCCCTACCTCACAGGATCATTGTAACGATAACATGGAGCGGAGGCAGACCACGTGAGCTGCCGCAGGCCCCTTGCAAGAGGAAAAACAGCAAGCGGATATACATGTATTGTTATTGCCTTTATCATTAACCACATCAGAAAGCAGTGGAGATCATCCAAGGGAAAGCTAGAATTTTCAGAGAAATTCACTAGAAAATACTGGGGCTGAGGAATGTTCATAATGAAACTTTTACATGCGTAGGCCTTGCCCCAAGGACGGGTCAGGATCACACCTCACGCTCAGGGCACCTGCTGTCTCTGCAGAAGGCCCTGTTTCAGGCCTCTGCGTTTCCACTTCAGAGGAGCTCCAATGGCAGGAGGTGGGAAGCCCTCTGCTCAAGACCCTGGAAAGCCACCAAGAGGGGACAGTTCTGGATGAGGGGAGCTTGCAAAAGCTGCTTCCCATATTCCCAAGCTCACATTTGTGTTGATATGAAGATGCAAGAGGCTGAGAAAAGGAAGGCTGGTGTGCGAAACGGATGAACAGGATTCCCAGGTAAGGCAGGTGCATGAGCAGGCATTAGACTCGGTTGACCAGCACCCCTTTCAGTTGTCCTCAGTTGCACCAAACCTGTTGGTGTAGAGCTATCTTCTCATCGGCTGGTGGCCCCCAAGTGGGAAGTGCAGTGTAGCACAGATGGAAGTCACCATGTTGGGTAAGGATCAGGGAGAGGAGGGGGAATTGATGAACCAGCCAAACTTGTGTGTGTTTCCACCCACTCAGCAATGTGTTTTCTGCCTGGCACAACCACATCACCACATTCATCTGGTTCATGCACCACATTTCTTTGCCCTGGGTGTGCTTTCCAGGCCAGAACGGCCTGTGCCTCCAAAGAAGGCCCAGAAAACCGAGTGACTCACCCACAGGCGCATTGCAAACTTAGAGGATGCTGGGCGAGATCGGACGGGACGAGGGCTCCAGAGCGCCGACACAAAGAATGGCCACAGACACCACCTGTTTCCTTGAGGCTGCACCTGGACTCCACAGCCAGAGCCTCTTGGCACAAGGGATGCAACCTGAACCCCGTCGTTCTTGCTCCCTCCAT
The DNA here is from genome assembly GCA_023646645.1 of Varanus salvator macromaculatus. Taxonomy (NCBI): domain Eukaryota; kingdom Metazoa; phylum Chordata; class Lepidosauria; order Squamata; family Varanidae; genus Varanus; species Varanus salvator. The sequence goes on from JAIXND010000781.1 coordinate 4,406,884, forward strand.
CTGCCTCCTGTTCCACATCACCCTCTTCTTTTGCTCCATCTGCCTGCACTTTCATGTGCATCCATCTCTTCCCCTCGCTTTCAGGCTGCTCCTCCATCTTTCCCAATCCACTCGCTCAGGTTGGTCTCCATTCACACATCCTGCCTCTGCTTGACTCACCCTCCAGTGCCCTTCAGTCCACCCCACCCTCTGCCCCATCTCCCCACCTCTCCTTCTCTTTCTGTCTTGTACCACTTTCACTCCTGCTGCTTCTCCCCCTCCCCTCCCCCTCTCCCACTCTCTCCCCGATTTAGACTTAACGTTATCCACTGTTTTCCTCCCTCCCTCCGCCCCTCCCTCCCCTTCACATCCTGTCCATCTCTCTATCCTCCATCCAAGGTTTTTCTTCTTTTGCTTCTTCGGACTGCCACTTGCTCTCTCGAGACTGATTTTCTCGTCCTCCCATCCCTCAAATCCTCTGACGCCCCCCCCCCTTGCCTGCCTTTAATCTTTCCATTTTCAATCATTCCTCCCATCCAAATCCCATTGCTATCCTACAGCCACGGAAACACTCTCCGTTTCTCTCTCCCGCTCGCCTCTCCCGCTCCCTCCGTCTCCCTTCCTCATCTATCTGCTGCCACCCCGCCGTGCATCTTCTTCCTCCTCTCACTGACTTTCCCTTTCCCATCGCGCTGCCCGATTTCTTCGCCTCCCGCGACCCACACTCCCCACCCCACCCAATCCTTGTCCACCTTCGCATGGGACTCACCTGCTGGTAATCCCAGTCATCCGGGGCAATTTCGCTCGCCACGGCCTCAAACTGGAAGTTGATGTGCGGTGCCTGGTGCAGAAGGAACGTCCACCACGAAGCTCGGTACCCCTGGGGGGACCCCATCACTCCTGCGCCGGGCACCCAGGACCCCAGCACCGCTCACCGTGCTGGACGGCGGCCACCCATGCTGGCACGGGGATGGATGTCGCGGAATGGTTTGGAGAACGGCAGTGCAGAACATCAGGGCTTATCCGCGCGGGATATGGGGGGGGGGGTGATTGTGGGGAAATAAGGGGGGGACGGGTTGTGGGCAGGAGAGGAGCGAGGAAGGGACAGCGCCACCTGGCGAGCGCCCATCGCACCGCCGCTTTAAGCGCACCCCCACCCCTGCCTACTCTACTCGGTCGGAGAGGCCGATGGTGCCCCCAAGTGGATGCATTCATCAATGCACTAAGTACAAGTCCCGCTAATGAGGTTTCGAGGGGCGCCGGCCGGCGCAGGAGCGTCTTCCCTTAGGATCGCAGCATCTAAAACTTAGCAGTGGTTTTCACCCAGCCTGCTGCAGTCTCCAAGGCTGCCTTTGGCGGACCAATATCCAAGGCACGCTTAACGAAACAGGATTTGGGAGTGTAAGCCTTTGAAATCTATCCAAGGGGACCCCCCCCCCCCGTCTTCTACTTCTTTCAGTTTAACTAGTTCCTCTGCACGGACAGCGATCTCACAAGCAGCTGATTGTTTCTGTACCTTTAAGGTCTTTTTTGCACTTTTTAAATACGGTGGAATCGCGAATTTATTGCTGTGTTTCTGTTGCGGGGACATCACATTTCCCTTGAAGTGGAGCATCTGTGTGAGCGGAATTTTAGACAGTGTAGTTCTTTCCCCTCTTTGTAAACGCTTCCTGTTGTGGTTGTGGCACGGAATGTGGCTGCAGAAGCATTAGCCGCGCTTCATCGCTGGAGATCATCTGTGACCACATCACTGAAGAGCGGCTCTCCGCCAGGGGCAGCACACTTTTAATTGCTTTCCTGAATCAGTGTCTCCAATGGTTTTGTGCATCGCCTGTTTGGCAAACCGGCTCCATCGGGCCAGAATTTCACTGGCTTTCCGTTGCTCAAATGGACGATCCCTCTGGCACCGCGGAGGCTGGTTGGCCAGCCTGCCTGGTGAGGCAGAAGTTGAGCCGCTGGAGTGAAGCCAAGTGGGGGTCACCAGAGGCTAAACAGCCCTTGAATCCCCAACAGCCAGCACATGAATTTTAAAATTGTGCATGGAAACAAGCACATGGGAAATGAAACGACCCCCAAAAGCACTCTTTCGGAATCGGAGCCAAAGTATGCAAACAGCAGTTTCCACTAGATATTTTAGTGGGAATATTCTAATATCTCTGCTTTCCTGAAACCAAAAGACATCTCTCTTCCAATATAAAGGACACAAACAGAAGCTTCTCCTTTTACAATAAACTGCACACAGACACAGAAAACACAAGCACATTATAATCTGCTATCTGTCTGTCTCTGTCTCTCTCTCTCACACAAACACACACTATAGAAAGAAGCATAGATGCACGCTTCTCCACATTTGTTGTGCACTCACGATGCCTCATTCATGGAAGTTTGTGGGTCTTTTTTGTGGCCTTCGTCCTCCAGGGCGTATGCCATGTTTTCCAGCCATTTGGGTGGTGTTTGTTTTGAGTGAGGGAAGTGTGGTGCCTTCCCAGATGGTGCTATTACTCACTACAACAGCCAGGTGTATTTTTGCAATTCTGCTCTGTACCACAGCGCTGCCTTGTGTTGTGCGATGAAACGTATAGGAACATACAGAAAAGCAGGGAGGGAACCCCCCAGAAGGAAAACTTCCTGTGAAGGATGCCCTAATCCTCCTGCAAAGAAAATGGAAAAAGAAGTCTTGGTGAAGCACCAGATTATATCCCTTAAGTAAGGAAACCCTCAGACAGAACAGCCAGTTGGGAGGAATATATGTGGGCAGTGCCAGCCCGGGACAGTTTCCTGCCCAAGCAGCAGGAATTACTCACGGGATGGTCTGGGCCAGTTACTACATTCCCCCCATGACATTTTCCTAAAAAAATATATATATATAAAATAACCCCAAACCACTAGCAAACCAGAGAAGAACTCCAGGCTACATTGCAGTAATGTCACCCACTAATGGAGCTACTTTGCCGTGTGGACATAACCCCTCATCAGACAGAAAACATTCTCTGAACTTTCAAAATCTTCCCTTTTGCATGTTGTAACAATAAAAGTAACGAGAATCTGCACAGAAGCATCTCCTGCAGAGCTGTATTTTGCTGTCCAGGAGCAAGTTACATCGGCACAGAGAAGACAGCTGCCTGTGAAGAAGAATCAGGCTGCACAACAGGGCTTTTCCGGTCTCGTCTGTTCTTGCTGCTGCTGCAGTTCCCATTGCACTGGGAATCAAAGCTCATGAGCGCAGGGGGAGGAGTCACAGCACCACTACACCTCCACAAGGTTGCTGAGGATGCCACACAGAAGAGCAACACAGTCTGAGAACACCCCAAATACGCCCCTTTGCAAAATCCTCCAATTGTCATCCACACAGCTATCTCTGGACTCACATTTTCCCCTTCTGGCAACAACCCACATTGTACACAGACGGAGATGCAACCAAGAGAAGGTAAAATAGTGGGGATATGGAACTTGTCTTATGGCAGAAGGAAATCCGTGTGACCCACACTCAGCCCCAGCAGCAATCTACTCCCCCCTGCCCCCACACACACACCAAACACAAATCTACCCCATAATACTTGGGTTCAGACAATATGGTAACCTACGCTCAAGGGTTAAATATGGCTTGAGTGTGGGTTCTTGTTGACCTGTGGGTTGTTGTAGAGCCATGGAGTATTGTGTGGTCTGAACCCAGCTGAGACAGCAAACCACACTGTCCTGTCCTATTCCTTTCTGATGAAAAGGGAAGGTGAAAGTTTAGGTGGTAAAAGCTAATTCCTCTTTGTAGAAGGAAAAAAAAGCTAAATATATTCCTTTTGGGTATGAATCATGAAGAAGCACACTTGAAAATGGCTTCTGATAGAAAATGGTGATTTCACCAGAAACCACACGGAAGTCTGTGCATTGAGGCATGACAGCTGCACACTATGAAGCTAGAAAGCCAACGGGGTGAAGATTCAATCCAGCCTTTTGCGCAGAACATCATCTGTAGGATCATGGGTCTAGTGGGCCAGTGCCAAGGGTGTGGACTTCATATAGCGTTTCCCTGGCTGTCTGGGAGCAACCATCCCTTGTAGGTCTAAGAGGCTGACCTGGAGAAGGTGAGAGGAGCAGAGAGGTATATAGAGGGCTACTGCTGAGGACATGCTAGAGATTACCCTCTTCCATGCTGCATCCTCCTCAGCTGCTATGTAGAATTAGAGAGCAATCGTATTGTCCTAGGCCAGTGACCCAAGGACCAAAGGATTTGTTAGATTCCCACTTGGGTCAAAGTCAGTGCTCTGATCTTAGAAGGGAAGCGGGATATCCACCCCATCCCAGTTGACATGGAAAGAACCACTCCTCAATAAGAGTGCTTGGTGTGCTGTGTGAGACCCCCCTTCCCTTGGCAGTGGTATAGCCCAAGTCTCCTCCCTGCTGCTCACCTCTGGTGCCGTAGGAAAGGAAGGCACCTTGTGTGGTGTTTCCTGCCACTCAGGGGTGGTGCAGCAGAGAGGGGAGCATCATCCACCTCAGGTGGGGCTTTCAAGCCAAGCATTCAGTGGCTCATGAGCCCAGGCCAGCTTCCTCACCTCACACTCCTGCTGATGTCGGAGAGCATGGTTGCTTACAAGCCATCTCACTTGGCTGGCTTTGCCAGGGAAGCACGACGGTGAAGCAGGCAACAGTGGCCCAGTGGGATACCAGCCGGAGGACTGGGGAGGGTGACCTCACTGTGCCCAGCTGGGGCCACCCTGACAACTTTAAGCCCAGAGTGGCCATCTAGCCACCTTTGTCTGAAGTTATAATAAACTCCCCCGCCATGTCTTTCTGGGGGATTTTGTTCCTCTGAAATGTGTAATATTCCCTGTTTTGTCCCTTCAAAACAGCTGTCATTCTTCCCATGCACTGAGAGCTAAATTCTGCACTATTTGGAGGACCTGAAATGGTTAAGTTGTTGAAGAAGCCCTTTGGTACTGGACACGTCTTTGTTCTTGCCTTCAGACCCCTAAGGATCAGTTGAAATGCTACCCTGTGGTATTTTTGATAGTGAACATCAGCAGTTTTTGGATTTCATTTGGGTCAAGTGGAGTCTAAGATATTTGAACCCTTACCTGTTCCACAAACACCGTCTTCACCATGCATGGAGATGCCTCAGTCCCACCTGTCTATCTCACATGTTTTGCACATGGAAGGTCTGAGGAACAGGCAGAAGGCTCTCAGAAGGGCCTCCTGGTCCACGTTCATAGAGAGCTGGTGGTCACTGGAGAAGTCAATGCTGGGCAGGATGGACCATAGACTGACTCTGCATGAGGCAGCCTCACATGTATTCAACACAATTACTGTATATACTAGAGTATAAGATGACCTGAAATAGCGAGGCAAAAATCTTATATGCGAGCTGAAAATTTTTCATCACGTTATATTCACTGTGAAAAAACCATGGAGGCTGGAAGGGGGGCATTTCCAATGAGGCTGTCTGTGCAGAGACACAGTGTGGACCAGGTGGGCCTCCACCCTCTCTCCCAACTCCACTTGCACCCATCCACAGCCTTGGTGCCAACTGTTCTCCTTGACTTGTGGCCCGCTGTTGACCTCCAACTTTACAAAACCATCTCCAGTGAAATGGAGAGGGAATGTGACTATTAGGTATAATATGGTAATGTGACCTCAAGAGTCTAGAAGCTTCCAGCTGACATACGCTATATATACGGGCCCCAATTTTTGCTTCGTCATTTTCAGTTTCAAGGGGCTCTTCTTGTACGCCTGACACATAGCAAACACCAGAAAAACAGCCCAAAATATCAACCTTGTCTTATACACGAGTCGCTTTTACACTGGTATATACCGTCTATTTAATTTCAAGAGAGGAAGCTTCTGAACAGAAGGAGGAGGTTGCTTAAAAGGTAGGTGCAAGGGACAGCCAAAAAGGATATACCAACATGGTTAACAAGCAGAGTGAAGAAAGCTATAAAGAAGTAAAAACAGAAGTTTTGCCGAACTGGAGAGAGAAGCAGAACATCTTAGAAAAACAAGTGTGAGATGACAATAATGGGAGTGAAAAAAGACCATTGCAAGTCAGGGTGCACAGAACCCGAGGCTGGTCAAACTGCAGGGTGTCTCATAAAGTATGCAGTTTTTTAATTGCGCGGTATTTTTTTTGTTTGAAGATTGTCAGCACTGTTCCTAACATTTTCATTATCTATTATCACTCCAATTAGAAGACCATTTGTCGTTTTCCCATTTAGTAGCCATGGAGTGGTTCAGTATTGAGCAACACATTCTTATTGTGAAAACTCATTACAAAAACGGGGAGTGCTACGCAGAGACTGTCCGTAAACTTCGCGCCATCTTTGGACGTGACAATGCCCCTACCACAACAACAGTTTCGAGGTTAGTACAGAAATTCAAAGAATCCGGGTCAGTTGCAACCAGAAAATTGCCTGGTCGAAACCGTAGGGGTAATCGGCGAAATCGACAGGGACGTCTGCGAAAGAGTTATCATTAATTTCAACGATCAGATGACGGCCTGCAGATAAAGTGGAGGTGGACATATGCTCGATATCATTTTTCATTATTAAATCGAAGTATATGTTGAATGAAATTAAATAAAAAATTTGAATTTTGCTTCGATTTTGGCTGATTTATTGCATTTTTGAAAACTGCATACTGTCACACCAATCCGCAATATAGGCTCGGAATCAGTTTCTTGTCAGGGCAAACAGGTTTATTTACAATTGAATGCATGGATCCATGGGTGCCTAAAATAGAAACACCCCCATGTTAATTTCCTTAGGGTTATATAGAATACACAAAAGGGGAGTGAATACAATACACAGGAAGGCGATTGGATACTTTGATATAGATAGGAAAGTGATTGGATACACATCACAACTCTATAAAGAAAAGTTACATTTCACTCTAATTAGATGCCTTTGACAAGTCTTCTAAACTAAAGTTATCTTGAGCAGGCCTGCCAGAAAAGGTTACATTTGTGAACTTTATAGGGTCAAGGAGGCACTTTGGCAAACCCATAAAATACAAAGATAGCAATTGACAGTTACCCATTAATGGAGTGGGGTCATTTGGCCTTCACCACCAGACACTGAGGCACCCTTTGTGATCTGTTTATGGCAAGGCAGTGAGGTGGGGTGGTAAGAATTGCTTTTCTGAGTACAGTACTTTATGAAACACCCTGTATTTCAGCAGCTGAGGCTGAAAATTCAAGTAATGCCCCTCACCTTCTGGGCAATAAAAATATAATAATCAAAAAATTAATAGCCAACAGCAATTAGTTGCCCTTTTATGACAAATGAGCCTCTTGAGGTTGTTGCTTAAGTTGGCCTAATGGTGCAGTGCTCTCATAACAACTTTTTATTTATTTATTTAAAACATTTGTATGCCGCCCCCATCGCAACAAAGCCTTAAACTTAAAAATAAACAACTCAAAGAAGGATAGGAAGATTTTGGAGAATCTAATCCAACTATCTGCAGCTGCTGCCTTAGTGAGCAAGTGTAGAAGGCCATTTTTCAGGAGACAACATCTGAAGAACTAAACCAGAACAGATAAGAGATAATTCTTGGACTGAGGGACAAAATGCAAACAAACACGTTACCAGGTCACAGAGCATACAGACAAGAGCTCAAATACGTAACTGTTTTTCCTCTAACCAAAAACTATCAGCTTGTCACTAAAACTGGCTTGCTTACCAAAGGAAAGTAACCAAAGGGACCCAGCACAGAGCCAGGAAAGGCAAATCCAGTCTTCCAGCTCCTTTCCTATCTAAACTGCTTGAAAAACCCATCATTACAGTTAGAATCAGAGAACAAGCTTGTTGCAGAAAAATCAGAACGGCCTGTCCAAAGGGAAGCCCTGCGATGCCACCCTTTTGCAGTCCTTCGCGATGGTCAGGAAGACGGGAGATCCAGTAGACTGAGGGCAGGTTGGGATGATGCTTGAGCGCACGCTGCTGCAGGCACCATGGGGCCTGGGCTACGTTGCTGAGGACCCATGTGGTGCCTGACAGCCCAAGCCTCTCTTTTGCTAAAGCAGCATTAGAGCCTGTTTGTGGGTGAACCTTCCTTGAACTGGGCCCCTATGATCTCTGCTGTGGGAGATCATAGTGAGAGTTTAGATTTACCACCCCTGTCCTTTCCTCGCAACCCCAGCTGCTAGCAGTTGGAAATGTAAAAGCTGCTTGTAATTATCTGGGTTGGTGAGAATTTTAAGCAGACATTCTATAATAGAGTTTAACAGTAATTACAACTCAGCTAGTTTTGCTTTCTATAATCACTAGATGTGAGAGTCATTTTACCTGATGCTTTAATACAGCTTGTATTGTGTTCTTAACTTCCCAAGCAGTTTTGGGTAAGAGCTAAATTATGATTAACGTTGCATGCTGTAATTTTGCATGTGTCACTAACTCTATCTTGTGGTTTCCTGCTGTATCACCTAAGTTTTATTTCCCCACATAATCACGGTATCCTAATTTTTCATACAGGGTTTGGGTCAGGATATGCCACTTCTCATATCTTCTCCTAAATTTCCTTTATGTATCGTGCTCTCTTATTTCTCCTTGATTGCAAATATATGCACATATTTTAGTATGCATTATTGATATAGTCTCACAAAAACCTGAATGCATTCTTCAGTTTATTTGACTGTTTGAGGTACTTTTAAACATACATTCTTTAGGGGTCTCATCTTTAAATTAGGGAATGTCAGAAGCTGCCTCATTCAAGTCACAGCCATGGTCCACCTAGGCCAATACTGCTGACACGGTCTGGCAGCTGCTTTGCAGGGTCTTGGGCAGGATTCTTCCCAGCTGGACATGGGGCCCTGGGGGCTGGATCAGGGACCTTCTGCATGCCCATTCTGTGCTCTGCCACTGTAGCCAGTCCCAAATGGAACCAAGGGAATCCCCATATAAATTGGACACCATCTAGTCCAATCCTGTCATCTTTGTGGCTGATAATAGCTGGGGAATTTATTATCACAGCGTTCTGAAAGAAGCAAAAACACAAGCAGAAAACAGAACACCAAACCAGTGATCAGTGAGTCAATTATACTAATAAATACATGCATCCTCTTCTGTTCTGAATAGCTTACTTCAGAGTAAGCCTGCAGGGGATTCCGGAATAGCGTTTGCATTTCCCTCTCATCATCTGGGATCCCTCACACTGTGAGGGTGATGCCCTGGGCCTGCAAAATTGCTGCGCTCTCGCTCTCTCTGTTGCCTGCTATCCTTCTCCCATGGTCAGAATGCTGATGTGAACAGCAGAATTCGATCCACTCGAGCAGAGGCTTCAAAGCAACACTGAAGTTGCCCAATACAATAGTCTTTATCTTTAGGGTGTAGGAAAAATCCTGAGCACTTTTAGGGCAAGCAGCTGGAGACCTACAAGTTGCCTACCACTGCCACTCTGATGTATTTTATTTATTAGACTTATAGCCCACGTTTTTCTTTCCTTAAAGAATTCAAAGCTTACATCATTGACCTCCTGCTTCCCTCAATCTTACCTCAACAACAACCCTGTGAGGTAGGTTAGGCTGAGAGTCTGAGACTGGCTCAGAGTCACCCAGTTGGCTCAATAGCTGAGCGGGGACTAGAACCCAGGTCACCTGAGTCCTGGTCCCACACTTTTAACTACTGCATCACCCTGGCTCTCAATATAACACTGAATACACACACACACACACACACACACACACACAGCTGTTTGGCCCCCTTTTTTTTTTTTCCAATTTATATCCTGCCTTTTTCCTACAAAGGGCTCAAGGCAGCTTACATCATTCTCCTCCTCCATCTTATCCCCACAACAACAACCCTGTGAGGTGGGTTGGGCTGAGAGTCTGTGACTGGCCCGAAGTCACCCAGTTGGCTCCATGGCTGAGCGGGGACTAGAACCCAGATCGTCTGAGTCCCAGTCCCATGCTCTTAACCACTACACCACACTGGCTCTAAAGTCCTAAAGACACCCGAAGACATGAACAAGGGTGCTGGGCAACAGCACGAATGGGAACTGCTGGGGAGTCTGGCAGGGTGGCTGCTCTTGCCAGAAAGCTCTAGGGGGCACCAAAGTCCATCACAAACCCAACAACTCTCTTACACACCTGGTGCTGTATGAGATACGGGAAAAATCAGGGCTCTGTAATAAAAAAAGCAAATTTTGCACAAATTGAGCCTGAGCAGAACTTAGTGGCCTGCACAGATGAAAAATGCTTGCCAAGTTTTCCTTGCCACACATAGGAAATCCAGACAAGGATGGTTAGCATCTGCATGGGAGACGTGAGTCCTGCACTGAGCATGGGGCTGGACTCAGTGGCCTTCGAGGCCCCGTCCCCCTGCATTATTCTATAACAATGATGGCGAACTGTTTCAAGACCAAGCGCCTAAACTGCAACCCAAAACCCACTTATTTATCACAAAGTGCCAACACTAAAATAACAGCTGAATACTGAGGGACTGCAGGTGGCGCAGTGGTTTAAACCGCTGTGCTGCTGGGCTGGTTGATCGAAAGGTCGCCGGTTCGAATCTGCACATGGAGTGAGCTCCCATGCTCCGTCCCAGCTCCTGCCAACCTTGCAGTTCGAAAGCATGCAAATGCAAGTAGATGAAAAGGTACCACTCCGGTGGGCAGGTAACAGCGTTCCGTGCACTTTGGTGTTTAGTCATGCTGGCCACACGACCACGGAGACTGTCTGCGGACAAACGCTGGCTCCCTCGGCTAGGAAACGGAGATGAGCACCGCCCCCTAGAGTCAGGCATGACTGGACCTAACGTCAAGGGGAAACCTTTACCTTTACCTTACTGAGGTTTTAGATTAGAAAAAAAAAACAGCCAGTACAAGCAAATATATGGCAGCACACTGACCGGCCGTGCGAAAGCTTGAATGAGTGGCGGCTAATGAGTCGCAGCTTGTGACATCATTGCCTGGTGCCGTAACTCCTTTTTGAACATGCGCATGGTCCCTATGTGCGCAGCTCTCCGATGCTCGGCTGCAAGGGTGATGCTGCTGCAATGTGGCTTGCATAAAAACAGAGGGCTCTGCGTGCCCACTGTGGCACACGTGCCATAGGTTCACCACCACTGCCCTAGCCTACCCTGGTGCATGCCCCTAACCCTAATATAGGGAGAAAGTTCCATTGAAAAGAGTGTGATTTTGAAAAAGCCTTCCTTGAGTAGTTTCTTCTGCACAGCTCATCATTTCTGCCCTTTCGGAACACATTCCAGCCATCAAAATCAGGCCAGGACACCTCATTTTTCTAACCCTAACCCTACCCTGGTGCACACCCCTGACTCTAATATAGGGTGAAAGTTCGATTAAAGAGGGTGACTTTGAAAAAGCCTTCTTTGAGTAGATTTTCTGCACAGCTCATCATTTCTGCCCTTTCTGAACAGATTTCATCCATCAAAATCATGCCAGCACACCTCGTTTTGCCAGGACAGCTTGTTTTTCTAACCCTAAGCCTTCTCTAGTGCACACCACTAACGCTAATATAGGGCTAAAGTGACATTGAAAAGACGGGGATTTTGAAAATGCCTTCCTTGAGTAGCTTTTTCTGCAAAGCTCATCATTTCTGCCCATTCTGAACACACTCCAACCATCAAAATCATTTCAGGGCACCAAATTTTTGCAACCCCAAGCCTACCCTGGTGCACACCCCTAACCCTAATATAAGGCAAAAGTTCCATTGAAAAGAGGGTGACTTTGAAAATGCCTTCCTTGAGCAGCTTTTTCTGCACACCTCATCATTTCTGCCCATTCTTAACACATTGCAACCATCAAAATCATGCCAGCACACCTCGTTTTCCAGGACACCTTGTTTTTCTAACACTAACCCTTCTCTGGTACACACCACTAACCCTGTTATAGGGCTAAAGTTCCATTGAAAAAAGGGTGATTTTCAAAATGCCTTCCTTAAGCAGCTTTTTCTGCACACCTCATCATTTTTGCCCATCCTAAACACAATCCAGCCATCAAAATCAGCCCAGGGCACCTCGTTTTTCTAACCCTAACCCTTACCTGGTGTACACCCATAACCCTAATATAGGGCTAAAGTTCCATTGAAAAGACGGCAATTATGAAAATGCCTTCCATGAGTAGCTTTTTCTGCACAGCTCATCATTTCTACCCATTCTGAACACATTTCAACCATCAAAATCATGCCAGCACACCTTGTTTTTCTAACCCTAACCCAGTGATGGTGAACCTTTTAGAGACCAAGTACGCAAACTGAAACCCAAAACGCCCCCTGCAATAAAACCTGGGTTTGGTTTAGAAAAAAAACTCACAGCCAGTCCAAACAATTATATATATATATCCTTGGCAGTGGCCATCCTTGACTGGCCACACAAAAGCTTGGAAGAGTGGCGGGTAATGAGTCGCTGCTTGTGATGTCAGGACTTGGTGCCACTATTCCTTTCTGAGCATGTGCAGGGCTCCTATGTGTGTGTTATCCGATGCTCGGCTGCTGGGGCGATTTGGCCCGCATCCCGACAGAGAGAGCTCTGTGTGCCCCCTGTGGCACGTGTGCCATCGGTTCGCCACCACTGTTCTATGATTACTCTTGAAAATAGAATTGTCAGAAAACCAGAAACAACATTAAAAGGTTAAAAACACCTGCTAGAGACAATGGCAAACTATGTCTGCAGAATACCCCCTCAGGCTCCGGGGTGGCCAAGGAAGGCCTCGCAGAAGAGGGCCGTCTTAACTTGTGCCAAAAAAGAGGGCAAATGAAATTCAGTCAAGCACAGCCGGCCTCCCAAGGTTGGGAAAGGCTGCCAAGCTGGTTGAGGGCGCCACAAAACTGGCATCAAGATGGAAAAGGAGCACTTGGGCGAGTTCAGATGGGGCTGCTTCTCCCGTTGCTACTTGAGAAAATTCCCGAGGACTGGCCAGCAACAGAGAGCAGAAGCAGCATGCAATCCCTGAAGGCCGGCCCGCGATACGTGTTGTGAAGGCCAGGAGCCTGCTGGGCCACCCTTCTCTGCAGCTTTGGGTCTGTCGGCTGAACTGCCTGCAGCCCTCACGTTTCCTCTGCCCCAACCTTGCAACCTCGAGTTACGTTGGACTACAATGGGAGAAAGAGAGTTTGTGTGTGTGTGTGTGTTTATACATGTGTGTCTGTATGTATGTGTGTGTGTGAGAAAGAGACAGAGAGAATGATGTGAACAACTGTGTCATGCAAACCCGACTGATGTGTCGGTTTCTGCTTCATTTCCTGAAGGAGGTAACAGCAAGACCATCTCCCAGGTCGGGGCACAGTTCCTCTTTCAGTGAGATGTTCCCCTTTGCCATAAATGAGAAGTAGAAATTCCTCTGCATTTGCAGCAGACAAACACACTTAGTAGAAGCGCTGGATGGTGCCACAGGCAAGAGTTACTGGGGCAGAAGGACAGTCCACTCCTGAGACAGAGAGCAGCATCCCAGGTCAGGTGAGAGCTTTTGCAGCTGTATTTGGCCTGTTTTCCTGTTTTGTTTCATTTAGTGGTTATCAATTGGCCTGTCAGAGGGGCAGCTAGTTCAGTTTTGAGTCCTGCATGGGGGACGTGTGTTCCACACTGAACCCTGTCACCTTTGTGTGTTGGGGCAGATGCAGCATAGAGACTAAGAAGATGCCGTTCCCGCTGCAGCTACTCTCATGAACTGCACAGAGCTGCTGTGAGACATTTTCAGAAGGAAAAGACTCCAGGCCACGGTCTGGGTTGGGGATCAATTCTGGATTGGTGCTCCATACCAGCTTTTTCAAAGTTATAGTGACCAATTTATGTTCAACTTTTCACAAAGGCTGAATAATGCATAGTTTAATCTAATGGTGCATCACATGGCAATTTAACTTACATTACACTTCTATGTGATGTCAAGAGCAGTTCAAAGAGCAGCATCGGAAGCTGATCATGGTGAGCCAAACTGGACGGGCTTTCCTCAGTTTACTGCCCACTGCAGCTAAAGGCTTTGACAGCACAGGTGGGGAGTGTCCACATACTTCCTAGCTTTGACGTCCCTAACCTCTTGATCTTCTTGGCCCCAGTTATGTTCCTGACGCTGCTTTCCCTCTTTGAAGGGACCCTGGACAACTCAGGATCTAATTTAAACTCCGATGCACTTCAAAGTGCTGTTCCCTGTCTCCATTTCTTTCTGTGTGGGCTGTGTGCTCAGCTCAATAAAGGATGTGGTTTGTCACACAACATGCTGTGCCGACTTTTGGCCAGAGTGCTGTGAGACCACAGCCATATTTGGCACAGTTGAGAAGGACCTGGAAGACCAATCCCTGTTGTACTGTAGAAGCTGTGAGCTCCAGTGGAGATCTTCACCTGCGGAATATCAGAACTTCAAAACCGAGTCAGTTGAGCAGCCCCTCAGCATGAGATTGCCTTCCAAAATCCTCTTTCTTGGTAAGAATTCCTTAGGGACTGGTGGTGGGATGAGAAGTATTCCATGGCAAAGTCAGAGGGCCCCATGGTTAGTATTTATTCAAGTTGCTCAGTTATCATGCCAATTACGGATTCACCTTCTTTCCAGGATGGTGGCTGACCAGGCAGTGGTGCACAACTATGGGTGAGTATTACTGTTTGCATACAGTCCCAATTTAACCAAGCAGAAAGGGGTGTTTTTAAATTATTGGCAATTATTTTCAAATATACATGTTGGATACTGGTGGAGACAAACAGCTTCCTTCACCAACAGTAACAGAAATCTATTGGTATGCATGAGATCCATGGACAAGGATACCTGCTAGAACTAGCTAAGGTCTTCATGAACCTCCGTGTTATTGCCAGTTGTTCTGTTTGCTGGCATTGGGCGGCCATTATGCTTGTATATGTGAGAACCATTTGACTTTTGGATAGGGGTTGTAGTCCTTAAAAGTCCATCGAATTTGGACAGGAGAAGCTGGTTACTCCTATGTCCGTGGGGCACCTCATCCACTGCGGCTTTCAGTTCCAGATTTATAAGAATTATCCATGGTGCCTTCCAGTGGGCACAGAGGAAGGATTCTGGGGAGACCAGGAGAAGAACTCTCCCGAAGCTCTTCCAGCCTCCTCCCTTGCTTCCCTGCTCAAGCACCTTGCTAGGTGGGCAAAGTGTCTGATGTGGGGAAAAACGGAGGGGAAGCGAAGTGAGTCAAAGTTTGCCTCTGCTGCTCTTCCCAACTGCACTGGACAAATGGAAGCCTCCCTGTGCAGGGGCTTTGGATCTTGGAGAGCACAATGGAGTGGATTTCTGAGTTTGCTGAGCATCATGTAACTGAACAAGTTTGAAATTCAAAAGAAGAGGAAACTGTAAAAACGACTGCAAGTTTCTCTCACTGGAAAACAATTCTTGTACATTTTATGTAAAATCAGGCACTTTGTGTGATAAAACCTTGTTTGGAAGCACTCCCCGTTAATCTTTACAGATGCTCCTCTTGCCGGATCTCACTCATGCTCATCTCCTTCTCATGCAGGGCAAGATGATGCTCCTCGTGTTCCTTCCATCTCTGTGAGCCCCAGTAGGGCGGTTGCTCCAGGGGAAAATGTTTCCATCCACTGTAAGGTGAAGGAGATTTTAGGTGGATGCCTCTATCTTACCAAAGCTGCGGATCCAGTGCCGAAGACTGTAGGTGTCAAGGAGGGAGAACATTTTGAAGGACCATTTTTGATTGCCAATGTCAATCGACCTGATGCGGGGATCTACTGGTGTAGATATTGTATCTGTGGTTCCTCCAGCTGCTCCGATTTCAGTGAAGCAGCCTATGTCAACATCACAGGTGAGGCCCTGGTTCCCTCCTTCCGTGTAATCTTCACAAAAGACCGTGCAGAGTTGTGCATTTTCTGTGTGAGTGAATCCTGTGCCATGTTGTACTTATGTTGAGGCAGGGTTTAGTCCCCTTCATGTTGCATATGAAGTTCATTAGCAGATGCACAAGTGATGCATTCTAGACTGAAATATGGCATTTCTTTTCCCCCCTTCTTTCCATTTATTTAACCGTGAGCTGTGAGATTTAAGAGGTAATTCACTAGTTCACGGCAGGGATCTGTTGGGTTTACACTGTCGCTCTATGATACTTTTGAATTAAATGGTGGCTCTGTGGCCAGAAATCCAAAAGGATTGAAAAACCGAGGACAGCAAGGTGTTATGTCATCTCAGTATGGCGTATTTTACTGACCCTGCCCTCTTGACCGGAAGATATTCTGCATTTTTCACGGAATAAAGTACTGCTCAAACACACCGGTCTGAGGGTTGCCCTCTCCTTTGCTCTTCTAATTTCAGAGGGGCTCTCAAGAGACTTCCATCCTTATGTATTTCCAAGATAAACAAATCAATCTATATGTCTCCTCAAGTAAACACTCCATATAGTAGGTCACTTTCCAGTGTGAGAATTTACTATGCCATTCATTTGGGACTGAGAAGCAAACAATGTGGTATTTCTACATGTCCTCGTATAGTTGGGAATGGCCGAGGGCATTGCTGAAGCAGAGGAACAGGGAGCAAGGGAGAAGTAACTGGAGACGACATCCAGCAAGAGGTGTGGCTTTTATAGACGACAAAATAATGCTTCATTGAATCCTTCCTTTCCTAGATCCTGGCCTGGACAAACCCTCATTGATAATGACATCAAGTGGGCAGAACAGTCCAGGTGGGGACATCACCCTAGAGTGCTGGGGGCCACAAGAAGGACTGGCCTTTTCCCTTCTGAAATCGGGCAGCCAGATAGCGTTTCAGGCAGCAGAAGCAGGGAGAGACACAGCTGAGTTCCTTCTCTGGATGCCAAGCCTGAAGGACGCAGCAAGCTACACCTGCCAGTATCACTACGCAAACAATCCTTTTGTCTGGTCAGAGCCAAGCAACCCTGTGGAGTTGGATTTTAGAGGTGAGGCACCAAAGCTCATCCATGTCTTTTCTCATTTTCTGCCAGCAATCACTGGAATGGGAATTTGGTTGAATGTTTTGCCGAGCCATATGGAGAGGGGAGGCTGGTGACTCCTCCATCCGTGGAGCTTGTCATCCATTGCAGCTTCTCATTTTGGCTTCATTGGAGCTAAGCATGGAGCTCCGTCATGGGGAGTCTCTTTTGGGGATGGAGTTCAGGCCCACGGATAGCTCTCATAAGACTCCAAAGAAAGCTGCAATGGACAAGGGGCCCCACTGTCGTTGGTGGCACCAGCCCACACGTACAGTGGTACCTCGGCTCATGAATGCCTCAGCTCATGACAAAATCAGGTCGTGAACAGAAATTTCAGAAAAATTTTGACTCAGTTTACCAACTCCTCATTGGGTGACAATCGCAATCGCACCTGTCTTCCCTGCACGATCGTGCTCAGGGGTGTGGGGAGATGGCCGTGATTGTGGTCACACTCATGCAAGGAAGATAGGCACGATCGCAGTCACACTTGGGGGGCGGGGATGGCCGCGATTGAGATCCTTGCCCTGCACGAGCGTGCCCGCAGTCGCGCCCGTCTCCCACCACACTGCTGTCACCATCGCGCCCATCTCCCGCCCGAACGCACCCGTGTCCCCCTCCCCAGCAGGATCGCGATCAGGGCTATCTCCCCCACACCCCCAGGACGACTGCTATCACATGGTTATGCTTTGGACTCTCCCTCCAAACAAGAGCCTCCCCCAAACCTAGGTTAGTGTTCGCTACTGTACTGTGCTTTCTTACTTTGTTGTTCTTTGTCACTTTGTTTCAAATTTTTGTGATTTAAAAAAATAGTTCCAGAACAGATTAACCTTATTTACACTGAACCTTATGGGAAAATTTGACTTGGCTCGTGACCAAAATTGGCTCACGGGCAAGCTTGTAGGGGTCAGAATGGGTTAACTATATTTACATTGAATCTTATGGGGGAATTTGTCTTGGCTCACAACCAATTTGAGTCACGACCAGAGTCCTGGCACAGATTAAGTTTGTGAGCCAAGATGTCACTGTATTAGGAAATGGATGGAAAGAAGCTTTTTTAGCAGGGAACAGCTGCGAAATAATGTGGGCAAAGGGAGATCGTGAATGAGCTAGTTGGGGGTTAGAATGAGGGAGAGCGAGTTTCTGAGGCACGTGACAGAGGTGGTGGTCAGGGGAGACAAAGGAGGGAGCTTTGTCAGCCACAGCAGTGTGGGAGCCACTTCCCGTGGCGCAGCCCCACCTGGCTTGGGATTAAGCACAAGTGAAAAGCCGCTTGGTGGGGCCAGTTGTACGAGGAGCTTGAAGAGCCGAGGCCTTCAAGTGGTGGAAAGCTATGACAGAATCAGAGTCTGGGAAGCCAGCAGAAGGACTGATGTTTCCATCTCCTGTTTCCATGCAGCTGAGAGGGAAGATGGGGGACACGCTGAAAATGACCAGCAAAGAAGGGTAGGAAGGGGGGAAGGTGTGTGGGTTGCAATGCTGCATATCAACTGGGCAAAGAGTCAGACTGAAAATCAGTCTTCCCCAACCTGGTGCTCTCTGGATCGGAACACAGCTCCCGTTATGCCCACACATCATGGTCCTTGGCCATGCTGGCTGAGAAGGATGGGAACTGTAGTCCAATGCATCTTGAGAACATTAGGATAAGGAAGGGTTGAACAGCAAGTCAGTTGCTGCCTGGGAGCAGCAGTGGAGGTGCTGCCAAAGCACTTGAGAAGAGCACGCTGCGTGCCATGGGGGACACCCACAGCCGGCACTGGTGCTGCTCCCCACTCCCCTGCCTTGTGGCTGCAGAGGTTGTGCTGGGGAAGCATGTGGGTACGGAGGACTCTCCTCACATGCCCTCTTCCTCACCACAGTCAGGCTCACAACTGGCTGTGATGCAGGTGCTTGGTGAGGTGTCCACAGTGCAACCTAAATTGTGCGTCTCCCTTCCCTAGCTGATCGGCACGGGCATGGGCGCAAGGGATCCCACAAGGCAGGGAGGGAAGGTCCAAGCTGAGATGGAGGAAGGCTTAAGCTGTGCGTGTGTGTTGTGTCCCTGACAGCTGTAGCTGTGAGGCTCTGTCAGTGGGTGATGGGGAAGGACACCCCCTTTGCAGGGAATGTGTCCCAGGCGGAATCCATGGTGACTCCAGGCCAGGCAAAGACACCCACTTGAAACCATGGGGAAGGCAGTGCAGGGACGGAGGGAGTAATGTTCTGGCCTCACACCAAACACTCTCCGGGGTTCCTGTAGGGGCCACACTCTAATTCACGGGCCCTCAAACTATGGCCCGTGGGCCGGGTCCGACCTGCCATGCTCATTTATCCCGGCTGCCTCAGAGCTTTTGGACTTGCCGCCCCCGCCCCCACCTGCCTCGCCCCACGTGTGGGGAGGCGGCTTGCTCGCCCGGAGATCGTTTTGGACTCGCTCAGAGAAAACGATCTCCAAGCGAGCAAGCCGCTGCCTCGTGCCACGTGCCCACCCCCCACCTCGCCTCGCCACCTGCACCTCACCGTGCCCACGCGCACCGCCAGCACCACCTTTCCGCCCGCACCCAGCACTGGCCCCTTTCAACTGGCCCCCAGGTGAAAAAGTTTGAGGACCCCTGCTCTAACTCATGCTTTCCATTGTTTTACAGACGGATCAATGATCATCATTTGGGCATGCAATGCCATAAAGTTGCTTCTTCTGGGATTCCTCCTACTGTTTGCCTTTGTATTGTACAGAAAAAGGAGAAAGGATTAGACAATCTCTGCGTGAACGGTCTTATTCACCCGGTTTTACTTACTTACTTATTTTTATTTCTGTAGCTGAGAATATTGTTATAGGGCAGCAGATAAATGTCCTAACTACTGAAAAAGGTACTTGCCTCAAGTTTCACAGATTGGTGCTCAAAAACTTTCATATAGCTGTTTGTTCAGTGTTCAACCTTGTCAGAGAAGGAGGGTCTCTTTCTTAGGATGATATATTTTTCTAGTCCAGATAAGGCTTTGAGCGGGAAATGACAGGGAAATTACAAAAGTCTCATTCTCACTTTACAAAAAAAGGGGAGAGATTTTGCAAGCGATTCTTTGAATCGTTGACCCGTGTAATGATTGAAAGCATTGTGCGTGCCTGTTCCTTTAAATTTTGCTAAGTTTAGAAGGGCGAGCGGCTGATGAGTAAGGGAGGTGATTGGTTGGTGCCTGGGAGTGCGTGGGCGGGGCTTGGACGCTTGAGAGGAGCCTGGGAAAAAGTTTCCAGCCTGTCAGTCACAGCTGTGATCTGTCCGCAGCTGGAGGGGGATCAGTCAGAGCTCTGCCGAACGGAAGAGGCAGCTTTCGCCTTGTGGTGCTGTGGAAAAGCCATATAGGATTCCTAAGGGAAGGGAAGGAGGTGGAATAGCCTGAGACCATGTTAGTGCCTAGGGAGAGTCAAAACTTTTGCACTGTGCTGAAGGAGGAGAATGAGTAGGGGAAGGTCTGGATGAAAGCTTCTATCATAGCTGAGAATATTGTTATAGGGCAGTAGATGGATATCCCAACTACTGAAAAGGGTACTTGCCCCAAGTTTCTCCAATAAGTCAAGTCTTATAAGGATGTGGGAGCCTGAAGCTGACAAAAACCTGTGTGCAGGAGAGAATGGAGGATCTGTGTATGTGGAGTGTTTATGCAGGGAAAGAGTGATATAGCTCAGTCAGAAGTTGCTATTATACATTGTTCGGTTCTCTAAGGGAATCATTTACTGAACATCTTGAAACCAATAATCTACTTGGACAAATAAAGTTTTATTTTGCTGATTGTTAACCCAGAGTCATAGGCTGCTTGAACACCCGTGTCTCATCCTCAGAACCAACGAAGGAGCCTCACAAGCTTGGGTCTGCTACTGTGGGAGAAGTTAATTGATAAGATTGGAATTAAAGTCCTGTTGGCAGCCTTGCCTGCCAAGAGAAAGAGAAGGAAATGTCAAGAAGTTAAAGACACTCCGTATCCAAAATATAGGCGTGCTCTTGGAAGTCAATAAAGCAATTAACTGTTTGTGCAGCAAGATTTATTATTGTTCGACAGAGCAAGTAATCTGCTAAGAAAAAGAGCAGATTCCCTGAACAAAGACTTGAACAAAGAATTTATATTTTTAATATCCTATACCATGAGTGCACTTTAATTCATCACAGACATATACATTTGATCCTAATTTATGCAAAGGTGTAGCTACATATTATAATCAAACTTAAACTTCCCATATGTCCTTCTTGCCCTCTTATCTCAGGAAGTGATACCTGATATGGGAAATCTCCTAAAATTTTCTTGCCTACACATCCACACTTCTCCAAATATTCTAAGTTTTTTTGCTTCACCCTTGCAGTTCTCTGACTCACTTGCTTTTCTTCCCCCACAACTGCCCCCCCTTATAGTTCTTTGAACTATAACAATTCAATGCCATTAAACTGATCTCAGTCTTTCTTCTTCCAATAGATGATACATACAATAAAAACACCTTGGATTTTAGCTCACCGTTCAGTTTCTTGCAGGAGAAGTTTAAAAGTTTCTTTAGCGTGTCTGTCTACGCTTTTTAGAATTCTCATAAATATGCACATTCCACACTTTAGGGATAATATCATGCCATCGGTTCGCCACCACTGTTCTATGATTACTCTTGAAAATAGAATTGTCAGAAAATCAGAAAAAACATTAAAAAGTTTAAAACACCTGCTAGAGACAATGGCAAACAATGTCTGCAGAATACCCCCTCAGGCTCCGGGGTGGCCAAGGAAGGCCTCGCAGAAGAGGGCCGTCTTAACTTGTGCCAAAAAAGTGGGCAAATGAAATTCAGTCAAGCACAGCCAGCCTCCCAAGGTTGGGAACGGCTGTCAAACTGGTTGAGGGCGCCACAAAACCGGCATCAAGATGGAAAAGGAGCACTTGGGCGAGTTCAGATGGGGCTGCTTCTCCCGTTGCTACTTGAGAAAATTCCCGAGGACTGGCCAGCAACAGAGAGCAGAAGCAGCATGCAATCCCTGAAGGCCGGCCCGCGATACATGTTGTGAAGGCCAGGAGCCTGCTGGGCCACCCTTCTCTGCAGCTTTGGGTCTGTCGGCTGAACTGCCTGCAGCCCTCACGTTTCCTCTGCCCCAACCTTGCAACCTCGAGTTACGTTGGACTACAATGGGAGAAAGAGAGTTTGTGTGTGTGTGTGTGTTTATACATGTGTGTCTGTATGTATGTGTGTGTGTGAGAAAGAGACAGAGAGAATGATGTGAACAACTGTGTCATGCAAACCCGACTGATGTGTTGGTTTCTGCTTCATTTCCTGAAGAAGAAGGTAACAGCAAGACCAGCTCCCAAGCCGGGGCACAGTTCCTCTTTCAGTGAGATGTTCCCCTTTGCCGTAAATGAGAAGTAGAAATGCCTCTGCATTCACAGCAGACAAACACACTTAGCAGAAGCGCTGGACGGTGCCACAGGCAAGAGTTACTGGGGCAGAAGGACAGTCCACTCCTGAGACAGAGAGCAGCATCCCAGGACAGGTGAGAGCTTTTGCAGCTTCCCGGTTTTGTTTCATTTAGTGGTTATCTATTTGCCTGTCAGAGCGGCAGCTAGTTCAGTTTTGAGTCCGAAAGTGCCTCACTTGGCAATGTAGCTTACATTACATTTCTCTGTAATGCCAAGAGCAGTTCGAAGACCAGCATCAAAAGCTGATCATGGTGAGCCAAACTGGACTGGCTTTCCTCAGTTTACTGCCCACTGCAGCTAAAGGCTTTGATAGCACAGGTGGGGAAGTGTCCACATACTCCCTGGCTTTGAGGTCCCGAACCTCTTGATCTTCTTGGCCCCAGTTATGTTCCTGATGCTGCTTTCCCTCTTTGAAGGGACCCTGGAGAACTCAGGATCTAATTTAAACTCCGATGCACTTCAAAGTGCTGTTCCCTGTCTCCATTTCCTTCTGTGTGAGCTGTGCATGCGCTCAGCTCAATAAAGGATGTGGTTTGTCACACGACATGCTGTGCCGACTTTTGGCCAGAGTGCTGTGAGACCACAGCGATATTTGGCACAGTTGAGAAGGACCTGGAAGACCAATCCCTGTTGTACTGTAGAAGCTGTGAGCCCCAGTGGAGATCTTCACCTGTGGAATATCAGAACTTCAAAACCGAGTGCAGACGACTGAGTTGAGCAGCCCCTCAACATGAGATTGCCTTCCAAAATCCTCTTTCTTGGTAAGAATTCCTTAGGGACTGGTGGTGGGATGAGAAGTATTCCATGGCAAAGTCAGAGGGCCCCATGGTTAGTATTTATTCAAGTTGCTCAGTTATTGTGCCAATTACGGATTCACCTTCTTTCCAGGATGGTGGCTGACCAGGCAGTGGTGCACAACTATGGGTGAGTATTACTGTTTGCATACGATCCCTATTTAACCAAGCAGTAAGGGTTATTTTTTAATTATTGGCAATTATTTTCAAATATACATGTTGGATACTGGTGGAGACAAACAGCTTCCTTCACCAACAGTAACAGAAATCTATTGGTATGCATGAGATCCATGGACAAGGATACCTGCTAGAACTAGCTAAGGTCTTCATGAACCTCCGTGTTATTGCCAGTTGTTCTGTTTGCTGGCATTGGGCGGCCATTGTGGTTGTATGTGTGAGAACCATTTTACTTTTGGATAGGGGTTGTAGTCCTTAAAAGTCCATCGAATTTGGACAGGAGAAGCTGGTTACTCCTATGTCCGTGGGGCACCTCATCCACTGCGGCTTTCAGTTCCAGATTTATAAGAATTATCCATGGTGCTCCATGGTGGTGTACCTATTTTCAGATAGAGTTTGGCATCCTGGATAGACTCTATGCAGCTGAAATAGAAAGCTGCAATGGATGGGGACCCCTGCTGAGGTAAGCGTGGTCTCCCACACTGTATGTAAGAAGCTGTATGAACTTGAGATCTTCCTCACCAAAGTATGTGCTCAACTCAGTGAGGTTTGGCCCTCCCCAAATGGACCAACTAGGGGGTTTTGGGGACTGTTTCCTCCTGCCCCTGCTGTGACAGTCTTTAAAGTTGAGCTATGGTATAATTGGTGTCCTTTTGCAAGGCTGCAGCTGAACGGGACCCCTCTGCAGCTAATGTCTCTGAGACGTTGCAACAGTGTAAAAGTGGCAGTCTTGGGGGATTGCCTATGGACCACAGGATGGGGGATTCTTCCCACTAGGGCAGAGATGGTGCTCCAACGGGGGAGGAGGAGTTGGTGACCTGAGCTCCCACCGATGCTGCTGGAGCACAAAGAGTTGTGCCTGCTGACCTACATGGTCAGAACATTGAGCGTGGAGAGGAAGAAAAGGTGCCTTCCAGTGGGCACAGAGGGAGGAGTCTGGGGAGACCAGGAGAAGAACTCTCCTGAAGCTCTTCCAGCCTCCTCCCTTGCTTCCCTGCTCAAGCACCTCACTAGGTGGGCAAAGTGTCTGATGTGGGGAAGAACAGGGGGAGTGAAACTAGTGGAAGTTTGCCTCTGCTGCTCTTCCCAACTGCACTGGAAGAATGGAAGCCTCCCTGTG
Organism: Varanus salvator macromaculatus; assembly: GCA_023646645.1. Lineage (NCBI taxonomy): Eukaryota > Metazoa > Chordata > Lepidosauria > Squamata > Varanidae > Varanus > Varanus salvator. The sequence continues at coordinate 4,431,215 of JAIXND010000781.1, forward strand.
CAGGGGCTTTGGATCTTGGAGAGCACAATGGAGGGTATTTCTGAGTTTGCTGAGCATCATGTAACTGAACAAGTTTGAGATTCAAAAGAAGAGGAAACTGTAAAAACGACTGCAAATTTCTCTCACTGGAAAACATTTCTTGTACATTTTATGTAAAATCAGGCGCTTTGTGTGATAAAACCTTGTTTGGAAGCACTCCCCGTTAATCTTTGCAGATGCTCCTCTTGCCGGATCTCACTCATGCTCATCTCCTTCTCATGCAGGGCAAGATGATGCTCCTTCTGTTCCTTCCATCTCTGTGAGCCCCAGTAGGGTGGTTGCTCCAGGGGAAAATGTTTCCATCCACTGTAAGGTGAAGGAGAATTTAGGTGGATGCCTCTATCTTACCAAAGCTGCGGATCCAGTGTCGAAGACTGTAGATGTCATGAGGGAAGAACATTTTGAAGGATCATTTTTGATTGCCAATGTCAATCGACCTGATGCGGGGATCTACTGGTGTAGATATTGTATCTGTGGTCCCTCCAGCTGCTCCGATTTCAGTGAAGCAGCCTATGTCAACATCACAGGTGAGATTTAAGAGGTAATTCACTAGTTCACGGCAGGGATCTGTTGGGTTTACACTGTTGCTTTATGATGCTTTTGAATTAAATGATGGCTCTGTGGCCAGAAATCCAAAAGGATTGAAAAACCGAGGACAGCAAGGTGTTATGTCATCTCAGTATGGCGTATTTTACTGACCCTGCCCTCTTGACCGGAAGATATTCTGCATTTTTCACGGAATAAAGTACTGCTCAAACACACCAGTCTGAGGGTTGCCCTCTCCTTTGCTCTTCTAATTTCAGAGGGGCTCTCTATAGACTTCTATCCTTATATATTTCCAAGACAAACAAATCAATCTATATGTATCATCCAGTAGAAGCTTCATATAGTAGGTCACTTTCTAATGTGAGAATTTACTATGCCATTCATTTGGGACTGAGAAGCAAACAATGTGGTATTTCTACATGTCCTCGTATAGTTGGGAATGGCCGAGGGCATACAGAGAGTCTTCCATTGCCAAAACAGAGGAACAAGGAGCAAGGAAGAAGTAACTGAAGACTGAATCCAGCAAGAGACTGACTGTCTGTCTGTCTGTCTGTCTGTCTAGGAAGCTTCTATGCTGCTCCATTCGCCGAAGCCTCGGGGTGGCTCACAACAATAAATAGATAATAACAATATAAAAACAATATAATTTGAGAAGACCTGGCAGAAGATGTAAAATAAATAAATATTAGCGATTAAAATGATGTTTAAATAAAAAGGTCTTCACCTGGCGCCGAAAAACAAATAACGATGGCGCCAGGCAGACCTCTCTGGGGAGCGCCTTCCATAGATTGGTCGCCACCGCAGAGAAAGCCCTCCTCCGGGTACTTACCCTCCTAATATCCTTCACGGAGGGTTCCTGGAGAAGGGCCTCTCCCGCTGAGATGTGGCTTATATAGAAGACAAAATAATGCTTCATTGAATCCTTCCTTTCCTAGATCCTGGCCTGGACAAACCCTCATTGATAATGACATCAAGTGGGCAGAACAGTCCAGGTGGGGACATCACCCTAGAGTGCTGGGGGCCACAAGAAGGACTGGCCTTTGCCCTTCTGAAATCGGGCAGCCAGATAGCGTTTCAGGCAGCAGAAGCAGGGAGAGACACAGCTGAGTTCCTTCTCTGGATGCCAAGCCTGAAGGACGCAGCAAGCTACACCTGCCAGTATCACTACGCAAACAATCCTTTTGTCTGGTCAGAGCCAAGCAACCCTGTGGAGTTGGATTTTAGAGGTGAGGCACCAAAGCTCATCCATGTCTTTCTCATTTTCTGCCAACAATCACTGGAATGGGAATTTGGTTGAATGTTTTGCCGAGCCATACGGAGAGGGGAGGCTGGTGACTCCTCCATCCGTGGGGCTTGTCATCCATTGCAGGTTCTTGTTTTGGCTTCACTGGAGCTAAGCATGGAGCTCCATCATGGGGAGCCTCTTTGGAGATGGCATTCAGCCCCACAGATAGCTCTCATAAAGCTCCAAAGAAAGGTGCAATGGACAAGGGGCCCCACTGTCATTGATGGCACCAGCCCCCACGTATACAGATCAGCTCTGGGACCTCTAGTGGAGGTGCTTGTGAGGAAAGTCTGAAACCACGTAGGCCTCCTCCATGGTAAGCAGGATGGACATCACAAACATGATATGCTTCACACATTTGCCATGGCATTTCAGTTAAAAGGATGAGAAACTAAACATAGTAAAAAGCATGATGATGGAAATGATGTATTGCACTACAACTCCCATTTGATCCTGCCACCACTGCACACTGCACTGATCTTTATGGACAGCCAGTGTGGTGTTGAGGGTGGAGTATGGATTTGGGGCTATGGAGTTCCAGTCAGTCATGAAGCTGATTGGCTGAATCTTTATTTATTTTATCTCTATACGACCAGCACCATAGCTCTCTGGGCCATATACAACAAACTATCGGGGCCAGTTACTGACTTTCAGCCTTACCTCCCTTACAAGTTTGTTGCTATGAAGAAAAAAATTAAGATGGGGGAGTTTGTAAAAGGCACCCTGGGTTCCTTGCATGGGGAAAAGGGGTGGGGGGATATAATGGTAGCATAGTAAACAGTACCAGTAGTGATAATAATATTAGGGAATGAATGGAAAGAAGCTTTTTTTGCAGGGAACAGTTGAGAAATAATGTGGACAAAGGGAGATCGTGAATGAGCTAGTTGGGGGCTAGAATGAGGGAGAGCGAGTTTCTGAGGCACGTGACAGAGGTGGTGGTCAGGGGAGACAAAGGAGGGAGCTTTGTCAGCCACAGCAGTGTGGGAGCCACTTCCTGTGACGCAGCCCCACCTGGCTTGGGATTAAGCACAAGTGAAAAGCCGCTTGGTGGGGCCAGTTGTACGAGGAGCTTGAAGAGCCGAGGCCTTCGAGTGGTGGAAAGCTATGACAGAATCAGAGTCTGGGAAGTCAGCAGAAGGACTGATGTTTCCATCTCCTGTTTCCATGCAGCTAAGGGGGAAGATGGGGGACACGCTGAAGATGACCAGCAAAGAAGAGGTAGGAAGGGGGGAAGGTGTGTGGGTTGCAATGTTGTATATCAACTGGGCAAAGAGTCAGACTGAAAATGACAGTCTTCCCCAGCCTGGTGCTCTCTGGATCAGAACACAGCTCCCGTTATGCCCAACCATCATGGTCCTTGGCCATGCTGGCTGAGAAGGATGGGAACTGTAGTCCAATGCATCTTAAGAACATTAGGATAAGGAAGGGTTGAACAGCAAGTCAGTTGCTGCCTGGGAGCAGCAGTGAAGGTGCTGCCAAAGCACTTGAGAAGAGCACACTCCATGCCATGGGGGACACCCACAGCTGGCACTGGTGCTGCTCCCCACTCCCCTGCCTTGTGGCTGCAGAGATTGTGCTGGGGAAGCATGTGGGTACGGAGGACTCTCCTCACATGCCCTCTTCCTCACCACAGTCAGGCTCACAACTGGCTGTGATGCAGGTGCTTGGTGAGGTGTCCACAGTGCAACCTAAATTGTGCGTCTCCCCTTCCCTAGCTGATCGACACGGGCATGGGCGCAAGGGATCCCACAAGGAAGGGAGGGAAGGTCCAAGCTGAGATGGAGGAAGGCTTAAGCTGTGTGTGTGTGTTGTGTCCCTGACAGCTGTAGTTGTGAGGCTCTGTCAGTGGGTGATGGGGAAGGACACCCCCTTTGCAGGGAATGTGTCCCAGGCGGAATCCATGGTGACTCCAGGCCAGGCAAAGACACCCACTTGAAACCATGGGGAAGGCAGTGCAGGGACGGAGGGATTGATGTTCTGGTTCCTGTAGGCGCCACACTCTAATTCATGCTTTCCACGTTTTTACAGCCAGATTCATGATCATCACTTGGGCATGCAGTGCTGCAGGGCTTCTTCTTCTGGGATTCCTCTTACTGTTTGTCTTTGTATTGTACAGGAGAAGGAAAAAGAGTAAGAGAACATGTGGATGAACACTTTCATTGTAGCTGAGAATAATGTTGTAGAGCAGTAGATAAAAATCCTAACTCCTGATCGTGGTACTTGCCTCAAGTTTCATGGATAAGTGCTCGAAAACCTCCTTAAACTATTTGTTCAATGTTCAACCATGCCGGAGAGAGTGGGTCTCTTTCTTAGGATGATATATTTTTCTAGTCCTTGTTTCTACATGCTTGTAGGAAATGTCTACTGAAGTAGCAAAAGCTTGAGAAAGCCTTCTTCTGGTCAGAGGCTGGGCTTTCGTGGCTCCTAAAACCTCTTCAGTGCCCAGCAGGATTATGAAAACTGGGTTGGGCCACTTGTGGCCCTAGGGAAACTTGGGCCTACAACCCTGATCATCTCTCACCGTGTCCTTGGCTATTCTGGCTAGGGTTGATGGGGGTAGGCCAATGCAAAACTGGAAGGCCATGGGTTGCTCAAATGGGGCTTAATTCAAGGAGGTGGAAGATGTTAAAGGCAAACATTCCTACTCTCCCAAGAGCAGCCTACTGTTGGTGGTACCAGTGCCTGCCCCCCTCCCATTCCATATCAATTACGCTTTGGACTCAAGGTCACACACAGGGATATGAGAGCTTAATTTGTCAGCCTAGCAGACCAGGAAGTGGTGGCAGTGGACAAGGAGAACAGGCTGTGAGCCAGACCCAAATGCACATGGGCTGCATTGGGCTTTCAGCTGGATGACTGCCCATCACTGCATCAGGTACCCGCCATGTAGGACTTGGCCAGCAAAATGCACCACTCTGAATTACACCTGGAAAAATGAAAGCCCATTTAAATTTTCTGACTGGATACATGCTATCAAGAAGCTGAGCGCCTGCTTAACTATTTTAACCAGATGTTTCCAAACACTCGTGGGATTTTCTTGGTGTAGAATTTCCCTAGTGTGGACTATATCAAGGTCAACAGATGTGAAGCAAGAACCCTCCTGCGTCAAAATAAAGCTCCTAGGGTGTGGGACACATTTGGAGGGCCCGGTGCATGCATGTTTGATCACAGACAGATCAGCCACAGAATCTCAAGGCTTTCTCTGTTCTGCAGGGTCCTTGGCCAAGAAAGAAGACCGGCCAGCCAGAGTGGTAAGAGATATTCCCATCCAGGCTTTCTCATCACCCTTGTCATGGCCCTGACCTTCTTGTCAACATTCTGTCCTCAGATACAACTGCTAGCTAGAGAATCACAGCACTTAAGTGTCACTTCATTTATTCATTTGATTTCTATCTGGATTTCCAATCTAGAAAAAATCCCCATGGAGATAGAGGGATAGTGGGGAACAGCAACCATACAGACTGGACCTCTGGTGAAAACCACATTAAAAAAAAAAAGCCAAGTTGTTCACAGCTCGTGGATTTCTGAATGGTTTGCAACATGTAAAATGTTCCATAGACACTGGTAGGGTCTTAGCTGTAGTCCTGGGGAAGCCTATGTGTGCATACTAATAGTACTTGCAATGAAAATCTGTCTACAGCAAGACTGTGCTCCTTTAGACGGCTGTCAGAGCACACGAGTGTGTTTGGTCCTCCCTGACAACGTCTATGTGTTTCAGGAGGAGGAGGAGATTTTAAGTGAGACTGGGGACAAGGAACCCCTATTTCAGGGAGTCTGTGGACATCTCCTCCTGCTGTGTGAAACTGCCAATAGACCACTTCCTGTCATGTTGATGGCTCCAGAAGAAGGAATAGCAGGGCTGCCTCCAAAGGCCATGATCATATGTACATTTAGAGAGATGAAAGTCCTGCCACGCATTGTATCGTCAACCTTTCTTTTTCTTCTCTAGCCCCTAGAAACTTATGCTGGAAAGGACACAGAGGACATCGCCTACGCTGAATTGAACCACCAGCCGCTGAAAGCCAAGCCTGCAGCCAGTCCTGTCAGAGCCCAGGAGTCTTGTGTCTATGCTCCTGTGGTGAAAAGCGGAACCAGGAAGGGCCAGTAGGAAGGGCTTTTTCAGAACTGTGGGACTGTGCGCCTCTGAGCTTCATGGTTCATGCATGGAAGCCTTACTCGTTTCTGCCAGGGCACAGGCATGCTGGGAGTTGTGGGCATTCTCCTCTGCCAGAAAATGGGTGGGATTGCATCTTAGGAAACTTTAATGTAACTTTCCCTTTTTATTTTTGGGCAGAAAGGATGCATGCTTTAGGTTAGGTTCTAAACAGCATTCAAAGTAGGAAACATGGGAACTAGAGGCTTGGCTCATTTCCCCAGCGGTACCGACACTACACATGTTTACCGGCACTGTAATGCCCGACTCGTTGGTGTGTTGCAGGACGCTCCGCCCAAGCCATCCTTCTCATTCTATTTCTGCTATTTCGCCATGGATCTTGTCAGCCAACTTACATCACAATTTTTTAACAGGCTGTGTTTTTCCCCCGGTATATCTTATTACCATGTACTAAACTTCCAGTGCCATTCCTGGGGTAGGAGGATTGGCTTTAGTGGGCTGGAGCTGGTGGGGACAAGGCCTGGGGAAGAAGAGCTTTTCTGCTTCCCTTACCTCCCCCCCACCTCGCCCTCTGTCTCTGACAGTGAACTGGAGAATAGATGCAATGCCCCCCCCCCTTTGAAAAAATAAAGTTCTCAGTGTCTTTTCAGGCCTCCAAATGCATGTCAACTAACTTGACTGGCCTTACTCACAAGTAAATCGCATGGCCCTCAATGGCATTAGCTCATGGGAAAGTTTGTCCAGGAGAGAGGCTGCACTTGCTTTTGGGACTTGCTTCTGGGTGGAGGGCGATGGTGTGCTGAGCCCACCGGGAGGAAGCAGAAAGTAGGACGAGCTCTGCCCCTTCTCTGTGGCTTATTGTGAGGGAACCAGAGAAGCTGCCAATTTTGCTTTTCTCTATTAAAATGGTCTCCAATCCTTTGTTCTTATTTATGTGATTTATATATGCCACTCCACTAGCCATAGGCTCTCTGGGCAGCTTACATCTTACACAGAGCTAATTAAGCTCCCCCTGTCCCTGTCCCTGTCCCTGTCCCTGTCCCTGTCCCTCTAAAGGGCCATTTCCCTGCAAAAGTCCTCTTTCCAACCCCTCCAACTGTTCCAGCAAGTGCATTTACAATTTCAAGTTCACTTTCATGAAACAACAGAAACCGTGCTGCATCCGTTCGTTTGTGCTGATATTTTGCAGAAGTATGGTGATTGGGTTCCTTCATAAATGGAAGGGCTCTAGTGCAGATCTTCCCCAGTTACATATAGTTCAGCTTGTGATTCCAGGCTTCAGGAAATCAAGGGAAGCTGCAGTAGAAATGGATGACCTCTTAAATGACAGAAAAGATGTGTTTGCACGTGAAGTACAGGTAGCTATCACTGCATTCTCAGAGAGGACAGCCCCATGGCAAATTCTACTGGACTATTATGGGATAAGCTTTGGGCTGCTTGTGTTGAACAGAGTAAACATTTATTCATATGTTTGCTAGCAGAAAACTTTAGTCATTGGATTATGATTTGGTGGCACTGCAGTCAATAAATAGCTCTGAACGCAGATCAATTTTTGATTAAACATGCTGGCAAGACAGGCAGGTTTTGTGCAGGAATTTGAGCACGATGCCCTCAGGGCTCCGTTTCCCCAGTGAGCCCCCTTTTACTGAGCTCCCTGGACAAAGTAGAGCATTAACTAAAGGGTATTTGGGAATTTGTATTAACTAAAAGCATTTGTCTTATATTCTCACCACCCCGGCCTCTCTTGGAGGTGAGAGATATAATACGGCTTTCGATGAAGATCATACATTTTGGGCAAGCTTATGTGAAAGTAGGCACTCCTTCAGATATCTTGGACTCAAACCATTTAGGGCTGGAACAAGCTCCTTGAACTGAGCTTGGGACATTTTAGTGGAGCCAGTGTGATCAGTACAAAATTGGCATCATATGTCTATAAAGTACCTGCTAGGACAAGGGTGGGTGGAGATGACTGGGACCTCAACTTCCAGAAGCCCCTGCCATCATGACAGGGATGTTGGGAGTGGAAGCCCAAAGTATCTGGAGATACATTTTCTGCCCATTCTTGTGCTGGGGTGCCACTGGACTGCTGCACTTTGCACCAGGTGTAGTTTCAAGAGCAGCCCCATGCAGAGTGCCTTGGAGCTACCTGCGGGAGAAATTTAGACCCTAGATCACTGGGATCACATTCATCAGGAACTGGTACAGCTGGGTAAAGGCACTCCTGACTACTACTGTTGCCTGAGCCTCCAAGAGCAAAGCTGTACACCCCTAAGTCTTCAGAAGGAATATAGGCTTATCCAGAATTGTTTCCCCAACAGTCCCAGAGCAGGATGGGTAAGAATATTGTTTGATTCATGTTTTGGTTTACTTTTGAAAAGCACAAATTATCAGCAATATGAGAATAAATGCTTAGCTGCTATAGTGCAAAATAGATTTTACTGGGGGAGGGTAGCCTTCAGCTGGGCTCTGAGGTCATCTAACCACACTGCTGACTGTAACCAACTAGATCCAACGTCCCCAAAATGACATCCCCAAAATTAGGTCATTTTGTGAGGAAGTCACAGGTTTCTGCACGATACTTGTTATTTCCTCAAGGAGAAGGAAGAAAAAACAACGACAGGCAAGATCAGAAAGCAGGATCTATAGTTAGTAATCATGGAAAGTAAAAGAATTCCCTCACTGTTCTTTGTCCTCCAGCAACTGGTTTAGTCATTCATTCTCGTAACTACAGGGATTGTCCTGACATTAGGGAGGGTGGGACAGGTTTGGTGTGGGATGCAAATTCTCAGCCATGTCTTACTACAAGAATCTGCAGCAAAATCCTGCAGTGAATCTGGGCCTCTCAGCAGAAGCACTCCTCCTGCTTCTGCTCAAAGGCTCACGTGGGGCATTCTGGTCAATCCATCTTTCTTTCCCAACTGATGGTCAATATTCCACAACTATAGAGCGTGCTCAACCCTCAGTAGACAAAAGCGCCCAGATGGAACATGAAATTGCCAACACAACGAAGTCCCGGGAGATGCTTGGGGCTTATGTACATTCTGTCAGCTCTGCTCCTGTGTCAGCCAGGATGCTTAATCGCACATGACACCTGAGCTTGAACAGACCCTTAGGTAAAGTGGTTTCCTGGCAGTCAAAGGGGCCCTCCAACCATGTCCCTTGGCTGTCCCACCTGGGCTGAAGAACTGCAGGATGAGGGAATGGTCACGGGGTCATTCCATCACTGGAGGCACCATCCGAGTGGTATGTCTTGGACACCCCAATATCTTGAGCCATCCTTGCACCCCCCCCCCGCCGAATCTGTTCATATATTCATTATGGCTAATCTCCAGGGAATCTGATGTACAGACAACAAGTCCACAGGGTCTGCTTGGTCTGATGACACAACAGAAAGGCAAAAGATCGAATTGCAATCTTCCTGGGAAACAGTGGGATGTTAGTAGAAAAAGAAGAGGTTCAAAACAGTGGAGTTCTTTCTTCTTTCTGAAACATTATCCCCCCCCCCCACCACCACCTGCTGACGTCTCAAAAGTGGCTCACTTCCTCTGAATGTGGCCATCTATGGTGGTGTTCAAAAGGGGAAACTGGCTTCCCAGGCAGCATAAGGAGATGACTCTGCACAATGGCACTGTTATCCCATAGAGAACTGCACATGCCAGTAAGAATGCCACAAAACTTTGCTGCCTTTGAGAAGCTGCAACCTCCAGATGAGGTCTTTGTTTGTGGGAAAACGGAACTGGGAGCAAAGAGGCACCCGGTAGCCAGAGAACTGAGTGGTCCTTCAACATGAGGCTCTTCAGCACCAACCTCACCTGGTTTTGCACCCTGGAAGGTGGTGGGTGGAACCAGAAAATGTTAAAAGGCAAGATGAAATGTTAAGGAATCTGACTTTAGTCCTATCGCTCAACTATCTTCCTGCCAATGGAACTGTCTCCTTTCCAGGGACATGACCAGGCAGGGGTAGAAGTGCAGAAGTGAGAAGCAGTGGATAAGAGAACATTAATCTTGGGAGAATGGGAGGGAGCAGAATGGGAACAAACTTCCATGGCATCTTCCAACCAAACTGGATCTTCTCATCCCTGCATGATGACAATTTGCCCCTGTCAAATGTTCTCTGTTCTGCACAGTTCTAATTGGTCACCAACCTCATTGGTCTCTCACTCACTTTAATGGATGCATATCTGGAGTAATCTTACAGTGAAGAAATAGCATTTGACTTCAGCTCTGATGAGAACCTTCCACACAGCTGCTGTTGCTCCCAACAAAAGCAGTAATAAGCAGGGAAATTGTGTGGCTAAACTAGGTACTAATAACTAGCACAGGGTGATTAATGTTTAGGTACCTGATCTAATGGAATTGCTTACTTTTCAAGTAGTTGAGGTATTGTGGTTGTTACATGCTGACAAATCATCTCTGACCTATGGTGACCTCTGAATGAGTATTGCTTAAACTGTCCACCGCTTGACAGCCCTGCTCAGCTCTTGCAAACAAAAAGCTGTGATTTCATTTATGGAAATGAACCATCTCATAGCTGGTCTTCCTTTTCGTCTTCTGCTTTCAACTTTCCCAGGCAGTATTGTCTTCTCCAGGGAGTCTTGTCTTCTCATAACGTATGGTAGCTTCAGTTTTGTCACATTTACTTCCAGGGAAGTGTTGTTTTGATCCAAAGAACTTGCTTATTCTTCTTTCTGTCAGCCCAGGGTTGTTTGCAAATCTTTCTTCCAGCACCCTGCTTTGTAGCCATCTATTTTCTTCCGATCAGCTTTTTTCATAGTACAACATTTATCCCCATCCACAGTCATCAGGGATTTGTTCAAAACGAGACTCCCCCTTTCCTCCCTTTGTGAAAAGATCCTGGCTCCACCTTCAGGGTAGCTCCTTGTGCTTGACCTTGAACACTGTACACTGCATAATTAATTCACTCATTTCCTCTGTCATCTCCTGACCAGAACAAGGAATAACCTCCAAATCCGCCCCCCCTCCCCGCTTTCTGAAATGTCTGCCTCCTTTTCCAAGGTGGGCTGGTTCTCATGCTTTGTCTGAGAATCTTCACTGGGTAATCTTGACACTGCAAAGTCATGTGCCCAGCTCTGCCTCGCCACCTCCTCCTCACAATCAGATGAATCTCTCTAGGCAGACTAATGTATGAGAGCTGGGTTTCCTCTCTGCCCAGTGCCACAACATCTACAAGCATCTTCTGGCAGTGTCTCCCACATCTTCGAAATCCTTATTTAGAGTCTAGCATATGTTGCTTTACACACTGCAGCATTTATGGCCTCATGGAACATTTACTCTGGTGATCCAAGTTCTCTCACATCTTGAGTTTTTGTACCTAAAAGCTATAAGAGTATTTTAAAAAGGTGTGTTTGGTCTTCTTCCCCACCATCCCCACAACTCTAAAAATGTACAACTTTGAAAAAAAATGTGTGCCCCCCTCTTCATACAAACTGAAAAACAGGCTGCAAGAAAGACAGGGAGTGAGGTGGGCTTTGAAATCACGTTTGGAATCTTTCAGTGAGTACAAGCATTCCAGGCCGTCCCATCCCTAGAGGAGGATCCTGATGAACCCTCAAGCACAGATGGAGATCACAGAGATTCCCTACCTCCTGTGACACAGTTTGAGAGTCCAACTTTAAAACATACACACAAACTCAGTCTTCCAAGCCACATCCTTTCACAAATCACCCACCCTTGTCTGTTGCCCCTCCAATGGCCTTTGACTATTTATATGACTTTCCACTAGAACTTCTCCACTCCTAGATGGACAACTAACATGCATTTCCAGTCAGTGAAAGCCAGGGCAGACTAGGACTTTGGCCACAGCCTCTCTTCAGCCACAATCTCCCTTTTCAAGCAAGGCCTTCTGATCTAATTGGTGGCCTCAGAGGACAAGCTTGTGAGGGAGCCAGCTTTTGGAATGGGAGGAGCCTCAGTAACAAAGCAGTAGCCTACAAGCATATTAAGCAACCATGTAAGAAGGTAAGTGTCATTAACTGGTCTCCTTCTGTACCTATATCCTCATTAACAACTCCAGGTAATCATCTCAAATGCAGATTATCAGCTGAAGCCAAAATAAGGATGCAGCAAGGGGGCAAAATTCCAGAAGGGTAACCCCTTACAAAATTCTAGTTGGGAGCTAAATCCAAGGGGGGGGGGAATCCAGCAGAAATGGACAGCTTCTGCAGCCATGTATGTATGTATCAGGGCAAGGCATGGACGCAGTCATGGGCAAGCCACAGACTGAGCATCAGGAGGACAAACAGAGGTGCAGGATAACCTGACAAGATACACAGCAAGGTCAGGCAAAATGCAGGAGCTGAGCCATTGCTAGCAGAAAATCAGTATGGCTAAGGCAGCAAGGCAAGGCAAGATGCACAGCACAGCAAGGCAAGACATGGCAGGAAAGAATGCATACAGCAAGGCACTACAGCAAACAGGAAAGCTTATTTGGCAGAGGCCAATTCTAAAGTGAAGAGCTTGCTCCTTTATAGCTCTTCCCCCAAGGCTCCCAAGTAGCTGAGATCTCCAGCAGGGCCCAGGCCCAATCCTGTGAATGCTGCAGTGGACTTCCGGTTCTCACCACCAGATGGAACCCAGAGCAGCCCAATTCCGGACATCAGCTTTCTTTGGCATCAGCTGCAGCCACCCAAAAGACAGCAGCACTTGGAGTGCAAGAGGTGTGCTGCTAGCAGCTGTGTGAGTTTCATTTCCTGGCAAGCCCCTTGTGACCAGCCTCCTCTGGCAGCTGCACCTGACATGGGATTGGGGTGTGACATGCACAGCATATGGGGCTCAATTTCTGCCACACGCCCTGCAAATGCTGGTCATGCTTACCAGGAACTGAGCAACCTCCATTTGAAGAGGTCCCCAAAATGGGCAAAAAGTGGGGATGAGGAACTGGATAACATGGAATTAACATTACCTTTCAATGTTTCAGGACACATAGAAGTTAGACTGATGGATGGTCCAATTTGTTGCTCTGGGAAAGAGGATGTGTTGGGCATCCAGCAGTGGGAAATACTCTGTAATTCTGGATGGAATCTGAAGGATGCCCAAGTTGTGTGCAGGAAATGTCTTATCCAATGCAATAGGAGCTTACTTTGGAAAAGGACACATTCAGACCCACAGGTGTGGCTTTCTTGTAAAGGGACAGAAGATTTCCTTGTTGACTATGTACAAACAGTGGCATCTGACAGTAGTCATGAAAAACTTGTTGGAGTTGTGTGCTCAGGTAATGATCCTTGGTATTAGAATCTTCTCCATTTTGGATTTTTCCAGCTGGTCCATCAGCAGCAGGTTTTTAGTCTCTCCATACCGATGAGAAAGGCGACTGTAGCATTCTCGACTCTGCAGTCTCTCCCTCTTTTCTTAACACCCCTCAATGTGTTTCACATATTAAAACATGCACCTCATTACAGAGGTTCAAGTGTGGATTAACAGACTGTGGAAGATAATCTTTCAATGTCCCAATCCCTGGATAATGCTACAGTCTCCCAGAATTCAGCTGTTACTCCCTCTTACAGATAAGGAGACCAAAGAACTGTCTGACTGGTAAATGTGGTCTGATGTAGGGAAAAAAAAGTTTTTTAAGAAAGACATTTGTTTTTCATTTGTTGCATGTATATATTAACTAATGTGTAGTCTTCTCCCCTTATTTCACCCTGTAAAATCAAATATCTTCCTCTTTCATCTCTTTATATTACCTTGTACTCCACTGTCTGAGAAAAAATGATTGCTACTCCCCTTGATTTTGAACTTCCAAAAGCTTTTTCATAGATATTCAACCATTTTGCTTTAAGTCCATTCACCCCTTCCTTTTTCTGATGAGTCTCCTGTAAGAATACAGTATCTGCTATCACCATTTTAATTAGTTTCCTTTAGTTACTCTCCCTAGACTTTTAACATTCAGAGATGTTAGTTTCTTAGTTTTAACCATATCCTCTTATAAACATGCATTTTAAGTGATCCTTAATTGGTGCACCTTCTACAATACACATAAAGAAAAAGAAAAAAAAACTTCCACTTACTACAGTTCCACCCCTATCTCCCCTTCACCCCCCACATACCTAATATCTCTCCCTCTTTCCCCAAAGAGATCGCCTGAGCATTGCCAAACTGTATTTAAGCAGAGGGAAGAGAAAGGGACAGTCCAACTCCTAATGCCTCTATCACTTCTATTGTTAATCCTAATCAATTGTTAATCCTAATCATGAAGTTTCAACGCAAAGTTTAATTAACTGTCACACTATCCCATAACATCAGCAAAGCAGTATTCATGCACCAAGTATAAGGAGAGGTCATGTGTTTTTTTCCTACAAAAGCACAAGAACTGCTTTTAAAATAAATGAGATAATGACTTGATTGCGGGTGCTGTAAAGAGGAAATGAGTAACCGTTTCATAGTTATAGGAAACTACTGTATATAACTAGAAGTGGTTTCAATTGTTTCAATACTGCCTTTGTTTAGGCAGACACAAGTTCAGGAAATGTGTTTTAAAGGGCTTATTTCTGACACTGGTAATTGCAAGAAAATGACACAAGCAAATGAATAATGTCATATACAGACAGTCCCTGGGTTGCGAATGAGTTCCGTTCCTGAGAAAATGGAAATTTCTCCTTAAGTCGAAACACTTATAGTTGGCCCTCCACATTCGCAAGGATTAAGGGCACAGGACTCCCATGAAAGTGGAAAACACTATGAATATCACTAGTTCATCATCCACACTATCTGAACTCACCAGTGCCTCTTCTTTGCAGCAAGGAAATGCCTGAGAGATTTCCCTCTAGGATGAGCAGGGCAGGAAGGCAGGCTTGGAGGCCGCCCTCTCTCCCCTTTGCCGCTCCCTCTCTCTCCTTTCACTTCCTGTAAGCCACACCATGAAAGGAGGCCTCCAGCCCTGCACATGCTTTCTTGGCAGCAAGTGCCACTGAATCAAAAGGTCTTTACTCTGAGCAAGCAAACTTCAGGTATAGTCTGTGAGACTGCAAATCACGTACCCATAATGCAGTTCGGCTTTTCGGTTTGTCGTTGCCATGGCTATCACATGAATGCAATGGGGAACACTCTTCAGTGCTGTGTGGAGGCCTGGCCTTCCTTCTACTTGAAGCAAAGGGTGGAAGAGTTTTCCTAAGCAGCTCTGAAGCGCTGTCCTGTGAGAAGGTGGCGGCACTGCCAGGGCATGACTTGAGCCCAGAGCCGAACAGGCTCACCCAACTAGGGAGCTCTAAGCAAGGGCAGCTGGTTCTGTGGACTTTGCTTGGTGTGTCATGGAAGCATCGTGGTGAGGCAGGGGGCCAGTTGGGCCTACTTAGAGCTGCCCCCTCCTCCTGCTGCACAGAGCCTCGGCCACGATCAGCAGCAAGGTGAGCAGGATGAAGCCAGCCACTCCAAGGCGGATGTTGACTTCCACAGCGATGTCCCTGTATAGGCCAGAGAGGGAGGAATGATGGACTGTTGGATAGAAGGAAACAGGTGAGATTGCCGCCAACTCCTCTTCTCTCACTCTGGCACTAACCTCTTTTTCAGCCCTTACCCACCATCTGTTTCTAGAGACCATTTGATATTTGTTCCGGTCTCCTGAGTTATTGGACATAGGAAGCCTCTTTCCTTGTCTCTTCTCCTTTCAGATGTGCCCTAAGCACTTTGGAGCAAGGGCCGTGAACTGAGGGGCAGTCTTTGCCTTGACCTTCCCTGCAGCAGAATGCTCCGCCATAATCTCCTTCCCGGTTCCTCTGGGCCAAGGGCTGGGGGGGATGCCAGCGGCCACTGCTCCACTGCCCGAAGTGGGGGCAAGGAACAGAACCCTATAGGCTTCCTTCTACCACTCCCCAAACTGAGAATTATGGGGGACTGCAGTACAGCACCTGGCGCTGTGCAAATAAGGCCAGTATCCAGCACTGCTTTTCATGCATTCCCAGCTCCCTAAGATCACCTTCATTCTCCGATCGGAATGCATTGGCCCGGCTCCAGGGTGAGGGAGTGGGGCAAGCGGAACTGCTGCAGTGGTTTACTTCTGGAACAGTGGCTTACTTTTTATCAAGGGATATTTCCTAGGGGACTTGGCAACTCTGGGTGCAGTCAACTTCAAGAAGGTTTTACGGGGCTGGATTTCTCCCAGTCATGGAAATTCCTTCTCCCCACACCCTATCAGAGCTTCCTAGCAAGGAGGGACATTTCTAAAACATCTGCCATTGACTGACACATCTGAATACGCTGGCATCAACTGTTTGGGTGTCTGGCAAGTATTTCTGGGATTAGTTCTGAGAAAGTTCCATTCAGTGGAGCTCTGACTTAGGTTTTAACTGCTTCATCACCCATAGCTTATTACACCCACATTGACATGCAATAAAGCAAGAATTGGATCTTGACCTCAGGGATCTTGGTGACCCGCTCAAACACAGTATCTCCCAGGTGCATCTTGTCCTGGGCACCTACCTGAGCACACCACGCTTGCATCCTGGCTGTGTGCACAGCTGTGGTTTCCCCAGGGACGTTTGCTGCATCTGCTCAGGGTTGCTTCTTCCCCTTGTGCAGTTCACTCCCGCCAGCCAGATGGGGCCAGAGCCCTGGCCATGCTGTGCACCTCCAATTTAGTGCTTCAGTGGCACTTCCACAGTTGAGTTCTTTGCAGACCACGAGGGCATCACGCAGGTCCCAGCCAGCATCGCACACAGTCCCCCACTGGTGCTCGTGCATCACCTCAACCCTCCCAGAGCAAGGGCTTAGACTGTTCACAAGACGGAACTCTGAAGGGGGGAGGGGGGCAGGAAGAAAGAAATGCAGATTGTAGCAGAGCCATGGCTGCCATAAAGACTTGGCTTGGGTGAAAGTGGTGTGTTAAGGGCTAGGATACCTGCTTCTTACTCGTCCTCTAATTAAACAACGGTGCTTCTTTTGTCATCTGGGATGCCAGGATGCCCAGAGACAGCTCCTGTGAGCATGACTTCCCCAGAAAATCAGCTCCTATCACATCAAAGCAGGTACCCACTCACCAGCACCTCCTCCCCAGAAAAGGCACTGCAAATGATGGAAAGTTAGGAATGACCTAGCAGGACATTCCTAGGATGGCTTTCCCTGTAAGAGCCTCTGCTTCTCAGTCATAGGGATGGATGGGTGAGGAGTAAGGAGATGGATCCTGAGAGGGTGGTCAGGGCCAGGAGGACATCTGTGTAGCATCCTGCTCCTTCCCTCTAAGCATCCAGTCAAGGTATGGTGGGAATTGCAGCCAAATCTCTTGCTCTTCCAGAACCACTGAACCAAGCTTTTCCATGCAAAAACATGGCTTGGATGCTGATTGAAAGAACGTTCAATAATTGGTATCATCCAAGAGTGCCTGGAGTCATCTGGACCACTCCCATTCAAGGATTCTGCCCAAGAAAAGTTTATCTGCCTAAAGGTGTTAAGTTCTTCTGGTGCCAGAGAGGATTTCTTCAAGAGTGCTCTTTCAGCTGGTATAGGTCATCTCCATGTTCAGCCAAGGCTTCAACAGGAGGACCAGCCATCACGCTGGAAACAGCTTGAGCCTCTGGAAACCAGGTGAATCCATTGGCCCCTTTGGGCAGGCCACCTTAATAGTTCCCCCAGCACTGCAGAATGGATGTTGCTTTCACAGGCTCCTTTGAAGGCCCGTGGGGCTTCCCTTAGCCTATTCAGGGAGCCAGTATGGCTCCAGAGCAGGGGAGTGCACACTTTCCTTGGCTTCTTGCATCCTGCTTCCCTATTCATCACTATATAAAATGAACTGGATGTGCTTCTTTTTCAGTATCCTCTGACTTAAAGCAGTGTGCCTTGGCTGGAGAAGGTCCCGAAGCTCAAAGGAAAGGATTCATTCTTCTAGTTGTGAGGTCCTGAAGTCTTCTCTCCCCCACAAAAGTTCTGTTCATTAGCCCATGGTTTGTTGTAATGGCATGGAGGCCATTTGCTTAGGGCCTCCTGGTGGTGCCTCAGCATTTTTTAAAAATTTATTTATTTATTTATTTTTCAATTTATAGCTTGCCTTTTTCTTACAAAGGGCTCAAGGCAGCTTACATCATTCTCCTTCTCCTCCATCTTATCCCCACAACAACTTTCTGGCATTCAGAAAGCAGACAGCCTCACACAGAGCAGGCTGAATCCTTCTTAACTGGTCTGATGAAATGTTCAATGCATCTCCTCATGGTCTTCATTAAGCTTCAGTTTGTTAGGTCTCATCCAGCCAACCCACAGCCTCCTCTCACTCCAAAGCGAAGGAGAAATACAAGTATAATTTGTACATTAATGCCAGAACATTCAAAATCTGTGCATGTTTTTTGTCAATTATTAACAAGAATTAATAATTGTTGTTAGAGACAAGATGGAACTTTGCAGGCACCTCAAAATGAAGGTATAGAGCTAAAGAGAAATATCCCAGAATCACCATTCAGCTAAAAATGGAACCACTGAAAGTCACCCAGCTATGACAGTATCCCCAGAAAGATACCATATCTGATGGCACAGAAAGCTCCAAGAGGTTAAGGACTGTGGCTAAATTGAACCTGTCGGCCCTGAAAGTACCTTTTATCCACACAGTGCCCAGGAAACAATGCTACATTCACTTTTGCAGGTCCTCTGCACGCAAGACCATGTCCTTTAAATGTTCGGCCAGCTTTCCAGGCCACAGCATAGTGCACTCTGTAACCCAACCCATTACCTGAGCATATCACACCAGCCGTTTCTCCATGGGTGCAGTCGTGTTTGCTCCAAGCTTTCCATTGGCAATCTTCCAGGGCGGCTTCTGCCCCATTGCACTGGACACTCCACAGCCAGATGGGGCCATCTCCTCTTCCAAAGTGAGATCTCCGTGGGGCTGACAAAGCGATCCCACAGCCAAGCTCCCTGCACACAACTTGGGCATTATTGAGGTCCCAGTCAGCATCACACACAGCCCCCCAGGAATTGTTGTGGAGCACCTCGACACTCCCAGAGCAGCGACTTGATCCATTCACCAATCTGACATTACCTGGAATGTTGAAAGGCACCATTAATTCCAACACCAGCCCTACACCATCTCTGCTCCCTGCTCAGTTATGGGAGGCTGACCACAGCCTGAGGCAAAAGCAAAAAAGAAAATGCAAGAGCCTAGGCACATTTTCAGCCGCATGACCATTCCTTCTATTGCCTTTATTTCCCTCTCGGTATGGTGTGAGTTGTTTTCTAGTGCTAGTTAGGCAAGAAAAATATATAGAAAGCTGACAGAGGTATTTTCAGAGATCAGGACAATTGCCTGGATGGTAGTCAGTTCTAGCTTCCATCCACAGTCCTAACATTAATCCACTCTTGAAACTTTTTAATGAGGCGCATTTTCAAATATGTTAAATCCATGGAGGGGTGTACAGAATGGAGGAAGAGACTGTGCAATGCAGTTTGCAACCATCTCCTTTCCTATCAGTAGAATTAGCAGAAAGACAGAAAACCTGCTGCTGATGGACTTCCTGGGAAAACCCAAACTGCTGAAAGACTCTAACACCAGACATTATTACCTGAGCACACAACTCCAGCAACGTTTTCGTCACTACAGGGATGCACCCCACTTTGGGCACAGTCAAAAAGGAAATCTTCTGTCCCTCAACAAGAAAAACGATGCTTGCTGATCCAAGTGTGTCCTTTTCCAAAATGAACTCCTACTGCATTGGAAGAGTCGATTCCACACCCAAGCTGCTTGCACAACACTTGGG
Source organism: Varanus salvator macromaculatus (assembly GCA_023646645.1). NCBI lineage: Eukaryota > Metazoa > Chordata > Lepidosauria > Squamata > Varanidae > Varanus > Varanus salvator. Next base: position 4,450,890 of record JAIXND010000781.1, read on the forward strand.
CATTATCCAAACTCCAGGTCAAATCACAGAGGGCTTCCCACTGCTGGTCACCAAAGACCTCCACTCTCCCAGAGCAACGATTTGGGCCATCCATCAATCTTACATGTGTAGGACCTGAAATATGGAAAGGTGATGTTAATTCTGTGTCATCCAGTTCCTCATCCTTGTTTTGCCAATTTTAGGAACTCCTTCAAATGGGGGTTGCTCAACTGGCTGCTTTTTCCACTGGGAGGGCAGTGCAGAAGGAATGCACCACACTTTGGCACATCTGATTGCAGCTGGCTGCTGTTACAACCTCTCCCTGCAAATTCTGCTTTCCCTCTGCAATGACAGGGACCTCCATTTATTTATTTGGAATTTTTGTATGCTGTCCCATTCGCATGAGCCTCGGGACGGCTTCCAACATCTATACAAATACATATACAATTTGGAAACATCCTGGCCAATAATTTAAAACCAATAAATAAAGTCAGCAATTATTAAAATATCATTTAAATAAAAAGGTCTTGGCCTGGCGCCGAAAAACAAATAACGACGGTGCCAGGCGGGCCTCTCTGGGGAGCGCATTCCATAAGTGTCTGAGATGGGCTCTGAACAGCAATTCAGAGCTTCAGTTCCAGATATTTGCTTAACTAACAGCTGGAGCTGCTTCTCCAGTAGACTAAGAGGATGAGAAGATGCTTCCTGAAATGGGAGGTAATGGTTGGTGACTCGGGATGTGTGAAGAATCCCTTTGGAGGTGGGAATCTCTGAGATGCCCTGGGCTTGGTTCCCCAAATTCTCATCTGCTTTGCAGCAGCCCTGAGTCCAAGTTCCTCATAAGCATGCCCAGTGTTTGCAGGGTGTGAGCCAGAAATGCTGCACATGTCATGTCCCTCTGCAGGTGCAGGTGCAGGTGCAGCTGCTAAAAACGATTGGCCACAAGGGGCTTGCCAGGAAAAGAGATTTGCATGGCTGGTAGCAGTGCCCCTCTTGTACTCCGAGTGCTCCTGCCATTTGGGCAGCTGCAACTCATGTCAAAGAAATCTTATATCAGGCACTGGACTGCTTTGACTCCAACTGGTGACCAGCATCAGAAATCCATCTCACTATTTGCAGGATTGGTGCTGGGCCCTGCTGGAGCTCTCAGTCTCCTGATGAGTGCCGGCTGGAGGTCCAGGGGGAAGAGCTATAATGGAGCAAGCTCTTCACTTCAGAATTGGCCTCTACAAAATAAGCTTTCCTGTTTGCTTGTAGTGCCTTGCTGTGTGTACCCTTTCCCACCATGTCCTGCCTTGCTATGCTGTTCATACTTGTGCTGCTTTAGCAATGCTTGTCTTCCTGCTAGCTATCGCTTAGCTCCTGCATCTTGCCTTGCTGTGTATCCTGCCAGGTTATCCTGCACCTCTGTTTGTCTTTATTTATTTAAAACATTTGTATGCCACCTCCATTGCAACAAAGCCTCGGGGCAGCTCACAACAATATTATAGAAGAATACATTAAAACTATTTAAAACTGGTCCATCTCGAATAACCAAGTTAAAATACAATAAAAACAATTTATAATTAACAATTAAAATAACTTTTAAATAAAAAGGTCTTCACCTGGCACCAAAAAGCAAATAATGACAGCACCAGGCGGACCTCTCTGGGGATTGCATTCCATAGGTGGGGCGCCACCGCAGAGAAAGCCCTCCTCCGGGTACTCACCCTCCTTATCTCCCTCACGGAGGGTTCCTGGAGAAGGGCATCTGCTGCCGATTGTAAGAGGCGGGAGGGCATCTATGGTCGCAGACGCTCCTTTAGGTAACCGGGACCCAAGCCATTAAGGGCTTTATAGGTCATAACCAACACCTTGAATTGAGCCCGGACTTCAATAGGGAGCCAGTGAAGCTGACGGAGAACTGGGGTAATATAAGAACCACGCCCAGTCCCCGTCAGCACCCTGGCAGCTCTGTTTTGCACCAATTGAAGTATCCGGACCGTCTTCAAGGGTAGCCCCACGTAGAGCGCGTTACAGAAATCTAGTCTTCCTGGTTCTCCCATGACTGCATCCATATCTTCCCTCATACATACTGGTTTCTGATCTTGGCCTGCTCTGTGACGATGATGTGGAATTTTTTATTGGACTTCACCATTACACTTCAGGCCCTCTCCTGCCTGACGTTCTGTTGCCTTGGTCCTGGTGCCCCTGTCTTGCCTCCTGACACCCATGTCCCAGTCCCTGACAGCTGACTCACCAGGAATGGCGCCCCAGATGGGCACAAATGAGGGTCTGTGAGCACCTGTGGTCTTCCTCGTGACCCAGCCTGCATTGGAAGACCAGGCTGGGCTCAAAGAGAAGCTGAGGGCAGCCTGGAGGGACCAATTCCAATAGGACTCTTCCCAACTCTTCTGGTTGATGCTATTTATTTGAGTGGAGGGCAGTCTCATCCCTCTCAAAGATCTTATTCAGTCTTGTAATGAAAGTAATTTTGCCCTGCATACCTAAGAAAGGCTGAACTCAACCTCAATATGTTGGGTATATTATGGTTTCATAAGGGTAAAGATTTAACTCTGAGTACCAAGTTGAGGGTCCACCCTGTGGAAGAGGCTTACCTGAGCATGTCACTCTTGCATCCTGGCCATGGTCGCAGCTATGCTGTCCCCAGGAACTTTTGGGGCAGTCGCGCAGGGATGCTTCTCTTCCTGTGCAGTTGACACTCTCCAGCCAGATGGGACTGGATCGTTCAGGAAACCAGGGTGTCTCTGAAGCCTTTGAGGCATTTCCGCAACCCAGCTCTCTGCACACAACTTGGGCATCACGCAAATCCCAGCCAATGTCACACACGGTCTCCCACTGCTGGTTGTGCAAGACTTCAAGCCTCCCAGAGCAGCGACTTGAGCCATATAATAGCCGGAGCTCTGAGAGAACAATAAGCGTAACACACACATTTCTGTCATCCAGCCCTGGTTCTGATCTCAGAGCCAACAAGTGAAGCCTGGCAAGAAGATATTGCTCATGTTGTGGGGTGCGTTTAGCTCTCAGCTGCTTCTCAGCAGACTGTTTCTCACCGTGGAACCTTTCAAACCTTGAACTGTGCCTCCAAAGCTCTTCCTCCTCAGGCAGGGAGCCTGCCCAGAATGGGACTGCCCTCTACGGGGGTGCAAGGAAGGCAGCATCCAGTTCAGTTCCACTTGGGGCTTGACCTGCTTCACCTCATGTTTCAAATGGAGCCTTCCTTTTCAACGTGGAGGAGTCACGTGTCTTCCCATTGCACAGTGGGGGTGGCAAAATGAACAAATGGTGATGTCTTTGTCTGCTCTCTGCCTTCCCTAACCTGAGATGATGTGGGCAGGACAAAGCTGAGTCAGCTCCCTCCTCTCCCTCCACAGAAACCCATTCACTCTTTTTCACTCCTCCGAGTGGCAGGGACTAATCCGGTTTGTCTTGTCTTCCCTCTTTCTGGGCTTTCTCACCTCACCTCTGTGTGCATGCAAGTGTTTTCCCTGCCTGGGGAAAGACCTCCCCTTGCAAAAAAAAAAAAAAAAAAAGTCTTCTGGGTGATGCAGTGGGAGGAGGAAGGATTGTCCCTCCTCCTGATGCCAAAGTTAGGAAAGGATGTGTAATGGGAGTTGCTTTTGAGTGTCAGCAAGAGCTGGACCTGGTTGTGAGTGACTTGGCTGAGGTGCAAGTTCAAGAAATTTGGCCTGAGCTACAAGTCACTAGAATGTTTCTATTGACTACAGTGCCCCTTGAGTCCTTAACAAGTCCTGTCAGAGCCCCAAATAAAGAATAGAATTCCCTCACATACATAGTTGTTTTTTTAATTAAGTAATTTGTTTGCTGGTCATATCGTGTGTAAGCCTCTTCCATTAAGCTCAGAGAAGTGCCAGCAGCGAGGATTTAGGATGAGGCGCCCTGAGCCATAGTCTGAGAGAGTCTACTAGGCCCTGAAACATTAGCATTTGCAAAATGTAAGAAATGAGATAACCCATTTGGTGGAATTGCCTGATGGTGGTGGTAGTGCTACGAAAGAGAACTACTCAATATTAGTAGTTATTATTATCAGCAGTGGTAAGAAAGGCAGCTTTGTTAATGCCACATTCTATCTGAAAGCGAGATCTGTTGGTCAGAAAACAAAACCACCACTTCTCTTTGTATGGAGTATTCCAACTTCCCAGAATTCTGTGATACAGTCAAGATATGCTTGGACATAGTTGGAACTCTCCTGGAGTGATTCCATCAGGGCTGACCTACTCCAAGCATGACCACCATTTCTGCAAAAACCCTGAAGCTGACTGGAACAGCCTTAAACTGACCAGACAGGCACCTTGATCTCATCAGGAAACAAGCTTGTTGGTCTCATCTCCTCACCTATGCCTGATTTACTTATGCTAATGCATGTCTGCCCTGGATCCCCTCTCCCTTTTCCCCTTCTCTTAATCCCTTCAATGTTTGTTTGTTCTTGCCTATTTTACTGAGATACTACCCCCCAAAAATCCTGTATTGTTGAAGTCTTTGTTGTCACAGTAGTCTGGCTACCTACCTACCTACCTACCTACCTTTATTTATTTATTTAAAGTGTTTATACACCATCCCATTACTAAAAGTAATTACTGGACGGCTTACATGCATGTAACTTCCTGATTATCTGCACAAATTGCCATGTGCTTTAAATTGCACACCCCAGTGCTTGCTTACATATCCATGTGCAGGCCGCCCTCTTGCCTGTTGCTCAGGAGTTCATGGCCTCCATGGCTGCCTGGGACTGTCATGAATGATATCAGGTCCCATTTATTCTATGGTACACACTCTGGATCAGGGATTGTTTTTTCCTTGGTGAGAGGATGGAGAGCCGAGTATGAAGGGACAATGGATTGGATCCGATTTAGGCACCTGCAATTGGATTGGCTAACGTGGACTCCTCTCTCCACTCTTCCCCACGGCAGCCACTCCTTCTGCTTGACAAGCATGCATAGGTGGTCAGGGGAACCTCCAAGTCAAGTGAAGAGAGCCTGTGGTCAGTGGAAGGCAGATTATGGACCCAACCTGGTATGTGGCCCCATTACCATAGACAGATTAATGCATGATAAATTAGGCCTTTCAGTAGGGATGGAGGGATAGTCACCCTTGTCCCACAAAGGATGAATCGAAGCACCCAGAAGCATTGCATTCATTGCACCCAGTTCATTACCTGAGCACACAATGCCAGCATCTTGATAGTGGCTGCAGTCATGCTGTCCCCAAGGTTTTCTAGGACACTTATGGATGGAAACTTCCAACCCTGTACAATTGAGACCATCCAGCCAGATGGGACCAAGTCCTCTTCCAAAGTACGCTTCTTTGGGGGCTGACAGGACATCTCCACAGCCAAGTTGTCCGCACAAGACTTGGGCTTCCTTTCGATCCCAGGAATCATCACACACAGTCCCCCACTGCCCATCATGGAACACTTCGATTCTTCCAGAGCAGGGACTGGATCCATTCACCAATCTAATCTCTGTTGGGTCTGTAATGATCCAAAGCCACAGATAATGTTATTTCTGCGCAACTAAGTCTTAGGCCACAATCCTATTATTATCACACTCAATGGGTGTAAGCTCCCAAATTCGGGGGCCTACGGTCATTCATTGCAGCATGGGAGGCACAGTGGGGTCTCCCACCGCCCTGTCTGCATTTCTCTACATAGAGCTGTATCATTCTCAGACTCTTTAAGAAGACAAATGCAGTGATATTCCTTTTTTCATTATTTTTAATAGATACAAGGAAAACAGCAAAGAAAAAGTAACATGAAAGAGAAAGATACCAAGGGATCTTGCATAAAAATTACAGATAGTGTTAAGTGTGGGAAATTACACAAAAAGTCAATAATGATTATTGCTTCTGACTCTTCTACCTAGAGTCAGACATGACTGGACTTTAATGTCAAGGGAAAACCTTTACCTTTATGCAGCTAGAATTTCATATTCATTTTATTTACCTTTGAGAGAGGGCTGTAGTTACATGAAATTGTGACATGTTACCTGAGCACTCCACACCTGCATCCTGGCAGTGGTCACACCTGTGCTCTCCCCAGGGCTTCTTTGGACATTCACTTAAGGTTGCTTCACTCCCCATGCAATTAACTCCATCCAACCAGATGGGACCAGATCCTTGACCAAACCAGGCTGCACCAAACACTTGTACTGCATTTCCGCAGTTCAGTTCCCTGCACACGACATGGGCATCGTGCAGGTCCCAGCCAGAGTCGCAAATGGTCCCCCACTGGTTGTCATGCAACACCTTGATCCGGCCAGCGCAGCAACTGGAGCCATTCACTAGATGGAGCTCTGATGGAGGAAAAGAAGAGCTTATGTAGCTAAATCTTGTAACTATGAACCCTCCCAGGCTAATAGATACCATCCCTGAACTTACCATCCATCCCACTGCATGTGCTGTTTATCATTTTCTGAGCAAGAGCAGCCCAAAAGCACTTTTGTCAGCCTTATATCATAAGTTCTCAGCCTGATCTTTTGCAAATTAAGGCCAATTTTCTCTGGTCTTGTCCAGTGCAACATGTCCCTATTCTCTGCCTGGATTTCCTAGCGGTCTACTTGCTGCTTTTGCCCGTCAGTTAGGAGTTCTGCCCTTGATTCCTTTCTGTGAATTTAATATTCACTGTGATGGCATCTGAATCTAAGGGAGAATTTTTCTGTTCATGAAAGAGTGGCTGGGTTTCACAAGGCTCTCCTTCTTTAAAGATTCCCTTGTGGGACTGCACACAAAAATGCATCCCCAAAATCTTACCCAACCAATTCCTCCAGCAAGAGATCCTTCCAGATAACAGTAATGTTCATTTAAATGGTCTGAAACTGTGCCTTGCTGCTTCTGCCCCATGGATGGTGGCTGTGGGGAAGCAATGCCCAGGGGGTCATAGGAAGAAAGAAGCTGTTGCTGCCCCTCTCTCTGAGACCCTGAAGATACTGTACTTCCCCCAAGCAACTGTGTGGGAACTTTTCCCTCTCTCCAGCAGAGAAGGATTGATCCCCAGATTGAACTGAGCAATTGTGTATGAGATTACTGCAGAGAAGTGATCTCTGTGAGTGCGTATGTGGGTGCACATATATGTAGATCAATGCACCTTGCATGTGCACCTGCATGCATTCACCTGGGCACCCTGCAATCACTGGATCTGGCTCTTATGGCCAAAAGCATGGACAGTCCTTAAGTAAACTGTGGAGTCTCCAAATTTCCCATTCATCTTCCTGGCCAATGGCAAGTCAACCAACCCTTACCTGAACACACGACACCAGCATCTTCTGAATGATAGCATTTGTGACCACTCCAAGTGTTTACAGGGCAGTGGTTCAGGTCATCTTCCGTCCCCTCACAGGTGACACCAACCAGCCAGATGGGACCATGTCCTCTTCCAAAATGAGCTTTTCCTGGGGCTGACAAGGCTTCCCCACAGCCAAGCTGCCTGCACACAACTTGACCAATTTTCATATCCCATCCATCATCACATGCTGTTCCCCACTGCTGGTTGCGAAGCACCTCAACCCTTCCAGAGCAATGGCTTCCTCCATTCACCAGTCTGAGCTCTCCTGCAATGTTTAACAGCACTGTTAGTTTTCACCCAGGTTCTTCATCCTCCATTGTTCCATGCTCAGAATGGCTTAGAGCTGCAGAGTTAAGCTGGGGCTGCTCCAGTGTGTTGTTGGCCACTCTGATGGCAATGCAGAAGGATCACATGCCTGCACGCCAATCTCCAACTACTCAGTTTCTGTGCTGGGAAATGATGCTAGCATGAAAGGCATAATGTCTCTCCCAGGTACTTTCTGGAGTGCTGGAGTGAGTGGCAGGATTTAAGTTCCCATCAACTTAAGTTGACTGTCATGGCCAGTGGTGAAGGAGGATGGGAGTGGCCATTTACAAACTTCAGGAGAATCACACCTGGGTTGAAGAGGTGGTATTAGGCAAGCCCCTTTCTGCATCTTAGTTCTCACTCCACTAATAAAAGTGATCTGAACAAATACTCCTGGTGCTGTGCTAAGCCAGGATGACAATGGTCATTGTAACTCTTAGTATTTATTAGTATCACTGTCAAATTGTGAAGTTTTAGTTTTAATTTTTATGCATCTTTTTGACTTTGAGTGTTAACACTTAAATGTTTCCTGATATGGATCCAACCTCCTATTCATTCTGGATCCAGAATTTTTGAATTTTATTTTAAAACATTTTCATTTGTGAATGAATTATAACTTATCACAGAACAACAGAAAGAAGGTGCAAAATTATGTTTGTATGATCCAAAATATCATATATATAAGATTTCAAACATAAATTGGATCTAGTTAGGTATTGAAAAGGGAAATGGTGTGTATATCTTTATGGTGTAACATGAAGACCATAATTATGCTGTGTAAACATTCAAACAAAATTGGTAAAAGGTGCAAATAAGATTGCTTAGAATCATGTGAGTCTTACCATGAATCTCCCTGAATCACAAATAAATCTGCAGTTATCTAGGGTATGTGTACAAATTTTTATTGCCTCATGGGACAAAAAAAACCTGATTATGGTCATGTACCGATTTCAAATATAAATATGTCAACTGAAAACCAAAGTAGTTAGTTGTCTTTATGGCATATGGTCAATTTTGTACTTTCATAGCAGAGATTATAAATTGATTACTGAGTCCATCTTTGTATGAGAACTGAATCAGACTGAATTCAGAGAATAACATGGGAAGTGTTTGCAGTACTACTGCTTAACTTCTGAAAAAGATGCATGAAATGGGTCTATAATGGATGCTTGCTTTTGTTAATTCTTGTGCGTACCTGAGCAGTGCTATGTTTTCACTAGTTGAGGATGCTCCATGAGTGGACATGAAGGACTGGAAGAGGCTTATTTAAATTAGGGTTCGATTCTTTAATGGCTGAGGGTGCCTCTTTTCTAATGTATTTTCTGCCCAATGCCACACAGTAAGTTGAGGCTGCAGTGATGGTGAAGAAAACAAGTTGTGCACTTCCAGCGTAGCCAGTTTGTGTACCCAGCTTGCAAAAGTAACATGGTGCAGGAGGCGGCGTTCAAGTTGATTTGGGGGAATGAGATGCTCCTGCAAATTAGCTGTGGCTGGGAATATCACGCGCAAGCCCATCCATATTCTCGTTTTGGCAATTCCAATCTAATTACCTCCATTTTTAAACAAGTTATCTTTTGTTCGTGCAATTTTCCATGTGTATACAACATGTATAAAGGTAAAGGTTTCCCCTTGACATTAAGTCCAGTTATGCCTGCCTCTAGGGGGCGGTGCTCATCTCCGTTTCCTAGCCGAGGGAGCCAGCGTTTGTCCGCAGACAGTCTCCGTGGTCATGTGGCTAGCATGACTAAACACCGAAGTGCACGGAACGCTGTTACCTGCCCACTGAAGTGGTACCTTTTTATCTACTTGTATTTGCATGCTTTCGAACTGCAAGGTTGGCAGGAGCTGGGACAGAGCAATGGGCACTCATCCCGTTGTGCAGATTCGAACCGGCGACCTTTCGATCTACCAGCCCAGCAGCACAGCAGTTTAAACCACTGCGCCACCTGCAGTCCCCACAACATGTATACATTTCCCTGAAATATTTGTGTGAATTTTAGAAGTTTGGACACATTCTTCTCTCCACACTTTCCAAAAGTTTACATCTTGACAGGCACAGTTTGTTTTTCATGGAATGGAAACCATTTTCCATTATGTATGACTCCACTATAAAGTGTTGGGGTTCTTGGAGGAACAATTTTGATAAATCCATTTTTTAAAATCCTCACCACATTATAGCAAACTTCTGAGCCTTGCCTACTTTAAGATAGTGGCACTGGCTTGCTTAAAAATATGCTGAATATTCCTAATGGTATTTGTGAGAACCAAAAAGCTATTACCTTGAGGTGGACGGAGCTCCATCCAGCATTCATCTAGAACACTTACCTAGCGGCACAGCAGACTGCAATGAAAGAGGAATCTGGCCTGCAGAGAGCTGCAGCTCGGCTCAGGGTGAGCCAATCCCCCTCGACCTGCTGACTCACCGGTGCAGTCCAGGCCTGCGTCTTGGCTGTGCTGCAGCTCGGCTGTGCCTGGGGCCCCTTGGCGCATTCGCTCAGAGCGGCCTCATCCCCTGTGCAGTGAACGCTGTGCAGCCAGATGGGGCCAGAGCCTTCCCCGTACTTTGCTGGCCCGACAATCCGGGAGACGTTTCCGCAGCCCAGCTCCTTGCACACGACGTGGGCATCCTGGAGATCCCAGCCAGACGGCGCTGCAGACGGTGCCCCACTCATTGTTGTGGAAGACCTCCACCCTCCCGGCACAGCGGCTTGAGCTGCTTGCTAGGCGGACTTCTGAGGAAACCCAGAGAAAGAGAACTCAGCAATGCACCGGGCACTGACAAAGAGCCCCAGCTGGGACTTCTCACGCAGCTGGTGAACCAGGGAACAAAGGCTCTGGGATCCCCATTATTGCTCCACTCACCCAGCACCAGCCTTCCATGGAATTTGGGTGTTGAAGAGGCTCAGCCTTTACTGACGCCATTTTTAAGCCTAATTGTGCTTATTTTGAATGTGAGCACATCCCGCTTTGTCCTCAGCTAAGGCAGCTCCCTGCTCTGCTCTTCTCCCCTGATATGCTTTCTTCTTTATAAAGGAACCATTTGATCGGGGTCCTCACAGTCACAGACTTCCAAGCCCGCCTCACCCCAGACATTTCTTATGGCTGAGACTGGTTCAGATGACTATGGCTGAAGCTGTACAAACACTGCATGTGGGGGAAACCCAGAATTTGCTCTTGGGAAGCTTCAGGTCTGGCCCTCCCTAGAGGCAGGGGGCACCCACGCCATTGGTGGTGAATCAGGGAAATGCAGTGATGTTTGTACATTCTCCAGCTCCAGGGGGAACCCCATTCCCGCCACTGTCAGAGTCACCAGCGTATACAGCAGGGAGTTGACAATGGCGTCCCTGATTCCAGCCCCTCTTTAGCATCTGATATTAAACGAAAGGAGAAGAAGCACTACAATGACCAACCAGGATCCTTGACTGATAAGGAAAGTGTTGAAGCTGGGATGTGTTGGCCTCCGGGAAGAGCTGCAGGGCAACCAGATGCTGTGCCAGGCGCCACACTGATGCCCAGAGACTGAGCTGCTTGCACTGAACGCCCCAAGTCACCTTGGCATATGCCATGCTGGGCACATCCTTTTCTAGGGAAGTGGGTCTCCACCTCCTTCCTGCTTCCCACCCAACTGGTCCTTCAGCTTGTCCAGATCTCCCTCCTTCCCCACACTAACTGAGTGTCCTTGACGCCTGCAGCAGAAATAGCCAGCAGTCTCCTGGCACGTGTCGATCAGGCTGTGCTGGCACAGGGAGGTGGATGCTGCTTCCCTCAACGTAGGGCCTCCACCACTCCAAGGTGCTATTTCTGAGCGATGCAACCAATAATCCCCAAACCAGGCTTCCACACAGCTGACTGGGTGCCCAACAGGTAATGGCAGGCTGCATTTTTGCTAATGCAATGGATCTCGTCTGTATCCCCAGTGTGAGGGAGGAGGCACCCGCCGGAAGGCAGCAGGGCTGGCCTCCACTCTCGTCTGCCTGGGCTACCCCCACTGTGGGGGACACTAAGAGGGAGTGGTGTGCATTTGTCCAGCCACTCCCCATTGCAGGTGTGAGGTGCGCCATTCTGGGCTCTGCCTTTTGCAGGTAAGTGCCAATAACTTTGTGCAGTTCTATTCTGTCTTGTGCGTAGTTTCAGGAAGTTTGGATCTGATAGATTCAAACAAAAATGGAAACTGAACGAATTTCTTACCTGAGCTTAATCACACCCTCCAGCACATTGGCACACATTACCTGAGCAAACCACACCAGCATCATTGTTATGGAAACAGTGGGTTTCCTGATGATTTGTGGGGCACTGCTTGAGAAATGCTTCTGTCCCTTCACAAATGACACCAGGCAGCCAGATGGGACCTTTTCTTATCCCAAAGTGAGCTTTCTGGTAGGCTGCCAAGGCACCTCCGCAGCCCAGTTCCCTGCACACGACTTGGGCATCCCTCAGGTTCCATCCATCACCACACAAAGTCCCCCACTCCTGGTTGTAAAAAACCTCGATTCTCCCAGAGCAGCGGCTTCTCCCTTTCACCAATCTGACTCCTCCTGGAAAGCATGAAAGCACAATTAGCCGGCTATTCCCTATTTCTCCTTTTCATTTCATTCCACTATTTACATTCCAAGCATATATTTTTCTTTATGCACATTTATTTATTTAGAACATTTTTATGCTGCCCCATTCGCAAAAAGCCTCGGGGCGGCTTACAAAACAAATAAACAATTTGTTTATTTACGCATACACATTAAAGATCTCTAAACATTTACTGGGAAGACGCATCTTCTATGTATCTACTATGAGAATTTTGAAAAGGCAAAAGAAACACTACTGACTGCTGCCAGATTTGCATGATACCAAGCTACATTACTTAAAAGCTTTAGCTGCTCATTCATATAAATAAAAATTGGACCCCAGATGAATCTCTCGGCATTAGTTCTGGATTTATTCACAGGGAAAACATTTGGATTACAGTTTAGGGCTTCTTTGTCTAATGAAAATTGTTATGAATAATTTTTGATATCATTTACACAGGATTGGATTAATGTCCACTCTGCTTAGAGTAGACCATACTCTGAGCCACAGTAACATCAGACAGAGCCTGTTGTTAATATCCATAGGGCCCTGGAGGAAAACTTCAGTTTGACGCATGTTTGGGTCAGTAACACTTCCTCTTGTGACCCCAGCGGTTCCTTCCCAGATCTTATAATGGCTCTGCTCTGGCTGTTCTTTTCCTAGATCAAGGACACACAGACCTACCTGCATGGCAGCTGGGGGAAGCAGGCTTTGCAGTTGAACGGAGACCAGCCTGTATTGCAGGAGGGCAGGAAGGGACATGGCCAAGGGCAGTCCCCTGACTTTGCTCTTGATGTTGGAGGAGATAATGCTAATCTGTATATCTGCCAGGTATTTCTGGAGAGAGTTGCTGACAGGCAACATCTCATTCATTTGGAAGACTTAAGCCACAGAATATTACAAGAGGGCAAGAAGGAGCAAGACCAAAGGGCAGTCCCATGTCTTTGCTCTTGATTCTAGTGCCTCTGCATAAGCTTCTCGAAGGAAGTGTTATGATCAAAACCTACCTGAGCACTCCACGCTCACATCCTGGCTGTGGTCACAGCTGTGCTGTCCCCAGGGCATCTGTGGACAGTCTCTCAGGAATGCTTCTTCTCCTGTGCAATTCATGCCCTCCATCCAGATGGGACCAGAGCCTTGGCCAAAATGGGCTCCCCCTAATGCTTTGGAGGCATTGCCACAATTGAGCTCCCTGCACGCAACATGGGCATCCTGCAAGTCCCAGCCAGCATCACAAATTGTTCCCCACTCCTCATTGTGCAGCACCTCGATTCTTCCAGAGCAGGGGCTTGATCCATTGACTAGACGGAGCTCTGCTTGGACAACAAGAGAGAAACACAGTCACAGACCTCTGGCCATCACAAAACATTGATTCTCATGTGGTACCCAGGAAGATAAAAAGATGTGCTAAGAAGAAGGGCACCTGAGTGCCGCTCAAGCACAGTCTCATACCCTGTGCAAGAAACGCTCTGCAACCGGATGGGACCAGTCCCTTCCCTGCATATTGCTTCCCAGAAAACCTGGGAGGCATTTCTGCAATCCACTCCTTGCAAACAGCCTAGACATCCCGGAGATGCCATCCAGCATCACGGATGGTGCCCCACTTGCGGAAGACCTCCACCCTCCCTGCACAATGAGCTGTCACTGTTAGGCAGAGCTGTAATGTAATCATAAGAGAGAGAACTCAGTAACACATGCAAAATTGCCACAGAACCTCTGTTAGGATCAGTCAGGATTTCTCATCCAGCTGGTGCACCAGAGCGGTTAAGAAATAGGCCCCCTGGGATCCCCATTGTCTGTCCACTCATGTTAGTAACACTCTTTCCTTTCCCTTGGAAGAGCAAATGCACCAGGCAGCAGAGAGTTCTTTTTTGGAACTTTATTGCAATAAAGGGAGTCGGAGGGTTTCCTTCCCCTTGCCAACTCATTTATGCCCTTTCCCCATCTGCTTCTTCCCTCCTCCTCTCCCTCGTTGGCTGAGGTATTGGGAAGTTACAATTTTTTCCGTCCACCTACTCTGTGCCGCTCCAATACCTGTTCTTCCCTGCCACTTTGTCCCTCGCAGGTGAATTAGAATGAGCTTATTTTTCAGGCAGGGTGTGTTAGTTAATATTCATGAGGCCATTGAGCAAGGGTCCTGCCATCTTGTCCACCTGCCAATTCCCTCCTGCTGTCTGATCCCGGCCCCTCCCCCCATGGCTAAGGAATTTTCCTTGTTACATTTTCACTCTTCCTGTTTCCTTGTTTCGAATCATCCTTTCTTCCCTATCAATTCACCCACCAACATGCTTCTTGCATGGAATTTAATTTCTAACCTGCAAGATGCAGATCTATCAGCCTGCCTGGAATCCACTCGCAGAAGTTGAGAAGGCTCAGCTTTTCATCAGGTCAATTTTAAGTCTTTTTCTGTGTATTCCAAACATGAGCGCATTCTGCCTTGTCCTCAGTTGAGGCAGCGGCCTGCTCTGGTCTCCTACATTATTTAACTATTCTCTTTGGGCCAGGCCAGGAGGGCTCTACCCCAAGCCCAGGATGTGGTGAATAAACAGGTCAGTGCAGGGTAACTTGGGCTCTTCAGGAGGGATGGAAGGCTATTCCCCACATCGGCCCACAAAGCATGAATCGGGGCAGCCAGAGGAACTGCAGTCAAGGACCCGTTCCGGTGCATTGCAGTTCATTACCTGAGCACGCAACACCAGCATCATCATCATCGTGGCTGCATCCATACATTCCCCAAGATTTCCGAGGACATTTTCTGAGATCATCTTCCCACCCTCCACAATCGAGACCATCCAGCCAGATGGGACCACGTCCTCTTCCAAAGTGTGCTTCTGTTGGGGCTGAGATGGCATCTTGACAGCCAAGCTGTCTGCCCACGACTCGGGCATCCTGCAGGTCCCAGTCGTCATCACACACGGTCCCCCACTGCCCGTCATACAGCACCTCGATTCTCCCAGAGCAGGGGCTGGAGCCATTCACCAGTCTAATCTTTCCTGGGTCTGGAATGAAAGCCACAGATAGCGTTACTTCTGCACCTCTACGCTTTTGGCCACAATCCTATTATTTCCACACAGTGAGTGGAAGTCCCCAACCAGGGGGACCTACAGTCATCCAGTGCAGCACAGGAGGCATGGTGGGGTCACCTTCACCTCCCTATCTTCCTGCTCCGTCACTTGGGCTTTTCCAGATGTCTACCTGGGGCATCTCTGAGGAGGAGGGATGAGGCTGGGAGGCCTCAGGAGAGCTCATGTCCTCACCCCTTCTCTTCTCCTGTCTCTCTGTAAGGTTTACTTGCCCAACTTGTGACTCCTGTGGGTCCCAAAGGAGCATGGAACTTGAATTGCCCCATGGGATGTTGGAGCGCTGCCTCTGCCTCAAGTCTGAAGACGCACTTTTACCATCCTGCCTGACTCCATGCACTGTCTGGGAACCATTGAGTGTCACCTTCCAAGTGTATTCATAGCTCCCAGCACTAATGAAGAACTGTATTATCTCCAGACTCTTTAAAAAGATAAAAGCTGCAGATATTTCTTCAAAAGACCTTGAAGGCCAAATTCCCGGCACACCCCCAAGCATTGTTCACATCCCGCCCATCATTCCAGGCTGCCCCCACGGCTGGCCAGGAAACACTTCAGCCCTTCCAGAGCAACGGCTTCCACCATTTGCCAGTCTGAGCTCTCCAGCAACACTTAACAGCACTACTATTTCTCCATCCAGGTTCCCCATCCTCCCTTGTTTAATGCTCAGAATGCCTCGAGGCAAAAGAAGTCATCCAGATGGGACCATTTCCTCTCCCAAAAACTTTCCAGGGGACTGGCCAGATGTCCGCACTGCACCGTTCTGGGCACACAACTTGGGCATCCCTCAGACTCCAACCTCAGCCACACAGGTTCCCCCACTCCTGGTTGTGAAAATGTTTATTCTCCTGGAGCAGTGACTGCTCCCATTCTCCAGCCTGACTCTTCCTGGAATGTTTAAAGGCATTGTTATTTCTTCTCCTTCTAGTTCCTCATTTTCTCTTTTTTGTATTATAAATATTCCTCTCCGTGTATGTGTGTGTGACAGAAACATTTCTAATCACAGTCTAAAGAGACACAGACTCAATGCATCTATGAAAGAGAGAGAATTTGAGAAGTGGAAAACAAATGCAATCCACAGATCATGTTCTGCAACGCTAACGAAAAGGTTAATTACAGTGGTTCCACTCCTGCTTGGATGGTCAGTACCAGAAGTGGTGCTTGGAGAATATTACTCAGCTCTGGATTCTCTAGCCTGGGGTTCCACAGGGTAGGTTCTATCCCCTAAGCTTCTGACCTGCAATTAACCATGAAATCCATTCTTCAGATGGCTGGGAGGGAGAATCAGCAAGGGAGAGCTCACCCCACTCAAAAACTTGTGTCGTAGTTAGCTTCATGGTTGAACCCCATTTACTAGGAAGATGGTCTTGCTACTACACGAGAAAGTCAGCCCATTAACTTGAGTCCTGTGTGCAGCAGCACAAAATATTGCTTTTTCAACCCATCCTCTTTTATGATAATGATCCGATTTTCCTCTTCGCATGGATTCCCTCTCTTTCCCTAATCCTCACATAGGTGTGATAGTTTGGAGAAGTTCCTTCTGGCTACCTGAATGGCCCAAAAATCGTGATTCTTCCCATAGCCCGACAAATTGACAATTGACAGCAGTACCACCGAGATTCTACCAAAACTCTAGCAAAGTTCCCTGACCAGAGAAGCCTGTAGTATAATAGTAACCTGGTATTCAGCTTAAGAGGAAGGCTTTGCAATGTGAGAAGTGCTATAACCTGCTAATCTAACCACAACTACCTGCAAGGACTGAAATGTCTAGCTGGAAAACTGGGAATCGTATCAAACTCTCAGCAATAGCACCAATCTTGTGCTACCTGTTGGACTAAGTTGATTGGACAACCTTTCTGCTTGGTATTGCCATCACTAGTTCTAGTACTAAGATGCCACATCCAGCCTGCCTGAGCAATTGTTCTGGATTGGACTGCCTGTGGAACAGGAACTCTGGCACCAGCAGAGCAGGGCTTGGCAACATGCCCGTGGCACAGTGCAGCTCGCAATGCAGGCATAAGGCAAGCAGCTTGGATTGGGGGAGACCCTGATGTTTGGCTTCTCTTCAGCCCCCCAAATTAATAGTCTCTTAGGGAGATGTGAAAGTGTCATTCAGTTAATTTTTCATAAGAACACAATGCTTTTGCAAATGTCTTCATCTACAGTCCACTGGAATTTGCAACCAAGAGCAAACTGCAAGTGGAAATAGGTGGAACTGACTGATTCTCACCTCCAGGTGCCACTCTCAGACTCACCAGCCACCATCCTGGAAAGAAGATGAAGCGATTAGTGGAAAGGCATCTGCAGAATGAAATCTGACTGTGGGGACCTGGTCCTCCCAGTCTGCTACAGCCCAGCCTCTGTACCAGTATCTTGCACACACGGCACCCACCAAGACAGATGAAGCTGAACAAGAGATCCATGCTGAAAGACCACCCAGCTCAGCGGCCAGTACTGATCGTTTCCATAGTCCCAAGTACAATGCTCTCAGTGGGGGCTGCAGCTTCTGAAATAAAAGGCATTCAAGTGGCTCCCATATCTTCTCACCCAGAAGTTATCCTGGAGATCTGATGTTGTGGTTAACCACAGTCAAAAGACTCCATTGCTTGATAAGCCATGTTCCTTTTCCTGCTTTCCGTCACAGACTGAGAATCAGTGGAGGAGATGAACGTCTGCAAAGCCTCTGAAGATGCAGCTCCCGCTGTTTCCTGATGCCATCCCCAGCGGACTAGGGGCTCATTATGTTGGCCCCAGGGCAGCGGGGTCCAGTCTCAGTGGAAGGACTGGCAGCACAGGAGTAGAGAATATCTAGACCAAAACATCTGGAGGCCAACATGTTACGCACCCTACTTCAAGTAAAATTGAGCTTCTTTGGGGTCACAACGTAGTGAAGTTCTTTGAATGCTGTATGTTGCAGAAGTTCTCAGAAAGTGCTCTTCTCATGGCTTGCCTTTAATTTCTTTTTCACATTTGTCTTCAACATGTATTGCACATGTGCATGGTTTTCTATGTATGCTAGGGAAGCATAGCCACACCAGCAGCCCCGCTCCCAAACTCTGCACATTGGGCATGAAAATCTGTGAACAGAAGCTATGCACAGGGCCCGGAATTGTGAAATGTTGGGACGTGTCTAGCAGGGCCCTTGTATAGACTCAGCCCATGCGTGCAACATGTGGAGTGGGCCCCTCCTTCAAAGGATATGAAGCCTAAAATGACCCATCCTGTGACTTCAGCCATCATCTGTGATCAAGCAGTAGCCCAGATGAGAACTTGGGCCTAACTGGGTAAGCACAGAACCTGGGGCCATGCCCAGCTCAAGTTCGTACAATCTCTCCATTCACCCATTATCACCACTCCTATTTAGTTTAGCTTCTAAAATGAGGGGCATTCTCTGAAAAGGGTTGGAAACGCTTCCTCTTTGCTGCCCTACTTGCTCAGTGAGGGCCTCTGCAGACCCTCACACCACGCTTAGGGAAAGTGCTCCCTTCTGGACCACCGTCAGGGACAATACACTCAATGTGCACTGGGGAACCAGCTCACGGTGCAATGCATTAGCGTCTCTGTTTGGTTGGAGATGGCCTGCTGTTTATCTAGCAGAGGTGGCTGCAAGTAAGCACCATTTGCCAAACTGCAACAAGGCGAGAAGCACTGGAAGTGTTTTAGATCATTTAGTCAAAGCCGTGGAGAAACTTCTTGAGAATTCAGGAAAAGAAACAGAGGACTTTTCCAGAAGTAAGTTTTAGACAGGAGAAAACAAAATCATAGTCAACGAGTAGATTCTTCAGGGCTTCAAAAAGAGAATGAAAGAGGGAGGGCTGTGGGGTGAACCATGTCACTTCATCATGTAGCTTTGGGTATTGCAGGTGGTAGGAAGTAGAAGCGGGCTTTTGGTTCAAAAGCGAAGAAGCAGACGCTATGAAAAGCAAAAGTAATTCTGGAACTTGGAAAAATATAGGCACTCGGATGTGCCAGTATGATCACATAGACAAGAACGTTTGATCAAGGAACTTGTCAGACTCCTAGCAGGAAAAATCTGAAAATTACTGTGTTACGTTGCAATCCTAGCAGCCCAGATACCATGAATAAGGTTTCTGTGCACATTGGTAAGTTGAGGCTATTGAATCCCTTAATGCCAATCTTTACATTTCCAACACTTTGCAATATAATTCTTGTCCATTTTCTTTATATCTTTTGGGATAACATACCACTGAAAAAAATCTTGTACCAGTTTTCTCTGAGTGTTTGGCTGTGAATTTTAGAACCTTTTTCCATAAAGTTTCCCTTGACAGAATAGTATTCCTGAAAATTCTGCATCCAAATTATCATGTATATTTTTACTTGCTCATTCTCAGTATCATGTTGAAGTAATTGCTTATAACTTTGTCTTTGTAAATGCTGTTTTTGCAGTGTAATCAGATTTTCAAAACTAAGACAATTTTCAAAAATGGTGCTCAAATCTGTGAATATTAGTATTCCGTTAAAGAGAATGTTTAATCCAAACATAGATCAAATATCAAGAGGGAAAGTAGACCTTCCTGTCTGGTACTTCTCCCAAGTTTTTTAAAAATAGACAAAAGGCCATTAATCCTAATTCTAGTTTTTGTGGTTGCATATAATATTCTGACCCATTTCAGAAATTCTACAGAAAAGTTATCCATGTTAGCAATGATACATTTGTAACCAGTTTTATCAAAAGCTTTCTCTGTGTCCAGGGAAAGAATAGCGGCGTGTCTGTTCTGTCCTTATAGAGTGCTATCAGATCAACAACCAATCTGAGTATCTATCCCTGCCTATTTTTGATAAGGCACGTCTGATCTGGCTGGACTAATGTTGTAATAACTCGTTGTAATCTATCAGCCCAGATTGCTATTCATATCTGAATATAAACATCCAGGGCTTTTTTTGTCACAGAACGCACCGGAACAGCGTTCCGGCACCTGTTTTTCCAATGGATTTTACGAAGTGATTTTGAATCGCCTGTCGGAGTAGCAGGTCAGCAGCAAACATCATTAACATAGTGCCTGCGGGGCTGCTTTTGTGTCCGCGCTGCCTGGCTTGGGACGCTGCTCAGCTTGGGATTGGTGTGTGTGGTCGCGTGCTGAGTGCTTACTGACGGCACTTTTTTTTTTTTTTTTTACAAAACAAGCACTGTAAACATCGATTAACAAAACCAGTCAATAAGTAGCACAGTAGGTATGAGCCCTGTCAGGTTTAAGCATCACAGGAATATACGCAATGTTAAGTGCCGGCGAAAGAAATCCTGATTCAAGGGTGAATTGAATAAACAATGATGCTTTGGAATGAAAAACTGGAAAATGCTAGAATAAGTTGGAGCTTATTCATGGGGGAAAGTTCTAGACTGGGTGTTATAGGAAGACGCATGTGTCATCATCACCCATGGCAATTTCAGTCTAGTTTTCCTCTGAGACGAAGTGCTAAAAGAGGAAATCTACAGTCTGGTTGTTTTTAAGAAATTGCGTATTGAACTGATTCATACAGGCATGTGCGCATGTGCTCACAAGGTGATATTGCATTGCAAATCAGGAACTCTTTGAGAACGGTTTGCTTCTTCTGGTTCTGTTGCTGCAAAATATGCTTGAAGGTTGTGGACCACAGCTGCTGCACTGATCACAGCTGATCACAGAGGAATCGTACATGCTGGAGAAAAGGGTTGTATTTCTGGAGTGGCATCTTTCAAAAGCCCACAGCTGAGGTCTCCATCCAAGAGAAAGAGAGAGAAAACAGCACCGTTGACCATGGGATTGTCCTTCAATGTCCTCTTTCTTGGTTGGTATTACTGCAAGAGTACTGGAGTTGGAAGGTTCATGGCGGGCTGCAAAGACCAGAGGTACACAACCTCTTCCTGTTGCCCAACTACTTTTCCACTAATGGATCCATTTCCTTTCCAGGATGGATGCTGATGGGACAGAAGTGGATGGTTAGATGTGAGTATTGGTGGACAAAATACTACTAATATCGGGACTGATAGTGGAGACAGAATGGGAATTAAATGTTCTTACCTTCAACAGCCACATTGGCATCACTTGTCCGGGCAGCTAGCACCTTACAAAATTTTCCAGTTCTACCAAACTGTGAAAAAAGTAGTTTTTCCTTTCCTCCCTCACTTCTTTCTAAGCTATATGAAACTTGGCTTCCCTGGTATATGCGGGGGATAATTTTGTAATGAAGGCAAATTCTATTTTCTGCCCTTATTTTTCTCGAGATTCTTCCTTCAAGATCCTCTTCATTCTATTTATAGGCCAAACGAGATAACAAGTAGCACGAGGTGTTTGGATTTAGGGTTGCTTGTTTTTGTTTTAAAGGATTCCCAACATTTCAATTAGCTTCTGCAGCTGGGTTTTTAATTGCAGATAAGCGGCAGCGGTTAAGCATGTGATCATATATATCTCCATGTGATGAAAAGCTTCACCAACTAAAATGATCTAGATCTAGATAATGCTGTAGCTGCCTCAAAGCTGCTGTGAAGACACATCTCAAACTAGGCTGTTTTTCCCTTGTCCGTTGCCACACTAATTTTTGGTCACATGTGCCATCCCCGTCATACTGAATGGTCAGTTCATTTGCACACGATTCAAACATGAATCATCAACAGCCCTGGGGATTTTATAGTCTCTGCTGGTTTCCGCGTATGTCTTCCTTAGGGTGGCCACTTAGATACCACCAAAAAAAGAGGACAACAGAGAATGGAATAACATATACATACAGAGATAAATGTGCATGGGTGTGAATTTGTAAGTATGAATTGTTTTCTCCAGTAGAAATAGAAGATATCTCTATCTTGGAAAAAGACCTGGAGGTGACCCATGTGCCTTCTCTGTCTGCTGCCCAGGTGCTAACTCTTGATGGGCAGAGTCAAGGCCCCAACCCTCCTCTCTTTTTGGTTTTTTGAACAGAGGAACTACTGACTTCTATACTGACGGGACTCCCTATACGAGCTGCTCATAGATGTAGGAGCAATCCATGCGGGTGAACCTGTTTTGGGGTACAGATCAGCACCACAGATCCCCACTGACATTGGGGTCAACAGTCTCCCATGACTTTAAACTAGATTTGGACTGGGCAGTCCATCAAAGGGAGGACCTCTTCAACTAGAGGACTGCCCCCTGCCAGCTCTCCAAAATAGAAGGCTGTTTTCACCACAGTAGGACACCTTGCCCAGCCTGGGCCCTCCCTGGTGGTTCCAGTCACAGCACAGCCTATTACAGATTTAGCTTGCTTCCACTGCTCTCACGAACTACTTAATTAACAGATTCTTTGAGGGAAAGGAGAGAAAGCTAGTCCCCCTGATCTCTGTCCATCTCTGAGGGTAGCCACCACTCAGCGTATCTCCCTAATGGGAGGGAATCCGCCAGGCTGAATGAGCCCCAGCAGGTTTTTGACCCACTCAAGCAATCCCTTCTCACAACCACAGACTCGCAGGTCATTCCAATGAATCCACCAGCCTGGGTTTCATTACATTTCCAATCTTGCCCTGCGCATTGCCTCAGAACCTCCTTTAACCTCCTTCAGATTCCTCCTTCAAGATCCGGGGCATGGGCAGCAGGCAACTAAGGTTGGAACACCAGGGCCACATGCAGGTGCATGGTGGAGTCCTGCAGCAAGTGCAACGGGCCTGAGGCAAGAGGCAATTTGTGTAGTGGTCCAGGGTCAAAGCCAGGCAGACAAGAGATCCAAGCAAGCACATTCCGAGATATCACCATCCAAAGGCACAGTCCAAGAGCACCGTCCAAGGGAGCAGGGGAGCAGGTGCCTGGGAATCAGCATCAGACTGGAGGCAGAAAGCAGGGTTCGGCCAAGGTGATGCCAGGGCAGGCGGGAGTCCCAAGGACGGCGTGTGATGCTGTGGCGAAGAGCAGCAGTGCAGGGAGGCCCCTCGCGCTGGTCTCCAGGGCCCCCCAGCTGTGCCCTGCAAGCGCCTGCAAAGACCTCCCTGGTCCTGCAGGCTCTTGCAGGGTTGCTCCTGACACTCCCTTTGCGCTGAGTTACACTGCCGCAGACACTCCGCTCTCCAGACCTCACTCTCATGCCTTCCTTTCCCCTTTTTCTCATTTAGGCCAAAGCTATCCCAAGCCCTCCATCTCTGTGAGCCCGAGTGAGGTGGTTGCGCTGGGGGGACACGCCACTGTCCATTGCAAGAGCCAAGGGTACTCAGGCATGGAATTCTCGCTGTGCAAAGAAGTCTCTGCTTCCATGCACTGTCGCAGCACCAAGGTGGCAGCGTTGGAAGAGGTTGCATTTTCCATCGTCAATGCCCAACAATCCGACGGTGGGACCTACCGGTGCATATATCATTTCAAATCAGATCAGGGTCCCCGGTGGTCAGATTACAGTGACAAAGTACACATCAATGTAACAGGTGAGGGTCTGACTCAGTCTTTGCATGACGTCTTCTCAATGGACACTCAAATGGGAGTGGCGTCCTTTTTCCAAGCCTGTGCGGGAACTGTGCATCAAATGGAAAAGCTACATTGACTAAAACATTGTGTTTTTTTAAGACAGCAAAGGAGAAGCAGCTCTGCCTCCCACACCGTGCCAGTGCCCCAGGCTTTAGGGGGCCTCTGGCAAAGCACTCTGAAGGGCCCTTCCTTTGGTGAGTCTGCCTTTGCGAGGCTCTGAGGCAGCATCAGGGCTCCCTCTTCTGGCTGGGGGTTGCAGGACTGGGCCCACAGTCAATTGCAGCCACCTGGGCTGTTACGAGCACCACCTGGGAGTCCTGAGGGAAGAGCTATAGAAGAACCGCCTCTTCCCTCCAGATGCCACCTCAGGAATGAAGGTCTTTGATGTGGCTGGTGCTCCCTGTGCCTTCTAGAACCTGTTTGTGGGAACCCTGCCTGTCACCTTGCTCCTGCCTCCGCTTCTGCACCCTGCCTGGCTTCCCGGTCTTCGCCTGATCCACCTTCTGCTCTAGAGATTCCCACTTCTCCTCAGCTTGTCTCTCCGGTTTTCGACTCCTGACTGACTTTGGCTTCCCCTTGCCATTCAGACTGACTTGCCTTGTCAGCCTTGACCTCTGGACTGCTTGACTGCAATTTGGAAAAGGCCATCTCATATGGATGAGTCACTCCCGATCCCTTTGCACACTGAGTGTGGCAAGATAATGCATTAACAGCACTTTAACTCCAAACATCTATGATTCTGCAGATGCTCCAAGTCAAATAAAAGCCATGGCGGTCCCCAAGCGCATGACAATCATATGGGCAAGCTGTGCCACAGGCCTTCTTCTGGTTCTCCTTCTGCTGATGCTTGGCTTCTTTTTGTACAGGAAAAAGACAAGAAGTAAGTGGGTCGCTGGATGTATTGTTTTCTAATGGCTTATATTCAAGTCTGCATAGCTGCGACATTATAGTCTCTGCCAGGGGACTGCACCAACTCACGTTTCTTGTGAGAGGAGTTTGGTGGAAAGACCTCTTGGGCAGAGGTTGGTCCTATGTTCCCATAGTTCCATGTCAGAGAACGAAGCCTTCTTTTAAAACAATAACAACAACAGGAGGGAGGGAGGACATCATCTGTATAGTTGTAATCAGTGCTTTTTTTGCTAAAAAAAAAAAAAGTGCTGGAACTCACGTCGCTGCCGGCAGTAAGTGCGCGACCACACACACCGATCCCAAGCCGAGCAGCAGAGCAGCGTCCCAAGCCGAGAGCAGCGCCCTCGCTATCTCACTATCAGATAGCAGGTAGCAGACACAAAAGCATCCCGCAGGCACTATGTTAATGATGTTTGCTGCTGATCTGCTATGATTCAAAATCACTTTGGAAAATCCATTGGGAAAAAAGGTGCCGGAACGCAGTTCCAGTGTGTTCGATGCAAAAAAAGCCCTGGTTGTAATAATTCGCTTGAAAGTTTTGGAGAAAATATCAGTGCAGTGGAAGTTCAAAAGCAAGGGGATAACCTGAGCTTGGGGAATGGGGATTTCATTGCCTTGCATAGTGCTTCTCTCAATGGCTAGAAGAACTACAGGTGTGTGAGGAATGTGGGTTGGAGGTGGGAATCCATCAGGTTCGCTCTGCTCAGCTCAGCTCCCAAGACTCTGGCCAATTTTCCTTCTTCCCCAAGTCTGCTGGCACCGAGAATTCATGTGGGCATCTGGCAGGAAGTGAGTTCAAGCAGAATTCTGCTCCCACACACATGACATAGGGGTGTTGCTTCATGCAAAGAGTTGTGTGCGTAGTGCATTTTGTACAAAGAATTATATACTTTGTGTGCGTTGCACAGAGAACCCTCTAGCACGTCTGAGTGTCCACAGACTTGATCTCAGCTCAGCTCACTTTCTGGCCAGGGCCGAGCATGGTGAAGCCAAGTGAGTGCAAGCAAGCCAGATTCTGGCCTGATCTTTGCACCCCTAAGAGGAACCGGATTAACACGAAAATGGGCATGGCATACATACTGGTCTAAATTATGTAGAGGGTAGAAATGAAGGGAAGAGTGTTGCTTATCTGAATGCAGATGTTTCTAGCATTATGCAGCACAACAGAGACAAAGCCAGGGCAGGTCTTGGGAGTTCTGTGGGGAGGAGTCCGCAGCGCTAACGTTTAAAAGACGTCATAAAGAAACTCATGGAGTCTCTCTGATCCATAGGCTCCACGGCCAGTGAAAGAACGAAACCAGCAGATACGGTAAGAGATTATCCTACAAATAAATGCCTGGACCATGACTAGGTCCTCAGATCCTTGAGCCTATAACTAGACCTGTCACTGCTTGAAAGCCTCCTCTTCACGGGGAATGATCCTAACAGTAGAAAGCCAGTGTCACTGTGGGTCATGCACGGAACACTTCCTGATGGGTCACTAGAGAGCACTCTGGGTAGCATATTGGAAGTTGAGCCACAGTGCCAGTACGGTGTCTGCTGAACTGGTTGGCAATTTGGAGCCCAGTTTGAAGTCCTAGTGTTGGCCTTTCAAAATCTAAACCACCCAGGGGGCGGATTGCCTTAAGAGTTGTCTCCATGCATATCAATCTACCCAAACTGAGATGATCTAGAAGGCCGCGTCCACGTTCACCTGCCTGAACATGGGGGACCTCGCACCAGAGGAAGGGAATACTCTGCTATAAATTCTCCTGGCCAGTGCCTGGCTTCTTCAGGTATAATTTAGCGAATTTGTTTTGTATCTGCCCCTGTCCTCCATATTGTGTTGTGCTTTCTATCATGTTTTATTTATTCCAAATTATTTTATGCCCTCTTTAATGGCCCAAGCATGTGCTTTCTTCACTGCCTTGTTGAAAGTTCTAGGAAAGGGGGGATGCAAAATTTGAAAATAAAAAAAGAAAGGAAGGGGTTAGGGTCACACACTTCTAGGATTAAACTGAAAAATACTGCAGCCCATTCTGTGTTCTATGAAGGCTATGCTGAAAGATCTAAGTGCCTAGTTCTCAGGGTGGAAAACGGTTCAGTCTAGTACCATCAGTCGCAATAAGGACTTGGTTAGCACCGTATCCCCTCGGGAAGATACCATTATGATGCAGCCCTGTGTGGGCAGTTCTGCTTGACAACCCCTCTTAGCAGTGCATAATTTTCAAAGTGGAGAGGTCGGCTAGAGCACCAGACTGACTGTGGTCAACCGGTTGTCTTTCTGCCCTGTTCCTGACCTATCATTAGGAATGGTTCAGCTATTCCAGAGTAACATCCTTATGGACTGTAAGTATGCTGGACATTGTAGGAGAGCTTCAGCTGCAGCTTCAGCAATGAAATGGAGGAGGAGGAGGAGGAGGAGGAGGAGGAGGAGGAGGAGGAGGAGGAGGAGGCATCCTACTGCTAACTGCCTAACATCCTAATTGCCCACTTCCTTTCTTTGCCCTCTGTAGCTGATAGATCCCCAGACTGGAGCAGATCTTGATGAAGTCCCCTATGCTGAACTGAACCACCATTCGCTGAAGACCAAACGAGCAGCCAGTCCTGAAAGAGCCTCCGAATCTTGCGTCTACGCATCACTGGCTGAAAGCAGGACCAGGGAGAGCCAATAGGCCGGGCCTCTTGGGCACAGCAGTGCCCCTGGTACTTCAGCATCCCCGAGCTGTGTTTAGGGCTGGTTTGAGCAAGCCAGAACTGCTTATTTCTGTGCACAAACATACTTACTCAACATCGTGGAAATAAAACGTTTGGAGAAGCCAGTTGTCCTGTGGAAGGGACGCTGAACCGAAGCTGTCCAAACACCCAGAGAATGTCAGTTGAGATCACCTCATAATTTGGGCTGATGGTCAATATGCAAGTGAAGAACTGACACTTTTGTGGTACTGTTAGTCAGTGGTAGTGATATCCTTGGGGGAGGTGTCCAAGCCAAACAATCCATTAGTCCATATGGCTTGTGTCTAGGGCTGGCAAAACAGACCATATTGGATCTGTTTTGTTCCCATTTTCCCAGCTTCATATTTTTTCCAGACTCTGTTCAAGTTGCTGACCCAACTTTTCAAAGCCCTCAGTGGCCTGTGACCTCTTCCTCTGTGAAGTTACCTGGTAACCGAGGAACAGCTGGTGAAGCCTGTCGTGTTCCTCTTTCACCCCAGAAGTGCACTTGGGGGAACACACGAGGGGACGGGCCCCCCAACAGCCTCTTGAAATGATGCCATGTTGCGAGGCTTTGTGTGTGTGCTTTTAAACAGGATCTGTGACACTGTTTTTGGTCTGCCGCTGATGAAACAACACATTTTGTTATGATTTCTGTTTTCCTTTGTAAAATATTGGCCTTGATTTCATCATACATAGGAGGGCAGGACATCAATGTCCATATTAAAAAATGAAAACTACTAAAGATAGGCTAAAGAAACCCTATCCATATTATTGCTTTCAAGTATCAGATGTATTAATACTTTAATTCGACTGTTTTGCTTCTTAGGATCATCAGTCACTTTGAGCACCATTTTTTGGGTAGAAAAACAGGGTATAAATTAAATAATGCCAATTAATTGTTCAACGTTTAGATTTTTGTAGGTATTCAAAGTAGGAATCGGTGGGGGGGGGGGTCCAGATGTGATCACCTGCCATTTGTAAACCTCCCATATCCCCCCCCCCTTGCTTCTTCCACCTGTTTTCTCACTGTATAAAATCTGTTCCAGAGGAACAGCTGGAGAAGCTGCATAATCTCCTTTCATGGTTAACATCAAGGGCCTTCCAGGCTGGACGCAGCCACGGTCTCTGAGCGGCACAAGACAAGACACAGCAGGATTCGGAGCTCGGTTCGCTGCACTCTGAGGAAGCGGCTGTTCCTCAGAGTGGGGCACTGGAACCAAGGCAGCTCCATGGAGCATGGCCACCTCTGTTTTGCAGCAGCAGAGGCAGTAAATATGGTTTCAAGTTTAAATGTTAGGCAATATTTGCCACTATCATAGCAAAGTGGTGGCCCCAAGACCTGGTGCAGAATATGCCCAGTGGAATGCAAGAGCCGGTGCTGAGGGCCTTTGCGGGAGGGGGCTTCATCAGAAGGAGGCACTCCATCTGAGGGGGAGGAGTGGGGAGCTGGCGATCGTCTTCCCTCCTCTTCCTGCTCGGCACTGGATGCAGAATTAGGCCTCTCTCTCTCTCTTCTTGACTGGCTTGTCCCTTGAGTGCACCCTGTAGTTGGTTTGTGCCTGACACTTTAAGAGACAGGAACATTTGCTGCAGGTCCATCACTTTCTCTGCTCTTACAGAGCAATCCTGTGTCTGTCAGGTTATTCAGAGCTCCATCTCTGGCCTTGGGAGCTCGCTCCAACATCTAAGGTGGGATTCCAAGCCTAGAACAGCCTCCCCACCACTCCGTGCAGCTGTGCCAGCTGCTTCTCCAAGTTTCCTGGGTAGTCCAGGTCCCACTCCAAGGCAGGACACTTTGACAGCTGAAAGTTGCCTTCCCAGTGCTTTGCAGAAAAAGACGAGTGTAGAGATGACCTTTGTCTCCATGCTCCTTCCTCCATGCATAGAACGGCCACAGTCTTTTGAATCCAGCAGGAATCCGGTACACACACACAGAGCACTTCAGAGCAAAGGAGGAACTGCTGTCTACTAAGGAACCTGCGACTTATCTGTATCGTATCTACAACTGTGGCTGAGAGCTGAGTCAGTTTGGCTTTGGAGGCTTCTCAAATGATATAAATAGAAGTGAGGCATTTTACATCCTCTCGCAGCTGAACACTAACAATACTGAGTATTGCATGTCACTTTCTGGACTGTGTCAGAAGCGATGCCTGAATCTGGCCATCCAAGCAGAGACACTTGCCGACAGGGAACGAAACCTCCCTGTTGGACTCGGAGCAGGACGCCGGACTTAGAGGAGCCCCAGAGGCCCCCTGTGCTCACTGCACACTTCCTGGTCCGGGGGCCCCCTCAGGCAGGGGCCGAGCAGAGCCCCTCATCCCAGCTGCAGCCACGGAGAGGAAGCAAGCCCCCATGTTGCCGCAGCGCAGCAGGACCCACAGCCATGGCACCCTTCTTGAGAAGTGTGTTCCTTTCCCCCCCAGGGCGCTCAAGCCGCTCTGCTCTACTGCTGCACCGGAAATGGCCTACTCCTGGGGGAGTGTGGTGCCCATGCATGAATTTTTCACCAAGTCGTTCCTTTCCTCAAGTGACGAGAAAGCGCAGAAGTGCGAAATGAGCTGCCTTCCCACTGCCTTCCCTGCAGTGTTGGCGAGAAGCCATTACGTGCTTCTTCCCCTTGATGCTGGGAGCCATCATGGTGAAACACTGGGGCAGAAGGCCCGATCCGCCACCAGCGAGGGCAGAAGGTGGAATACCAAGGAGAAAGGGGATCTCTCTTGCATGCTGACGGAGGTTTACATGACAGTCCTACAGATGTCTTCCTAGAAGGACCACGGGGTTCCAGGAGGCTCCCTCCCACGTAAGTACATAAAGCATTGCAGCCTAAACAGTGGCGGTGCCCCAGAGATGGCCACCTATCTCCATGTGTGACGTGACTTGTTCCAGTGTTTGGGAGAATAAACTGTAGGCCGATGATGGGATGGGAAAAAGGCTTAGTTGTGTCCAATGGAGGGAAGGCAAATACAGGCCAAACAGATTCTTTCAAAATTGGACAAAGTTGATTAATTGGTAATAGAAATAGTATAATTTAAGTAGTGATGATGAGCATAAAGCAGCAAAATTGAATTTCGAAAGTGACACGATTCCTGTGGGTGTTGCAAATTCCGGCTACAATCAGAAAGAGGATGTGGCTGGTCAGGCTTCCTACAGATATTCAGCCACACTCTCAGGTCACAACGCAACTGCACTTCAGGAGCAAGGACTGTGTGGTGGTGCGCAATTGTCTGATGGAAACCGTAGCCCGAACCTGAGATGTTCTCCCGGAAACTGCCGAGCTGAGGGAATAGGACACGGCTGGCTGCAACATCCTCGAAATGGGGTGGTCCTCCCTCGGCCTCTTCGCCCTTGGTTGGTATGATGGGTGGAAGGGCCCTGGGACCACGGGGCGTGCCGTGGGGGGAGGAAGGAGCAGAGACACGGTCTCCGTTCCTGGTGCTGAACCTCCTCGTGACTAACGGAATCATCTTTCCAGGCTGGTGGCTGACCTGGCAGCGATGGGCAGC
The DNA here is from genome assembly GCA_023646645.1 of Varanus salvator macromaculatus. Classification (NCBI taxonomy): domain Eukaryota; kingdom Metazoa; phylum Chordata; class Lepidosauria; order Squamata; family Varanidae; genus Varanus; species Varanus salvator. The sequence goes on from JAIXND010000781.1 coordinate 4,481,638, forward strand.
CAGTGGTGAGTATCCAGTCAACAAAATATGAGTCGTAGTGCTAATGGGTGGGGAAAAGCTGGGAATTCTTGCTGCTTCCCACCCCCAGGAAATCTGCTTTTCTTACACCTTCCCACAGACCCCCTCCTGTTTTGCAGCAGGCAAGATTCTTGGCCCCAAGCCAATTCATCTGGTGCAACCGCTGAGCAATAATGCCGGCAACTGGATCCTGATCTTCCCCGTCTCTTTTTGCATGTGAGACCACACAGACCCTCTCTGCTAACATTCGGTGCCAGGGAAATTCCACGCCCTGCACCGCCTTATTTGCCCTTGAGAGAAGGAGATCTTTAGGTGCCTCCATGAGGTACAGGCATTGGGACTGGGGGAGCGAGGGGGGGTCCGTCTGTCTCCTGCTTCTTGACTGACATGGGAATGTGAGCAGCTGCGCGGTTTAAGAGGAGGACACTGATATGATAGGGGAAGTGAAAGGGAGCCCTGCCGTGCTGGCCCACGATCAGGGCCGGTCCTGCTGCTTCGACCTGCGGAAGGGCAGGGGGGCATCTTGTCCTTCACCTGAAGCAGCCGCCTCTCTTGCGCCCACCGTGCCTCCAGTGCTGCTCTCGCTGTGGACACAGGCAGGGGAGTTTCGCAGTCCTTGGCCTCTCAGCTTCTATGGGATGAGTCACTGGGAAAGGCCAACGTTGCTGCCTTCCTCCTTTTGCCCCAGTTCATGCAGGGTCCCCACTAAAGGTGCTTGCTGAGCAGGAGTTAAAGGAATTGGGAGGAAGTGACATCATCTCCGCTCCTTTGGCAAAAGAGACACAGATCCAGTCCTGCCCTGTGGAACCTCTGCGTGGTGGAGATTTGCTCCCCAGTCGAAACTGGCAGATCGTTCCCAGCTGAACTCTTGCAGATCCTTCGCTTTCCACATCGGTCGCGTTCTCTTTCCCTTGCAGGGGAAGTTTACCCCCAGCCGTCCATCTCCGTGAGCCCCAGTGTGGTGGTACCTTGGGGGGGAAATTGCACCATCCTCTGCAAAGGCCAAAAGCTCCCACAAGTGGAATTCATTCTGATCAAATTCGAGTCAGAACAAGCTTGGCCCATCCAGACGGTACTTTCAGAAACAGATGAGGCTTCATTCACCATTGCTCTGACCAAACACGCAGAAGCAGGGACTTACAAGTGCATTTACAGTTCGGAAATGTACACTTTGCGTCGATACTCACATTATAGTGACGCAGTAAAGATCTATGTCAGAGGTGAGTATGTGACTCTCTTTGCCTGATTTTCAGAAGTGGCTATGAAGTGCTTGCTGCATTTCCCCGATCAGCAAATCAAAGGCGCTCTTTAAACGTGCTTGATGCAAGGCTGGGGCATTCCTGGCAACAGTCCCAAGCGATTCAGCCAGACCCAAGTCAAGCCTTGCGCTGGGATTCAGCAGCGCATGCGGTCTCAGGAACGGGCTCTCTTGTGGAATACTCCAAATCCTCCGCGTCATACGTGGGACTTGCCAAAAAGCAGGCTCAGCACCTTTGGAAGAGATCTTGACTTGCAGGCAAATTCAGGGATCAGATGTCGGCTGCTTTGAGAGCAGAGCTGAGGATCTCTCTTGGGGGCTCAACATCCCTACAGTCAGGATGTTGGCCACTGGGGCTGATGCACAGTTTGGGACCCTTCAGAGCCTCGCTGATGATCGGGGGCCCTTCTGTTAGGCAGGTGGAGCTGGAGCCAGCAAGAAACAGCCTCAGCTCTCACCTTGCACTGGCAGCAGATCTGGCCTTGGAATCTCATCCACCTTTGGCAGGTTGCAGGGAGACAGCCTTAAACATGGATGCTCTGCGCATTCCCTGTCTCATCCCCGCCCTGAGGGCTTTAATCACTTCCTGAAGACCTTGGTCTTGCTGAATGTTGATTTATTTCTTTAAGTAAATAATTAATTGTCATGACATCTTTGCAAAACGCTCAAGGGGGTTTGCATAGTCTTCCTCCTCTCCGATTTATCCTCACGACAAGAATCAGTGACTGGCCAAAATCATCCGGGCAGCTTCACGATCAAGAGGGCTTCGAACCAGATCTCCTGAATCTCACTCCACCACTCCAACCAGTGCACTGCACTGCACTGATGGATCTTACAGTTCTCTGAGTTCTGTCAGTGCACACAAATCTCCTTTTTAACAGAACAGGCTGCTTTTGATATTCCACATTAAAATCTCACTCGCTCTTTCTCATCCAGAACAGGAACATCGCAAGCCCAACATCTCAGTAAGCAGTCAAGCGGTTCCCTTGGGGGGAAATCTCAGCATCTCCTGTAGGAATGAAGAGCATCGATATGCAGAATTCTCCCTCATCAAAGATGGGGCTCTGGATGTTCTGCAAACCATGAGGACAGAAAGGGATGAAGCAGTATTTCCTATTACGGCTGCCAAAGAATCTGATGGGGGCATCTATTGGTGTGACTATTGCTTTCCTGAGAACTATGATCATCGATGCTCATGTTTCAGTGACAAAGTGTACATCCGCATAACAGGTGAGGACCTGGGTTGGTTCTCGTGTCCTGCTTTCACAAAGGCCATTCCATTGCATTTTCTGTCTCTACATTGTCCGTTAGACTAGCAGTTCCCAGCTTTTTTTTTCACTGACCACTTGAAAATGACAGAGTTTCATTCAACACCTAATACTTGTTTCTTACTATTCTTCAAATAGAAATGCACAGATTTCAATACAGTGGCACCTTGACTCACAAACTTAATCCATTCCACGACTCTGGTCATGACCCAAATTGGTCGTGAGCCAAGTTAAATTTCCCCATAAGGTTCAATGTAAATAAAGTTAATGCGTTCTGTAACTTTTTTTTTTAATCAGAAATTTCTTTCTGATTCTACAAATAAAATCCCATACATAATTCAGATGTTGATACTCACATTCCTACCATTCTAATACAGTCAGTGTGCTTTTCGATTTAAGGAAAAGGAAACAACATTCATTTATTCAGTGCTAGTATCTTTTAAAAAAAGAAAAAAGAAAAAGCTTTAAGAAATGCCATGGGTTTTTGGTTCCCTTTTAGGCATAATCTGGTAACCACATGATGTTATCAATATTATTGACTCTGGGCAAAGCCTCACTGGCCTCTTTGAGGCCATTTTGGTGGAGTCCAGATGATCAGTCCGTGTCATCAGAAGAAATAAATCGCATGCAGAGCCAAGTACATCTGTCCTTAACAGCCTTGCGACCTCCATGTGGATGAGCTAAATGCAATGGGACGACTTGCAGTGGCTCATGGGTCAACTTCTGCATCAGAGAAATATGCAAATAACTTTAATTCCTGACTTTTGTCATGCATCAATATTATTTGCATCATCCGGAATGATGCCTTGCGCATTCCAGAAATGTATCTGTAGGCGAAGTCAGCAAGGTAGGAGCATGAATGTGTATGGCTGGCCCCCTTTTTCTCCTCCTGTCAGATCCCCATCTCCGCAAGCCCTCCATGCAACTGAGACCGGAGGGTCAGCACGCTCTCGGTGCCGAGGTCACAATCCGCTGCCAGGGGCCAGAGAAGGCTCTGAGGTTCTCGCTCCTCAGATCAAAGCAGATCAAAGCATCGCAGATGGCAGAACCGGACAGCAGCGTGGCCACGTTCCGTATCGTCACGGGCACTTTGAAGGATGCAGGAGGCTACACTTGCCGATACCACCACAAAGAACATCCCTTCGTATGGTCAATCCAGAGTAACCCAGTGGAGCTGATTCTGAGAGGTGAGGAACTCACTCTGGAGTTCTTCATTCCTCCACCTTCCTTGAGAGTTTTGAGAATTTTGGCTACCAAAACTGGAGCTCTCCCTTAGGACTGGCAGTAGTATTGCCGGGAATGGAGGAAAGAGAACTTCAAAGTCCATAAGCAATGCTTTACCCCCCCCCCAAAAAAAAATAATAATAATCTTCATTACACTATCAGCCACAAGAAATTCCTGATTTCACAACATGTGTGCAATGGAGAAGTTGCTTGCTTTGCTTACTGTAAATATTGATTCTGCTTCTGCTTGCCATGAGGCGGAACAACGTTCCTGTCATGCAAAGCTGGGCCACACAGTCCCAGCACACGGCCCCCGGTGGCACCCTCAGCGGACCACACAAGCCCCAGGTCCCGCATGCGACACCCTGTGCCTCGTGCCAGGCCTGGTGTTTGCACAGAGAGACCACCTGAAGGCCTGGCACCTTCCTGCCTGGTGGCACGGGAATCTTCTGTGTGCCAAACCGCCCACTGGGTGGGTCAGGCTCAGCAAGATCCTTGGTCGCATCAAGGAATTCCTTCCCTTCTTTCTCTTTCCATGTGTTGCTGCAAAACTGGAATACGTGAACAGAAATGCTGTTGGAAAGAGTTACTGTGTCTAATTATTCCACATGACAGTGGACAAATGCAGCAGAACAAAACAGCCAGTATTCCACCAGTACTGATTCTAGCACATTCCCTCCTTCTTCATGGTCTCTTCCCCGCTTACTCCTAGATCCCGGACTCCTCAGACCCTCCATCCAGGTCAGGCCCAGCGGCCAGCCTGCTCTCAGCATGAACGTCACCATCGAGTGCCAGGGGCCAGAGAAGGGCCTGAATTTTATTCTGCTGAAATCCAGGGAACAGAAAGCATCACAGTGGGCAGAGGAAGACAGAAGCGCAGCCGAGTTCCCTCTCTCTCTGATGAGCCCGGAGGATGCAGGGACCTACACATGTCAGTACCATCGCAAAGGAAAGCACTTTGTGTGGTCCGAGCCAAGTGACCCTGTTGAGCTGCCTGTGAGAGGTGAGCGGCTAGCTTTGCTGTCTTTCCATCAGCCCAGGCCACCTGAGAGGGGAGTGCAACCCGTCTGGTCTTACCTGTGGGTGCAGCTTCAGGGAGCAACATCACAGAATCGTAGAGTCATAGGATCGTAGGCTAGTAGAGCGGGAAGGGGGCAGGTTCCCAGTGGGTCCAAGCCACTCCTCATTGCAGAAGCACATCCCATCAGAGGGCTGTCCAGCTGCATCTGGAATGCCTCTAGGGCAGGAGGGCCCACCGTCTCCCTCGGGAATTGGTCCCACTGTTGTCTGCTCGAACAGTCAGGGGTTTCTTCCTGATGTTCGGCCAGAGCTTGGCTTCTTCTTCTTCGATGAGGAAGAACTCGGGAAGGTGAATTCTCCACTCCTTGGCAACTGAGCTGTGAGGTTTGCAGGGTGCTGCTCCCAGAAGCTGCAGCCAGCAGCTGCCCTGCCCTCTTCTACTGTAGGCACAGGGGGATCCTGCCAAGTCCCAACCACTCCCTGAGCTCACCTGGGAAAACAGGAGAGCAAAGGAGTGGCCCATGGGAGTGAGCAGCCACCTTGCCTCTTGCTCTGCGGACTGACTCTTCCCTCTCCGACCTTTACAGCTGGCCTGTCTTCCGAGACCAGCATCCGCCTGGGAGTGGCCGCTTTGGTCCTGCTTGTCCTGCTGCTGATCGTGGCTGAGGCTGTGTACAGATGCAGGAAGGGGCAGCTTTGAGTCCTCCAGACAGACCCATTTTCCTCTCCCAAATAACCAGCAAGCCCAGAAGAGACCACTGGTGGTCACTCTAGCTCCTGCGGTTGAAAATGAAATTATGCCCCATCCAATCATTCTATGGAATCAGTTGACACAGCAAAAATACAGTAAAATTAAAAACATTTCCAGTGTATTTTGTCTGAAGACTTTCCACACTGCAAAGGCTCCCCTCCAGTGTTTCCCTGCTGCTTTCGCTGTTTAAGGGGAGGTGCCAGAATCTCCCCAGGGTTTTCACCCTTTCCCAAATAAGCCTGTTAGAAAGAGTTCTGCTGCGGAAGAGTACCATGCAGCTCGTATTTCTGGGCTTCAGACTGTGGTCTTGCTGTTTTACTTCTCAGCAGCTTGTGTTGGTTCTAGGGACTTTTCCTCAAAATGTCGAATAAACTCGCAAGCCCCAAACATCGCCCAACCCTGCCCTAAATAATCCAGCACCAACTTGGAAGCTCAGGCACCAGAAAGAAAAAGATATGACTGCACTTTGAAATGTTGGGGTGCAATGAGGTAAGTAAATATAGCAGAAGATGCAGAAAATGAAGAGCAGAAAGAGAGGACGCAAGGCGTCAAGCTGAAAGGACAAGGTTCAACTTCGACGTGGAGTTAAAACTTAAGAACTTCCCGAGCGACACTTTCTTCCACGTTTTCCTGTCGCTCAGCTGAGCAGAGGGTGAAGCCACGCCCCTTCCTCCTCCAAACAGCGGAGCGGAGGGGCGGGGAGGGTCCATGGTGGCGAGTGGCGGGCGGGGGGATCTTGGGGCGGCATGAATGCGCCAGGAGGCCGCAGCTGCCCTGCTCCACTCGAGGGTGCCACCCTGCGGCTGCCAGGCGCTGCCAGGCCTGGAAGGTAAGCAACAGGTCTCTCTTGCCGCCACACCTGGGCCGGGGCTGATGGGGCCCTTAGCAGAGCACAGGGGGGCCAGAGGCAAAGCGAGGGAAGAGCAGGGCAGGGACCGGCAAGGCATGGCAGGGCCGGAGGCAGGCCGAGGCCGAGGGCCCCGCAGGCGGGCAGGCAGGCGGAAGCCACGAGCGGGCAAGGTCCGCGAGCACAAGGGGCAGGTGCCTGGCCGGGCAGGGGCAGGCAGAGGCTGGTGGGAGGCAGGACAGGGTCGGGAGGAGAACGCAGCCGCGGGGAAGGGCTGTGGTGCTGCGGCAGCCCTGAGCGGCCTGGGGAAGCCTTCGGGGCCCCAGCGGTGCTGCGTGGATACACGGGCACCCATCTGTGCAGGCCTTCGGGCGAGCGTCTCGGCCAGCAGGCGCTTGAAGGGCAAAACAGGCTGCTTGTCCCCGGGGAGCTGCTTCAGAAACTGGCCAACAGAACCGAGGCAGGTGGAATGCCCAAGCTCAGAGCTGATGTGGGTGTGCAGAGGTTGGGGTGAGGCATTTGAGAGGGCAGGGAGGGCAGGAGTGAAGTTTGGCTGGGATCGAAGATGCTCAGAGGTGCCCTGGCCAGCCCTTCTCTCAAGCAATCCCCAGAGCGGCCACCTAATTTCTTTGCAGGGAGGCCAAGCACTCCTGCGAGGGAGGCCTGCGCCCTTCTCCAGGTTCAGTGGCAGGGGCCAGCTGTGCTGGATGGCGCTGGCAGCCTGATATCGCCTCCTGTACTCCATCTTAGGAGAGAGACAGAATGCGGATCCCCGTGCAGGTGACTGCCTTTTCCCCGTTACCCTTCCAGCCGATAAAGAGGCCTGGAGAAGTTAGTGCCTTGCTCAGTACTGAGATACTTTCCCCCAAGAGGCTGCCCTTTAGCAATCATTTAATACATACTGTAGGTGTGTCACAAACAAAATAAATCAGTTGCCCCACCACATGTCTGGCCTTGAATTATTGTGTGCAAGAAGTTTGCTCCAACCTGTGGCAAGAATCTATGCATCAAATACACACTCCCATGCACATGCACACAGAGAGAGCGCACTTCAGAGCAAAGGAGGAACTGCTGTCTACCAAGGGACCTGCGACTTATCTGAATCGTATCTACAACTGTGGCTGAGAGCCGAGTCAGTTCGGCTTTAGTGGCTTCTCAAATGATATAAATAGAAGTGAGGCATTTTACATCCTCTCGCAGCTGAACACTAACAATACTGAGTATTGCATATAGCTTTCTGGACAGGTGAGTGTCAGAAGCGAAGTCTGAATCTAGCCATCCAAGCAGAGACACTTGCCGACAGGGAACGAAACCTCCCTGTTGGACTCGGAGCAGGACGCCGGATCCTAGAGGAACCCCAGAGGCCCCCTGTGCTCACTGCACACTTCCTGGTCCGGGGGCCCCCTCAGGCAGGGGCCGAGCAGGGCCCCTCATCCCAGCTGCAGCCACGGAGAGGAAGCAAGCCCCCATGTTGCCGCAGCGCAGCAGGACCCACAGGCATGGCACCCTTCTTGAGAAGTGTGTTCCTTTCCCCCCCAGGGCGCTCAAGCCACCCTACCGCTGCAGCGGAAATGGCCTGCGGCCAAAATTTTGGGTATGACCACAAACATTTGGAATGATCCCCTTTTGCTTCTGAAAGTTGTGCTTTCGTTGTTGTTCTTATCTCTATCTATCTACATATCTATTACAGTTATAAACCACATCAGTAATCCTGTATGGGAATGTCTGGGTGGTGAACAATTAAACCAATAAAAACCAATGAAATAGATCATTAACTAACATTATTTTAAGGGAGAGTAGGCTGAAAGTCAGTGGCTGGCCCAAACTCACACACTGTACACCCAGATCTCCCAAGCCCTGCCCATCACTCTCATGGCTGCACCAGCCTCCCCTGCTGTTGACTCGCCTCCTGCAAGGGTGGATGGCTCCATCGGCAAGGAGAGGTGGTTTGGTCCTCCGGTCGCCACTCCAGGATCGGCGCGCTCTCCCTGGCCTCGGCTCAGGGAATCCAGGCTATTCTGCGGCCCCTCGGATGCTGCCTGGAGGCCAAGACCTGCTGTCTCTGTGTGCTGGGCATGACTAAATGAAAGGCAAGGGAGATCCTGACTTCTGAGATGTGTCTTCCCATTGGCTTTGGAGGCATCTTTATGGAAGCAATGCCTTCCACTGGCTTTGCAGAAGGAGCCAAGCATCCTCCCCACAAGGTTTGCCCCAGGCAGTTTCCATTGGGTAGCACCAGGTGATGGTGTGAACGGCAAACCTGCAAACACGTACGGAACACCTGTCGCAAATGCTGGCGCCATCTTGGAAAATCCCAGATTTTCTTCACCTAAGGGAAAAGCTGCAAAACTTGGGAGGGGCCCTGGATGGAGTGATCCAGAAAAGGCCTCACGAAATCCCACTGCTGGAGGATCATGAGTGCATACGAAAGGCCTTCCGTGGAACAGCTTTTCGCTGCTTTGCCTCCAGCATTATTCACGGCTCATATTAATCACGGTTTTGCAGATATTACTAATGTGAGCCTGTTGCGCATGCAGTGGTACCTCGGCTCACGACCGCCTCAGCGCAGGTCGCAAACTCCACATCAGCTGATGATTGCGAGCACACGAACCTTCCCTGTATGGATGTGATTGCGGTCGTGCGGGGTGGGGGAGATGGCGGCGTCGTGCTGGGGGTGGGGAGATGGCCACGATCCCGCCGGGCCCCGTCCCCAAGCGTGCCCGTCCCCCCCACCCCCGAGCATAATCATGGCCATCTCAACCCCCCAGCACGATCGCTGGGGTGGGGGTGGGGGTGGGGGGAGATGGCCATGATCTTTGTTGTTCTTTGTCACTTTGCTTCAAATTTTTGTGAGTAAAATAAAAATAAAAATTGCAGAACAGATTAACCTTATCTACATTGAACCTCATGGAGGAATCTGACTTGGCTCACAACCAATTTGGGTCACAACCAGAGTCCTGTAACGGATTAAGTTTGTGAGCCAAGGTATCACTGTATATTGTAAATTTAAAATGTGCCTGAAAAAAAAAGGCAAAAGAAAACAAGCGGGGGGGGGGGGGGAGAAAATCATTAGCTGCTGTGTGAAGACTTCCTCTTTCTGTGGCATCAGGAAAGAACATCTATATTTATCACCCAGCACGAGGCACACACTCTGCTGTCTTGCAGAGATTGCTCAGCACCAGCTTTCTTTGCACAAAAATTCCTGCCTCCCTCCAAGAGAGAAGCCGCCTGTGCCAGGCAGCCATACCGCTGAGCAAGAGCAGGTGCCCCACCGCACATGGCATCTGGGCTGCCCGGAATGTGGGGCAGATCGCCTCTTGCCATTTTCCCACCACGGAGGAGGCATGGTTCCGCTCCCCTGTCCAAAAGAGCACGACCAAGAATCCTCCTGGGCCATTGTGGTGCCCATGCATGAATTTTTCACCAAGTCGTTCCTTTCCTCAAGTGACGAGAAAGCGCAGAAGTGCGAAACGAGCTGCCTTCCCACTGCCTTCCCTGCAGTGTTGGCGAGAAGCCATTACGTGCTTCTTCCCCTTGATGCTGGGAGCCATCATGGTGAAACACTGGGGCAGAAGGCCCGATCCGCCACCAGCGAGGGCAGAAGGTGGAATACCAAGGAGAAAGGGGATCTCTCTTGCGTGCTGACGGAGGTTTACATGACAGTCCTACAGATGTCTTCCCAGAAGGACCACGGGGTTCCAGGAGGCTCCCTCCCACGTAAGTACATAAAGCATTGCAGCCTAAACAGTGGCGGTGCCCCAGAGATGGCCACCTATCTCCATGTGTGACGTGACTTGTTCCAGTGTTTGGGAGAATAAACTGTAGGCCGATGATGGGATGGGAAAAAGGCTTAGTTGTGTCCAATGGAGGGAAGGCAAATATAGGCCAAACAGATTCTTTCAAAATTGGACACAGTTGATTAATTGGTAATAGAAATAGTATAATTTAAGTAGTGATGATGAGCATAAAGCAGCAAAATTGAATTTCGAAAGTGACACGATTCCTGTGGGTGTTGCAAATTCCGGCTGCAATCAGAAAGAGGATGTGGCTGGTCAGGCTTCCTACAGATATTCAGCCACACTCTCACAACGCAACTGCACTTCAGGAGCAAGGACTGTGTGGTGGTGCGCAATTGTCTGATGGAAACCGTAGCCCGAACCTGAGATGTTTTCCTGGAAACTGCCGAGCTGAGGGAATAGGACACGGCTGGCTGCAACATCCTCGAAATGGGGTGGTCCTCCCTCGGCCTCTTCAACCTTGGTTGGTATGATGGGTGGAAGGGCCCTGGGACCACGGGGCGTGCCGTGGGGGGAGGAAGGAGCAGAGACACGGTCTCCGTTCCTGGTGCTGAACCTCCTCGTGACTAACGGAATCATCTTTCCAGGCTGGTGGCTGACCTGGCAGCGATGCGCAGCCAGTGGTGAGTATCCAGTCAACAAAATATGAGTCGTAGTGCTAATGGGTGGGGAAAAGCTGGGAATTCTTGCTGCTTCCCACCCCCAGGAAATCTGCTTTTCTTACACCTTCCCACAGACCCCCTCCTGTTTTGCAGCAGGCAAGATTCTTGGCCTCAAGCCAATTCATCTGGTGCAACCGCTGAGCAATAATGCCGGCAACTGGATCCTGATCTTCCCCGTCTCTTTTTGCATGTGAGACCACACAGACCCTCTCTGCTAACATTCGGTGCTAGGGAAATTCCACGCCCTGCACCGCCTTATTTGCCCTTGAGAGAAGGAGATCTTTAGGTGCCTCAATGAGGTACAGGCATTGGGACCGGGGGCAGGGGGGGGAGGTCCGTCTGTGTCCTGCTTCTTGACTGACGTGGGAACGTGAGCAGCTGCGCGGTTTAAGAGGAGGACACTGCTATGATAGGGAAAGTGAAAGGGAGCCCTGCCGTGCTGGCCCACGATCAGGGCCGGTCCTGCTGCTTCGACCTGCGGAAGGGCAGGGGGGCATCTTGTCCTTCGCCTCAAGCAGCCGCCTCTCTTGCGCCCACCGTGCCTCCAGTGCTGCTCTCGCTGTGGACACAGGCAGGGGAGTTTCGCAGTCCTTGGCCTCTCAGCTTCTATGGGATGAGTCACTGGGAAAGGCCAACGTTGCTGCCTTCCTCCTTTTGCCCCAGTTCATGCAGGGTCCCCACTAAAGGTGCTTGCTGAGCAGGAGTTAAAGGAATTGGGAGGAAGTGACATCATCTCCGCTCCTTTGGCAAAAAGGACACAGATCCGGTCCTGCCCCGTGGAACCTCTGCGTGGTGGAGATTTGCTCCGCACTCGAAACTGGCAGAAACTGGCACACTGGGAGCCAGTGTGGTGTGGTGGTTAAGAGCATGGGACTGGGACTCAGAGGATCCGGGTTCTAGTCCCCGCTCGGCCATGGAGCCAACTGGGTGCCTTTGGGCCAGTCACAGACTCTCAGCCCAACCTACCTCACAGGGTTGTTGTTGTGGGGAAAAGATGGAGGAGGAGAATGATGTAAGCTGCCTTGAGCCCTTTGTAGGAAAAAGGCAGGATATAAATCGAAAAATAAATAAATAAATAAATAAATAGTTCCCAGCTGAACTCTTGCAGATCCTTCGCTTTCCACATCGGTCGCGTTCTCTTTCCCTTGCAGGGGAACTTTACCCCCAGCCGTCCATCTCCGTGAGCCCCAGTGTGGTGGTACCTTGGGGGGGAAATTGCACCATCCTCTGCAAAGGCCAAAAGCTCCCACAAGTGGAATTCATTCTGATCAAATTCGAGTCAGAACAAGCTTGGCCCATCCAGACGGTACTTTCAGAAACAGATGAGGCTTCATTCACCATTGCTCTGACCAAACACGCAGAAGCAGGGACTTACAAGTGCATTTACAGTTCGGAAATGTACACTTTGCGTCGATACTCACATTATAGTGACGCAGTAAAGATCTATGTCAGAGGTGAGTATGTGACTCTCTTTGCCTGATTTTCAGAAGTGGCTATGAAGTGCTTGCTGCATTTCCCCGATCAGCAAATCAAAGGCGCTCTTTAAACGTGCTTGATGCAAGGCTGGGGCATTCCTGGCAACAGTCCCAAGCGATTCAGCCAGACCCACGTCGAGCCTTGCGCTGGGATTCAGCAGCGCATGCGGTCTCAGGAACGGGCTCTCTTGTGGAATACTCCAAATCCTCCGCGTCATACGTGGGACTTGCCAAAAAGCAGGCTCAGCACCTTTGGAAGAGATCTTGGCTTGCAGGCAAATTCAGGGATCAGATGTCGGCTGCTTTGAGAGCAGAGCTGAGGATCTCTCTTGGGGGCTCAACATCCCTACAGTCAGGATGTTGGCCACTGGGGCTGATGCACGGTTTGGGACCCTTCAGAGCCTCGCTGATGATCGGGGGCCCTTCTGTTAGGCAGGTGGAGCTGGAGCCAGCAAGAAACAGCCTCAGCTCTCACCTTGCACTGGCAGCAGATCTGGCCTTGGAATCTCATCCACCTTTGGCAGGTTGCAGGGAGACAGCGTTAAACTAGCGGGACTGGGAGTTGGAGGCACTGCTTTGCAGTGGTTCCGCTCCTATCTCAACGGCCGATTCCAGAAGGTGACGCTGGGGGACTATGGCTCTGCGCCATGGCAGCTATGCCATGGAGTTCCACAGGGGTCCATTTTGTCCCCCTTGCTATTCAACATCTACATGAAACCACTGGGAAAGGTCATCAGGAGGTGTGGGCTGCAGAATCATCAGTACGCTGATGATACCCAGCTCTACCTCTCATTCTCCACCGATCCAGGTGAGGTAGTGGCTGTGCTGAACCGGTGCCTGGCCGAGGTGATGAGCTGGATGAGGGCCAATAAACTGAGGCTCAATCCAGACAAGACAGAGGTCCTGTTGGTGGGCAGGTCGGGCCTCGGGATAGGGGATCTGGGCCTTGTCCTGGATGGGGTTGCATTCCCTCTAAAGAACAGGGTCCGCAGCTTGGGAGTGCTCCTCGACCCAGAGCTGTTGTTAGAAGCTCAGGTGATGGCGGCGGCGAGGAGTGCCTTCTAGCAGCTTCGGCTGATACATCAGCTGCGTCCCTTCCTAGAGTATGACTGCCTGGTGACAGTGACACATGCGTTGGTGACTTCCCGATTAGATTTCTGTAATGCACTCTACGTGGGGCTGCCCTTGAAGACGGTCCAGATACTTCAGTTGGTGCAGAATAAAGCTGCCAGGCTGCTGACGGGAACTGGGCGTTATTCACATATAACCCCAGTTCTCCGTCAGCTCCACTGGCTCCCGATTGAAGTCGGGGCCCAATTCAAGGTGTTGGTTATGACCTATAAAGCCCTAAACAGCTTGGGACCTGGATACTTGATGGAATGCTTACGCCCATATATGCCTTCTCGCTCCTTGAGATCAGCAACAGAGGCCCTCCTCCGGGAACTCTCAGTGAATGAGATTAGGAGGGTGAGTACCCGGAGGAGGGCTTTCTCTGCGGTGGTGCCCCATTTAAGGAATGCGCTCCCCAGAGAGGTCCGCCTGGCGCCGTCATTATTTGTTTTTCGGCACAAGGCCAAGACCTTTTATTTAAAACTTATTTTAACTGTTAAATAATTTGTATTTATTCATTTTAAATTTTTTTAGCCGAGATGCACCAGAGGGGTTTTAAGTAATTTTTTTGTTATGTTGTTATTTACCGTATTTTTCGCTCTATAAGACGCACCTGACCATAAGACGCACCTAGTTTTTAGAGGAGGAAAACAAGAAAAAAAATATTCTGAATCAAATGGTTTACTGAACTGTTTAATAAACTATGGAACGTGTTGGGATCTCTTAATCCTAGTTGCTTTACTCTCATGTGCCTCTAGCATACTGTGTGCATGACCCCCCCATCCCCCACAGACTGTGCATGTAACTGTTAGGGGATGAAAACATCTTGTATAGAATCCATCTCTGCAGTCCCTTCAATGCCACATGTATTTCCTGTAGGTCTGAATAAACTGTAAATATTCTTTTGATTGCACACCCCCAGCATACCTGCTCTCTCTGGTTTTTCTTGCCTCTATCTTAGACAGAGATGGTGAGCAATGAGGAGAGACCTAAATTCAATCCTCCAACTTTTCTCTCTCTCTTTTTTTCATATTTAAAATTGATGCTTAAGAAACTCGGGCTGCATCTACGCATCCTTTTGAGTCGAGAGAAATGTTCACTCAGTGGTCTCTTGTGTGTCATTTCTTCCTCTGGACCAAGGGCATGAAAATCTAACATTTGCACAGTTGCAGAGATCACTATAATAATTGTGTTTCTTGTATCCTCAATTGGGAAGGGAACTTTATATCCACATTGTTTTTGTTAAGCATTTAGAAGTCCCAGTTAATTATCCATGAGGTATTACAAGGCCCAACCCTTGAAAGACAAAGCTGAATTGTGGGGAACTTCCCTTCCATTCCCAAAAGGTATTTCAAGCTCACTACACTTCTGCTGTTGAATCTTTTTTTTTTTTTTTTTTCAGAACAAAGGAGTGATGGGTGTTTTCATGGGGATTAACCCTTTTTTTTTCAGAGAGGAGGAAAATGTCCCACTTTCCACTTTTTCACACCATGCATAATTTTGAACATCTTTGCCATGCTTCCCATTACTCATCATTTTCCTAAGAGAAGCAATCCTGGTTGTTGTAACAAAGTCTGATAGGGGAGCTGCTCTAATTCCTTGATTGTTTTAGTCGCACTTCTTTGCACTTTTTCCAACAATGTCATTTTTCAGGTGTGGTGGCCAGCACTGTACACAATACTTTAAGTATGGTCATATTAAAGATTTGTGTAAGAGGAATATGATCTTGGAAATTTGATTTTCAATTCCTTTCCTAATTATGGCATTTCCTCCTAACATTTGACATTTTCATCAAGCTGTCCCCCACATTCTCAAGACCCTTTCTTGGTCTGTCAGCACTAGTTCAGATTCCATCAGCTTATACTTGAAGATGAGATTCTTTCCCCCCAGCATGCTAACTTTACACTTGCTTACACTGAAAGCATTTGCCGTTCTGATGCCCTTTTTCCCAGCTCAGAGAGATCCCACTGGAATTCCTCACAATCCCTTTTAAATGTTTTATTTTAGTATCATCAGCAAACTTGGCTACTTTATTGCTCACTTCTAATTCCAGATCATTTATGAACAGGTTGAAAAGCACTGATCCTAATGCAGAATCTTGTGAGAATACCATGCATTCTCAATGTTGGCTTTCAATTCTGTAATCAGTTACTGATCCATAGGACAACATGTGTGTGCACACACAGCCCTTATTCCATCACTGCCAGGTTTTCTCAAGAGTGTGTTGATGGATTTTATCAAAAGGCTTTTGGAAGAAACAATGTCTATTTCCTGCTCAGGCCATGTGTAGTAGTAACACTCTCAAAGAATTCTACTGGATTAGCAAGACAGGCTTACCCCTGCAGAAGCCATGTTGCTTCTTTTAAAGCAGGGCTAGTTCTTCTATATGTTAACTGAATCTATCCTGAATAACACTTTCAACCAATTTACACAGAACCAACAGAAAGCAAAGCAGCATATAATTTTCCAGATCCCTTTTTAAAAATTGTCCTAGAGTGCTGGTACATGGCTAGAGAGAACCAGCCCTCTTTGGAAAAGGAGGGAGACATTTCATAGTGGTGGGGAGGAGATGGAAGGGGTGTCCTTGGCGCCAACAGGATATGACAGGCTAAACAAGTGGACCAATTCAGAAGTGTCCAGCATTCCTGCTGTCTAGCCCTCACGCAGCAGGGGCCACTTTCAGGGCTGAATTCTTTCTGAAAGGAATGGAAGGAGGGGAAGCTTAAGTTTGGATCCAGCTCTTTACATTGTCAATTGCTTCTCTCACATCTCAAAGAGAACGCTGCTTCAATGTATACTGTTTCTTAACCTGTTAAACTTTAATAAAAGGATTGTGCATCTGTGCCTGCTGTGGCAGTGGCGTGGTGGGGGGGTGGATCGGTGCGGAATGGCAGTGCGGGATGACAGTGCAGGCGGCAGAGGCTTTAGAAGGATTGTGCTTCTAAAGCTGTGCCTGCCGCGGCAGTGGCGTGGGGGGGGGGTGGCGGATCGGCGCGGGATGGCAGTGCTCGAGTGGCGGTGGCACAGAGCAACGGTGCGCAGCGGCAGCGGCGTGGGGTGGCACAGTGGTGCGCGGTGGCGGCATGGGGCGGCCGCGCGCGGTGGTGCACGGTGGCGGTGGCACGGGACGGCGTGGTGCATGGCGGCGCAGAGCAATGGCGCGGGGCGGTGGGGCGACGGTGGCACGGAGCTTCCCGGTGGGGGTGATCAGTTCCCGGAGTGCGAGGTGGAGCAGGGCACGCCGAGCACATGCCAGCCTGGTGGTGCCGGCGGGCGGGTAGCGTCCCAGGTGTCAGGCACATTCGCTCTATAAGACGCACAGACATTTCCCCTTACTTTTGAGGGGGGAAAAAGTGCGTCTTATAGAGCGAAAAATATGGTATTTGTATATTTAGTTTTGTTGTGAGCCGCCCCGAGGCTTTGCGATGGGGTGGCATAGAAATGTTTTAAATAAATAAATAAACATGGATGCTCTCCACATTCCCTGTCTCATCCCCGCCCTGAGGGCTTTAATCACTTCCTGAAGACCTTGGTCTTGCTGAATGTTGATTTATTTCTTTAAGTAAATAATTAATTGCCACGACATCTTTGCAAAACGCTCAAGGAGGTTTGCATAGTCTTCCTCCTCTCCGATTTATTTATTTATTCATTCATTCATTCATTAAAACATTTATAGGCCGCCCCATCGCAACAAACCCTCGGGGCAGCTAACAACATAATTAAAATACAATAAACAATAAAACATTTTAATTTATCCCTCCCCCACTTTATCCTCACAACAAGAATCAGTGACTGGCCAAAATCATCCGGGCAGCTTCACGATCAAGAGGGCCTCAAACCAGATCTCCTGAATCCCACTCCACCACTCCAACCAGTACACTGCACTGCACTGATGGATCTTGCTGGTGCTGGAAATCTTATAGTTGCTACAGTTCTCTGAGTTCTGTCAGTGCACACAAATCTCCTTTTTAACAGAACAGGCTGCTTTTGATATTCCACATTAAAATCTCACTCGCTCTTTCTCATCCAGAACAGGAACATCGCAAGCCCAACATCTCAGTAAGCAGTCAAGCGGTTCCCTTGGGGGGAAATCTCAGCATCTCCTGTAGGAATGAAGAGCATCGATACGCAGAATTCTCCCTCATCAAAGACGGGGCTTTGGATGTTCTGCAAACCGTGAGGACAGAAAGGGATGAAGCAGTATTTCCTATTACCGCTGCCAAAGAATCTGATGGGGGCATCTATTGGTGTGACTATTGCTTTCCTGAGAACTATGATCATCGATGCTCATGTTTCAGTGACAAAGTGTACATCCGCATAACAGGTGAGGACGTGGGTTGGTTCTCGTGTCCTGCTTTCACAAAGGCCATTCCATTGCATTTTCTGTCTCTACATTGTCCGTTAGACTAGCAGTTCCCAGATTTTTTTTTCACTGACCACTTGAAAATGACAGAGTTTCATTCAACAACTACAACTTGTTTCTTACTATTCTTCAAATAGAAATGCACAGATTTCAATACAGTGGCACCTTGACTCACAAACTTAATCCATTCCACGACTCTGGTCGTGACCCAAATTGGTCGTGAGCCAAGTTACATTTCCCCATCGGGTCCAATGTAAATAAAATTAATCTGTTCTGTAACTATTTTTTTTTTAAATCAGAAAACTGTGAAGCAAAGTGACAAAGAACAACAAAGATCGCAGCCATCTCTTCCCCGCACCCCCGGAGCACGAGTGTGGCCGTCCCCCCACCCCCCAGCACAACCGCACGCGCCCATCATCCCAGCGTGCGGGGCGGGGGGAGACTGCACCATCACAGGTGCTGTGAGCGGGGAGAGGGGCACGAACGTGGGCGCGCTGGGGGTGGGGGGGGGAGATGGCTGAGATCACGGTTGCGCTCCTGCAGGAAAGACAGGGGCGATCTCGGCCATCTTCCCCCTCCCTCCCGCCCACAGCACAATTGGGGCCATCTCCCCACTCGGGGGTGGAGGGTGAGGAGATGGCCATAATCACAGTCACCACCCAATGCGGAGTTCGTGACCTGAGTCAAAATTTCTATGAAATTTTTGTTCGCGACCCAATTTGGTTGTGAACTGAGGCGTTTGTGAGCCGAGGTACCGCTGTACTTGCATTCTTCCCTTTCTCGTTCAGTCAGTGCGCTTCTAGACGAACTACAAAGACAGTATCCTATTTTCACAAAGGACAGTCTTGTGGCTTAGCATTTTTCTTCTCTACTCCATACATCAGAGTAGCAGTTCTCAATGTTTTTTTCCCTCTTGTCTTCCTTCTACAATCAATTCTTTCTTAACTTCATTTATATCTTGTTTTTCTCTCAACAGTAATAACACCATTCTTGGTGACATTTCTAAATATATATTTAAAATTTCTCCAAATTTCTCCAATAAGAAATTTCTTTCTGATTCTACAAATGAAATCCCATACATAATTCAGATGTTGATACTCACATTCCTGCCATTCTAATCCAGTCAGTGTGCTTTTCGATTTAAGGAAAAGGAAACAACATTCATTTATTCAGTGCTAGTATCTTTTAAAAAAAGAAAAAAGAAAAAGCTTTAAGAAATGCCATGGGTTTTTGGTTCCCTTTTAGGCATAATCTGGTAACCACATGATGTTATCAATATTATTGACTCTGGGCAAAGCCTCACTGGCCTCTTTGAGGCCATTTTGGTGGAGTCCAGATGATCAGTCCGTGTCATCAGAAGAAATAAATCGCATGCAGAGCCAAGTACATCTGTCCTTAACAGCCTTGCGACCTCCATGTGGATGAGCTAAATGCAATGGGACGACTTGCAGTGGCTCATGGGTCAACTTCTGCATCAGAGAAATATGCAAATAACTTTAATTCCTGACTTTTGTCATGCATCAATATTATTTGCATCATCCGGAATGATGCCTTGCGCATTCCAGAAATGTATCTGTAGGCGAAGTCAGCAAGGTAGGAGCATGAATGTGTATGGCTGGCCCCCTTTTTCTCCTCCTGTCAGATCCCCATCTCCGCAAGCCCTCCATGCAACTGAGACCGGAGGGTCAGCACGCTCTCGGTGCCGAGGTCACAATCCGCTGCCAGGGGCCAGAGAAGGCTCTGAGGTTCTCGCTCCTCAGATCAAAGCAGATCAAAGCATCGCAGATGGCAGAACCGGACAGCAGCGTGGCCACGTTCCGTATCGTCACGGGCACTTTGAAGGATGCAGGAGGCTACACTTGCCGATACCACCACAAAGAACATCCCTTCGTATGGTCAATCCAGAGTAACCCAGTGGAGCTGATTCTGAGAGGTGAGGAACTCACTCTGGAGTTCTTCATTCCTCCACCTTCCTTGAGAGTTTTGAGAATTTTGGCTACCAAAACTGGAGCTCTCCCTTAGGACTGGCAGTAGTATTGCCGGGAATGGAGGAAAGAGAACTTCAAAGTCCATAAGCAATGCTTTACCCCCCCCCCCAAAAAAAATAATAATAATCTTCATTACACTATCAGCCACAAGAAATTCCTGATTTCACAACATGTGTGCAATGGAGAAGTTGCTTGCTTTGCTTACTGTAAATATTGATTCTGCTTCTGCTTGCCATGAGGCGGAACAACGTTCCTGTCATGCAAAGCTGGGCCACACAGTCCCAGCACACGGCCCCCGGTGGCACCCTCAGCGGACCACACAAGCCCCAGGTCCCGCATGCGACACCCTGTGCCTCGTGCCAGGCCTGGTATT
Source organism: Varanus salvator macromaculatus (assembly GCA_023646645.1). Classification (NCBI taxonomy): domain Eukaryota; kingdom Metazoa; phylum Chordata; class Lepidosauria; order Squamata; family Varanidae; genus Varanus; species Varanus salvator. The sequence continues at coordinate 4,501,792 of JAIXND010000781.1, forward strand.
TGCACAGAGAGACCACCTGAAGGCCTGGCACCTTCCTGCCTGGTGGCACGGGAATCTTCTGTGTGCCAAACCGCCCACTGGGTGGGTCAGGCTCAGCAGGATCCTTGGTCGCCTCAAGGAATTCCTTCCCTTCTTTCTCTTTCCATGTGTTGCTGCAAAACTGGAATACGTGAACAGAAATGCTGTTGGAAAGAGTTACTGTGTCTAATTATTCCACATGACAGTGGACAAATGCAGCAGAACAAAACAGCCAGTATTCCACCAGTACTGATTCTAGCACATTCCCTCCTTCTTCATGGTCTCTTCCCCGCTTACTCCTAGATCCCGGACTCCTCAGACCCTCCATCCAGGTCAGGCCCAGCGGCCAGCCTGCTCTCAGCATGAACGTCACCATCGAGTGCCAGGGGCCAGAGAAGGGCCTGAATTTTATTCTGCTGAAATCCAGGGAACAGAAAGCATCACAGTGGGCAGAGGAAGACAGAAGCGCAGCCGAGTTCCCTCTCTCTCTGATGAGCCCGGAGGATGCAGGGACCTACACATGTCAGTACCATCGCAAAGGAAAGCGCTTTGTGTGGTCCGAGCCAAGTGACCCTGTTGAGCTGCCTGTGAGAGGTGAGGACGACTTCCTGTCTTCTCTCTCTTCTTTCCACGTCCCACTTCCTCAGCATGGTCTGCACAGGAATTCAGATTACAGCTGCACAAGCCAAACTCTTCCATGGCAATTGGGAGGGGAATGATGGAAAGGCAATTTTTGGAACAGGCAGAAAATGTGCCTGCCTCTTCAGGCTCCCCTTCCTGTGCCCGAAAGCCATTTCCCTGCAGCTCCTACTGCTGGGGAATATTTAGGACTGGCCGGGGTGCGTTGGTGGGGATCTACTGTCAGGTGGGTATTTGCACCTAATGGTTGTGGCAGAAAGTTGCTCATGGCTTCTGGTTCCTGACTCGCCTCAGGCTGCTTTGTATGGCCCAGCCTTGGGGAGACCTTGCACCAGGCTCTCTCCCAGTTTCTGTCCTCTGAACTCACTGGGGAGAAATTAAAATGATGGAGGTCCCCCTGTCACACAATGGAAGGCGTAGGAAGCAGTGCTGGGCATGATCAGCTGCAAATTAATAACATCATTTTATATTAAATCCCCCTCTGGACACTCCAAAATCCTTGGCCACCATTACTTCCCTGCAGCAGGGAGTTCCACAGCTGTTCTCAGCAGCTCTTCTGGAGGCCTCATGAGTTGGCTGTCAGGGGCACCTCTTTTGCTCGCTCTTTCCCCTCTCCAATGGATTCAGAAAAAAACTTTAGACGCATAGCCTTTTATTGCAGCTTGGCTGGCTTACAAGCAGCATAAATCAAGGGAGCAATCGCTTTGATATGCAGGAGTAGCGTCTGCCCAAGTGAAGCGTTGCCCCCTTTTCAGAAAGATTTTGACTCTGCCATGGGGCTGGCTCATGCAGCGTGAGGGTTGGACGGCAGGAATGGCAGAGGATGTGTCAGGGGTCCGCTCTCTTGGCCTGATGCCCCTCAGAAGGGTCTAAGGGCCCTCCCTCGCTCTCCGCCCCTCGCTGTGCTAGAGCACCTCCCTCCTGCTTCGGGATGGTTTGGTTCCCACACTCCGTCTGAGCCAATTCGCAGGGTGACCCTGCCAGTTCAGGGGAATCTGCCAATTCCTGCTTGCCCCCTCCCACTCTGAGTGTGGAGTCAAGCGTTCGGCAGCACTTCTCCCCTGCCCGGACAAAACCTGCGAAATACAATCCTTTATTGGCGCTCCGCAGACTCACAGGCAGCCTAAAAGGAGTACCATTCCTCCTGTGAAGAAGTATTTATAAATGCTATAAAGGAGCTGAATCGAAACTGGACTATTCCTCTCCTTCCCTCTTTCTTGGAAAGGTATTAACCCTCCTGCTGCTTGAGGGGCTGCATGGCAGGGATGGCAGGCCATCCTTAGCTGGCTGTCTCCCTTGATCCGACTCCTCCTGAGAGGGTCCGAGGACGCCTCGCGCTCCACTCCCCCCTGCTTTATAGCGCCCCCTCCTGCCCCCAGAAAAGCAGGGTGAGGTGCCCTGAAGAGTCCCGGCCCACAGTTCAAGACTGCCTTCCATGGAAAACGAGATGTATGCCCCAAGATCTATCACGGGCCAAATGGCACGCCCGTACCCACTTGTTCAAGGAGTTTTAGTATCATGTTTGGTGCAGGGTGCTGGGGGTTTTGAAAACTGCCCCGGAGATGCTTCCCCTGTGCTAAAGTTGGCCAATATGTGGGTACATGGATAAGCAGAGACAGACGAGCTCCTCGTGTTCCCACTAGCCTGATTCGTTCATCTCTCATATGTATGTTGCCAGCATTGCGCATGGGGCAGCATGTTTGGAAGTGAGTCAAGAAAAGGGTGAGTCATCACGACAAGCCACAAATCCGGTTACTGGAGATCCTCACCTGCCATATCAATTTTCGGAAAATGGCAGTCATTCTCCAGTAATATGACTGCAGGTGGCGCAGTGGTTTAAACCGCTGTGCTGCTGGGCTGGTTGATCGAAAGGTCGCCAGTTCGAATCTGCACACGGGGTGAGCTCCCGTGCACCGTCCCAGCTCCTGCCAACCTTGCAGTTCGAAAGCATGCAAATGCAAGTAGATAAAAAGGTACCACTTCGGTGGGCAGGTAACAGCGTTCCGTGCACTTTGGTGTTTAGTCATGCCGGCCACACGACCACGGAGACTGTCTGCGGACAAACGCTGGCTCCCTCGGCCAGGAAACGGAGATGAGCACCGCCCCCTAGAGTCAGGCATGACTGGACGTAACGTCAAGGGGAAACCTTTACCTTTACCTTACCTTTTATAAAATCTGGCAATTAGGATATTTTGAAACATTTGACGCGTTTTTATGAAGGGGCATGTGGTTGTTGCCACTAGCTTCCCCCCAAAACCCATGGCCTTCCACATTTTCAAAAATCTGATTAGACTTATAAAACGCCAGTGAGATGGAGAAGACCCAGCTGATGAGTTGCTTTATTCACATGACAACGAGGTGGGGCAAAGAAGCAGCGGCCTGTGGGGAGGTAGGCAAAGGAGGAGACATGGGCAGATGATGGAGAACAGGCTTGTGAAGACCCTCAGAGAAGCTGGTGATGGACAGACGGGTGGATGTGGAAAGGGCACTGCAGGCACCTCATCGGCACCAACTACAGATGTCTTGGGTAACCCGTACAGCAGTCTAACTCAAGATGTCCATGATCTTGCAGGTGACCCTCCGAACATGACCATTGTGTGGGCCTGTGTTGTCGTTGGGCTTCTACTTCTCCTCCTGATGTTTCTTGCCTTCGTATTGCACAGAAAAATGAAAAGGGGTAAGTAGGATCTTCAGTGGACCCCTTTGCAGTGGTTGAGATAACCGCCCTGTGCCACGCTGGGCAAAAGGAACCGAAACTAAAACTATCATGCAATTCTACGTAGTCTCCTCATCTAAAAAAAGATACTGTGGAGTTGGGGAAATGAGTGAAAACAGGTGACTGAAATGATCAAAGGGCCGGAATAACTCCCCTGTGAAGAGCGCTTACACAATCTTAGCAAAAAGAACTTAGCTTATGCATAGCAAAAGGGCAAGCAGAGGGAAGATATAATGGAGGTGTGCAAGGTGTGGCTGAAATGACAGGGAGACATTTTCTCCCTTTCCTACCATACGAAAACCCAAAGGGCCACCCCATGAAGCTGATTGGAGGAAGACGCAAGTGCATGGTTAAACCCGAGGGTTCACTTCCACCAGATGAAGTGATGGCAGTCAGTCTGGAGGGCTTTAAAATGGGATTGGATCAATTCATGGAACTGAATGGCTGGTAGTCTTGGTGACGATACGGAAACTCCAGTATCAGAGACAGCAAGCTGATGGACACCGGTTGCAATGGATCATGGGTTGGAGGGAACTGTTGCATGCACATCCTGCTGGTGGGCTTCCATGGGTATCTGTTTGGCTACTATGTGCAGAGAACGCTGGACTAGTGGACTCTTGCTCTGGTCCAGCATGGCCCTTCTTATGGTCTTACATTCATGCAGAAATGTAGTGTGGAATTTGGGTTACTTTGGTGCAGAACTGCTCCGGGACGGCTTGTAAACCATCCCAAGATGCTTGTAGTGGACGGGATATAAACGTTTTAAAGGATGGATGGATGGATGGATGAAGGCTGTGTTCACACAACATGATAAGCAAGCAAGCATGGTAAACATGGTTCAAGGTTTCTTACTAGGATCCCCCTGACAGGTGATCAAGTGGTGTTGTGAGCTGGTCCCTGCCCTTATTCCTTCTTGTTCCAAAACTCAAAACAATCCTTTGAAATGAGGTTATTTTATTGAGAGGCCAAAGATGACAGTATGAGCTCTAAACAGCCTCCTAACAAAGCTGAAAAGAGAAGCTCCTGCTCATGTAGAGCTGGATGCAAACTGGAAACTTCCCCTTAGATCCTCCCTTTTAGTAAAGTTTCCGGTTCCACCCTCAGAATGACTCTTGCTATTGGAGAGCAAGATGGCACAAATGGCAAAGTCCCCCAAGTGAGCAGCTTGCTTCTCCCAGCGCCTCTTCACTGACTCAAGCACATGTTCTTCCTCTCTTCTGAAAACCTTTCCTCCCCTTCCAAAACAGGCTAATTCTCACACTCATCCTGAAATACTTTACTAGGTGCAATTGAATGAGCTTCAAGGACTTTAACCCTCACCCTTTGCCCTCCCTGTTCATGTTCAGATTCCTCCTCCAGCTCCCACAAAACAGTCTGAAATGTGCGAGAGACTGGCACACTCTTAATAACATGGTTTCTACGCTATCGTTGTCTCCATCCTCCTGCACTCGGTTCTCCCACTGTTGGCATGAATCCCATCAGTCTGAAATTCAGTCCTAAGGTGCCCCAGTCTCTGACTGTGTTGCCTGCTTCTTCCTCCTTGCTCTGCAAATAGATGCTGGAGCAGCTCCTGAAGCTGCCACTCTTTCTGCTGGACTCTATGGTAATGCATACCAGAACCATGGAAAACATAACCCTGGGTTCAGACAACGCAGGGTGGTACAGAGAAATCATAAAACAACTTTTTTCATTTTTTTCTCAGGGTTTCTCAAGACCAAACTGGTCATGGTGAAATATCAGAAGTGGGTTCAGGCAATGCAAGAGATCAACACGGATTAGGGAAAAAACCCACCGTGGCTTGTGGCATTGTCTGAACTCTCAGCCAATCTGTTATTCTAGATATTTATTTATTTATTTAAAATTTTGTATGCTGCCCCCTTGTGACAAGCCTTGGGGCGGCTCACAACAATAAATAAAACAGCCACAATTACAATATTCAAGCTAACATTAAAAACTAACATTAAAAACTGGCCCATCTCGAGGTAAAGATAAAAATACAATAAATAAGATAAACAAACAAATATAAATTAACAATTAAAATAACTTTTAAATAAAAAGGTCTTCACCTGGTGCTGTCGTTATTTGTTTTTCGGCGTCAGGCGAACCTCTCTGGGGAGCGCGTTCCATGAGTGGGGCGTCACCACAGAGAAGGCCCTCCTCTGGGTGCTTACGCTCCTTATTTCCCTAACGGAGGGCTCCCGGAGAAGGGCATCTGCTGCTGATTGTAAGGGGCGGGAGGGCAGATATGGCTTCCTGCATGAGGAAAAGGGCCTTAGGAGCAGAAAATGTGTCTCATTAGGCACAGAGTGGGTGAACCATCTCAAAATGTTTCTCTGATCTGCAGGGTCCACACCAAAGGAAAAAAGTCAATCAGTGAGCCTGGTAAGCGACTTTCCCAAATACCCCTAATCATGACTCTGACCCACTCTGCTGACGCTTTATCCTCACATCCACTTTATTTGCAGACAGGGAATCACTATCCTTTCCATTGTATATACTTTGGCCTACTTATAATCGGGGAGGTTGGGGTGGGGGGTGGGGGGAATGCACAGGCTTGCTGGAAGAGTTGGGTATGGCTGAGGCTGAAGAACGGATGGAGGTGTGGGAGGCAGTTCCAGGGTGTGAGGAGAAGCATCGCAGAGACACCATGGAGGGTTGGAAGCTGAAGAGAAGCTTGTGCAAGACCTGGAAGTGAGTGGAGACCCATGTAGGAATCTCCGGAGGGACATCATGTACTCACAACTGCAGCCTTACCACATAATTTTTTTTAGCCGTGACCAGCTTTGAGTAGGGATGGAGACAGACAGTCAAACATCCTCTTTCAGAGGATTTCTTGGCAACCCATTTCCCCTATTCTGAAAATGCCGTATTTTTATTCCTTTGGGGCATTTTCTTGTGATCCCACTGAAACATCACCGGAGGAGAAAAGTGACATGATTATACCCTAAACTGCTCTCTCAGTTTCTCTCTCTTCTACCACTGTAGCCACTAGAACCTGAAGCAGCTCCTGAGGAAGTCTCCTACGCAATACTGAGCCCTTCTTCATTCAAGGTCAAACAGGCAACTCTTCCTGAAGAAGTCCCCGAGTCCTGTGTCTATGCATCTGTGGCCAAAAGTAGTACGCGAAACGGCCAGTGAGCAAGTGCATCAGAGATGCAGGTACGTCTGGGAGCCTGGTGCGCACCGTCAGCACAGACCTTAAAGCTGGTTCTAGCAAGAAGGCTGCTTCTTTCTCCATTCAGTCACGGTTATGCAACCGCATGGAAATGAGAGTACAAGCACATCTGCAGAGAGCCGGCAGGCACAAATGGGGCAGGATATAGCAATAGTTATCCTTAGGGAAAACTTATTCACATGTGGCTATTAATTTAAGGGCTACAAGATATCTGTTGACTAAAGCATCCCAGACCAAACAGGACTTCATTGAAAATTACCTTTATTTCAGAGACGCATGGTATATGTTAATTATATTCTGCGCTTGTCATCATTTCTAAAGAATACCTGAAGTGGGAAGTATGAACATCAGACTTTGGGCATATTCCCATTCACACATCATCCGGATTTTGAACTCCACATTTTAGCTACTGCAATGTCTCTTCCTTGGCATATATGGTTCCTTTGTTGAGGATACAAAGAGAAGTGTTGCTGTGCTTTTAAAAATATAACAGTCCCTGACCACCTTCTACAGTCTATATGACAATCTGTGTGCTATTTTATTTGTTCAATTACTTGTGCTATTTTTTAAAAGAGTGGCTCGGTTTTAAGGTGCTTCCAGACAAATGTCTCCTAGTTCTACCAGTCAAAAGTCACTGTGCAGCTATTCTGTCTTTCCCTCATCAACAGATTTTCTTTGATAAGAAAAAAGATGGAAGACGTGATGGGAAAGTTACAGAGAGAAGACAAGGAATACCTTCAGGAATACCCATAACATTCTGGAAAAGAGACAGGGTAATTCTACAAGAAAAGCTGCAACTGGAATTACCTGTTGAAAAATTCAGGGGTTCATGGGGGTGGGGAGGGACCGTAAAAAGAAATGACGTTAAGTGAGCATGTACTTGAATTAAACAGTTAGCAGGATCTGTGTGGCTAAAACCATAATGTGTGCCATGAATTCCTTCTGTGAAGAAGTGTTTACATATGCTATAAAGACCTGATGTGGAAAGGCGATGGAGACCTGCCCCAATGTAGGGCATGCAGGCAAACTCCATCCTTGAAGTGCAACAAAACTCTTCAAGGGTTGGAAGGTGAGTGGTGGAATCCGACCTTCGTGGGACAGCATTTCAGCCTGAAATGGGGATGGAGATTCAGGGTGTGACGACAGTTTTCCCAAGTTGTCTTCCCAGGCTCCCCTTTTTGGTGCCACATGTTTGACAGATGTTTTAGTGGCTGAACTGCTTTTGACATTTTGCTGCGGGCCTTCTTGTGACCTCTTCCTTTGATTGCCAGATCTGTGCTTTTTTAATGGTTTTTATTCTTTTAATTGCCATTTATAGTGTTCCTTTTATTGTTTTTTAATCAATTGTTATTTTTATTGCTCTCAGTATTATTGTATATAAATAACAATATTTAACCCCTTTGGGCTCTGGGGCAGTATATAAATATAATAAATGCATGTTATGCTGTCTTCACTGTTCCTTGGCAGCTCAGCAGACAGTCAATTCCTTTCTTGGCACCTGGCAGGTGCCATTTTTTTCCCATAAGGCTGAGCAGCAGACAGTGTGAGGGCAGAAAGTGCCACACTCCCACAGCCGTTTTCACAGCGATGCTAAATGATGTTTGCCACAAAGCAGTTCTGCCTTGGTGTGCCAGCCCAATCACACACCACAAGGGAGTAAGAGTTTTAAAAAAGGTTTTATTTTGCAAAATAAAAGGCTCCCTACACCTCATGGTCACAGAGGGCCCTGTTCAAATTTTCCACATCACTTTCCACATCACATCACACAAAGGATGTCAGAAGGTCTAATCTTCCACAGTACAGGTCTTCTTAATACACCCGCTCACAACTATTTCTACCAATTAACATTTGCTGACACTCCTACCTTTATTAGTTAAAACTATGTGTATTACTTGGAGTTTCTCATTACCTCAGCCTCCCTCACTTTGTACATGTCCTGCACACCTGAAGGTTATGGCTGCATAGGCCCATCCAGAAATCAGCCTGTGTCTCCTTCAATGACCTGGTGTGGTACTAAAGCCAGACATTTTGGGAAAGAAGCAGTTGTCCTTGGCACACGCTTCAGAAGCAGCTTGAGGCAGACTCTTCAGGTGGGCAGGATAAGCCCCGAGAAACAAGGCCTCCGAAGGCAGAACCGGGAGAGCGTAACGCAAGGGCACTGTCTCCAGGTGTTCAGAGCCTGTGAGTGCCAGGAGGGGCCGTGGGGCAGGAGCCATGCAGCAGCTGGATGCACCTGGCACAATCTCTGACCCCATGATGCAGCACTGGGGCAGAAGGGCTCCCCAACTAGTGGGGCTGTGTACAGCCAAGGCCGCCCTCCTCCAGAAGGGCCCTCCCCAGGTGACTCAAAAGGAGCGCTCTCAGAAGGAGTTTCTTATTTGGGTGCAAGGAACTGCTCTGTGCATGCTCAGAGACTCTTTCGTCATTGGTTTTGGTTTGCTGGAGAATAAAGAGCTTTTGCCAAGAACAGTCTGTGGTTTTGAAAGGGAGAAGGAGAAGCTGAGCTCCCAACAAGGGAAAGCAAGTGCCACTGGGCTTTTCTAAACGTGGCATGTATTGTGCTCTCATCGTTCCTTACTCACTTTTGTTTACAGGTTCTTAGATAACATTGTGACTTTCTGGTCTTGCTTCTTTGCCTAACCAGCAATATTGGCATGGATTTTAAGAGCAGGAAAAAATGCAGCATGGATTGTGAAAGTCAAGGAAAGCGGACTTTCCTCTGGCGTCTTTGTGCTACTGCACCACAGTGCGGTGCCACCTAGCGGTGATTTGGTGAAAAAGCAGGAAAGGAAGCATTCCTCATGCAGTGCTTGGATCTCATTCATGTGACAAAACCTGAAGTAGTTATAGCCAGGTGAAAGCTTTGCAGAAAAATGTTCCCAAACCGAACAAAACACAACCGCACACTATGTGCAAATGGAAGAGGGACTTCTCTTGATCTTCCTGTAAAAGGGAAGGGACGGGGTGATGAAGAAAACACCCAGAGAGGTGATGACAAGGTTGCACTGAATCCTTTGCCTTGTCTTGCATAGCGGGTGGCTGAAGGAGCAAGGAACGGGAGAGACTTGGACCATTCACTTCCATGGAGCGCAGCAATCCAGGTGGCTAACGGTCCCCTAGGTGATGCTTCTTGACCCCCGCTGTTGCTGTCTGCTGCTGTCTCCCTGGCAGGGCAGGGCAGGGGGCAGGGCAGACAGTTGGGGAAATGACTGCATGTAGCCCTACCTTAAAATTAAGAGTTGCTGCACATTTTCCCTGTAAAGCCCAAGCACAGCTTCCCCAGCGGCCTTTGAACCCTCCTTGGCAGACTTACTGGCCACTGAGTCAGAAGATGATCCAGCATCCGGCCTTTCTCCTTCCTCACTTTAAGTGGGCTATGTTCTTGCAAAGCAGCATGAATGTTTGCACAGGCGTTCATGTCCTTATAGGGTAAAAAAGATGAAATAAATAAAAAATGCTGGGTGAAAAGAGTAACCAGATGATCTAATGCAGGAACTGGGTAACATGATGTCCACTAGGCGTTTTGGACTACAACTCCCCCAAGCCCCAGCCAGCATGACCAGTGTCAAGGGCCATGTAGTCCAAACATCTGAGCAAATCTGGAAGCCTGCCCATGAGCTGGTGACATCACAGAGGTGAGCCAGCCAATCAGCGCTGCCCACAGCTGGATTCTGCAGAAGCAGCTGGCTTCCCCTAAAGCTGAGACAGACGGGAAGGGAAGGGCTGCATTTCAGCACAAAATGCAGACAATGCTCTTTCCAGCACTTCGGCTTGTCACAGAGAGCTTTACAAAGGACCAGAAAAATACCCTGAATCAGAAGAAGAAATTAACAGAGTAGTAAAGGAACTGGCACAAGAGCTCTCTGAGTCACTGTATATCATATTTGAGAAATCTTGGAGAACAGGGGAAGTGCCAGTTGACTGGAAGAGTGCTGATGTGGTCAACATTTATGACAAAGGGAAGAAAGACGAACCAGGGAACTACAGACCAGTTTGTCTGGGAAAGTACAGGAGCAAATCATTTAAAAAGCAGTCTGTATGCACCCCAAAGAAAATGTAGTGATTCGCAACAGTGTTCAAGAGGCAGCAACTAAAACCATCCCAAAGAAAAAGAAATGCAAGAAAGCAAAATGGCTGTCTGAGGAAGCTTTACAAATAGCTGAGGAAAGAAGGGAAGCGAAAGGCAAGGGAGAAAGAGAAAGATACACCCAATTGAATGCAGAATTCCAGAGAATAGCTAGAAGAGATAAGAATGCCTTCTTAAATGAACAGTGCAAAGAAATAGAAGAAAACAATAGAATAGGGAGGACCAGAGATCTCTTCAAGAAAATTGGAGATATGAAGGGAACGTTTCATGCAAAGATGAGCATGATAAAGGACCAAAATGGCAGGGACCTAACAGAGGCAGAAGAGATTAAGAAGAGGTGGCAAGATTACACAGAAGAACTAGTCAAGAAAGAGCTTAACGTCCCTGATAACCACGATGGGGTGGTCACTGACCTCGAGCCAGACATCCTGGAATGTGAAGTCAAATGGGCCTTAGGAAGTCTGAGCAACAATAAAGCTAGTGGAGGTGACAGTATTCCAGCTGAGCTATTCAAAATCCTGAAAGACGATGCAGTTAAAGTGCTACACTCAATATGCCAGCAAATTTGGAAAACTTGGAAAATTTGGAAAACAGTGGCCACAGGATTGGAAAAGGTCAGTTTACATTCTGATTCCAAAGAAGGGCAATGCCAAAGAATATTCAAACTACTGCACCATTGCACTCATTTCACATGCTAGCAAAGTGATGCTCAAAATCCTACAAGCTAGGCTCCAGCAGTATGTGGACCGAGAACTACCAGAAGTACAGGCAGGATTTTGAAGAGGGAGAGGAACTAGAAATCAAATTGCCAACATAGGCTGGATCATGGAGAAAGCTAGGGAGTTCCAGAAAAACATCTACTTCTGCTTCATTGACTATGCTAAAGCCTTTGATTGTGTGGATCACAACAAATTGTGGCACGTTCTTAAAGAGAAGGGAGTACCAGACCATCTTATTTGTCTGTTGAGAAACCTATAATGTGGGTCAAGAAGCAACAGTGAGAACCGGACACGGAACCACTGATTGGTTCAAAATTGAGAAAGGAGTTCGGCAAGGCTGTATACTGTCGCCCTGCCTATTTAACTTATATGCAGAGCACATCATGAGAAAGGCAGGGCTAGATGAATCACCAGTTGGAATCAAGATTGCTGGGAGAAATATCAACAACCTCAGATATGCAGATGATACCACTCTCATGGCAGAAAGTGAAGAGGAACTAAAGAGCCTCTTGATGCGGGTGAAGGAGGAGAGTGCAAAAGTTGGCCTAAAACTCAACATTAAGAAAACTAAGATCATGGCATCCGGTCCTCTCACTTCCTGGCAAATAGATGGGGAAGAAATGGAGGTAGTGACAGATTTTTATCTTCCTGGGCTCCAAGATCACCGCAGATGGGGACTGCAGCCAAGAAATTAAAAGACGCTTGCTCCTGGGGAGGAAACCTATGGCAAATCTAGACAGCATACTAAAAAGCAGAGACATCACCCTGCCAACAAAAGTGCGTATAGTCAAGGCTATGGTTTTCCCAGTTGCAATGTATGGCTGTGAAAGCTGGACCATAAGGAAGGCTGAGCACAAAAGGATTGAGGCCTTTGAATTGTGGTGCTGGAGGAGACTCCTGCGAGTCCCTTGGACTGCAAGGCGATCAAACCGGTCAGTCCTAGAGGAGATCAACCCTGACTGCTCTTTAGAAGGCCAGATACTGAAGATAAAACTCAAATACTTTGGCCACCTAATGAGAAGGAAGGACTCCCTGGAGAAGAGTCTAATGCTGGGAACAATACATGGCAAAAGAAGAAGGGGACGGCAGAGGATGAGGTGGCTGGATAGAGTCACTGAAGCAGTTGGCGTGAGCTTGAGTGGACTCCAGGGGATGGTGGAGGACAGGAGGGCCTGGAGGAATGTTGTCCATGGGGTCACGATGGGTTGGACACGACTTCGCAACTAACAACAAGCAGAAGCCAACATGGATTTCTTTTGAGTAAGTCATGCCAAACCAACCTAATCTCATTTTTTAACTGGGTTACCACCCAAATGGACTGAGGAAATCCAATAGACATTGCTTACCTAGACTTAAGCAAAGCCTTTGACAAAGTGCCGCATGGCATTCTAATAAATAAAATAGCAAAATGTGGGCTTGACAGAACTACTACTAGGTGGTTCCACAACTGGCTTGCAAATAGGTCACAGAGAGTGACCGTCAACAGTAGATTCTCAACCTGGAGAGAAGTCACTTAGTGGGATACCACAGGGCTCAGTCCCGGGTCCAGTACTTTTCAACATCTTTATTAACAGTCTTGATAAGATAAATCCAGGGAAGATACTTAAATTTGCAGATGATAAAGTGGGTGAATGATAAACTAGGTGGAATACCTAACACCCTGGAAGACAAAAAGAAGATCCAGAAAGACCTAGAAAGCTTGGGTGCTGGCAGAAAACAACAGAATGAAATTCAACAGGGAGAAATGCCAGGTTCTCCAGCTAGCTGCATTGATCAGCTGCATTGATATCAGATGGGGAATACTTGGCTCAACAGCACTGACAAAGAAAAAGACCTTGGAGCTGTTTTAGTCAACAAGCCAGCCATGTGATGCAAAAAAGGCAAATGCTATTTTGGGATGCATAAATAGAGGAATCACTTCCAGGAATAGAGAAGTGCTCTTTCCCCTCTGCTCTGCATTAGTCAGACCTCACCTGGCATACACCTGGGCAGGCCAAGATCTTTTTATTTAAAAGTTATTTTAACTGTTAATTTATTATTATTGTATTTATAGATTTTAATATATATAGCTGAGATGGTACCAGTTTTTAAATTATTAATTGTATTTTTTATGAATGTTGTGAGCCGCCCCGAGGCTTTGTTGCGATGGGGACGGCATAGAAATGTTTTAAATAAATAAATAAATACCAGATTATGAGCAAAGGAAATGTGTGAATTCGATTCTGTTGCTTTTGAAGCATCAAAGACACTGCCAAAAGCACAGCTGATCAACATGGTTGCATTCATCTGTTCTCCTCTTTCAAGGAGACGTCGGTCCACAGCCTCCTTTTTCTCCCGTTTTGCTCTCCTGGTTTTCTCCTCGGTGCTTTTTCCCCGCACCATGAGCTTATAGGTTTTCCCCCTGTACCACCCATTTTGTAAGTGATGGTGGGTCAGTGAGTGGATAACTCTCACCAGTAGGATCCAAACTTCCAGCAACTGGGTCACTGTGAGGAAAGCAAACACTAAGAAACATTTATCGTCATTCTAATTCATGGAAAGCAGAAGCATTCACATGTCCTTCCTTGCTCCATCACCAAAAAAGGTCCTAGCAAAACAGGGCCGGCTCTTACATCTCTGAGACTGAGGCGGCCTCCAGGAAGAATTAGTTTCTGGGTGCTAGAAAAAAATGACATATCAACTACTTTGGGGGTTTTTTTAACAAAACTGGGAGAACTATTTGCATTTTCTGCCTCAGGCACTAAAATACTTGTTCTGTATCACATCAGTGCGCAAAGCCTTCACAAAGCTTTATGGTTTCAGCCTGAAGCTGCAGAGAGAACATAGGCAATGCTCTCTTTAGCACTGTTAATCTTTGCAGTGTCCTCTGGAAGCCATTCCGTCCCACTCTTTGATATTGTCTCAAATGTTTGCCTTATCTAGTGCACATTTTCATGCATACCAACAATCACAGATTTTCCTCCTTGCTTTTAGCGTGTTCATTTGCCAAAATTTACAGACTCCCAAATGCATTTTTCTTTTATCTGCAAATCACACTGCAAGCTCAGAAACCTATGCGCTTCAACCACACACCGGCTAGGTTCACACGCCATGGCAAGTGCCCCTGCATGGCTTCTGTGGTGTGCAGTTCTTTTGCCTGGATGTGCCTGGCATGGTTTCTATGCGATGGCAGTTTCTACCTTCCCCATTCAGTCCTCCTGCTGTTGCCCATATCCGATCACCCACCGTGCCTGAATTTCAGTCCCAAGCTGGATGGCTGGAAGAGCTTCACCACTCTTCCCAGGACACTCTGTGGTAGCTGCGTTCCGCGGACTCCATGCTCCTGGCTGCAGAAGACCAGAGAAACCACGGTGAAGTGTGGAAACCGTAGAACAGACTGTTGTTTTTTATCATGGTTTCTAAAGACCAGACATACCTTGCTGAAATACCATGACGGTGTTCAGACGACAAGACAGACCATCCTTCCCAAGCAACTACTGTGGCTTGTCATATTGTGCAACACCACTGCCCCAGTGTGTTTCAATCCACACTCAAGTTCAGGAGGTGCAAACAGGGTGAATGTTGGTATAAAGGGAACAGCCTCACATTTTTCAGATACCTCAAGTTGATTTCTTTTCACATCTCAGTACTCACCCAAAAAAAATGCATTGTACACACCTTGGTTAAAATACATGCACTTAGTTATGAGCATTCATGTACATCTTTCTTTTGTCAATGAATTCTGTTGCAAGCTATTCTACTGCAAGCTATTCACGCAATATTCTGATTGTCTGTGGGTAAATTCCACCCGAAAACAAACTGAAATGTATTCCTCATATATTCTCCACAGCTCGATTTTGCTAATAGATGTGACTAGCTGGATAAAACGGACCCTGAGCTTTTAAGGTCCCAGTTCTTTCAGACACACTGAGTGCCTTCAGCCCTAGTAATACTTCCATAGAGTCTTCCATGCTAACGGGGTGTGGCCTATACGAAATCTTCTCACCATCACAGATATAAATTTGGTGAGCTGCTCATTTCCTCTGAATTTTGCAATCTGGGACTCTGACGTGGTGGGGGATGTGGTTAGCCAAGGAACATAACGAGGAGACTTCGGTCCTGCTACCATCGCAAAGAAACAGCACAGCTGGTCCACAGTCCCCTGCTGAGATCTTTGTTCCAGAGGCAGCGGCCCTGTTGGAACCAAGTGCCTACTGACAGCAGAACCCTCACCATGAGGCTCTCCTTCATCATCACCCTTCTTGGTGAGCATCTCCTTAAAGGGCAGGGGGACCAGAGCACCTGCAAGGGCAGGTGAGGCGATCAGAGGGCCAGCTTTCTGCCTTGCTTATGCATCTTCTCACGAATGGAACCCTCTGTTTTCAGGTTGGTGGCAGGCTGAGCAGTGGCGATTGTCTAGAGGTGAGCGTCAGTAGCCAAAAATGAAGGTGTTCAGTGGGAAGAGAATGGGAGCACCATGCCATGCCCACCTCCAACAAAATGTTTTTCTTACCTGCTAGATGCCAAGTGGCACTTGCCAAATTTCCCCCATTTCCTTCAACCTGTATGGCTTCTGGAGGCTGTGAAAAGGAGGCCACCTGCTGATTCCAGCCCTGGCTTTCTTTTGATCCTTCCACAGGCTGCTGCTTTTCCTACTGACGGGAGTGCCAAACTTGGCACCAACTCACATGGGGTGACGGACGCCCCACTCTGCCAGCACTTCATTCTGTCAGTGCAGCTCACTCTGCAGCCCATGACAATCTGCCAGTGTTCGGCTTCATACCGTTAAGAGCTTCCCTTTGCCGATTCCTGTGTATCAAGTCACTGTTAAAAGAAAAGTTCAGCCCGGGCTGCTGCCTTTCATGTTAGCATTAGGTTCCAGGTGCCCGTCCACTCGGGCTGGTCCATTTGGAAGGCCACATCAGCTACAGGAATCAGCATGCTGCATCCCAGTGGATCAATTGCCAGCCGCCCACCGAAAGCCTCACCTGCAAGAAACTCTAAGCCAGCTTTGCTGGTGTGAATTAGGAAAGGGAAAACCCGGGGACTTGGTCCTGAGGTTTGGATGATCCCCAGAAGAAGAGCCGTGGTTGCTCCTTTCTCCACCTCCATACAAGCCAGTCACGTGTCCCAGGATGTGTATAGATGCTCCAGGACCTTGAGGCTTCCCATGCTGTCCAAACCTGGCAAGGTGTGCAGGCGGTACTTTCAGAACCAGGCCAGAACTCCAGGCTTTGTGTCAGGTTCCGGAGCGGTTTCACAGCCTCCCCAGCAGTGTACACCACTGGCTTTGGGCGACTCAGGAAGCCAAGCACCGCAAGGTGCAACTCACTCAACACGCAAGCAGCAAGCAGGTGGCCCTTGGCTTCTTTCCCCTCCCAAGAGCATGAGAACCCAGCCAATTGCCCAAGCACAACTTTTCAGTTTTGTCCCAGTATGGCAAACTCTCCCTGCAGTTATATCCTTCCACTATGTCTTTCTCCTGGATAAAAGGGGCTTTGGGCCAAGGCCTCCTTAGTCTCCGCTGCTTTACAGCCAGCCAGGCCCCGGGCTCAGGGGAACCCGTCCCTCCCCAGGCCTGAGGATTGGCAGATGCTGCCAGGCATGTCCCTGTGTCTTCACACCTGCAGGGAAATGAGCAGGTGTGGGGCTGTGAGGACTCTCTCTCCCCACTGCCCTGTCCCGCTTTGCTCTTCAAAGGCAGGCAACGGGGAAGAAGCCCCCCAAGCCCGTGGTCTCTTCCCTGCTCTGGCAGGAGCTGACCGTGAGCGGGGCTTCCCTTCTTGCTCCACTGGAAATACGGATTTTTGTGAAGAACTAGCTGTCGATCGGAAAAGCATGTGAAGTGATGAATAGGCGCTCTAGTGGATATGATCGCAGAACTATTAACCTCACCTGAACGATCTCACTAGCACTCACTGTCTGCATCCTCATTTAAAGTCATCTGCAAATTCCCCATTTTTCAGATTGAGTTCGTTGCCAGTGCTCTGCCTTGCCGATTTCATTCCTGTTGTCTCCCTCCTCCAGGACAGGGAGCCTCTTACCCCCAGGCTCCCATCCCAGTCTTCCCCGGCCACGCCGTCATTGCGGAACACGTGGTCCTCATCATCTGTGAGGGTGAAGATGGTGTGTGGGCAGAATTCCAGTACTCCAGAAAAGGAACGTGGCCAGAGCTGGACACTGAAAACTCCCCAGTTTTTCCATATGAAAAGGCTTTGTCTTTCAGTCTTCAAAGATCAAATGGTGGAGTCTATCATTGCACATACTGTGCCAATGAAGGTTATGGGACACGGTGCTCACATTCTGACGACATGCTTCACTTGAACATACCAGGTAAGGGCATTGTGTCACTCAGACCTTCTGTGGCAGCAGTTTCTCAAATGACCCTTACGTGAATATTGAACGTGTTGCCTGTTTGATTCTGCAGCATTGGAAACTTTTGTTAAGGGAGGTTTCCAGACCAAAATTGGTTCTTTGGGGCTGGAGTCATCATGACACATGGGCTGAATGGCATCTTGGGGGTCTCCATGGTCTACCAGGCATTTCCCCCACTCCTAAGCGCCAGTCTCTCCAAATCCTGCATGAGCGTGAACCTCAAGGGCAATAACGAAGCTAGGAATGCGTTGCAGTTCCCACCAGACTGAACGAAGGGCTGCCTCAGTTTCAGGCATTGCTTCCCCACACACACCACCCCTTAGTCCAGGTCTCAAGCCGCCTGAGCTGCATTTTCAGAGGGCTGGACTAGCTTCTGTAGAAAGAAGGGAGCGCCCCTTCCCTGGAATTGGGTCCCTGTGGGCCGGACACACGGCACACCAGCTGAGGGTCTGTGTCTTGCTCCCTCTCCCAACCCATTACTTCAGCAATGTTGGTTTTGGGGCATTGTGGCAATAAAAAATATTTCTGCATGCGTTTCATGTATCCATACTGAATATTTATTTGTTTGTTTGTTTGTTTAAAATATTTGTATGCCGTCCTAATTGCAAAAAAGCCCCGGAACAGCTTACAATGTAATAGCATAAATAGCATAAATAAAATTCCTGACCCACACTGGCTGCAATTAAAACCATAGAAAAAACAATATTAAAACTTATTAAAATACCACTGGAATAAAAAGGTCTTAACCTGGTGCCGAAAAACAAATAACGAATAAACGCAGATCCCATTGTTTCCACCATCCCACAGGTTGCAAGTAGGAAAAGCTGGGCTGCAGGCATAAAGGGGCAACCGAAATAGCTCTTCTCCTTCCCAGCTTTGCCCTGCTCCTTTGCTTTTCACAGGAGTCAGAGAGGCCAGCATTAAAGGCCCCTTTCCTCCTCCATTGCTTTTGCAGGAGTTGGCACTGAGTGCTGTTGCGATGTGCCACCAAGTCATCTCCAACTTATGGCGACCCTATGAATGACAGCCCTCCAAAATGTCCCACCCATGACATTCCTACCTAGCTGTTATAAATTCCTACCTAGCTGTTATAGGTAGCAACTCCTACCTAGCATTCCTACCTAGCTGTTATAAATGAGAGCCAGTGTGGTGCAGTGGTTAAGAGCACGGGACTGGAACTCAGACTATCCAGGTTCTAGCCCCGCTCAGCCATGGAGCCAATTGGGTCACTTTGGGCCAGTCACAGACTCTCAGCCCACCTACCTCACATGGTGGTTGTTGTGGGGATAAGATGGAGGAGGAGATGTAAGCTGCCTTGAGCCCTTTGTAGGAAAAAGGCAGGATATAAACCGAAAAATAAATAAATTCAAGGCTGTGCCTTCCTTCTTGGAGGCAAACCATCCCTTCGTTGGCTGTCCTTTTCTTCCTCTGTCTTTGACTTTCCCTGGCATGACTGTCTTCTCCAGGGAGTCTTGGCTTCGCATGATGTGTCCAAATTATGACAGCCTGTTTCATCATTTGTCTTTCTGGCTGGACTTGATCTAGGACCAATTGTTCATCCTTCTGTCCATTCAGGGCGTTCACAAAGCTCTCCTCCAGCTCCATGATTCGAATGCATCAGTTTTCTGAGAAGAGCCCATTTCAAAGGCCTTTCACCTCTTGCGCCATTCAAAATACTGTGCTTTGAACCCACAAACACATAGACACACAATACTAGTTGCTGACCAGAAACTGCTTTAAAGTGATGTTTAAGCTGTGTTGGATTATGTCCCAAAGTGATTAATCTTTCCTCTTGTGTATTTGTGGGCCTTATACAAACTCAGTGTACTGTGCTCAATGTCTCCCAATTTTAGAGTGAGTTTGTTGAAGGTACTTGACCTTGCAAATTTCCTTCCTGTTTTCTTCCTTGTCCAGAAAAGCACACGCTTCCCAAGCCTTCCTTCTCAGTGCTCCCTGGTGATGAGATCAAAGTGGGAGAACGTGTCGATTTTTCCTGTGAGAGTAAACATGATGAACATTATGAACATCCAACATTCTATTTCTTCAAAGAGGGAACTCCAGGAAGGCTGCAAGTTCAATGGAAAAAGCCACTTTTTCCATCTAGAAGGGCCCAATTGTATATTCCCAATGCCCAACCAGGAGATGGAGGGACATATTGGTGTGCCTATTGCTTTAGTACAGATAGTCAAATGTGCTCAAAGCCCAGCAGGATAGCTCACATCAACATAGCAGGTGAGTGGAGTGCTCAATTCTATGCCAATTTCTCGTGTGGAATGTTGGATTTATTGTGTCTGCAAATCCACTGGAAAACCTGCACTGACTAAAATACAGAATCGGTTCCAGCGCGTCTCTTTTTCCCTTAATACCATGCCACTAGAAACATTCACAGGTGACGCCTTCCAGATGAAAAGGTATTCTCTTTGGCTGAAACAGTAAAATGGGAATCTACAGGAACCCAGGCACCGTGCTGCATGGATCTCACCCCTAGATCCTGGCCTGCCCAAGCGTGAAGTCCAGAGGGACGGAGTGACGTATCCATCAGGGATCTGCCTTCCACTGAGCAAGTTTCACTCCCCGACTTTCAGGGATCCCCTCCCTACACATCACAGTTCACCCAATTTTGAAGGGTCCCCCAAACCTCTGGGAGGCGTTTTCAAGTGAACGGAGGTGCTGGTATGGTGAGCAGCGGGCAAAATTCTACTTCGTCTAGCATGGCTTTGCACACCTAAATCTGCTTCCAACCCCAGATGATTTTCCAATAATTTGGGGGTACCAAAAACGTCTCTCAAAAAAGAAAACACATTTTCCAGGGAGAGGAAAATCCTTTTTCAAGAGGTTTACTATGCTGGGGAAGCCTGTTGGTGCAACCACCCCTTTTCCCCCCAGACAATCCCCCGGACGCAGCACAGGTCACAACAAAGCCCCGTCCCCCATTGGACCATTCCGTGGGACACTGGGGACCAGAAGCCTGCCAAGTGCAGCTTCACTGCTGATTCAGGTAAAAGGAAGGCTGAACTGGGAGCCCCCTTGGATGAACACCCGAATGGAGCAAGGGGTTCAAGCGTGTCAAGGAAGCTGAGAGCAATGCGGTCAGAAGGGCAGAATAGTCTTGCTAGGCTGGTCTCCCAGCACAGGCACCCACAGCAGAATGGTCGCATCTGCAAGACCAGATCAGGATGCATCCCCCACTTCAAGCCGAATCACACGATGGCGGCGAAGATGAAATGGGCAAGCGCGGGCTGCACACCCACCGTGCCTCCTTCAGAGGCATGCGAAGCAGCCTCTCAGATCCCAAAGTGTTCCCCATACCGGCCCTCCTGAAAGCCCTTCCCAAGACCCTGACTGTTCTCATGGATATCGCTCGCATGTTCAGACTGTTTGTGAAGAAGGCCTTTTTCAGTTTATTTTGGTTGAGAATTTCTCCACAATAAACAAAATCTCAATAAAAAGATAAACACACATATATACACAACTGCATACATTAAAATGTATCAACGTTGCAGAATGTAAATCAAGGCCACAAAAAAATACATAGGAAAATCCATGAGATTGGTCCAAACATAAGGTCTTGGGATTTCCAGATGACTCTTTTAGTGAGCTCTTTATCTTTATTTTCTTTTTTCTGAGGGTTTAGGCTATATAGGATACAGTCCGATGGCCTCCAGACAATTGACTTAGAGGCTACAGGATTTTTGGAGTCCCAGTGCTGCAATCCTAAAATCTTGCCCCCCACCTCCCTCTGGCTCCTACCAATGGTGTAAGGCTAAGATGAACTGGAGCCCCTAAGATAGCTGAATGCTGATCTGCCATTCCCGGCAACAAGCACACTTGCCCGAGTCTAAATGCTGCAGGTGCACCAGATGTAAAGCATCACTCTTCTCTTTCCCACTCAGGTCAAGTTACGCCACCGCATTTCAACTTCATAAAACCAGGTAAGGTGGGCGCCATGAGAAGAAATGTCTCTACTCACTGCAAGGAAGCAGTTCTGTAAAATCTACACAGACAAGCAATTCTGGATGCCCGGATGATGCTTGACATCCGCTGCACCAGGGGCTAGAACTTGCTTGTAAAAATGAACCCTGAGGCTCTCAAGGGACCGAGTCCTGTGCCCACACAATGCAGCGCTTCGTACAGGCCTGCCGCAGGGTACACGCAGGCCAGGTGTATGTGTAGAGAGCGTGTGCGTGCACACAGGACCGGAAGGGGGCCCTCCGCGTAGCAGATGAGTCTATGCATCTGAGGAGAATCGGGATGCTGTCTGTTGAGAATCACATGCCACAATGACTCTGGGATTGTCTCACTCTTCTTCCGGGCACTAGATCACAACCTCCGCAAGCCTTCGATCAAGATGAGGCCCACGAAACAGCTCTTTCTGGGACAGAACATCACCATTGAGTGCCAGGCACCCGAACATGCAGTGGGCCTGACCTTCCTCCTGTTCAAATCTGGGAACCAGAGGGCAGTGCAGAAGGCAAAGGGAGACAGGAATGGAGCCAACTTCACCTTATCCGGGCTGAGGCTGGAGGATGCCGCGAATTACACCTGCAAGTACTCACTAAATTCCCTTGCGTTGTCTGAGCCCAGCGACCCTCTGGAGCTGGTTGTGACAGGTGAGTTTCCCCTGGCCTGCCCAGTCCCAGTTCTGTGCATGAGGAGTGCGCTTTCGGGATTCAGACTGTCCATTCCAAGCAGCTCCCCCGTGACCCCAAGTCCCACTCCAAGGAGGAGTGAGTGACCCCAGTGGAGGCAGCTTTTGAAGGGAAAAGATGCAACTCCATACCCTCACTGTCCCTTTTCAACATGGATCCCACTTGCTTTAAACCCTCCATTAAAATGAGATTCACAGAGTGGCTCAAATGTTACTGCCAAACCCACACAAATTCTGGCTCCTCCAGATGTCGAGAAGCAACAATGCCAGGCAGAAAAGCAGTAGCCCAGGCCTCCCAATCCCTTCTGGACCCCTGGGCACATGCAGAATTTGCTCCTGTGGCTCTTAGATGTCTTCTTTTTCAGCCAGACCTTGTATTCCGTGACCAATGGGCGCAGTAATCTTCTTTGGCTAAAGGCTGGCAGCCCAATGCCCAGTGAAACGCTTCCTTTGAACATGTTCCCGCAAGGTCCAGGACTTGCTCCTCCTAGGAGGAGATGGTTGTATGGGTACATTTTGTACTAAACACTCCCTAATATTTGCGGATAGACACACTCCTTTGAGTAATGCACCTGCTTCATAGAAGGGGACCCGGAACCTCTGCACATTTTGGCTCACTGAGAGTACAAAATTAGGAGGAGGAAGACTCACCTCCTATGATGCAGCGGACACAGAATCCTGCTTAGCTTTCGATACATAAAGTGGGGGAACCTCAACCGGATCCTCAGTGGCATATTTGATCCTCTTTGGTTGAAGCCGACATATCACCACTGCTGTCAGTTGGAAGCATTTCATGCAAGTCCAAGTATATGTATTTCAGCTGCGGAAAACACATCCAAACATCCTTGGGGGGGGCCTTCACAGGGGCCTCTGGGGGTCAGGATGGCACACGCAGGTGTTGCGTTGGGGACTCGGGCGGACTGGATGGCCTGGGCACCCTCGCCACCTGAGCAGACAGAGCAACAGACCAGCCCTCAAGTCTGCCGGCGTCTGTGCATGTTTAGGCTGCAAAACGGAATACAGGCGGACTTCGTGGACAACTTGCTTTTCTTTTTTCGCCCACCACTGTGTGACTTGCTCTTTCTTGCTTCTGCAGAAAATGCTCTTACGGCAACTTCGCCTGTGGAGGCCAAACTGCGCCTCGCAGCAGCCGGCTTTCTGCTGCTGCTCTTGCTGCTGGTTGTGTCCGAGGCTGCATGGAGCTGGAGACGGGGGCAGCTTTAAACCTCCCGGACTGAATGGGCAGGGCGGCCACTTGGAAGGTCTCACCGGAAGGGCCAGATCCCTGGCAGGGATTCCGCTGCGAGTAGCATGGAGACAGTCGCATCGTCAGCGTGGCAGCTTCACTGCCATGGAGATCCACGGCTGCGGCGCTTTCTAGCTGAGCGCAGGGGGGAGCCGAGGCCCCCAGGAATGCCCGGAGCAGAGCCAGCACTGGGCTCACCCGCAGGTCCTGCTGCAAACCTCCCAGGTTGGCCTCGGGCCAGTCGCCGGACGAGTTCACACGATAGGCTGGCCCAGGGCCCCGCACTCCGGCTTGGAGCCCCCGGGAGCCTGAAGCACTTGACGGATGAGTCTATGCGCTGCGGCTCCTGAGCACCACGTTCCCCGCCACGCTCATCCCGCAGAATCCCATGGGATGCCACAGGAGCAACTGCTGAACCTGGCGGGCTGCTTATGAGCAGCCCCTCCGTGGCGCCGCTGGAGCGTTCCGAGGTGGCTGCTGGGGAAAGAGGACTGGGGAATGTGGGTGTGGCAGCCATGTTGACAGCTGGCCTTCCCAGCCGCTGGGAGCAGGCGGAGGTTCGAGGGGAAACGCTGCCGCTCGCCATCATACCGGGAGATGGCACACAGATGCTCCCCCGGTGCTGCCCCTGTAAGACACCCACGGGGGGCCCGCGGGCAGAGAGAGGGCCACGAAACCACAGCGGGCCTCATCGCTTGCTGCGCTTGCCTTGGGTTGCTCAGCTGAGAACCCGCACACCGTCATGGGTCCGCAGGTCGTGCAAAGGGGCCAGCCTTCCACAGACGCTCTCGTGTCACTGGAAAAGGCCTGCCCAAGCCCAGCCTGCGCATCCATAGGCCAGGCGAGGTCTGATCCCCCCCACCCCCAGGCAGCAAGCTCACGGCACGGACGGATATGTGCCTGTCCTATCCAGCCTGAACCGCTGGCCCTGCATGGGAAGCCGGCAGTGGTCACCGTCACAGGCCTCCTTTGGCAGCCTCGTGGGGGGGGAGGGGGGCTCACCTTGAGCTCACCCCCAAACATGTTTCACACGCCAATTTGTCTGTAGGCAGAAGTAACCTTCAAGGTTTCGTTTCAGGCTTTGAATTGTTCTGTTCTGATGCTTTTATGTAGTAGTTTAATTTTGATGTGTTACTTTTTGCGTTTTCTGCTGTTAATAAGTTGTTAATACATTGATTTAGTGCTATTTGTTTTGGAATGTTGTGTTGTTTTAACTGCTGTAAACTGCTCTGTCTCTCTGTTTCCATAAGATGGGACAATCACACTTTGGGGATGACAGGAGCGGAGCTGGCTGCAGCCGGGGGTCAGGCTAGATGGGCCATGAGGTCCCTTCTGACTTGTTTTGCTTCCAATTTCTGTCAGCCACACAGAGAGCCCAGGGGTGGGCTATTGCCACGGCAGATCAATTGGAATGACAGCAGAACTACCCCACAGCAAGCCCCGTGAACTTTCCCATGTGCGACGGGCATGTCTGTGGAACCACATCGCCAGCAGCAAATCTGCACCACAAAATATTCCAGGTGCCAAATGGTATGGAAAATGTTGCTTGGAAAATGATGGGGATTCTGGGAGTTGTGGTCCACATGGGCCTGCAGGACACCAGACTGGGGAAGGCCGATGCCCAGCAAGCAGCTTTGGTTGAAAACAGGTCCTGCTCTTGTTCTCAGTGACCACAGATGTGGCCACAGGACCAAGAGGAAGTGCTCCAGCAGCTGATGTCAGAGCTGCACCCCTCCCTCACGCGGGATTCAGCTCCGGAGCCACCCTTCCAATGCAGAACATCCATGTCAGGCCCCGCAGGTGGCCTCCCCTGGCCCTGGAGACGGACGGACCCAAGGAACCCCTTGCTGGATCAACACCGCCGGGCCTCGCGCCCAGCCTGCCCTCTCCCAGCAATCCCAGACTCCCGTTATTCACACGCACCTGGCAAGGAAGGCTGGGCCGGAGGGCGGGAGACCAGACTGGGGTGCATCACCCAGACTGCAACACCCAGAATTCCCAGTGCACCACCAAACACGTTTGGACTGCAACACCCAGAATTCCCAGTGCACCACCCGGTGGATGGGGATTCTGGGAGCTGTGGTGCACATGGGCCTGCAGGACACCAGACTGGGGAAGGCCGATGTACAGCAAGCAGCTTTGGTTGAAAACAGGTCCTGCTCTTGTTCTCAGTGACCACAGATGTGGCCACAGGACCAAGAGGAAGTGCTCCCTTTGCACCCCTAACGATGAGCACAAGATGGCGCCATGGCTGGGCCACCCCACTGAAATGGGTAGGGCTTAAATGGGGCACTGAAGCAAAGTCCCCTTCGCCGGCAGCATGGAAGCCCCCGGGCCTCCTGAGGAAGGGGCACTCCAAATGGGCCGAGGCACATGCTGGAAGACCAGGCAGGAGGGCCTGAGGACACGGCAGGCAATGAGCTTTGACTGGCCTGGAGCCGGAATTCGTTCTCGAACCCTTGGGGCTTCTCGCCTTCCTCATACAAGCGGGCAGTCCGGGCTCAGGGAGCTCTTCCACGGAGCCCCAGCAGCTGATGTCAGAGCTGCACCCCTCCCTCACGTGGGATTCAGCTCCGGAGCCACCCTTCCAATGCAGAACATCCATGTCAGGCCCCG
The DNA here is from genome assembly GCA_023646645.1 of Varanus salvator macromaculatus. Classification (NCBI taxonomy): domain Eukaryota; kingdom Metazoa; phylum Chordata; class Lepidosauria; order Squamata; family Varanidae; genus Varanus; species Varanus salvator. The sequence goes on from JAIXND010000781.1 coordinate 4,528,010, forward strand.
CAGGCGGCCTCCCTGGCCCTGGAGACGGACGGACCCAAGGAACCCCTTGCTGGATCAACACCGCCGGGCCTCGCGCCCAGCCTGCCCTCTCCCAGCAATCCCAGACTCCCGTTATTCACACGCACCTGGCAAGGAAGGCTGGGCCGGAGGGCGGGAGACCAGACTGGGGTGCATCCCCGATCGCCTGGCCACTGGCCCTGCCCGTTCGCCAGCACGACCCAAACCGACCGCTGCCCCGTCGCTTGGTGGGCAAAGTCAGCAGCGACCGAGTGGCACTTCATCCCCTCCAGGAGGGGAAGAAAGAGGAAACAGACACGAGCTGTTCAGAGTTCCCCTTTTGCAGCAACAGGAGGAATCTATTCTTAGCATTCATGGGGGGCAGGAGGATTCGCACACCCCCCGGGGCAGACCCGAAACTGCCCTCAGCAGGAAGGCCATGCAAAGCAGGGCCAGCCCTCGGATGTTCAGCTTCGCGCACCAACCAGGTTCAGAGCCCCAAATCCCGCTGGGCAAGAAGCAAAGAGACGGGTCGTGTGAAAGGAGGCAGGGAGGGAGGACGTTGCCGTGCTGTGACATTGACCCCTTCCGTTGGGAGAGTTCCTGCTCCTCTGGAGAAATACATGAATTGTCCCCGCAGCTCACCAACGGGGCAGAGAGTTAGCAGGGGCCGCATGTGCACAACACCCGAGAGAGGCTCCCCCGGCACTCCCGGTTCTGGACGGAGGGCGGGCAGGCCAGCGTCTTCCATGGCAGGGTCGTCCAAGGCAGCTGAGCTCAGCACGCTCCCAGGGGCAGGCGGGCAGGCAGGCCTCGTGCCCCACACACTGCTGTCTCCCCATCACTGCCCCCCGGACCTGCCGCCTGAGAGGCTGCCTCGGCTGTCTAGGCACAGGCTCAGCACCGCTGGGACCTCACAGTCCACCGGGAGGGCAAACACTCATCTTCCCCCAACATCAGGGGCAGCAAGCGCAACAGGGGGCGGAGGGGAAGCCTCGGCAGAAAGCAGTGGGGGGTCCTTTGGAGGCCCCCAGGAGAGTTTGGCGGTCCCCACATGCATCTGTGCAGCTGTCCCAGCCCAGTGGGGGCTGCAGAGCAGCAGGACCTTCAAAACGACTTCCCAGCAACCACTCCAGGCCGGTGGGGACTTGTGTGCGGGGTCTTGTCACGAGACCAGGTTTGCCCTCGCAAATCTGGGGAACAGCTGTGGGACCGAGCGCCTTCAAGGCGCAGGAGGCATTCGAGGCCTAGATGCATGGCGGCCGAAGGGGAAACCGAATGCGCTTTGAGTCCCTTCCCTTCCACCCTAACAGCCGGCCTTGCCCACAACAGACCTGCCCAGGAGTCCCTGCTTTGGGAAATGGAAGAAAAGGGGAGGAGGTGGCCAAGCGCTACCAGGAAGACGCAAAACCCTTCAATTTCCTCTGTTTTGTGTCCTTTCCACTACCACGGAAAGGGGATGTGGTTGATCGGAAGGCAGCAAGAGTGTTGGCTCATCACTGCCGCAGATCATAAGAGAAGCGTTGGCGGCACGGTCCGTCTGAGCCCACGGAGGAGACTCTGGCTCAGGAGACAGCAGAGCTGGAGCGAACGGGACCCTGCAGCCTCGCCATGAAGTCTTCTTCCTGCCTGCTCTTCCTCGGTGGGTGCCGCGCATGGAGGGGTGGTGCGGACTGAGCCCTGCGGGGCAGGCTGTGGAGACCGGCCACCGGGCTTTCTCGCCTCCCGCGCAACCCGCTTGCCACTAATGCGATGCTCTGCTTGCAGGTTGCTGGCTGGCCGGGCAGTGGCGACCGTCTGCAGGTGAGCAAAGCTGGCACTCTGACGGAGCCCCGGGGTACCACCACAGACCGGCTGCTGCAAAGGGGTGGGGGGCTCATAACGTCGAGGTGGGGCAGGCCCCTTGGCTGCGACTCCGTGTTCATCTCACTCGGCCTTCTCCCTCGCCCTGTGGGCTTTGGGGTTTATGAACCCCCAGCTCCTTTCCCCTCCACCGTCTCCCCCTGGCCTCCCAAGGCTGGGCAGTCCCAGGCCTTTGGAATCAGGCGCTCCTGGAGCATGTTTGGCCCTGATCGAGCTTCGGGGAAACGGGGAGACGCACCTATTCATGATGTGGAGCAGGAAGAGGAACTTGCACCCCCCAAACCAGAGAGACCCCTGTCATGAGGGGTCCATGCAGGATGGAAACGGGCAGGGACGGTTGTGTGATGCGTCAATTTCAGCGAGTCCTCTTGAAAAAGGGCATGCCAGGGCTCTCATTGCGTGGAACGTGTTCCATCCTTAGGCGCTGGGTGAGAAGGGGAGGCTGCAATGGCCCAAGAGCGAGGGACCCGCACTCTGCATATGCTCAGAGACATTCGGCAATGCCCCGCAGGGCCACCGCAAGTTTCTCAGAGCGTCACTTCCTCAAATCGGGGCACCCAGTCCCTGCCCAAGCCACCGGCCAACCAGGCTGCTGGCCACTTGCCCACTGATGGCCTTCCTCCTTGGACTGAGCATGCAGGACAATCTGGAGAACCATCCAAGGGTCGGGGTCCGGTTAGGGTTAGGGCTTTCTGGCAAGGCCTCCTGGGGCTCCCCTTATGGCCGGCCAGGAGGGAGGCCCAAGGGGGGCCCGGTCCAGGCGAGGCCTGCCTGTCCCACCCCCTCCAGGGCTGGGAGGTGCCCAGGCAGACGGCCAGCCATCCCTCCTGTGTCCTCGGCTGGTGCAGGGCAAGGCGCAGGCGGCACCGAGGGGCAGCTGTGGGGGCTGCTCCCCCTCCCCACGCCCGGCCCGCTTCTCTGTCCATGGGATGGAGACGGGGCAGGGCGGGGGGAGCCCAACAGGCCGTCGCCTCTTCTGCAGCCCTCCGGGGAGGGAAATGAGTGAAGGGAGAAGCCCTTGCGATGGCCCTGCGCCTCCTGCTCCGGCCAGAATGTGGTTCAAACCATCTAAATATCGATGCCTGGGAACCGCTTACTGGTCGGGAAGGCAGGCAGAGTGAGGAGAACATTCTCCACTGCATGATGAAATGAAGTGATCTCTCCATCCCGAACACACGGATTTTTCTTCCTTCCTTCCTTCAAATGCTCTCTGAAGTCTCCGGGTTTCCGGAGCATGAGGCTGCTGCGGGGAGGGAATCCTGGAAGCTCAGTCTTGCTCTCGTTCTTTTGCAGGGCAGCTTCATCACAAGCCTTCCATCTCGGTGTTCCCCCGTCCTGAGGTGATCCCAGGGGAAAATGTCCGCATCTTCTGTGGGAATGCGCTTTACTCACGTGCAACATTCCATCTCTTAAAACAAGACATTTCAGGACTAGTGCAAGTTCAGCAGCATTCGAATGTCCAATCTTATTCGGTTGTGTTTCACATTTCCAATGTCCAGCAATCAGATGGGGGGAACTACGTGTGTGCTTATTGCATTACTGAAGACCTGAATCGACGGTGCTCTTTGGCCAGCGACACAGTCTCCGTTGTCGTAGCAGGTGAGGGCCTGGCTCAGCCCTTGCGAGCCGGTTGCACAAGTGACCTTAAAGCGAGGGGCGGATTAACTGCGTCTGCAAATCCACTGGGAAAATGTTAGTAACAGTCTTTACATCAGAAAAGAGAGTTCTCTTATTTTGTCTCTTCATTGCAATATAGGGGATCAGAGGTTTCCTTCCCCTTTCCAACTCCCAGAGCACATGTTCCCGTCTCATATTCATGCCCTTTCCCGCTTGCCTATCCCTTTCTCCCTCATTGGCAGAGGTTCTGGGTGGCTGCAACCCTTCTGTCCGCCTATTCCCAGTCGCCCCAACACCTGTTCTTCCCTCCCACTTCGTCCAGCCCATGTGCATTATAATGAGATGGTTTTCTATGCAGGGTGTGTTAGTTAATATTCATGAGGCCATTGAGCAAGGGTCCTGCCATCTTGCCCACCTGCCAATTCCCTCCTGCTGTCTGATCCCGGCCCCTCCCCCCATAGCTAAGGAATTTTCGTCCTTACATTTTCACTCTTCCTGTTTCCTTGTTTCAAATCATCCCTTCTTCCCTATCAAAAAAGCGGCCCTAACTAAAGACTTCTCCTCCCCCTTGTGCCTGGACACACTCTCAAGTGAAAGGTTTAATTTAATCTTTATTTTAATTATTGTAGGTTTATGTTAAAACATTTGTACCCCATCCTTCACAGCAGCGTCTCAGGATGGCTTACAAGTTTAAAATGAACCACAATTATAAAAGCAATCATACAATAGACAATAATAAATAAATAAATAAATAGCCATAATAAATATAATCAGTAATAATAAAAATACATTCAGAATTAAAAATGAATAAATCACATTCCAAAGGGATGGGGGAAGCAACTGTTAACTCGACTTCTAAAATCCCTAATTCTTAAAATGGCATTTGAATGCAAAGGTTTTCACCTGGCACCGAAAGGAGCATAAGCTCAGCGCCAGGCGAACCTGTCTGGGGAGCACATTCCACAATATGGGCACCACCGCAGAGAAGGCCCTACTCCAAGTAGACATCCTCTTTACCTCCTTCAAGGAGGGTTCCCAGAGCAGGGTCCCTGTTGCAGATCTCAAGCGGGGGACATATAGGGAAAGAGACGTTCCTTCAAGTATCCCGGTCCCAGCCGTTTAGGGTTTTATAGGTTAATACCTGCACCTTGAATTGGGCCCGGACTTCAATTGGAAGCCAGTGGAGCTGGTAGAGGACCGACGGAATATGAAAATAATGACCGGTCCCCGTCAGCCACCTGGCAGCTCTATTTTGTACCAGCTGAAGCATCCAGACCACTTTCGAAGGCAGCCCCACATAGCGCGCGTTACAGAAATCCATCCGGGAAGTGACCAGGGCACATATCACCATTGCTAGGCTGTGCTCGTCCAGGTAAGGACACAGCTGATGGACCAGCTGGAGGAAAGCGCTCCTCACCACTGCTGTCATCTGGCTTTCCAGAGACAGCTGTGGGTCAAGGAGCACCCCCAAGCTGCGGACCCTGTCCTTTAGAGGCAGTGCTACCCTGTCCAGGACAAGGTCAAAATCCCTTCCTGAAACTTCAGTCCACCCACCAACAGGACTCCCGTTTTATCTGGATGGAGGCTCAGTTTATTGGCCCTCATCCAGCCCATTACCTCGGGCAGGCACCGGTTCAGGACAGCCACTGCCTCACCTGGAGTAGATGTGAACAAGAGGTAGAGCTGGGTATCATCAGGATACTGACGGTTCCGCAGCCCAAACCTCCTGATGATGTCTCCCAGCAGTTTCATGTAGATGTTGAACAGCACGGCGGACAAAATAGAGCCCTGTGATACCCCATGGCAAACCTGCCATGCTGCAGAGCTACAGTCCCCCAGCGCCACCGTCTGGAATCGGCCACCCAGAATTGGGTGGAACCACTGCCATGCAGAGCCTCCTTCTCCCAACTTGGCCAGCCGATCCAGAGGGATACCATGGTTGATGGTATGGAAAGCCTCTGAGAGGTCCAGGAGGACCAACAGGAGCGCACTCCACGTCTCTCTCCCTGCACAGGTCACCATACAGGGCGACCAAGGCAGATTCAGCACCATAACTGGGTCTGAAGCCAGACTGAAATGGGTCCAGTTAATCCGTTTCACCCCAGAGTGCCTGGGGTCGTCCCGCCACCACCCACTCCAACACCTTGCCCAAAAACAGGATGTTGGCCACCGGCCTATAATTGGCGGCCACCTCTGGGTCCTGGGATGTCTTCTTCAGGACAGGTCGGATCACAGCCTTCTTTAAAGGGGCAGGGACCCGGCCCTCCCTCAATGAGGCGTTAATAACTTCCTGAACCTGGTGCCAATCCCATGACTGGCTTTCATAAGCAGCCAGGAAGGGCAAGGGTCAAGCAAACAGGTGGTAGGGCATACCACCCCAAGCACCTTGTCCACATCATCAGGCCACAACACCTGGAATTCATCCACTAATGACGGACCAGGCAGTGTTCGGGACACTTCCCAATCTGCAGTCACGTCAACTGTGGGATCCAGTTCGTGGTGAATCTGAGCGATTTTTCCCTTGAACTGCTGGGCAAAGTCGTCACAACGGGCTGCCGATGGTGTCAGCACATCTTTCTCCTGACCAGAGTGTATCAGGGTACGCACCACTCGGAAAAGCTCCGCTGGACGGCACTGCGAGGAAGCCATGGAAGTGGAGAATAATTGCCTCTTCTCCAGAAAGGGGTCCCAAAAACAAGACATGAATTGTGGGTTGTGTAGCACATTCTAGGACCCCGTATGTATCGTGCCCTGAGATCCCAGCCGCCCAAACCATCCAGGAAGAGGGACCAGAGGGGTTGCCCGAAGTATCCCCCAGATAGTCAATAGCAGCTAATTCACATTCACACTATTCTACTTCATGTATTAATTAAATTTATATCCGCTTTTTCCCAACAAACTCAAAGCGGCTTACAAAATTCTCTTCCTCCTGCTCCCAATCTTATACCCACAACAATGACCCTGGGAGGTAGGCCAGGCTATTGGTGACTGGCCTGGAGTCGCCCAGTTAGCTCCATGGCTGAGCATGGATTACACCCCAGGCCACCCGAGTCCCAGTCCCAGGCTCTTAACGCTGGCTTTTCATGGCTACTGCTCTGGTGCAGAAATTTTTCAAAGAGAAGGGGAGGTCTGTTCTAGCTGCTGCTTGTGACTTTGCCAGGGAAGGTACCAAGGCTGCGAGCAGGCTCTGTCTCCTGCTCTGGGATCTTAATTTTTTGTACTGAAACACTCTGTGACAGTTACTGATATACACAGTCTTTTCATTAATTGTGGGTTGGGTTGGGGCTATGCTGAATCCAAGAAATTTGGTAGCCAGTCACTCAGCCAAAGCCTCATCTGAAAGAACCCCCAGACAAGTTTTGTCCAGGTCAGTGATCGGAAGCACCCGGGGACTCGATCCCACGAGTGCAGCTTCCCGTCCTGTCCCAGCGTAGCCGCCCTCCTCCTGGTTTCTTGCCTCCCAGGTGAAAGGGGTTTCAGGGCAAGGGAGTCCTGGGGCTTTGCCTCATGGCCAGCCAGGAGGGAGGCCCAGGGGGGGGCCCGGTCCAGGCGAGGCCTGCCTGTCCCACCCCCTCCAGGGCTGGGAGCTGTCCAGGCAGACGGCCAGCCATGCCTCATGTTTCCTCAGCTGGTGCAGGGGAAGGCGCAGGCGGCACAGAGGGGCAGTTCTGGGGGCTGCTCCCCTTCCCCACGCCCGGCCCGCTTCTCCGTCCATGGGATGGAGACGGGGCTGGGCGGGGGGAGCCCAACAGGCCGTCGCCTCTTCTGCAGCCCTCCGGGGAGGGAAATGAGTGAAGGGAGAAGCCCTTGCGATGGCCCTGCGCCTCCTGCTCCGGCCAGAATGTGGTTTAAACCATCTAAATATCGATGCCTGGGAACCGCTTATTGGTTGGAAGGCAGGCAGAGTGAGGAGAACATTCTCCACTGCATGATGAAATGAAGTGATCTATCCATCCCGAACACACGGATTTTTCTTCCTTCCTTCCTTCAAATGCTCTCTGAAGTCTCCGGGTTTCCGGAGCATGAGGCTGCTGCGGGGAGGGAATCCTGGAAGCTGAGTCTTGCTCTCGTTCTTTTGCAGGGCAGCTTCATCACAAGCCTTCCATCTTGGTGTTCCCCCGTCCTGAGGTGATCCCAGGGGAAAATGTCTGCATCTTCTGTGGGGTTACGTCTCACTCACGTGCAACATTCCATCTCTTAAAACAAGACATTTCAGGACTAGTGCAAGTTCAGCAGCGTTCGAATGTCCAATCTGATTCGGTTGTGTTTAACATTTCCAATGCCCAGCAATCAGATGGGGGGAACTACTCGTGTGCTTATTGCATTACTGAAGACCTGAATCGACGGTGCTCATTGGCCAGCGACACAGTCTCCGTTGTCGTAGCAGGTGAGGGCCTGGCTCAGTCCTTGCATGCCGGTTGCACAAGTGACCTTACAGCGAGGGGCGGATTTACTGCATCTGTAAATCCACTGGGAAAAGCCGCCGTAACTAAAATATGCCAGGGTTTGCAAGAGCGACTCATCCCCCTTGTACCCAGAAGTTCTGACAAGTGGAAGGTTCCAGAAGCAAAGCATGAAAAGCGGTTTCTAGGACCCCATAATTATCCTGAGATGCCGGCCTCCCAAACCCTCCAGGAAGAGGGGCCAGAGCAGTTGCCCAAAGTATCCCCCAGATAGCCAACAGCAGCAAATCCACCCTCACACTATTCTTATTTAATTATATTATATTATATTATATTATATTATATTATATTATATTATATCCCGCTTTTTTCCAACAAGCTCAAAGCGATTTACAAAATTGTCTTCCTCCTGCTCCCAATTTTATACCCACAACAACGACCCTGGGAGGTAGGCCGGGCTGTCCACACACATATATACACAACTGCACACATTAAAATGTATCAACGTTGCAGAATGTAAATCAAGGCCACAAAAAAATACATAGGAAAATCCATGAGATTGGTCCAAACATAAGGTCTTGGGATTTCCAGATGACTCTTTTAGCGAGATCTTTATCTTTATTTTCTTTTTTCTGAGGGTTTAGGCTATATAGGATACAGTCCTATGGCCTCCAGACAATTGACTTAGAGGCTACAGGATTTTTGGAGTCCCAGTGCTGTAATCCTAAAATCTTGCCCCCCACCTCCCTCTGGCTCCTGCCAATGGTGTAAGGCTAAGATGAACTGGAGCCCCTAAGATAGCTGAATGCTGATCTGCCATTCCCGGCAACAAGCACACTTGCCCGAGTCTGAACGCTGCAGGTGCACCAGATGAAAAGCATCACTCTTCTCTTTCCCACTCAGGTCAAGTTACGCCACTGCATTTCAACTTCATAAAACCACGTAAGGTGGGCGCCATGGGAAGAAATGTCTCTACTCACTGCAAGGAAGCAGTTCTGTTGTTTCATCCACCACTGTGTGACTTGCTCTTTCTTGCTTCTGCAGAAAATGCTCTTATGGCAACTTCGCCTGTGGAGGCCAAACTGCGCCTCGCAGCAGCCGGCTTTCTGCTGCTGCTCGTACTGCTGGTTGTGTCCGAGGCTGCATGGAGCTGGAGACGGGGGCAGCTTTAAACCTCCCGGACTGAATGGGCAGGGCAGCCACTTGGAAGGTCTCACCGGAAGGGCCAGATCCCTGGCAGGGATTCTGCTGTGAGTAGCATGGAGACAGTCGCATCGTCAGCGTGGCAGCTTCACTGCCATGGAGATCCACGGCTGCGGCGCTTTCTAGCTGAGCGCAGGGGGGAGCCGAGGCCCCCAGGAATGCCCGGAGCAGAGCCAGCACTGGGCTCACCCGCAGGTCCTGCTGCAAACCTCCCAGGTTGGCCTCGGGCCACTCGCCGGACGAGTTCGCACGATAGGCTGGCCCAGGGCCCCGCACTCCGGCTTGGAGCCCCCGGGAGCCTGAAGCACTTGACGGATGAGTCTATGCGCTGCGGCTCCTGAGCACCACGTTCCCCGCCATGCTCATCCCGCAGAATCCCATGGGATGCCACAGGAGCAGGGGGTTTCCCCTCCCCACCCCTGCTTGCAGGAGCAGGATGCTAGGACCTTGACAGGCCTCATCGTGAGCCCCGCCCCATGCAGAGCACCCCCCCCCCCCCGCCCACTGCAGCAACTTGGATGGGGCAACTCAGCTGGGTTTTCTTGCTGCCCTTCCCACACAGTCCTTTTGGCACCAAGCAACACTGATATAGACACTGAACGTACACGTGCATGTGCCTGACAAACCATAAACCGTTTCTAAATCCCACTCTGAAAACTGAGCTTTAACTGTGACAGCGGTCAGACTCAAATGCACTTTTGCGCTATCCCAGGATGCCACAGTCCCAGGAAGCCAAGTGGGGGCACGGCCATGAAGGCGGTGCAGAGCTTGCCGCCATTTCGCGAGCACAGGTCACCCAGGCGTTTCGCCCATCCGGCAGTGCACCCTTTGACAGCTGCCAGGCGCAAGCAACTGCTGGACCTGGCGGGCTGCTTGTGAGCAGCCCCTCCGTGGCGCCGCTGGAGCGTTCCGAGGTGGCTGCTGGGGAAAGAGGACTGGGGAATGTGGGTGTGGCAGCCGTGTGGGCAGCCGGCCTTCCCGGCCGCTGGGAGCAGGCGGAGGTTCGAGGGGAAACGCTGCTGCTCGCCATCATGCCGGGAGATGGGACACAGATGCTCCCCCGGTGCTGCCCCTGTAAGACACCCACGGGGGGCCCGCGGGCAGAGAGAGGGCCACGGGGGGCCCCATCGCTTGCTGGGCTTGCCTTGGGTTGCTCAGCTGAGAACCCGCACACCATCATGGGTCCGCGGGTCGTGCAAAGGGGCCAGCCTTCCACAGATGCTCTCGTGTCACTGGAAAAGGCCTGCCCAAGCCCGGCCTGCGCATCCAAAGGCCAGGCGAGGTCTGATCCCCCCCACCCCCAGGCAGCAAGCTCACGGCACGGACGGATATGTGCCTGTCCTATCCAGCCTGAACCGCTGGCCCTGCATGGGAAGCTGGCAGTGGTCACCGTCACAGGCCTCCTTTGGTAGCCTCGTAGGGGCGGGGGGCGCCTCACCCTGAGCTCACCCCCAAACAAGTGTCACACGCCAATTTGTCTCTAGGCAGAAGTAACCTTCATTTCAGGCTTTGAATTGTTCTGTTCTGATGCTTTTATGTAGTAGTTTAATTTTGATGTGTTACTTTTTGCGTTTTCTGCTGTTAATAAGTTGTTAATACATTGATTTAGTGCTATTTGTTTTGGAATGTTGTGTTGTTTTAACTGCTGTAAACTGCTCTGTCTCTCTGTTTCCATAAGATGGGACAATCACACTTTGGGGATGACAGGAGCGGAGCCGGCTGCAGCCGGGGGTCAGGCTAGATGGGCCATGAGGTCCCTTCTGACTTGTTTTGCTTCCAATTTCTGTCAGCCACAAAGAGAGCCCAGGGGTGGGCTATTGCCACGGCAGATCAATTGGAATGACAGCAGAACTACCCCACAGCAAGCCCCGTGGACTTTCCCCAGGTGCGATGGGCATGTCTGTGGAACCACATCGCCAGCAGCAAATCTGCACCACAAAATATTCCAGGTGCCAAATGGTACGGAAAATGTTGCTTGACGCAGGTGGGGGGGGCTCTTTTCGCAGGTGTTTTCTGGGGGAAATCACAGAAGAGAGCACATTTCGGCTCTACAGTGGCTTAAAGGGCTTTAAATCGGTGAGCTCCCATCGATGGAAAGGCGATGGCCCCCTCCGTAGGGCCTACAGTGCGAGGCACAGAGAAGCGAGGCGTGGCCCAGGCGCCCTCTGCTGGACTGCCGTGGACGGAGCAGCGTCTGCTTCTTAATTCAGCCCTCGCCACCTTGGGCCTTCCAGACACGTTTGGACTGCAACACCCAGAATTCCCAGTGCACCACCCGGTGGATGGGGATTCTGGGAGCTGTGGTGCACATGGGCCTGCAGGACACCAGACTGGGGAAGGCCGATGTACAGCAAGCAGCTTTGGTTGAAAACAGGTCCTGCTCTTGTTCTCAGTGACCACAGATGTGGCCACAGGACCAAGAGGAAGTGCTCCCTTTGCACCCCTAACGATGAGCACAAGATGGCGCCATGGCTGGGCCACCCCACTGAAATGGGTAGGGCTTAAATGGGGCACTGAAGCAAAGTCCCCTTCGCCGGCAGCATGGAAGCCCCCCGGGCCTCCTGAGGAAGGGGCACTCCAAATGGGCCGAGGCACATGCTGGAAGACCAGGCAGGAGGGCCTGAGGACACGGCAGGCAATGAGCTTTGACTGGCCTGGAGCCGGAATTCGTTCTCGAACCCTTGGGGCTTCTCGCCTTCCTCATACAAGCGGGCAGTCCGGGCTCAGGGAGCTCTTCCACGGAGCCCCAGCAGCTGATGTCAGAGCTGCACCCCTCCCTCACGTGGGATTCAGCTCCGGAGCCACCCTTCCAATGCAGAACATCCATGTCAGGCCCCGCAGGCGGCCTCCCCTGGCCCTGGAGACGGACGGACCCAAGGAACCCCTTGCTGGATCAACACCGCCGGGCCTCGCGCCCAGCCTGCCCTCTCCCAGCAATCCCAGACTCCCGTTATTCACACGCACCTGGCAAGGAAGGCTGGGCCGGAGGGCGGGAGACCAGACTGGGGTGCATCCCCGATCGCCTGGCCACTGGCCCTGCCCGTTCGCCAGCACGACCCAAACCGACCGCTGCCCCGTCGCTTGGTGGGCAAAGTCAGCAGCGACCGAGTGGCACTTCATCCCCTCCAGGAGGGGAAGAAAGAGGAAACAGACACGAGCTGTTCAGAGTTCCCCTTTTGCAGCAACAGGAGGAATCTATTCTTAGCATTCATGGGGGGCAGGAGGATTCGCACACCCCCCGGGGCAGACCCGAAACTGCCCTCAGCAGGAAGGCCATGCAAAGCAGGGCCAGCCCTCGGATGTTCAGCTTCGCGCACCAACCAGGTTCAGAGCCCCAAATCCCGCTGGGCAAGAAGCAAAGAGACGGGTCGTGTGAAAGGAGGCAGGGAGGGAGGACGTTGCCGTGCTGTGACATTGACCCCTTCCGTTGGGAGAGTTCCTGCTCCTCTGGAGAAATACATGAATTGTCCCCGCAGCTCACCAACGGGGCAGAGAGTTAGCAGGGGCCGCATGTGCACAACACCCGAGAGAGGCTCCCCCGGCACTCCCGGTTCTGGACGGAGGGCGGGCAGGCCAGCGTCTTCCATGGCAGGGTCGTCCAAGGCAGCTGAGCTCAGCACGCTCCCAGGGGCAGGCGGGCAGGCAGGCCTCGTGCCCCACACACTGCTGTCTCCCCATCACTGCCCCCCGGACCTGCCGCCTGAGAGGCTGCCTCGGCTGTCTAGGCACAGGCTCAGCACCGCTGGGACCTCACAGTCCACCGGGAGGGCAAACACTCATCTTCCCCCAACATCAGGGGCAGCAAGCGCAACAGGGGGCGGAGGGGAAGCCTCGGCAGAAAGCAGTGGGGGGTCCTTTGGAGGCCCCCAGGAGAGTTTGGCGGTCCCCACATGCATCTGTGCAGCTGTCCCAGCCCAGTGGGGGCTGCAGAGCAGCAGGACCTTCAAAACGACTTCCCAGCAACCACTCCAGGCCGGTGGGGACTTGTGTGCGGGGTCTTGTCACGAGACCAGGTTTGCCCTCGCAAATCTGGGGAACAGCTGTGGGACCGAGCGCCTTCAAGGCGCAGGAGGCATTCGAGGCCTAGATGCATGGCGGCCGAAGGGGAAACCGAATGCGCTTTGAGTCCCTTCCCTTCCACCCTAACAGCCGGCCTTGCCCACAACAGACCTGCCCAGGAGTCCCTGCTTTGGGAAATGGAAGAAAAGGGGAGGAGGTGGCCAAGCGCTACCAGGAAGACGCAAAACCCTTCAATTTCCTCTGTTTTGTGTCCTTTCCACTACCACGGAAAGGGGATGTGGTTGATCGGAAGGCAGCAAGAGTGTTGGCTCATCACTGCCGCAGATCATAAGAGAAGCGTTGGCGGCACGGTCCGTCTGAGCCCACGGAGGAGACTCTGGCTCAGGAGACAGCAGAGCTGGAGCGAACGGGACCCTGCAGCCTCGCCATGAAGTCTTCTTCCTGCCTGCTCTTCCTCGGTGGGTGCCGCGCATGGAGGGGTGGTGCGGACCGAGCCCTGCGGGGCAGGCTGTGGAGACCGGCCACCGGGCTTTCTCGCCTCCCGCGCAACCCGCTTGCCACTAATGCGATGCTCTGCTTGCAGGTTGCTGGCTGGCCGGGCAGTGGCGACCGTCTGCAGGTGAGCAAAGCTGGCACTCTGACGGAGCCCCGGGGCACCACCACAGACCGGCTGCTGCAAAGGGGTGGGGGGCTCATAACGTCGAGGTGGGGCAGGCCCCTTGGCTGCGACTCCGTGTTCATCTCACTCGGCCTTCTCCCTCGCCCTGTGGGCTTTGGGGTTTATGAACCCCCAGCTCCTTTCCCCTCCACCGTCTCCCCCTGGCCTCCCAAGGCTGGGCAGTCCCAGGCCTTTGGAATCAGGCGCTCCTGGAGCATGTTTGGCCCTGATCGAGCTTCGGGGAAACGGGGAGACGCACCTATTCATGATGTGGAGCAGGAAGAGGAACTTGCACCCCCCAAACCAGAGAGACCCCTGTCATGAGGGGTCCATGCAGGATGGAAACGGGCAGGGACGGTTGTGTGATGCGTCAATTTCAGCGAGTCCTCTTGAAAAAGGGCGTGCCAGGGCTCTCATTGCGTGGAACGTGTTCCATCCTTAGGCGCTGGGTGAGAAGGGGAGGCTGCAATGGCCCAAGAGCGAGGGACCCGCACTCTGCATATGCTCAGAGACATTCGGCAATGCCCCGCAGGGCCACCGCAAGTTTCTCAGAGCGTCACTTCCTCAAATCGGGGCACCCAGTCCCTGCCCAAGCCACCGGCCAACCAGGCTGCTGGCCACTTGCCCACTGATGGCCTTCCTCCTTGGACTGAGCATGCAGGACAATCTGGAGAACCATCCAAGGGTCGGGGTCCGGTTAGGGTTAGGGCTTTCTGGCAAGGCCTCCTGGGGCTCCCCTTATGGCCGGCCAGGAGGGAGGCCCAAGGGGGGCCCGGTCCAGGCGAGGCCTGCCTGTCCCACCCCCTCCAGGGCTGGGAGGTGCCCAGGCAGACGGCCAGCCATCCCTCCTGTGTCCTCGGCTGGTGCAGGGCAAGGCGCAGGCGGCACCGAGGGGCAGCTGTGGGGGCTGCTCCCCCTCCCCACGCCCGGCCCGCTTCTCTGTCCATGGGATGGAGACGGGGCAGGGCGGGGGGAGCCCAACAGGCCGTCGCCTCCTCTGCAGCCCTCCGGGGAGGGAAATGAGTGAAGGGAGAAGCCCTTGCGATGGCCCTGCGCCTCCTGCTCCGGCCAGAATGTGGTTCAAACCATCTAAATATCGATGCCTGGGAACCGCTTACTGGTCGGGAAGGCAGGCAGAGTGAGGAGAACATTCTCCACTGCATGGAGAATTATAAAAGCAATCATACAATAGACAATAATAAATAAATAAACAAATAGCCATAATAAATATAATCAGTAATAATAAAAATACATTCAGAATTAAAAATGAATAAATCATATTCCAAAGGGATGGGGGAAGCAACTGTTAACTCGACTTCTAAAATCCCTAATTCTTAAAATGGCATTTGAATGCAAAGGTTTTCACCTGGCACCGAAAGGAGCATAAGCTCAGCACCAGGCGAATCTCTCTGGGGAGCACATTCCACAATCTGGGCACCACCGCAGAGAAGGCCCTACTCCAAGTAGACATCCTCTTTACCTCCTTCAAGGAGGGTTCCCAGAACAGGGTCCCTGTTGCAGATCTCAAGCGGGGGACATATAGGGAAAGAGACGTTCCTTCAAGTATCCCGGTCCCAAGCTGTTTAGGGTTTTATAGGTTAATACCTGCACCTTGAATTGGGCCCGGACTTCAATTGGAAGCCAGTGGAGCTGGTAGAGGACCGACGGAATATGAAAATAATGACCGGTCCCCGTCAGCCACCTGGCAGCTCTATTTTGTACCAGCTGAAGCATCCAGACCACTTTCGAAGGCAGCCCCACGTAGCGCGCGTTACAGAAATCCAACCGGGAAGTGACCAGGGCACGTATCACCATTGCTAGGCTGTGCTCGTCCAGGTAAGGACACAGCTGATGGACCAGCTGGAGGAAAGCGCTCCTCACCACTGCTGTCATCTGGCTTTCCAGAGACAGCTGTGGGTCAAGGAGTGCCCCCAAGCTGCAGACCCTGTCCTTTAGGGGCAGTGCTACCCTGTCCAGGACAAGGTCAAAATCCCTTCCTGAAACTTCAGTCCACCCACCAACAGGACTCCCGTTTTATCTGGATGGAGGCTCAGTTTATTGGCCCGCATCCAGCCCATTACCTCGGCCAGGCACCGCTTCAGGACAGCCACTGCCTCACCTGGAGTAGATGTGAACAAGAGGTAGAGCTGGGTATCATCAGGATACTGACGGTTCCGCAGCCCAAACCTCCTGATGACGTCTCCCAGCAGTTTCATGTAGATGTTGAACAGCACGGGGGACAAAATAGAGCCCTGTGATACCCCATGGCAAACCTGCCATGCTGCAGAGCTACAGTCCCCCAGCGCCACCGTCTGGAATCGGCCACCCAGAATTGGGTGGAACCACTGCCATGCAGAGCCTCCTTCTCCCAACTTGGCCAGCCGATCCAGAGGGATACCATGGTTGATGGTATGGAAAGCCTCTGAGAGGTCCAGGAGGACCAACAGGAGCGCACTCCACGTCTCTCTCCCTGCACAGGTCACCATACAGGGCGACCAAGGCGGATTCAGCACCATAACTGGGTCTGAAGCCAGACTGAAATGGGTCCAGTTAATCCGTTTCACCCCAGAGTGCCTGGGGTCGTCCCGCCACCACCCACTCCAACACCTTGCCCAAAAACAGGATGTTGGCCACCGGCCTATAATTGGCGGCCACCTCTGGGTCCTGGGATGTCTTCTTCAGGACAGGTCGGATCACAGCCTTCTTTAAAGGGGCAGGGACCCGGCCCTCCCTCAATGAGGCGTTAATAACTTCCTGAACCTGGTGCCAATCCCATGACTGGCTTTCATAAGCAGCCAGGAAGGGCAAGGGTCAAGCAAACAGGTGGTAGGGCATACCACCCCAAGCACCTTGTCCACATCATCAGGCCACAACACCTGGAATTCATCCACTAATGACGGACCAGGCAGTGTTCGGGACACTTCCCAATCTGCAGTCACGTCAACTGTGGGATCCAGTTCGTGGTGAATCTGAGCGATTTTTCCCTTGAACTGCTGGGCAAAGTCGTCACAACGGGCTGCCGATGGTGTCAGCACATCTTTCTCCTGACCAGAGTGTATCAGGGTACGCACCACTCGGAAAAGCTCCGCTGGACAGCACTGCGAGAAAGCCATGGAAGTGGAGAATAATTGCCTCTTCTCCAGAAAGGGGTCCCAAAAACAAGACATGAATTGTGGGTTGTGTAGCACATTCTAGGACCCCGTATGTATCGTGCCCTGAGATCCCAGCCGCCCAAAACATCCAGGAAGAGGGACCAGAGGGGTTGCCCGAAGTATCCCCCAGATAGTCAATAGCAGCTAATTCACATTCACACTATTCTACTTCATGTATTAATTAAATTTATATCCCGCTTTTTCCCAACAAACTCAAAGCGGCTTACAAAATTCTCTTCCTCCTGCTCCCAATCTTATACCCACAACAACGACCCTGGGAGGTAGGCCAGGTTGTGTGTGACTGGCCTGGAATCGCGCAGTTAGCTCCATGGCTGAGCATGGATTACACCCCAGGCCACCCGAGTCCCAGTCCCAGGCTCTTAACGCTGGCTTTTCATGGCCACTGCTCTGGTGCAGAAATTTTTCAAAGAGAAGGGGAGGTCTGTTCTAGCTGCTGCTTGTGACTTTGCCAGGGAAGGTACCAAGGCTGCGGGTAGGCTCTGTCTCCTGCTCTGGGATCTTAATTTTTTGCACTGAAACACTCTGTGACAGTTACTGATATACACAGTCTTTTCATTAATTGTGGGTTGGGTTGGGTTGGGGCTATGCTGAATCCAAGAAATTTGGTAGCCAGTCACTCAGCCAAAGCCTCATCTGAAAGAACCCCCAGACAAGTTTTGTCCAGGTCAGTGATCGGAAGCACCCGGGGACTCAATCCCACGAGTGCAGCTTCCCGTCCTGTCCCAGCGTAGCCGCCCTCCTCCTGGTTTCTTGCCTCCCAGGTGAAAGGGGTTTCAGGGCAAGGGAGTCCTGGGGCTTTGCCTCATGGCCAGCCAGGAGGGAGGCCCGGGGGGGCCCGGTCCAGGCGAGGCCTGCCTGTCCCACCCCCTCCAGGGCTGGGAGGTGCCCAGGCAGACGGCCAGCCATGCCTCATGTGTCCTCGGCTGGTGCAGGGGAAGGCACAGGTGGCACAGAGGGGCAGTTCTGGGGGCTGCTCCCCCTCCCCATGCCCGGCCCGCTTCTCTGTCCATGGGATGGAGACGGGGCTGGGCGGGGGAGCCCAACAGGCCGTCGCCTCCTCTGCAGCCCTCCGGGGAGGGAAATGAGTGAAGGGAGAAGCCCTTGCGATGGCCCTGCGCCTCCTGCTCCGGCCAGAATGTGGTTTAAACCATCTAAATATCGATGCTTAGGAACCGCTTACTGGTCGGGAAGGCAGGCAGAGTGAGGAGAACATTCTCCACTGCATGATGAAATGAAGTGATCTCTCCATCCCGAACACACGGATTTTTCTTCCTTCCTTCCTTCAAATGCTCTCTGAAGTCTCCGGGTTTCCGGAGCATGAGGCTGCTGCGGGGAGGGAATCCTGGAAGCTCAGTCTTGCTCTCATTCTTTTGCAGGGCAGCTGTATCCCAAGCCTTCCATCTCGGTGTTCCCCCGTCCTGAGGTGATCCCAGGGGAAAATGTCCGCATCTTCTGTGGGAATGCGCTTTACTCACGTGCAACATTCCATCTCTTAAAACAAGACATTTCAGGACTAGTGCAAGTTCAGCAGCATTCGAATGTCCAATCTTATTCGGTTGTGTTTCACATTTCCAATGTCCAGCAATCAGATGGGGGGAACTACGCATGTGTTTATTGCATTACTGAAGACCTGAATCGACGGTGCTCATTGGCCAGCGACACAGTCTCCGTTGTCGTAGCAGGTGAGGGCCTGGCTCAGCCCTTGCGAACCGGTTGCACAAGTGACCTTACAGTGAGGGGCGGATTTACTGCATCTGTAAATCCACTGGGAAAAGCCGCCGTAACTAAAATATGCCATGGTTTGCAAGAGCGACTCATCCCCCTTGTACCCAGAAGTTCTGACAAGTGGAAGGTTCCAGAAGCAAAGCATGAAAAGCGGGTTCTAGGACCCCATAATTCTTATTTATATTATATTATATTATATTATATTATATCCCGCTTTTTTCCAACAAGCTCAAAGCGATTTACAGAATTCTCTTCCTCCTGCTCTCAATCTTATACCCACAACAACAACCCTGGGAGGTAGGCCGGGCTGTCTGTGCCTGGCCCAGAGTCACCCAGTTAGCTCCATGGCTGAGTGGGGACTACAGCCCAGACCACCCGAGTCGCAGTCCCAGGCTCTTAACACTGGCTTTTCATGGCCACACTGCTCTGGTGCAGATACTTCTCAAAGGAAAGGGGAGGTCTGTTCTTGCTGCTCCGTGTGACTTTGCCAGGGAAGGTACCGGCACTGTTCAGGATCTTGGGGCACTCTTGAGACGCCCAGGCGCTCCAAACCTACTCCAAATCTGCCACACCTTACCTGGTCCTGCTGCCCTTCCACCTGTGTGTCGCCACACTTCAGGAGCCGCTGGCTTTGGCTCTCCTGCCTCCGAGTGGCTGCGTGGCTCAGGTGGGCTTCAAGCCAAGGGTCTCCCCCTCTGGTCCTCTGCTGGGCACCTTCCAGATCCGGTGTCCTTTCTCTGTTTTCTAACACTTTGATGACTTCCCTGGGAGGGGCAGGGAAGAGACCTCTTGAAAGACGCGAGGGCCAGCCAGTCAGGACTCTGCACAGCCTTGCTGCTGGTTCATGGAACTGGATGATCCACATAGTGCAACTGCAGCTTCTGCTCCAAGCCAGACGCAGGGGCTCTCCCAAGGGCAGCCCGAGCGAGACGGGAGTAACGCTCTTCTGGGGTGTCCAGAGGCATCAGCAGTGCTGACTTCTGTCCATCTGTCACTACACTGCCTGTGAGAAATTGCAGCTAAATTTCCGTTTTTTCAGTATTAGCTCCTGCTCTGAGATCTTAAATGGACCACCACCCACAAGGCTTTTGCACCATTCTCAGACCTTTGCATTTTTCAAAACACAGGGGTGTTTCTCGTTTTACGGAGTTGGAATGTTTTAGGTGCAGAGGTTCTAGGACATCACCCTTTTTCTCTCCTCTTTCAGCTGAAGTGTATCCCAAGCCATCCATCAGGGTGAGCCCAGGTGAGCTGCTCACCCGCGGAGAAAATGCCAGCATCCACTGTAAGAGCCCACAGCAGACAAATGCAGAGTTCATTCTACGGAGAACAGTCTTTTTGGATACCTACCTTACCCGAAAGACAGAATCGGATGAGGTTGTCTTTGCCATTGGCAAAGCTGAGAGCTCACATGCTGGGATGTACCAGTGTAGATACTGCTTCAATCCAGACTCCGTCTTCTATAAACGCTGCTCAAACTACAGTGACAAGGCCTACATCAACATCACAGGTGAGTTCCTGCCCAGTCCTTCCATGCTGCAGATACAAGCAACACTAACGTGAGTTCAGCATTTTCCAGCTCTGTAAGTGAAAAGGGAAGACTGTGCGGGCAAAAACCTCTCTTTGAGTTAAGAAGGGCTCTCTCCCCATTTGGATCGAACTTCAATGGCAGTACATCACTCCCCAGTGCTTGTTTCCTGCTGGGTAGGTGGGATTTTGCATGATGCATGACTTCCTGCAACACTTTTACCCATGGCTAAATCCCAAGCTGTCTTGCAACGGAGAGTTGCAGTGGCACCATGAAGTATCTCTCCCTGCACAGAAGCCCCTGAAACCCACGTTCGCCTTGCCCATGAAGTCAGAGGTGCTCATCAACGGCCTCTTCTCACACTGGGGCGGGATAACCAGTGGGCTCAGTCCTGGGCCATGTGCTCGTCAAGGCTTTATTGAATGCTGTTGACAAGCAGCTGGGGATGATGATCAGATCTGCAGAGGACATAAAAGTGGCCCTGCAAGGCCGAGAGAAGATTCAAGGACTCTTGCTAGGCTGGAGCGCTCGTTTGAAAGCACCAGAATGAAATTCAATAGGGTCAAGTGCCCAATTCTGCATCCAGGAGAAGGAAGCCAGATATATGCTCCAAGATGGGGAGTACTTGGCTCAACAGCACTGCAGGTCAGAAGCATCTTGGAATGGTTATAGAGATCACAAGGTGAACCCGAGTCAGCCATACTAGTTCTCCTTTACTCAGAACTGGTTGGGCCTGATCTAGAGTACTGACTTCATTTCTGGGCCCCACAGTTAAAAGAAAGATGCAGACAAGCTCAGAAGGGTCCAGAGAGGGCAAGAAGGGTGATCCCAGGACTGGAGACAAAGCCGGGCTCAAGTTACAGGGAGCCAGATTCTGGCTAGCCATCAGTAAAACAGTTCCTGACAGGTAGACCCGCATGAAGGTGGAACCCATTAGCCCGGGGCAATTGTGGGCTCTCCCACACTAGAGGCATCCAGGACGCAACTGGACAGCCATCTGAGAGGGACGGTTTAGCTTGGAGTCCTGCAGAGAGCAGGGCGTTGGGCCCCACGGCCCTCTGGCCCCTTCCACCTCTCCTGTTCCTTGATGCTATGAAACCGGCTTTTGCCTGCTTCAGAGCTGGAAGACTGCTTTGGTGGGGGGAGAAAGGGAATTCCCTGTGCCAGGTACCGTGCTGGCCCAGGGCTACTGAAGTGTGGGCTCAGCCCAGAGAAAGTGTCGGCAGGGCTGAGGTGGGGTCTGCACAGCTGAGCTTAGCAGAGACCCAGGGGGCATCGCTTGAGCAACACAAGTAACAACCCCTCTCTCTCCCCGATGCTTTCTCTTTCCACTAGACCACACATTCTCCAGACCTTCCATCAGGATAAGCCCGAAGCCGCAGGTATCGCTGGGACTGAATGCCACCATCGAGTGCCAAGGGCCGGAAAATTACTTCCATTTGACCTTCTTCTTGTTCAAATCAGGGAATCTGATAGCAAAACAAATGGAAGAGCCAAAGAAAAACACAACTCAGTTCCTTTTGTCCGGGGTGCGGCTGGAAGATGCAGGGAGCTACAGCTGCCGGTATCACAAAAGCAATCCCTTTGTGCAGTCCGAGCCCAGCGACGCCGTGGAGCTGACAGTGACGGGTGAGGGGTGTGCCCAGCGCGGCCTGAGTCCCCTTCGGAGCCCTCCTCTCCGCTAGGGGCCCCTGCTTTGGGGTTGCAGCTGTCCAAGTGGTGATGGGGAGTAGTGAATGGCTCTAATTCTGCAGTAAGATGCAGCACTGGCTGCAAGGGGCTGTAGCACAATATCCTACTAAATAATTTCAGTCAGAATCGGGGGAAAACCTCTCAGCATCGCCATCATTCAAGTCTACACTCCAACCACAGATGCTGAGGAAGAAGTCCAAAAATGTAGGGACTGGATGCTGCAGCAAAACAAGACTTGATGCTAATCCTACACGGAAACAAAACAGGATCAAACGCTGAAGGGAAATTTGGCCCACGGGTAATAAATGAAGTGGGAGAGCAACTCATAGGATTTTGTGGGGCCAAGAAACCCCCCCATGGTAAACACACCAAATAAATTCTGCTCTTGCAAGCAACTGACGCTAACCTGGGCCCGTCTTTCTCTCTGCGTAGCCCACCCCACACGATGGCGGTGAAGATGAAATGGGCAAGAGCGGGCTGCACACCCACCGTGCCTCCTTCAGAGGCATGCGAAGCAGCCTCTCAGATCCCAAAGTATTCCCCATACCGGCCCTCCTGAAAGCACCAGCTGAAATCCCAGGACCATGAAACTTCTCATGGGTATCGCTCGCATGTTCAGACTGTGTGTGAAGAAGGCCTTTTTCAGCTGTGTTTTATTGAGAATTTCTCCACGATAAACAACATCTCAATAAAAAGATAAACACACATATATACATAACTTCATAAATTAAAATGTATCAACGTAGCAGAATGTAAATCAATGCCACAAAAAAATACATCAGAAAATCCATGAGATTGGTCCAAACATAAGGTCTTGGGATTTCCAGATGACTCTTTTAGCGAGCTCTTTATCTTTATTTTCTTTTTTCTGCGGGTTTAGGCTATATAGGATACAGTCCGATGGCCTCCAGACAATTGACTTAGAGGCTACAGGATTTTTGGAGTCCCAGTGCTGCAATCCCAAAATCTTGCCCCCCACCTCCCTCTGGCTCCTGCCAATGGTGTAAGGCTAAGATGAACTGGAGCCCCTAAGATAGCTGAATGCTGATCTGCCATTCCCGGCAACAAGCACACTTGCCCGAGTCTGAACGCTGCAGGTGCACCAGATGTAAAGCATCACTCTTCTCTTTCCCACTCAGGTCAAGTTACGCCACCGCATTTCAACTTCATAAAACCACGTAAGGTGGGCGCCATGGGAAGAAATGTCTCTACTCACTGCAAGGAAGCAGTTCTGTTGTTTCATCCACCACTGTGTGACTTGCTCTTTCTTGCTTCTGCAGAAAATGCTCTTACGGCAACTTCCCCTGTGGAGGCCAAACTGCGCCTCGCAGCAGCCGGCTTTCTGCTGCTGCTCGTACTGCTGGTTGTGTCCGAGGCTGCATGGAGCTGGAGACGGGGGCAGCTTTAAACCTCCCGGACTGAATGGGCAGGGCAGCCACTTGGAAGGTCTCACCGGAAGGGCCAGATCCCTGGCAGGGATTCCGCTGCGAGTAGCATGGAGACAGTCGCATCGTCAGCGTGGCAGCTTCACTGCCATGGAGATCCACGGCTGCGGCGCTTTCTAGCTGAGCGCAGGGGGGAGCCGAGGCCCCCAGGAATGCCCGGAGCAGAGCCAGCACTGGGCTCACCCCCAGGTCCTGCTGCAAACCTCCCAGGTTGGCCTCGGGCCACTCGCCGGACGAGTTCGCACGATAGGTTGGCCCAGGGCCCCGCACTCCGGCTTGGAGCCCCAGGGAGCCTGAAGCACTTGACGGATGAGTCTATGCGCTGCGGCTCCTGAGCACCACGTTCCCCGCCATGCTCATCCCGCAGAATCCCATGGGATGCCACAGGAGCAGGGGGTTTCCCCTCCCCACCCCTGCTTCCAGGAGCAGGATGCTAGGACCTTGACAGGCCTCATCGTGAGCCCCGCCCCATGCAGAGCACCCCCCCCCCCGGCCCACTGCAGCAACTTGGATGGGGCAACTCAGCTGGGTTTTCTTGCTGCCCTTCCCACACAGTCCTTTTGGCACCAAGCAACACTGATATAGACACTGAACGTACACGTGCATGTGCCTGACAAACCATGAACCGTTTCTAAATCCCACTCTGAAAACTGAGCTTTAACTGTGACAGCGGTCAGACTCAAATGCACTTTTGCGCTATCCCAGGATGCCACAGTCCCAGGAAGCCAAGTGGGGGCACGGCCATGAAGGCGGTGCAGAGCTTGCCGCCATTTCGCGAGCACAGGTCACCCACGCGTTTCGCCCATCCGGCAGTGCATCCTTTGACAGCTGCCAGGCGCAAGCAACTGCTGGACCTGGCGGGCTGCTTGTAAGCAGCCCCTCCGTGGCGCCGCTGGAGCGTTCCGAGGTGGCTGCTGGGGAAAGACGACTGGGGAATGTGGGTGTGGCAGCCGTGTGGGCAGCTGGCCTTCCCGGCCGCTGGGAGCAGGCGGAGGTTCGAGGGGAAACGCTGCTGCTCGCCATCATGCCGGGAGATGGGACACAGATGCTCCCCCGGTGCTGCCCCTGTAAGACACCCACGGGGGGCCCGCGGGCAGAGAGAGGGCCACGGGGGGCCCCATCGCTTGCTGGGCTTGCCTTGGGTTGCTCAGCTGAGAACCCGCACACCATCATGGGTCCGCGGGTCGTGCAAAGGGGCCAGCCTTCCACAGATGCTCTCGTGTCACTGGAAAAGGCCTGCCCAAGCCCGGCCTGCGCATCCAAAGGCCAGGCGAGTTCTGATCCCCCCCACCCCCAGGCAGCAAGCTCACGGCACGGACGGATATGTGCCTGTCCTATCCAGCCTGAACCGCTGGCCCTGCATGGGAAGCTGGCAGTGGTCACCGTCACAGGCCTCCTTTGGTAGCCTCGTAGGGGCGGGGGGGCGCCTCACCCTGAGCTCACCCCCAAACAAGTGTCACACGCCAATTTGTCTCTAGGCAGAAGTAACCTTCGTTTCAGGCTTTGAATTGTTCTGTTCTGATGCTTTTATGTAGTAGTTTAATTTTGATGTGTTACTTTTTGCTTTTTCTGCTGTTAATAAGTTGTTAATACATTGATTTAGTGCTTTTGTTTTGGAATGTTGTGTTGTTTTAACTGCTGTAAACTGCTCTGTCTCTCTGTTTCCATAAGATGGGACAATCACACTTTGGGGATGACAGGAGCGGAGCCAGCTGCAGCCGGGGGTCAGGCTAGATGGGCCATGAGGTCCCTTCTGACTTGTTTTGCTTCCAATTTCTGTCAGCCACAAAGAGAGCCCAGGGGTGGGCTATTGCCACGGCAGGTCAATTGGAATGACAGCAGAACTACCCCACAGCAAGCCCCGTGGACTTTCCCCAGGTGCGATGGGCATGTCTGTGGAACCACATTGCCAGCAGCAAATCTGCACCACAAAATATTCCAGGTGCCAAATGGTACGGAAAATGTTGCTTGACGCAGGTGGGGGGGGCTCTTTTCGCAGGTGTTTTCTGGGGGAAATCAGAGAAGAGAGCACATTTCGGCTCTACAGTGGCTTAAAGGGCTGTAAATCGGTGAGCTGCCATCGATGGAAAGGCGACGGCCCCCTCCGTAGGGCCTACAGTGCGAGGCACAGAGAAGCGAGGCGTGGCCCAGGCGCCCTCTGCTGGACTGCCGTGGACGGAGCAGCGTCTGCTTCTTAATTCAGCCCTCGCCACCTTGGGCCTTCCAGACACGTTTGGACTGCAACACCCAGAATTCCCAGTGCACCACCCGGTGGATGGGGATTCTGGGAGCTGTGGTGCACATGGGCCTGCAGGACACCAGACTGGGGAAGGCCGATGTACAGCAAGCAGCTTTGGTTGAAAACAGGTCCTGCTCTTGTTCTCAGTGACCACAGATGTGGCCACAGGACCAAGAGGAAGTGCTCCCTTTGCACCCCTAACGATGAGCACAAGATGGCGCCATGGCTGGGCCACCCCCCTGAAATGGGTAGGGCTTAAATGGGGCACTGAAGCAAAGTCCCCTTCGCAGGCAGCATGGAAGCCCCCCGGGCCTCCTGAGGAAGGGGCACTCCAAATGGGCCGAGGCACATGCTGGAAGATCAGGCAGGAGGGCCTGAGGACACGGCAGGCAATAAGCTTTGACTGGCCTGGAGCCGGAATTCGTTCTCGAACCCTTGGGGCTTCTCGCCTTCCTCATACAAGCGGGCAGTCCGGGCTCAGGGAGCTCTTCCACGGAGCCCCAGCAGCTGATGTCAGAGCTGCACCCTTCCCTCACGTGGGATTCAGCTCCGGAGCCACCCTTCCAATGCAGAACATCCATGTCAGGCCCCGCAGGCGGCCTCCCCTGGCCCTGGAGACGGACGGACCCAAGGAACCCCTTGCTGGATCAACACCGCCGGGCCTCGCGCCCAGCCTGCCCTCTCCCAGCAATCCCAGACTCCCGTTATTCACACGCACCTGGCAAGGAAGGCTGGGCCGGAGGGCGGGAGACCAGACTGGGGTGCATCCCCGATCGCCTGGCCACTGGCCCTGCCCGTTCGCCAGCACGACCCAAACCGACCGCTGCCCCGTCGCTTGGTGGGCAAAGTCAGCAGCGACCGAGTGGCACTTCATCCCCTCCAAGAGGGGAAGAAAGAGGAAACAGACACAAGCTGTTCAGAGTTCCCCTTTTGCAGCAACAGGAGGAATCTATTCTTAGCATTCATGGGGGGCAGGAGGATTCGCACACCCCCCGGGGCAGACCCGAAACTGCCCTCAGCAGGAAGGCCATGCAAAGCAGGGCCAGCCCTCGGATGTTCAGCTTCGCGCACCAATCAGGTTCAGAGCCCCAAATCCCGCTGGGCAAGAAGCAAAGAGACGGGTCGTGTGAAAGGAGGCAGGGAGGGAGGACGTTGCCGTGCTGTGACATTGACCCCTTCCGTTGGGAGAGTTCCTGCTCCTCTGGAGAAATACATGAATTGTCCCCCCAGCTCACCAACGGGGCAGAGAGTTAGCAGGGGCCGCATGTGCACAACGCCCAAGAGAGGCTCCCCCGGCACTCCCGGTTCTGGACGGACGGCGGGCAGGCCAGCGTCTTCCATGGCAGGGTCGTCCAAGGCAGCTGAGCTCAGCACGCTCCCAGGGGCAGGCGGGCAGGCAGGCCTCGTGCCCCACACACTGCTGTCTCCCCATCACTGCCCCCCGGACCTGCCGCCTGAGAGGCTGCCTCGGCTGTCTAGGCACAGGCTCAGCACCGCTGGGACCTCACAGTCCACCGGGAAGGCAAACACCCGTCTTCCCCCAACATCAGGGGCAGCAAGCGCAACAGGGGGCGGAGGGGGAGCCTCAGCAGAAAGCAGTGGGGGGTCCTTTGGAGGCCCCCAGGAGAGTTTGGCGGTCCCCACATGCATCTGTGCAGCTGTCCCAGCCCAGTGGGGGCTGCAGAGCAGCAGGACCTTCAAAACGACTTCCCAGCAACCACTCCGGGCCGGTGGGGACTTGTGTGCGGGGTCTTGTCACGAGACCAGGTTTGCCCTCGCAAATCTGGGGAACAGCTGTGGGACCGAGCGCCTTCAAGGCGCAGGAGGCATTCGAGGCCTAGATGCATGGCGGCCGAAGGGGAAACCGAATGCGCTTTGAGTCCCTTCCCTTCCACCCTAACAGCCGGCCTTGCCCACAACAGACCTGCCCAGGAGTCCCTGCTTTGGGAAATGGAAGAAAAGGGGAGGAGGTGGCCAAGCGCTACCAGGAAGACGCAAAACCCTTCAATTTCCTCTGTTTTGTGTCCTTTCCACTACCACAGAAAGGGGATGTGGTTGATCGGAAGGCAGCTAGAGTGTTGGCTCATCACTGCCCCAGATCACAAGAGAAGCGTTGGCGGCAGGGACCGTCTGAGCCCACGGAGGAGACTCTGGCTCAGGAGACAGCAGAGCTGGAGCGAACGGGACCCTGCAGCCTCGCCATGAAGTCTTCTTCCTGCCTGCTCTTCCTCGGTGGGTGCCGCGCATGGAGGGGTGGTGCGGACTGAGCCCTGCGGGGCAGGCTGTGGAGACCGGCCACCGGGCTTTCTCGCCTCCCGCGCAACCCGCTTGCCACTAATGCGATGCTCTGCTTGCAGGTTGCTGGCTGGCCGGGCAGTGGCGACCGTCTGCAGGTGAGCAAAGCTGGCACTCTGACGGAGCCCCGGGGTACCACCACAGACCGGCTGCTGCAAAGGGGTGGGGGGCTCATAACGTCGAGGTGGGGCAGGCCCCTTGGCTGCGACTCCGTGTTCATCTCACTCGGCCTTCTCCCTCGCCCTGTGGGCTTTGGGGTTTATGAACCCCCAGCTCCTTTCCCCTCCACCGTCTCCCCCTGGCCTCCCAAGGCTGGGCAGTCCCAGGCCTTTGGAATCAGGCGCTCCTGGAGCATGTTTGGCCCTGATCGAGCTTCGGGGAAACGGGGAGACGCACCTATTCATGATGTGGAGCAGGAAGAGGAACTTGCACCCCCCAAACCAGAGAGACCCCTGTCATGAGGGGTCCATGCAGGATGGAAACGGGCAGGGACGGTTGTGTGATGCGTCAATTTCAGCGAGTCCTCTTGAAAAAGGGCATGCCAGGGCTCTCATTGCGTGGAACGTGTTCCATCCTTAGGCGCTGGGTGAGAAGGGGAGGCTGCAATGGCCCAAGAGCGAGGGACCCGCACTCTGCATATGCTCAGAGACATTCGGCAATGCCCCGCAGGGCCACCGCAAGTTTCTCAGAGCGTCACTTCCTCAAATCGGGGCACCCAGTCCCTGCCCAAGCCACCGGCCAACCAGGCTGCTGGCCACTTGCCCACTGATGGCCTTCCTCCTTGGACTGAGCATGCAGGACAATCTGGAGAACCATCCAAGGGTCGGGGTCCGGTTAGGGTTAGGGCTTTCTGGCAAGGCCTCCCTCCTGGCCTTATGGCCGGCCAGGAGGGAGGCCCAGGGGGGGCCCGGCTGGGAGGTGCCCAGGCAGACGGCCAGCCATGCCTCCTGTGTCCTCGGCTGGTGCAGGGCAAGGCGCAGGCGGCACCGAGGGGCAGCTGTGGGGGCTGCTCCCCCTCCCCACGCCCGGCCCGCTTCTCTGTCCATGGGATGGAGACGGGGCAGGGCGGGGGGAGCCCAACAGGCCGTCGCCTCCTCTGCAGCCCTCCGGGGAGGGAAATGAGTGAAGGGAGAAGCCCTTGCGATGGCCCTGCGCCTCCTGCTCCGGCCAGAATGTGGTTCAAACCATCTAAATATCGATGCCTGGGAACCGCTTACTGGTCGGGAAGGCAGGCAGAGTGAGGAGAACATTCTCCACTGCATGATGAAATGAAGTGATCTCTCCATCCCGAACACACGGATTTTTCTTCCTTCCTTCCTTCAAATGCTCTCTGAAGTCTCCGGGTTTCCGGAGCATGAGGCTGCTGCGGGGAGGGAATCCTGGAAGCTCAGTCTTGCTCTCGTTCTTTTGCAGGGCAGCTTCATCACAAGCCTTCCATCTCGGTGTTCCCCCGTCCTGAGGTGATCCCAGGGGAAAATGTCCGCATCTTCTGTGGGAATGCGCTTTACTCACGTGCAACATTCCATCTCTTAAAACAAGACATTTCAGGACTAGTGCAAGTTCAGCAGCATTCGAATGTCCAATCTTATTCGGTTGTGTTTCACATTTCCAATGTCCAGCAATCAGATGGGGGGAACTACGTGTGTGCTTATTGCATTACTGAAGACCTGAATCGACGGTGCTCATTGGCCAGCGACACAGTCTCCATCTTCGTAGCAGGTGAGGGCCTGGCTCAGCCCTTGCGAGCCGGTTGCACAAGTGACCTTAAAGCGAGGGGCGGATTAACTGCGTCTGCAAATCCACTGGGAAAATGTTAGTAACAGTCTTTACACCAGGAAAGAGAGTTCTCTTATTTTGTCTCTTCATTGCAATATAGGGGATCAGAGGTTTCCTTCCCCTTTCCCACTCCCAGAGCACATGTTCCCGTCTCATATTCATGCCCTTTCCCGCTTGCCTATCCCTTTCTCCCTCATTGGCAGAGGTTCTGGGTGGCTGCAACCCTTCTGTCCGCCTATTCCCAGTCGCCCCAACACCTGTTCTTCCCTCCCACTTCGTCCAGCCCATGTGCATTATAATGAGAT
The DNA here is from genome assembly GCA_023646645.1 of Varanus salvator macromaculatus. Classification (NCBI taxonomy): domain Eukaryota; kingdom Metazoa; phylum Chordata; class Lepidosauria; order Squamata; family Varanidae; genus Varanus; species Varanus salvator. The sequence goes on from JAIXND010000781.1 coordinate 4,557,949, forward strand.
GGTTTTCTATGCAGGGTGTGTTAGTTAATATTCATGAGGCCATTGAGCAAGGGTCCTGCCATCTTGCCCACCTGCCAATTCCCTCCTGCTGTCTGATCCCGGCCCCTCCCCCCATGGCTAAGGAATTTTCGTCCTTACATTTTCACTCTTCCTGTTTCCTTGTTTCAAATCATCCCTTCTTCCCTATCAAAAAAGCGGCCCTAACTAAAGACTTCTCCTCCCCCTTGTGCCTGGACACACTCTCAAGTGAAAGCTTTAATTTAATCTTTATTTTAATTATTGTAGGTTTATGTTAAAACATTTGTACCCCATCCTTCACAGCAGCGTCTCAGGATGGCTTACAAGTTTAAAATGAACCACAATTATAAAAGCAATCATACAATAGACAATAATAAATAAATAAATAGCCATAATAAATATAATCAGTAATAATAAAAATACATTCAGAATTAAAAATGAATAAATCACATTCCAAAGGGATGGGGGAAGCAACTGTTAACTCGACTTCTAAAATCCCTAATTCTTAAAATGGCATTTGAATGCAAAGGTTTTCACCTGGCACCAAAAGGAGCATAAGCTCAGCACCAGGCGAATCTCTCTGGGGAGCACATTCCACAATCTGGGCACCACCGCAGAGAAGGCCCTACTCCAAGTAGACATCCTCTTTACCTCCTTCAAGGAGGGTTCCCAGAACAGGGTCCCTGTTGCAGATCTCAAGCGGGGGACATATAGGGAAAGAGACGTTCCTTCAAGTATCCCGGTCCCAAGCCGTTTAGGGTTTTATAGGTTAATACCTGCACCTTGAATTGGGCCCGGACTTCAATTGGAAGCCAGTGGAGCTGGTAGAGGACCGACGGAATATGAAAATAATGACCGGTCCCCGTCAGCCACCTGGCAGCTCTATTTTGTACCAGCTGAAGCATCCAGACCACTTTCGAAGGCAGCCCCACGTAGCGCGTTACAGAAATCCAACCGGGAAGTGACCAGGGCACGTATCACCATTGCTAGGCTGTGCTCGTCCAGGTAAGGACACAGCTGATGGACCAGCTGGAGGAAAGCGCTCCTCACCACTGCTGTCATCTGGCTTTCCAGAGACAGCTGTGGGTCAAGGAGTGCCCCCAAGCTGCAGACCCTGTCCTTTAGGGCAGTGCTACCCTGTCCAGGACAAGGTCAAAATCCCTTCCTGAAACTTCAGTCCACCCACCAACAGGACTCCCGTTTTGTCTGGATGGAGGCTCAGTTTATTGGCCCGCATCCAGCCCATTACCTCGGCCAGGCACCGGTTCAGGACAGCCACTGCCTCACCTGGAGTAGATGTGAACAAGAGGTAGAGCTGGGTATCATCAGGATACTGACGGTTCCGCAGCCCAAACCTCCTGATGACGTCTCCCAGCAGTTTCATGTAGATGTTGAACAGCACGGGGGACAAAATAGAGCCCTGTGATACCCCATGGCAAACCTGCCATGCTGCAGAGCTACAGTCCCCCAGCGCCACCGTCTGGAATCGGCCACCCAGAATTGGGTGGAACCACTGCCATGCAGAGCCTCCTTCTCCCAACTTGGCCAGCCGATCCAGAGGGATACCATGGTTGATGGTATGGAAAGCCTCTGAGAGGTCCAGGAGGACCAACAGGAGCGCACTCCACGTCTCTCTCCCTGCACAGGTCACCATACAGGGCGACTAAGGCAGATTCAGCACCATAACTGGGTCTGAAGCCAGACTGAAATGGGTCCAGTTAATCCGTTTCACCCCAGAGTGCCTGGGGTCGTCCCGCCACCACCCACTCCAACACCTTGCCCAAAAACAGGATGTTGGCCACCGGCCTATAATTGGCGGCCACCTCTGGGTCCTGGGATGTCTTCTTCAGGACAGGTCGGATCACAGCCTTCTTTAAAGGGGCAGGGACCCGGCCCTCCCTCAATGAGGCGTTAATAACTTCCTGAACCTGGTGCCAATCCCATGACTGGCTTTCATAAGCAGCCAGGAAGGGCAAGGGTCAAGCAAACAGGTGGTAGGGCATACCACCCCAAGCACCTTGTCCACATCATCAGGCCACAACACCTGGAATTCATCCACTAATGACGGACCAGGCAGTGTTCGGGACACTTCCCAATCTGCAGTCACGTCAACTGTGGGATCCAGTTCGTGGTGAATCTGAGCGATTTTTCCCTTGAACTGCTGGGCAAAGTCGTCACAACGGGCTGCCGATGGTGTCAGCACATCTTTCTCCTGACCAGAGTGTATCAGGGTACGCACCACTCGGAAAAGCTCCGCTGGACAGCACTGCGAGAAAGCCATGGAAGTGGAGAATAATTGCCTCTTCTCCAGAAAGGGGTCCCAAAAACAAGACATGAATTGTGGGTTGTGTAGCACATTCTAGGACCCCGTATGTATCGTGCCCTGAGATCCCAGCCGCCCAAAACATCCAGGAAGAGGGACCAGAGGGGTTGCCCGAAGTATCCCCCAGATAGTCAATAGCAGCTAATTCACATTCACACTATTCTACTTCATGTATTAATTAAATTTATATCCCGCTTTTTCCCAACAAACTCAAAGCGGCTTACAAAATTCTCTTCCTCCTGCTCCCAATCTTATACCCACAACAACGACCCTGGGAGGTAGGCCAGGTTGTGTGTGACTGGCCTGGAATCGCGCAGTTAGCTCCATGGCTGAGCATGGATTACACCCCAGGCCACCCGAGTCCCAGTCCCAGGCTCTTAACGCTGGCTTTTCATGGCCACTGCTCTGGTGCAGAAATTTTTCAAAGAGAAGGGGAGGTCTGTTCTAGCTGCTGCTTGTGACTTTGCCAGGGAAGGTACCAAGGCTGCGGGTAGGCTCTGTCTCCTGCTCTGGGATCTTAATTTTTTGCACTGAAACACTCTGTGACAGTTACTGATATACACAGTCTTTTCATTAATTGTGGGTTGGGTTGGGTTGGGGCTATGCTGAATCCAAGAAATTTGGTAGCCAGTCACTCAGCCAAAGCCTCATCTGAAAGAACCCCCAGACAAGTTTTGTCCAGGTCAGTGATCGGAAGCACCCGGGGACTCGATCCCACGAGTGCAGCTTCCCGTCCTGTCCCAGCGTAGCCGCCCTCCTCCTGGTTTCTTGCCTCCCAGGTGAAAGGGGTTTCAGGGCAAGGGAGTCCTGGGGCTTTGCCTCATGGCCAGCCAGGAGGGAGGCCCGGGGGGGCCCGGTCCAGGCGAGGCCTGCCTGTCCCACCCCCTCCAGGGCTGGGAGCTGCCCAGGCAGACGGCCAGCCATGCCTCATGTTTCCTCAGCTGGTGCAGGGGAAGGCGCAGGCGGCACAGAGGGGCAGCTGTGGGGGCTGCTCCCCCCTGGCCCGGCCCGCTTCTCTGTCCATGGGATGGAGACGGGGCTGGGCGGGGGGAGCCCAACAGGCCGTCGCCTCTTCTGCAGCCCTCCGGGGAGGGAAATGAGTGAAGGGAGAAGCCCTTGCGATGGCCCTGCGCCTCCTGCTCCGGCCAGAATGTGGTTCAAACCATCTAAATATCGATGCCTGGGAACCGCTTATTGGTTGGAAGGCAGGCAGAGTGAGGAGAACGTTCTCCACTGCATGATGAAATGAAGTGATCTATCCATCCCGAACACACGGATTTTTCTTCCTTCCTTCCTTCAAATGCTCTCTGAAGTCTCCGGGTTTCCGGAGCATGAGGCTGCTGCGGGGAGGGAATCCTGGAAGCTCAGTCTTGCTCTCGTTCTTTTGCAGGGCGGCTGCATCACAAGCCTTCCATCTCGGTGTTCCCCCGTCCTGAGGTGATCCCAGGGGAAAATGTCCGCATCTCCTGTGGGAATGCGTTTTACTCACATGCAACATTCTATCTCTTAAAACAAGAAATTTCAGGACTAGTGCAAGTTCAGCAGCGTTCGAATGTCCAATCTTATTCGGTTTGTTTAACATTTCCAATGTCCAGCAATCAGATGGGGGGAACTATGCATGTGTTTATTGCATTACTGAAGACCTGAATCGACGGTGCTCATTGGCCAGCGACACAGTCTCCGTTGTCGTAGCAGGTGAGGGCCTGGCTCAGCCCTTGCATGCCGGTTGCACAAGTGACCTTACAACGAGGGGCGGATTTACTGCATCTGTAAATCCACTGGGAAAAGCCGCCGTAACTAAAATATGCCATGGTTTGCAAGAGTGACTCATCCCCCTTGTACCCAGAAGTTCTGACAAGTGGAAGGTTCCAGAAGCAAAGCATGAAAAGCGGGTTCTAGGACCCCATAATTATCCTGAGATGCCGGCCTCCCAAACCCTCCAGGAAGAGGGGCCAGAGGAGTTGCCCAAAGTATCCCCCAGATAGCCAACAGCAGCAAATCCACCCTCACACTATTCTTATTTATTTATATTATATTATATTCCGCTTTTTTCCAACAAGCTCAAAACGATTTACAGAATTCTCTTCCTACTGCTCTCAATCTTATCCCCACAACAACAACCCTGGGAGGTAGGCTGGGCTGTCTGTGCCTGGCCCAGAGTCACCTGGTTAGCTCCGTGGCTGAGTGGGGACTACAGCTCAGACCACCCGAGTCGCAGTCCCAGGCCCTTAACGCTGGCTTTTCATGGCCACTGATCTGGTGCAGAAATTTTTAGAAACATAGAAACATAGAAACAGAGTGAGTCAGAAGGGGCCTCCCGGGCCATCTAGTTTGACCTCCGGCACCAGCTGGCTCCGCTCATTTTTCAAAGAGAAGTGGAGGTCTGTTCTAGCTGCTGCTTGTGACTTTTCCAGGGAAGGTACCAAGGCTGCGGGCAGGCTCTGTCTCCTGCTCTGGGATCTTAATTTTTTGCACTGAAACACTCTGTGACAGTTACTGATATACACAGTCTTTTCATTAATTGTGGGTTGGGTTGGGTTGGGTTGGGGCTATGCTGAATCCAAGAAATTTGGTAGCCAGTCACTCAGCCAAAGCCTCATCTGAAAGAACCCCCAGACAAGTTTTGTCCAGGTCAGTGATCGGAAGCACCCGGGGACTCGATCCCACGAGTGCAGCTTCCCGTCCTGTCCCAGCGTAGCCGCCCTCCTCCTGGTTTCTTGCCTCCCAGGTGAAAGGGGTTTCAGGGCAAGGGAGTCCTGGGGCTTTGCCTCATGGCCAGCCAGGAGGGAGGCCCGGGGGGGCCCGGTCCAGGCGAGGCCTGCCTGTCCCACCCCCTCCAGGGCTGGGAGCTGCCCAGGCAGACGGCCAGCCATGCCTCATGTTTCCTCAGCTGGTGCAGGGGAAGGCGCAGGCGGCACAGAGGGGCAGCTGTGGGGGCTGCTCCCCCCTGGCCCGGCCCGCTTCTCTGTCCATGGGATGGAGACAGGGCTGGGCGGGGGGAGCCCAACAGGCCGTCGCCTCTTCTGCAGCCCTCCGGGGAGGGAAATGAGTGAAGGGAGAAGCCCTTGCGATGGCCCTGCGCCTCCTGCTCTGGCCAGAATGTGGTTCAAACCATCTAAATATCGATGCCTGGGAACCGCTTATTGGTTGGAAGGCAGGCAGAGTGAGGAGAACGTTCTCCACTGCATGATGAAATGAAGTGATCTATCCATCCCGAACACACGGATTTTTCTTCCTTCCTTCCTTCCTTCCTTCCTTCCTTCCTTCCTTCCTTCCTTCCTTCCTACCTTCCTTCCTTCAAATGCTCTCTGAAGTCTCCGGGTTTCCGGAGCATGAGGCTGCTGCGGGGAGGGAATCCTGGAAGCTCAGTCTTGCTCTCGTTCTTTTGCAGGGCAGCTTCATCACAAGCCTTCCATCTCGGTGTTCCCCCGTCCTGAGGTGATCCCAGGGGGAAATGTCCGCATCTTCTGTGGGGTTACGTCTCACTCACGTGCAATATTCCATCTCTTAAAACAAGAAATTTCAGGACTAGTGCAAGTTCAGCAGCGTTCGAATGTCCAATCTTATTCGGTTGTGTTTTACATTTCCAATGTCCAGCAATCAGATGGGGGGAACTACGTGTGTTTTATTGCATTACTGAAGACCTGAATCGACGGTGCTCATTGGCCAGCGACACAGTCTCCGTTGTCGTAGCAGGTGAGGGCCTGGCTCAGCCCTTGCGAGCCGGTTGCACAAGTGACCTTACAACGAGGGGCGGATTTACTGCATCTGTAAATCCACTGGGAAAAGCCGCCGTAACTAAAATATGCCATGGTTTGCAAGAGCGACTCATCCCCCTTGTACCCAGAAGTTCTGACAAGTGGAAGGTTCCAGAAGCAACGCATGAAAAGCGGGTTCTAGGACCCCATAATTATCCTGAGATGCCGGCCTCCCAAACCCTCCAGGAAGAGGGGCCAGAGGAGTTGCCCAAAGTATCCCCCAGATAGCCAACAGCAGCAAATCCACCCTCACACTATTCTTATTTATTTATATTATATCCCACTTTTTTCCAACAAGCTCAAAGTGATTTACAAAATTCTCTTCCTCCTGCTCCCAATTTTATACCCACAACAACGACCCTGGGAGGTAGGCCGGGCGGTCTGTGCCTGGCCCAGAGTCACCCAGTTAGCTCCGTGGCTGAGTGGGGACTACAGCCCAGACCACCCGAGTCGCAGTCCCAGGCTCTTAACACTGGCTTTTCATGGCCACACTGCTCTGGTGCAGATACTTCTCAAAGGAAAGGGGAGGTCTGTTCTTGCTGCTCCGTGTGACTTTGCCAGGGAAGGTACCGGCACTGTTCAGGATCTTGGGGCACTCTTGAGACGCCCAGGCGCTCCAAACCTACTCCAAATCTGCCACACCTTACCTGGTCCTGCTGCCCTTCCACCTGTGTGTCGCCACACTTCAGGAGCCGCTGGCTTTGGCTCTCCTGCCTCCGAGTGGCTGCGTGGCTCAGGTGGGCTTCAAGCCAAGGGTCTCCCCGTCTGGTCCTCTGCTGGGCACCTTCCAGATCCGGTGTCCTTTCTCTGTTTTCTAACACTTCGATGACTTCCCTGGGAGGGGCAGGGAAGAGACCTCTTGAAAGACGCGAGGGCCAGCCAGTCAGGACTCTGCACAGCCTTGCTGCTGGTTCATGGAACTGGATGATCCACATAGTGCAACTGCAGCTTCTGCTCCAAGCCAGACGCAGGGGCTCTCCCAAGGGCAGCCCGAGCGAGACGGGAGTAACGCTCTTCTGGGGTGTCCAGAGGCATCAGCAGTGCTGACTTGTGTCCATCTGTCACTACACTGCCTGTGAGAAATTGCAGCTAAATTTCCGTTTTTTCAGTATTAGCTCCTGCTCTGAGATCTTAAATGGACCACCACCCACAAGGCTTTTGCACCATTCTCAGACCTTTGCATTTTTCAAAACACAGGGATGTTTCTCGTTTTACGGAGTTGGAATGTTTTAGGTGCAGAGGTTCTAGGACATCACCCTTTTTCTCTCTTCTTTCAGCTGAAGTGTATCCCAAGCCATCCATCAGGGTGAGCCCAGGTGAGCTGCTCACCCGCGGAGAAAATGCCAGCATCCACTGTAAGAGCCCACAGCAGACAAATGCAGAGTTCATTCTACGGCGAACAGTCTTTTTGGATACCTACCTTACCCGAAAGACAGAATCGGATGAGGTTGTCTTTGCCATTGGCAAAGCTGAGAGCTCACATGCTGGGATGTACCAGTGTAGATACTGCTTCAATCCAGACTCCGTCTTCTATAAACGCTGCTCAAACTACAGTGACAAGGCCTACATCAACATCACAGGTGAGTTCCTGCCCAGTCTTTCCATGCAGCAGATACAAGCAACACTAACGTGAGTTCAGCATTTTCCAGCTCTGTAAGTGAAAAGGGAAGACTGTGCGGGCAAAAACCTCTCTTTGAGTTAAGACGGGCTCTCTCCCCATTTGGATCGAACTTCAATGGCAGTACATCACTCCCCAGTGCTTGTTTCCTGCTGGGTAGGTGGGATTTTGCATGATGCATGACTTCCTGCAACACTTTTACCCATGGCTAAATCCCAAGCTGTCTTGCAACGGAGAGTTGCAGTGGCAGCATGAAGTATCTCTCCCTGCACAGAAGCTCCTGAAACCCACGTTCGCCTTGCCCATGAAGTCAGAGGTGCTCATCAACGGCCTCTTCTCACACTGGGGAGGGATAACCAGTGGGCTCAGTCCTGGGCCATGTGCTCGTCAAGGCTTTATTGAATGCTGTTGACAAGCAGCTGGGGATGATGATCAGATCTGCAGAGGACATAAAAGTGGGTGGGGCAGCTTTGGCCCTGCAAGGCCGAGAGAAGATTCAAGGACTCTTGCTAGGCTGGAGCGCTCGTTTGAAAGCACCAGAATGAAATTCAATAGGGTCAAGTGCCCAATTCTGCATCCAGGAGAAGGAAGCCAGATATATGCTCCAAGATGGGGAGTACTTGGCTCAACAGCACTGCAGGTCAGAAGCATCTTGGAATGGTTATAGAGATCACAAGGTGAACCTGAGTCAGCCATACTAGTTCTCCTTTACTCAGAACTGGTTGGGCCTGATCTAGACTACTGACTTCATTTCTGGGCCCCACAGTTAAAAGAAAGATGCAGACAAGCTCAGAAGGGTCCAGAGAGGGCAAGAAGGGTGATCCCAGGACTGGAGACAAAGCCGGGCTCAAGTTACAGGGAGCCAGATTCTGGCTAGCCATCAGTAAAACAGTTCCTGACAGGTAGACCCGCATGAAGGTGGAACCCATTAGCCCGGGGCAATTGTGGGCTCTCCCACACTAGAGGCATCCAGGACGCAACTGGACAGCCATCTGAGAGGGACGGTTTAGCTTGGAGTCCTGCAGAGAGCAGGGCGTTGGGCCCCACGGCCCTCTGGCCCCTTCCACCTCTCCTGTTCCTTGATGCTATGAAACCGGCTTTTGCCTGCTTCAGAGCTGGAAGACTGCTTTGGTGGGGGGAGAAAGGGAATTCCCTGTGCCAGGTACCGTGCTGGCCCAGGGCTACTGAAGTGTGGGCTCAGCCCAGAGAAAGTGTCGGCAGGGCTGAGGTGGGGTCTGCACAGCTGAGCTTAGCAGAGACCCAGGGGGCATCGCTTGAGCAACACAAGTAACAACCCCTCTCTCTCCCCGATGCTTTCTCTTTCCACTAGACCACACATTCTCCAGACCTTCCATCAGGATAAGCCCGAAGCCGCAGGTATCGCTGGGACTGAATGCCACCATCGAGTGCCAAGGGCCGGAAAATTACTTCCATTTGACCTTCTTCTTGTTCAAATCAGGGAATCTGATAGCAAAACAAATGGAAGAGCCAAAGAAAAACACAACTCAGTTCCTTTTGTCCGGGGTGCGGCTGGAAGATGCAGGGAGCTACAGCTGCCGGTATCACAAAAGCAATCCCTTTGTGCAGTCCGAGCCCAGCGACGCCGTGGAGCTGACAGTGACGGGTGAGGGGTGTGCCCAGCGCGGCCTCAGTCCCCTTCGGAGCCCTCCTCTCCGCTAGGGGCCCCTGCCTTCAGGGTTGCAGCTGTCCAAGTCACACATGGCCCAGGGAGACAGAACCCCATTGCAAGGCAGGGAGGAGCCCGATGCTTAGATTGCACTTAAGACCAGACTAGGAGTTAGTCCTGCTTCACCTGTGATCAGGTAGAAACATGGGCGCCTGGAAGCCCACGTCTCTCTTGACCTCCTCTTGCCAAGGAGACTTGCATAATGCCCTTTGGCGTTTCTGTAGAGGATTCTTTGCCCTGCCAATGGATCTTCCTGAGACATGCATAGTCTATATTGAAAGACAGGTGGGAAAAGAGTAGCCACAGTTCTGTGCCACGAAAATATACAGTGCTTGTGTATATATTTTAGGAGCAGCCGCATGTGTGAGTTCTTTGTGTATTAATAACTGATACAAAGGCAGGAGAAGAAGGGGAAGAGCAACCATGAGATGGCTCAGTTCCATTATGGAGGTCACCCATAGCGTCACTGTGGGTTGGGGATGACTTGACCACTCGTCATGACACTGGGGAGGGTCCACGCACAGGAGGACAGTGTCAGCGGGCTTGGGAGGACTCCAGAGTTTGCAGAAGAATGAAGGAATCGGGGGAGGGGGTGCAATGGGAGGGGAGGAAATAGCCCAGTGTGGATGCATAGGGGGCATGCAAGCCTGGTGGAATACTGGGCTGATTTGGAGAGGAGGTGGAATGGAGTGTCAGGGGTCAGGGCAGTGGCTGGCTGGCTGGCGGGTTCTCGGACAGGGATAAAGCTAGCCTGGGAGGGAAGGAGGCCGAACTTGGGTTGCGACCTGAAACTTGTGTACCATGGTTAGTCATCTCATCTGGGTTCAGAAAACACAATGGCCCACCTTTCAGCAACAGCCGAGACACAGATGGCAACCCAGACTCAGTCCTTGAGTGTCGGTCATCTTGTTCTCTGAGCCCAGCTGTTGTGCATGGGTGGCTAGATGAGCATGAGCAGGGATCTAATTCACAATATCTGTGGTTTTCCAGACAATTCCTCGCTAATCCTGTGGACCAGGATTGGTGCAGGGCTTCTGGCTTTGGCCCTTGTCCTTGTCGTGCTGTTTCTGGCCTTTCTGTGGTACAGGAGGAGGAGAAAAGGTAAGCGCACTTCTCCACAGGGTGCCTTGTAAGGCCCCACACGGGGTGATTGAGGGGGCCGTGCTCGTGTGGGGGCCACCCCAGTCCCTGTCTCACCTGGGGAGGTGCACTGGAACCCCCATGGCAGAAGACTGCTTTGTCTTCCCTTTGTCAAAAAGGAAAGGGCACGTGGCTGAAAAGGTAGCTTTGAAGTTTTGTGATGAAATCTGAAAAGCTGGTGGGGGTAAGCAATGTGTGTGGACCAAAGAAATCCATGGGGTGGACCAAAGAAATATTCAATATATGTCATAAATAATAGGAATGATTGATGACTCATCCCCCATGTCCTGGGGCAAAAGGATGTAAACTGCAATACATCAATTTGCACCCAGTATTGTAAATAAATGCCATCAATCAACACGGGGTTTACTACACCTCCAATAGGAATGTCTATTTCAGGGCTGGGAACCTATCCAATCTCCTGGGCTCGATCTACAGTGTCACGGCTGTGAGTCCAAGTTCCTAGTCCACATTGTGCACACCATCAATTCCCACCAGGCCACTGCACATGCAGCATCCCTCTTCCACACCACGTGCAGCAACCTATGTTCGTGTTGCACATGAAGTGGCACGTGACACAGGAGAAAGTTGCTGGTTGTGCAGACTTCATTCCATGAGTCCCCCAGACTCCTGCTCATCCTGGCTCACTTTTTAAGACAGGGCCAAGCACATGGGACGGATCCTGCAGAGCTTTGTCACAAACCTAGTGGGCATCCATTTCTAGTGCATAAATAATTTTCAGTCTGGGCATAGTCAAATACCACTGATAACCTTTTGATTAGATCTTCTTCTATCTTCAAAGATATCAGGGTATTATTTATTTTGTGTTGTTTCATAGTTAGAGGGAAGGAGGGAGGGAGGGGGTGTCAGGGCCCTGCATGTTCCTCGCCTTTTCCTTCCCTAATAGAAGCAGAAGTATAACATTGCAATCATGAACACGTAATTCGCTTTAAACAAGTTCCAGAAACCCTGCACAGAACTTGGACTGAGTCCTTGCTGCAGGTTCCTTTTATTGCTGAGTCTTGCAGTCTCACAGCTGTGTGGCAAGAGCTCCCTCTGCACAACGTGGGGAGGGCACCACCCCGACCATCCTACTTTGAAACGGACTGGGTGATGACTCTCACGGCTTGTCTCCTCCCTGCAGGTCCTGCTGGCAGCAAACAACCCGAACCAGTGAAGAACGCAAGGAGTTCCGCTGTGAGAAACCCCTTTAATTGTGAACTTTATACCAACCCTCTATCCTGACTGTCCAGCCCAGGAAAAAAAAAAATACAGGGCTTCTCTCCATGGGCCATTTCCCCCAGCACTCCCTTTTGTTTTCTGGGCAGAGGGAAGCAAGTCTTTTTACACAAGGAGCTTTGTCCTGGGATAGTTCCTCTCTCCCTTTCTCTGTGTTCCTTTGTGGCCCATTACAAACCATGAGGTGGTGCTGAGGTATGGAGCGGAACTGTGAGAGCAAGCTAGGCTTCCATAGCAAGATACCGCTGGCTCCTGGAAAATGCCACATTTTCCTCACTCTAAGAAAAGCCAAAGGGACTGCAGGTGGCGCAGTGGTTTAAACCGCTGTGCTGCTGGGCTGGTTGATCGAAAGGTCGCCGGTTCGAATCTGCACACGGGGTGAGCTCCCGTGCGCCGTCCCAGCTCCTGCCAACCTTGCAGTTCGAAAGCATGCGAATGCAAGTAGATGAAAAGGTACCACTTCGGTGGGCAGGTAACAGCGTTCCGTGCACTTCGGTGTTTAGTCATGCCGGCCACACGACCACGGAGACCGTCTGCAGACAAACGCTGGCTCCCTCGGCCAGGAAACGGAGATGAGCACCGCCCCCTAGAGGCAGGCATGACTGGACTTAATGTCAAGGGGAAACCTTTCGTTTTACCTTTACCTTTAAGAAAAGCCAAGATGGTGTTGAGTGAAGGACCCACAAACTTTAGTGAACGAGGGGTCACAAGAACACAATGTCTCATGTAGAGAAGCCCACAGAGGAAAAGCCCAGAATTGACTGGACCGCAATTTCTTAATTTCTGGTTTAAATTGAAAACCACAATTTATGTATTTATTTATTTTTCAATTTATATCCTGCCTTTTTCCTCAAAGGACTCAAGGCAGCTTACATCATTCTCCTCCTCCATCTTATCCCCACAACAACAACCCTGTGAGGTGGGTTGGGCTGAGAGTCTGTGACTGGCCCAAAGTCACCCAGTTGGCTCCATGGCTGAGCGGGGACTAGAACCCAGGTCGTCTGAGTCCCAGACCCATGCTCTTAACCACTACACCACACTTTATTACATTGTCTTAAGTGAATTATGCCCATTGCTACAAATAACAGAAGAAATACTCATACTATATCTCAAAACGTTATTAAAAAATAACGTTTTGTATATAAAAATGGCCTTCTTAAGTTCTAAAACAATCCATCGTGTCAGGGGGTGCTGACTGGGGGGAGGGGAAGGATGGATGTTGCCCATCGCTGAAGCTCTCTGGGCACTTCATAACTTTTAAGTCACCCATCCAGATCCCCACCAGGCCCAGCCCTGCTTAGCTTCCGAGATTAGGCAGCATCAGCCCCTTCCGGCACAGGGAAGCTGGGATGTAGCTCTGATCTCTACAGCAAATGCCCCTTGAGGCCGAGAGCTGCAGTGAAGAGTGGAAAGCAGTTCCAGTGAAGACTGCATCGAACTGCGAGCCCTCTAGGATAGCATCGTTATGCTAATGCATGGGCCCTCAAACTACGGCCTGCAGGCCGGATCCGGCCCGCCATGTCCATTTTTCTGGCCCACCATAGAGGTTTGGCACTCACCGCGCGCATAGCGAGGTAGTGGCTTGCTCGTGTGGAGATTGCTTTGGACTCGCTCAGAGAAAGCTATCTTCGCCCGGCCCGCACCCCCAGCCTTGGCAGCCCGTGCCCATCGCCAGCACCTTTCAACTGGCCCCCTGTTGAAAAAGTTTGAGGACCCCTGTGCTAATGTATGGATTCTGCTCGCACCTTTTTCTTTTTCAGTGGGGGGCTGCTTTCAGGCGAGCATGTGGTAAACAGAGTCAAGTATCGTCCTCCAGCTGCCCTCTGTCCTGATCTGAAGCTGCTACTCCAAATCCCTTTAGAGCAGGATAGGCAACGTGGCGCTCCTGGGCACTAGGGTGCCCTTGGAGTCTTCCTTGGAGCCTACCAGGGTGGTGCCCTCCCACTGTCACTTTAAGAAAAAAAATCACACCAACAGCTGTGAAATAGGGTTCTGTTGGTGCTGAAAAATGGGCTGAAGGAGCTGTTTAGTACATTGGGGCTCAGGCTTCTGCCTGCTTCTGCCCCATATCCAGTCAGTCAGTCAGTCAGTCAGTCCAGTCAGTCAGTCAGTCTGTCTATTTATCACACTTATATGCCGCCCCATTCGCTGGAGCCTTTTGGCTAGGTTACCTCTTCATTGTGATTAGTTACACCTCCCAGGGCAGCCATTTTGTGCTGGTGCCTGAGAGAGTTTCTCAGAGAATCAGCTGTCCTCATGAATCCAAAGAGGTTGCCTGCCCATGTTCTAGAATGGCAACATCTGTTTCCATTCTAACTTTTGAAGAGGACATGGCAGGACCGCACCCCAAATCGCTTTCTTTTCCCTCTCCGTAGTCTCTAAACGTGGATACAGGAGAAGACCCCACAATCTGCTATGCGGTGCTGAACCACCACTCGGTGAAATCAGAACAGGAAGCTGGCACTGTCCAAGACCTTGACACCTGCACCTACACGTCCGTGGCCCAAAAGAACCACCTGCAAGCCAGAGCTTATCCTGCACTCCCGTGAACATGCAGCTTCATGCTGGGACCCACAGCCTGGACCCAAAGCCTTGCAAGGCAGGATGGCTTCAGAGAGCGCCTTCATGGCCAAAAGAACCTGCTGCGCCCTTCCAAGAGCTGCCCCACAGCACTGCTCCTTCGCCAGTGCAACCTGGCCGCAGACCACCAGGTTTCTGGGCTGTGTTCGCTTCTGGCACCGGTTCGAGCACCTGAGGAGATGGTCCCATGGGACTGGCAATATGGAGACAAGAGAAACGTGTAGGCTGCATCATCTCATCCCTCCCTGACCCATGTCCAAAGTCTCTCTGTGTTTTATGGGAAGAAGTAGCCAGCTATTTCCTTGGGGGTATGAGATCGGTTATGTTCTCTCTGGATAAATACAATTGTCTCAGCTCATATAACCTCTGTAAGGACTCTCTTTGATGTTGATGCAACACTGGTGTACAGCCATTGTGGTCTAGCGGTTAAGGATCCCGGTACTAGTCCCCGCTCAGCCATTGAGCTCAGTGGGTGACTTAAGGCTAGTTTTGCAGCCCTGTTGCCAAAGGCCTCTCCATGCAATGAAGCCTTGGGGGGAAATGAAAGTAACAGTATGTCAGACTTTTCTTCCCAAAGGCAGAAGCCCAGAAGTTTACAAATCTTTGTAAAAATCCCAGAACGCACAAGTGGCAGTTTTGTGGCAATATGGTCTTTTGTGTGGAAAAAAATTTAGTGAGAAATCCCTTTTAAAAGAGCACAGCCAAACTTCCAATATAAAAAGCAGTGTGAGGTCAAACCAGAAAGCAGAATAACCAACAGGATGGAAGCAATCACACACATATACAGAATTACAAACCAATAAAGTCAGTCTAATTAACCTAGTAGTGTATTCCCTACTAAGGCTGCAACGGAAGCCCTGCGGAGGCCCTGCACTTGCAGCCAGTGCCGTCGCTCCCATGCCAGATAGCAGAAGATCATCTTTGGGGCAGATGGTGGGGACATCCTGGGAGTCATGAGGAGGAGAGCAAGGAACAATCCATGCCTCTGCATTCCTCCCATGTTTGAGTCTATGCCCCGAACCTTCTGAGATCGGAGAGTTGTAGACAACCACATCAAACTGTGCCCTTGATCTTTCTTTTTCTGGGATCTCAGTTCAGTAAGAGTATGGTGGTGGTTGTGTCCAGTCATGTAATAGCCTCCATTTCTGATGTCTGCAATCTAGCCAGCAAATCCAAAATTTGCCTTGTGGCCAGACCAGCCTCTAAAGTTATGTCTCAAAAGCCTGAGCTGGTTGGAACCCATCGGTGTATTAAAAACGGCAAAGGCTTTGGTTGCATTTAGGTTGACAACAGAGCAAGATGAGGGGAGACAAACTGTTCAGGTTGCACTGCAGGGTGTTGACCAACTGCCAGAAGGAGGGCTTCGTCACAATCCCCCGTAACCACCTTGTGCCAGGTTTCATCTGTAACCTTACCCTAATGTTCTAAAGAGCTTTCTTCAATAGTGCTCTTACGGAAATGAAACTGGGATCTTGTGTATGAACAATGCAAATTCATATTCATCCTTCCTCCTGACTCAGAAAGATATGCTTTCCTAGAAGTCATCGGACTAGCTCTAGACAGTTCACTTTTGATGCTATTGTTTTCTGAGAACTCTTCCTCTTCAGTAACAAAGGACACACCCTTCAGGCATCACTTTGGAATATCTGCTCAGGGCCACCACTCCCTTCTGATCAGAGCACATAAGTGGCTGCTCAGTTTCCAGTAACTGGATGGGACCAGATGGACTCCCCACTCCCTGTCTGAAACTTGGGGTGAGTCTTCCACAAATGCAATAGAGGCATTGCAGTTTCAAGGCCACTGAACCATTTTGGGGCAGCCAAGAGAACAAGGGCAACAGAAGCTGATGGGGTAGCTCCCCATTTAGTGTTCTTCTGCTCCCAAACAATTTAAAAGTGAGATGGCAGCAGCGATGGCCAGAGCCACCAACCTCAGTCTGGAACAGCTCTGTGTCGATGCTATCAGGGTAACCCTGGCATCATTCCAGAGGGTCTCTGGAATGTCACACTTCATGTCCTCCTTGATCCTTCAACTCCTAGGCCAGTTTTTAGCAGTGTTCCAAGAAAGTGTGTGCAGGTGGAAGTGGTATGCTTTCATTTCAGACAAGTTCAGAATTAACTGAGGCATGGGATGGACTTTGGTTCATCTGGGGAAAACTGTGGGAACCTTCTATCTCGCTGTAACCTACACTTAGCCCTATTGTTATGTACACTATTGAAGTCTTTTTGCTTCTTTCACCTCCTTAAGCCTCCAGTTGCCTCATTTTTTAAAAAATTGTCAACCTACAGGCAGCGTACTATGGAGGACAGTAGAGGTGCCAGATGACTGGAGAAGGGCTGTGTTCTGGAAGACACTCATGGGCCCCATGATGGAAGCTGAGCCCCAGTGAGTCAGAGGCAAGCTGACCTCTGTGCTCTGGGCATTATTCACCACAGGGCCTGGGTTTTCATGATGCATTAGGAATGCACTGTAATTGGCTGAAAGCATTGAAGTCCAAATCTAAGTTTAGAGTTCGGGTTCAGAGTACCAGGCTTAATTTGCATCTCTGTGGGACTGGAAATCCACAAGAGTGGCTAACTATTTTGAGCGGCCATGCTGAAGATGGTGAGGGCAAAATTCAGGCAGTGTTGCCCATTGCGTGGAAATTCCCCATGATAGTTAGGGTTTGGTGAAATCTCATTTTAGGATTAAAGTTGAGAAAAGTTGGCTTCCCTCACATAATCTGTGGCACAGAAATGCCAAAAAGAATGGCCACTTGTTTTTCTGTTGGTCCAGGGTATCAGTAGCCCTAGTGTTGGAACTGAGCAGCAGGCAAGTACTACTCATTGGCTCAGGTGTAAAACAAGGCTGGGGGTTCACTTGTAAATGCTGAAGAGTATGTCAGGAATAGCAATAAATTCACCAGTGTCCCCCATCTTTAAGTAGCTTGCCCCAAACCCTACTGCAGCTGAGCTGGGTGGAAATAGCTTTACAATCACAGAGTCTGAGGAAGGGAAGGTTTCACTCCTGCCTCCTTTCCCCCAATTCTGTTTAGTGTTAAAAATGAACCTCACCTGCACTGCATAAGCTCGGACCTGGAAGCTTGCAGCCCTCCAGTTGCTTTGGCCTACAATTCTCATCGTCCCTCACAATTAGCTGTGCTAGCTAGAAATGATTGGAGCTATAGACCAAAACACTGGAGACCAACAACTAGCCCACTGCCATACTAATTAAACTAGCAAGTGGGTTTAAAGACAGATGCATTTGATGTGGTCTTCATCCATCGTAAATATGGACTGTAGGTGCATGGTGGTTATTGTGCCCCTTAAGAGGAATTTGTTTCACTTCCATAAATAGGCTGGTCTGATTGCAGTGGTACTTATAATTAATTGATCACAAGTTTCTTTGTTCTTTTTCCACTCCCACTGCATCACTTGACTAATCTTTTTGAGAGCCAGTGTGGTGAAGTGATTAAGAGTGTGGGACTGGGATTCAGGAGATCTAGATTCTAGTCCCCCACTCAGCCTTGGAACTCATGGGGTGAATTTGGGCCCCTCACAGACTCTCAGTCCAACCTACCTCACAGGGTTGTTGTGGGGATAAGACTGAGAGGAAGAGGAGGAGAAATGTAAGCTGCCTTGAGTTCCTGGGAAGGAAAAAAGCTTGGAAGGGAGAAAGCCAGCTTGTTATAATAAAATGCTTAAAATAGTTCAGCTTAGATTTGTTGACTGTCGCCATGAAGAAAACATCCACAGTAGAAAACTCTAGCAATTAGACTTTGGTCATTTTTCCAGTTTCATGCAGGGTGGCTTATAGTTCCACTCTTCCAAGAAATCACAATACCTGTATGTGAAATAAAAAGGAAACTACAGTTCAGGTTTTAGATAAAAGTCCTCTGATCCCCTCTAGTGGACTTAAGTGAGATAGCAGGGCTGTTTGTTTTTGAATGAAGTAGGCACCGAGTGGTCCAAGTGCCATATGAAAACACTCAAGGGGTGTCCATCCATGTATTCCCATCATTTGGCATGACTTCACAGGGTGACTATGTCAGAGTCCAAATGATCTTATGTAACATAGGATGTAACATAAAACTAGTCTCAAAGCCTCTTCAGGGCTTAAATGTGCTGCTTATTCCACAAAAATGCATGCTTCTCACCACATTGCTGTTTGAAGAGGTAAGCACCACAGGTTACATACTACAGATGCAGCAATTAACAACCCAAGTTTCATCCCATGATATGGGTCTAACATGCTACTCATGGGCTTTACACATTTAAAACGTTTATATCCAACCCTCCAACTAATCCACAAAAAAGTTTGCAGCATGAGTAAAATGCAGTTGATACAAACCATACATTTAGAGCAAAACTAAAGCAGCTATTGCAACAGAAGTCATTTGATGCTAATCTTCACCTGCCTCGCTCCCACTCTTGATCCTTATGCATGGCAGTTGGTGGTAGATGGTTAGCAGAGGGAACAATCCAGGTCAAACAGGAAACAGCACTTGGATGTTTGGGGTATCTGCTTTTCCCTGCCCCCTGGAATCCAGAACTTGGATTGAAATTTGTGCACAGGAGCGAACATGGCATAGTGGTTAGAGTCAGGAGATCTGGGATCTAGTCTTATCCACAAAGCTCACTGGGTGACTCTGGGTCAAGGCATGGACTCACAGCCTAACTTAACCTGGTTCCAAGATGAGAATCGTCTAAGATACTTTGGGTTCCTTGCAAGAGCAAGAAAGATTGGGTATAAACGTAATATCATTATAAAAGCATTAAATAAATAAGAGTTACAATAAAAGTTCTGAACTGTAAAAATGAATCCCCTGTCATAGGATTGGAACTTTCTGTGACTTGGGTCCAAGCCTGCCTTTCTACAACTTGGTGCCCTCCAACTGTGTTGGAATATCCTTCCCATCATCCCCATTCAGGATAGCCAATTCTGACTGGAAGTGGAGTTATGTGGCCCAACACAGCAGGAGGTGACCATATTTATTTATTTCAATTTATAGCCTGCCTTTTTCCTACAAAGGGCTCAAGGCAGCTTACATCATCTCTCTTCCTCCAGCTTATCCCCACAACAACAACCCTGTGAGGTAGGTTGGGCTGAGAGTCTGTGACTGGCCCAAGGTCACCCAGTTGGCTCCATGGCTGAGCAGGGACTAGAACCCAGACCATCTGAGTCCCAGTCCCATGCTCTTAACCACTACGCCACACTGGCCATCACCAAGTAAGCAGATAAGCTCCCTTGTTTGAGATATATAAAACATATAAAAGAATGGGATAGATAAAACTGGAGTCGTCCATGTTTTTAGTTGTACTTCTTAGAAATTTGCAGGTAGAGTGAAGATATAAGCAGTAAGATAGGAATTGATGATTAAGGAATTGACATGTTTTTCAGCTGTTTTTGTTTCACCCTTTCCCTCTCATTTGAAAGTAACAGGGTTTGGGATTGATTTAGAAATATTAATGAAAATTACATTGTAATAATACAATGAATGTAATGTTATAGTCTAGTTACCCATCTGCAAGGCCTGAAAGAGCTGCTTGATTTTGCGAAAAAAGATTAAGGTCAGGTCATCTCACAAAATAAAACTCAGTAGAATGTATTTTAAGATCCCATGGCTTTTCTCTGGAAAAAGCTTTAAATACAAAAGTATTATGTGTATTTAATATATGGAAAAGGCACAGGAATCTTTCCAGTAAACACATGGTTTAAGAAATACCTGTTTGGAATATATCCTTAATATGAAAGCAATCCACAGATTTATCTGGTGGAGCTAATTCTGCTTTTACATGTATTCAGTAAAGCCCAAAATTCTCAGTACGAGGAAGGCCTTTTCCATGAAGGTAGAAAGTGCAGGAGCAAAAGGGCCTTTTGGCCTCCAGTTGGTTTTATGTCTTCATAGAGTAGTAGAGTTGGAAGGGGCCAGAGGGCATCCAGTTTCAAGTCTCTGCTCAGTGCAGGACTTCAGGTTAAACCTGAACAGTTGTCCAGTTGCATCTTGAATGCCTTTAGTGTGAGAGAGTCCAAAACCTCCCTAGGTTGTTGTTAGAGCAATACAACAGTGGAACCAATCAACAAAAGTTCTTCCTGGCGTTCAACTGGAATCTGGCTTCCTGTAACTTGAGTGTGGTTTTTAAAGGCTATTTGTTACCCTTAGGCATACTTTGGCAAAGCTTGGCTTAAACTGTTTATTCTTATCTTTTGAAATCATCTAATATTCTGCAAAATAAGGCTAGTTAAGTAGCACACACAAATGGAGCCCCATCTTGTACCTGACTCTCTCATATACAAAATACCAGAAACTCCATCACCAAGACACCAGAAGAGTTTTAAAAGTCTTTATTCCAATCAAGTATTTTAAAAAGCATTATGCTCCCCTAACACACACACCATTAAAAATACAAACACGAATTTCTGCCTTCACCCCCACCTTCAGGATACCGGCCTGATCATGGGAGCAAAACTACCCTGAGGCCTCAGACTCCCACAGCTGGAGCTAAGAGTTCCTTCCAACCCCCTCCCCAAATATAGCACCATTGAGAACCCCCTCCCCACCCTCTCCTGATCCTCAAGCAAGCAACATGCAACCAGGGCTGTGTGCATTCTATCCCACTGCATGAGTGCAGAAGTGGAGGCTGGGTAAAGGTCAAGTTGAATTTTCTCACTCAAGTTTCTGGCCCTTAATGCTATGGTGACAAGTTTGGAAGTTCTGGAGCCTGATGATGTCCCAAAAGCCAGAAAAACAGGGTGGATGGAATGGAACTGTTCAGAATTTCCCATGGCCAATGAACATTTCAGTACCTTCCACAGTGTTCTCCTACTCCAACAACAGAAGCAGATGAAAACTGAATTGATTTTCGTTAACTCGTAAAGGTTCAGAGTTTGGTCTGCTATTCTAGATATTTTTTAGTGCAGAGTACACACAGCTCTGGAAAGATGCACCTCATCTGTGACATCACCGTTTTCCTCTCCCCTCTTTTGTGCAAGGAAAATAAATCCAGACTTGCCTAGTTCATTTAAAAGTTTCTTAAGGTGGATGGACAAGTGCTGGAAGAGCCCTATATTTAAATAAAGCATTGGGGGCATTGTGGGGAGGGGGTGAGAGGAACCACATATCCCTACCCTAAGTCATGCATGTTATTGGCTGAGCAACTCATTGCCTCGTAAAACTAGGCTCAAGGCAAAGTTAGTGATGAATCTTCCACAAGGGGCAAGTAAGATGGATGCACTATAATTAAAAACTGCAGACACTGGGGCAGATGGTGGTATTCTGCAACCTTTCACCTTACCACTCCCTGAGGAACCCAGCCACCTTCACCAGTGTCTGGTTTGCTTATCCCCTTGACCCCTCTCCCAGTGTAAAGGGCCAAGGTATCGCAACACCTTCCTGAGCATAACTTATGGGAGGTGGGATTTTAAAATTGTTTCATGAAATGAAGACAGACTGGCTCCAGGCCCAAAACATGCTTTAAAAGTCTCTTACACTTGATGGAAGAAGCTATGTAACAGACAATGAGGTATCTGGGAAGGGAACAGAGACAGGGGCATGGAAAGGCAGATAAAAGAAAGCTGATTCAGAAGATCTAATGGAAGCTGAGATGATGCCTGGACAAAAGGGAACTGACCTTGAAACATTTCTGATTGGGGAAAAGAAACCATTCAGATGGAATGCAGAGACTCAAGATAACTGGCCTTCCCACAACTCCACTCAAGATAACATGCATGTTTCTAGTGTGCAAGTCATGGAGGTGGAAGAAGTAAAAACACAACAAAATAGACACAGAACTAGGACAAGACAGAGGGTGGAGGGGTGTCCTGATGCTTCCCTTCCCAAGTGAGGTAGTATAAACTTGAAGTATAAACCCACCTTAAAAGATGAGGAAAAAGAGGCACCGAGAGGTGAAAACTGAGCCCCTGTCCATTCTTCAGCAGGGAGCATTCGATGTCCTGGCTAGCAGCATCCACCCTCCTTACCCAGACTGTTCCCCACACAAAGCCCTTGATCGCCTCACGCTCTTTCTTTCTCTCTCCCCCCTACCCCCAACCACAACAGTTACTAACTAAAGCTTGTGCACTACTTCTACCATCAACAAACATGGAATAGACACAAACTTGTAAGAGTAGCAGGCAGGAAAGCAAGAATGGACACTCCTAGCACCAGGGGTCTGGAGCTGCTTAGAAACAAACATTACTTTTTAGTACAGCTGCTTGTGCTCAGACAAATACTGATACATCGATGAAAGTGCACACCTTATGACATTCCCCAAATTAGTCATTCCTTTCAATATAGCAAAAACCATTAACAACCCAAAAACAAATATCTGATGCAACGCCTTCTCATACATTTAGTTCAAGATTCTATTGGCATGAAGCCACATACAGACACAGAATTGGTATCATACATAATGAATAATTTGCACTACAACATGACACATGTAAACAAAGTAGGAAGTACAACTGGCAAGATTAGTTGCGTGAAATCCACAAATTGAAAATAAGTGGCTAAAGAGGTTTTGGTGGCGGGGGGGGGGGGAGTAAACAGGTTCTTGAAAATACACACACACACACACGTATTTCAACACACACCAAGACAAATTTGGAGAGCAGAAAAAGATGCACAGGTTCCGCTATGTATCAGTTCTTTGAGTGAGCAAACTATTGAGTGAGCAGCTTATTTTTCAACTCCCCTTTGTGAATACTCATATGGATTTTGCAAGAATGGACTGGAGAACATGCACGAACTTTGCACATCCATGTGAAGGCCTGGGGGAACTGTTCACATTGCCAGTGTAAGAAGAGTGCTTTATATCTTGCACATCAATTGGGATATTCCACAGCTGGTGGTTAATGCTGTTCATACTATTGGCACACATTTCCACAATGCCTTTATATGAATATGCAAAATTGTTAGTCCCTATGAATATTATCCGTGACTTAGAGTGAAATTCCTCTGAGGGCAGCAGATCAGCTACGTTAGACAAAATGGCCTGCTACAGCCTTTAAAAAGGCCATACTCATAATAGGAGATTTGCAGGTTTTCTGGGTTTCTCTTAAGGTTACAAGACAAGTTTGTCTTTTCCAAAACTTCAGTCTAAGCATGAGACAATCCTATTGCAATCATGAAGGAAGACATCCGTCTACAAGCTTAAGCCCTTATGACCAAGAAATACTTCCTGCATTATTAATACAATTTCATTTTTGGGATAATGTGAACAGCTATAGCTCCCCCTGGCTTCAAGTTGTGTCCTTGTAACTCACACAAACTAATGTCTAAAAACACTTTCAAAAACACAATTTCCCAGGATTCAGCACTTAAAAAACAAAACAAAAAACAGAAGGCCTGAAATATAATACATGTCCACCACAGAGCTAAAATGCATTCCAGGCAAATTCTAGGAACAGCTCTAAAAGTCCTTCAAAAGAGATTTCATCTTCAGAGATCAGGACCTTTGTAGCCGGATTCTAGCCATGGTTAATCAGAAGCATGGATTCAATGAGATTCTATCCCAAGGAGTAAACCTTAAAATATTAGTGTGACTCTATATGCCTCAGCACACCTGTTTTTCAAACTTTATGGATAAGCATCTTTAACAGTGAAATGCACCAAGATGGGGACTGTACAGAAAAAGGACAAAGGGGTAGAACATGGTCCTCCTATTATCCCTGGCTATAAACTTACCAAAGTCAGTACCACAATGCTCTCCACAGAAACACTGCCTGCAAAACAGAACAAGCACTCACAGAAAAAGGCGGACTTCAGTGCTCCTGTCTATCCAGTAACCAGTGGCTTCTAATTCCCAACTAGCTTGCAGTTTGATTTCTAAGTACCACAGTGAACCCCATCCACTAGAAATCCCGAGAACTGCTTGGACTAAGCCACTGGACAAATATACAGAAGACCAATCTACTGCATGTAGTTTGAATTGAACCCAGCCACCAGATGAGCAGAACCATTTATTCTGCTCAAGCCAGCTCCTCACAGAAGGAAGGCCCCTTCTCACAAAGCCCCTGAGCCAAGCAGTCCCCTGATCAGAGCTGGGAAAGTACAATTATTTTATTCACTACCACTTGGCTACGGTGTGAAACATTTGCATAAAACTATCAAACTCACTGGTATTCTGAAAATACCATCAACTGTATCAAATATAAAAACCTGAATAGCTTATGTTCATTAAGAGTCTAAAAAGTTCCAGTACATACTTGTCTGAAAGCCCCAATGGGGAGCAGAGATAAGATAAAACGGACCTAGCTAATACAAAAGTGGCTTTAAAAACTAGAAAAGTAGAGGTCTTGTAACAATAGGCACCTAAAAAGGTGGGGAGGGAGAGAAGAGAAGAGAAGAGAAGAGAAGAGAAGAGAAGAGAAGAGAGAAGAGAAGAGAAGAGAAGAGAAGAGAAGAGTTCCCTAGATAAGCCTGTTTAGCAAGTAACAACCATCAGGCTAAATGGGTTGAACAGCTTGGGTTACATGCGAATGTGCACTTTCGGTTGCTGGTTTTCTTACGGGTTAAAGGGGCTTCCCTGATTTGCTGCAGGTTTCCTTTGCCCACAAGTCACTTTACCCACATCAGCCTCACAGCCTCTGTAGGGGCAAACAAATGGCAAAAGCACCATGTGCATCCGTAGAAAGTCTATAAATGAGTACAAACTAGAGCATGGGGACACCTAGAATCAAAAGAGTAAAGAACTCTGGAGCAAAGCAAGCAGAGCTGAAAAGGAAAATGGAGGAGGCAATCCTAAGCATCCACACAGCCTGCTATATGGCTTCAGTTTCAGGAACATGCAGTAATGTTTGGCCAAGTAGTGGAGTGTGCTTTTAAAAAGGGGTGGCTGTACAGATGATGGAGAAAACACCCTGGAAGGAGAGAACGGAAAGCAACATCTGCTTTGGGAAGAGAGACAGGATGGAACACAGAGTGGTGTGTTCTTAGCAGAGATACAACCTTGTGCCCTTTATGGACAACACATCAGAACAGAAGGGATGGCCTCTTACCCCATAAAAGGTGACTGGGGTGGAGGAGGACCACATCAAAGAGTCAGATGCTTTCAGGCCAATTCTGGTAGGTGGGATTTTGCCCTCGCTTACCAAGGGTCAAAGTTCAATAAGAAGCTGGGCTCTCTCCTTCATACCCAGAGACCAGCTGGATCAGGACAGCTCATCACAGGAACTTGAAGCAACCTCAAGGTTAATAGAGCCATGGCTCACGACCAGTCGAAGCCGTTTGGGTGGCACAAAAGGGGGAAAGGAAACCATCCGCTTGGGAAGAAGCTGCTGCTCTGCTTGCTCCTCCTCTGCTTCCTCCTTCTTGCCAGGAGGGGGCTGCTGCCAGCGCTGCCTGCCTCCAAAGAGAGGGCCCTCAAGGCAGACATGAGCATACTGGGAAAGTTTGGGGTCTACTGTTGGGGGCAACAGCTGGGACTTTGGCAAAACCTGAGCTTGGCGTCGGGCCATGCTCCTTGTTCTGCACAGCAGCTGCCTGGAGGAAACAGGTTCTGTAGAGCTGAGGGGCTCTTGCCCCCCTGAGCACGAAAGTCCTGCGACCTCAGCATGGCTCTCCACATCTTCGGTGAGGTGCTCCTCAGCTCCCTGGCTTGGCTTCCCCATGCTGCTATGTGGTTTACCCTCTCCAAGCCCAGGCCCTACTTCTCTATGCTCCCCTGCCCAGTTCAAGGGAACCCTCTTCCCAAGGTTCACAACTAAGGTGCACTGGTCAGGCCAGTCCAGGCTTGTAGGCTCATTGTGCATTCTTCTGAAGTGGCTGTCCCACTGGACCCCAGAGCAGTTACTCTTGCTGTGCGCAGAAAGCCAAAGATGTGAGGAGGGGAACATGGAAGGAGGATAGCGCACTAGATGCACCAGGGGCTGCTTACGGAGTTTGCAGCTACGTGATGTGCAGGCCAAACAGTCATGCAGTGGGATGTATAAAGGCTTTAGCATTCTGGGGTACCAGCGAGGAGTGGATCTACGCAGAGCTCCTGGAGAAGGAAAAGCGAGGTTATTTATTTATTTAAAATGTTTCTATGCCGTCTGTTACTAAAAAGTCTCTAGATGGCCTACAGGGAACAAACTCCAGTTAGTTCCAAGAACGTGACTCCTCTCCCACACCTTCAGTCCCAACCATCATCCTACTTAACCGGTGCTGCCATTGGCCAGCTTACTGCCTTCATGCAGCATCCATTTCTCCCTCCCACAGCAGAATACCTTTTGAGAGTCTCAAAAGTGTGATGCCAACCTGCCGCTGCTGCATCAGTTGAACCCTTAACACCAAGATGCACAGCCCCATAGTCATGTTCCTCTATCTAATGGAGGAACACCAGTGCAGGGCAGCCCAACTCATTTCTCCTGAATCTATGAACCAAAGGTTTTTCCTGAAAAAGACATGGCAGCCAGGATAGTGCTACAATGCCTCAGCTCAGGATAAAGTGAAATCCAACTTAGCCCAGCACAAAGCAAGTTGTAACAGTCTGGTAACACTTTCTCGGGCTGTGGAGCAAACCCTGAAGTAGACGGAGAGTGAAAACAAGAGGGTGTAAGACAGCGAGTCACATCTCTCTTGCCTAAGAAAAACACTTGGGCAACACCACACCCTATACCACTGTGATCCTTTTTTGGCACATCATTCTTACACACTCACCACGTAATCGGGCTCTTCTGTGCCGGGCCTTGCGTCCCACTTTCACACTCCGTTGAGCCAGCTTGCACAACTGACCCTTCCACCGCTGTAAACGGCCGTCCGTCTCTCTCAGCAGGTATTTCTCATTGACTGAGGTAGATTGTGATGGTGCCTGGTTCAGGGGGCGGAAGGCTCCTTCCCCCTTCCTGAGAGTCAATAATTGAAAATGAGGGGAGCAACGTAAGAACTCCACCCTTACTGAAAATAGTTAAGATGCTGCCTTTCTACCAAGCAGCCTTTCTCTCCAAGGCAGCTGACAATTAAGAGAAAATTAAGACATAGTAAACATAAGCTTCTTAAAAATAGTACTGAAACAGATGGGGATTCACCACTGATCTACTGTGGAGAGGATGATGTATAATATCCTCTCTTCTCCTTAGATTTTACTGCTGCTCTTCAGAAGGTTCTGCAATGGTTACAAAAGAAAACAGCCTCCTATCACCAAACTGCTACCTAGCAACCAGATACAGGAGCAATTCCATCCCCTGAGGCTGGAACATTTCCACACCTAAGCAGCTGGACAGTCTGCATTTCCCAGCAGCACTGGGGATTGATCTTTCACGCTCTCCAAAAGCCAAAAAGACCACCCCAATTCCAGCCCTTGGGACTCCACCACCCGGGCCTTCACCTTTCACAAGTGTAGCACTCGCACAATTCATTGTTCTCCCCAAAGAAGCCGTCACCATAGAAGCATGTGATCTCATCATCGGGCTCGATGTCCCGCAGCACCTTGACACAGGCTGTGTTTCCATCCATTGGGACAAACTGCAGCACAAAGACAAACAAGGTAGGAAGGGAAGGCGCCACAGGAAGTGGAAGAATGCCAAGGCTGAAGAGGTTCTTCCTTGAGGGTGTGGAGATGCAAACGACTCCTGCTCCCAAATCCCAGGTGACTGAGCTCCCAGCCACAAATCCTGTATTTCACAAGGCATTAATTTACTTTCAGCGAAATTCATAACACTTGGCTCCTATACCCTTCTGGCATGCATTTCCCAGAAGCAGCATACTAGATGTTTAAAAAAGAAGCTGAAAAGGGTTATTCCTTCAGGACGCAGCCTAGGGATAATTAGATCATGTTTCTAGGTCTTATGATGGTAAAGAACTATCTGGCACACAGCATCCTATCAAGTACAGAGCTCTGGCACTTTGAATAAGGAACACCATCTCCCCTAGAATTATAGTAAAGTGACTTACCTTACAGTTTGGCCTACAGTCTGAGTGGTTCCACAGTGCAGGCCAAATTGCAAAGGGTGAAGGAGGTAAGGTGGAGCATGGAGAGAAAGGGGTGGGGGGAGAGAGAGAACGAGAGTGAAGATGGATACAAGTTAAACATAGTACAGTCTCTCTTTACATCTCAGCACCAAACTGAAGTGAAGGAAGTCTGATATTGTATTTTCAGTCATGCATGCTGCTTTCATTAATCACAATCATGAGTCTGGGGAAATTTCACTAAAATCTTGATTTTTAACTACCATAGAAGTCCATGGAAGCGTATTTGTGGCTCCCAAGCAGACTCATATCCAGATGCTGATCGCACTCATGTCTTAAACTCTGGGCTAGGAAGCTAAGCAAGAATTCCAGTGGATTTGGGAGAGGGGAGGAATAGGAGAAAACTTCCAAGAGAGTTGTGCAGGGCCTCATTTCTTGCCTTTGGCAGAGGGGCTCAAACATTTGACATAAAAATTGCAGTGATTTCAAGATAATTTGACTACTAGAAGCCTCCACTAAAGTGGTCTTCCCGGCAATTAATAACTCTGGGTGGGGATGAAAGTGGGAAGACACTTCCTTCTGAGATAGCCAGCAAATAAATAGGCTGTTAACAGGCAGTTAGAAAGGCCAACTGCAATGGCAGGGGTGCAGGTCACTATCTGCCTCTGCAAGCCGGGTTGCATCAGCGGGCATGGCTTTCTCTAAACAGGCTCATTGTTCCAGTCCCACTGCCACAGGAAGTCATTGCCTGCCTACTGCACCCATTAGGACTTACTGCCTTTCTATGTAGTCTAGCTTTTGTGTTGGGGATGTATTGTAGCTCTGTGCATGCAGAACTAGCATTATTTAGCCCAGATCCCGCAGCCCTCCTACCTTGACACTTGGGGCAACCTTTCTTGCTTCTTTCTTGCTAAAATATTTGAAAATTTTTGCTTAGAAATCAAGTTATGCAATAATAGAAAATCATAATGGAACATTTTATTTTTCATGTCCTAATTTTGAATTGGTTTTACACAATTTCTTTGCACTCGTGCTGCCATGGAATGTCTCTTAAGGGTCTCTAAAAGGTAAAGGTTTCCCCTTGACATTAAAGTCCACTCATGTTTGACTCTAGCGGGTGGTGCGCATCTCCATTTCCTAGCCAAGGGAGCCAGCGTTTGTCCGCAGACGGTCTCCATGGTCATGTGGCCAGTATGACTAAACACCGAGGTGCAGGGAACACTATTACCTGCCCACCAAAGTGGTACCTTTTTATCTACTTGCATTTGCATGCTTTCGAACTGCAAGGTTGGCAGGAGCTGGGACAGAGTACGGGAGCTCACCCTGTCTGCAGTTTCGAACTATCGACCTTTCAATCAACCAGCCCAGCAGCTCAGCAGTTTAACCCACTGCGCCACCACATCCCTCCCAAAACACAAATTTTCATGGATACATTTTACTGAAGCAACACATGTATTCTAAATAATTTACAGGATAAATAGATATGTTTTATTCAGTATTGGAATATATCTTATAAGGTTATATTATTCTGTACTAGAAATACATTCATTTTTAATTGATCAATGAAAACGGATAAAGGAAAACAATCTGCCATAACATTTTCCATACGAATAAGAATGTGCAGGGTGCAGAAACTGTGGGAGGTAGGGAAAATGAAACAAGGATTGAGCAGCAGAGCCAGAGCTTGTTGGAAGCATCCACATACCATGATTAATGAAGGCTGCAGGCCCCAACCAGAGCTGGGCACACTGTTTCCGTGTGGAGTACATGACGCTGAAGTCATTTTCACCTGTCCGCAGGAGGCTCTCATCCGGCTCAGTCAGCTCTGCAATGTAGCCCTCTAGGAGCTCCAGCTTGTCATTCTTTCTCCTTAAAGGTGAGGAGGGAAAATGGCCTCAGAGAACAGTATGGTTCTTGCTGTTACAAACCCCAAGGAAGTGCAGCAAGTGAAGGTGATGAATAGGTTCGTGTCCGCTTAACCTGGCACAAAGTCGGGAAGGGGCCCTTTTTAGTGGTGGCGCAGCCCCAGCTGCAGAATGTTCTCTCCATCAAGATTTCCCAGCATCTGCTTGGTGGTATTTTCAGTACCACCCAAACATACTTTTGTTTTGCCCAGTCTTTCAAAAGTCAATGTATTGCTGGGATTGCTTGAAATTTAAAGATTTTTTTTTTTTAAATTCCTGGTTTCTGGAACTTTTGATGACACTTTTTAGATTCTTGTTATTCTAGTGTATGTGCACATTTCAATGTTTTATTTTTTACTGGTACTGTAAGACACACACAGTACTTAATTATTGGGTGACATACAAATAAATATTTGAAAGATAAAAAATAGCAAACATGAAGGAAGAATGTCACAAAGCCATGAACCTACCATGATTTTGTAGAGACGACTCGGGCCCCATTTATTTCCAAGGAATACCGACTGCAGCGCTTGATGGCAAAACCACTCTCAGGAAGGAAAATACGAAGGTAGCGAAATATCTGGGGGACAGATAAAAAAGAGACCACCAGTCCGACTGGGTTCCCAGGCAATCCTCCCAGTTACACGAACACAGTCATCCTGGTTCCCATTCCGTTCCTCTCTCAGAATGCTATACTATTCTCTTAGTTTTCCTTTCCATCTCCTGGAAAATAGGAGAAAAATACGCACGAGTTTTGGAACTGTCTGCTGTGCCTAAGTTGTCTCTATGGGGATAGGTCCTATAGGTTCCAAACCAAATCTATGGTCAACTTAATTTATCTTGGATAACTTTACATCCAGGACTTCTCCCCATATATGCGTAATCCACAGTGGCATAGTATATTATATGAAACCAGTCCTTAACTTAGTCTACCTTTTCATAGATACAGGCTTTTAAAAAGCAACTAGATTTCCCTCATCGTGCGCATGTCCATCTTCCCCAGCACCTAGAAAGGGGGGGAAGTGAAAAGATTCTCAAAAAAGCCAGGGTCTTTTTTGAGGACCCTCAAAAAAGCCAGGGTTTTGCTTTCTGTCTTTTCAAAAAGACAAAAAGCAAAACACACACACACACGCACACACACACACAAACTACTCTGAGGACCTTGCCACAAATGAAGTGATGTAGCAGCCAAGGCCTTTTTGTAAGCAAAGTTCACTCATGGCTTTGGTTTCTCCTGATTACTTTGATTACTGACTTTTTGACAGCTGCCAAGACAAAGCAAAGTGACAAAGAAAGGTCTTGACAACCTCTCTTGGCCAATGCCCACGGGGTCTGCCTGATGCACTTGGACAGCAGACCCTCCCCTGGACACTGCCCATGTAAGGCATGCCATTTCAGACCCACAAAACTGCAAAAGTGCTTAAGTGTGTACTCGTGCAAGTCCAACTAAAATAATAAATAGTGTACAATTGGGGCATAAAAATTATTTAAAACAAGGATGACGAACCAGTGACACACCCTCCAATGTGCCACTTGGCTGCCACCAGCTGTCACTTCAGCTGTTTGAAGTGTTTGCCACTAGCTGTCAAACAAGAGATCCCTTTTTGTGATCTCTACATGGCAAGGGATTCTTTGCTGATCTCACCAAGTAGCTGACTGGTTGGTTTCAGTTCACTGGGGTTGATCACCCAACTTCAGATAATATGGTAGCTCACCGTGGGTACAACACCCTATCAGCTGTCTGGATGACTTGGATTCACACCACACAACAATCCACCATGTTCAAAGAAGGAAATTATGGTGTATCAAAAAGCTGAAATTTTATAATCAGTCCTTGGTAGAAGCAAAATTTCTGAGTCAATAATAAAGTACAAGTGATGTTAGCATTGAGCTGAAGTGAAATCAAAGAGAAAACAACTTTAGCACAAGTTGCTGGGTTACCAGCAAGATATTTGCAGCTTCAGTCAGACTATAAAAACAGACTTGGCTACATGAACATAAGCTTGGTAGGGGATGGAGAAACTTTGAGATCCACTGATCAGTTTGACTGATACTAATCAAATATGTCATGGATGCAGAGTAGTGGGTCATAACTAGAGGGAACATTAGATGTTAAACAACACTAATACGTGCATAGACGGCTCTATCAATTTATGTCACACCAGGCACCAGTCCTTACATTGGAAACCCTAGATATACAAGGGCCCATTATGCTGAAATGATTATGTATGGCTCAAAACCCATAGTAGAAGCAACCAGAGGGGAGGCAATCCTGGAGTTAGTCATAGGCGGAGTTGATCTGGATATAAATGTTGCTGAGTCATTAGGTAACAGTGACCACACTGGCATCAGATTCTGTATACAGTTAGGTGAAAGATGGCCAAGGAAGTCAAACAAATTTGTGTTTGACTTCAAAAGAAGAAATTTCCCAAGAGTAAGGGGAACTGGTTAAAGAGAAGCTAAGGGAACCAAGAAGATGAATTCGCTTTATGGTGCTTGGGGATTACTCAAAATACTATAACAGAAGTGCATAAAATATGCACACAAGTTGGGATAGGCAACTCTCAGTCCAGGAAATCACCAGCTTGGTTAGCAAGTAGTCAAGAAGGCCATTGGGGAGCAGAAAGCTTCCTTCAAGAGACTGAAGTCTTGTTCAAATGAAGAGAAGAGAATAGAAACAAGAAACCGGTTTGAGGAGCCTATCGTTAATAACATCAAGTGCAATAATAAGGAATTCTTTAAATATATCAAAAGTAGGAAAACAGCTAGAGAAGCAATTGGACCATTTGGACAATAATGGAAATAAAGGACCAGTAAAGGGGGACAAGGAGGTTACAGAGAAGCTGAATGAATTCTTTTCTGCAGTCTTCAAAGCAGACGAAGCTGAGCGTATTTCTGACCCTGAGCTTATATATTCTGGAAGGGAATCTAAGGAATTAAGGAAGATAACAGTGACCAAGCAAAAAGGTCTCCTTCATTCAATGTCAGCAAATCAACTGGTCCAGACAATATCCATCCTACAGTGCTTAAAGAATTAAACATGAAATAGTAAATCTTCTTATCAGAATTTTTACTGTCCCTGAAAACAGCCATTGAAGCAGAGGATTGGAGAATGGCCAATGTCAGACCAATTTTTAAAAAGGGAAGTGGAGTTGAAATTACAGGCCAGGTAGTTTAAAATTCATTCTGGGTAAACTGTTTACATACATAATTAAAGACAGAACCAGTAACCATAAAGAGCAGTGATGGCAAACCTTTTAGAGACCAAGTGCCTAAACTGCAACCCCAAACCCACTTATTTATCACAAAGTGCCAACACTACACTAAAAACTGAATACTGAGGTTTTAGTTTAGAAAAAACAATTCACAGCCAGACCGGCCATACAAAAGCTCGGATGAGTGGCAGCTAATGAGTTGCAGCTTGTGACATCATTGCCTGGCGCCGCAACTCCTTTCTGAGCATGCACATGGCCCCTATATGTGCTGCTATCCGATGCTTGGCTACTAGGGCAATGCTGGCGCGATGCGGCTTGAGTGTCAAAAGAGAGGGCTCTGCATGCCCACTGTGGCACGCGTGCCATAGGTTCACCACCACTGCCCTAACCCTAATATAGAGCCAAAGTTCCATTGAAAAGAGGGCAATTTTGAATAAGCCTTCCTTGAGTAGCTTTTTCTGCACAGCTCAACATTTCTGCCCATTCTAAACACACTCCAACCACCAAACCATACCAGGACACCTCATTTTGCTAACCCTAACCCTAACCTGGTGCACACCCCTAACCCTAATATAGGGGTAGAATACCATTGAAAAGAGGGCGATTTTGAAGAAGCCTTCCTTGAGTGGCTTTTTCTGCACAGCTCAACATTTCTGCCCATTCTAAACACATTCCAACCATCAAAACCATGCCAGGACACCTCATTTTGCTAACCCTAACCTCGTGCACACCCCTAACCCTAATACAGGGCTAATGTTCCATTGAAAAGAGGGCGATTTTGAAGAAGCCTTCCTTGAGTGGGTTTTTTGCACAGCACATTTCTGCCCATTCTAAACACACTCCAACCATCGAAACCATACCAGGACATCTCATTTTTCTAACCCTAACCCTATCCTGGTGCACACCCCTAACCCTAATACAGCACTAACGTTCCATTGAAAAGAGGGCGATTTTGAAGAAGCCTTCCTTGACTGACTTTTTCTGCACAGCTCAACATTTCTGCCCATTCTAAACACATTCCAACCATCAAAATCTTCCCAGGACACCTCGTTTTGCTAACCCTAACCTGGTGCACACCCCTAATCCTAATGCAGGACTAACGTTCCATTGTAAAGTGGGCGATTTTGAAGAAGCCTTCCTTGAGTAGCTTTTTCTGCAGAGCTCAACATTTCTGCCCATTCTAAACACATTCCAACCATCCAATTAATGCCAGGATGCCTTGTTTTTCCAACCCTAACCCTATCCTGGTGCACACCCCTAACCCTAATACAGCACTAACGTTCCATTGAAAAGAGGGCGATTTTGAAGAAGCCTTCCTTGAGTAGCTTTTTCTGCACAGTTCAACATTTCTGCCTGTTCTAAACACATTCCAAGCATCAGAACCATGCCAGGACACCTCCTTTTTTAAACCTTAACCCAGTGATGGTGAACCTTTTAGAGGCCTAGTGCCCAAACTGCAACCCACAACCCACACTGCAATAAAACCTGAAAACTGAGGTTTTAGTTTAGAAAAGACAACTCACAGCCAGTGCAAGCATGTGTGTGTGTGTGTGTGTGTGTGTGTGTGTATCTTGGCAGCGCACTGACCAGCCACGCGAAAGCTTGGACAAGTTGTGGCTAATGAGTTGCGGCTTGTGACATCATCGTCTGGCATCGCTACTCCTTTCCAAGCATGCCCATGGCTGCTCTCTGATGCTCGGCTGCCGGGGCAATGCAGGGGTGACTTGGCTCGTGTGCCGACAGATAGGGCTCTGCATGCCTGCTGTTGCACACATGCCATAGGTTCGCCACCACTGATATACAGGGACAATCCCTGATGAGAAAAACTCAGGATAGCTTCAGTAAGGGGAAGTTTTGTCTCACAAAAGGCTTTTGGCAAAGCCCCTCAACAAAGACTTCTGAGAAAACTAAACAGTCACAGGATAAAAGGGGAAATCCTTTACTAGCCTGTTAAATAACAGATCACTAACTGGTTAAAGACCAGAAGACAGAGGGTGGGAAGAAATGATGATTTCTCCCAGTGAAGAGATGTCACCAATTCTTTTCATCCTATTCATTAATGGTCTGGAATTAGAAGTAAGTAGTGAAGTGGGCAAGTTTGCTGATGACACAAAGCTATTTAGAATGGTCAAAACCATAAAGCATTGTAAGAAACTCCAATTGGGATCTCAGCAAGCTGGGGGAATGGGCATCTAAATGGCAAATACAGTGCAGTATAAGCAGGTCTAAAGTATTGCATGTTGGGGTAAAATATCCCAATTCAAAGTACAGGGTGAAGAGATCAGAACACAGCAAAAAGGGGTCTTTGAGTAGTAGAGGGCAGCTTGATGAAAACTTCAGGCCAGCACACAGCCACTGCAAAACAGACAAACTCCAAGCTAGGCATAATTAGGAATGGAATAGAAAATATTACTCCCTTTGAACGAATCTGGGTTGCGACTGCACTTAAAGAGTATTGTATTCAGTTCTGGTCATCTCACCTGAATAAGGACACTACTAAACTGGAAAAAAAATATAGAAAAGGGCAACAAAAATTATCAAGTGGTTGGAGTATTTCTCCTATGAGGATCGGCTACAGAAGCTGGGAATTGTTCAGCTTAGAAAAATGGTAAGAGGAGACATGCTAGAAGTCTAAATTATGCAAGGAGTGGAAAAAATGGAGAGATATTTTTCCCCCTTTCCCACAACACTCAACCCCCAGGGTCATCTTATGAAGCTGACTGGGAGAAGATTTAGGACAGACAAAAAACTGTACTTCTTCACACAATAGATAGCTAAATTGTGGAATACTCTGCCGCAGGTAGTAGTGATGGACTAATACAAAAAGGAATTGGCCAGGCTCATGGATAGTGGAGACTATCTGTGGCTACTAGCATTATTGGCTATGGGCTGCCTCCTTCACCAGACATGGCATGCCTGCATACACCTGCTTGGACAGACAAAGGTCTTGCACCATCCTGCTTGAGTGATTCAGTGAGCAACTGGTTGCCACCATATGAATGGAGTACTAGACTAGATGGAACATTAGTCTGATCCAGCATGGTTTTTCTATTGTCTATTGAGAATGCTGAAGCCGTAAGAATGAGATATTGCTGGTAATGGACCTGAAGAAAATAGGGACAGCTCCTATTTGGGTTGGCTGAATGCGTTTACCACTGGTTATTTCATTACCCTACTGTTCATACAGTTTGTATGATATGTGTGAATCCCAAGATTTTTAAAAAATCTATTAACATTTTTTCCAGTAAACTTCCAAACTTTGTTTGGTTTCTTTTTACTGTAGTCCTTTTTTATTCACCCCCATTTAATAGCCAACCTCCACACTATCTAGACGTGAATATTTCAGACCTAAGAAACAAGTTAGTTAGCAGGCTGGTTCAGTGGAAGCAACCGGAGGGAAAAAAGATTTTAACCTGGTGGCAATGGAAAAGGCCACTAAAAGGAAAGCGCAAAAAGGAATGGAGCACATTATTTTGCCTAAGTTCATGTCCACACATGGAACATAAGGAAAAGGCATCTCAGCTAGCAGGGATGCAAGAGATAATGAATACAGAGCCCAACCTACAACAAACATGCAGAAGCCAAAATTAAACCTGAGGAGAGACAGAATGAAACCAGTTAAACTAAAGGACAGACATCTTAAGGTTTAATGACCATGACAGTGTTCACACATAAAGATTCTGGCTTAACATTCATTACTATAATGGTGCAGGCTGCCCAGTTGCCCAGAGTCTGAAATCGTAATTCAAATTCAAATCGTAATCCTGATTTGTTAGGGAAGTGACAAGCTGAGACTCAGACACAAGGGGAAGTTTTTGCTTTCTCCTTAGTTTCTGACTAGTTTAACCACTCCTGCTTGCAGGAGGAGCCAGAGTTCTGGCTTACTGTTACATCCCCACACAGACACTATACAGCAGACTTGGAAACATGAAGCATTCAGGAGCTTCTCACCATGAATACAAAGAGATAAGAGCCACAGGGGAACATTCATTACTTCTCGAGAAGGCTGAGACCACTAAGCAGCACAGCTGTTTAGGAAAGCCCACAAATGATTGAACAAGGACTAGAAAATTGCATCAACATACCCAATTAAAGTAGATGGAGATGGGTAGCACTACATGCTTAATTCAAGTGTCATATTGTTATATTTTAATTTTAGTTGATGTGCAGAGGCACATATAGTAAGACTGCAATAGGTACAACACCCTGGGCCTTTTGTGAGATTGGCAAGGAGGGGCACATCATGGCCAGGCAAAGCAGATACTGGAGAGAGTCCACTGGAGCAGGGGAATTAGGGGCCAAACTAGATGTGAGGCAATTGCATTTCTCACATATGTTTTTGTCCTGCTGTCATATAAAGGGCAGGGTGGGGAGAATGGGGAGGCTCTGTTCATACAAATACAAGCACCCAGAGGAGGCAGACAAAACCTTGCTACCTCACTAAGCCAAACTTTGCTCTGTAATTTCTTCCTGGCCTGGGAGGGGCTTCAGGAAAGGACCCTGCTCAGTTTGTTCTAATGGGGAAATGTAGCCTCGGGACCAAGAGAGGTCTCTGCCTCCCAGTGTTTTAACCACTCACCTAGTTAAAACCAAATGGCTCCTTCTGGGAGCACAGAATGCCCTGTCGGTCCTCCAGCAGGCAGCTGCATGGTCACACAGGACATCCGGAAGGCAATGCTCCCTCTTACATATCCCACATAGAAACCAGAAGAGCTGGTTTTCTCTACTACCAGTCCGCTGTTTTTATTCTACAAGAGAAGCAGGTGGGCTGATAATAAAGGAACAGAGCGATCCATGTCTTTACCACCACCTTATTTAGTTCTATGCTAGGAGTGCAGGAAGGACCTTTGCCTCCAGTGCACCTAGCTGAGAAACATGGTAAGCTAGCAGTGGAGGAACACAAAAATACACCTTTTTCATCAGCTTGCTGAGCTTCTATGTATCTCCTCTGCCAAGTCCCCCTATGAGTAAAAGGCAAGAGGATCCCCTTTTTCACAGGAGTAACTTTGAGGGCTTAATTTATTTACAGGGCTACTGTAATAAGACACACACACACACACACACACACACACACAGGGTATAGATGAACAGGGCAAGCGCATGTTTAACATATATGCACTTGCTCCATACATCTAATCTGGGGGAGAAAAAAAGAAGGCATTGAATTAAAAGACTTTTCAGTTACTTATACTTGCAGGGTTTAAGTGTTACCATTAATACATTATACAGATTGTTGGTTAACTTCATAGATTTGAAGTAAAAATTACTACACAAGCTGCCCTGCCAGGGTTGGGCATCATTCCCACCCACTGCGCAAGCCACCAAGAGACAGAGTTGTACGTGAGTCTTGAAGGCAGCCTCCTGCTGACGGCTCCGATTCGCAAAGTAGTGGCAGGCCCATCCACCCTGCATCAAGGACTGATAGGCTGCTTCTAGGTCCTTTCGCTTCCGGAAAGCTTCCACCGCCTCCCGCAAATGGTGCTTCCTTCTGATAGGTGGGAGAGGGCTGCAGGAATGAAAGAGAGAAGGGTCTGCCCTGAAACACTCTGTTCTCTTTACGTGGTCCCTGCTCATGATGCCCCAATATCCCAGCAGTACTGCCTGTAACAGACCTGCACTCTAAAAAGTCAGGCCTGGCTCTCCAGCTCTTCAAAATGCTTGCTTCACTTGCCATTAATGGTTAGTTGCTTACAATGGTACAGCAGAGCTTCTGTCAGTGTTCCCTGGCCCTGACAGTCTGCTTTCACACCACTAAGGATCTTCCCTTTCTGATATCAAGGATGGCTCAAGAAACACGCACACAACACATCTGTGGCCTTGAATGCTCCTTATCAGCCATTATTTCTGCAGGAAAGGGCAGTAATGAGCCTCTGCTTTGTGAGGGAACTTCGGTCATCCAGAGAGGAATACTCCGTACTAATCCATTGTATTTATTTCTTAGCACCTGTGTAAACAGTATTACTCTTGTAACCATATCTTTAAATCGGATAGAATGCTGTATGCATTATGTGGAATACCCTAAGTTTGTGATCTACAAAAGCTAGCCACTTATTTTATGCTCTGGTTCAGACTGATTTCAAGGGAGATTCTACTGTTTCTACCTGAACCCAGCTGATTGGAATCCTACCTTGCAGAGGTCCCCACGGTGTGGTGTAAGGGGCTGTTGCAAAATGTTTTGGAGGTCTAGCTAGCTTTAGATATTATTGCAATAATAAATAATCTCCTTCTTAGTAAACCTGGAGTTGCCACACCACTTTCCCAAAAAACCCCCTGCTGCTCACAGCCAAGGCAACACAGCATCCCATGTTGCAAAGTAATTTTTATGAGTCTTTCAGATCCTACTGCTCACCTTACATTCATTTTATGCGTCTTAAAGCCAAGATAGGAGTCAAGAACTAGTGTTGTAGCCAGGTCATCATTCTCACATAGCTCCTTTGCAGTCACCCGAGTGGAACCCATTTTCCTTCCAAAACCATGCTGTACTCAGCCCTACTACCTGCAGGGGAGAAGCAGGACAGTTAAGGACACAAATAAGGAAATTGGATACAACCTGTTTATCTACTTTTCTAATAATGCCTCTGTACTGGATCTTAAGAAGCCACTTAGTTGGAGCTCATGCACATACTCACTCTAACTTAACCTTCCTGTGAATTCTAAAGAGAGATGAAGATCTTAGAGAAAACCTTCCCCATCACCCAGCCCAGGTTTTTTCCCATGTGCTGAAAATGTCCACAACTGTATCTCTAGTGTGGTTCCCATTCATTAGCTGCTATACCATCTCTCATCTGTCCCCTCA
Organism: Varanus salvator macromaculatus; assembly: GCA_023646645.1. NCBI lineage: Eukaryota > Metazoa > Chordata > Lepidosauria > Squamata > Varanidae > Varanus > Varanus salvator. The sequence continues at coordinate 4,598,094 of JAIXND010000781.1, forward strand.
CCTCCAAATTTGTTCTCAATACTCCAAGCCAAGCATTTTCCACAGGCTTTATTTCTACACAGTCCCTTCTATAAGCATTGACTTTATATTGAACATGACAACAACTTAACTGTAACTACATAAATCATATCACAATTAGAAGTACCATGAAAATTCTGAAATCATTGAGATCCACATTCTCAGGAAGTGCAAAAAAAGGATGTAAGAGAAGGATATCAACTGTGCAAGTTTCCTAGGAGATGGGCTGCATAGAGTAGAGGACAATGCATGGGCTGGATTCGCACATAACAGCAAGCAGTCCTAGGTTGTTTCCATGGTGTGTATTTCTGAGCCTGGATGTGCCTGACAGACTATTCAATGGTTTCTGTATTAGTGTGGTTTCTACCCTCCTTGCTAAGTCCTTCCACTGTTGCCATGTATCCCATCAGTCACTATCCCTAAAATTCAGTCCCACACTGGATGGCTGGAGTCCCTCTTACAGCTGCTGCTCTCTCCTGGGAACTCCATGGTAGCTGTATAGCAGCACCATGGAAACCTTGAGGCTACCAAGACAGATTCCAGCAGAATTAGAGCAAAAGACAGGGCTGGAAAAGGATTGAACATTCACAGGGCCTAATGCTGAGGTCTCCCCATCTCCAGCAATAGCCCTGCATAGACCAGCCTGCTTAGAATCCTAGGCACCAAGTGATCACATCTACAGACACATTGGATTTTCCAGCCATGAAAACTGACACATCGACAGTACACATACTTTTCTTGAAGCAACTGTTTGTGTAGGAAAAAGGTAAGTGTGAGCTTCCTGGTTGGGTCATAGCTCAGAAAAGGACCATCAGTCATTCCACTACTGACTCACTGCATGTTGCTCCAGACAACATTCGTGAGCTACAGTCAGAAATACACTTCATTGCTTTATTTAAGAATACAACTCTTTCATTGAAGACATGATTCTCAGGAAAATCAATCTGAACAAAACTTAGCAACACCTTCAATAAATCTTAACACAAGAAATTGGGATGTTTTTGGTCCTAACCCTAGGTCTGCTAATTGATTCATTCCCCCATTTTAAATCATCAGAAGAGCCGTTTTATCCCACATACCCAAGTCAGGCTCTGGCTCCCAGAAGTTTCTTCAAAGCAAGGCTAATGTTCCCTAAAGTGCTCCAGGTGGCATCTGAGCAGGTGATACATGAAGAACACTGTCCCGCATGACTACCACTCTAACCCTTATTTTGGCACCATAAGGAGCTACTACACAAACACATTAATACGAGTCTGTCTGTCCCAGGTTTACCATGGAACAGTCCACCCTAAAATGACTGGACAAATCAGTAACTGTCATTACCTGAATTAACAGGCCCCAAATAACTCTTAGCATTATAAGGGAGGGATATGAATCAAGTACCAAGTCCCTGCTTCACAGCCAGCAACCAATCTCTGTATTCACTCCCTAAAAGAGGGGTGGGGAACCTTTGGCCCACAGGGTTCCCCCATCCAGTTTGCAAGTGTTTTTGTGCTGTCATCTCTGATTGGAGATACAGTGCTATTAAATGCAAAGTGTTTACTTTGCAGGTGAGAGCCCTGCTGACCTGTGAGTACAGCCACAGAGGCTTAATATTTGGCAAGTTATATGAAAGTGCTGCTAAGTAATTCCATCCTTCCTGCCTCTGAAAAAAAACATGCTATGCCTTATCCTCCTTATTTCTGAGTAGGTTTAAAATAATAATAATCATAGTTAGCCCTGTACATTTTAACTATAGCCCCATTCCCAAGGAGAATATGACCCCTGATAACATTCCACATTTTGTAATTCGGTCATTGTGCTGAAAAAGGTTTCCAGTCCTTGCCTGCAAAGGGTAAACATAAACCCATGCCATAGCTTGGTTGAGACCAAGACAATAATGTGAAATAAGAACAATGAGCTTTATTTGATCTCATTCTGGATTGATACCAGATCAATAAACATAATGCTTTAGATAAGCAGGACACAAAATCAAAACTAATTGAACAAAGATGGCTGGTTGTAACTTCTAAGAAGCTGCAGCACAGCAAGTAAAGACAGGCTAACCAAAAGCCTTACTTTAAGTGACTTGCCTGAAAAGCTGATGCAGTGGCATGGCTGGCTTCAGGATACTGAGTAGAGGTAATATAAAAGTCAGCTGCTGTGATCTATCACCCTTCAGGAAGTAAGCCAAGAAGGTAGGTTGGGGCCTGGATGCAACAAAAGATCAGATACAGGGTCACAAAGTATCTTAAAATTGCCACAATGTCACTCTTCATAACTTGACTCACTGTAAACAGTGCCCAGCTTGCTGCTTGACAAGGAAAGAAAGCAAGCTTAGTTCACCGTCAATCAGTTGTGGCTTATTCAAGCACTGATAATAGGCATGCAAATTCATGAAATTGATTTAGAACAAAGGATTTCTGGTTGCCAAGATTTGTTCAACAAGTCATATAGGAAACAGCCCACATACAAATTACAACCACCTACCTGAATAAGCTAAGACTTTTCTTCTTCTTTGTGAGGATATCCAAAGAGAAAATCTACCTCCACCCAAAATGCTGTAACGTTTTAAACAAATCTTTGTCTACGGCTTCCAGTGGAACAACCATATGAAGACTGTTGCAGAATTATGGCACCTAATAAAATTATGGCTTAAGCTTTAGTGAACACCCTCTAATTCATCAAAAGCTTTCACAAAAGCTTATGCCACAATAAATTTGTTAAGTTGCCACAGCTCTTTGTTGACTTTGTCTTCAAAGCTCTTTAGGAACCAGGAATGTCATTTACAACTGGCTAGGACACAAGAGAAGAATATTTACATGCAAATTCATGCTCACCATACCTGAGCCAGAATTCCTTAGTTTTTGTCTTGTAGAAAGTCACAATAGGCAAACATAAATTTTCAGTTTGTTTCCCACCTTTTTCCTGTCCCATTTCCCAGCACCAGCACCAGCACAGAACGTAAGTTAGCTTCCCTGAGACAATATTATGAGAAACTTGCCAATTCAGGGTAGCAGTATAATTTCAATTACATCCTTATGCAAGCTATTTGATTCTTAACATGCTTTTATAAAAGTGGGTAACGGAACAGATAACAGTGCCTGCTTCCCACCACCTAAGGATGATTTGTGCTGGTCTGTTATTTGCAGCTGTGTTCAAAGATATCCTGTCTGTCCTGATAAATTCCAGTGTACCAGTTTGTTTATGAAATGTACAGGATATAGGTACAACTGAATCCCCACACTCACAGGTAAACCATGGTAGCATACTTTCCCTCCCAGTGAGTTTCAGTCACAAGTCACCTCAGTAGCATAATTAGCCTTACCAGGTGCAGGTTGTTTCAATGTACTGAACTGGCAACCCTTTTATCCATATGATAGTGCTGAAACAAGATGAGTGAGGTCTAACTTCAAACTGAGAAGACCCAAATTCAAATTTCAGCTCTTTCTTTAAGTTCACTAGATGAGATTGGGCAAGTCAACATATCTCAAGCCTAAACTACTTTACAGAGTGTTGTAGGAGGGGGGAAATGATTCCATATGCCCCCTTAAATTCCTTAAAGAGGGACAGGAAGTAAAAATAACAATCTGACAAATGCCAAAGAGTTGCATAAATAATAAGCAATGTTAAGAAATCATTAAAGGACCAAATAAGCAAGGAAGCAGGTGCCTTGTACAGAACTGTCCTTCAAACAGCTTCCCACACCAGACTTCCTCATAACGTCCCACCATCACCAGTATACTGAGGACTTCATCCCCTTTCCTTCTCCCACATTTCTCTCCTTGCTTTCATCCTGTCTTTCAAGGGCAAGACTGAAGACCAAAACAGACGCAATAGTAGCTAATTGGTCATGTAAAATTCAGCACACAACCAATCACAGAAATGCATGTCAATTAATTTGTAGAATTAGCACAAGAGCTTTTCATCCATTTAAGGTCATTAACCCTGGCTTGCCCATAGGCTGCCATGAATGGCAATTTCACACACAGTGGTATGCTGTGGGTAATACTTACATGGGCAAGCACTTCATCAGCACCACCAGTATTATGTATTCTGATCCTGACTAGAAAAAGACTGACACATTGCAGATGGAAAGCTGCCGTATTTTGTGATGGACTTGGACCTGTGACTTATTTAACTCAAGAGCATCACTCTGAATATCCAACTTCCACTTAGGAGCTGCCATATCTCATGAACCTGGTAAGCATGGGTTATGTATGGGTTACATAACCCTCATATAATCCATAGTCTGTTCTAGAGTTATTCAAGGGTTGTTTAACCAGCCCAGAAAACACCAGATCTGCATAGCATGACAACCTCCAAGCCGGTGGTTGGATAAGCAAGATGACAGCCACATGTATCCCATACATGCTGCAGTTACCATGGTATAAATAAACCATGTTGAGCTATGGATTTGTGTGAACCAACAATATTTGTCAATTTCACCTAGTATTTAGTCTGATCAAAGGCACCACTCAGGCAGGGGATTTTTTAAATTTTTTTTACCAATGTGCTACATAAAGTTCTTTAAACTGGAGATGTCAGAGATTAAACTTGTGACCTTCTACATATAAAGCAGTTACTTCACCACAATGTGGTGGGGGGGGGGTTAATTGCTGGGAAGAAGACTCCCAATGGAGGCTGTCCGAGGAATGCAGGAGAGGCATGCGGCTTCTTTACCACTTTGCCCATACTGGTTATGAGAGAAAGGAAGACATGTGAAATATCCTAACTGTGCTGCAAAAGGAAAGGGGAGCACGTGCAATGCTGAAAACTTCAAGGGGGCATGCAAAACAGAAAGGGGGAGCTTCCCTCAATGTGAACTGAATTACTATGAAAGAGGGGGAAGGAAAGGGAGCACCCCCTTGGTACTTCAGGGGACAAAGATGTATGGCAAGGGAGGGAGTTGGGGGTGGGGGAATCCTTAGCGGTTGTTCGAGGAGGCACTTCATGCGGGGACTGTCCGGGGTGGAGGGGGCGCTGGGGGAGGGAACGGGGGTCCCGCTGGCATCTTGAGGAAGACGCTGCGCCCAAGTGCGAGGGCTGGAGCGAGGCGAAGCCCCTTCCACTCCGCCCGGCGCCCCTGGCCTCACGCGGCCCCTTCCCCCTCACACGCCGGCGAGACCCCGCCTGCCCCCGCCCAGCGCTCCCCTCGCTCGCCCCTCACCTCGCAGGACCCCGCGCGCAGCCCTCCCAAGTCCCCGCCCGCTCCATGCGCGCGCGCGCGCCCCCGCCCCGCCCCAACGGACTTTCCCTCCCGAGCGCCACTTCCCTGCCCGCGTCCTCTTTCTTCCACAGACCTGCCTGCCAGACCGAGCGCACCGATTCTTACTCGCCGCTCTTGCTGCACCCGCCTCGCGCCACGCGCCCGCCCTGCTCCCCGCGCTATTTGCCCCTTTGAAAGCCTGTCACTTCCCGGCCCCGTCCTCGCAACGTGCCGTTGGGTACGCTCGCCCGTCAATCACTAGCAGTCCCGCCTTCTCCCCGTTGTGCCTCCATTGTGCCCCCGAAGCGGAGACGGGCGCCCCCCTCCTCCTCACACCCGTAGGCTCAGGGCTGATTGGCTCGGAGGGAAACGCCACTCGAAATTTGTCTCGCTCTGCTACTGGGTGGGAGAGGGACTTCTTGGCAATTTTCCTCCCCACTCTCACGTTGGACAGGGACGGCCCTCAGCCTATTTGATAACAATGGTGCCTGTCAAAATTATTCCCGCCTTCAAGAGTCGAATGAGGACGCGGCCCTGATTCTCAGTTCTCCATTCGAAGAATTTATTGTCTGTCAAATTTCACGCGTTCCTCCTTTCAGGAGAATCTCTGTCCCGCCCCATTCGGTACCTGCCAAAAATCCCTGAAACATTATCCTTCTCCCATTGGGGAAGCCGTGTTTCATGGCGGGGCCCTCACTGGCCAAGTGAAACGCTTATCAACGCTTAATGTGAACCATTGGGCCATCCACTGAGCTTGGCAGCAACCCTCTACTTCCTCATTTCCTATTGGATACTTGCCATTCTCGCTATCCATTGGCAAAGTATGGTGTCCTCCTAGATTTTATTCGCCTTAGCAGCAGTTGGGGAGGGGGTAAACACTGGCTGAGCTTCATTTCTTACTGGGTCATCACACTGTCTGTTATTGTCGATCCCGCTATTTTAAAATTCCCCGCCAACATACTGCCACTTTCTATTGGTCTGCCTAATCGACTGCGGTTTTCTCCGGTCAAGAGGTAAATATTACTGGTCAACCTGGTAGTCACTCAAGGAACTCCCGCCCATTAGCATTTATTCTGGTCTATGGCGTTCCGCCTGCTCACGAAAATAAGACTTATAGATATTAAAAAAACTAGAAGAGCCTCACATACACCGTACATAGAAACAGATTTAGGCTTCAGTGAAACTATTCTTCCGCTGCCCTGGGGCGGAAGTGACAGCTACCCACAAAAGTCACTGCAGGTATCCAGGATTCAATACAGTGGCATCTGACACCAGCCTGTGCCCACCCAGGACGGGAATTCTTGCACTTGATTCATGAGAAATATTTGATCTGAGGACATGATTAAAAATAGACCTGCCTCTGCAAACTGTAATGCCAAAACGGCCCAATATTCCCATATTTCAGTTTGGGTGTCCTGAGGCTGACAGAGTGACTTATGACAGCTCTGCAATGTAGTAGAGTATTAATACTGCAGATGGCAATGGCTTACAACGTACAGTGACAATGGACTGCAGTACAGTCCTGGGTGGTTTTATTTTGATTGCAACTAAGCATGCATTGGAATGAGGCTTTTAAGTACCCGAAGCAAAGCCCTTGGGTCCATTCTCAGACAGGAAAGCCTCCTGGGACTCAGACCAGCCTACCAGGTCCCAAAAGACACAGACGGCATTGCCTGGGACAAAAGACATGTTCTCAGAATGCAAGAATCCCAAACCCAGGAATTTGCTCTGAGTGCCAGAACTTAAGGGCCTTTCTGTACAATAATCCTCCCCCAGTTGCCCCAGGCTTTCTGCATTTCAGTTTAGGACAGGATGGAGGCAAGCTGGTAATTCCTGTTATTCAGTCATTAGAAATTCTTGCCAATTGACCACAAATTACCCAAACATTAATTTATTTTTAATTTATATTTCACCTGTTCCCAATACTAGAACTCAAGGCAGCTTGCATAAAAAACATCAATAATGAAAAAATAAATAGAAATATATAAAAGATAAAGATATAATTAAACCGATAGAATATTAAAATGTATTTTTGTACATTATTTTCTTGACCTACTTTTCCTTTCAGTACATTTGGTGTCAAAACATCTGCCTCCAGGCTTATCTTTATAAATTCTGACCTTGTTGGCAAAGATTTATTTTATATTTTTGACCCTCTTGTGTCTCTCCAAGCAAACTGTGACTGACCCTTATTGTTTGATCATCAAGAAAAGTATTATGTTCTTCACAGATGCATCAGGCTACAACTTGGCCTTGAAGCCTGGGAGTGATGGGAGCTGCAATGAAAAACCTTTGGAGGTCACCAGGTTAAGGACGGTGGAAGGGACAAAGGACACTGTTGGGGTGACTGACGGAGGAAAGCTGAGAGCTAAAGGCAAGAGGCATCACAGGGCCCAAGATGCCTTTCCAGAGAGGCCTCCACTTATGCCGAGAGTGGCATATGATTTGGCCTACGTTTCCCATCAGTACTAGCCAGCACAGGTAGCGGTAAAGGATGCTAGCCATTGCAGGCGAGGCAACGGCTGGAACATTAGGGGAAAGCCCAAGTTCCTCACCCCGGGCTGCCCGTCCTCTGCGTGCACACTGGCAAAGCAAGCCACTTCGATACGCATTTCAGTGCTCCGAAGGACGCCAAACGCGGGCAGCACCGCCGCCGGCGCCTCTCGCCCCGACGCACGACGGCGACCGGCGAGAAGACAGCCCGGGCGAGCCGGCCGCGCGCAGCACCCGCGCTCCGGATGCGTCCCCGCAGGGAAGACATCCTGCCTCCGCCTGGCGCCCTCGAGTGGACGTGGTCGGCACAGCAGCGGGGGAGACCTCGCTGGGGGCAGTGAAGATTTTCCACGGGAAAAAGTAGAAATGCAAAGCGAGTAACTGTTGCAGTGCAGGACTCGAACCTCGGCATTCCTGCCCTTCCTATGCTTCTCTTTCTTTTTATTTATTAAATTTGTGTAAAAGCCGCCCATTAGCATCATTCTCTCTGGGTGGCCATTTCAATAAAATAATAATAATATTAATAAAATGATGCAATTAAAACATTGTAACAAGTAGACAAAAACAATTTATAATGTAAATTATAAATCGACAAAATGTAAAAAATAATTAATTAAAAATCAGTGCTGTCATATAAATAGTTTAAGGGGATGCATTCAAAAAGGAATGTTTTTGTCAGTAGGTGCCACTTCTGGTTTCATTTGAAGCTTGATCATATTTGTATTTATTTATTTATTTAAACTCTTTCTATGCCATCCATTACTAAAAAAGTCTCTGGATGGCTTACAAGGTACAAAAACCAAGAACAAAACCATAAGAACAACACACATGGCACACGGCATCTAAAATAGTAATAAAAGCAAGGATAAAACCAATGAATTGTTAAAATCATCTTTATCATTCAAAATTTGATCAAGGAACTTTGATTACTTCAGTTCTGGAACAGAACGGTCTTGTTTTGGGGCTTCTTGCTGCAAAAGTGGGGGTGACTTTCACTCTAGGAAAGGAACTTCCCTCTGATTGGAACAGGCTGCTGTATTAAGTGGGTTCGATATTCCAGACTACAGTTTATGGCACTCTCGACATTAAGCCACGCTAGCTGGGGTTTAGACTTGAAGTCTAAAACATCTGGAGGGCACCAGCTGTGGAAGACTACAGTACAGAGCTTCTGAGCTTCTCCTGGCAAATGCAAAGACAAGGAGCTTTAGGGCTAGGATTTGGGGTGAATTATGTAGGAAGAATGGCATAGAACTGGTTTTATAACCACTATGGTGTCTTTAATCTGGAGGTCAACATATAATTGCACTCAATAAATAAGGCTGATTGCCTCTGCAATCCCACACCCACTTATCACTGAGTTCAATAGGACTTACTCAGAACTTGCCCTGTAAATAGATTTGGGTGAGCCACGTGTGCAACCTGCTTTTTAAGGCAAGTCAGCATCGAGACCTGATGCTTGCACAACCAAAGATGGATCACTGCCTCCTCAAAGTTCTGAATGAGGAAGGTAAGAGGAATCTTCTCTGACTCCAAGTGTATGCTTGCTAAGTTATGGGAATGGTAAAACCTAGCATAAAGAGATTTGAAGGTTATAGTAGCTAACTTACTTTAGGCACAATTCAGTGGGGATCCCCACAAACCTACAAACTTGGAGGATTATGGACATCCTGTGCAGGGCAGAATGAAGGCTGAGGTGAAGATGACCTCCACGCATCTGTCTTGCAAATCAACAAGATGGATGAACCATTCAGCAATGGCTTTTCAGACAGGAAGGAAGAAGACTGGAGTGCTACCAGGATACGTTGTGTCCCAGCCACCCATCTCTTCCTCTCCCCCCGATCCAGAATGTGCTCTTCATCCTTCTCCGAAGTCACTCTTCCAACCTCAGAGAATCAGCTGGCAAGTTCCACTCCATGACCTGAGAGTATAGCTTCCCCAATACTGAGGATGTAGAATCTCCAAAGAATCCCATGACCCGCTCATTATAAGCAAGCAAAAAGCCCATCTCCCAATGGATCCTCTTAGAATACTCCTTAATTATGTAAAAGATTTTATAGAAAAGGCAGATACTTGACTACAGAAAAAAAAAAGCTGAATAGTTTCATTTTGGGGTAAAGGATGAAGGACAATAGCTCCTCTGATTGTTTTTATTGCTTTTTAAGGCTCACCCTGCCAACAAAAGCGCGTATAGTCAAGGCTATGGTTTTCCCAGTTGCCATGCATGGCTGTGAAAGGCAAACCATAAGAAAGGTTGAGCACCAAAGAACTGAGGTCTTTGAACAGTGGTGCTGGAGGAGACTCCCGTGAGTCCTTGGACCGCAAGGCGATCAAACCAGTCAGTCCTAGAGGAGATCAACCCTCTCTCTTTAGACTGCTCTTTAGAAGGTCAGATCCTGAAGATGAAACTCAAATACTTTGGTCACCTAATGAGAAGGAAGGACTCACTGGAGAAGAGCCTAATGCTGGGAACAATTGACGGGAAAAGAAGAAGGGGACGGCAGAGGATGAGGTGGCTGGATGGAGTCACTGAAGCAGTTGGTGTGAGCTTAAGTGGACTCTGGAAGATGGTGGAGGACAGGAAGGACTGGAGGAATGTTGTCCATGAGGTCGCGATGGGTCAGACACAACTTCACGACTAACAACAACAAGGCTATGGGATCTGGCAATAATGGCAGAATTAACTTGGTAAATATGGGCAACAGAAGAGCACGTGTTTGAAAAATGGGGTGTATATATCATTTTTGGAATGATACATTTAGAGATAAGTTCACCTGTATTTAATTTTTTCCTGGATCTGAATTTTATTTTATTTATTTATTTATTTATTTGGAAATTTATAGGCCGCCCCTTGCCACAAGCCTCGGGGCGGCTGAAAGATACCTATACATACATTGGGTGAATCATTATGTTAATTTTTAACTTTTAAATTTATAGGATTGACTTAACCCCTTTTCCCCAGCAAAATAAGTTTATAACAATGCAGTCCCTAAAAATATTGTAGCCTTTGGCCAGGCAGAGATTTCAGTCCCTCACTAGAGCCAGTTGCTCAGAAGATGCAAATCAGTTTGCCCCGGAGCCAGTCTGCTGGGCTGACAGGATGGGGCTGAAATTTCAAGAATTTTTATGGGAGGGTTCCCTAGAACAGGCCCCAGCACCTGCATACAGGCAGCCTTCATTCCCACCCTCCCCTTTGGCTTGCTGTAGGGAAAAGCCTGTCTCCTGCTTACAGCGACAGGTGCCATGGCTGAGTGAGAGAGCTTTCCCAGCGCGGAGCGTCTGCTCAGAGGTGGCCCTCTGTCCTACTTTGCATGGGACAGCCTGCTGCTTTGGAGAGCAGGCAGAGGACAGGCCGACCTTCGATGGACTGGCCAGTCAAAGTAAGGTTTCAAGTTGCCGAACCATAAGGAGGCGCTGCACATTGAGAGTCGGCCCCTGGACAGCTGACCAAGAGAGCACACAGGTCACCTGTTCTGCATCTTCTCCACGATTGTGAGATGTCTGTATTTCTATTTAAACAATAGCCATTATCTCTAAATGTGCACCTATGCATTAAATTTTGCTTGAGCAAAGGTTATGCGAATTAATGTCTGCCTTTCTCCTCATGTTTTGTGATCAATTTCTTCTTCTTCTTCTTCTTCTTCTTTGCAATGTCATCCTAATGAAAGCTCAGTCTTATTGCACCTCAAGATGAGTGGGGAGGGGAAGGTTTCATTTTTTCCATAAACAAAACTGGAATGTTCCCAATATACCTTTCCTGTAGGGAGAAGAGACACTGCTGGTGGCCACAAAGTTTCTCTTGGGTAGCCAAAAATAAAGGTCCCCTGCCTGCTGGCTTCAGTAAAGTGGGTATGGTTGCCAGCTTTTTTCACTGGCTCCCTAACACTGAGCCTTCAGCCTCCCGCTTGACTTATAGATGCATTAGCAAATGATAACATTGATCTCCATGCCGGGAAAAGCTTGAACTGCTACATTTCTGCAAATGAGGTCTGGAACAGGCTGGGCTTTTTATTTGGTCAAGTTGGCAGCCTTATAGATGGGAGAAAGAGATGGGCGAATTCATCAGTGGAGAGGGCAGTAGAAAGTTTGCTTACATTCAGAAGCAGTCAGACTTATGCCACTTCTTCCCTGGCGGAAGAGCAAATGGCAACAAAAGCAGACATTCGGTATCTGCCTGGAGTACTTCCTGCTGAAGATGTCAGCCATTCCATTCCCCCATCTCCACCACTACCCCCCACGAGTATCCCACATCCTCTGAGCATGTGCAGTCCTCAGTGGGCATAGGGGCATTTTTTTTTATTTTAAAGGATTTTTTCCCTAAGGGTTTTTTTGTAAATTCTGTGCTCCTGAAAATTTGCTGCTACCTCCCTCCTGTGCATCCATGGTGCCATTTTAAGCCACAGTTTCGTGGAAGATTTTTGAAGTTCAGGAGTTCATCAGGACAGTTCCCACAGTCATGCCCCAAAAAGAGTCCAAAACCTTGGGCAGCTGCCTTGATCCCTATCAACAAACCAGTTCTTGGAATTTTCCTCTCCAGGTAGAGCGGGCCTTTTGTAAAGCAAATGGATCTTGATTGTCCACCAAATACCTTACAAAGACTGGGGAATTTAGCCCCCTCCCCCAATCCTCACCTACTATAAGGATCATAGTTAAATTCAGAGGGAACAGAAAATCCTGAGTGGAGCTGCATCCCCAATAATAAAAGAAGTTCCAGCACTGAATCCCTGCAGAGCCGGACTCTGCTAACCATTAACTGTACTTGGAGAACTGAGGTCGCTGTTATGAGATATCCTAGGCCAAAGCTTGGGCAGCTGTATGCAAAGAACTTTTTTATTGGAAAATGCAAACTTGAAGAAAATGGAGATATGCAGAGTTCTCTCGCATCATTAAAGCAGCTCTTCTGATTGCATTTGCCTTGTGAGTAATAAAATGGCTAAGTATTGTTTTTTGCCCCATAAGTGGATTCCTTTCTGGGGAAGCAGGCAAATGCCCCAACCTGTCCCATCTCCCACTGCTCCCCCCCACACACACACACACAGCGGCCTTGGTCCTTCTAAGGGTATTGCCTGACTGGATTTTGGAGATGGGGTGCGGGGTGGGGGCAGGTTCCACCGGATTTTAGGTTTTCTAGAAAAAACTTTTGGATCACCACATATCTTTGTTTTTTGCTCTTGAAAAGGACAGACTGACAGAAGATGGGGGGACTCTAGGGTACATTCTCCCCCCAGGTCTCTGTGGGCCTTTAAAAGGGTCCACCCCCAATGGCAGGTAAGTGTGGCTGCAGCGGCCAGGGTGCAATTATCTCTTGCCAGAAGGAAAAAGCGGGTCATGCTGTACTACAGTCCCATTGCAGCGACAGAACCATCATGACAGGTTGATTGTAAGCAAGAGTCCCTGGTATGAGAAAAGCAACAACTCAGAATCTTGTGCCATCAGGAAAAAATGTGTGTACTGCCTTTCAGCTGCCACCACGGTTTGTGTTGCTGCAACAGACCAACACAGCCACCCAGTGGAGCACACGACTCCAGTTTCCCAGGCAATGGCATGGTTCCGTTTCTGCTGCTTTTAACACCATTACAGTGAAATCCAATTAATGTTTAAACAGAAATATTAAACAGAACTCCCATCATTCCCTAGCTGGCCATACTGGCTGCAGCATATTAGGAAGCTGTAGGGCTCTTTTCCTATGTAGTTACACACAGCTGCTGGTTTTTATTTGGGTTTTACACAGCTGTGTAAGATTCAGAAGTTCTGTCTTGTGTTTTATCACGCGGAATTTCAGAGCTTTAATTTTGTGAACCACCGAAAGACTTCAGCCATTGAGCAGAATAGAAATGAAATAAATATATGACAGGAGCCAAACTGTAAAACCAAAACAATCCCAAGAAACGCCCCTTATGAACTGGGCCAGTCATGTTTTGTGCCTTTGCCACCCTGGAACCTTCCAGAAGTTTGGGACTACAATTCCAATAATCCCTGATCATGGACCATGCTGGCTGGGGTTGATGAAAGCTGTAGTCACAAAAGTCTTTCATGAGGAAAGCTGTTGTCCATGAATCTAACATCCATGTTTTGTGGACCTCATCAGGATGCCTTTAAGTTAGTTGGAAACAGGATTGTACAGACAGATTGTTTTACAGGTCAAATTTTATATAACCTGGGCCATTGCACTAATCAAAATGTTTTGATCATTATTCTCAAATCTCCATTATTACTTCCATTATTAGAAACATAAAATATAAATCACTACTTACAAACTAAATGAAGTGTGTTCCTTAATGCAATAACAACAGTAGTTAAATTTGCGAAGGAAAGAGGAGCATTCAAAGTGAGAAAAACATCTACAAACAGTAGAGGTGTCTTTAGCAGTTTTCTCCTTTTTAAAGTACAAATTTAAATCGGCACCTACAGTTATTATTCTTTGCTTTGCTTTTAAAACAAGCACTTGCAAGCCAGCTCCCGGATTCTCAGAGTTATAGCCCAAAACATCCAGGAAGTGCCAAAGTAGGGAAGGCTGACGTATAAGATTACAGTTCCTGGTGCCACAGAAAACAAGGCCATGCAGCTTCTCTTGACTGTTCCTTCCTGGCCCTGTCAATCAACTGCTTCACTCCTCAAATGGCCAAAATTGACTAGCACGCCAGATACACTGCACAGCAAACGAGATGGACAACAGGGCCAGGCAGGAGGCGCTACGGCAGTAGGGTAACCAGTTACAAAAGAGGACAGGGTTCCTGCCTTTAATGACAATCTAGAAGAAGAGGAAATTTAAGCAGGTGCAGGACAAACTTGACATACTAAAATTCCTCTGACTCCACCACTGTTCAAGGCCCTGCTCTCTTTTGCCTCTGTCTACTGAGTACCTTGCCTTACTCTGAGTTTTGTCTTGCTTTTTAGAAATCTTGGATCTGGAGAACCTAACTATGACCTCCGAAGCAGGCCACTAGCTCCTCTTATTTCAGGATACCCCTGGTCCAGAAAAGCCATGCTTCAGTGGTGGTGTGCCTTCCCTACATGCGGAAGGTCTAGGTTTAACCCTTGGCAAGGGTAGCCCTATCATTAGGAAGAGTGAGGTGGCTGCCCAGGCTGTGAATGCTGGGAGGCAGCAGCACGGAGTTGTAAGGGAAAGCTGTGAGCCACGCTGCCTAGCCTGTGCCCCTCTCAGCCAGCCTGCTGCCTTCAGCCATGATGGAGGATGCTGTCCTGTTGCCCGTACTGAACAGCCACTTCGGGCAGCTTCCGTGCATGGAGCGAGAGAGGGACCCTCTTGTTCTTTGGCTCAGACAGCGTCATGTCTTGGGCTGGCTTGATGCCCAGCACTTCCAGGTAGGGCCTGGAAATTCCTGCCTAAAACCCTGTAGAGCCACAGTCCGTGTTGACAGTACTAGACAAACCAAAGGCCCGATGCAGTGCAGGGTGGCTTCCAGAATCTCGCTTTGGCAGTGCTGATCTGCCTCTGGTTGCTGGCACCTTTTCTGCTCCCAGACCACTAAGCACCGTTCCCTTTCCCTGGACGCAGGAGTCTTGAATCTCAGCTTCTACCTGCTCCTTTCCCTAGTCCTGTATCCCCAAACCTTCCCAGAGAAAGTCCAGGCAGGATGGCCCCCCTCATCACAAGGGACATGCTGCATGGATTAAACCATGGCAAACCAAACAGCAAGGCCTGCTTAAAGTGCTGTTGATGTGGCAGTGAAGCAGAGTCCCTTTGCGACGAAAGACTTGCCACTCCAGTGCCCTTTGCCCAAGCTAGGGTGGGGTTGTTGGAAAGCAGCCTGGCACTGTCTGCCAGCTGGAAAGAAAGGTGTATGTCTGAACAGGTACAGAGAAAGACAAAGCTAGCAGCCCATTCCAAGGTAAGGAAATCCTTGATGTTATTTTAAGCAGGACCCAAAAATCCTGAGCCCCAAATTCCCTGTTCCTGAGCCCCACAAGGAATGCTGATCTTGCCTGCTTCCGAATGGTATAATTTGTGCCAGTTCCCATTTCCTCATGTAGTCCATTCTCCTCATGGCCTCTAGATCCTATGAAGTGGATCTTTTACTTTAATTGAAGAAGCCCAGCCTTGGTGAGAGAGAGGCGGGGCAGGGAAAGTTTATAGGTATACTGTTAGTGGAAATCTTTCTTCTTTTTGTTCTTTCATTCCAGTGGGCAAGGCAGGGACTTTCTGGAGAGGAGATGAGTTTTGGAATCATCTAGTTGATGGGTTTGAGCAACTCATGGAATTTTGGTCTGCTGCGGTGTAACCCACAAAACTGAACCTTTCTCCTAAAGCACCACCTTGCAAGTTTCTAGGATGCTGCCTCTTTGCTCTGTCACAACAGGACATTAAAATCCAGGGATCTGACCTCTTTCCACTTTATTCCTAAAGAAGCCGGCAATCCTGGATCCCAAGGCAGCTCTTGATGTGGTCTCCATCTGTTTCTCATCTTGAGGTCTTCTGCCACCATGCGGCTCTGGGTCCTGCTTCCAGTGGTCCTAACTGTAGGGGGGATTATCGGCTTCTGGGCTGTGTGAGTAATCAATCCATGGCACGGGGGGGGGGGGGAGTGAGGCATGGCTAAGAGCCAGCTAGGACCAGCTGAGCGGGAGAGCTGGGAGGCAGGAGGTGTCAGCTCGGGTCTGGTCCTGGGATGGCAGCAGGAAGGCATTCAGTGTTGAAGCACCTGTTTTCCATGTAGAAAGCTACAGGTTCAATTCCTGACAATGGGGGTGGGGTGCTTGGTGCAGGGAAAATCTGGGTCTTTGGCCCACAGGACAAAAATATAAGCAAATGTGTATATGTTGATTTACCACTGCTCTCAAGCACCACCCCCGCTGCCACACACACACACACAACTGTGTCTTTAAAAGATCCTGTCTCCTAAGGGCATGCCTATTTGAAAAATGGGTGTACGGACAGCAGGAGGCGGGCATTTAATTTCAGAACAAAGCTCAGGCAGAAAGACTCGGGCAGGGAAGAGCAGGAGGTGAAGTGCATGTGGGCAGAACACCAGCCAGTCCTGGGGTACTGATGCAACAGAGCTCAACAGAGCTCCTGTACCTTTATTTCCGCTAGTTACCCTGGGTGGTGGGGCAGGCAGTCTCCTGCTGCTTCAGGACTCCTGACGAACTGCTTGTGGCTTCAGCCCTGGGGGACCACTGCCTAGCAATGTTTCTGCCTGGCAGCTCCAGGTTTGCAAGTGATGGGGATGCTTTCTCTTAGCCAGAGCAGTTGAAATATAACATTCTGAGCTGGATGAATCAATAATCCAACCTGGTCCAAAACAACTTCCTGCTTTTATTTTTGCTTGAGGGTTATTTTGTTTGTTGTGATATAAATTAAATGCAAATGACAGTCTAGCAAAGTCCTTCTAGAGAAAGCCCTCCTCCCCCTCGTCCTGCCCCTAAGGAGAGCGGAGTATATCCATCCAATTTAGAGTGACCAACTTCTGAACTTGGTAACAGCAGTTTCAGTCTTAAGTGACTGACAGCTGATCAAGTTTAGTTCCCTATGAAAAGCATCACTTGCTGGTAGTGGTATACCAAGCAGGTTAGAGCAATGGGTAAGCTTTCCCCATCCTGGTGCCCTCCAGATGTGCCAGACTACCACTCCCATCATTCCCAGTGCTGGCTGGGAATGATGGGAACTGTAGTTCCACACATTGCACAGGCACCAGAATAGGGAAGGTTGAGATAAGAGCAAGCCATTTAAAAAAAAAAAATCCCTCCCCATCTTTTTGTCAAGCCTGCAGTAATATGGATCAAGGTGTTTGTGTACGCTCACCACAATGCTCACCTTGGTGTGCATCTTCCAGATGGAAGGCTCCTACTGCCAGCGACCCAAAAGTCTTGCGCAACTATTTCATCTCTCCTTCCTTAATGGGAAACATGGAAGGGCTACATGGATTCCCTGGTAAACTTCAGTGGATGAGACAGGGGAATTACACAATAAATGCCTCACCTGGGAACATCCCATTGACTAGCCAGTTTAACCACCCTCAAGCAAAATTATGAGAAAATGATATTGTCTTTCAGTGCCTGGCAGTCACCACAAGTGGTGTGATTTGAGTTACGTGCTCAGTTCTGTATGATTTCCATGCATTGTTTTGGTTGCATAATTTCTCGGTGGCAAATGGGAAAACTTGAAAACACTTAACTACTTTAATTTCTAGGGAGATATAGCCAGGGCTGGTTGCAGCCTTACCTAGACAGTCTGACTGCTTCAACAAACTCTGATTATTGCCCAGATGTTAGCAGTCTTATCTAACTATGAATTAAACATCATGGATGAGCCACTTCACATTTGGCTTAGAGGTTGTGATGTGCAAAGCCAGAACTCTGGTATTACTTAATGTTAAACAAGCTAGAGTTTTAATCCAGCTTTCACCCATGGCTTGTTGTTGAGTTAAAATTCTGGATTATTTAACCTGCAACACCCTCTCTTCTCTCCTCCTGCCTGGTCTTCTTGTACATATATTCTATTTGAAAAGCAAGCATCAACCCACAAATTTTCTCCCAGTGCAAGGAAACTGACTGCGGAGCTTTCTGTTTTGGGAGATGTGTTACAAGAATGTGTCAATGGATTAAGATGACTCAAACATGCATTGGTGGTCTGTCAGCTGCAGCTGATTCATGAGGTTCCTCTTTCCTCAGATTCGCCATGGCAGTTGCAAATGGCTCCGTAAATGTCACAGAAGCATTTCCATATATCAGGTATGGGCTGACTGGATTTCTTCAGAAGCTCTCCCTGGACTTGCTCTAACTACCCTTGTCTCAGGAAATCAGGCTGCCTTATGGAAGAGAAGAGCTTTCTGGATGATTTCCCAGTCCTGTGGAATAGCCTTTCCCAAATTTATCTACCTCCCTCTTGCATGTTAAGTTATTTGATAAGGCAGCCTTCCATTTACAAAGGGAGGAAGGGCTATGGTCGAAAGGACTTAAGGTGGGGGGTAGGTATGTTCTGGACCAATGTTCCACTGCTTGTGAATTGCATTCTAGGACAGTATTCTTACTCCTTTTTGCTCAGGAGTAAAATCCATTGAACTCAATGGGACAGGCTTCTGAGTAGCTAAAGAACCCTAACAACTGTTACCTATGGAGGGTGCCGGGATAGAAAAAGTATCTGACTACAGTTCCTATAATCAGCCAGCATATATGAGCTGGCTAGGCATGATGGGAGTTGTAGTAAACATGGCTGGAGGGCACAATGACAGGAAGGCCTGGAAGAGCCATTTTGCCAACAGAATTCCTTCTGTTGACTTCTAATCCTATGAAATTTCCCAACTTGACTCTTCCCAGCACATGTGGCGCCTACCCACCCCAGAGCTGTCTGTTTGGTCAAGTTCTCAATCTTGGAGCTTTTTTAGGTAAGTGTGGTCTTTCTTTTTCCATTTTCCAAATGCTGTTTACAAGGCAAACTTGCTATTCATTTGTTTTTTGCCTTTAGCAGAGGTCTCGTTGATGGTTTTGTGAGGGTAACTTGCCTGAGTTGTCCTCCTTTTGGGTTCTGTTCCTTGTCTAGGCATTTAATCTCTGAAGGAAGAGTAGAGTTTGATGTCTATCTTCTGCAGTGTACATGCAGGCCAATGCATTCACAAGTACACTAAAGCTGCTGTCTTGAGCATGCACAGTTGGGAATCAGTTCCATTGAACTTAATGGAGCTTGCTTCTCAGTAACTGGGCTGCAAGGAATGTGCTCCCCAGAGATGTCCGCCTGGCGCCGTCATTATTTGTTTTTCAGCACCAGACCCAGACCTTTTTATTTAAACGATATTTTAATTGTTAATTGTTGACTGTATTTATTGGTTTTTATATCTGTGCCAAGAGGTCTCCAGATTTTTAAGGTTAATTGTATGATTATTTATTTGTTTTGTAAGCCACCCCGAGGCTTTTTGAGAATGGGGCAGCATAAAAATGTTCTAAATAAATAAAGAAGGAACCCTGCAGTACACCAGCTGCTGAGAATATTGTGAACCTTTAAGAAAGTATGTAAACCAATTACATGTTTCTCTATTGCAAGTAGGACCTGTAACAAAATGTTGCAGTATATTCCAGATCAAGAGAGGTGCTGGTACCTCTCTGTAAGACTCTGATGCACCCACAACTGGAGTACTGTGTCCAGTTCTGGGCTCCATATTACAAAAGGGACATAGCAAGGTTGGAATCAGTTCAGTACAAGGTCACAAGGATGGTAGCCGGATTGCAGGGGGGTGTGATGCCATATGAGATGAGATTGAGGGAACTGGGATTTGCAGAAGGGGAGTCTCCAAGGGGATTTTTCAGTGACAAACAGGTATTTAAAGGGGTGTCACACAGTGGAGGGTCATGACCTGTTCTCCCCTGTGCTGGAGGGAAGGACACAATCCAAAGGGGCAAAGCTAAAGGAACCAGGCTTTAGGTTGTATGTCAAGAAGTACTTACTTTTCCCTTGCTTCTCCCCTAGCCCAGGGGTCAGATGGAGGTAGATCTCAGATGCTTGAGACTTCAGCTCCCAGAAGCCCTTGCCAGCATGACCAGTGGACAAGAATGCTGGGAGCTGAAGTCCCAAACATCTGGAGATCTACTTTCTGCCCGCCCCTGCTCTAACCACTGGTTTTATTGATATAATGTCTCTGAAAATAAAGATTCCACTTTCTCTATGGCCTAAGAGCCACCAAGAGACCTCAACTCCATAAATTTGTCTGCTCCCACTTTAAAACCATCCAAGCCTGAGGGACAGTCTCCTTTCCCATCCAAGGGCAGCAAAACTAGAAACCCCACTTCAGATTCAAGGCTTGCTTGAATACTCTTTGCTGCCAAAGACAGAATATTCTCCTGTAGAGCTACCTCAAATTCTATACTAACCAAAGCTAAATTCTGCAAGCTGTGCAACTGTATTTCATTTGATTCCTCATTCTTAGATGTATACTAGTCATTGGGAGAGGGAAAGTCAAGCACAATGAAACCTCCTGACCACCTGACATCCTGCCTACTCCACCCCTGCTTCCTTTCTCCAGCTTAAGGGCTAGAAACTTGCTCTTCATATTTTAAAAATATGTTTGAGATTTCAGGATGCAACATCCTTCATCCACTTCCCAATTTTTATATAGATATAATAGGTATGGTACATACAACTACTTTGGAAGAGCAGAAAAAGTAGCCTACAATGGAGTGATTTTAGGATGTTTCTTTCAGGTGTGGTGATTTGCTATCTGAGATACCAACAGGTGCAAGATTACGGCTGTCATTCCCGTTTAAATCTAGCTGGGCTTATTCTGGGCATTTTTTTTGCCGTTGGTGCATCTCTCGTGGGCAACTTCCAGGTAAAACGGAGGGATGGATGTGCCAGTTCTGGATGGTGGGTTAGAAGTCTTGGAGGAAGGAGGTGGGAGAAGTGCTCAAATTATAGAGATTCAGGGAGAAAACACCTGTCCATTAATTTTTGTGGGGATCTTTAGCAATGCCTTTTCACATCATGGGGAAGAGGGCATTATTTGGCTAAAATTGGTGGTGGGAACTGAGGCTTGTGGTTTTCATTAAAAACCCCGCTATCTTTCCCTCCCACGTAGCTTTCATGCTGAGTGGAGTGTAGGAGGCTGCTCTCTTGAAATTCTTCTTTTGTTTTGCCTTCTTACAGCAATATAACCAGCTGGAAACCCACCTGGTGGGAGCTTTCTTGGCCTTTGTGGTGGGCATTGTTTATTTCTGGGTCCAAGCATTTCTGACCAACCGAGTGAATCCAAGACACGGAGGGCCATGGGTGGCACCTCTCCGCTTCTCCCTCAGCTTCTGCAGTGCTGCCTTCTTCATTGGTAGTATCCTGAACATGGCACCTACACAACTGTGCAGGGTTGGGAGGAGGAAAGGGGGTTAGAATTCCGCACCAGGATTTAGAGAATTATGTAACAGAGATCAAAGTTTGTTGATGGGTGCAGGATTCTTGAAATCCCAACTATCTTGGCATGAAACTTATTTAGAAAAGTTGTGGGCCCCATGGATGAGCAATTGTAGTGCAGTGCAGATATGGAAAAAACCACACATTTTAAATCTTTAGGAACTAGCATGAAGCAGTCCTAAATAAATTCAAGTGTCCTTAATGCTCATTACGGAAAGGGTAGGGTAGGATAGAATAGAATAGGAGCTGGAAGGGACCTATAAGGCCATCAAGTCCAACCCCCTGCTCTGCTTCTACATCTGGCTGCAGTCCCAGATCTTTCCAGCTTAGCAAAGGTTACTTTACATGCTAGCTCATTGGATAGCTATGCAGGCAGGAACCTGGGTGGCGTTGCCCTTGGGACTTTCCCAAGGCTGGTTTCAGGGCTCACCATGATGAGGAACTCACCAGGGCCCCTAACCTGGCAGGGGGCCACTGGCAAGAGTGTGGTGGCCTTGCTGTTTGCTCATCCACCCTCAGTCCTGAAGGGGTTGGGCAAGCTTCACTGCCACTCTCTTACATGTTTTACCCACGTTAGGAATATAGGAAGAGGCCTTATTCTGAGTCAGCCCATCTAGGCCAGTACTGTCAACACGGACTGGCAGCAGCTCTCCAGGGTTTCAGGCAGGAGTTCTCCCACCCCTGCCTGGAGGTGATGGAGTTTAATCCTTGGTCCTTCACACATAATCTGCCACTGAGCTTTCTGCAGCCGCTTCCTCAGGCAGGGACCAGTAGCGATGGCAGAGAAGAGGATGAGGCCTAGCCAAGAGGCCCCTCAGAATTAGAGTCAGCCATGGGCACTTTCCAGCCCACCTGGGATCTGTTCTAGAGTTGAGAAATGCTATCCGGTTCCTCTCCTTGACACTTTTACTCCAGCGATTGTGCTTTTTACACTGGGGCTGAAGTCTGAGGCAGCCTACTGCGAATGGGCCCTGGCCATGAACCTGTTTGTGCTCTTCGGACTCTTTGCAGTGGATTTCTGGCACGTGGGGGCCTGCTCCATCCACGTGCACCACCGACTGGCAGATCGGGGCACTCGAGACATCCAAGCATCAACACAGACTCTGCCACTCTGATGACACCTTGGAGAGAATCGTGTCCTTGGGCCTATCCACAGGGATGGTTCCCCCAACCCACCTTTCTGAAGAGAAAGGGCCATATCTTGACATGTTCTTTCACTGGCAGGCCAATGGTTCAAGCTTTCTGTTATGGGGGAAAGCGAATCCAAAACACTGTGGAACTCCTTGCAGACAGCCTAGTGGGATCCTTCTACCACTTTCTGGAAGGCCTTCCCTCTGGTGGTTCCCGGTACCAAGTGAAACAGATTCTGTCCTCAAGCAGAAATCTCCCGAGTGGTCCACTGCCTTCCTTCAGAAAAGGGTCTAGCAACCATCTCCTATGTAAAGTAGTATTTTAAACTGTCTATTTTATTCTGCAAGCCACTTCCTTCTGGTAGCAGCAAAATGGCCTTCCTCTCCCCCTTTTGTTGCCCATGCTGCTGCACGAAACACAGTACAATCAAAGGATACCAGTTACGAATCTCCTTCCACGACACAATCAGCTCTGTCCACCATCCGTTGACGGGACTGGCCTTTGCTTTTCACCTCATCAGTGGACCTAGTAATGCTTTGCATTACAGATGAGGGTAAGGGTGGTTATTGCATCATTGTCGTCCACGGCTTCACTGATGGGACAAGGCACCAGGAGGCACAGATGTCGTCTTCTCCACAGTTTGGGCTGCTACACTGGATCTTGATGCCACAGTTAGTCTGTCTGAACTATGCAAGTTGTTCAGTGCATATTCTTTTGACACTGGTTTAAACAGAAAACCAACACAGTGGTTTTGTCTTCCTACCTCACTCTTTAGACTCTGACAAATGTGAAAATGCTGCTTGTTGGAAGGGTAATGATGTCAGTCCATTAAGTTCCTGTACTGCACAATTATATATTCCCAATTACTCTTAGATACCCCCAGCCTGTCTGAGCAGTACTGAGCCAACAACTTTGTGTGTCATTCCTCTGGTGGAAAAGTAATCCTATGATCTCCCTTGTTTTCCCTCCTTTGTGAGAAAAGGAGCTGAATTATCCCATTAAAGGGGTGAATACTAAACTCCCAGGTCTCTCGTATATGTACATTCTTGGGGGCTGCTTTTTTCCACAAATGAAACATCAAGTCCCTCCAATCCTTCCAACTAAACTCAAATTTCAACAACCATAAGAACTTTTCATGGTCGATCTCATTTCTTTGGTTGGAGGAAAATGAATAAACAACATCTCATATTGCTATCCTGTCCATGGAAAGCTCTATTTTGTTACCCTTGAACTGCAGCCATAGCAGTGCAATTGTGATCACTGCCATCACTGATTTAAGTGCAATATTATTACTAGCCTTCGTTAATATGTTAGTGGGCTGTATGAAAAGTGGGAATACAAATGGCAGTGTCTTTCTGCAGCAGCGGTTACAAAATGTACAACCTGCACACACACCCCGGCTCATTCATTGTGACATGCACACTGCTGGGCTCCATCCTGTCACACACTGATCAATAGCTGCCTTAGTAGGCAGACACACGAATACACAGTTCCCCAGCTCTGTTGGCATGTTTCTTAACGCCCCTACTTGCATATCCATTTACATGCATAGAACCCCAGCTCCTTTTGCTCTGTACATGCACAGAGTACGTGGCGCTCAGTCTGTGCTGTGTGTGGCCTGATACATACCTGGAAACGCTTCCTTGTGGGCCCTTCCTACACACCTTCACATTCTGCTGTCACCCTGGGGCCTTTAGCAGGGAAGGGCAACAAAGCATTTGCCTCACCCTGTGGACCCTCCATCTAGCTGTGTCCAGAGCATTGCCTGAAGAAGCTACAGGGAAGTGGCTCTTGAACCTGTACAGTTACACATGAATTAGACCCCTCTCTTTCACCCCTCCCTTCCATCCAAGTTCATCCGCACCAGTCTGCCCCGTCTTTCCGTATGCAGAGAACAGTCCTTGGTCTCCCTCCTTCACTCTCTCACATGCAAGCAGCACCTATTCATGTGATCCTACCTCCTACACTTGCCTTCCACTGTCTGCTTTTATATACACCTTCCAACCTGTTCTCCTTCATGCTGAGAGCCCAACCCAAATGTTTGCCCTGAACCAACTCACAAACGCAAGTCTAGTCTCCAGTGTCTCTTGTGCATCCTGCATCCTCACACCAACACACGATCCCATTCATCTCATTTGCACTGAAGACAAATGAGACCCCGGGGAGGGTTTAGTCAACTCCAGTACTTCTCTTTAAGCAATGTGTGCATGCATGTATGTGTATCTCCAGAGAAAGTCCTAGCCTATTATGGGATAGTAGCCTATTGTGCCCATGGGATCCACTACTCACAAAACAGGGCTTTGACACTTCTAAAAATGACCCAGGAAACTAGCAGAAATTTCCAGAACAGCAGCTAAGCTTGTAGAAGGGATCTCTGCTGACCTTTCCCATTTTTGCTAATTTATGGGGTTATTTTCAGAAACCCCAAAGCCCTGTTGCACAAGTGGCAGATCCCATGAACACAACAGAACCAGCAAAGAGAGAATGCAACCCTGTGGGATACTGCTCCCTGGAATTAATCTGGATTAGCTCCACAAAACCCTTGCAATGATGCAGCCCTGAGCGTCACCCCTGAAGAAAAGGGGGCAGCTCCCTCCCCCACATCAGCCAATCCCAACCTGCCAGTTGAAAGCAAAAGCAGCACCCCCTGAAGGTCAAATGGAAATGACACTTGGCAGATCCCTGCAGCAAGAGAACGTTTGAGTGATTGTTTGTATATTTTTTGTTCTTTTCTGCGCAATACTTAGACCCCGATATGACAGGATACAGGAGGGGATGGACAATCAGATGGAGGTGGAGAGGAAGGAGCTGGGCGGGTGTGTGGTGTACGTGTCCAATAAAGTTGGGTTCACAAAAGGGTGAGAGGATGGACAGACCCGGGGCCAGAAAATGCTGTGACGAGTGGAGGGCCGGGAGGTTACATACAGTTCTCCCCTTTCATGTGCACGCCAGCATGCGCCATCACCCGCCTCCTGTGCCACCCTCCCAGTTAAGAGAAAAGAGTCACCCAGAGCAGGAAGGGGAAGCAGGAGGAATGAAAGAAAGATGAAGGACTGTTTTTGTAGAGTCCCCCCCCCCCCGCCCAACCTGCGACACACACTCTTCCAGGTGCAAAGCCAAAACCTGGAATCTCCCCAGATTTGTTGATGTCAGATGTATGACTCTGCCATTCCTCCCAGCCCTGCTCCTCCAGCTTCCCCTCCTGCTGCCACTGATTCCTGCAGGGACCACTGCTGGTCCTGCCTCAAGATCTCTTGAGCCTTGGTGTCTAGGCAGGTGTCCACGTCCGAGCCACAAATCTTAGGCCTAGTGTCTCTGGGGCTCCTTTGCTTTCATCAAGGCCACAGAGCTTCCAAAACAGTTAAGTGGGGCCTCCCACTTGGTCAAGGACACTCATGCACACCCCTCCAACTGCCTTGTGTGTTTGGGTGCCAAACTTTAGGGGAAGAGAGTGGGAACTCAAGAGGGGAGATGAGCCATGGATCTGCTCAAGAACTCTGACAGGGCTGCTAAAATTACACGAGACAGAGCCAATTAGAAGCTGCACTGTGATATCGACAAGGAAAAGCAACCCTTTGAAATGCTGCAGACTAGATTTTGAAAACAAAGAATACTTAACTTGAGAAAGGCAAAAAAGGAGGGTTGTTCATTAAAATGGCCGTTTTCCTTTTAGAAATGAATTATTTTGATAAAGGTTCCTGCATAAAATTCTTTTAATACAGACAAGAAAAATCTATTTTAAATCTGACCTGATTTTTGTTATAGTCAGAAGCTATGATATTTCTAACCTTTGGAGACTGAAGTGTGTGGGTGTGTTTTAGCTAACCAACGAAAGCAAAAGGTAGTTTGCACAAAACTTCCTATGGGTAGTAGCAACTACACAGAAGCAAACAGTGTGTTCTCTCCTGCCTGCTGATGCTCTGTGAAACCAATCAGGCGCATTCTTGAGATATATCCCATGATGCTGCAAGCTGGTACTTGGGGTTACTGGGGGAGAAGCAACCCAAGGTCTTCACCCAAGGTGTGTTGTTGGGTTGAAACTCTAGCTTGTTTCTCCCTGAGTGATGCATGTTTGAAGCTAAGGTGTGCTTCCTTACAGGACTGCTCCTGATATTACCAGACAAAAGACTTTATGCAGCTGTTGTTTTATTCCTCCTTAGCAGATATTCTGTGCTAAGAAAACAAAAGTTGAAAGAAAGAGTGGGAAAACATGAACATTGCATTTTGAAGCTGGATCACTTTTATTGTTGGAGCTTTAATGTATTTTTTGGCTTTAGAGGATGAGGCACCGTCTGGACCCCCTGTAAAATTCTGTGAACGAGGCAGGGCAAGTGCACAATAAAAACTTCACTGAGAAGTCCATGTTATTGGAATGAAGAGCATCCACACCAACCCAGAATCTGGGATGGGGATGGGAAGGGCGAATATCATCACATTGCACTGTAAGCATTTTGAAGTACCAAAGACTGAGTTTAAGGTTGACTGTTCTTGGGTGTGTACACACAATTTTGCTTACTAAAAGTGACTTCTAAAAATTGTATGTTAAAACTGGATCCCTTTTACATCCCTTTTATGTAAAGTTTGGTTTTAGATGTATCTTTCGTATCTTTCTTTTTTAATAGATTTGGGGTTTTTAACTGAAGGACAGGATATAAATGGAGAAGAAATAAATATATAAATGAATTACCAAATATCAACTCACAATCATAAATGCAACAGAGCTTGGATTTCAATATATGTGAATTTTCATTTTTGGGACTCCTCTTCAAGTTTAGATTAGGATAATTTTTTAAAATACTGGTTTAGGGGAGAATTTTTCCAACTGCTGCTTTTAACAAAGTGTTTATTAGAGTTCCAGTAAATATCTTAAATTTCATCTCCACTGGTGATACTGATGAAAAAAAATTATTTAGCTTCTCAATGAGGAAAATGTAAAAGAAAAAAGTAGGAGGAGAATGGAAACCTTTTGATTTCTCTCCTACAACAAGGAATCTTCCGACTAGCTCTGTCTCGCAATTTTAGCTAATGCACCCATGATATTGTGAATAAATTGATACCTTTCAGGCCACAGAAGGAAAAGCAGGAGAAAGAGGATGTGCCATGGCAAAGACCAAACTGAAATCAGGACAGAGTCTGTGAAAAGGGCTCAAGTAAATAAAGTCACCTCCTTCCCCCCACAAAGGAATCAGATTAAATCCCCCAAGCCCCACCGGCTCCTGCCCGGTTTCTCCTCCTCCTCCAGTTTGTTTTCTTTTTTCAGTCCACCATCTTTTTCTTTGCTTTTGTCTCCATTTTATGTTCTTTCCCCTCTCCCCTTCGGTTCTTTTGTGGATTTGTTTTGTTTTCTGTTTTCTGTTAACTATTTACAAGTTCACAGTATGGGCCGCTCCCAAGATGGCGACTTTCCACCCTGGCGTGAGATGGGGCTGTTACATTTGAACCAAACTCTGCCCCTTTGCATCTCCGGTGGGGCCTTTTACCCATCCGTATGGTTCATTGGCTCCTTTCTGTCCATCCGGGGCGGCTCTTGCTATTTCCAGGGGGGTAGAGTTGACTCCCTCCAGCTGTTTTCTCCCCTGCCCCCCCTGTGCTAGCCCCCTGCCCCATACGTCATGGCTGCTGTGGGGACGGGGGTGGTGGTTGCTGGACTTGAGTCCCATTAGATGAGACGAGCTTCTTGTCCTTGGAGCCACGTCGATGGTGTTCAGATGACACGTCGGATTCAGAGCGCCGAGATGTTTGGCAGCTGCGAGTTGGGGTGCCTGGCAAGCGGGGCTGCTGCCCGTTCTTCTCATCTGGAACAAAATGGAAGGTTAGTTGATTGCCACGTCTATGCCTTTGGCACCATGCAGAGTGTAATGCTCCTCTTCTGCTTTCTGTCTCAACAACAGCATCCCATGATACTCAATCCTAACTGGATTCTAACCATGCAAACTGATTTTGGAGGAACACTGAGTCGGATCCTGGAGGTTCCATGTGGCCAAAATGAGCAATAGCTGTTGACAGACTTTCCTAATCCTCTCTTTACAGCCCCCTAAGCCATAAGAATCATTCAATCCTGTAGCAGCATAGTCCCAACATTAATTATTCATTGTGAAGAAGCATTTTCCCGTATCTTGGGCATTAATGCCCATCCCTGGTATTTCTCTCGCTATCCGCTTTTCTCCCTACCATGCATCATTTTATAACATCATAAGGTCCCATCAACAACAACACCTTAGCTTCCTTCTTGAAAAACAAACATGGCGGAAAATGCTCCAGCCTTTCAGCACAAGGATGGTGCCCCATCCACCACTGTATTCTGGGGAAAAGTCTTTGCAAGGCTCCAATTAAATTTAACTGACATTGTAATAGGAAGCCTTAGATTAGGTCCAATTATTTGTCCATCAATCCCAGTATTGTCTAGCTTGGCTGCCAGTGGATTTCCAGGATCTCAGATGGAGGTCTTCCCCATCATTTGCACCTGATCCTTTTAAGCAGAAATCCCAAGATTCAACCCTCTGTGTGCAAAACACAGGCTTTACTGTGGAGCTACTGTGGAAGTCTGATGTGCACAGGTGCACACACACTCACACATGGGTAGACTGGTCAGCTGACTCTGGCTGGGCAACGACGAAGCCGGCCTTAGTATCTGCCATCATGCTAGGTTCTTCCTGCTCTGTCCCCTCAGCCCCTTTTTCTAGGCCACCTGCTGCTGGCATATCTCCACTCTCACATGCAGCTGGGACACAGAAGTGCCATGGAGCTTCGGCATTGCCAGCTGCTCATACATGGACAGGGGGTTGGCAGATCAGGGTCTACTAGCAGATCCCTGGGTGGCTTTGTGGTAGATCAGCAAGGGTCTTTGGCTCCCCCCTGTTTAACAAAAGCAGCTGCAGTGTGTCTCTTCCCACCCAAGCAAGGCTACTGAAATGAACAGAGCTTGTAATGGATCTTTGTGCAGCTTCAGTTCAGTTCAGTTCAGTTCAGTTGTATGATGCAGACCCAATTCCCAGGCTCAGAATGCATCCTGGGGTGCCCCGCTCTTTAATTCTAAGGGCATGTGTTGTGCACCTGGCTCTGGTTGGTGGATCTTGGGGGTTTTTTGGAAAAACAAGCAAGCAGCAGAGATGCAACGAGCCTGAAGCATGCCCACTGCATTAGCACAGTGGCACTGAACAGGTGCTGAAGAGAAGTGGAGGGAAAGTCTGCTCACTTGAGTGCCTTTTGTGAAAACAGGCAGAGATGACATCCAGCAAACCGTTTGTGCTGAGTACAAGGTTGTAGTAAACAGGAATGCCTACCTGCAAGGGCTTGCACCGAAGGCTGGTCGTGTGTGCTGAGCAGTTGCGCCTGAATTGTTTCCACAACCCGCTTAAACCGGCGGCTGGGACCTGCAGAAGCAGACATGAGCACACAGATCAGAGGGGATTGGCTCTCTGGGGACAGACCTCAGAAAACAGGCTCCAGGAGAAAGATGCAGCTGGGATCACAACAGCAGGAAGGTGCGTGGTCATCGGTGCTGTATAAAAGAGAGCTGCAGATCTCAAAACCAGACTCAGGCTGTGTTGTGTGTATGTATCTACCTGTCTACACACATACACAGAGAGAGAGAGAGAGAGAGAGAGAGAGAGAGAGAGAGAGAGAGAGAGAGAGAGAGATCCCTCAGGATTGTGAAGTCCCATTCATATCTATGGACTCCACATAGGATTAAACATTAGGCCCAACCTTATGCCACAGACAATTGGCTGAGGAAAGAAATTCGATACCCAAGCCAGAGACTAAGGTCCTGTTACAGGTGATGGGCTGATGGGTACATTGCTTCTGCAGAACATTGGCCCTAGGGAGGCCTTTCACAACCTGGTACCCTCCAGATGTTTTGGGCTACAACCCCTAGCATTCCTGACCTTTAGGCAGGCTGGCTGGAGCTGATGGGAGCATCCCAGAACACCTGGAGGGCACCAGGTTGGAAGGGATATAGTTCTTATAAAAGTAAAATGTCATCTTACCTGCAAAGAAACTGAGATCCCCATATCCATTGTGAATTGCTCTGCACTGCAAACCTAAGCAGTTTCAAGACCAGTCCAAGGTTGCATTTAAGTGCCAGACTGGTCTTCTGCAGTGGTCAGGAAATCTATGCTGGTGAAGGAACTGATTAGGGGCAGACAGATGGAATGCCTCCTCCCCAACCCCGAGTGCCGCAACCAAGCAGGCCGTTAAAAGAAGTGCACTGCTCAATGCCAGGCACAGAAAGGCAGCTCTCCAGTCTTCCTCTGCCAGCCCTCAGCAAGCTAGAAGATTGTGCGGGCTTATTTACACATGTATTGCAGTCGAATGAACCAGTTCACACAACGCGGCCAGAACAACATGGGCTATGGGGAACTGCAGTACTTGCTGCCAAATGTGCAGGCATTGTGTTGAATACGCAGCCCCAGTCAGAGACTGAACTGTGTTGCATGAACCCAGCCATCGTGGGTTGTACAAGGTTTAACAGGGCTTCTGGTGGGTGCCACAGTATTGACTCCTGAAGTGTAGTCGATAGACTGCTGGATTGGGATCCAGGAGATCCAGGTTCTAGTCCTCACAAAACTTTGGGCCAATCACTGGCTCTCAGCCTAACCTACCTCACAGGGCTGTTCTGAAGATAAGACTGAGAAGAAGAGGAGGACTACATAAGCTGCCTTGAGTTTCTTAAAGGAAAAAAGGTGGGAAGTAAATACTGAAAATAAAATGAAACAACTAAAAGCCTTTTCTTCTCCCCAGAAAACTCTATGAACTATAGGCTCATGAGGGGCACGGCATCTCATTACCACCAACAATGCGAGGAACTTTGATTTTCATCTTAAGGGAGGTCACCCAGCGTCCATAAATGTCAGCCTCTTTTGGTAAGCGATGCAGATTTGTGGCCATCACCAACCGTGCTCTCAGTACGTCACACAAATGCAAACCATCTCCAGAGGGTGCAGCATAGACTGGTTCTTCTCTCTGTGAGAGCCCGAGGTTCCCCCTGTACTGTAAGGATTCCAAAGGGAGCCCACCTGAGATGAGGGTGAAGGTAACCGAGTAGATCCCACTGTCCTTGTGTGCCTCCCCACCCTCGGAGTAGCTGATGTCCACTTGGAACTTGACAGGTTTCTGGAAGACGGAAGGGCCGCCTGACGACTTGTATTCGGCCCGGAAGCTTGTTTGGGATACGACACTGTGGCTCAGGCTGGGGATCTGCAGAGGCGATGGAGTCAAGACGTGACAACCTGCTGCCCGGCCCCTGCAATGAATCCCCTCGCAGTGTCCCCCCGCTCAGAGCTGCCATGCACTTAGGCAGAATGAGGCAAGTGCCTCTGGGGGTGGATGCTGGGAGGTGGTGGCACGGCACTGGAGGAGACGCCTGCGCCCTGCACAGCCTGGTCTGGAGCCTCTAGGCCAGGTGGCTGCCTTCAGAGGCTCTGAGGGATGCTGCCCCATCATCAGCCAGTACAGCTGGGAGGAACTGCCATCTCGTTCTTAGTCTCAGGCTGCAAAAGAACTTAAATTGTCACTGAGGTGTGTTCAGTACGCAGCCTTTTCAGTCCTCTAGTCTGCAGGCTGACAGAGGAATCTCTCTTCTCTCTGCTGCTACCCGTGAGGAAGAAAGCTCCGTGTTAGGATTGTTCTGAGGGTGAACTGGATAGCGGCGCATTAAGCTGCCCACAGAGATGAACTTCAGACCGCACAGGCATGAGCTTTGCATCCCTATGTTAGTTCCACCGTTATTCCAACCTGGCTGTTCTCAGCACCCGGTGGGCCTCATCCTACCAACCAGCATCCCCCCAAACCTCCCATCCATACACTCCTCTCCCCTCTTGCTTTTCCTTTGGTGCTCAGCACTTACCGAGAGAAAGGCATGTACAATATCAGCCTTGATGGAGCTCAGAGGTTTGTCTCTGATGACCACAAAAATTTGTTCCTCTTTGTCTAGGTTGATAAAATTCCCAAACCAGGATTTCTTGGCTAGCCTGGAAGGGGAGTTGGGGAAAAGCAGAAAACACAGGTTGTGGGTCCCTTGCAAAGAAACATGGACGAATGGAGTGCGAAGAGGGTCACTTGTGGACAGTGATGCCACAGGTACTGTCCAAGAGGAGCCTGTGGTGCTTGTGCAACCATGTTGCACAGTCACAACACACCCTTGGGCTGAGTGCACACCTGCATTAAGTGGTCAGAGAGGAACACATTTGGATGCCATACAAATAAAATAATCAAATCATCAACCAGGTGGTGACGGAAAGGGATCAAATTCTCCTCTCCTTCCAACCATCACCATCTTCTGATACTCACTCAGGGGATGACTCTGGAGTAAGACTGGACATTTCCTCTGGTGTGGGAACTGCAGGGCAGAGGGGAAGCATAAAATGTAAAGCAGGAACAAGCGTGAGCCCCGTCCCACCCACTCCAGCCCTTCGTCGGCTCCCAGATGCGGAGGACAAAAGCAGGGCATGGTGAGGACATCTCCACCCTTCCCTGAGGGAGGGCTTGTGCCCCGCAGTGCCCCCCTGCCTGGGACCTGGCAAAAGGTCCCAGGCAGGGATGCTTCTAGGCAATGAAAAGATTCGGTCACACAAATCCACACACAATTTGCATAGGCTTGTTTACATCTCTGTATGAACATGGAGAAATCATTGCCTGGGTTGAAATTTCACAGAATGCAAGCAATGAACGTCTTGACCAAATTGCCTCACACAAAGTAAGTTCTTCTGGTAGTTTGGACCGTGCCCCCTGTCCCAGATCATCAGAAATCAGCAGTGCCTCTTCAATGACCATTCGTTTACAATTTCTCTCCCTGCTCTCTTCTTTCTTCTTTCCGGGAGGAAAACTGCTCCCATTACAAGCAATTCCGCTTAGAAGGGGACTGGTACACTCCCTACCCATTCCCCCCTCCCAAGCTGAACTGCCATGCAGCCAGGAGGGCTTGGGGTGCTTCTGGTATTCCTTGCGGGAACGCAGGGGGAGGGGGAACTTCCTCACCCTCCCCGCATGATAATTAAGGTGAGAAGGAAACCTTCCACTGGCATCATCAACATTCAGGGCTCTAGAAAATAGATTCAGGACCCCAAGTGCCTGGGCTTGGCAGCCCCCTTTACAGTTCCGATCCTTTGCCTCGCCAGCTTGGGCTGGAGAAGACTCTGAAGAGGTCCTGAGAAAGCAGTAGCTGAGCTCAGCGTAAGGCGGTTTTCTCTTGATCATCCTTAATTTCTGGACAGCTTCTCTCTTTCAATGCCTTCCTCCCTCACAGCTTTTGCACTCTGCTCTGACAAGCACACATAAGCCAGCCTTCCCCAACCCCACTGTTTTGGATTACAACTCCCAACATTCCTGACTATGCCTATGCTGGCTGGGGCTGATGGGCACTGAATTCCACAAGATCTAGAGAGCCCCAGGTTGAGGAAGGCAGCTGCAGAGGTTCATTTATTTTTGGCATTTGATGACACATATCTGAGATGGGAAACCTCCGATCTGCCAGCCAAATTCGGCCTTCTGGGGGCTCCCACACCGCCCTCCAGGAGACGCCCCAATGCCTCTTCTAAGGCTTGCTGAATGGCACTCCTTGCTGGAATTTCCGGTGTTTTGGCCCTGCCCAAAGTGCAGGCAACCCCAGAAAGCTTCACTAAAATGGAATTTGGCCCTGAAGCTGAAAGAGGTTCCCCAACTCTGTTTCACACGTTCAGTCAACGGGACACGCCACAGCCGTGCAGACAACGAACTTACAGTCATGCTCGCACACAGGCATCCACACAACCTCCCCCGTGGCGGCGAGCACTCACCTTGCAGTTTCCGGCGGTGAAAGCGAGGGGAGCCAAGGAAGCTGTTCTTAATGGAGTTGAGGCGGGTTTTCCAGGCAACACCGGCCACACCAGGACTGCTCGGCGGCGTCCCACCGGGAGTGCCGCTGGGGCTCTCTTTGGGCGTGTGCACTGGGGTGCCGAGCGGAGTGGGGAGGGGGCTTCCCCGAGGGGAGGGGTGGGGAGTGACCTGCAGCACAGATTTGGGTGGGGGTTTAGTAGAGGGGAAAAAGCAACGGGGAGAGGAGGGAGGGTGAGGGGGCGGAGAGTTGGGGGGCAGGGGGAAAGGGGCGGAGCATCGGCTCTGCAGGGCCCGGTCGCCTGCCGGGCTGCCCTTGGCCGGCAGCGTCTGAGTCTTCGCAGGGGGAGTGGGAGGTGACGGGAGAGAGAAGCTGAAGATGGGGCTCTGGGTGTGAGGAAAAGTGGGGCGGAGAAAGGTGAGGGGGGAGAGCCGTGAGATGGGCGTGAGAAATGGCAGGTGACAGTCCCACAGTCTGCTCCCAGAGAGGCTTGCTCCATGGCCCAGACCGCCAGTCTCCACTACTGTAAGGGGGTCCGTTTCCACAAGATTAGTCTGTCCTATGGAAAGCCTGCCCCACACTCCTTGGGCGCAAATATGGTACCCCAAGACTTGTCCAGCTAGTCCCTGTTGCAACAACTCTGATACGTGCTGCTCCAGAAGGAAAGTAATCCACTGTCTCTCCACAACTGGGATCCGCCTTTACTGACAGACCACGTCCACGTCCTCAGCGTCCCTGCCTGAGCCTGGCAGGTGGCATGCCAAGCCCCCCACCGCCTTTCTGAAATGGCCGTCCTCTCTGACAGGACAACAATTCTCAGCTCCAAACCTCAAGGCAGGCTTCTGTAACCAGGCGCCCTCCAGATCTCATGAACCACAACCTGTGGGAGTTACTGTGATCCATATTGCAATATGTCTGGAGGGTGCTAGGGTTGGGGAAGGCTACGAAACCTTTTCCTCACGGAGCCTCTTCCACATTCCTATAGGACAGTGATGGCGAACCTTCTAGAGACCGAGTGCCCAAACTGCAACACATACCCACTTATTTATCCAAAACTGCCAACACTGCAATAAAACCTGAATACTGAGGTTTTACTTTAGAAAAAAGACCTTACAACCAGTCCAAGCAAATATATATATATCTTGGCAGCACACTGACCGGCCATGCGAAAGTGTGGATATCATCGCCTGGCCCCGCTACTCCTTTCCGAGCATGCGCATGGCCCCTATGTGCGCCATTATCCAATGCTAGGCTGCTGCGACGATGCTCAGACGATTTGGCTCGCATGCCGACAGGGAGGGCTCTGCATGCCCACTGTGACACGCATGCCATAGGTTCACGACCACTGGCCTAACCCTACCCTGGTGCACTAACCTAACCCTAATATAGGGGTAGAATACCATTGAAAATAATGCGATTTTGAAAAAGCCTTCCTTGAGCAGATTTTTCTGCACATCTCAACATTTCTGCCCATTCTAAACATATTTCAACCATCAAATTCATGCCAGGACACCTTGCTTTTCTAACCCTTACACAGGTGCACACCCCTAACCCTAATACAGGGCTAAAGTTCCATTAAAAGTTGGGCAATTTTGAAAAAGCCTTCCTTGAGTAGCTTTTTCTGCACGGCTCAAAATTTCTGCCCATTCTAAACACATTCCAACCATCAAATTCATGCCGGGACACCTTGTTTTTCTAACCCTAACCCAGTGATGGTGAACCTTTTAGAGACTGAGTGCCCAAACTGTAACCCAAAACTCATTTATTGCAAAGTGCCAACACTGCAATAAAACCTGAAAACTGCCAGTGACCGGCTTTGTAAAAGCTCGGACCAGTCGTGGCTGATGTGTTGTGGCTTGTGATGTCATCGCCTGGCACCACTACTCCTCTCCAATCATGGCCCCTTTGTGCGCTGTTATCTGATGCTCGGCTTGTGGGGTGATGCTGGGGCGACTTTGCTTTTGCGCCGACAGAGAGGGCTCTGCGTGCCCACTGTGGCATGCGTGCCATAGGTTCGCCACCACTGATATAGGACAATCTATAGGACCTCTGGCACCTTGGGAGACTATTTGAGAAACTACCGTGGATAACACTACAAAATGCCTACCACCAGAAACACGACTTATCTCAAAGGTCTCTAACACCCCGCCATCCTCAGCCCAGCTTACCAGAAGAGTTCCCAACTACAGATAAGAAAAAGTTTTAATTTCAGAAATGGGAAGAAGCAGGGCAGCCCAGTGGGTGCTAAAAGAGGTGTCCAGGTTTGCATTGGCACATTCCCTACCTCTGCTATAAGGAAAAAACCTCTAAGGAGCCATGCAAGGAAAGGCGGCCTCTCCCAGAGAAATCTCCTCTCCCTGCTTCGCCCTGCTTCTGTGTGCCTTTAATAGCTACTCAGCAAATTTTGCCAGCACCAGCAGCATCCTGCTGGCTAAAGTCGCGCCAGCCAAGCTTCTGCCTTCTGAGCAGTGCTTAGCGGCGGAGCAATTCCGCCACCACAGTGCCACTCTCCCTCCCGCCACAACAAGCTGCTATTTCCAGGGCCCCGCGCTGCGCCACACTAGACATGACCTTAAGCACATGCGGGACCCTTGTTTTGGGGCTAAGGGGCAGATGCTGGAATCCTTGCCAGGATCATGGAATGAAAAGGAGATGGGAATTAACCATTTGTCTAAGCACAGCTTTTGGCTCTTTGTCTTCCCTTCAACTGCTTCAGACCCTAAGGTTGTATCTGAGGTTACTCCTACTTATGGCAGTGGGACTTGAATTAATCATGACTAACGGATGCCCGTTGATGTCAATAGGCTTGCTCTACCATGGTATAGTGGAGCCAGGCCCTGCCAACATGTTTTTAATGAGCACAGATACTGATGTCATCTACTACCATGCTGCAAATTTCCTGTTCCTTTTTAGTTTACCTGCAATCCTTATAATATTGAGCCAGTGTGGCGTAGTGGTTAAGAGCGTGGGACTGGGACTCAGGCGATCTGGGTTCTAGTCCCCGCTCAGCCATGGAGCCAACTGGGTGACTTTGGGCCAGTCACGGACTCTCAGCCCAACCTACCTCACAGGGTTGTTGTTGTGGGGATAAGATGGAGGAGGAGATGTAAGCTGCCTTGAGCCCTTTGTAGGAAAAAGGCAGGATATAAATCGCAATATAAATAAATAAATATTTGGGAGGGTGTCGTTGTAGAATGACTTTTCCCAGGAACAAGCTAATGTTCTCTAATGTCATGCACAGTACTGGGAGGGTGCTTGGCCTTGAATGGACAACGAAGACCCATTTGCTTTACCAAAGACTTGCTCCTGATGATGAAAGTTGCCAGAAGTGGTTTGTTGGCAGGGTCTGCCTGCGGTTTCTGCTCCCCTTGGAGACGTGGCTATGGGAACTGTCACGGTGGGCATCTGCGCTTCCTAATTTGCCACTATGCCATCACTAACACCAGATACAAGCCATAGCCTCCTCTCTTGTCTCCGGTTAGCAACTCTAAGGATGGTCTTGTCCACAACCTCAAGACACCCAAACTCAGACGCCTTTCCTGACAAAGCCTGGAGCCCTCATCCCTGCTCTTCCATCATCATCCACTCAGAAGTCTCTTCGCTTTTCCTTGCCAAAGAGCCACGCATGGCCCTCTACTCTCTCTTCTGGCTGAGGGGCATCACCACTTTTTCCCCTGAAGAGGTTAGGTCACTTGGAAAGCTGTGCATCAGGCAGCAATGCAACAAGTCTGGCTCCCCCTCAACCACGGAAATGCGGAGATGGGGGCGGAGGTGGGAAGTGAGCTGTACTGGGTCAACCTTCTGCCTGTCACTCATGCAGTTGTGAACAGCATGGCTCCCCCCCACCCCACACACACAGCATTGTTGGGCAGGAAAGCCACCAGTGGTCTTCTCGGTGCCTCCCCCTCACCGCTTGGATGGAGTGCAAGATGGGATGTGAATGAGGCTGCTGGGTCTGGAAGTCTGTTCCCCAACCCCTTCAAAACCCATCCAGTCCTCCCGCATGCTTCCCCAGCTAGCTGCCCCCTAGACTGTGCCCCCACACCTGCTTTGGCCCCATCACCAACCACCCCACAATCTCTCTCATATGGCATGTACTCACCCTAGGGCTGCTGAGGGGACTAGAAGATAAGCCAGTGGAGGCGCCACTCACAGATCGAGACCTATTTTTGTGGAAGGAAGACAGACCAGTTGAACATGTTGGCTAGGAACTGAGATACACCAGATGCAGTTGTCTGAAGCAGCAACGGAGGGCAGCCATGCCCTGCACTCCTATGCAGTTCCCAGCACAACCAGCAGAGGCAGCAGACATTAAGCAAGCACATGCGATTCCCAAAATGGAAAAATAAGACAGGATTTTTTTTTTTTTTAAATGGACATTCCCTCTAAAATAGGCAGAAAGAAAGCATTAAAACATCCATAGGCAGTACAACTAGCCAGAGGTAGGCTATGGAACCCAATACACGTGCTGTTTTCAGCAGCACCCACAGGGAACTGCAAAGTTTTGTGCATCTATTCTGAGCACTATGAACATGTGTGTAATTCTTGGTACAGCCACTGGAGGGTAACAGAACGCTGACATTTGCAGTTCCCGGTCCAATAGCAGAGGAACGTGCTAGAAAGGCATCAGTGATCCCTGCTGTCCATTTGCAGAAGTGCCCGCTTCTGCTAAACCCATTCAGCAAAGGCACTCACCTCTGGCTATGTTGTGCCATCTCTATGGCCCGTCGGGCCGGGACTGGGGAACCACCATCAGTAACGCTTAGAACTTCCATGGACTTCCGCTCAGGCCGGCGCTTTCCATGTCGGTTCAGCATGGGTGAGTCAACTCGCTTCCGAGGGGGGTCTGAAAGCAAGAACATGGGAGCATTTAAATATTCTAATGGCACTTCCTCCACACACCTCTTTTACACGCACAGTGTGCACACAAATCACAGACATGCAGTTCTCGAAATCATCAACAGAGGGCATCAATGCACTGCATACATAGGCCAGTCCAGCACAAGTACCACTTACCGCGTAGACAAGAAACCAGTAACCCTCCAGCTGTCATGGAATACAAATCCCATCACCCCCCAGACAGCATGGGTAACGGTCCCGGATGTTGGGAGATGTGGCCCCGCAGCAATGGGAGGTCCATTTTTCCTATCTCTGGCTCACTATGCACCTCAGTGAGGAATGTGTTCAAGGCAGGACTCCTTCACTGTCAGGCTATGGGGCACAGGGGTGGGCAGAAGGTCACTCTCCAGATGTTTTGGACTTCAACTCCCAGAAACCCCTGTCAACATGGCCAATGGCCAGGAATGCTGACGTCCCAAACATCTGGAAATTGACTTTCTGCTCACCACGACAGTAAGGAGACGTCTGCAACTGTATTTGTGTGCCATTATTTTGATCTTCCTGCTTCCCCGATCAAATTCCCAAATGAAATATAGAGGAAGAACACACCTGGCAACTGAGCGGAGCAGCCCCGCCTGGGATGGTGAGGGCCTTCTGAAAACATACTTTGGATTCTTCCACAACACCATGTCCCTGGTCTCTTTCTGGGATTCCTGGGTACAAGAAAGCCCCACCCCTCCTGCTCGTGAGGTCATTTAGGAAAGGGCTCCCTGACAGCATCTCACCAACATCATTGCGTGGAGGCAAGTCCTCATCTTCGCAGCTTGGGTATCTCTCCTTCCGGTCAAGTAGAAGGTAGTAAATCATTTTCTCCTGGTTTTCCCTGAAGTGCAGGTGGGGACAGATTGGGAAAACAGGGTCAGCGTGACAGCGCTCTTCACTGCCCTGCAAGGGTGTGGATGGAGGCAGTAGGTACTTATTCCTCCCCCGTCCAACTCTATGTGCCACGGTACAGTGTCTGTGGGTACCTGCAATGGCACCATGAATGGATCCCCAGTGGACACCTGGGAAGGTTTGCCCCTTTTTCCTGATTTTTTAAATATGCATTTTGTATGGAACACGTACGACTTTCTAGCAGCTATACAAGCATTTCAGCAATAATGGACCAAATACCCATTAGAGGAGAGGAGTGTTTTTCCTTCTAATTTTATAATAACATTTCTTAGCTGTCGAAAGGACACAAAGAATCCACTTCCACTCCCGTTTGTTAATTTCCATGGAGCAGGTAAATAATTTCAGAGAGAACATACATCAATGACTATTAAAGACTGTCGCAGTACAAAATCTATTCCTGTAATAACCATCCTGCCACAAAAGAAGCAACTACCAGACAGTGCTCGAAGAAGTTTAAGGAAGCATTAGTTGCACTGCTCCACCAGCAATTAGCTAAATTAGACGGTCTCTATAGAAAGAGATGTTGCAATGTGCAGGAGACATGGGGAAAAACTTTGCTAAGTTCCATGGATGCAACAGGTCAATACCAAAGCTGTGATCGATTGATTGGGTGTGCTGTGGTGATGCCCATGGCAACTTCTCAAATTCCCATATGGGCTGACAGGACCAAAAGTTGGGGACTCTTGCTTTACTCTGTGAGATAAATGTATTTCACCCTATATGTGTGTGGGGGTGGTGGGTGGGGGGAATCCCAGTAGTGAGAGAGAAGCATTCTGTATGTCTCTGACTTGAAATTGCACCCAGACTGTTCCTGCAATGTATGTTTCATGTATCTATTATCCTGTACTGATTTTATGTTTTTCTATCACGTGCTACCTAATTTTAATGTAAGCCACTTAGAAATCTAAGGATATCAAGCAGCGTACAAGTTGCTTAAACAAAACAAATGAAGTGTGCTCCTGTGTGTTGCTTATTCAGCTCATACTTTTGCTGACAGTTGTGAAATGAACACCTTCCAGTAAAAAACACGTCCCCTTTCTGGCGCAGGCCCTGCCCCGGAGATGTTCGGTATCTAGCCGAGCCCCAGGAGCTAGCATACTACATCCCCGTAGTGCAAGGTGCAAAACGCAAGCAGACCCTCTTGCCCCTCCCAAGCCTCTCACCCCTCGTTCTGCAGCTCCTGCTTCAGCTTGTTCTTGTCGCGGAAGCAGCCCAGGGAGTGCATGCTCTCCAGCACATCCGGATCCAGCTCGCTGACAGACTGGATCCGCCGGATTGCCACCTTCCGAGGAATTGGCTGTTCCGGTTCCGGCTCATTCTTACCTCCCCTGAGGGGAAAAGAGCACAGACTGGGTGAAAGGCAAGTAGTCACCACATCACAGCTGTTGGGCCACTAGGTGACAGAAGGAGCCTCTAATAGTTTATTTAAAAGCCTTAGGGCACCGATGGCGAATCTTTTAGAGACCGAGTGCCCAAACTGCAACCCAAAACCCACTTATTTATCATAAAGTGCCAACATAACAGGAAAACTTGAAAACTGAGGTTTTAGGTTAGAAAAAACACCTCATAGCCACTCCAAGCAAATATATATATATCCTCGGAAGCACACTGACTGGCCATGTGAAAGCTTGGACGACTCGTGGCTCATGACATCATCGTCTAGTGTTGCTACTCCTTTCCGAGCATGCGTATGGCCCTATGTGCGCTGTTATCCGATGCTCGGCTGCTGGGGCGATGCTGGGGCGACTTGGCTCGCATACTGACAGAGAGGGCTGTGTGTGTTCCCTGTGGCAAAGGGGACATCAGTTCACCACCGCCGGCCTAACCCTAGCCTGGTGCACTCCCCTAACCCTAATATAGGGGTAGAATACCATTGAAAGGGGCAATTTTGAAAAAGCCTTTCTTGAGTAGCTTTTTCTGCACAGCTCATCATTTCTGCCCATTCTGAACACATTCCAACCATCAAAGCCATGCCAGGATGCCTCGTTTTTCTAACCCTAACCCTACCCTGGTGCACACCCCTAACCCTAATACAGGGCTAAAGTTCCATTAAAAGTTGGGCAATTTTGAAAAAGCCTTCCTTGAGTAGCTTTTTCTGCACTTCTCAACATTTCTGCCCATTCTAAACACATTCCAACCATCAAATTCATGCCAGGACACCTCGTTTTTCTAGCCTTAACCCAGTGATGGTGGACCTTTTAGAGACCGAGTGCCCAAACTGCAACCCAAAACCCACTTATTTATCGCAAAGTGCCTACACTGCAATCAAACCTGAAAACAGCCAGTCCAAGCAAATATATATATATCCTTGGCAGCGCACTGAGCAGCCATGCGAAAGCTTGGACAAGTCGTGGCTAATGTATTGCAACTTGTGACGTCATCACCTGGCACCACTACTCCTTTCCGAGCATGTGCATGGCCCTTATATGCGCTGTTATCTGATGCTCGGCTGCTGGGGCGATGCTGGGGCGACTCGGCTCATGTGCCGACAGAACAGGCTCTGCATGACACACGTGCCAGAGGTTCACCACCACTGCCTTGGGCTGTTTGGGGGAAGAAATACCACAGATCTGTAGGCTGTTTGTTGGTATGATTAAAAATTGGCCTTTTCTCTGTGCAAAGCTCCAAAGCAGCCAACAGCAACAAAAGACTAACCAGACGCGGGCAACCTGTTTTCCTTTGAAGGACTTGTGCCTGGGTCGGGGATCCGCCGTGAGCAGGGCCACAGCCTGTAACGAACAGGCCCAAACCTAGCTGGGTCACCCTGTCTCACTTTTTGCCATCCTGTTCTCTCCTCTCTTCCCTTCTACCCAGCGGGCTTCCAGAAAGTGGAGGGAACATTCTTGCCAAGGCTCTGAAATGATCACCCGTAGAAGGACTCTCTCAGAGTCCGAGAGCTGCAGGTTGCCCAGCTTGGTGAAGATTTTGATATCCTCTTCCCTGTTTATCAAAGTGTGGTTTTTGTCACATCTTTTAGCCCAAATGAGGTTCATATGCAAGTACTGTTCAGGGATTTTATTTATGTCAATACTTTAGCAGGAGTTACTAATAAGCATGCTTATGGTCACACTAAAAAATTACCCATTTGCATTATGAGTACTTTGAAGTGTCTCGCTCTTATGGAGACAGAGCTAAATTTGGACAAGGATTTCTTAAGCAGAAAGTTCCGTGTGCCTGTGAACACCACTTGCTGGGGAATTAGGATGGGAGAAGATTTTGTACTCAGGTCCTGTTCCCTGTGGGCAGCTGCTTGGTTGCTGCTTGAACAGAATGCTAGGCTGGGTGGACCCAATCCAGCAAGGTTTGTCTTACATTCTTATATTAACTGAATGGATACTTCTAGAGGAAAGCTCTCAGTGATATGGAAAACTCTGGAACATTTGTGTTCTGCATGTCCCCTAAATACAGCTTCCTGCCCCCTCCCTGCTCTGCAGGCAGAAAATATTGGGCTCATAGTCAAGTAAAGGAAAGGAAGGGGAGGCTGGATCAGGTGGGAATTAAAAGGCGGATCTAGAGATACTCACAAGAACCACGGGTGTTTCTGAATCTGTTCCAGCTAAAGCCGCCACATGGAAAAGGGAAACAAC
This sequence comes from Varanus salvator macromaculatus, assembly GCA_023646645.1. Classification (NCBI taxonomy): domain Eukaryota; kingdom Metazoa; phylum Chordata; class Lepidosauria; order Squamata; family Varanidae; genus Varanus; species Varanus salvator. The sequence goes on from JAIXND010000781.1 coordinate 4,641,965, forward strand.
ATCAGGCTCCATTTCTCCATAAACCATCTGTCCAACAGTCGCATGCCCCCACCCAGCATCCCCATCATTACCGCAATCTTGATAATAAAAAGTTGCTTTATTGGTAAAGTGCATTTCTCTTCACATACTCAATAAAGTATAAGAAACCCAGACTAAACGGCAACTAAAATTGATTTGCTCTCAAACCAGAAGGAAAGGAAAAGGAGACTATGATGTAGGGAAATTTTTCTGGGATTCCTTAAGAATCAGCCTGTCACTTCACCAGCCACCAACAGAAAGGAAAAATAGAAAAGGGAGGAACATGATGATCACTGTTGCCCAATGTAGGACGCATCCAGAGATTCACATGATGGGGGGGGCGGGGGGGCCTTTTCTGGGGTGGACACCATGTACAAGTGGTGCTGGGTGAAGTCTCAGCCAAAGTAGGAAGAGGAGCCCTTTCTCTTCCATTACTCCTCTTTCTCTCCAAGTTCCCTGCATTCACCTGTCCTCCACTTGCTCGCTCACTCATTCTTCTCCCTACCTTCTACCTCCCTCATGCCCACAGCCGCTCAAAGAAGCACACAAGCATGAATTTTTTAAAAGATTTACATTTAAATTTAAAATTAAGATAAAAGCATGGAATAAATAATGGGTAGAAATTACAAGAATTATAAGAATAAAAACAAGGGTATATTTTAAAAGAATTGAAAAAAGAATTAAAACTATATTTTTAAAAAACAAGCATGAAATGAACGGTCCTGGCTACTGAAGGTGCCTTTCAATTCCAAACAGCAGGTACCTAATGCTGCAAATTAGAAGTTCTTGTGCAACTATTCCATCTTTCCTTCCTTAACATTTTTTCCCAAAAGACAGAAGAACCTGTGGGAAAATGCAGGAGGGCTTCTTGTAAAAGATGACAACTTCTGGACATGCCCACTTTTCCATCCGCGAGGCAGGGCAATGTTGCTAGAAAAGCAGCCTCATTCTCTCTTCATTCCTTCCTTCATGCATTCATTCTCTGTCTCCCCCTGTCACACACACACACACTGATCAAACACCATTGCAGGAGTGTGTGCTCTGTGGGTCTCTCCCAGCCAGCTAAGCACACATAAAAGGCAGCCAAAGATCATGCATGGAATGAATGATCCCGGCATGACGCTCTGTGTTCGGGTCACTCCCTCCTGCCTGTGCACTTTCCCACTAGCTCTTCTGTTTCTCGTGGAGATAGCAGAAAGGCAATCAGGGGACGGCACAGAACGGGAGGCTGAGGGCAGCAGGCCACGTTTGGGCCTACCTGTGTTCTAGACCCGCTCCAGATGCTTTGGACTTCAGCTTCCAGAATTCCTGAACAATGGCCATGCCAGCAGGGGCTTCTGGGAACGGAAGACCAAAACAGCTGGCCACCTATCTTCTGCCCACCTCAGCCTAGAAAAATGACTGGCATAACTGGAACCACTGGGTTTGGAGCCCACTTGGTTCTGAATACCAGTAGAAATTGCAGGCTAGTTTCTGAGTTTCCCAGTAGCCTTGTGGAAAACCCTTGTTTTCATACCAAGAATCACTACCTGAGGTCACTCTCGCTCCCTCTTACACAAAGCAGAAATGTGATGGCACAGAGGAGGCAAGAAAAATAGGAGGAAATCTTTCCCCACTCCAGGGATTATCCTTATTTTTTTTTGCTCCATACTGAAGCAAAACTTTCCCCCAGTTTTCATGTGTCTAACAGACAGTATTACACACCACTGACAGTTCTCCTTTAACCAGTTATAACAATTTCTGCAAGATTCTGCCCAATGCTGGATTCTGAAGCAGGAACTCTGCCTGTCTGAATAGATGGTTGTGGTGTGTGTGTTTCACATTCAGTTGGATCCTCCTTTGTTACACTTGGGTCCATTGAAAACTATCTGAAAAGCTAGTGGAGATTAAACTTTAAATAAAGAAGTAAATAAATAGATCCCCCCACATAGAAAGCTAGCGTATCAGCAAGATATTTAGTTCAGCCCTGATGTGCAACTTTCTCTGTGCTGCGGCAGGACAGGTAGAAATTATAAGGACAAACGGTCCATCACCTTGTGATGCTCCCTGCCCACAGGCCAAAGGGGCACAGCTCAGGCTTGGCTCAAGGAGAACCAGGCCAAAGGCACTAGAGCAGCAGAGGCAGGGGGTCTGGAGTAGCTCAGAGCTCCCCATCGCAGAATCATGCCCCTGCTGCTTTTGCAACGACAGGATGACTCACACTGAGACGCTTCTCAGGCTCCACCTCAATCATGCCTCTCAGGAGGTTTTGGCAGTCCGGAGGGATGAAGTGGGGCATGTGGAAAATCCCCCGTTTCACTTTTTCCAACAGCTGCCGTAGGTTGTCATCATCAAAGGGTAGCGCTCCCTGTCAGACAAACAGTGAGAGAAGATGGGCAAAACTTAAGGCTTGCATGACTTCAGTATCCAAAACTGAAATGTTGAACTGCAGAAATGCTGTCTTTAAATGTAAGTACATGAACTGGACTGCAGAGAGACCCTTTCCCTGTTTACTCGCATTCCCAGTCTTCCTCTCCTTCCTCTGCTGCCCCTCCCCTACTGACACATTTACAACTGTAAGTTCCTCAGGGCAGTGACCCCACTTGTTCCTTTCTAAAGCAGCATGCATATGGTTGAGGATACTAGCAGCAGGAGCAGCAGCAACATCCTGCGTCAGCTTCACCTCTACAGGTAGCATATTTGTGGCTACCTGGGTGGGGGGCAGTCTTTATTTCAACACACTTCTGTCCTGCCCTTCTAATGCTCACACATCCCAGGGGGCTGCTTGCTATGTATAAAATCACAGTATCACAATGACACAACACTATGAAGTCAAATGGATGCGAGGCAAGCCCAGCAGATTAAAAATCAGCTCTTAGGATAAACGTGTTCCCTGTCCAGCAAGGCTCAAGCCTGCCAGAGATCATAAAAGTGTGCGCCAGTCGCAGAAGGTAAGCCAAAAGAGGGAACCAGCCAGTTGCCACACGGCAAGCTGGTCCTGAATTTGGGTGCTTCCTTCCTCAGAAAGAGCCGAAATGTTCAGGGTCCGGCCTTGCCTGCTGGGCAAAGGCAGCCCAAGACTTTGGGGACTGGATGCCATTGATCCTCCTTCCTTGCCACATAGAGTGGTCCACTTTACCAAGGACATTCCTCTATTTGAAGGTGTCCTCTATTTGAATGGCTGCCCAGGTCAAGTGCATTTTAAAGTCAGAAAAGCTTAAGGAAGTTGCCCATCAAGAGTCAGCACCTGGATGGCCAGTGCAGCAGCCGTGTGGGTCACCTCATCTGCCTTCCTCACTAGGGTAAGAGTCATTGCATTACTATTTATGTTATACTTAATATATATATATATTCATGCATGCATGCATAAATATCAGCACATGCAAACTGGAGACTGCTTTGGTTTTCTTTTTGGTTGACGCATGGTCGCCCGTGCAGTAGGATGGCCGCTGACGCACTGCCAAAAAAGGAGAAAATGCATCACCCAATTCGAGCCTGGAGCCTGGTCAAGACTGGGGAGCGTCCTTACCACCAGCAGGGCGAAGAGGATAACTCCACAGCTCCACATGTCGGCACGACGTCCATCGTACTTCTCCCCCTAAGGAGCAAAAAGCAGAGAGGTTGCGGGGGTTGGTAACTGGCAGGGGCAGGGATGGGGCAGAGAGAGGTTTGGGGAGAGTGGCAGACAATAAGAAATTAAGAGTGGAGGGAGGGAGGCTCGGCCAAATGATGATAGCTGCCAGAGGGGCCGTATTTCTATGGGAAGCTTCTCCTGTCCCCTCCTCAACCTGCACCCACTTGGAACAGGCAGAAAAAGAGAGGAGATCTTCCGGTGCACAGGAGAACGTTTACGAAGCCCTAACAATTTGTTATGCTCCTGAATTTTGCCTCTACTGGGGATCCCCAATTTTTTTTGCCTTGGCATTTTGGAAGTGTGTCTTGGGTGCTCTCAAAAAATGGCTGCTGTCTCAGGGGAGACTGCCCATTGCGTGGCAGGCACGGCCAGTCATAAAAGGCATTTCCCCAAAACCAAACAGTTGATATTAAAAGAAAAGACACTGCCCAAGAACTAAAGTACAAGGCAGAGGTGGAATTTGAGCTTCAAAACACAAAACCACTTTTAGGAGCCCACATAAGATGCTGCTGGATGGAAGCATTTGCTTTGCAGCATACCAGCTTCCCAGTTAAAACACATTTTCATTTTTTAAAAGCTTATCATTACATGCTATATTTATGTCTACATAAATTAAGGACTCGTTCCAAAATAACATATTGGACTTAATAACATTTTCCAGTACACCTGGAGGCTTCTCCCCATTTTCTTCCCGAGATTGCTGTGTTCCCATTTATTTTTACCACCCATGAAAAAAACACTTGCCTGGCAGGCTGAACTGTCTCCCAATTCCAATCTAGGGCTATCAACAAAATACCGTAACATCTACCATCCCCCAGGACTGAGTGTAGTGAAATTTTTCTCCCCAGTTACAGGCAGGCACAAAATCTTCTCCAACCTGGCTCCAACCTCCGGTATGTTGGACTACTATCCTCACCATCCCGCCATGGTTGATGCTGGCTGGGAGATGATGGGAGCTGTAATTCAACACATATGGAAGACATCAGGTTGTGGAAGGCAACCCATGTTGCACAGCTTGGGCAAGGAATTCATAAATGGTATGAAGGATGGCAGACAATGAGCTATCCAGCCCCACAAACAATCCTCCTTCTCCCCACATCTACAGTTTTCATACAGTTAAAAAAAATCTTAGTAGCTAAGTCATATGAAGCTTACTCAATTAGGTTTTTATCCATTAAAAAGGTAAAGGTTTCCCCCTGACATTACGTCCAGTCATGCCTGACTAGGGGGCGGTGCTCATCTCCGTTTCCTAGCCGAGGGAGCCAGCGTTTGTCCGCAGACAGTCTCCGTGGTCGTGTGGCCGGCATGACTAAACACCGAGGTGCACGGAACGCTGTTACCTGCCCACCGAAGTGGGACCTTTTCATCTACTTGCATTTGCATGCTTTCGAACTGCAAGGTTGGCAGGAGCTGGGACGGCGCACGGGAGCTCACCCCGTGTGCAGATTCGAACCGGCGACCTTTCGATCAACCAGCCCAGCAGCACAGTGGTTTAAACCACTGCACCACCTGCAGTCCCTATTATCCATTAAACCTAGCTAAATTTTCATTCAAAAAGAGGAAAACGATAGTTCTAAAAAAAAAAAAAAAGGATTGAGTTGGATCCAGGTTTCATCATTACAGTAGACCTGCTCATAAGCATGACTAATGCAAATCCCATTGATTTCAGTGGGTCTACTCTAAGCATGACTAAGCATGGATCCAACTTGCTGTTTTTAAAGGATGCATGGCAATGCTGCTCCCAGCTCAGCCCTAGACAGGAATTCTACCTGTCGTATGTCTGTGTATCTGAAGTAAAAACAATAGGCCTACAAGCTTATACACTGTCTTTTCCCAACATGGTGTCTTCCACATGTGTTGGACTACAATTCCCAGCATGTACCAGCCAGCATGGGGAAGGCTGCTCTACACACTAACCTGGGAGTAAGGCTCACTGAATTGTGTGTGATTTACGTCTCACCTTTCTAGGCTGACATATGTGGTAAGGCTGGAATCTGCTTATTTAGAAGAATGCAGTGAGACTTACAGTGTTGTCCTATGTCTGTGAGAAGTAAGTTAGCTGCCCTTAGGTCCCACTGAAATCTGCTGGGTTTAAGTTAGTCATGAATAACTTTCACGTTGATTTCCAGGAGGACTTAAATCCAACCATTTTAGTTTGGGTTCAACCCTCTGTTGCTATTTTAATCTACTGAAGGATTAATGGCTAACTTTTCAGTGGACCAATATACCTTGTTTGATTCTTTCCACCAGGTAATCAATGAGTGCTCCAAATTATACACGTCCACCCAAAAGTAAGTCCCATTACGTTCCGTGTGGTCTACTCCGGGTTAAGTAAGTACAGGATTGCAGCCATCGCCAGCCCTGCTGTGAGGCGCAGGCAGCTGTGGCCAGATGTTGGTGGACAGCTGCATCTGCCCTGCGGCCTGCCCTTCGCCCCCTAAGCCAGCCTGCTGAGCAGCACAGGATGCTGCTCCGCCACCACTGTTGAAACAGGATTAAACTGCCAGTCCAGGTGGCTCCGGGAGGCGGAGTGGGAGAAGGATCCTTCTTGTCATCTGCGTCAGGCTGCAGTGTCCTGCCTGACCGAAGCCCAAGTACTGCAGCTGCATGCGGGGCTGTACAAATCTGCAGCGTTTCGCCTGCATCCGTGTGTCACCATTTCCGGACCCATCCCCTCCCGCCACCCTTTCCCAAGTTCCTCCTGGCATTGTCTTTTTCATTCAGCCAACTTATTCTTCAAGCACAACTACCCCAGTTTAATGGGTGCGAGGGTGAAGCCCAAGGCCAGGCTTGAGGGGGCCTGTTGGCTGGAACTGGGGGGCAACGAGGGAAGGGGAGGAGAGGCCAGCAGGGTGAGGGGAGGGCACTAGGCCGGAGTCCTTACCTTGATCACCTCAGGACATGCATAGTGAGGAGAACTGCAGCCCAGCATTGGGGGCAGAAAAGAGAAAGACAGAGACACAGAGGAAGAGTGAAACGCCGGAGAAAGCCGATCCACGGGGCCACGGGTTCAACAAGCATGTGATACAGGGCCTAGAGGACACCCCCTCCCTCCACAATCTGGAATGAAGTCTGGGGGGAAAGTGCTTTTCAGCCTTGGCCCTCAAGGGTTCAGTTCATGTCAGCTTAGCAGGACGATTCCTACCCCAGCAACACTTTGAGATGAGACAGCGGAACCTGCTCCACTTCCCTTAGCACCCTCAGATTATACTAGCAAAAGCACTTCGAAGTTTCCTCTCTACATTTAGAAAAGGTTTGGATGGGATAGTTACACTGGGCTGGCTTGCACAACCCCGGACATGCACCACGGCTCATTTAAGTCATGGGTAATTATGGCTTGTGCAGGCAGCCATTTTGAATATTCAGCCCCAGCGGGGGAGTCCCATGGCTTGTTGTGTCCTCCAAACACAAGCCATGTGATAGCTAAACAACCCTGAAATTACCCCAACACAACCCCTGCTGCCCTGGTTCAGACAACAGAACAAGTCAAGGCAGGGTTTAGTTTAGTTAGCCTGTTGCTGGTCATGGCTAATAAGCCAGCCTGAGGGGGCTGCAGGGATCATGCAAACCGGGTCCCAGCCTTCCCATCAAACCTGGGTTCAAACAAGCTTGCAATAACTGGAAAGCAACATAATGCTAAAAACATAACGGAAATTAAACACAAATGGAAATTAAAGGACAGCAGCAATAAACAGCCTTTTTTAAAGCCATCCGTGGCTGAAACCTGGCAAAGAGTTTTTGTCAATCAGTTATTCACTGATGTCTAAAAAGCACCCAAGTAGGTGCCAGGCAAATACGCTTGAAGGGCTGGGACCTAAACGGCCCTGCCCAAGCCCTGCTGGGGGTGAAGTGGGGTGGGCCCCAGACAAGAGCTTTGGAATGCATAAACGAAGTCCAGGGAGGAGAAGGCAGTGCTTGCTAGAGCAGCTTTTCCAAGTTGGATGCTCACCAGATGTGTTTCACTGCAATGCCCATTATAAATTGGAAATGATGAACATTGGAGTCCGATGCATCTCAAGAGCATCAAACTGGAGGAGGCTGGACTAGGCAGCTTCCTTATCCCACAGGGCTTCTCTCCATCCCACCCTGTTCAAGTTGCTTCCTCAGCAATTGCCCATCAGGTGACCCTGCTGGTTACCACATTGTTGCTAGGCAATCTTCAAGTGCTTCCCTCTCCTTCTGGGATAAAAATATTCCTGGGACATAAATGTTCCTCTTCAGAATCTTAAGAGCTGGCAAATGAATCCCATACCTTCAAAATGCAGAAGCCTGGAGGCTGAACTAAATGTGAAGCTATTCACCCAATTGGTAATTTGCATTTAAAAATATTAAAAACTAGGTTGCAGCTCTGTGGAAGGAGGCACTCTGGACTGGGCCCTTGGCAAGAACACAGGAGAGCATCAGCCCTTCTGCCCTCAGCACAGCCTGAGTCCAAACCGGCTTTCTCACAGCTGCTTTTTTTCCTGGGGGGTGGGCAGACATGATTGCCAATTAGCAGCCATGGAGGTGCAAACTTGATGGGGGTATGCAGGGACAAAGGGAGGAAGCCTCCTCTCCACCAGGCCAAAGCCCTGAACGACCCCATGGCTGCTATACAACTTCTTTAAAAATCACAGGACGATGCATTGTGGGAATAATGTCACATCTAGTTATACCCCTGGGAAGAGAGGAGTAGTGAATGTGGGAATGCTCACAAGAAATGAGGCCAGGTTTGCCCTTTCGCCAAGAGCTGTTGCAGATATTAATAGCGGAGGGCTCTTTCCCCAGCTGGGTTTGGGGACCACAGAATGGGGCAAGGAGCAAAGACCCACACTGGCACTGGTGACTTCCCCCGTTCCCTGGGCAGGGGGACAAACAGGAGGGCTGAACCTCTTCCAGCCTGAGGGTCAAATTCCCTCTCAGAGGAGCTTTCAGGAGGGAGCATTCAGGTGGAAAGCAGGGCCAAAGACAAAGTGGGGTGGAACCGAATTGGCCAGCGCTACTGGCACCTTTCAGCTTGACGTTCTTCCTGTCCATAGCTAAGCCTTTGGGGAGGCATTTCAGTCTTCCAGAGGGTGGGGGGAGTGCTGCAAAAGCCTAGAAACGACTGAACGACTGGTGATCAGGGGAAAGGAGACGGGAGCGTGGACAACTGGGATTCCTGGGCGGGCCGGATTAGGATCCCAGGGGAGCTGAATCTGACTTCAGGCCTGAGGTCCTACACCCAGGGCGGAACAGCACAGAATAGGGACGAATGGGAGAGAGCGAAGGGGAAGGTCGATGGCTGCCACGGCTGATAGAGCACGGCATAGCTCCTTCCTCAGGTGGAAACCTTGTGTCACCCTTTTTATAGGGCTGGCAAATTCTCCATGGATCCACCCCTCTGCTGCAGACGTGGGAGTAATCACATCTCAGGTAGGAGATATTTCTGATCAGGAACATCCCAAAGGATACCACCATGCCTGAAGGGGAGTCACCTCTCTCTAGAAATGCGGATCAGCTCCCCTGAGTTTCCAGTCATGTATCTCCCCCCCGCCCCCCCCCCCCCCACCGTACAATGTCCACCAGCGCAGACCACGGGGTGTCTGCAGCCATGTGCGAATCCCCTGGCTCACCCCCTTTCCACTGCTGCATGCCACCCTTCTTGCTGGCCCCTGCACAGAGGTTGGCTCACCCACAGCTTGTTTCTAGCAGGCTATCTCCGACCTGCAGGGAGGCCATGCCAAAATCTGCAATCCGAATGTTGTTCTTCTCATCCAGCAATAAGTTCTCCGGCTTCAAGTCCCGGTGGCTGAGGAGGTCAAAGAAAATATAAGGAAACAGGTCAGAGGGAGAGAAGGCACACACCTAACCATGGGACCCTGCTCCAGAATCTCTTGCAAACAGTAAGTGAATAGCGTTATTCCAGCCAAGGGAATTAAATAAGAATGGAGTTGTTTTCTCTACCCTTTGAATGCTGCTGAAGTAAAGAACTATTTTTAATGTGTTCTGCACATGCTGAACTTGACAGTGGCAGGGAATCCTCTGGAGTTCAGAGAACTGAAGCAAACTTCTTGAAAAAGGAACAAGTTTCTAGTCCTCAACATCATGGACATGGGTCTTGGCCATAGAATGAGAAGCTGCTATCCCTGGTTTGCTACCTCAAGAAAACAACCTAAATTTACAAGAATCCCCGGAGTATTTCAGGCAACCCTGATGTTGAGTCAAGTCAGTCACAGGTCACTGTGTCCCCCTAAGGTGAGCACATGAGCTCAGCTTTACCTTTCTAGCAGATCTAAACAGAAAGCCTTTGAAGTGCAGTCCTTTATTTGAGCTGGACAGGGTTTTTTGTAGTACATGGTGCTTCAGAAGAAAACTGGTTCTCAAGTAACATCCATCAAAGTAGCATTCCCTCAATTTTAGGGGAGCAGCTCTTGTCCATGTGAAGGCTGGATTCCAAACAGAAGACCTGCTGCTCCCAGCCTTTCCCAAAAGGCTTGACTCCATGCTCAGGAAGGTTTGTCCTGCTTGTGAGCCAGATGGGCACTCCAGTCACTCCAGAACTCCAGCCTTCCATTTGGCTTTTTAACAAACCGCTGGGCTAATAAAGTCACACCTCTCCTCCTCAGACTCTGTTCTACATTGTCTCCCTCTCAACCCAGAGCAGTTTAGTTCTCAGCTGCTGCCTGACAAATCCCACTCATGAACCTTGAATTTCTGCACCACATTCCAGGCCCTTTCCTTTTCCATCTAGTTCACAATTCATGGCTGAGCAGCCTAACTAGAAATGCTATACTTTGAAAGAAGCAGGCCGCATTTCTACATGTGAAATCACACTGGCTTTCTTGTCCCCCACCGTCCAGGAGTGACAAGAGCTCCTAGAGTTGCAGAAGGGTGCAGACTTAGCTCACTTCCAACTCTCTGCTTCTGCTTCCTCATCAATGAACTTGGGAAGCAGACCTGCAATTTTGATTGATTGTATTAGCTAAATTAATTGAGGGAAACGATCTCTATATTTATATAGCCAATAAATAATTCCATCATTTAATTGATGGAAATGATCTCTCTTCTGATTGGCTATATAATAGCCATCATCACACGTATTTATTTCAGCCTCCTCCTAAGTATTCCTAAACCACTTTTCTAAGCTCTGCCTTCACAAAGTGTTGTTCATCAAAATAAATGATGATTTCAGATGCAACAGAAATCTAGGCACATTGCACTACTAACAGAAGCTCCTCTGGCTAAGGGTTCAATCCTATGGCCACTAGTCACTGTCTAGATGGCCAAAGGAAAGACAGGAGTTCCATCTCCAACCTTGGAAATGTGACCCAACGTCAAAGCTGGAACTCTGACCTCAGGGCCCCCTTCCTGTCAGGGCCCCCAGAGCTGCCCAGTTCTTTCCAAGCCAGCTGCAGCTCCAAGAGGAGAAGCCTGACCTCAGAGCCAGTGTTGGGCTCCTTCACCTCCTGGCTTCTTCTCTCCTCCACAGGATGCTCATAACCCTCGTAGTTTGGAGCGCTATGAGCATCCCTGCTGGACTTCAGCCCTTAACAAGCTTATTTATTTATTTTACAGATTTCTATGCCGCCCCCTTGCAAACCAGCCTCAGGGTGGCTAACAACACATAAAGAAACAGAATAAAACAATCCAACAATCTAAAACTATACACAATCTAAAACTGGCCCATCTCATAGTCACAAAGTTAAAACTATAACTAATCTACATAAGCTTTAAAATTTACAAATTTACAAGCTTAGTGTCATGCCTAACAACTCAGAGGAGTCATTAGCACGTATGAGAGAACAAGAAGCTCCCAGCGAGAGTCAGGCCTTAGAGCAAGAAGATTTCCACTTGGTGCCCATTGCACAAACACTCCCCCCCCCCCCACCGCCTGACTTTTTCTCCCACCAGAACAAGCCAACATTCTTCATGGAGGTTACATTGCTGGGCAACCAGTGGGACAGCCCATTGCCATGGAGAATGCCCAGCTCGTTCTGGCGGGAGAAAAACTTCGTCAAAGTCAGGCGGACTGGGGGCGGGAGGGGGTGTTTGTGCAATGGACACCAAGTAGAAATCTTCTTGCTCTAAGGCCTGACTCTCACTGGGAGCTTCTTGCTCTCTCATGTGTGCTAACAACTCCTCTGAGTCGTTAGGCATGACACTTAGTGAAGGGCAGTTAGTCTTCAGGACTAACTTAAACACAAGAACTGAAGGAAGAAAGCAAAAATCAATCAGAACGGAGGGCTAGAGTGGCGGAATCACCACTGAGAAGGTCATGTCTCTTTTGCTGGAGAACTTAATTTATTTTGTGGCAGTTCCACCAGCAGTGCCAAACAAAAGAGGAACTTTTCAAGCGAAGAGACAATCATTGAAGAGAGCCAGTTTCAGAAACGCCAATACGTAAATAAAAAATACTGCATGGTCTACAAATGATCATGCAATCAAGAATGCACATTATACATAAATACACAGCAAAACTTAAAACAGAAAACATGAGACACAATATAAATGAATCAGAAATTGTTGTCACGTGCCACCAAGGCACCTCTGAGTTATGGCAACCCTATGAATGAATGTCGCGTCCTTGGCAACCCTGCTCAGCCCTTGTAAACTCAAAGCTGTGACTTCCATGATGGAATTGATCCATTTCATAGTTGGCCTTCCTCTTCTACTTCTGCCTTCAACTTTTCCTAGCATGATAGTTTTCACCCATAATAGTAATCAGGAAGTGTACAATACAAAACAAAAAATACCCCCCCATTGCAAAATATAGGACAGTGGCAGGAAAATAAACCATAAGAAAATTAATTGCCCCTTTGTAGTGGAGTGTAACCATCAGCTAGGGGAGGAACTTACCATATTGAATAGCTGTGGCAGAAATCCAACGCAGAGACAATTTGCCGGAAAAACTTCCTGGCTTCCTTGGGCGTGAGACGTCCCTTCTTCACCAGGTAGTCAAAGAGTTCTCCTCCTGAGACATGTTCCAAGACCAGGTATCTAGTGCACAAGCAGGCCAGAGACAGCCGGACCAAGAAGCAGGCAAAAGTAGGAAAGAGGGATTGAGAATCTGTCAGAGCACCCATGAGAACAACAACCCCCCTCTGAATTAATACTGAACAGGAGACATTGTAAAGCCAGATGTGGGGAAACTAGAACTAAACACTGTGCTAAAGAGAGAGGAGAGATCAAAGATTAAGCATTCCAAATATTTCTAAGTCACTTTAGATAGGCCGTGGTTGAATTAACAATTGTTATGCACTGTGTAGACATCAAACCAAGACTGAGAAGACGCAAACCAAAATTCCCTCACGAGAAGCTCTTCTTTGTAATCAAAATTGTGTCTTTTCTGACAGTGGCACATTCCAGAGGGAGAATGTGGAATGGGGCCTAACCAGGGTAGCATTAGGTACAAAAAAATCTGGGGCCAGAAAGAAAAAAACCCAAAATTTATGTATGCTCTCAAATCTCTGTGTAAGTGACTTGACCCCGTCTCCTAAGGATCCCCTTGTCCATATGAAGAGATGCATGAAGATGGGGGCATTTGATTTCGGGATGATGGGGGAAATCAGGCAGAAAGATTCAAAGGAGGGCAGCTGCAGGGGTGAAAGCACTTGTGGGCAAAACGCTAGTTAATCCAGGTGGATCAGATGCTGCAAGGGTCATTAAAGCTCCTGTACCTATACTTCAGCACATGCCCCTGAACAGCAGGGTAGTAGCACAGATGGCTTCCCAGCGATTCCAAACTCCAAATGAAAATGTGGGACAGCAGCCCTAATAGGTCATCCCATAACACCACTCATGGGCCTAACTTTCCAGCTAGTGCACACATTATTATTACATTACATCTACTCCCTGCCTTTTTTCCTCTTGCAAAGAACTCAGAGAGGTCTACAAAGTTCTCCTCCTCTCCATTTTACTCTCACAACAATAACCCTGTGAGGTAGATTGGACTGAGAGTCAGTAACTGGTCGAAGGCCACCCTGCAAACTTCATGGTGAAGCGGGGACTAGAACCGAGATCCAGCCCAATGCTTTCAATCACTACAATTCAATCTCACACATGGCCATTTACGCTTAAAGGGCTGCAAGCTATTCTAAGCATAAAAGTGCTTTCTATGTGCCTGAAGTGTCATTGTCTGAAGTGATCCTTAGCTTCTTGGGAGGTTAGGACAATTGTAAGAGCACTGTAATTCCCACTACGTTCAGCGGGCTCCATGCCCAAGTAAGTACATACAGATTGTGGTGTTAAGCATACTTGCTAGAGAGCAAGCCTCATTCAACTCGGTGGAACTGACTACTAAGTAAACCCATTTACAGCAGTACTGCACCTCTCCCTCTCTCCACTCCCTTAATGACATTACATGTCTTTCAATGCCCCTCAAATCTCATTCACAGTTGTGAGCAGGCCCCTAAAAAGCATGTGATTCTGCCCATATTTATCCTTTCTTAGTCTAGTCTTTCCCAGTCAATATTGCCAATATTTTGTGGTGAGAGACTCCAGCCAGGACTCCCCTGCACAGAGCACCCTAAGACTGGTGAGGACATTCCAGAGTTGTGGGAAGAGTCCCATCTGCCGCTTTGGCTTGCAAGCTGTGGCTTCTCTCGGACAGGAACAGCTTGACCACAATGCTGCAGGGACTGGCAGCCTCAAGACTGGATTGCTCCAATAATCCTTATGGCTGGAACTAGTGAGAGATGCAGCAACTCTGCTGTTGTCCAGGCCATTCTCTTTTCAGCATGCAGTTCTCTTGCAGAAGGAGCTGTACTGGGTACCTATTCCCTACTGCACCTGGTCTAGAGTTTTAGTACTAGTGTACAAAGCCCCAAACAACTTGGGACCAGGGTACCTGAAAGAGTCCCTTTTCCCTTACCCTCCTGCCAAGTCACTGAGGTAATGGAGGACATTTTCTAGGAGGTTCCACATGGACCCATGGCCCAACTAGAGTCTACCAGGAGAAGAGACTTCAGCGTGGTGGCCCCATTTCTATGAAATTCCCTGCCTCAGGAGGTCAAGCAAGCACCAACACTACTGTTTTTGGCACATTCCAAAGATAAGCTTGTTCCAGAAAGCCTTTCTTGCTAACCAGTCATGGTCTTAATGCTATTGTCTTGTTTTTAATAGTTTTTTAAATTCTTTTTTCTTAATTTTACACTGTTTACTGCTACAGAATCTGCCTGGGTTCACTGCAAATAACATACCATATTTTTTGCTCTATAAGACGTGCCTGACCATAGACACACCTAGTTTTTAGAGGAGGAAAACAAGAAAAAAATATTCTGAATCAAATGGGCACATAATCACAGGCACATTCCCCATCACTTCCCCATGGGCTGCTCATCTGACAGACTTACTGCACACACATATTCGCTCTATAAGACGCACAGACATTTCCCCTTACTTTTGAGGGGGGAAAAAGTGAGTCTTATAGAGCAAAGAATACGGTATAATGTAAATGGCTGGGGAGGCTAAGGATTGTGGTGGTGGTGGGGAATTAAATTAAAATTAATACAAAATGTCAATTAATTTGTTTATTGTAGTTTTACTTGATTTCTTTCTATAATAAGTGTTAAATTTCTGTTTTTAATTTCTCTTTTACTGCTGTGGGATACTCTGAGTGCCACTTTTTTGGAAAAAGAGGATATACAAAGAGGGTATATTTGTATATCTCTATAAGCACAAATAAAGGTAGTCTGGTTTCATTAACATACACTGGTAATATTTAAAATTGAAGACTGTTCAAAACCTGCAGCTTGTGCAAAATGCAACAGCCAGACTAAAAACTGAGACAAATAGATCTGAACATACAAGACCAGTTCTGGCCTGCTTGCACTGGCTGCCTGGGTGCTTCCAAGCCCAATTCAAGGTGCTGGTTTTAACCAATAAGGGCATTCTCAGTTTAGGACCACAATACTGGAAGGATCACCTTTCCGAATACAATCTGCCAGTACTACGGTCACCGTCTGAGGTGTCCTCCAAGTACCAGCTTCATGGGAGGCTGGGACGGCAGTGACAAGGGGGAAGGGCTTCCCAGTGGCAGCCCCCCAAGTATAGAATGATCGCCCCACTGAGGTCCACCTGGCACCAACATTGTCATCCTTGCGGCGCCAGGTTAAGGGAGTCTTCTATCCTGCAGCATTTAAAGACATAAAGGGATACAGAAGGGCTTGAGGGGATCGCTCTTACAGGTCTTCCCAGCGTCACAGGTGGTTTTAGCAGTCTTTAATTTGTGTTTATATGTTTTGCATTTTGGAAAATCTTTATGGCACTTTAATGTATTGTTTGCCTTATTTATTTAAAACTTTTGTATACCGTCCACTACCAAATAATCTCGGGACGGTCTTACAATAAAACAAAACTGCTACGAATGGCTCAGAGACCGTCAGATACTGGGCGGCATAGAAATGAAATAAATAATAAGGCATCATAGCGCAGAGATTCTAAAGCAGCCTCTTTGCCCAACATCTTTGTCGCTTCCCCACACCTTCCTCGCATTGTGTCAGCGGAGGGGGATGACAAAGACGCTTATGTGTGAAGATTGCCACTTGCCTGGCACCGCCTGGTATTCGGGATGGCCCTCCCTGCTCGCTCACTGCCTCTCCCACAGACACACACGCACACATGTTCACAGAGGCCCTGCCGTTCTGGCAACGTTCACACACAGAGAAACACTGAGATCCTCCACCTAGGAAACCAGCTCTGTGAGCCAGGAATTTCAGGAGCAGATGGGATCGCCAACCCTCTTTTTTAAAACAATTATGCTGGTTCTGGCCCTCTGCTGCGCAGCAGCAGCTTGACACGCAAAACGCCAGCTTTTCTTTTACTGTCACTGGATCTCCACGGAGCAAGGTTTCAGCTTCTGATTTTTTGTTCTCTCCCCCTCTCAAGTTCATATTAAAAGCACAATCCAAGTCACAAGAAAAGCTTGATTTGGGCATGAAGAGAATGGGACAAGGAGCACTTGAATTTAGGGGAAGAGCTGATGAGATGAGCATAGAAAAAGAGAGTGCCCAACTCTGAACAGAACTGCAGTGTCCACAGTCTTCCCCTGAAGGGAGCTTATAGGCCGCAAAACAGTTATTTTTGCAGACGCATTTATTCCCCAGGGGATTTGAGTGCCAGTGTGGTGTGGCAGTTCCAGTGCCGGACCAGAAACCCAGGAGTTCTGGTCCCCCCGCAGCCACTCACTGGGTAACTGTGGGACAGTCATGCACTCTCACCCTAACCCTCCTCACAGGGTTGTTGTGTGAAGATAAAAATGGAGGGAGAAGAACCTTGTAAACTGCCTGGGATTCCTTACAAGGGGAAAAAGGGTGGGATATAAATGCAATGTAATAGTTATGAGAGAGCAGCCATTTGTCCTCAACCACAGAGGACAGTCCTCTGTCTGAAGGGCTGCCTGGTCCAAGTCTGGTTTAAGGATGACCCTAAGAAAGCTTTGCAGAGGCCTTGAGGTTGCCCATCAACAGCTGGCACCTGCACAACAGACTGAAGAGGCAGGCACCCAATTCAGCAGGGCACAGTCTTCCCCACTGTGGTGGAATGAAGCTTTAAAAAATTATAATACTTATTTCTAAATGTGCATTTATAAATCTAGAAGACCACATACACATTTCAATTCAGTCTGTGTCCATTTTTGCCCCCCACCTTTTGATGATGCCTTTGTGGCCACCCTGTGCTAGGTTGTGAAGGCAGAAAGGGACAGTTTTTGTATCACAAGTAGACAATTGGTTGTGCTTTTATGTTCCTTTAATCTGTAATTATTACTGTGTTGAATACAGTTTATACTGATCTGGGGTCCGTTGGATTGCATCAGTTATGAATTTCTGTAGTTGTGAGCATAAGCTACTTAGCGACTGCTTTTTGCCGCAGTAAGTGAGGTATAAATGTAAAGGAAAGATGGGAAAATGTCTCATAAGGACATAAGAAGAGCCATGCTGGATCAGAGCAATCTTACCCAACCTTCTGTACACACAGTGGCCCACCAGCTGCCTCAATGGCAAACCCGAAGTCGCACAGGGCCTCAATGGCGCCCTCCGGCTTGTTTTCCCCACCAAGTGGCACTGAGAAGCTGAGCGCCTCTCAGTATCTCTAGGAGGACAGAGCTGTGTGGACTAACTCCATAACCACACACACCCTCTGCTCTTACTAATCGCCTTGGGATCTTGGTCTGAATTTAGGCAGCAATACACACAGCCTGGCTGGCATCCTAAGTAGGCCCGTAGCCAGGCATTTAGCAGTGAGGGGACCTGAGGGGATGGGGAATGGCTGCAGAAAAGGCAGAACAGGCCACCTAATACGCTTCAAGTTACTTAACTGCATTGCTTCTTGATCTCAAACTACACATTATAGTAATTATTTAGAATGTATCCTGTCTCTGGCTTAACAAAAAACAACTATGGGGAAGGAAGGTCTGATTCAAACTGAGACTGTAGTATGGGGAGGAGGGGTTAACGCTTTGCCTGTTTTCATGGCAAAATCCACCCCGAACTCCAAACAGCACCAAGCTGGTATTTATTTCCAAAGATGTAATGAGTTAACACTACAGAGGAATTAAAACACAATTCATTGCTCCATGGCCCTGGTCCAGATCAATACATCCCTTCATTTAGAAAGAAGCACAGAAGATCCTAATCACATCTTTTTATTTTGTATTGTTATTTTGGTGCATAGGGTGCCATACTAGAGCAACTGGGGTCAGTTGTACCCCTCTACTTAGATAAGCTAGAAAATCCTGATTCCCAGCTTTCATTCAAAAAGAAGAAAAATTAACCTACAGTCCTTGTTCTCAAGATCTCTATTCTACACAACTGTTTTGTTAAAAACTACCCTGCTTCCACCATACAATGTGTTTAGCAAATGAATAAAGTTCCACAGTCACTGCCTGGAGAAGAAATGTATCTGGTTCATTTGTCAGCCATTTTGGGCTGGGAGAGCCTTCCTTGATAGAGAAGTCTCCATTGCCTCATAGAAAGCAATTCAGAAATCCAGGGATTTAGAGCAGCTGTGATTGGAAGGTACCGCACAGAAACAAAATGTGAGCAGCAAGCAAAAAGTATTGATCATTCTAACTCAGGTCCTATTTAATATGAAAAATGTAGGCATTTGTTCACAACTTCCTAATCTTTTTAAAATCCCACCAGATGCCAATGTACATATGGCTTGTCATTGTTTTATCTATATTGCAGGGGAAAGGAAAGAACACATCTTTCTGAGATTGTATGGGATATGCCAGCACTTCAATGCAGCCCAGTTTGCTGAGGGGAAGAGGTAAGGAAATAGAAATGGTATGCCTGACAACCCTGCAGTGTAGTACAGTGTTGTTATCCAGTCATCAGGCATGTTGGAGGTATTTTTAGGAAATGTGCAGAGAGGGCTATGGAATTGCTTGAAACAACTATGCAATTGATACAGGACTGGAATAGCTGAAGGAAACCAATAAAAGAATGGATGGTTTCAACCACAGGAATGATGCCATCCAGGCACCAAATCCATCCAGAAAGATATACCCAGGGAGCTATGAGAAGGACGCCAACTACTACTGAAAAGGCACTGCATAATTATTCCATTCTTTTCTCCTTGCATTATTTGTAGAAAGCAAAGCAGAAGAAGAAGCAGAAGAAACTGCAGGATGGTCAAAAGTGGTCAGTGTTTTCACCTGGACACCCTAAAATTCACTGAATAAATTTGCAGAGCAATTGCACAAAACATCATCTGGAAGCACTCCTAATATACAAGTTACTCAAATGGGCTACTTATTTTCATGGGCCTAGTGCCCAGGTTTCCCTGCAGCTTAGTCACTAGATCCACATGTAATGATAAACTTGGTTTCTGTCACAAGATATAGATTCCGTATCACCTAAAAAAGTTCCTGTGGAAGCTCAGGATTCCTTCTGCACATCTCTACTTAAATCTTCAAAGGTAAAAGGACTTATTGGCCAGGTTTAGACAACATAACAAGCAGTGGTGGTTTTTTTAAAATCTTTGTTGCTCTGTTGTGCTGTCTGAAACCAGTCATGGGATTTCACCATGTTAAGTTTGATCTTTAGAAACCATTATAAGAAGCAACACTTTGTTCTATGGTTTCTCCATACGTGGTTTGTCATGTTGACTGTAGTCAAGATTGTGATTTCCACAGTCCTGGTATGCAACTCCCACAGAGTTTCCTGGAAAAGGTGGCCATTGTAGGAGCTGCTCCGACCATGCAGCCTCCATTGTCCTTCCCTACTGCATAACAGATGCACAGACCAAAAGGGAGAAGACAAGCAACACAGAATGGGAGCTATGTAGCTTGGGATTAAATTTCAGGCATGGTACATACTTACAACAGGAGGGTTGAGTGGGGAGAAAGGAAGCCACAGTAATACAGAAACAACTTGATTGTATTCTGGGTGGATCATGGTAGAATAATGCAAACCATGGGTAACCATGCAGGGTTGCTTGTTGTGTGAACCCAGTAATTGTTTATGTGTGGAGGGAGGGGGAGAGAGGGACTGAAAAAAAAAAGAAAGTACATCCTTCGGAAAGGATTTTTCAAATATCTATGAGAGGAGCAAGAATTCTCTGTGGCTATGGGTCAGGATTGGAAATAGCCCCAGAACTGGAATGTGAGATCGTTGGCAGAAAAATAGACAAGGAAAGATTTGTTGGCTACAAGCCATGAAGCGGCTAGCTGCTAGAAAACACTATTCCACTCTGTGTGTGTAGATGATGTAGAAGGTGGGAAGCAATCTGCAAATAAATACCTACAAATATTTTTTGTTCTCATAGACATCATGGAGCTTGAGCACGTGGGGATGTTCAATGAGTTTCAAAATGGCAATTTCCCGTTCCACCTAAAATGGGAGAGAGAAAGAGAGAGAATGTGATTATATAAAGCAGCCTTTCCCAACCCACTGTCCTCCAGATGTGCTGTACTACAGTTCTCATCTTCCTCGCTCAGCATGTCCTATGGGGATGATGGGAGTTGCCATTCAACTCCCATGCAAAGATTGCCAGGCTGGGGAAGACTGATGTGTCCTGAGATCTAGCAAAAGAAGAGCTCTGTTCCTAGTTCTTCTGTGAGGCAAAGGAAATTAAAGTAAATTGTATGGCATTTACGCAAATTGTAAACTACTTGAAGTAAGGTTCTGATTCACAGCAGGAAGGAGGAACCAATTAAATTAAATTAAAAATAAATGGCTTGAGTGAGGAGACAAGCCTTCTTGGTTCCATCCACAATACTGTGAGGAGTGATACTTCAGGGGGAAAAACAGACCTTAAGGAACTATAAGGGTCAAGCCAGCTGTGAGTCGCAGGCCCCACCAGTCAGGAATCTGACATAGCATCCCACGGTCCTCCTGTTGTAGGAAGCCAGGTGATGCTGAAGGACCAAACAGGTGCTATTTAACACAGGGCTAGGTGATAGGCAGCCCTCCAGATGTTCTTTGAACTTCAGCTCCCATCAACCCTCACCATGGGCTGTGCTGGCAAGGGCTGATGGGAGATGCAGCCCCAAACCTGAAGGGCCACTGTTTGCTCCCACTTCTAATTGCAGGATATAAAGTCTTGCCAACTGGCTGATGTCATTCTGCCTGGTGGTATGTTTCTGAGGGAGGCCACCTGCTTTCCCTGCATGCCTCCAGATTTCTGCTTTCTGCCTGCTGCCCACCTTGTGTTCTTTGCCTGTTCGCCTCCAGCCTAGTCAGCCTCATATGGAGGTACCTCGCTGGGATAACCACACATGACTGGCAGATGTAGGACTCCCAATCTCATGCGGGCCTCCAGTGCACAAAGCTGTCACACACACGTGAGCACACGCACCGCTTTGTATGTTAGAAGCAAAAAAGGCTTGTATCTGCTGTTGGACATTTCATTCTGGTGTTGTCACGAACACACAAAAAAGCCGCTTCTTCACCAGTCATTTCAATGCTTTAAGCTCCCTTTCTGCAGTGCAGCTTTCTGCAACCTGGCACTGTCCACATGTGCTGGACTGCAAATCCCATAAACCTCAGCTAGCCATGCTGCTCTAGTGGTTTGGCAAAGGCATGCTTTTGGCACATTGCAGCTGCTGTGATTAAACTGCCCCAAATTGCTGCATGTCATGGCCATTAGTGCATGCCGAGCATCTCCAAGTTTGGCTAACGAGATTTTTCTCCACAGCGGTACAAATGTCTGAAAAGCAAAATAGATGCAGTGGTGGCAGTGGCTGGAAAAAACTCCAAAAGAGCTAGTCCATGCAGCTGGCAAGAGCTACAGTGCACAGCAAGTCAAAGGCCTGGACTGCAGCCTGGAATATTGATGATGGTGGGAAATATGATCAACTCACATCTTCCTGTTAGGCCTAAGCCTAAACTTATCGAGCAAGCAATTGAAATAGGGAGTCAACTGGAGCACCCAGCCAAAAAAAAAAAAAAAGTCAGCAGGCCCAGGATATGGAAGTGAAGAGAGATGGTCCATCTGTAACTCAGATTTGTTTTTCATGCCTTTGTTTCCCAGCTCTCCTTTGGCACCAAGGAACCCTCCCCAACCAGCCTAAGTGGTCAACATTCAGGAATTCTAGGAGTTATAATCCAAATCAACCGAAGAGCACCAGGTTAATGAAGTCTGGATCAATCTATTTTTGGCAATCACCCAACAAAAGGCCCTACTGTTCCTAAAATGTCTACCACCACCCACCCTTGAGAGAAAATAGCCCTACGCTTTTATTCGCTTCCCTTGGTGCATACTTCTTTAAATTTGTGGATTTCTGGAACTGGTGAGAACCTGAATTTACTTTGGACAACTCACAGCAGTGATGTATCTGCAGGATGTGAATGAGCCTGAAAGCTCTGCTAAGTTGATTTTCTTTTGGCAAGATAACCTGGCTTGACCTTTCCAGGGAAATGAAGGTGAGAGCCCAAGATCAGATCCGAACAAACCACAGCATGCAGCTTCTGTCTCTGTGGATTGTGATTTCAGCTCCACGCTCTTTCAGTCTTCATCTTCTTCATCCCCGCTCCCCCCACTCCAGACAAACATGTGCTCACCTTCATCAGAACTGACTCAGAAAGCTTTTCCCGGTTCACAATCTTAATGGCCACTTTTTGCCCTGTGATGCAGTGTACGCCCAGCTTCACCAGACCTATGGAAACAAAAAGAAGCCACCAAAGATCTACCATAATACCATGAATGAATCATAACCATGTGAAGCGTGATAACAATTGCCTTTTCCTCGGCAGCACTCCCTTCAAAACTAGGGATTTAATATCGATAGCATATTTTAAGCAGCCCTCTCCCACCTGCTGCAAAATGAACATGTTGGACTTTAATTCCCATCAGCCCCAGACAGCATAGCTAGTGGCCAGGAATGCTAGAAGTTGTAGTCCAAAACATCTGGAAGCACCAGGTTGGGGGATGCTGTGCAGATGGTGGATGTGTGCATTCCCCTGCTCACCACTGGCAAGAAGAAGCTACGTGCAGCCGAGTATGAGCTGGCAGAGGAGGACTGGGCTGCATCCAACAGCAAAACCTTGTGGCTGCCAAAAGGGGAAAGCCCCCTTCTCTGTGCCTAGCATAAGAAATGCAGTGCATTGCCAGAGATGGGATGGAGCTCTCCAGCCTCCCTCTGCTGGACACCATTAGTCTAATGCTGTGGCTCCCAACCTTTCCTGTGCCCCACAGCCCTAGAAACTGTTTGCTTTATGTTTGCAACCCCTGCTAAAATAATATCACATTTGAAGATGAAGTCAAGTTTCTAATTTTTGAACTGTAGATTGAAGCACGTACAGTAGTGCAAGTGAACAAACTGAACTCAAAAAAATAAGCCTTTAACTTAATGCATAAAATTCAAATATAAATTAAGCAAACAGAAAAAAAATGTGTACAGTAAAATCAATCCCACTGGTGAACATAAAATTCACTGAATTCTTTGTTCCTGCTTTTCATTCATGATTTCGTCAAAATGTGGAACTTTCTTGCTGATTGTGATCTGCAAGTCGGCCTGTAGATTCAGGCAATTTCTAGATTCTGTCTTGAGTGACAAAAGAGAACTGAATCCAAATGCAAACAAAATTATAATAAATAATTGTATTGGGATACTTTCTGGTAAAAACTTTGCAATTCACCAATTTTGGCAAACCATGAAGCAGCCTTTCTCTTTGTCACACCCCAAATTTGAGAACCCCTGGTCTAATACAATCATAGCTGGTGTCAAGGGTAGGTACAGTGGGGCACCTGCCAAGGACCCCCACCCCAGCAGAAGTGCAGTGACAAGTGCCTAGGCATTGCTCGTCTACCTCACCCTTCAACCTGCTTCTGCACATGCCTCTCATTCTGGCCTAGGACATGGCAGTGGCGAGGCAGAGAAGGAGAGCCAAAGACAGCCTGCTCACTGGCTTTCTGCTCGTTAGGCAAGCAAGTGGCAGCAATGCTGAGAGAGAGGATGAGGAGCAACAGCACCTGGTGACAACACTGAGGAGAAGATCGACCATTAAAGGCATCTTGCCCGAAGACCATCTCATATGGGGGTGCCTGTGTGTGCACACTTTTCTGTGTGTATACATACACATATATATATGCAAACAAAGCAGATATTAGAAAAATGCCCTTTGAGTGCAGGTTTACTCAGACTTAAGCTTCCGTCCTCAAAGGAGCTGAGTTTCCAAGTAAATGTGTGCACAGAATTACACTGGGACTCTCCAATGCTCCGTCATTCAAAGGAAACGAACCCCCTTGGAGAACTTCCCCTGAAACGGCTCACTATTCAGGGAAACACGGGCAGTGCCACAACATGTATTGCTGGCTTGTAGGGAAACGCTTACATGCCAAAGTCAAGAAAATGTTGGAAGATCATGCCCCCAATTCCCAGGGAAGCAGCTTTCTTGATATTATTACAATTCTGTCATTTCCCTATTTCCCTGAGCAGTACAAAGTTCCAGCAGCAGCTCAGATGGGTCACTCTACTGTTTTTCTTGTCCTTTAGCCCCTGTGATTGTGAGTAGGATAGTTCCACATTGAAGACTGCAAAGTGAGCATTAATCTTATGGATTATTGCCATAGATCAGTGGCATAGCACACACGTTGCATGCAGAATGTCCAACTTCAGTCTCTCGCATCACCAGTTAAGATGCTCAGGAAGCAGGTGGTGGACAAGATCTCTGCCTGCAGCCCTAGGGCAGCCTCTTCCAATCTGGTGCTCTCCACATGGGTCAGGCTCTTGGCTCTTGGCATCCCACTACCAGCTGGAGGATGCTGGAAGTTGTAGTCCAACACTTCTGCGGGGCACCACATTGGGGAATGCTGTTCTGGAATTTTGCTACCTGTCAGTGTGGACAATATTGGGGGTGCTTCCAATTTTAGACTTTTACAAGAGGTCCATATGTCATCAACTTCCATTTGTAGCCTTTCCAAGTTTCCCCATGGTTTCTTCTGTCTTTTTTCTCACCACAAAAAAAAATCCACCCAGGAAGACAAAACAGAATAGTGGCAAAAGCCTTTTGATTGTTACTGATAGGGTCTTCAGTCTGGAAGCATCATGGGGTTAGGTAACTCTGCCCCTCCATATCTCTCTGTACTTTAAGTACCAGGGACTAGATCAGTAATGGTGAACCTTTTAGAGACCAAGTGCCCAAACTGCAACCCAAAACCCACTTATTTACTAAAATCGCCAGAAGTACAATAAAACCTGAAAGCTGAGGTGTTAGTTTAGAAAAAACACCTCACAGCCAGTCCAAGCAAACATACACACACACACACAAATGCGTGGCAGTGCACTGACCGGCCATGTGAAAGCTCGGACATCATCCCCTGGCCCCGCTACTCATTTCTGAGCATGCGCATGGCCCCTATGTGCACTGTTATACAATGCTATGCTGCTGGGGCGATGCTGGGGCGACTTGGCTCGCATGCCAACAGGGAGGGCTCTGCATGCCCACTGTGGCACGTGTGCCATAGGTTCACCACCGCCGGCCTAACCCTACCCTGGTGCACTCCCCTAACCCTAATATAGGGGTAGAATACCATTGAGAGGGGCGATTTTGAAAAAGCCTTCCTTGGGTAGATTTTTCTGCACAGCTCATCATTTCTGCCCATTCTAAACACATTTCAACCACCAAAATCATACCAGGATACCATGTTTTTGTAACCCTAACCCTACCCTGGTGCACATCCCTAACCCTAATATAGGGGTAAAATGCCATTGAAAATAATGCAATTTTGAAAAAGCCTTCCTTGAGTAGTTTTTTCTGCACAGCTGAACATTTCTGCCTGTTCTAAACACATTCCAACAATCAAAGCCATGCCAGGACACCTCATTTTGCTAACACTAACCCTACCCTGGTGCACACCCCTAACCCTAATATAGGGGTAAAATGCCATTGAAAATAATGCAATTTTGAAAAAGCCTTCCTTGAGTAACTTTTTCTGCACATCTCAACATTTCTGCCCATTCTAAACTCCTTCCAACCATCAAAATCATACCAGGACACTTCTTTTTTCTAACCTTAACCCAGTGATGGTGAACCTTTTAGAGAATGACTGCCCAAACTGCAATCGAAAACCCACTTATTTACTTAAAGTGCCAACACTGCAATAAAACCTGAAAACTAAGGTTTTAGTTTAGAAAGAACTCCTCACAGGCAGTCCAAGCAAATATATACCATATTTTTTGCTCTATAAGACTCATTTCCCCCCCCCTCAAAAGCAAGGGAAATGTCTGTGCGTCTTATAGAGCGAATATGTGTGTGCAGTAAGTCTGTCAGATGTGCAGCCCATGGGGAAGTGATGGGGAATGTGCCTGTGATGATGTGCCCATTTGATTCAGAATATTTTTTTTCTTGTTTTCTCCTCTAAAAACTAGGTGCATCTTATGCTCAGGCACGTCTTATAGAGCGAAAAATACGGTATATACATATCCTTGGCAGTGCATTGACTGGCCATGTTCGAGCTCAGACAAGTCACAGCTAATGAGTCGTGGCTTGTGATATCATCACCTGGGCACCACTACGCCTTTCTGAGCATGGCCCGCATGTACGCTGTTACCCGATGCTTGGCTGCTGGGGTGATGCTGGGGTGACTTGGCTCACGTGCCATAGGTTCGGCACCACTGGACTAGATGATCTTGCCCCTCCATTGGTGCTTGCACCCCAATATGTCTCTTCCTGCCACTTTCACTGGTTCAGCTCTCCAAGCTCAATCATCCAACCTCAACCATCCAACTCTCTCTTGCCACCTGAAACAATTTCAACCATTTCTTCTTGCTGCCTCTTACACCTGGAATACCTGTTAGAACACCTTCTTTCAACCAGCTCTCGTATTTTTTCAAGCACCTCCTCAAATCTTACCTTTTCTGGGAAGTCTTGGATTTGTGCCCCTAGTCCAAGAATGGGAAACTGGTTTTAAGTGAGGAGGCAAGCCCCCCCCCCCCGCCCTGACGAGGTCCTTTGCAGTATCAAAGATGTCCAGGGCATGGTCACACCACTCACAGCACTGCCTATTTTGTCTCTAGGAGGAACAGCCACACAAAGGACTCTCCAGTGACGAATGTCTCTTCTCCCATTAGAAATAACAGTGGGGATTTCCCCAGCAGACTCTAAGCCCCATGCTCCACCCCTAGATAAATTCACAGGCTGGATAACAAATCTCACCTTGGGTTAGAAGTTCTCCTCCTGTTCCTTCTACATTATTTTAACTAAGCCTAAAGTGTGTGTAATCAATCATAAAATGCCCCATGCATCCATTTCCCCCCATGCTGTGTCTGCTTTAGATTGTAAGCTCACTGAGGAAGGGACGTCTTACTCATTCTTTGTACATTGCCAAGCAAATAAATGGCAAATGATGATGAGGACGATATCTAATGGAGTGAGTAGGGAATCTCTGCAGGTTACCAATCTTTTGCACCAGGTTTACTACCCGGAGACACCCCACGGAACCCATTCTGTGCCACAGTGGGGGAGTGTTGGACCACCATGCCTTTATCAGTCCTTCTAGGGATTATGTCCATCCTCCTGCCCAACTTCTTTTTAGAAAAACTTTGATTTCTACCAGGTTTTAACTTCTATCTAGAGAATGATAATCAATAAAATCCATTCTTCAGCAGCAGAAAAATAAAGCAACATCTAAGTCAATTAAGCAGGATTCATGCATGACATACAGGAAGAAGGCTAGATGTTTTACCAGTACTGTAGAAATACTTGATACTTGTCAGGTGGAACAATATTTGGGCTCCATCCTCCTTTTGCATAGGCCACGAAAAAGTTCCAGGTTCCATTTTTAATATTTATTTATTTATTTATTTACATATTTATATGCCACCCCCTTGCAAAAAGCCTCAGGGTGGCTAACAACAATAAATAAATATTTAATTTTGAATGTTATACTCTGTTTTTCTACTTCCACTTGAATAACTCAGAAGAGGTAACAAGAAAAAATTAACACAACAAACAAATGACATTTCAAAAAAGCAGTCCAAAAATAACAAACCCAACAGTCACTGGAAGTGCAGCAGCCTTGAAAAATCCCTGTTAGCCACCCATCTCTTTCCAAGGCCTTCAGAAAATGTCTCATGAGCCCCCTGGTATAACATGCATCCTGACAGGGCCAGGTGGGCTTCCCTAAGATGATGATCCCAAGCCTGGCCACCATCCCATAAAGGGCCTTCTTTTCATAATCACCCACCCAGCACACCTCAGCCCATGTGGGGGACAACATGGAGCAGCACCGCTGGTGTAGATCAGAGTGCATGGGAAGGAGGCTGTGGAGAAGGCAGCCCTTAAGACAGGTCTCAGAGCTCTTGCAGCCCAAGACCGATCTCCATGTTGGGAGCTTTCAGACGGAGGCACATTCCAGTAATGGGTACAGCTGAAGGCAAAAGGGGCAGGTCAAAAATACTTTAATCCTGTTTTAGCTGATGGGTTATAGGGGTGCTGGAACAACGGCACAAGGCTGTGCAAGCTGCTTTGGACTGCTCATCAGAAACAAAAAGGTGAGGTATCAGTTTGTTGATGACGACAATGAAGGTAGCGAAACCAATAACAAAGGCTGCTTCTGGTCACAATGCAAAAAACCATACTGTCTTTTTCTCCTTGACAGATTTTCCACAGAAAGCAAAGAAGACGGAAGAAGCTAGGGGGAAGACCCGGGAGGTTTATGAGTAGAAGGTGATAATGTCTGGACCCCGCCGCTCATAAACTTCTGCAAATTGAGGCAGGGTGATGGCAACAGAAAAGCCTCCTCTGGAATCACCAAAAGAGGTCTGCGTCACCTTGCAGGCCAACACATTTATTATGGCATCAATTTTCATAGATTAGTGTCCATTTCACAGGATGCTTTGAGGAAAATCATTCTACTGTTGGAGAAATGAGACAGAGTATGATCTGAGGTCCTTCCAGTTGAAACGTTTGTGAGGCCATCTCCTTGTTTCATTTGTAGATGTTTACAGGTGTGCAAACTTCATTTGCAGTTCTTATTCACTTACCACAGAAAATCACATAAGGAGAAAAAGCTGGAGTACATGCACAATGCCTTCTGATTGTTAGTGCTAGGAGCTTCCTATCTAGAAGCACCCCGGAGCCAAGTTTTCCCTGTGACCTAATTCACACATGCATTTCTCTGCATTCAGTGACCAGTGGTCAGCCAAATGTGCATTCAATGAGAAGCCACTTTAAAAATTCAAGTTATGTCATTGGGTTGATGGATGCAATAATCCATTCACATCTATAAGCCAACACTTCGATATTACAGTCACAATACGACAAACTTGCTCATATGGAGCAACCAAAGTATTCACAGGTGAGCAGAGATTTAAAAGTCATTCTCCATTCAGCACAGACTGGACAACACAATAACATGCAATCAAAGGTTAAGTATGGGTTGAATGTGGGTAATTGCAGAGAAATAGATTCTTGTAGTGTCTGAACCCAGCTTTACTAACAAGTTATGACTTACCGTATTTTTTGCTCTATAAGACGCACTTTTTTCCCCCGCAAAAGCAAGGGGAAATGTCTGTGCGTCTTATAGAGCGAATATGTGTGTGCAGTAAGTCTGTCAGATGTGCAGCCCATGGAGAAGTGATGGGTAATGTGCCTGTGATTATGTGCCCATTTGATTCGGAATATTTTTTTTTCTTGTTTTCCTCCTCTAAAAACTAAGTGCGTCTTATGGTCAGGCGCGTCTTATAGAGCGAAAAATACAGTACTTAGTTTGTTGCTAACTGTAAACTGTGGATTGTTCATCATGGTTTCTTATTTTGGCTGGGTTCTTCCGACAACATGATAGCCCATGATACAACATCATGCCATGATTTTACAGCAACTTGCACTCTACCCACACTTAACCCTTGAGTGGAATTATCATATTGCCTGAACCCAGGAACAGTATAGCTTCTGGCAGTACTGCAAATCACTTGTTTTGGTGGCAGGAGTTATTTTTGGTTTCATATTTTTATTCACATCTGTCCTACCGTGTTCATGATGACAGCTATAGATTGATACCTTATTCCACACAAAAGAGAAATTGAGTGCCGTACGTCATCATTTCATATATTCCCAGAAGTTATGAATGGATCTTCAATCAATTCAAATGTCCTGCTGATTTCCTGTCTGTGCAGGCAGTGCATTACTCTAAGGACTTCTGAAGAGTGGAGACTTTAGAAAGATCCTATGATTTAAATACTGGTCCCACCAGTTAACCTAAATCAGGCTGTATCCTATAGCTCCAAAGTACACGTTATATCTGAAACTGGCGTAAGATTCCAAAATACATTATGAATTTGTTTCACTGGCTGGGTCCAGTCCATGGCCTCTTCTACAACCATCCAAATACAGGCCACTATTTGCCTTAATACAGGATACTTTGTCCCAGCTTTGAACATACCAGCCTGCGAAGGTTATTCATATGTGCTATTTCAGATCAAGTCATAAGGTTAGTGTTGATCTGGTGGTCTAATCCTAATTCCAGATGTACCTTTGCAACTCAGTGGGTAAGAGGGTTATCTATGTAAAAGACGACAGACTTCAGATTTTAAATGAAACAAACCTATTAGCATACTGAAACACAATACCTAAATATGTTATCTTCCTATAAAAGATATTAACTTGCAGAGACTCAGTAAGATTAGTATTTGGAAAATATTATGCATTTTCAGAGAAAGCCAAGAAAGGAATGAACTACAATTTAATCCAAATCCCTTTTCAAAAGTGAGCATCAAAGGAGTCTCTTTCGACTAAACGGAGGGCACGTAGGGGGGAAAGCAAGTTGATTAAAATGTTTGGCTGTTTGTTCTTCAAGAAAATGAAGGAAAGTCAGAACACACAATTCTACTAGAAATAATTTCAGCAACACCCTGCTCTTCTTTTACCCTTACTCTCAACTTTAGGAGAAGGAGGAAGAAGAGGAATTTAAACTTTGATGGGGTTCTAACTTGGCTATTTTAGAAATGTATTATTATGTTTAGATCCCACCATTTTTCCACTGGAGCTTGCATGGTCTTGCTTCTTTCCATTTCAGGGATAGTCCTCGTCTTTGGCTCAAGGGGGAACCAACTCTCATCCTGGTCAACAGCAAAGAACCTGAAGGCTCTTGTTGGATGCTTGACCTGGGATCAATGGATCCGTGAGTTTAAAGGTCAACAGACACATGGGGCATTGCAGGCGAAGCCAAGAGAACTGGTGCATTTCACAGCTCCCCAACACATTTTTGATCTTATGAAGAGGACTGCCAATGTGCAGAGAAGCTGTGCATATTTTAAAGCACAGTTTCCACATAAAGCAGAAGTGGGGTGTCCACTCCTTTCATAAAAAGGAATGTGGAGCAATGGACCGAATGCCTTTTTGCTTTATCCGGGTGTGTTTTGCTGCTTTCACACAATTTTCCCCTTCAATATTGAAGGTGAGCCAGGCAGAGCGAGCTTGCATAGTGAGGTTAGTCTGGAAAGGAAGCGTGTTTTGCTTCCCCCACCCTCCCAATGTGCAAAGAGTAAATTGCACACATACTATACATACGAATAGGGCAAACATGTGAATTACATATGCACAGTTGACTTGTACATCCAGTTTGGCCATCAGAGTCACTGATGCTGGTTGCATATAGTATTATGCCTTAGAAGTTAACTGCTGGTTTTTTTCTTCAGTCATCCCCAAACGTGCAGCCAAAGCCGGATGCAGTTGCTAAGAGTTTTGGCAATGCCCTCTGCCAATGGATGCAGCTCATGTCATGCAAACCCACCCTGTCAATAAGCCATGGTAGTTTGTTTGGCAGCAAAACAAGGCATGGCATGTTAGTTGGGTATGAAACAGCTCATGGTGCAGAATCAAGCTCATCATTGGGTTACTGGCTCCCTCCTTCAGTCCCTTCCTGCCTTGGTCACAGGTATCCCAGGGAACACAGCAGAAGGATCGTGTTATCTTCCCCTTCTCCCTGAACTGTTTGAGGCTGGATGTGGCTTTTCTTCCCATTTTAAACTATTTTCCCCTTGAGAAACCTAACGGTCAAACTAGCTTTTGTGAGCCCCATTTCAACAGCTCCAGACAGTTCCTTCAAAGTGTCCCAGAAGAACCGTAGAAGAGCTGCCTGTGATGGTTTTTCATTTTTGTCTCTCCCAATGTTCACAAATATGCCAGATATTTATTTATAAAATTATTGTTTACCCATACTTGTGCAACTGTGGGTAATCATAGTGACAGGGGTGCAGGTGGGTAACTTGCAGGGCAGGTGCCTA
This sequence comes from Varanus salvator macromaculatus, assembly GCA_023646645.1. Lineage (NCBI taxonomy): Eukaryota > Metazoa > Chordata > Lepidosauria > Squamata > Varanidae > Varanus > Varanus salvator. The sequence goes on from JAIXND010000781.1 coordinate 4,674,226, forward strand.
CTGGCAAAATCTAGCAGGTACTCACCCTGAGCATTGCCCCACAGCAGCTACAGCTAAATTTATCTGCCCCTTTGGCTACATCTGACAGCTGTCCAAAGGCAAGTTGTCAAATGAAACGGAGACACGGGTGATCTTAGCTCACAAAAACGAGGTAGAAAAAAGCTTGTTCTCCCACTTCACAGCACAATCCTTGGATGGAGGCTCTTGGGACTCGTGTTTCCTAAGGATGCTCTCACTTTTGCGCTTGTTCCAAACAGTCTACCATCTCAGGAACATGCAAACCCCATTAAGTTTTATTTAAGAAATATTTTAATTGTTAATTTAATTATTAATTTATTAATTTATTAATTTTATTACTTATTAGTTTGAATTTTGCTTTTGTTAGTTTTTAATTGGGACTATGAGATGGGCCAATTTTAATTTAATTTTAATTTTAGTTTTAGCGGTAGGTCGTTTTGTGCTGTAATTTCATGTTTGTATTTTTGTATTATATGGACCTGCTGTAAGCCGCCCCGAGGCTAGCTGGCAAGGGGCGGCATAGACATTTTTCTAATAAATAAATAAATAAATAAGTGCAGTGGTGACTTTTAAGTGCCTTTTAATAAGGTACCCCATTAAGTGCAGTAGTGACTTTTAAGTGCCTTTTAAAAAGCAGAATTACAAAGGTTAAAACAAGAAAAGTTACTGATCTAAACAGAATACAGTCTATCACATCACATCACATCACATCACACTAGGGAAAACTCTCACCAGGTGCCCTAAGAGCATAAAACCAAAAGAAAAACCATGCTGGATCACACCAAGGAGGTATCTGGTCCTGCATTATAATCACACAGTGCCCTGCCAGTTGCACCAGCACAATCCTACACAAATTCTCAGCAACAGGTATATATGCTTACTCTGATACTGCCAGCTGGACTAGTAGCCATTGATAATCTCCTCCTCCATAAACTTGTCCTCTTCCCTTTTAAAGCCATCCAAATTGGTGACTTCCATAGTTAACTATGTGCTCTGTGAAGAAGCAATTCTCCTCTGTCCTGAACCTCCCACCAATCAGCTTCATGGGATGACCCTGAGTATTATGGGAAGGGGGGGGGAATGTCTCCCTATGCACTTTCTGCACATCATGCATAATTTTAAACTGCTCTGTGAAGTCTCCCCTTATTCACCCTTTTCTAAGCTAAACGATCCTTGCTGTTGTAACCATTCCTCATAAGGGACTTGCTACAACTCCTTGATCATTTTAATTGCTCTTTTTCCAACTCAGTAATGTCTTTTTTCAGGTCTTTTTTCCAATTCCTTTACTAATTAAGACTAACATGGGTTTTGCCTCTTTCACAGGAGTTGTGAACTGGGTAAACATTTTCATCAAGTAGGCCAATGCAACCCCAAGATCTCTTTCTTGGCCAGTCACTGCTAGCTCAAATCCCATTATCTTATACTTGAAGATGGGAATTTTTCTGCCCCAGTGTGCATTACTTTACACTTGCCCAGACTAACTTCATTTGCCATTTTGATACTCAGTTCTCTCAATCTGAGGAAACCCTTCTTATGCCACTCACAATCCATTTGGTTTTAACCCCCTTATTTAAGATGGTCAGTCAACATGGCTGCTTCATGGCTCACACCTCATTCCAGATCATGTACAAATAAGTTGAAAAGCATGGGCTCCAATACAGATCCCTCCATTGGAAGAATTCACCATTTATTTTCGCTCTGCTTTCTGTTTTTTAATCAGTTACTGATCTGTAAGACTACCTCCCCTCTTATTCAAGAACTACTATTTGCTCAGGAGTATTTTCTGAAGGACTCTTTCAAAAGCCTAAGGAACCTAGAGAGGGAAAAGAAAAAACCTGTGCACCGGTCAATCTTGATTGGGATGCATAGTGGTCAGAGCACCAGACTGGAACTCTGGAAATCTGCCTTCTAACCCCAGCGTAGCCACTCACTGAGTACCATTGGGCCACTCAATAACTCAGCCAATAAACTCAGCCTACCACACAGAGTTGTTGTGAGGAATCAGAGAGGAGGAGGCTTCCTTGTAGGAAAATAGGGCAGGATAGACATCATGAATGGATGAAGAACTCTTGCTGGCCAACTTAAAGGCCCCTGCCTCTCCCTTTATATAGTTCTTTATCTTTAAATTGGGCCCAGACTGGACAGTGCTCCAGGGGAGAACAGTCATCTGCAAAATAAAACACATGCCTACCTTCTCTTTCACCTGTGTTGGGACCCCTCCCTGCAACATGGGGAGTGCTAAAAGTAGGCATCTTGTAGGAGTGTAAGAAATGTGTGCCCAGGTAAGCCACTTGGGATTGATAGGTGTGAAAGGATGATTTGAAACAAGGGAGTAAAAGAGATTTAAAAAGGTAACAAAGAAAATTACTTAGCCCAAAGCAGGGGAGGGGCCAAAATCAGATAGCACAAGGTATGGGAAACAGGCACGTAGGCAAGAGGGCCAAATACTTCCTGATTGTTTATTGACAAGCTAGGCAGAACAAAATGAGCCTATTGTAGCCCACCAGGGGCAGGGCTGGATTGGGAAGAAGGGCTGGTGTTGGGGCAGCACAGAGTAGACGGGTGGAAAGCGTGTAAACTCTCAGTACCCTATTAGCCGATTAGGGGAAAGGAGGAGGGAACAAGCGGCCAGGAGCAGGGTTCAAAAGGGGGGGGGAACATGTGCTCAGGTGAACAGAAGAATGGGAAGGAAACCATTCCTTTCTGTTCCCTTCATTGCAGTAAAGTTTTAAAAAGAACTCTGCATGCCTGGAATATTTTTCTCTTCCGATGGAAAGGAAAGAGTGATCATAACAGGATCATACATGCTTAGCTAGGCCTCAGCACCAACATCAGGACTGACATGCATAAGTAGGGCAAAGGTGGGCAATAAAAAGCCTCCAAATTGGCTGAAAGTCCACTTTCAGTAAAAATTGGTTGGGGCATGTTGGATGTGTGGGCCTGTCTTCTGTCTAAACTTGGATAGGGTTGCACCCTAAGCAAAAATACCAGGAACCTTGCCTGGCCTGGCAAACAAGAGCAACATCTCTTGCCAGCTGCTTTTAGGATCCCAGTTTACCCCAGACCCTTTTCAGCCGAGTCTATTTTTGGCCCAAACTTGGCCTTCAGCATGTGATAGGAATGAGAAATGCAGTTTACTTCAAACCTTTATACACATCAGGATTTTTTAATTAATGAAACGTGAAAAAGCAAATGCAACAGTGTGAAGAAATAACACTCCAAGGGTTCAACCATGACACATTGCCTTTCAAAGACCACAAGAGCACAAGTTCCAACCATGCGTTTCCCTGATTTTTAAATTTTATTTCTGGTGCACTGTTGTGCATGTCTACTCTGAAGTAAGTCCTGTTGTGTTTAATGAGACTTACTCCCAGGTAAATCTGAATAGAATTGCAGCCTTCCCTTTTTTGTGGGAGTTGGGGTGGTGGTCCTCCTTTCTCTTTCAGAGAGCTGAAAGCATAATCCTTACTCAGCTTGAAACTATCCAGATGTTTTTTGGAATACAGTTCCCATCAGCTCAAGCCAACTGGGCTAATGGTCTAAGTGAGGAGAGTTATACTGCAAAACATCTGATGGATACCAGGTTGTGTAGCTGCTTCTCTACTCCGGTTTAAACCACCCATCCATCCTGGGATGCAGGTTAGAACAAGAGAGACAGGACAGGCTCAAGGTCATCTACCCAATAAGCCTTCACGGCTGAATGGGGATTTGAACCTGGGTCTCTCCAGTACTAATCCAAAAATCCAACCACCATGGCAGATTATTGCTCAATCCTTTCCCTAATATTTGAAGATAAGAATCAATAGGGGAAAGGAGGAAATTTCTCTACTTTCTGACTTGTCATCAGAGGTCTTACACACTTTCTTCATCTTGTGAAAGAGGGCAAACATTTTCTGAGCACACATCCGTAACTTTTCAAATATCATGCAGTCGAGTTATTGTTGTATAATTAAACACTTCAGTGGAGTTCCACTACCCCTCTTCTCTACTATAAAAAATAGGTTTGCCCATTTTTAACCAGCCCTTGTTGCTGTGCCTTTAAATATACCTTCCTCCTGCCTTGAGAGATGAAATGTTATCCCTAGCTAATTATGCCACCTTTAAAGGTACAACTATTAGGACCCACTGAGAAGTTGGCAACCTGAGCTGTATATATTAATTGATGCTGCAAAAGCCTGGCATCTGAATTAGACTGGTTTGTGAAAGGGCTGCCTGCTTACTAACACAGTGGAAAGAAATCTAGCACATCCTAGAAACTTAATATGGCATCTCTAAAAGGCATAATAGGCAATAAGATTTACAAGAGATAAGTATTAGAAAAAAGGGACTGTCTGTGGAGGTTAGAAGTCAGTTGGAGGATATGGAAATCTTATAGCAAGTCCATAAAAAGATCTTATTAAAAGCAATATAATTTCTGAAGGGGCGCTCCCCACTCTGACCTTGAGACTCAGCTTTACATCATAAGAACACAAACTGAGTCATAGGAAAAGCAAAAATTTCATGTACAAACACATTTTTAGAAAGCAAGAAAATGCACCTTTTTAAAAAAAAGTAAATGCTGTCCAAGATGCTAGATGGAGCGTCACTTTCTTTTAATTTTATTTCTTTCTAGTGCCAAGTGCTTGTCAGTTATTCTGTTGCCTCACACTCCTCAGCCACAGCAATGGAAATCAGAAGCAAGTTTACCTCTTGTTATGTAATGAGTAAAACTCTGCCTGCATGTTCTTCCTTACAGCTTCATAAGTTAAAGGCCCAGAGGCTTGCTGCTGCTTCTTGAATGAAACCTGAACATTCAGGGAGGAGATCTTGAATATCCCATGAGTATTATTATTCCACAGTGTACCCAGCAACATTAAACAGATGAAAACAAGGACATGCTTGTAACTCCCCTTTTCATCTGCAAGAATCAATGTGTAAGCCTCGATCCTTCCGCTATAACACATTGCTGAGGGCTCTACTCCGCCTTATCATATGTTGTGTTCATTTATTCTGCAACAGTCTGCCTTCCTCTTGCATTTCAAAGCCACAGGGATGGTGGTTCTTTCGGTTTGTAAGACACATCATTGTCCTTCAGTGTGCCGTCAACAGTTCAGAATGTACCTTAAGACCTTCAGTGTGAGAAATGGCAGGCTGTGGGCACTCACTGAATGATGCCTTAGCATCATGCACATGCATTTATGCCCGTGTCCAGCACAGCATCCATTCCCCACTCAGAGATTTAAGCTCTAGGGACCTGACTAAGGATTTGAGCCTGGAAGAATAACAATGTTAGCAACTTATCCTGACAGAATTTTAACACAGAATCACCCAGAAAGGGGTGGAGAAACATGATTAAAAAATTGTGCAGCCATTTACCTGGGGCAAGTACTAGTAAACAGGGACCTTCCTTGGTGAATAAGGAAGAATTGGGGTGCACAGCCTGCTCCCCATTTGTAAAACCCAGTCCAGCCAGGCAACAAAACCAAGGGACTGTTGTTCAAGCATAAACACCTGCCCCCCCCCGCCCCCAACACACATGCTTGTTGAGCTATGTTTATTTTGGTTGGATATACATTGGAGAAGCTTTTCTAGAAGAGAAAACACAACTGGGCAGGAAAAGATGTGGCTATCCTAACAACTTTCAAATATGTTTTTAGGTATTAACATATATGAGCTGTCTTAGCTGCTAAAAAGCCACCAAGGCAGGGTACAGGAATTAAAAGAGACATGAGAAAAGAAAGAGAGAAAAGATTCACCTGATTTGCAGATCACTGAATCCCCTACATTGGCTTAAGCTATAAAGTGGCAGGTAAAAGATGTTTCTAAGGGGTAAACCGGACATTACGGCAACTTCATGTCTCAGAATGCAAACGGAAAGGGCTGTTGAACTTTTCTCCCTGAATATTGACACATGCAATTAGCTTGCTCTTGATTGCACAACGTCTTTGGATTGCTAGCGCTAGGCACTGCCTGTCTGGAAGCAACCTTCCTCACCTATGGCTACCTGAGTTTCCTCCAGATGGCCAGCTCATGAGAGTTGGTGATTTCCTCCCTTTCAACCATACACAACTAAGGTATCAATCCCATGGACTTCCTGCTGCTCAGAAGTTCCTAAACTTTGAGGTTTCTGAGATTCCTGTACCCTGCCAGGCTGAAGCTAACAGGGCAAGAGAAATAACAGAGATGATCTTTGATTGCTCTTCCAGCAATCTTTGAGCTTTTGCTAGGGGGCTTTGTAGCCCATCTAGTGAGAATGTTTCAGATGATGTTCTGACCTCAGAAAAGCAAGCGGTGTAGTTTTTTCTATGCAGCTGCAACAGAGTGGGTTGCTGGACCTTCAGCTCCCCATTCCTAGGTCAGAGTACCATCTCTGACTTTGGAGAAGACAATCACACAAGAACCACAGTATTGTTTTAGAATATAGAAATGAGTGGCAGGCAACTTAGCGTGCTCTTCAACATTACACAGATGACAACAGTGACATGTTTGTAACACTCCACTATTCCAAGCAAGGCTTACTGCCTGAGACATGTCAGCACACAGCGGGCAGTTTTATACATCATGCCAAGGCACCCTGCTAATACCCACCATGGGTTAACTGTTCACTGAACAACCCACAATGCCCCTGACAGACACTCATGCTTGCTGCGGCTTGTTCTCCCATTGATTCCTCCACAGATCTCCTGCCAGCTCTGGCACTTGTCTCAGGTGAGTCTGCAGCAGAACTCCTTGTTGCTTTGGTCCCTGTGTCAGAACCCTTTCCAAAATTGGGGTTGCTGGCTATCAAGGGAAACTTCCTCCCCACACATAAGATCACCAAAGAGAATCAACACAGGGCTACATTCACCCTTGTTTGGGGGAGCAGGGAGAATTTCTCCAAGACCAACTCTCCCACATTTAGACCAGACTTCTGACCTCCCTCTCTTATCAATATCCCAGTCAATTTCCTCCTCCATGAGCTTGCTTTTTTAAATGCTGCTTCACTTTGCATGAACACTGGAATAAGAGCACCTACTCACAAGTGTTTTCTCTTCAGCCACTTGGCTCGCCATTCACTTTTCTGCTTGCTGCCTCCCACCATGGAGAGTGTCCCATTTTGATATTCATCATGTTTAGGGGCATGGGATGGAGGGTGCTGAGAAGGGCGTGTGGCAGCATGAGTGAGGTCATGAGGAGTGGCAGGGGGTTTTGCCACTCTTCCTGGGCTGCTCTCTAGCCATTTCCAGCAGCCCATGGTAAAAGTGCCCTGCTGGAATTTCGAACAACACAACAAGCCACCACTGGCACGAATAACTCTAAAACAAGCCATGGGTTCTCAGGGATTGTTTGTAAAAAATAAACCACCCTGCAGAAACCATGTTGGGTTCACACAAACACAGCAAACCACTCTGTCCGGTCACCCATGATGGGCTGTCATGTCATATGAATCCAAGTGAATGACACTTCACTGAAGGCTCGGCTCACCCTGCTATTTTGCAGTGGCCACTTCTTTAAAAGCCAAGAATGTGTTTGGTGTTCTGTTTAAAGTTATATTTGATAAATAGATGTAGTGGTTTTATATAAGAATGAAATCAGCAAGTTACAAAAGCAGCAATAAAACTCAAGAAAGGGGAATCCTTAAAACCTTGAATTAAGGAAGAGCCAGGAATGAACAAAAAGAAAGGATGAAAAGAGACCATGAATGACAAATGAAAGGGTCCTACAGCCTTCCCTAAGCTGGTGTCTTCCAGATGTCTGGTACCACAACTCCCACAATTCCTGAATGCTGGCCATGCTGGCCAGGGCTGATGGGAGCTGTAGTCCAAAACATCCAGAGGCATCAGGGTGGGGATGGTTGGTGTAAATTATGTTACGCTAGTTCAAAATATATTTTGGCGGCTGGGGTCTGTGAAGTGCCCCTGTGTGGAGCCTTAGTTCTGTGGCCCATACACCAGAGAAGACCTGGCTCCATGTTTCTGTTCTCTGGGAGTGAAGGGGGGCAGCTGGCCTTGAGGAGCCTCACCCCAGAGCGAGCTGGCCTCCTGCATCATTTAACATCCTGGGAGAGCAGGATATTCATGATGGAAATGAGGCACCTCTCCAGGGCACTTTTCGGTTGGCCCCTGCTGGAGTGTGGGCCCTCGGCTTATTATCTCTGAGCTACAGACCATGTGCATGTATTCCCCACTCAGAGACTGAACTCGGGTTGGCAGCTGAAGCAGGATGAACAATGGTCACTCGAGTGAGTGACTTAGGCAAGCACATTTTTAAACATGGCTCCGAAGGACACAAGGCAGCATGGAGAAATTTACTGGGAACATGTTCCAGAAAACTGAGACTATCCCTAGTGAGTGAGAACAGTTGGAATGGATAGGTTAGGACCACATTTTATGATTTAGTAGTAATATGAGTAGGTATATTTGCCCAGCTGGTGCTGTCAGGACAGGACTTTGAGGCAGAGGCCCAATGCCCAGCTCAGTAGAAAAAGTAGAATCGCCCCCAGGCACAGCAGGACTGGCTTACCACATTTGGGGGCAAGGGAAGTAATATGCATTGCCTTCTACTGTGGGGGAAGATAAAATGGTGAAGTCCAGAGCCTAAAATTATCTAGCCTTTTTACTTGGTACAGGCTTTCATGTTTTAGAACAGACACGTCAGCTAAGTCAAGAGTGGACTCAATTGGCAGTCTGTAAGTTGGATCCAGCAGATTTACCTGTCCACCCCCTGCCAGAAAACCAATTCCCCAAGTTTTGTCAGCCAGAAAATGGAAGTTGATGAAACTCTCAACATGAAGAATTACACTTCCATGAGCAAAAGTTAACTAAATATTGTTCATCTCTTCTGTGGCACATTAAATATGTACAGACTTCATAGCATCCATTGCATCCTTTAAAAAGAGACTCTGTGTGTGATCGTGTGTAGGGGGGGGGAAGGGGGGAACCAAGGACAGTAGGTTAGCTGCCTGTCTCTTTATAGCCTAGACATTTTTTGAACATCCAAGCATATTCCATAGAGAAGTTAAAAAAATAGCAAGTTACCTTGTCCAAGGCATATCCACTGGATTAGATCCAGAGGAATTCAGTCATGCTATTAAACTCCTATTGAAATCAACAGGACAAGTTAATAACAACTTAAGCCCCACTGGTATCAGTGAGTAGCCAGTGTCACTGACTTCCTCTGGATCAAACCCACAAATATTTAATGACTCTCTGACCTCCCAGGTCAAAAACCAACATGCTAAGCACTAGCCCAGCATTCTCCAACCTGGTGCCCATAACATGCCCTGGACTTCACTTCTCAGATGCCCTCGCAAGCAGGACTCATGGTTGGGAATTCTGGGAATGGTAGTCCAAAACATTTGTAGGGTACCAGCTCAAGGAAGCCTGCACTAGGCCACACCACTTCCTAGGCTGAAGTGCAAGAAACCCTACTCAAGTAATTTTAATCACGTAATTTCTGGCCACTGTCACTACAGCACAGAATTTTAAGGCAACCTGCTCAGTGGGAATGTACACTCAGTTGATCATGCTTTTTAACATATCACTTCATTTGATTTGATTGCAATTGCCTAAATGCTTCTTCATTGTGTGGATTCATATGACACTCACTCACCACTCCATTACCTCTTCGGAGAATCCCAACTCAGCTTCTGCAGGCTTGGGAAAGCAACACTGAACAGAGATCTGTGCAGATGTTGATTCTTTCTCTGCCACAAGCATCCCTTAGGTGACCTTGGGCATGTCACTTGTGCATGGGCGTCAGCTGCTGGCTACCCATGCGTTTTACCACCCTGAGGATTCTCCCAACAACAGCAGTCCTTAGGAAGAAGCAGCAAAACGGCTAGAAAAAGTGGCAAAATCATTCACACAAAAAAGAAAACTCTGCTCCACTGGGTGAGGCATCTGTTTGTCCTCCTCCTCCTCCTGGCATCCCCTCCTTCTGGGGGGACAGGAAACAACCAGGCCGCTTCCTCCCTTCCCCTCTGCCGACAGCCTCCATCCATCCATCTACCCATTCAGTCTAATATTCCTGAAACGTCTTTGCGTGAACCACAGTGAAGAAATGATTATTTGGCATAATCCCGCCCTCCGTTATTCCCGGCTCCCTCTTTGATCTCTTTCATCCACCTGCTCCAGATCCTTATTATTGTTATGATTCTTAAAATAAAAGAAAACAAAACCTCTGAAACACACACATACATCCCAGTCTCTTCTTCCTCTGCCATGGTATCTTTTTCTGCCACTGCAGTCATCTCCCCTTTTTCAAGCCACAATACTCATTCTACACACAGACACACACACACACTGAGGGACAGAGAGAGAGGCAGGCCTTGTGCTTTGGGTTTTCCTGCATCATTGCAGAGAGATGTATGGTCCCCCCCCCCCCCAATCCTCAACCTTCCATCCAGCGACTGACCGACCAGACCATCCCCGGAGAAAGAGGAGAAGGAGCTAAATAGGAGATTTCCATATAGCCCAGCCTCAGGCATTTATTCGAGCAATCTCTCTCATAACCAAGCCCCACAATCTAAACCGCACAATTGAATTGGCATCCCTGCAGAGTGTAGGGAAAAAACCCTCTTCCATTCATCTAGAGTGCTGCAGCAGGAGAGGATTGGGGGGGGGGGGCGGCGGGTGGAGAGAGAAATCTATAGGCCCATCCACAACACACAGGCAGGCTGCCACCAGCAGTCCAGGTTGCCCCCTTGCAAATACAGCAAGGCAGAGATGGAGACGCAAAAGAGAAAAAGATGTTTGTGCGAGTCCCCGAATTGTTAGGGGTTAGGGGAACTGTTTGGCAGACATTGGAACCAATCTGTTCTTCTGGCTTCCTCATTCCCAGTCAACCTTGGTCATTGCAGCATTTTTTAAAAGCTGTCCCTTTATTCTAATGTTTTTCTTCTCCAGGCCACCAATTGACTTGGCATAGAAACCTCAAAAGAAGAGCTGAGACTGACCTGTCCAGGAAATATGGGTGACCCATTGCTGCCTCCCCGCTTTCGAGTTCCATTTAAGTAGATGTGTCTATACACACACCCCTCTCTCCTAATAAATATACACTGTGGATCTAGAAACCTGACAATCAAAAAGTAGCACTTGCTGCTAAAAGGGCATAGAAGCGTACCCCTTTCAAAAACTATCATTGCTTTGTTTTCTTGCTTAGTTTTTGCAGGTCTGTGGGCCATCTCAGTAAAGCAAAACTGTTTACTTGCCATGCACATGCACCCCAGATAAACTCCAGCAAGGTAAACATTTAGTGCCCTCCTTCAACTCCAGCACAGATCATTTTAACAAGCCTTCTCATCTGAGAGACCCCCCCTCAAATTACTCTTCTTCCCAAAAATATCAGAGAGAGAGGGAGGGAAGGAGAGATCCAGGTGCCCCAACATCCATAAAGCTCTCCCAATCTTCTAGCCTTCAAGGGGCCATTGGTCCCAAACCATTTTCTGCCCTGAAGAAACTCAGGGAAGCAACAAACCACCCTTTCTCTCATCTCCCCCACCATTTATTTTCCAAATGGATAATACACCGATCCTTTTCCTGATCTCCCTCTCCCACTTTTATTCTGCAATGGGACAAACACTCCTACTACCTCTTACTAATTACACATCTATTTTATTCAGCACAATAGTCCAATTTCACCTGGATCTTTCTGTCAAATTAGTCTAAGGTTCCTAACTGGTAAGCCAGAGATCAGGGTGAAGGGAAAAAAATCTACTCGTGTTCTGCCATTCCCAGCCCCATGGCATTGGAGGTGCCCCTGCTGCACACCCCCCCGCCACCTGGGAAAAAAGGCCGGCAGACACCAAGTACTCACCCGTCTGCCCTTTTCCCAGGGTCTTCTCCAGCCGGTAGGGCCCCACATATTGCGCGTGCTGCTGGCTCTGCTGTGGCTGGTAAGGGTGGACCCCACCTGCTTCTTTGCCACTGGACATGGCTTTTGTCTGTCACCCTTCTGAGCAACAATAAGAAACGGGGGGTTTGGGGTGGGGAGGGGTGGGGAGGGGGAGGGTGGGGGAGGCAAGGAAAGGCCCCTCTGAAATCCCCCTATAGGGACAATACCGGGGCCGGCATCTTGACAGATTTAGCGGGAGGGGGATGCTCTGGGCATCAGGGAGGGGAAGGGAGGCAGAGAAAGAGCAGGATGAAGGATGCTACAGTCCTGGTACCAGCATCATCCAGCGGGTCCAGCCAAGGATGCTGCTGATGCTGCTATGGATGAAGGATGCTGGCAGAGAGTCTCTCCTGGTCTGGTCCTTCGCCTCTTCTCACTGCAATCTGAAGGGATCTCTTGAGCTCTCCCCTTACATCAGCATCCGGGCAACTGGGTGACAGACACAATCCGGGTTAACCCTTGGCGGAACAAAGACAGCGCCTCCTCCCCAGGCAGGGGAAAGGGGTGGGGATTAGGGGGCGGGGTTGGGGGGAGGAAGGGAGTGGGGAAGGGTTCAGCTGGGAGGCGTGCAGCAGCTGTGTGGGAGGGGTTAACCGGGGATAGGACCTCTGTGTGTGAGAGGGAAATTGTGTCATGTATCTGAGAGGTAACATGGGAGGCAGCGTAGCTTTTGCTGATGGTGCGTGAGTGACTTTGCAGCGGATGTTTTCAGAGGTGCGAGGGTTTTCCGTGGCGTGTGCGTGTGCAGTTTTGGAAGAAAGAGATTTATGTAATTCTGTGATGTGGGAGGGGTGTGAGCATTTGTGCGGACATGAGTGTGCATCTGTGCACGAGGGGCTGCCACTGTGTGTTAAAGGGATCAGGTGTGCTTGCATGAGAGCGTGAATGCACACCTTGACAGTCTGAAACACACTGGAAAATGCACCCCTGGGAATGGGCTGCAGGGACACGATTCGTTATGCTATGCTACATTCACATCGTATTTTTTCCGTCCTGTTAGGAACCCACCACTTTGCGTGGTCCTCCCCTCCATTCCATTTATCCTCACAAGAACCCTGTGAGGTAGGTTAGGCTTAGAACGGGTGGCTCCCAGTGAGCTTCATGAGTCCGACCACTGATTCACAGTCACTCTTGCACTCGGCCTAACAACTGATGACTTGGTTCTCTGAACAGATTCCTGTGCTCGCCTGTCTGAACTGGTTGTAGCATCATCCAGTCCTGGAAGTGCAAAAGAAGTGGTCCCCCTTTATGCTTCAGCTGGAAGTGACTGGATTTCAGTTTAGAACAGTGGTTATTAAACTGTGGGTCCCGTCCCTTCCCTTTGCACCTTAACACCTGGAAAGAAAAGGGTCTTACACTCCCAGGAAGGGATGAGGATGCTGAGGCAGGTGGAGCCTTCCGCCACTCTGTCCCCACTCAGCTCATTGCCCAAGACATGGGCGGGCTGAATGCCCGCCGGCAATGAATGCATCTAAATTTGCACTTGTCTGGCAAGGTAACTTGGAAGCCTGGGAGAAAGCAGGCCAGGCTGTGTGTCTCACAACTTTCTCTTGCAGCACCATGCACAACTTTCTCTTGCAGCACCATGCCGCCACCTTTCAGCTTCTGCCACTGAAGCAACCACCTCAGTCTGCCTAATGATACACTCCCGTGCCTAGACAAGCCCTTCCCTCTCTCATAAGACGAGGAGGAGGTTGCCATTCCAGATAAACGGAATAAAAACAGTGACGGAAAGACTTGATTGGAAAACACAGCATTAGGGAAGCTGCTGAGGGCCAGCATCAAGAGTAGGCATGCTTGGGCACTTGCCAAGACCTACAACCCAGCAAGGGGTCCACCAGAGAGTCCCCTTGCCCAACTGTTCCTCTTCAGCATGGCCAGCCACTTGCACAACTGCTCTCCTGGCACAGGAGAGATGAGTAAGTGAGGAATGATGTGTGGGGAGGAGATGGGTCTCGCCCCTCCTTTGATTGACTGGCTTTCTTCCTGGCCAAGAAACAGATGGTTAGAAGAAGGGCAACTGCTGTGTGTCAGCTCTGTTTATAAGAGAAGGGAGTTTTGAGGAAGTTGTCAGGCCCCAGGTCCACGCAGTCAGATTGAGCCCCAGAGAAGGGGAAGGCCAGGGTACAAGGCCCACGGACAGCTGGGCAACCAGGCAGAAAGTGAAAACTGGGTGCCCTTCCTGTGCCTGCTGGTCACAAGCTGGCTAATGAGCATAATTACCCTTACCGTGTGGGTTGCTCTGCTGTCCAAACCTGATGAGGCTGGAAGGCTGGGAAAGTTTACAGTTTGCAGCTGGCATATGTGGGGAGGGAATATACGCCACCAGGGATTATCTTCGCTCCATGATCATGCAAACCCATCCAAAGAGTAGGCAAATGGAGCTCAGAAGCGCAAGAACCCGGACAGGAAGCCAGGATTGAGGTGGCTAATTATACATAGTCAAGAAAGAGGAAATGCATCGACCCTTTAAAAATCAGGACAAAAGGGAACACCAATTTGCATATCATTTCATATGTTAATATACATATAAGTGCAAATTTAGAAATAACTGTCTTTTAAATAGAAGTGCAATACATCTCAGCCTAGTGAGGAGGAATGACCAGGTAGGATTCATGAGGTGAGGGACAATGGGGGCATGCAATATCCGCCCCCCCCAGCAGGGTGGGTGCAGAGGCCTCCCTCTGGCTGCATCCATGGAGACCTGCACTGCCCACTGCTAGCCTGCCTGCAGCAGCTGTCTGACCTTACATTTCCGTCTTATGAAAAGAGGCATTCTGCAAAATAAATCCATTTTCCCCTCAAAGATGGGGCTGCATTACAACAAATTGCCAGATATACTGAGAGGCTGCTGAGGAAGAATAAGTCATCAACTTGGAGCAAAGGTGACCAACAGGTGCATGGAGTCCAGCCTAACCTAATGTGAATTGATTCTTTTAGGAGGAAAAAATCCCACAAAGAGATTGTCAATGAAAACATTGACCCAGTGTGAAGCACCTGAAAAAATACTTTTTTTTTTTTTGCTAGCCATTTATAGGAAATAGGTTCTTTATTTATTGATACAATGCATGTGTATCCCACCTTTTAGGGTGAAGCCCTCTTAAGGTAGCTAATAAAAATCAATCAAATAGATGCATCGAACAACAGAACTTGAAAATAAGATCACTAAGGGTGTGATCCCATGTAGGCCGAGAGAGAAAAATCCAATCATTCCCAGGATTCCCCAGCCAGCCATAGTGCAAGTTGTAAGACTTATTTGTCAAAACATGCATAGAACATGCACTTTAAATCACCCCAAAAATAGAAATGAAATATGAAAGCCAGGATAAAATCAGTTATATAGTGAACAGAACAACAGCAAGCAGCATTTTAAAAGTCATCAGTTGTTTGTCAGGGATGAAGACCTAAATGTGTAGGGCATCACTGAAAGGGATATATTTACAATAAAGCTACTGTTATTAAGATGCCCTTTTACAAATCAATGGTGCCAATAACATTGTAATTCTGGGATGTTCTCAGATGAAGCTTTCATCCTGTAATTGCTCTACCCCATTCAAGGAATTTTTCACAAGATCCAGATAATGGCATCTTCAATGTGTAAGCTTGTTTTTCCCTCCAGTTGCTTCTTTCATCTTTTTTCTTACCAGAAATAAATCTGTTGAGAAAAAGGAGGAATAGTTGCAGAATGCCTTTTAATTGGCTGTGTTAGGAGCCCTCGCTTCAGAAACACTGTTGGTCTCAAAAAGCTTATTGTAGAGCCAGAAAAGAGCGACCAAAATTACCAGGAAACTAACGCACTTTCCCTGTAAGGAGACACTAGGTGTGTGAGTTTTTTAGTTTAGTGTGAGAGCAGGGGATGAAAGGCAATTTTGCACGGTGTGGAAAAAAGGCAATTTTTCTTCATCTCTTGAAACTGATGAGCAAGAGATGCAGGACAAACAAAAGAAACTAACTCTCCATGTGTCCTTTACAGTGGTGAGTCCTCTATTTGAAGGACCATTTTGGAGATTAAGAACTGTACAAGCAGGGAAGTGCGACAGAGGCCTTGAAGCTTCTCAGCCGCATTTGCCACCTAGACTGGAAAGGCACGCAAGTCAGAGCTTTCCCCATTATGCTGAGATGTATAATATTTCTATTTAAGGGCACAATCCAAAGTATTTTTGGACCAAAAAAAGGTCTACTATTCTCAGCATTCCCCAGCCAGCCACACTGGGGAGCGATGAGGAGATTTTTCTGCCTAAATATGCATCCTAAATCATAATTATTTTTAAACATATACCTTTGCCTATAAATATGGATATGTACTTTTATGAACATCTACGGCCTTTTGTCCTATTTTTGGCAAGGAAAAGGTGGCCACTGTAATGCTACCGGATCATGATTGTCACGGTCTTAATTGGTTTCAGAAGAGAATTAGATTAAGTAAATCATCTAAGAGAATTAGATTGAGGTAAATCCAGCTTAATTATTTTGACACAACATACCCATGCTTACTTGAGTGAATTACCATTTCTATTTTCATGGCTTAACTATCATTTTCTTCCTCCTCACAGAAATGGAGAGAGATCAACAAGAATCCTGTTCTGTGTCCTTCATACTATGTGAATGGAACTAGGAGACAGGGCCTTTTCCAGTGTGGCACCTAGCTCTAGCATGCTCTTTCTTGTGAGGCCGGGCCGGTCCCTTCGCTGGTCAACTCTTGATTTAGTTGCTGTTGCAGCTGTTGCTCTTACAACTAGCTGTGCAACGAACAAAATGTTGCAGTGTGAAGCGCTCTCATTCATGGGCCAGCCGGCCACACCCTTCGAAAGACACTCCATTCCATCCTCTTCCATTTTCCATTCCTTCCTCCCACAACAGTCAGTAAGCATTCCAGGACCACTGAGCATGCTCATTCTTGATAAGCCTGCTTAGTTTCCTCCTCTGCTTCACCCTTACAGTTTTTTCTTCCTTTGTACTTCTGCACACCTTGGGGTTTCTCCAAGCTTGCTGATACCTCCCTCTTGTGGATGGATGAGGCTAGTTTTATTTTATAAGAATCCGTAGTTGATAAATTTTCATTATTCGTATATAAAGTGGGATCGATTATTATTTCTATCCTTCCTTTTTATAAAAAAGCACAGAAGGCAACTTACATAAAGTCAAAATACAAAGCAAGACAAAAAATAACATTAAAAGCCAAACAACCGGGATACCAACTAAGCAGCAGAAACAAACCATGGTTTCAAAGAGAAGTACAATGTTCAATAAAATCAATGCTAAAAGCTCCACTTAAATAAAATGAAATAAAAAATGAAAGCAGCTTTTCCAGCAAGGTTTCAGGCTGGGGGAAAGCAACTGCTTATTTCAGCTCCAGTAGAAGCTTCACTTTGGACAGAATTTTGCTTTGGCACCGTTGTGTTTCCAGTCCTCCTTGTGCAGTGCTTTTGCGTCTTTTTTAGTTGTTCCAGTGACTGATAGTAGCAGCTTCCAGTTGAAGCTTTTATCATGCCATTGCCCCGCCTTATCCACAGAATGTTAGGGGAAATCTAGATGATGACATCTCCTAGTTGTAGCCCTCCTGTGCTTTCCCTGCCACTTCTTCCACCTTTTTTCCCCCAACAGCCTTTTTCCTAAGCCCTTCTGGAAAGAAGATGGATTTTTCACAATGTCTTCTGATAGTAAGTCTAGAAGACATGCCCCTGCGATCTGGATGCATCCAGGGTTGGCTGCTTTGAGAATTTCCTGACCAAGAGACAAAGTTAAATAAATTCATGTGCAAGAAAGGGGTGCTTTTTTGGGGGGGGGGGGATAGTACATATACTCTTCAAATATACTCTTGCCCCAACTGCTGAATTTCACCTGTGAATGACAATACAGTTTCTTACATCAGGGAACAATGTAAATGAAAGGTAAAACACAGCCAGTGGGACAGGAAGATAGCAGCTGACATTTGAAAAGCAGATATGGTGAACTTTCAAGCTGTCTGCAAGGCAGAAACCCTGCTTCCCTCCTCCTTGCTGTTGTTTGGTTTGTTTGATTCAACCCAAGACAGAAATCTAGGCCAGTTTATTTTTATTGAAGATGCAGGAAGATGGAATTCCCATCCCCCTGTTCTTGCACCCACCCTCACAGTTTTTCTACTGAAGTCAAAAATAGGGTTGACGGTCCCTGAAACAGAGGATGCTGGGGCCGAGAGCCATGCCAGGTGAGTTTGTTTCTGAGAGAGGAAAGGAGCCCAGATGAAAACCATCAACATAGCTATTGTACGTATTTACAATTCTGCAATGTTATCTGCAGATTCTATACAACCCTAATCCCCTCCGTGCCTGATCACAGAACAAACACAACTCAGGTGTACTACAGTCAAGAAGGGTCACATTTAAAATGAGAAACAATTACAGCTGGAGAACATGAGTAGCCATGCCAGCTGCTGCACCCGTGGCAGAGAACTCAAAAGAACGTAAGAAAAGCCATGCTGGATTGGACCCACAGTATATTCGTCCAGCATTCCATACACGTGGAGACAAACCAGCTGCCTGCAGGATCACTCAAGACCTCTGCCTGCCCAAACTCCTCAGCAACTGGTGCATGCAAGCTCTGGTGGAGGAGGAAGCACGTAGCAAGCAAGGCTGGCAGCACCTCCCTGAATCTGCCCAATCCCCTTTTAAAGTGGCGGTGGTGACTACTTCCTGTTGCGATAAATTCTATAGTTTAACCATGCACTGTGTGAAGAAGTACTTCCTTTTATCTGTCCTGACTCTCCCAGCAGTCCGCTTCCTGGGACGACCCCAGGTTCTACTATTATATGAGAGGAGGAAAAATGGCTCCCTCTACACTTTCTCCACACCCTACATAATTTTAAACACCTCTATCATGTCTACTTTGTCTCCCTTTTTCTAAGCTAAATAATCCCAGTTGCTGTAACTGTTTCTAATAAATGCAACTCCACAATCATTTCAGTTGCATTTCTCTGTATTTGTTCCAACTCAATATCCTTTTTCAGGTATGGTGACCAAAACTGCATACCATATTCTACTTACAGTCGCACCAAAGATTTGTATAGGGGAGAGTGTGATCTTGGTAGTTTTTTGGGGGTTTTTTGCACATTTTTTATTAAGATTTTAAACTAAAAAATGATCAATCATCGAATACATCGGATGTACGGGGTCAGCCCCCTATAACACATCTTTTAAACATTCTATAATCATATTCAAATCGATTTATAAAAATTTAAAGACATCTTTAAATCTAAGCCAAGTCCCGTTTCTCCAGCCAATTGTAGAGAAGGTCCCAAGTTTGATAGAAGTCAGTATCTTCCTTTTCCTTCAATAACAGAGTCAATCTGTCCATTTCTGCACAGTCCAGAATCTTTTTTAAAATCAGTTCCTCAGTGGGTAGTTCCTCACTCTTGCAGTATTGAGCTAGTGCAATCCTCGCCGCTGTGATTAAATGCAGTATCAACTAGATTTCTTGTTTGCTAATATTTTCCAGTACAATGCCTAACAAGAAAATTTCAGGTTTAAAAGCTAAAGGTTTTTGTAGGATTTCCTCAAGCCATTTATGTATTTTAATCCAATACTTCTTCACATATTCACAAGTCCATCACAAATGGTAAAAAGTACCCACATCACGTTTACATTTCCAACATCTGTTTGGCATATTTGGTAACATCTTAGCTAATCGATTTGGCGACAAATACCATCTATAAAACATTTTATATAAATTTTCTTTATACGAGGTTGCTAAAGTTACCTTAATTATTTCTCTCCCATAGCTTTTGCCACTTTCTAATTCAATATTATATCCAAAATTTTGTGCCCATGTTATCATAGGTTCCTTAACCTGTTCCGCTTCCATTTTCCTGTCAAGTAAGAACTCATAAATTCTTTTAATCATTTTCTCATCTGTTTTTAACATTACTTGATCAAAGGCTGCTAGGTCTTTATAAAACCCCCATATTTTACAATCTTTAGCATATCTTGATTGCACCTGCACCTTATAACACCAAGAGACATTGAGTCCCTTTCTTGTATTTCTTGATCTAGTTTCAGGCCTCCATCCTTATCCAAAACATCATCATATCTTACGATCCCTTCAAAATTCAATACATTTGGATACACAAAAGCTTCCATAGGTGAAAGCCATCTTGATAACTTATTATACAATTTTGACTTTAACTTTTCCCACACTGACATTAATGATCTTCTAATAAAGTGACTTAAAAAAGTCCCATGAGACTTAACCTTCTCATACCACATATAAGCATGCCAACCCATTTGCAAATCATGTCCTTCAAGATACAAAATTCTCTTATTTCGCGAGGTTATCCATTCTTTTAGCCAAGTAAAAATAGACGCTTGATAGTACAACATCCAATTCGGTAACCCAAAACCCCCATTCTTTTTGGTTTCCTGAAGCATTTTTAGTTTAATCCTTGCTTTCTTTTTTCTCCAAATAAATCTCAAAATTTGAAAATTTAAATCCTCAAAAAAATTTTTATCAATTTTTACGGGGATCATTTGGAACAAAAACAAAATTTTGGGAGTATGTTCATTTTAACCAGTGCTATTCTTCCCATCAAAGACAATTGTAAATTGGCCCATCTTTCCAGATCACCTTTAATATCTTTCAATAATTTATCGTAATTGTCTTCTTTCAAAGTTGTGCATTTAGCTGTAAGATGGATTCCCAAGTATTTAACCTTTTTAACAATCTGCAAGTCCACTTGTTCTTGGAGTCTTTTTTTCTGACCTTGCGTAAGATTTTTAACTAAAAGTTTTGTTTTTTCTTTATTTTCATCTCCGTAGCCTCACCATATTCTTCATTCCGTTGTAAAAGTTTAGGGATTGTTACAAAAGGTTCCTCTATTATAAAGACCAAATCATCTGCGAATGTTTGCAATTTATACTTTTCATCCCTAATTTTAGTACCTTTAATGTCCTCGTCATCCCTAATATTTCTATTCAAGACCTCTAAAGTCAGGATGAACAATAAGGGTGACAACGGGCATCCCTGCCTTGTACCCTTTTGTATCTCTATAGCCCTTGTACGTTCTTCATTAATTAAAATCTTGGCTGATTGTCTTTGATAGATGCTTGATATCGCATGATCTTGGTAGTTTTCTATGCAACACAGTTTGCCTTTTTCACAGCAGCATCACACTGGCTTGGCTTTTTCATCAAACTGTCCACCACAACCATCTCGGGATCTGATTTTTTGATCAGGCACTCCTAAATTCGAATTTATTGGCCTATACTTGAAGTTGGGATTGTTGACCTCGACATGCATTTCTCGGGGGTTTGGTTCAGTTCATTTGGACCTTGCCCATCACCCCTTGTAGCCAGATCCATGATCTTATTGTGCTCCCACCTCATGCCACCCACACTGAGTAGCCATTTGCAAAGGGATGATCGGAAGAAAAACGGGGAATGTGAGTGTACCTTTAAACATGGAACTATGCAACTTAAGCAGCAACAAAAACATTGTGATAAAAATCCAGGCTGCCCAATGCTGAGAAAAAAGTTAGAAAATGTCATTAGAAGTTGGGGACTCAACAGAGCAGAGCAGGGAAACTTATTCTGTCTAAAGGCTGATCGGGACAACGTCTCAGGGGCCAGGTCTCTTCTCCGGGTGGAATCAAAGGCAGAATGGGTGGGACCAAATATGGTTCCTACCGAACTGAAGCCTAGTCAGAAGTAAACAGGACATGACTCAGCATGTCCATTCAGAAGTAGGGAGGCCAGAATAACGCAGAAGATTCCATTTTGGTCTTTCCACGCAGGGCTAAATGAGGCTCCTCAGTGATGCTGTAGTGGATCCGGGGCTCACCAGGATGCAGGGCTGCATGCTGACATATTTGTCACTCTGCTCTTCCCCTCCCCACCGCCCCCGCAACAATTCTGTGTGTCCTCGAAGTTTATAAGTTTAGCAGCAATCTTCATAATAACTGGGGGAGAAGGGGAAGAGGTAGGAATTTTCCCATTAACAATGTTGAACTGCAAAGTATTTTGGGGTGGAGGGTGGCTTGGTTTTGAATGGACAATTAAGGCCAATTAGTTTCACAAAAGTGTTGCTCTGGTGGAGATGAGAGCCACTCCAGCTGGTTTGTTGCTAAGGTCTGAGGCAGCAGCCTGAATTTTGAACTCTTCTGGGGAGCAGTGACTGGCATGAGGAGCGCCTGCACTTCAAAATGTACACCTGCTCCTTGAGGTACTCTGGAAGGTGCCTCCATCCCAATTTTAGGGATCCCTGCCTTCTTCCTGAAGCACAGCTCATTCCCTTCAGCACCCCTGCCCCACTGAACCACTTTCAGAGGGCTGCAAGGGGTGCTACACAGAGGAGGCAGTCAGGAAGTGTTTTCATTTGGGTGAGTGGCACATGCTCAACTCCAGATCCAATCCATTATTTGAATATTTATTTCTAAGAGGCATTACTCTCCTGGCAACTAATAGTTCTCAGTGATATAAAATAAAAACAAGATGATCCTAGTTCATATAAATCAAAGAAAAAACAGCAGAATAAAACAAGTCTGAAATCTCACACATGCACACCTGGGAGTACCCAATGGGGCTTGGTCCCGAGTAGACAAGCATAGCATAGCATTGTAATGACACTGTTCAGTTACAAAGATTTAACAGTATGCTAGAAATAAAGCTACTTAAAAACACAATGCATAAAATGGCCCTTGACTAGTGCTAAAAGCAATGCTGGTGCCCAGGGGGCCTCTCTGGGGAGGGATTCCAGGGGGCTACCTAGAAAACTAGGACATTCAGAGCTGGGCCCCTGACACAAGACTTGGACAGGAATGTATGGGCAGGTTGTTCCTTCATATACCGTATTTTTTGCTCTATAAGACTCACTTTTTCCCCCCTCAAAAGTAAGGGGAAATGTCTGTGCGTCTTATAGAGCGAATATGTGTGTGCAGTAAGTCTGTCAGATGAGCAGCCCATGGGGAAGTGATGGGGAATGTGCCTGTGATTATGTGCCCATTTGATTCAGAATATTTTTTTTCTTGTTTTCCTCCTCTAAAAACTAGGTGCGTCTTATGGTCAGGTGCATCTTATAGAGCGAAAAATACGGTACTTTATCCCCAAGTCATGAAAGCTACCAAATGCAATGAGTAGTTAGCTCATAGGATTCCCTGAGAGACAATGATAGCTATTTGTAGATTGCCTTTAAAGGATATGAGACAAATTTATGTGAAGAGAGATCTATCCGCAGAGAAAGGCCAAGGTAGCTAAATGAAACCTCCCACATTTAGAGTCAACATGATACTGAATACCAGCTACTGGGGACAATGAGGAAGGATTCTTGCCTTCGTGTCCTGTTTGTGGTCTTTTCCTAGAAGTGTCTGGTTGCAAATAGAGCACAGCAGGAACAGGTGGGCCTTTAGCTCAATAGAATTTTGTTTTTATTTATTTATTTATTTACATATTTGTATGCCGCCCCCTTGCAAACAAGCCTCGGGGCGGCTAACATAGCAAAACAATCTAAAAACAATACACAATATTAAAACTGGCCCATCTCAAGGTCAAATGAGGGCATATACCAGGGGAAGCCATATCGGGGAACGCTCTTGGGAATGTTCCCAGTGATAGGCAAATTACAGGTCCACGGCCCCACTACATTTCATGGTGTCTCCCTCCTTAGCAATTTGGGTTGGATCCAGACAAATTTATACTTAGACTCAATAGAATCAATGGTTTGGAACATACCTGAAGGAACATCTCCTCCCCATACGCCCTCACACCCCTTAAGATCAGCAGGGGAGGCCTTGCTCCGGGAACCCTCTTTGAAGGAGGTATGGAGGGTTTCCACCTGGAGGAGGGCCTTCTCTGCGGTGGTGCCCAGACTATGGAATACACTCCCCAGAGAGGTCCTCCTCTCTATTCTTTCAGACACCAGGTAAAGACCTTTTTATTTAACCACCATTTTAATAATTAATATCATTAATTTTAATATTATTAATTTTATACAGTCAGGGATAGGCAAGGTCAGGTACTTGCCAAGGGATCAAGCTGAGTCCCCTGGACTTGCTTCTCTGCATCCCCCAAAAACCCAAGTTTTATTTAAACAGAGCCTTTGTCTCCTGCACTTTTCTACACAAAGCATTCATTGCATGCTTGTGATTCTGCACTCAGGTTAGTTTGCAGGGGCTTTGCGCACCCTCCTCCTCCTGGTCCCGTCCCATGCTTTGCATCCACTTTTGCAGCTTGTTTTCAGTGAAGAATGTCAAGCATTATTTCTTAATTTTGAGGTAAGGCTACTATGGGAAGTCCATGTATTTTGGTAACTCTGCTATACCTCCTCCTGTTTACTTAATGGCATGAACAGAAGAGCAGGGGAAGAAAAACTCGGGTGGGGGGAAGCATATAAATGACCAATCAGATTCTCTCAAAGAAAACTGAAGCAGCCGCCTCTACAGAGTTGCAGCTGAAAAGCCTCCTGTAGGGAAGCCACTTCCATGTCCAGCCCACCCCCGTCCCACCACAACCCTAACCCTCATCCAGCACTTCAGGTTATCGTGCTGCTGTTCCAACTGAGAAGGCGGCACGCCGGGCGCTCTCCAAAGCCAGCGTCACCACAGTTAACCGGCGCTCCTCCTCCAAGCCGTTCCCAGGCACTCATTTTGTGCAGAATCATCGCCGTGGCTCGTTGCCTCCCGTGGCGTCCAAAACAGCTGAGTTACTCTCAGGGAGAGAGCGTGCGGACGACCGCAGCAACCCGCCAGTGAGGCGGCGGGGCGGGGGGAGAAGAAGCGGCTGCGCACGCGCCTCGCGGGAGCCCGGCCGGTCTCCCCGCCACGAGGGGGCCTTCGCAGCTGCTCGGGCCGGGCTCCTCCCTTGCCTCAGCACGTGGTTCTACATGGCCGCCTGCACCAGCCGCATTAGGCCGGAGGGACGCGGTGCCTTTGCTGGGGTGAGCGGAGCGGGCCGGCTGGCAGCGGCGGCGCCTCTGGGGTGGGGAAAAGGGATCCATCGGGGAGGAGTCGGGAGGCATCACCGAGGCAGAGGCGAAAGAGAAAGGGGGGGGAAGGGGGGCTATGGGGGAGGGGTAAAGCTTGTTTGCAGCCTTCTCCAACAGGGCGCCCCCCGAATGTGTTTGGCTGTAGCTCCTAGCATGTCTAATGACTACCGCTCCGAGTAGTCCACCACATCCGGAGGGCGCGCGGTTGAGGAAGGTTGATTTAGGGAGCCCATTGGAAGTGCGGCACTTCTCAACCCAAAGAAGCAGAGGATAGCGGGGGCAGAAATAGAGATGACGTAGCGGGGCTGTAGTTGGGGAGCGAGCGGGTCGAAAACTTGGCGTGGGAGCGAGGGAGACAGTGGAGCTGCCAGCTCTTGAATTGTTAGGGAGATCTGTGCTAGTCAGATGCTGAAGCGCCGGACACAGAGGAGGCAGAGTGCGCATGTGTGCGCAGCGTGGAGGCGGTGGTGTCGCACTAGGAGTTGTGATTTAGCCGCTCAGGTGGCCTTTGATTCTTGGAGGAAAGACCCTGTCGCCTGCCTCCAGCTGGTGAAGTTTGTTCCATTCCTCTCAGCCAGAAAGACCCTTTTCACGCGACCGCTCTGAACACGCGCGTGTTCATGTGCGCGCGTGCGTCTGTGTGTGAGCGAGCGAGCGCCCGGCCGCCCGCCCGCGCGGGGAAGCTTGCCTAAGACCACTTCGTGTGCTTTTGGCAGAGGCGAAATTCAGACTGGGTCTCCCCGACTAGTAGCCCAGGCTCTTGGCCGCTGTGCTTTGCCCCCAGAAGAGGGGCCGGGGAGGTTGCAATCCTGTCAGCTTTTGGAATTAGAAGTTGGAAAAGGACACTCGACATAACTTGGAATGAGGACCAGAAGATGGGACAACTTGTTTTTCGATAGTAAGAGAATACAGGGTTTGACGTGTTTTGTTTAGTATGCTTTTCTCCTGACATTTCTTTGAGCAACTCAGAATTTTGCAAGGTAGATTAATTGGACTGGGAGTCAGTGACTGATCCAAGGCCAACCGTAGGAATTTAAACCCGCCTTTCAGGTCCTAACCTGACAGTCTAACAACTTGCAGTCCACACAGACCTGTTAGTGTAGACTGAAATGGTGCCTGTGTTTCCTTTGATTGAGGTACAAAGCTGTCCTCAGATCAGATATTAAAACACACACACACACGCGCGCGCGCGCAAATAAGTGACTCCTTAAGGATTTACTGGTCGTCTCTGCAGAGTTTGCAGTCATCAGTGTGGACAACTACAATCCATATTGGACATCTCAGCCTATGTTGTGTTTAGAGTGTCAGCCTTGGATTTTGAAGTACTGCAGTTCAAATTTCTGCTGAGCTCTGATGTTTGCTAGGTGATCATGGACCTGTCAAATCCCCTTTAGCTTCTCACAAGATTATGGTGTGGATGAATTGTGGGGAGGTCAGCCATGCATTCCTGAGCTCATTGGAGGAAGAATGAGTGGATTTGTAATGCATTAATAAGTATTCCCAGAAAAAGTGAGGAAGATACCTACCTTTCTTTTCTGTTGTTGTCTGCCTTGATTATAAACCCATTGAGGTGATTGAATGATGTAAAGAGATCTTACTGATGAGTTTAGGATGAGTTCATTTTGTATGTAGCCCCAGACTGTATGTTTTCTGGAACGATAGTTCTGAGTTTGTAACGTTTTGATTCTTCTATATTCCTTGCAGACTTGTCTGACTACTTTGGAGGAAGGACTCTCTTGCAAGCCAGTCCCCCAGTGAAGAAAGTCCCCAAAATCTTGGTAAGACCTTCAACTGAGCAGCTGGCATATAGTGGGGGGTGGGGGTGGGGAGTTAGCTGGAAGACCTGGATTCTCTGAGCCATGTCAGATTAGAAGACAAGCCTTTTAGATATGTTAAGATGCAATCCTGTGCAAGTTGTGTTTGCTCAACTAATGTTCAATTGGTGCTGTCTAATTAGGCCTCTGAGCCACTGAAAGAGTCCAATCCTTTCCTAGAGAAAAGGATGGTGGGGCCTGTTGGTTGGCCCCACTGTGGGCAAGCCTCTCTAGGCACTTTGACAATTCGGTGCCAAAGGGGGAACCTCCAGCTTTTCTCCTGACTTGGGTGCTGGGGAGGGAAACAGGATTACCATTGCAGCTGCATCTTCCAGGGTGGGAGGAAGTCGGGTGTTGTCATGGGAACAGCAGCACAGAGGTGAGAGAAAAGGCAGACATCTGAACTGTATATCTTTGCAAATTGAATTGTATATCTTTATCTGAATTGTATATCTTTGGGGGAATTGTAGCAGGTCAGGTCTTTTTGGACTGGTGTTGATCGGCATCAGCCAGTGTGGTCAGTCGTCAATGTGATGGGAGTCCTACTAGTACAACATTTGGGTTCTCACGCCTGCTATATATGAATGGCAGACACATTTTATGTGAGCTAATCCGTGCACAATAGGAAGATTCCTGCAGGCTGCAGGAAGACCAATGATTTACAGACGTACAAATAAATCTTTAGAAACACACTCCCAGTAACAGTCCACTGAGTGTACTTACTGGTTATGGGAAGCTGGCTGAAAGTTTGGGAGGGAAATGGGAATGGAGTATTCTGAAAGAAGGTCCAGCAACCTAGAACCCTGAAAAGGAGCGCTGTGCTGCAGTGCTTCATTTAATTCGATGTTTTGTTTAACCATAATTTTAATAATTAAGGTTTTTGGATGTTTTAAGATATTCCCCCCCCCACACACACACTCACATTTTCTAGTCTTTTCCTCCTTCTCTTTTCTCTTAGTTTTATGATGTGCTCTTTTATATTGTTCTAATAATTGTTGTTTTTATAGTACTATTGTAATATTTTGCACTGTGTAAGCTGTTCTGAGCACTTGTCGGAAGGATGGGATATAAATGTTTGTAATAATAAATTTATGAGTCTCAGTTATAAACACAACACAGATGCATACCCAAAAGAGGAGGGGGTAACTAAGACACACCTGGGCTTTCTGCATAAGAGAGTCTGAACAGACTTAGGGAGGTTGGCTGACTCTTGGGTTCTCCCACTTGCTCATCCCTCTTTTCTGCTTTCCTTTTGAAGTTTCGTGAGTTGCCTCCTGACTGGATTGCGGTTCCCAGCCATGGCTGAAGGGGGTGCTGGTGGAAACCAGCCGCCACGTGAACATCCCCACAACCTCCAGGGCTTGCTGCAGATGGCGGTCACTGCAGGAAACGCTGAGCCTGCTCCGGTGGAGCCCATGTCTGATGAGGTGCGCAGCTTGGCTCACTGGCAGAGGGGAGGAGTGTGGTCCCTTGGCTGGACTTAGGGAATGAGATGCATCATTGGAAACACCTGCTTTTTACTGGGCGACAAAGTTGTAGGCACACAGGATGGATTGGAGATGCTGAGTACCAAGACCTTCTAGTAAAGGGCAGGGGCAAGTTGCATAAGAAGTAGACAAGGAGGCTCCCATCATTCCCTTTGTCATAATCATTATTGCTGTGGTCTGTCCGATTCACAGAACTCTGCAGCTTATGATTAAAATTACACAGATGTTCAGACAGAGGCAATTGATAAAGCCAATCTAAATTCAAAATTCACCCTTAATTTCCAATGTTTAGGCTGTGAGTTGTTTATGTTGTCAAACCAGAAATAGCAATGTACAAGAGTAAGGTATTGACATGTTAGGTGCATCCCAAAAATATGTAAAAACACAGCATAATTAAGAAAAAATCTAAGGGTCGGGGAGCTTCCCAACCAGCTAAATGTGCGGTCATTATGAAATGCTGACTGATTGGGCGCGGGGGGGGGGGCTGTTTGATGGGGGGTGGGAAACCAGGGAGGGAATGGAGAGGCTGGAATCCTAGGAGCACCTTCACATGGTAGTATCTTGTTGCAGGCCTCACACTTGTGTAAAGGTTAATATTAAACTTTTCAAAAAGTTTCCTATCCCAACTTTCAAGGTAGTCAACAAGGAATTTTTTAATGTTCTACAGTTCACTTCACATGAAAATGATAAAAAGGTTAATAGATTGTGCAATAATAAAATGGCCATACAAGTAGCAGTAGCTACAAGGGAGGTTTAAGTGTATAACTTTCTTCACCTAGTTCTGTAAAGCTAGTATAGGGAACCCAGTGGTATTTTTCTCCCAGCTTCTTTTTCTGGTCTCCTCACGTGATTGATTTTTATTACAGTACTTTTTGAAAAATGATCTGTAAGACATCCTGGGAAGTATAAGCTCAAAAGGCAGGATTGAAGTTCTTTATAAAAATACAAGTTTGTCTAACTGTTTGCTCTGCCTAGTCCAGAGAAGGGGAAGTCTCCACTGCTGGCCTGTGAGAGTTACATATTAGGGTCTCTTCCGGGGCTGATGCCCTTCCCTTCCCTTCTCAGTGCCAGAGGAAGGCTGCCTTTCCAGCTGTTCTGATGACATCAGAAGGTGGGGATTCAGGGGAAGCCCCTAACGTCATACGGGCCTTGTGGAATATCCTGGGAATCAGTCGGAAACATTCCTCACCTCTGATTCAATTGACAGCAACTTTCCACACTTACAGATAGGAGGCTGTCTGGGCCTTATCTGGAGATAGTGTAGATTGTATGACAAAGCATGTTCTCGGCTATGGAGTCGCTCCGCTTCAAAACATGCTTGGGCTAAAATAGAGGTGGGCGGTGATGTTTTGGCTCACAACTGCCATCATCCTTCACCATTAGCTATGCCATTTGGGGCTGATGGGAGCTGTGACTCTTCAGAAGTTTTGGCTACCCCTGTGGTAAGAGCTTGCAAGAGAACCGTGTTCAGCATGTTGCTAATTGGGTGCTTTCTGACGCATTCTGGGAAAATGCCTACATTATTTGGAGGCAGCAGTGAGAGAGACTGACAGACAGAAGCAAGGAAAGGAGAAATTGTATCGTGTGAGGACCTCTGGCGGGATTCAGTGTGTACCTGCAGAATGTTTTGTGCTCAGGAGCACTGCTGCTGATGGTCTACTTTTTTCTTTAAAAGTAAAAAGCAGCTGTTCTTTCCTGTGGGAAAGAATGCAGAGTCGTACTTGGGCAGACACCACCAGGGTGTGGACTGAATTTGCTTCCTGCTTCTAGCAGTTGTTTAGAATCAAGCCTGTGTCTTTTGGCATTGCTCCTTCTCTTCACCTGCATGGCTCAATCCTTGATTCTGTTTCTTGGTCTACCTCTAGTGTGTTAGAATATTGGGAGCTGCCCATTACAAGTTTTACAACATGAAGGAGACAGTCCATTATATACGTAGAACATTTTGCTTTGCTGTTTTATTTCTGGTAGCAAGACTGCATGAGCACGATCCCAAAAGTGCTTAATTTCATCCTGAATTTTTAAAGAGGGAAACAATACCTGTGGTCATACTAGCTTCTCATATTTTCAAAAGCAGAAATCATAAAGGTTCAGATAACTTTCACATTATTTACCATTTCTAGTGAATGTTGAGACCATGGGTCATACCATCTGGGTCTCTTGGGAATTGAAATCCAAAAGATTCAGAGGGTATGAGGTTGAGGAAGGCTACAGTAGTCATTATTTGGGAATGCACAAGCAATCCTAGAGGTAAGGTAAGGAGAAACATGCTTTAAAAAGAAAATGCAAATCCAGACACTTGAATCTAAATTAACCAAGCTGGGAATATTAGCTTTGAAGTGAAGCTTTTGGCTTTAAGATGACTTGTTTATTTTAGTTAGGTTTTAATCTGAGGGGGGCTGCTTATTTCTTACTCTGTGGATTTAATTGACATGTTTTCATTACATTTTAATTAATGGATTTTTGTTCTATATAATTTTATTTGTATTTTTATTGTTAACTATATATTTTATATACAAACACACTAATGCATGCAGGAATGCTGCTGATTGTTTTAGTGGCTGTCAACTTTCACTAGTGTGTCTTAGTTTTTGGCCATGTGCAAAATTTATCTGGGATTGTCAGCTTTCAGCTTTGTGCTGGTCAGCATCTGGTAGGTTCTGGACGCTTGTCATAGTGCAAACTTGCAAAGGGTTTTTTAAAACTGCACTTTATTACACTCATTAACAATAAGTCCTTTGGCTGGTCACAAGTGCATATGTGGAGGGGAATTGAAACCGTATAATAAAAAAATACAGTACAAGCATAAAATTAAAAATGAGCTAAAATAGGATCAAAATAAAACCAGGAAGAATACTGCTTTAAAATGTAAAAGATTTAATTATAACTGAAAGTCCTTCCCCTGGAGATGAAAAGTTCATGATGCACTTTTCAGCACCAAACACCAGTTGTCAGCACCAGTTGGACATTCTCCAACCAGGATGCTACCACTGAAAAGGTGGTTGTCTTAGGAGTCTCCCATCATGCCCCTCTTGGAAGATGTACCCAGAGAAGGGTCTCTGAAGGTGATTTAGGATCTAGGCAGGAAAATAGAAGAGATTCCAAACGATTTTATTTATTTAGCTATTTCATGGACATTTTCCCTTTTTTTCTTCTCTGATGGAACCAAGATGGCTTACGTGGTGCTCCCTGCCTCTTCATTTTGCCAGCACAGCAGCCCTGTGAGGTAGGTCAGGCTGAAAGTCAGTAACTGGCCCAAAGTTACCTAATGAGATTCATGACCAAGGAGAGACTAGACCTGGATCTCCCCAGTCCCAGCCTAACATTCTAACTGCTATACCACCCTGGCTCTCTACTTAGGCCTTCAAACTTTGAATTGGGCCTGGAAAGACTGTAAGGAAGTGTTGATCCTAAAGCAGTGGAGTAATGCGATCGCATTGGCCAGTCCAGTTCTTGCTAACAATCCTGCTGTCCTATTTTGGAACAGCTGAAGTCTGTGGATTATTTTCAAAGGCAGCCCCATATATAATGCATTGCAGTAATCTGAACAAGATGTTATCGGAGCATGAATAGCCGTAGCTAGGCTAGGCTCTCTCTGTCTTGCCAGGGGAGAAGTGTGGTACAGTGTTCAGAGCACTGAGCCAGACTCGGGAGGTCCCCATGCTGATCCCTGCTTGGCCATGAAACTCACTGAGTGACTTTGGGCAGCCCCGACTCACTGGCCAACCTACTTCGAAGGATTGTTGTGAAGATTTTTTTAAAAGGGAGAGAAGACATGCAAATCTGCTTGAGGTCCTTGAAAGAGGAAAAATGGGATATACATGGGGTAAATGTGGTAATAGTAACAGGGCTGTTATTGTTTTGCTGGCTGAAGTTGAGCTCAGAACAACATACAATAAAATATTGAAACAGCAGTTTCAAGACAGTATTGCCATTTTTTAAAAAAGGAAACCAAAACAAGAAGGGCATAGATAAAATGTCAGTATGGTACATCAGAGGTTTAAGGAGACTCGGCAAGTAAAAGGTTTGTACTTGGTACCATTTGAAAAAATGCCAGAAATTGGCTTCCTGTCTTCTTTCGACAACCACTTAGCCTCAGCAGGTAGTGGGACCTGGAGCAAGCCATCAGAGGATACCCTTAATGGTCCCTGCCACCTTCTGAGAGCAATCTGACAAGGCCCTTTCCCACGTCCCTCTGCCGTGCAACGTATGGTTGGTGGAGACAAGTGAAAGAGCCCGTTAACTTGTGGCTCCCAACGTCCAGGAATTCCTTGTCCTGGTAGGTTCAGTTACTTCTCACTTTGCTGGCCTTCCAGTGCTGCTTGAATGCTGCTTTGAAGTATTTTTATTCAGCTGCTTGGTCAAAAGGGCTCCCTGAATACCTTGCTTGCAATCACTAAGCAGACAGTCCCCGGCAACACCATTACAGTCCAAAGAGACATGACATGCAAGGAAAGAGGGAAAGGGAGAGAAGAGGAGAAGATTAACTGGTGGAATGGCCTGCATCTCCTCTCAGCCCTCTCTGATCAACTTGCTGGAATGGCTGCTGCTGCTGCTGCTGCTGGTTGAGGAGGAGGAGGAGACTTCATGATGCTCTTCCAGCAGGACTGGTAGAATATTTTTACCAGCCTTTCATTGCTCTGCTGCCAAGGCTTCTTTTTTTCCTGTATCCTTTTTTCTTTGCTCCTGGCTGGCCTTTAGTTTTAACTATAGATCCCCTCCTAGTGTTGTTTTTGCTTTGTATTTTGCTGATGTAAAAGCAGCATGTGTGTGTGCAGGCCTGCATATTGCAGTCTAGTGGCTGTTTGGTTGGTGCTTTGCCCTTGTGAGCCGCTTTGGGCCACCTTTGTTTTTGCGGTGGAAAAGCAGGAGTTGAGTCATTCTAACAGGATTTCGACTGAATTGATTGTGGTGAGGGAAGTGGGGCTTTGGCCTCCATGGTTCTGTGGCAGCCCCTTCAGGCCCCTGCACAGAAACCTAACAGACCCTCTTGAATGGAGTGAGACACGAGGTGTGGAGATCCCCAGACAATCAGGCAGGGAGATCTTTCATGGCCCCTTTCTCTTGTAGAAGGCAGAGCCTAGAGCCAAGCCTGCATCAGTAGAGGCAACCTGAGATGAGCTTAGGGTTGCCTGTTAAACAGAAGAAAAATACCACCCTGCCCTGCTTCTGTGCCTTCAGCAGCCTGCTATGCACAACTTCACAGGTTGGAGAGTTTCAGGGCATGGAGGCGGCATTAGGCGCTAATGTGTGTGCATTGAGATGCTGCTGAAATACCTTTATGAGCTGTGATGAACATTGCCAGTTATAGTCAGGGAGGGCCGAAGGGCTCACGCAGAGACGATGTCCGCACAGCCTTGCACACCGGCTGGCATGAAATGTATGGAGGAGGAGCACCTGTGGTTCCCTAGAAGAGACCATAGATCTTTCATGGGGGTTGGAAGCAATGCTTGGAAGAAGAGGACTGTCTGTGAGCAAAATTTCCTGATCTGTCTCCTTTTTCCCCCCTCCTGTACTCTGCCATTCAATGACTGATCTCCAGCGGAGGCAGTGGCTACAGGAGGCGATGGTAGAGGCATTCCGGGGGCAAGTGGATGAGGTCGAACAAATGAAGGAATGTCTGCGGCTACTGGAGGCTTCGACCCCTGGAGCGGAACGTGGAGAGAGTTCAGAGGAAGCGCATTCGGACCTCGACCGCAGAGAGAGCGCCTTCGACATTCTTGCAGAGTTGTGCGAAAACTTGGATAATGCTGCAGGTATGGAGATGGTCACAGGTGGGCAGGCCTTTTGATAGGGGGAATTTTTGGCTCTCAGCTCTGCCATCACCTAAGTGGAAGTGCCAGTATCACCCATGGATTGTCCCTAGTTCCAACCATTGTTTATATTTCAGGGCATAAGGTGCTCTGTGCTGCTACAGAGCTTGACAAGCTGACCCCTTTCCTCTCCCACCAGTATTCTTAAAATGCTTTAAAACCTCCCAGAAGCTTGGTATAAAGGGTTTGGGTTTGATAGAGTCCCCATCCATTAGAGAGGAGACAAACTATTAAACAGCTAATTCATTATTAAAGGGATATTTTGTACATAAAGGAATACTAATAGGGATTTTCATTTTGCATATCTACTTGGCAAATTCAAACCTTTCATAATTTCTTTTATCCCAGCCAAAATTTCCTCAGTTTCCCAAGCCAGCAAGTTGTGGACTCACAACCAAGTCTACTTCTTGGGTACAATCTTCCTCAGACTCCCAGAGTTCCTCCTGTTATATTACAGTTTATCCAAGCTTTTACTGGCTACTTGTATGACCATCTAGCAGAATCTTAGATCAGTCTTTCAGTGTAACACAGCCACCTGGTTTCTACTCCTAATCACCACCAGCTACATGTAGGTACCCTATGGTGAAGAATAGCTTAATATTCAGGTTTTATCTATATCTTGTAGACCTTCTGCAACACCACCTACCACCAGACTCTCTCCCTCACAAACTATCACCAAACAGACATGTTAGCTTTTCATCTAATTTCCCAACCCCTCTTTTCTACCTGGTTAGAATCCCCAACCAATCAAAACTGAATTTGCCTGATTCATGTCCCATCTATAAATATTCAAAGCAAGTATCTCTTTTTCTATTTATCATTATTTATTAAAACATTTATAGGCCGCCCCATCGCATCAAAGCCTCGGGGCGGCTTACAACAATTAACTACCTTTGGAATGTCACTAAACAACTACTTGCAGAAGTCAGCATCAGAAGAGTTATGTACAGGGCATACCTTCAGTCGGTGCATGTGTGAGGGAGAAGGAGTGAGTTGTTTGCTTTAAATAAAGGGACTCATTCCCATTGCTGTGCCCCTCCTGATAAGCTGCCTAAATCAAGTGGGCTTACTTAGCAGATAACCTGGGATGATTCATGTTCTGCCCTACAGAGAAACTAATTGTGAGGAAGGAGGAGGGAAATGGGGGGGCAGCACTATTGCCCTGCCCAAAACTCCCTGCGCTCCATCTCTGGTACTATGTCACTCCATCCTTGAGCATCTTTGACATCTTCCAGGGGATGTATAATTGGTGTCTCTACATGTTAAACCAACCTGAGGAAGTTTCTAATGCTCAGATCATGGCATATCAGGAAATCCCAAAAATAGATGGTGTAAACTGAATAAATTTCCTTTCCTGACCCTAATGGGTCACTGCTGCAGCATTTGGGGGACAGGAAAGGCAGGAGGCATCTTACGTTGGACAGCTTGTGTTATTTTTTCCCAGACTTCTGCAAACTGGAGGGCATGCGGCTGCTGGCACACCGGTACCTGGAACACGAGGAGCAAGAGTTACGCTGGCGAGCTGCCCACCTGGTGGGCACTTGTGCCCAGAACGTGCCAAAGGTGCAGGAGCAGGCCCTGGCACTGGGCTGCATGCGGAAGCTCTTGCGGCTCCTGGACCACGATCCCAGCGAGGCAGTCCGAATCAAGGCGCTTTTTGCTATTTCCTGTAAGCTTGGGGATATTTGGGTTCTTGGGCTGTGGAGGCGAAGTCAAAACCAGTTATGAAATGGGAGGGCCACAACTTGTCCTGCTCCCTGCTGCTACTGCCTTTAGTCGTGCAAGCAGATCAAGTGTAAATATCTATATTCCCCTCCCGCCCTCAGTAGAATAAATGGCAGTTCAGATGGGAGCAATTAATATAGGGGAGATGGTGCAGCAGCAAGCATATTAAATTCACTGTTCCCTAGTACTCCTTCTGTGATCAAATAGAGACCCCTCCCTATCCAATTTCTTTAAGATGTTCAAGGTGGAAGGAGGAGTCTGTCATGGATTTGCATGTTACATCTGTGCCCCCCCCCCCAAAAGAATAAAGTCCTTCCATTAGCAGCAAGCACACTTTTTTTGTTAAGTTACAAGGGAAGAGCATTAAATCCTGAATAGGAGAACCTTAAAAACTTGTGGGTTGTCCTCTAGTAGGTGGGTGTAAACGGGTGCTATTGAAATGATTCATTGTGATATTTGTGAACTGCCTTTTTGTTTCTAAAAAGAAACTAAAATCAGCGAAAACATGCCAAGAGAAATACAACAATGACAAAATCGGCACCCAAGCAACCAATCTGTTGCTGTTTTGTCCTTGGCATCAGAGGGAGATGGATTGCATGCCAGGCTTCTGCCTGGTACTGTCCACAGTTACAAGTGTATTAAATACACAGCAGTTCAGCAGCTGTTTAAGTTACACTTTTTACTTCCAAGGATTCACGGTCCAAACTTCTCCTAGGCATTTTGGGAACCTTCATAAGTGTGCCCTGAACTGACATGACTGTGTCTTTGAGGAACAATTGATGTTACAGTTTGGCTGGAGAGTTCAGAGCCCTATTCAGGCAGGAAACACAATAAAGTCAATCTAACCTATACCTTGGTGTATCATTGTGAGGATAAAGTGGGGTAAGACACATCTTCCGGGAGCTCCATGGAGGTGGGGGGAGGAGGAGGGGGAGGATAGTTACTGTTATTGTATTATTATTATTCAATTGGCCAATTTTAGGTAGCATTGTACACCTCCTACTGAGTGTGGGCAGTCTCAGTCTTGGTTTTTTATCCAAGGCCATGTCAGCCAGCCTGTCCAGCACCAAAGGCCGAGTCTTAGCTCTGGTGTGAGATGTGAATCTAGGTGCCTGGGCCCAACACTCTGTCTGTGCGCCTGACAATTTTGTGAACTCCCTACTTCCCTCTTTCTCTCTGCTTCCAGGTTTGGTAAGAGCCCAGGAAGCTGGGTTGCAGCAGTTCCTACGACTTGATGGGTTCTCAGTCCTCATGAGGGCCATGCAGAGCAGTGTGCAGAAACTGAAAGTAAAGTCTGCCTTCCTCTTGCAGAACCTTCTCATAGACCACCCGGAGCAGAAAGGTGAGAATCACACCATCCTCATGTGTGTAGAGGTGTTACTTCTTGGGATGCTAGCGATTTATAGTACTTAATTCTCCATTGCCTCCATCATGGTTGCCTCACCTTTCACTTCCTGCACTGGAAGTCCCAGCTGCTCTGGTTTCTTCTCTCTGTGGTCTTGACAGCTGAAAGTTCTCCACTGGCATGTTAGATGTCCTGAGATTGGGTTGCCCTTGACGGTGAGACCAGGTATGACCTGGCTGTTTTCTTGTGAGCCCCGAAGCATTACACTAGCTCCTGATATTCATAAAAGAAGATTTAAAGATTAAGATTACATTTTACAGGCCAACCCTGGTATTCCCACATGCTGATTAACTTTGGCTGCAATCATATATAAGACAAAAGAGAAATGCACCACAGTTTGTCATTCCCGACACGTTTCAAGAGTCTTCTTTTTTCAAGGGCAATTGATGTCTTCCGATGTATAGTAACACTTAGAACTTCTTTCTCCAAAATCTGTGATGGAAGACGCAATTCTGTCTACTAGTCTTCCTTAACCTGGTGCCCTCCAAAAGTTGTGGACCACAGCTCCTAGCATCCCTGTCCACTGGCCATGCAAGCTGGGGCCAATGGGAGCTGAAGTCCAAAATATCTGAAGGCCACTAGGCCGAGCAAGCCTTCTATACGTTCTTCTCTGGGAGTTAAGCCCATTCAACTCCATGGCTGTTATTTCCCTGTAGAAACACAAAGGTGGTGCTGTTGACAGCTCATTTGAACCACTGGCTTCTCTCTACTTCTGGCTTGGTCTATAAATAGGAATAGAAGAAGCTGTCTTATACCAGGGCAGGCTATTGGTCCATCTAGGCCAGTGTTGGTTACTCTGATTGGCAGAGCTCCAGAGTCTCAGGCAGAGGCTTCCCCATCCCCGGCCATCTAGGTTGCTTTAGGCCGGAGTCCCTGGGGAGCAAACGCAAGAGCTTTTGCAGGTAGAGCCTCTGTTCTACCACTAAGCTTCAGGAGGATCCTGAAGGAGAAAAGGGTGTATTTTTCAGGTGGGGTTGAGAGGATGCCATTTTTAAATACACAATACTTGCCAGTAAAGCACACACACACAGCAGGGCCAAGGGTTCCGGCCCACAACAGTCTGTATGTGAGTTTTCTACTTGCAGGTAGGGCTGTTTGTTTGAATTTTCCAGACTGTGGATCTTCCACCTGCAGTCCAAAGTGGTATAGGCCACTCAGTGATCTGGTCTGTTCAGCTGCCTCAGGATACCGCCACCTAGTTCTCTTGTTTGAGTAGATGAGGCCTCGTGGGGAGGCAGAGCTGGCTCTCCGGTTAGGCAGATTGAGTTCGTCGCCTCTGGCGGCAGATGCTGGAAGGCAGCAAGGTGATGGAGGAGGAAGGCGTGAGCTGTGCAGCTTGCCCTGTGCTGCAAACATTCGCCTGCTTGGGTTGTCAGGTGTGATGTAGAGTATTATCTCATTCCCACTGTTGGAGCATCCAGCTTCCAGTCCACTTGGGCTTTGGGCATAGAAGGGGAGAGAGTGCTCTCTTGCCTTTCATTTCAGACAGCAGAAAGGGTTGTAGGAGCTGCCCGGAGGGATTCCCCAGGGTTGTGAGTGGCTGTTGGGGGAGTCTGATGGAGGGCATTGATACAGGCTGAGGGTTAACCCAAGGCCTTTCCTCCGTGCTCCTTCAGAAGCCGTATAAGCACACACTGCTGTTGGTTCCTCCACATTTGTATCCCACCATTCCTCCGTTGGGGTCGGGGTGTGTGCCTGGATATGGCGCTCCCCCCTGTTCTCAGCTGCTCTGTGGGGTAAGTTCACCTGAGCAAGCGACCGGCCCAAGATGATTAGGTCAGTGAGCTTCGAGACTGTGTGGGGATTTGAACTCTCATTCTCCCAGCCAGTGTTCAAGGTTAATCATGACGCTGCACTACCAGTCACATGACCTGCTGCCGCCTTCTCCCCACAGAGACACTCTGCTCCATGGGGATGGTCCAGCAACTGGTGGCCCTGATCCGGTCTGAACACAGCACTTTCCACGAGCACGTGTTGGGGGCGCTGTGCAGGTATGGAGGAGTGGGGAGCCGAGAACTGAAGCTCAGATCTGAGGGGTGCTCAAGGCTGGGCATTAGGAGGCTGTGTGCGTGAAGTAGGGAGCTCTCTTGGGAGCAGTGTTCTTGGGTCTCTGGGGTGAAGAGGTTGTGTGTAGCAAGAGCGACACAGAGCAGTCGTGGCCTGCCTGTGCTTTGGGCCCAGTTCCTGCTGAGGGGGTAAACCCAACCCTCCCACGCCCTCCGCTTGCAAACTCTAATGGTGAGTGTTGCTGACCATGTAGCCGAAATGGTGCCACGGACAGACAAGAGGGAGACACCTGCATGCGTGGGGGAGTCCCAAGGTTTGCAGAGGAGAAGCCGTGCTTTGCATTGTGAACCCTAAGGGGGCATTTCTCTGCAAAATGAAAAAAGAAAACAAATCGCAAGGAGGACTGAGTATGCTTAATGGCCATACAAGGTTTTGTGGCCGTTGAGAATGAAAAGGGGGTGGGGGCAAGATGGCTCAAAGTATTACAGGAGAGAGGCATAGCTTAGAAACCTGGGCAGGAGTGCTCCTTCTCAGCTGTGCCACCTTTTGCTACAAGTCCCAGTTGTCCACCTTTTGATCACCATTTCCTTTCTTTTGTGTGGCCCCTTCCCCACCCCCCAAAAAGCCTAGTAACAGATTTCCCTCAAGGTGTACGAGAGTGTCAAGAACCAGAATTAGCACTCGAGGAACTGTTAAAAGAGCGATGCAAGCTGCTAAAGGATCAGGATGAATTCCAGGTAAGCCGGAAGGATTCTGCCTTTGCAATTTTCCAGTTTTGATCAAAGGATGGGGGAATGCTAGGAAGGCCAGGCACAGAAGGCATGTTCAAGCTTTTCTCTACAACAGTGAGGGCTGGAAACTTTTTTAAAAGGGAGAACTCAAGAAAGCAGAGAGAAGCTGAGCTTTGGAAGGCCAAATTGCCCTCCATGCTTGAACTACAAAGTCCCTGGCAGCTCCACTTGCCTCTTGGGAAGGTGGGAGCATGTTTGGCTTCATGCTTCTTCAGAAGCCGTATAAGCTTTGCTCTGCTTTGATTGCTTGGCGTTAGGGGACACCAGACACTTTTATTGACCTCTGAAGACACGGGTGGGCATATGTCAGGTTTGGGAGATCTAGCCTGGTGGTATTTAAGTCCTTGCCTGATTGCTCTGAGTGACAAGAATGACATGCAGGCAAGTAAGCAGGCTGGTGGAGAAGGGACTGAGCACTTGTGCGTTTAATCCATGCCCTGGCTTGGAAACCATATGGACCAGCAGAGCTGAGGAATTCCCCCTCTCTGCACCCCTTGGGCTGCTGCAGGAGGGCCAGAATCCTCCGCTGGGCTCGCACAACGCAACTAGCGCCATTGATGGTCATCACTGATGGTTCGTCTTGTCGTCCAGCCCCAGCTGTGACGGTTTTCCATTGTGGCTTACCATACTGGAGAACCACAGCAAGGAACAGCTGGAGAACCCGACCACAGTCATTTGCTGTGTTGTCTGACTGGGGCAACATGGTCCATTATGGGTTAAGCCCAGGAATCGGAGA
The DNA here is from genome assembly GCA_023646645.1 of Varanus salvator macromaculatus. Taxonomy (NCBI): domain Eukaryota; kingdom Metazoa; phylum Chordata; class Lepidosauria; order Squamata; family Varanidae; genus Varanus; species Varanus salvator. Next base: position 4,714,820 of record JAIXND010000781.1, read on the forward strand.
GCCACTTGATCGCCCAGCTTGGCACAGCTGTCCGAGGCATCCCTCCTCCCTCTGTGCCCCAGAGACCCACTGGGGGAGGGGGCAGGAGCCAGTGATTTGCTGGGTGGTGCTGCTCTGCTCTGTTCTGGAGGAGGGTTGCTCCCAGGCAAGAGCAGGACCATGGGCTTGGTGGGGATGCGCCAAGAATGAGGCATCTCTGCCAGGCGTGTTGCACCGCTCCCTGCCCTGCTCCCGCTTTGGACTCATCCTCTCAGGCAAGAGCCCAGAGAATGAGGTGGGTTTGGGGACAATGCCCTGCCCTTGGGGCAGCCCCACAGAGTCCACGGCTTGCCTTCCTGGCTCCTGCCCATGTAACTTACTCCATGTGGGAGTGCAGAGCCAGCAAGCTGCTTTGCAAGGCTCTCCTGAGGATGCCCCTGCACTTATGCCGGAGAGGTGGGAGCAGGGGGCCAGTGCCCCCCATTTGATCCCCCCACTGCTCCCCCAGAGTCACCCATTTGGGCACAAGCAGAGCCAGGCATTGGCTTTGCAGCACCGCCCTGCTGAACAGGTCCCCGGTTCCTCCGAGTGTGTCACTCCCAGGCAGAAGCTGGGAGCCGGCCCTGAGAAAGGAGCGGCACGGCTGAGCAGATTGGGAACTCCCGGGCCCAGTGCCAGATCAGCTCTGTGGCTGTCATCCTCTTGTGCTTCGGTGTGCAAACCCTGTTTGCAGAGCAGAGAGGCTCCGACAGCCGCAGTGAGCCAAAATCAGCTCAGGATCACAGCTGTCACAAAGAGAGGCCTTGTTGTCTCCCTGGTGTCAGCTGAGGTGGCCCCAGGAGGAATGAGAAGGGAAGGGCGGGGGCGGAGCAAAGCAACCCCGGCGAACCCTTCTGCAGCCTCATCAAGGTTGCTTGGCACTTGATGGCAGCCCATTGTAGTGATATATCACGCTGGGTTGCCATTACATGCAAACCTGCCCTGAGCATGTGTGTTTTTGCAAGCCGGGATTCTTTCGGAGCGTGTTTATAAGGCTGCATTACATTGGATGATTTGACACTCCTGAACTTCTTTCAGTGCAAGCAGTATGGGGCTTTTGCCAACGTCACTTGGCATCCGTGAAGAATCGTGGTGGATGGTGGCTTTCCTATGCGTGCAGGGCGTGCCTGCAAGACTCTAGCCCTTTTTGTGCAGCGGTGTTTCCATTTCTGCTGCTCAGGAATGGAGTGGATAAACCCGCCCAGCTGCAGGGGGCTGGAGTCCACTTCCGTGCCATGGGATTGCACAACCAGTCCCATCCCTTTTGGAGCCCTCTGATGTTCTCCTTACTTTTCAGCACTTGATTTGAGGGGAAACAGGGAGAGATGCACTGCCTTTGTGTTGTGTCTACGACTCTTGTTGTGTTTATTCTGCACAGACAAGTTCCCACCCCCTACTGTTAGCAACCGGCCGTTTTCTCCCAACATAGCAATTAGGTTGCACCAAGCTTGATAATTAAACAATTGGCGTAATGAAGGGAAGGGTGATAGCAGTGAGGAGCAAGGCTCGCTGTGCCATTTCGAAAATGCCCAACTTTCTTCCCTTCCCTGCTGAGCTCCACAGAATCGCTGAGATGAGAGCACTTGGGGACCCTGAGGATTCTCGCTCATTCTTACACATGAGGTGCTGCATGGCTGCCCCATGAAACGGGGGGGGGGGGAGATGTGCATCACAGTCAACTCATGGATGTGCTTTATCATTAGTTTTATTGCATTTGAAGGGGCTTGCATTTTCAATGTTTATCGAAAGTGTGTAACAAGTCTCAGACAATGCACCCCCAAGATAATCAACAGTCAGCTATTGCCTTTAAATCCAGCGAAGGAAGAGTTCATTTGCTTGGCACGGCTTTCCATAAAGTGCCCTGCGTTTGTGTTTAGTGTTCGTGGTGCTCAGTACCCGGAAAGCATTTGCAGACACATGAGCAGAAGAGTTGCCTGATACGGTCCAGCCGCTCAGACTTCAGGGATGGGTGGGGCCAAGGAGGAGGTTGCTGCTGGTTTTGAATTGCTCTTTGCTCCTGCTCAGAAGCAGCAGCTGATAAGCATTTCCATGCACTTAAACAACCAGCAGGTCCCAGTGCTGGCCCCCAGGTCTACTTGCGGCAGTCAGGAAAGGTGCTTTGTTGCCCATCCAGGTTCTAGCCTTTTGGGAAAGAGGTAGGATTTCTTGGAGAACTGTCTTCAGGAATGTGGTCTGATCTACTTGCTCATATTACCAGCCTCCAATAAGGGAATCTTTCTCTGGACAAGCTGCTGTCACATCTGGCCTGATCCCTTCATCTGTTTCTAGAATAGGGAGGTTCCATGTTCTCCAGATGTTTTAACTACAAGTCCCATAGTCCTGATCACCCATACTAAGTAGGGTTGATGGGAGTTGTTTATAAGATGGAGACAGCTAGGTTGCTTACTTGTGCTTTAAAATAGCCACTGCTAAATGAAATCTTTGTGAATAAAATTATTCAATCTACTGCCCCTCCCCCCCCGCCATATAACTGAGGCTGTGGTCTTATGCATATCCACATAAGAGTAAGTCACTGAATATGGTGGTACTTACTTCCACGTAAACACACATAAGATTGCTCTCGAAGCCAAAGTATATGCAGTTAAAATAAACAAACATTCTTCCTCTGTTTATTCTGGTCTCCATCTTCCTGTCCAGTCTGTCAGATTTTAGATCGTAAGCTCCTTGGCTCCTATCCTGCTTTTTAAAGAGACACACATACATACAGATTGCTTGGAAGATCTTTGGAACTGGACCTATATCTTGGAACTGTTGGGCATTGTTACCAAGACTTCCTCTCCTGGGCACTACTGTTGTTCATAGTTAACACCAGAGAGGAAAACAGATAGTTTGAAATATCCCTCAGGGACTATAATTTCACTTAGTGAGTATATGTGGAGAAATTTCTATTGCTTCAGGAAGGCTAGACCACTTGCAAGGAATGATTGATAGGAGGTCACATTCACGTTATTTCGCCTTCTATTGCCATGCAACCAGAATAGGAGAACTGCACCACACCTTTGAATCGGCCATAGCAACAGAGATTACAGTGGGCCATAAAGAATGTGCGTAAGGCCTTCTTGTTCATGTTTGAGTATGCAAGCTTTGAAGTTAACACAGATCTCTTAATTGGGCAGAACAGAAGCAGTATGGGAAGCAAAGATGGTGAGTAAAACAATTTCTAGTTTCAGAGCGGAAAGTCTTCATTACTTGAACAGCATTTTGGCAATCAAGCCAAGTTGCAGTGATCCAAGAAGGATCAAAACTGTCCTCATAGCCTCCCCTCTCATTCTTTTTTACATTATCATTTTAAATAGGAGGAACAGGATTTCTGTGAGACACTTCTGCGCCTTTGCTTCCACAATCAACCTGATGAAAACAACATGGATCGGTAACTCGGCTTCCCTTCCTCCCACTTGACACTGTTGAAGTTCTCTTGGACCCATGTCAGTTGGAGACACTGGATGGAAACGCCCCTGTTTATCCTCCATTCACTGAACTGGCAACAGGCTGGAATAACAGAAGATCTCTCTGAAACAAGATACGGAGCTTGTTAACCTAATGATCAGCAGGAAGACACTTTCATAAGCTGTCACTGTGTAACTTCCTCTCTGCAGAAACTTGCTTTCTGCTGCTCTCCCTATCCTCAACCCCACAGTTTACTGCCAAGTAGCTATAGTTTCATGATGGCTCTTAAGTTCTCCATGTTTCATTGGGAAGTGACCTGTTTCCCATAGCTACACTGCTGCTTTTCAGAGTTGAGATACTTGAGTGCCTTTTTACTTTTTTTTATCCAGGAAGTAGGTGAATGGGGCATCTTTAGATCTACAACTAAAATGGATTGCAGTTGGCTACTCCAGAAACATACACCAGATCCCATATTTGGGGAACATCAGTTCAAAGGACTTGCACATATGTGTATAGGACTTACACCTTTACCCATCACTTAAACAGCCATTTTCAGGGAGGAGAAAATGTACTAGCTGAATTCTCTGTAAGGTTAATGTTGCCAGCTGCAGAAGAGGACTGGATTCCTGCACCTCCAATCATTGCAAAGAGTGATTTTAACCAGAGACTCGCTGAAGTTGCCTCTTCTACACAACTGTCAGAAGGACAGGAGGACATCCTCTTTTGCTGCAGGCCTTCTGGTTGAGGTGTTGGCTTCATTCACCCCCTTGCATGTCATTGGCTAACGATGAGCAGATGTATTGCGGGGGCTTGCATCTCCCATCACTCTGCTTTTGCTGTTGCTGTGTTCTCTGCTTAAGGTTTCTAAAAAAAAACAAAACAAAAAAACAAGTTTCTGTTTTAGGTGATAAGTCTGGCACATTTTTGTCTTTCCTACCAGCAGATGCGTTTATAACTTCTTTTGTGTATTGTCTCTCTCACTTACAAAAAGATGACAGAGGTGGTCATTCCAACGTAGGGGTCAGCAAACACAAGTGTCCATGCTCCCAATCAAAATTGGCCTTCATCAGTGCCTCTTAGTTGTTAAATTTATGTACTGCCCAAATTGGCACTCCAGATAGTTGACAGCAATTGGATACACATGAAAAACGAATCAGCTAGAACATAAAGCTGAGGAAAGCCATTGTGGTGGTGAGAGCGTCCAGCTAGGCCTCATGTGGCCATGAAGCTCGCTGGGAGGCCTGAGCCCAGTCATTGATTCAGCCTAATGAGCCTAACAGAGGACAGCAGAGAGGAGGAGAACCTCCTAAATCACCTTGGGTTCCTTACAGGAGGAAAATGTAACATTGAATGTCATAAATAAACTTCAAAATACAAGGAAATAGCACTTCCCTTCCTTAGCTATTATCCCAGTGGTGAGAGTATCTTTCCCAAAGGCACTTCTGGAGGACACTGGCAGAGCTTCTGCCTAATGGATTGTGTTTTACTTCCAGAGGAGATACGCCATATTACAAGGGACTAATGGAACTCCCCCTTTCAAAGCAGGGTTGGTTCGCAAGCAAGACAGGGTGAAGGGTGCTGTTCTAGAAACACAAGTCCGGTGTGACATCCCTTGGGTGTGCAGAACTGGTTCTGTGATTTTTCCAAGCCAGTGAACAGAAGCATCATATATATTTTTCTTCCAATGATGAATTGGAAAAAAAAAGCAAATCACCAAATTTTGAGCCACTTTACTTTCCGGAGTTTTTGACCATTGGCCTTGCTAACAGGCTTCTGGGAGCTGAAGGCCCAGTCAGGAGATCTGCCTTCTGCCTGCCCCTGCACTAAAGTACTCACGGTGGCTGGCATTTTAAAATGGGTTAGAATTTCCTGGATATGATGAACAAGAAGTCTGGAGGGAAGAAAAGCACACGTATATTCAGCTATTGTCTTTTCCATGCTTCTACATAACTGTTGTATGAGGCAGTTCTCAAAGGAGCTAAATGGACGTTGATCCTGGCTAGGCCTATGGAGAGTTTAATTGCTCTTTAATTCCTCCCACTGATGTAGCCGCCGTAAATCTTTTATCTTCTCCTCCTCACCCAAGAGAACATTGTGATCCTCTGATGATGATAATCATCAACATAGGCAGGAGAAAAGGCAGTCTTTGAAAAGTCCACGATGAATAATGAAACACATTGCCATAGGATGTGGGGTTTACTCCTAGATTTCAGGTGGCTTTTAGAAAGGATTAGATAGATTCACAAGGGAGGTAATTAGCCATGATAGATAGAAATGAAAGCAGCAGCAGCCTCCTTTGGATTACCATTTGCTGGGAGAATCCAGGCTCTGGTGAATTTCCCACTGATTGCCTTCTCTGAGGATGCTACAGTCGATGGGGTTGTTTCTTACCTAACCCTGCTTACCCCATCCATGCCTTCAGTGGGAGGTTGAACCCTAGGCTAAAACGAAAACGACTTCTGGAGATAATGATCATTTATTTGCTTTACGCCTCCCCATCTGGTGCATGTTTTACTTTCAGGTAAACCTTGTATATGAATGAAGAGGTCTCATTCCCAAGCCATAATTACACAAGTAATTGCCCCATAGCACCTTGGAAAAATTGCACAACCATAAAATTTGCTGAACTGCTAAGGGTTTAGAAGGAGAAAGTGCTGATGTTTATGCCACTGCAAAACAAGAGCGTGTGTGTTGATTCCGACTAGGAACAAGGACACCCCTTCATTTCCTTCCCCACAACCACCTTCCCCTCCAGGATTTATTTTACATTTAATCAGACCAGAATATTTTGAGTGAACAAGGACTGTGAAAATTTGATAAAAATGATGGCATAAAAACGGATAACCTCACAGATTTATAGCTCCCAGTTGCCCCCAAATCTTTCCCTCTCTCTCTCTCTCTCTCTCTCTCTCTCTCTCTCTCTCTCTCTCTCGTCACTCTGGTAACTGCCCTCCATTTAAGGTTGAGGTCCTAGTGCTGAGCATACATGGGGGCTCAGCTTAAATCAGGACAGTGCTGACTTTTCTGAAGACACACCATGTGCTTAGAATAGCAGTGGGGTGTCACCCTTAGGCTGATGGCCACAGAACCATACCAAGGCTTATTTTCCTTTGCATTGAGTCAGGCCAGTGTCAGAACTGACTTGGCAACAGCCGTCCAGGTTTTCAAGGAAGAGTTTTCCCAGCCCAGTCTGGAAATGGCAGGGAATGAACCTGGGGCATTTGGCATGCAAAACAGGTACTTTGTGGCTTGGCTGGCGAGGTTGCTGTGGATGGCGTCACAGCAACTGGGAATACAGGTGCACTGCTGTGCGGCAACATCGTGAGCGGACATGCCTGCCTTGGATTTGTTTGATGGTAATTTATGGAAGCAGACAGCAAGACACAAGAGGTTTCTTGTGTATCGCCACTTCAGGAAGATCTTGTTGGGCCTTTAGAGAACTAGAATTGCTGGTGCTAATAGTCAGCTATGATCTCATGCATCCTAGTATCAAATTCATTTTCTTAGTGTGGATCCTTGCACAGCCAAAGCAGAAATAGCCATGTACAAGAGGGAAGAAGCCAGGGGTTGCAGAAGTACAAAAACATTTCAGGAACAAAGTCTGAGGACCAATTATGTTGAGTGGGTATGACATACTGGTTGTTGATGTGTGTGGAAAGTACGTGGTGAAAGGAACCATCCTGGGACGGACTTGGATGTCTGGAATCTTGAACAGGAGATCTCCACACTGCTGTGTTTTCTTTGAATGCCCACTTCTCTGGTAGTCCTGTGTTCTGACCAGAACTGTAGGCCAAAATATTTGGAGAACCAAACATTGCCCTCCCTGTCCTGAAGTCTCCACAAGGGGGCATGGCTTATTCATTTATTAAATGATTTATAGCTGCCTTAAAAGGACCCCTGAGGCATCTCACAAGCATAAAAATAGAAATAAAACACCGTAAGAACTGGTAACTTTAGAAAGGAGACATAAAAATAAATGGCACTGAAGCTCAAATGCTCCCTTTTATGTGTTTCTTGCCTAGAAGCTTCAATGGAGGAAGCCAGGTGGGTTGCTATGGTGGTAGAATTCCAGCATCTATAGGCTAGGTGCTGCCACCGAGACTGCTCTGCCCCACCAGGCCACCAAATGCAACAAGACACAGAGCAACGCTTTGGGAGATTTAACACAATGAGAAGAGTAATTAATATAGGGGAAAGCAGCCTGACCCCAAATTTAGAGCTGGGCTAATCACAAACCCACTTTAACTGAGCCAGAAGCAATGCTGGAACTCCGTGAGATTAAGCTCCCTAACCCTAACGCTCTTCCAGTGTTTGCAACATGGAAGACCATGGACTAGGATAGCTGGGGCTTGAGGAAGCTGAATGCCAGAACATCTGGAGGACATCAAGTTGCAGAAAGCTACAGAATAATGTTGTCCCATTTACAGCTGTTCAAGCAAGTCATTCCACCAAAAGCTAACTCTGGGCAGTTGCACAAGTTCTGAGCGGTCAGCTGATTCTTGCAAATGGCCAGGAGTGCCCAATGCTGCACCAGCGCACACTTGCAGTGGCATCTCTGAAGGTGTCCCCCAAATAGTGTCTGCAGGTACCCGATAGTTAATGATTTTCCCCCTATGTTAGCAAATCCATAAGCTTCAAGAAATGCAGACCAAGCCTCCAAATAAGTACCCATTTTAAGTTGGCTTCTATACACCACCTATTCATCTACTGAAAGCTTTCTAAGGTTGCATTATAAGAGGTGAGTATCTGCCCAACTTTGTAGTATCAATTTTTTAGCTGTTGAAAGGGCACAGAGAATCCATTTACACAGACCATTTATTAATTTCCATGGAACAGGTCAATAATTTAAAAGAGTACATACATCAATGAATATTAAAGATGATTCCAGTACAAAATTTATCTGTAATAACTTCCCCTGCGAAAGAAACAATTATAGGACATTTCCAAAACATGGTTTTAAAAGAAGCATTAGCTGTATTGTACTGGCAGCAATTAGCTGAATTGAACAATTCCTTATTAAAGAGACCCTTTGGTGTCCAATAAGTCACAAAACAACCATTTCGGCTGAATTAGATGCAGCCTAAGATACACAAACATGACAGGTGGATGCCAAAGTGGCAATCCACAGAAAGTCTTTTTGACAGGGTTCCCACAGCAGTTTGTCAGATTCCCAAATGTGCTCAGGGATTAAAAAAAAAAAAAAAGGGACACACCATATGATGATCCAGCTTTTCCTGGAGTTGCTTAGCTCCCGGATCCACAGCACATGTGGGGTTTGCATCTTCCTCCTGAGTAGACCTAGTGGGTGGGCCACCTCAAGCTGTGAGCCGGGTTGGCCTGGAGTTTTGTCACTGGTTCTCTTCAGCTTCCAAAGGAGTTTGTCAGGAAGCAGCAGTATGTATATGTATCCAGCTCTGGGATGCTTATCCTGGCAAGGTGCAGGAGACCTCAGCACTGGAGCCCCTCTGGGTGGGAATCTTCTCAGGAAGCAGCATCTGATTCAGCTTGTGGTACTTAGTCCTCAGGCACTCTGTTTGCACCAGAGCCATCACTGGATCTTCATCCTCTTCCAGAAACAGAGGCTTTATCCAGGCTGAGTCTTGGTGGGTCCTGGGACAAACTCTGCCTGGAAAAATAAACCCCAGATTCCATTCTAGCCGCCTGATTTTGGCCCAGCTTTTGTTTTCAGGTGTGCACTTTGAGATTCCCACTGTGTGGTAAACCAAGAGATGGATAAAATGACACAGAGCACCCCAGAATGCAAATCCTAAAGTATTTTTAAATGATTTGTTATTAACAGAAAATAAATAACCTTACCTAATAAAATTTAAGACATTTAAAATATTTTTAAAAGTTATTTTATTTCTATATAATTCACAGCTGCAGCTTTCTGGATAGTTTACAACAAAATATAAAAACAATAAAATACAATAGATAAATGCATTAGCAAGATTAAAGAAAAATAAAATAGCATACAAAACATTAAAAGACAATTGGAAGGCAATAAAAAGATTCAGCCAAGAATAAAAGAAAGGTATCTGGAAATCGTGTCAGGCCCCTGAATGACCAGGCAGGTCTTTAAAGGCCTCTACAAAGAGGAGGACTGTCATAACCTGTTGCAGAAAAGATGGCAAATTTTGTGACAGATAGAGTACAGCAGGGAGGTTATTCCAAAGATGGGGGGCAGGCAACCACAGAAAAGGCCAAAACCAAAATATGTGGTCTGTGTGTGTCAGATGGGAATACAAATTTGTCAGCATTTGCATATGCACAAGCTAACCTGTTATCTCCTAGTGACAGAACAAGAGGTTTAACCATCTCTGTGCCCATGTAGATACATGATCTGTACATGTGCTTGTACATCTGTACCACACTCTAAAGAAATGAGCCTGGTATTTTATTCCCATGAACCAGTGGCAAAGGCCTAGCTGGCCACAAAGAACATGTTCCTTTCAAAAGCATATACACAGAGAGATATCAAAGTCATGGAGGCTCTTTGATCTTTGGTCTCTGGAAAGATTATGTCTGTTCTTTGGAACTTTTAAAGATTGTAATTTAGCTGGGGTTTTGCATATTGATGGTGGGGTTTTTTTTTTTTGGTTGTTGTTGGTTGGTTTTTGTCATCAGTACGCGGCAGTAAAAGGGCCTTTCCCCTTGCTTTGCCACAAAATGCCAGAACAACTCAAAGTCAGGTGTACAAGATAAAACAGGCACAGTGATTCCTCAGGACAGTGGTAACTTGAAATTGGCTATAGTCCACAAAAGTTTATGAATCTTAGAATAAGGTGAAAATCAATGTACATTCAGACACCAAAAAGTCCTATAATTTGCAGCATTTTGCAGGGAGTTGCAGGTTTTTTTCCTGTTTAACTGTGCATAGGATTCCACCTTAATGTGACTAAATGGAAGGCCCCATGCTGCAATTTAGGATTGCAGATTTTGCATTCCTAGATCTGGAGCACAGGAAATTTCATTACTTTTAACTGTGCATTTTCTACCCTAGACTGGCAGCAGCTCTTGCAGTTTCAGGTCAGACTGAATCTCCCACACTTTGGAGATCCCAGGAACTGAATCTGGAAACTTGTATCCAAACCAAGTGTTGTAATATGCCCGTGTGTGTGTTATCTACCTATACACATATAACAAAAACGAGAAAAGGTGGATAACAACAGACTGACAGAACGAGACCACAATCCTATGTATGTTAAGGTGGAAAAAAAATCCTACAGCTCCCAGCATGGTTGACTGGGGAATGCTGGGAGTTGTGAGATTTATTTTACCTGTCTGTATGAAAGGTAGAAAACTTAACAGAAAGCCAGGGTCACAGGGAGGTTACTCTCATTTGGAGGGGAAGGAGTCACGAGGGAGACAAGAATGGCTCTTCTAGTTTTCTTTTTCCAACATTATATTTAGGGTGCAAAACTAGTTGTGTTAGAACAAAAAAAGTCCCAGTAAATTATGCTAGGAGCGGTAGGGCTTTCCTGCTCGTCTAATTATGTATAAGCCTGCAAGTTCAGACAGGACCAAAAGGACTACAACTCCCAGCATACCCCAGCGAGAATGGGGGATTTGGGGCACGTTAGGAGTTGTAGACTTTTTTCTATATAACCTTGCACTGAATTGCGTATTAAATGAGTTACAAGCTGCCACAAAACTATAAACCTCGACAAAATTGAGAAAAACAATAAAAGGGAGGGAGGGAAGCCGCAGTAAAGCCACAATCCCGTGCAACACTTACTTAGGAGCAAGTCCATTGCAACGAACTGGACTTGACACCCCATGAGCAAGCTGAAAAAACGCGTCCAGGAAAGACGGAAGATCCACAGGCGCATGCGCAGCTAGTTTTCCTCTTGCATCCCTCGGCGTAAGGGAAAGGAGGGGGAGAAGGCGGGCGAATGAAAGAGCTCGCGGAGGAGGAGCAAAGCGGGTGGAGAAAGCGCGCGCATTGTAAAACCTAAAAAAAAAGAAAAGAAAGGGAAAAAGAAGAGGAAGAGCCAATCAGGCACCACAGGGGCGGGGCTAAGTGGGAGAAGGCGAAGCGGGGAAGGAAACAGCAGGTCGACTGCTGAAGGCGCGCGCGGGGGATTGTGGGATCGCGGCGGTGTGAGCAAAAAAAAAAAAAAAAAAATAGTGAAGAGAGGTAGAGCAAGCGAAACAGAGAAGTCCCCCGCCCAGAGAGCGAAGAAGGGGCAGGAAGGAGGGGGCTCGAGCCCGGTGAGAGCGGTTGGCGGTGGGGTGGGGGAGGGAGAGGAAGGGAGGAAAGAGCGCGCGAGTGGGTGAGTGGGGAGCTGTGTGGGAAGGAGCCTGCCGCCATTTTAGAGCTCCCTATGGGAGACCCTCCCCCTGTATACCCGCCCCCCCACAGACCCCAATTTGATTTCTGTCCCTTCCTTTCCCCGCCTCATAATTCCTCTTGAGGCCCACCTCTTTCACCCTGCCAGGTAACCAGCCAGCCAACCTTCCTTCCTATTTCTTTCCTCCGCCTCTCTGAACTCGGTGGCTTTCCTCGTCTCCTCTCCTTCTGTACCCTCCCTGGGCATAATCAAGTGTCTTAAAATCTTAGGAACTACCTTTTGAAAAGAGCCACTTTCATTGCTTCTCTGGTACTTGAAAGTGGGCTGTGGAAGCAGCGAAGGAGGAAGGTTTCTCTCCCATCCCCTTTTCCCAAGACTCCCAGATCATTTATCCACATCCCCCGAAGTTCAGGGAGGTTAACCTGAAAGTTATGATATATATACAAATCCATTTGAGCAGGATCGAAATTAATGCTATACAACCCTCACTTTATTAAAAAGTTAAATACTGACCCCCTAAAGCCATTCTCTGATAAGGTTTGTTATGGCCTTTTAAAAAGATTCATGGGAACAAACCTTGAAGATCTAGATTTTTGTGTGGGTGGGGTAGTGATTTCTAATGCATATTAGTGACTACACTATTCTTTATTGTTGTTACTTTGCTTAGCTGGGTACAGGAGTGTGTTTCAGAACACACGGACCTAGTTTTTCACTCCCCTTGCTATGTGTGTTTTTCTCACAGCAGCTAAACCTTTTCAAACCTTCTGTACCCTTCTCCAGCAAGCCTTTCCTCTTCCTACTGAAACACCCACTGGTACCCATTCTGTACGCTCCTACTTATGTTGTATAAAATTACTGATACCCTGTGGTTCACTCCTCGCCATCAGTAATATGGCTTAGAATTACTACATGTATTAAACTTCCCATTTTAAAGTGTAGAGGAAAGCATATCCAGTCATATTATATAACACTCTTTAACCTCAGTTTCATGCACAACAGCAAGTTTAAAGTGTGTTAATGGATAATTGCATACACATGAACCACTAATGCTTCCCTGCTGACTTTGGATAACCCTAAGGGCTATACCCAGGTTTCCTTTTTCTCAAGGATGTCCCACAAGAGTCTGATCGATCTCACAAGCTCCTTTTTCCCACCCCTTGTGTGGCTGTGTCATGCTTTCACTGAGGGATCCTGGTTGCTTCTCACACTATTAACTTCCCATAACCTTTTATTATCCTGGTAAGCTGCAAAAATGTGACTGTAATCTTGTTTCCTCACCAGTTGCCATTTGTAATCACCAGAGCTGGGTTTTATGAATTAGAAAAATAATAGTTCCATGGCTTGTTGAGGGCAGAAGTTATTTCCTGTCGTCTTCTGGGACTAGGCTTCTGTTTCTTCATGGTCACTTTCATCAATGTGACTTTGAACATTTCTTCAGTGTGTATACTTCAGTTGGAATATTTCATTCTTTTGGAAGTTGTTGCAGTAATTATTGGCTTCATCTGTTTCATTATCTCCTTCAGATGGCTCTAAGTAGCAAGGGGTGAAGGGTGGGACTGGGTTTTGTGTTTGCAAATGAAAAGAATGGATGGATTTTACTCTGATACTAGCTGACTGGTATTTTGGGGATCAAGAAGGAATTGACCAGTAGCCCTGGTAGATTATGGCTTTTTGTTGTTGAACCATCTGACAGTGTGACTATCTAGTATTCTGCACTTTTGGAAACTAAGCTGTGTAGTTACTTTGCAAAAAAAAAAAAAAAAAAAAAAACCATTAAATTGTGGGCAGATGTCTACTTCCTTTGCGCTTTCTAAGCAAGAGTCTGGAAAGGACTCCATTTCCTATTCTAGCTTTATAGGTTTTTTTTAAAAAAGTCATGCTGCATATCACACAGTTGTTTGAGGACCTGATGCTCCTTTGGTCTTTGTTATCAATAAAATAAATGAAACTAGAAAGTGCTGATTCACCAAAGTGAGACTGCAGGAATGCTTGTATATTGACCAAGGAAATACTGCTGAACAATTTACAGTCATCCAAGCATCTTCTGCCTGTATGTATCTTTAAGTAAATGAGAGGCATTCACCTAGGTTCTGGAATGGGGTACTTGGCTGCCTGGGAAATGTGTGAATTTAGGGCTATGGAGAAAGTTAATGCCCTGGTATACATAGGCAACAACAGAAATTGCCTCTTGTACCTTGCATATAGTGACATTGTTCTTAGACAGGCATCCCCAATCTGGTATTCTCTGGATGTGTTGGTCTGCAACTTATACCTTGCCAAGCCACCATTGCCTGACCAAGGATGTTTGGTGTAGTTTGGAGGGCACCAGATATGTGAAGACTGTTGGACAGCGGGGAACAGCTAGCGATAACTCTGGATCATACAACCAAGTCTCAACTGCTGCTGTGACATAACAAGATTAAGGGAATTCTGTTGTTTAGGATAAGTGCTTAGTTCTTCCTCTTCTTCCAGGGAAGGGACTGACTAAATGGTGCTTTTGTCCCATTGTTTCCTGAGCTAAGCTAGTGCACTAAAAATCAGAACCTGTACTTGCTGTTGTTCAGTGCAGCCTGCTATTATATTGAGACGTTGCAACAGCACATCATCAGAGAAGGGTGGGGAGAAGTTAGGTTTAGTCTAGTGGAGATGTGAGGTGTGTGAATAAGCAAGTTTTGAATATGTTAAATCCGATTTAATTTTTGACTGCCTCTGTGTGATATCATAAATTGGACAGGAACCAGACTAACAACACAGTATCATGTGTTCACTCAGAGGTAAGCCCTACTGTATTTATGCTTGGAGATAGGCATGCATAGGATTGCAGCATAAGTTGGAACCAGTGGGACAAGTTTGCCCTCAAGTTCACAAATTTTTAAGGTGATTTCTCCCTTTCCCCCTCACTGCAATCCTATGACAGTTCTCTTAGTTTAGAATTGGGGAACAGAAGTCCAGAAAGGTAGTGTATGTGTGTATGTTGCATACACCTTTCATTTTTCTTTGGAGAGATTAAAGTATACACAGGGTATATGATGCAGCTCCTTCCCCTTTCCATTGATCTGCCTGCTATTTAGGACAATGCGAAAGGGGATCCAGCCTGCCTCTCTTTGTTCTGTTATGGTTACACTTGGGAGGTGAACTTTTCTCTTCTTACCTCAGATAGTTCCAACAGATGTCAGCTCAAAGAATTCTCTCTCATGTGCTCTCCCTGCTCTTTTTATTCCTTTTTTTTAATTTAGAGCTTACCCTGTTGCAATAGTTCAGGCTACACAGTCAGTCATGGTTAAATCTAGGAGGTGTACAGCTGCAGCCTGCTTTGACAGTTTTGGCAGAAGAGGCCTAAAACTAATCCCACTGCTACAATCAGCACATAAGGAAGTAATTGAAATAAGAGACTTGAAATTCCAACAAAGCTTCCCTTTTAGTACCTTTTGACGGACAGCCTGGAATCCCAAGTGCTTATTTATTTCCTACAGCAGGTTTGATCTGGGGCAGAAATAATGCATGTTTTTATCTCTGAGCAGAGGGGATAAGGCCTTGTTACACATGAGCGAGATATAAGAGATTGTGCCATGGCAAATTAGCTCTTGTTCTGCCAAATGCTATTTCTTCCTAAGCCACACTATGGCTCTGTTGGAAGAAAGTGCCCACGCCAATCATTGCCAGCAAAATTCAAGTGATCTTTCTGCAAAGCTGAACTGAACTGTGTTTATATAGGGCTTTTTTTTTTTTTTTACACAATCAAGATTCAAAGATTGTTATCTCAGTGTGGCAGTGGTAAGAGTAAGCCCTGTCTACAGAAATAAGGAATTCCCTGGCAGTTTCACCCTTTCTAAATACATTGGGTCATTCACAGGTCTGTTTCACACCATGTTTTTCCTGTCTCCACCTTAAATATAATAGGTGGCTGTAGCAAATATATATTATGCAGAAGTGCTTGTCAGAAAGCCAGGATCTGCTATCTTTGTGGAAGACCTAGGCTTGCTTTGCCTTATGTGGCAAACAGCTCTGTATTTCTCCAGGAAGAAATAGCAGTGCACTTCATAAAATCACTTATACCAAGTTGCAAATAGCTTTTGCCTGCCAAGGAACCATGGCACTATGATGGCTAGAATTCTTGGCCGTCTCTCTGTTTGCTGGCCTTTTAAACCTAGAGAACAGAGAAAACTAGGAGTGCAGCTGTGGTTGGAGAAAAGCAGCACAGAACAACTGGGGCTGCAGGAACTGACTATAAAAGATAGAATTGTAGCAGCAACGGTTGAGGAAAGGGCTGTCTCATCTGGCTCTGGTTGTTGCCCCTGGTGAGCTGGTGAGAGGTCTGATTACTTAGAAAGTGATCCCACCAAATAAATTACCTCTATCCAAGGAGGTAGGAATTGGACATTTAGGTACAGTGGCAAAAAAGAGTGGGGGAAAAGGTAAATTTTAGGTGGTTAAAGGTCTTGGTGCATTAGCACTGAGGGTGGTGATATTGACCAAAGTGGTATGTGTGGGCCTATACTCATACCCTTTGATTCAAGTGTCTGCAAAGTCTGCATTTCTTTTTAATATGTTTGCTAAAGCATAACAACTGTGATTTGTCATATGTAGGAGAGTCAGTGGACTTGTAAATAGGTACTCATTACTTGCACTAGTGATAAGTAACAATGGCTGACCTTGCTGGCCAAGCCCAAAATTGCCAGCCCCCCTCGCTGTCATACCTGAGGCAGGAGCACATGCAGTTCAGTGTGTAATGCTGCCCTGGGTGGCTTCAGACAGCAGCAACCAACACTTCCTCTGACCTGCCTTTTTTGCTGTAGTGAAACAGGGAGCTGACATTGGCTCTTCATCTCCAAGGCCCTTTGCCTTGGCCGAACAGGTAAATGCTATTTTCTCTTCTTTAAACAACAACACCACCATCATCATCATCAACAACAACAGATTGTTAGGCCTTGTAGTGAAATACCATCAATGCACCACCACTTTTATTGCAGGCCTTGCCACCTTTCAAAAGTGTCTTTTGGCCCTTTCATGACTATCCCCCTCATGGCTTTTCCCTTGTCCCACTTCTCTTTAGCTGTCCTGTTAGCTTAACATCTGTCCCGGGTAAATTGGCAATTACATGTAAAACTATTCAGTGTATAAAAAAAACTAAATAAATGAGGGACTCTGAGAAAGTCAGTATGGCTTCTGCATAGGAAAGTTCTACACTGCTACGTTTTGGAGTTTCTTGAAAGCATTAACAAGGATGTAGATTCAGAGAGATTCAGTCCCTTCATGTTTCACCTGTGCGCTTGGTGAAAGCATCTGATTGGCTTTGGCTGAAAACAAGTTTGTGTACCTTGATGAGCTCCATTGTTTTCCCACCCATACACCCCTCTATTCCTCTGTTGTCCTTAATCTACACAGGTCTATGCTTTTTAGCCCATGCCAGTTTACGTTATAGCATATGGACTGATTCCTTGTGTTAGTTCTAACATCATTGTCCTTCAACAACTGTGGGGGGTTGGGTACAGAGGCTGAAACTCAGGAATGATGTCCACTGGAATACTGGGAAGGTGGAAGGAAATCTGGCTTTGTGATCTTTTCTTTAGGAGGTAAGATTGCTGTACTTCTCCATAGCCCCAAACTCTCACCCTCTTACCACTGCCTTCCTTGGATGCCTGTACAGTGTTTCTCTCATCACTTCAGTCACTATGAAACAGTCCAGATATTGCTAAACTCAGTACGTGACAGTTTGGATCAAAAACATAACACAGCATTTTCTTTTTTCCTACCAGACAATTGAAATTTTGTTCAGATTGCAGAATTTGTGTTTTCTGGTTACTGGCACTTGCCAACTCACTGAGAAGTTTCCCTTCCCTTTCCTTTACACATAGTAAAGACAGAACAGCAGCATGCCTGCTTTTGCTGCATGCCTGCATTTGCTGATGGTGGTGGAAAAGTGACATTTGTGCTAACCTGTGCATTAGACCTGTGCATGTCTGTCTTGGGCCACGTGCATGGGTGCTCAGCTCAGGCTTTCAAATGCTAGCAAAACCACCTTATTTCTTAGCAAGCTCTCCATTGGCTTTGGATTAATTGATTCCTCCCTTGCCTCTGGGAGATAGTTAGCTGTGGCTGCTGTGGGACAGACTTTGGGGCTGTGGCTACCCCACCCCCACCCATAGTTGCATCTCATGTTTTGGCACAACTGTTACCTTGTGTGGCCTTTCTGTACTACTTGGTGAGTGTTCTTGTGGCTGTCTTCTAGAATCCTAATGATTTTCTGTGAAAACTCTTGGCCGGGGACAGGTGGGAGGATAACAGAGACAAGTTAAAATGCCATAGGGTAAGGAAGAGTATTGTAGAAAAAACGAATCTCAACAGAAGAACTATCCCACCTAGCAAATTATACCAAATAAAATAGTATCTATGACTGTGGAATTGATCTCTGAGGTGGCTGGACTAGCATGAAGCTTGAAATATTGATCCCAGCAGAGGAAGCACATGTCCTTAAACTTTTTGCCAGTAGTGAAATTGGAAGCATGCAAAGGAGACTATCTTTTGTAATCCTGTGACAAGAGGCATATGCATCAAAAACTACTGCTGTATGTACTCCTAGAAATTTAAATGATGGATTTGTATCCCACCTTCTTAGGAATACTGCTAAGGCTAATACAATAAGATAAAAGCATTTTAAAAAGTGGAAGATCAAAAAATAACAACCAGTGAACTATTAAAGAGCCAGTGTGGTATAGTGGTTAAGAGCATGGGTCTGGGACTCAGATGACCTGGGTTCTAGTCTCCGCTCAACCATGGAGCCAACTGGGTGACTTTGGGCCAGTCACAGGCTCTCAGTACAACCTACATCACAGGGTTGTTGTTTTGGGGGGATAAGATGGAGGAGGAGAATGATGTAAGCTGCCTTGAGCCCTTTGTAGGAAAAAGGCAGGATATAAATCCATAAATAAATAAATAAATAAATAAAGCAATCCAATAACACTGAAAGCCTCAGAACAGGATGGGTATCTTGGTACCTAAAAGCTGGTAAAGAAGCTGCCTGGTTAAAATGCGGTTGAGGGGGGGGTCAACAATGTGGGTGCTACCAATAAAGGGTTCCTTATTCCAGTAGCCTAGCCTTACAAAGGAGGGAGTTGGGAGGTGGTGTGGTTGGTCAGGGAAGATAATGGGCCCTGCAAAAGCAAGAGAGACATGCACAGGTCTGTTAGGTTAGCACAAGTGAAGATCCGCTCATTTGGAGAATACTCAGCCCTGAGAACTATTGGTCTCTGTGTGTTGATATTGTGCCTTCGGGCCCATTAATGGTAAAAAAAATATTTTCTTCAGCATGTTTTCCCCAAGGATTTAGTCATCATCCTCCATATGTTCCTCACCATTGCCCACAGGTGAGGAACCTCTTTTGCAGGAAGGGCAGTTTTGCTCTAGGAAAATTTAGTCAGGATTGGGCCCAGACCAAAAGATGAGCAGAGTTTGTAATATTGCAGAATTCTGCTCAGGCTCAAATTCTTGGCATACTGTAGCTGCTGCACAGACATTTATGGGTCATCAGCCATGGTCTTCAGCAGGTCATGACACAGCGGCTACCACCTGTGTAAGGCCAGTGCTAGTTGCACCTCTTTTCTACCTTGTCTGAACTTTGGCAGCTCTGCTTCTCTGGGCATGTGAGCTATTTTTTTTAGCCTGCCACTTACAGAGATTTACCGCAAAAAAACAAAAAAACCCCCCAACCTTATTAAGGAAATGTGACCAGTTAGCTAAGCTTCAAAGAAATTGTGTAAGTGACCTAGGCTTATCCTGCTGTTGCGGGTGGGGTTGGAAGATTATGTGGGCTGCACTGTGTAGCAGTGGATGAGTATGAGCATGGTGCATAGAAGGAGGAGCATAAGTGTCTCAGAAATATTAATGGCATTCCTATTTCATAAGGCATATAGCCAGGCATACATGAGAAAAACAAAAAGTAGCTTTGGAGGATGACTGAAACTGGCTAAGAAATGTGAATCTCTGTGCTTTGATTATTCTTTGATGTGCTTGCACTATGTAGAGTGTCTGTATTGAAACCATGGCAAAATAATGGCTTTGAGCCAGATATCTGGCTCTGTTTCCTATTAGTAAAATAGGAAATGGTATTGCTCTTTGTCTTCTTGGATTCATAATCTGATTATCTGGAATGTCACCCAAATCTTACCTTAAAATTAAAGAGGCATGTTTCTTGACCTCATGATTGTGGAAGTCCTTTGGTAAACATTCAGGCAATGTGCTCCATTATTTGTCCAGCAGAACTTTTATGCCTGTGTGAAGACAATCAGGCTAGGGAAAGTTGAAGGTAGAAGCAGCAGCAGAACAGCAAATATGAGATGCACTGAATCCATAAAGGAAGCACAGCCTTGGATTTACAAGACCTGAGCCTTGGGCAGGAGATTTTGGAGGGCACTCATTCATAGTGTCACCATAAGTTGGAGATTATTTGATGACGTATACCAACAACAACATAGCTGTTCTCCTACAGTCTCCAGCTGGACTTTCCACCTCTGCCATTTCGCTACTGCTTTGCATTTTTTTAAATAATCCAGAGGTCTTGTACAAAATAAAACAAGGAAATGGAGCACAATAAACAAACTTGCACAAAAGTGCTCTTTATCTTCATAACTTGTTTGAATGTGCTTCTTGGGATAGTTCGGTGCCTGGAATAAGCAGCCTTAAGGATAGTATTCAAACTCATTGACCTGGTTCGCATCTGGTAAGCAGCCATGGCGGACTGTTATATCACCAGAACCAGGTTTTTGCAGAGTGGCTTCTTTTTCATGAACAAGCCACCCTGGGAATGCATCCTGAGAAGCTGCCTACAGAGCCAAAAGGACAGGGGGGACTCACACTGCTACTTTTTTGTGATCACCCATCCACCAAATGCTGAAGTGGCATTGTGGAATGACTGACACTTGTTCTGCTGAAATGTGCAACTTTGTGTTTTGGTCTTTCCCAAGTACACAAGGATCACACTGCCAACATGGAGCTATTTTTCTCCCTTTTGGTATGCGTATCCCTTTGGCCTTATTCCCCCATTTCCAGTACTGCTTTCTTGTGCTACTGGCTCTCCTTTCTCTTACTGTTATTTCCCCTCTGGTCCTTCACAGCTTTATGCAAATAAGCTGATAGTCAACTTTGTCATATAAGTATTCATATTGGATTGCTGTAAATGTGCACTTCTGAAAGATCAGCAAAATAATGATCTTTAAAAATTGCAATCCCAATTATGCATTTTTGAGGCTTCAATTTTTTAAGCTAGGGAACAAATGACAGCCTTTCCAAGTGCTGCTTTGGCATTGGTGGAATGGTACTAGCTGGTAAGATTGTGAAAAGCCAATAACTTGAGCTTGTTTGCTGCTCTTTCTGAGCAGCTTTCTAACTGTTTGCAGTGACCCATAATAAAATAGCCTTGCCAGGTTTAGATGACATCACAACCCATTGTGTGCAAGAACAATCCTAAAACAAGCCATGGATTTTCAAAGTGAAAAATAAGCCACCCTGAAGAAACTGCACCTGAATTAGGCCACACAACAACTCACCTAGTTGAGTTAATGGTTGGTTAATGTGGTAGGTTCTTGTGACATGCACACCAGATTATAGTTTTATATCTAAATTGAAACAGATACCACAATGTATTTTAAACTATCAGTGCACTGATTTAATACATCTGTTGCTTGGCCCAGACAGATACAAGTATCATGCAGGGTTAGAATCTTTCCGATCAGACCCTCAGGTGCTCTCCAGTGGCCTACCCTGAAAACTGGATTTAGGTTGTCCTTGGCAATACACTATTTGGACTACTGTTTCATTTGTTTAAGACCTTCTTGCAAACAATGCAGAATCCATATTTGTTATATTTACTAGTATCAGTAGTATGCAGATGTTCTGTCAAAACTCCCATCAAGAGACAAGTGAATTTTAGAGATTTGTAATAGTCGTCTTGTGGAAAGGAAATACCACTGAGATCTTAAATCTGAGCCTGAGCAGCTGCTTTCTGCTTTGCTTTTCCCTACATGCAGTCTTGAGGATGGGTGTAGCAAGGTGGCCAGAAGATGATAATCTCTTCTGACTTGGGAGTACTTACCAGCATATGAAACTGACCAGCTTCTGGGAGTAGTGCTAAATAGGGTTGAATTCACACCTGCAGTATAAAGGGCACTTTTAATAGAGCTTAGATGATAATCAGCTCCAGCACTCCTACTTACATTGGAAGAGGAGTTCACATGTGGAAGCAGCAAAGAAGGCAGATTTGCCTCTCTTAAAAAAGTGAGTGATTACTTGCATGGTAAGATGCATGTAGAAAGACAGTGTTCTCCAAGGTGGCAAGTTCACCTTTACTGCCATGTAAAGCTTTATATTTACTGAATTGATTCTAAATCTGTTGTTTTCAGCAGATTTCCTCTGACAAAGGAGCTCTTCATTCTGGAAACTATTAGCTTCACTAATTAAACAACATTGGCATCTTTGAAAACACATTCTCTTTTTTTGCATTCTGTCCTGTTTTGGTGCTTTGCATTTGATTTTTGCTTATTTGCATTCTGAAAAGCAGAACCTAGGAGAGTTAGGTTTCCTTACTTAACAAAACTGGATCTAACTTCTAATGTAACAATCCATATTTTTTTTGTTGGTTGAAGTGGAGTTAATGGATATGCCATCCTAGCTTGGCATGCTGAAGTTTAACATTTTGGCCTGTTCTCCCTCATTCCCCTGTCCATCTTCAATCTCAAATTTGCCATCCCATCAAATGGCACCAGATGGGCCATTTAGTCCAAGCTCATCTTCTCACCATCTCTCAGCCCACTTTGTGTAATGCAGCCCTTTATATCAAATAAAGGTGCTGCTGCTCTGCAATTACTTTCGATGGACTCTGGAAGTGATTTCTTCCCTGTTGAAACCTAGGCCTTAATTTCTGGTTTTCCAACTGCTCTAGCTCAGGGTAAGTGTTGCCCAACTCCCATATTCCTTGACCATTGACCATTCTGGGTGGGCTTACAGAGGCTGTATCCTGAATATATATATGGAGGACATTCAGTTGCCTATCACTTCTCAAGCTTAAACCTGAAAGATTAGCACTTGGAGCAGGGACAAAATATGAAGTGATCAAGTCTTTATTTAGAACTATACACAGTGGAACTTGAGTATTACTGAACTGAAAAAGTACTAATAGATCAGTGCTTTTATTTGTGGTGCCTTTGCAGAACCGAATTTGTGCCATTGTTTGCTATGTCATTCTTTATGATCTGAATTGAGCAAGAAATTTTTAAGCTGATAGGGGAGTATGTCCAAAGACAATGCTGAAATTTAAAACCATATTTCTACAATCTAACCCTGTTAAAATTGTGACAGGGTGGCCACATCTGCGGAGAAGTTGCAAAGAAGCTGAGGAAGAAGCTTGCTGAGGTTTAATTTGGTAAACTGTAAAGATGCAATATGGTATGCAACTTGCCTTTCACAGGGTTGCATTCAGATTAAGTTGTATTTAGAGTAGACCAATTTAAATCCCTGGGATTTAAGCTAGTCATAACTAATTTAAGATCCATAAATTTCAATGGATCTACTCAAAGTATGACCAAATTGTAATTTAGCCCATTGTGTGTGCACTTACATATTTGAGGAGGAAATGTATTGATTTTATTTTGAATTTTGTAGATAGTACACATTTTTGTAACCATAGCTGCTAACTTGTTTTAACTTACTATTGTAATGATTATCATGACTGAAATAATATTAACCACAAACAGATTTATTTGAGACACAAGTAATAAATATTAGCCTAAACTACCACCTGTTCTAAATGGTAAATTCCTTGATCTACAGTGGTATAAAACAGCTTGCATAATTATACTGGGGGTAAAGATCAGTTATTGTGGTAAAACCTTAAAACACAATCTCAGTTATGCCTCATCTGACTTATTAAGAAATCGTTCCAACCTTTTGCACTGCACTGTTTAGTCATTTATTGATTAAATGCATTTAATTAAAAAATTAGTTCCATTTCACCAGAAAGCTGACTTACATTTATTTCTAATTAAAAGTCTTATGTAGTGGTCATGATAGCTGTTCCAAGTGTTCTGTTCCTCCTTGATCAGTCTCTCACAAAAGTCTATGATTGCTAAAGCCTTAAACATGAGGCAGGTTTGTGTTAAACAGGTTTGCATTATTTTGTTCCCATTACAGAATCTGAGTTTTCTGGTTGTAAACTCTGACTTTACATGCCTGACCTGATTTGGTTGCTCAGTGTTTGGCATGGTTGTTAAAGGTAGAGCCAGCTGTTCCTTAATCTTGCAATGTTGTCTGGTTCTTGTTGCTCCCTATTCCCAAATATCACAAGCTGAAAATGTGTTTCCATACCCTGAGGGTGCAATTGTTTTTCCATTTTTCAGGACACTTTAGTTTGAGATGAATGGAGCAGAGTTAAATGGGCTCCTCCATTGCGATTTTAAAGCAGAGAAAAGCTACAAAAAAGGAAAACACAGCTGATTTACATTGCTTACTGACTCCTAAAGTGGAAAAGCAACTTTCCACATACTCTTGCTTAAACAAGAGTGACAGTGACTTGGTTCACACAGTGCAGTACACCATTTGGGAATTTTAATCATGCACTGTCCTTGACAGACAATCAAGCACAGCAGGGGTTGTTTCTTCCTTCCACTCTCCCTCTCCCTCTTCCTCTCTTCTCAGTCTTCCTGCTGCATTCCAGGGTACACAGCAGGAGAACCAAGATGTTCCCTTAGCCATGGCTAGTCCTGTCTTGCCTTTTTAAAAAAGGGTCCCTGTATTATTCATATTTAGGATAGTAAGGGTACCCAGGGCCACATGCTTTCCTCACCCTAAATTCTGCTGCTTTCCACCCACCCTGCCTTTAAAAAACCCGAACAAGGACTACAAAATTGCAATTTGACATGGACATTTGACTACATGGACAGAGTGTACTTGCCAAATTCCAAGTCTGGAGCCTACTGCTAACTTTTAAAACTTTTTGTAAGGGTGAAAGTGTGGGGAAAGCATGCTTTCAGGTAGAATCTTCTGGGTTTTTGAGGGATGCTAATGTGTCCCTGGGCCATTCACACTTTGTCAAGTGTGAGCAACATAGAGACAATAGAACCCCACAAAAACACTGAAGGAAAAGTCCCTTTCCGTTTTACTCCTTTCCAGGTTTTTTTTTTAGGGTGTGACGAAGCCCTAGCTTTCCCCTTTGTTTGCACTTTACCCTGGCTAAGAGAGCACCTTGAGAAGTGCTATTTTCCTAATGGAAACCCTGAGGCTGGGTGATTTAAAGAGACAACACTCTCTCCTTACATGGAGGTTTCCCCATGTTTTGAAGTGCCTTCCCACTCCTAGCAGCAGAGTGGCACTGGGGGATTCCAGGGTCAGCAGACCTCCCGAAAAGAAGCTTGGGCATCACATTACAAAAAGGGGAGAAATTACCCCTTTCGATGAAGCACAGTATCCTAGTCATACTTTGTCATGTTGGCTCAGTGTATAGTGGAGGGAGAAAACCTGAATTTGTTAAAAGTTGCCATAGTAGGCAGTCCCCCACAAGATACTGCTGGGCATCCTTGAGAGGGGCATCTCATGGATGGCCCAAAACAGGATCAGGAGAAACACCTTTAAATGTGAGTTTTACCATCTTTAAAACAAGGGAAAGTGTAACGTGGCAGTGAATGGCTTGCCATGGCTCAGGGGACATCTCAGTGATCCTGTAGCATCCCATGGAATACTGCAGGAAGAGTTGGTGGGAGGAACAAGAGGGAGGACTAGGCACACAAACCCTGCTGTACCTGGTCCTCTGCCAAGCACAGAATAATTTTACCTGCAGTGCATGGTTAAAATTCCCAAGGGGTTAAACGTGTCATGCCAACCCTTCCAATGGGTTCACTCAGATTAAGTTTGTTGCACTTGGGTCCCAGAGAAGTCAGTAGAACAAGTTAATTGTGACAATTTTTTTACATTGACTTCTATGGCACCAGAGTGTATCTAACCAAGTCTGAATCCAACCTGCTCATATGTCTCATTGCATTTACACATAAATTACTAGTCCACAAGATTATTTATCTAAACAAATAAACCTCTGTGGGCCATGAATTGCTGAAGTGATAGAGAAGCCACACTTCTCTAGTTTGTGAAAACTACTCTGCCTGGTTGCCTAGAGGTATTTCTTACTTTTCACAGGTGGATAAGCTAAAGATCTGTTGATGTGTCCTTAGCATCTTTTTTGAAGTATGGGGTACTTCAAAACTTCCATAGTTTTGGGGTAAAGTACTTGCTTTGCATGTAGAATTCCCCAAGTTTATTCCATGGCATCACCACATGCAAGTGGGAATGAACTGGGAAAGATCTTTCTTCTTGGGCAGCTGCTGTGAATCTTAGAGGCCAATACTGAGCTGGATAGCCAGAATAAGACCGTTACATGTTAGCTTTGATGTGGCACTAGTAAGCTTACTCTCTGTGTTTGTGTTAAGGGTCCTCTATTAGCAACCAAATGCTTTTGATGAAGTCTCAGAAGCTCAGTTCAGAAATCACTCCCAAACTTTGGTTTCAGCTTCCAAGCATATAACTGACATAAAGTTCAGATTGGCCATCATTTTCTGCTCTCCCAGCAATGGTGACGCTTTATCCATGGCAGACCCATTTGTTGTGCCTGTTAGTTAATTAGTGACATTGGGGTGGTTCAGATGGAATAGCCAAGCAAACTTGTCAGCAAGGACCACTTCTTATGTGTGAGCTGATACTAACCCCATGCACTGTGATGTTCTTTAAAATGGAATAAAAAGGCTTAAACAGCAAGGGTTTCAGAATCCTTTCTCTGCTTGCTTCCACATCTGCCGACCACTTCACTCCCTTCACCTTTGCTGGATGTCCTCACTTCCTTGTGGAGTGGTTAAAAGAAAAGTGCATCTTCTGTTCATTCATCTGGTGTTGCTTGGCACAGCTGAGAAGAAAGCGGAGAAATTGCCTGTGCCTCTAATCTTGATTTCAAATGCTACTTATGAGTAGCAAATACACTTTCATGCCTTGTTAAACAGTGACTGTGTTAACTGGATTACAAATTGTCCAACCTTATTATTGGAGGACTTGGGCTATAAACATGCCCACAGCCAAGGTAGCAAAAAAGATTCAGCACAGTAAAGGAATATTTCAAGTCGTAAATGTATAAACAGACTAGACTGGAAGATGTATTTTGTCTTATACATCCTATTGAAAATAAGAAAGATGGCAAACACAATAACATTTGTGGAGATGGAGATAACTTTGGAAAGCATGCTAGGCAAAGAACTGATTCAGCTCAAATGTGATTTTTGAACTCTAATAGGGACTCTAATATAATGTTCACTTATTTAGGGCAGTATGTGTGTCACTAATGCTTCAGTGCAAATGTTTCTACAACAAGTAGGTTATTTTCCAGTTCAGAACTGAATTGGCTCTGAATTGGAGAGCCAGTGTGGCGTAGTGGTTAAGAGCGTGGAACTGGGACTCAGATGATCTGGGTTCTAGTCCCTGCTCAGCCATGGAGCCAACTGGGTGACTTTGGGCCAGTCACAGACTCTCAGCCCAACCCACCTCACAGGGTTGTTGTTGTGGGGATAAGATGGAGGAGGAGAATGATGTAAGCTGCCTTGAGTCCTTTGTATGAAAAAGGCAGGATATAAATTGTAATATAATATAAATAAATAAATTGCATAAAGTCATTTAATGTTGCATTCTTGTACTCAATCCAGTTGTCTAATCATCTCTCTCAGTTTGGCTCGGGGAATTTCTCTTGCAAACCACTGGGGATTTTTCAAACCTGTCAAGTCAATTTAGCACAAATGTGTGTTTTAGAACAGGGACTTTTCAAATTTTCAAGCAAGTACCTGATGAAGAGGGAATTAAGAGAGCAAATATCCTATTTGTATTCAGCTGACACACAAGCTGCTTTCACCTTGTATTACGGAAGCCTCTTTTCCATTTCTCAGAACAGGTGGAGTTGGACTGGGCCTACCAAAATTATTGTATTACAGATACTGAGAGAATCTCTGTTAGCATGCTGAGCAAATGAATTCAAGGAACTTCTTGCATTGCAGCAGAAAACACCTTTTCCAGCCCCCTGAGATTTGTAATCTGTTTATGTGCTTTTTTTTTCTGGCTTTCCGTTAGGGAAGGAAGGAAAAGGATATGTGTAATAGCTTGGGCTCTGAAAAACTTGATGGTAGCAGGTTGGAATTTCTGTGGGCTCCCCCCCCCCCCTATAGTAGGGCTCATCAACTTTTTCCCATTCTCCTTTCTACTATAAACAGGATTGAAAAAATCCAGGTGCTTGCTTATAACAGGTGGCAGGGATCATCCACCCAAGTTCATCACCACTTCTTTCACTGCTGGCAGCAGTGGGGTCCTTGTTGCTGAACGGAGATTTTGAGGAATGTTTTATAGTTTACTATTTGTACTAAGGTACAGGTTCCCAAGCACAAAATGTGAGTGTTGTGGTGCTTACTTTAAAATATTGGATAGCACTGGCCTTATCATTCCTGACTAGAGGTGCCATTTGTCAAAGTAATGCAGGAAAGAGAAAGTTGGAGATAGAATTGAGAGTGTTCTGTCAAGTTTGGCGGACTCTAGCTAGTAAACTCTGAAGTTGGATAATATGCTGAGTGAGAGCTATCCCTTGTGGAGTTTGTCCTTCCCAACCACAGTGAAAATTATAAACTTGCTTTGAGAATAGGTCATGTTTGAAATGCAGTCCTATGTAACTTCAATGCAATTGAAAGCTAATATGGTACAGTTGGTAAAAAGGGGTTATGCATTATGCTTGGCTGATTTGGGAAACTTATTGTCTTAAACTCATCTTTAGAAAATACATTCATAAATATGTTAAATTCTGTGACTTTTAACTCCATGTTGATTTGCTAGTTGGCATTTATATTTATTGTTTTACTTGTTTGTAATCTGGGTTGAAATCATTGATGAATGGCAGTATATGCATGCTTTGAATAAATTTGTCACCGCAAGGGTTCTTGCCATTATTGGCCTAAAAAGTATGAGTTACATGCTTGTGAACCTCTGAGCTTTGGCACTTTAAAATCAAGGGCCGCACTTCACAGATCCTGTTTGCACCTTTTTCTCTCCTCCCTCCTTCTACCCTTGTATGTTGGCAACCTGTGTTAAACAACCATCTCTCAAAGTTGATCTAAGGGCTGCGGTCAAAGCCAGGCAGCCTGCTCTGCTATATTGCAAAAGCCTTGTGTAGAGGTTGCTTAGAAACCGGGTGAAAACTTCTGGCCTCCGCACTTGTGGTGGCAACCGAATTGAAAAGGGAAGCAGGGTGTCACTGAGTTACTATTTGTTTCTCTCCAGGTTCCCCCATCCCGTTTCCCCTGCCAATGATACATAGAGTCCTTTGGCCAGGTTGAATTGCAGCTGTAGTGGAGGAGACTTGCAAATGCATTGTTGCAATGAGCCATTTCATTTAGCAGAATCCCACCATTTGCACAGAAGAAAGCAAGCCTGTGTCCTCTACACATCATAGCATTTTTCTCTCATGCTGTTTTCTCCTCAATGACTACTTCCCTTTTGATTTTGCTTGCAGTTCTTAATAAGGTTGAGAATTGATATCCAAGCACATGCATGCATTGAAAGAATGGAGGGGAAAGTGTTCCATCTGCTCCTCCTTACAATGTTGTATGCCCTGTCAAGATGGATTTAAAGAATGATTCTCTGACTATGGAGGAGGTTAGTCCAGGGAGACCAAAATCCTGAGGCATGTAGTGCCTTTCTCTCTGTGAGTCAAGGAATTGGTAGATTGAATGCTTGCTGAAAGTGAACTGTCTCTAGTCTCCTGCACAGTTCTAAGAGTGACAGTCCCCTTATTTGTCCCTTCATCGCAGTGTAATCTGAGAGTGCATTTTGAGCAATTGGCTCTTTATCAGTGGATCTAAAAAACAAAACAAAATACCTCTCATCTATTGCAGTTTCTTAGATGACTACCTCTATAAAGAGCTACTGACTAGTCAGCTGTAATTGGAGCCAGAAGGTCAGCAGCCCTTTTTAGAGTTTGTCACTAAAGAAATTGCAGTAGATGTGAATTCCATGTTTGTTTGTTTGGTCACCTATTAGTTACTTTTTGGAATTTATACTTCTGGGCTTAATAATTTGTCACATTCATCAGTGCATCCAGTGATTACAGAAGTGGTTAGGGGCAAAAGCTAGTGCATGTTTTAGAAGGGATGCCTAGGAGTTAAAAGGTTTGACAGGCCTTCGGTTAAGGAATAGTTAATCAGTAACATATCACCTATTTTGCCCATCTGGAATTACTTGATCTAATAACGTAAGAAGAACCCTGCCAGATCAGACCAAAGGCCTACGAAGTTCAGCATTCTGTTTGCACAACAGCCAATCAGATGCCTATAGAAAGCCTACAAGTAGGACATGAGGGCAACAGCACCCTTGCATTCCTGCCCCCCAACAGCTGGCACTGAGATGCATGCTGCTTCTGGTACTGGAAGTGATATATGTTGGTATTGTAGCTAGTAGCTTTGGTTCCTACCATTTCCATCTCAGCCCTAAGATGAGAAGGCTCTGTCCAAATCCATGTTTCTCCATGTTTTCTCTCTTGAATCTCCCTCAAACCAGATTGATGGTCTCTGTTCCCCTGCTCAGTTTCTCCTAGCCTCCCTGCTGCTGCTCTGTCAACTCCACAAAGTTGGCCTAACCTTTCAGCTGTAGCTTTTCCCTTCCTGTCAGTATTGGCTGCTTCTTACTTTGAAGCCTCCACATCACCCTTCTGTCCTCCAGATGTTTGGACTGAAACTTCCAAAAACTCTGACTTTGTTTATTTTATTTTATTTTATTTTATTTTATTTTATTTTATTTTATTTTATTATTTATTAGATTTATATCCCACCTTTTTCTTACAAAGAATTCAGTGTGCCTTACATCATTCTTCACCTGTTACTCTCCATCTTATTCCCACAACAACAGCTCTGAGAGGTAGGTTGGGCTGAGAGTCTGTGAGTGGCCCAAAGTCACCCAGTTGGCTCCATGGCTGAGTGGGGACTAGAACCGATCACCTGAGTCCCAGACCCAGCCTCTTAACCACTGCACCATGCTGGCTCTACAAGGATACTACACCATGTGGTGGGAGTTGGTTCATACCTTCTGGAAGGCACCAGGTTGGGGGATGACTGCACTATAGCATTTACTTTAAACATGGAAGTAGCTCCATGCTTGGCTCTGATTCCCTACCTGTGTGAAGGCTTATTTGACAGAGAATCAGCATTTGCAGGGGTGATTTTATTCAGAGCCCAACACTTAACTAGCTTGTATGGATGCACACAGTCATCTTCCCCTTCTCCTTTATTGCTTGATTGCTCACCTTTCTGTCTTCCTCCCTGCACACAGCAAGCCATGTTCTGGAAGTTTGACCTCCACACGACCTCTCACATTGACACCCTCTTGGAGCGTGGCAACGTGACCCTCTTTGAGCTTCTGGATGAGGAGGATGTGCTGCAGGAATGCAAGGTGGTCAACCGTAAGCTGGTGGACTTCCTGGTGCAGCCCGAGCACATGGAAGCATTGGTCACCTGTGTGACAGAGGAACCCCCTGGAGACGTGGATGAGAGAGTGCGCTACAAGTAAGTAGACCTTCTGAGATCAGGAGGAGAGAGGGATATCTGTATGTGGAATTTCAGCATCTCCAGAACCAGGAAGGCAGATTAATCTTCCTTCTCCTGGTTCTTTAATTTTTTGGTTACCTGTAGGATTCATTTTTAAAATAAGAGGTGGGGGCTGGGAATCAGGTGAGTATTTTGTTCTTTAAAAATAATGTAGAAAAAGTCAAGGCACGAGCTTGCTGCACTCATTTTTAAAAATGCTGGTTTAGCATGTTATTCAAATTTACAAACCTGATTTGTAGTTTTTTTGGCAACCAGAATCAGAATTTGTGGTTTGTACTAATTATGGCTTGTCAGGATGTATGAATTATGAATTAACACACTCTAGCTATGGCCATTGCCCCATCAAAGAAGGCCAAAGAGAAAAAAGTCCCAGACAGACAGAAGATTTGAGCACCACTAAACAATGTTTGCCTGTAATTTTTGACATTCATTCCATGGTTTGGCTTTGTATCTGAATGAACCAGAAGTTTCCAACCTTCGTAAAGCCCATGCACTGGCTCTAGAGTGGAGATGCCTCTTTGTTTTAATCCAGAATTTCCATTTCAGATATAAAAAGAACAGAGTTCTTGTTAAAACATGCCGGTGTTTCTACATCAAAGCTTGTGCATAAGTCAGCAGGGATGTGTGAGGGAGGAGTGTGCAAACCCAATGCTAATTCTCTGTTGCTTATTGCAGGGTCAGGAAAGTTGCTGCTGAAGCGGTCGAGTATTTGCATTAATAGTGATACTGACTTGCTTTGGACATACTGACAGCCTATGAGTTGTCAGGACCTTTTGAAAGTGTACAAGACTGCTCTCCTTTTTTTCACTTTATTTGCTGCGATGGCTGAACCTGGCACTTGGGGTTGTTGAGTGAGAAATAACCCAGGCTTTAATGCATATGCATTATCTGTTCAAAACATTTGTATGCATTAGAGTTACCAATCAGAACAGCACTGATAGGGTACAATTTTCACAGTGAGGCAGGTCTTTCCCAGGCCTGTTGTTCCCAGTGCTCCTTGAATGGGATAGTACTGGGAGACAACATGCTCTAATTAGGGATGGGAAACAAGTCAGCCTCCAGATGTTGTTGGATTGCAGTTCTCATTATTTCTTATCATTGGCTGTGCTGGCTAGAGCTAGTGGGAGTTGCTATCTAACAGCATTTGGAAGGCCATATGTTACATCTTATTCTTATTCTTATTGTTTAAAACATTTTTATCCCGTCCTTCCCGATACAACATCTCAGGACAGCTTACAATAATGTTCACCACCACTGCCTTGAATGAACTGTTATTGATAATACCTTCTGGGCACTGAAAACAGCAAAATACTGAAAGTCAAAATCATAATATAAAATTGGGTTTCTGGGGGTGTTTGTATGGTTTTGGACTTTCAGTTCATCTCCTACTTTACTGTTAGCACTGAGAGAGAGCAGGATTCAACTGCTGTCGATAAGGGTAAGTAGTGAGGTAGACCCACTGATGCGACAACAGGTTCTGATAATTGAATATCTGTTTTGATTTCAAGAAACTGCAAAACACAAAGCAAGGTTCAAGCCCTTGTAGCAGCAAATAGCTGCTTTAAAATTATGTGGATAGTGCCTGCTGTAATCTCAGAAATCAACAAAAGGAAGTGACATCTTTGCAACAGGCCACTGATGGGAAATTCTGTGCTTTGCATGCATACTGCTCCATCTCTTGACTAAAATTGATAGAATAAATTGCAAAGAATAAGCAAGTCTGCCCAACTTGTACAATTTATAGAGGTTGTAGTATTCAGCTTTTTGTGGAATTTGGGTTTCCCTTGTTGCAGAAATTTTCTCCTGAAGTAGAGCTGAGAACACTCAAGTGTGTTTTGTTTCTCTTGGATTATCTCTCTGTAGTATCCTGCAAAACCAGTGGATAGCACAGTACTGTGCTGTTTAGCTCAACTGCACAACTTTTACTCAGGAATTTACTCAGGAATTAGAGGCTGGTAGAGAAGTTCATGCACATGCTTCTTCTTTTCCATAGGTATCCAAGTGTGTCGTGTGAGATCCTGACGTCAGACATCACGCAGATCAACGACGCACTGGGTGAGGACGAGTCTCTCCTACGGCGGCTCTACAGCTTCCTTCAGACTGGTGGAATTCTCAACCCATTGTTGGCCAGCTTCTTCAGCAAGGTCATGGGGATTCTTATCAACCGCAAGACTGATCAGGTACCCTCCTGTGGGTTTCTCGGCCTGCCACTTCATTTCAGCTGAGCGCCATCCCTACTGCTGTTCAAATGTCCCAGCCTTCTAATTGCTTTATGTGGCTGAAGGGAATTTCCATTGCTCTAGTATGCTCATATAGGGCATTCAGATTAGCTTGCAGAGAGTCCTTGGACGATGACCTCATGAAAGTATTTTCTTGCCAGTGCACCCCCATGTGGTAACACTTGGTATGGATCACATGAGATCATCTGATGTGTCTCAAGCATTTCTTCTAAATTCCTGACGTGTTAAAAACCATCTGGTGCTATACCAGGTTACATCCAGAAGTTAACATTCACAGTGTGAAAGGGTGAAGTAAAATACCCTCAAAGCAGCTTTTTCCATGTTAAAATATAAGTGTAGTTATTGAACCTTTTGCAACTAAGGAATGTCCCAAAGCAACTGGTTGGCTCTTTGTGAAATGTGCCAGACGAGACAGGCCTTCAGTCTTGCCAGCCTTCAGCAGAGTTGCTTGCAGGTTCACAGTTGTTGTGCTCTGTGTTTTCTAATTATTGATATTTATCCACCCCTTCCCCCAAAGATCTCAGGGTAGCATACATAGCATGTTTCTCTGTTTACCTTCTCAACAACCCTGTAAGCTGGGCTAGTCTACCTCAGCTTGGTGTCCTTCATGTTTTGGATGATGATGAAGGTGATGATGTTGTATGATGATGATGATGTTACTTCTCCCAGCATTCCTGACCATTGGTCAGGCTTCCTGGGCAGATGGAAGTTGAAGTCCAAAACATTCGGAAGATACCTAGTTGGGCAAGTCTGCCTCAGACTGAGAGAGATGGATTGGTTCATGCTGAATGGTGATTTGAAGCTGGACCTCCCCAGACCTAGCGAGGCATGTTAACCTAGGGATGGGGAATGTGTTTCTCTCTAGAAGCTGGTGGATTTCAACTCCCATCAGAACATAGCTAGTGGTGAAGGATATTGGGAGTTGAAATCCAGCAATATTTGAAAGGCTACACATGCCTCATCCTTGTTTTAATCACCAGAGCACACCACTTTTGCAAAAATACAAAGACCTCACAACCATGCAGCTATCCAGTGTAACCCATTCACAGAGGAGTCTCATGAAACCATTAGTAGGCTGACCTGGATCAAAAATATGCCATACCTCTCCAGGGTGTTCCAGGGTTTGGTTCTCATTGATAAAAATGTGCCAGAACATCCATTTCCAAAAATGGTCTTGCCTTACTTCTCTTCCTCACACCCCTACTGCTAACTTTCTTGACTGTCTTCCAGATAGTTGCCTTCCTCCGCAAGAAGGACGATTTTGTCAACCTGCTGCTACGTCACATTGGTACCTCTGCCAT
This sequence comes from Varanus salvator macromaculatus, assembly GCA_023646645.1. NCBI lineage: Eukaryota > Metazoa > Chordata > Lepidosauria > Squamata > Varanidae > Varanus > Varanus salvator. Next base: position 4,749,733 of record JAIXND010000781.1, read on the forward strand.
CATGGACCTACTGTTGCGGCTCCTCACCTGTGTGGAGCAGCCACAGCTCAGGCAGGACGTGTTCAATGTAAGCATCCTCTATAGGAACTCCTATCTGCCCTCTTCCTTGAAATGTTTCATCAGGCCTTTGTTTACCGGTCATGGAATGAAAGGGTTCTCAAAGGGAATGAAAGTTATGTGGTCAAATGGGCTTGAATGAGGAATATATTTGTTTTATTGTTCATGGTCCTCCTGATTTGAACTTGGTGACAAACCTGATCTTCAACATATCCTGTTTCTTCTGACTCTGCTGGGTGGGTTCTGCTTTAACTATCTGGAGGAGCAATGTTAAAGAAGCAACAGATTAATTACCAAACTGCCAAAAGGTGGCTTGCTGTAGGTGTGAGGAAGCTCTTGGTACTTCCCCTGCCCTCCCTTTGGCACAAGGTGATTAGAAAATGTATGAGTAAGTTCATTGTTTAGCTCAGATTTCCTTATTGAGCAACTGATTGTGTCTTTTGGTACTTAAGGTACTGCCCATCTTAAGGAATGATACTCTTCCACCAGGATTTGTACATCTTCGCTATCCTCTGGGTCTCCCATACTTCTGGTGGCTTTGTAAAATCGTATCTGAAATCAGAATATGCTTGCTCTGTAGAATAGCAGTTCTTAGGCCCTCTCAAATGCAATAGATACACCCCTCCAAACTTCTCATTCTTTCAAGATTCCTGTCCTGCAAAATACTGTACAGTTCTCCATGTGCAGTGTTTCATTGCGTCCCCATTTTGAGGTGTTCCCCCCACTGTCTTCCACTATTGGGACTTCTTAAGCCCAGAATAACATGGCATCTGCCGGGAAGATTCCAAGGGTGCTGGTAGAGCCTTTGGAAACTGTGGGGCACAGTGTTGTGGGGTATCATTGGAGCAGTCTCTGTGTGGGGAATTCTTCCACCAGCGCTACCATTGACTTTGGGGAAGTTAATACTTCATTGGCAATCCTACCTGTAAGATTTCTTATTTTCCGTAAATTCTTATAGTTCAGGCCATAAAGAACCACTTCTGTTAGAATGCTTTTGAAACCTCCTAGTAGCCTGGCTTTTGGGAAGAGATGGGTACCAAAATGAGAGAACAGTTGAAATATTCAGCAAGTGCTTTATTAAAGAGATATTTTTGTACATAAGGGAAAGCTAATATTTACTTTGAGGATTTCAAAACAATGCTTACTGATGCTTTTTAAGGACTCAAGAGGCACTGTTACAAATACAAGTTTCCTAAATGACTTTTTACCTTACACCAAATTTCATAAACCTCCATTCCAGCCAAATGCAGTCACAATCTCTCTCCGACTCCCAAAGCTCCTTCTGTTGTATTTCTGGGTGGTTGGACAATTTATCTGGGTTTTTACTGCTTGTTCGTGTGATCTTCATCTAGCAACACAGTCACCTGCTCCCTAACCCTAATCTTCACCAGCTACTTATGGTTATCTCTCTCAGACAGAATAGCTCAATATCCAGGCCTTAGTTCCCTTCATCCTTCTACAATACCACCCTCCAACTTTCTCCTTCAGTGACTGCCACCAGATTGCCTCAGTCCCTAAGTGCCCACTGCTTCACGGTCCACTGCCATTTCCCAACTACCTAGAATCTCCAGCATATCAGAATTGAATTCACCTGATTCAGGCCCCATCTATAAATATTACAATATTTTCTCTCTGTTTCGCTTTCCAACTTCAGAATGTCACTTAGCCGCTACTATTAAAACAGGCCTTCACACTGTAACAGCACTAGGCCTACAGTTAATGTAAGGTTATTTCTTCATTGTGTGTACATATGTACTTCTGCACAGGTTAGTGTGGGTAATGGGAACAGGATTGAAAGACACGTTCCTAATCTTGTCTTGTTTGTTTACTTTTCATAATACAAAGTGGCTTAATGAGGAGAAGATTGTGCAGAGGCTCATTGGGATGATCCACCCTTCAAAGGATGACAATGTAAGTATAGCAAATGTACAGTCATGCTCTTCCACCCTCTGCCAGGAAGTTAGACTGTGTGTGTATGTAGGGAAGGTGATTAGGATTAGAAAAACCTTCCCCACCCTAGCATGCTCCAGAGGTTTTGGACTACAGCTCTTGGAATCTCTCACCCAGCTTAGTTGGCTACGGGATTCTGGGAGTGTTAGTCCAACATATCTGGAAAGTGCCAAATTAGGGAAGGGTGGCTTAGAACTCCTTTCTTTGAGGGATCACACTAGGTTGAAATTGAAACACAAAGAGAAAGGTGACCAATTCAGTAAGGTGTATTGAGGTGCCATCTTAATGCCTTTTTTGCTCTCTAATTTCTTATCCCTCTCCACACAGCAACATTCCAATGCTTCACAGTCCTTGTGTGACATCATCCGGCTGAGCCGTGAACAGATGATCCAAATCCAGGACAGTCCCGAGCCGGACCAGCTACTGGCCACGCTTGAGAAGTGAGTGCCAAGCTGGTGACAGCACTGGAAAAACAGCAAAGGCTGAGGAATTGCTGCTGCCCCTTAGGCTAGCAGTGACTGTCACGTCTCTAAAGCTGAAATGAATGTAGAAAAGAAAAAACAATGTTTGTTTACTAAAAGTCATTTCTAGAATTTCTAACTGCATTCTCAGTTATAAATAAAAAAATGGAGGAGTGGGAGGAAACTAAACCCATGCAAAACCACTGTTTTTGCTGAGTGAATATTATGCATTATTGATTAAACATAATCAGTAAGAATCATACTGTCAAAACTAAAATTCACTATGAATCTGTCCAGCTTTCCATTGAGACCCCACTAGCTATGCAGTGGTGTCCCACCTGGTGCAGAGATGCAAGAAAACCTTCTCCTAAAGGGTCAGGTCTCTTTGTCTGGCATCAGTGTGGCTGTTTATAATAGAAGGCTCTCCGCTGGTTCCAAATTGGTGCAACCTAATAAACAGTACATCAAGTTTGAATGCGGTAATCCTGAATAAACTTTGGGCAGGCTGCAGGTTTCTGGAATTGCTGAAAAGATGAATCAGAGTTTTCTGCCCTTGCACAGAGAGAGTTTGGATTTTTAAAAAGGCATTGGAGCTTTTTAAAGGGTTCGTACAGGGAGAAGCAGTTCTTGAGGAATTGGGGTCAAGAGAGCTATGTTAAACCCTGCACTTTGAAATTAGTCTGGCGATACACTGGCAACCAGTGCTGGTGAGCCAAGACTGGACTTGCATATTCATATCACCCAGTCCCAAGCAACAACTATTACAACTATTGCTTATCTACCACATACATGAAATGTTAGCAGAAGAGTGTGTTGGAAGCCTCCACCACTCAGAGGAGCTTGCAGCCCTTCCCCTCCTTGGCTCAGAGGCAACTCCAAAGTATTTCCAGGATCCTTTTTGGTCACCCCTTGAACAGCACAGTGGGACACTCTTTAGAGCAGGGGTGAGGAACATGTGGCATTCCAGCTGTTAGTGGACTTCCAGTCTCATTAGCTCTCTCCATTGTCTTGGCTGGGTAACTCATAGAAGCTGCGGCTCTCCAGATGTTAATGGACTTCATTTTCCCCACCCCTGCTTTGGAACTTCAGAAATATTTCAGTTTCACTGCTTAATTTTTCTAATTAAGTCTTTTTTGTTGCTATTTTATTTCAGTGTACAGTGGATACACTGTGAGTATATGCTAAGGTTAAAATTTGCATAGCAGTTTTAATAACAAGTTCAATATTGCTCCTTTGCATTCAGGCAGGAGACGATTGAGCAGCTGCTAAGCAATATGCTGGATGGAGAACAGAGCGAGTCTGTCATTGTCAATGGAATCCAGGTCTTGCTGACCCTGCTGGAACCACGCAGACCCAGGTGGGGATATGTATGGCAGTGGGGGGACTGCCGTTTCTTGCATGTAAGAAAACCGTGCAGAGCCAAAGAGATTAGCAGGTTTTTACACTCTGAACCTCAACAGATGAATCTTGTTTGTAGTAGTGCTGCCACATTCTCTTAAAATAGCTTCTAGACATGATAGTTGCAATTAGCAGATCAGAAAAGCAGCATTTTGTGAAGCTTCTAGTAACCACAGTGGGACTACATAGCGGGTCAGGGCTTCTGTTGCCTATCAGTCTGCCCCTTTACTGGGAGAACATTTTTCTTTCATATGTATCTGCTTATGTTTGCACTTTTCCTATTTTAGTTCCTGTATTTAAGGCAAACTAAACCTTATTGAAGGGTTTTTTTTCTTTTTTCCAACAACATGACTCCCAGAAGCAAAATGCGTTGTACTAAAGAAAAAGAGATGGGTTCCAAAACCTTAATTCAGAACTTCTTCTAACTTCACAAACATGATTTGCATGATATGGGAATTACATGAGTGGAGCCAGCTGGAGCTGGAGGTCAGACTAGATGGCCTGGGGGACCCTTTTGATTAGCCTTTTTCCCTGCTTTTATATATTCAGATAGTACATATTTCAGCTATCTGAGGTTTGTGTTCTTCCAGGGCACACAGCCCTGGTGGTGTATGTTAAGCGTCCATGATCTCCCTTGCAGGACAGAACTGGGTGGCATGGGGGGCTTCTACTGCAACCTGGAGGGACAGATGGAGATGACTGGGCCCAACTGTGAAGTGGCCTCCAGCCAGGCCAGTCTGGGCACTCTGCTTGCCATCAAACAGCGTCTCAGGGAGCTTCACCGGCTGCTCCTCGATCCACCAAAGGTGAGTGCATGTATTTGCTGCTGCTGCCTAGACTGGAAGTGAAGAAGGCAGGGCTTTGGAGAAGCAGGCTAAAGAAAGCACCAAGAGAGCTAATAGATTATTGTGTTGGAAGAATGGGATTCTCAGACCATTGCTATAGAAGAAATCCATGTAATCTCAGCCATATAGGCTCTCATAAGAGTTTGGACGGTTTTTCTGGGCATGTGTGTATGTTTTAGCATAGCTGTGTTCATTCATGAGCTGAAATTTGGCTTCTGCTGTATGCCAGGAAAATGTATGTTTAAAAACATTAGTTTAAAATCATACAAACTGCCCTTGTAAATTTTATAGTCTACCTTTCATCCATGGTATCTCAAGGTGTTGTATACAACATTGTAATCAGAGACAAATTAAATACATACATTGGAGATGTGTGTGTATGTTTTGTGTGTGTATGTTTCAACAGAGAGCAAGCAAACTGGGGAACAGGATATAATTTTTGATATATCCTGAGGCCCCTCTCTCTGGTGCAGCCCAGTAGGGAAGTGAAAAGGAGAAATGAATTATATTAGGGGCAGTTGATGGGACTGGCAGTTGGAATGCTTAGACAGACGGGTAGACAGGCAGGCGGGCGAACAGACAGACAGACAGACAGACAGACATTGTGCCTGCACCTTTCTATCTCTGGCAGAAAGAGGCCCTGCAGACAACGTGGGGAATCCTAGACCCTCCATTAGGAAACACGCGCCTGCATGTTGTGAAGCTGCTGGCCAGCTCATTGGGCACCAACAATGCAGCGCTGCTGGATGAGATTATAGAGCTTGGGGCCCTTGACACAATGTTGGTGAGTACCAGTGCAGTACTAGCACACTGTTGTCTCAAATTCAGTTTGACCTGCTTGCTTTGATACAAAATGCTGGCAAGATGAAGATGGGTTATTCTTTGTCGTGGCCTCTGTGCATCATACATATGGGTTCTGCGCCTGCGCAGTGCCTATGGCCGGAAGATTGATAGCTAACGGTTTTGGCAGGAAACTCTGCTCCCCTCCCCTCCGTATTATATATGGAGCGGAGTGTCCACCATTTTCCAGTCTTTGTGACCGCCGTTCATTGTGCCTTGTGCCGCTTTCGCTCTCGCTAATATCGTTACTCGCCTTTCAGCTTTGTCGATTTCTCTCTCTCTTTTCCAAGTTAGTATTCCCTTGTTCGTATTACTATTATTAGCATTCCTGTTAGTTTCTTCGTTCCTCCTCCTCTTGTTGTTCTATAAAACCAAAACCAAAACCAAAAATATTATCTACTCCCTCTATACCAGGACTTAAAATTTCAAGTCTAGACCTACTAGCCAGGCAAAAACCTTACTCTCCACCAGTTGCCCCACCAAACCTTGCCCAGGTCCGCCTTCAACCCCACCCCAGTCCTGTCCCCAGCCCTGCCCCCAACCACACCCCCTTAAAGCTTATGAAATTACATTTTTCTTTAGAATAAAGAGTCCAAAATATAAAAAACAGCAATTATAACATAGCTTTATTATGTCAATTTAAACATAACAGCAATAGCTTAATAGCAATAGGGTGCAATCAAAATATCAAGTAGTTAGTACTTCTTCAGCACATGGGTTCCTATGCATAGTCAGCTACCAATTTTATTGAAAATATGTTTTTTTATTTTAAATGAAATTTGTAGCTGATTGTGCATAGGTGTGCTGTGCTTTGTTTTTTTTTTCTTTTTTTTCTTTTTTACTTTTTGAAATATTTAGGCCCCAGAGAGCAGCGCTAAAACGGCGTTTAGTTTTTTTTAACATTGTTAGTGGTTTTTTTTACTCTTTTTGAAATCATTTTGCCCCCAGAGCGCAGCACAAAAAATGTCATTTACTTTAAGCTGGTGGGTGTAGGGATGTGCACCGGTGGAGAGCGGATCTCTCCTGCACGTGTCCCCTCAGCAGCGCTGCCAGTGTAATGGTGGTGCCGAAGACGAAGCAGGAAGTCGGAAACTGGAAGTTGGCTTCAAAATGAGGCTTGGAGTGCAAGTGGAATGCAAATCGATCCCTGGGGCCTGGGGATTGCATTGCAAGCCACCCGGTCCATTACTGTACTCACCAGAAAGGAATTTACCCTTGCATTTGGTGAGCAGGTGAGCATAATTTTCAAGCCCTGCTCTATACTATCCTCTTTCTTCTCTTCCACGATGGTGCAATGAGCGGCATTCTGCAAGCACGTAGAGTGTGGCTCTACGATGCCCACAGCGGATCCACACCACCTGTGCCTCCTCTGTTTGGGGAAGGTCACAGGATGGACAAATGTGGCCACTGTCTGGCCTTCTGTAAGCAGGCTAGGAAGAATAGGGAGAATCGCCTGTGTAAACTTCTGTGGGACCAGGCTCTCCTACAATCGGACCGGCTGGTGGCTAAGTCCGCTACAACTTCAGCTGCACCTGACCGCCATCCAACACCAACTGCTCCACTGCAGCGCCCGGCTCCTTCCTCTACTGCTCCGCCCTCACGCCCTTCAGACAGAGGTGCTCCCATCATGGGCGATCAGCCTGCTTCCCCATCAAAAAAGCAGCGGGAAAAGAGGAAACACAGCGGCCCTGAAAAGCTGTCTGTGCATAAGAAGGCCAAGAAAGACAAGGCTGAAAAGCCGGTTAAGAAACCAAAAAAACCCAAGCATTCCAAACACTGACACTCAGGTTCGGCAGCTTCCTCAGTCCCAACTGCTGCGGTACTGACACCCTTGGGTCCAACCATTCAGGAGGCTATGAGGGTTACTCCTCTGGGCTCTCCACGCCATACAGGAACTGAACCACACCAGGATCCACCTCAGGGTTCGATCTCTGACGGCGAGATACAAGATTCTCCACCGAGGGCTAGGTCTCCCACGCCTATGCCTCCTGTACAGCTGGACACCGAGACTGGAATGTCTCCCCCAAGGAGCCATAGAAGTCAGTCTTCAGATGCCCGATCCGATGATTGGTTTCACTCCTGGTATTCTTCCGTTCCAAGATGGGGTGACTACCAATCTGTCGGCTACTACCCGGCTGCTTGAGACCATTGTTCTCTGCCAGCTTCTCGGGATTGCTTCCATCCTTTAGTCCCGAGAGATGTTCCACAGGCACTGTCTAGGGAGAGCGGTAGATCAGTGTCGCCAGGAGGTTCCTCATCCAGCGTCCCAGCTCCTTATTGGGTGGACTCGGACGAGTCCAAGGTCGATTCAGCTTCACCCGATGCTGCGGTCACATTGCAAGGCCCCGGATCACCAGAAGAGCCGCACATCTCTTTTGCAGAGCTGATGTCCAGGCTGGTTCGGTCGATGGAGATCGAGGCCCACCAACAGCCCGGCCCCAGCACCGACCGGTTCTACAATGTGGTCCAGAGCGAACAATTGACCTCCATCGCTTTGCCGCTCATCACAACTCTGCGCCAAGTGATGACTCAGCCATGAGGCCTCCCGGCTCACCCTCAACCAACGTCAAGGAGATACAAAGCCATGTACCGGGTTCGGGAGGAGGACATTCTGTTCCTCCTTCGTCATCCTAAACCAAACTCGGTCGTGGTGGAGTCTTCTCAGGGCCAGGAGTCACGGGGTCACACCACGCCCCGGGACAAGGAAGGGAGGAAGATCGACTCCCTTGCACGCTGAGTCTATGCGGCCTCTGGACTCGTCCTGCGAATCTCCAATTACGAGACGACCTTGGTGCGCTATCAATATTTTATAATGCAATGCCTAGACAACATCATTGCTGCTCTCCCAGACAACCAAGGCGACCTTGCACGAGTTTTCGTGAAGAAGGCCATGCAGGTCGCAGTGCAACAGCTCTCCACAGCCAGACACCATGTGAACTCGGATTCGAGGGCACTGGTCGGTGCCATATCCCTCCGGAGGCATGCTTGGTTGTGTAATTGCAACTCCCCGGAGGAGATGAAGAGGAGAATACAGGAGATGCCCTTTGACGGGTCCGGCCTCTTTAACGCAAAGACCAACCACAAGCTGAAGAAAATTCACGAGTCTAGGATGATGGCTCGTCGTACGGAACTACAGCCTCAGCCTCGATGTAAGTGGTCGTGGACCCATCCACAATATCGACAATATCAGCCCCGAAACAGCCACAGCACCGCCAACAATGCCACAGACAGCAACCACCTCAGTGATTCCAACAAGGCCGCCGCCGTTTTGACAGAGATAAACGCCAGCGCTGATGGGGCGGGTGAACTTTTCCTCTATTCCCAAGCCCACCCTTCCCCCTCTCATTTGGGGACCAGCTGAAAGGTCGACTCCCCATTTGGGAGTCCATTTCATCTGATTGGTAGGTGTTATCCATCATTCAGCATGGATATTGAATAGAATTTGACATCGTTCTTCCATAGAGTCTGATCCGGTTTACTCCATGCTCGCCAGTGTTGTTGGACGAAGTTCATCAGCTTCTTCGTAAGGGAGCGGTCTGTCGCTTGTCTCTACCTGAAGGACTCCATGGATTCTATTCTAGATACTTTACGATCCCGAAACAGGATGGGGGTCTCCGGCCAATATTTATTTATTTATTTATTAAAACATTTATATGCCGCCCCATCGCAACAAAGCCTCGGGGTGGCTTACAACATGAATTAAAATACAGTAAACCAAATACAATAAACCAAATATTGGACCTAAGAGCTATTAACAAATTTATAACACCAAAGAAATTTTGGATGACCACCCTTCAAAATATCTTACCGCTGCTGAGGAGAGAGGATTGTTTCGCCTCATTAGACTTGAGGGACGCCTATTTTCTCATTTCAATCCATCCGTGTCATAGGCGTTTCCTCTGTTTTGCTGTTGCTTCTGAAATCTTCGAATTCATGGTACTCCCATTTGGACTGGCTACTGCCCTGAGGGTCTTTACGAAGTGCATGGCTCTCGTCTGCGCATACCTCCAACTATGTGGTGTTCAGATATACCCCTACCTTGATGACTGGTTATTGGTTTCTCAGACCAGAGAAGCACTTTGTTCCTCTATAAACATGGCCTACACCCTACTGCAGGATCTTGGACTTTGCATTAACCGCAAGAAATCCTCTCTTGTTCCTGCGCAGATAATCAGTTTCATTGGAGCTCATCTGGATTCCACGCTGGCGAAGGCATTTCTTCCTCAAGACAGACAACGCACTCTTGCTCGACATATCCATTGAATGCAACGAGATGAAACGGTTCCTGCCCGATTTATTCAAAGACTCTTGGGATATATGGCTGCGTCGGTTGCCATTGTTCCACATGCCAGGCTTTGGCTTCGCCCCCTTCAGCTCTTCTTCAACAAGATGTTTCGACCGCAGAAGGATGTGCCTATGAAGTTGATTCGGCTTCCGTCCTCTGTTCTACAATCTCTGATATGGTGGACAGTTCCAGTCAACTTAAACGTTGGAGTCCCGTTCCAACCTTGATGCCCTACGGTGACTCTTGGTACCGATGCATCTTTGCTCGGGTGGGGAGCACTGTGCTCCGGCCTATGCACTCAAGGTGTTTGGAATCGACAGGAGTCCATGAATCATATCAATTTCCTGGAACTTCTGGCAGTGTCCAAGGCTCTGCGATCCTTCAAGGACATTCTTCGGCATCAAGTAGTTCAGATAGCCTCAGACAACATTGCTACAGTCTTTTATCTGAACAAACAAGGTTGGACAAAGCCTCCCACTCTGACTCGGCTATTGATGCAGATATGGAATTGGTGCATCCTGAGAGACATTGCTTTAGTAGTTGTACATCTAGCCGGTATGGATAATGTCGAGGCCAATTTTCTAAGCAGACAAATGTTGACATCCCACGAATGGGAGCTGGATCGGCAGATATGCGACCAACTCTTCCATCACTGGGAACATCCGGACATGGACTTGTTTGCTACCTGGCAGAACAGGGTATACGAGAACTTTTGCTTGAGAGTGAGAATAGGACAAGGATCACTAGGGGATGCTTTTATGATACCCTGGGACAATATGAGCTTTTACGCTTTCCCTCTGATTCCCCTCATTATGAGAGTAATATCGAAGATAGCCCACGATGGGGCCACAGGACTATTGATAACGCCATGGTGGCCCCACCAAGCATGGTTTTCAACACTTCTTCGAATATCTCAAGGCAAATACATCCATAGTTATCAGATATGGAATATGGACTGTTCCATATCTGATAACTCAGCAAGGGGGCACAGTTCGCCATCCAGATCTCCCATCGCGGAAACTAACAGCATGGCGGATTCGATAACACTTGCTACTGATTCGGTACCCACGAGGTTTAACTTTTCTATGGATCGTGTCCCCAAATTGGTCACTCGGATTGAGGCTTCGAATCCGTTGCCCTTTCCTTCGTCATCAGATTCAACGAGCTTTCCATCGGGATTGATGGCTTTACACCCAGAAATTAAAAGCATTCTCAAATCTCTGCTAAGACTGTCAACCCGAAAGTCATACGTGGCTAAGTGGAGACAATTCTCCACCTTCGCAGAGTCTCGTTCTTTTCTCCCATATTCAGCATCCATAGAGAATATTCTTCAGTTTATCTTGGAACTCCACCATTTAGGACTTAACCATCTTCCATAAAGGTATACACGGCAGCAATTTCTTACTACCATCGTACAATTCAGGGATCCTCCATTTTTTCCCAACCATTGATAAAAAGATTCCTTAAAGGGCTACATAACCTTCATCCAACCATCAGACCAGTTATGCCTACTTGGAGATTTTCAGTGGTGTTGTAGGCATTAACGAGACCTCCATTCGAACCTTTGGCGACTGTTGATTTGCGCCTTGTCTCCTGGAAGACAGCTTTTCTTGTGGTGGTTACATCAGCGCAAAGAGTTAGTGAGCTCTGTGCATTAAGGGTAGACGCTCCCTATTTAAATTTCCATAGGGAGAAAGTTGTTCTACGGATGGATCCCTCCTTTCTACCGAAGGTGGCTACTACTTTCCATATGAGTCAAGACATAGTGCTACCTGCCTTTTTTCCATCTCCATTGAATCCGATTGAGAGATCCTTACACACGCTTGACGTACGCTGCTCCCTAGCCTTTTATAGATCAAGGACCGAATCCATTCACTGCTCCAATCGACTCTTTGTGAAGTACTCGGAGCAGGACCAAGGTTCTCCTGTTAGCCCTCAAAGACTCTCCAAATGGATAGTTCACACTATAACTTTGTCCCAGCAGTTAACTAAGATGGACTTACCTATGACCCCAAGGGGCCATTCTACGCAAGCAGTAGCCGCTTCTTCAGCCTTTGCGGCGGGTGTCCTGATTGACGATGTCTGCAGGGCGGCCACCTGGGCCACTCCATGCACATTTGCTAAATGTTATCGTCTAGACGTCCGTGCTAGACAAGACTGTTCCTTTGGCAGAGCTGTTCTTTCAGCTGTTCTTCGCTGATAACACCTCCCCTCCTCCAGTCAGGGTAAGCTTGCTAATCTACCCATATGTGTGATGCACAGAGGCCACAACGAAGAAAAGCAGGTTGCTTACCTGTAACTGATGTTCTTCGAATGGCCATCTGTGCAGTCACACAACACACCCACTGGCCCGGCTCGGTGTCGATGGGTGGAACTTGTTATCAGTACCGTACTATTTTTTATTCTAGGTACCTACACTGTATTTGTAACTTGTTATTGATACATATAGCATTTTTTCTTGGCTTAGAAATTTTTTCTTTAGAGAGCGAACATCCAGTCTATCAAAGACTGGAAAATGGCGGACACTCCACTCCATATATAATACGGGGGGGCGGGGAGCGGAGTTTCCCTCCAAAACCATTAGCTATCAATCTTCTGGCCATAGGCACTGCGCAGGCGCAGAACCCATATGTGTGACTGCACAGATGGCCACTCGAACATCCGTTACAGGTAAGCAACCTGCTTATTTCTAGAAATTTGAAATGCCTGTTGGAATCTGTATATTTTCACATTGGGCAGAATTTGTTAAAAAAGTTAATTTTGCAGTATTGCTTGTTAATCAAAACTAAACCTTTTATTTAAAAGATGACTCCTGAGTGGTCATACAGATCAAAATAGTATTTATACTGAAGCCACTGGAGAAATTCTAGGACTATTGCCTGTTTTTAAAAATCTTGACTTTAGTGATCCAGTTCACAGATAATTGTTTAACCCAGAAATTGTAGGGACAAGCAGAGAATACAGATCATTTCTGGTTTTACTGAACTAAGTGCTTCTGGGTTACTTCATGATGTGTGAACCTGGGATTTCTGGCTTGTTTATGGGTTAAAGAACCTAGGGTTAGTGCAACAATTGCCCATTTTGTTCCTGGGTTAAACAATCTAGGAATCGCCGGAATGACTTGTAAATTAGCCCTGAGAATTTGAATATATCAACTAAATCTTCATGAAAGAAACAGTTGCTTTAAAGAAGAAAGCCATGTTTGTTTGCTTCAAGATGTTGTAGGTATTTCCCATGTGCACCCTCCTTGCTAAGATGGCATTTGCCACCTGAATTTGTATAAACATATTAATCTTTCTTTTTAAAGTTTGCTGAATTAATTGGAGTAATGTTTTCTAGTTGCTGAATTGATTTAATCAAGGTGATTAGTTGCTTAAATGTTGCATCATTAGCTAATCTTTCTGTGGGGGTTCTTTGCAATGCCATTTGTTTATTATTTAGGTATTTCAAAGGGAAGCATGGTATTAGTTTGGGGTCATAGGAATTCTAAAAATTGCTGGCTGGCTATACATATCCTGCCTGTGTCTTTCACTGCCAGGACCTCTACTTCAAGTATACCTACAACAACTTCTTACACGCTCAGGTGGAGGCCTGCCTTAGCAGTGTTTTCAGTTCCCACACTGGTGATGAGACCATTGAGAACCACTCGGAGCCCCTCCCGGAAAACCCGGTCATCCAGCATGTAAGTCTTGCGGGGCATGTCTGTGGGTTCCAGCTCTTCCCACACAGCTGGGCTGACAGGTTGTTGAAACAGGAGAAGCAACAGATTGCCTTTGCTTTCAAGTGTGGGAGAACTAAAGAGAAGCAATCAGGGCCAAGGCAATTTTAGGGACTGGCTAAGTGCGTGTGACAGGGTGAAGGTGGCAATGGAAGGAGTGGATGGCTGGGTTTAGTTGGCATATTCTTAAGCTGCCAGACCTCATTAGGGGAGGGTCAGTAGGAGAAGCAGTTCTGTCACTTCCCTTCCAGAATCAGTACCTCACCCTCCCTCTTTCGATATTGTTCTACACCAGTGAGTGCTAGGTAGTTCCTTAAACCTGCCAGCTGAAAGCTTTAGAGTTCCAGCTGAGAAACTAGAATCCTTCCTATGGCAGTATTCAGTGTACTAATATTCATACAACTTGGCCTTCTCCACATGAGTGAGTTCCATTGTGCCCTTGTAGTTGCTGCAGAGGTGTCGCTTAATCCAAAGAATTTTGTCTGCCTGGGAAGAAAATGAGCAGTCACAGTGAGTATTTAATGGGGAACGTTGGGTTGGCATGACTGGGCACTTCTCTCCCCTTGCCTAGTATACATGAATCTCTAAGGGTCTCCAGCCCAAGGCAAACAGCAATTTTGGAGTGCCATGTAACCTTTTTTGAGTTAGCTGCCTTCTAGTTTTATACCCTTTTTATCTTCCTGGAGTTCTTCCCTGATTTAATCCTTCTCTCTCTTCATTCCATAATGTTTCAGGCCTTCTCTTTTATTTCCTTTTGGTCATAGCATTTCACTGGCTGCTTCCATTCATTTAGACTCTCATCAGCCACCCCAAATCCTTATGCTCTTCCATGCCCCTTGAATGCAGCTGCTGCCTATGCTTACGTAGAAAGTTTTTTGGAAATGCTGTTGGAATATCTTCCAATAGTCTGTGGTCCCTGGGAGCTGGCAGAAATCAGCCCAGTTGCAGCCAGGGGAGAGACAGCAATAGCCCACAAGATTGATTTGTGAGGAGGGCTGAAACTCAGTTTCATGGAAAATTGCCATAGCTCATGGGTAGAGCATTCACTGTGTATGCAGATGGTCCCACATTCAAGGCATCTCCAACTGAAGGTTGCATTCCTTCATCGGTATTTTGTCAAAGACTCCATGACTGCAGGGAGTGGCACCAAAATCAGTGGTGGACAGAGCCACAGCTAGGAGTGGGTGGGACACCCTTTTTTACTTTTTGCAACTCCTCCCCCTCCCCTTCCCACAGAGTGGGCTGCTAACGAAGGAACAGCTTGTTTTTGCCAGAGGTCTAAGCTTATTTCATGAACAGGTCTTTGGAAATTGGAATGGGGCCACATAAAATTAAATTGTGGGCCACAGGGTGATGACAGTTGCAAAATCTTCCTCCCCTTGCAATGCCACCTGTCTCTCTTTCTTGCGTATGTCAGGAGACATCTGCCACACCCTCTCCATCCTCTGAACAGGCTACCTGCCTCATTTCCATCTTTGTCTTTCAGGTTGGATGGGGGCAGACGCAAGGGCTACATGGGGCACCTCACCCGCATTGCCAATGCCTTAGCTCAAGGCTCTGAGAAATGGCCCCACTCCACCCTCGTCAAGCAGCTCTTGAAAGGTAACAGGGACAAGTAGCTTTCAGGGCACTGTGAGGACTGGGTGCTCTGGGAAGGGTCCTTTCAAATCACTTAACGATCTTGGCTGCCAAAGTGTGCCTTTGGCTTGTGGAATATTCTGGGCATTCAACTTCAAGTGGGAGAGACATGGGCCCCTTATCACAATGTTGGATTGTGGTCGACTCTGGCCTAGGATCTGCTGTTTATACAGGGAATACATACTGAGGTAAGATGAAGTTGGTTGCTTTCTAGACTGAAGGGTGTAGAGTAGGCTCAATTCTGAAGCCTTAAGAACTCAGATTAAGTTCCTGCATTTAGAGAATTCTGCCAGCATTCTCTGCATGTGCTGTTTGGAAAATATTCATTCAGTCAGCACCAAGAAAGGAGAGGTTTTTGTTTTTAGGTTTAGTAAGAAAAAGTATAAAAAGTCATGATGATGATGGAATGATGGAGTGGGCATTGTTCTAAATGAACAGATCTGACCTTGTGAATATTAGGAACTTGTTATTGTTGCATATTACTGGAAAACTAAGATGAATACCTTGTTATCCCAGCCTTCCTTCAAGGAGTGCTGGCAGGAATATGTGATAACCCTCACTTCCGTACACACATCCCTTGCCATCCTTCTGCAGTAGGCTAAATTCATCACTTTAGTCCAGAAATAGGGAACTTGCAGCCTTCCTGAAGCTGTTGAAATAGAACTAGTCACTGTCTGCTGGTTATGCTGGCGGAGGCTGATAGACAGTGGAGGCCAGCAGCACCTCATCCTTGCTCCGATCGCAACACCACACAGACTCTTCTTGCAAACTTGCAGTCATGCTGCAGGGTCATCTTCCCCCGAGGAGGATTGAATGATAGAGCAGCAGGAGGTAGGCATGTGAGGGTTTTGAAAACTGGAGTCCAGGCTTTCTCCTTTGTACTATTGTCAATAATAGAGCCAGTTAGACTGAGGAGTTTCAGGTTCTAGTCTTGCTCAGCCATGAATCTCACTGGGTAGCTTTGGGCCAGTCACTGACTCTCAGCATACTCAACTTGGTGTGGGGAAAAAAGGAAAGTCGACTATGTAAGCCTTCCTGGATTCCTTTTAAGAGGTAAAGTGTAGGATATAAATATAATAATAATAAATGTAATAATAAAATTAACTGCCTTAGAGAAAATGCAGCATAAGGCAGGACCTTGTGACTCAGCCACTTAACCTCCTATAGAAGCATGAAAAATTCCCCACCAGCCCTAGTAAACAGTTGCGGGTCTCATTTCATCTGTTCACTGCAAGCATGTCCCCAGGAACAGGGGTGCACAACTGCAAGGGGCCTAGGTGCGGGCAGGGGGGCACATCCTGCTTGCTGTGGACTGGCTTGGGTGCTGGCTGTGCTCCACCACTACTTCCTCAGTTGCATCGTGTCTGCAGGGGGTGCACCAATCCTGCCAGAGAGGCCACAGAGGGGAGAGACACCTTGGTGGGAGCTGCCTGGGAGCCACACCATGGCAATTCGGTATTTTGTTCTTTTGCTGGCATTTTTTGTTGCTCAGTTTCTGGAGAATTTTCATTTTTTTGGTATTGTGTTTGGAAACTAATACACAGAAGGTTGTATTATGTGTATGGTGCTTTTTGTTTCTGCCTCAATGGTTTTCCTGTTTTTGCTGGTCCCCAGCTGTGGAAAGGTTGAAAACTACTGCATCATAGCACAAAAACACTGGGCTTTGTGTGTGTTTTTCAGCTGGCAAGGCATTGAATGCTTTTTGCAGACTGTGTGTTGCCAACTCCTACCCTAGTGTGGCCTTGCCCAACTTAGTGTCTTCCAGATGTGTTGGACACCCACTCCCCATCATATACATTGGGAGAGCACCAGGTTGGGGGACACCTGCCCTAATCTCTGTCCTTGCTTTCTTTCATTTATTATTAAAAGCTGTCCTTTAAATATCTCAGGACAGCTTACAGCAATTTAAAACAATTTAAAACATCTAATAGCATCATCCAAAGATTAAAACAGTAATACCATTTGAAAAAATAAACATCAGATAAATCAAATCAAAATAGAACAAAGCAAAAGCGACTGGAAGAATCATTAAAGCTATTATCTTTTAAAATGCCGCTTAAATAAAAAGGTTTTGACCTGGTGCCAAAAAGAGTATAAGCTTAGCACCAGGCGTACCTCTCTCGAGAGTGCATTCCAGAGCCTGGGCACCACCGCAGAGAAAACCCTACTCCGAGTTGATGTCCTTTTTACCTCTTTTGGAGAGGGTTCTTGGAGCAGGGCTTCTCCCGCAGATCTTAAGGGGCATGAGGGCGTATAAGGAAGGAGGCATTCCTTCAGGTATCCTCGTCCCAAGCCATTTAGGGCTTTATAGGTCAAGACCAGCTCCTTGAATTGGACCTGAACTTCAACTGAAAGCCCAATTATGAGTCTCTTACATTCCTACAGACAGTTTTGAAAGGAAACTAGAGCAGTCTAAGCAGGGCAGGCCTATTAATGCTACTAACCCTTGATAGCTTAGCTAGACCCTCCATGTTCAAAGAAAGTCTGCCACTGAGTAGCAATTGGTGATGGGGCTCTTGCCTTCATGACCTCCTTATGAACTGTAGTTCGCAATACGAATGGGAAATGTCTTTGGTTTTAAAGACATACTTGTATTCCTTCTCCATGTCCCCTCTCAGAGCAATAAATTTAATATTTAACAAATAGTTCATGAGTCTGGTTGCTTTCAAGTAATCTACTAAGTGATTTCCCATGTGAGCCTGAAACACACATGCATTGTCCCATTACAGTTACGATGTTGCATAGGCTTGAAAAGGGTCGAGCCAACTCTTACTGAAAAAGTTCAGTAGCCACAGCCCCAGGAAGCTAATCCTATTACAATCTGTCTAATGAATTAAATGTGATCAACTGAAGTCAGGTTAACTGTTTGCATAATTCTGTTTGCTCTGAATGTGCACACAGATTCATTTACTGAATTTTCTAGGGTAAGTAAACCAAAGTTTATGTTTATATGATTTTCAGTCCAGAGCTTCCAAAACTGGGCAGCTAAAGTCCCTGCTGATAGTATAGGTCTTCATGAGAGAAAGGCAGGAGACTAATGAGTTATAGCAGGGCAACAGAAATAGTGCTGACTTCAGGTTTTCGAGGGCCCTTTGGCAAGGCGCTTTGTGTGGGACTCCTGCTTTGGTGAATCTATGTTCTCACCACCATTGTGACCAGTTCCTTTTACTCCTTTTCTTATCATTGGTGCAACTGGCTGGCTTACCAGGCAGAGTGCTAGCAAGCACTGTTCTTCTGTTCCTCCATCTCATTAGCAGAGCAAGAGAAGGGAAATAAGCAGTGGGAAAGAGGTAGAACAACTCTTCCATCCTCAGTGTGTAGGGATGCAGAGAGTCTCTTTGCTGAGATGGAAAAGTGGAGGACCTTCTCCATCCCCGCAGGGGAAGTTTGCACTCTTCCAAGCAGGCTTGGGGAATTATGGCCTGTCCTGGGATGGGAGAGGGGTATTAACAGGGCAGGGAAAGCAATTCTGGCTGCACAACTGCCTTTAGGAAAGCGAGATTAAAACTTCCCCCACTTTCCCAGCAATCCCAGTAGTGATCACCAGGGAATGGGGGAGTTAAATCTCCCACCCCCAGTGATCTGAGCTAAGATTGCTATCTCTGTGTTGCTAATAGCATTATGTGAGAACAGAGATCTTTTTCACCACTGCTCAGCTGACAGCAGCTTACTTGGGCATCAGGGAAAAGCATGCTGGCTTCCCAAAGGCTCAGTGGGACCCATAGAGAGCACCAAGGGCCACAGCTACCTGCACTTCAAGCAAAAAATTGGCCCAAGGGAATCAGTTCTGAGACTTCTTTCAGCCTCCTCCATTTTCTCCATCCCTCCAGTCAATTCCTCACCTCTCCCTAAATCTGTCACTTTTCCCATCCTCACCAGTAAATGGGTGATGTGAACTTTGGCCATGCTGCCAAGAAAAAATAGATTCTCTCAAGTGAACTTCCCCTGCTTTCCTAGATGCCCTAACTTGCAGATACCTCTTAAAAGCTGAATTGTGATGTAATATCACTTGTGGGTCATGTTCTTTCCTGGACATTGGCCCAAATGAGTTTAGAATTTGTGCTTTCATATTGCCTTTAAGAGAAGTAAACCAGGCAATAGCTTGATCATAGACTGAATCAAGAAGGTGGATAAGTTCTTCATACTCTGCCCCTTTGACCTGCCCAATGGAGGAGAAGGAATTCAGAGTGGAGTTTCTCACATATGACACAAGCATGATGAAAGCACTACAGCAACTACTGAAGTGCCACTTAACAGGGAACCGTTTAATTATTTTTTACAAGTTTTAAACATGATACTTGATTTTGGTACTAAAAACAAGGCACAACCTTCCCACTGTCCTCCAGTTGAGAAAAGCCGTTTGGTCTCCTAAGCCTGTAGTAGAAATTGTGCTAAGTAGCTCTACAGGCAGAGGTGCTCTCTGGGGAGCTCTTGTCAGTGAGCCCCTGCTGGACTACTGGCCCGCAACTGGTGATCATCCAGGCCTAACCCTGATACTGACCCTAACAGGAAGGCAGGATTCCTTTGGTCCTCTGGCTCCAAGCTGCCTTGTATGGTAAACTGCTCCATCCCCTGCCACTTCTGTTCTGTTGCATATTATGGATGAAGATGTTTCTCCTGCCCACCAAGCCCCAGGCTCACATCTTCTGCTTTGCAGAACTGCCCGAGGAAGAACAGGAGCAGTGGGACAAGTTTGTCTCGGGGCCCTTGTCAGAGACTAACAAGAAGAACACTGTGGATCTTGTGAGTTTTCCTTCCTTTGTAATCACAGGAATATTACTTTTAATGTTATGTTAATGTTTTAATATTGTTATGTTTTAATGTTATGGCCTGCATGGACTGGGCCTAACTTCTACCATTGGGGAATCTGGGTTCTGTATCTTTTAAGCCCTTTCCAAGTAAAAGGCTGCTTTCTCCAGACCAGGGATGGACAATTTCTGGCCTTCCAAGTATTTTGGCCTACAATTTACGTGACCCCTCACTTGAGAGTATGCTGGCTAGGGCTGATGGGCGTTATAAGCCACAAATTGCCCACCCCTGCCCTAGATGGCTAGTATCATTCAAAATTCTCAGCTTCCTTGGTGGTGGTGGAATATATAGGGGAGCACTACATTAACCAGTATCACTCGCTGAACTGGGTGTTCTGCCCGGTTTTTCTGGGGACAGTTCTCAGAGTTGTTGTAGCTGCCATTGCCTCTCTCTCTTCCTATCCCCCATATGTCTGATTTCCCATGTTGCCCATTTTCAGTAGCCCAAATGACTACTGAAATGGAGTGCCAATAGCCACAGCAACTCTGATGTTGGGAGGAAAGTGATTGGATCAAAGGAAGAGAGTAGAGGCTTGGTAGGGTCCAGTTGAGGAGCTTAAGAACTCTGACATGAGACTCTGTTGAGGAACTAAGGGATAAGAAGTAGTTGGTTCCATTAACTCTAATTTTCCATTAACTCTTAATTTCCACCTTTTTTATCAAAGGGCTCTTCTAACAAATTCTCACTTACTTCAGGTTAACATGCACAACCTCCATTCGTCAAGTGATGACGACGAGAACGACCTCAAGGAGTTCAGCTTCCCGCAGGAGGCTGTCCTGCAGCAGGTAAGTGTGTGGGCCTATCCTTAGTAGAGATTGGTGCTCATCCTCTGCCCCTGTTCTGCTTTTCACATCCCAAAGTGGAATCATCCCCATGTATTTGGTTGCTGAGAACCAGTAACTTTGCGTTTTTAGCTTAAAGCAGGCGCAACACTAAAAATATTACACTTGTTTCAAAAATTGTTATTGTCATCTCTTCTCCCTTCCCATTCCCTTCAACCAACATTTGCTTCTGTAATGTAAATAAATGATGCAATTTATGAGTGAGGGCTAGAAACTTTCTTTTAATTGGAAACTCAGGAATCCATGGCTGTGGCCTATTCTTGGAATGTATTTTGCACTCTAGATGGCTCATAGTCATCCTTGATCCCTCTGCTAAATAGCCCTTTTCATTCCAAATAAAAATTCTGTATGTGCTTTTAAGTTGAAGGGTGCTTATGTAAGTGGCTGTGCTTACCTTGGAAGTGGTACCTTCTCTTGGAGAAGGATCCTGGAATAGATATTTGTATGCTCATCCTCACCACCATCATCACTCTTGTCTCAAGTCCATGGATGCAGAGAAGTGGCATTTTGTTCTTCCAGTTGTAATTTTAGTAGCTTTTTCAGTCTTCCTGAGTGGCCTTTCACTCTACTTTGTATCTTTTATGCAGAAAAACAGGTTGCAAAATTATATGATATGAAATAACCCTGAGCCAAGCTACTACTTGTACCAAACCAATATTGTACAGGATGAGTCCTGTGTGTCAACAGAATCCAAGGTTCATGTTCTGAATTCAGATAAGGGGCTGATAGAGAGCATGTGGTTTTGTCCTGGGGAAAAAGCCTACTGATCCGCATTCCTCTTCAGTTTCTGTTATGACATGTGTGAGCTGCTTCCTCCCGCTATCATGCACACCTCCCCCCCAGTATGCATATTTAAACTGTGTCCTTGTCTGCTCTTCCTTCTCCTTTCTATAGGCTTTTGTTGATTACCAGCTGCAACAGATGACTTCAGCGTTCATTGAGCACTTTGGCTTTAATGACGAAGAATTTGGCGAGCAGGAAGAGAATGTCAAGTTAGTGATGTCATATTCACTTTCTCCCTTGCCACTTCCCCGCTTTGTATGTCAGCTTAATTTTGTGTTTCGGGGGTTTTCTCACTTGTCCTATGTTTGTGGGCTGCCAGTAATCCCCACCTTCTGTGAGAGGAATAGCACAGCATGGGGGCCTTCTGCACACTTTGGGAAGGAAGCATGTTTTAATAAGGACTCCAGACTTGGGGAGGGTGCATTGTCTATGCCCCATCCGCTGGGACTGATAATGTGAGGGAGGGGACACACACCCACTATCGATCATCCCCACCCATGCCATTGTTTAGTTTCTTACAGCTTCATTGTGAATTCATTTTCAGAGAGGAGATTATTCACTGGCCCTCCAGAACTCTGGGGCAAATGTCATTTGCATGTGATTGCAAATCACAAGAGGATGGCATATAAATTTGGAAATAAATAAATAAAATAAATTGCGCATGCAGTCCTGAGTCTGGTAGTTTGCCGTGGTGTGACAAGGAGGCTCAGTGCTCACCTGGAGGAAGTAAAAAGGCTGGTCTGTTGCCTCTTACGCTTGTTGACAAGCAGCTCCTGGGAGATGCTAGAGCAGCCTTCTCCAAGCTCCGTCACTCCTGATGTTTCAGCCTGTGACTTCTGTCATCCTTCATCATTGACCATGCTGATGTGTGTCGGTGGGCTAAATGTCTGGAGAGACCCAGGCTGGGGAAGGCTGTGCTTTGCACCCTCAGAGAATGCTGGGCCTTCAAGTCATCCTTGTTTGGCTTCTCTTGAACCAGGTGCCTGGTGAGGCCAGAAAGTAAGAGTGGGGATATTTCTAGGTTTGCCTTGCATACCCAGATATCAGCCTGTTTCCTGAGGTATCTAGACTGATGGTGCTGAGCCTCAGATTCTTGGTTTCTTTAAAAGAGGATTTGTGGATTATAAGAACATAAAGAGCGCATTACTGGATAAAGACCTTAAGCTGTTCTAGTCCAACATCCTGCTTTCTACAATTAATAATCAGATGATCCTAGAATGTCCCACAAGCAGAGCATGAACAGTTCCTTTAAAGGTTTGGAAGCCAAGCTGATTAGGTTCTTAGGAAGAAGAAAAGATTTGCCTAGACCTACATTCCTAGAGACTCTTGCTCCCAGTTTGCTTTGCTCAGCTTGCTGGAATTAAATTATGTTTCCTGAAAAACAAGGATTGGATTCCTGGGTCATAGAGATACTTTTTGTTTGCTGCCTGTAGTCTGCTTTTCAGGAGTCCAGGGCCTTGCTGGCAATCCCCTCGTCAACCCACCCCAGGGCAGTCCCCTCTTTCCCCAGCCCCCTTGATTTCATGTCTGCCTCTCTCTCTTTCTCTCCCTCTCTGTCTGCCTATCTGCCCTCCAGTGCTCACTTCCGACAGCTGAAAAGGTAATGCCTGATGCGCTGCCATGCACCTTTCTAGCCACAAGTGGGGGCATTGGGCTCTGTCTGTATCTGTAGTTCTTTTCCCATCAAGACCAGCATCATCCAGGCAGATCTGGCCATAAGCAAAAACCCAGATCTGTTCTACCCAAGTGCCTATTGAGCCTTACACTTGCCTGTGCATTCAAGGGTGGCAGCTGATGGACAACAGCAGGGAGGGTTGGTGGGTGGGCTGCATGGCCGGCTCGCCCACTTGCTGCTGGTGGCTACTGGGGCCTTTGTTCTGACTGCCTTGTTCTGTGACTGAGTCTGTGCCTAAACCTTGTTCTGCCTGTTCACAGCCTCTCATTTGATGGTAGCCTCCATTTTAAAATGTAAACTAGACATTGAAGACACAATACTGCTCACAAGGCAAGGTAAAATTAAGAATAGCATAAACCAGCCTTTTGAAAAACATATACGTCCTTTAAAATAAAAAAAATATAAGTTATTCCAGAGCATGGCAATTAGCAGAGTGGCAGTTGAAACAATTATCTCTCACACATGCACACACACAAAAGAGCCAGTGTAGTGTAGTGGTTAAGAGTGCTGGACTAGGGCTCAAGAAACCTGGGCTCTAGTCCCCACTTGGCAGTGGAGCTCACTGGGTGACTTTGGGCCAGTCACAGACTCAGACAACCTACCTCATAGGGGTGTTGTTAAGATAAGTCTGAAAGGAAGAGGAGAATTACGTAAGCCTCTTTGAGTTCCTTGAGAAGGAAAAAAGGTGGAATATAACTGTAATTATATATGAGCCACATGGATTTCCAGAGGGAGTGAATTCCGTAGAGCACCATCAAAAAAAATCCCAGCCTCATTAGATCCTCTGCGAGCTTGGATTCTTTGCTAGATTACTTGGATTCCCTCCTTATGATTGTATATTAATTCATGATATTTTATTTCAGTACTATCCAATAGCTGATGCTCTCTGGGTAGTTTGCAACAGCTCATAAATTGCAATACAATTAATACTGGTAACAGGGAATTGATCTGAAGCTTCTGTTTCTTCCGGGAAGGGGGCTTTGGCAAAGGGTATGAGAACTAGAGAATCCTGCCCAAGGCTAGGGTTGTGCTTGTTAAAATGCTATCATGGGGAAAAATCAGAGTTTGCTGTTTGGTTGCAAGAAAAGCAAATACAGCTAAAACAGTCACACTCTAGAAAGACTGTCTATGAACATGCTCACTGTATGGGCTTTAGGCAGGCTCCTATCTTTGTCTTGGCACTCCCATCCGTATTATGTGGATAATGATATGGACCAGTGCAGGGTTATTGCTTGTAAAGAGTTTTGAAGCGCTACAGAAATGTGAAACAATTGATTATTAGGTCCAGAGCTACCAAAACAAGGAGAAATCCCTACCAACCCACAACACAATATGTGGATCCCTCTTCCTTCCCTGGTTTCCAAACAAGAAACCCGTCATGTTTCCAGGCTCCACCGTGGTCTCCTTGCTTTGTTTCAGTGCCCCCTTCGACAAGACAGCCAACATCACCTTCTCCTTGAATGCGGACGATGACAGCGTAAGTGCCACTTTTCTGGAGCCACCTCTCTTTCCCTCCCCACTCAGTCTGGCCTGTCCTCTGATCCGCCTCTTTTCTCCCCTCTCCCACAGCCCAATTCCAACCTGTTTGACATTTGCTACAAGGAGCGGATCCAGCAGTTCGATGATGAGGAGGAGGCGGATGGTTCTGATGGAGAAGACATCTGGCAGGAGAAGGAGGCTACTGCTTCTTCCGGCACAGCACAGTCCACAGCTGTCAGGTAGGAGAACACCTCCTGTACAAGGTGCAGGGCTGCTCTGGAGTGGGCTTCCGTCAGATTGCAGGCCAAAGGGCCCTTGCTACCTTTCCCCCCGCTTCTCTTTTCACATGGAATAATCTTCCTATGCATGTTTTTATTTTCAGAAATATCTTAGTACCTTTCTTTTTTTTCTCCTTTCCCCTAACTTCAAACTAGTTAATATACTTGCTGCTTAATTGCACACTTCCGTTGAAAAAATAGGTTTTACTAATAAAAGTCCTGCAAGATGAAACTGGATAGATTTAGCTTTGTGAAGACGGAGAAAAGGAAATAATAGCACTTTCCAAGTGCCTTAAAGGGTTGTCATACAGATGGATGCAACCTCTTCTTTATCATCAAGGAGTCTATCATCCATATGTAATAATGGGACAAAATTACAGGAAGCCAGATTTCAGTTGAGCATCGTAAAAAACTTCCTAATGGTCAGAGCATTAGGCATGCTGGCTTATTTCTCCTGTTGGGCATGCTACTCACATGTGGGGAAGTTTGTCTAATTTCCCTTGCCACCACAATTAGACATGCCATGCAAACCTGGCTAGCATGGCTTGTTACTGGGTTTAACAAATTGCCCAGAATCCATGGGCTGTTTTGGGGGCCTTGTGAACTGTGGCAACAAGCCACTCTTCCTGGGTTTGCATGACATGGAAAGCAATGCCAGGGGAGGTGATTATGCAAATCTCCCCAACTCCTGACTGGCGCACATAGTGGAGGAAATAAGGCATCTTTGTTTATTTTCCCTTCTGATTTTGTTAATAGGCTCAGTGGAACCAACTGCCTAGGGAGGCGGCAGGCTCTCAGTTGTTGGAGTCGCTCAAGCAGAGACTAGGCAGCCTTCTGTCAGGAGTGACTGCACTGAGCAAGGGGTTGGACTCAATAACCTAGAGAGCCCCTGCCGACTCTGATTCTTGTGACCGTCTTGAAGCCTCCTGTCTAAAGTCCATATTCCTTCATTCTGTTTTCTGCCCTCCACTTTTTGTTCAATTTCTTTAGATGGAAATAATAGACCTATTGTGAAAATTTTTCCTGCTCATAGAGAAGGGACTGGGGCATGTTCTGTCCCCTTCCCAAGTGAGTCGGGAAGACTTTTAGAGGTCATTTCCTCTTCCATTGGTGAGCAAAAGAAACGTGGGCAAGGTCATGTCCTTTATCTGCTAAGTAAGCAGGCTGCCCTTCACGCTCACAAGACCTTCCTTTTCACAGCTGCTTCTGCTTCTCCCTAACTGTTCTAATGTGTTAAGCATGGTGAAGATTTTCCAGCAGTCACCTGGCACTAAACACAGTGGCACCTCAAGAGTTTTAGACCCATCACAACCCCAGAAAGTGCTGCAAGGGAGGGCACAACTCCTGATCTCAAATGGGCTGTATATACCCTTCTGCAGCAGGGACTGGTCTGTCTGCTTAGCACAAATGGACAGTAAGCTGTTTCAGCAGGGACTGGTTGCTTTGTACATTGCTCAGCACATCTAAAAGCACTGAATAATATATAGGACTATTATTAGTAGTCATGAAATCCAAGCCTGTGATGAATTGGTGTACAGTGTCTGCCTCTCTGTTCTATGCCATGCAAGTCCTCTCTTTAGGTCTACTTCCCCTTCCCATACTCTGTTTAGTCTTTGCTCCTTGTAAACTGTGAGCAAGCATTTTAAGGCCAACTATTAAACTCTCTCTTTGGTACCCATGTTTTCATCCTAACATGTTCAGCCCAAGAATCATGTCAGAGACCACGTTCTTAAGTCCCTGTGCAGTTCTTTGTTTTTCACGGCTTACTTCAAATGGAAATTTTGGCACTGAACGTAAAGCCACTTAGAACACCATCCTATACATGTTTAGATGGTAAAAACATCCTACGAATCCCAGCATTCTGCAGGAAGCCATACTGGGGGCTGTAGGACTTTTTTCTGTTTAAGGATAGGATCACGCCTTTAATTGCCCACATCTGAAAATGCACTGTGGGGATTTTGTTCGACCTCTCCAACATATTGTTCTAGTTTGGTAGAGATCTATTCCTGTACAGGATACAGCTTCCTCTGTCAGCATTTGTGCCTTGTCTTTCATGTAAGAACCTCTTGCTCTTCCTCCCACCACTCCCTTTTTTTGGCCACTGCCAGCAATTATGTTACCCCTGAATTTTGTTGCCAGAGCCCGTTTGTCAAATTTTGTCAGTTCTTAGCAACCTTTCTGACACGTCAGAAGCATTATTTTGGAATGTTCTTTGTCCCCATTTGGTTACAGAGAAAAGATCTGTCCTTCCTCACAACAGTGCTTCTTTTTTCTCATCCTTTTGACATGGGGGCCATGGAGGCTGTGTTTCTGTAACAGTTTTTACTGAAGTGTCTCTGGTAGCATCCAGTTTCCCTCCAGGAGGCCTGAATACCCCACCACCTCAGTGCAGAGGGCCTCTTGTAACAGGCCAAGAAAAGTGGCTTCCCTGAAATCTCAGAAAGCTGCTACCACACAGAGTAGACCAGGGGATGGAACCTCAGGCCTGCCTCTCCTGAGGTCCTACTCCAAATCTCCAAGATTCTGCAGATCCCACCTCTTCTGGGGCTTCCACCCCTTTCCCCTTGTTTTTGTGCAGCCTTTCCCCATCCTAAAAAATTGCAATGTTTGTCATAAAGTTTAGTTATTTGGAATTAAGAGTAACTTTCCCTGCTCCTCTTATCTTTGCCCGCACTTCCTTTTGCCTTCAGCCCAACCCGTCTCTCTTTTTAACCTCGAGCAGGTCTGGTTGTGCACACAATCTGGAATATCTCCCTTCTCTCCTCTTCTCTTTCCAATCCCCTCACTACCTTTCCAGAAGCCTTGGCAGCACGGATAGTGAAGAGAGTGAGGACTCGGAAGAGGGAGAAGGAGGCGAGGAGGAAGATCCTGGCGGGGGAGACAGAGATGCTACTCGTGTCAGCAATGGCTGTGGTGAACAAACAGAAGAGGAGGAAAGAATGTCTGGAGGTCAGAGCTCTTTGTAGCACCTGGTCATTGGGGCTGGGGAATTGAAATGGGGGTTTCTCTACTGCTTATGGACTTGGGGATAATCTGATGCAAAAGAGAAGCTCTCGCAGTAGCCTTATTTGAATTGCATATTGCTCTCTAAAAATTGCAGTTGTATTTGATTACATTTAATTTCAGTATTTTATTCTTTTATTAGCATTCTTACTGCTCAGTTTCTTGTTATTTTAGAGAATTTTCGTTTTGTTGGTACTGTATTTAAAAATCAATACAGAAAATACTATATTATGTATATAATGCTTTTTATTTCTGCCTCAGTGGTCCCCAAAATAATTTTCCTATTTTTGCCAGCCCCAACTGTAAAAAGGTTGAAAACCACTGCTATGGAGTAATGGCTAAAATGCTGTATAAGGACCCTTTGTACTACCAGAGAGTGGTTGATAACAGCAGAGATCTGACCTCCTGCTAAGTAAACCCTGTGCTCCTCTAGATTCCAGCTGGGCGGACAGCCCCTCTGATCTTTCCTCAGTCTCTCTGGTGTCCTCAGAGTCCGTGGCAGCCGACACAGGAGCAGCAGTGTGGGATCAGTCCAGCTCAGATGGCTGTTGTCTCACCACGGATGAGAACTGGGCCTCCTTTACAGAAAGCCAGACACAGCGAAACAGGTGAGACCTTGGAGCGCTTAGCTTATTTCAGATGCTGTGGGTGTCTGGAATGAGAGATTATTGGGGGAGGTGGGTAGAAGGTGTGATTTCATGGATCTCACTGAATAGAACTGATGCTGTGTGAGACAGGTCTCGGGCAGTATGGAAGGGGTTTCTACAGACATTCTTTTTCTTACTGATTTCTCTCTCTTTACCTCGGTAGTCCCTCCAAAGCACTTGTGGGCCCTGCCTCCCCTGCAAACCTGCCTCAGGAAGTGACGCAAAGCAATGTATCATTAGCAGGAGGTGGGTAATACTCTGTATCTGCAGAATGGTATCCCTTTATCCAGCATATTCCACCCCCCCCCCATCACTTTTGTCCATACTGCTCAGCATGCGCCATCTTGTGTGGCATACCGAGTGTCCTCATTAGGAAACTCAAACAGCCCATCTTCTACATTCTCACCAAATATTTCTGTGTGCGCTGCTGTCTGAACTGTATGGATGACGTTTGGTGTGCTTTCTTCCTGTTCACATACCTTTTAAGGAAATTTTTTACCATGTAGCCTGAATGCTGTGGCCCTTTTTATATTGCTTTTATGGATGTTTCAATTTGTTGTGTTTTAATTGGTTTTAATGTGTTCCTGTATCAGTATGTCTTAATAAAACCTTTGCAAACTATTTCCCTTATTTTTGCAAACTCTATTTCAATACATGCCTTTGCATATTCCCCCAAGGCATGCATGCTTGCGCACATCCTTTGATGAGGCTTTTGATTAGAGAATCATGTTCAGACTTTGCTAATGTGCAGAAACAAAAGGGTGCCTGCACATCAGTTTGCAGTGTGGATTGCGCAAATCAGATAAAAAGTGAATCATAATTTCTCCTCTGTTTTTTATGTCATACACTGAAGTATAGTTCCAGCATCCCCTCTAAGCCTTTTGCTAAGGTCACAAGAAAAACTGTAGGCAGTCAGGTGCAGTTAGGTTCCTAATGGTCTGATGGAAAGGACCAACCACCCTTTCAGCTATCATCTACTTTCGCAGTGTGGAATATCCAACCCACAGGGATTCTGCATCCAGCCTGCAGGACTTCTTTGGACTAGGCCAGCGGGGTGAGCCCTGATTACAATGTACGCACCCTAGAAGGATCCTGCTGTCTCTGATTGGGAACATGGACAGTGGAGGGATAGCGCCATTCAGACCCCCAGCACATTTTGGTTCTGCACCTGAAACTATACATACATGCATGCATGCATATATACATACAGGGGTGTAATTCACTGTGTTCCTTTGTGCAGTGTGGGAGTTTGTTGCCCCCCCCCAATCCTATGGACTTCCTTGCAATCCTAAGGCTATGGGTTTTCCAGATATTCATGTGTGTTTAGTGCATATTAATTTGAAAGGGAGTTGGAAAAGGAAAAAAAAACACCTGTAGCCTACTCTGCTTGAAGGTTTAGAACTTAACAACTCTGTTCAGACAAGCCAAGTTTATCATCTCTAGGGCTATTCCCTGACTCTGTACCTTGCATGCCCCCCTATTTATCCCCTGCGCAAATCTGTTTCTGATGGTATTCCCCCCACACACCTCTGCCCTAGCTTCTAGTATTCAACAAGATCCTCCTACTCCGGACACAGGACCCCCAGAAGGATGTGATCCACCAAATCCCTCCACCATGACAACAGTAGCCAGGTAAGAGAATGATACTTTGCCGTGAAAGGCAGTTTTTTGATGGGTGTCCAGTAATCCAGCTCAATACAAACATGCATGCTGGAAATCTCAAACTGATCAAGTAATAGGCAAGTATATTGAAAGACTGACAAGGCACTCACACAGAAACGCGCACACATGATTGATCTGTTAGCTGAGATTAAGCATAAGTATGATTTTTGCCAACCTTCTGCACTGATGTGCTCCAGATATTTTGAGCCCTCCTGCCAGAATTCCTAGCCATTGGCCATGCTGGCTGGAACTGATGGTAATTGAGGCCCACAACATCTGAAGGGGCACCAGGTTGAAGAAGGCCAGCCTGTGTTACCAGTTTTGACACTCATTCTCAAGTGCCCTTGCCAGACAATCAGCCATCCTCCCAACACAGAAGCTGCAAACAGTGTCGGGGAGAAGGGAATCATCAGGGTAGCTGCAGCGCACTCCCCACTTCTCCCTAGCTCTGAGGCTCGGTTGGAGGAAGGCGGGTGTCTTCATCTCTGCCACATGGCCAAGGTTTCCAGAATGTCTTCTGTATTCAGAGCCAATGCAGCAAGCTTCCCACCTCTCCTCCTCCTGCGCCAGAGCAGGAAGGGACTTCACTGGCTGCTGCGTAGCTGCTGCCCTGCATCAGCTAAGCCTCGCCCACTCCCTGCTTCTGTTTCCCTCAGGAAGGTGGGTGCAAGCAAGGGCCTCCTCAGCTGCTGTGAGGTGGGGAGCTTGCATCCCTCAAGCCAGGAGGGACCAGGAATGGCAGGCATCTGGTGGCAGCAAATTGTGGCTGGGCTCCCAAGACCAGCCGAGGATGGTGGAGCCTTTTACGGTACCAGTCTGTCGAATCATGAAAGAAAGCGCTGCAAATAGACCACTTGTTCTCTGCTTTTGAAAAATCATGCAAGCACCTGTGATACTTTCCCTAGAGAATGCTCCTGTTTACAGGCAAATAAAATAGTTTTATTTATTTTCATGCTGCGCTATGCTATGGGGGGGTATACTAAAATATAAAAAATAATTTCAGTAAGCTAAAATAATCTGTATAAAGAATAAATATTTGCAGAGGTTAAAGAACCCCACTCCAGAAAGTCAGAGGAAACAAACAATTTCCTTCCTTCCCAGTTTTGGATGGATGGACAGCAATTTTGCTCTCATACACTGAAAGCCAGTGTAGTGATCTGGATTCTAGTCTCTGCTCAGCCATGGAGCCAACTGGTTGGCTTTGGGCTAGGAACAGATGGCCCAACCTACCATGCAGGGTTGTTGTTTGGATAAAATGGAGAGGAGGAGGTGGTGGTAAGCTGCTTTGAGTTCTTAAAAAATGATGGGATCTCAATAAACAATCAAATTGCTGGCAGTTCAGCATCCCTGACTTGGAATCCTTTGCATTTTTTCAGTATTAGCTGTTGGGAACCATAAACTTCTGAAAGAGAAACACAGCCTGATAAGGCAATGGCAGCTTTACTAGTTATAGAATAGGAGGCACAGAAGCTTGTGGCTTTCCAGATAGTTTGGCCTGAAGCTCTCAGTCTCTCACAATTGGTGAAGCTGGCTAGGGCTGATGGGAATTGTGGCCCCAACATAACAGGACAGGCTGAGCATGGAAAGTGTATTTATAAATGTTATGTGACATGACAAGGCCAGAGATGGGTGGGGTGTGTGTGCTGTATTTTTCTGCCCCGTAATCAGTGGCATGCCTTCCTCTCTCCCACCCCTTCTCTCAGCAGCACAGTAGAACCTCCCCCATCTACCTCTGATTCCACCCAACTGCTTCAGGGGACGACAGAGGCTCCACAACCTGAGCGCAGCTCCCCACAGACAGAGCAGCAGCAGCAGCAGCAGCAACCACCGGTGGCCAGGTGAGGTGTTGGGGGCAGGTAATGGAGCAAGAAGAGGGACTGATCAGTGTCATGACAGTATCATGGCTACTTTTTGACCTTTCTGCAAGACAAGCAGGAAGGATGGTAGTGAAGGCAACCATTTCTAAGGGTTTTGTGAAATTATGAGATTCTTCTATAGATCCTCTCTTCTGCCTATTTCCTGTAACCCTACAATTTCCCTCAAGCTTTCACTCCCCCATTTTTTGATGTTCCAGCATGGTGATGCTTGCACTTCTTTTGGATCAGACCAAAATTCTGCCTGTTGCTCAGTGGAGGGCAGCTCCCAGCAGGGGCTGCTGCTGGATCTAACCAGCCTTTTACTTTTGTATGTCTCCACAGCCTCTGAACAGAGGCTAGCGTTTGCATTGATTCTTTTTATTACAATTATCCTTTGGAATGTATTTTACCAATACACACTCAGATACCTTTCTTCAGGCTTGGTGAGGGGCCATATCCCTTCCATTTTTTCCAAAAAAGTATCACCTTTCCTTACCAACAGCCAGTATCCTGTCGAAACAAATTTGAGGGCATTGAAAGTTGTGTATTTGAAAAAGGTGTTTGGGAGGGCTCAGGGCTGCCTCTGCCTTTTTACTTGTTCCTTTGGGCAGAGTCCTTCTCTGTTGTGACTAGCCACACATCACATGGCAGCCATTTTGTGGTGGTACCCACAACAGTTTCTCAGATTGTCCATGAGCTGAAGAAGGTTGACTACCCCTCTGCTAGTGGAATGATGTTATTGGGCACAACCCACAATTATTAAAATAGTTCTCTTAAAAGATAATAAATACAATGATATTGTAAGTTCCAACATAAATGTGCAAACCCAGAGATCTTGAGAATTAACAAAAGGCAATGAAATGTATCTTAGGAGAGGTAAAATACTGTATTTTGCATTTATATAGCATTTCTGTAGTATATGTGTTAATTTAAAAGGTTAACTGTCCAAATACATACATAACCAATTTGAAATACAGCAAGTTCTTCCTGCCTGCCAGTCAGCAACAGTAGCTTAAGATCTTTGAACAGTTCAAGATTTTCTTCTAAGGCCAAGTTGTTTAAATTGCCAACAAAGGAAGGATTAGATGGTATGTGTGTGTGAGGGATTGGATTGGTGAGGCTTGCCTCCTCTTCTGGAATGCTCAGCACTGGGGTTTTCCCTGTACACAGCCAGGCTCCTAGGCCAGTGGAGGTAGCAAGGAGAAGGAAGGTGCAGAGGGCAGTGGCTCAAGTTGGCGTTCTCAGCAACGTTTGCTCGCTTGGCACTCACTCCACCAGCCAAAGCAAACATTTCCTGAACTGGGGTGGCAGTGAAAAGAGGGTGAGGGAAAAGAACAAAAGGAAGACAGGGAGCGAGGCAGGTGGTGACTGAGCAAGATTAAAGAATTCCCAGGAGAAATGACAATGGCCGGAGAAGGCAGACATGGACAGAAGGGAAGGCAAAACCAAACAAAAAAGAACAAGGGAGGAAGAAATTTGGGAAAGCTCAGGAAAAGGTATACTTACTAGTGAGGCAAGGGTAACACCTGTGTGGACTGAAGAGTCAAATTACAGACTGTTGAGGAGGATGTTTCAAAAATTCTTTTCCCTTATGTGAAAAAGAGACTTTCCAACTTCCCATCCTTAAATGTAACTTTGCAGGACTGACTAAGCAACCTAATGGTTCAATGCTTGGGACACGTAGGAGATGGAAGCTTAGATAGAATTGCATGTGAGAGGCAGAGTTGCAAGGAGAACAGTCAGAGAAGCACTGGCTTTGCTGCAGAGCCTTTTTTAAGATACTGCTGTGGGCAAAGACTGTTTCCCAGGGAGAAAGAAAGCTGTTCCTTAAATGTCAAAGGCTATGCTGTTACTGCTTATGGAGAGCAAATCCCATTTGTATGACAGTTTAAATGGACTGCCAGTGATTGTAACTAGAACACTCTTCAATAAAATTTGCCCCAAAGCACTTCATGGCAATGACTGTATGCTTTATGAAGAAACATGCCAAGCTCTTCATAAAGTGTACAGTCCAGTGCACGTTTAGATAGAGGAAAATACAGCATCGCTCCCACAGGGATGCTGGGAGCTGAGGGACCTTTTTCTGTTCAAACATGCATAGGATTGTGCTGTCAGGTGGAAAGCTCCCAGCTCATGCACCACTCCTTCCTTTGTGTATGTAGAACACCCACACTATAGCTTCCCAGTAGCCTGAAGTGGCTGATCCTGCCAAATCTTGGAAGCTAAGCAGGGCTGGGTCTGGTTGAAATCTGGATGGGTGACTTAAATACTGTCCAGAGAGCTTTGGCTGTGGGTGGTATAGAAATGTACTATTGTTATAATAATCATTTCATTTTGTTTCTGGACTGCCAACAGCTGAAGTTCTCTGAGTGCTTTGAAGCAGTTCGTAAAACAATAAAATAGAATACCACACATTTTCCAAAATGCAAACATTCAAAGACATTGCTAAAGCAGTGGCCTTTCCTTAACATTTGATTTCAGCAAAGCACTTAACATTTGGCTTTTTCCTCTGTCCTCAGATAAAGCCTCAGTGGATCTCATCACTGGGGAAGGACCATGGCTGCTTGCTCAATCGAGTCCATTTTGCCAGGGACTGACCCCAGTCCTTCCGGTGCCTTCACCCCTGTGGGCAGGTAGTGGGGGCAGAAGAGAAAGCAGCAAGGGGCAATGAAATGGCCCAGCCTCTCTCCCTATTCCTCCCCAAGCAATGACTGAAGAAAATCCGGACCTGGTACAAGCGACTGCCAGCGAGAGAAATGAATGTGGACTCGAGGGCAAAAGCATCTTCCTCCTTGTGGCACGTTGGTTGGCGAGCCCAGCAATAGTGTCCCCGGGGGGGGGTCTCCCCTCCTCCTTTGGCACAATGCCTTGCCCCCTCTAGTGCGCATACATACACACTGCTGCATTGAGCAAACCTGTCTGTTTTGATGCAATTAAAATTGACGCTTGAATTGTACTAGGAATCTTCTAATGGGGTAACACTGAGTAGGGCAAGGAGAAAGAATCGAACAAGCCCCTCCAACAAAGAGCGCCCTGCCTGCAAGCACAGATCTGCCACATCTTTCCTCTTCTCCTCTCCCTGTCCCTGCAGCATCTGCCTCCAAATTTGTCCACAGGGAGGAAGGTGGGACTAACAGAGAAGCATCACACAGTGTGAGAAAGGATGGAGTTTGGGTTCAGAAGGCTGTGCTGCTTTCTACTGAGTACTGCTGCCTCTAGTCATAACAGTTAGGACAACAGCGACAGATTTGGGCTTGTGCGACAGGTGCAGGGTTCATATGAATTTTTCTTTCTACATTGGGACGAATACCATTTTTTTGCATCTTAACATGTGTGCTCAGCCCCAAGACTCTTTTGGAAGCTCATCTCCAAGAGAAAGCAGTGGTTGCCTGGGAGACAGAAGCAGAGCAAACCTTCCTTTGTCCAGGCTGAAACGGGCTGCTCTCCCCCACTCCCAGAACTGCCCATTATTTGGGGGAGTGGGGCTTCAACCCATCAACACAGTGACATATTTTTGAAAGCATTTCGTGTGTATACCAATGTGAAATCTGGATTAACCCTTCCAAAAATCATTTTGTCTTGATTCTCCCTGCCCTGGTGTATCTTTGGAGCTCACTAGAATTCAGGCTTGACCTCATCCATCTCAGTGGGCCCTGTTTTCCCTATCCATTTTTTCTTCCTTTTGCAGGGACTAACCTGTCAAAGAGTTTGATAGGAAGTCCAGTGTCTTTCCTGCAGATCTACGAATCACCAGTGTGGTGGGAATAGAAGAAGCGCATAAGCCCGTCCTTGCATGCTCCTACCCAGGATAACAGTCCGAGGAAATGCATATGGTACACGTACATGCGGGAACAACTAGGTCTCTCTTCCACAAGCGGCATTGAGCCATTTGGCCTAGGAGATGATCCTCAGCCCCAGCTGGCACATCCATGGTTTGGAAAAGCCCCCCGGTTTCCTTTGGAGATGGCAGAGATGATCCGCAGCTCTGTATGTCTCCTGCACTGCTGCTTTTGGCAGGCTTGCCCTCCAATTTCAGTATTGCTGGTATAAGAGGCACCAACTATACTTCGTCAGATGAAAGTGTTGTTGGTGACTCTGATTTTGCCTTCTTACCTGCTCCTTTTATTGCAGCAAGTACCTTGTCTCCCTAAATGTGGGATCCAAACACCAAGTTGTTTCTCTGCAAACATTCTTGGAAACAGGGAGCTCTTCTATTTGGGGCAGTTGTCTAGCAGAAAGTGGAGAAATTCTGTGTGTGTGCCTCCAGTTTATATTCCAGAAATGTAACTTCCAGTTCTACTATATTGTCCCCTTCCCGAATCCCAAAATTTGCTTAGTTTGTGCAGGGGGTGTTTTTAGACTTACTGCAAACCAAACTCTTGCCACCTCCTCCAGAGTTGTTCTTCCAGATCACTAAAGACCCTTGTAGAGTGTCTAGGGGGCTTGGCTTGCAGCCTCCCTGCTCTGTGATACATGCTCCAAAGAACCAGACCTTTCCCTGAAGGCCAAGGAGCTCTCATTCTCATCTCTCCAGTACCACCCCCTCCCGGCTGCTGCACAATCCTCCACCAAAGCCCCCAGAATTACAGCTGCTTCTCCCTCTTCTGACCTCCCACCTCAACCTGCTGACATGTTTTGGACTTCACGTAGCTCATTTTGTAGCGTTTAAAAAAGAAAAGCAAACCACTGCCTCATCCTTGCCTCTGACTACAAAAGCAGGACAAGAGCATTGCGATAGCTCAGCCAAGAACGCCTTGCGATTAGGAGGGCAGGTTAATGTGGGTGCCTGTGAGGGGGTGGGAGGGCATGGCCAGGAGATCGAGTATTGGTGCACAGAAGTCAGTTTCTGAATCTCGGTGGTGGCGGGAACAAGAAGTCCTCGTGGGGAATTCCCTTGCATAAGCAGTGAGCATCCTTCCGCTCGTCACCTTGTTCCTTGCAGGTGGCCAGGAAACTTCGCCCCCTCCTGTCTCTCCCTCCCTCCCCAGCCCCAATATAAGTGGCAATATTTCTCGAAGCTCTTAAACCACAAAAGACAGAATTGGCCTTTCGCATTGTCTGCGTCATGCCCTGTCGGTATTTTTTTTCTTTTCCCTGTGTGTATGTGTGTGTTCTGTTCGAATAAAGAGATTCTATGGCCACAATGGCTTTTCTCTGTTTTTTCGCATAGCAATATCTCCCCACACTCCCTTCTCCACACCCTGCTCCTTCTGCATTTCTCTCAAGTTTTTTTCACCACGCCCTGGTGGTAGAATGGAGGGTCTCTGTTTTTCATGATCTCCTATTTGCAAGTAGAAAACAAGCAGAGCAAGGAGCAGGCTAGGTTGGCATCTTCTTTCCTAAACTATAAGCTTTTCATTTATTGGGAATTTTTGACTAACATCTCTGAGGGGAAAAAGATTCCCTCTCTTCATCAGAATTAATCCAGCCCATTCTATACCACATCATCATTGATGTGTATAAAGCACATACAATTTTTACTGCTGCAAGGTATTGCAAGATAATACAGTATCTGTCAGCAGACCCCAACACAAAGGAGAGAAGGGGAGTGGAAAGGAAGAGGAAACCAAGTGATGGAGCAGGAAATCTGGGTAGCAGGTTGGCCTCTGTTACGATTGGTACTCCTGGCAAGAATGGACCAAGCAAGCTCCCTGTAGCTGCTACTTCCCAGTCTGGTGTGTGCATCCAGGGTGGTCTCCCCTTTGCTGTGATGTTCTTCCTGGCAGGTGGGTAGTGCCTTCTCCCAGTGTCCTTGGCCTTCTGACCATCGGAACACACATGCATGTACAGGTCTGTTCAATAATTGGCTTGTTTTTTCCTCCACAGTCCTGGGTGCAGTCTGGCTAGGAAAGGGAGGCAAACAATAGCCTCCTGGGACTGTATTCTAGAGGCCTGAGTCAGGGGGTCTGAAAGCCTTGCTCCTGCTCCTTTTACCAGAATTCCTTCACTGATACTTCAGGGAGACACCTGGGAAGCAACGCTTGAGCTTTGGACTCGGACGTGTCATCTATAATAGGATGTATGTCTGTAAGCACCGTAGCTCCAAGGTCATGAATCATCTGAGATTCAGCTTGCATACTGTGGGAACCTAGGGGTATGTACTTGGAGTTACTTGTGTTTTAAAATGCATTAATTTTAATGAATGTAGCTATGTGCAGCCTGCAGTATGGACTTGAGTCGCTAGGTGGTAGGCATCCAACCAGGAAATAGCCTTGTGAGACAGCTTGAAGCCAGGGGTTGTGGGGGACTTGTCATAAGCATAGGGTTATATGGCTGCCCTGCCCCCTCCCCCTTGCTGTGGGACAGCCCCTCTCAGGTGAATAGAGTAAGCAGGTCCCTCCTTCAAGGGGCCGTAGGGATGCACAGCCGTGCCAGAGGGCAATGCTTCATTCAGATAAGGAGGGTACTATGTGTTCAAGTCTGGCAGCTACATTGCTTTGCTTAAAGACTTCCAGCAATTTCAAATTGTGTGAAACCAGATCCGTTCATTATGAAGAAGAAGAAGCTGCCCTATTATTGTAACTGTGATGGTTATGTTAAGGGCAGGCACTATACTGAGCATTCTGCCCTGTTAAATTATGACCAAGCTTATTCCAATCTTAAGAAACTGAACTGTGTTGGCCAGCCTTACTGTGATTTTCAGGCACTTGAAAGAAGTATATACCCTGAAAATGGCAGGTTGATTGGCAAAATTGTGGGGGAGACATAGCAATTTAGGATGCAATCTTACACATATTTTGACAAAAATGTCCTACAACTCTCAGCATTCCCCAGGCAGCCCAGTGACCTATTTTTTTCTCATAAAATGTAACACTCATTCACTCTTTTAACTTTAAAAACCCTTTCTTAGGTTTGCTTAAAATTCTTAACCCCTTGACATTTCAGGAAATATGTTAAACAAAATAGGTATGTTTAGCCCCTCCACATGTACAAATAAGATTAATTTTGTGCAAGTTATTTGTCCTTGCATGATTCAACATTTAAGTCATTATTATACATTTCAGTTCATGATTTTTCAAACAACTAAAGGCAAATATGAATCTGTTTCTTTGGAACTCTGGAATGTCTTTATTCCAGATAAAGGTATAAAGGTTGGAGGAAGGGAGTGATCTACAAGCCACTCCCTTGGAAGCAAAGATCGATTAAGTTTTGCTTTTATTTGACAGCCTCAGGAAAAAGTAAACAGATGTTTAACCTGTTTGTAGCCTTGTTTCTTCGTCGTGGTTTCTATGCATCACACATATGGGTGCTGTGCCTGCACAGTGCCTGTTTTCAGGAAGATTCAGCTATATCAGTTTTTGGCGGGAACTCCGCTTCCCCTCATATTAATGGGTGGAGTCCCCACCCTCTCGCCAGTCTGCTTTTGAGCGCTGTTTGCTGTCCCCCGGGTTTTCTCTCTGCCTCATTTTTCCTCATAAAATCTACTTTATCTTACTTGTCTTTAAAACTTACCTTACAATTTTATCTTAAATACTCTGCCTACCTTATTCCCTGACCTCAATGCCTATCCTCTCACTACCCTTCCCTTTTCCCCTTCGCTTCACAAATAACCCCCACCCAAATATAACAAAAAATAAACCATTCTATCATCTTTCTCCTGCCTTTATTTCCTTTTCACCTTCTCTCAATGGCGCAGCGTTCCGCCTTGCGAAGGTGTGCCTCTTGCACTTTGACAAGATGCTTGCCAGAATACCAATAAGGCCAGCTTGTACATGTTGACCCCCAGGTACAAGACCATCAAAATGCTATTTGCACACATTACAATTTGCACGAATTAAAAGAACAATAATTCTGGTGGTTAAAAAGGAACTAGAATACAGTATGAAACACTGCAAAATGGCACCAGGTTTCGGCAAAGAGGAATTCCCAGCACTGCCTATTCCAAGATGATGATGATGATGATGATGATGATGATATCTAAAGTGGTGCAGCTATGTTGGAGTTCTTTTGTGGGTCGCATATGTTCTAACTCTAAAAATGAGGATGTTGTAGAACAACTTTCCACAACTCTCAGCCTTCCAAATCTTTAGTTTTCAACTCTCATTACTGGCAGCTGGCAAGGCAGCTCTGAGATAGAGAGAGAGAGAAGCAGGAGGCCGCAAGTCAGGATGTTTCCATAACCCCACAGCCACCTCCGCATATCATCATCCTTCCTGCCCATTTGGTTAATGTTTCCAAAGAAAGTCACCTGCACTTTCTGCCTCCTTAGGGAGGAAGTGTTGTGTTCAGGCTTGTGAGCCTTGAGCACAATTTCCTGCTTTTTGAAGCTCGACTGAAAACCTTACAGGGTTAACTGCATGTTTGTGGATATGTGTAAAATGCGTGTGTATGGGGGGGGGGTGGAATATAGATTTGGACCATTGGTCTATTTAGCTCAGTATTCACCAGCTGCTGCAGCTCTTTTAGGCAAGAATTGTTCCCAGCCCTCTCCGCAGATGCTGGTGACCACAGTGGGGACCTTTTGCATACAAGGCATGTCCTCTGGTGCTGAGCAACACGTTTTCCTCAATAACCTCGTCACTGGGTGGAGATAGCCTAGCTTGCCTCTGGAGACCACTTTTTAAGAATGTTTCGCTGCTAGGCTACAAGCTGTGAAAAGCCTGCACTGCAAGAGGCAAATGTGTGCTGTTACTGTAACACAAGTGCAAGTAAGAGCCATTATTTATTTAACTTTTAAAGCTCTCGTTTAAAATGTTTTCCAGAAACTGACCCCTTTCTGCTCTTCCTTTATGATGTATGAAAAAGCAGCCTAAGTAATAGAACTCAATGGAGTACTTCAGCATTTTCTAACTTGAAGCATGTAATAATATAAAATATTAGTGTTTCAACCTAGGAGTTCCCATACCAGTCTGTTCAGGACTCTTGCAGGCAGTTTTTGTTGTTCTGTTAACACCAGGTGGATCTATGGATAGATACATGAAGGAAATCCATTGAAATTATTGGACTTAAGTTAGTTATGCTTAACCTCTCACTGATTTGAGTGAGTCTATTCTAAATATGACCCAAACAGTAAATTCTTTTTTGGGCAAACCAATAAAAGAGCTTTAGCCAAGATTTGAGGGTGGGTGTTAGGAAGCATGAGGGACTGCAGGTGGCACAGTGGTTTAAACTGCTGTGCTGCTGGGCTGCTTGATCAAAAGGTCGCCGGTTCGAATCTGCACAGCATGGTAACAGCTGACGAAGGCTCAAGTAGAATTGGGATGTCTCCATCCAGAATTTTGCTTCCCAATGCAAAACAGGTTTCTCCCCGAACGCTTCAGAGCTG
Source organism: Varanus salvator macromaculatus (assembly GCA_023646645.1). Classification (NCBI taxonomy): domain Eukaryota; kingdom Metazoa; phylum Chordata; class Lepidosauria; order Squamata; family Varanidae; genus Varanus; species Varanus salvator. The sequence goes on from JAIXND010000781.1 coordinate 4,791,224, forward strand.
AAGGCCTTCTGGCATCAGGCTTCATTAACACCTTGTATTTCAGAAACACTAAAAAGTATACACCATCCAGGGCTATAAGCACGGTTTATCAAATTTAAATAATTGTTTCTCATATGAAAAGAGAAGAGGAAGTGTCCACTCTCTACAGGGCTGGGAGGGACATGGAAGGTCAGCTCCACTTGCACTTCTATAGGACTCTGGTGCGCCCGCAACTGAAGTACTGTGTTCAGTTTTGGGCCCCTCATTACAGGAAGGATATAGCCAGGTTAGAGTCAGTGCAGCGTAGGGCCACAAGGATGGTGCCCAGTTTGCAGGGGAAGCTGTATGAGGCGAGACTGAGGGAACTGGGCCTTTTCAGCCTGGAGAAGAGGAGACTCGGAGGGCATCTGTTGGTGACATACAGGTATGTGAGGGGTGTCACACGGAGGTTGACCTCCCCTGCAGAGAAGGGCAGAAAGCGCTCCAACAGAGTGAAGCTCAGGGAACCAAGGTTCAATTTGGATACCAGGAAGCACTTCCTGACAGTTAGGACCCTGAGGGTGTGGAATGGGCTTCCACGGGAGGTGGTTGAGGCCCCATCAGTGAGGGTGTTCAAGGATAGGCTAGACATGCACATGGTGGGCATGTTGTGAGTGGAGCCGGCTGGAGCTGGGGGTCAGACTAGATGGTCCAGGAGGCCCCTTCTGACTCGCTCTGTTTCTATGTTTCTAAGACCTGTTTTTACCAGGAGCTTGAATCGCTGTCCTTTGTAACAATCAAGTTACACTGTGCCCTTCAGTTAAGTTCTTTGCACCTCCCATTCCTCTCAAATCTACCTACAGTACCTAGAAATAGAAAGTGAGCAACTAGGTTTTTCTTGTGTGTTGAGGTGGGAGTGCGGTCACTTAGCATCAAGTTTTGTTTGTACATGATTGTGTTCTTTCTGCCCTGCAAAACCTTGCTTTTCAAGGTAGCTTTTGTTCTCTCAGTTGTTCTCTGTTGTCACCTTATTTATTGGAATTGAATTAATTTTCTCCTTCCCTAATCAGGGAAATGAAACAAAATCACTTGAAATTACTTCATGTTGTTCAGCATTTTTTAAAAGTTCTGCTGTGTTCTTTTATCACCTTTTTTTATCTACCTCTTGTTTTGCTTTCTCAACCCACATCACACCATATTTTAGCTCTTCTTTCCTCTCGGTGAATTTCGAAAAAGTTTTTATAGCTGGATTTTCTGCCATCATTTTGCTTCCATTCTCATTTGGTTTGTTGTTCTGTGTCATCAGGTCATTTCTCACTTAAGGAGACCCTATGAATGAAAGCCCTTCAAAATTCCTATCCTTGATCAAGACAGTTCTTATGAATTCAGTGCTGTGGCTTCCTTTATGGCTGTCTCATGTTTGGTCTTCCTTTTCTTCTTCCTTCAATTTTCTGTAGCATAATTGTCTTCTCCAGTGAGTTTGCCTTCTTTTGCCTAACCCAGCTTTTCTTATGATAAGTTCTCATACAAATCGAGCAGATGGAGAGGTAAAATGCACCTTTGTCTGAAAGTTTTGCCTACAGGAAACCATTCTGTTTCTCCATGTTCTGTCCCAACAGTAGCTTCTTGTCTATGATACAGGTTTCTCAATCAGGACGATCAAGTGGTGAGGCACCTCCGTCTCTTTCAGGACCTCCACTCAACCAAAGGCTTTGTTCTAGCCTGTAAAGCATAGGCTGATCTTCTAAAATTCCTTGGTGTAGTCAAGTACCCAATGTTTAGTAGCAATATGATCTCTAGTGCTTCTTCCTTTTGGGACGTTCCTCAGGAATGTTATGTTAAGATGTATTTTGGCACTGTGTTTATGTTAGTGATCATTTTCCAACTTTTATTTTTTATATTAAGAGTTCATGATCACTACCACAGTCTGCTCCCTGTTCTGTTTGGGCAATGAGAATACAACCTCTGTATCAACTGATTTCGATTGCATTGTCTCTTTGCTTTCTGTATAGGCCATCTGGCAATGTCTATGTATACAGACATCTGATTGGTTGGTTGGTTGATTATTTATGCATTTAATTCCATTTCTATGCTGCCCCATAACCCAAAGTTTCTCTGGATGGCTTACAATACTAGAGCATAAAAACATACATAAATTACAACAAAACTGTTATTAATCAGATAAAAGACACAACAATAAAATAATAGAACAATAGATAGCACCTCAGCTAAAATATACTCATGTGCACCAGCAAACAAAACCAACAAATTAATCAGAATTAACCAGAAATCTATAACAAAATAAAAGGTATTAAATAAAATAAAATTAAATCAACCAGAAACTTGTTTAAATAAAAAAGTTATTGAAGTATATATTTGCAATGGAGAGACGGTTGGCTTCACAAAATTCTATGAGTAGTTCTGCTTCTTCAATACATTTAGCAATACATATTGTTAGATTTTTATCCAACCCCATTAGCCTTAAAACTTCATTCTTCTTTATATACAAATAATCTTCTCATATTTATTCATTAGTTTTCTCCTGAAATTCCTTGTTCGTTTTGTGTCTCAGGCAAAGTGATCCTATGCCAGTGATGGCGAACCTTTTAGAGACTGAGTGCCCAAACTGCAACCCAAAACCCACTTATTTATCACAAAGTGCCAACACTGCAATAAAACCTGAAAACTGAGGTTTTAGTTTAGAAAAAACAACTCACAGCCAGTCCAAGTAAATACACACACACACACACTTGATAGCGCACTGGCCGGCCATGCAAAAGCTTGGACAAGTTGCAGCTAATGAGTCCCGGTTCGTGACGTCATTGCCTGGTGCTGCTACTCCTTTCTGAGCATGTGCATGGTCCCTCTGTGCGCTGTTATCCGATGCTCGGCTGCTAGGGCGATGCTGGGGTGAATTGGCTCGCATGCTGAATGAGAGGGCTCTGCGTGCCCACTGCGGCAGAGGTGACATCGGTTCACCACCACTGGCCTAACCCTACACTGGTTCACTCCCCTCACCCTAATATAGGGATAAAATACCATTGAAAAGAAGGCGGTTTTGAAAAAGCCTTCCTTGAGTGGCTTTTTCTGCACAGCTCAACATTTCTGCCCTTTCTAAACACATTCCAACCATCAAAATCATGCCAGGACACCTCGTTTTGCTAACCCTAACCCTACCCTGGTGCACACCCCTAACCCTAATATAGGGGTAAAATACCATTGAAAAGAGGGTGATTTGGAAAAAGGCTTCCTTAAGTAGCTTTTTCTGCATGGCTCATCATTTCTGCCCATTCTAAGCACATTCCAACCATCAAAATCATGCCAGGACACCTCGTTTTGCTAACCCTAACCCAGTGATGGTGAACCTTTTAGAGTTCAAGTGCCCAAACTGCAACCCAAAACCCACTTACTTATTGCAAAGCGCCAACACTGCAATAAAACCTGAAAACAGCCAGTCCAAGCAAATATCTATCTATCTATCTATCTATCTATCTATCTATCTATCTATCTCCTTGGCAGTGCACTGACCAGCCATGCAAAAGCTTGGACGCATCATGACTAATGTATTGCGGCTCGTGACATCATTGCCTGACACCACTCCTCTCCGTGCATGTGCATGACCCCTATGTGGGCTTTTATCTGATGCTCAGCTGCTTGGGTGATGCTGGGGTGACTTGGCTTGCGTGCCAACAGAGAGGGTCTGCGTGACCGCTGTGGTACGCATGCCACAGGTTTGCCACCACTGGCCTATACCTTCTTAGACAATATGTAGGAAACCATAGGATCCTTTACATTTCTAGGTCTGGATCAAAACTGAACTCTGATCTTGGAGCTGGGGATCTACATGTGGCATGGAAAAAACCTCGAAGGATATCAGAGGGACCTTGCAGAGAAAGGGGAAAGGGGACCAGGAATCCTGAACGAACAACACTATGCTTTGTTCCTGGAGTCTTGCTATGCTTGTACATGCATAAGCACCCCTGTATTTTTGCCAGTTTGTGTGCTGCATCTTGCTGCTCTCCTGCCTAAGTTATGAGAGGCAGGCAGCTAATCCAACAATCCACTCCCTTGCAAAAAGTGGAATCCAGTTCTCATTCAGCCTTTCTCTGTTTGTTTGCTTCACATAAATCACCTTAAAACATACATTAAGTAATGAAAATAACATGTGGCTGCAGCACACCCCCGTCCCTGCCTGTAAGCTTACATGCCCCTTGGTGCTGGGGATGTGGCCAGGAGAAGTCCCCTTCAGCTTTGCATCTCATGGCGGGGCCCTGTGTCTTGTCCACACAGCAGCTGCTGTGCAATGGGAAAGATGGGCAGGAGGGGCTGCATTGGCCCCTCCTCCCCCATCCAGGGGAGCCAGGGTTTGCAGGAACAGAGAGCTGGTGCTTTTTTGTTAGGAGAGCTGTTGATGACACCCTCCCCTCGTTCCACTCAATGTCCTGTGCTTTCTGAGCTTAACCACAGTCCCCCTCCCTCCCTCAGCTCGACTTCAAAGTGTGCCACTCTAGCACTGCTCTGGCACCCCAAGTGCTCCCTTTGCAGTGGAACTGTGAACTCTCCGGGACCACCCTCGAGCTGCCAGGAGGTGAAACTACTCCAGCATTCCTATTATCTGCCAGTGCCTTGTTGCTCAGCAAATCTTTTGGCTACCACTGGCTGCTTTTCTCCCTCGATGTGTCCTCTCCATGTAGCCAATCTGGTCTGAGCAGGGAGCTCACCTTTTCTTGATCAGGTAGCACGATTTACTGCTCCCATCAGTCCTTCACCACCACACCTCTTGGAAACAAGACTCTGGAGCTAGAGGGAGTCCCATGTTGCTGATTCACATCACCAGCTTGTGCTTTCTGCTGGTAAGGAAGCCAAGTGCTGCACCCTCATGGCTTAAACTCTGGCCAAGTGCTGCACCTTCAAAGCCTACCATGTGGCTTAAGCTGAAGATTTCTTATGAGAGTTGGGGTTGATGCCTTTATGAAGCCAAACTGATTTTATTTATTTTAGCTGTTTATTTACAAATTGTTTTTCTCTACTTGTTCCCACCCAATCTCTTTTGACTAACACTTGCTTACTTGTTTAGCACCTTTTAACTAGACAGCTGAATGGGTTTAGACATCAAAAGGTTAGAGTAACATCAGGTGAAGTAGCTCAACTATTATAACGATGCCAGTAATCTGGAGAGCAGGAAGGTGGAATTATTTATCGATCATAATCTGCTGTTTTAACTGCAAGATGGTTTACAAAATTATTACCATGCCACACAATCCACAAGCTTAAGTTCCATTCGTTGCAATGGGTCTACTGTAAGTATGATTAAATATGGAACCGAACCTCCAATTCTGAGATAGGATGGAATCTTCCTCTTTCACAGAAGCAGAATGCAGCAAGATCCTGTTTTAAATGCATACTTATACAAGTAGCAATTAGGTCCTGTTCTTAAATGGTATATGTAACAGGGGAGTGGCTTTAAGGTGGTGGACACTGATTCACCCCTACAATGCCCTCTGCAAGCTGGATCCAACCAGAGTCCTCCAAGTCCGTGCTGGCTGCATACCAGACATATATCCAGATGTTTTGGACCTGAATTCCTCGCTAGCATGACTAATAGTCACGAATGCTGGCTGCTGAAATATAAACTAATGGAGATGTATTTTCTGCCCATCTCTTCTGTAAAGAGAACTGAGCTCCATCAGTCAGTGGTCTGATCTCAGCATAAGGTAGGTTTCTAAGTTCTTGTATAGCCGGGTGAGGATGTTAAAAAATGGGATTCTTCTGCAAGTTTGTTGTTTTTGTGTACTGTCAAGTTGTCTCTGACTTTTAGCAACCCTGTGAATGAAAGCCAAATGTCCTATGCATGACACCCTATGCTTTGCTGATCTAAATTCAAAGCAGAGGCTCGCTTTATAAAGTCAATCCATTTCTTATTTGGCCTTCCTGTCCTCCTTCTGCCTTCAATTTTCCCTAGCATGACTGTCTTCTCCAGGGAGTCTTACCTTCCCATGATGTGTCCAAAGCATGACAGCCTCAATTTTGTCATTTTTGATTCTTGAGAAAACTGCCTTAATTTGATCTAGGACTCCCTTGTATTTCTTTCTGTCAGTCCAGGGTATTCACAAAGCAATTCCCACCACCATGTTTCAAACACATCCATTTTCTTCCCATCAGCTTTCCTAACTGCCCAGCTTTCCCACTCATCTTTAGTGGTCAGGAATAGAATTGCATGAATGAGCTTGGCCTTGGTCTCCAGTAAAGCATCCTTATCCTTGATGACCTTATCTAGTTCCCTCATGGCTGTCCTTCCAAGTCTCAGGCTTCTTCGAATTCTGTGGCGACAGGAAGACCTTTGACTTGATGACTCAGCCGAAGTATGTAATATATTTCACAATGTCAATTTCTTCACTGAAGAAGTGATACAGAACTTCTGTAATTGTTCTGTAGTCATCAATTTTGTTTTCTCAATGTTGAGCCGCATTCTTGCTTTTGCATTTCCATCAAGAGCCGTTTCAAGCCATTGCTGCTTTCGGCTAACAGTCATCTGTGTATCTTCAGTTATTGATTCTCTTCGGCTAATTTTCACTCCTTCATCTGACCCATGTTCTGTGTACAGATTGATTCTGCAAGTAATACACAGTTATGAGCCTTGCAAATTCATCCTCCTCCACTAAAACAACCTGGAACCACACGGGTTGATTGAGAACCTCAGTGAAGAATAGGTGTTTTTTTAAAGACTTTCCCATTGCAATCTCATGGTGATATCCTTCAAGAATATGGCACAAGAAGCTCTGGTAAGGTCACCACCTACTCTGAGCAGAATGAGCTCAGAATGGAGGCAGAAGCAAAGAAGGTCTGGACCTACGCACATAGCTGGTGTTAAATATGAGAACTGCGTAATATTTTTCTCCTTTTGTTTTACTCACTTTCATCAAAACCTCCCTTTCTTGAAAGCATTCATTTCCTTGAGCACTTTTCTTCTTTCTCTGGCATCAGCAGGAGAACGTCTCTTGGGCACCGACCTTCATATTTTCTCAGAATGCTCTTGGTGTGTCTAGTCAGCCAGTCCCTGTCTGGTGCCCTCCAGGCATGTTCAAGCTACAACCTTAGTTGGCCCCAAATGAAGGAAAAACAGAACAACAAAACCAAACTTATTCATTGCTCATGGTGTTAGTTTCACGAGGAACAAAAGCTGACTCCACCAGGTATGTCCCCATTCGATTAAATGTGCCATTCATAGTGAAACAAATACACACCCATTCCAGAAACTAGACCCAGCATCCTATGAGCACTTCACCCTGCTCTTAAGTGATCTCTCTGGGGGCGGTTTAGGCATCCTCACTGTAAGCCGATTTCCACCTGCAGCTCTGAAGGACTCCATACGCTGCTGGAAGCATCAATTGCACCACGAGCCATTTGGTTCACTTTCCTCAACGCTGGGAGGCATCACACGTACATCTTACCTGTGGATGGAGGGAATACTAGGAACAGCTGGATTCCAGATTTCCAAAGCCTCTGTTTCACTGTGGTATGGTTTGGTTTTTGTTCTTTTTCTTTCCAGAGGTTTAGGGAGAGTTCTAGGTACAACCTGCAACGATCACAGCACTTGTTCGGGGGTTGAGCTGGGGCTCAGGGGAGCTGAATTCCAGTTCTCGCTCTGCCACATGGGTGACTTTGGGCCACTCAAGGTCATTAAGCCTACCGTACCTCACAGGGTTGGTGTGAGGATAAAATGGAGAGGTGGATTATGCAAACCATGTTGGGTTCCTCACAATAAGAGAAATGGTGGGATATTAATGTAAGAAATACATCATGTAGATTTTTTTTGTTATAACACAGTCAGCTTTCTCCTCTCTCTCCACCCTCTCTGCTTTCCACCACCCCCAGCTTTTTGTAACATTTCCCCCAGTGAGGATGTCTGGAGATCTCAAAAGCTTATGTATCAGTATCTGGTTGGGAAAGCAGGGTGGGGGCCCAGGACTTGCCGTGTTTGGCCCCTGTTCAGCATGCCTTTTGGCAGGGTCTGTGGCTCCCAGCTATGCCTCCCTGCTCTCCTGTTCGAGGCTTAGCTGAAGTTCTGGAGAATGCTGACCTACCTGCTTTCTCCGGGGCCCTGACCAGACTTGGCTGACGGCTCTGTCTCTCTGGTTCACTAAATGGATGCAAGTTGCTAATGCAGGGAATGGTTCCTGTGCTTCCAGCAAGGCTGCTGCATTGAAATAGGGCCTAGCTAGCTACAGGGCAACATGGTACCCTTCAGCCTAGCTGTCTTGTCTCCATTGCCAAGGCCAAGCTTGCAATGAGGACAAGCCATTTGCAGGGGTGCAGCCAGGCAGCAGGCGCTGTGCTTGGCCTCACTCATGCAAAGAAAAAAAGTTCCAAATCCATCACAGGCCGATGGGGAGGTTTGGGCTTGCTTGGAACACCTTGTACCAGGCGGAGGATCTGTGTCTATTCTTTTGGGGGCTGCATCCTCTCACGAACAAGTTAACTCTACTCCTGAGTCCAGGAAGGCTCCTTTTCTTGCACTGCCTTAAAAAGCTACAAGGGGAAGGCCCAGGACCTCTTGTTGCCTCCTACCCACCCCAGCCTGCCCCACACGGCATGATCCATTAGCACCCAAAGACTGCCCATGTTCTTTTGGCATCACCTGAGACAGGAGCAGCACAAGACCTATCCCTGGGAGTAGAAATGCAGCAGCGAGACATTTTCGAGCAAGCCACCCCTCTGCAGAGACAAATCCTCACAAACAGCACTGTCAGGTAGAGGTACACCCACCAACTACAAAATTCCAGAACATGTGCAGAGTGTTTTATAGGTTTCTAGTCACGTACATAGGAACAGGGTTGATGATGAGCAAATACATAGTATATTCATAGTCAAAACTATGTGAGAAAACTGCAGAGGAGACATGACAGAATAGGACAGCAAATATTACTACAGGATATTGACACGACAATCAGAAAGGCACATTAATCATTACAGGTCTTGGGTGTGAGCCTGAACATAAAAGCAGGGAAACCAGTCAGGCCAGGTTGCTGCTGCTGGCAGAAGAGTGGACTTTCTTGGAAGCCACTTCTGCAAGGATGAACTTTGCAACAAAATGTAGCAGCCGCCTCAGGCAAGTGGAGAGACGCTGTCTCTGAAAGGGGCAGATGACTAATCATGCTTCATGGAAAAGGAGTTTGGCTTGGAATTTGGGTTCTTTCTGGGCAAGAGGGGCAAGGATACTGCTGGTTTGATTTTATGTCACAAAGGCACATATGAGCAAGCTCTCTCTATAAAGATTTATTCGCGTTTCCCCTACGTATCTTATTTCCGATCGTGCTTGGGGCTGCTCTCCATGTAACACGTCAGCAGCCTGGCCCCACGGGGCTGGCTTCCTGCTCAGTGGAGATGGCTCTCCTTCCTCCACCCAAGTGCATCCATTGCTGAATTGGTATTCCCTGAGCGGCTCTCATCCTGAATCTAAGGTAGGTTGGGCCAGTGCGGCCCTCACTCCACCCACCCCACACTTTGGAAGACAAATGCTCGTCTTTCAAAACGCCTTTCTAGGGCTAGATTCATTCCCTGTGCCGGCTGGGCAATGCGGGGAGTTAGTTATAGGGCTTTGTGTTGCCCCTGCGTGCCATAGGATCGGATCCTTAAAAATAAGGTTCCATGAGGCAATTTAGGACTGCAGGTCTTATGCTCCTGCATCTGGAGCACAAGGAGTGTGCTACTGTTTTGTGCAGTGTCTTCAACACAGGATTGCCAGCCACTCACTGCAATTTGACATAAGAATCTTTCACCAGCTAATGCATCCAGGACCTCAGGTATGCAAGGCAGCTGTGATGATACACCCAGGTGTGTATGTATCTATATATAATGTTCACTTACAATAAACAAAAAAGAGAAATGGGGGAACCACAAAAAGAACATAGCAAAACCAAACCAAAAAAACTCCCCACCTCCATCCACAATAACTGGAAGGGGCAGAAAGATTTGACACATCTGTTTCATATGTATGTATGTTTATATAAACCATCCATGTATCTAAACCACCACCAGATGTTCAAATGCAGCAGGAGCAGTCAGATCTTCAGACAGTTCACTGATAGCACGTGAATGCAAGAATGGGTTCCGCATGCAATCTATTTATAATTTTAAAAGGTGTGATACAGACGTGTATAAAATTACAACCCTGTGCTGCGAAGAACCATGTGTACAAGTAGCAAATGACTCATTACATTCAATGCACAATTTATAGTCTACGTGTACAACCATCCCCTCTCGTTCCTTCTGAAAAAACAATGATGTGGGAGAGGGAAACTGCTGAGCAAGGAGAGGGAACTTGACCCCTTCCTCCTGGTGCTCTTTTCTTGCCGAAAATCTCCCTTCATGCCACACATTGCTGCTGTTTGACTTCTACGGTGCTACAGGAATCGCAGGTGAGGATGTGTAAGCTTAGGCAATGACGACATTGCATTCATAACCTGCCTTTCCTGCCTTCCGCAAGGAACCTGAGGCAGCGTACAAGGTTCACCTGCTCTGCATGTTGTCCTCGCAACAATGGCTCCGTGAGGTGGGCTGGGTCGAGTCTGGGACTGGCCAAAAGTCATCCAGTGAGTGGCATGGCTGAGTGGGGACTAGAACCCAGATTTCCTGAGTCCCTTATCCATTGCAGCTTTTAGTTGGAGTTTCATGGGTGCTGTCAGTGGTGCTTCATGGCAGCGAGCCTATTTTGGTGAGAGAGCCCAACACGCTGGATAGCTCCTGTGAAGTTTAGAATAAAAGCTGCCATGGACGGGGAGCCTCACTGACACAGGACTCGCCCGTCTCCCCAGGGGAAGGTGTTAACCTCCCCCCACACTCTGGACAGGGGTGTGCAAACCTGCTCTTTGTGGAAGGGGAGCAGGTGTTGGCAGCCCATGCGCTTTGACGTGCCTCCTTGACATAACGCAACTTGTAGTTTGACCTTAAGAAACTTGTTTTATGGAGCTGAGTGTGTAATTTATGAGCAGTCGCTCTTAACAGTTGTAGCAAGAACCTTAATTAGGCTCTACTGACCCATAAAACCAAGCACAGCTTGCGAGGTATTTCTGTTTATTTGATTTAGATCCTATCTTTCTGCCAAACCATAGCACTCAAGATACAGGATCACGACCTCGGGAAGCTTAATTGCAAGCTACAAACCACCGACGTGGCACATTTGGGTCCAGGACATTTGACAGAGTGTCTCTCCTAACTGTAATCTACCCATACAGATCAGACAACAGCCAAGGCCTTCCCCCAAGGGCCAACCCCAAGGAGAGCCAGGGTGGCGTAGTGGTGAAGAGCACGGGACTGGGACTCAGGCGATCCGGGTTCTAGTCCCCGCTCGGCCATGGAGCCAACTGGGTCACAGACTCTCAGCCCAACCCACCTCACAGGGTTGTTGTTGTGGGGATAAGGTGGAGGCCGACAGATGATGTAAGCTGCCTTGAGCCCTTTGTAGGAAAAAGGCAGGATATAAATCGCGAAATAAATAAGGAAGGAAGGAAGGAAGGAAGGAAGGAAGGAAGGAAGGAAGGAAGGAAGCCAGCACTGAGGGGGAGGCCTCATCAGTGGTGGCCCTCAGCTCTGGAATAGCCTCCCCAGTGAAGCCTGCCTATGCCAACCTTTGGTGCACCAGTTAAGAAGCCTTCTTGGTGCTGAAGCATTTAAAGACAGCCAAGGGTATGTATTGGCCTGTGGAGCTACCCATTGTGGGTATTTTACAGGTTGACTCTGTATACTAGCTGTCTTAAAATGGGTTTTACATTTCTGTATTTTGGAAATTTGTATGGTCTTACACGGCACTGTTTTATGAAGCATTGCAAGCCACCCTGAGAGCTTTGGCCATGGGAATAGAAATCAATCAGTCCAAGAGGTGTAACACCACTGACTTCTGTTGCCACTTCATTTATTTTGCCACCTGCTAATACCTATAGTGGTGCTCAAAGGTAGCTTTCAGCTCAGTGCCCTCCGGATGTGTTAGACTATACCTCCCATCATCCCAACTGGAGATAATGAGATTTGCAGTCCAACCCATCTAAAGGGCGGCAGGTTGGAGAAGGCTGCTCCACACGGTCCCCGCAAGTCAACTTGGAAAGAATCTTAACACTGGAGAGAGAAAACATTCTCCAAAGCCGTGATAAAAGCTACAGTGAAAGAGCACTGGGCAGATAATTTGGCTCCCTGTGATCACAGGTGCGTCAGATCGTTTGATATGGTATGTACATTAATTCAAGAAATATCTATTGAAAAGGAAGCCCAGTAATTCTGTCATTTGAAGGCTTTGGGGGTTAAAATAAAAGAGAAGCATTAAAATGTCCCCTCCCAAAGCTCTTCCACATGGAAAGGGCAACCCCATGGCCCCTAGACATGGTCTGTGGAGCCATCGAATAGTGGGGGTCTCCCCCTATGGAGTCAGAGACAATGCACCCCTCTTGCAAAGGACTTGGAGATCTGCTCCCCACCCTTGCCCCTTGCAGCTGCAGGGAAGGCCCTGCCCTGGCTGCCCTCTGTGACTCGGAGGTGGGGAAAAGGGGTGCTTTGGTGGGCAGCAAGGTGGCTGCGGAGCTAGACTGAGCTTCTGCCAGTCGTTTCCGTCTCCCTCCAAAGCACCCTCCTCACGAGAAGGGTTGCAATGCACCTTGGGTGGGTGAGCGCCCTGTGCAGGGTGGGAAGGCAGGGAGGGGAGTATCACCCCTGCCCTGCCCTGCCCTGCCCAGGACAATCAGAAGCAAACAGGTCTGGGGACTTCCCATCGCCGAGCATGCAACTGGAGGACTGCGCCCTGATCACAATGTAAGGCATCCTGTTATGACAGGCAGTCAGTTTGAACACTGGTACTCAGCCTGCAAGCTGACACATGGGCCTTTTACAGGCACACATGTACAGTCAGTGGCCTAGAATACTCTACCTGGCGCCCTTCAGACACTGTGGACTTCAGCTCCCATCAGCATCAGCACCAGCCCTTGTGGCGAATGGTCAGGGATTATGGGAATTGCCCAGAACATCTGGAGGGCACCAGATTGCAGAAGGCTGAATTATCTGATCCACCAAAAAATGCCGAGAACTTCCGTTCTGTAACAGCTGTCCCTGCTGGCCCACCTGTCCTTAGCCGCTTGCACTTACCACCTGGAGCTCTGGTGCAGGCAATGCCGCCTTACCTGAGCGCAGCTGCTCTTTCTCCCCCAGTGGCCTGCACTGTGGTATCTGCCACAGGGACAAACGGTTACCTACTGGCTGCACTTTTGGTGATTCGCGGAAGATCAGCAAGAGCTTCCATGCTCCAGTCCTTTCATGATGGCAGCAAATGGCTTAGATCATGTCAGAAGGCAACTGAAAGCTTGGAGCAACTAGGAAAAACATACTTTAATGGGAAAGGCCTATTGGCTCAGTTCAGTGCCAGTACTGAAATCCAATTCCTAGAATACACTCAGATGCACTCCTTTAATTTTGACGGAGCTTAAAAGGCTTTGATTATGCTTTTTCCCTACCCCATTCAGTGTCAAGAGTAGGCACGCTTGGGCCCTCGCCAAGGACCCCCACCTCAACAGGGGCCCATTCACAACAGTCCTCCTCCATTGCAACCTACTTGTTCACCTGCCTAGACAGTGGTGGTGGTGGTGGTGGTGATGAGGAGTGGTCGCAGTAGCAGTGAGGGAAAAGGCACAAGGAACAAGCACTATTGACAGGGTGGTGAGAAGGCTGATTCATAGAGGGACCCATCAAATGCCTCTTGCCTCACAGCCCTCAAAAACGTGATGCCGGAGCTGGCCTATATCTTGCTATGTGGTTAGAATCGGTTCAGCGCAGGGTCACAAGAATGGTAGCTGGGTTTGGGAGGGACGGCATATGAGGAGAGATTGAGGGAACCAGGTCCTTTCAGCCTGGAGAAGAGGAGACTCTGAGGGGCTCTATTAGCAACTTATAGGTAGGTGAGGGGATGGCATGTTGAGGAGGGCTGTGACCTGTTCTTCCCTGCAGTGGAGGGCAGGATGCATTGTCCAGGAGAAAGCTCAAGGAACCAGGCCTCAGGCTGGATGTCAGGAACTACTTCCTGATGGTTAGAACCCTAGGACAGGGGTGTCCAAACTTTTTGCAAGGAGGGCCAGATTTGGTGAGGTGAAAAATCTGTGGGGGCCGACCATTCAGCCTGACATTCTTTGAACCATTAAATGCAAATTAACTTTTTTATGAAAGACTAAACAAATAACTTAACTGCACTAATGTGAAGGGTGATACTGAGATCTCGACTGCATTATATAGGCCAGGTCTGGCTCAAAAGCAGTGGTTTTGATGCGCAAGATGTCATGCAGGTGAAAGTCACTTAGTCTCGTCCTCACGCGGTTCTTGTTAATGTTCGTAACCAAGAATGTCTTCTCACATAAGTATGTTGAACCAAACAAGCTCAGCATTTTCTTAGCAAATGTTCGAATCTCCTGGAACCTGTCTTTATCCAGCTGACGGTAAAAGTTGACAAGAGGGAGCTGTTGGTGCCAACTGCGACACTCGGCGTCACACTGCAGCTCAATGAGCTCCAGCTGCAGGTGGTCTGGAGTGTCATCAGGGTCCACAGAGAAAGGAGATGAAAAAAGCGTGATCTCCTTTTCAATAGCTGCAAAATCCCGAAAGAGCTGTTGAAACTCCTCAGCCAGAGATGAGATGTCTGTTTCATACCTCCTTATTTGCGCACTCATATTGTTCTGTGGAAAACTGGTCATTATTTCCTGCAGTGATGGGAAATGTGTGGTATTGGGCTGCGTTTGTGGCAGGTGCCTTTGGAAAAGTAGCAGCTTGGTCCCAAAGGCTTTGATATGTGAATACAGTTGGCTTACCACTGCATTTTGCCCCTGAAGGCTCGTGTTCAGCACGTTCAGATGTCGTGTTATGTCAACTAAAAATCCAAAATCAGCCAGCCAAACAGGCTCAGATAGCTCTGGCATCGGTTGTCCCTTTTTTGCCAAGAATTGTCCGATTTCCTCCCTAAGAGAGTAGAAGCGCTGCAGTGCAGACCCCCGACTGAGCCATCTTACCTCGTTGTGATACACAACATCTCCATATTCAGCCTGGATGTCGAGTAGAAACTGTTGAAACTGGCGGTGGCACAGGGCTTTGGAGCGAATATAATTAATAGCCTTCATCAACATTCATAACATGATCATATTTCAGATGTTTGGCACAGAGAACTTGCTGGTGAATAATACAGTGGAGTTTTATAGCTTTGCCTCCTTCTTCGCTGACTTTGTTACAGACTAGGGTTGATAATCCACTTTGCTCGACAGCCATGGCAGGTGCGCCATCCGTAATAATCCCAGTGACTTTATTCCACGGTAGTTTCATGTCATCTATGGTGGAACAAACAGAAACAAATAAATCTGTTCCTCTTGTTTGGTCCTTAAGGCTCTGGAGGTCAAGTAGCTCTTCACTCACATTCATGTCATTGTCCACTCCTCTCAAAAAAATCAGTAACTGAGCGGTGTCAGATGCATCCGTGCTTTCGTCGCAGGCTAACGAAAAAAAGTCAAACTCCACTCCTTTTGCCTCTAACTGTCTCTTAATATCAGATGAAACGTCTTCAGTTCTTCATACCACAGTGTTACGAGCCAGGCAAACATTGGCAAACTCTTGCTTCTTCTCAGGACAAATTTTCTCCACCATTTTCATCACGCAGTCTTTAATAAATTCACCCTCAGTAAAAGGTTTGCAGTGCTTGGCAATCAGCGTTGCCACCTCGGAGCTCGCCGTTGTGGCATTTTCATTTGACTCACGGGCTCTTGTGAAAAAGCGCTGCTGTGCCATTAAAGCAGCTTCCAGTTCCTTCAATTTTTCGCCGCGTTCGTTCCCAGTTAGCTCATTGTAGTTAGCACGTTTCGTCTGGTACTGCCTCTTGATAATGAATTCCTTGAAAACAGCCACAGTCTCTTGGCAAATTAGGCAGACACAGTTGTTTCGTATTTCAGTGAAAAAATACTCCAATCTCCACTTGTCCTGGAAGCGGCGACCCACGGTGTCAACTTTCCTTTTTTTAGTTACACTCGCCATTTTACAAATGGGCACACAAGCCTTGTGTCACAAGGGTCACGCGGCACTCAGGTCTACTGCCATCTTCTGGTGAAATATAACCACCAGCCTTGAAGGAGCAGGAGGCAGCAGGGGACAGCTGTGGGAACTGCCGTGCGGTGAAGGGAAGAACACAGGCCGGTGGGGATGAGTGACAGGCTGAGCCGGTGGGGAGAAGAGGCTGCAGGCCGCTCGAAATTTGAAAATGGGCCGCAACTGGCCCCTGGGCCGGACTTTGGACATGCCTGCCCTAGGATATGGGGCAGGTTTCTGGGGTGGGGGGTGGGGGAGGTTGAAGCCCTATCCGTGAGGGTGCTCAAGAAAAGATTGGACAATCACATGTTCAAGATTACATGAGTGGAGCTGGCTGGAGCTGGGGCTCAGACCAGATGGGCCAGGAGTCCCGTTCTGACTCGCTTTGTTTCTGCATTTCTAAATGTAACTCTCAAATATTCTCCTACTACTTTTTCCATCTTTTTAATACAACTTTCTCTAGAAAACCCATTAGAAAAGGGCAGATGTGCGAACAATGCCACCTTATGGCTAGTGGTGGACGCCGTCTGACGAAAAGCTTCCCAAAGCACAACTGGCTCTGGTTAGGGGCTCGTAGGGTTCCCATAAAAACCTAAGTGAATTGATAAGCTTGACAGCTGTGCCCCCTGATCTGGGGAAAGGGGCAACAGTGGATGGAGGTGCTTCCGCTGTGCAGGTACGCGTATGGGCTGCTCCAGAGGATTCAGGGCCTCTCTCCTGGAGGCAGGTGCATCCAGACAATCCCTTACCAATCCCTTACCAAGCAGGGACGAGGAACAGGTATTGATTGCTCTCTTATCAGCTGGTTCATTGTACCCTTGGGGAGATTAAAGTCCATGTTCATGGAAGGTGCAGCCGTGGGTGGCTGGCACGCTGAAGCTCAGCGGTGTGGCCAACACCAGGGGAGGTCATGGATATACTGGAGGTGGATGCCAAATACAGAAGGAAGGTCGCTGCTAATGTAAGCATTGGTTTGTGTTTTGGCCACCAGGGAGGGAGGGGAAACTGAGGCACCCAGGGAGAGGGCTTAGTGGTAATTATGCTAACCTGCTAGAGATCTGTCAGTCTCTGAGAAGCCAGGGTGGTGTTACCTCCTTGTCAAGGCCCTCTTGTCAGGTGAGAAGCCTGATCTTTTAAATTTCTAGTTTTTTTGTTTATCTCTTCTTCATAAAGAATCTATTTTAAATAGGAGCTATGTAGCAAAATCTTAATTTATGGTATTGTTATAATCTGCCAGGGGAGGGGTTTCTGCTGTAAAAGGAAATACTGAAAAACAATGAGACTCTGCTTTGAATCTGGAGAGCCCAGATTCCTTCTAATGTAGCAGATCTAGCTCTAGCCCTTGTGGAGCTCAGATGTGCCATTGCATCCTGGCTTCTCTCTCATTTCTCTCTTGGGAAAGACATTTTCTATCACTGAGATCATAATCAAAGAGGTTTGTGGTCAGGGCAAGCTGAGAAGCGGTACAAAACTTTTTATGAAGTCCCGTACTATGTCAAGGATGAAATGTTATGGTGAGGTAATTTCAAGCTCTGGACTAAATGGTATTTCTGCTAATGAAGTACAACTGGAATTCTCCAATTTATTAGGCCAAAAAAACCTCATGTATCACATTCTGGATTTTATTCTCAATGGTAAGTATTGAATATTAGTGTTTATGCTAGAAGAGTATTAGGTTTTTAACACACCCCTAGTTAATTCACAACTGAATCAATTGCCCAGGATTTTGTCTGGAAATTACTTCATTACTGGAAAATAATATATTTAATGTAGATGAAGTCAAGTAATCAGCAAGGCAACCCATCAACTGGCAAGTACATCAAAGAGGGAACATCACATTTTCTGGGATATTGGCCATGAGGTATACCAATTTTATGTCTGCCTATCAGAACTCCTGGCATTTGATGAAGCACTAAGGAAAGCTGGGTGTGGAAACCTGAGAGACCAGAGACTTGGCATTTACAGTCAACACATCCAGCATGGAGCTACTATGGGTTTAAAGCACATTAAATACGTTAATGACTGTCACCATACAGCCGGCTGAAGCCGCGGTCAGACTAGATGGCCTGGGATGCCCCTTCTGACTCGCTCTGTTTCTATGTATTTGAGATCAACAATATCATTTTTAGCCATTTGGTGGCAGACTTCCTTACCCAGTGCCTAGCTTTGCAGTCACTTCCAGAATTTTAGGCCAAGATGGAGAAGTCAAGGGGCAGAGTTGTATGGCTGGCCCCCACCTGCATGTCAGCTCAGTTCAGGTGTGATGCTGAAGTCCATTTTGACATCAAGCAGGGAACTGGTGAGAGTTGCTCTTCCCAGGAAGGGGCTGGGAAACAACTGGTCATAGTGGAGTGGTCCAGCATCTGTTGTGCATTCAGACAGTCCCGGGTTCAGCACTTAGCACCTCCACGTAAGGCTGGAGAAGACCCCTATCCCAAAACCTAGCCCCCACTCAGCCATGAAGTTCACAGGGTGCCTTTGGCCCAGTCACTCCCTCTCCAGCTTCTAGCTTATTTCAGAGTTGCTGTGAGGATAAAAGGGAGCTATGTAAGCCATCCTGGGTTCCTCAAAAGAGGAAAAACAGTGGGATACAACTGCAATGGAATCGCAATCCATATATACCAAAGTGATTGAGGCTCTGATCCTAAGTACTCTGAACTTGGAAAGGGATCCCATGAATCCAGCGGGGCATCCTGCTACATAAATATGGATTGAATGTTGCTGGCTCAGTAACAGCAGTCCAAGGGCTGGTTGGACTGACTATGCGCGTCGAAACTGATGGGATTAAAACTGGTCATGCCTAACTTACGGCCTGGCTATCTCAATGGGTCTGCTTTGAAGCTTGACTAAGACTGGGTCTAACCCACTTTTAAAAATACCGCAAATGCGAAGACAGGTGATCTATATATTAAAATGGGCCAGCCAGCCTTTGGTCAAACTGGTCAGGCCTTTAAATAATCATGATGACGCCAAACCAGTTTCCCTGTGGTACTGTATGTGCAAGGACATTATTACTATTCAGCAGGTGGTGTAGTGAACTTTTGCAGTGTCCAAACACCAGAACAGGTTCTACAAGGCATGCCAAGTTTTCATGGCTTTCCAAGTCTTCATGGGCTTTGGTGGAAGGACACCCAAGAGAACTGCCTTGAAGCTGCCTTCCCCAATCATTCTGTAGACAAGAACCACTTCTGCTGTGAGAAGAAAACAGTTTCCTTTTCTGGAGCAGCTTTGTACCTATCCCCAGAAGTGGAGTTAGTGACTCTGAAAAAGGGAGAGAGGAACTCATGGCAAGAGGCATGTTGTTTTGTTCTCCACCTGGGAAGAGGAGTTGATGCAGCGCTCAACCAGCCGAATTGTGAGTCTCACAGAGCATCCCTTTGTCTATTTAGCGACACAATATAGCCACAGAGAAGGGGGTCCACATTTTCTTTGACTTTTTATATGCTGCATCCATATTTCATCAATACATTCAATTAACTGCGTACCATTTTGGGTATAGGTGGTTTTGTTACTTCCTAAGTAGCAAATCAAATCTACAGTCAGGTGCCTTGGCTGGATCAAACCCCAGCTATATTATATATTGATATATTATTTCATTTCTGTAACGCCCAATAGCTGAAGCTATTCATTAACCCATTGCTAGCCATGTCATCTGAACTGGGTCTAGAAGTAAAGGTCTAGAGACATGCTTCTGCTTTTAATGAAAGCTGCCTGTTTAAAGAGGCCTGAAAGGTCCCTGTGGGTCAGACCACATCCTGGAGCTAATGCCCTGAGTAGCTTGCTGTGAAAGGAGGCTTGGACCTCTCCACTCACCAAACGATGCCCCCGCTCCAAGGATGCTTCAGTGTCGACAAGACTCAAGCTCGCAGCCGCAGGACGTGGTTTAACCTCTCCTTGCATCTCTCCTTACCCTCGCCTCCCTTTCACATTGCATTGGCAGACGATGAGCCAGTTTTTTAAGCTGCTGCCTTTCCTCGCCTCCTGCATGGCGTATTTCGTCCTCTGGCTCCCTGAGCCCAGCATTGGGAGCACCATCCTCAAGTGCCTGCCGACCCTTTGCCTGAAGCTCTTCGTGGCCACAAACTCCTATAGCGCAGGCGCCTGGACACCGTACGCCTGGCGAATATTTCAAGGCCTGCTGTTCTCGGCAGTGGGAGATGCCTGTTTGGTGTGGCCAAACACTTTTCTTGCAGGTATGGGCTTGTGGGGGCCTGGTAGAGGAGTTTTTTGAAGGGGCGGGGGGGCAAGTTAACAACTGGGGAGAGAGTGGGTTGGTTGGAACTGGGGGCTTCTTCAAGGGTGCTGGAGGTTTGGCCAAAATATTAAAAAGTGCTGCCACACTTCTCTGGGGGAAAGGTGTTGTCAGGGAGTTAAAAGATTGGGACTCAGATCCATAGAACATTCATCTGCATAACATTTGCATATATTGAATTAGAACTACATATGCAAATGTAGGCTTATTGTTAGGAGTTCACAGGAGCCAAAGGCAAGTAATTGGTTTCTCATATTCTCATTTTTTTTCAATTAATTTGCACCCTGCCCCAAATTATCCCCAGCAAATGGAAGAAAAGCTTTTAACAAGATCAGCTGTCATGCAGGAACAGATTTCTTTGGGACAGAGGATTTACAACATGCTGGGAGGGGAGGGCTAGCTCTTCTCTCCCCTTTGGAACTCTTTCCTTGCATGGCAATTACCACAGAAAGAAATTCCACTCATTGATGCTCAGAGCTCTGCGTCAGCCCTCCACTGGAGGTTTGCATTCTCTCCAACACTGCGCTCTATATTTTTCTCATCATTGCTGCCAAAGTCTGCTTCTCCTCATCCCCTTTCCACATCCCATGCCCAACAAATTCCACACTGAATCCTTTCCCATCTATGTTTACTTTGTAATATAACCTGTTGTCTGCTTAGGACTTCACACAGCCTGGCTCTACCTGACCTCTTCCAGATGTACTAGTCTGCAATGCCCATCATAACTGACCATTGGTCACTGATGGCTGGGGCTTATAGGCACTGTAGTCTAGCACATTTGCAGGGTGTCAAATATGTCAATGAAAACTGATTTTAATAAGTGGAATCTACAACAAGATATTGCAGTGTAGCATCTTCACTTCATGGCAGTGCTCCTGTTTAGAGTCCTAGCCATCTCTGCCCAAAGCACTATAAGCCGGATCAGGCCAAAGTAGGACGTCCCACTTCTTCCTATGTTTCTTTTTCCAACTGACACTCAATATTCAGGCCATTTTTGACCCTTGATTTTAATAATGAAAAACTTATTAAAAAATAACTAAGTATCTCACACTTCTTTTGTTTCTTCACGGCCTTAATTTTGCAATTGGGAAAGACACTGTGCTTTTCCGCACAAAGCTGCTCACGTCTGCATCTGTGCTTGGTTTTGCTACAGCATCACGCTCTGAGCTTGACGTGGAGGTCTCATATAACTTTTAGGTGGTGCTGTGTTATAGTTGAACACCTTTTCTTTCTTCAGAGATGAAACTTCACTTTCCCCACTCTAGACAAGCAAAGCAAAGCAAAGCAAAGCAAAGCAAAGCAAAGCAAAGCAAAGCAAAGCAAAGCAAAGCAAAGCAAAGCAAAGCAAAGCAAAGCAGTTACTGTGAGCTTCTGCGCTTATGTAAAAGACAAGAGGGTTTATTTCCCCCTTTTTGCTAATTAATATATTCAGAAAAAATGTAATTGTGCTCTGTGTTGATATATTTTTCCTATTTCTTTTTTATAATGTACTTCCCAGCATAGTTTTCTAGACAACCCCAGCAGCTAACAGTATCCACACTGAAACAACATCATTGACAAAAACTAGCAACTTCATCTCCTTCATGGATCACTGCCTTGTCGTGGCGAAGGGGCTTGTGTAGCTCAATGAAGCTATGAGCTATGCCGTGCAGGGTCACCCAAGACGGACATGTCATAGCAGAGAGCTCTGACAAAACGTGATCCACTGGAGAAGGAAATGGCAACCCACTCCAGTATCTTTGCCAGGAAAATCCCATGGACAGTACCAAAAGGCAAAACGATATGACACCGGAAGATGAGCCCCTCAGGTCGGAAGGTGTCCAATATGCTACTGGAGAAGAGCGGAGGGCTAGTACTAGTAGCGCCAGAAAGAATGAAGCGACTGGGTCAAAGCCGAAAGGACACTCAGTTGCCGACGTATCTGGAGGTGAAAGGAAAGTCCGATGCTGCAAAGATCTTTACTCCATAGGAACCTGGAATGTCAGATCCATGAATCAAGGCAAGCTGGATGTGGTCAAACAAGAGATGACAAGACTGAACATCGACATCTTAGGAATCAGTGAACTAAAATGGAGAGGCATGGGTGAATTTAGTTCAGATGACCATCAGGTATACTACTGCGGGCAAGAATCCCTCGGAAGAAATGGAGTAACCTTCACAGTCAATAAAAGAGTAGGAAAAGCAGTACTGGGATACAATCTCCAAAACAACAGAATGATCTCAGTTCGAATCCAAGGCAAACCATTCAACATCACAATAGTCCAAGTCTATGCCCCAACCACTGGTGCTGAAGAGGCTGAAGTTGACCAGTTCTATGAAGGCCTACAACACCTTCTAGAATTAACTCCAAAAAATGATGTCCTTATCATCATGGGGGATTGGAATGCTAAAGTAGGAAGCCAAAAGATAACCGGAATAACAGGCAAGTTTGGCCTTGGAGTACAAAATGAAGCAGGGCACAGGCTGGTAGAATTTTGTCAAGAGAATACGATGGTCATAGCAAACACTCTTTTCCAACAACCCAAGAGACAACTCTACACATGGACATCACCAGACGGTCAACACAGAAATCAGATTGACTATGTGCTCTGCAGCCAAAGATGGAGAAGTTCTATACAGTCAGTAAAAACTAGACCAGGAGCTGACTGTGGCTCAGATCATGAGCTTCTGGTGGCAAAATTTAGGCTTAAGTTGAAGAAAGTAGGGAAAAGCACTAGGCCACTCAGGTATGACCTAAATCATATCCCTGATGAATATACAGTAGAGGTGACAAATAGATTTAAGGAATTAGATCTGATAGACAAAGTGCCTGAAGAACTATGGACAGAGGTTCGCAACATTGTAGAAGAGGCAGCAACTAAAACCATCCCAAAGAAAAAGAAATGCAAGAAAGCAAAATGGCTGTCTGAGGAAGCTTTACAAATAGCTGAGGAAAGAAGGGAAGCAAAAGGCAAGGGAGAAAGAGAAAGATACACCCAATTGAATGTAGAATTCCAGAGAACAGCTAGAAGAGATAAGAATGCCTTCCTAAATGAACAGTGCAAAGAAATAGAAGAAAACAATAGAATAGGGAGGACCAGAGATCTCTTCAAGAAAATTAGAGATATGAAGGGAACATTTCATGCAAAGATGGGCATGATAAAGGACCAAAATGGCAGGGACCTAACAGAGGCAGAAGAGATTAAGAAGAGGTGGCAAGATTACACAGAAGAACTAGACAAGAAAGAGCTTAACATCCCTGATTACCACGATGGGGTGGTCACTGACCTCGAGCCAGACATCCTGGAATGTGAAGTCAAATGGGCCTTAGGAAGTCTGAGCAACAACAAAGCTAGTGGAGGTGACAGTATTCCAGCTGAGCTATTCAAAATCCTGAAAGACGATGCAGTTAAAGTGTTACACTCAATATGCCAGCAAATTTGGAAAACTCAACAGTGGCCACAGGATTGGAAAAGGTCAGTTTACATTCCGATCCCAAAGAAGGGCAATGCCAAAGAATGTTCAAACTACCGCACCATTGCACTCATTTCACATGCTAGCAAAGTGATGCTCAAAATCCTACAAGCTAGGCTCCAGCAGTATGTGGACCGAGAACTACCAGAAGTACAGGCAGGATTTCGAAGAGGGAGAGGAACTAGAGATCAAATTGCCAACATACGCTGGATCATGGAGAAAGCTAGGGAGTTCCAGAAAAACATCTACTTCTGCTTCATTGACTATGCTAAAGCCTTTGATTGTGTGGATCACAACAAATTGTGGCAAGTTCTTAAAGAGATGGGAGTACCAGACCATCTTATTTGTCTCTTGAGAAACCTATATGCAGGTCAAGAAGCAACAGTGAGAACCGGACACGGAACCACTGATTGGTTCAAAATTGAGAAAGGAGTTCGGCAAGGCTGTATACTGTTGCCCTGCCTATTTAACTTATATGCAGAGCACATCATGAGAAAGGCAGGGCTAGATGAATCACCAGTTGGAATCAAGATTGCTGGGAGAAATATCAACAACCTCAGATATGCAGATGATACCACTCTCATGGCAGAAAGTGAAGAGGAACTGAAGAGCCTCTTGATGCGGGTGAAGGAGGAGAGCGCAAAAGTTGGCTTGAAACTCAACATTAAGAAAACTAAGATCATGGCATCCGGTCCTCTCACTTCCTGGCAAATAGATGGGGAAGAAATGGAGGTAGTGACAGATTTTATTTTCCTGGGCTGCAAGATCACCACAGACGGGGACTGCAGCCAAGAAATTAAAAGACACTTGCTCCTGGGGAGGAAAGCTATGGCAAATCTAGACAGCATAATAAAAAGCAGAGACGACACCCTGCCAACAAAAGTGCATATAGTCAAGGCTATGGTTTTCCCAGTTGCATTGTATGGCTGTGAAAGCTGGACAACAAGGAAGGCCGAGTGCAAAAGGATTGAGGCCTTTGAGTTGTGGTGCTGGAGAAGACTCCTGCGAGTCCCTTGGACCGCAAGGCGATCAAACCAGTCAGTCCTAGAGGAGATCAACCCTGACTGCTCTTTAGAAGGCCAGATAGTGAAGATGAAACTCAAATACTTTGGCCACCTAATGAGAAGGAAGGACTCCCTGGAGAAGAGCCTGATGCTGGGAACAATAGATGGCAAAAAGAAGGGGATGGCAGAGGATGAGGTGGCTGGATGGAGTCACTGAGGTGGTTGGTGTGAGCTTGAGTGGACTCCGGGGGATGGTGGAGGACAGGAGGGCCTGGAGGAATGTTGTCCATGGGGTCGCGATGGGTCGGACACGACTTTGCGACTAACAACAACAACAAGCAACTTCATGGAGCAAAGTCATGTCAAAGCGGCATGGACAATAACACCAGCAGGGTTTAAATCAGTAACAAGAAGCTAGGCTACCTGCTAAAACGGCCAAGGCGACAAATATTTTAGGCAGGTCTGCCCAGTGTGTAAATTGCCATCCACGCACTTGCTGCATGGCATACCTCATCATACCACATGAGGGCACCAATGACACATTTATCACAAGTGCCACATTTCCTAGAAAGATTTAAAAAACACAGGTTGAATGTGTGCATTGTTGCAAAGTAACTCCCTTTGTAGGGGTAGAATGGAGACATTTTTCCCTTCGTTGGCATCGCGTCACCGATGTAGTAAAATCTAACTCATCTCTGGAATAAATAGATCAATCAGGCCTTTAGTTAAATGATGAATAAACACTTCAGATTAATCTGAAGGGGGTGAATGCTCATGCGTGTACATACACGTTCGTGTGTGCATGCAATTTTGAAAAAGAATATATTTGCTTACTTTGCATCACGTTTATTAGCAGCTTAGGAAATGGAGAAGTAGCTCTCCAGAATTTTAGGAAAGGGTCTTGCCCAACCCTACGCTGGAAATTGAACCCAGACAAATTGCACACATCTCTGCCCCTTCCCTGAAGCACTGAATGGTTAGTAAACACTGGATTCTCACTGGCTCCATATTTGTGAAAAGCAGGGCGTTTAAAGGCCAGGCCCATGGGCCAAATCCAGACACCTTAGAGTCTCAATCCTGTCCTCAGTAGTTCCCCATGCCCTTCCCTCCATTCTTTTCCCTAATCACTTGGTAATTCCCCTGCTTCTGTGCAGTTTTCCCCCACCTTCTAAAAGGTTGAAAGACTTAAGGCCTTTTCTATTTGAGGTACCTATCGAAGGTGCATGCACAGTAATTTAACAGTTCTTTAGATGATGCCATGACTTTCCAGTTTTCTTTCTGTGTCTAACCAGCCTTTTCAGCAAATTTAAGAGCAGGGAAATAGAGCATTTTATCATGAAAGCAAAAAACCCCCACCCCTTTATTTCATCTTGTATTTGTACTATTCTACTATACCACAGTGCCATCTAGAGGTTATGTAGTAGATACGCCATAAAGGAAAAGTTTGTGTAGTATATGGAGCTCAATTCTGTTAAGCCATCCTAAGATGTTCTGTAGGGGACAGGATAGAAAAGATTTTAATAAGCAATTAATTAAATAAATAAAATTCTGCGATGAAACCAAAAATAGATAACAGATTAACAGCCAAACCTCTTTGTTATCAACAGCTTTAAGTTATACTATGCTAGTAAGTTTTGGTTCCAGAAGTGTGCCTCTCCACTTTTGTCTTTGGACCAGCCAATCATAGGAATGCAAACTGGTCAAGTTCCCATGGCCTGAAAGAAGTTCAACAGCCATAGTTAAGTGGATATCCAGTAAGATTATTTAAGTTTGGCCGGTGATAAATATCCAGATTTCTTGTTCTTTGAGTTAGTGGTATCTGGAAGTATCTATGACATGAACAGTCTAGTTCAGCGATGGCGAACCTTTTAGAGACTGATTGCCCATCTGCGACCCAAAACCCACTTATTTATCCCAAAGTGCCAACACTACAATAAAACCTGAAAACTGAGGTTATAGTTTAGAAAAAACAACTCACAGCCAGTCCAAGCAAATATATATGTAACCTTGGTAGCGCACTGACTGGCCATACAAAAGCTCGGACGAGTCACGGCTAATGAGTCATGACTCGTGACGTAATTGCCTGATGCCACTACTCCTTTCCAAGCATGCGCATGGCCCCTCTCTGCACTGTTATCCGATGCTGAGGCGATGCTGGGGTGAATTGGCTTGCATGCTGACAGACAGGGCTCTGCTTGCCCGCTGTGACACATGTGCCAGAGGTTCGCCACCACTGCCCTAACCCTACCCCTACCCTACCCGTAATACAGGGCTAAAGTTCCATTGAAAAGAGGGTGATTTTGAAAAAGCCATCCTTGAGTAGCTTTCTTTGCACAGCTCATCATTTCTTCCCATTCTAAACACATTCCAACCATCAAAATCATGCCAGGACACCTCATTCTTCTAACCCTAACCTTACCCTGGTGCACACCACTAACCCTAATATTGGGGTAAAGTTCCATTGAAAAGAGAGTGATTTTGAAGAAGCCTTCCTTGAGTAGCTTTTTCTGCACAGCTCATTGTTTCGACCCATTCTAAACACATTCCAACCACCAAAATCATGCCAGGACACTTCATTTTTCTAAACCTAACCCATTGATGGTGAACTTTTTAGAGACTGAGTGCCCAAACTGCAATCCAAAACCTACTTATTTATCGCAAAGTGCCAACACTGCAATAAAACCTGAAAACTGAGGTTTTAGTTTAGAAAAAACAACTCACAGCCAGTCCAAGCAAGTATATATATGTATGTGTATATATATGTATACACACACACTTGGCAGTGCACTGACCGGCCATGCGAAAGCTTGAATGAGTTGCAGCTAATGAGTCACGGCTGGTGACATCATCACCTGGCACCACTACTCCTTTCCAAGCATGCGCATGGCCCCTCTGTATGCTGTTATCCGATGCTCAGCTGCTGGGGCGATGCTGGGGTGACTTGGCTCATGTGCTGACCAAGAGGGCTCTGTGTGCCCGCTGTGGCATACACGCCGTATGTTCGTAACTACTGGTCTCACTTAAAGTTGCTAGACCTTATGAATATGTATGAGAAGCTCTGATGTAGTCTCTCTCTTTCTCTCTCCCTCTTCACAAATTACAGAGCATGTTCACTCCAGTGTTATGGAGAAAACAAAATAAGTGCAATTGGAAAGAATCAGAAGAGTGACTACACCTCTGGAAAATATGATGCACATCTGGCTGTCTGATTTGCTGTCTTTTCAGCACTCTTCCTCAAACAAGTGCCTTTTAGATAGTATCACATTACTAACCCATCATCCCCAGTTAGCATGACCATTCCTAAATGTAGCTGATATAGTAACCCAACTCCTGACTACAGCTCCCATCATGCTGGGTGGGGATGATATTAATTGTCATCCAACACATCTGAAGGGCACCAGTTTGGGAAAGTTGCAGGCTTGTCAGAATGTGCATCCCTGTTTGATCTACATTCCCTCTGTCGTTTCTTTTCCTTTTTCCAGAGGGAATTAAGCAATGGACCACCTCACATGGGGGTCAAGCTGGCACGACCCCCCCCGTCCCAAAAAATCTGCCCTCCTTCCTGTAGGTGGGGGGTAGGGAGTGTGTGGGGGGAACTGCCCATAATCGCCCATGGTGAGGATGGCTAGAGCTGCAGAGATGCAGTTGAACCAACGGAGGGGGGGCGCGTTGCCCATGACTGCTGCAGGCAGCCAGCTGCCGCCCCTGCTCCTGCCCCAAGTCACTGCGGTCTCTCCCTTTCCCTCCTTCGCAGGACTGGCCGCCTTCTCTGGATGCCACGTGTGCTACACCTTGGCCTTCGGCCTGCGCCCCTTCCGGCCGCTCACCTTGCTTGTCGTGGGCGGGCCGATCGCCGCCTCCTACATCTTCCTGCTGCCCTGCCTGCAGGGCCTGTACGTCTGGGCCGCGGCCGCCTACACGGGCCTGCTGGGCGTCATGGCCTGGCGCGCGATGGCCCAGCCCGCAAGACGGCCGGCCGCCGCCGCGGGCGGCCTCTTCTTCGCCGTGTCCGACTTCTTCGTCGGCCTCGACAAGTTCTGCTCCAACGTGGCGCACGCGCGCGCCCTCATCATGAGCACTTACTACATGGCCCAGCTCTTGATCACCGTCTCGGCGGCCTCCCAGAGAACCTCCCGCAAGGAGAGCTGAGCCGGAGCGGGGCCACCCTCCCCGCTCCTCCCCTGCCACGTCGGCCACTCCTCGCATGATCCTGGTTGCTCCACGAGCCTCTTCTTGCAAGTAAGATTAAAGAAGCAAAGCGAACGTTTCACCAAGAAGCGGCATTTATCCCCAGAAGGAACCCTCTCCATCCGCTGCCCGACGGGTCTGCTGAGGTGTCTCGCCAGTGCGCTTGGCCACGTGCTTTCTCGCACTGGGCAGGAAACATGGCCTCCCGCAAGCCCTCGTTTCGTTTTCCCGTCCTTGCTATTTAACAGGGGTGGGCAGCTGCGGGAGGTGTGGACACCCTCTTTGCCCCTTTGCAAACTGTTATTTACAAAAAATAAAAAATGCAGGCTTGCACCTGGTAGGACCAAAAGGGTCACACTTGGCTTGTTGGCAAGTTCAGTGTTGACCCTTTCAAGTGCTCCCTAGCCGGTTTTTTCCTTGGAGTTATTTTCTGCTCTACTGCTGGATTCAGCAGGGTGCAGTGGGGGCTACGTGTTGCTCCCTGCCTGCCCTGCCCTGCCCTGCAAGAATGGCTCCTTCTCTTTTCCAGGAAAATGCTCCTCCATTCTTTTTCTTTCTTCATGCAAAGCATCCCGCCCCCCGCCGCCTTTCTGGGGTCGCCAGCACGGTGCAGCGCGTGCCCCGGTCGCCAGGGAGGCCGCAAACAAGCGCGTGCACCACGCGGCTCGCTAAGGCGACTCTGCGCCACCTCCACGCCTGTTGCGGCGCCGCCTCCCTTCCGCCTGGAAAGGCGCAGCATCAACCGGCATCCGGACGAGCGGGAAGGGGAGGCAGCAGAGCGAGGGCGCCGCAGCGCGGCAGAAGGCAGCGTCCGCGGGGCAGCAGCCGAGCGAGCAGCTGCTCGGGGAGCTGGAGCCGGCCGGTTGGCGAGCCTCAGCTGGAAAGGGGGAAGGCGGAGCTGGCACCGGAGCCGGGGAGCCCCGTCCCGTTTTCACTCCCCATTTTTGCTTCCGCGTATTCCCCTCCAGAGATAGCTAAAATAACGAGGGTGGTGCGGCGGCGAGGAATCTTGCCTTTTCACAGGCGCATCTGCTCATTTTCCTCCAGTTTTCCTCGTTTCCCCTCCCGCTCCGTTTACTCTCCCCCCCCGCTTTGCGCCCCCCTCCCCTCTCCTCTTGCGCCTGCCCTCCCCCTTCCCCTTCTCCCAGCTGGTATAGCAAAGGTGTGGGGAGTGCGGGGCGACCCACCTGGGTGCCCGTGAGAGAGACAGCGGTGGCAGTGGCTGGCTAGAGTGACCCCGTGCAGTTTTACTCAGAAGTAAGCCCCGCTGAGTTCAAAGGGACACACTCTCATGTAAGCGTATCCGTATTCCAAGCACAATGTAAACCTTTTGATCAACCATAGCAAACAAGCTGCATTTGACTTTTTGAGTGCTCTGTAGGTTCTGTGGATGCAATTTTTAAAAAGGTGTTTTTTAAAGCATGGTTGTGTTTCTGTGTGGTGTGGAGGGGGGGTGTTGTCCACATGCTGCCACTTTTCAGAATTTGTGTTTGTGTGTGAGAGGGAGGGAAGAGCCAACTAGTAAAAGAGGATACGGATCCTTTCACCTTTTGCAGTTCCAAAGCAGTTGCAGCCTCTTCCCACTTTCTCCTCTTCAGCATCTGGTAACCTTCGCAGAGGCAGATGTGACATGCAGGGCAGTCCTACATAGATCCACTCCAGGGTGAATCTGGAGAACTCCCAGGTGGCTGGATTAGAGCCACAGACAGGATGGGTTTGGCATCAGGGTCTGAAGTTCAAAGTCCGCTTTGGAGCATTCAAGTCCTCCAGCCCAGTGCCCCTCCATATGTAGCCATTGGTGGGTAATACAAGACAAGGAATGAGCAGCCTTGTGATCTGGTGGACTCTGGACCGCAACATCCTGTCCTGTGGTTACAGTGATCCGAGGCCCTTTGTGGATGCACTGGAAAAATGCACAACTCCACAACAGGCTCAATCATGCTGTTTGGGGCCAACTACATTGGGGCCACAAGCACATTACTTACTTATTATATTTATATCCCACTTTATTTCTATCAAAGTACTCAAAAGTGGCTCACCTCATTCCCCTCCTCTTGTTCTCAATCTTATCCCCACAGCTCTGAGGTGCCTTGGGCTGAGAATCTGACTGGCCCAAAGTCACCCAGCTGGCTCCATAACTGAGCCAGATCGCCTGAGTCCCAGTCCCGCGCTCTTAACCACTGCACCACACTGAACTGTTCTTTTGGATGGATGCCCAATGAAACAAGGTGGAGAGGGAGAAAGGAAATGCTGAACCTAAAGGTTGAAGCCCAAACTGCAGAATTTTGCCTTCCCAACTTTTTCCCTTCCCTACCTCAGAAGAAGGTTGTAGGATGCAAACCTTGCACAATAATTGAGGGATGTTTTGGCTGATCCCACCCAAGGTGTGCCTTACTCTAGATTAGAGGCATGCAACCTATTTTCCTTTGAGGACTGTGGTTACCTGGTGCCTGCAGGTGAATCTGTTTCAGTGCACAAGCAATAAGCAGCTGAAAGCTCCTGTCACCCAAGCTGGAAGAAAGATCATGCTGCTTTTGGCAGTGGAGCAGATCTCTGGTCCAACCCGCCCCTGGCCTGGTCTGGGTGGAGGCTTCAAGGAATCCCTTGTTTCTGTGTCTGCACATGGGCCAGTCCTGGATCATCCCCAGCTATGAGGGGGATGATGGGAGAGTCTAAGGCCACCTTCCCTCAGAGTGTGACAATGAATGGAGTGGAGGATGTTCTTGTAAACTGCCTAAAGTTCTTGCATAGGGAGGAAAAAATAGTGGGCTATACATGTAATACATATTTTGCAGTTGGGGAGATTCACAGAAAAAAGGAAAAATCAGAGCACCAGAACCATGGCGGCCCCTGCTGTGGCCCCCAAAATGGAGCAGGCTGCCCCACGGAGCTGCTGCGGCTGGAAATCCACTTCCTCCTGGTGATGGGTGTGTGGGAAGGAGTGGACACGGGAGCGGCCCAGGCTAAAGGGAGCAGGTGGCACCTCCAGCAACTGAGCGGAAGGCGCAGGAATTTAACTCTCTTGCAAGGGAGCGGGGACTTGTTAATCCAGTTGCTTGCTGGCTGATGGCATCTTATATCCTCTGTCCAGAAAGGGCTGCGTTGTCTGTGCTGATGGTAAGTGGATTTTTTTAACCCTGAAACTAAAGCCAGCTACTCATCCACAAGTGACTATTGCTTGCAATCTTCGTGGATAGACTGATTCCTACTGTAGAGTTGGCCAGACTGCTTTGTGCTTATTTTATTTCTATTACCACCTGGTTGCTGAAGCTCTCAAGGTGGTTTGCAGTAATTCATGAAATGCAATGCAGAGTAAAGTGCAAAAATTAAAAACATCATACCATTTCAGTACATAGATTTAGAAAATCCATTTTAAATGGTGTAAATAACTTGTTATATTTATACCCGACTTTCTTCCTCTTGCAAAGAATCCAAGGTGGCTTTGGATTTAAGGTTTTTCTCCTCTTCATTTCATCCTCATGACAACAACCCTGTGAGGAAGGTTAGGCTGAGAGTTTGTGGCTAGTCACCTAGTGAACTTCAAGGCTAATAGGGGACTAGAACTTAGATCTCATGAGTCCCTGTCTAGAACTCGTAACCACTAAGACAAGTTTGCCAAGAGAAGATCATCTCCCCTGTTGCCTTCAACCAACTCTCCCTCAGCATCTGGAGGAAGGCCTCGAATGATGATTCAGTGGCCAGGTTGGCTGCTGCTGGGAGAGGTGCTCTGTCAAGTATTGAGGTCCTAAGGCATGTATTGTACCCCAGAAGCTGCTGTCTCTGGCTGGATAAGCAATCTGGTGCCAGGAGTTGGTATCACTGGGCACTTGCTGAGGTCCCACTGCAGCAGGAGCCCTGCTTGGAGTCTGGGAGCCCTGGATCCTGCAATTCCTTTGTTCTGAGCGCACAAGCAAGCCACAGTTGCTTCTCCACGCAGCAGAAGTGGCCATTCCTGCTTGTTTTGGTTCTCTTCCTTTTGGCGACCATGCAAGTGGAATGGAGGGAACGAAGGTGGAGTGGAAGGGCCGACGGGGAAGAGGAGGAGGTGATGGCGCTTGTTTCATGCAGGGCATCTTGCCCAACCCTTGTGTAGATTACTCTGTCCCATCGAACCCCTTCACCAGAGAGGCTACCCTGAAAGCACATGCGCTCCCTTTAGCACAGCTGCCTCCATCCCATCACCACCACCGAGGAGCCTGCAAATTATTACTGCTCGAGCAGACAGCTTTAGCATCAGCTGCCCATCGGTGGTTCCTCCCTTGCTCTCACAGAAAGATGGCTTCGGGGGGCCCATGACCTTGTTTTTGTGGCTGCCCTGCACATTTTTATTATGTAAACGGCAAGCAGAGGGGATACTTGCAGACAAAGGGGTCTTGGCCCTGGAGATAAGGCATCGTGCAGAAGATCTGTGCTTTTCTCCTCATCGGGTTTTCTGAATTAAGGAAAAAAGGCAGGAAAAGCACTAAGAAAAGAGGCGGTTTACTCACTGTCAGCATCTTCCTGCCTGAGGCAGGGCGATGGCTGCTCTTCATAGACCCTCTCAGAGAAAGCCTGCTCTTTGCAGGTGAACACCGAATGTCACATGAAGTTGCCCTCGGCGTATTCACACAAACAGATGAAACTACTCCTGGGAACCCCTCAGAAGGTTATGGGTGGTTCCATAATAAAAAGGATTTATTCAACTCTCTTGCGTGCTCAGGCAGGGGAGTTTCCAGTGGGAGTGTGTATGAAGTTGATTTATTTTCATCTTGTTCTTTTCCTCGGACACAAACCCACATTACCTCCCCCAGCACCTCCTCTCCCAACGAGAATTCCTGCCCATGACGCTTGCCTCAGCATGTCCATGGGTTTTCCATGGCGAGCCAGTGTGGGGTAGGGGTTAGAGTGATGGACTGGGGGCCTGAGAGGTCCAGGGTTCTAGTCCCTGCTGGGCCACAAAGCTGCCTGAGTGACTTTGGACCAGTCACTCACTCTCAGCCTAACCTACCTCACAGGGTTGTTGTGAGGATCAAACAGAGTTATCTAAGCTGCTTTGGGTTCTTCACAAGAGAGCTTTGGGTGAGCTAAAATACAATGTAAAAATAATATTTTCAGTGAACTGGAAGAGGAAAAAAAATGAAGACAGCACATAGGGATGAGTGTGTCAATTAGAGTCTAATAGGAATATGATTTAACATCTGGAACCAATAGGAAAGCCACTCTCCAAAACAAAAAGATAGGCATACAAAGCCAGTTGGCACCAGAAAACAGTGGGTTGATTGACTGACTGACATTCAATTTTATACTTCTCCAGAATTCCCACTGTGCTTCTAAACATAGGCGTTCTCCTTAAGGAAGTGAAGTGAAGAGAAATCCCATCTGTACATAGAAAAATGAAAACAAAAGAAAGCATTTTAGGATGCGATCCTCTGGCCGCCTGGGGAGCCTTGGTCTCATCCTGAGTTCCAGCCCTGAGCCCTGTGACCCCAGGCCAGCCACCCTCCCCTCTCTGAAGTCATAACTGGACTAGAAAATGCACTATTGTGCCTTATTCTGGGCACAGACTATGCATAAACCTCCAAGTTGTTAGGCTTATTTTTAATCAGGGGCACAGGACTGCACCCTTACATGCACAATCCATGAAAAATAATAAGTTCTATTTAAGAACTTCTTTACTCTTGCAAAAATCCTAATCAAGATTATTGCCCATTTTAAACTTGAAGGCTCTCCTAGACGTAGCATTGGCTATGCTATTACAGACTTATTTTCTAGCTGTGAAATAAATCAGCCGTGTTGATTAATCCTATTTCTGGTCAAATATTTGAGTTTTCGCTATCTATGCTTACTTCCCTGGAGTAATATTGTGTGTGTTTGTGTGTGTGTGGTTGCTAATGGAGCAGACAGGGGAGCATGGGGGAGAGACAATGACTGAAAAAAAGAACTGTTCTGAATAGATGGCTTATGTGTTTGTACTATAAGCTATCACCCTCATCCCCTGGGATTCATTGTTTTTATCACAAACAGCAACCATTCACCAAACTACCAGATGCTCAAATACACCTGGGCAGCAGGTTGCAGGTGTGTGGGTGATGTGGGGTTTATGAGATGTGTGACAACAACCAAGGAAGGGGACACTTTAGGAGTTGCTGTCTTTTTCAGCCATGGAGAGCACACTGGATCAGGTATTCAAACAAGGTATTCAATGTGGGGTAGAAGTGTGCATTTCTGTCTTTTTAACAGAATTGCTCTGCATTTCTAAGTCCATTAATTAATTAGTAGGATCATTTCCACAGCAAAGCTCTTTAGTCCTGCTGAGGCCTTGTTTTCCCCCAGCAGGAATTGGTACTAAAATGGAGGAATCTAGAAGCAAATAGTACAGCACTGCCTTTTTCTGCAGCACCTGTCTCTGTAACCAAGGGATGTTTCTGGGCAGAGAGAAGCCTTCTAGAATTATCTGCCAAAAAAACATTTTGCAGCTATTCTGCCTTTTCCTTTTTCCTATTTCTTTTTTCTGACCAGGGAACAGGAAAGAGGCAGCATCAAAACACGAGAGACAACTTTGGGTGACTCCCCAATACATTCTGCTAATGAGTCTGGGTCATTGCACCATGAAAGACTTGTCTGGAAGCATCCCAGGAAATGTCTATGACCTGGAACTGTCTGTTACTCAAAATGGCAAAGAATCTTGTGGACCCTAAAAGACTGTCTCTGTGTATCTCACAGAGATCTCTCCTGGTCAATCTTTTATGGACCACATTCTGCTTCGTCAGATTCACGAAGTGCTAACCTCAGCTTTAGAGTGACAACAAAGTACATTGTTGGC
This sequence comes from Varanus salvator macromaculatus, assembly GCA_023646645.1. Classification (NCBI taxonomy): domain Eukaryota; kingdom Metazoa; phylum Chordata; class Lepidosauria; order Squamata; family Varanidae; genus Varanus; species Varanus salvator. The sequence continues at coordinate 4,826,973 of JAIXND010000781.1, forward strand.
ATTCCTCCATCACATGTTTCTATACATTAGTCAATTTGCATCTGATGAAGTAGACTCCGGTGCCCAAAAATTTTGGCAGACGACATTTGTGAGTCTTTAAAATGCCACAAGACTGGTCAGACTTTCCTGCTTCGAGGCGTTCATTGTGCATCGGAAATTGCTCGCTCACGGTAGCTTGTGGGAGCCTTCTGTGAACTCCTCCAGGGCCAATCCAGACCATTTGCCTGGCCTTGTTCAGAATGAGGAAATTCAGTGTTACCAGGAGTTGGTGGAATGAGTGGCAATGAAAAGCTGGAGTGTTTTCACCATCCCACTGAAGTGCTGCACCACCTTGTGATAGGAAATGCACAGAAAGGCAGAGAATGTGGAAAATGTGTCAGGTTGCCCATCTTAACCCCACAATGAATTCAAAAGCAGAAGCCTGAGTTAAAAGCCTCGTGTAGAGAAGACCTTGCTGTTTTCGATCGGAAAATCAGTCCTATTCAGCAAAGGTCCCAGAGGAGCTTCTGTGCGGAGGCTGCTGAAGGTTGAATGAATGCTGGTCGGTGTTTTGTATTTCTGGTTCAGTGTGCAGACCCTGATATGAAGTGGCCTCCAGAAGCCAGGTTGGCAGCTTCTGATATTTTTGCTAATCAAATCAGTGTGCCTGGGAAGGAATGGTGTTCAAGTCCATTTCCCCGTGCACTTCTGATTTTTTAAAAAATTTATAGCATTTTTATCCCATCTTTTTTCCTTTTACAAAGAACCCAGACAGCTCATATGACCCTGCTCCGTTCTGTTTTATCCTCACACCAACCCTTTGAGGTAGGTTAGCCTAAGGGTGAGTGACTGGCCCAAAGTCACCCGGTAAGTTCCATGGCCAAGTGGGGACTAAAACCAGGAAGTCCTGAGGCCCAGTCCAACTACTCTAACCACTATGCCATGGATCACTTTTGCTACTGTGCTCTCCAGATCACAAATGGGGGAAAGTAGCCAAGGTTTACTGCTCCTGCTCCGGCGCTCAGTCTCGTCCTGCTAAGGGAGTGCGCTGCAGCAGAGGCGGTTAGGGATGGATGAGCTGGTCCAGCAGGGTCACTTTCGTTCGTGAGTTTACATCTCACCCTTTGGACTGCCATGTGCTTTACTGCAGTTGTGAAGTAGGCCATAAACATTTCTCTGCTTTTGCACCTCTCTCATCACCCTGACCTTTACAGCTGCTTCTACTGGGGACACAGGGCATGCAAAGATGCATGAATTTGCATATGCTAATCGACGTTGGCTCTAAAGTGTTTGTCTTTAAAGGGCTTGTCTCTTAAGGCCACTCCATTTGGAGAAGGAATATATGGAGGGGGAAGAAGAGGGCATTCGCCTTCAGGGGAAAATGGTGGGCAGATGCAGCAGGAGGTGAAAATCCAGCTTATGGTTGCAGGGGACAGAGGATCGGATGCACCAGAGATCCTCTGCACCTTCTTTCAGCAAGGGTAGGCTGGTGGAGCAGATGATCTTGGCGGGTTTGGGAGTTCAGCCGGACTTCAGGGGCCTGGACTTTGGCCCTCTGGTCCATCCTCAGCCACATCGCTGCATCTATCAGTTCCACTTTTTCTTATGTTTGCTCTTTTTTAATCTCAAAATTCCCTGTCTCCAATATGAAGAAATCTGCAAATGTTCTTATTTTTAAAAAATCAACTAAGGGGGCAAACAAAATTCTTCCTATCCATGCCAGGCAAATGCAATTGGGACAGCTGTTCTCAGCACAGAGAGTCCCCTGGTTTTTTAACACAACACAGAGCAATAATGGGTGCTATTGGGCGTGAGCAAGACAGTTGCTCCTGGCACGCTTTCTCAAGGCTGCTGACTGGGATTCAGAGGAGGGAGAGGAAGAGCTGGCATGTGGGTCAGTTCCAGACACTGAGATGAGAAAGCGGAGATGCTTCTCTCAAGGCCAGGCTCCCCAGGAGGACTGGCAGTCCCTGGAATAACCAAGATGTCCAGCTGGAGCAGGGGAACATCTGAGAGACAGAGCAGGTGAGTACAGCATATCCTGCATCAGCAGAGGAGGGCAAGTCAATCGGAAGATCACTGTGCAGAGAGGAGGCTTGCTTGTTTCCAAAATGCCCCTCCTGAAAGGATGGGGCCGAAACATGCTCATAAGGAGCGTTCCTAGAGGTAAATACCAGATTGGGTTCCATAAATAGCTCTATGCGTGCTTTGAGATCCCTTTGGGCAGTAAAGAACGTTTTGCAAGAAAGTTCTGTGGCTTTGAACATGCAGAGGCAGGAACCCTAGGTCACAACAGGTGCCTCATAAAGAGAAGTGTGAATGATGAGTATTTGCATGTCAATATTTCCTGTAATGTCACTGCTTAATATTTAGGTTTATATGCTGGCATACACAACTTGTATTTTTTTAGTCTTCGACCTTGGCAATTTCCCAGAAAGGAGAGGACAGAAAGAAAGGCAAACACAACCGTCATTGTTAACAAAGCTGGAGACAAATGCTGAAAACAAGATGAGGTTGAGGGTCAGCCAAAGTCCACATTCATGGTTTTAAGAAGGCAAATTCACATATTGCAATGTTGCCCCACTTTGCATGCGGAAGGCACAGTTCTACAAGCAGGCTAACGGAGCATGAGCGGTGTCGAAATGTGTTTATGGAAAACAGGGTGACAATATCAATTAACCAGGCCTGCTGGGAAGTCAAAAATCCCCATCATCGCCTTCCACTTTTTCCTTTCCAGGTGCTGCTGTTGCTTCAGCCTGAACAACATGGTGAGTGGCTGCTAGGTCAAGAAGCAGCCTCTTCAGTGAGATCTTTCTTTCTGCTGGGATGACCGTTCCTGGGCCTGCGAGTCCGAACCATCCTGGGGTCTCCGTAGGATTGCTCCCTCCAGCCTTTAGAAGGCTGGCACTGGCACTAAGAGGGGCTTTTACGAAGCCTGACTGTCCCATGGGGAAGGGGAAGGCAGAGATGAGGCCACAAGCTGGATCAGGAGGCCTTATGGGCCACATCCAGCCCTCAAAGCGGAGGTTTCCTTCACCTGGTGCAAAAGGCTGGAGCTGAAGGTGGGGCGGGGGGCACCAAAAGGGGAAAGTGATGCTCTTAAATCCCTCGCAGGGAAAGGAGCGGGACTTCAGGAACTCACTGTCAGAAGATGCTTGTGGGGTGACCCAATTTAGGGCCCCAGCCAGCCAGCCATTTCCTTTTCCAGGATATCCCACACCATTTGCTCATTTCTCGTAGGACTATTTTTGGTCTTTTAGCCCCACGCCAATTTAGCGCCTCTAAAAAGCATCCATGAGCTTGCAGGTGCCTGGAAGGTGCCCGTTTGGCTCCTTAAGCTGCAGCACTCGGAAATGGGATGGTTCATAGAGTAAGCGCTTCAGATGAAGCCCTTTGCCAGGTATGAACCGGTGGTGATGCCTGTAATATATGTACAAAAGAGAGGACCTCCTTTGTGGTGGCATCCTGAGCTCCAGTCATCCCACCCAAGGATGTTGGATTGGCCCTGACAGGAAAATCTTCTCAGCACCAGATCATGATATTTTTATTTGCCTGGGTATGTGTAGCTGTTATTGCGTCTCTTCTTTGTGATTTGTTACTGGCTTGATTCATTTTACTTTTTATCATTGGAAGGTTCTGCGGCATTCCCTTTGTTAGGAACATGTTGAGTCGGAAGGGGCTGCCCAGGCATCTAGTCTGACCCTCGGCTTCAGCCGGCTCTGCTTATGACATGCATTTGTTATTATTAGAAGATGCTCTGGAATCTGTCACACTGAAGTGAAGGCTAGAAAAAATATTAAATTAATTAATTAATAGTAGTAATCATAACAGCAATGCAATATTAATGGCAATAGCAGCAGCAATGGATGTCTGTCTGTCTGTCTGTCTGTCTGTCAGCATCACAGCTTGTACATCTGACATTTGCCTTGCATACTAAGGGGAAGTGCATCTTGGAGTTATTTATGTTTCAAAATTCATTAATTCATTGTAGTGGATTTAAATGTGTGGATATATTTGAAGCCTGCAGTAACACCTTCAGTCACTAGGTGGCAGATTTCCCTAACCAGCACATCACTTTGCACAGCCTGAAGCCTGCAGGGTGGAGTCTAAGGGACACCATTATAAAGCAACCCCTTCCCCCAATGCTGTGGGGCAGTCTGCCCTGAGAGGAATGGAGTGGACAGGCCCCATCCTTAGGGGATGCATCATGGTGGGAACCATGCTTCAAGTATGGCTTCAGTCAAAAAGAGTGAGCACAATATGTCCAATTCCCACAGCTGCATGATTCACCGTAGCAAACTAAAGGCTGTTCCAACCCATGCAAAGCCAAATGCATCCTCTTTTAACTGAATAAAGAAGGGTTGATCCTCCAGGGCTGAGAAATAGAAGAGAAATGGGCTCAAGAAATTATGGACTTCTACTGACGAATCTGTGGTTAAAAACAAAACCTGGTTTGCCACAATTTATCCCTGAATTTATGGTTTCAACCACTTATATTTTTGGAGGTTTTTGGTTTCAAACATGATTCTGGTTTTCTGTTTGCAATAATGTACATAATCCTCAATGAGAGTTTACAAACTGCATATTTTCACAACACGCCTCTCTTTGGCTCTTCCGCACCCACAGCAGACAGTAATAAAGAAAACACAACTACTACACAGCCTTCCATGACAACAGCCAGTAAGTAAATAACCCTTCTAGCTTCTGGGGTAGCAGATGGGAACCCTTCCTTCTGCAGCAGTAAACAACCTGATGAACTCCAGATGGGAAGGACTACAATTCCCATGCTATTTTTATGCTTGCTGTAGTTGGGAGTCGTGAATAAATGAATAAGGGTATGATCTTGCAGGATGCCTCTGAACTCAGAATTATGGGCCTCCTACGGAGGGGTGCAGTTGCCAGGGTTTTAACTGGGTTCTGGAATTTCTTACCAGAGGTGATTATAACTTTTATGTGCATGTCTGTCTGTTTTTATATTTTTGTATATAGTTTCTATATAATATGTGGTATTGTATTTTAAGGTTTTCAGTAAAGAGCCCAAAGAGCTTTGACTAGTGGGTGGTATAAAAATGAGAAAAAAGAAATTGCTCTCAGTTCTGTGGGGGGTGATGAGAGTTGTAGTCAAACACATTTGGAAGGCATCAAGCTGGAGGTCGCTGCTCTTAATGTTTCCGTTGGTTAACCGTCTCTGCAGGTTGCTGCAAAGATCCTCAGTCCATCAAGGAAAAGTTTTTCATCCAGGTCCACCCTGCAAACAGCTCTGCAAATGTTGCTGGACTGGCAGGGGTGGCGCAGGGTGTGGGCTGCAGCAACGCAACAGACATTACTGCAAATATGAGCTGCACCTCCCCACCGTGTCAAGTCTTGTGCACCAGTAAGTGCGTCAGTAAGATCAGGGTTGGGGCATGACCTGCTCTGGAAAGCAGAATATTGCTTCTGCTTTCTGCTTTTCCCAGCCAAATGAAACGTGTGGGTTCATTTTTGCAAGTTTTCCTCTAATCCCCAAGCCCAGAAATGTGGGTGCTTTGGGCAAGAGAGGGGTGAAGGGCAGGGCAGGCCAAGTTTGCTGATAAGGCTGTCCTTTGTGCAAATTCCCATCAAGTTGGAGATGTAGGAATAGAAGGGGAGTAAACAGTGCATCCTGGGGAGTCCCTCAGAGACCCTCTGGTCTCTCACAGGGGCCTGGGGAGAGGAGAGGGTTTCGGGAGAGGGTCCACTGCCTTCTCTAGGTACTTATTGCTTGCTCTCCAGCCCCTTTCCTCACACAGGGTCACTGACACAAGCAAGGAAGGAGAATAGCATCTGCTCTCCTGCAATATACATCAACCTGTCCCAACTTGGTAGCATTCAGATGTGTTGGACTCCAGATCCCACAAACCTCAGCTAGAATGGCCAGTGGCTGAGGATTATGGGAGCCGGAGTCCAACACACCTGGGGTAGCCCAGGTTGGGAAAGACTGGCATCGTTAGGTCTAATGCAGAGCCTCAGGCATGAAGGCCAAATCCAACCCACCTGGAATTTCAGTCTGGCCCTGCAGGGCCTCCCAAGGGGCCCACTCCCTTTTCCCATAGTCCCACTTCCCTTTCCTGCCTGGCAGTCATTTAGTGTTTCTTGGCTTTTGTGCAGTTTTTCCTCATTCAGAAAGACAGAGATGTTGGTGTAAGAGCTGTTGGCAATGATATGCTCATACTTTTGGCCTCACCCCTTTCGCCTTTGGCGCCACCCACCGCTGGAATGTAGCCCCCTCAAAACTTCTCCAAAACTAAGCTTGGTCCTCACGTGGAATGAGGTTCAACACCTCTGTTCTTGTGAATGAGCAGCCAGATTTTCCCATGGGAAGGGGAGCTGGCTAGTTTCTGACTCTGAAATTCTCTTTCTATGCAGACCCAAGCCCCATGGAGGGCATCAGTCTTTCAAACCAGACCAACCATTCTGTAATTCTTCTCTGGCAAAACCAAGTTGACTGCTGCCCCATCACCTCTGATGGCAAATCTAAGCTTATCTCTGGAATCAGCTGGAAGAATTGCACAGTCTCCATCTTTGGGCTGTCAGCCGGGCAGGACTATGTCATGACCATGTACAGAAGTCTGAATGGGACATGCAGGCAGGGGAAGTCCATCAACGTGACCACTGGTGAGTCCCAGTGCTGCCATCTACTGGCAGCATCGGGGACCATCCCTTCAGCAGGGGTGGACACATTTGAGGCTTGTGGGGCTGGTGAAAAAAGACAGATGCTTAGAAGTTAATACATCTTAGCCCAGGAATTTGTTTTGAACTGAACGGAGATCATACTGCAAATAAACATTTGCTACTGGTGTGTACCAAAGAATTTCAGAAGCAGATCAGTCTGCTTTATAGATTGCAACATAGCTTTTGACTGTATGGATCATGAGAAGCAATGGATGGTCCTGAAAGCACTGGGTTTGCCTCAGCACTGGATTGTCCTGACGTATAACCTGTACCATGGACCAGGAGCTATAGTTGGGACAGAGTGCAGGGAAATAGAATGGTTTCCCACAAGCAAAGGCTCCAGACAAGGGTGTATTTTTATCTCCCTCTCTGTACAATCTGTACGAAGAACATACCATAAGGGAAGCTGGATTAGAATCAGAGGAAGGAATGAAAATTGGCAGAAGACAATTTAAGAAGGCCGAAATGAATCGTAACAACTCCTGACAATGCAAAAAAAAAAAAAAGCAGATGCAAAAGCAAGACTGCAGCTGAACGTTAAGAAAACAAAAATGATGCCTACAGAAGAATTAAAGAAGCTCTGTAACACTTCAGCAGTGAAGAAATTGACATTGTGAAATATTTTACATACCTCAGCTCAGTCATCAAGTCAAAGGTCTTCCTGCAGCCACAGAATTCAAAGACGCCTGAGATTTGGAAAGATAACCATGAGGGAACTAGACAAGGTCATCGAGGATAACGACGTTTCAGTAGACCAAGGCCACCCACATTATCATATTCCTTTTTTTCATTTTCCATTTTCAGATACACACACGCACACAATGCAGTCACATTATTAGCATCCACAATAATACAGTTAATATAATCAGTTATTACATGGTCTGTTTCTGTGCTATTAAAACCTACTAGTCAGGAAATCAAGGTGATCAGGTGGAAGTTCATCCGCTCCATCAATCCTTCAGAAATTCATCAAGAATGGACACCAGATCCTAACAAAACCATCTCTTTATTTCCCCTCTAGCCAATCGAAAGCAGGTGGTCAGCTTTTCCATCAATGCCACTGACCGTATCCTAGCAGGATATTTCCTAAATGAGACCCCTTTCCAAAACCTTGCAATCTTTGCTCTGGCAGCAACCAAAGGTAATGCCAGCAGTGCATTACAATTCAGTCCTTCATTCTTCCCAGTAAGCAATGCACAAAGTAACTGTGTTCCATTAGGGATCCGCATTATTGTATTCCGGATCACCATGTGTGGGTGCAAAAGCTGGACAATGAAGAAAGCTGTCAGGAAGAAAACAGATGCATTAGAAACATGGTGCTGGAGGAGAGCTTTGCAAATACCCTGAACCAGGAGAAAGGTGAGCAAGTGACTCCTAGATCAACTCAAGCCAGAGCTCCCCCTAGAAGCAAAAATGGCGGAACTGAGGCTGTCATGCTTTGGGCACATCCTGAGAAGGCCAGTCTCCCTGGAGAAGACAGTCATGCCAGGGAAAGTCAAAGGCAGAAGAGGGAAGGGAAGAAGGACCAAGTAGGAGAAGGGCTGACTCTGCAAAAAAGCCAAAATATTCAGTGTGCAGGTGCTGAGCAGGGCTGTCTTGGATAAGCCATTCTGGAGGACTTTTAATGGATAGGGTCACCGTAAGTTGGAGATGACTTGATGGCACATAAACGATACAGCAGCAGCATCAGAACTGAGTGATGTTCATGGTCCTTCCCCACAAAGATTCACTCCTGCTCACCCTTCCTTCCAGCAGAGTAATTTAGGGTGGGGTGGGAGTCATTGTGCTGCTGTTATTATTAAACAATCGGGAGTCAGCCATCCTTGCTGACCTACTGTAAATCAACCTGAGACCTACCAGCATATCCACATTTATCTTCTGCCCACCCATCTGCCCCTGGACACAAGACGCCTGCCCAAAGGACTGCATGGAGAACAGAGGGAGTCCCATTCTTTTTTGGTAAATGGTCAGCTTAACCTTTCCCCCGAGTGGCCTGGAAGTGCATACAGGACTGGAAATCTGGAATAATGTGGGGTGTTTGTGGGTAGAAGGCTGCTAACGCCACCAGTCCGAAGACACTGCTCAGCTATTCTGCTTTTGCCTTGCTAGCAAATGCTCTGTAGAAACTAGAAGATAGAAGCCTCAGGAAAGCACAGAGAGGCCCTAATGGAAGGCAAAGATCTCAGTTCAGTGCGTGAGGCTGGGCAATTACACAATGAAAGCTTTGTCTCTAGCAGCATCCTGGCTCTCGTCCTGGGATATTTTAGTGTGCTTAGAATATACCTCACTTTTCCATTCATCAGGACCCACAAGACACCTCTTAGCAGCAAAGTAAAATGGACAGATGTAATCGAAGAGTGAAAACTTTTTTGGCTTGTCCTCCAGGAGGGAGAAATGGAATGCAGTGTCCTGAAAGGGTACGGCTGGCTGACAGCCTGAATTGGAGAAGCCCACGCTGCAAGGGACTGTTGCAGGACCCACTGATGATCCTGAATTGAGATCTGCCAGCATTTCAAAGAGTCCTGAAGCTTTCTGGTTTCTTTGTCACAGCGCCTTCACCAGTCCTGAACCTCGTGATAGAAAATCGCACTGTGGATTCGCTGGAGATTGGATGGAAGTCACCTGGGGACCTTCACGCCGGCACCTACCACTACAGTGTCTGCCTGTTGACCTGCAGCATTGTCTTCAGAAGCCCACACCTGGTGAATGGACTGATGGCTGGAGTTACCTACCAAATTCAGGTCTATGTCATCACCATCAAGAACATCTCCAGCCCTGTGATGGCCATGTCAGCTACCACAGGTAGGAAGTTGTGAAGGCAGGGCTCACCGGGGGGTGGCATCAGCCCGTTTTACCAGCAGGCTTGCTGGCCTCCACTGCCTGCCCCTCCCTCAGATTCCTCGTGTCCTCTAAGCGTAGCGTATCTGCAACAGTCATACTGAGAGCCAGTGTGGTGTAGTGGTTAAGAGCGTGAGACTGGGGCTCAGACGATTTGGGTTCTAGTCCCCGCTCAGCCATGGAGCCAACTGGGTGACCTTGGGCCAGTCACAGACTCTCAGCCCAACCTACCTCACAGGGTTGTTGTTGTGGGGATAAGATGGAGGAGGAGCTAGAAAACATAGAAACAGCGAGTCAGAAGGGTCCTCCCAGGCCATCTAGTCTGACCTCCGGCACCAGCTGGCTCCGCTCACGACATGCCCACCATGTGCACGTCTTGAGCCCTTTGTAGGAAAAAAGGCAGGATATAAATCGATAAATAAACAAACAAACAAACAAACAAACTACTCGGGTGAGAAGAGATGAATTTTCCCAGCGACCACATATTGTTCCATGGTGTCATGCAAAGTATTTTGTGGGGTGGTTGCAGTGGAAATCCATTTGCTTTACAAATAACAGCTTCTGCTGGAGTGGAAAGTCCCTATAGCTAGTTTGTGTGGACATGGCTCAAGACATCTGCCTGGAATTTGGACTCTTCTTATGCAGACTGCCCTCAGGAGCGCCTGAGCTTCAACATTTACTTCCACTCCACTGGTGGGATGGCGTTAGAGGACAGCTGTGATGGCGTCACTGTTTCTATTTCCCAGAATCACCCAGAGTGTCACTCCCTTGGGGACATGGCACAAAATCACAGGGACATCCATTCAATTCCCCAAATGCCCCGGGGGGCATTGTTGGGGAATTTAAAGGGCAGCTTGGGGAGCCAGCCATTCAGACCTCAGCCAGTTCAAGTGGTGGCAAGCATGGAGGTCCTGGCCTTAGGAGGCCTTAGGAGGCTGCAAGTTAAGCCAAGCAGGTAGCTTGTGGCTTGGAATTCATGGCAGGTGAAGGGGCCCAGTTGCCATTTCTCCGTGACCATTGGGGACCATGAGAAGTTAAATCTGTTCCTTCCTCAGTTCCAAGAAGCCCCACGAATGTAATTATGAGAAGTTACAGCAACCACAGCGCCTCCATTTCCTGGGACGCCCCTGACGACCCCAATGCGACACAGTACCTGTACTGGGTGAGCTGGTTCACTGAAAACGGCTCCGTGCCCCTGGGAAGCAGAAGTACAAGTGGCTCCAACTGGACCATTGAGTCTCTCGAGCCAGGGAGCCTGTACCTGGTGAAGCTGGCCTCCGAAATCCACAATGTCAGGAGTGAGGAAGTCGGTAACTGGACTCTAACATGTGAGTGCAACTCTTCCGAGGGCTGGCTTAGGCCACGGGCGATGCAGTGTAGTGATTCCAGTTCCAGATCAGGACTAGGCGGATCCAGCCTGAGACCCACACACAGCCGCAAAGCACATTGTGGCTGGGATCTGCATTGGAGGGGTGTTGTGAAGTTGACGTGGGGGGGGGGGAGAGTACAACACACACCACTCTGAGCACCTCGCAGAAAGAGAAGGAAATAAAGAATAGGTAAACAGGGCCATTTCCCAAATCCGCAACATTTTGCTTTTCATTTGCCAGATTTTATAGCAGAGTGGCTTGTTTGGCTACAGCTTTGTTGGCTACAGCTCTCATTGCCCCCAGTAGGCTCTTGCTGGCTGGGCATGATGGGAGCTGTAGTTCGACATGTTTGGAGACCCTCTAGCACTCCATGCATCCACAGCTTACTGCTGGGTTTTTTTTTTTTTTTTTTTTGGCCTTCTGTTCCTTTGCCATTTTTTTCTCTTACCATGTAATGAAAAGCTACGGAAATGTGAGACAATGACATCAAGGTGTATTCAGTCACCAGCACCCTGGAATTTCATGCGTACCATTTATGGGTCAAACACGGCACGGCGAGAATCTGAATGCCCTTTGTACCTACGAGCACATCAAGGCTGCTAAAATGCTCCTCTGAGGCCGTGCAAAATTCTGCACTGGTTCTGTTGAAAGGGGACAGGAGATCAAGACGCAAAGCCTTGGAAAACCGTGGCAAAGAGTGGCACGCTCTCCGGTTCTCCTGGCTAAACAGGAATTAAGAAGGAGTGGAAAAATCACCCAGAGGGCCTTTCTGGCTAATGAGGCAGGATATAAGTCTTAGAAATAATAAATAAATAAATAAATCAGGAATGAACCCTGAACCAATAAAATTACTGATCAAGGGCCTGCATGCCAGTAACACATTCTATTTTTAAAACTGCTGTAGATTAATATGACCAGGAATGTTCTCATGTCTGCTTATAATTATAGATGCAGGTACCCGTCTGACTTGCATGGATCAGAAATCCAGCAAAGGGAAGGACGGGAGAAGCTGCGCCTGCCTCACCTGGAGCAATTTTTTAAAATTAACATGGATGGGCTTCAAAGATAGGCTTGACACATGCAGAACTCCTGGAATTTACACATAGCATTGCAGGGTTTTTTGAACTGTGTCACTGCTTTAAAATGGGTGGGGAACAAGTGCCCTCCAGATATTCTTGGACTCCGGATCCCATCACAGTTGAACATCCTGGTTGGGGCTGATGGTGATTGGAATCTTGCAATATCTGCATTAAAAAAAACCTTTGTGACTTGCCTCTTCTAACATCTCACCCTCCCTTCCTTCCTTCCTTCCTTCCTTCCGTCCGTCCGTCCTTCCGTCCGTCCGTCCTTCCTTCCTTCCATCCTTCCTTTCTTCCTTCCTTCCTTCCTTCCATCCTTCCTTCCTTCAGTCCCATGTCCCCCAACTAATTTCAGCGCTGAAGCAATCAACCAGACTGCAGTTGAGTTAGCCTGGATGACCCCGAGCTCGCCTGTCAGTGCCTTCAAGCTCCAGTGGAAGAATTCAACAGAATCCCAAGGATCCAGGATGTGTCTGAACTCGTCCTCCAGAGGGGTTCTTTTGAGTGACCTCACTCCAAGCACCAACTACACGTTTACAGTATGGAGTGTGGCGAGGAGGAAGAACCTCAGCACCTGCAGCAGTGAGGTTGAGCAGAAAGTGGCCACAAGTACTTATCCTCAGGATGCAGGAAGGGAAGGGGAGGCGAAGAAGGGGCAGTGTCCTGGCTGTATCAAAGGCTTTTGCATGCAGGGAGTCACTGCCTCTCACCGGGGCAATAGTGTGGGATGCAGGGCTTGGCAGGGGCCTGTAGGCACACGCACAGCCTGGAGAGGTCCAGAGGGCTGGATTATGAATGGGGAGAGGCAAGTCTGAATGGCAAAACTCCTCCTCGCAAAAGTTTCCATCCCTCCCTGGCAGTCTTAAGCTGCATTAGGCCACGGGTCTGTCTGGCCCATGCTGTCAAGTCCACCTCTCCGAGTCTGGGGGAAAGAAAAGGGGGCACAGCCAGGGGGTGGGGGGAGAGGCGAGATGCAGCATGTCCACCAGGGCATGGAGATGCCACCTTGCCTGGGTGGACCTGACGATGAGCAGGCCGGCACCTGAATTTGGACCTGCCTGCAAAATCCCTAGATTTCACTTTGTGAACATCTGGAGGATGGTTGGGGTTCCAGTATGAGTGAATGACAAAGAAAATATAAAAGGAGAAAATGAATCCTCTTTCTGTGGCTGCATGGCAGATGTTCATGCGGGATGCGAAGTGCCTGGCTAAGCTTGCAAATATGGTTAGATTAAAAGAAGGAGCCTTTGTGGAAAAGCTGGGTTTGTTTATGATGTCCTGGAACAGTAAAGTTCAAGGGGTAGTTTAAGAGGTAAATGATCAGGAAATAGGATTAACAAAACTATTATTTTTTAAGCATAAAATCTGGTATTTCTTGCTATTGTAATTAAGCCTCCCCTCCCCGCCCCCATTGGTTAGCTTTGCAAATGGTAAGGCTTAGATTTCAAGTCAAGTTTAGATTTAATTTTAAATGGTAAAATTTAGCTTTAATTTTGTTTCCAAATGTGATTCTGGTTCACTTCTTTTTTGTCTTCTAAAATTATTAAGGATTTAAGGCACAATGCTAGGCCCGTCTAGACAGCAAAAAAACCTGTGCTTAGCTGGGAGCATTCTTCTGTCTAAGCACACCTAAGATGGCCTTCTTAATCCAGCAACAATCCAATCCTCCTTAATTTCTCTCCTCCTGCAGAGAGAGAGATTCCCACGATTCTCTTGCTCTCCACTTTCCAGAGCCAGAACGCATCAGCAACCTGCAATGCCAGGTCTTGCAAGGCGGCCACAGCCTCAGGTTATCCTGGACCTGCCCATCTCATGAGATCACTGAGGTCCAAGTCCTGGTGTTTGACCAGCCGTGGGTTAGATGGCCAGGCTGCAATGCAACTGTGGTGATTAGAAAGCTACAACCTGTCCAACGTTACCAGATTCGCGTGAAAACCTCTTGGTACGACCAGCATGAGGTGTCTGAGCCTCTGGAATGTTCTACCAACAGTGCAGGTGAGATCTTTTGGTGGGCTTCTCGGGGACAGATTCTGCTATTTCTCAAGCAACCAGGAAGCCCCTTCTGATCACACTGGGACCTGCATGGGTGCAGGGTGTTTACCCCCCTGCCCCCACACACATCATTCCCTCACCACACTGCTCACACAGAAGCCTTGTGCAATCGCCATCTTAGGAGGAGGGGATTTCTGTTGGCAAAATGCATGGCGGGGGAAGAATTCGGCCTTCCTGCCCCTGAACTTTGTATCACACACTTGACAGTTGCTGTTTGTGGGCTGGTCCTAATGGTTGCTTTTTGAAGAAATACAACTTACCTTTTGGCTCCTGAATCTGAGTGGCACTGGGAGAATCATTTGGGTTTAATTACTAATTGTTATTTTCATTTACAATTATGACAAAGAGGAGGAGGAGGAGAAAGGGGGTGGGAAATGAAAGCAGCACAGAAAAAGGAGAGAGAGAGAAAAAAGAGAACATGACAAAAAGCCCGTACATGCAGAGTAACCAAAAAAAGACAAGATTCAGTGCTTCTCCTGCAAATATAGAAGCAGCAAGCTGGATACCCCAGATTTAGATAGAAATAATAGAGTAGGCAATTCCTATAAATAGAATCCCCACTTTTGGAAGGAAGAAAGGAAGGAACCTGTGGGCCAAAGACCACATATGGGGAGATTCATAACTGGATCTATCCAACATTTTAAACGTAGACGCTACCCACTGGGGTCTGTGCTTTGAACCAGAGCAGCCCTGCTGGTGGAGGGGCTGTTTTACTTCTTTCCTGGCTCACTCAGCACCTTTTTCCTCATAAAAAATTTCTCCTAGGGCGCTACTGCACAAATACACAGTTACTGAAGGGAAATGATTGAGCACTGAACTCACATTTATTATGTAAAATCTTGGCTACATTGATAGCTTGCCTTTCCCTCAAAGAGCCTAAAGCTGGCATATGGGAGCTGCTTCTTCCTCCTCCCCACTTTTTCCTCACAACAACCCTGTGTGGTAGGTTAGACTGAAAGTTAGCAATGGGTTCAAAGCCATCCACCAATTTGCATGGCCGAATGGGGACTAGAACCCGGATCTCCCAAATCCCAGTCCATCTCCCTAACCACTATGCTACACTGCCTTCTTGCTTACATATATATACCCGAGGTTCCAGAAGCTCCAGCTTCCCTTTCTGTGCCCTCAGAGATTATAGCTGGGCTGCTATTTGCGGGGCTGTTTCCCTCGATCATCCTCGGCCTGCTGCTGTTCCTATGCTGGAGACAGAGGTAGGCGAGCTCCATCTGGTGAGACTCCTGTCTTGCATGGTACGTTGTCCCCAACAGGAGGACCCAGGGGTGCATCCTCCATCCCAGGACATGAAGAAGCTGCATCCAGGAAGTTAAGGAGCCCAGTGCAGGGATCTTGCCCAGGGGTCCTCCAAAACCTGGAACCAGCACTGCTCTGGGTGGGCCTGGAAGTGGATCAGCATAAATTCCTGAGGACTGGCGCTGGGGGGGTGGGGCGAGGGGTAAGGGCAGGGATCAAATGCTCATCCCAATTTCTGTGTTTCATTTGCAGGCGGAAACCAAAGAATGCCCTGGAGAAGCAGAAATTAGATAAGGAGCTAGATGGGTGAGAATGATTTGGAAGCTTGGTTATATTTCAAAATAGAAGCTGGTTTTTAAAATGTCATTCCAAAGCCAGGCAAGGATGATGTTGCACAAAACTACCGCAGAAAAGAATTCTGGGACCCCAGAGAGGTTCGAAGGCAAAGGGAAGTGTCCCATTATGCCCTGGGTGCCACAAAGGGAAGTGTCCCATAATGCCCTGGGTGCCACGTAGCCTGTCGGTCCAGGCGAATGGCACCCCTCAGTATTTAAAGAGACATGTTTCCTCTTCCACCCTTCTCCACAGAACCCCTGGCTCAGTGCCCGTGTCGGCTTTCTACAGCCACTGCCACAAGCACTTCTTGAATAGCGCCTTCGGTTTCGCCATGGAGTATCAGGTATGAGGCGTGGGGAAAGGCCTAGGTAGGGAACCTTCCCCAGCTCCAGGCCAAGTTGGTTCTGGGCAGCCCTCCTGGGGGCTGGATGCTGCCCGTGCAGGTGGGGTGAGGTGGGGACTCTGCCCCAGAAGAGAGGAGGCCCAGATTCAGCTTATGCGCACACACTGGTTGGGGATCGTGAAGCAGGGAGGCTTGAGGCTGGGTGGGACCCCCCACGGCCATGTCTGCGTTGCAGGCCAGAGGTGAGGAGGCCCCTGAACAGTCCCCGGCAGCTCCCAGTAGCTGGTGGTCCCCATGTCAGTAGGGCCGTGCATCCGCTGTGGTTTCAAGAGGTCTGGTTTTGAAGGACTGAGCCATGGTGCTAAACCAAGTCAGGAGATAGGCTTCAGGACCATGGATAGCTCCTTAAAATTCCAGTAAGTCCCAGAGGGGCCCCACTGAAGTGAGTGCCTTTGTGATAGGCCGGCCTAACATCTCAGGCCTATCTAGGGCCTCAGTCTGCCCCCCATCATGAATCACTTGGTTGTTCTCTGGCTTTTGCATAGCTTCCTTCTCTGCCGCACCACCAACCTTATTCTAAAAGATGGAAAAGCCTCTTCTAAAACTTAGTTACTTAGATCTGGGTGGTTTGAAATAGCCACGTTAGCCCTCCTTTGACACACCTTCCTTTATTATTGCTGTATATCCTCGGCTATGTATATTTCTAAAAATCACATATGCATGAAGAACAGACAAATTACAAATCTGAGCCTCCGATAAGTATCGCTGCTCCAATGATCTTTCAGTCTAATGGCTGTTCTTTGAGTACTGCATTTGGACTGGACTGAGCTGTCTGGAAATTAATGAACAAAGCCCAGTTGCCACACCAGGCTTTTATCTTTTTTCCCTTCCCTTCTGATGCCTGGCTAAATGTGTGAATATTAGCATGTGTAAGACATCCTGGTTCTATTTAGCCAGGCTTTTTATACACTTAAGATCCCTGGCGTTTTTCCACTTGCTGGCCAACTCACGCTGCTCCAGCTACTTTTTTCCCTTCTTTTTCCTGGCTGCACTGAGCAGTGGGGAAGGCTTGTTGCCCATTTTCAGCCCTAGGAAACAAGCACATTTATCTAGGCGTCAGAGTATCAAATCGTTGAGACTAATATTGAGCCACAAGCCCATCGTTCCGCTGCAGAAGGTGACCTGCACACCCTCTCGTATGTCGAGGGCAGCTGCACCCAGGGCCAGCATCAAGTGAGGGCATGCTTAGCCACCGCCCATGAGCTCCCAAGAAGTAGGGATTCCAGAGTCTTACTTGCTCCTCCTCTTCACCCTTGCAAACTGCTTCTCACTCTGCTCCAGTCCACAGGGCTGGTGAAAAGGAGGAGCAGCTGATGCCCGTCAAGTGAGCAGGTGGCTGCCATGGGGAGGAGAGAGAGGACCATCAGCTTCAGCTGGTACTGCTGCCATGAGAAGGCAGAAATGCTCAGAGCCCCGCTGAGGGTGTCTTGCTCAAGGACACCCCAGAACCTGGCGCCAACATGGGCAGCAACACTGGGCATCTCTCCTCACTGGGAATTACTGCACCGCATCTTTTGCATCCAGTCTTTGTTAAGGGCTTTTCTACATGAGGCACATGTGCCATTCTCTAGGCACCGTTGTTTACAGATGGGGATGTGATCTTCCCTTTCGCTCCTGTCGCTAACTAGCACTTTTGGAAAGCTGTGGCATTTGATTGTGAAAGGGAAAGGAAATGCGGTTTCTTCATGTGTATTTGCACTACACTCCTATGCCACAGTGCCACCTAGAGGCTATGAAGTGAGTGGGACAGGAAACACTTACAGTGTTCAGTTCTCAAACAGCAGAGTAATACCCGCATGTAGGCAAGCTCTAAGAGAGCTTTGCATGCTGGAAAGCACTCTTTGTCTGGACAGTGGGGAGCGCAGGTAGCAGAGGTTGCTCCTGAACAAGCAGTCGATTCCTAGATATAATTGACATCCTCTCTTTTTAAATTATTGAAGGTTTCTGTCGCATCATGTCCATTTTGGGGTTTTAATTTGGCGAACTGCCCAGACAGCTTGGCTATGGGGTGATACAGAAATGTGAAAGGGTTATCCCCCATCCCAGCTGGAATAGCTCTAGCCAGCCTTCCCTTAGCTAATGTAGGCTGCATGCAGTCCTACATGGAATTAGGGATAAGTAAGCCTTGCTGAATTAAGTGGGACTCACATCTAAGTGGTGCTGTTAGAATCACTGTCTGGAAAAGAGGCACGGAAGCCAAGCTATCTCCGTCACCGAAGCACTTCAGCTCAACAGTTTTTCTTTTATTTGCTTTGTTCAGCTTTCGTTCTTGCTTTGCCGAAGGAGCCTTCCCACTCTGCGGCTCTCCACACCTGGCATTACTGATTCACTGTTTCCCCTCTCCTTGTTCATGCAACAGCAGCTGCAGGACATAGGGACCCAGCAGTCCCAGCGCGTGGCGCAACGGCCTGAAAATCGAGCGAAGAATCGCTACAGCAATGTTCTGCCATGTGAGTTCCATTTCGTTTCGTTTCATTTCATTTCCCTGCCCTTTCCTTTCCCCCTTACCCCTCTCCACCAAAACAAAAAGCACTTGCTTGAATCCTCTAGTTCTTGCAAAGATGAGGGATTCAAGAGATGGGAGTGGTTTGTCATTCTTGCTTGTGAATCACCTGATTGTTAGCTCAGGATTCCCAGCTGGATGGCTATAGGGAATTCAGGCTTCAGCTGGAAGAGAGGAACTGGAGCAGAGAAAAAGTCTCTATCCCCCAGATGAATTCACAGTGCATGGATGCTCGCAAATATCAACGCATTATGAAGAAGCAGTGAGGGGTTGAGAGTATTGGATTTAGACTGGGGGCCCCGAGTCTGAATCTGATCTCAGCCTTGAAGCTCTTGGCCCAATCACTACCTTTTCCTGCTCATTCCGCCACTAAGCTTCATGATCTAAGGCATGAAAGGACATATTCCTGGCTTTGCATATCCTGTGCTTCTCCCCCGGTATATCGTTCCTCTTTGCCAGGTCTAGATATCAGAGGGTCTGATTCCGTTCCATATATTTCAGGGTAGAAAAGTATTTAGCTTGTTCCTAATGGTGTTGGGGGTCCAGACTTGGGTCCAGACCCCTGGCACTCTGGCTGGCAGCTAAATTTCTGGGTGTGTGGGTTATTTTGAGGAGACCAATGAAAATGACTGACTGGGCCACAAAGCACCGCATCTTCCCAAAGAGGCCTGCATGGGAGACCCCTTTCCTCACTGCTGGTACCTGATCTCATCATCCCCAACTTAAAATAACTTTTCCTGGCAATAGAAGGGATTTACTTGACACTCGGCAGAGCTGGACCTGGTCAAGGGGCTGCCAGTTGCTGACTCCACTTATCTCTTTTTCTACCTATAATTATTATGGCTTTACTCTACCAACTTGGGAAAATGGATTCACCGATTTTTTAATTTGATCTCTAACGTGCCATTTGGGTTCCTCTCTGCAGACGACCACTCACGAGTCCAGCTCAGCCCCAGGTCTGGAGACCCCAACTCAGATTACATCAATGCCAGTTACATCCCTGTGAGTTCCCTCTCCAGCCTTCTTCTGTGCAATGTAGGCAGCAGAGGTTCAGCGTCATGAATACCTCCTTTGAATCTCCGGCTGAACCCCAGGGTGGATACACAGCCCCTCTGAGAGCGAAGCCACTTGTTGCTGCAGGAGGCAGGGATGGGCAGAGGAGTGAAGTTTAAGGTGGCTGGGAGGCCCTGCATCTCTTTGCTTGCCCTTCCCTTGCCTGATTCTCATTCCCAGGTGCAGCTACTGCTTGTTCTGTGTGAATGGGAAACCAGCACAAATCAAGCAGCACTTGAACAGGGCATTTGCGCTACTGTCCCCAAATTTGCACAGGTTTCTCTCGATTGGTGCAAGGCAAGAAAATGCCTATAAATTATGAAATTTTGTGCAAGTCATGAAACGTGCAGAAACTGAAATGAGGATCAGAGAGAACAGGCACGTGAGCACAGCTTCAACCATTTGCAAAGGTTGTCAGGAGCCGTGTGCTTACGTTTGTGTTCAGAGCTTTGAACGGGGCATGTTCACATATTGTGCAAGCAAAAGCACAATTTTCTGGCCTCCCAGTGTTGCTGCATGTTCAGGTGTGGATTTGGACCCTGTTTCTCTACCCTGGACACAGCTCTATGACTTACTCTGCCACAGAACTGGGATTTGATTTTACTGCGAAGCATATCCAGCAACCCAGTCTCTAGATTTGCCTCCGTATGTCACACCCCCAGTTCATGAGCAGCCGCTTTGCCCCAGGAAGGCATCCTGGATTTTGCGCCTCTTGCCACAGGAAAGGGGCTGTGACATCCTTTTATTCCAGCTTCGTGCTGCTCGCGTTCAGGCAGCCCCTCGAGGCTGCTTCATTTCCGCGAGGTCGCAGGGGTTACCATCCCCGAGTTCTTCTCCATTCCCGCTGCCTTGTTTTGGTCTTTTAGACCACGAATCTGTGCATCCTTATGCGGCCATAAATCCCATTGAACTTAATGGACCTCACTTCCATGCCAACATGCAGAACTTTGCACTGTTTGTCTTTTTAGAACATTTGCTTTATTGCTCTCTGCTTATTAATCTGTATTTTTTTTTATTATAGCCTGTCTTGAATATTTTCTAGAAAGGGGGGTGTACATGTCAGAGTTCTGCTTGATTCTGCCTAAAGCTAAACTCTTTTCTGCCAGGGATATGTAGGGGAAAAGGAGTTCATTGCCACACAGGGTCCCCTGCCTGGAACAGTGTTTGACTTCTGGCGCATGATATGGGAGCAGCAGGTCATGACCGTGGTCATGCTCACCAACTGCATAGAGAATGGACGGGTGAGGATCTCCCCATCAGGCTGGGGCCCCAAATGCCCTTGAGCATCAAGTTACCCCTTTGGGGGCCACCCATTCAAAAGGACACCCTGCAAGGGCTGCCCCTCCCATTGCCCATTTTTGCTGTGTTTCCAAAAACCAGGGATCTCACTGGCATGGAAATTTCTCTATGCCCCTGCTTTTTTTCTTACAAAGAACTCAAAGCAGCTGGCATCAGTCTCTTCCTGCTGCTCTCTCCATCCTATCCCCACAACAGCCCTGTGAGGTGGACTGGGCTGAGAGTCTGTGACTGGGCCAAAGTCATCCAGTTGGCTCCATGGCTGAGTGGGGACCAGAACCCAGATCGCCTGCGTCCCGGTCCTGCACTCTTCACCACAGCAGGACAGTTTCTTCAGGCTGCTGCTGCCGTTTTCTCCCCTCTGAAGGCCGCAGTTCTGGATCGATGCTATGATTTTCCCAGTGCTGCAGACCACGGAGGAGAAACTCAGGCATGGGGGGAAAAGATGCAGGCCAACGAGCCTTTGGTTCTGGCCTGCCGGATCTCCTCCATGCACGCCACTCTTTCCTCCTCTGTCCTGCCATGGTGTGAGTGGCTGCTGCCTTGACAGAGGGCACTTTAATATCCTCATGAGGGAGGGAGACTGGTTGCACAGGAGAGCTTGGAGGTCCAGCCACGAAGTGCCTTGAAGCGGCCTTTGGAAAGATGCACCGGTGGCCACACTGCAGGGTTGGGCCTCCAGACTCCTGCGTTGCCTGCCTCATGGGGCCAGAGGCCAGGCTGCTGCTCTGACATCCGGAGCCTGCAGCTTCTGAGCAAGGATGTGCAGGACTTTGTGGAAGGGGAACATGGAGATATTTTGGCTCAGGCAAACTGATGAGAAAGTGCCCGGCTTCCTCACCTGCGCTTGGCAGGAGCGGACGGCCATCTGTGTGTGTAAGAGAAATGAATGGCCGAGAGATGAATCAGATGCCGATTTGTATATGTGAGATGGTGGAGTGAGAGAAAGGAAGGGTGCTAATAAGAGAGCGAACAGGTGTCCCTGCCCACTTTGGGCTTCAATCTGACCATTATCTTTGGCTCCACCTGGTGCTGCTTCTGGCTCAACCCACCACCAATATGTGGCCTCCATAATTTCCCCTTGAGGGGATACGGCCCGGGACTTAAAGCAAGGGTAGGCTACCTTCTCAGACCATGCACACATTGGCAATTTGCAAAACTGCCACAGGCACCACTACAAAATGGATGCCATGGGCGGTGTGACAAAGGACCGGTAACCATCCCATGGGGCTGAGCACAAGGCCCAGGTGGAGTCCAGGCCTCAATGCAGAAGCCTCTTCTTTGGGCCCACATTTGTCATTAACCTCAGAAGCCTAAGCTGTAATGGCCACAGCTGCTAGAGAAAAAAAATGGTCTCTTTGATATTTTCTTAAACGGAAGGAGCAGAGCTCCATGGCAGATGCCCAGAAAGGTATCCAGGAATTCATTGGTGCCCATGAGCACCACGTTGCCTACTCTTGAGTTGAAGGTTCCACTCCCCTGAGTTACAGGAACAAGCAAGCACCCCACAAGCAGCGGGTATTTTTGGTGCTGAGGAAAGTACTTGCAAAAGCAGTGCATACGTAGTACCTGCAGCAGGTACCCAAAGCAGGAACTTGCAGCCAAGTGGGGTGTGTTGCTGCTGTTGTGGCAGCCAGATGGGTTGTTTCCAGGGGGAAACCTCCTTCCAAAGCATCAGCCCTTCTAGGGCTGCAGTGGGAAGACAAGGTTGTCCCTTGTCTTTAGAGACCCTTGGTTTGTAACTGTGGGACTTAAACTCGGCAAATGTCTGAGAACTGTAATAGACCTCCCCAGCCATTCATCCATCCATCCATCCATCCATCCATCCATCCATCCATCCATTCCCCACCCTTCCACATAAGGAAGTGCTAACAGCCCTTCTCATCATCAACACTATGACAATCATGACTGTAAAATTACAGGGGCATGATAACATGCAATCAAGCCATCACTACAACACCATCAACCAGGGAGAACACTCACTTATACCTGAAAAAGCTTATACAAATAAGTATATCCTTAACTGGCACCTGCATGGCAACAGCATGGGGGATTGGTGAATCCTGACTGGGAAAGAGTTCCATAGTAGAGGTGGTTCCACCACTGAGAAGGCTCCGTTGCGGCTGGTAGCCCCATGGACCACATTCCTCAAGGACGCCGCAAGCAAAGTCTCCTCTACTGATCTTAAATCCAGGGGCAGGGGGTCAATACTGGAGAGGGCAGCCCATCAGCTGGGAACAACTATTCCTTTCACCATCTTGTGTCCTCTTCCCCAATCTTCTTCCATTCAGGTGAGATGTGAACACTACTGGCCCCTGGACTACACTCCCTGCACTTATGGTAACATTACGGTATCTGTTGTCAGGGAAACCATCCTCCCTGACTGGACGATCCGGGACTTCAGTATCAAGCAGGTGAGTGACTGGGAACCCGGGAACCCTCTCCAGCCGCTCCACCCGGATGACTTTGCATGGTGATGACAGCCACCGCAGCGTTTCGGGTGCCTGCCACTCGAGCATTGCAACAGTGACAGCCACCGATTTGAAACAACCCTCTTTCTCGGCTTTTAATACAAATTGGCACCCCTGCTAAGAGTGACCACAGGGGGCTGAGTGCCAACAGAATTGCAGCCAAAAAGGGGGCGGCGAGAAGTGACAGGGAGGTGTCAGCAAGCTTTGGTGAAGCCCAAGGTGTGCAAAACTGCCAAATACCTTTTGAAATGCACAAACGAAGCAACAACCACAACCAACACCTCTAATGAGCACTGTGTGGGCTCAGGGGCCCCACTGAGCCCAGAATGTTGAAAGCAACTTGTAAAAGTAAACTTGGTTTGGGGAAGGGAGGGGAGGAGGGGAGGGGATTGCTCTGCTTGAGTCTTTGGCACCTTCAGCACCGTCGAGGCGAGGGGAGGCTGGGACCCTGCAGAGGGGCACTCGTGCAAGAGGTGTCAGGAGCTGCTGGGGGGCTACTGAGCTGAGGTGGCCGCCACGCCAAGAGCTCTGCCCTCGGGCTCCAGACTGACTCTGCCCACCTGGGCTGGCCACTGGATCCTCCCGGACAGGAAGGCACACAAAGGACTTCCTGTTCTGGTGGAGCCTTGCTCAAGCAGCACACTTTCCCTGCTCTCCAGCCCAGACCGTGGCTGGGGATGCTCTTTGGCCCTCCCTCTGGGTTTCTCCTCCACCATCCCTCCCTCCCTCCCTCCCTCCTGGATTGCCCTTTGGTCCTTCCTCTTCACTTTGCCGCGGTACCTCGATCCTGGCTCTCCTCAGACCGCTGCCCACAGCCCAGCTCTGACGATGGGCAAAGACACAGTGCAACATTTTGTTGGCGGTCCTGCTCATCGCCTCTGATGCTGAACTTGGGGGGCTCACTTCAGAAGGGAAAGAGAAATAAAGGAGGGGAAAGAGAAATAAAGGAGGACCCAGAAATAAAGGAGGGTTTGCTATAAACTAGGCAGGTTCCTTTGACAGGCAGCGCTATAGACGTGGGTTGCTGTGTTGTTATCCATAATGTGCCCTGACGTCGAAGTGAGTTTGCCAGACTCACAGGCCGTTGCAGTAAAGGCACATGAAGCAGATTACGCTTCCTCCGTCCCCAGAAGGGCCTGCATGGGGCTGGAGGGAATGTCTGAAGGGTGCGTGTCCCGACAGATGAGCAGATCTGAGCTCCGCCTCGCCAGGCATTACCACTACACGTCGTGGCCTGACCACGGGGTGCCCTCTGTCACAAGCACCGTCCTTCCCTTCCGAGACCTCGTGAGGAGAGACATAGAACAGCACCAGGGCAGTGGGCCGGCGCTGGTGCACTGCAGGTAAGCCCATGGCGAGTGGAGAAGAGCCAAGGGGAGGAGGGACCCAGGAGTTCTGGGGGCTGAGCAGGGGTGAGACCACCGCTGAGTCGGGAGCTGGCAGAGCACCTGCTTTGCCTGGAGAAGCTGCTGTCCGTCCATGGCTTCTCTGCTTTTAAACGGGGGGAGATGTGAAAGGGCTCCGCTGCACACCCTGGAGGGTCATGAAGCAGTGGTCAGCTATGCTTCTTATTACCGAGTAATTAGCAGACCTTACTGCTGGGCCAGGTGGACAAATGGCCCACCTGGCAAAAGAGAGCTTCTTGTCCGTGTTGCTGTGACTAGGGGCAGGCCTGCCAGGTGTCCTGCCAGGGAGGTGCAACCTGGGTGAAGGGCTTGAGCCGCAGGGCCTTTGAACCAAACAGCCTGGGCCTGAGGTACCGAAGGACCCCCTGCTTCTGGGGGTGGGGGCGATGCCCAGCTAGTGAGCTCTTCCCCCAAAGGCCTCTCATGATGCCCTCGGTTTCTGAGGATTAAGCAGATGGCAACACTGAGCAGGGCCTTCTTGGTTGGTTGTGGCGCCTCCCCTTTGAAACTCTCTACCCCGAGCCCATTCGGCCTCTGCAGGACAATACCCTTCCTCATTCTCTCTCGCAGTTAATGAAACCTGATTATTGGCACTTGCTGAGTTTCATTTTCTGTTCTATAGGGCTTGCTTTAAATATTAAAGCTCTGGGGATTTATTTAGATTAAAGTGCTGTGAGTTGCTTCAAAGAACTTGGACCAAGAGGCAGGATAGAAACATTTTAATTGATACACGTGTGAGTGTTTAATAACACTCTTACATTAAAAAAGAAAATAAAACCAGCGATTCCTGTCATAAGTAGCTGAGCCTGTGCCTAATTCTTCCTGTTTCAATGGGTCAGATCCAGATTTAAGGCAGTCCTGTGCCAGTTGAGACAGGAAAAGGCCTACATTTCCCAGCATGCCCCAGCCAGCCTTGCCTTTTTTCCAGTCTAGACTTGTCCAGGTCCAGCTCAAAACCTTTCTCTGTTTCTGTGCGTATGACCCATTTTTTCTGGATGTAAGATTTTAATCAAATCTGTCAGCTCCAGTTTCTTTCCGTTTCTCCTTTTTCCAATCTTAGGTTTGGTGTGTATCAAATTTGTTGTCGTTGTCATACATCCCTATTATTACGATTACTACTGCTGCTGCTGCTGCTACTACTACAACTTTGCATTGACGTCCTGCTTTTTTTCCTTTTGTGAGGAACCCAAATGACTTACGCAGCTCTATGTTATCCTTGCAACAACAGCTCTGTGACCCCAGGGTCAAGTGTTCTGAGAAAAATGTCTCCCTCTTCACACCATGCATGCTTTTAAACACCTCTCTCAGGTCTCCACTTACTCGCCTTTTTTCTAAGCTGGAAGGTCCCAGTTGTTGTAGCCGCTCCTCACAGGGGAGCTGCTCCAGGCGCCTAATCCTTTCCCTTGCCCCCTCTGTACTTTCTCCAGCTTAGTAATGCCCTCTTGTCTGCTCCACTCTCGGGGGGGGGGGGTCACAATGTCTCGGTCGCTCTCTCACACCTGCAGCGCTGGGGTGGGCCGGACAGGAACGTTCATCGCCCTCGACTGCCTGCTGCAGCAAGCCCAGGAGACGGGGATGATTGGCAGCTTTTCCTTCGTCCAGAAGCTGAGGATGAACCGCCCACTCATGGTTCAGAACGAGGTGAGGGACCCCAAGTACACCGGGCGTGGAGCAAATTGCAAACATGACTTTGTCTCTTGTGGGGTGTCGGGAGCCGTGCTTCTCCCTCCCAGCAGTAATAGTCTAGCCAGCGCTTCTCTGCAAAATGTCTTTATTTTACACGCAAGCCTCTGAGCATACACAAAGTGAAATGTTGAACCCTCACTGGCCCCCTTCACCCAAAGCTTTGCTTATGAACCCTTCTGTGCCTGTCTCAGGAAAGAGGAGCATTGTGGAACCAGGCCTGCCTGTGTTCCTCCCTCTGGGACCCCAGTTGGGTCCACCTCCTCAGGAAGATTGAGTTCCCCATCCGATAGACGCCCCATCTCTAATTCTCCTTGCTCTTCCTTGTTCCCACAGGGGGTTGACTGGGCCCCTTGGCAGCTCTTGAACTCATCTCCCCCATAGCAGGCGCAGGCCTAATCCAGGACCTTGGCCCGCGGCGGGAACTGGGTCCGCTTGAACAATCCCTTCGCAATCAGAGTCCAAGCTGTCAGTCCCATCAGCAGGGGCAACCTGTCTTTCACAATCCCATCCTCCGATCCTGAGCCAAACGGTTTGCCTCTCATGCACACCTCTGAGGGTTGCCAGAACGTGCGTGCATGACCCGAGAATTCGCTGTTGAGGGAATTCTCCAAACAACGCCCGGCTGATCTGTGAGAAGCCTGCTGGATCAGTCCAGGCCACCTTGGCCACAACCATCTTTCCCAAACTAGCCAACAGCGTGCCTCTGAGAAGCCCAGGAGACAGTCTCCTGCCTGTCTTTGGTTCTCCAGCAAAAGGCCTGTCCAGCACCGTTTCCCCTCATGTTTTCATGCAGCTCGGATTGATTTGTCTGGGTTTTTAAAATTCGTGTGGGCATATGCTTTGGATGGTTTTTAATCTGTTCTTTGGGGGCTTTAAAATTTTGTTAATCCCCCTGACCAGTCTATTGAAAAGTGAGGCATCATTCTCTAAGGCAGGGGTGTCAGACCTGATGGGCCAATTAAATTTTGGAGAAACTGTTGATGGCCACATCCCAGTGGTGGGCTGGGCCTAAAATGCCCCAAACACTCGCATGCTTTAGCTTGTTTTATTTATTCATTTCATTTCTTTTAGCCAAAGCTGTCTGGGCCATTCACAACAATTAATCAAATACAAATGATACAATAAAAACACTAGTACAATAGAACACAGTGTAAAATTCCAATGTTCAAACCTAAAAAACAGCTCAAGATTCCAAACTAGAAACTTATAAAACATTTTAACAGCTAACATATTTTCATTAAAAACTAGACCTGATTAAAACAGTACACAAGCCATCATATGCCATTCAAGGCTTGAGAATGGAGGACGGTTTTAACCTGATGCTGAAAAGATGACAATGGTGGTACTAGGCGAGCCTCAACAGGACAGCAATTCCACAATTGGGGGCCTCTGCTGAAAAGGCCCTCCACCGTGTTGCCTCTTTCTGGGCCTCCCCTGGATGTGGCAGTTGAAGAAACACCCCATATGTAGATCGCAGGGCCTGAACAGACTGAGGCTGGGAGAGGCGTTCCATCATGTATCAACAGCTTAAAGCTGTTCCTTCCGATAACCAAACTGCAAGGGAAGTATTTCAGCTTTTCAGAAATGATAGGAGGAACCCCACACAAAATCCAGGAATCCAGCAGATGATTGGCAGTTGGGGATGAAAAGGGGTAAGGCCATGGGAGGGGAGGGGAGGGGAGGGGAGGGGAGGGGAGGGGAGGGGAGGGGAGGAGAGGGGAGCTGTGGCCTTCTGGGAAAAACACAGAAGGCCAAATTGGGACACTAGCTCAGCCAGATTTAGCCCTCAGGGTCTGTGGTCTGGCATCTCTAAAGAAACATTGGCGTTACTGGAAACCACTTGGAGAACTATTGCAAATTGCCCAGAGAACAACTGCTAGTAGAGAGCATAGGCACAGAACGAAAGGAGCTTATTTTTGCTTTTAACAAGTAGTCACTGTTTGATGGACTTACTCAATGGTAGGCAGACAGCCCATGAATTTGTCCTGCCGCCTCTCCAGGACCATCTTGGCTTGGGCTCCATCATCACCTCTTGTGGCAGAAGGCTGTGAGAGTCAGGAGAGTCCAAAGCATCCAGGTTGCAGAAAGCTGTGCTCAGGGGTCATGCTCCCCCCACATCAGCCTTCAGGCTGGAAGCTTCCCAATGAACAGGCAGGGCCCCACCAGGGGAGGCTCAGCTGCTGTGGCGGAGCAGACTTCTGCTGGATCGATGATGAAGCGAGCCAGAGGGGGTGCTCCCATCAGCAATGGCACTCCACGGCAGCATCTCTATCTCTGCAGGCTCAGTACATCTTCCTTCACCAGTGCCTCCTGGACAGAATCCAGCATGAAACCCGGAAGGACAGTGAGAAGACGGAAAACACCCCCGTGTATGAAAACCCCGTGGCTCTGGAAGGCTACGAGACGTCCCGTGTGTGAGGGTCTTGGTCACTGGCCGGGCAGGAGCTAGAGAGAGCCGCATCCCAGGAGCACCAGAGCCACCACACTCGGACTTGGCACGGCACTTCCCGGGAGAGGGAAGTTTCTAGAGGAAGGCGCTCTCCTCCCCCAGTCCAATGCTGGTGTGCATGCTGATTGCACCAGCTAAACGATGAACTTGGAGAGGGAGGTGTTGTTTCCCCCACTTTGTCGGAAGCAAAAATATATATTGCCGTTTTATTAAGAGCTTGGTACGCTTCCTTATCCCAGAGTATTTATTGACCTAGCCCTGGGCTGCAGTCCAGCGGACCCCGCTCATCTCAGGGAAAGATCTTTGCTGTCACTTGCTATCCGGTTTCTTTTAACTTGACATTGAACTTGGGGCCTTCCGCATGGTCAGCGCTTGCTCTCAGACACTTTCTGGTGAATCTGCAGAGATCCCAGGTAGGAATGAAGCCCTTTATTGCAGTAGATCTGCTTTCCAGAGCTCTTGGTTGAATTTACAGCAATCCCCAGTAACTCAAATACTCTAGACATAAGCTAAGGGCATGCAGCTTTGCTCAAGAGATAGTCCTAAGGCTAGATTTCAGGCAGAGTCAGGAGACTCAGCAATAAATTGCGAGTCTTAGCAATCAAGATTCAAGGCAGACAAGAGCTCAGGATTCACAGTGAGTCCAAAGAAGAAAGCTTTCCAAGCAGTTAATATTCTCAGCAAAGGTTCTTCAGTTTGAGCACCAGGGTAAATACAGAGGAGGTGCTGCTAAAGCTCCCCTCCTGACACAGGAATCTGGCTGCTAAATGTCACTACATCTAAATGGGGTTACTCTCTTCTGCCTTGTCTAAGTTGGTGCCATAGCCTGGGTGACATTCTCCTGCACAGTCCCCACCTTTTGTGCATGTAAGTCAGAGGTTTTCTTCAAGGCATCTTGTAGCTACGATGGGTGGGAATTTCCCCCTCCTTTGGCCTGCAATAGGATGGGGCATGAGGCAGAGCTGAGCTCCCAGGCCTTCAGTTTCCCATGCATGAGCTGGGTTCCCAGTGTCCTGCTCTAAATCTGGATCAGGTGCTTGTTCTAAAGGCGTAGGGCCCACAATGGCATCTGAGCAGGGCCTGGCACCTAGCGTGCATTGCTAGGTTCTTGCATGGAGCTGTGTGCCCTCCCCTTCTGTTCTAAAAGCACACGGGCGAAGCAGAACATGTGATGGATGGAGGCTCCATGCCTCCGATGGGGCCGCAGAGCTGCTCCCATGCCCCTTTTGTGTGCAACGGAACGATTCCATTGGCCTACAGGGAAGATGGCTATTCCGTAGCTACACCTATGGCTACCATGAATGATCCAGGGCTGCACGTGATCACATCAAAACGCCGGTTTGGAAAGCTGTAAGTCAAAGAAATAATGTTGGCAATGATGATCAGACTCCAAAGGACGACGCAGCTTGTTCCGTGCACCCGAGCAGATTTGGAACTCTCTCCCAACTTCCATCACAAGCCTATTTTGCCTGTGATGCGGTAGGCAAAAAATAAAGAAAAATCAAGCATTCCATCTGCGCACATGTCCGTGGGCATGCCTAAAGGAGCTGTTCTGTAAATAGCAGCTTTGGTGGCAAATTGCAGCTGTGTGGGTGGGGATTTTTCAGGGGGAAAACTTCGTGGGGGAATGGTCACTCCCCATCTCCCCACAATATTCTGATCCAGACTGGGCTTCCATGCAGCTGTGGTTTAGTTTAAGAAAAGAGGAGAATCCCGGAGGTAGGATCCAAAGAAGTACTGAATAGCATGTCTGCTTTGGAATTCTGTGAAGCATAGAGGCAAGAAAAGCAATTTAGCAAATGAAATGAGGAAAGTACACATGGTGAAGGAACAAGGTGCAAGCGTTAGTGTAATAAGGAAGGAAGGCTCTACTAATGGAAACAGAGGTCAGTAACTGCCTAACATTTGCTCAGCCTAATTGTAGGAAGCTTTTCATATAAACCTGCAGCAGTGACTTGACCACGTATAAATTAACTGGCCTGAATATATGTAATTGCTACGTTCTGCTGCTGTGGAGACAATCGCAATTGTAGAGGAGTCATTGAAATGCTGGATTAAAATGATTTCTGTCCCTATCCCTGCTCAGCCACTGAACACATTGGATCATCTTAAACCCGTCACTCAATCTCAATTTAACTTGCCTCACGGGTTATTGTGAGGATAAAATGGAGACGTGGGGAATAAGCATTTTCCATCCTGCGCTTTTTACTGAATCAGGTGGTATGTAAATATGAATAAAACGGGAAGGCGATGGGAAAGAGACTCTTCCCATTTCAAGATGGCTTCTTGTGTCGTCATGCAAATCAGACTTCCACAACTGTTCCCTCTCCAATTGCTTTCTCCACTGGCTATGCTGGCTGTGACTAATGGGAACCAAAATCCAAAATGTCTGGACAACACTGGGCCAAGGAAGAGTAACATAGAAGTACCGTATTTTTTGCCCTATAAGACGCACTCCCCCCCACCCCTCAAAAGTAAGGGGAAATGTTTGTGCGTCTTATAGAGTGAATATGTGTGTGCAGTAAGTCTGTCAGATGTGCAGCCCATGGGAAAGTGATGGGGAATGTGCCTGTGATTACGTGCCCATTTGATTCAGGATATTTTTTTTCTTGTTTTCCTCCTCTAAAAACTAGGTGCGCCTTATGGTCAGGCGCGTCTTATAGAGCGAAAAATACGGTAATTCTTTCTTGCCACTGGCGAGAGCTGGTGTGGTGATCAAGAGTGCAGAATTGGGACTTGGGCAACCTGGGTTCTAGTCCCCGCTCAGCCATGGAGCCAACTGGGTGACTTTGGGCCAGTCACGGACTCTCAGACCAACCTACCTCACAGGGTTGTTGTTGTGGGGACAATAATGAGAGCAGCAGGAGGAGAATAATGTTCTTTGTAAGAAAAACAGTGGGATATAAATCTAAAACTCTTGGTCAGAACAAATGCAGCAAGAACAACAATGCTAACGGGACCAGCAGAAACAAAAGGTGATCCGAACACCTTTATGTTCACCAGACCTTTATTTTATTTATTTATTTATTAACAAATTTATATGCCGCCCCTTGTCACAAGCCTCGGGGCGGCTCACAATATCCTAAAAACATACACAATATTTAAAAACTGGCCCATCTCAAGGTCCGAATTAAAATATACAATATAATAACAATAACTTTAAACATAAAATAATTTAACATTTAAAATATTGCTTAAATAAAAAGGTCTTATGCTCTTCTGAGAGGCAATGGTGTGAATGTAGTATAAAAATTTAGCTCAAATAAATATGTAACCCTTAATATACCACCTCCTGACTCAGGGTTCTCATCTGCATCCTCACTTCCCAGCATTCCCAAGTCTATGCCAAGCCCTGGCAGTCTTCCATCACAAAGGTATATATGTGTCCAACGGCAGCTGCGCCACTGAAGCTACGAATCTGAGGACACAAACTTATGTAACGTTTAGACAGGCAAAAGCCCTACACCTCCTAACTACTAGGATTTTCCCTGCTTATACATGCACAGATTTTCACCCTGTTAAAAAGCAGGCGTGGAAACTGTCATCCAGTTGAGGAATTTTCCCAGTGTGCTCCTGTGCAGGTCCAGTTGTAAGTTTTTGAGTATTAGATTGCAGCTTGAGTTGAGGAATTGTGGGAGTCTTGGTCAACTAAACTGACGGAGTTAACTGAGTGCAACCCTGCATTTTTAGACAGAAAAATTCCTGCCATCGCTCGTTGGGGCATCTTGGAAATGATAGGACTTTTATCCTCTCAAAATAGCCACAGGAATGCACCTTAACTCTACATAAAAGTAGATATGATTTAAATGATACTTTGAAGGAGGTACGTCCTTTTTTAAATGATGTGAGTTTCATCTTAGAAGATGCATCACACCGTGGATCAGAGGGTGAGAGGGCAATGCTATTTATGAAATGATTCCTGCTACTTACAGTTTGTGTGTTAAATATAGTTAGCCTTGAAACGCGAGTCAGTTAATCAGGGAAAATGTTTTAGATTAATCTATTTATAAACACCTTTTCACGATCTAACTCATCTCTCCCCAATGCAGTACCATCCAGGTTTGTTTGACTACCACCCCCAGTATCCCCAGCCAGAATCACCATTGCCTAGGCTGACAGGGGATGATAAGCGTTGTAGTCCAGCACATCTGGAGGGCAGCTGATTGGAATGAGGCTGATCTAACAACAAACAAGAAAGGGCTGGCACACTCGGGCACACAGAATAATCAAAAACATGATTAAACAGCTTCTGAATCACTAACGGGTGGGATGCAAGTTACTTTGCTGGGCTGTAGGAGAAGCAGTCTCCACATCGCGCTCCCCCTGCCATCAACATACTCCGGCGTCTGATGCAGGGACAGCTCCTCTGCCTCTTTCCCCCAACAGCCCTTTCTCTGCTCTTTGCCCCACACCCTGCTCTGACTGGGGGGAGCTGCAGGTTCCCAAAGGCCCAGGGCTCAGTCCTCTTGCCCAGCCATTCCGTGTGAGGCTGGGCATTAAAAAGAGCACGTTCTGACTAGGAAAACTTGGCTACATCACGTCCCTCCCCCTTCTCCATGAGGAAATGACAGAAGAATTATTTGGTTGCTGAGGCAACCGAAGTGTCAGCTCCCAAATGTTGCCATGGTGCTGTCAGATCTCTCCTCATATATTTCGCTTTTTTTCCCTCCTTCCACCAGGTCATGGCTCTTTGCAAATGACAGTGGAGGAGAGACAGTGGGCCACACTTCCCAGGGCAGCGTTCCCCAACCTAGTGCCCCCCCGTTGGTTTAGACTTCCATTCCCAGAATTCCTGGCCATGGGTGATGAGGACAGGGGCTTCTGGGAGCTGAAGTCCAGAACATCTGGAGATCTCCTCCTGCCCAGCCCTGCCCTGCCCTAAAATCTCTCTGGGATGGTGGCTGACTATGGCATGGAGCTGCTAAACTGAAGGTGCGGAGTTCTTGGGGAGAGCTAGTGAAGTCTAGTGGCTGAGGTGACACTTGGCGGAGTGCAGGAATCTGGGAGAAGGAAGGCGCATCCTGGTTCGCGGAGCTGGGATTCTTGGGTTTGTTAGGAAGATAAGGGAGGAGGATGCTGGGAGCCAGGAGCACTCCTGGGTATTTTTGGGAGGGGCAGGAAACTGAGTCAAACAGCTCCTTAGCGTTGCATGGCCAACTTCTCCCAGATCTGTGGCCGAGCTCGGGTTGACCCTCCACAGAATGCCAGACTTTAATTCTCATCAGCCCCAGCCAGCATGATCAATGGTTGAGGATGATGGGAGTTGTGGTCCAACTCCATCTCGAAGGCCACACTGTCCTCTTCTCCTGTTTATGGAAGTTGATGGTTGTTCAGCTGTAGCCAGTCAAGATCCCTTGGTCCCCTCCTCGCTGTGTGCTTGCTTGTGATGCAGAGAGACTGAAGCATTTGGCGTGGGGGTACCCTTTGCATTCCCCCCACCCACCACTGCTTTTATGCACAACCTCCAAAGGAGGTGCTGATGATGACCGGAGTTCCCTGCTTCAGAAAATCTCGCTCTTGGGCTGAGTTGTGTGCGAGGGAGGGTCCTGGACTCCTTTCCATGTGGCAGGGCCCAGGGGCAGAGGGCAGGGTTCTCGCGAGGGCACAAACAACTCCATGACACAGTTATAATGAAGGAGAAAATATCCTTTGGAAAGCATGGGGCTTAAAGCATGGGGAGGGGAGCCCAGCCTCTCTCGCGTATCCTCTTTCTGCATTCTCCAAGAGGAAATCTAATTTAGTGGCTTACTCACAGGGGATGCTGAGAGGCAGAGGTGTGGTGCGGTGCGTGTGGTGCTGGCGCAGTGAAATATGTGTGTTTGCATGGGTGTGTGTACAAACACACACCCCACCACACCGGCAGCAGCAACAACAAATAGGTCTGATTTTATCCTGCAGTGAGCCGTAAACATTCGTTGCAGGACGCGCTTCCTCCACAAGAGGGCACAAGTGTCAGTCTCGCTCGCTCAGGCTACACACCCACAGACACCCACATTCTGCCCGTGTCATGCAAACTCTCTCTTCATCCCCATTTCCCAAATGCAAGCCGTGCACCCTTCCCTCCCTTCTGCAGCGACAGCCACAGCCTCCTCTCTTGTCAAGCCCTGCACTCTCCCTGTCCCCTCCCCAGCCCCACAGGAGGACAGGCTGCCTTCTCCTCTTTTGCCTTCATTCTCTGCCTTGTCCTCATCAAAATGTTCACACACCTTCCTTCTTCACAGCTCCGAACTGCACACCTCCTTGCTTTGCAGGAACTCTGCAATACAAAGCATGACCTCTCTCTCTCGCAGGCACACAGACTACAAGATAAACCTCCAGCTCTTCTGCAGCACAAACATCAATATTTTTCTTCTGACTCCCTTCCAGTCATGGACTCTTTCCCCACTCCATGCAGCAGGTGTGCCTCCAGTATCTCCCAGCTCAGCCAGTTAGACTCCACTATGGAATATAAAAGGATCGGCCACTGGTCCATGCCCACTGCGAGGCACAGTTGGGCCCCTGGTGAGACCCTGTGCTCCAGCAAGGGCCCCCTGACGAGAGCTCTTGGGACTTGCTCTCTTTCCTCACTGCCACCTGCCCGTTCACCTGCATTGCGCTTCGGCCCAGGCAATGGTGCAGGCAGAGAGGGAGAGCCAAAGATGCCATGGCCTGCGGCCACCCTGGCCCTCTGTCTGTCAAGCAAGTCACAGGCAGCAAGGATCAGGTGACAATGGTGGTAGACTCATGGAGGGAGGGAAGCAAGCCATGGGGAGGGGGGTGTCTTAAGGGCCTCCAAAATCCTGATCCTGCTCTGCACTGGCCGGTCTTGTGCATTAATGTGCAATAACGGAATTCCATGTTGCAACCGCTGCTAGAACCTTTTGCATCATCTGCTGCATCTGCTGAAAGAGGTGGAAACAGACCCGCCTCTTCCAACCAAGCACTCTTTAATCTAGCCTTCCCCCAAGGAGGCTGGGGATGTTGGGAGCTGTAGTCCAACACCTCTGGAGAGTGCCCAGTTGGGGGAAGGCTGCTTCAACCGGCCAACCTGATGATGGCTAGAGCAGAATGAAGAAAGAGATTCTCTTGTGATCCCCCGTATCCCTTCTCATGTATCAACAGCATACAAGCAAACAGAATCTCATTCACTTTCACAAGGGCCGGTGAATACTGTGCTGCTGTTGGGTTATTTTAAATTGTGGACTGAATGTGTGTGTGGCAGCACATCCCTTTTGATAGATGCCTGACTTCAGAATATGGCACGTCCACCCACGTCTGGGGATAGTCTTAGGCATTATGCTCAGTGAGGCCCCGGTCCTCTGCCCCAGATTTGGGCCCTAATGGCCCCACTTGGAATGATGCCTGGGTTTACACCCACATGCAGAACTTCAGTTCGTTTTCATGTCTATCCTTCCCACCCCCTCTTAAGGGTCCCTTGGTGGGATCCAGGTCCTTCCTTCTTCCCGATTTTGGGGGTCCTCGACCCCCCAGATGCCACAGCTGGTGCAGCAGGGTCTCCTGGCCCTGTGTGCCATTTTCCAGAGGCTGGAAGGGCTGCCATGCGAAGGAGGGGGTAGGGAGACCCACTTCCGCCAGAACACGTGTTCCGAGGTAAACTCTGGATCCAGCCCTCTTTCTTCTGCATGGGGAGACTAAGATTTCTGGTAGAAATTTCAGTAGAACCCCTTCAAAACTTTTTAGACGAAGGGATTTAGGATCGTTTGGAATTGCATGAAGTTTGGGGACTCGATTGGTTGTCTTGTTTTTCCCCTGCCAGATGGACAAGCAGCGCCCCTTTCTTGTGCAAATTTAAACTCGGATGCCGATCGCGCGCACACACACACACACGCACACACACACACACACACGAGAGAGAGAGAGAGAGAGAGAGAGAGAGAGAGAGAGAGAGACGTCTCGGTCCCTTCTTTTCTTCCCCCTCTAACCCCACCTCTTCCTTCCCGGCCCCACCCCTCCACTCTAACGTTTCAGCACCGCGGAGCGCGGACAGCTCCGTTGGCAAAACCCCCCAAACAAACCAAAAGCAAAAGCCCCCAAGAGGAAGCCCCGGAACCCCGCTCGCGCTTTCCCACGCCGCTCCTTCTCGATTTCGCCTTCATCCCGAATTGCTTTTAATCGGTCCAGCAAACGACATCGCTCCGCTTGCTGCAAAGAAGAAAGAGGGGACGAGAAGAAACTAAAAAGGGTAAGCGGAGCAGCCCTTCGGGACTTCGGTTTTCCAGGAAGAGGTGCTGGGATCGAGCAGGGCGCGTATCCCCGAGAAATGAGTGGAGTTGGGTTTGTGTGTGTGTTTCCCACCTCCAAATTTCGCCTGGTTAAAGATAAACCGATGCGTGTGAGCGAAGGGGGTGGGTACGATTCCCTTGAGCTCAAGAAACAAAGGCCGGTCTTCTTCGGGAAAAGCGATGGGTGGTCCCTGCAGTCTTCCCCAACCCGGCGCCCCCCAGATGCGTCGGAAGACAGCTCCCATCATCCCCGGGCCAAGGATGATGGGAGCTGTCTTCCGACGCACCTGCAAGGCACCAGCTCTGGGGGCAGGTGGATCCCTTGGATGGACGATGGCTCACCGGGGGCTTGTCTGTTTCCTACACAAGCGATGCCAGGTTGGGATCGGGGCCCGCGGAGGCATGCCTGTTACCCCAGGAAGGAACAGAACGGCGAGGCAGCGGCGGGCGGGCGACCGTCCGCAGCAAGCCTCTTGGGCTAAGTTGGCCCCCAGGTCGCGGGGCTGCGCCCCCGAGGCCCACTGCGGCTCGGCAGGGCAGGGCTGCCTGCCCCCCCCCCCCGCTCTGCGCGCCCGGGCCAGCGCGCTCGCCCCGCGGCCGCGGCCGGGCTGGGCTCGGGAGCTGCGCCCCGCGGGATCGGGCCCTCGCGGAGCGGTGGGTGTGTGTAGCGCGCGGCGCGGGCGCGGGCGCGGGCGGCGCCGATTGGCTGGCCGAGCGTTTGGCGGGGGCGGGGGCGGGGGCGGGGGCCGCAGCCGGAGTCCCTGCGCGGGGCGGCCGGGCAGCGCCCGGGAAGGGCTGCGGGGCGCGGGAGCGGCGCCTGGCCTGGCCTGGCCTCGCCTCGCCTCGCCTGGCCTGGGATGCTCGCTCCCCGCGGGGCTGCGCCGACGCGTGTCGCGAGGAGCGTCAATAATTCAGGCGAGGCCAGCTGTCGTCTCCTGGGTGGGGCGAGTCTTGTTTAAAGTTTTATTTTTTTTGCTTTTCAAGAGCGCATCTATGAAAGCAGCACCCAGGGGCTGCCTCGGGCCCAGAGCGGCTGTGGTCCCGTTTCCCTGCTAGGGCCGTGCTCGGGCTCGGCTTTGGAGCACGCAGAGGAAATAGTGGGAGTGCCTCTGAGCATGCTAAGTTTGCACTCCTCCGCCTCGCCTAAATTCTTGGCGTGGGGGAGATACTTTTAGTCCAGCCATTTCCCAAGGACCACCAGGAAGAAGTAAGGAGTTCCCTTCCCCTTTTATGTTTGCAACAACCCTGTGAGGTAAGCCAGGATGAGAAACAGTGTAGAATCAGCGTCGCGGCTGAGCGAGGATTTGAACTTGGGCTTCCAGGTCTGATTCTCTAGCCCAGCCTTCCTCAGCCTGGTGCACTCCAGGTATTTTAGGTTTCAGTTCCCACCACCCCTGGCCACCATAGCTAATGTTCAATACTGATGGGATCTGTAGTCCAGGTTGGGGAGGGTTGCTGTAGCCACACCAGACTAGCTATTCAATTGCTGGCAGCCTCTGCGGAAATCTGTGATTAGAAGCAGGATTCAGAATTTCCAGGCAGAACTGAGGTATCTCCAGGTATTTCTTTCTAGAAATGAAGCTCTGAATGCTGCTTTGGAAAATCTCTCTCTCTGTCTCTCTCACGCACGTGTGTGGGTGTGTGCACTTTTGCACGGTGAAGAAGGAGGGAGTGCAGTTTATAGTCCACAATCCATGTACTACAAGGGATGCTTAATAGGGATTAATTCGAGATGGGGTTCTCTAGGATCAATGTGGAACACCTTGTCCGAATTACTGCGAGCATTCATCAGCCTCAGCTTCTCCAACTCGGAGTCTTCCAGATATTTTGGAGTGCAACTCCCTGCATCCCAACGCCGGGGAACAGGCGCAAGGTTGGTCAAAAGGAATCAAGTGTGTCGAAAGGAGCAGGAAATGGGCAAACCATGTTAAGACTGCGCAGCAGAGTCTCAGATCTGCACTTCTGTCTACAGCAGGGCTTCTGCGGACTAACCCCTCTATGACCTGTAGTAATTCAACAGGTGAAGCTTCCCATGCCTGGAAAATCTTGACTTCCTGTCAGGCTGCAAAAAGGTGCAGAAGACCTACAGTGAGGGGAGAAAGGGACTGCAGCACACGCTAGCAAATCTCAATCCCATCTTTTGTTTTTCCTCTTTAAAACTGGCTCAGCTCCTGTGCCTTGCATAGCGTGACATGCAGAAACGAAACAGGGAAAGATCTTGCAGTCATGGGCAAAATTCCTTTGAGTGCAGAAAGCCATTTCCCAGCATGGCTATCGGAAGGCATCTTCGCTGGAGATGAAGTGCAGTCCCTCCAGTGTATTACGAGCTTAGCTGGCTCTGGGGGAAAGCGATTGTACCTGAGACATACTTTCTAGGCATGGGATCCAATGGGCCAGAATACTGGGGAAAGCTGGCATCTCAGTCCTTGCCCTGCAATGCACTTGCTGTGTGGCCAGGTCATTTACCCCACCTTCTTGTCTGTAAAATGGGTGCATCAGAGCATGGTAATGCTGAGCTTTCATCCAGAGTCTGTCTGGTTTTTTTTTTTTTTTTTTAAGAAACCATTAATGTATGGCATTTAAGCACTGAGCATGCTTACATACTTGCTGTATACATTTATACTGAAAGTGCTGCCACGGTTGCAAAGCGAGGACTCGTCTAGATTTTTGCACGGTGCGATTTCTGAGCGATGAGCACGGCTGCACCGCTTTCTTCTGCCACTTAAGCCCCCCATGCGCGCTGCAGCCTGGAAAGGAGATGCGGCAGCCCTGGATGCTGCGAAGGGCAGGTTTGAGTCTGCCCGGGCTGTGTGCACTGGCTGTACGTGTCGATTTTCCTCCTTGTGGATGGCTCCGCCGTGAGGCTTGCATCGGTTGCCATGGTTTTTCTCCGGAAGATGCGGGGAGTGGCTGCAGAGGCTCCCCCGTCATCGTCCCCACCCAGGTCCTCGTCCAGGCCCTCGCTCTGCGGCTGCGCGCCTGGAACAGCGCCGCTCCCGCCCGCCGCTCCTTGCACTCCCTGCCTGGACCCTCCGCATCTCCCCGCTCCGGCCATCTCCGCAAGGCTTGCTTGCCAGTTCCGGGCTCGCCCTTCGACAGGAGTGCAAGCCATGTGCGTGGGAGCCGAAGCAGCGAAGAGGAACCAGGAGACTCCCGATCCCGCTGGGAAAACGTTGCGATTTGGCGGGCGTGACCATGTCTCATTTTGAGCAAGCATTCGGGACTGTCATGCCAATCGCCCAATATCTCAGGGCATCCTGAACTGCATCTGGACTCCACCCCCAAACCTGTCCTTCTACGCTTCACCGCAATTAGAACCTAGGAAAAGCCACGCTAGAGCAGACCCAAGGTCTGTGTGGTCCAGCACGCTGTACGCATGGAGGCACCCAGCTGCCCGCAGGATCCTTCCATCAGGACGGGAGCAAGGCCTCCACCTGCCCAAGCTCCTCAGCAACTGGTGCATGGAGGCATGGTGCCTCTGGGAAAGGAGGTAGAAGTGTTGGTTGTAACACAGGCTCAGCTTTTGGGTATTTGGGGTGTCACCACCCAAACATGTCCTGAGCATTTGGCACCTCATCAGCGCAGCTGGGAGAGGAAGGAACTGCTTTGCAGGTTAAAAGGAGAACTTCCAGAGTTAGGCCTGGCTGAAATATGGGTGGGTGGCTTAGATGCTGTGAACCTCCCAGAGAGTTTTGGCTCCAGGCAGTTCAGAAATGGGACAATCCCCAGCCCCATGCACAGAATTTCACTTTGAATGCACTTGGGGTCGG
Source organism: Varanus salvator macromaculatus (assembly GCA_023646645.1). Taxonomy (NCBI): domain Eukaryota; kingdom Metazoa; phylum Chordata; class Lepidosauria; order Squamata; family Varanidae; genus Varanus; species Varanus salvator. The sequence goes on from JAIXND010000781.1 coordinate 4,867,827, forward strand.
GGGGACACTGAGGCAGCTCTCCCGGGGGTAAAATACCCTAGTAAATAAGAGGAGAGGAGGGGGCTCCACTTGCAGGGTCCTCCAGGAGGGAAGCAAGTGGAAGTGACCTGGAGGGCACCTGGCGAGGGTGCAGTTAATGCTGGACAGCCCTCCAGTGCCACTGTTGAAGCCAGGAGTGGCGTGTTGGGGGTTAACTTTAAGGGGCTTAGCTGCAGTCCAAGCTGGGCATCTTCAGGATTACATATTTAATCATGTTCACGGCCTAATCATATGTATGTGGCACATATTATGCATAGGGTTTGGCAGGAATAAACCTCTCTCTCTCTCCTCTCTCTCTCACACACACACACAGAGAGAGAGAGAGAGAGAGAGAGAGAGAGAGAGAGAGAACTAAACTCCTAAAAAATAGCATGTTTTGTGTCTGAAAGATAAAGTGGGCAAAAGGTACATTGGGGCTCAGGAGATCTCTGAGTTATTTGTGATGGATGAAGGAGTTTTGACATCCAGTGGCCTCACAGGGGCTAAAACACTTTTCTCAGTGATAGTGTAATGGTGAACATGGCCATGTTATGCATGTTTACTTGGGAGTAAGGCCTGCGAAATGCAGTGGGAGTTACTTCTTAGGAGATGTATCCAGGATTGCACTGTAAGGGGGCAAGTTGAGAGTCACGAAGCTCAAATCACTGGTTCTAATATATCTCCCGTATATTGCAGATTTTCCAAGTTGATTCAGCTCTCTAGGAATGTCCAAGTTAATTGGAGAACCCTAAAAACCTGCAGTCTCCCATGTGGCACCTGTGGAAGCCCTGCCAGCTGATCATCCTCCCTGGTTTTTGTTTTATTTCTTGAGATTCCACCCCCTCTTTCACACACACACACACACATTTAACTGGGAGGTTGACATGCTGCCAACAAAGCATCCCCAGTGCAATATTTATCTGGGTTCTGAAGAAGGACTTCGGTGTTTTGGAGCTCACAACCCAGCTCAGCCTTCTGCCTCGGGTCTTGGGGAAGCTACTTTACTTTTAGTCTTACCAGTTTACCCACTGGGAAATGAGTGTTTTGTGGCCTGCTGTTTTCCTTGGGGCAGCCATTTTGTGAGTGCGCCCATGACATTCTCCCAAAATCCCAAAGGGGTTGGACGCCCCTGCTGTAAATCACAGGCAAGCAGAGATGGGGCTATATCTGTAATCACTCTGCATCTGCCTGGATAGTCTCTGTGTTGCATTTCTGGGGCATGATCGAAATGAAAGCAGCATTTAATGTTTCTTAGGTTGGTCTCCTCTCCAGGCACTGTCCAAATCTCACTTCCTCAAGGTAGCTGCATTGATTCTTTTGTGACCATAGCTGGGAATCTAACTACAGAGCAGACTGCGATCACATACATAAAGAAATGTAGTGACTGCTTGCTAAGCTTATCTCTGAGGGACTGTATCTGCTTATGAGATCTCTCTCTCTCTCTCTCTCTCTCTCTCTCTCTCTCTCTCTCTCTCTCTCTCTCTGTGTGTGTGTGTGTGTGTGTGTCCCAAACTTATTGACTGGACAGTCAACAGTATGGAATTTGTTCAATTCTAGCAGTTTCCCTGTAATATTTATGCAGTGTGCTTCTTTGCACCATTCCAGATGTTGTTCTTTATCGGGACAGATTCTCTAGATTTTCTGAATGCAACTCACAGAATCCCTAACCATTGGGCATGCTGACTGGAGGAGCAGCATCCACACGTCTGAAGGCCCTCCGGTTGCTGAATGAGCATTTATTTTATAATAAGGATTTTGGGTTCCCCCCATCTTGCCTTATCATTTTTGGATTTGATTACAGTGACACGCTCATTAGGTTATGGTACACTTAGCAGCAAGCGCCACCCACGTTCTAATTCACTTTCACCACTGCCGAAAACTGATTGGCGGATTCGTCTGGCACTTGGCCCAAAACACTGGTCTGTGTCCATGCATTTGAAAGGCTGCATGATACTGTCACCATGACGGAATTGTGGCATGCAATTTGCTCTCTCCGGCTGTGTGGTGATCCTCTGCCAGGTTTCCTAGTGGATCTGGCATGGCATTTACTGTATCTTGATTGGCTTGGCCAGCACTGGGCTGAGCAGCCACGCTTACCAGCACTGGCCAAGCACCTACTCACCAGCGACCCTTCTGGAGTGGGATTCCTCGAGAGGGCTCCACAGGCCCGATTGGAGGGCACAGCAAGCTGAATGAGGCCCATGGGCCAAAGTTTCTGCACCCTTGGCGAAGGCCCATAGGCCTGTCCTTGTTGCTCCCCAAAATGAAGACAGATGTGGAAATGCTGAGCTGTCGCACAAATGTCTCTATTGTGTTTCAGTTACCATTTCCCTATGGCAGAACAATCAAGTTATGGAGCCGAGCTGGCTGGAGCCGGGGGTCAGACTAGATGGCCCAGGAGGCCTCTTCTCTCTCACTCTGTTTCTTTGTTGGTGTTGTGACAGTGAGTCCTGGCTAATTTGGCTTTAAAAAGAAGCTAGACAAACATCAGTTCATATCTGCAGGGATCTGGTACTGAGGAACAAACAGCTGTCGCAGTCTGTGAGTTGGGCTACTCAGAAGCATCTGGTTAGGCATGATGGCACAAAGGAAGCAGGATTAATTGAGTGAGATTTAGGTGATTAATGGATTATATCTATAATTGATTATATCTGCCATAAAGGTGTATTTAAATAAAACTTACACTGCTGAAGAAAAGAGGCATTCTTTGCATCTTGTTTTTAGAGGGGGCTGCCATGAGGCATAGCAGCCGCATTCTTAAAAGTGGGGTTCCCGCTTGTATGTGTGGGATGGAGACAGAAAGAGAGGCAAAATTTCTCTTCTAAGGTGGTCTCTGCATGTTTCCCCACCATAGTCCCCAGGCTTCCCAGTCCAAGATCACGCAAACTTTTGTTTAAAGTGTTGACCCAGTTCATCAGAGCAGCTTGTTTAGACAACGCCACGTGGTTTTGATCAATAAGAACAAGCCACTCCATAGTAGGATGAGTCTTGAGTGATGGATAAGAAATAGCATCTTATACCACATTTTCCTATGAGCTCATTGAGCAACTGTCCTTTTGTAATGGGATACTGGCCTCCTTCCAGCTGTGAGGAGAAGGTCTCTCCCACACAACCACAAGCCCTCCTTTCCATTCTTGCCACCCCAGAATACCTAAAAGAACCTCAAGTGAAGGCAGCCCCCATCCAAGTTCCCAGAGGGCCTGAATGTGGTAAGACATCTGCCTCTTGAAGGGGTAGGAGAGAAGGAAGAAATAGAGGAAATGCAGAAATTAATAACCCCAGTACTCATCATGTTGTCAGGTTCATTGTCATAATACAGTTATTATGTTCCTTAGGTCAGCAGCTTGTTTAAAAATAGAAACCTGAATGCTTTCTCCCCTGGTTGAAGACATGTGCCTGGGTTTCCTCCTTCCCTGGCTGGTGAGTGGTCATGGCTAACACTGGTCACGATGGCTCCATATTACCTCCTGTCGCCCTCCTGTTCTGATGTGGGTTTCCTTGGGGTATCTTTTTGGTCATTGCTGGAACAGAATGCTGGACCTGATGAAACTTTGATCCGATCCAGCCTGACTGTTCTGGTTAAGTTCAGGGAAGCTTTAGTAGAAGACGAAATTATTTCAGGTGGTTAAACAAAAAATGTGTGAATACTTGGGACCAATAGAAAGACAAACTAGCAGGTCTTAGATCAAAGCAAGTCAGAGCTTTCCTTGGAAGCATAAATGACAAAACTGAGACTGTCATACTTTGGGAAAAGTATGAAAAGGCAAAACTCCCCAGGGAAGACAATCATGACAGGAAAAGTCAAAGGCAGAAGAAGAAAAGGAAGGCCAAATATGAGATGGACGGACTCTGGTAGGGAAGCCACAGACTTGAATTTGGAGCAGGCGTGGCATGGATAGGACATTTTGGAGCGTTTTAATTCCTAGGGCTGCCATAACTCAGGGAGGACAGGACTGCACAGAACAACAAAAAGCAAAAAAGGATAGTGAGAATCTCCAAAGTGAGATCTCCAAACTGGGAGAGCAGGCATCAAATGCAGTTCAGTGTAATGTAAGCAAGTGCAAAATAATTCACACTGGGGCAAAATAAATAAATAAATCCCAGCTTCAAATATAAGCTGATGGGATCTGAGCTAATGGTGACTGACCAAAAAGGAGATCTGAGGAATGTGGTGGACAGCTCACAGCTCGCTGAAAACATCAATCTGGAGTGTGGTTGCTGTGAAAAGGCAAATTCCAGATTGGGCATAATTAGAAAAGGGATGGAAAAGAGAACCAGCAAAAGTATACGACCATTGCACAAATCTATGATGCGACCGTCACAGAACGGCTGTGCAGTTCTGGTCATCCTACCTTAAAAGAAGGATTTTGTAGCATTGGGAAAGTCCTGAAAAGAGCAACTAAAAGGATTACTTCCTGGAGCAATTCACCCGTAAGGAAGGGGAATCGTTCTCTCTCTCTCTCTCTCTCTCTCTCTCTCGGATGGGATATTTGGGACAGATAGAAGGAAGTGCTTCTTTGCAGAGCACATGACCAGTTGATTTGCTATCCCAGAATGTAGCAATGACTTAAAAGAAGCAACAAACATATTTGTGGAGAATAAGCCGATTAGTGGCAACTACTAGCCATGATGGCTAAATGCCGCCTTCAGGATCAGTGATAGTAGGCTTTTCTGGATGCCAATTCCTGGATCATCCAGGTGGGAAGGTGAAACAGAATGCTAGGAAAGATGGGCTTTGGTCAGATCCAGGGCTGCTCTTATGTTCCAGCCTGGAAAATTACTTTAGTTGTTGTGCTTGTTTTCCTAGAAACTGGAAATCTACCAACACATTGAATTAAAGCGAGCCCTGGAATGTGTCTTGAGTACCATAACTGAACCAGGAGACCATGCAAAAAACTAATCCCAAGGAGCCCCAATGGTTTTAATTCCCGCAATATTATTTAGGACTGGAAGATGGTCGTGTCATTTCGTTGCTGCTTCTGTTGAATCACTGGGAGTCAGACATCCTGGGTGATGTACTGCAACTGAGAGATCTACCAGTAGACTGTGATGCACCGTCTCTCAGCCCTGTTCAACACAGTCAGTATCAGAGCTGAGGCACTGAGCCGGAAGACAGGAATCGGGAGGGGTCATATGCCAGCAGTGGAAAATGAACCAGGACTGTTGGTACTGTAGCAACATCCTGGCCTGCTCCAGAAGCCTTTTGTGAACAAAGCCCTTCCAGGACAGAAGGGCAGAGTCTGACCTGCAGTTGTAAAACAGAATTGTTTTTGTGTGAGGAATGGCTCATTTGTGTCTCCACAACCATTCTGAGAGTCCTGGTCTGTGGAAATGTATCATATTTTTTGCTCTATAAGACGCAACCCCCCCCCTTAAAAGTAAGGGGAAATGCCTGTGCGTCTTATAGAGCGAATATGTGTGTGCAGTAAGTCTGTCAGATGAGCAGCCCATGGGGAAGTGATGGGGAATGTGCCTGTGATTATGTGCCCATTTGATTCAGGATATTTTTTTTCTTGTTTTCCTCCTCTAAAAACTAGGTGGGTCTTATGGTGAGGCGCGTCTTGTAGAGTGAAAAATACGGTACTTCTGGATTCAACTGAGTGTCTTCGACATGATAGGATAGTAGACGGAGCTGCACTCATTTTTAAATCTGGCAGCCTGCAGTCCAGTGCTGGGCAAGAGCAGGGCCGAAACTGCATAAGGGCAGAACCAAAGGTGACAGTTCGACAGGCCATCAAAGCGCTGGTTCATGAGATAAGGGCCCAAAGTCCACAGAAAAGGTGCATAAGCTTTTAAAATTCTTCAGCAGTCTTATCAGGTAAATAGTTTTGATAGCAGGGAATGAGGACTGAAACAGAGCAGTCCAAAAATCTGGCCAGGTGTTACTGCCAGGAAGGCTGCAGCTTAGGCCCAATCTCAAGATGGAGAATCCCAGCCTCTGTGAATGAGGGAGCGGTAGGTGCTGCAGGTTTCCGATTCTACCTGGTGGTCAGTTTTGGGATAGTGGCACAATGGCTGAGCTCCATTTCTGAAGGCAGAACGGCCGGCTGAGACTGCCTCTCGCCGGTAGTTCCTGAGTCAGCAGACTGAAGAAGCTCACCCAAACACGATTGCCTTTCTATCAGCAACCCTGGAGGTTGACTTTAGATGGTGCACCGGCAGAAGAAGGTGATGGAAGGGTTGCCTAGTGGCTGCAGGGGGCAGAAAATCTTGATCTTGCTGATGTGACTTTTCCTTTTGTTCAGTGTACCGTGGGGAAAACATGGCTGCATCACAGCTGACCCTTCCCCCAACTTGTGCAAGAGTCCCTCCAACTGAACTCCTTCCAGTTTCCCTCCTGGACAGGGCAGGACAGAGCCTATGAAAAGTGCAACGGGGACTGAGAGTAGCATATCCTGGAAAGAGTCCGGGATGAAAGGCCTGGAGGCCTGCATTTGGCCCATTGAGCAGAGGTCGCGTGCCCCTGATGTAAATCAACAAGATCATCTTATTTCTTTCCTTTTCAAAGAACAGAAATCCCAGCCTGATGCGAGAGAGCAACTTCTATCAGGGAAGGAAGTGTGCACTCTTGTGCACACACGAAAGTCAGGCCCTGCCTCCCTCTCTCTCCCCTCCTGCCAAAACCATTCCTTCTCCTTTGGCTTTCCCCCAAACTGACAGTGTTGTGAAGAATGGCTGAGCAAATTGGATGGCAGGAGGGCAGGCTTAGCTGAAAGGAAATCTGAGGACAAATTGGAACTAGGCCCCGGGGTTGAGAAGGCATTACTAGTCCCTTTGAGGAGTGGACTGGCCCTGTGCATTCATTCAGGAGGTGGGAGAGCGAGAGAGGCACTATTGGGAGGCACGGATGCATAAATGAGAATTTAGCATCTGTATGTTTTAAAAATCAGCAAATGGGACATTTAATAAATAAATTAGGCAGATGAAGGCAATTAAATTCATTTTTCGTTCAATTTGTGTGTTTTGTTCTGGTGTGCTTTGCATCCTCTCTCCATGAAATACAAGACTGGAGGTGGACCAAGGATCAGAATATTCAGACAGAGGGAAACATCCAAGCAGTTGCCTTAAGCACAGGGGTGGAACAGAGCCAGGGCTAGCGGTGGGCATCTGAGGGGAGAATTTTAATAGCAGGGACACTCACCGTCACCTGCCGCCTCACTCAGAATTCCCTGTTCTGAGTTTACTTGCAGTCCTCCCAGTAGCTGGGGGAAATAGATCTTCTCTCAACAGTAAATATTTTGGTGACGTGCCCTGCCATAATGCCAGGTATTTTCGGATGGGTTAGTTCTAAAAAGGCAATCAAAGGTTGTATGCACGCTCGATCTGATGGAAATAGCTGCCTGCACCATGCTGCAAATTACAAGGCTTTTTGGATTGCATTCTAAGTGCTGGGAGCCAGGTTTCCCCCTTCAGCCTCTCCAACAACAGAACGCTCTTTGGCAAAAGCTGTACATCCAGCAAAGCACAATCAGTTTGAGCCTCTGAGCATGCACAGAGCGGTTTGTTGAGCCCACCCTAGAAACTACCTCTGAGAACCCTCCTTTTGAGAACCCCTCTCAGAGGGTCCTTCTAGAGATACGCCAGCCTCCTGGCTGCATGCCGCCCCTCCAACTGGCCAGCTCTTCTCTCCAGATGCTGCACCATAGAGCAAGAATTGTGCCATACCCCCTGCTGGCAGCTGAAGACTTTGGCTATGCTCAGGATCTGCCTGAAGACCTGGAGGGGGCGGCCTTGAGATAAATCCTCCTGCCTCGTCCACCTTGCAGTCTGAAGGCCCCCGGTTCCCAGGGCTCTTCCTCCCGCTGCTCTGAAGAGTCCAAGTCTCCTTGGCCTTAAAACATGTGCCAGGAACAACAGCCTATTTCCGTCTCAGCACCATTCCCTCAGTGCCGGGCTGGTGGTGCTCGGTTCCCAGAAAGGCAGGGCTCAGGCCTGCAGGACCAAATAAAATAAAATAAAATGCAAGCATTGCAAATACCAGTTCAAGAACATGAGAAAAGCCACACCGGATCAGACCAAAGGTCCATCTAGTCCAGCCCTCCATGAGGCTGGCAAACCGGCTGCCCAAAGATCCCTGAAGCCGGACGGGTGCAAGACCTCCTCCTGCCCAAGCTCCTCAGCAACTGGTGTGTGCAGGCTACTGGTCCCCAGCAGCTTCCTCCTCCATAAATTTGCGCATAACCTAACATCTCTGTGCGTGTCTTGAAAGGACTTATCTCTTAAGGGCACCCCTATTTGTAAAAAAGGCTGCAAGCCCAGGGGAGAGAAAAGCATGTGATTTCAGAGGGGAAAAAAAAACCAGGCACAAATGTTTAAGAGGCAAGGCTGCAGGTGGCAAATCACATGTGGACACAAAGATTTCACTGGGAGGCTTAGATTGTTTAAACCTGTGGAATTTATTTATTATTTATTTATAAAATTTGTATGCCATCCAATTACTTGCATCTCTGGATGGCTTACAACATAGATAAACTGACAATCCACTCTGGCTGCAAATTAATAAAATACAACAATTAAATTCAGTATTAAAACATATTAAAATATTGATTAAATAAAAAGGTCTACCTGGAGCAATACAGTCCAGTCTACCATCTCAGGACTCTACCACCTCATTCTGCTGCAAAGAGACTTGGCCGTGAAAGCAAACAGCTACACATATAATTTCTAAACTTTCATGGTCGCCCACCAGCCAGCCAACCAGCCAGAATTGGTGAGGAGTGGATGGTACTTAAATGCTAAAAGGATCAGGTTTATATGAGAGTCATGCCGACACTTGGGGAAGTAGCAGTCAGGGAAGAGGGCAGATTATGGGGAAAGGATTGTGTCCATCAGGTGGGCTGGAATTGCCCTGATCTTCTGCATCCCGGAGTGAGAGGGTGGCGGGGTTGGAGATGCATGGAGTGGCTTTCTAAGCGGATTTGGTCCTAGGCTGGAGGGTCACCCACCTGGGAACTCTCTGGATGCTTCCTTTCCTTTTACTGTGGACAAAAGGTGAGATGTTAATATCTCATCTTCTGCCCATTTTGTGTTACGTAAATAATGAAGGGGCTAAGTGGTAACTTAAGGAAGCTATTATTTATTCAGCGTGTGTATTGTAATCTGGCAGAAGCTTTCAGGCTTTGTGTTGTTGTTGTTCTGTGCGTTCGTTTCTGGTGCTAAGCCTGTGGCACTGAAACAAAAAGAAACACTTGGTTTTGGCACGTGTTCGGCAAGTATAAATGGCTGATTTATAAGCCATTTTTCCTGTTCTGAGGAAACCACAGACGATCCATTCATTACTTTGAAACTATGCTTGGTGAAGGACTCTACCGACAGCCCATTCTCCCTACAGCATTCTTGGGCGACAGAGATTGTGTAGTTCAGAGAGGCTGTACAAGTTCCATTTTGAAGAAGCTCTTGGCTGCGTTCCAGTGGTGGGTGTGGCCAGTGGCAAAGGGGTGGAGCCCAAATGCCATCTTAGGTTCGTTTAAAGCTCTTCCTGCAAGTCACTAAGCCTTAGGTGAGGCACTTCAACTTTAGGAGTTGGGGGGACACTTTAAAAGCTGGGAACTACCCTATGATCATTGGCCGGAGGAAAAGGGATGGGGCAGAACCAATGGAGTCAGAACCAATGGAGAACCCTGAGAGGTTCAATTTAGCCTCTGGCCCTGAGCTTCCACACCTCTGGCTTAGTTATCTCAGACGTCACACTGCTCCCAACCCAGCCCACTTTGTGCATGATGTCCAAGGTAGTGTCCATGGCGGTCTCAAGTAGTCTCCCATCCAGGCACAGACCAGGCTAAGTCCTGTTTAGCTACAGCAACTTGGCTGTATCATGTGCCTGCTTAAGACATGAGTCAAGCCTTCTTTACTCACATGCACAGCCCATATAAGCGTCTTTTCCATGCTCTTCCACTGAAGGGTGTTAAATCCTGCTTCTAAAGCAATCTGTCAAGAGGGCATATGAACTTGCAAATCCGGACTCTGAGCTGTCAGTGGGGAATGAGTGTGGCAGGCGGGCGATGGACTCGTGAGCCTGTTTCAGAGCCTGCTCTGGGAGGGGGATGGAAAAGAGCAAAGCGGGCAGAAGGGAGAGCATCCTTCAATACAGCCCACCTGTTTCTTTGTGCCTTTCTCTCTCCACATGCTTTCTCTTCCTTTTCACTACTCTGCCAGACCAAAGTAATATTTAAAGTCAAATTATACCTGTTCAGATACATGGACTGTGAACAGCACCATGCACAAAACTCAGTACAAGCCCACACAATTCAGTCTATTTTTAATAATCGCCCTGGTTTACCTTTCGTACTGTGATGAAATAAATCATACCATTTGTATAGTAGGACCTTGTCAAGCCATAGCGCTTCTTCTTGAAAACTATATCGAGCTAAATCACAACTCCCATTATTATTATTATTATTATTATTATTATTATATCCATCAGCATCATCTGCCTCTCTGTTCCTCCCTTGCACACATCATCCACCCTTTTCATTCTGTGTGTGGTGTCGATTTGTGATTAAGGCTGCTATGAAAATAATCATAGGAAGGAATCAATTCTTTAAAGTTTTCCTTTTGACAATATACAGAGTGGGTGGGGGGCGTCTTCAGAGGAAAGGGGTGGTGAAGCAGCAGCTAGGAGCATGGAATTCCAGGGCTGCTGTCATGTTTCTAGCTGTAGGAAGCAATGGTTGAGGTTTTTTACAATTATATCCCATGTTTTTTCTTCTTGCAAGGAACCCGGCTTACATGGTGGTCTTCCTGCCCATTCTGTCTTCACAACAGCCCTGTGAGGTAGGTTAGGATGAGTCTTAGTGAGTCAACCAGTGGGCTTCATGGCCAAGTAGGGACTAGAACCCGGATATCCCAAGTCCCAGTCCAACTATCTAACCACTAGGCTACACTGGCTCTCCAGCTCATGAGAACTCATGGGTCATGACCAGGTCCTTCTAAGCCCTGCAGCAAGAGAGAACCAGGTCACTGTCCTGCCACTCAAATTGGGGTTGGGTGTTCGTGGCTGGGGCCACAGGGAGGAGTGGTGAAACTCTCCATGCCTCCGGTTGTTACCCAAGCTGCGTCCTGCACCCTGATCATGGGCAGGTTGTATAGAAATGTAAAATAATAATAATAATAATAATAATTCCACCATATGATTTAGTATGCACTCCTAAGCATGTTTGGCATGCTAATGAGGAACGTTGGGAGTTGTAGTCCTTTTTCCCCATCCAAACACACACAGGATGTTGCCCTTAATGGCTTTTTTTGGGTCCTGCGGCAGTTCTGGCCTGTTTGTCAGGAGATCAATGGGCCTGCCTAAGAGAGAGTGGCTTTCTGTCAGTCTGATTTGCAGGGAGGGTGGCCAGGCACTGTGGATAATCCGAAACGGGTGTTCCCGTGGGCTCGCCCGTCCTTTGCACCAGCTCTTCGGTTCCTTGTTAATTATTTAGAGTGGAAATCATTACCACTCTAAAGGTCCGAAGGGATCTCGAGAGGATGCCATTTGGAGCGCTTCGCAGAGAGGATGACGGGGCCGGCGAGTTAAGGAGGGCGCGGCCGGCAGCCAGGCTCCGCCGCTCCCGAAAGGAACCGGAGCTGAAGGGCGGGGAGGCTCCGGCGCGCTGGAGCGGCCGCGGGAGCAGGCGCGCCTCCCCGGCGGGGCCGCGGCGGAGCCACGCTCGCCTCCCGGGCCGGGCGGCGCTCTCCGAGGGGCTGATCCCGGCAGGGCCGCCCTGCGTTACGGGCCAGCCTGCCTCGTGCTTGCAGCGGCGCCCGCGGGCGGCGCGGCGCGGTGCGGCCCCCTCCCTCCCTCCCTCCCTCCAGCCCCGCCAAGCTGTTGCTGCCCATGAGGCGCCCCCGCCAGCTGCGCCTCCTTGGCTCACCGAGCCCTCTGCGCGGAGGGGAGCCTTTGCGCCCGTGCGTGTGGTGCCTGCGCGCGTGTGATGGGGGTGTGTGTGTGTGTGTGTGTGTGTGACTGCACTCCGGAAAGGAGAGCCCACTCTGCGGCAGGTAGCCATACACTGGAAATACACACACACTGCAAATCTGCACAACTCAAGCTCCCTTAGGTCCAACTCGTGTCTGTCTCGACGGCCAGCTGTTTTCTCTTCATCTTTTGCAGGTATGTTTCCCACACAGCTTCCCAAACATACAAATGTGTGCGTTTTTCTCCCACTGCTCAAAGCATATCAGTACACTTTTTTTTTTCAAAAATAGATGCTTTCATGGATATTTTTGAAATGAGTACACTTCTTTTGTTGTTTTTCCACAAAGCACACTGAAGCTCAGAAATGCACTGACCGGACAAATACACGGAAATGTACAGACCAGCTTTGATTTAGGTAAATTCTGGTCCAAAATGAACCAAAATTAATTTCTTATACCTCCTTCAATGTTAACTTCAGTCTTCAAATGAAGCAGGACTAATCATAGTACTATAGGATGAAGAGGGTCTCCCCCTGTTCCCTCCTCATTCCACATGTAAATTTCACATAAAATGATAATTCTGCAGGGAAACCTTGGCCAGTGTTGGTATTGTGAGCCGCCCCGAGGCTGCTGCAAGGGGCGGCATATAAATATTTAAATAAATAAATAAATAAATAAATGTGTCCAGAAGACCAGAGACTCAAGAAATGCTTTATATGATTTGCTGTTCGATCCGTGTGCTCATTTTTACCTGATTCCCTCCCACCACTGTTTTAATCCACCAGATGTATTTGTAAAAACACAGTTGTTGCGTCCCCTCACTCTGATTCCTCTTTGCTGATAAAGGGACACAATAGGTCATCCTTGTGGTTCATATTTCACAGTTAAATAGAGCTTTGCACTTCGTTTTTGCTCATCTAAATACTGCAGAGGGCAGACGAGCTGAAGGGCTCCCCACCACCACTCCTACCAAAAGATCCCGTTGAAATTATTACATTAGGCAAAGCCTGGAACAACGGAATAACAACAATGGAAGAGGACCCATAGGTCATCCACGGCCATGGTGCAAGGCGAGTGCTGGAGGGGTGGAGAATTTCCCCACACCGCCATGGCCCCTGCCAGGAGGAAGTGCCACCACCCGGAGCAGGGAGAGTACGACCAGAAGGGGTGCCTGAAGCACCGGCCGCCTCTCTCTTGCTATGTGGCTCTTGCAACATGTCAGCTGCACCACCTGAGAGCCTGCGAGAGCTCAGCTGGGGCTTACAGGAACTCAGTCGTGCTCCAAGAAATCTCACGAGCCAGTGTGGCGTAGTGGTTGGAATGCTGGAATGGGACTCGGGATGCCCAGGTTCTAGTCCCCACTGGGTGACTCTGCAGAACCCCTCGCAGGGTTGCTGTGAAGATAAAATGGAGAGGATGATGTAGGCCACCTAGGTTGCTGCAGGAAAAGGGTGAGGTAGAACCCTAGAAGTGGCATTAAATAAAGCAAGCCTGGGTTTCACGAGTCCTTGGCTGGGTGTCATGAGAATCCACAAGCCCTGGCTGGGATCTCATCACAACCCTGGTGCAGCAACAACAGTAAGGGCATGGGGGCAGGAGAGAATGTGGAAAGGGTGGGGGGGGGTGCACAGCAATAACATCGTTTCTCCTCACTCCAGGGAGTGAGCGGGGTCGGGCCAGGCCAAAGTCATCTGGCCGAACTCCGTGTTCACTGCAGGAGGAGCGACAGCATTCCTGCAGAGGGCAGACGAGCAGACTTCCCTCCCGTGAAGCAGAGCCTGCTGCCCTCTGGAGCGCGCTGTTCCGCTGGCATTGGCTCTCTGCCCTGTTGGTTCTAAGCCCGTCCTCTGGCACAGTGGAAAACAAGCCAGCTTCATCTGATCAAGAGCTGCTCTTCCTGACATCCAATTTTCCATGTGCACAGAACTGGGGATGGTGGTAGGACAGAGACGTAGTTTCTCCTGGGATCATTTCATTTCAGATCCAGGTAGAATAAAGCTTAAGTCAGGGTTGGGAAGCTCAGATTTCATGTGACTGGGATCTGTCTCTCTGTCTGTCTGTCTGTCTGTCTGGCTGTCTACTCAAGATCCACTGACTAGAGAGTCAGGAGCAAAAGCCATACTCTTGGAATTATGGAATTCTGAGCCCATGAGCTTGTTCCCAGTACCAGAAATAAGTTGAGCTCATTGTATTCCCATGCAAAGCCCCTTCCTGATCACACACACAGATTGCCACCAGCTTTCTTCATTTTGGCAATATAATTGGAGGCGGGGGAAAGTCATCTTGTTAAGCCACTCTTAAGAAATTTAAAATTTGGAAATATTTACCATCTTTTTTAAATCCCTTAGAGACCTGTCATTAGATCCCAATCCACCTTCCCAATAGCCCATGGCCTAAACTTGAACATAAGCACAATTCACAGGTACTGATTCTCAAGATTTTGCTGTTGGGGCAAAGCAGCAAAACTCTCCCTCCCACTTTACGTCTGGAGAAAGAGGAAACAACTCCCACCTACCCACCTGCCACTTACTTCCACTTGCCTAATCCCAGAGTCAAGGCCCCCCCCCCCACCATACCCAGGGAGCTGAGGTGGGGCCAGTCTTTGATACGTAGGCCAGAAGATACAAAACCACAATGCAAGAATCTTCTGGGGCTGTACGTGTCTCCCCACCTGGTCTTTTCTGCATTTAGCATGGATCTGCTGAGGCAACCTGAGCTTAACTGTGTTGTGGGGCCCAAGAGGAATGACTGGGGCATCTGCACCTTTTTCCTGAGAAAAAGCACCTTTTTCCTGAGAATCTGCCTCAGTGAGACCAACCTTGCTCATTGTAGTCCTTAGTTTGTCATGGACAACCAGGAGAAACTCAGTAACGACGGAGAGTGCTTGGATGCATAAGTCATGTTGCCGAATCAGAGATGGGGGGGGTGGGGAATTTTCTGTGCTTGATTGGAATATGATCAGATGCTTAACCTTCTTCCACGGAGGAGATGAAGAGACGCCATGGCGCCATAACATTGATTTAGGGTGTGTCAGGCCTGGCAGCCTGGAGTCACAGCTGTGTTAGAGGCCCCGTTCTCATAAACAGCAGATGAGCAGCTAAACCTGTTATTCAACTGTGCCACTTCAGTTTCTGCAGGGGGATTTATCTCCATTTAAAAAAAATGAATGTCTACAAAATGAGTGTGTCACCATAGGCAAACAGCTTGTATCCTGCCTTCTTCCTCCTTTCAAATGGAAGAGGATTCGACATGTGGAACTGTGCAGGCTGAAGCAGAGCTGCCCAGAACCTGACTTACCTTTTATGCACTGCTTGTGAAAATCGGACTAAATCAGACTAAAATCCAGTTCTCAGTGGCTATGTGGGCTATAAGGAAGTGAAACAAAGCAGGGACTGAGCAAGCCAATGGGCAAGTGGGCAAGTAGGCAAAGGAAGTCCGCGTCCAGTTTGGTGAAAACAAATTAGCTCTGTGTGTGTGTTTGAAACATATATTTCAATGTATTGATGGCTGACACAGATGTGGCATGGGAAATCAGGGATCAGATCTCCCAACAGCCCCTTGTGACCCTTGCACACTTTTAAGATAGTTGTGGAAGGTCCCCGTTTTGACGGGACCAGTACTGAACATCCTACGCTCCGATCTAATTTCTCCATCAATCCCCGGACAGCCTGAACCACGTGCTTTCCCAAGTCACCTACCTCGTGTCTGATGTCCCTCCAAGAACTCACTGACTATTGTCCTCTCCCCTAAATAGGAAATCTGCACTTTCAGGAAGCTCAGCTGATCATTGCCACGCAGGGGGAGCTAGTACAGCCAAGTAGTTCCACTGCAGCTTCTGTGCTTCTCAAATGGGGTCCTACCTTATGATGTACACCAGCTGCGCTCTAGAACAAGGATCAGGAACACAAGGCCCTCTGCATTTCTCCAGAGGGTCGTGGCACATTTCTTGAGCCCCCTTCCCTTAACTACTTAATGTTTGGTGGGCTCCCAGCTCTTCTGCAGTTTTTCTCCCTTTCTACAAGCTGGAAATGCCTCTCACAAGAGTTAGGCATGGGCAGTAGGAGCCACAACTAAAATATACTGTGCAAATATCCTTACTCCCTGTGCTTTTGCTCTCCTCACCACTGAAATCTCCCCCTCCCAGAGCTTTTCCAAAATTAAATTCAGCACCCTGAGCAGAAAGAAGTTCCCTATATCTGCCTTGGAAACCGGGGAAAGTAATTCTATTTCGCTTTGTTTCATTTGTTCCATTTCTATGCCGCCCAACAGCTGACACTTTCTGAACAGTTTACAGTGATTAAAAACTTTACGATGCATGATGTATATTATTAGAAAATAGTCAGGAAGATCCGGCACTTTTATGGCCTTAGGCTTGCTAGTTATGCATGAGGATTGCAGGGATAATCCAAAAGCAGTGGGCATGAAAAGGTGGATGCTGTGGGAGGAAAAGACTACCTAAGTGAGGGAGTCTAAGAATAGCAACTAGAGAAAGAGGAGAAACGTATTTCCTGCATATGAACCACCACATCAAGAGTGGGTAGCTTGCAGTCCTTCTGATGCCAGGCCTCTGGTTCCCATCAGCACTAGCCACCCTAGACAACGGTGCCGGGAATTCAAGGACAAAATATCTAGACAGCCATGCATCATCCTTGCCTGTACTGTACCAAAATATAATTATCCTCCAAAGTTTGCATTTACGTTGCAACGGAGTTCTCTAATCAGACAATGCATTAGGAAAATTGCTTGCAAAACTAATGTGTGCATTGGGCAGGGTTGCGGGGTGGGGAAGCCATACTGAAAAAGCAAGTGCTAGGAGAAAGAATATTTATGGATTCTGATTCCGCTTGCCTCCCTACCCACTCACACATACAAATCTCAGACTCCAGGATGAAGCAGACTGGAGAAACTTCGAGTTCAAGGTGAAGTGCATTTATGGATGGAAGCTTGAGAAACTGCGGATTGGCAGATTTCTTCAGTCCCTCATCCACTCTGGCATGCAGTCCCCAAGCGCAGCTCCAAAATGGAAAGCAGCCTTCAGGCTAAGAGAGGTTCAGCACCCCGGGATAGTTCCATGTGTCAGTTTTGCTCCTTATTGACAATCCTGAACTTAAGTTTCAACAAATCATGATTTGTGGGTTTGCTTGTCCTTTGGGTAGTTGCAAACAGCCCCTCCTCATCCTGGTTATCAGAATCAAGATGTTATGCTTGGCTTATTTGTTTAAAGAACCAGCGCTTTAAAGCTTTGTCTGAAACTGCAGCAAAATCAAAGGAGCTGATCAATTAGCCCTTTCCCTCCATTTCCAGGTTCCACAATGAATGCAGCACGGAGGTCAGCCAGGGTGGATTCAGAGGTGACAGAGTCCCAGATGGAGCCGTCCATCAATGCCACTGAGATGCCCACCAAGGAGAATGTTTTTTCTGACACGAAGGACAAATTCATGAACAAACTGGGAAAGCTGCCAAGTAAGCAGAGTTGGGCTCTGGGCTGTTTCGGATCACGGCTTTCAGATTGGAGCGTGGGTCCAATTTAAATGGGTTAAAAGGGTGTCAGGCATTATACAAATGATGCCTAGTTTTGTTGAGACAGAAGAGGTAGCATTTCTTGGCACTGAATTAGAATTTGGTTTAAATTTTAACATGATGACCACAACAGGCTACATTCTGTAATTCCACACAAGCCCAGCTCAACCAAACTGCAGAATGTGCTATTGGTAGATCATCTTGCCTTCTGATTTAAAAAAATAAGAAAAAGCCAGTTTCTAGAACTCATGAAGCTCTGCTCATAAAATCTGTAGATCAAATCTCCAAAATAATGAATGTGGTTGAGTAAGTGTTTCAGAAGGGAGAGCCTGAAGACTCAAATACTATCACACTGTAAAAACAATGTAAGTTGCAGCATTTGGCTTTTTCGTGTGGCAGAATTCTAGTTATATTGCAACAGCTTTGATGGAGATTACACTAGTCCTGATTAGCCCTCCATTCCCCATTTCCCTCTTGGATGCCAGTGCAACGGGCCAGATGACCATCTCCCTTCCTTAGACTAATCAGTGGACTCTGGAATTTACATTCCACAGAGGAATTTATCAGGCAGACTGCAGTGGAATGATGTGGCTCTGGAGAAGGAAGCTGGTGTTTAGAGACAAAGGTGGAAACTGGAGATGGAACATGGTTTCGCTCTCCTATGGACCAGAGACACAAAAGTGAAAGGGGATGTAAAGGCTTTTGTCTATCACTTCCTGAGGATGGAGGGCTTTGAGGGCTCTTAGGAGAATTTAGGGACACAGTAAAACAGAAGCAAAAGGACCGTGATGGGCTCTTAGGCAAGTGTCTCACAGTTAAACTTACCCTGCAATCTTGGATGCTTTTACCAGTGTCGAGGGCCCACTGAACTCAGTGCAATTTAGGTGTGGGCAAGAGGACAGTGCTACTAAAAGGGCCAAAAGTGAGAGCAGCGTACTTAGGATCAGGCCAAATATCACAAAGGAAACAGCCTATTTTCAAGTTCACTGGAAAACGTCTTCCAACTAGCATTAAACAAAAGTATAAATACAAAACTGGAGAGTGGGAGGTAGAAAGGAAGTTACTAGAGAGAAGCCCGGTGGTTTTAAGATGGAATGGACTGCACAGCATCCGCACAGATTTGGGTTAAGGGGGACAGAGCTTAGTGCAAACCAAGATCTCAGAGCATGGCAAAGAAAGCAATGGGTACCACCCGCTGCCTTTGAAAAGCTACACGTCAGCAATTACTTGGATCTGTCTCTAGAGTTCACAGGAACACAGGGTTCCCTTGCAAAGCAGAGAGCAAAAGCCAAGAAAAATATGACAACTGGCAAGGCTGGAAGTTAATTTTAGCTGGTGCACCAAGCATAGTGTCAACAGAAGCCAAATGTGTTTATGTTATGCAGTAACTGAAGGACACCTTTCCCTCACAGGTAAAGTCCAATTGGTATGTCATGATTATCTATTTTATTTATTGGATTTATTTGAAAGCTGCCCATGGCATCTTGCTCTCTGGGTGGCCATTATGATAAAAGATACCAATATTAACATTGAATAAAAAGATACAATTAAAATATCACAACAAATAAACAAGAAAAAAATCACAATGAGCATAGCCAATTTCTCCAAATTCTGTGACACAATTACCTGATCAAACTATGGGTATGTATATAAATCATACATGGGGGGAAAGAGCAGGCATCAAGGTATACAGAAGGGGCCAAGAAGCGAGCTTGGATTTGGAGAAGCTCTTTGGTTCATGGGTCAGTGGGAGGACAGGCAAGGCCAAAGGCAAAAGAAGGCAGGATAAGAACTCAACTTTGCCAGGTCCTTTAAGCCTAAAGCTCTGACTGCTTAATCATTCATACTCAGAGAAGTGAATTTCAACTTTTTAAAACAGGGACAAAACTGCACAAAAGCTAAGAAACTGCTGGGGTGTGGGGTGGGGAACCAGTGGAAGGCACAGTCTTCCTAGGAATGCTGAAAAGCCAGAAAGGGATTCCAAGGAAAGGTGGATTTAGCACCTGAGCCCACGGCAGCCTATTCCTGTACTAGGGGAATGCGCCTGAAAAGCATTTGTATATTGAAGGGATGGCATACAAAAAGCATATGCAGATACTTGTCTTGATGAAAATGTGCGCTTTTCCTAAAAAGCAAGCTGATGCAGAAACGGGAAAGAATGATTTTATGCACTTGATAAAATACAAATGGTAAAGGAAGTTATGCAGGCAGTTCCCCCTTATCTAGTGCCTGGCATCACCCCATCTGCAGGCAAGGAGCCATGCCCCCCTCATCTCTCACACCGGGAAGCCTTTGACCTAATGACTGCATTCAGACAGCATGAAAATCCATCCTCGGGCTGAGCATGAGTTGTTGCTGATGCATCCACCGTTGTTGAAACATCAGTGTTCACGTTGTCCAAACCCAGCTGTGCTAACAAGTCATGGGTTATTAAGGAGAAAGAATGGTTTGTTGCCAGGTTGTGAACTGTGGGTTGTTCACCATGGTTTGTTATCTTGGCTGAGGTCTTGAGACAACATGATAACCCATGGTTCAGAAACAGCCCACACTCAAACCTTAAAAAACCCCTGAGTATGGGTTATTGGGTTGTCTGAACCCAATTGCTATCTCCCAGGCCTTACAATAATCTACATCTGTATGTCATCATACTGTAAAAATTCTTATATTTAAATTTTAAGGATTTCTGCCTACACTCTGGAGATATCTGCAGATCTCTTGTTTAAATCTCTTCTCAGACAACAGTTTGTGGGTACCCTTATGTGAGCCACCATGTCATCTTCAACTCCCCCTCAGCAATAAGGAGATGATAATAATGCAGATCTACTCTACAGGGTTGTTGTTAAGACTCCTGAGCCACTGTGATCTGAAGTAGTTAGGGGGAAAGTATTGCATAAATATGAGACAGTGTGACAGCATGGGGTGCCCTGCCCCAGAATCAGCCCTGGTCTCTGTTCTGCTCCACTCCAGTACCACCCTGGGCACTGGCCACCATCCTCATCGTTGCTGGCCTTCTGCTTCTTTGCTGCTGCTTCTGTGCCTGCAAAAAATGCTGTGGCAGGAAGAAGAAAGGGAAGAAAGGCAAAGACAAAATGAGTGCACAGATCAACATGAAGGAGGTGAAGGAGCTAGGCAAGAGCTACATCGATAAGGTGAGTGCTGGGCAGCTTCCTGGAAGCGTCCCAGGACTGTATGAATGCAGGGCTGTTGTTGAAGGCACAACCCATGCCTCGACTTGCTTTTGGTCCACATGTTTTGATGGTCTCTGCGGCTGGCCAGGCCTTGTGCATTCCATGACTCCATGCCTTCCCCATCCCCTGCTAGGCCACACACCACACTCCAGGACCAATGTGACTGGCGCAGGAGCTCCTTCCCAGCTGTGAGCCAGGAAGGGGAGGGTGATAGATAGGAAAGGAACAGCACATATGCTCTAGAGCCCACACTTCAAGTCAGAAGGATCATCTAGTGGGTGATGTGGTGGACTGCTGTCCGGGACTCCAGAGAACTGCTTCCAGTTAGAGCAGAGCATGGGTTACGTGGATGTAACAGGCCTAAGGGCCATAAAATAAGAGGCACACACAGAGATATCTGAGGAGGGGCTCCATGTACAGAAGCTTCTGTGCACATGTTAGAAGTCTCCAAGGCACGATGCAAGCACTGAAATGCCAGATTTCAAGGGGGAACCTAAAAGCAGTAGGCATTGTGGAAACCCATGGAATGGAAAGAACCAATGGGGTATGGCCGTATCTGGACATTAACGTTATAGGGAGGTCAGGCAAGGACATCCTGGAGAAGATATTGCTCTGCATATGAAAGAGAGCATAGCGTCCACCAGACTAGACAATCCAAAATGGGCAGACTCCGCTACAGAAGCAGTGTGGGTGGCCATATGAGGCTCCAGGTGTAGCATGATCAGTCCTATCATACAACATCAGCTGAAACAAGCAGACCAACTGAGTAGCATCTGGCATTCCCACACTGTCTAGCCCACAAGCAGCAGGATCCTCCCTGAGGGTGGAGCTAATACTGTTTGGCTGGGAAATGAAGAAGGGGGTATAATTTGGCATTAATTTCTTGGCATGAGCAGTAATTTCCCTAATTAGCTGGCATCCTCACTTGACTGTGATTGATGTATTTTGCTAACAGTCTCTGCAATACTCCTTTTGTATGACAAAGGCAGCCTGGCTGGCCCGCTTTAACACAATAAAAACTGTAGTTGGGAGCCTGGTGTCTTGATCTGCTCCGAAGAAGAAAGGAAAGAGTGAAAGAGCGGCTTGACTGGGGCAAGTGCTGAAGAGAAGTGGGCCCCATCCCTTTACCCGGCCTCACCTCTGACTTCCGATCAGAGGTCACTGGTGCTGTGCAGAAGGAGGTACTTTTCCCATACTGCTCTCCTTTTCTTAAATCCACCCACCCCATGGAGGGAGGATCCCCTGCCCCCATTTTCTATAGTGCCCAGAATCCAAGGCTATCTGGACCATGTATGATAATTCATAAAATATAGTATCAAATGATAGATGAAGGCTTTGGAACCCATAAGAGAACCAGCCCAAGAAAATGAGAACAGGAAAGAAAGATCCTTATCTAGCAATGGATGTCCACATAATCGCGTCTCTGTTTGGTATCCACACTCATGTCTCCAGTATCTGGAAGGGCCTGTTCTTCGATGGGGAAATTCACCACCACTTTCAAATAGAACCGAATCCTAAAACAACAAGCAAATACCCTCAATCAACGAAAGACTGAAGAATGACCAATCAATGTTATGTACTCACCTATTTATTTCTATCCTGCCCAACAGTTGGAGCTCCCTGGGCAGGATGGAACAATTCATTAAAAGAAAATATAAAATCATGAATGACAATAAAGCATTGTGCAATGTCACTAGAGATTTAAAACGTAATTTCAGATAACTGATCCTACTGAGGCAGGTTCACACTCCGACACCTGTTCATCAGCTGATGTACTCTTGCTGCCTGCTATGTAGAACCCTTAAATGCCCCAGGATACGGGGCAGTCTTGATTTGGTGTCAGACTGGAACTGCTATCCTGATTATCTGCAATGCAGAAAAAATACAGGCAGGGGCATCTCTAGGGAGGAGGACAGAGGGGGCTAGGGACCCTGCTAAACTTGGTGAGCCCCATCCCTGGATGATAAGAAAACAAGAAAGAAGAGGAGCCAACCCAAGTGCTACTGTGTGGGCACACTGAAAACGGGACTGAAACGTAGATCCGGCCCTCATATTAAGCAGGGAGAAGCTGTCGCCTCAGGTAGCAAGTGCAGGAAGGGGCAGCGGTGTTGAAGCTGGGAGGGAGGAGAGCTGTGGGCCCTGTGCCCCCTAAGCCAACGATGCTGTCACTGCCAGTGCTGAAGAAAGATCCGTCTGCTGGAGTGGGAAGGGGCACTGCCTTGTTCTCCACCTCAGCCAACAAGGGGTCTTGGGCCGGTTGGTCCTGCGGAAGAGGCCAAGCACTGAATGGCGAATTCCCTGCCGCATCCACCTTTCTATAGTCTTTTCAGCTGGGAGAAGTTTTATTCTTGATATTGGACACCCTGGAGTCCTCACCACTACTTTAAAAACATTTTAGGGCCCCTGCCCCACCAAAGAAGTCTTGCAACAGTTTGGGTGTATGAATTATAGCAAGAAAAAGGCAGGGAGAAAGAAGTCAATTCTGTTTCCCCCGATTTAATTTAATTTAATTAAATTTAAAACATTTATATCCTGTCCTTTCCGATACATGACTGATGTCTGTGTTCTATCAGAATCAGAGAAGCTCTCTGCAACTCCTTGAAAGTCAAAGTTATTGTCATGAGATCCCTAGAAAATAAGAAGAGCCCTGCTGGATCTGACTGAAAGCCTTCCTAGTTCAACATCTTGTTTCCCAGTATGGCCAACCGGGTGCAAGTGGGATAGCAGTGCAATAGCACCCTCCTGCCCATGTGCCACACACAGCAAGTGGCACACATGGGCATGTTGCCTCCAACATGGAGTGAATACGCAGCCATCCCGATTAGTCATCATGAGCAGCCTTCCCAAAGGATCAAAGAAGCTGCAAGCAGCTGCATGTCCCACTCCATTGGCCACTGCATGCGACATGTGGAAGACCAGGATGTGCACACGGTGCTGGGATGCTGCTGCAGTCCTGGCCTTTCTCCAGTGGCGCAGTGGGGCCAGGGCTCACGGGGATGCTGCCCCAGCGCATTCTGAAGCCTCATGCTGCTGACTTCCCCTGCTGCCACCATCCCCACCTCATGCGGAATTCCCTGTTCCCTCTCAGTTCAGCTGCAATTCTCCTGGTGGCTGAGGAAAGAGGGATTTTCCCAGCAAAAGTCGGTGGGTCTCTGTTTGAATGCAACACATTTGGTGGTGCGGAGGGAGGAGATGATCTTGAGTGGGCAGTTAAAACCCATGAGCCTTCCAGAAGGCTTCTTTCTGGTTGAGATAAAACTGGCAGAGCTGGTTTGTTGACACGGTGCAACTCAGCTGCCTGCCTTTGTGGGCCGTGCTTTGGGGGCCATGCCGAACACCGGTGTGCAAAATTTGCTGTACACCACTGGTTCTAAGCACCATAAGTGCATTCTCCTCCAAGGCCCAGCTTTGTCTGCATGGTCTGTTCCTGCCTGCCGTCTGCGGGTTTGCACAGGTCTCCCGAGCCCTTGTGCTGGCCTTGTGGGCATTCACACAGGTCTTGGGGAACTCCGATGGCTGCCGCCGCCGCCTCCAGCTGTAAACAATGAGGGGAGCAGAGTGTGGGCAAGTGCTCCAGGGAGCCTGGCCGGCTTCTCTCTCGCTGTGGCAAATGCCAAGACTGGAGAGGAGCGTGGTGGCCACAGCAGGCCTTCCTGGGCAGGTGGGGAGGGCAGCAATGCGGCACAACTCCTGTCGCTCTGCTGCCCGATGCGGATGCTTTGCCCTGCTTTGTGGCTGATCCAGCCCTGTCTAACTGGGTCTTCTGCACATGCAGGAGAAGAGCAGAAAAGAGCAGTTTGGGAGTTTTCGGATGTTGGTGTAGCAAACTATGCAGACATTGCTACAGATTCTGTCCCTCCATAATACCTGATCGACCTGTATTTTCAAAACCTGATCAACCCAGGCACGTGTGAAGAAGGTGAAACAGGGAGCAGATTATACTGTGCTGCATACATCACTTTTCTGTCTTTGATCTTAATGGTTTCCCCACTGGCTATTATGGTCCCTTCTTCCTTCCTTCCTTCCTTCCTTCCTTCCTTCCTTCCTTCCTTCCTTCCAGGTGCAGCCTGAGGTAGAAGATTTAGACCCATCACTGTTGCAGGAGGCCAAAGAGGAGAAGCCCCATGAGAAGCTGGGGAAACTCCGGTACTCACTGGACTATGACTTCCAGAGCACACAGGTAGGGATGCTGGATGCTTGTCCCATCTCACTTCATCCATTCAGCTTTCCCAACCCCTCTACTTAGAAACATAGAAAAAAAAACATAGAAAAAGAGCGAGTCAGAAGGGGCCTCCCGGGCCATCTAGTCTGACCTCTGGCACCAGCCGGCTCCGCTCATGACATGCCCACCATGTGCATGTCCAGCCTGTCTTTGAACACCCTCACCGATGGGGCCTCAACGACCTCCTGTGGAAGCCCATTCCACGCCCTCGGGGTCCTAACTGTCAGGAAGTGCTTCCTGGCATCCAAATTGAACCTTGGCTCCCTGAGCTTTGCTCCATTGGAGCGTGTCCTGCCTTCCTCTGCAGGGGAGAACAGGCCTCTCCCCATCTCCATGTGACAGCCCCTCACATACCTGTATGTTGCCAACATATCCCCTCTGAGTCTCCTCTTCTCCAAGCTGAAGAGACCCAGTTCCCTCAGTCTTGCCTCATACGGCATCCCCTGCAAACCAGCCACCATCCTTGTGGCCCTACACTGCACTAACTCCAACCTGGCTATATCCTTTCTGTAATGAGGGGCCCAAAACTGAACACAATACTCCAGTTGCGGGCGCACCAGAGTCGTGTAGAGTGGTAGTAATACCTCTCTCGATCTAGAAGCCACACTTCTGGCTATGCAACCAAGGGTGGCATTCGCCCGCATGACCACCGCATCACACTGCTGACTCATGTTTAGCCTGCGGTCAACCAGTACCCCAAGGTCCCTTTCACAAGAGCTGCTCTCCAGCCACTTGTCACCTAACCTGTACTTATGACAGCTATTCTTATGCCCCAAGTGCAAGACCTTGCACTTATCCACATTGAACGCCATCCTGTTGTCTCCTGCCCACTTCCATAGTCTGTCCAGATCCTTTTGGATCTGGTGTATCTGCTCCTCAGTTGTGGCCACTGCTCCAGTTTTAGTGTCGTCTGCGAATTTGATCAGCAGACTGTTCACCCCTTCTTCCATGTCGTTAATGAAAAGATTAAACAGGATTGGCCCCAGGACAGAGCCCTGGGGGACCCCGCTTGTCACTGGCTGCCATCCCGACGATTCCCCGCTAATGGTTACCTTCTGCTTTCGGTCAGTCAACCATGCCCTAATCCACCGGACAGTGCTTTGGTGTATCCCAAAACTCCTCAGTTTCTCCACTAGGATATCATGGGGCACTTTGTCAAAGGCCTTGCTGAAATCCAGGTATACCACATTCACTGCATCCCCTCCATCTAGCCATCTTGAAACCTTGTCATAGAATTCCACAAGGTTTGTCTGGCAGTTTGTTTGTACTTCAGAGCATTGGAAGGCCCATGTACTATTAGTCAAAACTCATGGTGCAACTGTTCCATTTTTTTGTCCCGTGAGGGATTTCATTGGTAAGAAAGATTAAAGAAAGAAGCAGTAGGAAAACATGGGAGGACTACAAGTGGAAAACAACAGTGTCCCAGTGCCACCTCCACTGCTCCCAGTATAAAATTCCATGATGAGGTAGGGTGATTGCAGGATGATTGCCTCGTCTGAAAGGTTGGAAAGCTGCTGCTACTCTGATGCAGAAAGAACAAGACTTCCTGGGCTGGATGAGCTGAAAGTCTGATTCAGCACATGGCAATTTCCCATGTTCTGAATATTTTCTTCTTAAACCAATTTCCCAGCTGGTGGTGGGCATCATACAAGCTGCTGACCTCCCAGCGCTGGATATTGGGGGCACCTCTGACCCGTACGTCAAAGTCTTCCTGCTTCCCGAGAAGAAGAAGAAATATGAGACCAAAGTCCATCGCAAGACCCTCAACCCCACATTCAACGAATCATTCACCTTCAAAGTAAGTTCCTCCCCTTTCACCTCAGCCAGTGGTCCAGAAATGTCTCACATGCTGGGCCAGCCCTGCCGTTAGGGAGAGGAAGGCACCTGCCCCTGGCTGCAGAAGCTGGAGGGCACAGCCCCCTGGCTATTCCCTCTGAGCCCCCCAGCGATTCCCTCTTGTGGCAGGACAGCAGAGTGTGCCCCATGGCTTCTCTTGCACCTCCTAAACACACCTACACCGTCCTGCCAATTGTGATGACGTAAAAAGCCCATTCTCAGTCCCATTTGCTTCTGTATGCAGAATGTATTGATTTTATTTATTTATTTAAGGTTTTTATAACCCGTTTGACTAGCCACATTGGTTCTCAGAACGGTTTACCAATAGAAGTGAGGGGGCTGCATTTTGCGCTTTACCCCAGGCAGTGAAATGCCTTGGGGGAAGGCCTGGACCACACATTTCTTCCCCATCCACCCAAGCATGTTCCTATGTAGCGTCAGTCTCTCTCCATCCTTTATGGATCTGCATCTCACACGCCCAGGAAGAGCACGAGTGCCGCAGGCAGAACGTCCCCCATCCAATGTCTGCCTTCTCCAGGTAGGGCTGGAAAAATGGCCAGAAAGCCAGGAAAGCTGCTGCCAGTCAGTGCTGACCGTGCTGGATGGATGGGCCAAGGGCATGGCTCAGGATGAGACAGCTTCGGCTGCTCCTTTTCCCCTCCTGTCCGTCATGTTGACAACCATCCCTATTGTGTCGGACATTTAGGTCCCCTACTCAGAACTGGGAGGCAAGAGCCTCGTCATGGCCGTCTACGACTTTGACCGCTTCTCAAAGCACGATGCCATTGGAGAAATCCGTATCCCAATGAACACGGTGGACCTGGCCCATGTGATCGAGGAGTGGCGAGACTTGCAGTCGGCCGAGAAGGAAGAGGTAGGGACCAAATTGGCCGGGCCGCAGGAATAATCCAATTTGAACTCCACATAGGAAACCCTTGAAATAGGACCACAGCCATGTGGGGGAACAGCTTCTCAGTGACCTAACCGCAAGAGTGGGAGACTGTTGCTTGAGTCCTGACCACTGAAACAGTATTTCTCAGAGGTGAGGAGTGGCAATTCTGTGTGAATTGTATGTACAGGAGGACACCGCAGCAGGGATGTTGCAACCTTTCATTCCAAGGGCTATTTCAGAAAAGCTCTTGTGAGGCCACATTCCCCTGGTGGGTGTGGCAGAGGGTAAATGGGGTGAAGACAAAAAATGTCGGCATATTTTACCTTAAAGCCCCTACTGCCAGTAACTAACCTTTGGGAGAAGCATTTCAACCTTTAAGAATGTAGGGGAAAGGGCACAAAAGCCAGGAAATCGCCAAGAATTTGAGATCTGAGTAAAACGGAGGAGGACCAGGACGAGGAAGCATGGTCTCCTGGGAAATCCCAGAGTGCTAGACTGGGCCCCTAGATGGGATGGAGTTGCCCTCAGGCCCGAGGTTCCGCACCCCTTCCTTAGCACATGCTCTTTCTTTTTTTCTGAAAGTGTGGAGCACCACTTGAGACATCTATCCCAAGTCTGAATTAGCCCTGCTTTTCTTCCTGCAGCATGAAAAGCTGGGAGACATCTGCTTTTCACTCCGTTATGTTCCTACGGCAGGAAAGTTGACTGTTATTGTACTAGAAGCCAAAAACCTGAAAAAGATGGATGTGGGAGGCCTTTCAGGTACAAATTCAGTGTCATGGTAAAGTACAGATTAAGATGCATTAGATATGTGGAACTTTTTACATAAGGCATGTATAGTGTGCTTGTGATTCCTTAATCAAGGTTGTTTGTGGGGTGTACAGCTGATGTGATCATCCAGTTTCACGTCTTGCCTTTTCGGAATGTTTTTGCATGTTTTCTTAGAATAGGGAAAATAAACTATTAAATTACAACAGGGAAAACAGTACTCTTTCTCTTGGTGTATTTGTGTTATTCTGCTATAGCACAGCTCCACCTAGAGGTTGTATAGCAGAACTACAGGAAAGGAAGCATTCTTTGTGTAGAGGTTGGAGCTGGATGCTACAATGAAAGCAAAAGTAAATACAGCAATCGACTGTACAGTAAATGCCTCCTGTAGAAAAGCTTGTAGCATGCAGCTGACTTTCTCTTTCTCTTTGAATTCTCGAGTAAGCATATGGGCTCAGGTTGGGGCAGGCTTTTGTGGGATGTTTGTGTGTTTGTTTGGGTCCCTGCAAGCGGGCAGAGCGATTCAGAAAACCAATGAAGTGGGGAGGTTTAAACCTGCCCTACTTGTACACAGTGGTCCTGATTTGGTCCTGTGAATAACACAGAAAGAAAGGGCCAGGTAATATACAGCTGCCATGAAAGGGAGAAAGGGATGGGAATATTAAAATATGCATTCCCTGAGGTGTGTGTGTGTGTATGTAAGAGTGATGGAGTAAAACAGGATAAGGAAGTGGGAAAGATGAGACACTGGAATATGGCAAAGGGAAGAGGAGGGAAGTTGGGAATGTGGAACAACAATAACACATTCTGTGCTATAATGGAATCCCTATGATTCTCCTCTCTCTCTCAGTCTCTCTCTTTTTCTCTCTGTCTCCGTGTTCCACCTCCTATTCCAGATCCATATGTTAAAATCCACCTCATGCAGGGAGGGAAACGTATCAAAAAGAAGAAAACAACTATCAAGAAAAATACACTGAATCCTTACTACAATGAGTCCTTCAGTTTTGAGGTGCCTTTCGAACAAATCCAGGTAGGCTGTTCTGCCCTCCTGTTTTACTCCATAGTAGCCAATTTTGAGCCAGAGGTGTGACACTCAGCCCTTATTATTTCCACAAATATTTCTACTCTGCCCAAACAAGGCATTGCTCATTCAGAACACTTTGCTGTAAACACAGATTTTGCAAAGGAAATTACTCAGCTGTTCCTCTGAGTGGGATGTGGTCTCCTGCAACAGCAGGGGGTTGGACTCAATGGCCTTCATGGCCCCTTCCAACTCTATTATTCTATGATTCTTCTGCATGTTGCTTTCTATATCCGCTTGAATCAAACTTGTACATATTAGGTAGATGGGTTTGCGGTTCCCCATTGTATTGAGCTGTTTTTCCATTTGTCTTTAAGATTCAAAGGGCACACTAGTTGGCTATGACGTCTGGTGCTGAGCTAAAGTTGAGCAATCTACCCAGAATCAACAGTAAAAGCAGTTTCTTATCCCTTATGCTTGGAGTTTTCCTGCACTCACACATCCGTAAAGGTGCATGGCAAGGGAATGCCGGGAATTGGAAAACTTTTTTCCATCTCAACAGGCACAAGATTATGCCCCGACACATTTAAAAGCTTCCATCAGTGCTAAAAGGGTTTGTTTTCTTCTAATCTAATTACAATAAGATGGGACATGGAGGGTGCTGCTAAGGAGGAGAGGAGAACAGTATAAAATGACAGATCCCCCCTCCTTTTCACAGATTACGTTTTGAAAAACTCTTACCGTGTCCCAAACACTTATCTGCAAATATTTTCACTCCCAAAGAGGAGATTCATTCCATCCCTAATAAGCTCCCATGACAAGGGAGGAACTCCACAGTCCTGGTTTGGTGCACAGAAGTGTAGGGGTCCATTTCCCCTGCCAAGCCCTGGGCTGGAGGTTGCTCAAGGTTTATGAGGAGACAGGGAGGGCAAATGGAACCCCAGGCCTTGTTCACTCCAGTCACAGATCAGAGATAACAAGGGGATTTGAGGAGAGAACATCCATTACCTGTTGAAGCTCTAATAAGCAATGAAGCTTTGCTTGTCCTTTGGCCTCCCCATAGTCTTTGCTAGTTCTGGATTGTGAGCCAGTCTTTCCTAGATAATCAAGGTCTCCCATAATTGCAACCCTTTGAAAGGCTCCACACCTTGAGGGATGAGGACGATCAAGTTTCATTGAAGCCAAGTGTGTCCCACCACTTAGGTTCTTAAACTTTGCCCGGCTTCTTTCTGATAATAAGAATCGTTTGGTGGCACATGTGGACCTGGGAATGCAAGTCACTGCTAAGCGAAGGGGAAGAGGGTGCAGAATCCAGCGGAGAAGTGATGCGAGAGAAAACCTATATTTCTTCCTTCCCCCACATCTGCTCCCCAAAAGCAAAGAACAAACATGCATTTGGAATTCAAGCTGGAGAGAGAGAGGAATAGCAGGGAAAGGCTGTAGCAGGGATGTGTGGGGTTGGAGATAGTTTAAGGCACATGTCCCACCTATCACTTTTCTGCTGCCAATGACCATGCCTCTTCTTTTCCAGAAAGTCCAGGTCGTGCTGACGGTCCTGGATTATGACAAACTGGGCAAAAATGAAGCCATTGGGAAGATCTTTGTGGGGTGCAATGCCACGGGCTCTGAGCTCCGCCACTGGTCTGACATGCTGGCCAACCCCCGGAGACCAATCGCCCAGTGGCACACTCTGCAACCTGAAGAAGAAGTGGATGCAGCCGTGGGCATAAAGACCTCTTGATGGGATTTCCTGTTGGCCGAATTATCCGGCAACAGTTTCACCTCCCATCCAGAGCAAATGGGAGTGTGTGGGTGAGGCGCCCCTTAAAATAGCGTGTGTGTGGTGGGTGGAGATCGCCTGTGAGCCTGTCTCTTCTCTCAGAGCCATTTCCTGTTGCAAAAACAATACAAAACAAAAACACATCTCCAAGCGAAAAAAAAATCCTCTTTTTTATCCACTGTGTGAAAAAGGAAGGAAGCTTACCCAACAGCTGGAAATAAGTGAGAGATTTACTATAGGTTTACTATGAGGCTTACAATACAACTAGTAAAGGTTTATATATTTAGGTTGCACCCTTATGGGCAGACAGGCTTACTTTTAAACAAAAACAATGTTTAAATTAGTGGATCCTATATTGCCATGCCACATTTGGGAATTAGGCCTAAAATAAACTTATGGTTTATCCTTTTTTAAACCTTTATTATACTATAGGTTCATCTCTAGTTTCTTGAAAAGGCACCGATTCATACACATTTTGGATACCACGCTATTGTTCAGTGTTTGAAACTAAACTTCATACGGAAATATGTTGTGAACAACGTACACAAGTCTGTTTAAAATGGGTTCACTAAAGAGTTGTAACAAACTCAGTACCCTGATTATGTAGACTATACAACTTTGGAGACTGTATTATAATACAACTTTCGGCAACCAGATCTTTAGTGAAAGCAGCAGAAATACTTTCAAACCTAGTTTGAAAATAAGTTTTTAACAACTTGATAATGGCTATAGGGTTTCAGTCTCTACCCATTTACCTGGAAATAAGCCTCAAGGGCATTTACTTCTGAGTAAACATGTCTAGGATTGTGCTGTAAAATAGCTTTACAGTTTTTGGTCATTGTCTTATGAAATACTTTAAATTTCAGCCTCCTTAGCACCTGAAACTGCCTAAAAAGGACTGAATCAGGATAAGATTACAAAAGATTGTTGTATGTAGGCTTTATATCTAAAACTCTAGTAAATGTGTTGTAGTCTAGCCTAATAGTGGCAAAATGATCATTTAGTTTTCTGTCATATAAAAACTAGCCATCTTCTGCAGAATTATTGTGGAGATAATTAGCATATGTTTGAAATAGGAACCATTCTCTCATTCCCACCTCAATTACCACAGTTCTCTGGATTTTAATTTTAGAACCTAGTAGAGTGTTAAGCATCAGCCAGTGTATAAAGCTATTTGTATATAGTTTATCCTACTTTATATCAACTTAATGTGGAGTTTTATAACAGTTTTGGCATAACCATCAATCAGTTTTACAGTAAATGCTTTACAAAATATTTATGAAATGTGTGATATGGGTATTATAGAACTTTTGCTATAAGCTTTATGTAGACAGGTTAAATACATCTTTCCTAGTGATCTACTACCCAATATAATAATTTTGCTATGTTAAAATATGTTTACATTTTTACTACAAGCTTAAGATGGTTATTATACAACTGCTACAGGTTTACTATTAGCTAGTAGTCTGACACATTTTATAAATGAAAAAGCATTTATTTAGAAGTTTAAGATTTACAGCTGGTTTACAATGGTTTTACATAGGCTGATACATGTGTGCAACATATTTGCTATGGCAATGTTACAAGATCAACTGGTTTTACAACAAATATCCTTTAATTTTAGGAATTTGTGTGAACCCAGTTGTATGCTGGGTAACCTGTTTAGCAAGAAAACTTACAACTAGAATTGATTTTATAGGAGTGCCAGCCATTTTCAGTAGAGCTGAAGCTAAATGAAGAATTTATTTCAAACATCAACCATTTGGGTTTGTAATCCTGAACTGAAAGGTCTGTGTAGAAATCTCAAGTGTTAAACCTGAAATTTGAATTCAGAGCACAATCATCTGGCATCTTTTTCATGTATATGCCTACGTTTGTGCTCACAGTGAGTGTGTGTTGGGAACAATACACAATTTTCATGCCAGAATTCCAGTTTTGACCACCAAAGAGAGACCATAAGAAAGACAACCATAAAGAGTATGGCATATTTCAAATTTGAGGGGCTGGTGGAATTCTGATTAGAATTTTTGATATAGATACTAAGAACTTTTCCTGATTTTTGTAAATTTGACAATGTGTCATTTCTGCTCTCATTTACAATACATTTACCAAAGTTTTTCTATTTAATGAAACACTGAGATTCACTGAAGAATTTAATAAATATTGGACTTTGTCCATTGAACTCAGAGAGTAATTAGCCTTAGGGTTTTAGAAATAGTTCTAAATCTTGTGATTTGCTGATGAGATCCAGTTTCCAAAGGGAAACAGCATCTGTATTTGGGCCAAGATGACAATTAAATGTATAAGATAAGTTCATCTATAAAGATACCGTTTGATTAGTAGCAAAAAAATTAAGCATAGAACATTCTTGATTTCTCAGTACATTTACCTAGTCCTATAGTACTGGATTGCTTTTTTTCTTTTTTTCAAACTGAGGCAAGATCCCCAACATCCTGGTGTTAACCAGAATTAACGCTTCTCAAACTGTTGATCTCTTGGGGAGACAAAGCAGTATTATGTTTTCAAAACATTATTGAAACAAGGATAACTGAGAGAAAAGGGAACCGGAGGGGAAAGGATCTTACAGTGTGATCCTATGCATGTCTGTTCAGGAGTAATTTCCATTGAGTTCAGTGGGGCTTACTTCCAGGTAAGCAGAGGATAGGATTACAACAGGTTTTTTTAGTACTCTGGAGCAAACTGGTACTTTGCCAGCTTGTTTTTCCTTGGCTACAGGGATCAGGTAATCTGTTCCATCATCTTGCCTCACATTCTGTACCAGAGTAACAGTTTCCATTTCTCAAGATGGAAATTTTAGCAGCTTTGGGTTGGGAGAAGCCACTGGGGCACCTTAAAAGCTGCTGCTATTTGGAGATGTATCACATTTATAGAGGTCATAGGCCACAAAATTACTTACTCCTGAGTAACAGGTGTTCCAGAGGATCATGTAATGCCACTTGTGTAGAAATAACTGAAAATCTTGGAAATTTGCAAGGACAACAGAAAGCCTGCCTGCCCACTCTTTTTGTCCACAATCTATAAAATACCCACCCCATTCCCTGGGGATTGAGGGATTCCCAGATCAGTCCCTTGTAACTCTCCAAGTCATTTTTCACATTTTTCCTCAGGTTCTATAGAGGTGAGAGTTGTGCATTTGCAATGTAGAGGAGGAAAAGTGTCACATGGTAATGCAGAGATTCAACCTCAGTCAGATATGTGGGTTCTGCTATCAACAGTTTTGGCTTTGGACTAGATATTTGGTCTATTCCACATAGAAGAGTCCTGCTACTTGATCCTTCAAAGTTTAAGGAAATTTGGATTTAAAATGGGAACATACCTCCCACCAATGTTTCTGGTGGACAGTTGTCTTTAATAAGTAGAATAAGGGTTTTTAGCTTCTCTTTTGAGCTTGAATAGATGTAATGATGAGAGACTATGAAGAGCCGAGTGAAAAATCTGGAATGATTTCTCTCTAAAATAGGAGACAGTAGTCCCATGCAACACTGAGGACCTCAAAAAGAAGGCTCTCATACAGTGTTATCAGCTGAGACCCTGTTTTTAATGGGTCATGTTCATGCTATCCATGAAAGAAAGCACATATCAGTAACATATTAACACCTACTTTATACAAACTGGAGTAATTTTACTTCCTAACAGAACTGTTGATCCAATGTCAGTTTTGTAACCTGTGGATTTTTTTTTTTACTAATAGCTTCCTATGGAGATGCAGAAATCAATCTCCTACTTTGCGGTGGAGAGGGATTAAAAAATGAAACCAAAAAGAAAACAAATAGACCAATAACAAGAGTAGGCCATGTTTGGTTGCCCACCTAAGGGGCATGGTGGCCATTTTGTTTTGTTGCTAGTGTGTTTTCGTAGTTGTAGTGTTGGTACAATTGCACATTCATCCTCACCTGACTTCCATTTAGGATATTCCCTGTTGTGTTCACCTCCTCAAATTAATCTTTCTTCCAACCAAACTCCACATCTCTTATTTTCAACTGTTTGTGTCAAAGAAAAGAGATCCAGTCAAAACGGTGGCTGCAGATTCTGTTTAATATGCCCCATATATTGTTGTTCATTTAGGGTCAGTGAAAAGCCATCTCTCATCTTCCTTTCCCCCAGTATCCTGGGGTGCTTCCAGATAGAGTCCTCCCAGTTCTAGATTCTGGGGACTTTCCGGAGAGAGGGCGCTATACAGCTATTCTGATATTTTCTCCTTAATATTTCTTTTGTGTTTAAAAAAAAAAAGGCAAGAAGTGGTATTAAAACACAGGAGGGTTACAAACTGAAGAAAATATTATCTGGAGTTCTCCCTTGTCAACTTCTGTGCATAAGGCAGGGTGATTGCATAAGAGAAGCATAGTCTGGAAGCACCCCTTGATAAATGCCATGTAGGCCAAGAAGGTGGATGACATTGAATTATTGGTCAAGTGCTGTGCTGCTGTATTTCAAAAAGTACCCTTTCACCTAACATCCATCCTCTACATTTTGGCATCAGCAAGTATGTAGGTGCCTAGGTCAATGTGTCCAGCATTAAAAATAGGCCACTTTCAAGTTTTGAAGAGTAGTGTAAGTGTACTAATTGAAGGGATTGTGTAAAGTGCAGAAAGCTTTGTAATGTTGACGTGTGTTGTTTCTAACCCTCCAAACCATCTCTTTTAGTGGTGCTGTCCTTTGAAAGATGCCTCCACTCCCCTCTTGAAACCCATTTTAATATTGATGTATTTGGCCAAATAGTACTCTTGTCTGTTAATAAATGAGAGGTCTCTATATTTCAAATGTGTTGCTTCTCCTTGTCTTTGCTTGGGGTTG
Source organism: Varanus salvator macromaculatus (assembly GCA_023646645.1). Lineage (NCBI taxonomy): Eukaryota > Metazoa > Chordata > Lepidosauria > Squamata > Varanidae > Varanus > Varanus salvator. The sequence continues at coordinate 4,903,788 of JAIXND010000781.1, forward strand.
TAGTGCAGTGGGTCTACTAGAGGCCTGCAGTTGAAGAGGAATTGGCCACTGCTAATATGAATGGGTATACACATTCTTTGCCTGGCCAAGAATTCATGATTTAAAACATCCAGCCAAAATCACGGGTGCACAAACAGCCTTGTCCACATTGTACCATGGATGAGGGATTAAGGAATCATCTTGTACATTTGTTTCCATAAATTCATGCCAAGGTAAGTGGAGAAAAATAGCCCTTCTCTTTGTTCATGATGAAAATGAATCACGCCAGGTTTACTTCAGAATGCAAATAGCAACCATGTCAGTTCCATTAATTATCCCTGCCTTACATGGAGCTAAATGAGTGGCCTAAAACTTGACCCAAAGCAGTATTTTGCAATGATGAAATGCAGCTTGTTCCAAAAAGGCTGTTGAACATTCACTCTGACATTTATTATGCACTGTGAGTGCCTAACTTGTAATAATCCCAGCCTGGAGCTGGAGCACACGTGAGGCAAGTTAGGGCCACCTGTCAGAACAGCCTGTGTGGAGCCCAGGGGAGAACGCGGCCGACTCTGCATCGTGCAGACTGCTGCATTAAATGTCTTTTGGCCTTGGCAAATCCCTCCCAATCCCAGAGTAAAAAGGAGCTTTGTGATACAAGGATCAAGAGTGCTCTCATTCCTGGAGATTTAATTTGTTTGAGACAATTAGAGAAAGGAACATAAGAGAATCAGGATGAGATAAAAAGGGGAGTGTACGTGTCGATGATATGGAATAGATATACAGGGATGAAATGATGTGGAGAGTCAGTGCAGAAGGGGAAAATAAGTAAGGTTACAATGGAATGCTTAGAACAAGTGTAACATGGCCCTTAGACTGGGGAAACCACAACTGGGCATTTCTTTTACTGTTGTTTTTCTGTGCTGTCAAGTCATCTCCAATTTATACCCTCCAAAATAACCTATTCATGACAGGTCTGCTCAACTATCCCAAGTTCAAGGCTGTGACTTTCCTTTAAGGAACACATCCATCTCATAACTGGTCTTCCCTTTCGTCTTCTGCCTTCAGCTTTCCCTAGCATGATTGTCTTCTCCAGGAAGTCTTGCCTTAAGTAGGACAGCTTCAGTTTTGTCATTTTTGCTTCTAGGGGATACTTTTGCAGGAAAATTCAAGTACTCCAGAACTCTTAATCAGGCTAGATGGTTCAAACAATAGTAGATGGAAAAGAAACAGAAAACTCCAAAATTTAGCCAGATGTGGCTATGAGGTCTGCAGTTCAGACCCAGTCTCAGAATGGTAGGTGTTGCAGGCATCAGATTACACTTAGTAATGCATTCTGGAGTAAGACACAATTCTTGATCTCCATTTCTGAAAATATAAGTGTTAGCTGTAAGTCAAAGATATCTCTTGCCTTGGACAATACAAACAAGTTCTCAAGTCAACAGAGAACAGAATTAGAGAGAAACATGATGGTCTTTATATTAGCAAAGCTGGAGAGGAATTTATGGATGGCCACCTAAATGAGAAGGAAGGACTCAGTGGAGAAGAGCCTAATGCTGAGAACAATTGATGGCAAAAGAAGAATAGGATGGCAGAGAATGAGGTGGGTAGATGGAGTCACAGAAGCAGTCGGCGTGAGCTTAAATGGACTCCAGGGGATGGTGGAGGACAGGAAGGCCTGGAGGAATGTTGTCCATGGGGTCGCGATGGGTTGGACACAACTTCGCAACTAGCAACAACTGCTAGGTTAAAAAAATGAAGCCAAAGTCTGAATGGATAGAGATTTCCAAATTTTAACTGTTCCCAAACAAAAGACCAATCTAAGTTGCAGGTGCAATCTGTTAACTGCAACACCCACCATGCCTCAGTGGTTGTGTAGTGGTGCATTCTGAAGTGCAGGTCTCATCCCAAGGGTCCTTGTAACCACATGCTCAAAGAGAGTCTAAAAATGCAGGCAGCTATGATGAACCATATCAACCAACCCATTCTAGCAATTTTCATCTCCTCCTGGAGGAGGTTTTTTGCTATGCACCCCCTGAGCAATTTAAACTCTTTTTACATTTTGTATGTTAATGATTTTATATTAGGTTTTTATTTTCTGTATTTGTGACAAGTAATTCTGATGAATGGCCCACAAAGCTTTGGCTTTGGGGCACTTTAGAAATAAAATTATTATTTTTGTAAGGCTAATGGGTCTTATTTGCCCATTCAAGATTAAACCACACCACAAAGGGCCAAAAGGAAAAAATACATTGATGCTAGGAACATTCATTCTAACTAGTTATTTGTGAAGATGGAAGGAAAACTGAATGGGTAGGTGAATATCAGCATTCCTGCTCATAAAAAAGGGATGGTGCTGAATCTTGCAGTCCCCGACTTCACTACACCACTGCCATTCATCCTCTCCTACCCCCCAATGATTAGTTTTTGAGAGTATGTCATCCTATACCCTTTGGAGGAACGGTGGGATATACATGAACTATATTGTAAAAAATGAATGTGGAATCCATTTCTGTTACCTATCTTGCTTCAAAAATCCTTGATTCTTACATCATTATCTCCAGTGTGATAGACAGTAATCCAGTATATGAAGTTCTTCCTGACCTGGAGGATGTAATGAGAGAGACTTCACCTTCCGGATATTACCAATTATCCACAAGTGATCAAAAAGATGACCATCCTGTTATGAGTGATATGAGCCGGGTGGTTTATGGAGCTTGCATGGAATGGGATAATGGAGAATAACTGAGCAAAACAGGGCAGGTCCCTGGGCACTAGTGCTGGAATGGTTGGATAATATTAGTTAGAAAGCACTTGGAGAAAGACGGTGGCATTTTCATGGTTAGGGTGCTTCTGTGGCTCATAACACTTGAAAAGAATTTCTAATTTGTTGCCATAGGGACACTGAAATGGTCTTAATTATCCACAGTGGTTTGATGTCCATATGGCCATCCATATATTACTGTTTATATGCTACATATGTTACACTTCAAGCTTGTTGTGTATTAATCATTGTTGTTTTCCATTTAAATTGTATTTGTTTTCTAATGGCATACATTGTTATGAGCAGAGACTTCAAAAATGAACATTCGAATCCCTTTTTAGCGGTGGTGGAGATAGCAAGGGATACATGATCTGCCAATTAACCCCCCAAAATGCCCTGTTCTGCTCCTGTGCTTTTAACAGCAGCTTGATCTGGAGATATTTGCTATTTTTGTATGTGAGCCATTCCGGTAGTTTTATATGGAAGAACAGCCTATAAATATACTAAATTAATAAAACCAGCAGGTGGTAATGTTTATCTCCTGTTGCAGAAATTTTGCTATACTGCTTCCTGAAGATCAAGCTCCAGCTAAAGGCACAGGAACAGAAGAAGCCTTTGGGGGAGGTGGGCGGTCTGCTCATAATCCCAGTCAAAAGATAGAGGGTCCAACCATTTCAAAGCCTGGCATCTCTAGCCAGAACTGTATACAGAATAAATGATCCCAAGATAGGTTTCCCCAACCAAGTACACTCCGGATTTGTTGGACTACAACTGCCATACTCCCGAAATCAGTTGGTTGGTGTGATCATAAAAGTTGCAGTCCAACACAACTACGAGGTGGAGGAGCGGGGGAGGGGTGCACAGGCTGGGGAAGGCTGCTATAAAACGTGAATGTTGAATGGGGAGACCTGACCCAAGATAATGGCCTTGTCAGAAGATGAAACAAGAGCATCATTTAGCGCAATGGATTAGACAGCAGCAACAACAAGGTATGTTTTGCCCAAAAGGGAGGGCTTTGGGCTGGGCGGATCTCAGACACAGGAAAATCCAGGCTTGGCATGCCGCCCATCTCACAGTGGGCCCCATTGCCATGGAGATAGCGTCGCAAGCTGTCTGGAGCTCCGCCCCTATGTTCCTTTATGCGTGCGCTTATTGGCTGCCGACTGTCCCGCTGCACGACCGATTGTACGGGAAGCCTGTCTATCAGGGCGGCGACGAGCTGGATAGGTGAAATGTTAGGGGAGCAGGGAGTGCGATTATTTTGCGGGGCCGGAGGAGGGGAGTAGTAACCGTGAGAAACGTGCAGCGGCTCCATTTTTGGAGGAGAAAGTGTGGGTAGCATAAAATGAACGGGAGGTTCCGTGGAAGAGGGGTGAATTCAGCATGGTAGTGTCAACTGGGGTAGATCCACAGTGGGGTATGTCTGCACGGGGTGAAGCGAGGGAATCGAGCAGCAGCAGAAGCAGCGTGTGCTTGTGTGCTAGAGTAACAGGCAGTAGGTTGCGAACTTTCTGTAAGTAGAACAAGGATAAATCTGGTGGTGGGGGATTTGGACCCGAAATAAGTGCAGTGATGGGGAGATGAAGCTCGGGAGAGAGGGAGGAGGATGGACTGTGGTAATTATTGCTTCAAGGACTTAATGGCTTTGTAGATCAACAAGAGGATGGAGCCACCCTCAGAAAAAACTGTGACCTACAGAATTGGCCTATAGGCTGTATTTTTTATCATTATTATTTGTTATATCTTACAATGTTTCCTTTCGGGGAACTCAAAGTGGCTACCATAATTCTCCTCTTCCTACTTCCTTCCTCCCAACAACAGCCCTTTGAGGTAGCTTGGACCAACAGTCTGTACCTGGCCCAAAGTCACCCAGGTAGCTCCATGGCTGCGAGGGAACTAGAACCCAGATCTCCTGGTCTCAGTCCCACACCTTTAATCACTACATCTCACTGGCATTCTTAGATTAACAGCACAATCTTATATATGTCGATTCAGATGTAAGTCTCATTTAGTTCAGTGGAACTTCTGGGTATGTGGGCATAGGTTTGCAGGTGGGTTATTTGTCCAGTTAGCCCAGGATTGTTTGGAACACCAGGCAGTAGCTTTTGGGGGGATCTCAAGTCCTTAACATTGCTAGATCTTTTTATAACTGAAGAGGCCAAAGACTCAATGTGGAAACTTCATACAAAGCCTGTGTTCTTCTACTGAGCAGCAAGGTAGGATGTCCATGATGAAAGTGGAGAAATAGCACTAGGGGAAAAGAATAGCCATCCATTAGAGCCATGTCATCATCAACTTTAAAAAAGTAAAACCATGAGATTCTGTTACAGATCTCATGTGTTTTAATTCATCATACCCTGAAAGAGATGTGTAGAAGAATCAATAGAGGTACCTAAGAAGCTGCCATATGCTTTCAGACCTTTCAGGCCATCTAGCTAATTGTGTCTGTATTGACTGGCAGAAATTCTCCCTGATTTCAGGCAGTTTTCCCCTTCAGCTCTATCTGCAGATGGGACCTTTTGCATGGAAAGCATGTATCTGTATCTACAGAGCTGTAGTCCATGCCCATATGTAGGTACTGAATGGACAGAAAGCACGTGAGGACAGAGAGCAAGTAGGGCTGGATCTGGTCAGTGTTTCAAGTGGAAACAACCTGAGAACCACCTTGAATTCTACAATGGGAGAAAGTCAGGCTATAAATGCAGAGATTTATATCTTTTTCTTAGATTCCCCAGATAATGCATTTAGTTCTGTCACTAAATTACTATTTTTCAGTTTTCTCCTTTTTTGGGGCGGGGGCGGGGAGCTTCTAACTGTACTGCCAGCAAAGCAAAATTTTTGCAAAAATCCCTACATGCAGGATAAACTGAAAATGTTATTCAGTTCTTTGACTCAATAAATCAATTCGACTTATTGAGGTTATTGGATATAAAACTTATTTGTGCCTAATATAATCAAGGCCAGCTTATCTAGAGCTGTTGAGGTTCATGCTGAATCTTGTTCAAAGTCCAAATTGCAGAAATATATTGGGAGCAGAAATGGATTATGTGGGTGTACAATAAGAGGAACAGGAGTGGAATTGATCTATCAAGATATCTCTCCTTTGCCACTGGAGGCCTTACAAAATATTTAAATAAATATTTCTAACACAATGGACCACAGTCCTACATGTGCTTCCTCCCTACCTCCGTTTTTCAAGAACATTTCTCCCACACTGCATGATTACTTCTTTTGAATTTCAAGAACAGCTTGTGATACAGAATGAAAACCTGTGTTAGAAGAAACAGGCACATTTGTGATTTCTGGGACTGGGACTTTCTTTGCCCCTCTAAGCTTAGTCCTTGAACACTAGAAGCTTGCACTTTTAAAGCACAAGCTTGTTAACAATTGGATGTCTGTCTGAGCTATTTCAGTACTCTACTTATTTGGCAGACTGAACCTCAACTAAAGAGTTAGAAAGTGAAAGGATGATCCTTTTCAATCCCTGCCAGTGGTCATGATGGGGATTCGACTTGGTATGTCGGATTTGACATCTATTCCAAATCCATAACCCTCATCCTGTATGAATGGCAAAATGCTTCAGACCATTTCATGCTCTCTTCTCTCTCCCTCTCCATTCTTTCTGGTGCATTTCATATCCAGTCTTTTCCTCGTTTCTTGGAAACTAACAGCAGAGAGATGTATCCATCCTATGCTTGTGTGTCTTGCTGTGCCAGTAATACATTGTCTGAAGTGAATTGATTAGGAGTAGAAGAGCATGTGGTTAGAAACAAAAGGGCAAGTACATGAGGAATGGGGGTTGAAAGCAGTTTTATCATCACAGTTTTGGAACTTGGTGTGACCCAGAGATGTAAGAGAATGAGTTGAAATTCCATAGATGAGGTCTGAGTCTCTTGGGCATGCTGGGCTGCTTTTTGGAAAATGTGTCACCTTTCATATTTTTGGGTAACATTAGTTTTCTTGTCAGTATAAGAGTAATACTGTATTCAGACCACTTGTATGCCTCCAAATATTCTGAATTGAATTGTGACACTGATAATAAAGGGTATGGAAGACGGTGGATGTATAATGATTTGCAAATATAGGGCAGGTTAGACAGCGTGTGAGGCCTAAACACTGTGTGTGTTTGTTGTTATGTCTGTTTTGCAGTTTCTTTGCAGCCATGACAGCAGTCGGTAGTGGCAATGGTTTTGGCACCACAGCCTGGTGGGGCTTTTCTCCAGCACTTGACTTGCAGTCCATATGTACGTATCATTTGTTTTCTGAATATTTTCCTCTTTGCTTGCCTGCTGCATTATGAGACATTACCCTCTTGTCCTGTTGGTCAAATGGCTTTTGGTTCTGTTGTAGGCCTGGCACTGAAATGGAGCTGCTTTGGGGAATAAGAAGCAGTCAGTTCAAGATTTCCTCCCTAGCTGCTGGGATACCATTGGGACAGGACCTTTGTGCGTGCTGTCTTTCACTTGAAACCAAAAGCCCGGTGTTTCCCCATGAGGGATATTTGATTTAAACAGCAACCATATAGGCTATGCTAAGATATATCAAGGGCATGGGGAGCACATGGACCTTCAGATCCTGTTGGACTGCAACTCTTATCAGCTTTTACCATTGGCCATGATGATTGGCACTGATGGAAATTGCAGTCCCGAAACACCTACAAGGCCACACTTTTCATGCTCTTGATTTAGGGGGTTGCTTCCATGATTCCATTACACTCTGGTGCAGAATTTTTGTTCCTGAGAATTCCAGCTTCAGTTTGAAATGAAAAAAACCAGGAGTTCTAGTTCTCATGGTTGTAGAACTACATTTGTATATGTCCAGGTCAGCAAAAAACTCCAGTCTTTGTTCTTTTGCTTAAGGTACATCCAGACATACAAAGTTTTGGCAATAAACCTGTTGTGGAAGCAAACTTGTTGCATTTCAGGCACATATACCATCTTTCTTGGATAGCATTCAGGGATTTTTTTAAAAAACAAAAACTTTGTACTGAAATTAAGTTGGCACAGCCACTGATAGGATTGCTCTTTTGTTTATCATGAATCCACATTTATCTTTTCCCAGAACAGCTTTTAAGTGTAAACATTCCTTTTAAAAACAGAAAAATAAAGACATAGAAATAAATGTTTAAGCTTGATCATACAGGAGCTTTGAAAACAACCTGACACGTGGCTGAAGAGCAAGAATTTGCATTCAGTTAGAAGCAAGGTTCATGTGCCCTCTTAGGTTGTGTGGGGAAGCAGAATATGCCCCACAACCTCAAAGCTAAAAGGAGGAGGAGGAGGAGGAGGAATGGTAGAAGTTTATCCTATTTTCCAGGCAAGATTGATTTCCAAAGAGTCTTTCAGTAAAAATCCTCACATAGGTACAATATATTTTTGTATATTATAAAGTATGTTTTGAACCCTGGCAGTCTTCTCAAGAAAAGGACAGAAGGAAATGACCTCAAGGCTGATGGTAAAGATGCCAATCCAGAGAAATAGCTGTCCCAATGAACAGCAACTTTCATTCCCATCATTCCCATGCAAAATCTTACAATATTGGGTGCTTGCAGTTGAGGCTTTTATTGTGCCATCACTTCGCCCCATTCAGAACTTTTTACATGGGGGCTAGATGTTGTTGTCTTATGTTTGTAAACCTTCCGTATTTTCTGACCACATATTCTTACTGCAGAAAATCTGTTAACGGGGGAAAAAGAGGGAATGCTGCCCGGTACCTTCTGATTGCAGCACCAGAAGCCTGGTACCTGGAAGCACCCAATGATTTCTGAAAAATATTTGCACATTGTACATCTTTACACATTCTACAGCATCAGCATTTTTCTGGATTTATTCTGACATTTTTGAGCATGTAAACTTCCCTAGTAAGAAGGCAGGATTTGCCTTTAGCACAGAGCAGTGGTGGTGAACCTATGGCACATGTGCCACAGCGGGCACACAGAGCCCTCTCTGTCAGCACCCGAGCCAAGTTGCCCCAGCATTGCCCCAGCAGCCGAGCATCAGATAACAGCACACATAGGGGCCATGCGCATGCTTGGAAAGGAGTAGTGGCGCCAGGCGATGACGTCATGAGCCGCGACTCATTAGCCACAACTTGTCTGTGCTTTCGCATGGCCAATCAGTACACTGCCAAGGACTGGCTGTGAGTTGTTTTTTTTTTAATTAAAACCTCAGTTTTCAGGTTTTATTGTAGTGATGGCACTTTGTGATAAATAAGTGGGCTTTTGGGTTGCAGTTTGGGCACTCAGTCTCTAAAAAGTTCACCATCACTGGGTTAAGGTTAGAAAAACAAGGTGTCCTGGTATGATTTTAATGGTTGAAATGTGTTTAGAATGGGCGGAAACTATGAGCTGTGCAGAAAACGCTACTCAAGGAAGGCCTTTTCAAAATTACCCTCTTTTCTATAGTATTTTACCCCTATATTTGGGTTAGGGGGTGTGCACCAGGGCAGGGTTAGGATTAGAAAAATGAGGTGTCCTGGCATGATTTTGATGGTCGGAATGTGTTTAGAGTGGGCAGAAATGTTGAGCTGTGCAAAAAAAGCTACTCAAGGAAGGCTTTTTCAAATCACTCCCTTAAATGGTGTTTTACCCTTATATTAGGGTTAGGGGCGTGCACCAGGGTAGGGTTAGGCAAGTGGTGGTGAACATATGGCACATGTGCCTCATTGGGCACGCAGAGCCCTCTCTGTCGGCACATAAGCCAAGTCCCCCCAGCATCACCCCAGCAGCCCAGCATTGGATAGCAGTGCACATAGGGGTCATGCTCATTCTCGGAAAGGAGTAGTGGCACCAGGCGATAACGTCACAAGCCGTGACTCATTAGCCATGACTCATTCCAGGTTTCACATGGCCGGTCAGTATACGTCAAGAATATATATATTTGCTTGGACTGACTGTGAGTTGCTTTTTCCAAACTAAAACCTCAGTTTTCTGGTTTTATTGTAGTGTTGGCATTTTGCGATAAATAAGTTGCAGTTTAACTGCAGTTTGGTTGCAGTTTGGGCACTCAGTCTCTAAAAGACTCGCCACCACTGGCATAGAGCATTAACAGCCCAAGCTAGAGCCATTTTTGCTTTCCCTACAGATCTGGCTCCTAAGGAATGTCTTCAGCTGTCCCAGGAAGATGTCCCTAAAATGAACATCCTACTTGTAGGATCGATAGATGCTCGTCATATCCTCAAGACTTTGAGTCAGACACACCTATGGCCACAGAGAAAAATCAGTGTGCGTAACTCTTTCCTTTCACCCCACATTTCCAGAGCATCTTGATCTGTGAGTGTTCTCATTATGTATCTCAGCCTTTTCCATCATTGCTCACAAGTGCCTTCATGTCATATTCTGGATCTCTGCACCATTAGCTTGCAGTAACTAGATGGTCCTTCATCATATTGAGCTGAGTTTTGCATGTCCATCACTCTCAAAAGATTTTACATTAAATCTTAAAGTTGAATCCTAGTGTTGCATATTCAGTGGGGTAAATTTCAAAGGTCTAGGAAGCAGAGGGAAAACAGGCTTGTCAGCTTATCGCCAGAACTGATACCTATATTATTTATTTATTGCATGTATAGGCTATCTTTCTGCCAAATTATTCAAGACGGTCCTCATTTTATAGTAATAGCTTACACTTCAGGAGGCAGAACAGAGAAAGATGCAGCAGCTGACTTGCTAAAACTAAGCAGCCCTGGATCTGGACAGCAAGGCATGTGGGGTTTCTATGTATGGGGCCTTATTATTATTATTAAATTATATTTATGGCCTGCTTTTTTGGTCCTTGAGAGAAACTCAAGGCAGCCTTCAGGGTTCTTCTCCACTCCTCTTTTCTCCCCATAATAAGGACCACATGAAAAAGGTCAAGTTAAGAGTGAGTGACTGGCCCAAAGTCACTCAAGGAGCTTAACGGCTTTGTAAAGAATAGAACCTGCATCTCCCAGGTTCTCAGTCTCGCTCTTCAACCACGATGCCACCCTGCCTTACTTTGCAACATGCAAGAAAGGCATATTTTAACATATAATAAATAAAAATAAATGTTTTAAACCAGTAATTTTAAAAATTGGTAAAGCCACTGAAAGCCAGGTCAAATGGTTTTGAAGGCTAGATTCAACCTGGGCCCTACCATTTGCTTATGCCTAGCTCTTGGAATAGTGAATTGCCTTACAGATCGTTCGTCCAGCCAAGTGAATGGCTGCAAGGGTGAATTAATGAAAATTGCAAAGTATCCACAAGTTCTAAATAGTGGTGCATAAATGCTGGAGAAGGAAGGCACAAAGTACGCTCAGTTTGGAAGGGTCTTGTGTCCCTCTTGGCACCTGTGTGCACCTGCATGAATGTCTTTTCTGAGCAGCTAAGACAGAGTAAGATGATTGGGAAAAAGGACTCCCTTTGGGAGGAAAGAAGCATTTTCTCTGTCAAACTGAATCAGAGCAAACAGCATTCCTGGGCTCCCTTTCCGAATGTGGCTCATGCTGACCATGTGACGTAGTGATGCTGGTGCTCTGCTCCCTTTCCCAAAATGCGTGGTGACATTAATTAATTCCTGTCAATGTGAGGATTCTGGTGGGGATGCTTTGACAGCAGCCTATCAGCAAGAGCCCCGTAGCTCTGCATGGCCGGGTTGATGTTCCAGAAGGGCCTTGGGCTGACTTGCGAAGGAGGGTGTGAAGCCCAAGGATAGCGAGGGTGCACGCGTGTGGGTGGGGGATCACTGATGCGGCATCACGGCAGCCCTCCTCCCGTGGCAGCTCCTCCAAGCCCATGCCCCTTGCAACCTCCCGCCCTCACAAGCCAACGGCTCAGCAGCCCTGCTTTGTGCAGCCAGCACTTTCGTGCGTCTCCTTTGCTGCAGTTTGAGATTGTTTTGCACTTAGCATGACCGACGTAATTAAAAGCTGAACTGGAGGCCTCCTGTCCCTTGAGGTTCCTTTAAAAATGAGGAGAGGAGTGTAAAAAGAGGACGAAATGGGGCTTGGCCTGTTTTACTGCTGGGTCAATTTACATATTTCATCCTGCCAAAGGACGGTTTACTCCATCAGGGAAAGAGTACCCTTAAGTTTTGACCAGTGGGGAGGTAACAGCTGAGAGTGGGGTAGTTTGCATAAATGACCATGGAGTTGGGGCAAAGTAAGAAATGTTTCCTTATTGGTGAGGAAACCGTTATTGGTGACAGCAGCAAACAGGGCCAGCAATAGCACCTTCTGCTCACCTATCATGTTGTTATTTTTTATTTGATCTCATTTTCAAATGCATGGTATAGTTCTGGGTAGTTGGTGAATATGTATATGGTTACATAATTTTATTCTTTTTATTTTAAAATATATTAGCCTTTTCTACCATAAAATTGCACTTATTTCCAAGCAAATACATTATTGAGCATCAGGACACATTAGTCTTGCAATGATGGGGCTATGATTTAAGGGTATAAGCCTATGCATGTTAAAAACTGCTGGAAATTGTAGGCTCTTTTTTCTGTCTAAACATACACAGGGTTGCATCTTAAGTGGTTTAAGATGTGAAACTGCACATCCCCTGAGGATTTCTTTTCTTTTAATTAGGATTGACACAGATTTTTTTTATTTGTCTGGGTTGTTTTCCTCCCTCTTGTGCAACAGGCACGCACGCCAGCTGTAATGGATGTTGGACTGGAGGCGAGCGATGCTGGTTGTGTGCGTCACTCCTGCTGTAATGCAATATGGCCCTCTAAACCAGGGGTGGGAGGGATAGGCCATTAAGTCCAGGGTCTAAAATTACCCAGCTGCACCATCAAATGGTGGCAGGGATGAGTAAACAATCCATCAGCCCAAGAGGCTGAAGAGCCACTGCTAGTCAGATAACAGCAGTAGGGAAGGGCTTTAGCTCACTGGCAGAGCACCTGCTGACATACAGGCGGTCATAGTTCATTCAGTGGTCCCTCTAGCTGGTTCTGGAGAAGAATCTGGCCTGAAACTCCGAGAGCTGCTGCCAGCTGCCCTTGATGATACTCAACAGTCCAGTGATCTGACCTGCTGTAAGGCAGCTTCAGAGGGCCTGATGCTCCCACTTGGTGTAGGATCCTTCGCCTACATTATTTATTTATTTATTATTTATTTATCAAAACATTTATATGCCGCCCCATCGCAACAAAGCCTCGGGGCGGCTCACAACATTAATTAAAATACAATAAAACAATAAAACAATATTCATGTGCATTCCCTTGTGCACCCTCTGAAACTGGGGGCCGTTTAATGCTTGCTCCCCTCATTGCTTCTCTCTCGACTTAGTTCTTCGTGCTGGAGAACAATCTGGAGGCCCTGGCCCGGCAGCTGCTGTTCCTGAGTCTGGCTCTGGAGCCTGCAGAGAAGATGGGGCTGCAAGGTGAAGGCAAACACACACTCCGAACCCTGACCCTGGTCCACAGCCTCAGTCCCTTTTCTGGGGATCCAGGAATTTGGGCATTAGGCCCATCATCTGAGAGCTTAAGGAGAGAGACATCTACTAAAAGATAACCAGCAATGTCGCTTCTTTCTCCTCCCACTAAAGAGAAGAGTGAGACACTCCTTGAGCTGATGGGGAACACGCTGCTTCGAAGCCAGACAGCTGTCTACCTGCAGGAGAAGGCAGACCTCTTTATACGTTATGTCACAGACCTTGATTTTCAGCAGACTCACCTCCCCACCTTGGACTTGTCTAACCTCAAGGTGAAATGCAAAATAATTCAGCAGTAAAAGGTTGATTGGGGAACAGGTTGGTGAGGAGGGGTGCTTGGTGAGCTATCATTGCATTTCTGGGTTCTGGGCTCCACCTATTGTCATAGAATCATAGAAGAGCAGAGCATGGAAGGGGCCATGAAGGCCATCGGGTCCAACCCCCTGCTGTTGCAGGGCACCAAGTTACACCATCCCACTCAGATGGCTGTCCAGTTTCTTTTTGAATGTCTCCAGTGTGGGAGAGCCCACCACCTCTCCAGGCAGCTGGTTCCACTGTCGCATTTGCTCTGACACTGAGGAAGCTTTTCCTGATACCTAGCCTGAATGTGGGTTGTCACATTTTGAATCAATTATTCTGTGCCCCACACTTTGGCATCAGCAAAAAACCCCTTCCTCTTTGTGACAGCCTTTGAGGTACTTATAGAAGGATATCATGTGCCCCCCCCCCCCCGTCCAGTCTGCTCTTCTCAAGGCAAAACATGCCCATTTCTCTCAGTCTCTCTTCACAGGGCAGTGTTTGCAAATCCTGGATCATTTTTGTTGCCCTTTCTATTTGTTCTGCATTTTTCTTTAATCATGGTATCCAGAACTGGACACAGTACTCCAGGTGAGGTCTGACTAATGAGTATAGAGAAACTAATACTTCTCGTGATTTGGAAGTCATACTTCTGTTAATGCATCCCAAAATAGCATCTGGCCTTTTGGTGGCTGCATCACATTATTGGGTTGTTCTGTTTGTCCTTCCAGAGGATCCAAGTGCCGTGCCTTCCATTCCTGTCCAGTTCTACTCACTAGACTCTTCTCCCCTCTATGGGGATTCAGGAGCATTGGCTCCAGCAACTAACAAACACTTGTTCTTTCATGGGCAGTTCAAGGAGCGGGACCAGTTGGAGGCCATCTTCCGGTTCTGGAGGAATCCTGACCCACAAGCTTTCCAGATCAAGCGGCTGTGGGATCTGCGACTCCGAGAGTACCTGGGCACCCGCTATGACTCCCGCCGTGGGGTGTGTGATTGGGATCTCACCATGAAGCTGCATGAACATGGGGTGTGTATCTGGAGGTGGCTGAACGTGTCCCAGGGGCTCAGTTTGAAGCTGCTGCAACACACAGGAAGGAGCCTGGGAATTGATTCAGTGTTTTTCTGCTTTTGTTATATTCCTTCGTCTTACTAGGCCAAAGTAATAAACTTCCGTGAGTATTTCCAGTGGCGTGACACAGGTGTGTCCTTTGAGATGCGGGAAGCCACCTACGATGTCCCCAACAAGACCTTGGCATCTGGGCGTTTCCTAAGACACGTGAGCTGCTTCTCTTTCTTGAGATTCTGCACGGCCTGGGCTAGGTCATCACCCGAGTATGAAACCGGTGTCTGTTTCTTTTACAGGGATGGGGTGTAAGGAGTGTGACCCATGGTCAGGCAAGATACCATCCTTTCTGTCAACCCCCATCTTGTTTGTTTTTATCCACCTCTCCCCCATTTATTTTCACAACAACCCTGCAAGGCAGGCTGGGCTGTGGAAGAATGACTGGCCCAGGATTGTGATGGGAGTTTCATAGCTGAGACTCCAGGTCTCTCTGACCCAAGGGTGAGAAGTGCAGGCAACCTGCCACATTTGGCCCTGCTGCCCCCTCATTTCTCCATCTCCCAGAACAGCATGCGCAGCGGCTGCAGAGGCCTGCCTCATGTTACTGCAGTGCAGTGCTGAGCACACCGTAGCAGCTGGCATGTTTCTAAAGTGCTGTGAAAGGGTCTCATTTGCAACCACTCATTCGGGTTTTCTTGGAATTCTTCTTATAATTCATTTTACTCTGCTCTTCTGGGTAGGTATCCAGAGACAATTTCTAGTTGCAGTTCTGAGCACAGCTAAAGAAGTAGGTCTGTTTTCCGAGTGTCCATTCCTTCCAGCGCTGCCATAAAATACTTGTTCCAGTTTTTCCCTCCCCTCTCCTACCCAGTTTGTCTGTACGAGTTATCAGTGCATCATGAAGAGACTTTGATATTTGCAGGAGTCTTCCTCACAATGAAGTGCGCTAATGTGTCTTTGGGACCTCAGACAGTCTCCTGTATCTGTTTTGTGGTCACCAGTTCTTGTGCCACTAGGCCTCATGCCCATGGCCCGGAGATGCCAGCACCCAAGTTCCATGTTTGTCTTGTAATGCTAATGCAAGGGGAACACTTGCAAATTGGAAGAGAGAGTTTCTCCCTGCCAGTCAGTTTTCCTCTGTACAACTCCTTGCCCCCCACCCACTACCAACCTGGCCTTCTTTGTAACTGCCATTCCTCAGCTAGGTTCTGAGCCTAATAAACACTCCAGTATGGATAAAAATAGTGACATGATAAACCAAATGAACTAATCCAGGCTTCTCGCCTCCCAGAAAGGGGAGCCAGTGTCAGCTCGGGGATACTGGGGCGACATAGCCACGAGCCCCTACATCACATTTGGAATTGAGGCTGAAGATCCTGAGCTGCTGAAAACAACCAATGGCCTGCCCAGTAAGGTGAGTAAGAGCACCAGGAAATTCGGTTTTGCTTTATATGCAGGGGAGGGAAGTCTGTGGCTGCATGCAGATATCCCTGCAAATGGAAGCAGTGCGGCTTTTTCTCCGCAGGTAGAGCTCCTCTTCCATTGGTCTTTGCTCCATAATGAACACATTTACAGGCTCCCAATCAAACACGGTCGTTTCAGTCCCTTCTTCCACCCACTTTGTAAACAGGCAACTTGCATGCTTCGCTGCTTAAATGTTTGTTTAATGCTCTGTTTAGCCATTTTGTTACCGATCTCTTTTCTTTTTAAACTATCCCAAGAAGGTGGAGGAGCTAGCCTTGTGACTGCCAGGCACAAAGCCTGGCCAGTCTGCACTGACAAAACCAGCTTCTCTTGGAAACCTAATTTCCCCTGAACTCAGTTAAAGAGGGGTTCAAGTAAATCTGTCCCAAATGCAGTGAGGGCGCTTTTTCAGCAGGCTCATAGTTCAGCTGAGGCCTTTCTGTATGGACCCTGTGCCTGAGGATTGCAGGACCATTGACATGTATGGCATCAGGAAGCTGCAGAACAGTCATACGCGGAAACAGAGTGAGTGTGGGGCGTCCTGGAGGGGCAGATACAAAACTCAAGGTGCTTTTTCCCCTCCATAGAGTGCCCAGGACATCTCCTTGCATAATGTCACTGCCCTCTTGTATGAACTCTTTTATCACACCCGCTATGACCCACCAGCACCCTCAGAGGACAAAGGCGAGCTCGGTGGCAGTGGTGAGTGTCCCCAGCCAGATGCTACCAATGGTGAGTAGTTAGTCGGCACTCTCTGTTTAGAGACTTTGAAGTGTCTTTTTCATTCCTCTTCTGAGGCAGAAGCTTCCCCAGGATGCTGAGAAGTCTTTATTTGTGGGTTTCACTTGATGGCCCTCCAGGTGTGTTGACCTGGAAATCCCATTGCTTCTAGCCAGTATGACTGTTGCTGGGAATTGCACTGCAGTCCATCTGGCTGTGGCTGGCTTAGATCTTTCTGTGCCCCAGGAGTTTAGGTTTCAAAGCATTTACATGATTCTCTGCCCCTTGTTGTTGATGTTAGTCGCGAAGTCGTGTCCGACCCATCGCGACCCCATGGAGAACATTCCTCCAGGCCTACCTGTCCTCCACCGTCCCCCGGAGTCCACTTATGCCCCTAGAAACAGTCAGGCACCTTCAGATAAATAGACCCATGAGATAAAAGAGGGCGAGCAAATGAAGTATGTTTAATAAAAAGCACTTGAAGGGAATTCTTTGCAGACCTCTTCTGCACTAGTCATCCAACAGAGGGCAGTGTGAGTGGCTACTAGGGTAGGGAGTTGCAGTTGGATCAGAATTTGCCTCTTCAGGTTCATAATGCAGCACTCAGAATCACTCAACTTCAGAAGTCCCTGCATTTTGTGTTGCGGTGTCTGAGCAGGTGCTTTGCAAGTGGAAACTGCCAGGTTCAGTCCTTGGCATCTGTACTTGAACGGCCCTCCAAGCGCAGTGCTGGGAAAGGCCTGGGTACCTGACTCTTTGGGGAGCCCCTGCCAGTCTGAGTAGAGAGTGCCAGTCCAATCCCCACTCATCTGCAGGGCACCAAGTTAGGAAAGTGTGTTTCGTTCATAGTCTTGCTCTGTAGATACCTGCATGTGTTGTATTCGAATTTCTATATATGTATATATAAAAATAGATATGCGGAAAGTGCTAGACTCCAAATTCTTGGAAAGTTGGTTTTCAGCTTTACTTTTACACTTTCTGCTTGGCTGCAGGTCACCTCTGCACCTTTCCCACTTTCCCCTTCTGTTCAGCTCCTCCATTCCTTCATGTCTTTCCAATGCCATAGGCCCTCCCGCTGCAGAAGACGCCCGAGTCTATTTCTTGCCTCTCAACTGCCTCTCTGAGCTCCATCGCAAATGCAAATATCAAAAGCTCTTCGACCTCATCTTCTTCTCTTGCAGGTAGGAATAGTGTGAGGGCATCGGGCACTTGGGCTAGAGGAGTGGAGAAGATACATGAGCCAGGGTTTTTATGCTTCCATTGCAAAACTGGGGTGCTGGTTGCGAATATCCCGAGCTGTTGGAGTATCTGGAGATAGAAAAAATCAGTGTGTCTGATGTTATGATCAGAGTTTGAAACGACCTCCCATGGAATACAAACCGGCTCGCCTCGTAATGCTTGCCTATGGGGTCCTTTCCCCTCAGAAGTTCTTCTGTACAGAATTTCTGTGCATTCAGCAGGACAGACCCTGGGCCTGCTTCAAAAGTTCCTTTTACTCTGAATGGCATTCATTAATGCAAACTATTGTGCTTGTATCACCCAACCAAGCAGCCTTGTGTTGGGTGAATTTCTTCTCTGCTGGAAGGCCCCTTTCTCAAATGTTTCTTTTTCTTTCTTTAATCTGGTTTCTACCTACACAGTCAACACTTAAAACCCTGTGTTGTTCATAGGAACATTGTGTTTGTTTATGCCACCTTTCTGCAGTGCTCAAGGTGATTCATGGTTTAATGTCTTGCAATTTACTAAACAAAACAGGGGAAAGGACAGGGAGGAGAGAGGAAAATAAACACGTACCTGATATGGGATAGGGTGGAGCTGCTGAATTTTCAAAGGCCTCTCCCTCATCTTTGCTATTAGGAACTACAGTTTCCTGGGGTGGGAGAATTCAGTCATGTGTGTGCATGAAGTGCCAAAGGTACTAGAACAATGATGCAGGAAGGAAGCCTTGGGAAAATTGCCATTTTTCCTAATCTTATATTTACTAAACCAATTCCAAATTGAGCTCAGGAGTGCTTGTGCATCAGCAAACAAAATCGTAAAGTTCACAGATACTCTTTTCTCTGCTTACCTCCTCCTGCCCTTTACAGCATGGTGCACTTCCTAAAACCAAACTTGAATCTGCTGTCAGCCCCAAAAGCCACTCTCATTGTTGAACTGACAGAGTAAGTGTTATTTTCTTTATTCTCTCTTGGCAGAAAGAGGCCAGCCTCTCAGTAGAGGAAGAGGGCCCACGGAGGTGCAGCAGACAGAATTCTAGGTTTGAAGATCCTTGCCAAGAGGCCTGCTCATAGAGTACCACTCATTCACCCCAGTTAACTTTGTTCAGGCACCTCTGGTCATCTGGTCACGTTTGCCTTTATGGGTCTCAGATTTTAATGGTGTATGTGGAATAGAAATGTATGTTCTATTTAATATATACCGTATTTTTTGCTCTATAAGACGCGCCTGACCATAAGACACACCTAGTTTGTAGAGGAGGAAAACAAGAAAAAAAAATACTCTGAATCAAATGGGCGCATAATCACAGGCACATTCCCCATCACTTCCCCATGGGCTGCACATCTGACAGACTTACTGCACACACATATTCGCTCTATAAGACGCACAGACATTTCCCCTTACTTTTGAGGGGGAAAAAAGTGAGTCTTATAGAGCAAAAAATATGGTATATATATATATTTCTGAGAAAAATACATGTCCTCTTTTTTGCTGTTTGCACCTTGTGTCTAAAGGGTGCATGTGAAAAGGATGCAGACTGGAAATGATCTTTCTCTGCCCTAAGACATAAGAGGGATGATACTGAGCTAGGAGAACTGATGTTCAGGCTCAACAGAAGACAGTTTTAAAAAGGTGCATTTAAAAAAGCAGGCAGGCATTGGTGGCTATTGAACTTTGGCCGAATCAGCAGTCAGAAATCAAAGGAATCTCCATTCTTGGGAAGATGGAAAGACGTTGGGTGTTGCTAGCTGCACAGATGAACAGAATGTACTAAAATGAATGGCAGGTAGTGGCAATTACGATGCATTGGTACCTTTCTGAATGGAGGGGCTGGTTACAGACATCCAGTGTTCTGGTCTTCTGGGAGGGCTCCAGGGCTGAATTAATGAGCTACATTGGACAAATTAGCCAGGGTGCTGAATACTGTCCCTTCATTCTTTACTTCTCCACCTCTTCTCACAGCTTCCTGCCTGAACTTCGCAAGGAGCAGGTGTCTGAGTTCTCCTCCCGAGTATCCAGCCTGGCAGTGGAGGCAGGATTTGTGCCTGTCCAAACCACAGACAAAAAACCATTTTCCTTGTTCCAGCTTGAGGACCGGGAAGCTTTGGATCCACAATGAAAGAGCCCCTTTGATGACGGCACCTGGTCCCTGATTCCCTTTATACACTAGTCTCCTTCTTAAGCGTTGCTGGGTGTGTTTTATTATTGTGCAATAAAAAATACCTAGCTGTAAAGACCAAGATTGTCGTTCTGTGAAGCAGTTATCAGATCATGGGGAAGGACCCCTCTGCTTCTGGAATTATTTTAATTGTCAGAGTCAGGGTGTCCGTCTGTCCGTCTGTCTGTCTGTTACATGGCCGAAGATAAATGGGGTTGGGTATTGAACTGGTCCCATGTAATCAGCAGAAATAAACGATGCCCTCTTGTCAGTGTCCAGAGAACAACATTGCTCTCCACTGCTCTGTCTTCTCCTGGTGCACGATATCAGCACTTTGGAACTCTTGGATCATTCCTCCAAGAGCAAGTGGAGAAGGAAACTGACTAAGCTGAGAGGCACTGCCTCGGGGGACCTGGAGCACGTCAAAGCAACAGTTCCCAAAGGCTTCCCTCACCTTTATGAGGGGCAAAGAACACCAGTTCCTGTGGATTCCCCTCTGTGCGCTGAAAAAAATGACTCCCATTTCTCAGTGCATGGCTGGAAATACAGAGAACTGGCAATCGAGAAAGTGGGCAATACCCTCCCAGACCACCAGCTCTCTTGCATTCTCCTCTGGGCAAAGATTCCCTGTTCTAAGGCAGAGATTTTCAAACCAGAAATCTCTTAAGGGTTCCTGGCCAAGATAACCAGTGGTAGTGGATCATGGTTAAGCTTCCCTGAAGGAGAACTAGCTTGCTTCCATTCTTGCCTTGCACTGCCACAAGGCAATCGGTGCAAGAATGCGTTCTCCATTCCCACAGAGTGAGAGTGAAGTTCACTGGCCTTTGTGAGCAAAGCACGAGCCAGTAGAAACACTCTGAAATGCTTTGCAATATGCAGCCAATGCTGTGGCAAGCAAGGAAGGATTCCTTGAATATAGAAAGCTCTGGGGAAGAACTGCTGCCTGGGTGATTTATTTATTATTTAGATCTTTATGCCAGCATATCCAAGATCGGCATCGTGCATAGCAGTTGCGATAATGGCTACCCACTAAAGGAAAGGAAAGCTACCATGACACAGAAGGAGACCCTGGCTGGGAAGTGCTGAGGAGAGACTTCTGTACAATTGTGGTTATTCCGTCCTTATCCTCTCCCTTGTCCTTGGGACTTGGACTCCTCTCTGCTGCCCATACTCTGGCCTTTTATCCTATCCATAATCCTGGAAGGTAGATTAGGATTAGACCAAGCTCCTCATACAGACACTCCCCAAATGTTCAGCCTTCCACACCAGGCCTGGGTCTCATATTTGGGCAAAATTCTCCTTAACAGACCCAGTGTAAAGAATGGATGATAAATTTATTAACAGCAGTAAGATTAATAATACCAAAATAAAAGGTAAATATCAAATAGTTGACTGGTATAAAGTCTGAAATATAGCTATTAATGAAGTTAATTTGTGATATTAAATGGGAAAATGTGTGATAACTAAAAATAAATTTCACAATACTTGGTGTTTATTGCATATGTTTTAATGAAAGGATGTGAACCAACACAAGAGTCAAGGCAGTTCTGGAAGGGAAGTGGGGCAACCTGAGTGACTTGATATGTTGGTCCCAGTGGAGGCAGCACTGGCATTGCTATATTGTTTAATTGTGTTTATTAATCATGTTTAATCATGTTTAATTATGTTCATTATTGTTATATTAACTGCAATATTTTTGTTAGTTTAATAAAAATTATAAAAAACAGACTCAGTATAGTCAGACAGTATGAAGATTCCTTCAACTACATGAAATGCTCATGGCCAAACTCTTCTCAAACTTCACTCTTTGGTGCGCAGCATTCATTATAACACAGAGGTTCTGCTAAAGTACATGGTCCATTCATAGGTGTGAATGGGGCCTTGCAGTTTTTTAGACTTCAATTCCCATTAGCCCCGGTCAGTCAAGACTACTTGCTCAGGTATGTAGTCTAAAACATCTGGAGGACATTAGCTTGGAGAAGGCTGGGGTAGTCTCCTAACACCAAGGCCTTACCAAGAAGCTAGGAGTCTTCGGTGTGATTACCAGACATGCTCCAGGTGTTCCTTCAGAGCCCTGTGCCCCACATTTGGGGCAGAATCTGGGGGAAGGCTGTTGATGTGTATGCAGCACTGTTTCTAGAGCAAAGGTGGGAGTTGAATATAAGCCCCCTTTTTTCCAGTGGAGGAAAAATGCCTGCCTGCCAAAGCAATCAATCCTTTCTCTCCCTGGTTCTCCTATGAGTGTCTTTGGTCAGCTCTTATCAGAGGAATGTGTCCCATTCTCCTTCTTCCCTAAAAGGCATAGTTGATGCTGAGCTGCTGTCTTTATAAAAGGCCACCAGCCATGTTGGTGCCCATAATCACTGGGAAACCATCCCGCCAAGGTCAGTCCATCACCCACCCACCAGAGATACCAGGTAAGTGGGGGCAGTTCTGTTGCCTTGGAAAAGAGGATTTGTATTGTATGTAGGCGTTTCTGCTATAGGGCAACCTTTCCTCTCGGAGCACATCATAATATAAGGAATACTCCCTTTCATCTGGTTTTTAAACACACAAATATTTCACCTGTTACTGAGCAGTGAGAAGATTGGTGCAGTCTTTGCAAAGTACACTAAATTGTGCTTTAAGCTGTGTAGGGCTTTATTTTCTTTACAAGGTTGTCTCTTCTTTAGTATGTGAAAATTGTTGTATCCCTGTAGTGCATATTTTGTATCGCTTGAGCAGGTACGGCAGGGAAATAGAAGCAAGCACACAGGCAATTCATACAAATCTGAGAGCGATATTCAGCTGCTGACCGAATTCCAGAACCAAGTCCCAGCTAGATTGGAGCCCAGTGCAGGCATTTTGCCATGAACAGCAGCTGATGCAAACCTCACAGTGCTTGTTCAGGATAACTAAATTTATCAGCCAATGTTATTCACATGAACAATTATTTCAGTCTAGCACTTGTACCTTTTATCATCATTTTTCTACCCCTCCTTTCTGTCCACACTGAGAAATTGTATTGCATTGTACAATGGTAGCATTACCTGAAAATTAAAACCAATCCTTAATACATATATACAATAGAAGGCATAATCTGCCTTGCCGCCAAAGCATCTAATCAGGTTAATGTACACTATGGCAGAGTGAAAGCTTGGGGCACGATCATGCACATGTTTACACAGAAATAAGTCCTACAACTTGCAGATTTCTGGGGGATACTGGGAGGTGCAGGAATTATTTCTGTCTAAACATACACAAGGGTTGCACCATTAATTATCCTGAAATGCGTTTCTTAATCCTGGTTGTTTTAAAAGTTCTCTTTTTTTAAGTTGCAGCTGTTCCACTTTCGAGTTTTGCCAAATTTGTTTGATTAGTCACCCTGAAGCTTTTGGGCTAGAGAAGCAGGGGTGCAAGTATCTGAAATCTATCCATGTGATCAGGCTTTTCATTTACCGTATTTTTTGCTCTATAAGACTCACTTTTTCCCCCCTTAAAGTAAGGGGAAATGCCTGTGCGTCTTATAGAGTGAATATGTGTGTGCAGTAAGTCTGTCAGATGTGCAGCCCATGGGGAAGTGATGGGGAATGTGCCTGTGATTATGTGCCCATTTGATTCAGAATATTTTTTTCTTGTTTTCCTGCTCTAAAAACTAGGTGTGTCTTATGGTCAGGTGCGTCTTATAGAGCGAAAAATACGGTATGTGCTGGAGCCTTTGCAATACTATAAGGATGCGGGGGGAGGGAGGTGTCCCCCCTTGCGGGGTCCTGTTTGAGGAATGCCTTCTCCATACCCAGCGAGTGGGCAACAGACTCAATCTCAATCCTCCATACTCACAGGCCACCTGCAGGGACTTCAGCTGTTTTCATCCACTCTCAGGGAAGCCTCCCTGGGCTCATGAAGTGGTCCCCCCACTTGGAGGCCACCGGAGACCTCAATACCAAAGGTGTTCTCCAAATCTGGAGTCAGCCCCATTAAGTCGGGAAATAAAGCCAGTCGTAACAGTGATTAGAAGTGTTTTGAAGAAGCAGAGAAGGCCTGCCCTTTAATTCTATCTGTTTCTGGCAGCAGATGTCTCCAGAAAGGGTGCTGAATGGTTGGTTTCACACCTAACGCTAAGAATAAAGGCGTCCCTCCCTTCGCAGCTCTCCAAGTAGGGCTGGGAGGCAGGGAGGCTGCTTCTGAATGTTTTGCTTCAAGCCTGTGAGATTTCTGCCTCCCTTGCTTGGAAAGGAGAAGTCTTTGCATTTATTTGAAGGCAGCCCGTCTCACAAATATCAAGTCTCTCTGCAGGTATCAGAAAGTCAGCCACCATTTCATCCCTCCATGAATCAGTGGGGTTTCTGGCAGGCCGAGGGATCCCTTTAAAGAAGCATCTCTCTCCCCATGCAGCACTGACATGGGGCTGAGTCAGGGCAAGCAAGCTGGGGACCAAACCGACCCCTGCCCCTGGTCTTGTGGCGCTCGCTCTGCCAAGGAGGCCTGGTTGTGGAATGGCCTGGCCCCATTGCAGAAGCGATAAGACAACCCAAATTTAGCTGCTCTGGAGTGCCAGCGATAGCGGCTTGTCTGCCGCATTGTTCGAACAAGTATGTCAGTACAAAAAGGCCTGATCAGTGAGGCAAGCAAAAAAAATGGGCAAGCATGCTCCAAAACTTCCGAAAACTCCAAAACCAAAAGAAAGGCTTGCTCTTGGGCAACATTTTCAAGAGAGAGAATTGCAATTGTTGCCAGAAAAGGCCGGGAGTTAGACTCAATAGCCTTACGGGCCCCTTCCAACGCCACCATTCTATAATTCTATGAATCTCTGGTGTGACTTTACTTAGAACAGTGTGTACAGTCCTGTCACTACTAAAAGGGACATTGCACAGTTGGAAAAAATGCAGAGAAGGCAGCTAAAATGATCAGGGGCTTCAAAAGAAGGTTGTAACAGCTGGGATTGTTTAGCTTAGGAAAAGCTGAGCAAGGGGAATCACGATCTACCTTTGCTGCCCCGGGAAGTGGTGATGGTCACCCAATGGGACGGCTTTTGGATGAATTCATGGAGAAGGCTAGCATGGCTTCTAGTCTCCATAGCGACATGCTACCTAGAAACAGTAAGGCTCTACACACCAGTTGCTGAGGCGCTTTGGCAGGTGGGGATTGTTGGATTCACGTCCTGCCCGGGTCATTCCGTGGGCAGCTGGCTTGCCCCTGCGTGAACGGCCTGTGGGACCACATGTCCCATTGCCCTGATCCAGCAGGGCTTTTCTTCTTACATTTTAACGTCTTGTTTTTAGACCATCCCAAGTTTGATTTCTCGGCATGGCAGAAGAGTAAGTAGTTGTTATTTTTTAAATTATTAGTTATAGGAAGTGTGGCACATGGTGTTGTTGTTGTGGTAGATCTGGGATATATGTCTGAACTCTCCAAGAACAAGGTCTAGGGAGCAAGAACATGGGACATTTTGTGTCTACAGCCCTGGAAATGGAACCAGAATTGGCTGTGCCTCTGGAGGGGGAATTATGTTTTTAGGGCTAGGAGAAAGACTGTGCGAGCCAAAGTTTTCCTAGGTTAGGAGCAATCCTAAAAGTAAATGTAAAGTAAGGCAGTACTAACCTGGGGGAAACACTTCAAAAGACAGCTCTGGGGCTTGGTGGGGATGGACGGAGTGGTATAAATTAAAGAGGATTATTTTCAGTCTGACTAATATGCCTCCTTCTGTCTTTTACAGAGAAACAATAACTGTAAGTATCAACAAAAGAGCATCCTGGAAACCAGTGAAAATAAACGCCTTTTATTTGCTTTTCATTGCAAGCTTTTCCTTCTCTAGATCCATCACTGGGTGACTTTGGGCCAGTCATTCACTCTCAGCCTAACCTACCTCACAGGGTTGTTGCTGTGAGAATAAAATGGAACTATGTCATTCACTTGAGGGTTCGCCTCAAGAGGAAAAAGCCAGGATATAAATGCAACGTTGTGATGGTGATGGTGATGATTAAATGAACTGGTGGAATGCATGGCTAAGGGCCCAATCCCATGCATGCTTCAAAAGAAACCCTAGCCAGCACAGGGTCTTTCTCTATGTAAACATGCATAGGATTGCAGCCGCAAATTGCTAAATAAACACAGTAAAGTCTGCCCATGTTAAGTTGTGAGTATTCTACCAAAACTAAGTGCCTGCAGATCCATCATAATCATGATGGTCTTGGAAAATACAACAAACCCGTTATGGTCAGCTGACCTATGGCTTTTGAATCTTGCCAGGTTCCACTTTAGACATAAGGTCTAAGTCCCTTAGTCCCTCTTGTCCCTTAAGATAAACTTTGGAAGAACATCTCTGCTAGGCTGAGCCAGACCAAAACCCCTAAGAAAAGGGGTTAGGATAACTTTTGCAAGAAATCTCCAGTGTCATTTCGGTCTAGAATTTAGAAACAGTGCCATGCCTTTAAAAAGTCTGGATTTAGTATCTTGAGATGTGACTGTCTGCACAGCGCTTGTTACGATCATATTCAGCCATGCGTTCCACCAGCACGTTTTGCAGAGAGCAGCCAAGCAACCCTGGGAAGGCACAGGCTCTGCCTTGAAAATGTGTGTGATGAGAAATTTTGCTCACGAGACGCTAAAGAAAATTCACTTACCACGCGTTCAGTGGAGCGCTTCTTTATCGTTACTCCACATCCCTCCAGGGGGAAAAAAATCTTGAAACTGAAACTCAAGCTGGGAAGGTATAAGAAGGCTTTCATGGAAGGTTTTGGCCAGAGGATGCACAAGCCAGTGATGTGGCCTCTCTCCACCCTGCACAAAACAGTCACAAGAAACCCGCCCCTCCAGTGCCATCTAGTGACT
The DNA here is from genome assembly GCA_023646645.1 of Varanus salvator macromaculatus. NCBI lineage: Eukaryota > Metazoa > Chordata > Lepidosauria > Squamata > Varanidae > Varanus > Varanus salvator. Next base: position 4,930,660 of record JAIXND010000781.1, read on the forward strand.
AAACCTTAGCACGATGCTCTCCCTACAGAGGCTGAAACCTGGCATAAACAAAGCCCTCGATTTGAATGGAGGACATTTTACAATACATGCCCTGATCTTGCTTCATTTTGTCCTCGAGCAAGGATGGCATTTCTGAATAAGGGGGCAGCAGGATGGGGTGCATCAGCCGTCCCCCAGCTAGTGCCCTCCAGATGTGCAGGACTGCAGATCTCTCCGTTCTCAGCCAGCAAGGCCAATGCGAACCATCCGACACATCTGGAAGACACCAAGTCGGTGTAAGTGGGCCACCATCCAAAGATGTCAACCAAAAGTGGAAGACTGATTCCATCTCTGCCCCTTCCCTCTTCTTCTCTCTAAAAATCAGGAAACTTTCAGGGCATTTGAAACAAACAAATGGAAAGCACCGTTCTCTATAGCATCTCTTAAAGACAATATGAGCGTGAACATGATTAAATAAATGCACCCTTTATTTCTGTAGTATGAGGAAGAGGAGGAGGAGGAGGAGGAAGAATATGTGGAGGAGGAGACCGAAGAAACCATCACAGAGACAAAGCCGGAGCCCCCGCCGCCACCCAAGCCTGCTCCCCCACCCCCTCCCCCTGCTACCGTCCCTCCCCTCCGCCGAAAGTCCTCTGCCAATTATCGAGCCTATGCCATTGAGCCACATGATAAGGTGAGTTCCAGCTTACATGGGTTTGCACCTGGTGGTTTCCTGGTGCTTTATCCTGCAACTCCCATCATCCCTCCCCGTTGGCTGTGCTGGCTCGGGCTGATGGGATTGGCAGGCCAAAAATCTGGAGGGCCAGCAGTTGCCCACCCCTGTTTTCAAGGCACATGGAAGGTGGATATGAGGGCAGAACCACACAGGGCTGGATTCAGCGGGAGGCAATGCCTGGCTCAGGCAGCCCTCTCACTGGCTGGCTGCTCAGCAACCCAGACCAGCAGTACCAGCAGCAGTGGCGACTCGTGGCCCCTGCGACTGGTGAGGCAGAACACGGCTCAGCAGAGGTGGAGTTGAGGAGTCAGCCAACATGGTGCAGAGGAGCATCGAAATATATAAAACTTAGCCTGCCAGCCATCTGGCAAAGTTCTCTTAAAAGACATAACATTGTAGAAATCATTATAAGCCAGCTCATTATTTTTGCAGGCTCCTAAGCGCATTATTAACCATCCTGGTTTTCCTCCGGACACACAACTGCAACATAAACCAGCCAATGATTTTTCCAGTTTAGCTCTCATTTTTTCCTAGATCCACAAATGAATTAGAGATCCCTTCCCCCACCCCCATTACAAGAAGTTTACATATCCGGAAAGTGCGCCCCTATTCTAGTTCCTCAAAGCAAATGGAGAAATAGGAAGCGAGCAAGGATGTTCTTGCCCTCATTCCCATTCTCCCATCTCTCCCTTCTTCCATGCAACCAAATTTGAGAGTGTGATTGTCTGGCTTGGCTCAGTCCTGAGCTGCCAACAACGTCCTCCTGGGTGACCAGCCCAACACAGGAAGCCCCCCACCCCCTCGCAGAAGGAAGTGGGTTTCTCCTACTGGCCAGCTTGCTTTAAGAGGCTGAGCTGAGCCATTTGAAGGAGAAGAAATGCTCCCACCGATTCAAGGGAGGGTGCCCCACCTGGCGGCCTTGGGAAGCCTTTCGCTGGCGAAGAAAGATTCTGCACGTGCAGGTCGGTGCATTGGCAGGCACGGGCTTCGGAACGGCACTGCCGCACCAGATCTGGAGTTTCCAGTCCCGGTGCAGCAGCGAGAGCAAGTAGCCACACGGGGCAGCTGGTAGCAGCAAGGCAGTTTCAAACAGAATGACAGGCCAATGTGGAGTGGCAAGGATGGGGCAGCCCACCCTTCGGCCTGGGACTGGAACCGTTGCTGGACTTCTGCAGGATCACATGAAGCTCACCTCATATTAACCGTGTTTGTGTTATTCCATTCCATCACAGAGAAAATCCAAGATAACAGCATCCCGGAAATTGCAGCTCAAGGTAAGATTGTGAAATTGGAGATCAGGGGGTTGGAACTGGCAGGCACAAAGGCACCCGGCAGGATTCCAGGGGGCTGGAGAGGCTGTGAAAGCTCTCCAGACGCAAAGCCACCCCTCAGGGACGAAAGTGAGCGGTCCTGGACTCGTTTGTTGTGCTGGAGTGCCTGAGCATGGCTAAACTCATGGGTCTTATCACGCTGCCTCTTCTTTTGCCTCAGTCGCTGATGCTGCAGGTGGCAAAGCATGACATGGAGAAGGAGGATGAAGAGCGGGCCCAGGAGAAGGAGCGCTACCTCTCCGAGCACTGCGTCCCCTTGGATCTGGCAGGACTTGGCCTCGCAGAGCTGCAGGTAGCTGGGGGCGGGTGGCTGAAAGAGGGAGCTGCCCCCACAGATGGGGGCCAGTCAGTGTTCCAGCAGGTGAGCAAGAGGAAGCTCGTTCCTTCTTCAGGACCTGGCCAGGCAGAGTCTGGGGTGTGGGAGGTGGCGATTAGGAATGCCGCTGCTTGTTCTAATCACTGCTACCACGTGCTCGCTTGGCAAACAGTTGGCAGCAGCATCTCCACCCCTTCCTTCTCACCACTGCCACTGCCTGGGCAGAGGGAGAGTCAGATGAGCAAGCAGGCTGCAAGGGTGGAGGGGAGGAGCAAAGCCAGGGGGCCCTTACCAGCGAGACCCTGCTCGCTGGGGCTCCGTAACGGGCACCCAACTGCACCTGCTCTCAGCTGCAGCCCTGATTTAGGCAAGGCGCTTTGGATGTGTTCAGCGAACAGAGCGCCCTCCCCTGTGCTGTTCCTTTGGAGTCTGAGCTCTGGCTTGCGCAACTTACATCTTCTCACCCGCTTCAGGAGATGTGCCGGCAGCTCCACATGCAGGTTGACAAGGTGGATGAGGAGCGCTATGACATGGAGGCCCGGGTCAACAAGAACATCAATGAGGTGCGGTTGGGACGCTCCCACAGGAGGCCTGGTTTGGCACTGGGGCTGATCTTTTAAAGGAGTTGGATCCTTCCTTCCCATTGCCCACACCACGATTGTGACCAGTCCAGACCAGACTCTCCGCCAATCCAGGCGTACTATTTACTGAAAAGAAAACTGCTTCACAATGATAAGCCATGAATAGCATCATGTCTCGGTTGGATCTTTTTAGCACCTTTGGAGGTTGCTGATGCAGGACAGGAGGAGGCAGGGGTACCATTCATCAAGGTTTCAAGCTGGTACCCTTCAGAGCTGTTAGGTTACATCTCCCATTAGCCCCAGAAGCCATGCTAGTTGGGATCTCAGCACCTGGGATGTGATGACTAGAACTTCTATGCCTTTGTTAGTGCCAACAGAAGAACTTTTTTCCAGCTTAAGTGCCATTTAGGAATCAGTTTTCAGAGAAGATTGAAGCTAGTGTTGGAAGAGTTAATCTTCCCTTTCCCACAAGTGTCATTTTTGGAATAGGTGAAGTGCTAAGGAGAGCCACTAGGTGTCGGTACCAGGCTGATTTTCATCCTAATTAGCAATCTAATTAAGGGGAAAGTGAAGGATGTCACTTCAGGTGTCTGCTGTATTCACAGTGGAAACAGGGATGGAGGGGGTGTCTTGCTTTGACAGTAAAAGGGGGGCTCTGTGTAGGATACTGAAATACCCTCCACCTTAATCTCTGTTCAGCCTCCTGCTTTAGGATGTGTTTTGATAGATGTTTAGACAAAATTAAGCCCAGCTACCAATGTCTCTGCCTATACATGCACAGCATGTCTTTAGCTGCTTTTCTCCCTTCCAGTTCATTTCCAATATCAGGCCGGGAGACTGACTTTAGAAGGGAATTAGACAAATACATCAATGATCAGTTTATCAGCAGCGATAAGCAGCTGCCTGAATGCCCACGTAATCCCTGCTGTAAAAAACCTGAAGTGGCATTTAGCATTGCAGAAGCTTCTTTGCTTTTCCTCCATGGAGGACGTGTGTGAGAAAGTTGGACAGTACCCAGGTCAAAGGCTATTACCTAAATAGCCTACCCTGAACAGATGCCTTTCAGATGTGATGGACTACAACACCCACCCTTCTCAGGCAGCGCTCTAGGCATTGCTGTCAAACACATCTGAAGCGTGTCGAATCAAGGGACGCCTGAATCCCTAGCTCCACTCCTTTCGCTCATTCGTTAACAAAGGTTGTGCCTGTTCACTCCAGATCCAGGATTTGAACCAGAAGATCTTTGACCTGCGGGGCAAATTTAAGCGCCCTGCCCTTCGCCGGGTCCGCCTCTCGGCGGATGCCATGATGCAGGCCCTTCTCGGCTCCAAACACAAAGTGTCCATGGATCTGCGGGCTAATCTCAAACAGGTCAAGAAAGATGACACTGAGAAGGTGAGGCTGGAGTGGGCACAGGAGAGGAGGGTGGATAGATACCCGCACTTCAAACTCTGTGGGCTTCGGTGGCAGAGGACAGGCAATATGGGGAGACTGACTCTTCATCACTACTCCAAGGTTTTGAGGAGGCCTCCACCAGCCTGGCACTCTCCAGATGCTGAGGAGTACAAGCTGGCTTTCCCATTGATCAGGGATCATGGGAGCTGCACTCCCAAACACCCAGAGAACACTAGGCAGGGCAGGACTGGGCTATGGTGCTGGATAGCAGCTGGCCCAGTGGCCACCTGGCCTCTGCAAGATTCCCATCTTGCTCCCGGCATATATTCCCATTCCTGTAGGTCTGTGTGCTTTGACTATAGAAGGTGGCCCTGCAGAGGGGAAATCTTGGATTTAACCTTGGCATTGTCGGTGGAGCTGGAGCTGAGACAGGGCCAGACATCTCTGCCCCATCACAGGCTAATGGTTTGTCCCACACGCCCAGGTTCTATCAGTTGTCCTCTTGTCCTGCAGGAGAATCGGGAAGTAGGTGACTGGCGCAAGAACATTGATGCTTTGAGCGGCATGGAAGGGCGCAAGAAGAAATTTGAGACCTCCACCACGGGGCAAGCCTGAGGTGAGAGAAATTCCTTCAGCCGTGGTTGGTTTGTAATCCACCTCAGGGTGCTTTATGGACCACCACCCTGGACAGCAGGGCAGGGGAGGTGTCAGGAGACGTGCTAAGCCACCCCTCCAATTGCCTAGCGTGTCATATAAACTCCACCACTGGAAGCCAGACCATGGGGTGGACTAGATCTCTGAGCCCCCTTCTAACTCTCTGATTCCATGATGATGAGGACCATACTTAATGTTATCTAGCTCTTTCATGAATTCCAAGCATTTTGCATGCATCAATTAACTGTAATTCCTACCACATCCCTGTAATATGGATCCGGGTTGTACCATCCTGATGCGGGGACCAAGTCTGGGAAAGACTCGTTGAAGAGGAGAGATCTGAACCAGGGGACTTCAGATTCATAGCACCATCTCCAGGCTCCAGGCCACTCCAGCCCTTACGATGAACAGGTACAGCCAGGTATTGATTTCAAGATGATTCTTTGTATACTTTCTCTTTTGCAGATGGGCTCCCTGTCTTCTGTCCAGCTGGTGGACACCACAGAAACCTGCCTGCAAGAAGAATCCTTTCCTCATATGCATTATTTTCCTCTGCAGTTTGAATAGGAAAATGTAGGAATATGTAGGAAAATGTGTCACACAGGCTTGTTTTCCGCCCTCCTTCCTCTGCAGGTTGCTTATGGGAAATCTAGACTCCAAAACATCCCAGAGAAATGCATACCTGAAACAGGTAGTAGAGAGTGGAGGAGCTACAAGGAGTTCACTGAATATATACATGCACTTTTGGCATCTATGAACACCGGTTTTCCAAGAATTTTTTAGAAAAACACCTACTTTTGAGGCAAAGAAGAGACATCCATAAAACTGGAGCAAGGAACTTCAAGGCAGGAGCAAAATCCATCCCTCTAGGCATCCAACAGCAGCTGCCCAGTGTTCCCTAAATGACTCATCTCCCCTACCTGGTTCTACCCCCTTTCTTCCAGCCAGAAATTTTAGCAGCTTCCCAGATTTTGTGTCATTTTTCCCAGTATGACATGCCTCTCTTAAGCCTTAATGTCTGTCAGTAAACACTGAAGAAACACTAACAAGCTGACCTTCTTTGTATATGTTTGTTTGTTTGTTTTTGTCCTACTCCTTTTGACTTCAGCCCTACACCCTTTGACCTCCCACGTCAGTCACCCAGTTTTGAGAGCTCCAGAATTGCATTTGACCCTCAGGCTGAAAGAGATTCAAAACCCAGGAACAGGGGACAACTTTGCACTGCATGTTCATATCTCGTGCCTCCACCATGAGATGCTGTTCTGCTCCCTTGTGGCTTGGGCGGAGGGATGCAGAAAGGACAGAGCAGAGGCTTCTGGAGAGCAGGGCTGCCCATCTGCCACATCATGCCAGGTGTCAGCTGAGGCCAAATGATGGCTGCTCCGATAGGTCATTTCCCTAGTTTTGACCATTACATGTTGGTGGTCAGAGAATGAGTATCTTACAGATATTTGCATCAAGAGTCTGTAAGTGGGGACAATTTGGAATGGGGGAGAATTTAATTGCAGTTCTAGTTCCATGGTGGGGTGAAATTCCAAATGCTTTTCAGGTGGGTTTGCCCTATGTTGCCCTTACCCAGCATGGATACAAATACGGATGACTTTTTCACTTGCAGCGGTGTGGAGCTATAGGAAACAAATCACAGCCATAGTGGAGACAGCAATATTTTATTTCTTCATTTGTTTTATTTAAAACTTTTCAGACCATCCCATTACCAAAGTCTTGGGATGGTTTAACAATAAAATGTAAGAAAAGAAAATTTAAAACACAGTGTCCTACAATTTTGCAATAATAAAAACCCCACTTAAAACAGTCGGATCTTAAAACACTGGGGAAGAGGAACAGGATGGGGAAGAGGGAAACTTTCTCCTGTTCTATAATGATGATCCTCAGTCTCCATGTCTGGAGGATGACAATTATCTGGACAGGACAGCCCTAAAAGTCTGACAATGTTTTCTCCTTCCTAAGAGAGTCAGGGGTCCCAGAACTACCAAGAGACATAATTTGGGCTCATGGTTTTGTGCCAAGCATGTTTAAAGGGTCATCAGACTCAGCATCAGGTTCCTGGTTCTGAGAAGTGTCATCTACAGGCTCAGGTTCAAGGGAGATCCTGTTGACTAAAGGCAGGAACTGGGAGAAGGGAGGCAAAGGCTGGTCCGGACTCAGGCTCCCAAGGCCGCTCTGCACGCCAACCCTGCCAGCACGCTCTGTGCAGAAAGCTCTGGTGTCCCCCTGGAAGGAGGACAGGCTCGTTGGAGCAATCACTGGATTTCTGAAGCTGCAGCCCATCCTACCTTGCATTTGCAAAGTTTCCTACTTCTATCCACAGTGGCTGGAGGAATTTCTGCCCGGAGAGCCCTGGCCCGGCTCAAAATCTGCCTGTGACAGATGCAAGAGTTCCCCCAAACACTCACTGTACGGATTGTGGCAGCTGGAGCCTCTCACTGTGCCGTCCACTGCAGGCAGCACTGTCTCTGGTCAGGGCCGGAGGTGGTGGAGCCAGACCTGCCCCTCGAACGATAGGAAGCCAGGCTGACGAGAAGGAGGAAGCGGTGCTTACATGGGAGAGGGGTTAGAGTGGCCGACATGAATCAGGAGAGGAGGGCCCTGGCACCTGTGTGCGTTTTGTTTGGGCAAAATTGGCCCAAAATGCCCAAAATCAGCCCGTGACACCGAAAAAGGCAGATGGGCAGAATGCTTCCAAACTCACAGTGTTCGTTCGCAGAGGGCCCCGGTACTTGTGGTGCGCCTGCGCTGTGGCCAGACCCCTGGAAGGGGTGTTGCCGGAAGGCAAGCAAAATCTACCCAAAATGCCCAAAATTGGGTTGTGCCGCTGACCCGTGGGTCAGGGACCCAAAAGTGGCCGAAAAAGGTGGGATGGCAGAATGCTTCCAAACTCACAGTGTGTGCTCGGAGAAAGCCCCTGATACTTGTGCTGCATATGCGCTGTGGCCGGACCCCTGGAAGGGCTGTCTGGGGAAGGGCTGGTGGGGATCTAAGGTCTACATATTTTCATTTGGCAGCTGCCAAAATGAAAGAGGCATGCAACCTGGAGAATACAGGAGCCAAAGCAAGATGGGGTGCAGAAGGTGAGGGCAGGCGGTGGGAGGGATGGGAGGGATTCCTCCAGAATCCTATCAACGGTCCAACACCTGTCTGATGCACGCTGAGCACCCACTGATCCTTCCAGATTCTCACGCCTGTCCTATCATCAGCCATGCCCGCATGGGCTCACATTTGCCCTTTCAGTCTCCCTGCGGTGCTGCCGCTAGAACATTTGAGATCCTGGACTTGATGGTCTTATGGGGACTCCCTTTCAAGGGTCCATGTGAGGCACAGAATGGGCAGCTCTCCTGCTTGCCAGCACTGCATGATTTACAACTGCTTCTACACTTCTGATACGTTGCACCAAAGCAACAAACCATTGGACAACCCTAATCAAACAAACAGAAATTCTCTGAGTAACTGCATGGCGATTTACAATAACCCTACAAGGCTGGATCTGGTAACTGAGGTAATGTGGACAAATATATATCCTTTGATCCAGCCTCCCACAATCTGGGTTGCTCCAGATATGTTAGACTACAAGTGCCACCCTATCAAACCAGCGAGGCTGGGGAAGGCTGCCATAGATTATCAATACATGTTTCAATTGATTAATTAATTGATTAAGCCTACATTTGGCTAACACAGTGGTTTTCAGATGGGCGAACTGCATTCCCCATGCATTTGAATGGTGTTTGTAAAAATTGTTCCAGATGCCATTTTATGAAAAGTATTCCCTCTTATTTGAACATTTTTCTAGACAAGGCTGTTAATCCACTTTTATTCCTGTTTCCCTTCTCTGGTTTTCTGCTGCATAATCTCTAGGTGGCGCTGCACTATAGCAAAATGACACAATTGAACAAGACATAACAGCGCTTTCTTTTGCTTTTGGGCATAAATGCTCCACTTTCTCCGCTTTAACAAACCTCACTACACTTGCTCTTTAAACACAGAATCCTAAGACATCTGCAGACAATCATGAGTCAGAAATGGCAAGTCCATGATATAAAATGTGTATAAAATCCTGGAGTGAAACTTTTCCTCCATACCTTAATAATGAACATGTTCTGCTGACTTTTCAGCAAATAAGGCAGTGCAGGAATGTTAATAAAAACAAATATTGCAATAATTCTCATTCTTTTCTTATTTTTTATAAAGTGTTGCTTGATTAATCAAGGACGCCATTTTAATTGGTCAGCTAGTGTGCATCAGGAAGCTGCCATTTCACAACAAGCTAGGATTTTAAAAAACCCAGTTCTCATGGAGTGACAACCCAGGTTTGTTTGTTTGTTTGTTTGTTTTTTGAAGATGTTGACTGGAAATAGGAGCAGCTACACAAGTAGCTTTGAGCTCGAACTGCTGTCATTCAGCACTGACCCTCAATCAGTGCTGGCTTTGGGTTTTCGAGGGCCCTGCATGAGATACCCTTGGTGGGCCCTGCCTTCCCCATTCCCCTCTCCCTCTGTGTGTCTCCCTTCTCATCAGCACCATCAGCAGCTGCTCTTGCAGGAAGCAGGAAGTGGGAAGGAAGAAGCCTTGACGGGCTGCAACAAATGCCCATCCGGCACAACATCCTGGTTTGCACAGTGCCAACCGGATGTCTCCGAGAGACCCAGAGAAGGCCCCTGCCAGTCCTTTAGCTTTACACCACACATGGAGGACTGTCCTCTGTAAAAGAGGAGAAGCATCTACCCTCGCAGAGAGGGGTCACAGAACATGCTGAACAGTCCAGGGATGAATCATAGAACAGCAGAGTTGGAAGGGGCCAGTGGCCCAACCAGGCACCAGGTTACACCATCCCTCTCAGATGGCTGTCCAGTTGCAACTTAGTATGGGAGAGCCCATAGGGAATGGTCTTACTGAGTTAACAGGACATTCTTCCTGATATCTAGCTGGAATCTGGCCTCCTATAACTTCAGCTGGTTGTTCCATGTCCTGCACTCTGGAATGAATGAGAAGGGATCCCGTCCTCCTTCTCTGCGACGACCTTCTGGAGTGCTATCATGTCTCCCCCCGGTCTTCTCTTCTCCAGGCATAACAGTCCCAGTTTTCTCAATGTCTCCTCCTAGGGCTTTGCTTCCTGTCCCTGGATGGAGGCCTTCCAAGTGGTTTAGCTGCAATCGGGTTGCCTGCACAGCAACCAGCTTACATGAATTAGCAACCCAGGGTTTAACAAAATAAAAGAATATTCAACCATTTTAAGGGAAGACACCCTCCGTGGGCTCCCTCCAGCCTTCTCATCAGCCTCGCCACCAGCTGCTCTTGCTTCTCCCCCACTTTCCCCGCATTGCTTGACAGGTGGAGCCCGGAAGCGGCGGGGGGGGGGGCGGGGGGGGCAGAAGAACCAGCCCTGGCGAAGAAGAGGAGCCAGCCCTCTTGCTGTGAATCCTGGCTGCTGTGAGTTCTTTGCTGCCAGCCCTGCCGGGTTGTCATTCCACGCAATCTGGTTTCCATGAGAGAATGGAACCTACATTTCTGGTATTAATATTAATAATAATAAGCGCCGCGAACACTGCAATTTAAAAAAACCAGAATGAATGCCTGGAATTGCAGTCTTACAGGACTGCAGCCAGGCCCAGAACACGCTTACGCAGAAACAAGCACGTCAGCCCGGCCTTTGGAGCACACAATTCTTTTCCAGAGAACGGAAGCAGAAGCAGCCTTCATCTGGCTTCATCCCCATGTCCCCAGCTGGGAGACTTCAGGTGGGGAATTTCCATCACATGCACCCCCTCAAATCACGAAGGACGCACATTTCACTTTCTTTTCTCCGTGTTTGCAATTTGTTACATCAGAATTTTGCAATTACAGCATCATTAAGAACAAGACACATCAGCGGCAATGTAGAATCCTGCACAGCCCGGTCCATTCCAGGAGACACCGAAGACCAGAAAGCACTTAATTAAGGCCTTGCTGAGAGCCAGAAACAGAAAGAAGGATCTAGTTTATATCTATTTATTTTATATATTTATAGTGATTTATTTATTTTATTTTACCTCTGTTTTCGATGGCCCCAAATGCTTTCAGTTACCTTTTTATGCAGAAAAGGGGGCAAAAAAGGAAAATAGGCAAATGAGAGAGCAAGAGGGAAAGACTATCGGTCCACAGCAAGCTCCACACACAGAAGTGCCCTGAATCTTTCCCTATGACTATTTGATTCTGCCCCACACACACACACCAGGGGGGGGGGAGAGATGGCATGGGAAGAATAGCACTGGTGGCTCCTCTGATGTCAGCAAGCACCCCTGGAGGGTGAAAAGACGGAGTGCCGGAAGGTGGGCAGAGAGGAGAGGGGCTGGGGACAACAGCTTCTGCTATATCTACCCAGAAAGTTGGGGAGAATTTAGAATGGGGCAAATTTCTTTTCAGGTCAAGGTACATGGTGGAATTCCAAATGGGTGCGACTGTCTCATTTCTTAGAGAGCAAGGTGTTTGTTAAAGCTGACTAACAATGCTCCCGCACGGGAAAAGACAACTCTTGTACTCAGTGCTAAAGCTCTTGTTCTGCAGATCCCAGCTTCAATCCCTGGCATCTCAGATCGGGCTGGAAAAGGTTTTTACCTAAAGCCACAGATCAGGGTGGGCAACTTGATACAAGAGGATGAGGTGGCTAGAGGGAGTCACTGGGGCAGTAGGTGTGAGCTTCGGTGGACTCCGAGGGATGGTGGAGGACAGGAGAGCCTGAAGGAATGTTTATTTGTTTATTGATTGATTGATTTATATCCCGCCTTTTTCCTACAAAGAGCTCAAGGCAACTTACATCATTCTCCTCCTCCATCTTATCCCCACAACAACAACCCTGTGGGGTAGGTTGGGCTGAGAGTCTGTGACTGGCCCAAAGTCACCCAGTTGGCTCCATGGCTGAGCGGGGACTAGAACCCAGATCGTCTGAGTCCCAGTCTGGTGCTCTTAACTACGCCACACTGACCCCCATGTTGTCCATGGGGTCATGATAGGGCAGGCACAACTTTGCAACTAAACAACAACAACTTGATACATTTTGGCTTGCAGCAACCATTTGGCTTACCCAGAAGAGCTGATGGTGAGCAATGATGGGATTTGTTGGCCAAAACTTTAAGTTGGCCCAGGGTTTCAGCCCCCAGAGAATATATCTCGTTTACTTTTCTCATGAAATAGCCCTCAAGCCATGAGTGTATTTTTCACTTGTAGCAGTGTGGGACTAAATAAAACAAAACAGTTGTAGCTGGTGAGATCCATCCTGCATCCTGTTTGACCAACAGCTGTTTGCAGCGATTCTTTCCACAGGCAGCTGTGCCATTTTTAGGGTTGGCATCCCTAACAAACCAGGAATCATGCAACTACTCCGGGAACATCATCTGTTCCCGCAGCCAATCAGAACTGACTTTGGTGTACGGCAAGCACAGCAAAGCCCTGTTATAAAATGCCTCTAAGGACGTGTCCAAGATGGCGGGTGGGTGGAAGCTGAGCTCTTTTCCTATCTGACAGAAACTGTTGCCTGGAGCAACCCTATTATGTTTCATTCCTTCTTAGTTAAAATTCTCAGGGTTTGGGATGCCCAGGAGGAAAAAAGCCCCTTCTGAACCGGATTGGAAGTACCTCAGTTATTTTATTTATTTATTTATTTATTTGGAAATTTATAGGCCGCCCCTTGCCACAAGTTAGCTTCATCAGTTCCGGATGGGACTACTTTTGCTACACTGAATGGAATTTGAAGGAAGGGGATGGACAGGTTTTGCTTTGCCCTTCAATCCAATGAGGACATAAATTGTCTGTCAAGAATGTGTACTGGGTTTTGGGTAAGTTCTATGTGTGTTTAGTACAGGGCTTTCTTTGTGGTGGCACCACACTGCTGAACATCCTGTCCCAAAAGCCCTTCAAATAAAGACACGACTTAGCTTTTAATACCAGGTTAAGACATTTCTGAGACTGAGATAATTTTATTCATTTATTTTCATTCTGATTCACCACACAATATTTATTTTTAAAGAAAATATTTTATTGATGTTTACACTTTGGACACATTTTTACACTAAACACAGGCAACTAAGTGATCAAAAAAAGAGAAGAAACATTGAAAGTCAAGCCATGACAACCAATAACTTTGGGCAATCACAGTACTATAAAGTTCTCACAGGTCACTGTGCTGGAATAGCACCTTCTGAAAAATACAGCAATCAAGCTTAGTCAGGCTTATCAATCAATAAATAAATAAATACAAAGAGACCAATATGAGTGGCCTTTACATGAAACCCTGCATTAAGGAGGACAAACTTCTTTTGATCTGAGGACCAGATTCCATTTTGGAGAAGCTCTCGGGAGCTAAACCCCAGTGCTGGGCAGAGCCAAGGGTGAAAGGGAAGGCCAAAAGTACCAGCCTGAGTGGCTTAACTGCCCAGAATTAAGTCTTGGGAGTAGCATCCCTTTTGGGGTGACAGGGGTTGCCCAAAAGCCAGGAAGCTACCACATGATCAGTGACTGGGGGGAAAGAGGAAGTCACTTCTGGAGAGCCCCAAAGAGCCCTGGAGGTTCTGCACCCACATCCTACAGGGAAGGGCTCCTAAGACTGAGGGTTCCCAACACCTCTAAAGAAGGAGAGGTGAGAAGCCAACTCAGTTCCATCTCTTTAATAAAGAGAGCAGCAACCTCAGGGGAGATGGGAGAAGAATCCTGCAGAATCCTCAGAATCCTGTTCTGAGCTATGGGGCCCCATGACCTCCTTTCAGCACTGCGCTGCCCCTTGACTTGTGGCGCTTGCAACAGCAAAGTTGGGATAGGCGATGCATGGAAGATCTTGGATGCAAGATTGTCGCGAGTATATCTGCAGTGCATTGCAGGCTGGAACTTCACCAGCCATTCCATTTTCAAGAAAGAGAATAAATAAACAGAAATAAAATACATACACATATATATTTCTATATAAATTACCACCAATAAATTATTTGCCAGGCAAAGAAGCTTACTCACTGTGCCACCCCTTGTCTCTCCTTCCTAAATCTCACTAGCCTCCTTCAATAAATAAATCTGGCATATAATAAATACGTTATTTAAATAGGTAGGAAAAATAGAAATAAAACTCTGGAGAAAACAAATAGCAACAGCCATCACTTGGAAAAGGATGCATCATTCATTCCTAACAACACAAGAATTTTGCCCCCATTGCTGGTGGACTTTCTTCATCTATCGCTTAACTGCATCACTCGCACATCAGTTGCCCCATATTTGAGAGATTACAAAAGGAACCTCAGACACAGGATTCAAGGGTTCAGTCATTGGAGTCTGTGCACCAAGCACAATCAAGACTTCTTTTTCTCCCAAATTTTGACTGGCTCTGTGATTTGTAGCAAGAGAATGCAGATGCTCACGCTTGGAGAAAACCCTGCTTAAGGGAAAGGTCCAATGGTCCCTAGATAGTATACCCCAATACTTCCCTTCTTGCAGCTGGAACTGTACCAGCCACCTCTTCGAGGCTGGAATGCAACCTTGGAGAAGGTAAAACGAGAGTATTTTAGTGGTTGGGGTAAGGACCAGGCGAGGTCAGAGGAGGAGTTATCTTGTGCTTCCCCTCCTAAGCACCTTCACAATGCGACCAGAAATAGCTGTCTGGCAAAAATGCTGATGGAGAGGAGCAGGATGGGAAAGAGGGAATCTTCCTCTTCTCCTGTACTACAATGATGATTTTAAGCCTCCATGTCTGGAGGCTGACAATTAATCCGGACAGGATCGAGCCCTAAAAGTCTGACTATGTTCTCTCCCTTCCTAACAGATTGAGAGGACCCAGAGCTACCAAGAGACATAATTTGGATTCATGGGGTCAGGCTGTTGGCCAAACAAGTTGAAGGGGTCATCTGACTCAACATCAGGTTTCTGTCTGTGAAAGGCGTGGTCCACAGGCTCCGGTTCAAGGGGGATCCTGTTGACTAAGGGCAGGAACTGGGAGAAGGGAGGCAAAGGCTGGTCCGGACTCAGGCTCCTTCTTGAGCTGAGGCTGATCGGGAGGTTGTAGCTTTCAGAAAAGTAGACGTTGTAGCCATCATGGAGAATTGTTTCACGGAAGTTGCAGGCCTCTTCCCAGTAGGCTAACTATGTAGGGATGAAACACAAAGGGAGCTTATGTTGTCGTTTCGTGCAGAATGATCCATACAAGATTAAAAATCACAATACAATGGTAGCATGATATGGTTGGAAGGGAGCAAGGAGGCCTTCTACTCCAGTCCATGCTTAGGAGAGGAATCTGGCCACTGTATCCAGAACAGCCAGCCATCTAACTTCTGCCGAAATTGCTTCCCGTGAAGGTCAGCCCAACACCTCCTAGCATCACCACCCCTGCATGGCCGTCACTGTGCAGAAGATTTTCCCAACATTTAAATCATTCAGTCATTACAAATTTATTTCTCGGCAGAATCCATAAGTTAAGCTTCTTTACACAGAAGGTCAACAGCATTCTGCTCTCTCTGGGTGCATTGCAAGTTGTATTGAGCTACACGTTAACTGGATCCATACCATTGTCAAACTGGGTGGTAGACTCAACCCTGCAGATTTTTATAGTTACTATACTAATGTCTCCATGAGATCAGGATGAGCTGAGAAATTGGGTGAGAATGGAGTTCCAATACAACGTTATGACTTGCCCTTAATTCCCCTGAACCTCCGCAAGGCTCTTTCTGGTCTGTTTACTCCAATCATTTATATCCTGAGCATCTGCCAAAACATTCTACGGAACTGCCCACGCTTCTGAGAATAACAGCTTTCCGTCTATGTTTTAAAATCAAGTTTCTAGTCCTTATAATGAGAAAGTTGGTTTGAAAGTATAGAATACATGTGCTAAAATCTCAGAAGGCAAAGATGCATCTTTAAAAAAAAAAAAACCTAGAAACATTGTGCAAATGAAAGAAACCCACCAAATTTGGAAATATGGGTGGGTGTGCTGTTTGCTCCATAGTTTTGTATGTACCCCATAGCTTGCATAAACACAGTGCTTCAAAATAAACAAAAGTTATACAACTTTCTTTCTTTCTTTCTTTCTTTTTTCTTTCTTTCTTTCTTTCTTTCTTTCTTTCTTCCCTCCCTCCCTCCCTCCCTCCCTCCCTCCTTTTTGGCAAGGAATAGCAGCTATTTTGCCGCAGTAGTTTAATGTGAACTCAGAGCATGCACAAGCCTTAGAGGAAAAGGTGATGGCCTGTGTGATTTGCGCAGTACGTCTGAGGTGCTGGAGCAATTCAGTGGAGACTATTTAAAAGCAACAGTGCAGGAAGCACATTCACAGATATCCTGATATCGCATATAACTTATCACTGAGTGATCGCGGATATTCTGGCTTCTGAATATCTCTTCCTCTGCCAAGTGGAACATAGGGCATATCTCCAGGTAACGGAGACGTCAACTCCAAGCATGCCCGACATTGGCCATGCTAGCAGGGGGTCACAGGAGTTAAACCCAAAATATCTGAATGCTGACCTTCAGCTCACCCACCCTAGATTCCAGAGAACAAAATGTCTGTCAAGTATCAGAGCCGATTCACACATGTGATTGCTTTAGGTGCATCATTAAGACATTTTAGCTGTAAGCCTAGAAACATGAGAGAAAGAGACCCACCGTGTTTGGAAATAAAGGTGTGTGTATTTGAGACACAGGGCAGGGTACAACCTCCCAGTGAAAAGAAAATTCAAGTTTGCTGCCACCTAATGGGTGGAATAGGAAAGCAACCCTGCCTGCTCTTTCGAAGGCCAGATCCTGAAGATGAAACTCAAATACTTTGGCCACCTAATGAGAAGGAAGGACTCCCTGGAGAAGAGCCTAATGCTGGGAACAATAGATGGCAAAAGAAGAAGGGGACGGCAGAGGATGAGGTGGCTGGATGGAGTCACTGAGGCAGTTGGTGTGAGCTTAGGTGAACTCCGGGAGATGGTGGAGGACAGGAAGGCCTGGAGGAATGTTGTCCATGGGGTTGTGATGGCTCTGGCATGACTTTGTGACTAAACAAAATGAATGGGTGGAGCAGCCTTGGTAACATCTTTAAGCACTTTGGCTGGAAGGTGGGAGAGACAAGCAGATTTCGCTGAATGATGACTCTTTCACACCATCCCCAAACATACACAGGCAGGTGGTCAAACTTACTGCACTGTAGAGTTGTCCAGTAGGCTTCATGCAGAGAAACAGTGAGGTTGTCTTGGCCTTCAGGACAACGATTCCCATCTTCACAGCTTTGATCTCCATCAAACCTGAAAGGAGACAAGGAGAGAACAGATGGAGGAGGGAGGAGAACCAAGGCGCCTTGGACCAAGCAGCGGTTCATCAGTCTCTTCAGATCCATGAGTCACCCCCACCTGTAATATCTAGAAGGTGGTCAAATTGAAGCCACAGTACTAAATCTCCCTAGGTGTGGAGAAATAACATGACCGCAGCTTCTCCAGGTTGTTCCCTTCCCAACTCTGTCACATTTATCTAATTTCTATCCCAGCTGTATTATTCTTGAGTTATGTTTATTATTTTTATTTGCCCAGCAATCAACCTTCTCTTTCCACCAAAATCTTAATTTAACCATAGTAATTTAGAAACCCCCTGACCAATTAAAAAACCCTTCTGGAAAAAAATTGGTTTACATGCCAAAGGCCTGGAAAAACGTCTTGGGAGAGGCTGCAGTGGGTCCTCCTTCCCTTCTCCACCAGTGACGTCCGCTGGACCAGGAGGCCCTTAAAACACAGGAAGGCTCATAGGAGAGCAGGTGAGCCTACAGGGGGCCTGGTCCCAGGCCCTACAGGGCGTTCCAGGCCAGAAGCTCTCCTCCACTTGCTTTGCCCAGAAAGCGAGGCTGACGCCACGCAAAGGAGGCCAACCTCTCTGCGGCAAGCGTTGGCTTTCAGAAGGTGCAGCTCCTCACGCAGGAGAAAGCTGCATCTGCTGACATTTTCCTCTTCCGCCCACAATGAGTAAAGGTGTTCTGTTTTTTTAGCACCTTTGTTTTCCTCCCAAGGAACCCAGGCATCCTGTCGCTGAGCTCCAAAAATCCCGGAAGCTCAGAGCCAAGCTTTCCCCTGAACACTCACTGAAGGGATTCTGGTATCGGGAGCCGCTCACAGTGCCATCCGCCGTAATCTGCAGGTAGAGGTGCGTTTGGTCATCTGCTGTGTAGAGGTGGCGAAGCCGGACCTGCCCATCATATTGGTAGAGGGGGTTGGAATCCGGCATGGGGAAAGCGAGCACCGTGGGGGCCAGAGCAGCCCAGAAAATGATGCTGGAGAGGAGGAGGAGGCAGCGCTTGTGTTGGAGAGGGGTAGTAGTGGCCGACATGGGTTGAGAAGGCTCAGCCAGGAGAGGAAGAAGGCAAGATGGCAGAGAAAGTGCTAGCGCCAAAGGAAAACTGAGAGCTGTTCAAGGTGCTAGTTCTCAGCAGTTCCCTAGGCCTTCTTTCTTGGAGGAACCTGAGAGAAGTCCCGAGTCCCGAACAAAATGCAATCCAGCAAGAGCTGTTGAAAGCAGGTTTTCGTGGTGGGTTTTAGTATTTTAGAAATAATCCAGTCCCCCTAATCAATTGCAATGTTCAGAGCACAGGGAGAACTCTTCCCCCTGAGCTGCCTCGCTCCAAGTTTGCTCCCAGCCGGCACGCACAGCCGTATATATACAGCTGCCGGCTCCATGGCAAAGGTGGCTGCCCTTCCCTTTGGCCTCCGGGATACCCACATCCTCCACCCCCCCCAAGCTCCACCCCCCCCAAATGCACACACTCTGAGTAAGAGTCACGGGGTGGCTGTCACCGCTGCTGCCCCTAATGTGGGGTCACAGGGAGCCAGTGTCTAAATATTATCATTCCGCGGCTGCTCTCATGCTGCCGACAGGAAAGAGTGATGTAACCCAGGAATACAAGAGCAGGAATGAGTCAACAGCGTGATGTGGCTGCAAAGGGGGCAAATGCCAAGTTCTGCACCTCGGAAAAAGAAACCAAATGCATCGTTCCAAGTTGGGGGATACTTGGCTCAATGACACTGCAAGCGAGAAGGATCTTGGGATTGTTGTGGATCTCCAGCTGAATATGAGTCAGCCATGTGATGGGGCTGCGAAAAGGGCAAATGCTATTTTCGGCTGCATTTTTTAGGCCGCATTAAATGAAGTATCACTTTCAAATCATGCAAAATAGTGGGTCCCATTTACTCAGCACTGGTTAGGTCTCACCTGGTGTGCCGCGTCCAGTTCTGGGCACTGCACTTGAAGAAAGATGCAGACAAGCTGGAAAGGGGTCAGAGGAGGGCAAGATGCTGATCCAAGGCCTGGAAACAAAGCCCTATCAGGACAGATTGAAAAAACTGGGCATATTTAGCCTTGAGAATACCAGGAGAAGACATGATAGCACTGTACAGGCACTTGAAAGGCTGTCACAAAGAGCAAGGCCAAGATCTCTTCTCAAGCATCCCAGAGTGCGGGACACAGAAAAACAGCCTCAAGTTGCAGGAAGCCAGATTCCGGCTAGATACCAGGAAAAATTTCCTGAAAGATTAGAGCGGTACAACAATGGAACCAATTCCCTAGGGAGGTTGTGGGCTCTCCCATCCTGAAGGCATTCAAGATGCAACTGGACAGCCATCTGAGCGGGACAGGTTAAATTGGTGCCCTGCACTGAGCACGGGGTTGGACCTGATGGCAGTTTCGTTCTCCATGCATTTGTGCAGCTAGAGCATTCGAGTTCCTGGACTTAATCGTCTCATGAGGATCTATTTCGAGGGCCCATGTGAAGCACAGAAGAGACAATTCTCTTCCACACCATCATTCCACGCTTTACGACTGTCCCGACATTCCTGATAGGTTGGACCAAGCCAACAACAAACTGACTAGCCCTGATCAGAAGGGAAGGGAAGGGAAGGGAAGGAAGGGAAGGGATCTCCTAAACAAGGGCACTTATATTAAATCACAGCACCATCATGTTTGCAGGAATAAAATGCCAGGCTGGGCAAAGGGAGTTTGCCAGCCTAGGCACCACTTGTTTATCATGGTGCCCTCTGGTTGTTTCCTTGAGAGCCACTGGGACTACACAATGCTTGTGTTTTGCTTCCAGGCCCAGCCCTAGCTATCTGTGCAGCTTCATGGTAGAGTCCACATTTTGTCCATGAGTTAGAATGAAATTCTGATAAATGATATAAGGGGTGGGTGGGTGATGAAGTGAAAGATCACAGAATATGCATGGAATATGGATGGAATATATCAAATAACATCTGCACATGCGGAGGGGCTATGCACCTTCAATGGAGGTGGGGAAGTGGTATGCCACTTACTGCTGGTCATTTTATTGACATTTTTATTGAATATGTACATACTGATTTTTATTGTATCCAGTTTTTAGGATTTATATTTTGCATGTTGTCTTGGGAGGGTTCCACTCTGAATGACAGCCTTTGAATAATTTTCAGTCAATATAGTTCCACCTCAGGCCACAAAAGACCTTTGGCTAATGCTGGACTGAACTCTCGCTTTCTAATCCAGTTCTCTCTCTGCCGGTCTATCAAAACAGACTCCATCTGTTTTTGTCTATTTAATTTTCTTACAAAAGATGTACATCCTGACTTTCCACAGAAAAAAACAACACTCTTGCAAAACATTAAAGCAACTGACTTCACAACAAAAAAAGTTCCATCATAAATTTCATGACAAATCAACTTGGAGGTAAAACAGCATTGTAAATAAGACACCATTTGGCTTCAGCCAACAGAAATACATGTTACACAGGGGCAGCGGGAGCCACAGACAAGATGACAATGAAGTTCCATCATAAGGTTATGATATAAGCTGCCTTGAGCCCTTTGCAGGCAAAAGGCAGGATATAAATCCAAAAATAAATAAATAAATAAAATAAGGTTAACAGGTTAGGTGAAACAATTGCAAACTAAAAGGGGTATCCTGATTCATCGGGCACAGCTTTAAAAAAGAAGAAAAGAATGATGATTTTAGCAGTTTATTATTAACATATCTGCACCATCTTATCTTCTAAAAAGGTGTCAAAGTATATTCATTTTTAAGATAAGGAAGAAAAATTTCACTCTGGGTTTGTTTGTTTGTTTTTTTAACACATGGCATCTATTATGCACTCATCATTCCCAGGTCAGAGTTCTTTAGATGACGTCGTCACCTGGTTTCAGGTCTGTGTCTGAAAAGCACTTTCAGTCAGGTATTTTCGAGCAAAGAAATGCAACACTTAATAGCAGAAGCAAAAGAAAGCACTAGTTTGACTATGCCTTTGTATGATAGCACAGTGCCACCTAGAGGTTATGAAGTGGAAAAGCAAGAATGGAAAGTGCTGCTTGTGGAGAGCTCCCGCCTCAATTCTGTGACGAAACAAAGAGTAGATGCAGCAGATTAAGAGTCGATTAACAGCCTCGTCTAGGGAAACTTTCTCAAGCAGGACGCAGTGCCTCTCCCCAGGTGTGAGCATGTGCATATAGTCTCTGAAGCAAGGGAAATCCACTTTACCTCTCTTGAAAACTATAATATTAGCACCAAATGCGGATTAAATTATTTAATCAATTGATTTAAATATTTATTATCATCCATGGCAGCATTTATTGGCTTGGGATGGTGAGATTTGTCTGGCATATTTGGAACACCGCAGATTAAGGGAGATTAAGGGAATGTGTGGTTCAAAACATACATTCACCTACAGATCAGTCCCTCCTTTGCAGGGTTACTGTGATAACCCTGCAAAGATGACCAGTTTAGACCTGGTAAGAAGTAAAACTCTCCTCTGCAAAACCAGAGGTCCTTAGGAGGAAAGGGGGACCTTCTGGCCACAGGATGGAGCCTAGTAGATCAAAGCTGGTTTGGGACTTTTAGATTCCCAGCTAAGGGGAAAAAACAGAGGAAGCAGGATTTTGCAAGACATCTGCTGGGAGCATAAAGGGACTTAAGTGCTGACCTCAGCAGAGGAATTCCCAGCAAGCAAGGACAGGCTGTTCCCAGGATCCTCTTGTGCAATCTTGTAAACTGGCCCCCGCGAGCCTGAATGGATAGGATACACCTGCTACTCATGCCGAAATATCACACATCTGGAAGGATTTTGTGAGGAGGCGGTGATGCGGAGGGTGGACCTACTCTGCCATTTCTGCAGGTCCCAAACTTTTCTCAGCTGATGGTCACAAAATATCTGGGTTCTGGACAAAGACAATGAAAAAAGAGCCAGAACTTCTGGCCAGACCAAGTGGTGAGCCAATTGCTCACTTTGTTTTCTGTCCCTTAAAAAACTGTTCCAAGGTGATGTCTGGAGTTGCTTGCAGATTAGTCAGTGAGATGATGAAGCACGTTGAGGGCGATGGAATAAGGCAGTGCAGAGCCAGGTTCAGAAACCCTCCTCCGTCGTGAAACTGCCTGGATGAGTTTGGCCCAACCATGCTCTCCAGCCTGACCTACCCCACAGGGTTGTTGTGAGGATGAAATGGAGTGGGTGAGGGACCATGTAGGCTGCCTTGCACCGATTAGAGGAAAGGTGGATCATGGAGAAAGTTGGGGAGTTCCAGAAAAACATCTGCTTCTCCTTCATTGACTATGCTAAAGCCTTTGATTGTGTGGATTACAACAAACTGTGGCAAGTTCTTAAAGAGATGGGAGTACCAGACCATCTTATTTGTCTCTTGAGAAACCTGTATGCAGATCAAGAAGCAACAGTGAGAACTGGACATGGAACCACTGATTGGTTCAAAATTGAGAAAGGAGTTCAGCAAGGCTGTATACTTCGCCCTGCCTATTTTACTTATATGCAGAGCATATCATGAGAAAGGTGGGCCTAGATGAATCACCAGTTGGAATTAAGATTGCTGGGAGAAATTTCAACAATCTCAGATATGCAGATGATACCACTCTCATGGCAGAAAGTGAAGAGGAACTAAAGAGCCTCTTGATGCGGGTGAAGTAGGAGAGTGAAAAAGTTGGCTTGAAACTCAACATTAAGAAAACTAAGATCATGGCATCCGGTCCTCTCACTTCCTGGCAAACAGATGGGGAAGAAACTGAGGTAGTGACAAATTTTATTTTCCTGGGCTCCAAGATCATCGCAGACGGGGACTGCAGCCAAGAAATTAAAAGACGTTTGCTCCTTGGGAGGAAAGCTATGGCAAATCTAGACAGCATACTAAAAAGCAGAGACATCACCCTGCCGACAAAAGTGCGTATAGTCAAGGCTATGGTTTTCCCAGTTGCAATGTATGGCTGTGAAAGCTGGACCATAAGGAAGGCTGAGCGCAAAAGGATTGAGGCCTTTGAATCGTGGTGCTGGAGGAGACTCCTGCGAGTCCCTTGGACTGCAAGGCGATCAAGCCAGTCAGTCCTAGAGGAGATCAACCCTGGCTGCTCTTTAGAAGGCCAGATCCTGAAGATGAAACTCAAATACTTTGGCCACCTAATGAGAAGGAAGGACTCCCTGGAGACGAGCCTAATGCTGGGAACAATAGATGGCAAAAGAAGAAGGGGACGGCAGAGGATGAGGTGGCTGGATGGAGTCACTGAAGCAGTTGGTGTGAGCTTGAGCGGACTCCTGGGGATGGTGGAGGACAGGAGGGCCTGGAGGAATGTTGTCCATGGGGTCGCAATGGGTCGGACACAACTTTGCGACTAACAACAACAACAAGAGTTAAATAGACTAGATAAGCAGGACTTACTGCTTTACTGCCTTTTCCATGCTTTTCATCTTTCTTTCTATCTATCTATCTATCTATCTATCTATCTATCTATCATGGTGGCCATATGAGCTGACTTCAACCTATCCCCTATAGAGAATGATCTTCTTTCTGACATGCTGTCCGTTCGCAACATAAGTCACTTCGAAGTCGCCCTGCAAAAATTAGCACCTGCACAGCAGCCTGAGCAGCTGCTCAGTCAACTTCCTTCACTGTGATGACAAGCCTCACATTTCTAGTTAAATGATAGTTATTCAATCCATATTTGCACTCGTACCTATAAACTAGCACATTTCATAATCCCTGTTTTGGCAGCCAGTGACACCCCCCAAAGTGCCCCAGAAATGTATTGGAGGGGCTGTCATGGATCAGTCCCTCCCTTTTTATTTTTGGTGCACATGGCAAACATATTTCCTTGTTGCACAACCGCCTGTGAGCAGGAGTATGGCAAGCAACCCAGTGACCCTGAAGGATGCACTACAGCTTGGAACCACAATGAGCCACACGGTGCAGTTCCTCTCACAGTGTGGCTTGTTCTGCCATGTGAACTTTCCACACACTCCAGTATTGTTCCAGACTTGGAGACAGAAACAGGGGGCAGCAGCCACAACCTTATAATCTCCATCCCATTATATCTGTGAAGTTCAAGGATCCCCTACCTCAACAGCAGTCTTGGATTTAAGCATAGCTGCAGCTTTCCTTTGTGTATGAACATAGGAGTGCACACACATGTGCGTGTGTATAATCACCATAACTAAAGCATTCTATATAAACACAAATATACTGAGAAAAAGATGCTATTCATGCAAAAATCCAACACAAGTCCTACACAGAGTAGTTCCATTTAAATGCATGGAACTTATAGCAAATTATGACTAACTTAAGTCTCACTCATTTCAATAGGTCTACTCTAAGTCTGTTCTTTATTTTACCCTTGATAGTGCAGCCTAACAATTATACCACGTGTGTCCAGAAAGTGATGAGAATGAAGTCCCTAAAATCAAGCAGGGCTCTGTGAAGGGAGAAGCTGGCCAAGGTCACTTGGGGTGCGGTGCCAGGTGTACGTTAGAACACTGATCGGTTGCATTCCAGCGCTGTCAGAGTCGAGACGTTCTCTTTTGTCACACCCTGTTCAAGTGCCTCATATTAAGAATAATGCAAGTGAGTCTGGAGCATTGGTACACTATAAAATTGTGTGAAACTGGGTAAAAGTGCATCAGAAACTTTGGAAATGGTGAGGAAGGCTTATGGAGAAGCTGTGCTATCATCTGCACAAGTGACTGATGGCACAAGTTGAGATCAGCTCAACTTGGATCCTTCATCACGACATTGCACCCAGTCACAGTGCTTTGGCTGTCAGAGAGTTTTTGGCTG
The DNA here is from genome assembly GCA_023646645.1 of Varanus salvator macromaculatus. Lineage (NCBI taxonomy): Eukaryota > Metazoa > Chordata > Lepidosauria > Squamata > Varanidae > Varanus > Varanus salvator. Next base: position 4,955,700 of record JAIXND010000781.1, read on the forward strand.
AAAAACACATCACGGTGCTTCCGCATCCACCCTACAGACCCGACTTGGCTCCTTGTGGCTTTTTCATCTTCCCAAAGATGAAGAATGGTTTGAAAGGACACCATTTTGGTAGTGTGGATAACGTCCAAAGAGCCACTATGCGGGCTCTGAATGCCATTCCACTTCAAGACTTCCAGGGATGCTATGAAGAATGGGAAAATTGCTGGAAGCGTTGTGTACACTCACAAGGTGCATACTTTGAAGGAGACCATGTTCAATTGTAAATTTTTTCAATAAAAGAATTTTTATAATATCATTCTCATTACTTTCTGGACACACCTTGTATAACTAATCTTTCTCATAAATAAACATGTTTCCCCCAAAATGCACACTTTTCAAATCAGAGAACTAACAAATAGAAACAAACATTACCCAGAAATAAAAGCATAATAAATATAATCTATTCCCTTACAAGGTTATCTTCATACATCTGACATATCCCATGATTGCTATAGCCCATATTCTTTAAATTAAAACCAAAAACCCCACATACAATCTAGATAAAAGGCATGAAGCAACATTTGTCTTCTAATAATAAGCTAACAGCAACAACTTAGCAGCCGCAGGAAAATTTATATCTGTTTTGCATAAGCTCATATTTAAATATTTTCCCTTTTCTTTTTGCTTTGCATGAGTAGCAATTTGAAAAAAAAATCCCTGCACCAGGTGCTTCTTGTAGGTCCAGGGAAAGGCAGAGTCCAACCTAACTCACTGGGAAGAAGGAGAAAGTTTAATTTTCACTCTTGTTGATCTCTGTCTCTCTCTCTCACACACACACACACACACACACACACACACACTTTTTAGCTCTAGGACAGGGTCTGTAGTCAGCCTTCTTTCCATGTAGGGACTACAGTCTTTTCAGGTGGGGAAAAACTTAATGGAAAATCAATTATTTATTTTTCCAGCAGAACATCCGTACCTCCAGTACCAAGTGTCTATTTTTAGTGTCTCTGAAATGCGTATTTCGGAAATAAAGCTTTAGGAATGCATATGCCCAATAAGAAAAATTATTTTAGTCTGGAAATCTGCTTGCTTATAAGCAAACATCACCCTTAAATCAAGAAATGGACAGCCTTCCCAATGAGTTTATGCAGACTACACAAGAACTGTGTGTAATGGAAACAGAAAGACTAACCCTGGAAACTAATTGATTGCCATGCTTCGCATTTCCTACAAAATGTTTTTAAGCCTCCATCTACAAAGGTGTGAAAGAAGCAAAATAATTTATGCTGAAAGCAGGAAGTGGGGGTGCATTACCTAATGGAGCATATTTTTTAAAAGAGGTCTGTTTTACCATGAAGTTTTACATCAACGCCATGGGGAAAAGGGGTCAAGAAACCGAGAAAGGACTGAACGCGACACTGCGCCTGTTCTGGAGGTTAAATCATGGCGATCTGGCAAGCATCTGACTGGAAAGGAGCCCGCTGGATCTAAACCAAACAAGACGGATCCTTCATTTGTACATCTGCCCTATGCACACACGTCGGGGACAGGGAACGTCAGACCCATGGGACAAATCGGGGCGGACGGTTCCCCAGATGGCCACACATTCTTTCTCCCGATTGTCTGGTGGTCTCCTGGCTTTTGTGCAGCTTCCGGACCCCCACTGCCCACCCCCATTCTAAATGGTCGAAAAGCCCTTCTTAAGGCCTTAGGCGCTGGCGGTAAAAGCTTTAAGCTACAATGGGTTGGTCTTTGTATTTTAGCCCCACCCTCCTTGCCTCTGGCTCCGCCCACTGTTGGAAGGCAGCCCCAGAGCACCTCTCCAATATGAAACGCAGCCCTTGGCTTGAGACAGCTTCCCCATCCCTGCCATACTCCAGAGGGAGGTGGCAGGATTTCATATATTCCAACAGAATCCCGTTTAGCAGGGGCAGATCCTACGTTCTGATTGAAATCCAGCTCCAGCGTCAAAGGAACCCTTCGCAAAGGGCTTTCCATGGGACACCCTTCCGAGAGTAGGTCCGAGTGGCTTTGCCCATCAGCGGGAGCCTGGCTGTTTGGAAGAACCATTTGAAATTTCCCACAATGCTCTGGTGATGCCACATCATTCCAGGATATTGTGGGAAATTTTAAATGGCGTGCCAAACCCCTCAGTGTGGGTGGCCTGAGGGCAGAGGGCAGGAAGGGTCAGTATGGCCACGGGACCTGCTGAGGTGCTGGGATAGCAGCCGATTTACTGGGCTTCACTGGACTGGCACTGGGCTTCCCAGTCCCTGCCTTTGATACATCCCTGCTCCTCTTTCGCCCCAATCTGCCCTAGTGGGACATCATATATTGCTAGTATTGTCTTTCTGCAGGAACTCTCAGAACTGATTGCTTGAATGGATACATTCTGAATCCAAAATCAAGACATGTAACTCCCAGCCCATGAATCCGTCTGAATTCTTCTTATAATGTGAATGATTTCTGCATTTTATCCTCCCACAATTCTATGGTTAATTTTTTCCTCCCCCTTCCACTGCGGTGTCCCCATCAGCTCAACTTCCTGCCATCCGAGTGATGGGGGAAAACTGGCTCCTTTCCTCTCTCCTCAATGTAGAACCTGATTGTGTGAAATTCTTTGTACTGAGCTATTGAAATAGGACATTTTGTGTGTGGCATGAGCTTCCATACGTCTTATGGAAACAAAATGGGTATGCAGCAGGGCTCAGGAGATTAGAGAAGTCTACATTTAAATAAGTTTGGATTTCTGTGAATCTGGCCTGTGGATTCTGCACTGGCCTTTTTCCAAGATGTGTGCATCTTGAGGATTTGGCAGGCTGTTTTTTCACTTCAAGAGGGGAATGATGTTATTTGTATTAGCTCTAATTCACAAGAACTAATTTGCATCAGCTAACTAATGCAAATTAGGGTTAATTTGTTTTCTGACTAGCAAGCTGAATGAGATTCTGGTAAAAAGGTGAGTGGAAAGATGGAATGAAAGACAGTTTCACACGTCTGTGCATCCCTCCTTTAGTTTACATTAGCCTATAGACTCTACATTGTATTTTTAAAGTTAATTACATGATAACATAAAAAGTAAGGATAGTCTTTGGGTGCATTCTTATTGCTTTTCCCTTGATGCACAGAAGCTTCTGAATTTGAGGTTTCTGTATATCCTGTGTCCTGAATGAAGGCGAGGACAGTCTTCACCACTACTGTACCTTGGGCTCTGCTTTTCTTCTAGATGGCCACTTTTAGCCATCTCAACGAGGCCTCATGGAGGAGGAAGGAAAACATCTGGAGAACAGATCGGAATCGCTGTGAGTCTCAGCCCCAGCCTCCGGACTACCCACCCTGGGGCCTGAGACATGCTTGCAACTACCGGGAGGCACTTCATGGGGTTCTGTCCACATGGGCTGCAGAAGAAGCAGCGAGCACTCAGATTTCTGGACCTTGGGGCTAGAACTCTGAATACTCCCTTCTGAGACAACACTGGGAAAACGACAAATTGTACCATCAGAAAGTTAATTATAAGCCTCTTGCTTCCGATTCTATTTCTGATAGCTTCTGCTCATCATAGTTGGGGAATTACTTCTACATGTCTTAATAATTAGTCAGTTCCTGTTTCCTCCTTGGTGGTGATGGGGTTAATTATTGTTTTCTTCTCATGATGCAATTTCACAATGCGGACACACGAAAGGAGAGAAAAATTAATGAGGGGAAACCAGAATGAAAAGTTAGCAATGACTTTGCATGGATTCTCCTTAAAAGGTTTGTGAGCAACAGATGACAATGCCAGTGTGCTTAAACACAGTTGGCGTAACTTAAAGCAGGTTTGCAATTAACACCTCACTTAGTCACCACAGGCGATCAGGAATTTGATGCAGGCCAGCAAATGGTTTCCATGGTGGCCGTAGAGGAAGGAAAGCTCTTATCCCCACAGCCAACATGGAAACACCACAAGCTGATGGAGCATAAATTATCTTTCTACATCTGCTTTGAGGACAATGGCAGAAAAAATTAAAATGGCACCAAAAGTAAGCAGGAAGTCCCAAACAACAGAATTGTTGTAACCCTCACCCAACTCTGTGAATAGAAGAGGGAACCGTCCAAAGTCCGTGTGCCTTTGAAGATAACACAAACTGAAGAGGAGCCTTCTGGGTTACAGCAAGGGATTCTGGGAGCCAGCACCCCATAATACTGATTTAAAATTGCTTCCTTACTGGGAGCAAACTGGGGAGTTGTCCTCAAATTCCTTCATCCTTAGCTCAGGTTCTTCTCTCTTCCAGAAGGCTGCTTTGCTCGGAAAATCTCCAACCTCAGTTATTCTGGTTGTTCAAGAACACTGATCTTGCCTTTATAGCATGCCAATGACTTCAGAAGCAGTGGGGATCATGTCATGGTAACAAACGTGTTATGCAGGAAAATATCCTAACAATGCTTTGGAGATTAATGATTTATGCCAGTTAATTTATGTTACCCCCCCAGACCAGACCAGACCAGACCAGACAGAACTGTATTTTCATTACACAGTCCTTATTGTCAAATAAATTTAAACCTGCCAACTCTAGAAATGCCTCTGGTCCAAAGTTTGTGGCTCAGAGTGACATCAGAGGATAGCATAGGGTAGTCGATTCTTTTCCAGGAGGAGACAGAAGAAAGAAACTGGCTGGATTCTCAGGCCAAAGAGAGGGAGAAATGAAGAGAGAAGGGTAAGAGAGACACTTCTAGTACGTTCTGGCTAAGGATAGAAGTTCTTATTCAGGTTCTGGTCTAAATTTCACCCCATTGACAAACTCACTAGGTGGCCATTTCCCGGCCTTGTGTTGTCTGTTGAACATCCATAATTTGGCCTGCAGATTTGGGATTCAATGAATCGCTCCCAGTGTCCTATTTTGCCCCACACACGCATCTTGACAGAGCAAATTCTTTGCCAATGAGGCCTGAGCAAGGGGGAGAAGGCAAATCCCATTTCCCGGAGGCTGAGCTGCAGAATTGAACCCTCCAGGAAATGCCAGTTGGGTGTGCTGTAAGTGGAGTCCAGAAAGATTACATCAGGCTGAGGGAAGACGATGCATTACAAGAAGGACACTCCCCACATCATGTTTATATTGGCACTGCGCCTTTATCTGTCAGGCAAAGTCCCTGTGAACCTTCAAGCAAAAGGGGGACTGTTTCCCAATTGGACCAGCCTAGCAGTGATTAAAAAGCAGAGACATCACCCTGCCAACAAAAGTGCGTATAGTCAAGGCTATGGTTTTCCCAGTTGCCATGCATGGCTGTGAAAGCTGGACCATAAGGAAGGCTGAGCACCGAAGGATTGAGGCCTTTGAATTGTGGTGCTGGAGGAGACTCCTGCGAGTCCCTTGGACTGCAAGGCGATCAAACCAGTCAGTCCTAGAGGAGATCAACCCTGACTGCTCTTTAGAAAGCCAGATCCTGAAGATGAAACTCAAATACTTTGGCCACCTAATGAGAAGGAAGGACTCACTGGAGAAGAGCCTAATGCTGGGAACAATTGACAGGAAAAGAAGAAGAGGACAGCAGAGAATGAGGTGGCTAGATGGAGTCACTGGGGCAGTGGGTGTGAGCTTAACTGGACTCCAGGGGATGGTGGAGGACAGGAAGGCCTGGAGGAATGTTGTCCATGGGGTCGCGATGGGTCGGACACGACTTTGTGACTAACAACAAGCAGTGATAGGTTCATGATAACAAGTCAGGGCAAAGTAACCAGGCAATGGGACCACCATGGCTAGTCCTGCATACAAACAGCCCAGCCCAACGGAGAAAGGTGCCCAAATCCTCAGTGAGGCTTGTCACATTTAGAAAAGACTTTCCAGGTTCCATGTCAATCATCCATCCTTTTCGATTTTCTGGACTGCATCCTTGTGTATCAGCTGCTCCATCATGTTATTCAACGCTGCTTCATAAGGATCCACATGAAAAATATTTCTCCAAGATATGGCTCAGGACGAATTTTGCTTCACACCTAGTGAATCCATACATTTTCTGTTGCTTGATAGTGAAAGTTATGTTACTTTGTGTGTTTCTTTATTTGTGTTGTCCAGCAGGACACAGGGCCAAATTTGATGCTCAACTCTGAATATTCCTTCTGTTTTTGTACTGGCTCGTGCCCAAGCAATCAAGCAATTACAGAAGTGTTGGGTAATCTGCAACACAGGCTGCTTTTCCCCAAACTTTTTGGAATATTTTGACTTTTAGGAGGGAGGCAAGACTTCAGAAGAGCAGATCACCCCAGTTCAACTCAGGGCCAACTTGAACAACAACACAAACAAGGTGGTGGGAGCAAGTACTGACTTAGCTAGACTTGCAGCCAAACCTAGAGATTCGGGTAACAAAACTAGGAAAGGGCATTCATCAGAGATGTGCAGGCCACGCTGATTCAATTCTACTCTTGCTCCTAGAGAAACCAAGAGCCAGGTTCAGCATCTGAAAAAGAGGGCATCTTCACTGGATTGGGCTGTTTCATTTTCTCCCACACGTGAATGTTCAAAAATCTCAACTTCTTTCCATCCCGTTTATGAATAGATTCGCATTCTTATGGTTTAAAAATGAGAGCAAATTCCCACCCTCTCCAGCCTCACATGGCTCCCAAGCAGGCCCAGCTGGGCATTTGCAAAGGGCCCACACTCCCGCAGGGGCAACCCCCTGCTTTGCTCCTCCCCTTCAACTTTGCAAGTTGCTTGTTCTTCTGCATCCTGCTCAGGACCAGGCCATGGAGGAGGAACAGTGGATGCCAAGTCCCTGCCTCTCTGACTTTCAAGCAAGTAAGGGGTAGCAGAGATGAGGAAGAGGAGGAGGAAGAGCACCTGGCAACAGTGATGGTGAGAGGGTCAACTCATCGAGGGAGGGGATTCATGATAGGTATCCTAAGGGCTCTCCAAGCTCTGGAGTCAGCTGCTGGTATGTCCCCACTGGAGCATTGCTATGGGTATCATGGGGAAACCAATTGTACCCACATGGGGGAGGCTAAGAGACGCCCTTTTAATTTCCTGTGATGCTCCAGAAGCAGCATTGCTTCAAAGCATAGTGTAAGATGTCAGCGGTGGCTTCCTTAGCTCCTTGCTGCCACTTCACACTGCTACAGCTTTCAGGTAGGCCTGTTGGGGTGACCAAGTACTCTTCTTTACAAAGGAAAGTCCTCTGGTTTTGGACGTTTGGCAAAGGCCAGTATTCCATTTAAGGGCATTCCTCCATTTATGGGCCACGTCTGGTTTAAAGCTGAAGAACCATAAGAGGGCGAGCAGCTCTCTTGAAAGTGACCATCAAGCCGTAGTACCTAGCAAGCCACTAGGGTGAGGCATATGACATTTCTATTAAATTATAGTTAAGTTTCTACATTTGCATTTATGCCTATTAGCATATATACATGTTTGCAAATTAGCATCTCCTTTTCTCTTTTTTGGCGATGCCCAAGTGGCCACTCTCAGGCCTGCTGGATGGGGCATGGATGCAGGAGGGGGCCTACCAGAAGCCCTCCGACCTGGAGCCTGGCGGGAGTCCTGCATCCACTCTTGCTCTCATTCCCTTTATCTTCAGCGTTCAGGCAAGACGGGCAGCCACTGCAATGGCACCTCCCACACGCAAGAGCAGGGGAACCCCAAGCTTTGCAGGAAAACGTCCCATTCTCCTTGGGGTGGGGGGGATTAAGGGGAGACAATGCCCAAGACAGCCCACGGAGGACTGAGCATGGTCAGTAGTCACCAAATGCTCCTCAGTCCTCTGCAGGGTACAAACAGGAAACCATGAGAGTGGGCATTGTGGGAGAGTGGAAGGGGGCATTGTGGGAAAGGGGCACTGAATGGGCCCACTCCACCCTGAGGCATGTGATACAGGTCCTGCGTTTTCCATTAATTCTCCCTTCTTTCCTGTTCTTGCTTGTGAATTTATAAACTCCATCCATGAGTGAGCAGAAGGTACTGCTAGTAGTGGCTGGCCCACCCATTAGGCCAGGCTGCCTCAGGTGGCAGATGTTAACTTGTGGCATGTGGCAAGGGGCGGCCTATAAATCTGTTAATAAATAAATAAAATAAATAACTGGCAAGAGCAAGATGCCCAAGGAGAGAGCTGTGCACCAGCCAGTCCTGCCCTGTGCCCACAATTTAGCCCTGTTCCTTCAGGTACAATGAAGGATATTTTCCCAATGCTGGTACTGAAGAACAATTCTTTTTGTGCACAAAAAGGAAGACGCCATTTTGCTCTTTCTAGCAGTCAACAAAATGTCTTGGGTCAGCCCTTGAACAAAAAGCTGGGTGATGGCCTATTTCTCTACCTATCAGAGTAAGTTTATGCCGCCCTTTCCTTATGTTCTCAAGGTGCTTGACAAAACAAAACAGAACTCTCTGTTATAATGCAAACACACAAATTAAAACAAGCTAAAAGCCACAAGTGTACGAAAGCAGTCAGCAGGATGAAGACTGTATTGGAAAATATAGTTGGAAAAATAAAGAGGCTTTGTCCTTTTAAGGCAATGGAGTAAACATGAGACAAACCTCCCTGGGCAGTAGGGCTACATCCTATTTGTTCTTTCTGTCCTTTTATTATGAGTACATTTATATAGGACTTTTCCACAGAACTTCAAGGTGGCACCAATGCCTGGCTGATCTGGCCATGTCCCCTGGTTATACCCTGTTTGGACTCCTGTAATGAGGTCCGTGCATGGCTGCCTTTGAAGACTGTTCAGAAGCATCAGCTGGTCCATCACACTGGGGCCAGGATGTTGACAGAACCGACTGCAGGGAGCATGTGACTCCCTTGTCACAAAAGCCTCACTAGCTACTGGTGAGTTTCTAACCACCATTCAGCATGGTGGTTATGAGCAATAAAACCCTTCACGGTTTGGAACCAGGCTGCCTGAGGGTCACACTCCCCCATACAAACCTGTCCCAGATTTTAAGATCTTCACAGGAGAACCTTCTCTGCCACCTTCAGTGGTGGCCAAGCAGAAGAGGGCCTTCTCCCAGTGGAAGGAAACCCAGTAGACCCTAGTGCTGCTGCCCTTCTGCTGGCAGGCAAAGACTTTTTAATTTAAGCAGGGCTTTGGCATGTAAGCTGGTCTGTTGGGCTCGGTGCTGTTTTATTCTAGTGGTGTTTTGTTTGTAAACAGTGCTTTGGATGTATCCACATTTTATTATTGTTTTAACCAGCTTTTATTGAAAGCGTGTTGTTCCAATGAACATCCTTTTCTTGGTGGAAAGTAGGCTACAAATCAATTATAAAAATCACATGGTTCTCTGCAATTTGACCCTCACAGCAACAGTATGAGGCAAGTTATATAGCTTTGTCAGAGGACAGGATTGAGGGTATATCTGCTGTCTTCCTGGAGGCTCAAACGTTCCAGGCCTTTTCTTCCGTAGGTGTTGGGATGACGGGAACAGGGTTTCACTGGAAAGCTGTTTGTTCTCTAACACACTCCAAAATCTTCCGACGGTATTAGCAGGCCTGGTTCTGAACCTTACTTGAACTAACAGATTCCTTTCCCAAGTACTGTCTCCCTCTTCCTTCCACCCTCTAAACTCTCCCTCATTCAAAACAAGATTGATGGTCACCGAAGCTGAAACATTTACTTGGCTGATGTAAGTGTCCACTTCCTTCTGGCAAATGATTTTATGATCCTACCCTCAAGCTTTACACAAACAGGAAAAGGAAAGCTGCATTGACAAGGCTGAGCGTGAATGAGGATGCAAAGAGGAACCAAAAGCAAGCCAGGGGGCCCATCTGCCCTTGTTTATATCAGTCATAATAACAAGAAGGGCCTGGCTGAAGGGCAGCACAAGATCCGCATCCTGGAAATTCCCAGCTACCCCTTCTCATCTGAGCCGGACTTTCTTTTTAAAGAGTACATGTGAAAAGCAGTCCAGAATTGTGGTTCAGTGCTTGGTAGCTGTCTCTCCTCACGCACACGCATCCTCAGTCTCATATTTCACAAGATGGTGAGGAAGCTAAATTGCCAATTTCTAGGAAGACGGGGATTCGCACCCTTGGTTACAAGAAATGTTAAGTAGGAAACCCCCGAACCAGCTGCTTCCATCAAAATAGGGAGGGTCTGATGCTTTCACCCCCACTGCAAGTCAAGCATCTCCAGCGGAGCCTCCCAGGCAGGTGGGGTCTCCAGAAGGGCTTTCTAGATATGGCAGGTGAATTCTTCCCCTAGTGAAACAGACATCATTATTTTTTTCCCACTTCCCATGAAGAGCTGAAGGCCAAGGACCAGATGCTGTCATGGGAATCTGGGAACAGAGGCATGCCTAGATGTAAGCCCAATTTCCTTTATTCAGCTGTGTGGTATTCAGAAGGTCTCCTCCGCCGTGAAGAAGAGTCCAGAAACACGTACGGTCGCCATACTGAGACATGTACAGGTGGTCTGTATACACTTGCCGCAGAGCAAGCCTGCAACTAAATTTCCCATGCACGACCACCACAACCTAGTTTCAAACTAAATGGAACGTTTCTAATGTCTTTTGTCCTTGACTAATTGATTTTTCTTTAGCAAATACATGTAGGGGGTAGGCCTGAGCCAGATCAGGAACACAGTGGGGGGTGAGGGTGGAGAAACATTGACTGGGAGTTCAATCAAATTCACAGCTCATCATCCTCGCTGGCTGTTCATAGTGGAAGGAAAGCATCCATTGTCATTAATGGGAGCTTTCCTCCCATTGCAAGCAACAAGTACAGCAGGACTGAATTCTTATTTGGACCACTGGGGGTATGTGTGCATGTAAGGCTTAAAGTTTCCGTCCGATAGTCCCAATCCAGCTAAGCCGCTGCCCCATGGCACCTTTCTTTCTTTTTCAATAGAAAAATTGACTATACATGGTCAAACTGCCTAATCAGCGTAACATCTAGTTTGGCTCTCAGAAGGACAAAACAGAGATTACTATAAATCCAAACTTAGCTGCTTTGTCTCTCCCACAACCTTCTTTGTTGCATTTTAGGCACTAGGCAAAAACCTTTTTATTTACCAGACATTTTAAAAAATAGATCTATTAATATTTTATTATAACAATTTTAATCTGTTTATCATTGCTGTTGTGCCTAGGATTGTTGTGGTTATTTATCGTTGGGTTTTTAGTGCTTCTAGTAGCTTTTATTGCTGTTGTATTATTGGATTTTTATTGGTAAGGATATGTTTTAAATTGCACACCGCCCTGAGAACCCTGTGGGCTACACGGCGGTATAGAGATGCAATAAATAAATTAACAAATAAACCTTCATTTTTTTAGATTAGATGCAAGGGGACTAAATCAGGGTTTGGCCCCCGAGTACAGCAGGCACAGGCAGTTTAAGCCTCTCAGTCTCCCACTACGTGTTGGTCCTTTGCACTTACTCAAAAGAATGATAAAATAGATATAAAATAGATTTTTTTTTTAAAGTGACTGCCTTTGTTGGCATAGAGGCCAATCTGGAAAAGTTCCAACTTTTGAGAGAAATGCTTTTGCTTTCCTCACTTCTGCAATGAGGACTTTTGTAATGAGGGGAAGGTTCTCTTTGGCAGATTGATCTGATTAATACCCCACCTATCTACCAAAAAGTGGCACACGAGGCAGCTTACAAAAACCATTTAAAATAGATTAAAACAATAAAGCATATTAAAATGCAATAGAAAATAAAGTGACAGAACAAAAACGGCACCCAACTCAGAGGACCTCTTACAGGCCAAATGCCTACTTGAGTTAAGCAGCCTTTAGGCCTGCCGTCCAAAAGATACCAGAAGTGCATGAGAAATGCCTTCTTGCAAGGCTGCTAGAGACCCGTTGGCACCCAATGTGGCAAAATCCAGATTCTCCAAACACTTCCTTAGTAAAAGCAACATTGATGAGATTCAGTGGCTCATTCCTGGGGCCCACGATCTGCAGCCTGAGTTGGCTCACATCACCTGGCCTGCAGGTAGGCAGGCAGGTGGGCAGGACCTTGCCAGTTCCCAAGTAACCCATTAGGATACATTCTATATATGGCAACCTTTTCACCTCTGGCCTTCACCGTGACCAACAGAGCCCCATCACTGCACAGAGTAGTCCTTACATACGGTCAAGGAATGGCTTACCACTTGCACTAGGCAAAAAATACACCCCTTAGGACCTTGTGCAGTGATGGCGAACCTGTAGGCCAAGGGGCTGGATAGCAGTCTGATAGATAGATAAATAAATAAGCCACAAAGCTGGTTCTTATAGACTGCATTTCCCATGTGCCTTGCTCTTCTCCCTTCTGTCTCTGCCCCTCCTAGATTTCCCTAGCAGCAGCTCCTCAGGGGCTGATATCCAGGCAGGGGCCATCACAGGAGTGCTTGGGCGAGACTTCACTCTACTTCTGCCTCGGGGGGGGGGGATGCGCTGCCATGGTCCTCCCCTCACTGCTGCCCTCACCTGCACCACCTGCCCATTATTGCCATAGTGCCTTCCCAGAAGGAGACCTCAGGCTGCCTTCTCTGGACAGCAGCTGTGGCCCAAACACCAGACCAAGGGGTGCTTCCTCAAAGGGTAACATGGCCCTGGAGGTGGCATTGCTTCAAGGCATTCTGGGGAGTTTAAGGAACAGCTCTTGGCAAGCCCAGCACCACTGACGCTACCGGAGCCCATGACAGAAGAGGGGCCACACTTGATAAGATTTGGGCCGAGGCCCCTCACCCTTGAAGCTGCTTGTTTTAGGAGCCTCACAGGTACACAGTTGCGAGACAGGGGTGGGGAACCTTTGGTTTTACAGCCATTTCCATCAGCCTCATTCAGCATGGGCAACGGCCAGGGATGCTGGGAGATGCAGTCCTACAGGATCCCTGCTCTAAGATATGGCAGCCAACTCACAGGCCCACTTACAGGTCAAATGCCACCCATGGTTACGGTCAGTTGGCTGGCCCCCAACAGGAGTGGCCCACGCTCAGCATTGAGCTGGCGTTCTTTCCGCAGGAACTGGTCTGAGAGATGAAGCCCAGCATTCCAAACACTGGATGAACTGGGGGAAGGAGTGGATGTCAGTTGCACGAGGATGGTCATGAGAACTTTGACCTGTAGGACAAGGCTGATGCAGAACACACCACCTTGAAAAAATGTCATCTCTTGGCTGATGGCCCAGAGAGGCAAATACCTGAATACCTCTTCCTTGCAGCCTCCTTTTGAGATTTGCTCTGGAAGCCTTCCAGAGCAAATAGGACTGTTTTCCACATTTGTAGCACTTTGCCTGAGTGACACCGTTAGAATTTTCTGTGATCAGATGCCTCCAAGCTTATTCTTGATACAAGGAACAAAGGAACTTAGTTTGGCTTCTTGGCTCAAGAGTAAAAAAAACCTGTCTTATCTATGAACCTTTTCAAATGGGACACAGATATCCCAGAAATTAGTAATACACTAGTTTATTAGCTGATAAGAAAGGAATTCCAGAGAGAAGTCAGAAAATGCCAATTTTTGCAGGCACTGTAACCAGGAGTTGGTTTTAAATAATTAGCAATCAATGCCCTTACAGGATTCAGAGACCTGACACCCTAGAGCAGTGATGGCAAACCTTTTAGAGACCAAGTGCCCAAACTGCAACCCAAAACCCACTTATTTATCGCAAAGTGCCAAACCTGAAAACAGCCAGTCCAAGCAAATATATATTTCCTTGGCAGCACACTGACCAGCCATGCAAAAGCTCGGACAAGTGGCAGCTAATGAGTCGCTGCTTGTGATGTCATTGCCTGGTGCCGCTACTCCTTTCTGAGCATGCACATGGCCCCTATGTGCACTGTTATCCGATGCTCGGCTGCTGGGGCGATGCTGGGGCGACTTGGCTCGCGTGCCGACAGAGAAGGCTCTATGTGCCCACTGTGGCACACGTGCCAGAGGTTTGCCACCACTGCCCTAGAGTCATAAACAGAGCAATAAAGCCTGAATTCGATCATAAAAACAGGAATCTAGTCAGATAAAGTAATGTGAGAACTCCTATTGTAAATACAAGAGGCGTGTTTTGAGATCACACAGACGGGTAATGCAGAGTTTAGTTAAACCATTATTATCACAAACAAGTCTGAAATATTGAAGGGGATCAGAAAGATTTTATATGCATGTTGCTAGATCAGCTACCTTATGAAGAGGTGTGGATTTTGGTAAGATTCTGGACCTACACTATTTAGGATCACCAATGTATGAATAAGATTTATACAACAGGGTTCTTTATTATACAGAACAGAGAAATTACCGTATTTTCTGCTCTATAAGACTCACTTTTTTCCCCCTCAAAAGGAAGGGGAAATGTCTGTGCGTCTTATCGAGCAAATGTGTGTGTGCAGTGAGTCTGTCAGATGTGCAGCCCATGGGGAAGTGATGGGGAATGTGCCTGTGATTATGTGCCCACTTGATTCAGAATATTTTTTTTCTTGTTTTCCTCCTCTAAAAACTAGGTGCATCTTATGGTCAGGCGTGTCTTATAGAGCAAAAAATACAGTATTTGAGAGAGAACCAGCTTTATCTTATGTGCCTATAGGCTTAGTGCCTGATAAGCTTAATACCAACTATTGCTTAATGTTGATGTATCATGTGTTTGAATACTTGCACGCATAAGGCTAGTGACTGGTATTGTAATGCTGATAGTTTAACAAGAAAGAAAGTAGAGGAGAGAGGGAGAGAGAAGATGGACAGATTTGGCTGGAGAGATTTCTTGTTAAGAAGCAACTCTGTATGTTGTTAATCTGAAATAGGAGTGAGCTACCCTTTGAACTTGTGGGCACCCTTGAACATTTGAGAACTGTCCTGGAACAAGCAGAAACTGACGGCTATGGGTGAGCACACCTAGTTGCAAGGACAGATCCTGCCCAGAGGCATTTCATGGGAAATGAAGATGTCAGCAGCTAGAGGTTCCCACTTCACTCTGAAGCATCTGCAGTGGTTACTGAGAAAATATTTTTTCTTTATTTTTTTATTTGTATTTAAATTTAAGCTGGTGGAGCAGGCCAAAGGAGGTGTCTGAGGATACTCTGATGCCCAGTTGCCCGTTTGCCTACCCAATCTAAAATTTAGAATTTAATCTTACTCTGAGAAGTTTTGGAGAAATTTGCATATGCGGTGTTTAACATGTAGCTCAGGATTACCTGTTAACATGCAGCTCAGAGTTAACATGCTTTCAAACACTCTTTGAAAAAGAGGCTTATGTCACAATATGCTTACTTGATCAGAGGGACATTACATAACAAAGAAAAGGGATTTTGCAACAGTGGATCTACACATTTTAATTTGTTGGAAACACATTTCAGTTGCTGAGGATTTCATTTATACCTTTATTGCTTTTTCAAGGATTTTCACCTGCTGTTTTCTCATTCTGTAACAGAACTGATTTATACACCATCTGAAATCCTGATGGAAGGACAAAAGACAGCATAGAAAGGTGATAAGTAATTTGAGCTCCACTTCAGGTACAAAAAATCCTTGGGTTGGCAGTGATCTTAGATGCTCGAAAAGTAAAGTATTTCTGCCATAAGAGTGATCTGAACCATTGATCTTAATTCAGGGCATGGCAAAACAAACACACCAGTTTTGAGGAGTATGGCCCTTCTGGTGTTGCTGGACTGCAACCATGAGAGAGAGGCCCAATTAATTACCATATTCTTTGCTCTATAAGACTCACTTTTTCCCCCCTCAAAAGGGGAAATGTCTGTGCGTCTTATAGAGCGAATGTGTGTGTGCAGTAAGTCTGTCAGAGGTGCAGTCCATGGGGAAGTGATGGGGAATGTGCCTGTGATTATGTGCCCATTGGATTCAGGATATTTTTTTTCTTGTTTTCCTCCTCTAAAAACTAGGTGCATCTTATGGTCAAGTGCATCTTATAGAGCGAAAAATACGGTATAACTGATATAATTCATCTTATTTTGGCTCAATGAACTGTCCTGTGTATGGGCCTCCAGATATTGATGGACTGCAACTCCCATAATCCCCTACCATTTGCTATGTTGGGTACTGCTAATGGGAGTTGCAGTCCAGCAACCTCAGAAGGGCCACATGCTCCCTACTTCTCGTGTAATGCAAGCAATTATAATCACAGGTAGAGCAATTAGTAAATGACAAAGGAAAAATTCTGAGCCCTCTCCTCCTCTGGCATAGCAGTTTTAAAACAATCCTGTCAGAATATACAGGTGTATCTGAAACACTTGCAACATCAACTTCATTCCCATTTCTTCAAAAGACACTTTTCTCTGAAAATAAACCACACACACACGAACCGTCCATTACGCTCTTAACTTTAGAGGAGCTTTCTTGACATCCCTCTCAAATATTTGCCTTGCTAACATTACCCATCAATTATTTACAGTATTTCTTGGAACAAACGCTGCTTTTCTTGGCACCGGCTGCACTAGAAATGCCAGTGTCCCAGTCCAGGAAAGGGGATCTGTGTACCCACGTAATCATTCACAAAGGCCTTCTTCTATGTTAGTGTTAAATTAACGAAGGCACAAATGAGATGTATATCCAAGAAGGGGCAAACAAATCCGTTTATTTTGCTTTCTGTGCTGTTCTTTTTTTTCATTGTGTCTGCATGTTTGGCAAGTGCTGCCCCCACTCCAGCATATGACTTCTTGCACACTAATGTAAACAGTTTTTGATCCGCAAACTGCATTGTGCAATTCAGACCTGTGCGAAAACTGAAAGAGAAGGGCAACATCCCGCTTTGCATTTTGGATCAGGCAATGTGAGCAAGGTCAGTTTGTTTTAAAATGCAAACCAAACTAATTTCATCATCTCCATATCCAAGTCTCCGTATTGTCCACCTGTACTTCATCACTTTCAATTCAATGCATGTTTGGGCTCAACCAGATCTGTATGAATTCTGTCTTTACCTGCTAGTGCAAGATCAAGAAATACATCTACTTGGCATGAGACGGAGGCACGGGTCTTATCATGCTATGCGACATTTTGAAACAATACTCCTCAGACTGATCAAAACTGAATGTTTATTTGTCTTTTATGCTTCAACTTCCAAAGGAAGGAGAACCTTGAATGATCAAATCAGGATGCCATCCTATTGACAGTGCCCTCGATGTTCTTAAGCCCCCAAACCTGGAGGAACAAGAGCATCCAGTGCAGAGTGGGAGGGATGGTACAGGCGATCCCTAATTCCCTGCACCTTCTGCTCCACATTTTGGAGCTGGCATGCTTTGGAGAGGAAGGAAGAGAGACTCAGCCGCAACCCCCCACCCACCAGGATGCCCTGTTCTCCCGCTCCAAGGTTGATTTTCCCGGCATCAGAGAGGAAGCTGGCACCTTTCTTTCCATGCCAGCTGGGGGGACAGGGGGATCGGAGTGTGGATTCCCATCTCGGAGGGCAGAGTTCTATCTCCAGCTTTGCAAATTATCTTATGGTCCTTCCAGACCATGTCTGGGACACAGGATCTCTCCTTTACCTTACTGAAGAAAAGTTTAAATGAGTGTTTCTTAAGCTCTCCTTAATAAAGGAGAGCAAACAAAGAGTAACATCACCCTTTTCGGACTGTCCCCAGTGCCACAACTCCAGACACACACTGCTTCTGTACCCCTTCTTACAAGAAGTGTGTGTCACAACCAAGCTCCTGCTTTCCAGCAGACCACACTGCTCCTACTTTCCAGCCGTCCCCAACCTGGTGACTTGCAGATGTGTCAGACTAGAAACCTGCATCAACCGTTGGCCATGCTGGCCGGGGCTAAGGAAAGTGCTTCTCTGAGGTATGGTTTTAGTTTTCATTAAAAAATGCCATCTCTGAGTTACAAAATAGTTTGTGTTCAAAGCCAGTCCTAATGTATGTGAAGCATCATTAACTAACTAAAGCCAGGTCCAATGCCAGGTTTGAAACATGGGGCCAGGTGGCACGTGTTTTAAAGAGTAATTTGAAATGACTGGAAATGTGCAGTTCCAAACACAGGAAACTGATGCTAAATTTTAGCACCAACTGATAGGGTATCAGAGACTGAAATTTTTAAACAGCAATTTTGTTCAGATTTTAATTTTTAAGTGCGCTTCTGCATGAATCTGACTACTTTTAAAAAATGTGTGTGCGCAAGTGCGTGGAGTTTTACAACTTTGAAGACTCACCTCTCTCTCATTCTCTCTCTCTCTCAATATTGCACTGTAAAAGCAGGAAGCAGCTGAATTTTGGAGGTGAGAGAGAGAAGAAGAGATAACCATTTAAATTCCATCACCGACAGGCTGGCTTGGCAGTTGTCCCGAGCCCCAATCCTCCCTATGCAGAGTGCTTTGCAGCCACGAGTGGCCTGCATCCGAAACAGGCAGATCATGGCTCTTCGAAAGCGGACAGTCAGTCCAAGCTCTGACAGTGCGAAAGGCGGAAGTACCAAAGCTACAGAACCATGTCGTAAATACAACTGTGGTAAGAGAGAGGCTGGAACATCTGGCAGGAGCACCGCTCGGCCTGTGTCAGACTGGCTGGCTCCAGTCACTGGCCACCCGTCCGTACTGCAGGGGGAAAAGAAAGAGACAAGGTATAGTCTGTTGCTGGGGATGTACTGGGGTAGGCAACCTTAGAGCCATCCAGAAGTTTTGGACTGCAACTTCCATAACCCCAACCATTGGCCATGCGGGGTGAGGCAAAGGGCAGCTGCCCTCCAAAGCATCTAGAGGCACAGAATGCTGAACAAAATATCCCTTGATTTTTCTAAAGTAAAACACCAGTCTATAAAACTCCATTGGTACATACGCACTCCATGCCTTGCATGCAAACTCTACCCTCTTGTGACCCAAACAGGGAATTACAAGCAGGACAACTGGCTCTCTCCCTTCATGCCAAACAAGTAAATAAACGTCAAGCCATGCCTTCTCCTCAGTTCTCCCCCTGCTGATTTTACCTGAATATCTGTCAGCTCTTTCAGAAATCGTTTTGTGATCTCAGGCCCATTTTCCATTGTGGGGATATGGTAATTCTGATGCAAGAGAGAAAGAATTCCATCATAAATTGCAGAAGGAAAAAAATGATTCAGTCCAACCCCAAAGGAGCACTATTAAGTGTGTCTCAACTCTCACCTTGCCCTGGTAGAGGATTTTGTTCACGGGGCAAACAACGCAAGCCGTGCCAGAACCAAACACTTCCTTGATCCTGTTCTCTTCCAGACCTTTGATCAGGTCAGCCATTGTGAAAATGTTCTCAGAAACTTTGAATTCCCCCTGAATGAAAAGAGATTCAAGAATGTTAAAGAATTCCATTGAAAAACATAGAAACAGAGCAAGTCAGAAGGGGTCTCCTGGGCCATCTAGTCTGACCCCCGGCTCCAGCCGGCTCTACTCACGACATGCCCACCATGTGCATGTCTAGCCTGTCCTTGAACACCCTCACTGATGGGGCCTCAACCACCTCCCGTGGAAGCCCATTCCACACCCTCGGGGTCCTGACTGTCAGGAAGTGCTTCCTGGCATCGAAATGGAACCTTGTTTCCCTGAGCTTCGCTCTGTTGCAGCGCGTCCTGCCCTCCTCTGCAGGGGAGAACAGCAGAAGAGAGAATGTCACATACCACCTCTGTGTGACACCCCCTCATATACCAGTATGTCGCCAACAGATCCCCTGAGTCTCCTCTTCTCCAGGCTGAAGAGACCCAGTTCCCTCAGTCTCGCCTCATACGGCATTCCCAGCAAACTGGCCACCAACCTTGTGGCCCTACGCTGTACTAACCTGGCTATATCCTTCCTGTAATGAGGGGCTCAAAAGCTGAGCACAATACTCCAGTCGCGGGTGCACCAGAGTCATATAGAGTAGTAGTAATACCTCTCTCGATCTAGAAGCCACACTTCTGGCCATGCAACCAAGGGACAACAGCACTAAATCCCACGCCTTGTTGATCAATTTAAGAAAGCCCCACCAACACTGAGGAAAAGCAGTAGCTTTACACTGAAAAAGTCACAGGTCTCTTCCCCAATGGCTCTTGGCAGGGCGAGAAAAACTTCCGCCTCAAAACCTGGAGTGGCTGCCAGTCACGGCAGAGAACGCTGGTCCATCTCAGTACTATCCCTGCTCTGCTATCCGGCTTGCTGTGCCCCTTATGCTCACCCATTTGCGTGCCAGATCCAGGAGGCTTTGCCGGATCACACCAGGCAAGATGATTCCATTCAGCGGAGGGGTGACCAGCTCCAGATCTGGAAACCAAAGCAAAAGTTTCACACACACAGATCTGACCGTATGTCAGAATGCAGAAGTGAGAGGACAGAAAAATGCTTAGGCATTGTGCTGGACACAGATCTCAGCTCTGTGAAATTGTGACTTTCATTTAAAAAAAGACTGACGTTTCTAGTCAGAGAAATCGTGATGCTACATTTTGAGCTGTGTAGGCAACACCTGTCGAAATCTCAGAAGGCAGTGGGGTAGATGAACTCAAGAAACCGTAGGGGATCTTAGATCTTGAGTCTTGCAACATGGATTAAACAAGAGAATAATTTGATGTTAGCAATAAGCTGTTTTGTTTTTTTAATCCCTTTTTGGTATATTTTTTTATTTATTAACAGCTTTTCTATCCCGTCCCCTACAAACATCTTGGGACAGCTTACAATACTTGGAACAGCTTACAATAATGCCATTTTCTTCCTTATCTTTCCTTGAATTTAAACTGAAAAAGTTCCTTCTCCACCCTCATCCCAGGAACCGATTTCCTCACCTCCCTGCTGGTTCTTCCAAAACATGAAGATATTCATGGTCCCAACTTCAGTGACTTGATGGTCATCCCCATAAAGCCACAGAACCTGCTGGCATCCCTCTTTCATGGCCTCATTCTGCACGTAAATGGTGGGGCCGTAGTTGCTGAGGGAGACAGGCAAGGAGAACAGATCAAAATGCATCCCTGGGAAGCAACGAGAGCTGGAGCAACCCTCTCTAGAAGCCATGGGGGTGCAGGCACAGCTCAATGCCCACATGTGCCAAAGTGCCTGGAGTTCCAGGGTGAGGATGTGGTTTGGCACAAAGTGGCAGGGAAGGAGTTCCAGTGCAAGACATCTGGAAAGCACCAGGCTGAGAAATGCGGGGCTGGACTGCCCAGCAAGGAAGGCAGCTTCCTAGACTCTTTCCTTCTTTCCTTTCCTTTCCTTTCTTGATTACATTTTATACTGCCCCATAACATTTTTATACATTTTATACTGCCCCATAACCAAAACTTTCTGGGCAGTTCACAACAATTTAAAAACATCAAATACAGTGTAAAAATTTAAATGGTTTAAAACTGCAGCATAAAATACAAGAAAAAAGAGAGTGCAAAGATTTAGAAGTCAACTTAATGAAGAAGTTTGATTGAGAAGTCAGCACTTTTTAATGCACGGCTGTTAAAAAAAGAAGGGGTCAGAGACTGCAGCTGGTCCAGCAAAGGGCGGCAAGATTCTTGGTGGGGAAGGGGTATTTCAACCAGGTTGCTCCTGCATTTGGTCAGCTGACTCATTTCATGGCCTGTTTTCAGGGCTCACTTTGAAGCACTGGTTTTACCCTTTTAAAGCTCTAAAGCAGGGAAGGGCGACATGTGACCCTCCAGATGTACAGGCCTACAGTTCTCATCATTCCTCACCACTGGCCATGCTGACTAGGTCTGAAGGATTTGTAGCCTAAAACATCTGGAAGGCCAAAGGTCACCCACTGTTGCCCTAAAACCTACCTTAGGATGTTACCTGAACAACAGCTTTATTTATTTTTCGATTTATATCCTGCCTTTTTCCTACAAAGGGCTCAAGGCAGCTTACATCTCCTCCTCCACCTTATCCCCACAACAACAACCCTGTGAGGTAGGTTGGGCTGAGAGTCTGTGACTGGCCCAAGGTCACCCAGTTGGCTCCATGGCTGAGCGGGGACTAGAACTCGGATCCTCTGAGTCCCAGTCCCATGCTCTTAACCACTACGCCACCCTGGCTCTCTCCTTGGTCTTTAGACCTTCAGAGGCCCTGCTATGGACTGCCCTGTCCAAATGAGAAGGGTAACTATTACAGAGAGAGACTTTTCATTGTTGGCACCATGATACTGGAACAGCCTTACCAGCCAGGCCCCCTGGCTCCATCTTTATGCTCTTTTTGGCCTTTCTATTCTTCCCTGTCTTTTAAGTCCTTTTGTCTTTATGTCTGGGCCTCTCAGATTATAAGCTACGCTTTCCTTGAGTATTAGCTCTAATGGTTTGTATTCATTTATACTGTTTTTTACAGATAGCTGTAATATTTTTACAGATAGCTGATATTACTATATCAATAGAATAAATCAGAAATATTGAGATCTTGCAGCTTGAGGACCATATTCAGTTGGGGAGATGCTCTTGGGAGCTGCGATTCGGAACAACGATGCCATCGTATGTAGTTTAAAGCTCTTATCGCCCATGACTAAGCCTCAGGAGAGGCATTTCAACCTTTCAGGATGGGGAGAAACCTGTGCAAAAGCTGGGAAACCACGAAACAATGGCCAGGTGGGAGAGGAGGATGCCAGGATTCAACCCCATCAGTCCATAAGGAAACACATAATAATTTTGAACTTGACTTACCAGCCCAGCTTACTATTCCCAACGCCACCTATCCAGGCACGGACAAAATGAGGATCAGCCAGGAGAGAAACAGGGTTGAAGCTGCCGGTGGCAAAATAGGGGCCCACAGGACCCAAGATCACATACAGCAATGCATGGTTGGACTTGGCGACCCCCAAGGAAGGCTGCAGAGGGAGAAGGAAAGGAAAAGAAGCAAGGGAAATCAGAATCAACTGATCTGTACTTTGAGGAGGTACTGGGAAGATGCCCATAACACAAGCTTGCTCTGGGATTAATTTCTGCCTCTCTCATTTAGAATGCGGCATTCCCAAGTGGAAGAGCGGATTTTGGAAACAAGGAACAGAGGCAAGGAAAAGTGCAGGAAGCGAGATTTCACAGGAATGGTGCATGGAATTCCAAGAGGGAGAAGATTCCAGATCAAAAGGATCTCAGGATGAATTTAAGAGGAAAAACAGATTTAAAAATCACATTACAGGAACTAGTTTCAACTTGTGAAAACAGCCAAGACAGTGTATACTCTGTATTGTCAACATCTACATTTTAAAAACTCAGATAATTAAATTTTTTAAAAAACCTCACTAAAAAAATCCTTTCTGTGCCAGTGAAACGCAGATACTGGAAATGTAATTATGTTGTGGTACAGGATTTGAAGTCAGGTGTCTTCTTGTCCAACTTCTAACCTCAGAAGACTCCATAACTGATGCAAACCCCATCCTAAATAATTGGTGGTTGTATAGCAGTAAAAATTAGACCACTCAGATCTTCACTGATGAAGCTCTCTGGGCAACCTTCGACCTGTCACTTTATCATTTTAACCTACCTCATAATGCTGTAGTATATGCCATTCTGAGCTCCTTCGATGGTGTTGCATATAAAAGTAATATATACATAATTAAATGATGCTAGTACATGCAGAATTTCTTGCACATTTTCTTTTTTCAAAAAATCTGCTCCCTCTGCCCACAAGTAGGTGACTGGAGCAATTTATTTCTTATTGCTAAGGTATCGCAGTCAACTTGCACTGGAGCTTTCAAGAGCAATGACAGAATGACAGGTGCCTGTCCCAAGAGCTCACCATCCAGAATTCAACACAGGAGAAGCAGGAGAGGGAGGGAGTTTTGACAGCTCCCATCTGGGAAGGATCTTGTCTCAGTCATTCATGCTCAGGTGACATCCAGGCTTCCCTATTATGATCCGTTTTCTGTGGAGCTGCCTTTAAAGACAGTTCGGCAGTTTCATCTGGTGAAGATCACAGCTGCCTGAATATTTCTTGAGGCCGGGCATTTGGTCTTCTTACCTGTACCAGCCCAGCTACATTGGTTGCCAGTGTGTTTGCAAGCCCAATTTAAAACAACATTTAAAGCCATAAATGGTTTAGGCCCAAGTTACTTCGAGAACTGCCCAGCCTGCCTACACTTGGAGGTCATCAACAGAGGCTCTTCTCTCTTGCCTGCCACCAGAGGAGGTGAGGCTGTGAGTACAAGGACAGGGTCTTTCCAGTGGTGGCCTGGCACCTCTGGAAACTGCTTCCATCAGAAGTTCCTCAGGCTGCTTTTTTGCAAGTATTCGGAAGGCTCCTGGAGACCCACCTGCTCTGGCTGTGGGTGATGGTTTCCCATAATCTGTTGGATTTAGGAGATATTAGCACAGTCTGCCCCTCTACTTTGTATATTTTTATATTTTACTGTATATTTATTTTCTAATGTTCGTATGCTTGTCTGTTTTTATACTGTACACCCCATTGATAGGGTTTTACTCTTAAAGATGGTCTAAAAATAATTTAAATGGATGATGGCTGATTGACAGAAAAATGATAGCATGAATATTGATGAAGTTCTATCCATTTCCTGCTGGAGAGACTTCTGACCCTGCTTTCTCCTTTGCTGCCAAGATTCCACCAGAACCACTTACAAATTTCCAAGCAGCCCAAAGCAGAGAGGTACAAATACCAGCTTATCTTACTAGCTAGTTATCCTCACTCCCCTGCACATTCATGGCATGCATGAAAGGCTCCTGAGATTGTCAGGAAAAGGTAAATATTTTACTGGAGGGTCTTCAACCTTCTTGGGGTTCATCGGCACATCTGGAATTTTCAGAACGTGTTGTGGGTGCTTGCACAAAATGGTTGCCATGATGGGCAGGCCCGTCACAAAACACCCGTTTCCCAGAAAGCAGAGTGGTGAAGCTAAAGGAAAAATAATTTCCCCAAGAATCTAAGTACAAGGTGCGGGGTGGGTCTGAGTTCCAAACAACAAAGTCACTCTTCTGACATCAAATAAAGATGGCACTGAAGGGCTGAACTTTATTTTGCAGCTTCCTAGCTGAAATGAATTTGTTTTATTTTAATCCTAAGTAAGAAAATCAGGAGCAGACAGCTGAGACAGTGGACAGGGCAGCCATACAGACTAACAGGAAGCTTTGGAGAAGGGCAGGAGAATTTCTGCAAATTTCCTGCCGGACAGTAAAGCCGGGTCTTCACCATGGTGTCCACGGGTACCAGTGTGCCCACAGATACGCCCCATGGCTGCTGTTTCTGTCCTTGCCCAACATTTCTTGCAAGGCAAAAGGTCTCCCTCCCTAGTTTTCTAACAAGTGGCAGGGCCAGAGGGACAGGCATGGGTGGCCTCACCTAACTTCCTCAGAGGCTTGGGCTCTTAACTCAGTGGCTGCAAAAGTGACAGAAAGTCTGTCACCATCAGTCTGCAGGGTGTAAAGGAGACTTGCCCCTGGCAAGCAGGAGCCTGGCAGAGTTGATGTCTGGCCTTAAAGTCTAGAAACTTTATTTTGGGGGGAGAAAAAAAACCTGAGACGCTCATTGTGCAATGTTCTACCCAACTATACATGTTGTTATACATCTCTCTCTCCCCAGAGAGGCTCACCTGGCGCCGTCATTTCGGCGCCAGGCAAAGACCTTTTTATTTAAAAGTTATTTTAATTGTTAATTTATATTTATTATATCTATTGTATTTATTGTATTTTTAATTTTCTTCTCAAGATGGGCCAGTTTTTAAGTAGTTTTAAATATTAAATTGTTGAATCTGTTCGTTTATTGTTGTTGAGCCGCCCCGAGGCTTGTCTGCAAGGGGGCGGCATAGAAATATGTAAATAAATAAATAAATAAATAAAATGTCCAGGGTGCACAATCATGCAAGCGTGAGTCAGCATTCTGATTACAACCGTTTCCATCAACAGCCAATGATGTAACCCTATGCAAGTCTGGACAAAGAACAGGTCCAAAATTCCCTGCAGACAAAATTCCCTGTCATAGGCTTACACAGGGTTCTGCCCTAAATGGTCCCCAAACTCTGGTCTTATGAATGACACCTGGTAGCTGAGAAAGCTAAGTTCAAGAGAGGGGAGGGAGAGAGGGGAGGTCAAGTGAAAGGCTGAAGAGCTTTCTCGGGCTTAATTCCGGCTTTCTGGGCATCCTTTAAGACATGTATAGCCTGCATCTCTGCATTTTCAAGGCAGGTAACCAAAACAGTAACAACGACTAAAGCAATACGAATTTTACACCCCAGCAAAGAGCATCAAATAGTGATAAAAACCAAGATATAACCTACAGATTTTTTTTTCAAACTTCCACTCAAAGGCTGGGAGAAGAGTAAGTTCCTAACTTACTGCCTAGAGCAGCGCTTCCCAAACTATGTTCTGCGGAAACCTAGGATTGCTTCAAAAGCCTTGCAGGGGTTCTGTGAAAAATCTCAAATTTAAAATGGATTTTAAAATGAAACCACATGAGGCCAACTATTTGATTGTCAGTTGGCATCCAAGCAGCAAACAAGGAAACGCATCACATCATTTGGTTCCTACGACTTTATTGTGCAGTGTAGGGAATAATCGAAAGAATTCATTTGGGATATTACCCTATGATTGCTTTATTCCTTCATTATATTTCAAATGTCTTTCTCTTTATTTCCAAACCTGCCACATTATGCAAAGCACTCGGGCAAAAGGAGCAGATCAAACAAGGAAGAATATTATGGGTTCACAGTGCTTAGCAAAATCAGGGATAGAGTTAGGGTTCCATGGAAAAAGAGTCTTCAGAAAGGTTCCATGACTGGAAAGGTTTGGGAAGCGCTGGCCCAGAGGGTAGCAGAGGCAGTGTTGCAGGCCTATCCTGGGAGGAAGCTGAACTTCCTCGGGAAACCACCACAGAGGAGGCCCCGTCCCTGCTTGCTGCCCGTCTCGCCTTAGATTGTGGAGGCTAGCAAAGGAAAGCTCCCGGTGGAGATCCGTAAAGAACAGGCACATTCCCAGGAGAGCAGGAGTTTGGCAGGAATGCAACCACACTGGGCTTGTCTGGGAAGGCAGATTCGTACCTCAGTGCCAATGAAAGTGGGACGGATATAGAGGCTAGCAGCATCGGAGTAGGGCACCCACTCCCGGTCCACGCGGATTAGCTGCCGTATACATTCCAGTAACTCATTCTTGTCGAAGGACTGCGTAAAAAGGAAGAAAGGGAACAAGTGAGAATGGTGAGGCCCCCCGTTCCTTCTCAACCCGCAAAAGCCCGGATGCCAGGATCTTTCCCTGCTCTGCCCCCATCTGCCAGGGACAGGAAGCTGCCTCATACTGGGGCAAACTATTTGCCCTTCTAGCCCTGTACTGCCTACTCGGAGTGGCAGCAGCTTGCCAGGGTCACAGACAGGAGGCCTTTCACATCTCCTGCACCTTCATATCTTTGACGGGAGATGCCAAGAACCAGCATGAGACTTGAGCAAAAGGCAAGAAAGATGGAGCCAAAAAAATGAGGAGGAGGAGGAGCAATGCCAGCACTGTTTAACTTAAAGCATTTACTGCCAGTAACTAAACCCTCAGAAAAAGCTTTTCAGACTTTTCCAGAGGGAGGGAGGGAAAACTGCCCAACAGCTGGGGACCTGCCTAACTCTTGGTGAACCGAGGGGAAAAGACAGGGCCACTGGGAAAGCTCCAGAGGCCTGAATCTGTGCCTGGGCCCAGGCTTTAGCAGCATGGTCTACACCGACTGGCAGCCTCAGGAGCCTTTCCCTGAAGATTCAGGGATTGGGCCTATGAGTAACTTGATGCAAAGCACTTGCCCTTCCACTGAGCCAGGATCCGTTTCCTACGAATCAAGGGAATCTTCTCATGCCATCCTCTGCGTTCACCCTGACTCTGCCCCACAGGTGAGGAAATTGGGGCCCAACAGGTATTGTTTGCTTCTGACTCCCATCAGCCTGGCCAAGAGCATTTGGAAAGCACAAGGTTGGAGAAAGCTGGAGTAGCTACAGACATTCCCCCAGCTCTCCTCCGCATCACTGAAGATCACCAAAGGGTTTGAGGGGTGCCCCAGCTTCAAATCCCAGCTTGACCATAATGCTCTCACCTGGTCTGTCAACCTTGAGCCGATTGTGCTTTTTCTCCTAGGCTTAGCCTACCTCATAGGGTTAAGAACATAAACAACGGGAAGGAGTACAATAACACAGTGAGTTGCTTGGAGAGAAAGCAGGGCATAGCCATAATAAATAAGGTTTTGCCTTATCAGACCGTGTTTCATCCTGGGAATCCCAAAACATTTTGTCTTGCTTGCTCCCAATCACAGCAATAGTCAAATGGAGAGAGGCTGGAGAACACTGGAGTGTGGCCAGCTGGTGCCAACCTGAAAGATGGGCAGCACCTATTTAAAGGCAATAAATTCACCAGCAGCAGGGAAAGTGATGGCCGCCATTTGGTGGGGCTTTAAAAGGGGCGTGAATGGCTAGGTGCTACCTCCAGAAGCAGGGGAATTTTTAAGCATGGTTTCAGATGTCAGTGTTCTCAGTTCTGTGGGGAGAGAGACGAGGAGGTGCCTCACAAATATACTCACAGGCAGGCAAGTGCGAAGGCTGGAACGTAACATGCGGTCCATGTTCATCATGGGACGAAAAAGGCGGATGTGCTTATCTGGGCCCCGGAAAGCTTTCATCCCCTCAAAGAGCTAAAGATGGGGGTGGAGTGGGGAAGGGTGGAGGAAATGAACATGTTATGCATATTGTGTTGATCTAATTGCTCCTCCCTGTAGTGTCCTGGACCCTGTTAAGTTATAGCTTTAGGTCAGCCTGGAATTCAGACTTCCCCTATAGAAACAGAGAAACATAGAAACAGAGTTAGTCAGAAGGGGCTCCCGGGCCATCTAGTCTGACCCCCAGCTCCCATCATTCCCCTCGAACAACTTAGTGCCATCTATTCACTGATTTAAAAGGAGCAGTTGGGCTTTCGCTTTTATAAACCTGGCAGGATAAGTTAAAAAGAGCGCACAGGGTATGAGAAGTTATCTCTAGAACCCATCATGGTCTGATGGTCTGGACAAGATGCAAAAAGATGAAAGAAAGCACACAATGTTATGCAAATAGGCAACCAAAAAAAAGGGGTGCCTACAACTCCCAGCATGCCCCAGCAAGCATGCTGAGAGTTGTAGGGGTTTTGTTCCTGTCTAAACTTGTATAGGCTTGCACCTTATATGTACTGATTCTGATAAGGGATATGAAATGAACTTATCCATAAATATCTGCAACCTAGAATCCAGAAATAGTTACTGCTGGAGAAAATTAAGATATAATGGTTGGATTCAATAACCCTGACCTAGCCTTCCCCAACCTTAGGCCTGCAAGATGTTTCGGATTTTAACTCTCAGCTTTCCTGCTCATTGCCCGTGCTGTCTGGGGCTGATTGGAATTGTAGTCCAAAACATCCAGAGGGCATTGGGCAGGGAAAAGCTCAGCTAGCCCTAACCACCAGCTATGTAGCTATGCTGTTTCTCCACCTTTCTTTTGAGCCCACTAATTCTTCTGTCTCTCGTCATCTGCTCTCTCCACCTTTCCCCAACATTATGTCCTCAAATGTTTCACACTATGATGCCCATCATCCCTGATTACTGGCCATGCAGGCTGGGGCTGACAGGAGATGCAGTCCAAAACACCTGGAGGACAGCATACTGGAGCAAGGAAGCTTTGTAGCAGTGATGGCGAACCTTTTAGAGATCGAGTGCCCAAACTGCAACCCAAAACCCACTTATTTATCGCAAAGTGCCAACACTACAAGAAAACCAGAAAACTGAGGTTTTAGTTTAGAAAAAACACCTCACAGCCACTTCAAGCAAATATACATATATACAATATATCCTTGGTAGAACACAAACTGGCCATGCAAAAGCTTGGACGAGTCGCAGCTAATGAGTCCCGGCTTGTGATGTCATTGCCTGGCACAACTACTCCTTTCCGATCATGCGCATGGCCCCTATGTGCACTGTTATCCGATGCTCAGCTGCTGGAGGGACTTTGCTCTCTTACCGATAGAGAAGGTTCTGCGTGCCATAGGTTCACCACCACTGGTCCAACTCTACCCTGATGCACTCCCCAACCCTAGTATAGGGCGAAAGTTCCACTGAAAAGAGCGCGATTTTGAAAAAGCCTTCCTTGAGTAGTGTTTTCTGCACAGCTCATCTTTTCTGCCCATTCTAAACACATTCCAACCATCAAATTCATGCCAGGACACCTCATTTTTCTAACCCTAACTCAGTGATGGTGAACCTTTTAGAGACCGAGTGCCCACACTGCCACCCAAACCCCATTTATCACAAAGTGCCAACACTACAATAAAACCTGAAAACTGAGGTTTTAATTTAGAAAAAACAACTCACAACCAGTCCCAGCAAATATTTATATATCCTTGGCAGTGCACTGATCAGCCATGCGAAAGCTCAGATGAGTTGCGGCTAATGAGTCGTGTCTTGTGACATCCTTGCCTGCCACCACTACTCCTTTCCGAGCATGCACATGGCCCCTCCATTTGCTGTTATCCGATGCTCGGCTGCTGGGGCGACTTGGCTTGCGTCCTGTCAGAGAGGGCTCTGCGTGCCCACTGTGGCACACATGCCATAGG
Source organism: Varanus salvator macromaculatus (assembly GCA_023646645.1). Classification (NCBI taxonomy): domain Eukaryota; kingdom Metazoa; phylum Chordata; class Lepidosauria; order Squamata; family Varanidae; genus Varanus; species Varanus salvator. Next base: position 4,986,005 of record JAIXND010000781.1, read on the forward strand.
TTCGCCACCATTGCTCTATAGTCCCCACCTGTCACTCACCCACTGTTCCATCAGACTGCCCAGTTGCCCATCATTCCTCTACCCTTTCTCCAGTTACATGAACATGCCTTCTAGCAAAGATGGCCAGGTGGAGATGAGTCACTTTTTCTGCAGGAAGCAGTTACCTCAACGGAATAGTGCAAGGCAGAAGAGGCCGGGTGCAGAGAGAGATTCTGAAAGGGTTTGATGTGCGGTTTCCCCCAACCTTTTTCCTTGCTCCACTCCACAGTAAGCATATGGTCAGTAAAGGTTTTTCCAAAGATCAGCTTCTCGGGGTCTGGTTTGGAGTTCGGGTGCTTGGTCAGTTCCATCTGGAGATCTGAGGCCTGGGAAGAAAAATGCAAGCAGAACAATTAAACTTTGCAGTTGATTGACCAGGCCTCTATGAGGCCTAAAAACTTGCTTTTCCACCACCCCAATTAGAAATTAGAAGTCCCACCACATGTCCTGCATTTTCCACCCACATCTCCCCAGCTTGGAACGTATCTCTGAAATCAGGAGGTCACCGTCTGCATGCTCTCACCTTGAATGTAGTACTTAAAAATCTCTGAGGACCAAGAAATGAAATAAGAACATTGCATGACCTTCCTCTCAAAACCTAGAAGGAAACAAGAAAGGAATTAACAGGAGGGCAACTCCGCAGCTCTTGCATTACAGAATGCCTGGACCCATTGGTCAAGACAGCTGGGGATGATGGGACTGCAGTCCAACATAGCATGAGGCATTGTTTGGGGAAGATGGCCAGAGCGCCAATTTTGATCCATGGGTCTCCACAGGACATGCAACCTGCCCTTGGACAGAACTCCAGCCTCACCATACACAGATGGCAGAAGCTAGAGGTGGCACAGAAGATGCTCTCTCTGGGCTTAGTGGGGAGCAGGGCGGTTGCTTTGACATGGGGAGCAGTCATTAAGGGCCTCCAGGCCAGGCCAAGAGTCCATCCAGGTAGGCCTTCTATTCAGTGGCCAACCCACGGGGATTTCGTGAGCAGGACATGGGCGCCACAGTCCTCTCCTGGCCATGTTCCACTGCAACTGGCGTTCACAGGCTTACAGCCTCCGGTAGTGAAAGCAGCATAAAGCCGCCGTGGCTGGTAGGCAATGGCCAACTGATCCTTCGTGATTTTCTCCAATTCTTTTTTTAAGGCCATTCAAAGTGGCGGCCATCACTACATTTTGTGGCAGCCGTGTAGTGTAGAGGGGAAGAACACGGGGCTGGGACTCAAGCGACCTGGATTCTAGTCCCCAGTCCAACATGGAGCCAATTGGGTGACTCCAGCACAGTCACGGACTCTCAGCCCAATCTGCCTCACAGGACTGTCGTTCTGGGGATAAGATTTGGAGCAGCAGGAACACAATGATGTAAGCTGTTTTGAGCTTGTTATAAGATAAAAGCAGGCTATAAATTTAATAAAAAATAATGAATATCCATAGTTTAACTATGAGCAAAGCAAAAAAAGTGCATTTCTTGGGAGTGCTCCTCGACCCAGAGCTGACTTTGGAAGCTTGTGTCGGCAGTGGCAAGGAGCGCTTTCCATCAGCTTCAGCTAATCCGTCAGCTGCATCCCTACCTGGAGTTCGACCGCCTGGCAACAGTGATGCATGCATTGGTTACTTCCCCATTAGACTTCTGTAGCGCGCTCTACGTGGGGCTGCCCCTGAAGACGGTCCGGATACTTCAGATGGTGCAAAATAGAGCTGCCAGGTTGCTGACGGGGACTGGGCGTTGTTCTCATATAACTCCAGTCCTTCGTCAGCTCCACTGGCTCCCCATTGAAGTCTGGGCCCAATTCAAGGTGCTGGTGATTACCTATAAAGCCCTAAACGGCTTGGGACCTGGGTATCTGAAGGAGCACCTGCGTCCACACTTGCCCTCCCGCCCTCAAAGATCAGCGGCAAAGGCCCTTCTCCGGGAACCCTCCGTGAAAGATATTAGGAGGGCAAGTACCCGGAGGAGGGCCTTCTCTGCAGTGGTGCCTCACTTATGAATTGTGCTCCCCAAAGAGGTCCGCCTGGCGCCGTCACTATTTGTTTTTCAGCGCCAGGCCAAGACCTTTTTATTTAAACATTATTTTAATTAATTGTTAAATTATTTATTGGTTTTATTTATTGCCTGGATATGTCAAATTTTTATATTTTTGTATTGTTATTTATTTGCTGGAAGCCGCCCCGAGGCTTAGGCGAATGGGGCAGAATACAAATATCCCAAATAAATAAATAAAATTTCTTTATCTTTGCTAAAACTTCCACCAATCAGCTTCATGGGTGGCTCCACTGGGGTCTTGTATTATGAGACGGGGAGAAAAATGCCTCCTTATCCACATTCTTCACACCAGGCATAATTTTGTGCACCTCTATCATGTCTCCTCTTGCTCACCTTTTCAACCTCAGCAACCCCCGCTGCTGTACCCTTTAGCCATGGGGCCTTGATTTGTCCCTTTGATCATTTTTGTGGCCCTTTTCTGCTTTTTTCCCAACCTACAATCAATGTCCTTGTTTAGGTGCAGCAACCAGCACTAGATGCCGTATCCTGCGTGGTCCATCCTGCAGAATCGCGGTTTCACTCAGTTCCTTTCCTATTTATGCCGCACAGGGAGCTGGTCCTTTCCACAGCAGCCACAGACTGGTGTGTCACTTTCAAGCCGTCCACCACAACCCCACGATCTCCCTTTCTGACTGGCCGCTGCTCGCATGTTCTCCCCGAGTCTGCAGAGATCCTTTTGAAGCTCATCACGATCCCGTTTTTATTTAAGCCCCCTAGATAATTTGATGTCATCAGCAAGCTCGACCTCCGCAGTGCTCCAGGGACATGCTCATCACAGATGTGCTTACCTGCTTTGTCTAACCATCCGTTCCCCTTAAGTAAACAGCTTCAGTTAATGTGTAATCTGCAAACAGTATAGGGGCCAAAAGAGGGGCCTTCTGGGAACTAGGTGGGTGACATCGCATTGTATGCACAGCTTGCCCTGCGCTGTGCCCGTTTTCTGCCTCGGCCGCATTAGCAACCAGGGCCAGAGCACTGAAAAGAGCTGCCTTCATTGCCATGCCCAACAAGATCCGTGCAAGCAGAGCACAAAGCAGGCGATTGACGATTCAAGCGTGGGAACGCTGCTTTTTCCATTTCTGCTGAGGTGGCCATTCTCCAATGAGCCGCGTGAACAGATTCCCTGCGCCTTCCTCCTGGTTTTTTTTTTTAATCTCTCCAGGATTGAACTTCAGCCCCTGTTGAATCACAGCAGACAAGAATGGACAGGAGAAGGAACCAAACACTTCAGCAAAAGGAACACCATCGTGGCATGATCCTTTTTGGCCATCGTTTTGAAATGGAGTATCACAAACCTCACTGGCAAAGGGGGAAGATTTACAGAGGTAAGTCAGCGTGGGTTCTGGGGAGCAAGATGATTTGTGTCTCCCTCCCTCTCCAACACCCAGCTCCCTGTGATCAGGAAATGTGTGGGGAAGTCAGAAAATGAGGAGCAGGGAAGGATTTTCAATCCTGAGTGCTGAAAACAAAAAGCAAGTTTTAAAGCCACACAGAACTCTTCTTCAGGCATGGAAACATGTGTTCCCCACAATGGATTCTGAACTGTGATGTGGATTTATGGGTTATGGCTTTCAGCAGAATTACGGGGGGAGCTGTTCCTCACCCCGTGACCATCCAGAAAAAGGCATGATGAGTCTGCTGCACAAGAAATCTTTTCAAAGTACCTGGATTTCCATCTGGTCCTCCATTTAAGGGAAGCAGGATGGGGGCTACATCCCCACCCTGTCATCCTCTTAAGGCACGCAGGCTAGGCTGAAGGAGAACAGAGCAGTGGACTCAAGAAAACCTCACCACCTTCATGGTTCAAACTCCAATCCCCCCAGCAGGCAAAATCCAACACCCTAAGCCATGATTCTGATTTCGGATTCTGATTTCATCTGCACACATTTTAAGCCTGGGGTGGGGAGTGTGTGGCTCTCAGACTGCAACTCCTATCAGCCTAAACAGCATGGGCAGTGGTAAGAGAGGATGGGACTTGTAGTCCAGCAACATCTGGAAGGCTGCACTTTCTCCACCCCCTGACTTAAGCCATCAAGTATAGAAACCAGAAGCTTGTGCCTTGGGAAAACCAAAGCAACAGCAAATTAGCCTGTTTTACGAGAATCTAAAGCTGAGATCGATTTAGAAACTGGGACAGAGGACGACAGCTTTATTTCAGAGACGGCAAAGTGCGCAGGGAGGAACTGGAGGAGGGGAGGGCAGTCCTCAGGCTTGTGGGGTTTGGCTTTGGGATGGGTTGGTTCTGAATAGCAGCTCAAGGCTCAATAACCAGAGCCAGGCCCGAAATGGCGGCTTGGCTGCAGAGCCAGCTGCAGGGAGGGATCTGATGGGACGGAGCCAGTTGTCCCCAGGCCCCCGCCCCCCACATCATACAGTCAGCTTGGCTCACCTGGTAAACGAGAGCAAATCAAGCCCTGCACTGAGGCAGAAGGGAGATTCTAAAGCAAAGGCCTGTTCAAGCCCACCTTTTATCTGCAAAGAACACGGAAATTGCAGGAGGAGTGATTAGCACAAGGCCAGCTAAGGCAAACTACCCCTTTCCTCTCTTGTGTGGGCAATGTTACTCGCTGCTGTTAAGGCTGGGATCAGAAGCCTTTGCTAATCAGCTGGAAAGTACACAATGATTCACTGGTAGAGCTTAAGCCAGTTTCTGCGGCCTGGTTGCCACGCAGGTTGTCTCCGGTGACCAACCAGCTGTCCTCTTGAAGCGCATGGATGCATGGGCCGTTCCTGCCAACCCATGGCTTGACATGAATGTGAGTGAGCCCAGAGGAAGCATGGACTGGCATGCCCCATTCCCCACCCAGGCCATGCCAAGCCCCTCCTTCCAATTCCTGGCATGACCCTCCATCCAGGAGGGCCATCAAACCCCCTAAGGGCCCACTTGCAAACACAATCACAGGCAGGGTTTGCGTTGCTTGGACAAAGCAGCAAATGAGGAGCAAGAGAGAGAACTGCATGATTTTACATGGGAGGAGAGGGATCAGGAGTGTGGAAGCCCAGGGGGCTACAGCACTAGGGTCAGACTATTCTAGCCCTCCCCAGCCCCTCCAGGTGTGTCAGCTACAGCTTCCAGCATCCCCAGCCAGCATGGCCAATGGGATTTGTAGCCCAGCCCATTCAGAAGGCTCCAGGCTGGGGAAGGCTCATCACTCGTCCAGCATTTTCTAGTATGCCCAGCAGCAACTCTGAGGCAGCCTCCACCAACAGGGTGCCCTTCAGATGCAATTGCCTCCAACTCCCAGAATGCTGCTGACTAGGGAATTCTGGGAATTGTAGGCCATTACGTCAGGGGGACACATAGTTACGGCAGGCTGCTCAAAGGCCTTAAGCAGAAAGGTCTCTCTCTGTATCTTTGGGGATTTTTAAAACTGGAGATGCTGGGAAAGGAGCCAGGAACCTTGTGCATGCAGGGCAGCTGCTACCACACAAGAGGAAATGACATCTGAGACAGAAGGAACTAGGAAGCAGGTTTCATCGATTTAGTCTGCCTTTCTCAGCCTGGGGCCCTCCAGCTGGAGATGGACTGCGATCCCTAGCCAGCCTGGCCGGTGCCACAAGGCAGAGCCTTTGCACCTGTGGCAGCTGTGTGCCTGGTCGACACCAAACAGGCGAGGTCTCTTCTGACTGCATTCAACAGGTGCAGTCTTGGGAGAGAAGCACCTTTGGAATGTCTGCCTTGAAGGCAGCTGCTTAAAGAAGCACAGCCTCCACAAACACACTATCTTGGGAACCAAGCTGGCTGGAAGGAACAAGTAAGGTTTCCACTCAGGGTGGGAACGGGAGATTCCTCCATCTAGTTACAGAACCCTTCAAATAGCTTTTACTAACCTGGTGCCTAGTAGATGTGTTGGGCAATGACTCCCAACAAAGGATGCTGGGAGTTGTAGTCTAGCGTAATGGGAAATTAGCAGATGGAGGAAAGCTGACTTAAAAGCAGGCAGAAATCCCCTTTCTCAGCAGGAGGCGGTGGGAGGCAAAGAATGCAGAACAGTGCTGGATGCATCAACACAGCAGTTTTTTATATGTTTTGTTTATAATTATTGTGGTAAGCCGCCCCGAGGCTTTATTGCGATGGGGTGGCATAGAAATGTTTTAATTAATTAATAAACAAACAAATAGCTAGCTAGCTAGCAAGTGTAACGTTTACACTGCTGGCCTCAAATAATCCACCCTCCGTCCGCGTGCAGGGCTGGTTGCTTGGAGGCAGAGAGGAAAACCTCCACAGAGCATTTCTGACCCTTAGTTGCCATTCACCCCAGCTGACAACCATAAGATATGCCAAAACCATTCAAATTCTACACTCAGGACAACTGATTGGCCTAAATTATACCAATGAAATCTATTTCTGTGTACCACTTTACTATGCCTAAACAACTCCGTTCTGCCAAGTCTAGTTTCCAAATAAATTTGGGATTCTATAATTGGATATTTTTTTTACTCATGGGTGAACATTAAGCCTTTTTCTCCATAGTCCATGAGGACTAGAAAGTTGTGCTTTAAATAAATAAAGAATGTCTGAGATTCTTAAGCTCTCACATTCCCATCCAGAATCAATTTCCCTACCTGGGCAGCAACATTGTTTTGATGTGGAATACACACAGCCGTGGGGAAAAGCAGTCCTGGAACTGAAGGACTGACTAATCCAGTTTCTTCCTTCTAAATGGATGTCTGCAGGCACAGAGAGCTCAGCCCTGCCCGAATTAGGTACCTCCACCTTGGACTCAAGGAATGAGTTACAACCCTACCACATTCACTCGTGGCCTCAGTTTGCCATCTGTAAAATGGTCTCTGGCCATTTGGTGTTCGATCTCGGTTTGCTTGATCCTTGTATCTGCCTTGCCTTCAGCTCCTGCCCAGTTACATTAAACTATGCCCCAGATATCCTGCAGCAAAAGAGCAGGGGAGTGACCAGGCTGTAGCCCAGGGAAAGAGAAACTGGAGAAATCAGATATCCCAGGAGGAAATGCCTCACAGGCCTCCACAGCCCAGGCAAAGGCAAAACTGACTACACAGGGTGAAATGATATCCTTTGAGCATTAAGTCAACCTCTAATTAACGGGATTAGGAGGCAAAGAGGGATTATTAACAGCCACTAGAGGGAGTGTTTAATGCCTTCTAGTAACAATAACTTGGCAGCAGTCCCTTATGGTGAAAGCCACAAATCCAAGTCAGATGGGAGGGTTGCTTAAAACCACAGGCGCATCTCAAACTGCATTCTTGTGCACGCGTGTGGGCGGGGGAGCTCCGTTCCTCTTGCTTCTGCGCCTTGATTCAGACATATTACTCACCACTATCTTCATAGCAAGCATTCTTGCCTCCAGACCTGCTAACTCCCAGCGGGGAAAACTTCGGGGGCCAAATGTTCATCATTTCAAGTGCCAGGAGCCCCGGCCTCCATGGCCAATCATCAGGAATGATGGGAGTTGAAGTCCAAAACATGTGGCGATCTTCTTTCTGCCCAACCCTGTGATAACATCCCTTATCAAAACACACATAACATGGCCAATACGCCACCAATGGCATTTTCTTCACATTGGTCATGTGGACCAATACCACCGGGCAGTGGCCACGTGGAAGCTGATTATACAGAAGCAGTCTATGGGCTGCCTTGAACCGCTGCAATGTTACAGAGATCTGCCCATTTCATTCACAACAATGAAGCCCCACATATTGGCAGGGTTGTGGTAAAACAGCGACAGAGAGCATATGGTGCATCATGCACCAGGTGGAAGAAGGCCATCACAAGCTTTACTGGAAAATTCATGGGCTGAGAAGCAAGAGGATATCACTGTTTGCCAGTTCTTTCTTTTCTGCCAATTAAAATCAGATGTGGGTATTATATACCCTATGAACATCTGGTAATGTCATGGTTAGAGTACAGGTGGGCAACTTGCAGCCCTCCAGATGTTGATGGACCGCAAGTCCCAGCAACCATCAACATTGGCTATTCTGTCTAGGACTGATGGGGGCTGGAGTCCAAGAATATCCATAGGGCCACAACCTGTTCTCACCTACGAGTTAGAATGTCAGACTTTCCCTAGGGAAATCTGCTGGGTTCAAACCCCTGAAGTTCTGATTATGGTACTGGATGGCCTTGGGCCACCCTTTCCTGGCATACAGGGTTGTTGTTAGGATAAAGAGAAAACAGTGCCTTATAGCCTGCTTATAAACTGGTTGAACAGCAGACAGTATTTCCTTCTAACCTGTGGCAGGTCCTTTGGATGTGAACCTGCCTGAAAGACTTGAGACGGTGCCTGAGCCCCAACAGACTGAACAGCTGCTTTGAACCCACAATTTGCAGCACCAGCAAAAACTGATTTTACAGTGATCCCAGCTGTCAGTGAGAAAACAGGTAGTTTTAAAGTGGGAGGTATAGGACACCTTGGCAGGTGCCATGAAAAGGGGTCACACTGGTATCAATAGACTAAACAAAATCTGACTCATTATGTAGCTGATTCATTTGGCTTAATGCCTAAATCTGAAAAGGAACAACATGGAGAACTTTTCCATCTTTGAGCATATATATTTGAACTCCTTTGGCTCTGTTTTTCCGTACTGCTTCACTCTAATCACCCCACTTGGTGTTCTCCTAAGGAAAGGCAAACAAGAGTAAGAACATGCTGGCATTGCCACCTGAGTGGTTCACTGTAGGTGACCCATTTTTATTAGTAGTAGTAATAGTAGTATTCACTCCATTTCTATACCACCTTCTAGTGTTGTAGGTCGCAGCCTATCAGTTATTATGATTACAATTATTATTCCACTTTCATATCGGCTCCTAATGCATGGGGCTCTCTGGACAGTTTACAGATTTAAAAATATACACAGGAACAACAACATAAAAACAAAAATCAGAAATAAAATAAAAAGTGACATCCGGCGGTGGGTGGGCAGTGGCAGCGGCCAAGGATCTGTAGCATAGATGGGCACAGTTCAAGTATGTGGGATCTGGTTTGCTTTTGTTTTCTACTAGGACTCTGCGGTCCACCAGCAGGTGACAAACTGGGGGAAAAACATGGCCCAGGTAAACTGGGGACAGATGCAAAAGCATAGCCCAGGGAAAGGCAGCCAATCACCACACCAGCCCAGAAGCCATACAGGGGTATGCAATGCCCAGATCAGGGATGTGGTACTTCTTTCACACTGAGTGCTAAATTCCATTCTGGAGAAGCTAAGGGAGGGGGGTCCAATGGTAGGTGAGGCCAGAGATGGAGCAGGGGTACCCCAAATATCAGCATATTTTAACTTAATGACCTTACTGCCAGTAACTGAGCTGTAGAAGAAACATTTCAACAGGATGGGGAAAATCTTCATCAAAGTCTAGAAATCATTAGTTTACGATCAGGGGAAAGTGCATGCCTGAGAAATCCCAGAGGCTAGGATCAGGGCTGCAGGAGAGCCAGATCTGAGCCCCTGGCTTGAGGTTCTACACCTGCTCCAGATGCTCAGGGCCACTCCCATAAGTGTGAGGCACCATGACCAATAGTCCAGGATTTGTGGGAGTTGTGATCAAAACTGTTTGCTTCCCCCTCCCTCTGCCCATAACCTGCATATACAAATCTGAGTGCTACAGTTCAGGAAATTTAATAGCTCATCTAAAACACAAATTAAATAAAAGCCTTGTTTTAATTTAGCAGTTGGGAAGCAGAACCCCTTCCTGATCACCTGAAATTCATCTAGAGATCTACTTGGAAATTGCAGTCTAAAGGACTTGCATCAGTACTTGGAGTCTGTAGGGAGCTGCTGGTGCCTCTCCCAGGCTCCTTGCCTTCTGCATGATTTTTGGCTAGCATTCTGCATGCTGTCAGGAGGCTTACGTTTAAATTTCCCACAATGCCGTTGCCTTGGTGTCATTCAGGGGCATTGTGCCCACAACTGCCCAGAACCATTCTAAAATGTGGACTTTCTTCTACACAGAATGTATGCTTGATGGCCACTGAGTACACACAGTCTGCTTAAGCAAATCAAGGAAGAACTGAGTGTTGTGATTTCAACATAAACAGAGGAGGTGATTTCTTGCCATGGCATGAATGACAGCAGCGAGAAAACAAAGGGGCTCAGTGGGAACAGTGGCTGCCCTGAATCTAGGCGCCTCTAACCACATTCCTGTTTCCATCCCAGACAAGCCCTAACAAATCTCCTCTCCTCCAGAAGAAAGAATCCCAATCAGGGCCTCTGGAAAACAATCGGCTCAATTCAACAGGAAGTACCAGCTCTCCTCAGATGCATGTCAGAAAGTCAGAGCTGCAGAAAGCAAAAAATCCAAAACAAAAAGCAGAAGAGAGCACACGGTGTTCCAGGTAAGAGCAGCGTGCCAAATTAAACAGAGGAAGCAGGAGATATGCTGCAGAGGGGCAGTGGCTGCAAAGGGAGGGGCAGCTCTGGGACTGAGACAGGAGACAAGGACATTTTCAAGCAACACAGGGTATGGAGGCAAGATTCCAGAATAGCCAGAGAAGAAGGTCCAATTTAAGGTGGCTTGCAAGAGATCTGAAGCAAAGAACTTAAGGGAGCAGTATTTGGCCCTCCCAAACAGGATGTAGGATAGCATTGCCTCAGCAGCAGCCTTAAAAAGTGTTTTAGAGGGAGGCCTCCTTTAGAACCCCAGGCATAGAGAACTGTGCTTAAGGAGCACAGAAAGGGGGTATCTGTTTCTGTTTTCCTCTTTCATGCAAGCTGGAGCCTTTCCAGGAGAAAGGAAACATCTGTTTTTGACTACCCTCAGGCTGTGCCATAGCCAGCCTCCCTCACTAGGTGGCACTGCCAAATATCCCAAGAAATGAATTCACATTTATTTCCTCATCACCCAACTTGAACTTCTGTAACCCTACAGCCAAGCCCACATGTGCCAGCGTGTATTTTAGTGTGTCTTCCACTGCTGGCATTAGAAACATGCGATTTTAATTGGAAGGATCATTTCACTATCATTCTGTGAATAACCTCCTTAAAAATTATTTGCAGAAGAGAAGGGATGGGAAAAAACAGGGAGAGAAACAGCTTTTTATTCCAAGGCCTTCATAACTCTAGCACTGCCATTCTCTAGTCCTGCCCAGGCTGGTGGTTCTGGGAGTTGTATGCCATCTGGAGGGTACAACATTGTGAAAGGCTGGCAAAGCTAGAGGATTTTGCTCCCCGGGATCATTGAAGAATATAAGGATGATATTGTTCTTGAAAAATCTACCCTGAGCCAGAAGGAATATTAAGTGGCAAAAGCAGGGTGGGTCAAATGAATGCATTACAAGGCAGTACCATTTGCGGTAGGGTGGAGGAAGCAGCCTCGAACAATTAAACAAGAAGTAGATATTCCAGAAATTTCCCTATTGTAAAAATAATTTCCTGTGTCACAAATTAAAAGCCCTGGTGCATTACACACAGAGAGGCAAGCTAATGCCCCTGGCAGCAAGTGCACCCATTCCAGGTTGCAGCTGTCTCTCTAGGAAGCAGTTCCATGAGGAGCACATGAAGTAAACTTTGCTCAGCCTTGCCCAATACAATGCCCTTCAGATGCATTAGACAGCAACTCCCATTATTCCCAGTCAGCTGGACACAATGGGAATTGCAACCGACCATCCAGAGGGTCCCAGGTTGGGCAAGGATGTGTTGTGAGACTTCTTTTGAGGACTAGCAAGTTTCTCTTGAGGAAAGAATATGATCTGGTGACAAGCCTCATCCTCCCTCAAGCCGGCAGATGCCTTTGCCTTTGGGGAACAGCTGTTGAGAAATGGATGTGGCGGAAGGCGCAAACAACAGGGGCATGATTGACTGTAAACAGGGCTACTTGGTGCCCTCCCTGATAGATCATGGAAAACTGATGGGGGCGGGGGTATGATGAAGGGGAGCTCCCGCTTGCGCAAAATGGAGTCAACTGGGGCAGGGGGCTGCAGCTGGACACGAGTCAAGTTGCGAGTGTTGAGGAGAGTACGTGGGAATGCGGGATGGCAAGTGTGGCTGGGGAGAGTAAAATCTGGGGAGGGTCAGCTCAGTGGTTGGGACCCCCAGGTCGCGGGGCTGGCTGGAGAGATGCAAGCTACTACCTCTCATCTGAAAGCACATGGAACTCCGCGTGTCCCTGGTCACGGAAAGAAGAGTTCGGGGAAGGCAGATGAGGGATTCGCAAAGGAGAGGGGCGATTCTAACTGGGTGTGTTGGGGGGGGGAGGTCACGTTTCCAACCGGAGCTATTTGTGAAATGCTCCGTGCCCACCACCCCTCCACTCCGGAAGTGTAGCCCCCCTCTCTTCTACTTGGATGTGAGCAGCGGGGGAGGAGATGGCCCAGTCCCAGTGCATTGGGCACCCCTCACCTCCCATCCCCCTTCCCAACTCACCCGCCGGGCAGCCCGCGGGAGTCCCATTGTCGCTGCCATGCTGGTGATGGTGCTTCTGTCTAATGGTGCCGGGCGGGGCCTGCGGGAGTCGCCGCACAAAGGTTCCGCCCCTGGCCCGCCTCCGACCGCGCCTCCCTTTGCCTTCTCGTCGCACTTTTCCCTGGCAAAAAGGTTGCCGGTCCAGTGCCGGGACGCTGGAAATGCGGCCCTTGTTTGGAGTGTCACCTTTTGCAAGAAAGGAGTGCCGCTAAACATATGCAAAGAGTTTCGCTCTGCTCCCGAGCAGTCTTAATTAACGCTGTGGGTTAGAGAATGTAAAGCTTTTGGGATCCTTTGGAGACAATTGTTAATTTATTCCACATATTCCCTATTCGGAATACGTTCAAAAATGGATTAAAACACAGCCCACCTCCCCTACACGTCAGAGAATATAAGAACGGACGCTCTGTTGAATCAAAAGCCCACTTCGCTAACCCTCCTATCTCAAACAGTGGACACCTTGAATGGAGAATGAAACATAAAGTGTTTATCATCCCTTGTAGGGGAGGCATATTTAAGGAGAGCAGATGAAGACAAAATCAGAAACATTTGCAATATAGATGGAAGACTAAAATGGGCAGGCAGCTGGGAAGGGTGTTTGGGAAGCCTGTACCAGATGCCGCCCAGGGTGCGCTTAAGTTGCTGTTGTTGTTGAACACATACCCACTTTAATCTATTTTGGCACCCACCTCTTCTACCAAGTTGGATGCGGGAGAGAGATCGCAGCCAATCACGCCCGTCTTCCCCGAACACGCCCAGTAGCGGAGCCAATGGCGAGGGCGGTCGTTTCACATACATCTTTGGAAAAGCACATGGGTTCACTCGCTCCCTATAGGCGCATGCAACGCCCGCAGTGGCACATGGGCACATGGCCAAGAAGGGAGGAGAACAAGCGCAGGCACAAACGCCCTCCACGTCAGCTGCCGTGTATTATTTATTCCGATTTCTAATCCTCCCCAAAGGTTAGGATATGGAGCAAAACGTACATGGGGGAAACATGCCCATCGAAGGCTCCTTTGAATCAGTTTAGACAGGAAAACATTGACACGAGCCAAAACCCCAGAACTTCTAACTGGATTAAACAGTTATGAAAAGGCACTTCAGAGAAAAAGGATCTTATAGTGTTTCCAGAAAATTAAAAGTCCCAGTGTGGGGAACCTGCTGGATTGTGCTGCAATGCCTGAATCTAGAGCTAAAATCTTGATGTGGATGCCAACTCAATGTTGGTGCATTAAAAATGTGATTTGGATGGTCCCAGTTTCAATTCTCTTGGTACAGCTGAGAACTCACTGACCTTTGAGAAGGTATTTTTGAGACTTAAATCTCTACTCTTCTCCAACAGTTAAAAAAAATGGGTATGTTTTCCCTACCATAACTTGTGGTTGTCCTTATAAAGTTCTGAGAATTTACAAAAGTCATACAGAGACACTGTGTTATTAGTTTATCTTGTCCTCGCTGCTTAGCCGTGTCCTTCAACAAACAGCATCAAGATTCCAGCCTCCTGATAACTAAAATTTGAGAAAGAGGAAAAAGGCTGGTCTGAAAATGAATAAAAGGAAAGCTGAAGTACTTTGAACACACTGGAAATGCTTTATGGGCTCACCACTAATTTTATAATCAGTTATATTGGTGTCTTTTCTACATCCATATTAGTTCCTGTATTTTATTGTATAAAAATGGAAACAGTAAATAAAGATGTTTTTAAAAGTTCTGGATTGTGTGAAACTTGTTTGTTTGCAGAGGGCTCTCAAAGGTTGTTGTATGGTTGAGGCTGAAAGCGAGCACACATCCTGAACTCATGAATTTTGCAAGGCAGGCATTCCTACAGCCAAAATTAGAACAAAATTCTCTGCATACTCACAAACCTTCTTAACATTGGCTGAAAGAACAACCACAATCCACCCATTTGCAAGTTGATAGGGAAGAGAGAGGTTGAGATTCATAATAAGGATTATCATATTTTTTCCCTGGCAAAACTGCTGCACATTGTAGCAGCCAGAAATTCAACAAACAAACAGAACACCTTTTAGCAGCCACATATCCAACAAATGAAGTTTTTATCTTCTCCTCCCTACAAGAAGCTCCAGTTTGGATGCAGGGAGGAAGTGGCTACCAGAATTTTTACCATGCAGCTAGGTGATGAACAGTTAACAATTGATTGCTCCAGCAAATTGAGTAATTGGCCTATAGTTACACCTTGAAAGAAGCAATTAAGGCAACACATTGATTTCCTGTGCAGACAGTTCATTACCATGGAGGCCACCAGTCGCTGAGATCCAAATAAACAATGATGCAGAGCTGCTTAAAGGGAAATGTATTCTCTAGTATTGAGATGCCACAACAGCCACTCTGTGCATAAAGCCAGGGTCCACATGCATCTCTGGCCCTTTGAGTTCCCCAAACAGCCACACACCTTCCCTAGACCCACGCACTCTTCTCCAACAACCACTTGCTTCATGGCTTCCCAGTTTCCATGTAGTTTTCCCCCATTTTAAAAGGCTGAAAGATCTCTCCTAAGGGTTAGCAAGAGGCAGTAAGATCCATAACCTAAGACTAGTATGGACTACACCCATTTTTCTTTGGCCCTGTCCACCACTGGAATACTGGCCCCAAGGTCTTCTGACATTGATGTTGACCCTCTGTCTGGAGAGCTTCTCCATCCCAAGCTGCTTTCCGGTCCTTTATTTACAGCCCATTCATCTGCTTATTCAGAAATCATTCTCCAGGGAAGGAGATGTGGGTAGTCTTCGCCTTGGTCAGTTCTATAATGCAGCCACTTCTGGAAACAGCACTATTGATGTGAAAATGCCTGGACTCACACTGACATGCAGCTGCAGCTGCGTTCCCTGGGGAACAGCAACCGATCCATGAAAGGGGTGGTGGTAAGCCTTTAAGTAAATATCATGCAAACAAATAGAATGTCTTTCTTTTAAAGGTGCAGGAGCTCTACCCTCTTTTGTATCTGACCCCTTTCATCTCAAGCAACTTGATCAGGGGACATTAGCAGGTGTCCTTTCTAGTTTCCATGTTGCTACAGAAACTGTTAGTGTCTTATTTTTGCCTATCAAGTTGCTGTTAAAGGAAGGGGAGAAGCTCAGGCTTTCTCCCTTGCACTCCTGCAGTCAGTTGGCAGCCCTTATTTCTAAGCATGTACGAAGTATGCCAACGAGAAGCAATGCTCCGCCCACCCGTCAACTTGAAAAGTGATGGAGTGAGACTGACCTGACCAAGGGAAAGGAGCCTAAGTGAGTTGCAAGGGAAAGAATAAACCACAGAATTTTGTCTCTGAGTGAGAGATCCAAAGATTTAGGATTGATACTGATGCTAATTCGTTTCAAACTAGCATGCTGCAGCCCAGCACTCAAGCAGCTTATTCCAACTTTAGGTCCCCAGGTATTGTTAGAATAAGCTTCCACCATTCTCAACCAATGCAGTCAATGTTATGAGTTCATGGGAACTGTAGTCCAACTTCATCTGCAGACAAATCTCAGTTAGAGTGTCACACTAAGTGCAAGAAAACCTTGATCTGACTCTCTACATAACCCCTGGACTAACATCATTCACAGGAATGTTGTTAGGATAAATTGGAGAGAGGAATGTGCCAAGTAGGTTAACCTGAGCTCTTGGGAGAAACAGCAGGATTAAAATGATCATCATACTAATACTGAAAGAATTATTATTGGACAAAAATATTAGTACTGAACAAGGCACAGTAAATGTAAGGCATCTTTCTTCTACAGATTGCATTCAGGATAGGAACTTCCATGGTCACTGATCAAAAGGTGGAAGTTAAACATTTCCTTTTAACGAACCTTAAAAAAATCAGCTTCAAGGTCTAGCTCACCTTGACTACACATTCTGTGGTGTTATCAAGAGCTTAATTAGCAACTTTGGCAATTAGTTGCAGAACCTGTTTTTTTATGTCAAGGCCTGAAGACAACGGGACCACCCGTTTTTCTCCCTGATAAGGCTCCTTGTGTCTTTAGTTCCATGGCAGGCACAAGTTGAGCTGGTGCAGCTTTTCCTTGCATGGCACTGCAGACTGGACAGCCTTCGTTTTGCCTGCCTCCCAACAGTTACAGGAGGACAAGCGAGCCTGCAGGGGCGAGAGGAAGCGTCCTCTTCCACACCGTGGCATGCCTGAATGCATTACACCTTTGAAGTACACAGGCTGCTTTCTTGTTTTGGCTGAAGCAGATGACTGCCGTTCCCCTGGGGGGTATGCCATCTTCGGGGAAAGATGACTGAGTACATCAGCGCTGGAGTTCTAGCAGCTCTCCCCAGTCTCTGATACTCCCTCTCTTCTAGTCTTCAGGGCCAGAACTGGGACCTTGACGGCTCTTCTGCGCATATCCAAGTTCGGCCCCAGCACTGAGCACAAGGTCGGTCCCAGTGCAGAAGGTGGCATCAGCAGCGAGGTACAGAGCAGCTGCAGCACACTCTGCCGGGGTGCCCATCCGTCCCAGGAGCTATACAGTAGTGAAGGAGAGGAGAGTGTTCTGCAGTCATCACATGGGCATACAGACAGCTGATTTTTTTCCCACCCAATTGTCTCAGCTACTAGTAAAAAATAGTAAAGGTAAAGGTAAAGGTTTCCCCTTGACATTACGTCCAGTCATGCCTGACTCTAGGGGGCGGTGCTCATCTCCGCTTCCTAGCCGAGGGAACCAGCGTTTGTCCGCTGACAGTTTCCGTGGTCATGTGGCTGGCATGACTAAACACCGAAGTGCACGGAACGCTGTTACCTGCCCACCGGAGTGATACCTTTTTATCTGCTTGCATTTGCATGCTTTCGAACTGCAAGGTTGGCAGGAGCTGGGATGGAGCAACGGGAACTCACCCCGTTGTGCAGATTCGAACCGGCGACCTTTCGATCTACCAGCCCAGCAGCACAGCGGTTTAAACCACTGCGCCACATGCTAATGTATATAAGGAAATGTAGAAATAATTTCTAGAATTTGTTTAAATTTCACAGGAGGCACACCCAGACAATCAATTTCTCAACCAAATCGCTTGAAGTAAAATAGATACTCCAATTAATTTGGAACCAGCCCAGATCATCCCAAATCAGTAGGTGCCTCTTCAGGTCTGATTTATTTGCAATATCTTACTATCCCTTCTCTGGTTAGTCTTTTTCCATATCCCAATTCCTCTCTCTTTGCCCACAAGGAAAATTGTCCCCACCTCCAGCAATTAAGCTCAAAAAAGAAACCTTTTGTTAACACAAATAGAAACTTATTCCTAAACTTAATTGATATGGGAGAAGTGTATTCCAGTATGCAGGGAGTGGAGAGTTAAGACTTCCTTTCCCACCCACCCCCGCCAACTAGAAAATCAGTCTCCTGTACAGAGCGAGCGAGCGAGCGAACTCTTCCATTGCCATCAGTGGGCACTCGGATTCTGGCTTCGCAACAACCCTGTTGGTACGCAGCTGAAACCAATATTGTCCAAGAGTCCCCTGGCCATTTTCCCACAATGCACTTGCCTGAGCATTTTTGCCTTCCTGGATTGTTGCTTTTGGACTGGTTGTCTGGCTTGCAAGCTTCTCCCACATGGGTGTCCAGATATTGCCAGGTGAGATGCTGGAATTCAAATGATGGGGGATTTATTAAAGGGAGGGACAGAAGAGGTATCATGGAAGATCAGGTAAATCCATTTACACATGATGAATTGTCTTTCAAACTGAATGTGTTTTGAGGAAAGCTATCTACAGGTAGCTCCCACAACTCAGCCTTACATATGTTAACTGTTAGCTTCTTTAAAGACATGGGCTTGGAGTTGAAGGACTTCTGCCGCCTAAACATGCATAGGATTGCACTTCAAGTGACTCACTTGCAGTACAATCTCATATAGGTTTACTTGGAAGTAAGTCCCACCAATGATGCAAAATAATTGTGCAGCCCTATGCCTGTTCCTGGAGAATTGTGGATCTGGCCCTGGTAATCCACACCTTGACTATGTTGCATCTGGCCAACTACATCGCACAACTACAGTCTTAACTAGCTTTAGGCATTTTGGGTGGGGGAACCAGTGACTTTGAAGATGTTGCTGGACTCCAGCTCCCATAATCCCCAACCACTGGCCATGCTGATGGGATCTGGATTCAAACAACATCTGAGGGGCCACCAGTTCCTGCCACTGCTTTAGGAAAAACTGACACTGTTTCAGTAGGGTTGAAATGTTTGAAATAATCCACTTTGTTGACTTCTAGTAACCAGTGAAAAAAGTTAGGGATTGATTGCTCAGTGAAGCTGTACTGATCACACTAACAATATTACCTGTTGACTCGGACACCGTATTGGCTCTCATCTATGGCCATAGCTTTTGTCATTGCTGTAAGAGCACCCTGTGGGTTGAAAACATGAACAGGGAGGGTTATCCGTCCACCAGCGAATTGACAGTACCCACAATGTCTCTTCTGCCTTTTACAGTGGCTTGATTTACAGGAAAAAGTGCATAAACAGTTTCTCGGCAGAGGAAAACAGCATCAGTACTCGCTTCCATCAGAGGATCAAACTGTTGTGCAAAGCAGCAGAGTCAATAAAAAGAATAATAATTGCCACTCTAATGACAGCTGATGGTTTTTGTTCCCCCTCCCTGGCAACTTTATTATGGATTTTGTACATCAGTGATGTGGAACCTCTTTCAGCCTGGGGGCTGAATTTCCTTCCAGAAGAGCTCTGGGGGCCAAATTCTAGTTGTGAGCAGGGCAAAAACAAAAGGAGAAGCAAAGATGAAAGGGACAGAGCCAAAACTATCTGCACAGTGAAGTTTAAAGCTCAGACTCCTGGCAACTCAGTCTTAGGAGAAACACTTCAAACATTTAGAATGTATAGAGAGAAAAGCTAAGATGGGTGGTCAGGGGAAGGGCCTTGGCCGTCTGGAGAGCCCCAAAGGGCTGCACTAGGACTCCAGACTTGACATTCTGCACCCCTGTTCAAATAATTCCAAGATAGCAACCCCCTGGCTCACTTCACTCTCAGAAAGCTGATCTAAATTTAGAGTGAATTAGAAAAGAGAAGAGCCCCAAGTTACCTGAGGTGTCATTTTTTAAAAAAGCGACCTGCAGTAGGGATTTACAAGACAATTTAAGCCACAAAAACGATTTAGTTTTCTTCAATTTACTGGGCTCAGCCACAGGTCATATGCCCGCTCCCTGCCCCGCCCCCCCCCAAAAACCCCCATGATACATGAATGACACTTTCTGTGGCTTAGGAAAGTCTGTCAACTGATTAGGAGAAGACCAGTCGGTCTGCTTCTTTAGCAACAGCTTGATATGCAGCAATCAGAAGCGACTGTTCCCCACATGAGAACTACTAAAGGCACAAAAACAGAAGCTTGTAAAATGTTGGCAACCCCAGCTTTAGAACAACATGGGGCTGGGGGTGGACACCCAATGCCAGATACTGCTCGATACTCCAAATTTTTACCTTGGTGGCAACGTAGGTCACCGCATACTTTTGTCCAGTGATGCTGACAAGGCTGGAGATGTTGATAATGTTCCCTTTTGTTTTCCTGAGGTGAGTTAGTGCGAACTGTTAGCAAAGAAAGGAAGAGCAACTGTGAAGGTCTGTAAGGAGAACATACCAACATAGGTAGCTAACTTGTATTAGAGCAGGTCACTGTCCCATCCAACCCAGCAGTGTTGAACCTGAAACCCCAGAGGGCCAGATGAGGCCCGCTGGCTTTCCCGGATGCCCACCTTGCAACTAGTAGCTCTCCAGTTTCAGAGTTTGGGGAGCCTCCCAGGTTAGTCCTAGACAGAGTAGACCCACTGACATGAATGAATGAACGAACGAACTTAGCAAATTTTGTTATGGGCCTTTAGCATCCTCCAAACTATGGAATGAGACCCCCAAGAGCTTCTCTGAAATTTAATTCTGCCCATGGACTAAAAAAGGTTCTGCATCCTTGATCTGGCCCAAAATTTCTACTCCTTTTGACAATCACAGACCAAAGGTTTCCCCAGCCTTGCTAAGTGTGATGCTTTTAACAGCATAAGCTGGGAATTAAGCCGGGGATCCTCTGAACACAAAGCAGACGTGCCACTCCCCATACAGCCTCAGGGCTCGAGGAATGTTTGGCTTGCCCTGCCACTCCCTGTGGGACATCGATGAGGCACCTCTTCCAAAATGAGGACAGGATTTGGCTTCAGAGCAGCTCTCAGAGCCATAGTCTAGTGGTAGCAAAAAGGGCTGGACCCAAAATATCAGCTCATTTTAACTGAAGGCTCTTAGGGCTGGTAGCAAAGCCTTTGGAGAGGTAGTCTAAGCTCTTGGAAGCTCGAACACCACTGAACAATGTCTGAGTGGCCGTCAGAAGGAGGCCACTCAAAGGGGAAGGAGGTAAAGCTGTCTGGGGAACCCCAGAAGGCCAGATTGGGAATTTTCATGAACCTGGACAGAGGTTCAACATCTCTGCTGTAGAAGATGCCACTGAACTGGATAGAACCGAGGCTTGACTAGGACAGAGCAGCTCTCTCTGTGCATCTTGGAATCACTCACCTTAGATGTTAAGAAACAGCTTACAAGATTGAGGTCTAAGAGGTTGCGGAACTCTTCTGCAGTCACATCATCCATCCTTTGCTCCGGAGGATCTGCTGACCGAGAGAGACAGACTGAAAGAGGATTTCACACAGGTCAGATCCCAACAGGCCAGATTCCTGCTCTACTGCTAATGTATTTTGCTGTGGCAGCTTGTTCTTTGTTTTACTTTCCTAAATCTGTGCTTAATTTGATAGCCAAAACAAATCATACAAAATCAGAACAACAACTGCATCAAATAAAGCCAAGGTATAAGGCAATCGATGTTAACACTACTTAAGCCCCTTGAGGCAGAGGTCTCTCTTTTCCAAAGTTTTGCAGAGTATAAAGTCTGGATTCAAACTCAGCATTGGGAAGCAATCAGCCCTGGCTGCCCTGACGGGTGGTTTTCTTTGGGAGAGGGATGAGAGAGCACAACCTTCTTAGGTCTTGATCGCTCAATGGCTTTTGAAACGTCTGATCAGGGTATCCTCCTGAACTGCCTCCATGAGTTGCAGGCACTGTTCTCTCATGGTTCGAATTGTACTTGCATGATCTGTTTCAGAAAATAGCACTGGGTGATGTTTTAACTTGAAGTCCTGCACCGAGTAGGGCCTGGGACTTGATAGCCTTTTAGGGCCCTTCCACTTTCATGTTTCTATGGCCTCAGCCCCACAGCAGCCAAACTATGGGGTGCCACAGGGCCCCATCATGTCCCCAGTGCCATCTAATATCCATACGAAGCTGTTGAGATTTAGGGTACAATATCACGCCACTCTATTCCTCTGTGACATTTAGATTGGGAGAGGCCAATTGCACAGCTAAATGCAGTTACAGCCTGAATGAGGGTTAATCAACTGAAGCTGAACCTGCACAAGACCATGAGACCTTGGGGGTAGCCCAGGTCTAGGGACCGGGCTGTTTGCCTGTTCTGGATGGGGTCTGCTCCCTCTGAAGGAGCGGGTACACAGTCTGGGGGCGCTCCTGGATCCGTCTTTGTCCCTGGAGGCCCAGGCAACCTCAGTGGCCAGGAGTACCCTCTACCAATTTTGGCAGGTGCCCCGACTGCACCTGCTCCAGACAGGGATGCTTTGGCTACGGCGGTCCCTCTTGTTTCGAGTCCTGGCCGTTGACTAACAAAGGAACCCCCTCGTCCAAGATCCAGGCACCCAGATTCACCCCGACCCCAATTGCTTTGGTGAGGACTCACGGCCTCCGGCATTATTCACCAGGCAGTCAAGGCATCCATAAAGTTCCACGGTCGCTGACACCAGAGTCTGTGGGAAAGGGCAGAACAGAAAGGGAGCTCTCAGGCAGGGGGAAGGACAAGGGAGGTCCTGGAGATTTCAGAGTTCAGTGATGCTAGCAGAGCCTTCCTCGACCTGGCACCCTCCCAGCGAGCCGGCCTGCCAGGAATGAGGAACTACTCGTAATTCACAGCTACAACCACAATCACAGGATTGGCTTTATAAAACTAAGTTGATCTATCTGGATTGAGACCCGGTTGGAAAGATAAAAGGGCTGTTGAGTCTTTGTCCCTGGCCTGGATCAGGCCCTCTGAACATGTCATTTGCCTGCGGGGGAGGGAGCTGGGGGGGCTGCTCTGTGTATGCCCCCCCCCACCAGATCAGGCCTGGGACACCCACAGGTGAATTTACAAAAGGTCAAAGATGCAACACAAGTGCAACTACAACCCGATCGGATCAAATACAATCAGGGCAAGAGCATTAAAAAGTGGTTAAGAGAAATGGTTAAGAGAGTAAGAGCAGGATCTTATGCATGTTCAGACAGAAGGAAGTCCTACAATTCCCAGCATTCCCCGGGCAGCTGCTATGGGAGCGGCAGGGCTCGTTTCTGTCTGGACACGCCCATGATTGCATGCAGAGGCTTTCACTGGCTGCCACTCCTGATGGACAAATGATTCCTCCAGAGTTACAGGCAGTTTCTCTAGTTATACCAGTTGCTGGGGAACATGGGCAGGAGAGTGCTGCCGCGCTCCTGCCCTGGTTGTGGGTTTCCCGTTGGCAGCTGCTTGGCCTACGAAACAGAACGCGAACAGAATGCAGGATGAGACAGATCCTGCACGGATCTTCTTATGCCTTTAGGAGTGGCTTGGGCGTTTCCAGAGAATATGTGTAAGAAGCAGTGCAGAAAAGCAGTGGGCAGGCAGAAGTCTAGAGAAGTGGAGTAGACAGGAAGGGCATTTTGAAACCAGTTCTCCAGAATGAAGTAAAGGGTTTTAGGAAGCGGGTTAGCAAAGCGGAAGAGCAGCCTGGCAACAGAATCTTCTCCCCCAAAGCAGCATCCTGTCCCCACAACCACAGTTCCAGCCTACCTTAATGTCTGCTTCAGAGCAGACATCACAGACCACAAAACGGGCTTCCCCGGGACCCCCACAATCCTCCAGCTCCTTCTGAAGCGCTTTCCCCCGTTCCCCTGCATGAGGACACGAAGGGGAAGTTCCAAAGTTAACACGGAGTTCTGGCTTGGAGTGGGAGGAAGACGCAAGGCAAGGATGACGAGGCCCTTGGAGCGGGGTGGTGCAGAGGACAGCAAATGGAGGGCCCTTCCTTCCCCGCTCTGAAGGTGCCCATTTGCGGGGCTGTCCAGTGCAAGCCCAAGTTGAAGGTCAAGAACGGCATGGAGGCCTAGCTGCAGAGGCCGCTCCGAGGTTTCACCACACAAGGCATTGAACTTTGTGGTAGTCACAGGCCCGCACATCCGCAGGACACCTCGCTGGGGCAACAACAGACAGTCATGACAAAGATGTTCAGGAATGGGCAAATGGGATCTGCAACAAAATGTTGCAGCGTGGGGCACTGCAGCTCCAGATTCCAGTCCCTTCATGCCATTCTTGCTCCTCCATCGGTTTTCCATCCCCCCCGGCAGCCGGTCAGCATTCTTCAGCCCCTAATCATGCACAGTCCTCACTTTTCAGGAGGCGGTTGTTGTGATTTTTCACTTCTGCAAACACTGGAGTTGCAGTGCAGGCTCTTGTGTGCAGATGGTACAATTTTGGCTGCATGACAACTGACACTTATTAGTCTGGATCTGCTCTCCCCAAACTGGCATCCAACTGCTGGGTTGAACCACAGCTCCCACCGTCCCCGTGGCCAGGCTGGCCTGGGATTCTGGGGTTGCAGCCCTAGATCTCTGCATGGTCAGGTCAGGGAAGGCTGGTGCTTAGATGAGGATGAGGGGCTGTGGACATAAAAAAGGAAACGCATACAAGCTCTACCCTCCTACAAGCAGGGCGGAGAGGGCGGATGGGGGCCTCTGAGCAGCAGAAATTCAGTGTTGTGGCCAAATGGGGGGAACTGGGGGAACTCCCACACTTTGTTCATCATAAGCAGGGACTTATCCCAGGGATGGGGAACATGTAGTCCTCCAAAAGAAGATGCTGGTCTCAGGCGATCCTTCACCATTGGCTATGTTGGCTAAGGCAGATGGGAGTTGTAGTGAGACTTCATCTGCAGGGTTCTCTTTCCAAAATCAAGTATGTTCACCCCAAGGGGAAAAGAAAAGTCTTTCAAAAGAGGTCAGTACAGTGGACAAAGCATGGCCTTGATGTTGCTTTCCAAGCCTTGAAATCAGTTTACAGTCTTTTGTGCAGGTAAAGCAGGTACACAAAAGATGGAAATTCAACAGGTGCAGCTTTCCCCTCACTGCATCTCTGTTGAGCTACTGGAGTTAAATGCCTGTCCTTATCAGGGCCCCCAAAATCATACATCCATATTTTTCTCTCTCTACGGTAACTCTCTATTGGACTACACCACCCACCCAAGCAGCATGCAATAGGGATGATGAGAGTTGTAGTCTTACCTGTCTAGAGGGCACTGGGTTGGGGAGAGCTGATGCATAGATTGCTTTCTCACTTTCTTGGGGTTTTTGCTGCCCCCTGCTGACTAAGCCATCCACTTAGACATATTGGAGGGGACACTGAGCGGCCCTCAGACAGGGACACAAGATGGAGAGACAACTTCTAGAACTCACCTTCTGATGCTGGTGCACAGAAGACCACTCTGGCTCCTTGGAGAACTAGGAGGGAAAATATGGGGTAGGAGGGGAAGGAGCGTGAGAGGCCTGGCTCACCTTTGCATGACATCACTTGTTCAGGAACATGCCAAGCCACCCATCTGTTCTACGCTCTGGAACATATACTAGAACTTGCAGCTCCCCTGAGGTTGTTGGACTCCAGTTCCCATCAGCCCAAGCAAATAGTAAAGGGTGATAGGAGTTGACATCCAGCAACTTCTTGGAGATGATAACCCAGTTCCCCAGAAACACGGGAAGCTGCCCTGACCTAAGCCAGACTATCACCAGATCTAGGTCAGTACTAACTACACTGGGGAAGGTGAAAAGGTAGATTGAGATCCACAGACAGATCTCTTGGCTGATCAACAAGGTTTTCTGGCTCTTCCTGTTTAGCAGCAGCAGCAGCAGCCACAACAAAACAACTTCCCCCTTGCCTCCACCTCCATCCTAAATTATACTGCAGAAAGTAAGAAAGCTTGGGACAATGGGAAATGGATTTTGATGTGGAAGGACAGTGAGCTCCATTCAGTTCTGGTACTCAAACCAAATTCCTGGGTTTCTGTTGGTGCATCTGGGGTCTGACTAAAAAGCACAGTAGATTCCCTAAGTTTGAAGGCCATCCACTCTGCCCTGACTGGGGTTCAGACAAATGTTTTCCAGCTCTACCTGGACATACCTGGGACTTTTTAAGTGAAAAGCATTCATGGGCAATCTTCAAGCTCCTGTGTTCTGCCTTGGGCATAGTTTTAGGCAATTTGAGCCAGAAAGAGAGTCCTAAACTCCCAGTGGGCCTCAGCCTGGGGTTGTGCGAGGATAAGAGGTATTGATTGCATTCAGGCAGGGTTGTAGGGTTTTTTACTTTCCAAACAGGTATAGGATTGCACCCATAACGTATAAATGGACTCCCCCGAAGAGCAGGTTATTCCAAGTGAGAGAAGAAAGAAACTCCTACATTGTATTCACACATGCAGGGTGTTCCGTGCTGCTGTGGTCACGTTGGAGCCAGCTCAGAGCATATTTAAGGAATATCACAAATGGTGACCGCAATCCACACCAAAATCGCTTGCCCGCTTTTGGAAAGGCTTTGAAAAGCCTGTGCTTGCATTTACAGTGGATTTCCACCACTCCCAAACTGGCCGGCTGGGCTGGCAGAAGGTGTTCTAAGCTGGAACAAACTTTTGTAAGCTGCTACTGGGTAAACACTGGAGGCCGCATTCTAGGCATTTATTAATTTTGTTTCACTTTCTCCTCTTTTGTGAACTCTCTTGCGTGTGTTTGGGGAGGCAAATAATTAACTTCTAAGGCAGGATAAAAGGATCTAAAACAGAAAATTAGTACAAATAACCCTCCCACCTGCCTAACCAGTATGGTTTAACTCCGGGTCAAACCAGTTCAACTGGAAAGAACTGCCAGCACCTGCAGAAGGAAATTAACATTCCCACTCGGCCCTCATCCTTCATCGCATAACAAAAAGGGCTGGGAAATTCCCAAGAATGTCAGCTTGGGAGAGAAATTCCCCATCACTCCCTGACTAAAAGTCCAAGGCTTTTCAGTGTGGGACAACACTTTTTGGATTCACACACACACACAGTGCTAGGAAGGGCACCACCAATACCCTCTAAAGAAAGATTCAGCAAAAGTTCACATTCCAACTTGCAGGAACTTGCATTACGTCACCCACCAACCATGTACTTGCACCCGTTTCTTAATTTTTGAAAAATGGGCTGTGGGGATGATGGGAACCCAGCAGCAACCTGGCATGAGTGGATGCCAAGGGAGGGCAGGACTCTGGTAGAGTTGCACAGAATGACATTTCTGATAGAGCAACATTCAGAGGAATAAGCTGTGTACATCCCCTCACTTTTTGTGGCCCTTCAGCCACACAGGAGTCATCTCTATCCCAAGATGGCAACCCTATACTCTCCAGATATTCAGAACTACAAATCCTATCAGTCCCAGCCAGCAGAGCCATTGGCCAGGTTTACGAAGGCGGCACTCCTAAACATCCGGAAGTTACCAGGTGACTCAGTCTTCCTATGTATTTGTGTCTCTTTCTCCCTGTTTGTGTTCTGTGTGTACATGGGTAGTGTTGTGAAGTGGTTAGAGAGCCAGCATGATGTTAGGGTGCTGGACTGAAGAGACCTGGGTTCAAGTCCCCACTTGGCCTTATAGCTTACAGGGGGTCTTTGGTCCAATGCCTGACTCTCAGCCCAGACTATTTCACAGGGTTGTTGTTGTAAGGATAAAAGAGTGCAGAGGAAGCTCATATAAGCTACGATGAGCTCCTTCAAGGACATGGTAGGATATAACTATAACATAAAATCTGTAAGTATTTAAAAAATCTATAGTGTGTGTGTGAGAGAGAGGGAGAGAAGGAGGGGCATATTTTCCAAATATATTGTCCTGCCTCCTCCTCATGGCAGCTCTCCAGTTCCCTGGAAAAGCTACACAGAGAGTAGGAAGGTGCTCCTTAATGGGGTGTTCTGTGGTGAGGGAAGTGGGGTTCCCAAAAATCAGAGAGATTTCCCATGAATGGATCACTTCTTCTTGCAGAATTCTTATGGATCCAATCATATTCTAAGGATTAGAATTATTACGTATTAGAATTCAACAGGAAGAGCTATGGGAATGCAATGAAGAGGAAACTGCACAAGTTGGAGGCCTGTCTGCCTGTCAGAAAAAACCTGTCACAAGCCAAACATCTTGCACTGCATGTCCTTTTTACCTCAATCTGGGGAAAGAAGCAGGCTTAGGCCAGGACATTCCTGACTTTCTGAAAGAAATTACAATTTTGCTTATCCCTGGCCCTACATGGTGAGAGAGTTCCATTGTCACTTTGGTTCTGGCTGATTTTTGCAAGGCCTTAGATCTGGCTGGATGGGGGATGCTGGGAGTTGCAATCCAAATTAGTTGCAGCCACCAGATTAGGAAGAAGTGGCTTGGAGTAATGTCCCCATTTTAACATGCAGACCTGACAAAACGCTCTGTCTTAAACAAGGATATTTGCAGGAAGAAATCTAACGGATAAAGTCTCTCTCTCTCTCTCTTTCTCTCTCTCACACACACACACACACACACAGAAACCCAGCCACAAAAGAGTGGCAACCTTTCCCTTTAAATACGTGCAAGTGGATTGGGTCAGCTCAATAGCAGAGAATGTGCGACCAGCAGCTTCTCATGTCTGCAACAGCTTCATAACCCCACCAAGTCTCTCTCCCCACTCTCAGTTCACCACCCCCAGGGCTCACAGGCCATAGTTCCTCATTCCTGTTTATAGCAGGAGGGCTTAACTACGAGGACACAGAGATAAAATAAAATAAAACCAAGAAGTGGAGCAGACCTAGTCATGTTAGTTCCTTGCAGCTGAAAGTCCTGCACGCCTCAGCCAAAAGGAGCTTTCTGCAATGTGGCATCCCTGAAACAGAGCAGGACTACAGCAGCCATCATTCCCCAACCTGTGTGGAGCATGTGGGCTGAGGATGATGGGGTTGTAGTCCAGTGCATCTCAGATAGGACAGGTTGGGGAAGGCTGTCTTACGGATTCACAGCGGCAGCTTTTTGGAGGCATGGTGCACCTGATCACATGGCCTCTGGCTCTATGGCTGGAGGTGCAAGAGACATTAACTGCCTTCCGTGCAGAAGTTCCCACATTCAATCCCTGCCATTTCCAGGTAGGTCACAAAAAATCCTGCCTGAAACCTTGGTGAGCCAATGAGCCAACAATGCTGCAGTCCATAAAGGCTTGGGCTGCGGTAAATACAGTATATTGGGCCGTCAGGTGTCACAAGCCTCTGTTATTTTTGCAACAATACCAATGGGCCAACTTTTAACTCCAGACCAGGCAGTTTCTTATGACAATAAACCCGTTCATGCATATCATGAGCATGTCAAAACTTTCCACCACCGACTTCATCTAGCTTCTCCCCGCCTCGCGCGTTTACGCCCAGAGGACGCTTCCAAGCCAGGCTTTGTGTTTTCCTGGGCTGTGCTTCAACACCAACACTTATTTGTGGGAACTTCCCCATGCACACCCCCGACACACACACACACACACGCTTGAGCTCCGGCACCTATTTCTAGAATCTGCCCACCCCCCTCACCAAATTCTCTCACGATGCCTTCACCAATGCCGCGGGTGCCCCCGGTTACTATGACGACCTTGCCCGAGTACCGCAGCCCAGTCGCCATCCCAGCTGTTGTCGCAGCTCCCCCAAATCAGCGACATGCAGCTGATCTGTGGACGCGGAGCGGCTGCAAGCGGCACTTTCGCCAGCCGCGCAGGGCCGCTCTCTCGCGGCATGCCGGGAGTTGCAGTTCTGGCGCTCTGCAGCCCATCGGAAGCAGCGCTTCTTCGTCCACAAGGGGCGGTCCGAGCCTGTGCGTGTTTACATAGAAGAAGGCCCTACTGGGTTTAGAAGGAGTGGGGTTAGTACCAGTAGTAAGCGTGCAAACGAGTGATTGCAATTTCATGCCGAGTACGCCGACAAAAGCAAAGGTGCAGTTTCAAGGCTCAGAATTATTTCTTTCGAAGTGCGCCAGTTTCCGGTGAGCGGACCTTAAGGGTCAAGGAAAAGCGACGATCCTAGTCATATCCAGACAGAAAAAGCCCTACAAATGCAGCCAGCCCCTGATCACCTTAAGCGTAAGATTGCCTCTGAGTTGCGTATGCACAAATTGCACGTCTGTCGCTTGCTGAGTAACCATAGCTTTCATTTTGGTGCATTTTAGGAAGGCGAATAATGGCTTCTTTATTATGGGACTGAAAGATGAAAAAGAGCAGGGCCCGGAAGTGTTCATGAGCTGCGCGTGCCCTTGGCCATCACCATTTCCATTGTATGGCTGACTGGAGCGTACTGGGAGCTGTAGGACTTTTTTGCCTGAACATGCATAGGGTTGTTCCCGTATGTCTTACATGATGGCAACGAGGGTGGATTTTTAACATGTTTCATATGGGATGCTTACATCACATGGTTATTCTTGAACTCTGCTGTCCTAATTGGAATCTGCTCCCCAAGAATGCCTGGTGCTGACTCTTTATTTTATTTTATTGTATTTATTTATTTTGAATTTTGAATTGTATTTTGAATTGTATTTATTTCATTGAATTAGACGGCATGAAAAAAATGTTTTAAATAAATCAATTAGTCTGAATTAGCTGATCATCACACGTGGTTTTGTATAGTTCTTTTCATTCTTTCCAGAGAATATTGTTATTGGATGACATATGAGCATTGTCAAAGAGTGAAAGAAACAGTCTATGCCAAGTTAGCTATAGATCTTGCAGGGAGGGAAGCTGCATGGGCAAGTTCATGTGGGAGTCCTGAAAATTTCTGGCACAGATTAGACCAGCCCTGCCTTAAATAGATACCCTCCAGAGGTTTCAGACTGCAGCTCCCAGCATTCAGGATCAATGGCCATGCTGGCAGGGACTGATGGGAATTGAAGTCCAAATCCGGTGGAGAGCACCCAGTTGAGGAAGGCTGGATTAGGTGGTGCAGGGACTTAGAGCAGGCTTCCCCAGCCTGTTGCCTTCTGGGGACTTCAACTCCCATCATCCCCACCCAGCATGGCCAAGGGTCTGGAATCCTGGAAGTTGTGGTCCAAAATGTCCAGAGGGCCCCAGGCTGGGAAAGACTGCATAAGAGTGTTGGTGTGGGACTGAGGAAAAGCCAGGCTCAAATCTCCACTGGGGCCTAAGGCTGCCTTGGTAACCGCTCTCTGGCTGTCCAGCCGCCCTGGGCTGTTCTAAGCATAAAGACGAGCGGGATGAAACTTGGTTGCTTAGAGGAAGGACGGGGTTATGCATAGAACAATCCAGGTTAGGCAAGGCTGCCCTGGGATGCCTTCCTCCACCCCCTGCACAGACATTAAAACATCCGAAGAAGTTCAGATAAACACAACCAGACTCAAGAAATGCACAAAGTTAGGATTTTATTGGGTATATGACTCGGAACTGTTCGCATGCCCTCGGGGAGCCGGTTGTAGCCAGTGTTAAAACGCAAGGGGAGCTTGCCGCAGCTGCCACCTCCTTAGGTGGGAACGACTCTTCACACAGTTCTCAGCATCACCTTGGCAGGGCAGGCACCTGTTACAACAAACATCGCTTGTCCGCTCTGCATTGTGCTGGAGTCTTTGCACTGATTCTGGTTTTTTCCTTTTTTTTGGTCTGGGATGTTTCTTTGCATTCACAGCCCTGATTTGGGGGCACTCTTTGGCGAATGAATAAACTAATTAATTCATCCACCTTAGGCGTGGCACTGCGAGCGGACAGGAAGTGGTGATTCTCTCAGGTGACACATGCTGGGAGGTGGCGGCAAAGCATTGAAGGAAAAGTGCATGCCAAGCAGCCTGCCAAAAGAGGACTTCAGGTGCAAAGGGGGATTTTGTCCCATGGCCAGCTTGGGGGAAAGACTCAGCTGCCAGCTTGGTCCACTTCTACTCCTGGCAGGAGAGGAGGCGACATTGTATTCTTTGCCTCAGCCAGCAAAAGTTCCTGAGCCAGCCCTGTCAACCAGAAGGTGCCAATGAAAGTGGAAGCCTCTTTGCACACCTGTATTTCAGCCACTGAAGGAGGCAGAATTTCTGCCATCGCCTCTGCAGTCCCTTGCCATCACCTCTTCCCACCACTTCAGCTTCTCCAGCCACACGCTGCTCTCCTCCAATATCTCCCATCCCATCCCCATATTCCCATCCCCCCAGTCACCTCCTCCAATTCACCCTCCCACCACCTACTTCACTGCCCTCTCTTAGCTGCAGCTCTTTGTTGTAAGGACACGGCTGCACCAGGCAATTTGGTGCAAACTATGCCAGAACCTGCCCACAGATCATCTGCTCTGTCCTGTCCCATCCAGTGAGACTGTTCCCACTGTTTAGATAACAATCGGTGCCTCTTTTTATCAGGCACTCCTTCACACAATATTGGTAGTGGTTGCTAGATAGCCCATCTTCTCTCACAGCACAGTTGCTGGCCAAGCCATCCCTTCTTCAAGATCAGAGCTCCTTTTCCCTCCTTCCTCTGCCCCTCTGATGATGTACACAACCCCTGTTTGGGCATACAGCCCCTGCTACCTGTCCTAATAACAGACACTTTTGTCTGGGGGTTTCTTCTTTCTTGACATCATGCAATTCCAGCAAATGTGTCAGTGTGAGGGGAAACTTGCAACTATCTGTGAACATGCTCAGCACATCTGAAATTATTTTAAAACAGTTCTCTGGCTCAGTAAGCAGCCCAAAGCCCTGAAAATGCTCTGGTGAGGCAGCCAAGGCAAGGCAAGCCTTGAAAACCTGCTCCAAACAGGTGCCAAAAGAGACATCACCTTCCAAAGACTGAAAATTCCTTTCCTGGACTTCTCTGCCTTTGCACTCAGCTCCAGGAGAAGCTGCCATGTCTTTGCAGATTATCTGTACAACCACTACCACTAGATCAGGGTGGGCACCAAATGTTTTGGCCTAGAGGTTCTTTCCGCCCTAGCCAACATAGCCAAAGGATGAGAGCTCATGGGAGTTGTAGGTCAAAACATCTGGAAGGCCTAAAGCTGCCCACCTCTGTGGTAAATACGCTGTCCTTGAAAAAGATAAATGTGAAATGCTTTACCTACTTTTAAACAAACACTTCTCTGACCACTTGTACTGATTACTTATCATCTCCAGGTTTTTCTTTCCTACCACCAGGACACATTAACAATTAGCATAAGGGTTGGTGGGCAGAAATGGAAAACATTTTTTTCAGATAAAAAAACTTCTGCAAATTTATCAAGCAAAGCTGGACTTGCTTGGGAGAAGGACTCTTGCTGTTCTGTGCAGCCCAGGACATGGCTTGGTCCACACTCGCACAGCAGAGAATGCACATCCCATCATAAACGTGCATGTGTAAACCTTATTTTTTAGGAAGAAACCTTCCCACAGTGATTTCCCTGGGCAAAGACCAAATCCTTATCTGGTATCAAGAATGCTGGAGTAACATGTTTGCCAGAGACCGATTATAGGACTGCAGGCAGGTTGCTGGGCCTCAAACTCACTTTCCCCTTTCTAAAAGCAGGCAAAGAGCAGAAATCTGTGCTTCATGGATATGCAGAAATTGAACTTAGGATTCCCACATGGTCATGGAATCAATAGTGATTCCCAAGGATTGTTGGGAACTTCTGGGGAAGGAGTTTAGCTGCACCTGTAGACTCAGGCTGATTGAGGCTGAGTCTCCCAAGGGTGTGAGCCCCTAGTGCCAATCAAGGGTGAGAGTAAAGGGCTCTTGTTCTGAGACTCTTAGCCTGTGGCTGGAAGGACAGGTTCTGGGGAGCTGAGAAACATGCTCCAGATGATCTATTTGACTCCTTTAAAAAAAGACTCCACAGATTCCTTCACCCATTCCATGAAGGACAGAGCTTTACATCCAAGGAACTGAGAGGACGGTAAGTCTACCTCAAATTAGTCTCCTCCTTCCCTTTTAAGTATTGCATTACATTAAAAAAAAAAAACTTCTAAATGTGTGTGTGAGTTTGGGCACCAGCCATGGAATACCATGTGCTCAATTATAAATGGGTGTTTGTACATATACTTAGGTGGAACTGCTTGTGTACATGAGAATATCATTGCATATCCTGTAGCCAGACACCTGGGATTTGAGGCGAGGGTTTGAAAACAAGGCTGGAAGATGTTGGATGCTCTCTGGGGAAGGACAGAAAGAGAAGGACCTGGAAGCTGCCACTCTGAGGCTGCCAGCGTACAGCCTTTAACTATTCCTTCACCAAGTTTCAGGGCCTGTCTTTGTATCACTGTCCACTATCCACTAGAGCTAAAAACTGGATTTCAGCAGCGTGACCTTGATGGGCCGTCCAGTCTCTCCAAGATAGGTCACCATCTGATGGGACTTGTGCTCACCCCTCCAGTTGAGGCACGGACCATTGGCAGGACCCTGATTACCCACAAGGCTGTGCTCAGATGACCACACTTCATAGTCCCATAAAGGAGGCGAAGACCAATCAGCTGTCCCGGAAACAGACAAGTTCCGATTGGCTGACTGGGGCAAAGGCGTCACCCAGCGAGGACCGTTGAGTGAAGGATGCTCCTTCCTGCCACATTCCAGCAGATGGGATGGAGACGGAGGATCCTTGGGCTTTGATGAGAGCCGGCTGTCCTCAAGGAGAGGCAAGGACCAATCCGAAGATTCGGAGGAGCCGTGAATGGCCGTTTGGGACGGAGCTGGGGCCTGGTTACTGCTACAGCTTGAGTTTCGAGCTGCGGTTTGGTCATGCTTGGATACCCTGCTAGAGAACTCTGGTTCCTTGGGGGGGTTGTCACTGGGGAGGTGAGAGCAGTTCAGGCTATCATGCGATGTGGAGATGTCATCAAGAGAGGAGCGAGAATTGGTCCTTCCTGGGGGGAAAAACAAAAATAGAAACCTCAGTTGATCTACCTTCAAGATACCACAATTGAGCTCCTTGGACAGAAATGAATCAGTAATGGGCAGAGATGTTATTACTGACTGAACAACTCAGCTGCTGTTTGTTGGGGGTACTATGTGGCCCAGCAGCCACTAGTTCCTGAAAGATGGAGGTGAGAGAGTGGTGGAACAACAACACCTTTGCCAGCATTCTCAAGGTCCCCAAGCACCCATGCTTAACATGGGAGCCGCCATTTTAGTTTTCCCACAATGCCCCAGAGCAGCACAAGAACATTGCTGCAGGGAATCCACTGGCACAACCCTGAAGTAAATCTGCTAGGGTGTTAGCAGGAAGGAGGCCGTGGACCCCACAACTCTGAGGTGGTCCCCAAACTTAGAGGTTGCCCCTGTTTTTGGCATCACTGATGTTCTGCTAGGACACTGTTGGTGAACCTGTTAGAGACCGAGTGCCCAAACTTCAACTCAAACTTCAACCCAAAGTGCCAAGACTACAATAAAACCCGACAACTGAGGTTTTAGTTTAGAAAAAACAACTCACAGCCAGTCCAAGCAAAATATATATATCCTTGGCAGCGCACTGACCGGCCATGCGAAAGCTCGGACAAGTCGCAGCTAATGAGTCACGGCACATGATGTCATCGCCTGGTGCCGCTACTCCTTTCCGAGCAGGCGCATGGCCCCTCTGTGCGCTGTCATCTGATGCTCGCCTGCTGGGGCGATGCTGGGGCGACTTGGCTCACATCCCAACAGAGAGGGCTCTGCGCGCCCACTGTGGCATGCGTGCCATAGGTTCGCCACCACTGTGCGAGGACCTTTAAAAAGAATATTTAGAGGGCTAGTATGAAGTGGTGGGAGGAGTGACTGAGGACATTCAGGTTCTAGTCACCACACTCTCAAGCTAGCCTACCTCACAGGGTTGCTGTTGTGAGGCTAAAAAATGGAGATCTATTTAAGTTGCTTCACATGAGGAAAAAAAGCAGGATAGCAATACAATCTAGTAATAATGGCAATGGTGATGATAACTGTGGGGGAGGGGGTTATTTCATCTTGTAAGAAAAAATGCCCAAAGCCACAGAGCTACGGTACTTGTTGCTGACATTAGACTACGTGTGGTTTTTTGTCTCGTTTTTTTGCTTGCGCGTTTTGTTCAGGCTCAGTGGCGGGCACAGAAGGCGCGAACTGGCTTGACAGCTGGCCAAAGGCCCTGCTGTTGGAACAGAAGGCGACCCATCACATCTGGAGGGGGCCGGGCTGGTGAAGGCAGGTTTAGGTGGATGAAACCAGAACCAGAGCACCAAAGAGGGTTTGGCCCAGGCATTGGGATGCTGTGGATCATACAAACATGTTTGGGTCCAGAGACCGTGCAAGCCCCCATCTGTCCCAAAGGGTGGGCACTTTACATTGTGGGTCTCCAACATGAAACACCACCTGCTCAGGTGTGTAACAATCCAACCCATACCTGCCTTGGGTGGGAGTGAAGGGAGGGAGAGAGATTTGAGAGACAGGGGATATAAACTGAAGCAAGACAGACACTGAACGGTTCCCACAGGCCTCCCGACCGCCGCACCCTCCCCCGCCAGAGAAAAGCCGTGGCTGCCCCTGCTGGTACCTGCGAGGTGCTTCCCCCGCTGCGAAGCCTCTGCCGCCAGCGCGTAGGAGAGCTGGATGACTCGCTGTCGCTCCCATTCCGGGGTCGGGGGGCATCGAGGAGGCTTGTGTCCTCCCGTGTGTGCACCCTCCTTAGGTGGCGATGATGCAGGGGGGGCATTGGGGAGGGGCTGAGGGAGAGATTAAATCATGGGAGGAGGAGCCGGGCGTGAACAACGGAGCCGGTCCCGGCCTCCGTTCCCTGGCAGAGCACCCCACCACTCAGGACAAACCAGACTGCACGTCAAGCACAGCCACAAAGATCTTGCTCCCCTGCGGTTTGAATGGCATTGCCGGACGGCTCTGCAATTCAGAATTCAGTTTGAATTACGCCAGTCCTTGATCCTTCGTGCAATGCAGGGTGTTGAACGTCAGCCCCGTGAGCCAAATCCGGCCGGCGTGGGGTTCCAGCCTGCCTTCTAGGGTTCTCCAGATGGCCACACCCCCTTCCTCTGGCCCCACCCCCTCTCCACCTGCCAATCTTTCGGCGGCTTCCCAGCTTTTGTGCGATGCTTTCCCTATGCCAAAAGCTGAAGTGCGTGCCCAAAGGCTTTGTTACTGGCAGCAACAGCATTAAGCTAAGCTAGGCTGATGCTTGGACATGCTCCCTGTGCCTTTAGCCTCACCCTCCACTGGACGGTGGCCTCCAAGGGCTTTTCCGCAGTAGAATTTGGGCTAAAAGAGAGTCAGCCCTCCTGGTGGAAGCCATGACATCTAATTCTGCTTTTGGGAGGATCCCAACTGCATTCCCAACCTCAGGAGGTCCAGGATTCTGCTTGCCTGTCTCAAAACCACTAGACCTTCTCGCTCCCACTTAGGGAACCAGGGAGTCTGTCTGCCAATCATCACCCACTGAGCAGGAAGAGCCAGGAATCCAGCCCTTGATCCCGCTAGCCGCAGTGCTCACTGGATGTTGCTCTGCACTCCGGGCATGTCCCTGCTGCCTTCCTGACCTACACCCCTCCCTGCCCCACTCCCCAGTCTCCGAGGATCAAAGCCTTGGCGACTCAATATAAAAGAGGGCTGGGGCCTTGTCCTTGTCCCTTGCCATTCTCCTTAGTCCAGGGTCTTCCTCCCCGCAAGGCTTCACACCCACCCGGCCAGACCCATGCTTGAGGGAGTCTCGCCGGTGGCCCAGGGAGCCAGGCTGGGCGGCCTCTGACTTTCGTTTGGCCTCCTGGTTCCTCTGCATCCTGTCAAGCTGCTCCTGGGCACTCATGCGGGACCGGCGAGGAGCGGGGCCTTCAGAGGGGGCCACCTGAAAGGGAGCAAGATTGGGAAGATCGGGGTCTTTACACAACTGCCTTGCCATGTTGGCATTTCCCCACCATGTCTGCCATCTCGCATCTTTTTTCAGCTCAGACATCTCAGTGCTATGACTGTTCATTACACATCAGGATTCCACCCCTCACCTCCTTGAAGCTACGAGTCATTAAAAGGAGTTATTTAAATGGCACTCTTCTTAGCTAAACTGTTTTGAAGCTTTGGAGAGAAGTAGTATAATTTTAAAATAAATAAATCCTGCCCTTTCTCCTCAGTGCTGTCATGTACTAAACTCTGCTACTGCCCCAGTCCTGAAGGCTTATCTCACCTTGGCGATGCTCTGTTCGGCCTCTTCACGGTGGGAATGGATGTGGCTTCCATGATCTACAAATAGGAAGAAAGGGAGACAGATAAACAGGCTGGTATCTTTGGGGTATTTGTTTCTAGAACACAGAACCATCTTTTCCACCTCTTCTACTTCTACTTTGGAGGAGTGAATCTTTTATTGGAACCCTTAGCAGATTCTTATCATTATCTCCAGTACTCATGAAGACCAGTTCTGAAAGATCTGGGCAGGTTAAACACTAGAGAAATCTTCCCCAACTTTATGCTTTCCTGAGATGATGGGACTTGTCAGCTGACGCCTCTGGAGGTCACCAGGTTGGGGTAGCCCCTCCCCCGGCCCCGGGGTTAATAGCTATTGAACCTGGTTTCCAGAGGCAACTCCTTGCTCTCCCAATGGGAAAGCAAACTAAAAGTGAAAGGGAAAGGGGGAATTGTGGACAACTGAAGGAAAAGCAATGGGAGAAACCACTATGGAGAGAAGAAAGGACTTGTAGGGGGAATAAGATTTGGCCAGTGCCTCTGTACCTGGATAACACCTAGCTAAGATCACAGTAATGCTCTGTCTGTGGCATCATCTCTGGAAAATATTTTTGCTGGGAATGGCTATAGAGAAGGTGCTTTAAGTGCGGATCCTTTTCCACTTCGTTTGCTCCTGATCTGTTCGTGGGACCAGTTCCAAAGTGCTGGTTTTGCCCTTTGGAGGCTTAAACCTGTCCTGCCCATAATTTGATGGCCCTCTAGACGACTTGGGCTACAGCTCCTATCATCCCCAATCAGCATGGCAGTCTGGGCGGGGTGATGGGGGTTGTAGTCCAACATGCCTGGAGGCTGTCAGGTTGCAGGAAGGCTGTCTTGGGACCCCCATGCACAGATTTCCAATTTCACCCCCCCCCCGGGGCGGATGCTGCCTGTTCCCACCCCTGGCTTACCTTTCTCAAACGCAGGCGGGTCACCAGGAGAATGGCCCGGGGACTGCCTGGCCCCCTGGGGACACTGAGATGGCGCCCTCTGCTGCCCTCTGCTGGACGCAGGTGGACTCTGCTGGCAGAGAATGTAAAGACGTGTTTTTCCAAAGAGCGCGGGAATGCAGGCCCCCGGTCCGCCAAGAGAAACAAGAGGAGGCGAGCATGACACAATGGTGTAGACTTACAGCCTGACCCACGGTGCCAGGGCTCTCCGGCTGCCTGCCTTCCAACGGGGCCGCAGTTCGGCTCAGCTCTTCGGGGCCTGGCCTGTGGCTGGGTGTGGATTCCTGGAAGAGAAGGGCAGGTTTTGCACGAGGAGCACCTTTGGATTCCTCCTCGTTTCCACAGCAGGAGCATGCACGGGAGAAGTCCCACCACTGGCATGCGGCCCCCGGTGCTGCGCCTAGAGCCATTTCGGCCCTCAGAGCAGCAGGGTCTCCTTGCTCCTGGTCTACAAAGACTCCCGCTTCAGACTGACTAGCTCTGCTGGCCATAATCAGAGTGTGACGGGAACAGTCCTTCACCCCAATCAAAACAGCTTTGCTATATTATTGCTGCTGCTGCTGCTGCACAGCAATTCTATCCCACTCCTTTTCCTCTCCCGAGGAACCCAAGCCAGCTGATACAGTCCTCCACTCCATTTTCTCCTCACGACAACCCTGTGAGGTAGGTGAGGCTGCGAGTGAGGGACTGGCCCAAAACCGGCCACTCAGTGAGCTTCCTGGCCAAGGGGAAGCT
Source organism: Varanus salvator macromaculatus (assembly GCA_023646645.1). Classification (NCBI taxonomy): domain Eukaryota; kingdom Metazoa; phylum Chordata; class Lepidosauria; order Squamata; family Varanidae; genus Varanus; species Varanus salvator. The sequence continues at coordinate 5,025,367 of JAIXND010000781.1, forward strand.
AGGACCCAGGTCTCCTGGGCCCAGCCCAACACTCTTCTTTGTGGCAACAGGTGCCAAGTGGCCCGTTGCCTCGAGGATGGAGCTTCCATGGCTAACAGGCCTGCGCAGGCCATTCCCCCTTGCGGTGCTGCTTCCAGATGTTGGCGGTCCCTTGGGCAGGATGCCCTTCGTGGACCCCTCCCCTCTGTGAGTCCCCCTTCTCACAGCTATGGGCACACCGCAGCCTCCCTCTCACCACTGCTGTTGCTTGTTCGTTTATTTATATCCTGCTTGTTTCCCTTTCAAAGAACCCAAGACGGCTTACATAGTCCTCTCAATTTTATCCTTACAACCCTGTGAAGCAGGTTAGGCTGAGAGGGACTGACTGGCCCAGGGTCACCCAGGGGCTCCATGGCTGAGTGGGGAGCAGAACCTGGAGCTCCCAGATCCGCAGATCTACCCCTGTGCACTTGCTTGACAGGCCAAGGTCTAGGAGCAAGCAGTTCCTAGCTCCTCCTCGTCCTCCTCCTCCTCCCTGCAACCTCTACCTGGACCAGAGCAAGAGGTGGGCAGACAAGCAGGTTGCAGTGAAGAAGAAGAGGCATGAGGGTTGTTTCCAGTGGGCCCACACGGGCATGTGGGGCTGCGGCAGGTGCCTGGCCATGCCTTCCCTTGAGGCAGGCCCTGCTCCTTCACAGCCTTTGAAGCTGGTGGCCACCCCCACGTTGTGGCAGCACACTGCCTCATTACATTACGTGCCATGCGCAGAAGGGGCAGAGTGCCCAGTCTCCCCCCCCCGCCCCCCAATATCAGGGCAGGGCTCCTCAAGAGCCAAAAAAGGGAGAAATTGAGAAATGGAAAGCCCAGGATAGCAGCTGAGGGAGCCACGCTCTACACTGAAGCCAACAGACGTGTGAGGTTGTGCCTTGTAAAGCCAGGAAGCCAACTGCTACCTCCACTCCAGAGCATGGCAACGGGGAACCGTGGTTTGCTCCCACGTGAGAATCCGGCGTCGGGCTGGTGGCTGGAGAGATGCCTGCAGTGGAAGAGGCAAAATAGGCCAGTGAGGAATCAGAATTAGCAGAAAGATCACCCTGTCCCACAGTGTGTTCCGCGTATCACAAGAGAACCTTGAACCCGTAGGAGAAATTCACTCCACTTGGGGTCTCAATCCTGCCTGCAGCAGGATCCCCAGATCCTTGTCCAAGGGACATTTCTTATTCCCTGGCCACTACGTGGTTTCCAAGACTTTCTGCAATTTTCCTCTATTTTATAAGAGGGTGAAAGACTTCTGAAGCCTGAGTTAGTGGCGGTAAGAGCTTAAAGCTGCCATAAACTGGTCGTTTAGGTTTTGGGGGAATGCCTCCACTTCAGCCCCACCCACACGGAAGTGTGCCCCTCAAAACCTTCTCCAGAAGGAAATTCGGCTCTCAGGGTGAAGGAGGCTCTGCAGCCCATGGAAACGAATCATGCGCGCACAGGCGGCGCTAGCAATGTTGCATTAAGCACCTGATCGTTGGCTCTCCAGGGTGTGGTAGCTTGCTGGACTGGACCTCAGTCCTGCCAGGATGTCATGGATCCTCCACAGATCTTGCTGAGCGGCCACTTGGTCCTAAAGAGGAATGGATCAGACCCATGCAGACAGCTGGATCAGTTTGTGTTTGCAGCCACCTCTCGCTGCCTCCAGCGCCAGGAGCACTCTGTGGCCAGAGCCCCCCCAGCCCTTCCAAGGCAGAGTCGTGCTGGCTGGAAATGAGGGTCGGTGTGGAAGTGGGGAGCATTTACCTGGGGGTGCCCCACATTTCGGATGTGCTCTAAGGAGCCCTTCAGCATCTGCAAGTCGTTTTCCAAGGCTGCATAACCCTCCCAGGCCCGTTCACTGTCCTAATCAAAGCAACGAATGGCTGCCATCAGATACTGGATGACTCCAGTGGCATTTGACAACAACTCCCACCCTCCTCCAGCATGTCTGGGTGGCTGGAGCTGTTGCCCAAGGAAGTCGGATGGTGCCAGGATGGGGACTGTGGCTCCTTTCAAGCGCTGATGCAAAACGAGCTCAGAAAATTCTAAGGTGACACACGTGCACACACACCCACGCAAGCACACACTCATGCAGGACCCGCAACAATCTGTTGCAGCGCAGAGTGTGCTTCAGCCAGCCAGCCACGGTGCCTGCTTTGACTGCACAAGCAAGCACTCACCTCGGAAAGCTGGAAATAGAGGGAACAAGGGGGACCTGCCAGAAAATGTCGGAGAACGGGCTGCTTCGTGCCCGTCCTTGCCTTTGGGGCTATGTAAGAGTCAGCACTCAGAGAAATGAGCTTGCTGTGAATGTATTATCTCTAGATAGCAATAGAGATGATAGAGATGATAGGGACAGAGATAGAGATGATAGAGATGATAGGGACAGAGATAGAGATGATAGAGATGATAGGGACAGAGATAGAGATGATGATAGAGATGATAGGGACAGAGATAGAGATGATGATAGAGATGATAGGGACAGAGATAGAGATGATGATAGAGATGATGATAGAGATGATAGGGACAGAGAGATGATAGAGATGATGATAGAGTTGATGGCGATAGAGATGATGGAGGTGGAGGTGGTATTTAATGCATAAATAGGATCTGGAAATTAAAGGAAGGGCCCTGGAATACTCCTGGGGTGGAGGGCAATCCATGGCTACCACCGCATCTGTCCGCAGATCTGCCTAAGCCACTTGCCCAGGGATCCTTCGCCCAGCACACACAACACAACCCACAACTAAGAGAGATCTTGCCCCCATCCACCCGCCAAGGGCAGAGGGCAACTCACCAGCGCCAGGTCGCAGAGGCGCGCTCGGAGCTGCACCAGCTCGTCTTGCAGCTGCCTTTGCTGGTAGGAGATTTTCTCCATGGTGGCATCTTGGCCTTTAAACTCCTCCATTCTCAGGCGGGACACTTCCAAGGCCTTTTCAATCCGCTCCTGCAAAAGCACCATCCATTCCAGGGACTGTCAACCCAGGCTAGCGGCGTTGGAAGGCTTCTTTCGGTGCCTTTCTTCTGTGTACTGCTCATCACAGGGATGAGAGAGAGCCCCACAGGCCACGTGGCATAACCCCGGGCACAGCACCATGGCTGGAATGTATCTACACTGCAGCCCCTCTAGATTGCTCAAGCAAGTGAGCCAAGTTGTACCCTAAATGGAAAAAGTGGATGAAGTATTTCCCCATCCTGATCTCTTCCCTCCAGAGCTTTCAAAGAAAGGGGTTTAAGGAGGTAAAACACACAATAATATCACAGCACAGTCAGCAAACACATGGGCTTTATAACATTTCACAGGCAAAACTGGACAAATCCTTGCCTGGGAGGCGCTTGCAATTGAACAGAGAAAAATGACAAAGGGAGAAAGAGAGCAGCAGGACACACCTGGGCAAATAAACACCTGGGCAAAGAAATAAGCAGGTAAATGAGAGGAGTAGATTGCACAGTATGTAACCATTATGTATGTATGTATTTATTAGATGTATATCCTAACTTTTTTTTTTTTTTTACAATATTGGGTTTGGGCTAGGGAGACTTGCTTTCATGTACATCCTTGGTACCGTGTGCCCTTGAGTAAGGATCCCTTTTTCCTTTCAATCCAACTTGAGACTGAAGCTCCTCTGAGAAAGAGAAGAACTAAATGCAGCCCACCAGCTTTGCCCAACCTGGCACCCTCCAGATGTCTTGGGGTGGCAGAAATTGCACATCTGGAGGCTGCCAGACTGGGAAAAGCTACAGGACATAATAGGTTAGGGTTAGGGTTAGGGTTTTGTCCCCCTCTAGTGCCTTTGTCCCCATCTAGTGGTAAAACAAGGTACTATATCAGAGAAGCATCTCTAGAGTAACTGTCACCACCTTGTGGTAGAAAGGAGTATGACATCTGCAGGGTAGCTACAGAGAGATTTCGCCACCACCTGACAATTCAGCAGCTCCGTAATGGTTTAATATTAATATTAGGGTAACGACAGCCAACAGAAACCAGGTGATTGGTTTCCTTACAGAGGAAGAGGGAAGAGGAAATGCCAGTAACGCACCTTTTCAGCCCGGAGTTGCCCTGTCTCCTCTTCAAGACTGCGAAGAAGCCTGTCTTGGCCACAAAGTTTTGTCAGGATTGCCTAGAAGCAAAGAGAAGTGAAATAGTGCAGGTAGCTGGATGGTACAGTAGTATTCTTGCTCACTGCTTTCTCAAAATGCAAAGGAACAACAGGTTTATGGTTTGCAGGTTAGGGGGACCTTTTGAGTGCCTATAAGGGCAGCTTTGCAATGCAGAACTGGATAACATTAAAAATATTTTTACACTGGCCTTCCTCTCTCACCTGAGAGTTGCTTCTAGCTCAGCTAGGATAGATTAATTCTTGTTGCCATTTTTATTTACCACAATTTATTCATTTATTATTATTGCTATTGATAATCAGCCTTTCCCAGGCTTGGGTTTTCAGACACAGTTTGGACTACAATTTGGACTACAATTCCAATCATCCTGGCTGCTGGCTACAGTGGCTAGGGATGGTGGGATCTGGAAAACCAAGGCAGGGAAAGACCCTGCCAGTCCCTACCTCACAGGAAGCTGCAGCTGTCAGCTCAGGGATGTCCTGCATATGCCATGAAACAGGGATGGGAATTGCTTTCTTCCTTTTGTACTTCCTTTAGCAGCTGCTCCACCAGCAAGCAGAAGCAGAAGCAGAAGCAGAAGCAGAAGCAGAATGGGGATGCCCGTCTCCATCCTGTGAAAAGGTTCCCCGGTATATGGAGCGTCTCTTTAGAGGCACAAGGGCAGGGCAGACTTGGTTTCACTTTTTTTCCTGGTCAGCTGGCAACCTTCCTTCCTTCCTTCCTTCCTTCCTTCCTTCCTTCCTTCCTTCACCCAAAATACATCTAGGCTACCTCTCAGGGCAGGACTATGGGGCCGGCATAATCCCAAGGGACTACGCATTAGCAAAGATTCTAACCAGAGCATAGTAGGGTCTGACTTCGGGGCAGACATCCAGGGCCCCACTTGGCAAAGGGAGCAGGAGGGGCCCCAGTGCAAGAGGGCTGACCTACCACATTTTGAAGTAAGTGAAGTAGCACACATTAAGCATCTAAAGAGTCCCCATCACCTTTAAATCCTGAGTCTAAATTGTCTAGTCGTATCACTAAGCTGAGCCTTTTCAGCAGTGGTACTGCAGTTATGGAACTGGCCAACTGTTGAAATCCATCGTCCTTCCTCTATTCCTGTTTTAAGACAGGCAGGAAAAACCTTTTCTATTGCTGAAGCATCGATTTCTGCAAGGGATATGTGCATTAAAAATCATCTCTCTTTTCTCTCTCATTTTTAAAGATTTATTTTACTTCATTTTAAGCGATATTTGTGTTCTTGTTCATACATCTCAGGGGTTTTTCATAAGCTGCTTTATTAAAAACAGACTTTTGAAAAGCAAAACCATAGTTTTATAAACAAAGTAAGAAATATTCCAGTGCTAAGAGAAGAAGCAGAGGTACGTACATCAGTGTCACTTTCAAATCGCTGCCCGCCAGCCGAGTGGATGCTTCTCTCCCGCACTAGATTTCGACCCTAGCAAGACAATGAAGTGAGCGATCTAAATGTCACACCAATGCAAGCAGGAAAAAGCCCCAAAGTTCTGCATCGTCTCCAAGGAGAAACCCGGGCTTGTTATAATATAAAACTTAGAGCGGGCGACACTTTAAAGCACACTCCACAATGGTGCTATTTCAGAATTCCTACAACCATGGGCTTGTTGCTGCTGAGGCCTGCATCCCTGCATCCAGAAACCTAGCATGTCAGAGAGAGTGCTCCTGTAGTCTCCTTTTCCTGACATGCTAGCTTTCCATGAATACAAAGACTCTGACACAGGGCAGCATTCTGACATGGCATGAGCCTCACATCCATAAGTGCTACAGCCTCAAAGGATGAATTTTCATGATTTCCATTAAGCGATTTGCATAGAATTGAACTGGAGAAGCAGTGCCTTGCTGCACAATCCAAAAGGTCCCGCGTTTGAATGGTACTTCAGCCAAGAACTTAGTAGACAAGCTCTTCTCTCAATCTTGGCAGGAACATGAGTCTAATAATACTGACCAACTTCTCTTGAGGATAACTGAGATCCTGAACAGGAAAGCATGTTTTTTTTCCTGAACAGCTCAGGAGGACTAGAGGAATGCGAGAGAAGATTTAAACATTGCCTGCAGGCCATATAGAGGCCTTTGGAAAGTGCTTGCTTGGCATGCCAAGCGGATGAGTAGCTACAGATCCTTGGAAGGAGAACAGATAACTAGAAGATTGGTGCTTGTGGGGTGAAGTTAAACTGAGTAGCACAGCCCTGCTCCCTCCCTGCCCAACCTGCAGCATAATAAGCCTCTGCCTAAAAGCAGACTCCCTGCCAAAATTCAAGCACCTTCTCTTCCCTGTGGCTTTTCTCCATCAGTCCTCTTCTCCCTCCCCTCCCTCCCCAACACATCTTGTTTAATTTCAGAGTGCAAGACAGTGGCCAAGTCCTGCTTGGCTTTTTACATGGTGCCTCAAGCCTTTAAACTAGCTTTTCCCAACTTGGTGCCATCCAGATGCACTGGAGTACAACTCCCATCATCAAAGCCACACTGGAAGCTGCCTCACACAGAGTCACACCTGTGGTTCTTATAGCTCAGCACTGCTGGCACTGACTGGCAGCAGCAGCTTTTCTGGGTTTTAGGCAGGAATTTCTTCCTAGAGACGCCGGGCATCAAACCTGTGACCTTCTCCATACCAAGCCCCTGCTCTGCCCCTGAGCTTCGGCTCATGGAAGCTTGCATTAAGCCCGTTTCATATGACAAACCTGGAAACTCAGAAAATGTCAGAAAGCTGAACTTATTTCAACTTGTTAGAGTTTTCTCCAACATCTCTTTGAGGGCCAAGTGGAAGATCACATACCGTGGTCCCTAAAGACGTCCTTTTGCCAAGATTGGGCCGGTTGGGCAGGGGGGGCAGGGGCGGTAAGTGCAGGTAGCTTGAGGAGGCGGAGTGGGGAGTGATCTGTAGGAAAAGGGAAGGCAGCATGAGGAAGCAGAGCTGTGGGAGCTCCCGAGGAAGACAACGTTCCACGCCACAATTCGACAGCAACCAGGAAAACTACAGAGTGTGATATTGCTTGTGGAATGGAGCTTTCAGAAAATACCACCTTTCTTTTTAAAAAGGAAGCAAGTAGCTGGTTCTTATGATTGTGAAGACATCACTCCTCAAATCTCAGGAGCTAGAAAGATAGCTGAAGCTTTCCACTGGTTGGGGACAGTAGGGACCCAAAGTCTTATGCAGTTCTTTAACCCCCTGTCCCATCACAAGCCAAAACAAAAGGTTTCCTTTGCATAATTTATTCTGCAAGTCTAAATTCTGCAATTTGCATATATTAAGCTTGTTTTGGGCGCAGAACTGAGATCTTCTTCAGGGGATTTCCTTTTGTTTCCTCTTTTGAGGTGCCAAGTCTACACAGTCCTGGTCTGTAGGAAGGGAACATTTTTGACAACAAACTTGAAGCTCTAGGCAATTAATGCTCCGAGGTCTGACAAGGAGAAGCCAGGGAGCCAAGCAAAGGGACAGGAGAGGGGGAGACCACCATGCATGCGCAGACGCCCGCACTCACCAGTCGCCCCTGAAGTCGAGACATGATCAAGGCACGGGATGGTCCAGCGGACGGGGAGAGGCACCCTCGATCTGGAAACTAGTGAGAAGCAACAGGTTAGCTTGCGGGAACGAGGTCAGGAGAGGCCCCAGGCTCAGACATGGCGTGCCCAGCGCTGGGCCGGTGGCCTCTACTCACCCTGCTTTGGGGCTGCCTCCCCAGGGAGGCCATCAGGCTGTCCTCGCCCACAGGCCGGGCTCTGCTGGGGTGGGGGCTGCGAGCGTAACGCCGGCCATAGGGGTCTTCAGGGGACGGGAAGACGTCGTACCGGTCTGCAGGTGTCAGAGTGCGCCCCCTGGTGGCAGGCGACACGATGGCGTAAGGGTTGCTGGGGGGGCCCTCGCCAGGAGCAATGTCCACCCTCCCCATGGGTGTGTTGGGGCGCACAAGAGCCCGCGGAGACATCCCGGCGTGCAGATCCTCGCACGAGGCGGCCTGGGCAGTGGCCACCCTGGGCGGCTTCCGGTGGACGTGAGCCGGCGGCAAGATCTGGGGCGACTCTGCAGGGGTCAAGGGGAGGGAGTAGGACCGGGAGGAGCGGATGGAGAGCAAGGGGGAAGGCTGGGGGGTGCGGGATGGGGAGGAGGGTGAGGGGCTGTCGGGGTGGGGAGCGAGCGGGGAGCGTGGCTGAGGGGAGCACTTTGTGCAGATGACTGGGGAAGGGCATCCATGCGTCTGGGAAGACAGGGAGCTGCCAAAGGAAATGGGGTGGGGGGATCACAAAAGAAAACATTAATAGAGGAGAAATAGAAGCCCCTGCCCAGCCTGCCTGGGGGGGCTGCCAGCCCAAACCCAGAAAAGTAGAAATTCCCCCTGCCAGGCTTCTCCAAGAGGCGATGCTCCTGCCCCTCTTCCCCCAATCATGGATTCCTGGGCAAATTCCTGGTTCTTATGCCTTTTTCCCCTAGTTCTAAAAGGTAGCAATCTCTCTCCTATGGCTCGGTGACTGGCAGCAAGAACTTCGACTGAAACAGGCTGGCCCTTTGAGTGGCTCTGGTCTCTGAGCGCCACCTTCTTTGCCCCCGCCCCCCAAAATACAGCCCTCAGAGCTTCTCTGACATAAAATCATGGAGCCAGGGGTCAGACTAGATGACCCAGGAGGTCCCTTCTGACTCGTGCTGTTTCCATGTTTCTATGCATCCAATCCCGGGGCTGCAAGAGGTCCTCCACCCCAGTTCTAGCACCCCCTGCAGTGTGGTTCAGCCTCTGTGTTGCCTCACCTTAAATCCGGCTGGTCCATCCTTTCGCGGTGGAACCCCCCATCGAGGGAGCTGGATAAAGAGGTCCTCCTGGGGCACGGAGAGCCCTTCCGGCTGTCCTGCAGGTGGAGGCTCTCGGATGAGGAGGCCTCAGGTTCCCGGGTCTCTGAGAGGCGGGCGATTTCCAGGGATTCGGTGCTTTTGGCCCGGTGATCCTGCGTGAGGGTGACATCCTCAAAGCTGGTGTGCGTGGACACGGAGTGGCTATGGGGGCCCCGGCTGCTGAGGCTGGGCAGAAAGACAGATTGCACAGTGTCTAAGTCAAGGGTCCTTCTTCCCCTGCAACAGCATCCCGAATTAAATACTCCGTTTCCACAGGGAGTGCGAAAGCTGGCTCCATTCCCACTGGGACTGCACACGCCGACCCTTCCCTTCATCCGCCAACCCACTTTCCAGACCACACCTCAGCCCAGGCTTCTCACAGCTCCTGTTCCAAGCAAACTGGAACTCATTTCACCCAGAAAACTCAAAGTGACCATATCCCCTTTCCTTGCCAAATCACACCTTACCAAAAGGGATGCAGAATCCTGGACACAGGGAGTCAATCCAGCTTCCTTAGGGGACAAATCCAGGCCCTTTGGGCCCCCAGCTGGCTGAACCCATTTCCTTGACCAGCTTGTGGAGGTCTCCCAGCTTTTGTGTTGCTTTCCTCCCTTTCAGAAGGTTGCAATGCTAAGGCTTTGTTACTAGCAGGGCTTTAAGCTCAAATCTGCTAGCATCTGGGCCCGCTCCCTGTGCCTTGAACCCGGCCCACTGCTGGGATGTGGCTCCTGAAGATGCTCTCTGCAATGCAATTTGGTTCTTGGGCAAAGAGTGGTTTGCCACCTCTGCCTTCCTGGGATTCACAAGACCCTCTTTCCCATCTAAGAAAATGGAGCATTAGCCTCCCCTCCCCTCCCCGAGCCAGAGAACCCCAAAGGCTTTTCTCCAGCAGGCCAGCAGCTACCCCCACACAGGGCTGCTTCTTCCCCCTCCCTTACTAGCTTCCATAGTCGCCCTCCGCCACTGCTGATTGGTTCATGGCCCTGATCCAGCTGTTCATGTCCAGCTGAGTGTCTGCGCTGAAATAGTAGGTCCTCATGCCAGGATGCTCAGCCTGTGAGAGGGAACAACAGAGAGTCCTGGTAGTGGTCCAGGCATCCTCAAGGGGGCAGCAGGAGCACAGAAACACCGGCGGATGACCAAGGAGAAGAAGAGAAGCCCAGGGTGGGCCGGTTTGCTCCCTGCACCCTGGTTCACGGCTGGCGTCAGCACACCTGCCGCAGGCCCACGGCTCAGCCGGGACCCCTTGACATGAGCGCCCTGGATCTCCTCCTCTTCAGCACCGCAACCTGCTCCTTCATCAGCCTCTTGTGCAGACAATGGTGCAGGGAGGAAGAGGAGGAGGGGCAGATGCCACGGCCAACATGGTTGCTGCCCCTCTGACTTCCAAGCAAGTGAGTGGAAGCCCTGCTGTGAAAGCGCAGAAGGAGCAAAGGCAGCTGGGGACAATTGCAGTGTTGGGGGAGACTCGGTGAGGAAGGGGCCCTCCGACACCGTCTCTCCCAAGGGTTCTCCAGACCATGCAGCCAGCACGGCCTGCTTCACGGCAAAATAATGGGACTTGGAGACGCTTCCAGCCCAATGGCTGTGGCTGCACCTCTGCCAGGGGGCTCAGAAGTTCTACCTTCCAGAGCCACAAGATGCCGAATCTGCTGAATCTTTGGGAGGTTGGTTGTGGATCGCAGCAGATTCAACAGCCCTTGGCAGCTTCTCCCACCAACCCTTCTCGTTATTGTCCCTCATTCTCCTCCTCTACTGTTACACTACCTGCTAAAGACCCATTCCAACCACTGCCTATTTCTAAATTAACACATAATTAATTAAGAGGAAGGATCACAGTGCATTAGAAGAGCCAGTGTGCTGGATGCTGAAGGTCCAAGTTCTGCCTAGACATTTGTGGGTGTCACGGGATTGAAGCAGAAAGACTTTTGCATTAGCTGGACACCTGCCACTCTCTGAACTTTGGTGCAATCCTCAAAATAGCAGCAGGAGGAAGATAGATTTTACTGTTATGGGCTATCCTTATTGTAAGGGAAAACATTTCAGGGTAGCTTTGTTTTGAATGGATAATTAATATTCATTAGCTATACAAAAGGCCCACAGCAAGCCAATACAATACAGGGAGAGAGAGATGGATCAATGGAGCTGCCTTGGGGTGCTTGTCTGTGGGAGCCACGTCCACCTAAGAGTCCCTAGAGAACTGATGCTAGAGGAGAATTTGCTGGCTGATGAATCCAACTTGTTGAAGCTAAGTAGGTCTGTCTCTGGTCACTGCTTGAATGGGAGACCACCGGGGGACCTCAGAGAAGAAAGCTGCTAAATAAATAAACAATAGATGGACATAAGAATAGGTAGGTCTGTCCTGGGCAATTTGCAAAAGTTGTTAGACTAAACTCCCATCGTCCCTTGCCATTGGCCAAACTGGCTAGGGCTGATGGGAGTTGCAGGCCAATAGCAGCTGCAGCAACACATGTGAACCACTGGCCGTGTGGTCAAAAGCAGAAACTGGCCACGACAGTCCTTAGAGAACCTCTACGTACAAAGGCCGTATGTGCCACTGAATACCAGTTGCCTGGGAGCAACAGCACAAGAGGGCTTGTGCCAGCATGTCCTACAGGTGGTCCTTCTGGAGAAATCTGTTTGGTCATTCCTAGGAGGAAGGCAGCCTAGGTGGGCCTTGCCTTTGACACTGATCTGAGCAGCCTCGTTCTATGTTCTGCCCACGGACCAAGGCTACACATGTGCATGTGGATGCAGGAAAGGACTTGACCTTGAATACGAAGCGCCGGTTCTTCTTCTCCTTGGAGAAAGCTGTTCGAATTTCATAGCTGGGGAGAGGGATGCTGCCCAAAACCATCTCTTCGCGGCTGTCTGGAACACACACACACCCCCAAAATGTGACTTCAATGCACTTATCAATGCGTCTACCTAATACAGCCTTCCTTAGCCCTCTAAGAGCCTTGGACAAGTCCCATCACCCCCAGAGACATGTTTGCCAATTACCTCGGTAGTAGAAGAGGCAGTAATTGGAAAGGACAAACCAACGCCGTTTCCAGAGTTTAAGCCCCGAACTGTCCTGGAAAAAAGGAGAGAGGGAGTATATCAAAAGGGGCAATTGCATCTCAAAAAAACTAAAACCAAAATCCTGGTTGCCAGCTGCCAACCTGTTCCTACCTGTTCAACCAGGGAAGGAAAATCTTTTTCAGTTCAACAGCTGGATTCCATTTTGGAAAGCTCCCAGGAGGCAAACACTCTAGTCAAAGAGTCGAAGCAACAGTGGCAAAGCCCAAAATACCAAAAATGGCAGCATTTCTGAGTTTATTGACAGGAAAGAAGCCTTTGGAGAGGCATTCCAGTCCTTTAAAAGGGGGAAGATGCTGCATGAAAGCTGGGAAACCATCAAAAAACCAGTGGGTAGAAAAACGGGGATACAGCCAGAAGAAGAGGATTGAGACCCCAAAAGGGCCTGGCTGGGTCCCCTGCAGACCTGAGGTTCTGCACCCTGTTTTACCTTTTTATATAGCCATCCACGCATGATGACAGGTGAATTGGGGTCCCTTTTAATGGAGTTTGCCCTCTTTCCAAAAGTGTGCACCTTCTGGACAGGCCGGACTGAATGTGGCTGTGAGAAACAAATGTGAAATTGCAAGATTAAATCCAAAACTGAATAGACTCATAGGGATAACGGTGCCAAGAAGCATTGGAGGGTTAGAAAGCCGGGTCGACTTGTTTGCACGGTTACAGTAGTTGGGACACAGGGTTTCTCTGCCCCCAGTCCCAGCCCCTTTCTAGAGGCTGGTGCCATTTCCAGTGTCTCCTCACCTTTGTTCCCATGGCGACTGAAGAGATGGTGACTGTGCTGCTGGCTTGGCTCAGGCCGCTTTTTGGCCGGTCCCTCTCTGACATGGTCCCCAGATAACCCAGTGCTGATCTGGAAAAGAGCAGGGGATGCTGGGTATTGTAGCAATGATTTGGGAAGTGGAAGAACCACTTTGGAGCTGGTGGTTGGGGAAATGCAGAGCACCATTCACAGTCTTTCAAAGGGCTTTTGAACACCAGTGTGTCTCATTGAATGCTTTTCTTCCTTTCATTTTTAACAGATTTCTTTAACCTGTGCTAATCTCTCCTCTTTGTGGCCTTCTAACTTGTCTCTGTTTCTCCTCCTCCTCTTCCCTCTAACAGATCAGAGTACTTGATGTGTGATGCAACTTGAGTCGTATCTTGACAAAGCTGTGCACCACATCCTGCCAGTTGAACACCAGTAAAGCACTCTCCCAACCTGGTCCCCTCAAGGTGAGTTGGATTACATTGACAACGTTGGCCAACTGGCCATCCTGGCCAGGACCCAGGACAGCTGAAGTCCTGTAGAGGGTGGGCACCCCATGGATTCCGTGGATTCATCACTGAATTAAATTTCAAGGTTACCTACTGAAATTTCTCAGGCAGAGCCAGCTTTGGAAGGGCTTTTAGCTTGGGAGGGGGAACAGTTGCTAGACCCAGTCCTTGACCCAGTAAGGAAGCGATGGGAGAAATGAGCTACCCACTTTTAGAGGGGCTCCAGCTGTCAGGACTAAATCAGCCAGGCTGAAACTACAAAGAATAGTTTTCAACTGTTAAGATAGGATGCTGATCTTTGATCAGGAAACTTATGTCGTAGCTCTTGTTCCTCTCCTGTCCCCTGCTTAGATATCCTAATAGGCAGATATGCTAGTATGTGCCTGCCCTCATTCAAGCCTTTGTTTTCATTGCAAACTGCCTTTACAAACTGCCTGCCTGACTAATATGTTATAAAAGCACCCCGCACAGAATGCTTCTTCACAGTCCCTTTTAGAGCTACCTCATGCTGCAAATATTTCCTGTATGTCTGAATAATTGGTAAGGTTCCTTTGACCGTACATCCCCACCATGGCCAGCCGTGTTCTCTTGACACTGCGCTCAAGCAGCAAGGACCCACGCAGGGAAAACTGGAGCTTTACTGAAAGGGAGGGACAGAAGGGAATTTTCCAGTTTGGATTCGCCTCTTTACATGGGCAGATGCTTCTCCTGCAAAGTTGGTAGGAGGCTCCTGAGAGCTCATACTGCTCTCTAATCTGTGAAGTTTCAGTGTAAGAATTGCACTTCAAAGGATTGTCTTAGTTTGAGAACCAGTAGGAAGGGACCAGCTCAGGACAAGTCCCAGGCATCTGGAGGAGAAGCAAATGGGGAAGACTGTCTTAGGCCCCACTCTGTGATCATGCGGTAAGGAAGGTTAATCCAAGCATTCGTGGCAGCTTTTAAAATCCATAGTGGAGCAGTGATAGGACTTATATTTTATTAGTGGGAATGTTAATACCATATCATTTAATATTTATTTTATGGATATCCCACTTTTTCCTTCAAGGAACTAAAGGCAGCTTACATAATTCTCCTACTCATCTCCATTTTACCCTCACAATGACCCTGTGAGGGAGGTTAGGCTGGGAGTCTGACTGGCTCAAAGTCACCCAGTGAGCTTTGTGGTTGAATGGGGACTAGAAACCAGATTTCAGCCCAACACTGTGTCCACTGCACTACCGTGGATTTTCAACATGCTTAATATCTGCTACCCCCTCAGAACTCCATGCGTCCTCTGAGTTTTGCTGCAATCCTCGCAGTGGTAGAGGAAGCAAATTTTCCAAGCATCAGTCAATTGCTCCCAGTGGTCATGCAAAGTAGTTCAGGCTGGTTTATTCTTGCATGGGCACTATAGACCCATCAGCTTTGCAAAAGACCTGCTCCTGGTGGAGGTTAAAATGGTTAGCAATGGCTGCTTCATAGGCACGGCTTCAGCTGCCTTCATTTTTGCACTCCCCTTTGGAGCATGGATAGGAGGCCTTCATGAGGAACGCCCGCCATGCTAAAGTTTTCACTATCACCATTGCTTGCGAATAATGCCACAACGGTTTAGTAAGGTGCCCTGCCATGGACTGGTAGAAGAGGAAAGGAGAGCAGTCTCTCCTCGAGCAGCCCATCGTTTTTCTCTGCTTAGGGCAGAGCAGGGACAGAGGGACCTGTCCCTCTTCTGCTAGCATGTTAGCTCGGCTGTATGGAATTCCTTGTTGCCTATGGTAACCAAGCTAGTGCTTTAAATACAAGGCTGGCTTATGGCTTCAGTAAGCACAGCTCTGGCATGCTGCATTTGACACAGAATGTGGCATCCAACACAAAATTTGGATTCCAGAGAGTATCAGCATTCTTTTGCAATTTTAAATGTGAGTCAAGTTTCTAGCCATCATGGAGGCATGAAACTATTGTTCAAAAAGGCAACCAAGCAGTACAAAAGTCTGTTGTAGATGAGAAGAACTTTTGTTTGCAAGCTCCTCCAGCTTGCAAATTTCTTCTTCCTTCATCTAATACTTTTCCCAATGTTGCTGTATCACCTTCTTGTCCTTTCTACCAGATTCTACAAGAAAGAAACCTGTTCCCCTCTCTCTCACACACAAACATATATAATGCAGCATAAAGCAGCATTCTGAAAAATAAGTGCATTAACATATCTTTTGCTGAGAACAGAATTTGAATTTTCTTAACAAAGAATTCAAGTCCCTAGAAGCAACAGGATGCAACAGACGCCAATTAAAATCTTTTTTTGCATTTCCATATATATATATGTGAGACAATATTGTCAGTGCCAAAATGTGGGCTGCAAACCGCAGCATCAGCACCAGCATAGACAGTAGTTTCTGCATATTTCATCGTTTCTTATTCTTTCTAAAACAGAGCAGAGCAGAAACCATAAAACCTGCTCCCCTATTCAACCCCCAGCCCATGAATTCCCTCTAGTTATTTTTGGAACAAACCCACCTGCTTGTGTCTGGCAAAAGCATCTCTTTAGAGAGAGTATCCAATGGGTGAGATAGGAAATTCCACCCCTTCCCTTGGCAGCAGGATCCTACAGTTAATCGCTCTTTGTTGTGAAACCACCAGAAACCCATTTCTTAATGTTTGAGAGTTTCACTCCCAGAGGCTATATCTAATTCCCTCTTAAGCACGCATTTAGAACTTTACATGCTTTCTTCGGACTCAACAGACTCTGGTCCCCTGCAAAGACCTGGGGTCTAGTGTTTGGGGCACTTGGGACTTGTAAAAAAAATCTTATCCCCTAACAAATGTATGTCATCCAGGCTTCACTTCTTCCATAATGCTGGGCGGGTTTGCCTAACACAGCAAGCTGTACAGTGGGTTGTGCTGTTTGGTTTTAGATGACACAGCAAGACACCATGGGACAAACAAATCCTAGAACACGCCATGACTTGTCATGGTAGCTGATGAAGCAAGCTTAAGTTACCCCGACAAAACCATTCCTGGTTCGGAGAACAGCATGGCATACAACTAGAAGCTGAAAAGGTCTCAGGCAGATCCACAAATTCCCCTCTTCCCATATTTCTATTTTACCTGGCACCCCATTCCATGGCTCCTGAAGGCCAAGAACCGTACTCCAGATTCACTGGGCTTTGTGTTTCTTTGAAGACAGCCTAGCAAACAGTCAGTCTGGTGGATTCAAAAGAAGTTGCCTGCCTGCCATTAGGTTTCCTCAGGGCAGAGGTAGGCAGAGACTTAGTGGTACTCTAATTACAGAAATTAGGAGGTTCAGAGGATGGTTAACCCCCAAGGCAATGAATTCTCAGTGCTTGAAATTAGATCAACATTCAGGCAAGCCCCATTAGATGACCTGTGTGCTCATGTAAAATAAACAGCTGTGCGTCTTTTCTGTAAATCCCGGGCAGGATGTCAGGAGTTTCTTAGGTCAATGAAGCTCTAACCTTGACAAATGGTATTTGTCAAGCCCACTGAGAATTATGGCAATGCCAGTCCAACACCAGAGAGTTCCAAGTTGAGGAAGGCTTGTTCACATGCAGACTAGAAAATAGATAGTTAGGCCAAATGGCCATGACATGCAGAATGCCCTCTGTGACAGTTCTATGCAAGAATGAGATATGCACAAGTCAAACACAAGGACAACTCACATCAAAAGTCCTTGGTGCATTTCTATTTTTATTCATTTTATTAATTTGTTGTCAACTGTCCCGAGATGTCTGTGAAGGGACGGTATAGAAAAGTTTTAAATAAATAAAATAACAGAGCCATCCTATCTTTGCTATGTTAATTCACACTTGCACTCGAGGAAGAAGAAATACTTGTCTCAACTCAGGTCTGAAGGAACAGAATCAAACTTGTTAGGGTCTAACCCAGCAAGTTCACTCTGGTATCGCCTCCTCTCCATTGCATGATTCTATGAGACTGTGACAACACCCAAGTGTGTCTGTCAGTCTGTCTGTTTTAGGAACATAAAAGGCGCCGTACACTATGTCAGATCATCGGTCCATTTGGGCCAGTATTGTCAGGCCTGACCAAAAGTAGCTCCTCAAGATTTTAGACAGGGTCTTTTCCAGACAGGGTCTACTCAGAGATGCGAATCTTGAATTCCAGCCATGAGCCCTTGGTTCTCACGATGCCTTCTGGTTTGAGACTTGCCTGTGCTTCTTAGAATGCAGGACTTGGGTCTCCCTGGGTAATTCTGGGCCGGGATTTCCTCCCAGCCCAGCTCAAAACAAAGAACTAGGCGAAACGGTGTGGATTTAGATCCAGTTCAGTACTTTTTGTAGCCTGTCCATAACAGCTGACCGGACCGGCTGAGAAAGATTATTACAATGTCCTGCACCACACTTGAAAGCAGTAGGCTAGGTTAGGGAGTGAAGCACAGAAAACTACCCCCCCATGCCCCCCCAAAGCCATTTCCCAGGATTCCTCACCAATGCATCTGCTTTATTCTGCCTAACCCAAACCCAGGCCTTGAGGGAGGTATTTATGCCACCTTGAACTCCTTAGAATACAGGAATTCCTTAGAGGAAAAGCAGAAAGCAGTGCTACAAATCAAAATGTATGTCTAGCATCCTCATGTCGCCAGTTGACCTTCCTCAACCTAACACCCTTCCAATGTGTTGAGCTCCAACTCTTGTAATCTCATATTGGAGTTGTAGTGCAGCCTGTTTGGAGGGTACCAGCCGGGGAAGGATATCCTAAACCAGCCTTTCTGTTGGCCAAATCTAAATGGTTGGTTCTTGGGCTTCGGTTAACCAGACTTGGCCCCCTCTTCCTACCTTGCAGATGGCTCAAGTTACTTTCCAAGGTGGCTGAGAATCCTCCAGGCAGGCAGACTATGACGACGTGCTGTATGGATTGCCCGTTTTATTTATTTTTTATTAGAAAAATTTCTATGCCGCCCCTTGCCAGCTAGCCTCATTTGTGTCCATTGAATCCCATCCATAAACAGCAAGAAGAGAACTAGTTTGTGCAATGCTACAACTCACAACAGGGTGATGAAGGGAACAATGAACAGTGAGTTTCAGATGCTATCCATTCAAAGCTGTTGTGGCCTCTTGGTGCAATGTGCTATGGAAGATTGGCTGGGGACACGATTGGGTCTCATGATCCCTGGCCATAGGGCACCTCCATAGCTCCTTGGAATGCTTTCTCCCTTGCATTCCGTTCCTTCCACCCACCTCCCATCCTTGTAATGACGCCAAGGGGATGAATGGGGCATTGATGCTGCCAGGGCCTCCCTCACTGGCCCCAAACAGCATGGGGAACATCAAGCCAGCTATCTGTGAAGGTCCTCATTCAACCACCCACACTGAGTTCAAGGATCGTGATGTCACAGCCTTTGCTTACAGCCCTACATTAAGATGGAAAAATCCAACATGGGGCTGCCAAGACAGTTGAAGGGAGGTGCAGAAGAGAAAAAAGGCCTGAATTCCCCTAAATCGTGGGATAGGACAGGATGGGCAGCTTCTAGCCCTCCAAAGTTGTTGAACAGCAACTCCCATCAGTCCTAGTCAGCCTAGCCAGTAGTGACAGATGATGGGAGCTGTACTCCAACGCACCTGATGGTCACAAGTTCCACAACCCCGGGAAAGAAGCAGGGACTGCCTCTTCCTAGCAAAACCATCATGTACTGCAGAACTGGGCACATGAATAGGTTATATCGATGTTCAGGGTCTGGTCAATTCCCATATTTAGATTTGGAAAGTTTTTTTCTTTTATCCCCATAGAGGTGAGCTAGTAATGACAGAAGGTGTTTCTGTTTTCTGCTTAAGCATCAAACCTGCCTTGCCTACACAATTCACTTGGAGTCTCTCCTGTAGCATTTCTGCCTTTTCTTGTGGAATATTTAAAATGATAGCTAGATCCAGAGGCCCAGCATAGCATAGAGCACCAGGAAAAATTCATACAAAGAAAGTGTCAGCAAGATTTAGAATGTAGCCAAGTTTATTAAAACTTGGTGAAGTACTTCGGCTGAGATATGGTAGACTGCATCATCCAAACTTCTTGACGGAATGGAATCCATTTATTGAATTTTAGAATCATTGCCTTGGAAGGGATCTTGGAGATCAACTTGGCAAATTTTGGAAAGAACATTATAGCATGGAAATGAAGATTGATTCACATTAGCTCTTTTGAAAATATTCCTGTCATGATGTCAGCTTTTTATTCTCCATTATTCAAATGGATTGCTTAACTGATAGTATGTTGTGTTGAAACAGGGTGCTAGAGGAGAGCTTTCAAAATACCCTGGACAGACAGAAAAATGAACAAGTAGATTGATTAAGACAGAACTTGTCCTGGAAGCAAAACAGACAAAACGGAGGCTGTGATACTTCAGGAACATCATGAGAAGGCAGAACTCTCTGGAGAAGACAGTCATGCCAGGGTATGTCAAAGACAGAAGAAAAGGCACAGCAAACTTAAGATGGATGGACTCCATAAGGGAAGCCGCAGCCTTGAATTTAGAAGAGCTAAGCATCCCTGCTTATCAGGTCATGGACAGGACATTTAGAGAGCCCTCATTCATAGAATCACTGTAAGTCAGGAATGACTTGATGACACCTAACAAATCTTCATGTTTTTCTCCTCTTCACTAGTTATGTACCATTTTCTATTTCATTTCCATACATTGACTATTATTTTTTCAAAGCATCTGTATAATGAATGACAAAATATTAAGATGGCGTATAGTGTTGCATTATTATACTTTGCAAAGCATTTAATGGGAGACTCAGAATAACTGTTAGTGGTAAGGCTTGTGAGTGGGGGCCCTGGGGCCTCAGCAGGTACCCAAATAGCAGGCAGGTACCGTTCAACACCACACAATTGAGCTTAGCCTCTGAGCTTAGCCTCAACTGCCAAGGGCAAGCTTACCTTTGCTTACCTTACCATATAAAAGGAAAGCCCAGAGACTCTTAGGCTTGCAAATAAGTTTTACTCCATTAACCAATGCAAAACATTTTGAATCCTCAAAAAGCAGAATATAAATGTTCTGGATTTGGTAAGAAGAGTTCTGAAGGCTAGTTGGTTTAGCAATATGGTGGGCTGGAGGAATGTGGAGTTGGTTTTTGTTTGTTTTACTTTATTGTTACTCTTACAGTTTCTTAGACACCGTTCTCAAATCAAAACAAAACCCAAAACTTCAAGGTGACTTACAACAGAATTAAAACATACATAATTGTAAACATCTACATCGATTAGCCAGGACAAATTTTTAATGCCTGCGGTGACTATATGCAGCAAACAGCCCGTTGCATGTCACTCAATGCCAAGGGACAGAAGAAAGTGTTGATCTGGTGCCAGAAAGGCAACAATGCTGGCAGCAGGTGAGCTTTGTGGGGGAGAGTGTACTGTCATTGCCGGAGACACCACCAAAAAGGCCCTCTCCCTTTTGGCAATTCACTGACCCTCCCTCAGAGGGGTGCTTAGAGGAGACTGTTCCGAAGTTTATGACAGGGAGGTGGGGCAGGGAGGGGGGTCATAGCAGGAAAGACGCTCTTTCAGGTACTGTGAGCCACATAATGGCTTATAGATCAAAACCAGCACTTTGAGTTAGGCTTGGGAATATATAGGTAGCTGGTGCACCATTTTATTTCCCATCCTGTTGTAGACCATCTTGCAGCCAGTTCTTATAAGCCACTCAGAACGGAATGAAAGCAGCAACAGAAACTAGGTGGTCTTTTGGGGGACAAGGCAGAGGGTTTTTGGCATCCGTGACTGAATATATCATCACGCCTCCAGCTCTGGCACCGTGAGCTTCCCCACAGCAGTGTCTTCCTTGTTCACATGCAGGAAGGGAGGGGGGCGGGGGAGGGGGCAGCAGCAGAAGTTTCCAATGCCCTCACACCCTGGCTTAGCTTTTTGGCCAAAGGTCAGGGTGAAATGAAGCGTTTGCATGGCCAAACTCATTTTCGCAGCTGTCTGGTAGCTTTAACCCTTCCCCATCAACTTCTGAAACTGGGCAAGGGGGTTTCCAGATACAGAGATTCTAGCATTGCCAGTGAAAAGACACCGTGCAGCTATTTCACCTTTCTTTCTGCAACAGTGTTGTGGAAAGCCGATAGTTTACCTTGCTCTCGCTCTAACATACACACACACACACGCACACACAAACCTGACACACAAAAGCAGATCTTGACCCTTCTTTACACCTACCTTGCTTTCTAAGCTCCTGTGCTGCGGATGTCACTCCGTGCCCATCCCTCCTCCATGTCCAACACAGAAGCTGCGCCAGCTGCCTCAGAAGGGCAGCCCCTTACTCATCACCCACCGTAGGAATGCAGTGGGCTGCCGGAGGAGAAAGGAGGCTAACAGAAAAAGTGCTGCGCTGAGTCGGACCAAAGGTCCACCTAATCCAGCAGTCTGCTCCCACGGAAGCCCAGAAGGTGCTTCAGGGGAGACCGGGAGCAGCACAAGAGGGCAATGCCCCCTTCCTCTCATGGTACCCAAGATATCCAGAAATGTATTGCCCTGAATCCATTGATAATGCACAGCCATGAAATATATAGCCGTGACATAATACACAGCCCGTTTGATCCCTGAGGTCATCTGATGAGGTGCTCCTGGTGGTTTCAGCTCATCCCGAGGTCCATTTCAACTCCACTTGGAGAAGAGCCTTCACTGCACTGGCCCCTGTGGAACTCCCTGCCTCTTGATACCAGGCAGGCACCAAAGCAGTTTTGTTTTCAGTGCCTGCTGAAGCACTTTCATTTGAACAATCCTGGCCAGTCATGGGTTTAGATAACATGATCTGATTTCCATTTTTGCTGTATTTTTATTCTTTCTTTTTATTGTTCCCTGCTGGGAAGCCTTTTTATGTATAGAGCAGTATATACACCCTGGAAGTAAATCAATGAGTAGTAGCTTTCTTTCTTCCTAATGATTTACACCCTACTAAGATATAGACCTACTGGAATGAACAGGACTTAAACTAGATTAACACTGGATACCTTGTCCTTTCTTTTGATTCACCCACCAGTGAGGAGGGAGGGAGAAAGAGAGAAAGCACAATCTCCCAGTTCACTTTCTGCACACCAAACAGAATATTATGCACCTCTATCATGTTTATATCCCCACGATGCCTCTTTCCTAATCCGAACATCCTCAAATGTTGTGAACTTTCCTCACTAAGGGGAGTTGTTCCTGCCCCTCAGTCACTTCTGTTGCCCCCCTTGTGTTCCTTTTCCAGCCCTACAATTCATATTTTTTTAATTTTCAGTTTCTTTAACCAGTTTCAGATCACTTTGATGCTACACAGAATTAAAGAAAAGTATCATGGGTTGATCCCAGTTGATCACACTGAAATAGACCCATTTAAGCAGTGGGTTTTGAGTTAGTTATAGGTTCAATTGATCTCAAAGGATCTACTCTGTGACTAAATCTGGATCCAACCCCATGGTTGCATCTTAATCATTCTGTGAGATTATCCTGCAGCCACACAGAAAAAGTATGACAGACTCTTTGGACATACAACTGCTTAAGGAGTTACTCAAATCACAGCCTACATGTGAGGATCATGTATTTTCCTACACAGAGATGGTTGAATTTGAAATGTTTTTCTCTTCTAATACACCTGCAAAGATTATCACTTGCATTAAGGGAAAGGACGAAGCTTTCAGCTAATCCTCTGTTTACTCAGATGTAAGTCCCACAATGGTCACTGGGGCTTCTTTCCAGGTAAGTGTGCCCAGGAGGCTGCAGCCTTCTATGCACTCATCCTGGTTCTGTTGCACTCAGTGGGTTCTTTTTGAGCAGCCTCACAAGGGCTGCACAGTGACATAACTTACAGAAGAGGTGAGTTTGGCAAGAAGCTTTGCCTTGTGTTGGCAGCTCTGCTCTTGCAAGGTTTATCTTGTTTAACTGATACTGTCTGGTATTACTGTCCTAAAACCCACAAAACAACAACACAAACAGCACTAAACTTCTGCTTCACAGTAACATCTTACTCAGTGGGAACCATTCCCATAGGAAATACCAAGAAAATATTATATCAGAATGACTTGTTCAAATGGATGTTTAAACCAAGCTCTGGTAGATTTCTGTAGCTCCAACTCATTCCTCAAGAATCCAGAAGAATTATCAATTCTGTAATGTTTTCCACATGGCTTTGTTCTCAGAAATCACTCCAAAAACAGATGGGGGTCTGCCAACAAATAATTTATTGTTTAAATAAGTCTTTGTTATGCAGTGAATTACAGTCCAATCCTATGCCTAAATAGTCTAAAGAGGCATAGGATTGCAGCCATAATTAAGTCAATTGGCATTATTTATTTATTATTTACTACAGACGTTAATATCCCATCCTATTGCCAAGGGCTTGTGTATTGCCACAATCTCAGGGAAGGAACACCTTCTCTTCAATATGGTTATTAATTGCTGCTACAAATATTTACCATTTTCATAGCACTTTCAAGACTGCGAACCATTTTTCATTCCGAAGAATAAGGTAAGTCAATATTGCCCCAGATTTCAGACGGTGAGGAGGAACACTGAGATTACCTATTCGGTTCATAGCAGAGATGATATGCAAACTGGAGACTTCCTGATTTGTAGTTCTGTCTTTTTGCCACTGCATAATATCAGTCCCCATGACTCCTGTTATGTGTAATACCCTGGAGCTATAATTCATTTTTTATTTAATTGTTTAAAATGTTATTACCTGCCCTTCTTCTGGATTAACTGTACAGGGCAACATACCGTGATAAAAGTACAATGCAATAAAAGAACACAGCAAATCATGGAGATTCATATAAAATGACAAGGCATAATAATATCAAAATTACCAAGCAGAACCCAAGCAATGAAACCAGTATATAATGCTGCGGCCAAAAGACATTCGACCTTCCTTTGGGATGCTGGTCTAAAATTGGGATGCCACTACAGAAAAGCCTTCTTCCTGGACAAACACAGAATTTAACAAGGGTTCCTGCTATCCCAAAGAGGTTTGCATTTCTGGTAGACATACAACTTCAAACTTTCCACCAATTTGACTACTGTAAACTTCCAAATCCATTTCTGTCAAAACTGACTGCTGTTTTCACCAAAACACTTTGCAAGTTAGAATTGCAAGTTTGCAAGTTAGAATTGCTCTCAGGGTGTTTCAGAGGCCCGGACATGGCCCTGAACATCATTTCAAAAGTCCAGAACTATTTCCTAGAACCCCATTCATTCCTATGGAAGCAGGGTCTTCCTTGGCATAACGTCATGCAGAAATTGAACTTCAAAGGGAGGTGAACCTGGGAACTGAAAGGGCTAACCCTCCCCTTCCCATGCACAGCAGCCCCCTCACCGCAATCCCCATTGCAGTATACTTTAGAAAAGGTGTCTTCACCAATGTTAATGGAAGGATTTCCACCTCCCCACGAGCCTGTCAGCTGGGGGCCACTGAAGAAAGGATTGCTCACCCTTCCCTACATGCTGTGCCCCCAACTCCCCTTCCCGTATGTCCCTTAAACCGAGCTGGACCGCAGTGTCCCTGGTGCTCCCCTTTGTAACCCCGCGTTTGGCACCTGCCTAACCATAGGGCTGGCCCTAGAGCCAAAAGACCTCCGCAGCGTGTGCAGCACCTGCCCTTTGCGAGTGTTCTCACCCCACCGATTCAGTAGGGAGCCGGGAGACCCCGGGGCTTCCTCGGCTCCATCGGCCGCAACTGCTAATCGGCGCGCGCTTGCAGCCCAGTCAGGGCCAAACTCCATTGCAAGCTGGCTAATGGGACCAGCATGATCTCAGCCGGCCAACGGGGGAGTTCCATAGGGCCACGGACACAGACAAGAAGCCCCCAAGACCAAGGCATTGCCCCACCCCTTGCTCTGCAAAAGCTGGCACCCCCTTACTTCAAGCGTGGTGATCTCTGACGGGACAGCAGGCAGGGCAACGGATGTGGGTCCCTCACCACCGCTGAGTGTGTGCCTACATTACCCTAGAACTGGGTGGGTGCATCTGGTGCGCGTGTGGACGTGCGTGCACGCGGGGCGGTGCGGGGAAAGGAATAGCTGGCGGTTCTTTCTCAGCAAATGGGATCCCTTTCTTTATTCATCTGCTGGCATTTGAAGCAGCAGCTGAGACAAAAGGAGCCGGGGCAGCTGGTCGCGGGGGCGAGGGAGCATACTTTGCATCCGTCACAGGGGCTTGTGTGTCCGCATAACCCCAGCCCCACCCAGGACTCAGGAACCAGCTCCAGGCACTTGTTAACCCATTCAGGATCGGTGGTAGGAGAGGTGGTTTGCAATCCTGGCTATGTTGTCCGCTTTCTTTTCTAAGTTTTCTGTTATGGTTGATCGGGCTATTTCCTGCATATGAATTGCTGCCCAACCTGGCAAGAATGACGTTCTTTCCCGGGATCGGGGAGACGGGTAACATCTCCCTGCTTTTTTTCCCCCTCTGTGCTTAACAAAAATGGCAAGAGCAGGCTCAGCAAAAATTAAAGCAACCCACTGGCAAGCCTGGCCCCAGAGGAGTCTGGGAGGGTAGTATCCTGCCTTGCCAGAGCCAGTTGCAGGGCCGAAAGAACCCAGCAGAGTTCGCAAACTCTGCTACGCCCAATGGCGTCCCCGAGGCCGCTGCTCCGAGGAACATCAGCGCTCCAGAGTCTGCGTTGTTGAGGGTTGTGCCATAGGCAGCGTGAGTGTCTACTCCTAGCATGGCTCGCAGTGGGGGAGGGAGCCATAGGATTCTTGCTCCCGGGTCCACCAAAGTAGGAAAGTAGCGCTGGCCTTAACCATCAGCCAAACGGAACCAGGGCGGAGGGGGGGGGGGCTTTTTTGCCAGAAAGAACATCTAAAAGACCGCTGAAACGAAGAACCGGTTTCTCAGTTTGAACTAAAAACTGGATTTGGCTTCCCTGCCCCTCCTCCCTCCTTGTACCCTTTCCTTTCCTGTGGTGTCTTTTCAATTCTGTGCTGTGGTTTGGGTCTGTCTCACTATTCAGCTCCTGCCCTGAGGGGCTTCTTTGGATGATGAGCAGAATAAAAATGCTGCATATGAAATAAACCAAGTCCTTCCTTTTTCCTTTTCTGGCAAGCATCTTTTGGCTGATAAGGGCCCCCTGGAAGGCTGAAAGGAGATACAACTGGAAGGGCTCAGTGATGGTTGTTGGCCCCAGAATCCTGGCATTCCATCAGCTCATACCTCACCACACGTGTGCAAACCCAAAGGTAGACCCAGGAGGCTGGAAGGACATGCATAATAATAATTTTGGAGTAGGGAATCTTGATACTGCCCTGCTGTTTTGGACTACAACTCCCATCATCTCCGTGGCTCAGGATTATGGGTACTGCCGTCCCCCAATATTTGGAGGTTACAAGATTGCCCTTCCCTGCCACAGGTCTCCAGAGAGCAGTCTGACAGAAGGAGCAGTATTAAATTGATGGATTTAGTGGTCTTACCTGGTTCCAGGTGTCAGTGGTGCCTAAAGCTATTCTCTTGCGGTATTTAGAAGAGCAAGCAGGAGCATCCCCTTAATGGCTTACTGGCATCAGGAAACTTTCTGTCTGTCCTGGTTCTCTACCAGTAAAGTCTAGAGTCAGATCTCTGACCGGCAGCATAATACAGTTTTGAAGCCCTGCATCGCACCCCCTGCCCTTGCAGCTCTCCTTATCTAGACACATCCTCCTCTATTTTTCCATCTCTAAATTGCTGCCCATCCCTTCCTGCCCCTCCAGCTCTGGCTGATCCCCCTCCCTTATTTCTCTCTCCACCCACTACATCCCTCTTGTTTTATCTGTCTATCTTCTCCATCCATCCCTTCAATTTTTCTGCTCCATCTGTGCCTCTCTTGCTCCTCTGTATACACCCAACATGCCTTCCCAGTTTCTCAACTATATAATGCACGTTCCTTCTTTCCAATCCCCTCTTATCAATCTTTCTAATCACTACTTTCTCTCCCTCTTCTTCTTTCCTTCCCTTGCAAGAGCTCCAGGAGAAGGGAGAGGAGGAATAAAGCAGAGAGATTGAATTTCAATCCTTGGAACTACCACTCCACCTTCCTGGGGGCTTGGCTAGGGAGCAGGGAAGGGGGAGAGAGGGAGAGGGAGGGGGAGAGAGAGGGGGTCTAGCAGAGTGAGTTAGTACAGGGGGAGTGGAGAGTCCAAATTCCTCGCCCTAGCTCTGGGAGAGGAGTGGCGGCCAAGCTTTAGAAAAACAGGGATTTAGGAAGTTGGCAAGGCAGAAAGACATACTTTGACTGGTGTGGTGGGTGTCATATTGATGCTCATCTTGTGGAGTAGAAGGTATTACTTCTGGCACCATCTGGTGGTGAAAACTCTTCCCCCAAATTGGGACTTTTTTTTTTTTACTAAAGATAATCTGTTTCCTATCCTACCTATCTATCCATCTATCTATATAAAACTACTCTTCGGTCAGGAAACTTTATCATATGAGAATCAAATACAGGTGGTGGCAGGAGAAAACCCATTTGAGGTCCAGTCTAGTCTCAGTCATCACCAATAATTCAGCCTGGCTCCTAGATTATTTATTTATTGATAACCTATTTATATTTCATGCTTCATTAAGAAATGTACAGGGCCATGCCCAGATGTAGTGCAAGCATTAGGAAGGCCTGCTCTTCCCAGCAGAGAATGTAGGAGTCCAGCTAAAAGGATTGCAATCTGAATAGAAAGTTAACAGTCGTAGCTGGTTGTTTGTCCAGTGGTGAGAATTGTGTGTGGAAAGGCCGGAAGTCTAAGTTTGTTGTCTGGATTTATTCAAAAGGGCTAAAGGCTGCACCACTGTAGTTTTCACTTAGTGTGCATGCTTGCACTGCACAAACATGCACACTAAAAGCATGTATTCACCTCAGCCACACAAGACATATACAAGGTACATGCGTGTGCTCACTACACTTTCAGGCGGAGTGCCTTCTGCCTTTACTACTGAGCTTGAGCGATTTCATGGCTGTTTTGCAGCAGTGGGACTCTGCAATCAGGCTGTTTTTAGTGGCTACATTACTTCTTATGACAGAGCTGACAAATGCCTTTCAAATGAAGGGGAACATTCAAGTTTGGACAGCCTCTCGGGCTGCATTTCAGTGGTGAATGGGGCAAAAAGCAAAGGGGGTAGGGCAAATTTACCCCCCACCCCCAAGAATGCTCCTACAATCATGGGAGAGGCATGTCATCCTTTTAGAATAAAATACAATAGGATACAATCTGAGAAACCATCAAATGATGAATGGTCAAGGGGAAGGGGGCAGGGCCATCTGGGTTTGTCCCCTAGGCTAGGAATGCTTCCAGTAGAGGGGGATAGATCCAGATTAGCAGTATAATCCTAAACAATTTGATTATAGCAGTATAATCCTAAACAATTTGAAACAGAAAAAAGTCTACAACCTGTACCATGTTCCAGCAAGTCTAAAGTCAGGCACAACTTAGGCCTTCTTGATTTCAATGTCTACTGTAAGTATGTCTTTGTCTGGATCCAACTCAATGCTTTTATTGTGCGATTGCTTTACCTTCCTCACAGAATTTCATGCAGGGGCCAAGTGATTTTTGTGATACCTTTGTGATCAGCCCTTGCTTTGATTCCGCTGCAAGAATCCTGATAGACTAAAAAAAGTGTGATTGTTCTACAATCATGTTATCAGCTACTTCGCAATCTACCTTGACTGTCTTAACACATGCAGGGGGAGGCTGGGCACTGCGTGATGCATTAAAGTCTTAGGCACATGCCCCACAGATAAGATACATCCAGTCCCCACAGAGAGATTCAGGACATTTTTGTCTCTCAGCATTAGTCCTTCACACTAGCAAACTACCCCGCATCTCAATGGGGCTGATGATCTTAGACCCTAAAATAGCATTCCTCATGTGGCTAAGGGGGCACCCTATTGTCTCTGGTTTGTCTTTTGGCGTCTTGCACACTAGCAAAGGCAAAGCATCCTCAAAACCAGGGTGATGCTGCTCCTGGTGTTTTCGACAACCCCAAAAAGCTCCCAGCAGTGTGGCCAATGGTGAGAAGTGCCAGAGGTTGAAGTCCAAAACATCTGGAGTCTTCTTTCTGCCTTGCATCTTAAAAATAGGACCAGCTCCAGATTTAAGGGCATCTGGTCAGTGTCCTCTGGTGGGACCCCTCCTCCTCTGGTGGGCTGTGGTGGTTACCTGGCATTGGCAGCAGGCAGTGGTACTCTGAGCAACACTG
This sequence comes from Varanus salvator macromaculatus, assembly GCA_023646645.1. NCBI lineage: Eukaryota > Metazoa > Chordata > Lepidosauria > Squamata > Varanidae > Varanus > Varanus salvator. The sequence continues at coordinate 5,054,801 of JAIXND010000781.1, forward strand.
GGATGGGTGAATCTATCTGCCATGTTCATTTCCCACAATCCCCTTGAACAACCATGTGATGGGGAGAGAGTGGGAAGTATGCTGATGTCAGGCTCAGTTAGTTATCTGGTGCTGCCTGGAGCACAGGGCAAGAAAGGTGAAGTTTTTGAATGGGGGACCAAGGCAGGTAACAACAGTGAGCAGTTCCATGATGATGTGCTTGTACAGGTGGATAAGTGATATGTGGTCTGTTCCAGCAGCTACTCACCTGCTTGGCCACTCCAGCCCAGAGTCCCTGACACTGCAAGGCCATGGAGTCAACTGGGTGACTTTGGGCTGGTCACAGGGTTGTTGTGAGAGCAGGAGAATGATGTAGGCCACTTTGAGTTCGTTTTAAGGTAAATTTATAAAAATCATAAATCTAACTAATAAATAAATATATGCCTGCTCAGAAGTGTGCATAGGATCACTGCAGCCCAAATTTGGTCTTGCAGGACTCCAGAAGTTCCCCTTCTGACCTGCTAGCTCAAAGTCAGTGGTGGGCTACTTATGGGCCTCTGAATGTTTTGGCCCACAACTTCCTTCAGCTCTTACCATTGAGTATGGCTGATGGGAGATGTAGAGCAAAATGTCTGGAAAGCACAAGTCTCTCCTGCCTGTTCTGAGTCTTCTCGCTTATAGGCCAATCCCATCTCTATATTTTGAGGGTTTCCTCTTCCTTGCCACACTGAGGCCTGTTCATGTTCATCTGGCCATGGTGCAGGCGATCTTCTCCTTGAAATCAGACCAGCCCCTTGTGTTGTATTCCCACAATCAACTGAAGTCTGCAGGCAAAAGGTAGATCTTCCAAAGACTTGGACTTCAACTTCCAGAAGACCCTGCCAACATGAACAGTGGTCAGGGGCGCTAGGAGTTGAAATTCAAATATTTGGAGAGATGCCCATCCTGACTGAAACGCATTTGTTTGTCCAGCCATTTCCTGACAAAAGCAATTTCAGCAACATCTGGCTTTTTAATGAACTTTCACTTTCTCTTTGTTTTGTTGTTTCATTGTTTGATTTTCAGTTATTTTATCCCATTTTTGGTTTGTGACCTCCTTTCTTTTGCTTTGTCTAAATGAAAAGCAGTGTAGGGTGTTTTTCCTATAACCCTATTCATTCTCTGAAATCAGTAAAGGGAAGTTGAATCTCACAGTTGTGTTACTCTATGCAAGCTATCATCTGTCTCCTATAAACCTGGAAGTACTTACAATGTCCCCTTTCTTTACACAAGATAAGCTATATACGCTTGTATCCAACCTTAGTCCCAGACCCATAAAAATGAATCAGACTTAAAATAGATTAACACTGGATACACCCCTATCCCACCCCAACCTCAAATAAAAGCAGTGAGGGAAAAAAATGAAAAAGAGAAAATGACAGGGAAAGCGAAAATGGGAATCAAAGGTTAATCAAGCAGTGTTTCTTCCTCAAAAGTTTCTGGCAGTTGGCAATATGCCATGTGAGCAGACCACCTCCTTTTCAACAGGGCTGATGATTTTATTTATTCATTTTTTTAATATGCTGTCCTATACCAGAGTCCTTGGATGGCTTTGAGACCCTAAAAATAGCATTCTATATGTAGCTAAAAGGGCACTGTATTGTCTCTGGTTTGTCCTTTTGCTTCTTTTATGTGGCTTGTTGCTACTGCTTCAGCTTAGGAGGCTGTCTGTAGGTAAGGACAGAGCTACCACCCACATCTTATATAAATATAAATATTTAAATAAATAAATAAATAAATCTTTTCCAGGCGCTACCTGCAACTGACATGGAGCTGTAGATCACAGATATAGTATATTATTTCATTGACTGTTATGAATTGCAGGAAGGGACTCCCAAGTTCCTTGCTGGGATGGCAGGACAGAACCCACCATCAATAAACAACTATTGCTGCAGCAGATTTGAACTGGCTGATACTGGTTACTTCTTTTATTGTTGTTGTGTTGTAATGCTGCTTTAATTATCATTTTTAACCTAGCTTTTACTGTCAGCCGCCATGAGTGCCCTTTTTGAGCAGAAAGACAAGCTATTAGTTTACTTTTGTTGTTGTTGTTGTTAGTCGCAAAGTCGTGTCCGACCCATCATGACCCCATGGACAACATTCCTCCAGGCCTTCCTGTCCTCCACCATCCCCTGAAGTCCACTCAAGCTCACACCAATTGCCTCTGTGACTCCATCCAGCCACCTCATCCTCTGCCATCCCCTTCTTCTTTTGCCATCTATTGTTCCCAGCATTAGACTCTTCTCCAGGGAGTCCTTCCTTCTCATTAGGTGGCCAAAGTATTTGAGTTTCATCTTCAGGATCTGGCCTTCTAAAGAGCAGTTGATCTCCTCTAGGACTGACTGGTTTGATCGCCTTGTGGTTCAAGGGACTCGCAGGAGTCTCCGCCAGCACCACAGTTCAAAGGCCTCAATCCTTTTGCGCTCGGCCTTCCTTATGGTCCAGCTTTTACAGCCATACATTGCAAATTAGTTTACTTACTGTTATGCTATTAGCTTCAATTTTAAACATTTTGGGTAAAATCCATCACAAGTCCCACCTGAAGTGAATGGGGCTTGTTAGTCATGACTAAGTTCAATTCACATTTGAATGGAAACTATTCCAAGCAGGATTTAAGAACAAGAGACAGCCATGCTGTATTGGGTCAGGGTTCCTCCTGCCCAGCAATAAAATTCTGTATTTTAATCTCCGACTCTGTAGACTGCTTGATAGGGATGTCTTTTGCTATAGTAATCAACATGTAAATTTCATAACAGTGTTGTCCTGTTAGAGTACTGGCCTGGAACTTGGGAAAGAAGAATTTCGTTCTGGCTTGACCATGAGGCTCACTGGGTGACGCTGGGCCAGTCACGCACTCGCAGCCTATCCGACCTCGCAGGGTGTTTGTACAGATGAAAAAGCACGAAGGAAACTTGAATGAGCTCCCTTTGTTTCCATGCAAGAGGAAAATATCAGCATATAAGTGTAATAATGAGATAAATACACAACTAAGCATAGCACTTCACATAGCTGATATGATCAGCTGTGTCAGTATGCTAATACCACAATAAAGTCTATAAAAAAACCCCCTTTCTATATTTACCGTTGTAAATTCCTATATATATTTGCAAAAGAAAAACCGACTACTTCATTTTTGCCAAAGGACTTTCCCCCACCGGAACCACGATTTTCGGTTGCCTTCCCGCGCCTCCTCCACGGTGCGGCCAACGCGGATGCCCGCAACCTCCTCCCGTCCTTTTCCCAGCAGCTTCTCGAGCCGCCGCGTCCCGGCCGCGGCCACGCCCCCTCCGCCGTTCCATAACGTCACGAATCGATGACGCGCGGACGAACCCTATTTATAGAAGCCGCGTTATCACGGCGAGCCATCAAAACATTCCAGGCACAGAAGACAACGAGCAAGAATTGCGGCCGGTTCCTCGCGATAGGGAGACATGGACCTTGCGGAGACCCCCAGCGACTCTTGTGCTAGGCCCGCCGTGCGAGTGCTGACCCGCGCCAACCCCGCCGCTACTTGCTGGAGCGCGTTTGTTACTGGCTGAGATTCTCCACCGCCAGTAAGGTAAGAAGCGGGGTCCGTGGAGGAGGCACAGCCTCCCCCAAACGGATGATCCTGCCGTCCCCGAGAATCCAAGGAGTCCGGGCTTCTACAGCCTTTGGGCCGCTAGACATGCCCTTGCCTTGTAGATTTTCCTCTTCCTTCTTAAGGGATCCAGGTTCATTTCCTTTTAGCGCTCCTCTCCTCTCCTCTCCGCCCCGCCCCGCCCCCCGGGACCCATGAGCCCTGCTCCCCAAATTCTCTCGCTTAGACCTCCCAAAGCTCCCAGCGGCATGCTTGTTTGCAGAGAACCCAACCCTGTTTGTTCCGTCAGGCGCTCTGGCTCCGCCTGCTCGGCGCTATGGTTATTCCAGCGTCCCTAAGAGGCCGCCGCCACCCGCGCCCTCTACGGATGCCTCCTCTTCCCCCCCCCCCACTGCTTCAACTGGAATAAATAATGTTAGCCCCCACCCCCGATATCTTTTCTTACGGGTACCCACCCTTCTTAATTGCTGCGTAGTAGTTCCCATTCTTGCTCAATGTGGTTCTCGAAATTGTGTACGTAAATATTGCACCAGACTAGGCTAGGACAACTAGAAACTGATGCATGCACACCACCCTTGTGTTCCTATCCTTGGAGAGAGATCAAATACCCTTCTCCTGCAAATTCAGCAAATCCTCAAATTCTATTATACTCCCTATTTTTGTCTTAATTTTAACAACAAGAAAAACTTAGAGCAGGCCTATTTAAATCAGTGGGGTAGTCCCATTTATTTAAATATGACTAGCCTTGGGATGACTAAATTTACACCCAGCTACTTAGTTTGATGTACTCATCCGCTGAATTGTGAGACTCTTTTTCTATAGGAGACAAGCTTTCTGTGTGTCTTCTTACCGATGTCTAGCAAAACCCTCTGTCCTCTTCTGCACCATTTGTCATTCCACCCCAGATGAAATGTGCATCCCCAGATCCACCATTCCTCCACTTTCAGAAGCCTATTAGTTCCCTTTTCCTATGTTTGGACATCCTAACAACTCACTATCCTCCTTTGAGTGGTCACTTTTTTCCACTTCTCCCACCATTGATGCCCTGGGAAAGACCGAACATCCAACCAAGATCAGATCCTTAATTCTGCATTTCTCCTTCCAAGTATGGAAGTGACATCCTTTCCTCTTTATACAACTTTCTCAAAAGGATCTCATCCTATTTCTCCTGCTGCACAAAACTACTCACAATTGTCACTGCTCCAGTCTCAGCTCCCTGGCACAGATACTTTTATGTTTCCATAATAATTACTCCACACCCTGTTTGAAAAGTTCTCAATGTTACCTCTGAAGAGTCAGTGCTATGAAACGTGTTGCATTTGAGAAAATAGACAGGGAACTGTGGATCTTTGAGATGCTACAACTGTCAAAAACAGCGTGTTCTACCACTTGTCCACAGCCCTATATGCTCTTTTCCACCACACATATAGTTTCCCTTGTGGAGTTTCGAGATTCTCCATGTTCCCTTCCCTTCCCTTCTCCCACCCCCACCCCCACCCCCACCCCATCTTCAAGCTCTAACCTGTTGTGGGTCAGCAAGATTGCTTCTCCTCCTCTCTTCCCAACAGCCGCTCACCTAGGATCCAGGTTCTGTGTGTGTGTGTGTGTGTGTTTGTGAGTAAGTGAGTGTGTGTGTATGAGTGAGAGAGCGCGTGAGCGCTATTCCCCCCCTTCTGCTTCCGGACTGGGGTGTTGCCAGCGTTCCAGGGGCACTTGCTGGAGCTTGTTTGGGGCGCGCCCTGGATTAAATCAACCTACACATCTTGGCCAGCGAAACAATCTATAGGAAATGAGAGAGATAAACTGAGGCACAGATACCCGGTGGAAGGAATCTTGCTGGAACTAAAGGGATTAAGGGCCTAGAATGGAGTTATGGCTTCAACCTGTTAGTTTTCCTTCCATTCCCAAATCTTCCCCCTCCCCCTGCCACCACCCTCAGTGGCATTTTCTAATCTACTTCACTTTCTTTGCAAAGAAACTACATGTGTTTGATCAGAACTCACCCCACTTTGACCTCCCAAAGGATGTAGGAACCTTCCTTCCTGACCCTTTTGAAGGGCATAACGCATTTTCTTTCAGTGCTTAGTTCTGAAGTCTGTTTACTTACCAGGACTCCATCCTGGAATGCAAACTTAGCAGTAATAGCTTTGTTTTCCCCACTGACTATAGACTACTTAGGCAGGCACAATTTGTGTTGAGGGACTGAGCTTCCTTGGCTGGCTTGAGCAATAGGATCTTTCTTACAGGTTTTTTAAACATCTTTTTTTTTTAAGGTTAAGTCCATGTAGGGGAAATGATGGTTATAGTTCAGTAATTCAGTATCTGCAATTTAAGAATAAAAAGCAGGAAGTAGATGGAGAGAGGGGGGGGCCCTGATGAAACTGGAGAACTCCTCCCAGACAGAATAGACTAGTCTTCCCCCCAAGTGCCCTTCAGGTGGGTGGCCTACAACTCCCATCATCCCCACCCACCATGGAATAGGTTATGTAAGGGCAGGTACACAACTACTGTTGCCATCTGTAAAGCTGTTTCCTGTGTTCCAGCAGAGAGAGAACTTTGGGATCCAGCCACCTGGATTCTTATCACTGCTTTCCTGTTGAAGACTCTTATCCCCACTTCTGCTTCTTTTCAGGTCTAAAATGCCTCCGAGCGTCATGTCAATCCCATTGATCTCATACCCCCAAAACACAAATACATTGTTTGGTTGCTGTTATCCCTTTGGACTCAGGATGGCTAAAATTCTGCCTCCAGAATTAAGCCCACCCAGACCAGCTGGGAAGTTCAGCATTGCAGCCATGCTTCTTAGACAAGCAACCATGCTAGCTATGGACTGGCTGAAGAAATATTTGCATTTCATGCAGAATTTCCCTGCCAAACTGATGAGGGCCATATTGGGGGGCATTGCCAGCAGGGCAATGTCCATCTTGGAGAAGGCTGCAAGATTCTTAAGAGAGAGGGAAGAAATGGGAAGAGCGGGGACCAAAATGGAGAAACAGAACCTGGAAGGCAGTCATCTTCAGTACCTGGTCCTGGATCATTCTGAAAGTTTCACACTAGAAAGTTTGGTTGAAGATGGATATTTCGGAAAGGGCCTGAATCAGCTTTCGATTGGTTCCAGCAGTTCCAAAGTGGACATGATGCACTTGGAAAAGGAAGGCATACCTGAGCTGTGTTTGAGGAGTCCTTCCATTGTTTTTGAATTTGGAAATGATTGGGAAGATTTTTCAGAAGATGACGACGACAAAGATAGTGTGGGACTTGAGGACATGGAAAGTTCTGGGGATTTCTCTCAGGGATGCTGGGAAGATTTTTACCATCCCCAGATATTTCCAAAAGGTGACTCTCTTGGAAACGGCCTGAATGAATACTGCAGCAACATTGAAGAATTAAACACATCTGAGGGGGCTCTTTGGCAGAGTATGGAATGTACCTTTGTTTCCCTGGAATATGAGGGTGGCTTGAAAGCTAGCAGGGATTTGTCAGTACATGAAGACCAAAGCTTAGAAGATATACTTGTTTCTTCAGAGGACGGAGTACAGTTAGAAATGAATAGGAATCATAGAGATAAGGAAGCTGTCAACTCAGGATCCCCCAACAGTTTCAAAAGCCCCCTTATCTTGTCCTTGTTCTACAGTCCATCAGAGGAAGAGGAGAATGATGAGGACGATTCAGAGGATTGGTGGAGCGAGGATGAAATTGAAGACAGTGATCAGTCTAGAACCTCTTTAGATAGTAGTAATTCAGGAAATGGGGATAAAGATTTGGAAATGGACAGCAGTTCTGTGGAAGACCTCTGTGGCCTTTTCTCCACCAAGGACGATCCCTTCCATCCACTCTGTTTTTCCAAGCCTATTCAGGCCCCCAAGCCAGGATATGATGCACCAAAGCAGTCATGGCCCCTGGAGGACCCAAGAGCTAACCACAGCTGTCCAGCTCACAAATGCAGTCAGCCGAGTTCTGCTGAAAATGGCAAACCTGTTCCTGCAGAAACAGTGGGTTCCCAGGAGGAAAACCCAGTGATTAAGAAGGTGAGTCGCTGTGAGTATTTTTTTTGTCAACTAACCAAACTCCTGGGCTCTGAAACTTGAGGGAGGATATTCAAAAACTCATGACTCTTTTTTGGTTAACTATAATTAGGCATAACTGACACCCTTTGTTCTGCCCCTCGCAATGACAGGCCTGGATTACAATGGCTCACCACTTAATTTATAAATATATGAGAAGTATTTATGTTTTATGTCAGTTTATTCTGTATGACAATGCTGGTTATGGGTAGAAAAGTAGTGCTTAGGGTTATGTAGTGATATTAGTAATATACCCCCTGTGCCTTTTGAAATTTGGCCTGTGTGGAAGGCAGAAACTCAACAGGTATAGCTGAATAATGATTTAAAAAAAATTTTTTTTTAAAGAAAACCTCTAAGGCAGTATACGGCATTTTAAAGTAACAGATATACAACTGTTTCATCAGCAGAGCAGGACAGTTTGAAATTTTGGTCAGAGTGCTAAATGTGATTAAAAAACTAAACAAATTCATTACTGGCCTGGATACTTTATTTTTAAAAATTGCCTGCTGTGCACCAGTTCACAAGTGTGGCATTGTGCCAACAGACCAGGGCAGGAAGGAAGTTTCAGGATTGAGGCACAGTTTCCAAATTCTTTTCACAACCCATCTGAAACTGGGAGAATGACGAAGCCTATAAAATGATTTCCAGAAGGAAGGAAGGAAATCTTTTGGATATCCTAACTCTAAACCAGCCTTCCCTAGCCTGGTACCCTCCAAATGCATTGGACTTCAGATCCCTTCCTCCCCAGCCAACAGCCATGGACCATGCTGGCTGTGAGGACTAGGAGTTGTAGCTGACACATCTGAGGGGTGATCTGTTTGGGGAAGGCTGCAGATCATGGAGCAGGCTGCCTCCGTTGGATTTCTGCTTGCTTGTGGGCATTGAAGTCTGGAGAGGTAGTGGAAAGGAAAAGCAAGCTGTGTTTTCTTGCAGGTTGGGATGAGAACAAACAGCTGACTCTTGGAGGTGGAGGAGTATACCCTCAGCATGCATGCAGTTCCCTTGGGAAGCAGGATGGGGTTGAGGTGGAAATGGGGAAACCTCACATCATGGGGACATTTAATATTCAGTCACCTAATCAGTGCTCAAGTCCTGGGAGAAAAGGTTGATGAAATGGTTCTGTCGCCTTCCATGATACGGCACGTTTTAAAGTTTTCACATTGTTTTTCACTCTCTGAAGTTGTTTTAAGTCTTGACTGTCAGGCATTCTGGGGGACCATAGAGCACTGCCTGGGGGGTGCTGGGAGTTATAGGACTATTCCTGTTTAAACATGGAGAGGATTGTGCCCTAAGAGGGGCTGGGCCCTGTGTAACTCCACCTCTGTAGCAAATAGAATGACCTATTGCTTAGATCTTCTCGACTCTCTGGCAAAAATACATCTTGCCTGGTCCCCATCTTTTACTCTGAATCACCCCCCCCCCGGGACCTCCCTTGGGCTTAGCTGGCCCCTTTGCTCCTGACCCCTGTCCAGGGGAGAAGCATGAAATCTTGGGCAGTGTCCATGTAACCCTGGACTTCTGCTGAGAAAGAATGATGTAAAGTTGAGTCATTTCCCCTCCGAGAAAACTCACACATTTCCTTTTCCTGTTCCCCCCCCCTCCTCCTGGTTGAGATTCTCTGCTCACAGTCATGATTTGTTATTTCAGTCTTGATAGCAATTGTGTGACAAAAGCACTGCTGACTCATCTAACCTGCCCTCCGCCCCTCCAAAAAAACCCCCTTTGGGTCTGTGTGTGTGTGTGTGTGTGATTTGGAGTGAGGGATTAGAGAACACCTACATGTGAGAGTAAAGATTTAATTGAATTTGGACTGGGACTTGACTCCCAGAACTTGAGCTCACATGACAAGTGTGCCTCTGCACATGGGCAGAGTGCTTTCCCATTTGTTTCAGAGTATTTCCAGGCCACACACATCTGATGCTGGAGAGGTGGAGGAAAGGAAAAGATGTCTAGATCCCGAGGCATAAATTACAGGCCTATCTGGAACTCTGATGTTATTTATACTGAAATCAGGTGGTGGGTGGGTGTGTGTGTGTGTGTGTGTGTGTGTGTGTATGCACACACACAAAAATCCAAGTAGTTGAGCTAAACTTAGCTGCACAGTGTTTAGCTGATCCTCTTTTTAATTTCAGTTTAAGTATGTGGCCTCCTGTTGGGATCAGAACTACCATAAATGGAAGAGGAGAGCTTAAACCTTCCCCCAACCACTTAAACCCCCTAAATTTGCCCCCAGACAGACAGAAAAATGCATATACACCTACAATCAAACATTAAAGAAATAAGGAAAGCCTTCTTAGCATGGAGGACCAAGGGAAGAAAATTCCCCTCTGTCTTGCAGAGGGTAAATTTAGGGGAAGAGCAGGGAAAGCAGACTTGAAAGATTTAACCCCTGCAGGTTGCTTGCTGTGACCCCAGCCTGTGTCAGGAGCCCATGCCTATCTTTACAAAGTCGGGATCAGCTCTGGTAGGGCTCACAGCACTGAGGAGGCAGGGTTTGTGGAGCAGCCTTGGTGAGTCTCTTGCTCATGAGACTGGAAGCCAGAGAAGGCCTGAAGACCAGAGGTTTAACTTGGGCTTTTAATCCACGTTGTAGTTCATTCCTTAGAGGGAAACGATCAATGCGCTGAGGTGTCCAGTGATGCTCTGACAGATTTACATCCGGAGATCCAGAAACTGCAGAGAGGAGGGTGTAGGCCTCAGACTGGTGCCATTGGAATACCTGCTCCTCTTCTCTCGTCCCTGAAAGTCTCTCATGTCTGGGTTGGCAGGATTACAGCAGGGGTGGGTAGTAGGTGATTCCCAGAATGCTGTTGGATTCAGGCTCCCATCAGCCACTGCTAGCACAGCTGTGGTTAATAGGAGCCATAGTCCAACTACATCAGAAAGGCCAGAGGTTTACCACCTTTTAGTCAATTAATTGACTGTATCAGCATAGATATGTACAGCCACAAAAGCCTTCTTCCAATCTCCTCATCCTTTCTTCTGCATTTTCAGGTCCGATTCTCTCCTGTGATCACTGTCCACCACTTGCTGGTTTGGGATTACGCCTCCCGGGCTGCTCGGAGAGGCCCCTGGGAGGAAATGGCCCGTGACCGCTGCCGTTTTCGCCGGAGAATTGCTGAAGCGGGAGCCATCCTGGAACCTTGTCTGGACGGGGAACACCGGGCCAAAATGTGGAGGAAGATCCACGGCCTTCCGCTGGCTCCAGAAGAGGAAGATGGGACCATCAACACACCCTTCCTTTCCAGGTCTTCTCATGCATAGTAGCTGGATCTTGAAAGCTGGGAATAAAATGACTGCCCACGATGATGGAAATAGGTCTCAGAGGACTCTTGAGAATTTGCCACATGCATGAGAGTTTAAAGCTTTCAAACTTTATGCATGAGCGTTTAAGGTTCCAGAATGTTTTCAGACTGGCACGCTGAGCGTGTCCGAAGGGGTGTGTGTGAAATGTTACTTTTGCCCCCCTTCTTTGAATCATGTAGCTATATGTACAAACACAGATGTGTCTATTCACCACCCTCTAAATGTGTTGGACTACAATTCCCATTGTCCCACTGCCAGCAGGGTGGAATGTGTAGCCCAACATAGCTGCAGGGTGCCCACTCAGGGAAATTCTAGCCCACAGCCTACCCCTAGCAAAACTACTTCCTTCTAGTACAGTGCAGTGAAATTAAACAGCAAGCTCTGGGGACAGGCTCCCAGATGGAGTGTACTTCAATGGACTAGGACCTGAGGCTGGGCGGATACGGCTAGGAGCAAGCAGTTCTGGCTCCCAGGTTTTGAAATAATAAAACTAATAATGATAGTAAAAAGCTTTTGAGATAAATGCACTGATGCTAAGCCTGTACTGCTACCTCAGTTGATTCCTTGTTTGGAAAGATTTTACACATAACTATGAATACAATTGTGATGATGTCAGTATGTGGAGGAGGGGTTTTATCTGCTGGATTTTTAAATACGATGCTTTCGTTATTGCGAGTGCATTTCATAGGCCTTGCACTTGGTTGCAATAGCCCAGAGAAGCAGAACTTTAATATATGAATTGTACAGGCAGGGGAAAAAGAGGAGGGTGCTCAGACCTGCCAAGAAATTCTGTAGCTGAATGAATCCTTGAGAGCCAGCTCTGAAGACTCCTGTATGTCCGTGGTGGGCAGAAGGGAGCCTTCCGGATACTTGAACTTGAGCTCCTTGGCTGCAGCTTTGGGGGCTCGACCTTCAGCCCACCCGTGCTGTCTCCTGTGGCCTTCCACGTGCCTGTCTTGATTTCAGTAGGGTGCTGAATGCCCAGAACCCTGCTCAGTTACCCCATAAGCACTGGCGTGCTTTTTGTTTTTACGAGATACTGTGTCTCTTAGACCAGGTCTTTGGTAGCTTATACAATTCTTTCCTATTTAAAAGCATGTATTAAAGTATTGTTGCGTGCATTCTTGGGCTGGACTTTCCTGTGAACTCATTAATTATTGTGCTGTATTGTAATATTTGTAATTTGTATTTTTAAAGAAGTATCTTCTCCTACTTTGCTGCATGTGTGATTTATTGAGAATGAGAACACAAGAGCCAAATGCCTGCCCCATCCAGCATTCAGGTGGCTTGGGGAAGCCCACAAACAGGCCATGAGTGCAGTAGTTTGTTTGTGGGGAAGCCCACAAACAGGCCATGAGTGCAGTAGTTTGTTTTCCCCAGCAGCTAGTATACAGATGTGTTGTGCCTTTGATCCTAGAGGCAGCATGCCATCATCAGGAGTAGCAGCCTTTGATAGACTTTACGTTGGCTAATCCTCCCTTGAAGCTGCCCAGGTTGGTGGCCCTGGCTGCATCTTAATTCCATAGTTTTAACTACATGCTGTGCAAAGAAGTACCTCCTTACTCTCCCACCAGGAGATGAGCCTGGGTTCAAGAGCTGTGGGAATAAATAAGCTCCCTTATGTGGAGTCTTTCTGTTGCTTCAGGAGCACCGGGGTGGGCAGCCTGCAGCCTGATTGCAAAAGCCCTCTGGAGGCGATCAGTTCAGACCTCTGCCAAGAGCAATTTGTCCTTCCCTGCAGTCTGCTAAATGCAAAGGAATACAGGGATTGAGAAAAGGGGGTAAACACTTATGGGCCATCACAGAATGAGGCCTTTTGACAGAAAGGATGGAGCATCCATCCCTGAGAATGGGGACAATAATTTCTGTGTGGATTAGCAGCGGCAGGAATCGGGCAGTGCTCTTTCCCAGCCCTGCTCAGAGGTGGCAGGGCCTGAACCCCTGACTTTCCCCACACACAGCTGCCCCTGAGCTACAGCCATTACCCTCCTCAGGAGCCCCTGTGAGCATGTGCGCTAGGCTATACCAAGGTTTTACTGTACTGCAGCTGGCATGTTCAGGAAGCAAACCCAATGAAAAAAGACGGGGTGATTACCAGCTGCTACCCACTCCATCAGATCAGTACAGTTTAACCCCATCCATTTCCCGTGGGGTGTATTGAGATTAACCTCCTGAGATGGGGCAGGTGTTGGAGTAGAGGGACTTTTTGAGAGTTTGCACCCAGGGAAATTCCCTTAGTTGGCCTTTCCTTATCATATTGGTGCCAGGTAATTTTATTAATTAACTATCCCACCTTTTCTCCGTGGAGGCTCACAGAGCTCTCCTCTCCTCCATTTAATCCTCACAACAACCCTGTAGAGTAGATTAGTCTGAAAGTCATTGAGTGGCCCCAAGTCACCAATTGAGCCTCATAGCTGAGTGGGTCTTACAGGCACCAGCTCCTACAATCTAGCAGCTGTGCCACACCAGCTCTATTTATGTCAGGTGAAATGAAAGCTAACCTGAGCAAAGTCTCTCCATTCTAGCTGCTTTTCCCCCTCTCCCTCTCTCCCAATATTTCAACTGTCAAATTTGAATCTAACTAAGCCTGGCAAGTTGACACAGTGTCAGGTTTACCCAAAGAAGGAAGAGAAATCATCTGCACACTGTAGCTTGAATCATGCAGGCTGTACGTATAAATAACCTCATGATAATGAGTTGGAAAAGGCAATGTGCTGATTGTATACCTCACGTGTTAGGAATGCGGTCTTGCATACCAGGAGCAACTTCTCACAAGTCCTTAAGCATAAACGATTGCCAAACCTATGCCTACACCCCTATAAATGGCCTTGAGCCGTTCCTCCTAAAATAGCCAGAACGTGAGTTAAAATTAAAACTTGTTGGGTAAACTGTGAAGTGAGATACGTGCCATTTGGTACCACTCCAGGCCTACTGGACAAAAGACAGTGGAGTACCTGAAGAGGGAAATGACAGTGAAAAAGACCAGCCTTCAGAATTAGCATCACAGTTCCCAAGGAAGCAGGCTTTCCTTTTCCACCACCCAGAAGGGGCTTGCTGTGAAGCTTTAATGCCTTGCATGCAAAATTGGCTTCCTACAACTTCCACTACTCAGACCTATTCCAATTCCCAGCTCTGGCTCTCCTTCCACAGGTGAGCTCTCTCACCTGAGCAGGACCTGACTTAATACTAGGTAACCAGCTGCCCTCAGTCTGGCAGACTGCCTCTCCATACGCTCGTTTGGGATGATGAGATCCAATCATAGTCCAATATATTCCCAAGGCACCAGGTATGCAAAGGCTGATATAACCAGAGGTGTGGCTATATAGGTTATCACAAAACATTCGGTCTCTGCCATGTGACTTGGCTACGCCCAAATTTATCTCCTCAGATACTTTCTGTAAGTCCGAAGTTTCACCCAGCGAAGCAGGGAGAGGCCGGATAAGTGGCACTGTCTTGGCACAGAGGGGCAATGGAGCTTCCCACAGAGCTGCTCTGTATTCACACATGCATCAAAACCAGGTGCCTGGGAAAGAGGACAAGCACCGCCAAGGGCACAAGATGCATGCAGCGAGGACCACATCACAGGCCATGCGGCTCAGGGAAGGGACAGGCTGCTCTGTTCCTCCCATGAAGTCTTTTTTCACCTCAGGGAGAGGCTGCCAATGGGAACAGAGGGCTGCGCAGGGTCTGTTTGCATGACAACCTGAGCACCATTAGCAGAGGTCTCCCACCTGCTGCAGCCCATGGGAAAGCAGCTTGCATGTGCAGGGAGGATTTTGCTTTCAGAAACCACTGCAAACATTGCCTTTTGTCCGCAAGAGCCAATGGGAGGGATGCCGCTGCACAGTGCCAGCTCCGTGCTGCTTTGCTGGCTGCTGCAGAGGCTGACGGGTCCTTCCACCTGCAGCGGAATCAACCCTTTCCCCCTCCAGGGGCCTTCCAGATGGTGCTGGGCTACAACTTCTATAAATCTCAGCAGGCAGAAGCAAGCCGTCCTTCTGGCTTGGCACGCTGGACTGCAACTCCTAGTCATCTGCAGGGCCTCAGGATGGCAAAAGCTGCTTCAGGATATCACTGCCCCTTTCAGGCCCCCCCGTTTGTGCCTGCATCTATGCCCTCCCACCACATGCTGCTCTCAGGAGGACGCCACTGCCACCGGCTGCATGGGAGGGCTGACCTGGCTGCTGTAAGGTAAACTCTCCCCACTGGCCATAAATATGTAGGAAGCCTCTGGAATTCGGCGTGGACAAGTCCTGCCGGCCTTGGCGGTGGCAGGACAAGTCAATCCCAGCCAGAACAGCAGTCAAGGGAGCATGGGAATGTATCTGCTTCCTTGCAAGCAATAACTCTTCACACCAGCAGTGTATTTGAACGACGGGGTAACCTGGCACCATAGAAAGCAACTTCTGTATTTCACAGGTGACCTCTAGATCACACTCCTTCCAAGTGATGCCGACCAGGAAAAGAATGTTCGCAACAGCGGCACCGCCTCTGAGACGCCTCCTGTGCTGGCAGATCTGCCCTCCTGCCAAGCCGGTCCTCCTGGATTTCCTCAGGCGGCCATGGCGCCTTCTCCTCAGCCCACCCTTCTCCCCAGCTGCCGACAGCCTGGTAGCATCCTGGCTTTTGTGTAGTTTTTCCCACCCTCTAGCAGGGGAGGCTCTCTCCAAAAGCCGAATGGCTCTAAGGACTCGAAGGCACTGTGTTTTTCCACTCGGCCCCACTCCTTTTTAAACCTCCCCCCTCCAGCCTAGAGCAGCGATGGCGAACCTTTTAGAGACTGAGCGCCCAAACTGCAACCCAAAACCCACTTATTTATCGCCAAGTGCCAACACTGCAATGAAACCTGAAACCTGAGGTTTTTGTTTAGGAAAAGCGAATCACAGCCAGTCCAAATATATATATAAAAATATATATATATTTATATATATATAATTTTATTTTTATATATATATATATAAAAAAAAAATAAAAAAATCCCTGCCAGTGCACTGACCAGCCATGTGAAAGCTTGGATGAGTCGTGGCTAATGAGTCGCAGCTCATGATGCCATCGCCTACTCCTTTCTGAGCATGCGCATGGCCCCTCTGTGCGCTGTCCAATGCTGGGCTTCTGCGGTGATGCTTGCGTGCCGACAGAGAGGGATCTGCATACCCGCTGTGGCATGTGTACTGTACCTTCACTACCACTGCCCTAACCCTACCCTGGTGCATGCCCCTAACCCTAATATAGGGCTAACGATCAATTGAAAATAGGACAATTTTGAAAAAGCCTTCCTTGAGTGGCTTTTTCTGCACAGTTCATCTTTTCTGCCCATTCTAAACACATTCCAAAAACCAAAATCATGCCAGGACACCTTGTTTTTCTATCCCTAACCCAGTGACGGTGAACCTTGTAGAGACTGAGTGCCTAAACTGCAACCCTAAACCCACTTATTTATTGCAAAGTGTCAACACTGCAATAAAACCTGAAAACAGGTTTTAGTTTAGAAAAAACAACTCACAGCTAGTCCAAGCAAATATATTTACACCCTTGACAGTGGACTGACCGGCCATGCGAAACCTAGGACGAGTTGCAGCTAATGAGTCGTGGCTCGTGACATCATCGCCTGGAGTCACTACTCCTTTCCAAGCATCCGCATGACCCCTGTGTGTGCTGTTACCCAATGTTTTAGTTGATTTTTTGAGACACATGCAAAGCCAGCTAATCATGTCTGTGTGTACACCTGGGCCCAATCTCACTGCAGAGGGGCCGAGGAGGAGGAGGATTCCTTTGGTCCAAGGTAAGAAAAATTAGGCCTATGGAGCATCTCCCTGATCCAGAAGTTTTATAAAAGACATCATACCTTTGCTAGGCTGGGGGTGGCAGTGACAAAAATGTAATCAGTTTTTTAAAAGTAACACAGAAGCCTTCTTTCTGCCTAAACATGTATAGCATTGCACCTGTAACCCTTAATGTAAGAAAGGACTGAAGGCACAATCCCATGCAACTGTAGATAAGGAAAAGGCCTACAATTCCCAGCATGCCCCAGCCATCCATGCCAGTTGAACACAGCAAGGAGAGGAGGGGAGAGGGGAGAGGGGAGAAAAAGAAAAGAGAAAAGAAAAGTCGTGTATATCTATTGAATTTCACTTTTAAGTCTTACAGAGCACATTAATTCTCAGTAAACATACATGGGGGGGGAAGAGCTGCCTAGAAAGAAGGTGGGGGGAATCTGCCGAATACCATGACAAAAGGGCACCAAAAGGGTTCAACAACTTTATTAAATACAAGGATCCCGATTATTTCAAAATAACATCCAGCTTCATCAATATCGGTGTGCTTAAAAAGCATAATACTGCAACCCCATCATGAAGAACACACATCTGGGCAAGGGCACTGGATGTGCAGGGCTGCGCTAGACGTCCTTCCCCGCCCTGCCCATGTAGTCACCCCGAGATCTTCAGGAAGCCCGGCATAAAAGAACAAGAGAAAACCCAGGGGGGCTGTGGTGTCGCCTCCCTGCTGCTTCTCTCCTCGAAAGCCCACCCCACTGAACCTTCCACATGGCAGGCACTCTCCAGTGCCCCATTAAAAGTTCCCTTCATGGGCTCCCCTGCAGGTATGTACTGGCCGGACAGAAACACAGAAGCCCAAAAGAGTGCAGGGTTTGGCTATGAAAAAATACACTTCTCTTGGTTGCTGTGGAGCAATTAATGAAGGAACAGGCAGGGACTGGCCTAAGGAGAGGGTATCATTAAGACTCCTTGCAGTTCTCAGTAGTGAAAGAGCTTTCCTGCCGGCCCCCACAGCCACTGTCTTGGGGGGAAGTTTGGTTTCAGACACTCCGAGTGCAGGATAAGAGAAGAAAATACAAGCCTCGCACACACACACACACACACACACACAGAATTCTACTGGATGACGACTCCTGGGTGCTGTTGATTCTGAGGAGGTTCCATTTGGTTCTGCTCAGGAGCTTTTGCCACAATGGACTCTGGCCGTGACTCAGCTGGAAGGGCTTGATCTAGAAAGAGAAGATCAGACGGGGCTTGCAGCTGCTGCCTCACCTGGACTTCACTTGCCAAGGCTCCGGCCCCCCTCCTGACCCACCCAGCAGTCACATGATAGTCACACCCCAAATCTGGAGTGAAGGACAAGGACAAGGCCAGGAGCTGCAGGTGGCCGGGCTGCTGGAACGCCACGTGGGCACGTGGAGGTGCATCATAAGCTCCCCAGGCTCCCTGGAGCAGGATGGAGACAGGGCTTCCTGGCTGCTGCTTGGCAAGAGTACCCGGAGCACCCCCACCTCCTGCTCCTCCAATGGCATGTGCTCCTCTGTTCCCCCTCCCCTTTCCTCATCAGGATCAACCATTTCTTAGGAACTGGTGTCACCCCTGTCTACTCAAGGCCTGCCCATTTTAAGACAGGGCCAGGTTACTATGACAAGGGTTGAACAGCTACCAACCTACTTCTAACGCACAGCACTTTTTCCTCTTCCACACTGGAAGGGTTGGGAATTGCTATCGGACACATCAGCAGGATGCCAACCCAAAGAAGGCTGACCTCTTTGTCAACTCTGTCTTGAATAGGACAGGGTGCTCAGAGGACATTTGAAAGGGCAGGGCAGGGCAGGGCAGGGCAGGGCATCCTTCCTCTTTCCAGGAAAGTCCAGAACAACCCCTCCCGCCAACCACTAACCCCTCCCAAACAGACAAGCCCCCCTCTCTGAAGAACCCAGGTGCTCTGGCAGCTCTTACCTGCTGGGGCTGCGTGAGGTGGCTGGGCTTGAAATTTCAGCTCTCCCCCTGGTCCAGCTGGGGAACCTGCTCAGGCTGTGCCTGGGGCTTCCTTTGTTCCATCTGGAGCACAACCTGGAGGGAAGCCAGATGGTGAGCAGGCTTAAACACGCCGCCCCCCACCCCCCACCCCCACAAGCAGATTCTCCCCCGCCCCAGGCCACCTAAAATGAGACTGCAACAGTTTGCTCTCCGTATCCCCCATTTACTATGAAATGCTCTCCCTTGAGAGGTATGCCTGGTGCCTGTTTTATTAAATGTCTGATCCCAAGGCAAATACCTTTTTATTTTCCAAGTTTTCTGAAGGAATCCTGAACTACAGCTTGCTTTGTCTTTAGCATGTTTAAGACTGTGCTTGGAAATACCCTTTAAAATCTTTATCTTTAGCTCCTTTTGTCTGTTAGAACAGTGGTAGACTTTATTGCTGTTTTTAAGGCATTACCTTCTAAAGTTTTTTATCACTTAACTTTTATTGTGCTTGATCTTATTTATAGTCAGCCTATGGCTAAAGCTCATTACATAAAATCCACATTTTCTAATGACTATTTGCGCATTCCAAACCCTGGCCATATACTGGAGCAAGCAAAAGCGATGCAGCATACGCGACCTCCCAGAATCACAGCATGTGAGAATCAGACTAAGGTCTACAGGGAAGCAGATCACACATGGAGCTGGGTGTTTTGGGTGTTTTGGCTTGAGCTCCCACCGGGAGCCACCCAACTCAAAAGCTCCGTACCTGTTGATACTCCCTCTTCTGAGCATCAAGCTCCACCTGCCGCTGCTGAAGCTCTTGGTGCTGCTGGCGGAGCTGCTCGGCTTGCTGGCTTAGCTTTGCCTCCTGGGCCATCAGCTCTGCCTCGAAGCGCTGGAGCTCTGCCTCCGAGTAGACCTGTGTTTCTTCCACTGTCTGGATAAGGGAGCAGAGAGGGGGAGCTCACTCAGCAGTTACTGGGAGCCGATATTACATAGCGTTATAATGGACCAAACAACCCCAATCCCAGATTTTCGAATTATCTTAGAAAAGTGAAGTAGAACCCTCTTACAAGCCAGAGCACCAAATGTCATTTAAGGGAAGGTTTCAGGGCTCAGGACAGCAGGACAGAACAAAGCAAAAATGAAGCAACCCTCTTGGATGTCCATATTCTGTGTGTCTTCAAAGGGCTCTGTCTCCTAAGGACAACCCAGTTTGGAAAAAGGGTTGCATGGACGGGGGAAGGGAAGGCATTTGATCAGAACAATACAAGTGAGGGTGAAATACATGTGGACAAGTGGCCAGCTCATCTGGGAATCAGATGCAACACAGATCATGAGGGCCCCCAGACCTTTCTTTCTGGAAGCGACCACGGGACACCACCTGTTTCAAAAGCTGCATGAAGGCAAAGGGAGCTTTCAAATTATTGCTAGAAAGGGTTTGGAACTTTAACAGGCTAGTATTTTTTGGCCACAGCTCTATCGCCTTCAGCTCTGCCCACCACTGGAATGCAGCTATGGAAACAGAGGTGGGAAAACTTGACAGGAACTGGGAAACCACACCGAATAAATGGAAGGGAGAATCCTAAAGGGCCTGATGCAATCTCAGAAAAGCTGCATTTGGCCCAAGTTTGAGATTCCACACCCTACAAGACAGGGGTCCTCAAACGTTTCCACCAGGGGGCCAGCTGAAAGCTGCCGGTGCTGGGCACGGGCCGGAAAGGTGGTGCTGGAGGTGTGCGTGGCAAGGCAAGGTGCGGGCGGGTGCGCATGGCGAGGGGAGGCGAGGTGCGGGTGGGCGGGCATGCGTGCATATGCCTGGCAAGGGGAAGTGCAGGCGCAGATGGGCAGGCACAGCGAGGCGGGCACACGAGGCAGCGGCTTGCTCACTTGGAGATCGTTTTCTCCAAGCAAGCAAACCTCTGCCTCCCCGCGCACGGGGGGGAGGTAGGCTCACACACCTTCCATCCATCAACTTCATTAAACTCCTTCTTCTGGGTAGATTGAAGAAACTCATCCAAGGTCACTAGCCGGTCCCTGTTAAGGTCCACCTGCAGGAAGATAAGAGGTTGTGAAACAATCATAGAAATCTTCTCCTCTCGTCATTTCTGATCAAGTCCATTGCAATTTTCAGCCCTACCCTCATTTCTTACATTTGCCTTCAAAATCTGTTCGAGTTTCTAAAAGAAATAAAATCTGTTCGAGAGGTCTGAAACAAGTAAGTGGAGATTCTCTACTCCCTCCTCCTCACTTTGGTCTGTTATGCAGTTGCACAGCACATATTACAAATCATGACTCTTCAGAATCTCAGCTTGGTGTTTCTTAAAACACAAAACTAATCAAGGTTCTAGCCCTCATGGATGTAAAAAGGATTTCCCAATATATTTCCTCAAAAGTATATTCCCTTCCTCTGCAAGAGGGAAACCAAGCTTCTTCTCATAACAAAGAGTTACCTTCACAAGGCAACCCCTATAAAACACGCACGGGTTGTCTATCCTGGAAGTTCCCACAAGTAGAGCTCAGCGGTAAGGGAAGTTTCATGAGCAAGCAGAAGTGAAACTGAAAGTTCTAACACTGAGTGCACAGGCTTCCATTTGAGGGGGAGAATTTAAGAGGAACCCGGCCAGATTTCCCAGAACAGATCTGCCGCCCACCCTGTTCTTGAAGTCTCAGGAAAGAGCAAGAAAAAGAGAAGCTCCAGTTCAGCCCTTTCAACCACAGCTGGCTGAAACTACGCTATCTTTTCCCCCGTGTGCCCATGCCAGCTTGAAATTATGAATGTTGCAGATGGCGGAGTGGGTGGGGGGGAACAGGACTGAAGTACCAGCAGAGGGCGGCAAGTGGTGCTTGCGGGGTGCGGGGAGAGCAGCTAGGCCCAATCTTCTGTTCCCCACCCTAGTTGCAGGCTTTAGTTCTCTGCCTCCACAGTGCCCTGTGGGATGCATGTTAGCAGAAATAGTTTTGACTGTCTTAACTCCATGTTTTTCCAGACTCACTAATTATTCTCATTTTCACTCACACCTATCCATTTTGAGGGTTCTGCAGAGGAATTTTTGTCTGTCTGTTTTCACTAAGCCAAACCTCCTTAGAAATTCCAGAACATCCTTTTACTAATGACACATAAAAGACGTAATGTATGATTGCGATAATAATCTGAATCCATTGCCTTGACATACATTAGAAATATGGGAAAAAACAAGTCAGAAGGGGCCTCCTGGGCCATCTAGTCTGAACTCCTGCTCCAGCCAGCTCTGCTCACGTACTCCCCATCCTTACAACAAGCCTGCAAAGTAGGCCAGCATGATTTCCCACCACACTGCAGCGAATGGGTTGGCTGAGAGACACAGAACCCAAACCACAGCCCATTAACCCCATGCCACTGTTCAGGGCAGAGAGGGAGACAGGAACACAGGACTCCTCATATTCTTTGCTGATACCCAAAAATTATCTCTATTCATCTTTTTATCCACCACTGCTCTTAAAAACAATCTAGCATGCCTAAACCTCCCCAAATCAGGATGATCTTCTGCTTTGAGAGCAGGAAATGGAGTCCGCTCACCCTCCAGCCCACGCACTCACATTGGTCATGACGTGTTCCCGCATACGCAGCCGCTCCTCTTCCATTTCTAGCATGTCGTCTTCCTCATTCCGCGGGTCGTAGACCTTTTCCAGCTGCAAGGCGGGGCAGGGGGGACAGGACAAAAACGAGGCTCGAAAAACCTGTTGCTTTTCCCTTGCCTCTAGCACACAGCCATCCCTGCCCCAAGCAAGTTAATTTCACGAGTCCGCCAACCTTTTTTTTGGAGGGGGATGTCGGTGGGCACATGTGCCATTTTGTGGATGTGATACAGGGGTGGCTTGCCGAAGTGGCTGCCAGCCATCATAAAACACCCAAATCCCCAAAGAGGAACTGGGAAGGTTAGAGAGAAGTGACTTGTCCAAGAACCTACCTCCTTCGTGAAGAGGGCCTCTAACTCTTGCTCATCTAGAACTCCATCACTGTTGGTGTCTGAAAAAAGAGAAGAGACAGTTGACTAATGGGGAGTGCTCCAAACACACACGATTGTGCAGTCTCCTCAGAAGAAAGTCCCCACTGAGTTCAGCAAGGCTTATTCCCAGGTAAAGTGCAGAAAAGGCTTCAGGCCAAGCAACTTAAGCCAGACCTCCCTCTTTTGGTCTCAATCCACAGCTTGGAGAGAACACTGTCATGCAGAGTTGGGAACCAAGGGGTAGGTATAGAACAAGCTTCCCCATCTGATGCCCTCCTCTAGTGTGGGACTACAATTCCCATACACCTCCAGACATGCTGTAATCAGGACTGACCTATGGTGTAATATGCTGTAATCTCAGGGCTTGTATTCTGACTCAGCAGAATATCCTAGTGCACAGACTGCCACTGGCTGTATTTAGATAGAGCAATAAATTGCAGAAGTGCTACGAATTTGGAAATGTGTTGGATCAGACCAAAGACTTTTCTAATCCAGAGTCTGCCCACACGTTGGCCAAAGAAATGCCAGGCACGAGGGAAATAACACTCTCCTACTCGTGCTCCCAAGTATCTGGTGTGCAAAGGCATACAGTCTCTGGAGGTCATCTACAGCAATCAGGGCTAGTAGCATTATCTTCCATTAATCTGTCTGATAATAATTTAAAGCAATCCAAGTTAGTGGCCGTCACTACATCCTGTGGCCAGCAGTTCCACCATGTAACGAGGCAGTGCGTTAAAAAAAATAGTAATAAAAATAAACATCAGGCCTCTTTTTCTCCCTCCTGAATTTCCCACCATTCAGGTTCATGGGATGTGACTGCAGAATCTGCAGTATTATGAGAAGGAGGTATCCTTACCCATAATATTGCATAACTTTAAATGCCTTTGGAAGGACTCTCCTCCTGAACTCATCCCCTCTTTCCAGCTAAAAGAAACCAAAACAAAGATTCAGGGTTTTCCCATCCCTGGTTTGTCAGGAACAGGACATACCAGGGTCAAGGTTTAGTTTAGCTGCCACCTCCTGGTGAGATCGGTAAATCAGAGGTGCTCCAACAGTGAGCACAAGAAAGTTGCTCACCAAGAAACCGGAGTTACCCAGCAATTCTGGCTGCTCATTATGTCCAAATGCAGCCACTGTGTCAATGCCACAGGCCACAGACGTATAAGAGACAGACGTATTATTATTATTATTATTTATTATTTAAAATATTTCTATGCCGCCCCATCGCTACAAAGCCTCGGGGTGGCTCACAACATCTCAAAATACAACAAATTTCATTAAACCCCCCCCTCCCCCAGTGCATCTTGGATAAAAACTTTAAAATTCAATAAATAATTTAACACTTAAAATAAGTTTTAAATAAAAAGGTCTTGGCCTGGCGCCGAAAAACAAATAACGACGGCGCCAGGCGGACCTCTCTGGGGAGCGCGTTCCATAGGCATATATGGTACTGCCTGCATATTATACCAGCAGGAGCAACTGGGGATCCAGGTGCCTTGGGACACAGGTGAGGAAGCGGCTTTTGATTGGAGCATGTGAATCATCTCCCAGGCCAATCTGGAGGGCTGGCAACATCCAGGGGCGGAGCCCCACCTGGAAGCCTCACCCCCTCCACTGACACCATCACCCTGCCTGTTTTTCCCTTCTTCATGTCAGGAGAGACAGGGTGTGGCACACGCTTCCCTACACGAAGAAAGGGACTCGGCCGAGACTGGGGGCACTGGCCGAGCTGGGCTCCCCCATTCTGAGTGTGGTGGGGTGAGAAGGGTCAAGGGAACCACAGGAAGCGACAGCAAGGCGGAAGCACCCAGGGATGGAACCCTCAACAGGCTGGTCAGGGAACTTCTGGGAGGCGCCTTCCCCTTCCTTACCGTGCAACTTGAAGAACGTCTTGGGGTTGAACTCATTGGGGTCCAAGCCATCCGTCTCCTGCCAGACCTCCTTGAGCTGGTCACGGCTACCCTGCATCAAGGGAGGGGAGGGCAGGGGAGGGAAGTTGTGGTGCATGTTCAGCGATCCAGATGAGCCAAAAGAACATTCTTCATCTTGGGCACCCTGCCCCCCCCAAAAAAGGGAGTGATTCCCTTACCGGGACGTTGACCTTGGGGTGCTCCTTGTGCTTCTTCTTGAGCTCCTCAAAATGAGCTTCCTCCTCACGACGCTTTTCCTCATCCAGAGATTTCAGGTACTCCCGACGCTCGTGCTCCTTCATCATCTCGTAGCGCTTGAACTCCTCATGGTGAGCGGCATCGTAGTTCTCCAGGTCCTTGGTAGCCTGAGGTGTGAAGGAGAACACAGGTGAAGACTATTCATTTTGTGGCTGGGAACCTCCAGTTTGTTAAATAAACTGCTTCTTTCTCAGGGCAAAGCCGCCTTATTTATTTATTAAATTTCTAGCCCTCCCCATTAGCCATACAGCTCCCTGGGTGGGTTACAGCATCAAAATACAATTTAAAAATTCAACCTGGCACTCCAGGTGTGCTGGACTACAAACTCCCACAGTCCCTCACCCAGCTGAGTGACAAGAAGGTTCCTTTGAGAAAACAAAACATCTGTCAGGGCTATACCACATCTGACCAAAGGCTGCAGTTTGCATGCCTGAACACTCCTGCATAACAGAAAAACCTTCTTGCATCTCGTAAGCCAGCACATCGAGGAGAAGAGGCTTCCAGCCACGCCATTTCCCTGACACGCTTGTTCTCAGTGTGCAGAGACCGCATAACCTTCAATACCCCCATTCTCACCCTCCTCCCCAGGAAACCCAGAGAATCCTTTGCCCACAGCCATGTTCTGTCTGTGCTGCTAAGACTGCAGGGCTCTGCTAGGGCAAGCACACCCAATCGAGACTCTGCCTGCTGGCAAAGGAAGGCGTCAAGAGGTGAGAGGTTCAAAGCTCAACTTGGCCAGGATGCCACTCGGCTGATTTGGCAAGCCTCAGTCTCAGCCGCAAACACTTGTGCAACGGGGAAGCAACAGGACTGACCTACCTTGCAGGGTCACTGTTGCAACTTTGAATAAAACAGAAGTATACGAACAGCTTGGAAACAAGAAAACACAAGGCCTGGGGCAAGTCCCTTCCCCACAGCCTTCTCTATTCCTCTGGCAAAGACAGAGGAACCCAGCCTGCTTCTTGGACCTTGGAGGAGTTGTGGGGCAGGTCACACCAGCAGAGAGACACCACACTTTGGAGGAGTTCACAGACACAACACAACTCTGGCCCACACACAGAGCAGGGAGAGTAGTCCAGCACTGGAAGTCAGCGGGTTGGGGGTGGCTGCACCCTGAAAGCATGCACGATAGACCCTGTGATCCACCACCCAAGAACAGCCTCGATTTGCCATTTGGAAATAAGCTGGGAAGTAAGATTCGGACCTACCGCTTGAATGAGCAGCTCTAAGTCCCGGGCTTCAAAGGTGTGCTGGTTTTGAGGATCCAGGTGTTCAAACTGCTTCAGCAAAGACAGGTGATCGATCTGCACATCTGGGGGAAAGCAGGCAGAAGAGGGAAGGTTTTCTATCTGGCCTAAATTAGAACATCCCTATTTGGAGGCAGTCTACCTTGGACTTCCTGGTTCTAGGGAGCAGACCAGGAGACAGGCTCCCTGTGATGAAGCCCATTTCACAGGCACTAAGGCACCAGGTTGTCTGCTGTACGGAACAGCGCCTGCCTAGACAAGATCAACCTTTGGGCTTATGCGACCAATTCGTGGGGCTTTAGCTGAACAAGTGTACTGCACAAACATGGCCAACACATAAATGTCAAATCCAGAATTGAGAATTGTTAAACCACTACAATTGGGTGTGATAACCAATCATAGACAAGAGTCATTGAGAGGTTGTTGCAGCATCAGAATCAGTCCTCAACCCTTTATACAGGAATCCAGGGTTAAACCCAATGCTACCAATTATGCCGGCCACAGCTGCACCAACAGAACCTGAGACCTGTGGGATCCCAGCATTACCAGCTCCCAGACTCTCTAGGGCAGGCTGCCCCACTCTGGTGCCTTCCAGATATCTGGACTTCTGCTCCCCTCAGTCCATGCTAGCACAACCAACAACTAAGAATGCTGAGAAGTGTTGTTCAAAACAAAAGGAAATGAGGAAGGCTGATCCACAAGGGGTTGAAAGCCCCCACCCTCAAATCACTCCATCCCCAGCTCACCTTGCTCCATGGTGGCATCCATTTTGGCCTTCAGAAGCATCCGGAGCCGGGACACCTCCTGCCGCTTCAGCTCGTCAAGTTTGGTGCGGATGTGATGGCTGACAAAGTCCAGCTCTTTGCTGAGCTTTCCACTCTGAAAGGAGAGAAGGACAGCAGACTAGCTGAAGCAAGCTGGGAACTGTAGACCAACACACCTGGAGGGCAGCAGCTTGGGGAGCACTGTATTCCCACCTCTGCCCCATTGATATCTTCACAACAATTCTGTGAGGTACATTAGATGTGATCAGTTCAAGGTCATCCAGCAAACCAGGGAGTCCCAACCTTTTTAGGCTATTTGGAACTTGGAATGGGTGTTGTGCGCACTCACAGAATGGCTGGTGCTACGAACACAGCCAGTCACAAGACACTCGCTTCCCAGAATGCAAGCTGGTGAGACTAAAAAGGAACATGCTCAAGAATTTAAGGACAAGATGGAGTCTGAGCATCAAAACACAAAACCAATCTTCTGAAACCAAATGAAGAGGATGCTGGAAGGCAGGTTTTTTGTTTTGCAGTCTCCTACTTAAAAATAACACAGGGAGCCTTAATGAAATTAAAATCGGGGCAGGGAACCTGACAGGCACCATGAGAGGGGTCTGCAGAAACACCGGGGTCTGCGGCCCCACACTGGATACTCGGGAGTAGGCTTCGGGATTTAAAACTTAGTCTTCTCAGTCGAAATTCAACATGGCAACACTTGTTATAAAATGCACACTATTCTGATGTGTTTCACTTTAAGCAGCAGCATCCCTGACTCGCAGAACAGAAAATTAACATATCTAAGACTGTGTGCAGCCTTCAACACCATAAAATTAGAAATACTGCACCCAGGGAAGCCCCAGTTTCGCTGCCTGCCAAAACTACTTTGCAGGATGTCAGTTGAAAGCAAGAAATCTGCTCTCGTTAGCATACAGAGTCCCATTGCAGTCAACGTGCATTTCAGCTCACCTTGATGTCCTCCGCATTGGCCGCTTGGAGCTTTTCCCGGAAGTGTCCATCCGTTTCCAAGACATTGATCACTTCTTGGAGGTAGCGGTGATAATACAGGCCTGTGTCCTGCATCAAAGCAACAGCAGAGTCAGATCCGCTGGATGCTAGCTGGGGTCATGGCTTGGTGCTGAAAAGGCGGAAGGCCTCCAGATTCAATTCCCTGGAATCTCCAATGAGGGGCAAAGCCTCTGCTGGAGAGCTGGGCCGGCCAGGGTGGAGCAGGACTCGGCACTGATGCACTCCTTGCACAACTGGAAAGCCACCAAGCCCCTGATGCAGATCACTGGCTGGAAGGCCTCTTGGAGCTCATGGCTCACAAAGTGTTTACATAAGTAGAGGGAAGATCTATGCCAAAATGTCTGGCCAATTTTTTAAGAACTCTGTGTGGACTGAGGAGTAGAAGACCATATTTCCCCTGCTCACAATCCCAGCACTATCAACACTATACTCTCTTTTACTTATTTTTATTTCTTCCCTCCACCAACCACATTCTTTTTTGGTTAAATAGTACTATATTAGGCAACTCAGCATAGCAAGAAACAGATCTCCAGATATTTGGAATTCAGCTCCCAGAAGCCCCTGCCTACAAGGCCAAAGGTCAGAAATGCTGGGTGTTGAAATCCAAAATCCAGGTTTTGCCTACCCCTGATTAGCAGAAGTGAATGCGATAATTGTAAATGGTTTAATATGTAAGGTACTGAACTTAGCACATTTTAGTGACTGGAATGGAAGCCATGGAAAATGGAAGCTTATCGTCGTATTTTGTACTTGTAAACTGTAAAATTGTGACAGAGAGAAGGGAGTTTCTTTTATTGCTAGTAAACAATCTCATAAACCTTTAACTGAAGACAAAAAACAACATATTGCCTCATCCAGTCTAAGGAACTGTTATCATTGTCATATAGGAACGAGCAGAATATGCTATGACATGTTAAAATGTGGGGTGCTTCTCCTATTTTAAAGCCTGCGAGCCACTGGCTCTATCCAGACATTCCCTTTAGCCCTTGGTAGCGCTGCAGATGCATCAGCCTGAATATCAGGAAAGAAGGGAATTGTATAGCACAACCAGTATGGACACCTCTTTGTAAGGGGCAAGTAGCTATACTCTTGCCTCCAAGGGGATTACAATCAAACACTGGAGGGAGAGAGAACAGAAAAAGGGGAGGGAAATAGCAGAACCAATGCATAAAATATAAAGGTCTCCAAAAAGCGAATGTATTTATTCCAAAAGCATGCACTTAGGCTCCATTTCAGTTGGGGATGGAGAATCTGCCAAAGGCTTAATTGTGTAGTTTGCATAAACTATGAGAGGCAGCATTATGTCGAGTTAGCATTAAGACAGCAAGGAAGAAAGCGCAAGGAAACAATCAGAGGGCGCAACAAAACTTTAGAGACCTGAGGGTAGTTTATTATATGCCTCAGCCTAAAATCAGGTCAGTCAGCATCACTGAATATTATGTTTCCACCAGCCCTGCTAAAACTCAGTTTGCTTTTCCCCTCTTCATTCTTTTTTCTTTTCTGATGTGACTTTCTAGATTGCAAACCTTCAGGCAGGGGTGGTCTTGTTTTCACTAACTGATTCTAAGTCACTTCATGAGCCTTTTTGGTTTAGGAGCAAAATAAAAACATTTGAAACAAACACATTTTGGAGAAACAGTTTTGTCTGTAAGGCCACCAATTATGACCAGCTGGGCAATTCAGATTTCAGGGTAAGAAGGAACTTTGGTACAGTTTGTGCTTAATGGGGCCAGAAAACATAAAAAAAAAGGCTTCTGGCTCTAGCAACCTCATATTCCAATCAGAGCTGACTTCCCAGAAGAATTGGGACACTTTTAGAGGAAGAGTTATAGAAGACAATGGGTGAGGGAGACTTACCGGCTTTATTTTATCCATAAATTAATCCATAAAATTGCATCCATAGTTTTATTCATTATTCATATTGCATGTTTTTAAAATAATTTACGGTCCCTATTTTAAAATAATGTACATTTTATACACCTTTTAAGTACTGTTTCAGTGAATTCTTATGCAATAATGCTGCCTTCTGCTATGCCATATGAATTAATAACTTACCGGCTGCTCTGGGGTAGTCTCTGCTTCTTGTTTCTCCTTGGGTTTTTCCTTGATGGGCACACAGTTTGCCAACCCTAAAAGGGCAGCGCCCACAACCCACATCAAATGCATTGCCTTGTGTGCCCGCTGCCTGCAAAAAGATTAACAGTGTAAAGGATGAGGAGGGAAGCAATTGCTGCTGTTCCTGCTTGGAGCAGACTTTTGTTTGAAAGTGACTGCAGCGCAGGAGAGACGTAGCCAAGCAGGAGGGGAAAGTCCAAAGAGCAGAACACAAGTAAAGCACCAGAGAGGAGACAATCCTACAAAAACCAGGACCCACGACACAAGGATCACATGAGAAATGAAGTGAAAGTATTCCCCTGTCACAATAAGATGACAGGAAAAAGAGTACTTTCTACACATACGCACACAAAAAGATGACACCAAAAGTGACACAACAAGCAGTTTCTTCAACAGATAAAGATGAGCATTGAGGCTGGCTGGGGTCAACCCGAGCAATGTGTTGCCAGTGCCAAGGACTAGCACATCGCTAGTCCAGAGAGGCATTTGAATACATACATCCTATTCCACTCCCTGCTGGGCAACCCTGTACACTCCGGATTTTTAAGAGCACAGCTCCCACCAGCCCCAGACGGCATGGTCAGTTCTGAGGGCGGCCATCCAAAATACCTGGAGGGCGGCAGGTCACCTAACCGAGTCCAAAACTCATGGAACTCATGATGGAATGGGGCCATCATGTAGCTATCATCCTTCGCAAAACCTGCCAGAATTTCTTGGAAACACTGATCCCCAAGAATCAGGAAAATATGGCGAAGGGTCTAGCTCGCTGGAGAGCAAAATGCTCTCTACATAAACTCAGAGGCACCCTTTTCATCTCCTCAATGAATCCATTTTCCATCATTACTGCGCTAAAAACCCAAATGTTTTAAACGGGCTTAAGTTTAGGGTTAACCTAACACTGGAACACAGACTACAGGACTGAGCCCTAAGCCTGAAGCAAAAACTCCGGAATTGACCCACCTCCGTCCAACGCTGCCCGAACGTTCTACCACCTTCGCAGATCCGCTTCCTCAAGCCCTCGGCAAGCCCCGCCCTCTTGATCTGCATACGGGCCACGCCCCTTTCTCCACGCCAGCTTCGGTTTGTCACATCCGGCGCTCCATTTGCGTCATGCCCGGATTCTCGGCTTTTTTGCATATCCAGCCACACCCCTCTGATTCCTCCATTTCCCATCTGTGGGCTGAGCCCGGTTTCTTTTTCCACGGGGATCGTTTCCTTTGCCTCGTTTATTTCCTATAGAAAACAGGAGAAGAAAAGGGAGGGGGGCATGTAGGGGATGACATTAGGGGTTACTTTTGGCAGGAATTGCTGCCGACCTTATTTGGAATGCACAAATCAACCGCGATCAGATGTGAAATAGTAAGGCGAAAATGCTTTCGAGCATGAGCATAGTACATTTTTAAAAATCTTAGCGAAATTATTTATTCAAAGTATAGAAATATTTCGTAGGCTTTTTTCCCCGCAATGGCTTAGATTACAACGAATTTGTTGGCCCTTTAAGATAACCACAAAAGCCACTTGCAACGGGCTGCTGTTCTTGTTAGGTGCGGTCAAGGTCGCCTCTGACTTACGGCAATCTTGTGAATGAGTGATCTTCAACCTTGAGCGTCCCGCGCAGCGCTTGTAAACGCAAGACTTTCCCTTCAGGAGTCGATCCATCTCATACTGGTATTTGGTCTTCCTCTTCGGCCTTCGATTTTCCCCAGCGTTATTGCCTTCTCTGCAGTTTGCTTCCCAAAATAAATCGTATGAGTGCATCTTTTTCTCTTCCTGTTTGCCGACCAAGGAACCATGCTTTGCTGCACAACAGCATGCCAGACAGGAACACGTTGCTCTACGTGGAACAGGAAGAAATCTTTGCCAGTAAGGGGCTGGAATTTGATAATAAGGAGCTGTAGTTGTTCATGATGATAAACATGATGGAAATATTTCAGATGATGGAAATATTTTAAATATTTCAAACTTCATTTAAGAGAATAAGAACCAATTATGGGTTTATCTGTTTATTTAAGGGTGTAATCTTATGTACATTTAGACAGTGCCCAGCATTCCCTGCTAGCCACACTAGCTGAGATATGTGGAGAATTTAGGCACCTACAATGACACCTCCCACATACACCTTTGTTTTTTGTCATAAAGACCATGCCATCTCTTCTGTGCTCAACAAAACAATATAAAATCTGACTTCACTTTGCTGGGAACATAAAAGCAGTGCTGAATCAGACCAAAGGCCTGCAGCCTGGAGTGGCCAACTGGCTTGTAGTCTCTCCTCTTGAAGATAGCAAATAGCCACCAGGACTAGATTATAACTTTATCCTGAAGGTAAGCAGCTTTTAGGGCCCATGTGGTTCTTCCTTCCCGTTATTCAACTTTAAGGCTGCAGTACAACGCAGATTTAGTCTCCTGTGGTGACTGGGGACTGCTGGAAGTTGCAGGACTTTCTCTGTCTATTCATGCATAGATTTGTGCCCTAAATCAGGCTTGGACCTGATGCAGAGGCACCTTGCCACTCCAGATTAGTACCAGGACCAACCTTACAAATCCTTTCACTCAGACATCTACTCTTAATTTTCTCCAAACTTTTTTTCAGCAGCCTAATGTAAGGGAGGTGGTGGTGGTGATTCATTTATTTAAATTTAGTGCTATTGTGGGACAAATTAAGCATCTCCCAATCACCCAGATACCTACCAGGAGAGCCAAATCTATGTTCTGCCCATCCTGGCACACACAATTCATTTGCCAGAGCAAATGTAGCAGCCTGCCAGCCAGGTGAGGCAGTTCGGCTGAGGGCTGTCCCAAAGACACTTTGCTGCCTGAAGTGGACAAGATATGCCTGCAATTCCCCATCCATGCATGTACAGAAGTTGGCTAGACTGGCCATCAACTCCTGCACTGACAATGGGATGGTCCTCCATCCGGAAGGCATCCAGCCTTCTGAAGAGGCTCAGCCAGACTGTGTGAGGCTTACAGAGCACTTTCCTCCAGCACAGGGACTAGGCAAAGTATCCAGGAGAAACAGCTGGGAGATTCCCCCCCCCCTCCGTTTCTGCTCCCCAGCATCTGCAGCATGAAGGAATTGCCTCACTCCAGGCCTGGCCCTGTCATTAGGCCAGATTTACCCAATCTGGCATCTTCCAGATGTGTTGGACTCCAACTCCAGTAATCCCCCAACCAGGACCATATCTAGACACTTGAAAGATTAAGGACCTAGCTTCTGTTCATTATTATTGATGGGAATTTTTAGAAGCTAAACTGAATTTTGGGAGGCGGGGGGATTACAGTGCACTGGGAAGGAACAGTAATTGGGTTCTCTCTGGAAATCCATCCCTCTGAATTGCAGCTAAACTTAAAAATCTACCATTAGCAGTTGTGAAAAAATTTCCTAAATCTAAGTATCCTGCTAGAGTGTGTGTTTGTGGCAGGGGAGAGATGTTGCAACATATGGAAAAGGGGACAGGGAGAGTTCCCACCCCAGGCTTCATCTTCCTTGAAAATACCTTCTGCATGGTAATGAAGCTGAGAAGAAAACCATGCATTGGTACTAAGGCCTCTGCAGAATAGATCCAAGGCTTGGGAAATACATTTGGGGCCAGCTGAGCAACACCTCCTGCAAACATTTCTGGAGTGCATCAGGTGGAGACTCAGGTGACAAAGAGCAAAAGCGAGGGGTTGGAAGGGGTCCCCCCCCATCTCACACAGGGCCATGTTGGATCAATGGGTTGTACATTGCACAGGTGCAGGTCATTGTGTTAGTAGGAATGGACAGAACTCTTAAACATAGGGGATGTGGAACATGTGGTCCTCCAAACATCGTTTGACTGCAGTTCCCATCAGCCCTGGCCAGCATAGCCAATAGTAAGGGATGATGCGATTTGCTGTCCAATGGTAAGAGGCCCACATGCCCCCTCTACCTGGGTGTTAAAAGGACAGAAGTATATATAGTTTTGTGAGCCATGTGTATTTTGAAAAACAGGACAAACACACAGTCATACGCACCTTTTGATGGAAAGCAAATCTGGAGTAGAAGGAGGAGGACAAAACAGGAGTTCTGGAGCAGGATCAGAAGGACAAAAAATGAGCAATCAGGAAAACAGTGAGAACTTGAGAAAAATAGCACAGCGGGAAGATACCATTGTTTTTAAGGCAGAACTGTTACTTTCCCTATATTTATTTTTGTTGGTCACTCATATATTTCTTAGGGATTGAGTGTTGTTGTTATCATCATCTCACCGTTTTTCCTTTTGCGTGTCAGGACAAAACGAGTAAATGCTCTGCCATCATATGGCTGCTAAAATGCTGACACTGTAGACTTATGGTGGGATTGCTGATCTGATCAGGAATCCATGTTGCAAGTCTTGCTCCCCACCTACACCTTAGATATGCTAATGTGTGCCTGTATTAAGTGGGGACTAGAACCTGAATCGCCCGAGTCCCAACCCAACACTCTTAACCGCTACACACACTGGCTCTGTAGTACATGCACTTAACAGAATAAACAAAGAGTAAAGGATAAGTGCAGTAAACTAGGAAATGCACAGGTAAAACTGGAATCCATTCTCCACATAGTAAGAGCCCCTGTGGCATGTCCCTTAAGGCATGCCAGAACCAGCCACGGCTTGGCCAAGTTGGACACCATAGAAGAAGAGTGAATTCCATTGTCTATACATTCTGGAATTCTTCCTTCCAGAATGAAATGCCTTTTTAATCTTTTGTGGTCTGGCACTGCCACGGTTACCCATTGTCCAATCAGAAAACAGTAACCTGCTTGGCAACCCTTTCCTTGAATGTTCAAGGAACTAGTATTAAAAGTACCTGCAGCAAGACGTAGGAGGAAAAATATTTGGGCAAAAAAGAAAGAAAGGAGAAGATTCAGTATTGAAGTTGAGAGTTTTCAACTCTGTGTGATTGACTGAGCTCAGTTCCCAAAGGGGAATTTGTTATTTACCAGCAGTAATGCTGTTGAAGAGTTTGTCGTATTTTTGCAAGGTCTGAAAGAGCTCTTTTGCACAATAGAGGCTCATCCATATACCAGCATAAGATTTCTCGGATTCCTACAGCGGGTAAAAAAATAACTTGGACATGCTCCATTGGAATGATGGCATTAGCATGACAAAAAGATTGAAATCGCCGGAAGAGGTAAGAGACTTGATGGCTGAGTGGGAAAAACATGCACAGGGTAGTGGTGAGTTCATTTTGGATTGGTAGAATGTATGTGTGAGAAATTCCAGTGTGGGATTTGCTCTGAGAAAGTGGATGGAGATCTCTCCATATTCTGTACTCAGACCTGAAGTTGCCCTCTTTCGTGTCCCAAAAGGACTTGTTTTACATTACAATTCATTTAACTTAACAGAATTCACTAGTACAAGTTCCGTGTGATGGTAATCCACCACTGGCATGTGTTTTGAAAAGTGTTGAATCACATGTGCACGACTAATGGCCCACATGTGGCTCTCAGGTGTGGCCCACACTACTCAGAGGTCAGAAATAGGGTCTGGGTTTCCCTTGCTAGTGCTAGCTAGGCAAAGCTTGAGGTTAGATAAACTTGTGAGAAATAAGCTGATTGATAGCTATGAGCCACAAAAGCTGTGAAATGCTGATGTTTAGAGACAGTGCCTCGGAGTATCAGATGCTGAGGATCAATAACTGAAGAAGACAATCACCTTTTGTTCATCGTTCTTTGGTGGTACTCTGTCTGCCCTACGGACTTGGGACAAAAGGCCTTTTAGCCTGATTCAGCAGGGCAGTTCTCTTTTTAAATATTTTCTTAACATATACAAATACATAGAGAATGGAGAATAGACAAAAACTAGTTTAAGCAGAACAAACTAAAGTGAACAAATAGACAAAATACACATAATTGCCAAAGGAATTTTAAACAAATACAGCCTATGTATTACAGCCCCCAAAACTGACTCTGTTCCTGTCTTCCCACACTCTATGAGTTTACAGAAAAGAAATTATTATTCTATACATCAACAGATTTTCTAATCATTTCAAATTCTACTGCTTTCCTTTTTCTTTTCCAAACTCCCCTGAACGTCCATTAATCATGCTAAGCACAATAACATCCATTAATCATGCTAAGCACAATAATGTTTGCATTTGTCATTAAATTCTTCGCTTTGCCATCACTGCATATTCTGCTAATCTGTTTCTCCATTCTTCAATGCTTCAGTGATTTCCATTTAGAAGCTATTGTGATTCTTGCTGCCGTAATAACTCTGACATGTTTGTCAAAATGGTCTCTAGGACAATATTCAAAAGCATGTTCTTGGGACTCATAGGAAATTTAATTTTAAAGGTTTTCTGCATGTCTGCATGTATCAGTTTCCAAAATTTTTGTGTTATTTCTCATGTCCACCACATATAACAGAAAGTCCTATCCACCCTGTTACATTTCCAACATTTTCCATTATAATTCTTACCTATTTTTCCTATGTCTTTTGGAGTAATATACCAATAAAACATACCAATTTTCTCTTAATGCTTGACTAGCAGAAAGTTTAATATCTTTCTTCCAAAGAGCTTCCCATTGACCTGCTGATCTCTCTTCATAAAGATTCTGTTCCCAGATTGTCATATGTCTCTTATCTTGATGGCTTTTAGTATCATAGTGTAATAATAATTTATAAAGACTTCCCAATAGACTTACCTTTGCATTATGTTTTATAGATGTACATAATATAATTCATAGATCCACTAGTGCCAGGCGAAGACCTTTTTATTTAAAAGTTATTTTAACTGTTAATCTATTATTATTGTATTTATAGATTTTAATATATAGCCGAGATGGTACCAGTTTTTAAATTACTGATTGTATTTTTATGTATGTTGTGAGCCGCCCCGAGGCTTTGTTGCGATGGGGGTGGCTTAGAAATGTTTTAAATAAATAAATAGTGATGCTTCCATATTTGCTGCATCTATTCACATATTTTCCTAGGCACACAAACTTTTCATATAGACGTTGTTCACCTGCTCACCTTAGAACACAAATAGAATTTCTCTCACCTGTGCTCAGGCAGCTTTTGACCCATGCACACATTTACCCAAACAGAGAAAGTCAGTTGTATGCTTCC
Source organism: Varanus salvator macromaculatus (assembly GCA_023646645.1). NCBI lineage: Eukaryota > Metazoa > Chordata > Lepidosauria > Squamata > Varanidae > Varanus > Varanus salvator. The sequence goes on from JAIXND010000781.1 coordinate 5,091,905, forward strand.
ACTAACAACTCTGCATCCATGTGCTTTTGGAAGATTATTTTCCACACTCTTTCCATTGGGACCTACAGTGGATTGCACCTACATGCAATGCCAACCGGCTGTATGCATGGAGGCATTTGCAGATCTAATCATACATGTATCAGTTGCTTGCCGGTATGTACATTCCCTCCATGCTGCAGAAAACTGGCGCCCCACAGCCAAGCCAGTAGGTGAGCACAGCAGAGCTCATAGGTGATCATACTCCAAAAGCACCATAAGGTGTGTGCCTTTCAAGGCGGCCCCAGGTCCTGGAGACTTAAGACCGGCAAAGCTGATTAAGCGGGAGAGAATGCACTGCTGGTTTGTCGGGGGAGGAGAAACCACTCAACTGTCCCGTCCCCGCGTCCCCCGCCCCCGCTAGCTGCAATTTGAAGGCAGCGTCAGAACCGGGGCAGAGGGAGAGGGGCAGGAGCGAACCTTAGCCCGGCGTATCCGAGATCCGAGTAGCTGGCAGCACTCCTGGGGCCCCTGGGAAGAGGGTGAGTAAGACGGGGACCACAATTCTTGGGCTTCTCAGCGTGCAGGATTGCAGAGATTGAACGCTGGCTGGCTGGCTGGCTGGCTGGCTCAGGGCTGCCCAACGACAGGGGGGGACAGAAATATTCCAAACAATTTTTGTTGATGAGTGAGTGTCAAAAGCGACCAGGAATGGAATCCAGTAACTTGTGACAGCGGCAAAGAAGAATCGGAGCAACCCAGCTTCTTCGGAAAGTGAGTTGAATCCCACCATTTAGAACAGAAAGGTTCGCGAGAAGACAACTGCGTTGCATGCAAGAGCAAAGGAAAGCAGATTGTTTAATTTAAAAAGTGGTATTATGACCCCATTATCCACTTCCTTTCCTTTTCTGCTTGCCAGATGCAGTTGGATCCTGCTCCAGTGCAACTATCTCCAAGACAGAAAATGTAAGCTATGAGACTATTAGGGGGATGCGGGGTGGGGGTGGGGGTGGCTTGGCTCTTATTCGCCTTAATCCCAAAGGAGGCTAATTTTGTCCCATCCATCTCAGAATAATGACAGCAGATGCCTGAGACAGGCAGGGTTGCTGTTGCTTCATGTTTTAATCCACACTTTTAGCTTCTCTCCTGAGGTAGTTTTTGTTTAGTAACTCTGCAGTCGGAAGACATGTCTCTTTACAGCAGACTCAATCCATTTCAAGGCCTGTTTTGGTTTTTGAAAGCACACTGGGAAGAAAAGTAAAGGAGGTAACACCACACCCTCTCCTTCGCAGTGGGCCAGTTTGCACAACAGAGCCATTCATTTTTGGTGATTTAACCCATGATGAACTGTGACATAGTCTCCATTTCGAATATCCCCCTCCCCCCGTCCCCATCTGTGTTGTGAACTCCACCACTGTGAGTTATTTGAAAGTTAAAGGCCCTCACAAATAACTGAGGTTATTTAACCCTCAAATAACTCACAATGATCAGTTCACATGACATGCTGCCATTGCGTCTGGATTGGAGGAGGCCTATTCAAAACAGAGGTCACACACACTGAGGTGGCTTGTGGATTAATTAACCCACAGTAAGCCACTGCGTTGTCTGAACCAGGTCAACAGGTACAGGAGAGATTCAGCTGCAAGGCTGTGTTAAGAGCCCTGTGAAAGAACCCTCTTCAGTAATCTTTTACTTGCAATCAGCTTGTGGAGTCTGAATCACTAGTGGCCATGCTGGCTGGGAATAATGGGAGCTGTAGCCCAACACATTTGGAGGGCCCCAGGTTGGAGAAGGCTGCCTTACAACATAGAATGTGCAAAATGTACATTGCCACGTACCTCCATAGATTAGATATTGGCTGCTGGTACCTCCAGGCTGTGTGGTCAACTCTTCAGGCTGTGGGTTTCCAATGTCTCAGGAAGTTCTAGTTTAGGAACTATGCATGGGGAATCCTCAAGTTCTGTGGGGCGGGGGGCACATTGGAATTGTCAGAGTTGTGGATGGCCTCAGAAAAAGGCTGCAGTTGGAGGGAGCGGCTTGCCCTGTCACAAAAGGACTGCTATGGCACAAGGTGCCATTTCCCAGAAGGTTTACTGGGGAGGTTAAAAGGGAAGTGGCTTGCCCAGGAGCCAAAATACTTGGACAGAGGTGGGGACTCAGGTTCTGAAGCACAAACCCACCATTCTCTAGTACAGCACCGTTTCACAGAAGACAAATCAGTGATGTTCCTAGAAATACCCAGCACAAGCAAAACATTTTCCCTCTCCCCTGCTGCAAATGTGGCTCTCTACCATGCAACAGCTTGCCTTTTGCCTTTTTGAGGAGCAATGTTCAAAATGGGCTGCAGCCACCCAACAGCTGAGTTTTCTAAGACTGTTTCAGGGCCAAAAGGAGGCCCAGAGGTATTCTTGAAAAGAAAGACAGTATGGAGGCCAGCACAACATAACACCCTCCTTTTTGTTGTTGTTGTTGTTATCAGGAGGGACAGTTGGGCAGGTACCAAGATGGTTTAACTGCAGGTGTCAGAGATCAAACTGGGACCTTCTGCACGCCAAGCGTAGCAGCTGCCACCAAACTGTGCCATTCTACCCACAAAAATGCCCAGTGCTGGAGCAGAAGGGCTTCAGAGGCACAACAGATGGAACTTGAGTGTCAGGATCGTACAGGCCCAGGCCCAAGTACTCCACGACCTTCCTAGATGGGTGGCAAAACCAGTAGTCCTCCGTGTCCCCTGCCACAAAGCATCAGTACACCATTGGGTCCCCTCGCATCACAACCAGAATTCTTGCTTGTCGTCTGGCTACAGACTTGTAGACCACTTTCTCTCGCCCTAAGCTGCATTGAACTGGTTCATGAAAGAAATGGTGCTGATGGAAACCAGCCTTCCCCAACCTGCTGCTCCCCAATTCCCAGCATCCCCCATCAGCAAAGCCCATCATTCCATTTAGATGATGGGAGTTGCAGCCTAGAGAATGCCAGGCTGGGGCTGATATAAGCAATAGGGATATAGCTTCAAAAAATCTGTATGATTTTCTTTGAAAAGCAGGGGTCTTGAAGGAAGACAAGGTGGCAGGCAGAATCTGAGCAGGCAATCATGAGGCCAGCTGGAGACAGTGGCTTTAGGGAGCAGCATTTTGGCAGTTAATGGCAGCAGAGCACAAGACAGACGTGACTCAAGGGGCACAATCCACCAGGATGTTGTGCTGGGATGGAATGCCACAACAAAAGGCACAAGCATATTCTCTGCTGAACCTCGGCTGCTGATTCCGGCTCCACACAGGTGTTGGAAACAATAGTTCCTTACAGGGTTCTTAACCCTGGTCTGCAACAGTATTTTACACGAGAGAGTTAAGAGTGCAGATTAGGGGAAGGTAAACTGGGCTTTACTCAGGAAAGGGCAAGTGATGGTCCCTCCAGATATGTTGGTGTACGATTCTCATGGTCTCTTGCCATTGACTCAGCTGGCTGGTGTTGATGAGGCTGTGTCTAAAAAACTGCGATCAGCTGGCACTGATCTCCAGGGTCACCAGTTGCCCACTCCTGAAAGAGTCCGGCCAGGAGCCTTGAAAACACCCCGTGTAGAATCAGAATCACGGGGCTCATCAGACAATCAAATGGAGCCTAGAGGAGACAGGAGACCAGAAGTGGAGGCAAAGAGCGCAGAGAAGCATATGCAAGGTAGAAGCGGATTCTGGAGAGTTAACAGTGAGGGTTACACTTTGAGGCTGCTACAGGATGTGCTCAAGAAGTGTGGCCTAACATGAAAACAGAGCCTGGGGTGTAGAGGGAGAGGGATTGTGGGCAACTGCAATTCCTTTCTCTGTGCCATTTGTACTGATTTTGCTAATCTCCTGGTCTTACATTTGGATGCTCAAGGATTTGTGCTCCTCCTGCGAGGCTTGTAGGATCACAGAACATCTTGCATTGAAAACTGAAGTGTCCTTCGTACTCATGTCAATGCACATTTAGGGGATGAGTTAGCGTTTCGAAAAGCTCCCTGGTTTTGGTGGTCTCATCCACACCTGTCCTGTTTTATTGCAGCCCCATGGAATCTGCAGGACAAAGCCCTTCACCCACTTTTGGAAGGTAAGGCAACGAAGGTGCAACAGGAATAGATGTTTAGACTGCCTCTCTCTGTCAGCCTCTCTACCTAGCCAGTGAGTTGGTCTCTACCACTGGTATAGCATAGTGTTTAAGAGAAAAAGTTAGGCCTGCACATGCAGCGTTAAGTTGATTAAAATGCATTCTGCTTTCTTAAAAAATGTATTTTAAGATGGGATACACTGATAACATACAACCAGAACTAAGTTCAAGTTAGGGCTGCAATTATCATTAATTAGTTAGACTAAGTACTTCACAAGAGCCCTGCGGGATCAGAACCAACAATCTGTCTAGTCTGGCATTCTGTTCATGCTGCCCTATTAGTCGGGAATATCTTTAAACATTTTTTAAATTAAGGAACAGATTTGTAAAACATATAAATATTTAAGCAGTTAACGTCATTGGCTTTGAGAAGGGATTAGAAAAACTCATGAAGAAGAAGCTAACAGTGATTAGAAGTCATGATGGCTAATTAGTTCCTGTACTGGAAACAGTATTCCTCCGAATACTAGTTTACTTGTTAACATTAATGTATTCATATTTATTATTTCATAAATATTTCATAATAAATACCTCAGTTGGGTTGGAATTCACAGTGGGCTTATTTAGTTATTTTAGCTTGCTTTGCTGATGTTATCTGGGAGACTTGTTATTTAAACATTTATTTGTCTTAAGCTAAAGGAACACAAAATAAATATTTAGAAAACTCACTTTCATTAGTGTAAAATGAGGAGGTGTTTCTACCCTGTGTTCTAAGACACATCTAAAATTTACCTATTTACAAATCACCGGGAACACCCCTCTATGTGACACAGAGTGTAACTTGTGGTGAGGGCTTCCACTTGTGTCGGCGGCTCTGCACTATCTCCATTTCCCCAGCTTCCTTCTTTGTTCTGCTTGTGGCACATTGCTCTAGTCTGGGGTACAGGCTTTCCATCTTCGGTCCAGGTCCTCACCTTCCTGAGTTGGCCTTCCATCTGGCAATGCAGCACAGCTTGCGAGCTACAATCATTTCTAAATGTGTAGTTGTACATGTATATTGCTACATGCAAGTTTCAAACATATCTGAGTCCTCTTTTATTGCGGGGGCTTGGGTGATGATGCAAAGCCAGTCCAGCTAGGCTTGATGAAAATTGTCCCCCAAAACATCTGGAGGGCTACTAGTTGCTCCCTCCAGTTTAAGGGGATTGCTCTTGCTTAAAGAGGAACCCCTTGCCCTGTTACTGGCTCACTTTGAACCCCTCTTTAAGCCCGTGTGAACAGTGCAGGAGCTTCAGAGCACCAATAGCTTTAAGAAATAGATGTGCTAAACTGAAGTCATGACCTCTATGGGGAAGGCTTTGGGACTGAGTCATCTTCCCCAACCTAGTGCCCTCCAGAGGAGTTGAGCTGCAGTTCCCATAACTCCTTGTCAGTATGGCTATGCTTGCTGGGAGTTTGGGAAGCTGCAGTCCAACAGCTCTGCAGAGCCGGAAGTTGGGGAAGGCTGGGATTACGGGATTCCTGTGGACAAGTCTCTTTTCCGCCTCACATGTGGCTACTACCCCTTGAGGCTTTTGTGAGGTCACAAAGCCCCTTCGGCGCCATGGCATTCAGAATCCCCAGGAAGCAGCATATCTGGGGATTGGGCCTCCAAGCAGGTGGGGCTGCCCCGGAGCTGGCAGAGTGATGCCACATCGCAGAATGTACTGGAATTTGTACCGCCGCCTCCGTTCCCTCACCAATTCACCTCCTGATGTTGGCATCTCTTTTAATTCTAGCAACACCGGTGATGAAGCTGCAATCATCCGGAAGCAAAAATTGGAATTCCAGGTACCCTGGGCAGGGAAGGGCTTAATGGAGCAGATTTCCTGAGGGCAGAGAGACGTGGGAAGGGACTCATCCTGCACTGAGGACCACTGTGAGGTGCCTCTTGAGCCACAGGGCAGCACAGGCGTGGTGTGTTTACATGCACAGTGGATGGTGCTTGTACAAAATGGCCTTGAACGCAGGACGACAACTTGTCCTCTAGTTCATATGCCCCCTTCCCCAGTGCAGCTCCCACCACCCTTTTTATTTTTAAAGGAAAGACGGTAGGAGAAGAAAATTGCAATTTGCTGCCAGGATTCGTTAACAAAGAGCTGTAGACTCAGAATGGAAAATTTAGCTTGTTTTGTGGAAGCATCTCCCTGTGGAGACCTGCCCAGCACCAACATCATTAACTCTTCTGTATGAGGTTAAGAGTGTCCTCTTTGCTGACGCGTTTGCATCTCCAAACAGCACATGAAACGGCCGGGGAAGGTGCGGCCGGCAGGTTTTCCATAGACCTGGCAATATGGACTGGTTTTTAGCTCTTTAGTTGTAAAAAGGTAGTTTTAATTTTTTAAATATCATTTTATGATAGATATTTATTTATTTATTTATGGAACTTCTATGCCGCCCCATTCGCCGAAGCCTCGGGGCGGCTTACAACCAAATAAATAATATTAACCAATATAAAACAATACAATACAATATAAATTTAAGTCGCCCTGGCCAAAGCATAAAATAAACATTAAATAAACATTAAATAACATTAAATAACATTAACAGTTAAAATAACATTTGAATAAAATAACATTTGAATAATATTTTGTTGTTGTTTTATTCTATATTGCATTTTATCGTATTAATCCTTGTTGTTCACTGCCCAGAGAGCTTCGGCCATTGGGCAGTATAGAAAATAAGTATGTAATAAATATTAATTCCCCTCCCACCCTGCCTCTTTCTTCGTTGTGGTAGAGGAGCAGCAGCAAGGGAAGTGTGGCCTGCAGTGAGTCTGGGGGAGGAACTTGCCTCTTGGCTTCCCAAAGTTGCCCACCCCTCCCTCCATTCAAGCTCTCAAATAGGCCTGGCTATAGGGTCTTGCAACTGTTAGGCAAAACCCGTCTGTCGGAACTCTTAATGGGTGAGCAGCTGAGAAGATGGAAGTGGCAGACTAAGTCCCACCTGGGAGTTGTCAGCCAGCGTCTTCACTCATACCCAGGCTGATGCAGGCTGGCATGGCTGGGCATCTGCCAAGGGAGCACAGCCTCAGAAGGACCCATCTCGACCCTACTACCTGCAGGTGGCTGCACTCTGGAATGGGACCTGGAATGACTCCACACCAGGTGCCCACCTTGTTGGATCAGTGTCCAACCAGACATTAACTTTGGGCATATCATCATCATCATCATCCATTTCTATACATTTCTATACTGTCCTTAGTCAAAGCTCTCTGGACAGTTCACAACACTTTAAGTCACCCATCCAGATTTCAACCAGGCCTGACTCTGTAAAATTAGAGCATTTCAGGTCATCCAGTGTGGCAGACAGAGCTCAGAGCTCAAAGTGGTGCAGAGCTCAGTTTCCATTCAGACATGATGCTGGGGAAGCATGTCAGGCAAGAGGATCTAGTAGGAGTTGGCAACTTGTGGCCCTCCAGATGTGTTGTCCTACAACTCTCATCAGCCCTTAGCTAGTATAGCCAATTATGAGGGTCGAGGGAGGCATAGGCCAAAACATCGGGATGGTCCTTGTGCATAGGATTGCTATAAGAAATATTACAAATAACCAACTGGAGGGAATGATTCCCTGCTCCACTAGGGACCTTCCTTTCAAAATGGGTAAGATTTAGGGTCATGCCAGCTGGCCTGGGGATGCCCAATGGGTATTGGAAAGCAGGGCGTGCATGCTAGCAATAAGTAATGCACAAACCCAAGCATGCGCACGGTACCCTCTCTTTCAACCCCCCTTTCTTTCCTGTCCACCTGTCTGCACACGCCTCCAGCGCCGCATCATTGAAAAGAAGCAGCGCCGCAAGAGGCAGGAGCTGCTTATGGTTCAGGCCAACACAGACGCCAAGGTGAAGGGGCGGCACGGGAGGCACAAGCCCGAGGAACGCATCCCGCTCATGGAATCCTGCAGCGAACACAGCCTCTGCAACAGTGAGTGTCTTCAGCGAGGTTTAGTACAGGAGTGCAGAGTCTCAGGCTTGAGGCCAGATTTGGCCTTTTAGGGATTCCAAAATCCCCAAATTTTAGGCTCCCCAAAAGGCCACACACCCTTCCCATGTCAGTTGATGGTTTCTCAGCTTTTGCATATATTTCATCCCGTTCTAAAAGGTCAAAATAGCTTTCCTAAGGCTTAGTTATGGGCAGAGAAGGCCTTTAAGCTAATCTATGCTGCCAATGTTGGCTTTACTCTCTTCAGTTTACTTGCTACTGGAATGTGGCCCCTGGGAGCTACTCCAAACTATTATTTGGCCCTCAGACTGGAAGAGGCTCTGCACTTTGGTCTTATAACTTCCCACTCTTGCATGCAATTCTATGCTAGTTGGGACAGAAAAAAGCCTTCAAATTCCAGCATGCTCATATTGGCATAGCTGGTTGTAGGTCTTTTTTCTGTCTTTTAAACTTGCATAGGATTGCACCATTAGCAACTCTTGTTTTTTGGGCAGGTCTTGGAGAATGCAAGATGAATTTCATTCAATGGAGAAGCATCCCCTTCTTTCATTCAACCTCACTCTGGGACAATTGGCTACTTCAAATTAGCATACACTTAGATTAATTACCAGAAAACGGCAACAACCTATTTCTTTTTGCCAGTGAGCCAGGCAGTAACCACAAGAAGATCCACATTTCTTGGTGCTGCCACATGATTATTTTGTATCTCCTTCCATTTTGTATCTCCTTCTCAGCAAATACATACATTCCAAAAAAAAGGGTTGGAAGAGAAAGCATGTTTAACACTGTTGGCAAAGCCAAACACTTAGCATAGCTTATGAATGTCTAGGATAAACAGGGCAAAGGAAAACATTGGCAGTGGAGAATAATAAACCTGGTTGGAGAAATATGTACTGTAAATCAGCGATCCTTGCCCAGACTAGCCGAGTCTGGAATTGTCATCATTTGCATGTTCTGTTTTTTTCCAAGAATTCAAACAATATAATTGCTAATCTGTTGTTTTCCAGGTTCCCCTCCTCTTTTTTCAGCCCTGATTTGTGACCATTTTTAAAGTCTTAACAGGCAATTGCAATACCAGCCTTCCAGCAAAATACTATTGAGGTGTTTCAGCATCTCCCTGCCGTGTATTTTGCAATTTGGAATTAAGCAACTGTTGCAGGGGAAAAACAGCACCTTTGTGGAACAGGACTTACTTTTAAGCAACCATATGGTGGCATTTGGCTTTTGGCTGTATTTGTAGCAGAAGCTGATGTACCAAGTGCCACAAGGTACCACCAATTAAACCTGCTTCTAGACGAGTGCTGAAAAGCATTGACATCTTTAGTGGGGCTCCTCAGTCATTGCAGCTTTTATTCTGAGCTGCAATAAGAGCTATTCATAGTGCTGGACTGCTTCCCCAAATTAGGTTCCTTACCATGCAAGGCTCCCACAGAGCTCAGAGTAAATTCTGCAGTGGATAAGGAACACTCCTGATGCAGAGGTCAGCAGCCTCCATGGCCGTTGCAGTGCTAAGGGCCCACTGCAGATGCAACCAGATTGCCGGCGAGAAAGTGGCTGAAGCTTCGGCAGTTCCTTCTCCTCCTGCCTTTTCTGATGGGCTACTGTTTTAGGCCGCTTTGCATCTGATCAAGGACACCACCTCAAGCCAAGGTCAAACGCTTTCCATCAAGTTCCTTCGTGGGTGTTCCCTGCCTGAAAACATGGGAAGCTGCCTTATATCAAGTCAGATGTTAGTCTCTCTGGCCCAGTAATGTAGCCACGGACTGGCAGCAGCTGTCCAGGGTTTCAGGAAGGAGCTATTTGAAGATGCTGGGACTGAACTTAGGGCCTCTGCATGCAAAGCAGGGCCTGTACCACTGAACCAGCACAGCCCCTCCAGGAATGAAATCTAGATGGTCACCTGGAAGTTTGAGGAGGTGGTCCCCTTCTAGGTTTTGGGAGACAGGTAGTTCCCTGTGCAAAAGGGGTCCTATCCATGCCAGTGGCATAGTGGGAAGTGTTCAGATCACACGGCTAGTCCCGTGTGAAACTGTGCATTGCAGCAACCATGCAGTGGTTTGGATGCATTAATTGGGTCTGACTCCCGTGGTGATTTGAAATCAGAGCTCCTAAGACCATGTCCAGAAACCCACTTTGCCCTTCTCACCTGCATGGAGGACGTGATGGATGAGCAGGAAGTGTGGGAAGGCTGGAACCATTTGAGGGTGAAATGTGAGACTTGCTCTTCCTAGCTGTGGCACCCACAGCATTTCTAACTGCCCTCTCTGTCCCTCCGAAGGTACAAGCAACCCCTTCCTTGTGGAATCTGTACCAGAGGCCCATCTTGGTGCTCATATGTGGGGCAGCTCCGTGCAGATGAACCGGGCACACGGTGGCCAAGGAGAAAGCCAGGCAGCCTGTCCAGGTAAGGGAGAGACCTGAGTTGCCGGACTCTGGTGCAGGACCTCTGCTTTGCCACCTGAAGCCAAGCCCCAGAGCCGTCTAACCCAGCATGGTCTGCTGCTGAAGAGTTTGGTATATGAGGCATTTATTCCTCACTTGTGGGAGTTTGCAAAAGCTTTGTACGGCATCATTGTCCTCAAGGCCTCCCTCTTTGCAACCGTTTTCACACTGTGAAGATGAAGAAAGTCAGGTATTATTTCCTAATCTCTGGTAAGGTGTTATGAGAAGTTCTCCTGTTTTCCGGCACACAGTAAGTGCCACCTTGTGCTTGCATAATGTGAGTTCAGGGAAAGAAAAACCTTGAGAAAAAGCAGGTGTAGAAGACGCACTCTTAATCCTGCAAACAGAACCCCAGCAAGGGGTGGGTGATAAGCCTCATGCAGAGAAGCCCTCAGGCTGAGTCTTTCCCATAATTTTTACCTGGAAGAGCCAAGGACTGCTCTTGAGACCTCCCAGAGCATCTGTGAGGAGGACACAGAAGGGCTCTGCGAAGACTGAACCAGGTGCTTTCAGGTGTCTAAACCGCACAGTAAGCTGCATTTTGACACATGCAACCAGAATTCCTGGAAAGAGGGTATAGAGCAGCCTTCCCCAGTCTAGAGCCCTCCCATAGTGTTAGAATACCAACTGCCATCATCCCCAGCCGGCACCATCATCCTCAGTGAGCACTCAATTTGCCCTTCTCAATTAAATGCGAGAAGTGATGGAGCAGGGTAAAGCAAATCCCCCAGTCCTGTGCCTTCCAGATGTGTTGGACTACTGCTCCCATTATGTGCCTTCCAGATGTGCTGGATGACCACTCCCATAGCCAGATTGGATATTGGCCATGGTGGTATTATCAAATATTTTAAAGGAAGGCATGGATAGGAAGTCCAAACAGGCTTTTCTTCCTGCAAGTATCTCGATGCCAGTTCTTTCTCCGTGTGTTTTCTGACACCCTTCATTCCTCATTTTATCCCATTGGATTGGCTTTCCCAGCAGCCTGATAAAAAAATAATTCGAAGTAGGGTCTTGCCCTGTACCTGTGCTTTGGCCGTGGGCAGTGTGTTCAAGGTTCAGCTAGCTCAGTATGGGCACAGTCCTACATGTGTTCAGGCAGAAATAGTCCTTAACACCTGCATGGCAAACTGGAGAATACTAGAAAATGTAGGAATTTTTTCCTGTCCAAACAGGTGTAGGATTGCACCCTAAACAAGGAATAATAAGTATCTAAAACAGAGAGTGCTTCTGAGCAAGTAAAAAGATACACCCCCATCTGTGTAGCATAAAACATCATCTGTTACGATAGGATTTCTGGATCGGAGAGGATGCATCACCGCTTCTTGTTCTCCTTGGTACCATTTCCGCTTTCTGTCTGCTGCTACAGATTTCCCCGACGAGACGGAGCTCGAGGTGGCCATTTTGGAAGAAACCCAGCCTATCAACAAGAATGAGTCGGCTCCCAAGAATGGGTGGCAGGCCAGGCAGAAGGGAGGTGAGTCCAGGCTCGGTTGCTAAGCAGTGGACCCTGGGATGTAGTTCTCTGTTGCCAAGCTACTGCTGGTGGAGCACTGTGCTTGGTTGCCAGGCAACAGGGCTGGATCAACACGACATCCTTCTTTGCAGTCAGTCGAATGATGAATTCCCCCTGTGTGAGCAGGAGTGACCAAAAGTGGAAGGAATGTTGTATACGTCGTGCGAGACACAAGGGTACCAGTGCTCCTCCCTCTCTAGAAAGACCCCTATTTTCCCACGTTGTCTCAGGGGCATCTAGATTGCCAGGAGTCACTTGACCATTCTGGGGATGAAATGCATTAAACTGACTTATGAAGAGGACTGCAGGTCAAATCTGGTGTTTCTGGGCTCCCAGTCCAACTCTGGGGCTTCCCATATGGCCATATTTTGCTTCCTTTCCTACCAACTGCTGATCGTTCAGTTGTTTTCTGCTTTTGCATGTTTCTTTCCACAGTTTGACAATTTGAAATACTTCTTAAAGGCTAGTTACAGGCAGTAAGATCTTTAAGGCTCAGTCCTATGCATGCTGGGTAGAGAATGCTAGAAGTGACTGGACTTAAGTCTCTCTAAGCATGGACAGATTGCACCCTTCAGCTACACTGTGCTGGTATTTTAGCCCAATCCCTTTTGCTTTGACCCTGTCTATTTCTGGAAAGCAGGCCTGCTGGGTCTCCCCGCTTTTCCCTCAAAGCACAGCCCTCAAGGGTTGCAAACGGCATACATCAAAGCAAGGACTCTTTTGCTATGTGGAGGTAGCCTCTGCCCATGGGAAGAGCTGAATCCAAACTAGAACAGTCCTCCCTTCCCCTCCTTTTTGGGAAGGTCTTCCTCCACCCTCAGGGTGGCTCACGCTGCTGAGGGCTAGACGGCGGGCCTGGCAGACAACACTTAATGGAGCTGCTGTCCTGGTCTGAAAGCTCTCCTGTGAACTCTGTCCATCCCTGTTCCATAGTGTCTTCCCCCTGGACCAAGACAGTGTGGTTCCCGCACTTGGTCTAAGCCATCGCGCAGGGCGGCCTTGACAGTTCAGAGGTCTTGGCTCTTCCCTCCTCACCTCCCTCTCACTCTGAATCTGAACTCGCTGTGGGGGCTGGGCCTCCTCTCTGCTGCCCCAGGCATTGCTCTGTCACCTGTATTTAGCTTGATAGCCCCTCAGTGGGTGGCTTGTGGGGACGCCCCAGCCTAAGGCTTTTGTGCTTCTCACTTGCCTCTTTTTATTTTGTTTTGTAATAAAAACGCAGTCACAGCCTGTCAGTTGTAGAGGAGCAGAGTTCTGTTCAGGTGTTTCCAAACTGCTGTGGCTTGAATTAAAAACTTCCTCCTTGTAGCTTTTGCCCATTTGATTTCTTCCTGTTCAGCACAGCTGGAGGGAGTTTAGTGATGTTTAGCCCCTTCATTAATCAGCTTTGGGGCTACAGATACATTAATTGCTGATTTCCTGTCTCTGACTTGCATCCACAGCCTAAACTTTCTTACTTGCATAATGTGTTCAAATTAAACAACTTTTCTAGGTAGAATTTGGACACTTTCAGTCCTGAACAGAAGGCTCACCTTTGGTTGGACTACTATCTATGGTACATCTCACTGGGTTGTGTCTCATGTCAGTCCTACTTAGAGTAGTCCCATTCAGATGAATGGTACCTATGTTAGATGAAGTTTGGATACAGTTTACTCATTCCTCCCGAGTACATTCTCTTACTTTACCATTTGCAGGGCATGGTCGAGTGTCCAAATCCAAGAAGGAAGCCCTTTCCCCAATACAGAAGGTTCCATCCATTATCACGGATATGGAAGGTGAGATTCCTGGGTGGAAGAAGGCATGGAAAAAGCAAAAACACACTGGAGTGCAAGAGAATGAAAGTGTGCGCTATGTGAGGGACAGCTCCCTGTGTGAAAATAAGCACACATTGCAAGTGTGTGTATACTTGTAGGAGTGTGTAGGAGCATGTGCTCCTAGCAAACACGAAGCCGGGCAGCGTCACACGATTCAAGAAACCCTACATGGTTTTGTCGCCATGCAGGGTGTGTCCTGACGGGCGCCTGATGTGTTCAGTAGATGGCTGGACCCCATGGATGTCCCCAGGCGGCACCTTCCCAGCCCCTCCCTCTCAGTATTTCAGGGGCAACATGCGAGAGCACTGAGAAGAGCGGAGAGGCGGGGAGACTTGCTGAAAAGCCCCCATCTTGGCACTTTGGGCGGTTGTCAACAGCATGCCGCACCCTTCCGCTTTTGCTGGAAGAACAGGGCTGCTCACTAGTGGTCCCCTCTGCTAGCACAGGTGGGAAGATCGGCGTGCTGGAAGGGACGAGCCAGGCTGTGCTCTGCTTCCTGGAGAGGGAGCTGCCTGCAAAGCAAGCCAATCCCCCCATGCACACCTGTCCCCCCCTCCTTGGAAGGGGGCACGTGCTTCTGTCTGGCCCTCTGTGTGTGCAGCAGTGCTAGAAAGAAGCATCCCCCTAGCTTGCTCCCCACCATCACCTGCCTCCTCAAGCAAAGGTGAGAGGGTGGAAGGTATGCACAGCAAGCGGGGAAGAGCAGCAGCTTCAGGTAGATGCACCTGAGCTGGCAGGGAGGAGGAACAAACCTCAGCCAGATGCTGAAGCTGGCTTCTCTTCTGCACACCCCCCAAATGGCAGAAGGGGCACAGCAAAGGGGAAGAGTTGCAAGAACTGGGTTTTCTTCCCCTTCTCCACAGTGGTGGAAAAACAGCACTATCCTCTTCTCTGCTGGCCTGAAAAGGCAGACGCCGCTGGTGGGAGCAGGGGCCAACGGGCTGCCCGTTCCCGGGTGGTGCAGGGCACCTGGCAGGGTCCTGGGCAAGGCTTGCCCTGGTTGCTACCTCCTCTCATCCAGGCGGCCGCCATGGGACAAGGAGTCCCTGAGCAAAGGGGAAAAGGGCTTCTTTCCCCATGGGGCACAGCTGGGGAAGCGGATCCCCCCCGCCTGCTTGCCTGGTGGATGGATGAGGAGGGGGAAACAGGGTGAAGGGCTGCAGTGCTGCTCTCAGGGAAGGCAAGCGGAGTGGCTCGTTGCTGTGGGAAGGCACCTCTCTGCTCTGCTTCTCCGAGAGGAAGTGAAGCCGAGGGGGACCTCCTCCTGCCACCGGCTGCCTCCGCAAGCCCAAACGGGGCTGGCCAGGCAGCAGGAGCTGGAGCCCGTGGCTTCCCCAGGCTCTTTTCCCAATGCCAGGAGAGCAGCAACACCTGAGAGCAATCCCGCTTTCCCGACAGCAGCAGGAGCGTGGGCACGTGAACAACGGCCATGCAAAGTCCTGCTTGGGCGCTTTTGCTGGCCATTCTTGCCCAGGGCCACTTGACCAGTCTTTTTTGCCGCTCTGCCCAGGGGCTCGCTGGCCGTGAGGCTCCCCACTGTGGGCAGTGTCACCTGTGTTCGAATGACACACTCACCCCTGCTGGGTTTCGAACAAGGCACGGCTTCTCTGTGTGGCTTCAGAGTCATTGCTCTGGAAGAGCGCTTGGTTCAGGTTACACGCGCACCCGCCGTGGCTTCAGGGCCACCATGGGTTGGTGTGTTGTGCAGACCCAGTCGATGTGCATGTGCAGAGGTGTTAAGGTTACATGTCGCGGGCGGCAAACATTTAAAAGTGCGCTGCTGTGACCAGAGCAAGTCAGAAGAGGGCAGTAACAGATCCCACATCTCAGCCCACTTAGTTTTCAAGAATGATCAGAAAGAAGACGTGGAGCCTTCAGGATCCAAGGAGACCATTGACGATGTGTGTAACGTCCACACACTCCACAGCAATTCTGAAAGCGAGGGGGAGTCCTCCCAGGAGCTGACCGTGCCCCCTTCTCCCATGAAGAAGCCCCGGGACTGCATGCTTGCGCACAGAGGTGAGCGGTCTCCTGGCTGGGGGTGGTCATCTGTCAATCTGCGTGGTTTTGAAAAGTCCTTGCAATAAAGTGAAGATCATCCATCATGGTGTCCATTCGGCAATTTTTCTGCCAGCATTTGGTGCTGGTGACGGCAATGACTGTGATCTGAACCTTCGCTAACTAAGTACTGTATTTTTCGCTCTATAAGACGCGCCTGACCATAAGGCGCACCTAGTTTTTAGAGGAGGAAAACAAGAAAAAAAATATCCTGAGTCAAATGGGCACATAATCACAGGCACATTCCCCATCACTTCCCCATGGGCTGCACATCTGACAGACTTACTGCACACACATATTAGCTCTATAAGACGCACAGACATTTCCCCTTACTTTTGAGGGGGTAAAAGTGAGTCTTATAGAGCAAAAAATACGGTAGGTCGAAAGGCAACTCTCTGGCCCTCCTGGGTGTGGAGACAGGCTTGGCATGCATGGGCAAGTGCTACTGAGATGGCAGAAGCCGGACGCTTCAGTGCCTTCCAAAATACGCTAGCCAAATGATGGAAGAGTTCATACCGCATTAGACATGACACGAGCATGTGTGTGCTCACGGCTTGCATATAAAAAGCAGATGTGTCCACACACCATAGGCAGATTACGCTCTCTAAAGGTAATATTTCTTTTTTTTAAAATAAGTTTTATTTGAAATTATAATCCTAAAAAAAAGAAAAAAACAACAACCATCATCAAAAACATCGAGCTCGCTGGGTCAGCCCCCACACCCTTCTTTTTCCATTTATGATAATTTAGAAACATATTTAAATCTAAGCCAAGTTCCGTTTCTCTAGTCAATAATAAAAAGAGTCCCAAGTTTGATAGAAGTCAGTATCTTCTTTCTCCTTCAGTGATAAAGTCAATCTATCCATTTCTGCACAGTCCAGAATCTTTTTTAGAATCACTTCATCAGTAGGTAGTTCCTCACTTTTCCAGTGTTGAGCAAATGCAATCCTCGCCGCAGTGATTACATGTAAAATCAAATACATTTCTTGTTTACTAATATCCTCCGGTATAATACCTAGTAAAAAAACTTCAGGTTTAAAAGCTAAGGATTTTTGTAACATTTCTTCGAGCCATTTATGTATTTTAATCCAATATTTTTTCACATTATCTCAAGTCCTAAAGATAATATTTCCATGACAGGCTGGGGCATGCTGGAATTTATAGGACTTTTCTGCCAAAACATGCATAAAATTGTGTACTCATTTGCAAAGCAAATATGGTTTAGTGCAACAGAGAAGGAATGAAAACATGAAACCAGGAAACCTCCTTCCAGGCAGGGAGGGGCAATGCATTTCTGGATATTCAAGACTAGATTGTTGATTAACTCTGTTGATGAAAAGACTGTAAAGTTCAGTTCAATGTTGTCTTGGCCATTAGGTGTAAGAAACTGATAAACACAAAAATCAGTCCGTATATGGTTGTCATTTGGGTACATTTCTGTCTACAGAAGCAAGGGAAATGCACCATTCAAGCATGTTCATCTTCCTCTTCTGTCATTTGGAGCAGTTGACATGCAATCAGTAAAACCAAGCAGATTTTTTTACAATCCAAAAGTTGCAGCACATGAGGAATAAGGGATGGGGAGGGAAGAGGAAAAATCAAGTAGCCTCTCAGCAGGGCTAATGGACTGGTTCCTGCTTCCTCTTTCATCTTATGCTTTACACAGTGCTGGGATGGCTGCTGGCAATGACAGCTGCTTTTGCAAAGTTGTTGCTTCATGTGACTTCAACCCCTAGCCATGGCTCATTATATAATATGCCCAATTAATATAATTAATTATGTTATTTTTAAGTATATGGAGAGCTGGACACCAGTATCTGAGGTTGACTGATATGTCAGTGGGGCAGCAAGACTTAAAAGGAGTCAGGTTTGCTGGTTCTTCCACAAGAGACAGATGCAGAGCCCAGTGGGGTAGAAGAAAACTTTGGGAAGGAAAAGGGGTGATTCCTTTCCTCTCCATCATTTGCAACCGTCCCCACTCTTCCCAGGGTCTCTCACCAATGGAAGAAGAAGCCTGAGTGAGGATGAAGATGAGAACTTGGAAGATGAGGACGAGGAAGATGACGAGGATGGCGAGCAGGACATCCTCAGGAGTGTCATGTACATCCGAGAGGAGATCGATTTGTCCAACGTAAGAGGCTAAAAGGCCAAACGGGGTTCCGCCTCTTCAAGCGCTTTAACGAACTCCCAGGGGAAAATAGTGCCGACTGATCTTCATCTGAAATGTTTGGTGGACCTTGGTGGGGGCGCAACTCCAGAAGGGGCCATTTTCATTCCTTAGCATGAATGGAGGGTCCCTTTTTGGAGGGCGCCAAAACAGGACTCAAAAACAAAACCAAGCCGCACCCGCAGTGCCTAAAAGGCCCAAATTAGCCCACGGTTTTGCATTTCTGCACCCCTGGGCTAGAGGAACCAAAGCATGGCAGCTTGTAGCATTTCTAAGAAGCTGCAACAAATCAGGTCAGCTGCAAAAAACCGCGGACAGGCTGATTTTTATTCTTTTGCAACTCCATAGCTGTTCCGAATACCATTTTGTTTATTTCAGGGTGGAGGCAGCCCCAGAATTACCCTGGGGGGCCACATGCACCCCACGGGTGACATGTGACCCACTGCTGATGTATTCTTTGGTACCATTAACGAGCCTTCAAGGATTTCTTTGCAGGCCAAGCTTAATGGGATCTAAGAATGGTTCAGTTGTAACGGCTCCTGTCCAGTTCCCCATGAGAACTTGGGTTCTTCTGTGAGGTCGCTGAGGATTCTCTTGTAGAGGTTCTTTGAGCTCTCACAGAACTACAGTTCCCAGAATTCCAGGGGCAAGAAACCAGGGCATTTGTGGTTCAGACGAGCTCATACCTAAAGACAAGGGGTCTGTTGCCCGACTGCAGCAGAACCCAAATGCTTATTGCCTGGGTTTCTGAACTTTGTTCCCTTATACTCCCCGCCCATATTTTTGTCCTTCTGCCCTCCCCCCCCCGCCCCACAGTCTCCAAGTGGGGAGTCTAGCATCCCCTTGTCCCTCAAGGTGGACGATGTAGAAGCATTTGTTCTGAAACCAGCTCCTCAGGGCATCGTCGTCCAGTGTCGCATCACACGGGACCGGAAAGGGATGGACAAAGGCATCTTCCCCTTCTACTACTTGCATCTCGAGATGGAAAATGGAAAGAAGGTACCAGCAGCGAGGACAAATTCTGTGCTTTTAGAGGGAAAAATGCATCCGCAATCAGAAGTCTCATTTTCTGCATTCAGAATCACTTATTCTAATTTACTTACTTGAGCCTGTATCCTGCCCTGTCTCATGTTCAGGGCAAGCCTAAACCGCATTCCTTAGGCAGCCTTCCCAGCCTGTTGTCCACCATATCTGCTGGATTATAGCCTCCATCATCCCAAGCCAGAAAACCGAACAAAAACTGCACAAGGCCCAGGAAACCATCAGATGGTCAGCAGCGGGGGAAAGAAGGTGGGGCAGGCTGTGGCCGTCTGGGGAACACCAGAGAAGGGGATTTGGCGTGTGGTCATCAGTTGCTGCAGCCCTGGTCTTGGTAGACCAGTGGTCGGTCCAACTTCCTCTGTTCTTAAGAGGTGGAGAGAGTCCGAAGGGAAGGAAACTGGCTACTGGTTATGTACAGGCCAGCAGCAAAAATTACTCAACCGCCTATAGGTAATTGCTCACGGAAGAGACACAACACACTCCACACTGTGGGGTCTGGCACCACTCAACAATCAATTTTGTAGTTGTTGTTTCACAAGATGTTGGTACCACGTTAAAGAGGCAGGTGTTTTTCGACCGTTCTTTTGGACAGAGAGGATTTCTAAAGGACAGAGAGCCAGTGTGGTGTAGTGGTTAAGAAGGCAGGACTGGGACTCAGGCGACCTGGGTTCTAGTCCCTGTTTGGTCATGGAGCCAACTGGGTGACTCTGGGCCAGACAGACTCTCAGCCCAGCCTGCCTCACAGGGCTGTTGTTGTGGGAATAGGACTGAGAGCAAGAGAAGGAGAAAAATATTAATTGCTTTGAATTCATTGTAATAAAAAGGGGAGGATATAAATCTAATTAATTAATTGATAAAGGAAAAGGTTCTTGTTAACCTGTAGCAGCCATTCCCGAGCTGGTGCCAATCAGATGTACTGCACCCAAAACTCCTATTGCACACTCCCCAGCCTAGCTGAGGGGTGATGGTAGTTGTAGTCCAACTCATCCAGAAGAAGAGAAGACATAAGGGCAGGATGGTCATGCATCTTGAGGGGATGCCCTAGGGCCAAGGTCACTGATACTGGGTGTTCTCTCCTTCAGCGATTCCTCATGTCTGGCCGGAAGAGGAAAAAAAGCAAGACTTCCAATTACCTCATTTCTATGGACCCCATTGATCTGTCGCGGGATGGGGACAGCTTCATCGGGAAAGTCAGGTGCGTTTCTTTTCAACCCTGCCCTGCAGTTGTGGGACCGCGGCTCACAGGTAGCTGCAGGTATGGGAAAACCCTCTGCCCCGAAAAGCCATTGCCAGCCCAGAGCAGAGAAGGCGGACAAGGCCCTGGTTAGATGCAGATTCACACGGCATCATCTGGTGGGTGGAGGTGGACTTCCCCCTCCTTCCCACAACAGCTGCTTAACCTGCCAAAACTGCTCTGTAGAGACACAGGGGAGGGAAACCCCCTAAAATCAGGCAGCAGGGTTGTGGATCTGGATCTTTGTGATCCAGATCCAGGATCCAGCCCTGTGACCACATCTAAGGTGACTTTATGTTCTCTCACAGTCCTGACCTGACAGACTGGTGGTGCCAGGAGCATTCACAAGCAAGACTGTACAAAGCCTCATAGACGTTAGAAGCTGCCTGTCTGCAGCCATCTTAACTCCCCAGCATAATAATACACCAGAAAAATACAGAGCAAGTGAAGCAATAGTTTTACTGGGGTAATTAGAGTTCTGAACGATAGGAACTATCTTTTGGTATACAGTTGTTACAGTGGAGAGATCTTTTAAACAATCCAACAAAGGGTGAGAAATGGACATTGGGCATTGATGGAGTCCCGTCCCCCTCCCCCACTCTTTGCTTCCAAAATGAATGGAAAACTTGACCTTTCCCACCAGGCTGGACAGTTCGTGTTAACACTTCCGACATGCCTGTTCATGTTAGTTGCCTGGCTTTCCTCTGAAAAGCCGAAGGTGAAATGTTAGGGATTCAAACAACAAAAATAATGCAGTCACTGTGGCTGCACATTTGAAGCAGAAGATGAGGAGCAAACCATTCCCCTTGTGCTGGTTTCTCCATGTGCTTGCTGGGCAGGCAGAAAACCGGTGAACGAGCAGGTTGTAACATCGGCTGCTGCCCTTCACTGCCCCCGTTAGCTGGTATAGGGTGAGAGAGGGCAAAGAAATGGGTTGCAATGGCAAAGAGGAGGAGCAAAGCTGGGGTGGGCCCCTGCTGCGTTTGGGGCCCTTGACAGGTGCCCAAGCATGCCTGCTCTCAGCCCCACTTATGTCAGTCCTTGCCAGCATGGTCAGCAGTGAGGGACCAGGGGAGCTGTAAGCATAAACATCTGCATATCCTTAAAACAACAGCTCTTGTTCTAGCCTGAGTCTCTGCACTTCCTTTTAGGTCATTCGTTCTCGCGTGTGTGCATTTTCATGCTGAGCCTTGGTTTTGTCACTTGGTTTTGGAGTATTCTTTGGATGGTGGGCAGGCTGAACAAAATTAAGCAGGTCTGAGATGCCTAAACTGTGAACCTCCTTCCTTTCCCCCTGCTTCCAGGTCCAATGTGCTGGGAACCAAGTTCACGGTGTTTGACAATGGGATCAACCCAGACAAGAAGCCTTTTGTCCCGGAAACGGCCCAACTGCGGCAGGAGCTGGTGGCCATTGGCTATGTGAGCTCGAATGCAGGGAGGGGAAATGGTTGGGGTGGGGCGGGGGGGTGGCTTCTGTGCAGCTGATATGCTCCCGGGCAATAGGGGATATCTCTGCTCCCAGGCTCCAAAGGGCCAGAGCAAACACCACTGAGCTGGATCAACTCTCAGTACAATTTGCTCTGAGTCAGCTCTTGATGTGCATTTGGCTTTCCTCCTTTTCCCCCAGGTTTTATTAGGAGCCTGGGACCACTTATTTTGATATTATTTGATGTGAGGCTGCTGTTGTCTCTGCCACAACATTGCCAGATGCTTTGAAAGGAATGTTAGTTCTGGTTTCAAAAGAGAGCCAAAGTCTCTGCTCCCAGTCTTGCTCAGTCTGGCACCCTCCAGATGTGAATGACTACAACTCCCTTCACTCAGACTATAGATAACATAGCTTCTGTGTAGCCTGAAGCTCCTGATCTTGCCTAATCTTGAAAGCTAAGCAGGGTCAGCTCTGGTTGAAATCTGGATGGATGATTTAATTTTGTGAACCACCCAGAGTGCTTCAGCTGTGGGTGGTATAGAAGTAACGACAATAATGGAACCTGTAATCCAAAACTTTGGTGGGTAAAAAGTTGGGCGAAGCTGACCTACTCATATACCTTCCATGTAAACACACAGAGAGACATACATCTGGCCCTGAGCAGCTTGGGGCCCAAATACCTGCATTGAGTACTTCCCCCTGTGTTAGCTTTCAAATGATCAGGGGAAGGTCTTTTTCATGGAGTAGGTTATGTCCCAACAAGGGTATCAGAGATCATTGGAAGCTGAGGTGGCTCTTCACTGCATGATGTAACTACAACATTGCTGAGGGAAGGCTATCTTGCCTCCTCTTAAATACCACCAAGCAAAGGACAACCCACTACCTCCAGAAACAATCTTTTCCACTGCTGAACAGCAGTCAATTTCTTCTAACTTTTCTCTGAGATCTGCCTACCTCAACATCCTGGTCACTCTTTGATGGTCTTCCAGGCCTTCTTATCACTGGCCTTCCTAAAATGGGGCACCCAAAACTGGCACAGTACTCCAAATGCAGCCCAGCTAACACAGAATATTGTTGGGCGATTTTCTTTCATGATCTGGACATGATGCTTCTGTTCACACAGCCCAAGATCACATTAGCTTTCTTTGCTGCCACATCACACTGATGGCTCATATTCTGCCTGTCCTTGCAGCCAGGTCTTTTTCACGCATACCGCTGCCAAGCTGGGTCTCTCCCACCCGACACTTGGGCCTTTGCTCTTGTAAACCTTTGTGCAAGAGGCTATGTTTATATCTCTGTTGAAGTTTATCTTGTGAGATTCAGCCCCATGTTCCAGCCTCTCTGGATCCTTTTGAATCGTGATCCTGTGTCAGTGGTGTTAACTATCCCTCATCTTCAGATCTGATAAGCAATCAGGCTACACCTGCATGCAAGTCATTTTTTTTAAAAGATTGAACTGCTCGGGGTCTAGGACCCAGCTCTGCAGCATTCCACTCCAGCCCTCCCTTTGGGAGGATGCCAAGCCATTAAGTGGGACGGATCAAGTACGGTCACTCAGCCCAAGCTGTGGATCCACATAAGGACTTAACTACATGAGGCATTTTCTGGAAATAATAGAATGAACCAGGATGAAGGGTGTGTTTATTTTTGTAATTTGGCTATACTGCAACAGCACCTTGGAATGTGTGTGTAATGGAACATATAGAACATTATGTTCTCAGTTAATGGCAAGAAGCTGTAACTGTATTATTGTCCAACCCGTATTTTACCATCTCGTTCACAAGGATATAATGGGCGATCTTGACAGATACTTTGCTGTAATCATAATCTGCTATAAGAGCGATACAGTTTCTGCAACAACCCAATAGCAGAATGAAAAGTGAGGGTAAGTCCTTTCTTTCTTCCCTTTCTCACTCCTTTCCAGGAAACCAACGTTTTGGGATTCAGGGGCCCACGGAAAATGACAGTGATCATTCCTGGCATGAATTCAGAAAATGAGAGGATCTGCATCCGGCCAAAAAATGTGAGTGATCCGGTGCGGCACAGAAGCCGGGCCCCAGCCCTGAATCAGAGCTGCTCTCTTGAGTCCCTCCTGTTCATTGGCAGAAGGGAAGGGGGGTTTGCAGCATGATTGAATTGTAGGGATGCAGCCGGAGAAGGCAGGTTGACCTGCTACACCCCTCCCTTGGCACAGCAATTAGGCTCCGGAGCAATTAGGCCCCTGGCACTAATAGGAAACTTTTCCTAAGCTTGGCTGCCGTGGAAGATGGAGGTATTTTCAGTGGGAGAGAGGAGGGTTAGCCTCTCCTCCATATACACCTTGCCCCGCTCCCTAGGTGGCCATGAAGCTGCAGGGGGAAATAACCCTTCAGCTGATACCAGTGGAAACACTGGGTTTCCTTCTGCACTGGTGCACCTCTGTCATGCCTACAGGAGCACGAGACTTTGTTGACACGGTACCAGAACCGGAACATGCAGAACCTGATCAAACTGCAGAACAAGATGCCGGCCTGGAACGAGGAGACCCAGTCGTACGTGCTCAACTTCCATGGGCGCGTCACGCAGGCCTCCGTCAAGAACTTCCAGATCATCTCTGAAGAAGACCGTGAGTGGTGGGCAATGTTGAGGAGGTGGGGAGCTTTGCAAGGCTCAGTGTTTACTCACTGTAAGTAAGTAAGTTTACTCACTGTAACCGGAGTAAGTCCGGTTGCCTAGGTTATGTGCAAGTAAGTATACGCTTAGAACAGCTGCTTTAATATGTACTCTGGGAAAGCAGTTCTCTGACGTAAGAGCCGCGGTCCAGAGGTAGCTGTTTCTGAGCAATCAACAAGAGATGTGCATCGAATCTATTCACCCTGACAACTTACTCAAGGATTCCCAGCCTTTTCGAGCCTTGGAATCTTGTGGATGCCGTTACAAAACATGGATGCCGTTACAAAACAGTCTGTTTATTTATTCATTTCATTTCTATACCGCCCCACAAGCGAAGCTCTCTGGGCAGTTTTTGGTTATTATCAGAGGGGCATCACCAGTCATTAAATGCCCACTTCCCAGAGGGTTTTTTTTTTAAAGTAACTTCTCCAAGAGTATAAAGCAGAGGTCTGGGGTCCAAAACACAAACTCATCCTTTTAAGCCTATCTTTTTCTTCTTTCTCTTTTCCATTTCACAGCAGGATGCTGAAAGAAACACCCAGCACAGGGAGAGCGACTCCCCTTGCCCCCTGTCTAGCCCCCAAGATACCCCCTAGGCCCAGTGGCTCACTTGCGCTTTCTCTGGCCATGCTTCCGAAGAGCCCTGGGCTGGTGTCGCTCAGCACTCTCCTTTTCACCAGGGGCTGAGAGGCATTCTTGGAACTCCAGACAGCTGCACTTGCCACGTGCCAGCTTCCCTGTTTAAAAAGAAATGTTTAAAAATAAAACAAGCCGAGGGCCAGAGTTAGGTGGGGAAATGTGGCAGTGCCTGTGGGCACACTGATACCGTGGGATCCATATAAGGGGCCCCAGACTCACATAATTACTGGCTTAGTTGGTGCAGAAAGTGGCTGACGTGGACATGGCCGCTGGTGACCTTCTCTGTGTGACCACTCAGCTCTGTTCAAGCCCTGCATGTGGACCGAAGTGGGAAGGAGTTTGGGCAGGAGTTGGATCCACACAGTGGACAAGAGGAGGGTTGTGTCTGAGAGAAGATGGTGGCGCAGGATTGTTTCTCTTAGGAAGGATGGATGGGTGGGACGAAGAAAGTTTGCTGTTTCCTGATTGATCTTTTCCTCCCTGGCTCACAGCTGACTACATTGTGCTGCAGTTTGGCCGTGTGGCACCCGACGTGTTCACCATGGATTACCAATTCCCGCTCTGTGCACTGCAGGCCTTTGCCATCTGTCTGTCCAGCTTTGATGGGAAGCTTGCTTGCGAGTAGAGGGCCAGCACTGCCAACACCTGACACTCGACCCCTGCAGCTTTGCTCCTGCTGCCTCATCAAACTGGACACAACTCATTCCACTTTTCAGAATCGCCTGCTTTTGACCTCCAACCTCCCCACATTTTTTGAGACTGGATCTCCATGTGACCCGCTATTTTCATACTGGCACATGCTTTCTCTTTTGCGCATCTCCCTCATTTGAGTTCTGACAAGCCGTTGCCTGCCAAAGCATCGTCATTCCTTCCAGTCGCCCCAGATCCTTCCTTTTTCCAGTTTGATTCTGATTTTTCATGTAATTCCTCACCCCGCTCGTGATTTGATGGCTGACCCATCAACCTAGCAGATCCTTTAAAACTTTGCTGCTTTGGCTCAGGCTTGTTAGGCCCTGCCTCCGACCCAGTCCTTCTGAACAAACTCAGTAAAACCCACCCATGCAGGAAACACACCATCTCACGAAATGTGGACCAGGGCTTCGCTACTGAAGAGACCGCGAACAGCGAAGGAACAACCTACTTCTGCCAGCTTCATGAATTCAGAACAAGGGAAGGGGCAGCCAGTTGGATAGGTATCAGCTGCCGTTCTGAAACATGGGATGAAAGCTGCAGCCCCACCCATCTTCCCTTCTCTATCAAATTGGGTAATAGATTGGAAATAAAGCTTACCCAGAGATCGTACTGGCCTGCTGACTCGTACCTGGGAATAGATCATAGAAGCATAGAAAAGTAGAGTTGGAAGGGGTTGTGAAGGTCATCGGATCCAATGTCCAGGTGTTGCAGGACACCAAGTTACACCATCCCACTCAGATGGCTGCCCAGTTTCTTTCTGAATGTCTCCAGTATGGGAGAGCCCACCACCTCTCCAGGCAGCTGGTTCCACTGTCACATTTGCTCTGACACTGAGGAAGCTTTTCCTGATGGCCAGCCTGAATCTGGGTTGCCGCAGCTTGACTTGATTATTCCATGTCCTGCTTCCAGGACAGCAGCTTCTCCAGGGACTGCCGACAGCAGTGGGACTTCTGAACCTCCTTTGATTATGGCTCTGCTGCCATCTTCCCCACTATACCAGAGACGGAGGTTTATAAGTGGGCCAGTGCTGTGCGTCTCAATTTGGAAAGTGTCTTGCTGAGTAATACCTACAGCAGGAGTGGTGCAGCTCAGGTCCAGTCCAGGTCCAGACCAGCCCCCAGAGTCCTCAGGTGGTCTCACATCCTTCAACCGATCATTTAGTGGTTTTCTAGCTTTTGCATGTTCTCCACATTAGAAAAAACTCTCCTAAGGCTATGTAAGGGACTGCAGGTGGCGCAGTGGTTTAAACTGCTGTGCTGCTGGGCTGGTAGATCAAAAGGTCGCCGGTTCGAATCTGCACAACGGGGTGAGTTCCTGTTGCTCCGTCCCAGCTCCTGCCAACCTTGCAGTTCGAAAGCATGCAAATGCAAGTAGATGAAAAGGTACCACTTCGGTGGGCAGGTAACAGCGTTCCGTGCACTTCGGTGTTTAGCCATGCCGGCCACATGACCACAGAGACTGTCTGCGGACAAACGCTGGCTCCCTCGGCCAGGAAACGGAGTTGAGCACCGCCCCCTAGAGGCAGGCATGACTGGACTTAATGTCGAGGGGAAACCTTTACCTTTAAGGCTATGTAACTTGGCCTTAAGGGCTTTTCTGCACCAGACATGACTTGTGCAGTTTCGAGTCTTCATGCATGAGAATTTTGGGGGTGCTTTATTTGACCTCATCATCTTCCAGGGAATCTCCCAGGCTTTCTGAGCATTTCTGTAGCTTCTCCTCTGCTGAAGAAAGCCTGGTATTATCTGGAAAGGGTGGGATGAACTGGAATGTGGAGCTCAGTATTTTCACAGTTTTGCCAGGCAGCTGTGCCAGTGGATCATACAGAAAGGCAGAGAAAGGAAAAACCCAGAAAAAAGCAAGTGAAGGAGGTGATCGTAGTCCCCCAAAGGCTGTTAAAACCCTCACGAATAGAAGAAACCTAAGGGTGTTAAGTCAAAATGCGTTGTTTCCCTTGGCCTTGCCCAGCACTGGAATGCAGCCCCAGGAATTGCTATGCGTTTTCCCTTGGTCTGAAAGGGGTCCGGTCCCTCGATCCACCAGTCCCTGTTGCTGGAAGAAAAAAAAAAGGGAAACAGAGGCAAGGCTCTAACCTCCTGGATGAGAGAAAATGGTTTAGCAAGGTGCAAAATGCCCAATGACGCCTCTAGGATGATGTCCTCCGAGAGTGAAGCAACGTTAGTCATGACAAACTGAAAGGGCACTTCTTAAATTTGTCACAACGAGCTTGCTCCATGCTTCTAGATGGAACACGCAGCTAAATCCTATCTGTGGGCACAGACCCCCCCCCCCCAGGCAAACACCTGAAGAGCCTGAAGCCTCACCTTGGGAGCACATTGGTCAAAAAAAAAGAAAAAAAGGGATTATTTAGGTGTGTGCAGGTGTCCCTCCAGTGGCTGGCCAAGGCTTAGGCATAGGCCTAGCCCCACCTCAAGGTCTGAGATGACGCTCTTGCTTTGCTTTGCTCCTCTGCAAGTCACCAGTGCGCTTGCTTGCCCTTTTCTTAGTACTGAGCAGCAAGCCATTTTATCAAAAGTCTGGCTAGTAAGAAGTGTGTGGGACCAGTGAGGAGGGGAAAGGGGCAGAGGACTGCCTGGCCAGTTAGCGGGATCCGACAGAGCTGATGCTGTCTGTGGGCCCCAGGGGGTGAGAATCTGCCTTGGGGTCCCAGTGAATTTGACTCAGGAGAAAGGGGACAGAAACGAAAGGGCTGTGATGGCCCTTCAGATGTGGTGGGGCTATTGTTCCTGCCATCCCTGACCACTAGGAATGCTGGCTGGGACTGATGGGGCTGTACATATTCCCCAGCCCTGCTTTCCATTCTGTGCATTTTCTCCCATCAGTGGCATAACTTTGGTTATGCCAAAGTTTGCCATATACAGTGCAAACCTGTATTTCCCATAGAAGTCCGGGCTCAATTCAAGGTGCTGGTTATTACCTATAAAGCCCTAAACGGCTTGGGACCAGGATACCTAAAGGAACGCCTTTTTCCCTATTTGCCCTCCCACCCTGTGAGATCGGCAACAGAAGCCCTCCTTCGGGAACCCTCTGAGTACCCGGAGGAGGGCCTTCTCTGCGGTGGCACCCTGACCATGGAACGTGCTCCCCAGAGAGGTCTGCTTGGCGCCGTCGTCATATGTTTTTCAGCACCAGGTTAAGACCTTTTTATTTAATCAATATTTTAATATGTTTTAATGTTGAATTTTAATCTTGCATTTGCAGCCAGAGTGGGTTGTCAATTTATTTATGCTGTTAGCTGTCCAGAGATGCTGGTAATTGGACGGCATACAAATTTCATAAATAAATAAATATTTCTCTGATCAGTTCTCCATGCCTCCCTCGTAACAAGCCCTTTGAACAAAGATGCGATCATTTCGCACAGCCTTAACGGTGTCGCGCAGAAATGCCCCAGTGCTCATCTGTACAACAGATTGATTGATTGATTTTACACATTTGTATGCCGCCCCCTTGCACTTAAGCCTTGGGGCAGCTGACAGCATATAAAAATACAAATTTGAATACCATAAAAACAAAATACAATTTAAAAACAAAATAAATTTAAAAACAAAATACAATTTAAAAACAGGCCCATCTCATAGTCCAAGAATAAAAGTATTTCATATACAAACAATAAATAAAAATATATAATAAATTAACAATTAAAACATTTCTTAAATAAAAAGGTCTTCGCCTGGCGCCGAAAAGCAAATAATGATGGTGCCAGGCGAGCCTCTCTGGGGAGCGCATTTCATAGGTGGGGCGCCACTGCAGAGAAAGCCCTCCTCCAGTTACTCACCCTCCTTATTTCTCTCACAGAGGGTTCCCGGAGGAGAGCATCAGCTGCCGATCGTAGGGGGCGGGAGGGCATATAAGGACGCAGGCGCTCCTTTAGGTAGCCAGGACCCAAGCCGTTAAGGGCTTTATAGGTAAGAACCAACACCTTGAATTGGGCCCGGACTTCAATGGGAAGCCAGTGTAGCCGACGGAGAACTGGGGTGATATGAGAACCACGCCCAGTCCCCGTCAGCACCCTGGCAGCTCTATTTTGCACCAATTGAAGTATCCAGACCGTCTTCAAGGGTAGCCCCACGTAGAGCGCGTTACAGAAGTCTAACCGGGAAGTCACTAACGCGTGTGTCACC
Organism: Varanus salvator macromaculatus; assembly: GCA_023646645.1. NCBI lineage: Eukaryota > Metazoa > Chordata > Lepidosauria > Squamata > Varanidae > Varanus > Varanus salvator. The sequence continues at coordinate 5,121,765 of JAIXND010000781.1, forward strand.
ATCGCCAGGCAGTCGAACTCCAGGAAGGGACGCAGCTGATGGATCGGCCGAAGCTGATGGAAGGCGCTCCTCGCCACTGCTGACACTTGGGCCTCCAAGGTCAGCTCCGGGTCGACAACTATATATATTGTCACCAGAAGTGACAATGCCGACAGATGTGCAGCGGTGTTTGCTTTGTGCGTTCTTTAAAAAATAGGAAACAAGCTAAGTTATGCCTTTTGGGTCTGTAGGGATTTAGGCTTCCCAGCCGCCCACAGGGTTAGGCAGATGCTGACAAGCGTTTAATGAGATTAAAGAGAAAGCCCTTATTATCGGATTAGGCAGACGCTACCTGGGGATTTTCATAAAAAATGGTCAGCCTGGCTGAGGGTGCCATCTTAGCTATGCATGTTCAGATAGGAAAAGTCCCATCCACTCACCCCCAGCCAGAACTGAGGAATGCTGAGCATGGTGGCACTTGTCTGCCTAACATGCGTAGAATTGCAGCCTAAAAGAAATTCACATTTCAGTACTGTGGCATGGTAAAATGCCTAATGGTTGCTAAAACAGAATTGCTCGATTTCATAAACCTGATTACAGATCAACAGAAGAGCGAACTTTCTTTTATGGATTTATGGATTTATAGCCTGCCTTTTTCCTACAAAGGGCTCAAGGCAGCTTACATCAATCTCTTCCTCCATCTAGTCCCCACAACAACAACCCTGTGAGGTGGGTTGGGCTGAGAGTCTGTGACTGGCCCGAAGTCACCCAGTTGGCTCCACGGCTGAGCGGGGACTAGAACCCAGGTCGTCTGAGTCCCAGTCCCATGCTCTTAACCACCACACCACACTGGCTCTCCTTTCTCCAATCACCTCAATTCCTTTCTGGGAAAAACCCCCATTCCCTCTCTGAAGCTAGCAAAGCCTAACTCATTTTCTGAAACCAGTCAGAATGGCCCCATTGAGGTGGTTTCCTTAAATAATGTGACCCACTATAGTGGCTGAAACCAGAAGACGAGTGTCTTTCCCTAGCAGTGATTCAGCTACATAATGTTAGACTCTAGACAATGCTCTAAAGCTCATCCTGCCCTCTGTATTTGGAAATACATATTATTTCACTGCTGTCAAATGTGGTGTAATGCCCCCACCAGTTAGATTGGGGGACCCTCTTGTATCTTCTGCTGGGTGGAATCCGGGACCCCTGCCCCGAAGGCCTGCCTGGACGCCCCCCCACCCCCTGCTCCTCGGCTCTTTTGCTCGCCATCCATGAGTCGGCCAAGGCGTCTGAAGCAGTCAGTGCTTCCTCACCCATCTAATTCTAGCCTGCTGAGACGCTTATAAAACCCATGCACAGCATTGACAAGTGTGAAGAAAAACACCCTTGAGAGTCCGCTGCGGTTGTACAATCAAAAGAACATTTGCAGTTTATTGAGAAATACAGGAAATAAATGCGGCATGGAAGCAGCCCCTGAAGGGACTTCCAAGATGGGCTCTGTACAAGCGGCTTTTTTAACCTATCAGTTAAACCGTTTGGAAGAGCAGGGGGATCGCGCAGGCAGTTTGCCGGAGGCACAGGAGAGTAAAACACAGGGATCAAGACAACACAAAGAGAAGAACCTTCCGGAAAGGCAGACATTAGAAGGTTTCAGGTGTGCCCCAAAGGACAGGCTCATTATTATTTCTCAGGAGCACATGAAAAGCAAGACTTGTAATATGGATTCCTGATCAGACCAGCAATCCCATCTGAAGTCTAGAGCTGTTCTTACAGTTGTCGTGCTGTTAGCAGCTGTTTAAAGCAAAGCTTTTGCTCATTTTGGCCTGATAACTTTCACTGCCGCACATCGACTGTCTTCTCAAACTGGGATGCAGGAAGTGGAGAAATTCATAGAAGACGGGGCTGCTAAAGACGCCATAGAAATCACGCCTGCATGGAAAGCCCCTGTTTGGGACAGTCAGTGCAACTTCGCAAGGCAGCTTTCTGTAGCATGTTAATTTCCAGGCTGGCTGGGCTATACCCCCATCATCCCCAGCCTGGGAATGAGTTGTTTTGGAATCCATCACTTCCGGAGAGCTGAGGTCACCGCAATTAATTGCCCTCCTAGAGGTAACTGGTAGGTGGCCTGCTACACCTGGCTGGGGATTATGGGAGTTGTAGTCCAAGACAACCGCAGGGTGCCAGATTGGGAAAAGATGCACAATGCCATTGTGGGTAACAAGAGGCTGGCCTAGGTCTTTTGGTCCAATTTCACAAGTTGCATTTCTGGCTCTTAGAATCCACTGTACTGGTTTCAAGATGTCTACCTCCTACGGTCCCTTTGAATTCATCCCAAAGTTTGCATCTGGGCCTAATGCAGGAGCCTGCGTGGGGTGAGGGAATGAAGCTTCCACAGCAGAGCCCCATGTGATCTGCAGGCAGATTAGGATCAAGTTCCCGGCATATGAAATGCTTTGTTGCCTCAGGCTGCCACAATCATTTCACAAGAAAAAATTATCAACAAACTGTCATCATGAAGGGCTGGGCCACGCCTCTTCGGTGGTTCAGCATGCACAAGACTGGGGTGAGCTGTCTGAGTTTCAACCTTGCCTAGGAAGGAGGAAAACAGGTGAGGGACAACAGATAAAATCAGCCTTCTCCATTCTGCCTCCTTCCAAAGCTTTTGGACTACAATTCTGAGCAGCCCCAGCAATCATGGCCAATGGGGAGGGACACAGAGAGTTGTTGGCCAAAACTTCTAGAAGGTCACAGGTTACTCACCTGGATCTAGAACAACATCAGAATCCAAACCCCCCAGAGCACAGAAGCAACCTGCCTGGCATAGAAGGGACCGACAGATCACAAATCGTTCAGATCTCAAAGACAGTTTCTGAAATGTAATCCTGTGAAATAATTTGAAGCCAAGCTCTCATCCCAAGACCACCACAAACCCCCAATGCCCAGTTTCTTTGGGGAGGAAACTATAAGTGGAACAGTCACTATCTGAAGGATGCTTCTTCAGGGAGTGAGTCCCACTGAGCTCAATGAAGATCGCATCTGGAAAGCCATCCTAAGGTTTGGGCCAGAAAACATGTTATTTGAAACAATCCAGTTTATAAAATCTGAATTGATGTGGGTGTTATACATACTCGGAGGGTGTAGCAAAGCACATGCTCACCCTGACTGCTCCCTTTTGAATGACTTTTGTAAGCCTTCCGGCCATTATGAGAACGCTCTACCCACTTGGCAGACAGCAAAGAAAGGGCTTATTGTTGAGCATGTGTGAATGGGAGCAGAGTATACAGCCCCGTTTCCTTCCCTTTAAAGGACTACAGGTGTCCAGAGAAACTTTGACTGTGCCATTGTCCTGACTCATCAATGGAATTTTATGGTGGTCCGGACAGTAACCCCCCACCCGTGTTTTCCTACTGTGCTTCTATCCTTTTTCTTATATCAGAAAATCTATTAAGGACTGACAGATGGAACAGCTCCTCGTTCTTTCTTGGTTGGTCGCATTAAAGCCGTCCATCCAGAAGCACCCTATATATCCTCCTCCTTGAAGCGGATTGTAGCTAGAGCAGACCTGATAAAATCAAAGGGACTAGTGAGTTGCACTCTTGTCCTGCTTGTGGTTTTCCTGTCAGGCAGCAGGTTGGCCGCTGTGAGGACAGAGTGCTGGATTAGATGGACCCTCGGTCTGATCCAGCAAGGCTCTTCTTACATTCACCCATGTCAGTGGGTCTGCTCTGGGCATGACCAAAGCCGGACACAGAGGAGAAACCTGTATGGCTAACCATGAGCTCAGTCCAGTGCATGGCCCTGATTTGGCAAGAAAAGTGACATTGACCAAGGTCTCACAGGGAGCTGGGTTATACAGCCTTCAAAGAAAACTTGAGGGGGAAAAACCAACTTCCTACATTTGTGAAATTGTTTCATTCACCAGGAGATGGGCGGTTGTTGTCTGTTGCTTTTGTGGAGATGCAGCGATGCGGGAACACTTATCCTCCGAGGTTCTGGTCACGCGGCTCTTTTGAGGCAAAGCACTCCTGCCCAGAGAAAAATAGATGGCATCCCACTTGTTTTCCCCACTGTGGGGGTGGCTAGGATAACAAGGGAGGGGAGAGAGATCGGATCTCCAAGCTGCCCTACTTCAGAGAAAGAACAAGGAAGTGGCAGACGCGGCAAGGTGCTTGAGCTTGCCATGCCAGAGCATCATGCGTTCAACTCCTGCCAGGTGCCCAGCTCCTCCTCTGAAGAGCCAGGATACGTCCTCCCTTGCTCAGGCCATTGCCACATTCTGATTCTCACCTGTGCTCCAGCAGCTGTCAAGCAGGCCTCTCCCTGCCCCGGGGCGGCCCTGCCTCCGCCGCCCGCGCCGGCCGGCTGGCCGCGCAAAGAGGCGCTGCTGCTGCTGCTGATTCAGGCACAGGCCTGCCGCACCCAGTGAGGCGAGGCGGACGGCAGCGGCGCCTCTCTGCTCCCCGGCTGCCGGGGCTCCGAACTCCTCCATGGCCCTCCGCTGGGGGATCTGCTCCGCCGGCAAGATCAGCCATGATTTCCTGGTGGCTCTGAAGACTTTGCCGTTGGCTGACCACAAGGTGGGATGAGGGCCCACGAGAGATGGGGGCAGGTGGGCGGGCGAAAAGACCGGGGTTCTCCTCGAACACGCAGGATCATCCACTTTCGTGTGCAGGAGTGACAGTTCACGAGAAATACAGCCAGCAAAGCTTTCCTCGTGGCTGCAGCTCGGTGCTCAAAACAGAGGCAGCGGCTTAGCAGGAGAGCCTAGGAGGCCTAAGGGTGAAATCCTAGCAACACCAGGCAGGGCTAGGAACGACCTGGCCCCGAGCACCAAGTCCAGAGGCCCTCCTTTGTATGTGTGTCCAACCCCCACATTTATCCTTATGTTGCTGCTGATGCACCCTTCTTGCACACCTGCCCAGCATCCTGCAGGGTGCTGATGCTCAGGTGCACAGGACAAACGCAGCACCACCTGGGATTGCCCAGGTGGCAGCAGCCCAACCCCCCCTCCCCTGCTAAGCATGTGAGAGGAATCTGTCCTGGGGGTGGGAGTCCCTGGGACCTGATGTTTAGCCCAGTTCCTTGCGGCTATGAGTCCGGCTTCCTACCGAGCGTTCCCACCAGGCCCGTGCAAACGCCGTGCCAGCAGCGACCCTCTGCCACACGGGCAACTTGTCCCCTTTCTTTATGCCGCACACGCTGGATCTTCTCTTGGCTCAGCTTGCTTCCTAAGACAGGGCCAAGCACGAGAAGACATCCAAAGGGAGCCAGGATTCGGAAGAGATCGCTGCAGCCCTACGCAGGGCTCGGTGCTTTCCTGGCTTTTGCTTGCTTGATGGCTTCCCAGCTATTGCTTTTGGTTTGTTTCGTGGCTTCCGGGCTTCCACCCCATTCTCAAAAGCCGAACTGCCTCTCCTAATGCTTCGTTACTGTCAGAAAGCAAAGCGGCGTTCCTTCGAGACAAAATATTTTTCCAGAGAACAGTGTGGGCAGCTTTTCAAAGTTACACCCCTGGTTTCAGCTAACATCAGCTGAAACTCCCAACTCCCTTTCTCTGCCTCAGCAAAGCTTTCCAATGTTGTCCCTGCAGCTTCTCTGCTCCTGCCTCTCCACTAGCAGGGAGCGTGCCTGGCACCTCCACCACGTCCGGGGGGCCTCCTCATGCCCCCAAAGAGCGGCAGAAACCAAATACAGAGGGAGGGAGGGAGGGAGGGAGGCCTTCTCTTGGCTATTCAGCTTCACTGGGGAACCCTTGAGCACCATCCCGGCAAATGGGTGGATTATCAGCCAACAATCATTCTTTCGGGTGAACGGCCCCTGAGCCCATGTCTCTATTGGTTTAATTTATCAGTTGAAAGGAAAAACACTAAAAAATTCAAAAAGTTAGTCCAGCCTTGCAAATACACATATCCAAACTGCTAGCATGCGAAACATTTTCCTAGCGTGCTTGGGGCTGGCAGAGGAATAACAGAGGATACCCCCATATAAGACCAGCAAGGCCAGAGTCGAAAAGTGCCTGAATATGCACTGTCAGTGTAGGGAACTTTGCATTACTCCAAGGCCAGTGTGGTGTGTCAGCTGGACTGGGGACTTGGGCTACCTGGCTTCTAAATCCTCACCCAGCCATGAGGCTCACTGGATGACTTTGAATCAGCCACTGACGCTCATCCGAACTGACTCACAGGGTTGTTGCTGTGAGGGTAAAATGGAGCTGTGTATGCAACCCCGGATTCCTTCCTAGAGGAAAAAAAGTGGGATATAAATGTGACACAAAAGCAACCACCAACAGCAACTTCAGAAGAATTGATCTGCACAGACAGTAATCTATAATCCCACACTTTAACTTGTATTAGCCTTATTTTATATTCTAACAAGTATTGTTTGAGTGGAAGGTTGGGCAGGAAATGCATTTCTATTATTAATAATAGATTCTGAATGGAATCTATTATTCCCCTGATCAAGAGTAGGAGAGATTGGTATGCGCGTATTTTTGTGAGTAATTAATTGGTATTCCCTTACCTTGCACCAGGCTAGGGACCACGTGTCCTTCCCATTCTCAGTCTCACAAGCTGGCTCCCCTCCCTCCAGGTAGTAGCCATTGCATCTCGTGATGTCAAGCGTGCCCAAGAATACGCCAAGAAGCATGGGATCTGCAGGGCATATGGATCTTACGAGGAACTGGCACAAGACCCTGATGTAGGTAAGGATGGGACCTGGACAGGAGCACCGGGACAGAAACATAACTCCCACTGTGCACATGGAGAGAGGGAAAGGGGTCCAAGATGCCAACTTTTGAATCTCCTTCTGATGATTGAATCCCCTACAGCAGTGATGGCGGACCTTTTAGAGACCAAGCGCCCAAACTGCAACCCAAACCCACTGATTTATCGCCAAGTGCCAACACTGCAATGAAACCTGAAAACTGCGGTTTTGGTTTAGAAAAAACAACTCACAGCCAGTCCAAGCATATATATGTATGTATGTATGTATATCCCCTGGGCAGCACACTGACCAGCCATGCGAAAGCTCGGACGAGTCACAGCTAATGAGTACCGGCTCGTGACATCATCGCCTGCCCCCGCTACTCCTTTCCGAGCATGCACATGCTCTCTATGTGCCTTGTCACCCAATGCTTGGCTGCAAGGGCAATGCTGGCGCGACTTGGCTCGCGTGCCAACAGAGAGGGCGATTTTGAAAAAGGCGTCCTTGAGCAGCTTTTTCTGCACAGCTCAACATTTCTGCCCATTCTAAACACCTTCCAACCATCAAAATCATGCCAGGACACCTCGGTTTTCTAACCCTAACCCTACCTTGGTGCACACCCCTAACCCTAATGTAGGGCTATAGTTCTAGTGAAAAGAGGGCGATTTTGAAAAAGCCTTCCTTGAGTAGATTTTTCAGGACTGCTCAACATTTCTGCCCATTCCAAACACTTTCCAACCATCAAAATCACGCCAGGACACCTCGTTTTTGTAACCTTAACCCTACCCTGGTGCACTCCCCTAATCCTAATGTAGGGCTAAAGTTCTAGTGAAGAGGGAGATTTTGAAAATTCCTTCCTTGAGCAGCTTTTTTTGCCCAGATCAACATTTCTGCCCTTTCTAAACACATTAATACTTGAAAACTGAGGTTTTAATTTAGGAAAAAACCCTCACAGCTAGTCCAAGCGGATTTATATATATCCTTGGCAGCAGACTAATCAGCCATGCGAACGCTTGGATGAGCCGTGGCTGAGTCGTGGCTTGTGATGTCATCAACTGGTGCCGCTACTCCTTTCCAAGCATGAACATGGCCCCTATGTGCGCTGTTGTCTGATACTCGGCTGCTGGGGCGATGCTGGGGCGTCTTGGTTCGCGTGCCGACAGAGAGGGCTCTGCATGCCTGCTGTGGCACATGTGTCATAGGTTTGCCACCACTGCCCTGCAGTTTCTGCCATAGGCCCTGCTCTGAGTTTCCCACAGGAAAGAACTCTGATCTTCAATCGGCAGCTGATCAGACATAAGAGCTTTCCTCCAATTCACACTGACAAAGCCTCCCTTTCCCATTGCTCCAAAGGGAAAAACTCTTATCTTTGATCAGCTGCTGATAGAAATATAAATGGATGGTGAAAAACTACTACAGAATGCCAAAATGGCCAAAGGTGGCATAAATGCAAGCAAGGTGTGCTGCTAGTTTTAGTGGCTGTGTCTACCCACCCGCATGGGAGCCCCCCTTGTTCCAGACGCTGAAGCCAGCAGAGATCGGGCACCTCCAGCCCACGGACAGACCCCTCCCCCGGGCTGTGCCCTGCCTTTCTCGATGGCATCCTGGGACAGAGCTCGCGGAGGGGCACTGCTGCATCACAGCATAAGGGCTAAGGAAGCGAATCGCGGGGCAGTCTGGCCAGAGCGGCAGGGCACTTCCCCACCACCGCTGGTCTCCAGAAGCATGCTGAACCCCTTCACTTGGGAAGCCCCATCTCCTACCTGGAACCTTTGCTCATGCATCCCAGACTGACAGCGGTGAAGGGGCTGCTCCCTTCCCTTTCTCAGAGATTCACCTATTGCAGCCACTGCAAGCTGCGGATTCGGAGGCTGAGTCTGCAGTTTCTGCAGCTCAGATTGGGCCAGGGCCCCTCTGCATGCTTGCCTCACCATCTCCTGGGCTCTCTCCATTCAGATGTGGTCTACGTGGGGGTGATCCATACCCAGCACTGCGCTCTCACCCTCATGTTCCTCCGGGCAAAGAAGAACGTTCTGTGCGAGAAACCCTTGGCCATGAACGCAGCTGAAGTCCGGTGCATGATCCAAGCTGCCCGGGAAAATGATGTCTTTCTCATGGAGGTAAGAAACGCAGTCAGGATGACTCAGTGGAAGAAAGAGGGTCTGTGAGGTGTGGGTTCAAGTCCCAGTTTTGCCATTGTGGGGCCTTAGACCAGCCTGTCCCAACTGCATGACCTCCAGATGCACGGCACAAAAGTCTCCATCAATGTCCAGTTGCATTGCTCTTCCAGCGGGGATCTCCACTGCCCCCCACCTTGGCTTTGCTCCTTTCCCACTAAGCACAGCCCAATGCAAAAAATGAACTGGGTGAAGCTTTTCTTGCTCACTATGAGGTTGGTGGGTTCAAAGAGCAATTGGGTCCACAGTGAGAAATCAAATTATCTTTTAAAACAACCCATAAATAACTTTCTGTCAAGCTTTAGTGCCAGGCTAGAGGTATCTCCGCACAAGCCATTTATTGTGCCACTTGTGATTCCCCATTCACAGAAATTTGTGCAGCCTGTGTGTGTGTGTTGTTGTCGTTGTTTAAAGGAAAGCTTGCTATGTTCCTAGTGCCATGATTTGCTACAAAAACATGAAATACTCTTGTCCTTTACCTCAGTGTTGACTTGAGTTGTGCAATGGAACAGATAAAAAGGCAGAGAGGAAAATTCTTGCCGGGGGTTGGGGGGTGGGGAACAAACAAGCAAAAAACAAAATCAGGTGCAAAGGAAGAAGCAGGCTTCATCAGATCAGAGAGCCCCTAAAAAGTACTTTAGAGTAGATACACAGGGAGTAGGGTTTACTTCTGAGTAAGCATGCAAAGGAATGGGCTTTAATACCAAAAAGTAGCATTATCAGGACAGAAAATGATGGAAATAATTGTAAAATAATAGACCAAAAAACCTTACTCAGTGGTGCAGATCAATGGTCTCAAAGAATAGATTAAAATATTGGGAGCAAAATCCTAGGCATGTTTAGACAGAAAAGTCCTGTAATTGGGAACTGTAGGACTCTTTTCAATCCAACATGCTAGGGTTGCACCTGGAATATTCAAGTAGAACAGCAGTCCCAAGACTGCTCCTGAAGAAAGGAAGGGATCAGGAAAGCCGGCAAGACTCAAGCATCCCCTTAACAAAAAGGCACACCTTGGGCTCTTAGAAAGGAACTGCAGTTCCATAGTGCAACACTTTCTTTGTCTTCAGAAAATCCCGGGTTTCCAGGTAATAAAACCAGAGCGGTCTGCAGGCAGAACAGTCCTTTGTTTGAAGGCACCTTGTACATGACTAGTTTAAAAATAACTATTATAGACATGTTTCTCTCCTGTCCCTTTTCTTTTCCAGCAGATCAAAATCAAAAGCTTATAAATACAGTCTTTTAACGGATCTTGGCAGGTTTTGCTGGGTTACTGGCTGTCTTCTATGAGAGCTGTTAAAAAGCTGCATAAAGCAAAGAAACGATCCCTCTGGTCTGTGGGAGTAGCTTCTGCCCATGTGAAGAGTTGATCCCAACCTGAAACCACCCCCTTGTTTCTTTTCCCGGAGCCTGGCCTCCACCCTCAGGGGAAAGTGCTTGACCTTCCCCGACAGAGCCGCCTGCTCAGGTTGGCACCCCCTCGCCTGCCTCACGTGGTCTACGAATTCTCCTTCTCCATTTCCACAGTGCTTCCTCCCGTGCCCAGGATGGCTTGGTGCTCAGTCGCTGCCTGATGGATCTCACTCATCAGCCTTGGCTTTTCCATCACCTGCCAGCTCCTCCTCCCTTCTGCCCCCTTTATCTCACTTTCCACATCTGAACTGTCTGGTTGAGAAAGCTACATTGTGAGAAAGTGGAGCCGACCTCCGTAACAACCCGAAGAAGGCCAAGCAGGGCCCTAACACACCCAACTCTGGCGAATGAAGTGCATCTTTATTTAAACTCTCCTAAGGTGGCGCAGTGGTTTAAACCGCTGTGCTGCTGGGCTGGTTGATCGAAAGGTCGCCGGTTCGAATCTGCACACGGGGTGAGCTCCCGTGCGCCGTCCCAGCTCCCCCCAACCTTGCAGTTCGAAAGCATGCAAATGCAAGTAGATAGAGAGGTACCACTTTGGTGGGCAGGTAACAGCGTTCTGTGCACTTCGGTGTTTAGTCATGCCGGCCACACGACCACGGAGACCGTCTGCGGACAAATGCTGGCTCCCTCGGCTAGGAAACGGAGATGAGCACCGCCCCCTAGAGGCAGGCATGACTGGACGTAATGTCAAGGGGAAACCTTTACCTTTACCTTTAATTATTCCTAAATCTGCACATATAAATATAAACAAATGCGTGCCAAATTAAGGCACTCTTTGGTTCTCAGTCCCTATTTATTTATTCATTTATTCAATTTCTCTCTTGCCCATCTCCCAAAAGTTGACAGCATGGATTATGGATTCCCCATCCCTAATACACACTTTAAAAACCACAGAATAACATTGTGAGCCAGTGAGTGTGAAAGACAGTAACTGACTCAAGACAAATTTTGGAGCTGTGTGAGGATTTGAACCTCCTAATAACTCCAGAGGGTTCCACCTAGACTTTTCGGTGTCTTCGTGTGTTAGATTTGCAAACTACAAGCTGGTTTGTTTGTTTGCCTGCCTTTCTTAAAATTGTATAGCACCCACCCATCAACAGCTTTGTAAAGATAAATAATGACATTCTCTTAGTCACTCATGAGTAGACTCTCTTTTACTTCTCATATTGCATCAATCTTTGCCTCCACACTGCTATACTTAAACTTCAACAACCAGAAACTGGGCTTGTTAGACACTTTCCCAAAATACACAAAGCACGTTGAACATTCTGCTTTCAAATTGTGCCAAATTGTTCTTCTACCTGCTTGCATAAAATATGTCCAACTGCTGACTGCTGTCTCTTCCAGGGTTTCTGGACTAGATTCTTTCCTGTATCAGAGCAGATCCGCACCGTGTTGCAACAGAAATCTCTCGGAGACTTAAAGGTGCTCAAGGCTCAGCTGGGTTTTAAAATGGACGACATCCCGAGGATAGTGGATAAGAAGATGGGTGGAGGCGTCATTCTGGACCTGGCCTGTTACTGCATTCAGTTTGCTTCTATGGTTTTTGGGCCGGAAAAACCGCAAAGCGTCGTGGCCTCAGCGCTGCTACATCACACAGGTAACGTGCCGAGCTGCCGGCGTAGCAGGCCGGAGTGGCGTTAAAATCGCTCGGAGATGGAGGGCTGCAATTACCTTGCAGGAGTTGGAATGGAGACCTCACTTTGCTTCCTGTACATTTCCCAGGAGTGGATGAAACGACCACCATCATCCTCAACTACTCAGGGAACCGGCAGGCTGTGCTAAATTGCACCATGATGATCAACTTACCAGGAGAGGCACTGATTGGGGGAACCGAAGGCATTATTAAGGTGGGTATTCAGGCCACCTAATGGGCGGGATCTCCATTTTGCGTGCGTTTGGATTAGCTTTTTACTAGAATCTGTGAGGTCCGCCAAGTAGGAAAATGATGATTTGGAGTGGAGCAAGGCACAGAATGGTGCTGGCACAGAGCCAGATATAGAAGCCATACTTTGGGCCGGCTTATACTGATATACATTATGTTTTTCCTTCCAAGTAGTTACAGTTCAGTAATTTTCCATCCTGTTCTTAGGGTGCCGTCCTATGCATGTTTAAACAACTGGCTGACTGAGGAATGTTGAGAATTTAAGGACATTTTTCCCTCTGTAAGCATGCATGGGATGGTTTTATTGGAACCACTTTTAGAAGACACGTGGTTTACTTCAAAGTGGAAGTTTTTTTAATTTATTAGATTTATATTCTTCTTATAACAAACTCAAGGTGGCTTACTTCATTCTCCTCTTGCTCTCAATCTCCACAACAACAACCCTGTGAGGAAGGTTGAGTTGAGAGTCTGTGACTGGCCCAAAGTCACCCAGTTGGCTCCATGGCTGAGCGGGGACTAGAATCTAGATTGCCCGAGTCCCAGTTCCACACTACATGATCCTCTTGCCCTCATGTCTTCTCTTCTTCCGGATGAGTTGGACTACAACTTCCATCTCCCCTCAATCAGGCTGCGGCGTATGCAATAGGAGTTTTTGGTCCAGTACATCTGATTGACACCAGCTTGGGAAAGGCTGCTATAGGCTAACAAGAACTCTTTCCTTTATTTAGTAGATTTATATCCCCCCTTTTATTACAATGAACTCGAAGAGGCTAACATGGTTCTCCTCTTCTTGCTCTCAATCTTATTTCCACAACAACCCTGTAAGGAAGGTTGGGCTGAGAGTCTGTGACTGGCCCAAAGTCACTCAGTTGGCTCCAGTTGAGTCTGTGACTGGCCCAAAGTCACCCAGTTGGCTCCATGGCTGAGCGGGGACTAGAACCCGAATCGCCTGAGTCCCAGTCCCACGCTCTTAACCACTACGCCACAGTGGCTCTCACAGCTAAGATTTCTATTTGCACCCCACTTCTGAAAGCAACCACCGCTCCAATCTTTGCCAAGTGTGATTTTCAAAAAGACAGAAAATACATTATCTGGTGCATGGGTACGTTCAATTTTTAAATTCACGTTAAATCATAGCATCAGCATGACTACGATAATGTAACAGAGCCCTGGTGCTAAACACATTTTCTTGAGAATAGGCAGCATTTGCTGAGCCCGCTTGCCCGAGCTCATCGCCTGCCACTTTGTGGTTGACCTTTGGGGACCCTCTGGGTTGCCTCTGGCCCCGAGACCCAGCTCAGAGGGCATCATTGCATCCAAGAAGAGCAGAGGGGTATATGCAGGTCCCCCAAAACGCTGCAAGAGGTGAGTGCGTTGTAATCCACAAGCGAGCTTCCTGAATGGCCATTTCCCTTGGAGTGGCAGGATAGGGGTGGAGTGAGGCCTTGATAGGAAGAGTTGTGGAGATGGACAACAAAAGGATTCTAGGGATCAGGAAGTGTGAGCTGGGATAGTGCTGTGACCAAGAGTATGAGCTGTAATCCTGAAGGCTTCTGGGTCATAAAACTGCAATGCCAGCCCTGTGGTGTTGCTAGGTGGTCTTAGCAAGCTGCTAGCTCTCAGTGTCCCCTCCTCCCTGCAGTGGGAGGAGGGGACACTGAGTGGGGAAACTGTGATAGCAGTGGGCAGAATCGGGATCTGAGCTGCATCACACAAACCAACGCCTGGGAATGCAAATAAAAGAATGGATTTGAAGAACATTTGCTTTAATCTCAAAGCACTAAATACAAATCTGGAGGGGCAAGGCATCTTGTAGAGGAGAAATCCCAGGAACAAACCCACAGCAGTTTCTTCTCAAGCTGAAGGCACCCTCCTCCTCTTTCTAGATCCCTGACCACATGAACAGCCCCACGGTCATGTTCCTGAAAGGCAACCAGTGGGAGTGGCCCCTGCCGCCCTCTCCCGAGCCGCTCTTCTTCGCACATGACATCGGGCTGCGATACGAAGCGGAGCACATCCGCCACTGCCTGAGGAAGGGTAAGGCGAGAAGTTGTGGGGTTGGCCAAACCGGAGGTCGCCGACCGAGCCATGTTCCTCCCTGCCCTGCTCCTGAATCATGATCCGTTTAGTCCAGAGGTGGGAATCATCCCTCAAAACCATCGTTCGTTTGGCTGCTTCCACACAGCCCCCCTCTCCACATTCCAAAAGGTTACTGGTACTATGAACTCCAAGCTAAAATGTGCTGGTTCTTGTACCTTCACAATGGGCTGGTTCCCCACGGCTGCCAAGCTGATGCACAGAGAGATCGCTCCCACTCCGCCACAGCTCAATAAGGAACCTCCAGAGGCATAATCCTGGCTCTTGAACATGGTATCCCCCTGCAGCCACTTCACTAATAGCAAATTAATTTGCTGTATGCACTATTAATATAGCCCACATTTGTATAGAAACCACTTGCACCATCCACAAAGGAGAGGGAGCTTTGGGGGAATCTGAAGGTTTGCAGATAAACGAAGTGGACAAAAACTTAAGGTGCGGCAGGGGACTGGCAAAAGACCCACAAGGATTTAGCATGCTCTCGACCAGAAAATGGTTATGAGGGGAGGAGGGATGGAGTATCCAGCTAGGAGTACGTGTTCCCAATTAGGTAACTGTAAAGTCTGTTTGCTATAAATGAGTTGTTAAAGAGAAACATAGTTTGTAGGGAAGAAAGAACACTTGCAGCCAAATAACAGAAATAAAGGCGAGTTTATTTGCACAAAAGTAAGAGACTTCAAATGAGTGGGAAGTCTGCAGCCCTCCAGGAATTGCTGGGACTACAACTTCCATAATCCCCAACGATTAGTCATGCTGGCATGGAGAGGATGGCAGTTGCAAGTCCAGCAACAGGGCCAAGGGCTTGCCACACCCCTGCTCCACAAGAAAACCAGACAGGCCTGTGCTGCAGCCTACTTTCCTGTGGATCCAGGACCGCTTCCTGTCTCCCTTGCAGGTTTGAAAGAAAGCCCCATCATGCCATTGTGCGAGAGCGAAATGATTGTCACCATCATGGATGAGGCGCGGAAACAAGTGGGGGTCATCTATGAGCAAGACCAGGCTGCACCGGACAAGCAATGTGACAGGACCTGCCCATGAACATGCACTCTTGGCCAACCCGCTTGATGCCCGAAGAAGTCGCATCAAGTTGCACACCTTTGAGCGTGGGTAGTGCTGTCTGGGTCAGAGCATGGAAGCATTTTCCTTGCGAGTGCAACGCTTCACCCTTGCTGTCCACACTAGCACACAAAGCTACTGAAGAACTGGGAGGGGAATATCGAACCCAGTTCTCCATCTCTTCCCAACTAACCTGGCACCCTGAAGTGGGTAAAACAGCTATAACCTAGCCTTTAAGAATTCCACTTAAATAAGGTAGTTTTAGTACTGATAGTTCCAGCCAATGGCAAATGCTCAATATTAGTCACTTTTTCGGCTTACTTCTATGCCAAAGGGCCATCCTGCTTCCTACTTGCATTTTAGGCCAGGGATGGGCAGCTTGTGACTTTGCTGATGCTTTGGCCTACAAATCCCATAAATCTCAGCTAGCATAGCCAATGGCGAGAGCCAAAGGGGTTCTGGGACAAAATACCTGGAAGACTGCAGCTGTATGAACATTAAAACCAAATGAAAAATATAGGAACTTGTGTGACATTGTGGACTCTCAAAACCCTAAAGCTTCAGGACTAGCCATTCTCTTCTGGGACCATATTGAGCTTCTACATACTAAAGGAGCACTTCCACATTTGAGTATTTTGCAGGGGCTCTCGGAAAATGGCTGTGAGGGGGACTTGGGCAGCCCACTCAAAACTGGCTACCATGGTAGGCATGCCCAGTCCCTAAACACCAGTCCCAAAATTCCTTTCCCAGAAGGTGGAGCAATGAGAGTAAAACAGCTTGCCCAGAATCCAAGAGGCAGAGTGGAG
Source organism: Varanus salvator macromaculatus (assembly GCA_023646645.1). NCBI lineage: Eukaryota > Metazoa > Chordata > Lepidosauria > Squamata > Varanidae > Varanus > Varanus salvator. The sequence continues at coordinate 5,137,874 of JAIXND010000781.1, forward strand.
GTCTCCACACCAAATCAAAACACAAAAGCATTCTCTTGAGCAAGCGTTCACCACTGCAGGGCAGTGCTTCATCTGGCAGCACAGCCTCCCATCTAAAACATGCTTTAAAAGAAGTTTTAAGAGAAAAGAATTAGGCAGCCATATTAAGATCTCAAAAGGTGGGAAAGTAAGAGCACAACCTCCAATGTCAAGAAATCAAATCCCTGGCAAGCAACAAGGTCAAAGGATTGCCTACTGGGCTGCTGTAATTGACTTGCCATGGAAATACACTCTGCAAAAGGACTGAGCAGTTGCTCAGTTGACACTTGAGGAAATGGACGTGTCAGTCAAGCCACTGATGGAAAAATGAGTAGGAAAGCTGCTCCAGCCCCCTGCCTCCGTTTTTGACTACAATTCCCAGCACCCCTGACCACTGGTCAAATTGTCTGGGGCTGATAGAAGCTGAAGTGCAAAATGACCAGAAGGCACCGGATGTGGGAAGGCTGCTTCACTTTCCAAGAGCAGTCTTCTCATTTACTATGATTACCAGATGCAACATTTCCATCTAGGGAATCTGAGAATCCTGGCTCCTGCCCACCCTGGTGCCCCTTCCCCTCAACTGTAAAATGTGACTGCAGCAATGACTGAATGGCTTCTTTAAAGGTCTTTTAAAGTTCAAACACAAAACCAAGAGGCTGTAAACTTTATCCTTTATTGTGAAGTGGGCCTGGGCATTGATTTAGACCAAAATGCCATGCTGTTTCAGGATGTCTGTGTATTTAGCAATCTTGCTCTCCACATTTTTCTCTGCCTGCTTTCGGAGTTTCTGCAATAAGAAAAAGGGGAGGAAGTCATTTGGAGTAAAGTTTTAAGAGACCAGAAAGTACTGGAGAATGGAGATCTGATGCTAGAGCAACAGCAAGAACAGAAATTGCCAGTTAATTTAGGGTTCCTTCAGTATTCTGATGCCTCATTTACACCACACTGATAGGTAAGCAATCTACTATATTTTTTAAGTTAAGAGGAAATCTAAAGGCTCTGACCTCTGACTCCCAGATGCATGCATAGGCTCCCCTTCCCAAGCCTTAATTTGCAGGGTAGAAAAAAAGCCTTCTTTTTGCTCATAAAATCCAGAGCACCCTTCACAACAATGCAGACGGCTGGCTCACCATCAGCTGCTTCTTCTTTGTGTAATGGAGCTTGGCCTTCTCCTTGCGTTTCTCCTCCAGGGTGGCTGTGATGGCCTGATACTTCCACCCAACCTCATGGGCAAGGCGTCCCAAGTATGCAAACTGTACACCAAGAAAAATGCAACAGCTTAGAAACCAGAATTAAAAGCTCCTGGAATTAGCCCCATACCACCTGACTCCTAAAGCCCACTCCTCACGTGGCCCCCACCCCATTTTCTCCTCACTATTTACCAAATCCCAAGCGTCCATTGCGCAATTCCATTCTCTAAAACAATTCTGCAGAGTCAGTGGCCAATCTAAACCCCTAAATGTATCCCATGCTACAAACTCTGCTTTTCCTTTATTGCACGGGCAGCTTGTTGCCCTTCAAGATGTTTCAGGCTGCAACTCAGGTACTGGATGGGCTATACCAGAAGAACGGTGAGCAGCTTGTCAAGGTTCACCAGGTAATGCAACATCCTTCCACAGCACCCAGAAGCCAGGATAGTATCTTGGAGGCAAGCCAGGGCTCTATGTACAGCCTCAGCATGTAGAACTAAGAGTACCAGAGAGAAATGCCTGAGAACTGCCTTCCCTAACTATGTTCCTTAGATAAGGACTGCTTTTGCTGTGAGAAATAACTGTTCTACTGAAGCAGCTGCACCCCCATCTTGTCTCCCGGGAAAGGGTATTAACTTGTGGCTTACTGACAACCTCTGAAATGTGGGAGGACCACAATAGCTTGTTAAGCTTGTGCTTTGGCTTGGGATGACATGCCTACAAATAAGGCAGCACAGCAAGTCTTGCTGCCTTAAGAGGCCCTGTGACTTATGGGCATTGCAAGGTTATCCCTGTTTATGTTCTGCATCTGCCTTCCATCATACTCAATAAACCCAATGTTTGGTTTTACACAAATGTTTCCATATTTTTCTGATTACCTTGCAAGCCACACTGAGGTGAGCTTGTAGCAGACCTCCACACTTTCATTAGCCCCCGTCACCAAACTGCACTAGGGAGCCGCTGAACAAAAGCATCTGGAAGACCACAAGCTGCCCACCCCTCTGCTTCAACAGAACCAGAACTCCCATTGCCCATCTCGATTCACTCAAGATTCTGCTGCTTACCCAGAAGGGATGCTGTGCCTGCTTTCCCTACAAGCACAAGGCCATACAACCACCAAAGGGCTGGTCTCAGATGGTAGTGCATGAAGAGTTGCTGTCTCATGGTCCTGAGACTCGAACTAATGGTGGAGTGTCATCATCACAGACCTGCCTTGAGCCAAGCCCTCCACAGAGTCTGGGTAAATGCAGCAGGAATGGCTATTTGGTCAGGACCCTTTTCCTCACAGGCGGAAACAGCTCCCCGATCCCAGTGGCCATCCAAAAGAACTAATTATGCAGGCTTGGATACAGACTGGCACTTACCAGCAGATCCACTGAAGTCAATGGAACTTACACGAGTCGTAGCTAACAGTGGATAAGCAAACCAAGGCGTTTGCTTCAACAAAATGTAGTTAGGGCCACTTCTTTGGACACTTTAAAGCAGACTAAACAAATTCATGGAGGAAAACACTTGCAGAGGTGGGATCCCTGTGAATGCCAGTTGTGGCAGGAACTGGGTGGGGCGTAGGGTGCTGTTAACTCATGTCCTGTTGCAAGTTTCCCAAGGATTGCTGGCTGACCACTGTGTGCGCAGCATGCTGGCCTAGGACTCCCGTCTGCTCCAGCAGGGATCTCACAACTAGCTTAAGGTGCAATCCTGTGTCTGGGGTATGCTGGGAAATGTAGGCAGTTTCTCTCTTAACCATACAGCATCTCATCTACTTTGATGGGGCTAAAATGGGATCCAATCCACAGTGGCAAGACAAATGCCATGACTGACCACAACAGGCCTTGTTTACATTTTCAGGCAGAAACCAGGTTGCAGGGGCTGCCACTATTAGATTAGAAATGCTATTTTCAAGTTCTCTTGGACAAAATCTCGTTTCCAAACCATGTAGGGAATCCTAAGTGCAATAGTCCACATAGCCAAGCATGATTTACTCTGAGCTGCTGAGTTCTCCCAGCCTTTCGGCAGCTTTTCTACATCTGGCTATACAAGCTCCCTTTAATTGGACTTGGTAGGGCTAGAACTTGTGACCTTCCGATCAGAAGCACGTGCTCGACAGCTAATCTGGAGTCTTGTGAACTCTCCTCAAGTGGATACTTTCAGAGCACTGGATGGCAGCAAAGAAATATTGCAGGGCCTGTGAGGCACCAAAGAACAGCAGCAACGGTACCTTGCGTGTGGGCTTGAGGCGGACCACTTTCAGAGCTGCAGGGACCACCATCCTCTTGCGCTGTGGAAGACACACCCGGTTAGCCACATGTACGAGTCAAAGGCAGCTGCCTGCCATTTCCAACGGCACAAAATCTGCCTCAGTGTTAATTTTTTTTTCTCACTCCACAAGTCAAACAATGTAGGTAGGAAAGAAAAACATCACTGGCAGGAGACCAAGCAATTCCCACAGCCCACCTGCCCCCTGAGAGGAAGCTGGAGTTCACCTTGTCGTAAGGAGGGGGGATGCCGTCAAAGACCTTCAACCTTTCCAAGGCAGCCTGGCCACGTTTGGTTTTGTGGGGGAGCATTCCTAGAAAAGGCAGAAAACATGGATAGGGTGGCGGTAGGCAGACCTTCCAGGATAGACTAGAGAGTGGTGTGAGTTCTCTAAGAGTATGATACATTCAGTATGAAAATTAAAAGCAGCTGATGCTCAAATCGGTTTATTTGTGACAGGGACCTAGAAATGAATGCCCTTTGGAATTAAAGTATGAATTGACATGCCCTGTGCTTCCTATACTATCGTGCAGTTTGGAATATAAGTTAATGTAAGTTTGTACTGAATTGTGCACCTTTCAGTGCAAATCATTTTTTAAAATTATAGATTCTTATGCAAATCCCATGGAAAAGAAAGTGACATGCCCTGAAAATAAATCAGTTTACCCATCCTCAGTATGCTATGCTAATAACATTTAGATTTTAGAAACACTTCTGAGTTGCACATTCTGGGAATACAATCAATGGTAAATATGTGCACACTTTTTTAAAAAAAGCAATTTTAGAATAATTTTTTTGGCTACATAAAATTGGCGGGAGCATGATGCACTTACCTCGCACCGTTCTCCAGAAGATTCGGCTGGGGGCACGGAAGTGGTACGGGCCACGAGAGGGGTTGGTGTTCATACGCTTGCGCAGGAAAGCAAGATATTTCACTGGGAGGAAGGGGGGTGGGGAAGCAACTGAATTAGACCAGGCCAGCAAGGATGTTATCCTGGGAAAAGCCCAGCAGGCACACAGTTCCATTTCTAAATGGGAAGACCAACAAGGCACAGCCTGCAGACTTGCCATTCACCTCAGTCCCTGGAAACTATTAACATCACTTGGCTTTTAGACACTCTGCCCAGACCTCATGTTATCTCACAACAGCAACAGCTAAAGTGGGCCTTTCACAATGTCCTAGTGCCCAAGCCAGAGCAAAGACTCTTGTGCGTGTACCACAAGATTCCAGGCCATGCTCACTGCATGAGGAAGAAGAAAAAGCACATGGATGAAAAGACGGTTCCTCTCCCCATTTAAACATACAAGTTACCCTAAAAGGCACCGTCAGCTTTCATCCCAGTTATCTTGCTCCCTAGATTTCTGTATCGTGTTGTTGCAGAGCCTGAAATCCCTGATTGGGAGATGAGGCTCAATTCATCTAGTCCAACCTTCAGGGCCAGCCCAGGCCACAGAGGTTTTCAAGAACATGCCATGGGAAGAGGATGGTGATCTCAGATGGTAGTGCATGTACAGTTGTCTCATGGCCATGACACTCGAACAAATGGTGGTAAGGCATCATCACAGACCACCTCTCAAGCAGGCACAAACAACACACACACAAAAAGGCAGAAACAAGACTTCAGCTAGTCCCTGGTGCTTTCAAAGTGCTAAACAGCTTCCCAATCCTGTCCTGCTTTCTTCTATTTCCATCTGTGGAAATTAAATGAATGCTAGTTGGGTAAATTAGAATCCCAAGGCTGCATGTACTCAGCACAAGAGGGGACCAAAATCTGCCATGTGCAAGCTATGAACTGATCTTATACATGCAAAATTGACCAACTGGCATAGTACACTGCCTACTTCAATCTCAGAGGAAGATACAAAGTCAAGCACCAAAGGCTGTCCCTCTGTCTACTGGAATTCTCTTTAGAATCTTTGCCGAACTGTGCCCACGTTCTCTCTCTGCAGTCAAAAGGACTGGGGCCATGCTTGATAGATAGAAAAGCAGAGCTGCAGCCTATAAGTTGATGCACGTCAGTTACGAAGAAAGCAGAGCTGTAATTGCCCCATTGTTCAAGACAATTAATCTTCTAGCACAGATGATAGATTTTGGTGCCAGCTGCCTGACTAAATTGTAATAAAAATGTGGGATGTTTTGTTCATTTCACTTGCAAGAAAAAAGAAGTAGCAGCAAGTCTCCGCAAAACTTCCATTCAAATGTTACTGTAGCACTTTCCTGTGCATCTTCTGGAAAATACAGAAGACTGTTGCCAGTTTGCTTTTACAAAGAAACATATTCATTCCACAGCACGATTTTGCACCCATGATGAAGCTCATAGTATTTAAATACATGTGGAGCCATTTTTACTAAACCAGGTTAATTGCAAAGCCTGAGCAGCTTTGAGGGAATATAATGCTTCCAATTTGGTTGAATTACATCTTGAAAAATATAGCAGCTCAAAGGAACAGAGAATTGGCCATGCATGAAAGGCTTTGTAGGCCAAATGAAAGCAATGGCAGAAGAATCCCCTCACTCAGAAGATGTGGACAGTTGAAGACTCTGTCTTACATTTGTTACGATAGAAATTGCCGGATATATTGATCCCTTCACATCGCACAACCACAACTTTGCGCCCTAGAACAAAAAATAGAAAGTACCAGATGAAACCATATACCACAAAGTTCAGGCTGGAACATCAAGGCTTCAAAAGGGGAATTTGAGTACTTTACAAGTAGAGGATCAACAAGCTATAATTTTGTATTCCAGTGAAAGCTTGATACTGGAAAACAGCAAGTTGATCTAGCATGTAGTAGATAAACCCCTTGTCAATCTCCCAAAGCTCTGGAACGAATGCTAAGTAGCTTCTATTAAAAATAAAAATCTTGGGAAGTAAGGCTACCAGCAAGGGCAACATTGCTGAGCTAGACAGACTAGTGGTTTCAGCTAGAGTAAGAAATGGTATTATGTTCACAAGAAAGCATATGCCACAAACATTAAGGATGTGACAAAAGAACCTGAAATGGTGGTACAGGTGTTACCTCCAATTATGGGCCTTCTCTAAGTAGGAGGCCTCTAGCAATATATCACCACTTTTACAAGGTTCTGTTCATTTTGTAACACTAGGAAAGAATGCTGGGTTAAAAGCAGCCTCATACAAAAGTTTCTCCAAAAGCCAGAAGACAACTTCATAACTTGATGACAGCCACTTTCCATAACCTGAGCATCTTGTGTGTGCCCAGCACAGTACAGACTCTCCATATTTTGCATGGGAGTGGGATAAGCCCCCTTCCCCACCTTCCAACCTAAAACAAGCCTTACCCAGCAAGACTTGCTTGGCCACAATGGCTGCCAAGCGACCCAGCAGGTGACCACGTCCATCAATCACCAATACCTGGAAAGAGAAAAAGTAGCTTTAACTGGGGACTGTAAGGATTTATCTAGGACTAAACTAAAACCACATTTCTTAGATCAAAAAGCTTTCTTAGTTCTGCCAATGATTAAATAGGAGACAAATTATTACACAGTTCCTAGATTAAAGCAATGAATTTCTCCAACCCTACTACATATTTGGAGGAACTTAAATGCTGGGGCATAAGTGAAGGGATAACTTCCATCTATGCAACCATGTGAAGTTTGTCTATCACATTGTAAAGGAGTCAGATCCCACTGATCCAACCAAGTAATTACACATTTCTGTCTGCTGTTTCTCTCCTAGATGGGTAAAATCTGCAGCACGATATGCTTTTCTTCTTGCAGTTTTATCCTGTCTATTTGCCTGTAGGATCCCCATTCTCAGCTATTATCTCTCACCCATACTAGTTTTTGATATGGTTGTACCTTCACTGTAAATATGCCAAAACTTGCATGACATGCTACCAATCTTACTACAAATGAGGGGTTGTATCTGACAGCAATGCACCCCAAATGCAGCTGTGAAACAAACTGGCATGCCCCTTTACAGAAAACAGTGAGATATTCAGTAGGCACACATTGTTATGCCTCTACTGGAAAAAGAGAATCAGGATAACAGACTGTGTGGGATATATTGAAACACAGCAAGTGTCCTGTTAGAAAGCAAGGATAAACTGCAACATTTTACACTACCCAAGTCTTCTATGTGACCTTCTCAAATGCCCTCTTCTCTCAAGCCAGATAATAATAGTCTAATAGCAGTCTTTGCTCTAAGCAATGCATTATTTTTTTTACTTAAGATTATTTTTCGACTGCTATCAGTAAGAACCATCAGTAAGAACCACGGAAAAGCCAAAAAAGGCGAATTTGGAAGCAGAGCCCACTAGGTCTGATAAAGTTTCCTTCCAAACACGTGTAGGATCGTATGCTTGGTTGAAAGCCAAAGTTCATTTGCTTAGGCTGTCCACAGAAACCTCAATAAACTCCAATTTACCGCTGTGATCCTAAACACGCTTATGAGAGTGCAAGCTCCGCTGAAGACAGTGAAACTTACCACTGAGGAAGCACGCTGGTAATACATACATTTAACAGTTTCAAACTAACAATTCATCACTCCACACACGCTCAGAAACAGTATTATCCAGCCTGACACCGGGATTACCGCAGCCTAAGCGTTCTTTTTCTCATCTTTATCTCCCCGCTCCACACGCCTCCACACCAGGCCGGGCCGGCTTCGCTCCACGTGATCCCCCCAGCTACAAAGATCAGCTTTCCCCAGGGAAGGGGTGAGGAAGATGGGAAGCGTAATCCCTCCCCAGCCTCCTCACCCGCCTGCGTTCCCGGTAACCCGCGATTACCGCCCCAAAGTCCCTCTCCCGCTCTCCGCACCTTGGGCTCCGCCATGGCTGCTTCTCGGCGGCCGCACGGGAAAGAGGCTCCGCCCAGCGCACGCCACGGGGTTACCTTCTCCAGCCGGCTTGGGAAATGCCCAAGAAGCGCAGGGGCGGAAGTGACGTTAGGAAAAGACGTAAAACACGCCAGAAAGCTGAATGGAACGTAAAGTGCGAACTTCCGGTAAAGATAGTAAAGCGTTGGCAGCGCCACCTTCAGTGACCGGACTTGCCTCAAAGCGTGGTAGTGACGCTCTACCTGCTTTTTCCTCTCTATGGTGGAAGCGCTCGTCCCCTTTGAAACCAAGTTATACAGAAAGCATTGATTCGGGCCGTGTGGCAAAAATGTTTACGTTTGCTGTAGTAGAGATTAAATAAATCACCTTTTGTTTTTTTCATATTTTCATATGGAAGTACTGGAAACGTAGACATCTTTTAAGTTCACGAAGTGGCTGACACCGAGCGGCTCTCTGAGGGCGGAAATGACGTAGTCAGTCGCCTCTGCGGCGGGCCGTGCCCTTACCTTCGCGGGCCGGGGGAGCGTTGGCGTACTCATTGGCCCCTTTTGCAGAAAGTCTCCCCGAACGGTCTCTGGTTGCTCGCACGTGCAGCTGGGCAGGAATCAAGTTCTGCAGTCAAGCACCGCCTCGTCTCTAAGCCACATTTCTGTATGCTTTACTTGGGAGTAAGCTCCATGCATTGAGGCTCATGTTTAAGTAGACATACATGGGATCTCTCCGTTAGTGGGCTTGCTCGTTTGAAAAACCGGTTTAAAGTACAGTTTTAGACCGATCTCACCGTGGCTTTGTTCTTTAAAGTGTCATGGAAGTGAAACTGAAAACTCCGGACTTAAGGCAATGCTTTCTGTTCCCTGACACAAAACTGGCCAAATTGAAAAAATACAGATTAAGGACATTTGCAAATGTATTTATACCATTCAAAATAAAGCTAACATTGAGGCACATGTTGCAATTATGGGCTAATTAGAACCACTGATTGTAGCAGGATTCAGATCATTGAGCTGGGAACCTGGGCTCTGATTGCCACTCATTCACAAAACTCACTGGGTGACTTTGGGCCAGTCATTGACTCTCAGCCTAACCTACCTTACAGAACTGCTGGGAGGATACAGTGGGAAGGAGGATCATGTAAGCTGCCCTGTCTTCCTTGGAGACAAAAAGGAAGAATGCACGGTACCGTTCAGTTACAGTGGTACGTTGGGTGATCAACTTAATCTGTTCCAGGACTCTGGTCATGACCCAAATTGGTTGTTAGCCAAGTCAAATTTCCCCATAAGAGTCAATGTAAATAAGGTTAATCCGTTCTGCAACTATTTTCTTTACTCACAAAAATTTGAAGCAAAACAAACAGTGACAAAGAACAACAAAGATTGCGGCCATCTCCCCCCCCCGCCCCGTGATTGTGCAGCGGGGGGGGAGATGGGCATGATCGTGGGCGTGCAGCGGGGAGGCGGGTGAAGGCACGCAGGGGGGAGGCAGATGCAGGCATGCTCAGGCAGGGAACACGGGCACAATCGCGACCATCTCCCTCCCAGCACGAACACTTCCATTCGCCCCCCCCCCCACCCCACACACACGATTGTGCCTGTGCAGGGAAGGCAGGCACTCTCATGATTGTCACCTGATGCAGAGTTCGCGACCTGCGGCAATTTTTTTTCTGAAATTTCTGTTCATGACCCAATTTGATTGTGAACTGAGGTGTTCATGAGCCAAGGTACCACTGTATTTCAGACTTTTTGCTTCTCCACATGTTTCATGCCACCATCTGGTCTTTTTCTTGAAGCCAGGTTCATAGATCTGCTGTTAGCTTCACAGCCCATTCTGGGTCGCCACCAAACACCCACATCTATGCTATGACCCACTGCTGTTGCTGCTTCCTCAACCCCTTCCATGTTCCATAACAATTTCACTTTGAATTTGCTGTGGTCACCCCTACATTAAGGATATCTAACTATGTCTCCTTTCCTCTTTTCCTATTTTCTTTGGGGTGTGTGGGAATCACCTGATAAGTCCCAGTCCCAACTTTCCACTCCTTCAATGTCCTTTTGCCATTTCAAAATGAGAAATGGAAATAAAACACATACTAGATGTCAGTTTTTCTTTATTTTACAGTTCATTCTTAAAACATTGGAGAGCGGGAGCAAAAACACAAACCACAAACAGAAGAAAAAAGTCTTGTTAAGGAAATCAGCCACATATTTCAAAACTTGCCGTCAGTGCTTGCAAAATCTTTATTAGCAAACCCTGCCTCCCTAGGATTGTATTTTCTAATGAAGGAAACTATAACCCCAACCCATGCAATAGAGCCATGGCCATGAGATCCAAGCATTGGATGGGTCAGGCGTGATCCTGAGGATAGGTCACCCCCAGCTGCCTCCGGATTTCATCCAAGATGGAGTGGACCAGCTCGCTATCCACATGAGACACGATGGGGCTCTCCTTCAGGCCTGAGGGAGATGGAGGTAAGAGGAGAAACGAGGGGTTATGAGAAAGCTGCCACACACCAGGCTGCCCCCACAGAGCACTCTGTTTCCATCACCTGTTCCTCAGCCCTACCCCCAGCAGTTCCCGAGACGTTTACCCTGAAGAATACACTGTCTGACATGCTGTGCTTCGTAGGATAGGCCAGCGCTGGTGGGATAGTTCAGCTTTTGGGGAACAGTAGGAAGGGGGAAGTCTTCCTTTTGCCCATTGACAACCAACCGCAGTGGGGAATAGAAAGGGTCTGGAATCTGTGGATTTGAAAAACAGCACAATGATGAGAAGTGTGGCTCAAATCGGGCCAGGCACAAATCCAACCCTTTGGGCTCTCCACAAGGCCATCCCCCCTGGCTGCACCCCTGTCCCCACTCATCAGATCTGCTGGGTGGCTTCCCAGCTTTTGTGTAGCTTTTTTTTCCATTCTAAAAAGGGCCAGTGCTACTGGCCTAAACCGAATGATGGAGCCCAAAGGAGCCCAAAGGGAGACCTGGGTTCTGGGCCCTGCACGGCCATGGAGCTCTCTGGGTGACTTTGGGCCAGTCGCAGACGCTCAGTCCAAACCTGCCTCACAGAATTGTTTTTGTAAATGTAGCATTGAGAGGAGGAGGAGAATTATGGAAGCTGCCTTGAGTTCCTTGGAAGGAACAAGGCAGGATATAAATACAATAAATCAATAAGTGGAGAATGGTGCCTATACAGTACTGGGGCCCAGCATGGAAACTGAACACTTTGCTCACCCTTTTTCTCCAGGAAAACCACACTGAGCATCTCCCCCCCCCCCCCCCTTGAGAACTTACCTCAATGATTCCTTTGGTGCCGGTAATGCTGGCCCGATTGGGTATTTTGGCCATCCGGCTGTACATGAAGACGGCTTGGCGTTGACCTGAATAGTTCAGGATTACTGAGGCAACTTTGTCCACTCCTGGGGGTGGAAACAGACATCCAAGTGTGGCCGTGACTTTGTCCTTGTCTGCAGCCAGCTTACTGAACTGCAGCCGTGGAGCTGCCCAAGAACCTTCCCTTTTTAGCGAGATCCAAGCCCTGTACAGGCAGATCTGCAGGCAGAACTGCACTGGGCACAGCAGCTTTTCTGCAGAACAGACATGCAGCATTTTTGCCGTGCATTTGATGTGATGTAGCAATGATCAAAGAAATTTTGGCATTTCTAGCTACACAGCAATGGTCAAGGCTGCTTCTAAGATGAATATCCCTAGCAAATAGCAACTGTGTAAAAGAAGAAGAAAAAAACCCAACTGATCAAGCCACACTGATATCCATAAATCCTTTGAGGTTTGGCTTGTTCTTGGTTAGTTCTGGCTCTGTATATAAGTGGTATTACACCATGCTCACATTTGTAGCTGAAGCCAGCCATTTATGTTAAAACATTTCACATTTAAAGTGTTTGTATGGGTAAATTTACAAACTGGACACAAGGCCACTGGTCGTTTGCTGTGGTTTGCAGCAAGATACCACCTACATTTTATTTGAAGATACCATATTTGGGGTGGAACAAACTACAAAAAGTCATGAGTGTTGCAGGACAAGGGAAAATTTGCTGTCTGAGACAAAGGACGCAGCTTTCTAGGTACAGAAGCTTCTATTCTATTTTCCTTCAAGACTGCCAATGGGACAACATCATCTACTGCACTGAGGGCTAGCGGCATGATTAGGGTGTGTGGACATTCTGGGTGACTCATCACACTCTCTTCTCCAGCATCATGGTAAATTTTAAAGTGAAGCCTCTTATCACAGCAGCAACCACAACGAGAATCCAAAACTGTACACAGCACCATTGATCAGCATCTGCAAACCAGTCCTAGCAGTTTGCATCTTCAGCAGGAGCAGATCTTTTTAAAGGTCCATCTGTCGTTCTTTCAAGCCCAACCAACCACAAAGTCATTTGTGTTGCCACTGGGATGCTCTCAGTTCTATTTTCTTGCTGAGAAAATTTGTTTGCTCATCCCATCCAGCTGCTATGAGGGTTGCAACTTAGGATCAGAGGGGACGGAGGAGCTGAGAGGAGTGGCAGATGACTTGCTGATCAAAAACTGCTCCATCTCTCTGAGCCCTGCCTCTGCCTCGCCACTGCTGGACCCAAGTCCGCCAGCCCAAATCGTTTTGGTGCAGCGCAGCGAACCAAATGCTAACCTGTCTCAGACAAGAATCCAGAGGCCACAATGGAGTCCGGCTTCTCTCCGTTGAAGACGACGCAGGCCAACTGGACGCAGTAGATGCCGAGGCTCAGCAAGGCACCTCCCCCGAGCGCTCTCTGCATGCCCCACGGGGTGCTTGGCGGGAGCCCAATTTCAGCGCAAAGCATCAGGGGCTCTCCAACCGTCCTTTCCTTGAGCAGGCTGCACATCTTCTCTGAAGCAGGAAAGAAACGGGTCCAGAGAGCCTGAGAAGAGAGGAAGATGTCAGCTGGCGGCCACTGCCATCTGTGTCATACCTATTCGCTCCCAGTCTTTTCTCCCCAAGGTTCGGCACCAAAAGGATGCCTTTTTATGAAGTGCCATTTTTTTTTAGTGGAAATGCTTCACCAGGGCAAATGATCTGCAAAACATTTCAAAATGCCTGGTGCTATGTATAGATGAAAATCTTGAAAAAATAATTTTAATAGAAATATAGTGGCTCTTACCATGGCATGGAATTTGGTGTGCTGGTCTTCCCCTGTTCTAAAAGTTGAAATGCCTGTTCTAAAGCTCAGGTCATGGCTGGAAGAACGGTATGTTACAATATACTGGCATTTTGGCCCCACCCACCTCTGCTGCCTGAGAGCTTCTCCAGAAAGGAATTCAGCTTTTGGGCTGAAAGCCCTTCTGTGCTCCTGCTTGAAAGGCACAGGGGTAGGGCCATTTTTTAAAAAGTAGCGCTACTAATTCAAGGATCAAATCCAGGTGGGTACTACGAACTGGGAACAATATCCACAGAAGGACTGTCACCATCATACACGCCTGAAAACTTCTCACGGAGATTCGCTGGGTCGGAGCTAGAGTGGAACAACGTTGGCCAAACTGCGCAAGGCAGCTGCTTGGCCGACCTTCGTCTACATCTCTCAGGGGCGCTGGGTGCCGAGAGCAGAGCACAGCATCGCAGAGGCACACTGGTTGCACCCTGCAGTGCAGGGATGGGTGCGACCCATTCTGATGCAGCGACACACCTCGGGCTCATGCGCAGTTTGATGCTGGGCCACAGGGCGGAGGGACCAGCACCCGTGCCCTGGCCTCTCACCTCCATGAGGAAGACCTCCTTCTCCCGAGCGGCCTGCACCATCGTTTCCACCTCGGTGGCATTCATGCCCAGGGGCTTCTCGCAGAGCACGTTCTTCCCAGCCCGGATGAAGAGGAGGGTGGCTGGCAGGTGATACGGGGGGATCACCCCAACATAGGCCACGTCTGTAAGAAGCAAGGCAACTTGTAGGGCAAGCGCCCAAGTGGAAGGACATCTGCCAAGGTATGAAGAAGCAATTGAACTGTGGGAAACAGTGACGGACTCCAGGGGCGTGTCCTTCCTTTTTGTGTCTTTTACGGCTTGGCTGGAGTCCCAGTCTGGCTTTCTGTGTTCCTCAGCCGTCCCCCCGCCCCTGCCCCTGTGGCATCCATCGGTGCTTTCCTGGCATGTGTGTCTTTTTCACCCCCATTCCAAAGACTGAAACGCTTCTCCTAATGCATTTCATTACAGGCATCCATAGCTTTAAACAGAAATGTGCCCGCATTTTGCATTCGGCTCTGCTTGCATCTGGGAATGTCTCTAAAATGATACTGAACCTCAGGCTGAAAGAGGCTCAGTATCTCCCATGGAGGGGGAAAAGTCAATGGCCGCACGGTGCCTTCCAGGTTAGGAGCATCCTAACTCTGCAGGAGAGACACAGTATACTGCTTCTGGTATTGGTAGTAACATATAACCATAAGGACTAGTAGCTATTGATAGCCTCTGCCTCCATGAATCTGTCCTTAAAGCCATCTAAATTGGTGGCCATCACTACGTTGTGTTGGTGTGAGTTCTGTAGTTTGACGATGTGCTGTTTGAAGAAGTCCTTCCTCTTTTCACCCTGAATCTCCCACCAATCAGCTTCATTAAATGACCCTTTTGAGTTCCAGTGTTAGAAGAGAGGAGGAACAATGTCGCCTTGTCCGCTTCTTCCATACCAAGGTGCCCACGGTTTTGAGGAAGTCTGCTCACCAACATCTGGATCCTCCGCTAGTTCTTCATAAGACCCATAGGCCTTGGGGATGCTGTGGGTTTGGGCATATTCCTGAGCTCGGCCAAGATCATGAGAAGCAATCGCCACCACCTGGCAAGTTGGGGTGGGGTGGGGAGAGAGTCAGTTAATTTCTGTGTCATCCCAGCTCTACCTGTAAGGTAAAGGTAAAGATTTCCCCTTGACATTAAGCCCAGTCATGCCTGGCTGTAGGGGGCGGTGCTCATCTCCGTTTCCTAGCCGAGGGAGCCAGCGTTTGTCCGCAGACGGTCTCCGTGGTCATGTGGCCGGCATGACTAAGCACCGAAGTGCACAGAACGCTGTTACCTGCCCACCGAAGCGGTACCTTTTTATCTACTTGCATTGCATGCTTTCGAACTGCAAGGTTGGCAGGAGCTGGGACAGAGCAATGGAAACTCACCCCGTTGTGCAGATTCGAACCGGCGACCTTTCGATCTACCAGCACAGCTGTTTAAACCACTGTGCCACCTGCTACCTGTACAAAGCTACTAATACAATTTCCTTCCCACTGAAGATCCACAGTCTCTGATTCCAGAATTATTAATATTACCTTACATTTCTATATTCCCTACAGCTGAAGTTCTATGGGAGTTCACAGCATTTAAGTCTCCCATCCCAATTTCAACCAGTCCAGACCCTGCTTAGCTTCCAAGATTACGCAGGATCAGGCACTTCAGGCTAGGATCTGTGGAAAGGAAGAGGCATTGAACTTGAAGATCTGGGGGCGGGGGCTAGGAGGGAGGATTTTGACAATGAAGTTTCATCCCTCCACTGCAGCATGATGGATGCTTCTGCACAAGGCTTTTGATTGTGCAGGTTGCCCTGCCTGGTTCATGGAGTTTTATGGGCTGTGATGACGGTGGTGGCCTGACCATGGGTACTCCCACCGGCAGTGCCGTGAGCTTGGCCCTTCTCTTGTTAGGCTCCAAAGCACCAGGCAGTCTCTTTGCAAGCAGATCTTTCTTGGCACTTTGCAGCTGCAAGACAAGGTAGCTCTAAAAGCCCTCTGGGAAGCTGGAAGCCATGCCTCTGTGCACGCCAAGAATGTCTGTGGAACACAACCAAGGGACTCCCCCCAATCCTTTCCTTTCAATAGCTCTGGGACTCCACCCGCTCTGGTTTTTGAAGGGGCAGCCAGTGAGAGCAGCACAAGTCTCTCACTGGGCGACTGGACCCCCTCCTCGGATGCCTCGTCATGGAGGCAGGACTGGGGTCACGGGCACTGCAATGGCTCCTTGTCCTCCCCCCCTTTAACCCCTCCCATCCCTCCCAAAGCTTTCCCACTGTCCTGGTTGGCCTGTGGCCAGCTACCCTGAGGGTGCTTCAAAGGCCTGAGCCTCTGCCTGGTCTCCAGGAACTCCCATCTCCTCCTCCCCGAGGTCCCTTCCCCTCCCGGATCCCCATCCTGCTGACCCCGGGATGCCTGCCAAGAGGAGCAATTGGCTCCACTCACTATACGCAGGGCAGGAGACTGGCTCCTTTCCACCCGCTTTCCTCGCCTTTGCTTGCTTTTCTTTCCCCGAAGGGTGTCAATATTGTGAGGAATCACAAGTGCCGACATGCTAAGACTGCAAGACAGATCTTGCTTCCTTACCTCTGCGATGGACCCTTTTCGGCGGTGCTCCCTCTCTGGCGTTTCACCTTGGCTTCCAGACATCTCAGCATCATCACCCCTCCAACCCAAGATCCCTCTCAACCTGGCTCTCTAAGACTTCATGTGCACTCCCTTTGGGCAGCTGCAGAAGCTGCTTGAGGGAATCATCCTGCCACTGCACAGAGCCTGCCCAGCTCCTTAGGGGACTTCTCTCCACCTGTCATCAGCCCTTTCTCACGCCCTCCACACACTACCTTGTGTTCTTCCGGTGGCAGCGTCTTCAGAGCCACCAGGAAATCGTGGCTGATTTTCCCAGCGGAGCAGATCCCCCAGCAAAGGGGTCCCATGGCAGAGGAGAACAGAGAACGCACTCGGGGCAAAGTCTTTGGCTCCCTGGGAAAGGAAATAACTCCTCCAAAGCCGAGAGGGTCCCTGCCTCAGTCACGCAGCCGCATTAGTCTGTGGCAGCAACAGTGACGGTGAGACATGTGGCCCCGTAAAGACAACCCCATTTATTCTGGGGGAAGCTGGCCTGGCTGAGGTCTGCGTCCATCAGATGCACTGAATATTATGGGGAGCTTCGGGTTTTTGTACAGTACATACAGTAGCACAACTGGGCGGGGAGGAGAATTGCAGGGAGAAATTAAACACAGAAAGTACGGACAACAATGTTCATTGTTATTAACCATTGTTCCCAGTACAGTCACTGCGGGTTACATAAACATCTTTGTACAAGGTAAGCCCATTGACACAGGGCAGCGCGATCATTATGGGATACAGTTAAATCTGATGATGGGTTGATGAACCCAGCTCTGTACTTGTAGTCTCTCCCTCCCTTTCTCCCCTTTGCTCCACAATGGCCAATGGGAGGGTTCGTGACCATCTGCTACTGATATTTGGATCTTGCCATTTCTGATCTCAGATTTGTGTCTGTGGGTTTGTTTGTTTTTTAACCCCATACCGACTGCTCTGTTTCTTCTGGTGCACAGGGAGGGCATTGCTGACGGGGTGCATTGGATAATGAGTGAATTGTGGCTACCGACATTAGGCTCTGCAGCAGTTTCCAGAGGTGGCATCTGGGTTTCTTGCAGTGTCCGGTACCCATGTTTGTATCCTTGCTATATGGCTTGTTGTTGCTTGTGTGTAGCTGTCAGGGGGCTGTTGGGAAGCAAGCACAGGGCCGACGACCCACAGCCTGTGAGGGCAGCATCCTTGTCCATGTGCTATAGATAAAGTTATCTTCATGAGGTTTTAGCTTGGAATGATACATGACCACTGTGGTGTTCCCTCACTTCCTTTTTGGGTCTTTCCTGAATTGTTCCTGGTACTAGTTCTAGCCTTGCCGATCTTTGTTCTCACTTCCTCAGGTGCCTGAGAAATGCCTAATTTAGAGCCTTTCCTTCAGAGCCTCCAAGAAAGTGAAATAGCATTGCAGACAATGGGTTTTGTAGTGTGTTCTGAATAGGTTGGACACAATGGGCAAGTAGTTCTTTAGCTGGACTCCTGAGAGGCTTTTGACAGACTCCCTGACCCAGAAAAAGTGATCAAACTCCACTGCCTTGACCAGGTTTGCATGTTGTGCAGGAAAATCCCAACTTCATGTATATATTGTGATGGGATCTGAGTTAGCATTGGATGACAGTCCAAGAGACAGTGGCGTTACAGTGAAGAGCTTCACAGAAGCACCAACCTGGTGCACAACTGCCATGACAAAGGCAGCAGGTTAAGCACAATGAGGAAACGGATTTTTAAAATCCCTCCTTTCACTACCAGAGACTGGCCTTCCCCAGTCTGCTGCCATCCAGATGTTGTAAACTTCAGTTCCCATCAGCTCCAGCCACCATGCCAAGTGGTCAGGAATGCTGGGAGTTGTAATCCAGGACATCCGGAAGGCAGCCAGTTCAGGAAAACTGCTGTTGATAATAATAATAATGAAGTACAGAGCTGAGGGTTTTGGCTCAGAGCTCACCTAGATTGGTGCCAAGGGCTACTGCGACCATCCCAAAGCTGCTCTGCTTCTGGATTCTCTCTCTCTCTAAAGCCACATCATCATTTCCAGGGTAAAGGAGGAGGCAAACACAATGGAACAGAAGCAGCTGATTCAGGTACCAGGATGACCAAATAGGTTTTGGCTGGCACTGAGAAAAGGCACAATATTGGCCCCGGTCGCATGCCTCTGCGCAGAGGGTTTCCCACAGCTGAGAATGCTCAGGGCCCCACTGTCCTTGGGGGGGGAGAGTGCAAACAGACCCTGGAACAATTGCAGCACTGGCCCCAACTGCAGCTTCGCCCGGAGGATATCCATGACGGGAGCATCACGAGTGAGCATGTAATGTATTGCGGTGCAGAGGGAGGCGGCACTGCAGGTATGTGGGGGCTCACAAGCCGCCTGGACTCTCGAAGGGCGAAGCCGCTCCTCGCAACAGCGCCATTGTCCCAGGTCTCCCGTGCTCTGCACTATTTCTGCCCCTCCACAGCACACGCACACGCACCCCACACCGACACCACCTCACGGCAGAGCTCGGAGGCAGAGCTTGCTCAAGCTGTTTTATTGGTCGTACAGTTTTCCTCCCTCGCACCCTGCCCCACGTAGCTGGATGCAGCCAAGTTGGGGCGGACGAGGAACCCCGAGATTCCAGCATGGAGACCCAGGAAGGCCTCAGGCTTTGTCTTGAGGGTAGAGCACCCCCACCTGCCGACGGGCTTCATCCAGGATGGAATTGACCAGCTTGCTGTCCGCGTGCGTCAGGACGGGGCTTTCCTTCAAGCCTAAGAAGGACGGGGAGAGAGGAAGGCAGGTTGCAATGCAGTGCCAAAAGGCGGGCATTTGCTCAGCAGTGCTGAAAGCCAGAGATCCGGATGCTCGGAGCTGCTGCGTCACTGGCCTAATGCTTCAAAACGCATTCAGATCTGTGCCAGGACCGGGTTCTGGGGGCCTTGGGACGGATCCCCAGTCAGTCTGCTGCTCTGCTTTCTCACCACCATCTTCAGCAGCTGCTCTGGCTCCTCTTCCCCTGCCCTCTTTCTCTCATTGCTCCAACCCGTTTGGGCAGGCAGAGAAAAATACCCTCCTCTCCATGATCACTACTTACCAAAGGGAGAGAAAGAGGGGGCCGAGGCTGCGGCAGTGGGGAGGAGGGGCAGCTCCCAGGAGCACTTGCAGTGGGTCCATGCAGGGTGGAGGACCCCTGTCAAGTGCCCAACCATGCCTGCTGCTTGGTGCGTTCAGCAAGCTTGCAATAATTCAGCAAGGCAGGAGGGGCTCAAGACTGGTGTTGGGAAAACAGTGGCGGGGCAGAAGCAACACAGGTGGTGACAGAGAAAAGTTGGAGGAAACAGCAGAGTGAGCGTGGCTGGTTACTGGGGGAGAATCTCCAGGAGTGTGGTCACTTCAGATGCGAAACAGATGGGGAGGAGAGGGGAGTGATGGGAGCAGAGAAGTGGACTTTACTTTGAACTGCAAGTTATTTATGTTGCTGTCCTTCCACTCAGCTGCCTGCAACTTCCACACTCACACAAAACAGCCTGATCTGACTGAACTGTCAATAACCCCATGTATGTTTCCAAGAAAAATCCGGCACGATATTGTCTTACATGGGTAAGATCTAAATGCTTCCCCGGAAAGTATTTTCTTTTACACTGTCTAAGGACACAATCCTGTGCATGTTTAGACAGAAAAACATCTGACAACTCTCAGCTTATCCTTGGCAAACTGGGAGTTGTGACTTTTTCTCTCTCTAAACATGCTTATGATGGCACCCGAAAACAAACAAACAAACAACACCTTAAAGTGGGAGTGAGAGATACACACAGCCTCCAGTGGCCCCTCCCATGAAGGAGTAAAATTCAGAAATAAAGGGCCACGCTAAGAAGGACTGCGATGGAACACAATTCACTCGCAATCACTTTCAGTGAATGTTGGGGGCCAACTCATGGTCTAACAAATCAAAGAAATTCCACCGCTCCCCTGAGAACAACACATGGGGCGGGAAGCAGGCAGCGTGGGACAAACATGATGCTTGGATCGCACAGTTGCTCACGCCTGTGTTAAACACTAACACAAGCGTATGGCTTTTAGTGAATATAACCTGCTGCAGTGCTCCTCAGGGCTGCCGTGTTGCTGCAATGTACACATTTGTACACACGTGGAACAGTGCTGGCCAACGCGTGGGCAACGGCTCGTGTGCAGGCTCCCACTGAGGTCCCTGGGAGCAAGAGGAGATCTTTGCGGCGTCTCCAGTCCTGAACTGGTACCTGTGAGAAGACACTGCCGGACGTGTTCCGCTTCGTAGCGCAGGCCGGTGCTGTTGGTGAAGTACAGCTGTTGAGATGGCGTTGGCAGGGGGAACTCTACCTTCTGTCCATTGACCACCAGCTCTGTTGGGCACCAGAAAGGGGATGGAATCTGAAGGGAAAGAAAAAAAACCCAACCCTATATGAGGGAAGGAAAAACTGTGACAGGTCGGGGGACTGGGTATACGTGTGTGAGAAACAGAGCTCAACCCTCAAATTGCCTCTAACCACGACTGCCTTCATAGAAAGACCATGGGCAACAGTGCTGTCTTATTTCTCTGCCTTCTACTTACTTTGTCCAAGAAAATCCTTTCTCATACAGATGGTTTTGAACCATGACACCTAGGGTGGGGTCACGTAACATGACCAGCCATGGATGGTTTCTTGTACAGGATGGTTTGTTGCGTTGTCTGAACCCTGTGGTGGTATTTCAGCATGGTATGTTGTTTTGAGAAAGCATGGTAAGAAACCAGACTCTGTTCTATGGTTTCCATGCTTCACCATGGTTTCTCTGGCCATCTGAACCTGACATCATGGTTTCCATGGTCCTGGTATGCAGCCACCACAGAGCCCCCTAGAAAGGGCAGCAAGTGCAGGAGCATGGATTGAATGTCAGGTGTGTTAGCTAATGGGATATGTGCCAGCAGCAGGAGAGGACTGATCAAGGAGGGTAGAAACTACACTAATATAGAAACCACTTATTTGACTGTCAGGCACATCTAGGCACAAACAAAAAAGCACACTCCAAGGAAACCACACTCCAAGAAAACCACACCAGGTTGTTTGCTGCAATGTGTGAACCATGCCCTAGTCAAGACCTAAAGGCTCCTGTTTAGGATGATTGCCTAGGGCTGCCTCCGTTCCTGGGTACCGATGCAACCAAAACTCCCTAAGTCAGGGATGGGGAACCTCTGCCTGAGGTCCTGGTCTGACCTTCTGGGTTCCCCACGGGTCCATGCTCCCCAGCGTTTCCTCTCATTCTAAAAGGCTGAAATACCTCTCTTATGGCTTGTTTGCTTTAAGACAGTAAGTCCTTCCAGCTAAATATATTTATTAGTGGGGAAGAGTTGACCCTTGGCCTCACACACAACCAGAATGCAGCTGTGAGGTAAGCGCGTCCCTCAGGGCTCCCAGGCGGTGCTCGTAACATCCCAGGTGGCTGCGATGGACTGTGGGCCCGGTCCTGCAACCACCATGTCTGCTATGCTGGACTCTGGCCAGAAGAGGGAGCCCTGGTGCAGCCTCAGAGCCTCACAATAGCCCACAACAGCTTATCTGGAATGGAATATCGCTCTTGGGTTGAGAGTGTAAGGTCAGGGGTGTGGGCGGCAGGCAACTAAGGCTTGGTGCCTGGTGGGGCCTTGCAGCAGGTTCAGAGGGCCAGGAGCAAGAGGCAGGATGGTTGAGCAGTTCAGGGCCAAAGCTAGCGAAATGATCCAAGCAAGATATCACTCTCTAAGGCACAGTCCAAAGGCCAAGTTCCAGAAAGATAGTCACATTCGAGAGCGAGGCAAGGTGAGGGAGGATGGGGGCAGGTGCCTGGGAATCTGCGTCAGACTGGAGACAAGGATGGAGGCAGGAGCAGACGGGAGTGGGGCAGGCAGGAAGCAGGGTTCGGCCAAGGTGATGCCAGGGCAGATGGGAGTCCAAGGACGGCGTGTGATGCTGTGGCGAAGAGCAGCAGTGCAGGGAGGCCCCTCGCGCTGGTCTCCAGGGCCCCCCAGCTGTGCCCTGCAAGCGCCTGCAAAGACCTCCCTGGTCCTGCAGGCTCTTGCAGGGTTGCTCAGGCCCTGATCCTGAAAGAGGCTGCCCACCCCATGCCTAGCCCTTAGTGCTAAACCCAGGAATTACCTCAATGACGCCCTTGACACCGTTAATACTTGCTCGATTGGGCATCCGGGCAGTCATGGTGCACGTGAGGACAGCCTGGCGGTTACCCGAATAGTTCAGGATGATCGAGGCTGTTTTGTCCACCCCTGAAGAAAGGGGAAACCGCAGTCATATTGCTGGCTGCCACTTTTCCTCCAGTGCTGTTCCCACTCCGATGGCACAAGTAGAGTCAGACATGAGAACCACGATGTAACAAAACAGCTAAGCTCACAACAGGACCGGAGAACAAACAGAAGCTCCACTAAATTAAAAAGCAAGCCCTGCGGTGTGCCAAAAGAAATTTAGAGGAGGAATCCTGTGGGTCTCCCGAAGTAAGGCGCTCCTACAACTCGGGGTGTCTTGTTGCTGCAGCTTTCTTTGATTCAGGCCCTCATCTAGATTCTCGGTCTGGGCCTTCCAAGGCGGCCACCCACTTCCCCCTTTTCTGGGCAGTTGTGCAGTTTCTCCCAAATCTTTGTTGCTGCCAGTAAGAGCTTTGGAGAAAAACATGCTGGTAGGTTTGGGCCCACGGCTGGGACCTCTGGTCCTGTCCAGCACTGAAGGGCAGCCCCCGCAAAGGTTCCCCCCCCCGATGGAATTTGCCCCGGGGCTGAAAGTGCTTCAATAGCCCTGCCTTGCCTTACTGCAAGAGTTTGCTGCTCGGGAGGAGGGATGTGCCCAGCCTCTCCAGAATGTGGCTCACACCCACCTGCCAGACTTCCTCCAGGGCTCAAAGAAGCAGAGTGAGTCAGAAGGGGCCTCCTGGGTCATCTAGTCTGACCCTCAGGTCCAGCCGGCTCCACTCATGACATGCCCACCATGTGCATGTCCAGCCTATCCTTAAACGCCCTCACTGTTGGGGCTTCAACCGCCTCCCGTGGAAGCCCATTCCATCCCCAAGGGGTCCTAACTGATAGCAAGAACTTTCTGGCATCCACCCTAAATCTTGGTTCCCTGAGCTTTGCTTCATTGGAATGCATGCTGCCCTGCACTGCAGGGGAAATAAGGTCACGACCCACCTCTGTGTGGCACCCCCTCACGTACCTGTATGTCGCTAACAGGTCCCCTCTGAGTCTCCTTTTCTCAAGGCTTAAAAGACCCAGCTCCTTCAGTCCCTCCTCATATGGCTTACCCTGCAAACCAGCCACCATCCTAGTGGCCCTTCACTGCATTGGTTCCAACCTTGCTGTATCCCTCTTGTAACGAGGGGCCCAGAACTGAACACAAGCCTCCAGCTACAGTGAACTCCTCTCTCTCTAAGGGAGCGAACCAAGCCCGGAAGAAGTCTGTGAGCATTTGTGGACCCCCAGCTGCACAACTGGCAACCTTTCCAGCTGCGGTTGCTGGTGGCCAACTTTCTTCTTCGTGGTCTTTGTGCATCACAGGCACGGCTGCTGCGCCTGCACACTGCCTATGTCTGGGAAAATTCTTCTAGCTCATATTCTGGGCCACTGCCCAGGGGAGCAGAGTCCAGGCAGCCAAACCAGGGAATCCGGTAGAGCTTCCACCCAAAGGGACTTCCTCGCACACCCCAACTAGTGACACAGTCACAACCAGGACACAAAATATGTGAGTCCCTTAGCAGTCAGGCACAGGCAAAGGAACCCAGGGTGGGCCCTTCCCCCAGTCCAGGTGCATCGCATCCACGTGCTTCTGGCATCCGAGACAGAAATCCCATAAATGCCTCTCTCTGAGTGCAAAACCACAACGAGAATAAATGACTTTCCTTTAATCTGTTATGCAAACACATTTGATTCCTTATTTGTGCATTCAGTAGGACAGTGTGGAGTGCTTAATCATAGCAGGTTACTGTTTTACCTTTCTGACACAAGCATCAAGGTTTCTTAGACTGGTCAAGCGAGAGCTTTGTCCTTCCCTCTGCCCAACAAACCAAGCCATTTCTTTTCTTCTCTGCATTTGGCTTTCTTGGTGTGCACATTTCAAATTCCCTTACTTCTGTTTCAAGCAAAAATCAACCCCAGGATTAACAGAATGCTAACCTGTATCATGCAAGAATCCAGAGGCCAGGATGGACTCTGGCTTCTCTCCGTTGAAGACCATGCAGGCTAACTGGACGCAGTAGCAGCCGATATCTAGAAGGCCGCCGCCGCCCAGCTCCTTCTCCACACATCTGGGGATTGCAAGCTGTGGGCTCCCAAATTCAGCGTGAAGTAACATCACCTCCCCAATAGAGCCCTGGCTGAGTATCGAACGGATCTTCTCGGAAGCAGGGAAAAACCGGGACCACAAACCCTGGAAGAAAAATGCCGCATGTTTGTCCACTAGGGGATAAACTCAGAAGCCCAGCTGGTGCAATACCTTTATGAGGTCCAGCTAAAATGCCACCAGGTAGAAAGCAAGATTTAGCATTAACAAAAAGATTCCTTCCCGCTGGACAGTAAGCAAAAAATGGGGAGAGGTGTATTATTGGATAGTGGTGCAAAAACCATCCCTTTGCCTTTTTGAATAGCCTTAAGAACAGACAATGTTTCCCACAGACATATTCTGATGGCAGCAGGCAGGCAAAAGGGTTTCCAGCAACCCCCCAATAGCAAAAACAAACACCTTCCTAAATTAGGCTGCTGGAATTAAGAAAGATTTGGAGTGGAGAAGAACAGGGGAGATTCCTGTACAACAGAATCTGTATGCAGTCTAGTTCTGGCGCTAACACTGACGTGGGAGCCACTGCCCTGGGCCTGCTCTGCCCCCTGGCCTCGTACCTCCATGAAGAAGACCTTCTTCTCTCGAGCTGCCTGCACCATCGTGTCCACCTCAGCACTGTTCATGCCCAGCGGCTTCTCGCAGAGCACGTTCTTCCCAGCCCGGATGAAGAGGAGGGCGGTTGGAAGGTGGTACGGATTAATCACTCCTATGTGCACCACATCTGGAAGAGAGAGACGGAGTGCTCCTTGTTTGACGTGAGCAGGGAATGGGAAAAAAGGGGCTCAAGATTCCTGATGCTATGCTCTCACTCTATTCCATTTCAAGCAGGCATAAAACCTTGGTTTTAGCCATGCAAAATCGCCACCGTTGTCAAAGAGCTGGATGGACTGATGCTACAGAGGCAGCGGCTCCTCTGGGGCTTTGGCAGTCCTTGCAAGTGTCAGAATCCCGGAATCTCAATTTGAGAAGAGGGAACAAAACTCGGGTTTGTGGGAAAGATCAAGCGTCCAGACCATCTAGGCTTTATTGTATTAACCCAAGGTTTCCTGCGGTACTCACGATAACGCATGCATTACCGGGCAGGCAGAGATGAACTGTGCTGCAAAGCTTCAACACCATTGCAGGGCATTTATAGTGCACAGGTACAGGGCAATTGATGACAGAATGCAGAGATTACAATAAGATTCTGAGGTCATCACATACAGAACAGATAAAGGAATGTCAGTCAATCACACTGTAACAATGAGATGACAATATTTCCAATTGCCTGTATTGACACTTTAGTTCAGTAGCTTGAACCCATCTCCAGGTCTGCTTAGACATGTAAATTCAAGCCACTGAAACTATGCATGAACTTAAGACTCTTATCTACTCTAGACATTCTGAATTGACCAGGGCACATGGAGCCTCTGGGCTAGGAAGATACTCCCTTGAATTCCAACAATGGCTATTTACAATGTATATTTGGACTGAATGACCTGTCTCCTGTAGCCCACAGCTAAAGGTGAGAGAAAGGTGCCGGGGGGGGGGGGGGGATGAATGCCATTTGTTTGCAAGGGGGCGGCATACAATATGTTAAATAAATAAATAAAATAAATTTTAAACAGAGCTTGGTTTTGAGAAGAAGCACAGGATTTGATCCCACAATGCAACAGCACACAGAAGTAATGTTTTTCTGACAGGATTTATCCAAATTTTCCCAACCCAAGGAGCTCCTTTGTTAGCAGACTGCGTGACAATGATAGGGTGTGCAAAACGAATGCCGGTTTGCTGGAGCAGAGCTTGGAAATGGCTCATGAGGAGCGTTGGGCAATCGCCCTGAGAAGCCCCCGGCGCCCACTCTGCCCTCCACCCCTGGCACAGCTGCAGGACAAACACATCCCTTGTGGCCAGCTGGAAAGCTTTCTCGGGGTCATGCCCACATGGGCCCCTGCAGGAACATCTTCCAGGCAGGAGGCTCTGCCGCTCTCCCTGGCATGGTGTCCTCTGTGAGTCTGGGTACAAGGGGAGGCAGCCCCTGGCAGCGTAGCAAGTCCTGCACATGGGGGAGCATGGGCACATGGGCAGCAAGGGAGGGGAGAGGCAGGTGCGCTTGCACACTGGGGCTGAGGAGGGCAGCACAGGGGAGCCTTCCCGCCGTGCTCCTCCGCAGCAACTGTGCTAGTCTGGCGAGCAGAGTGGTCAGCAAAAAAGGGGGGAAAACCAGAAAGAAGCAGCTTGCTGAGGCCATGCCCAGGCCAATGAGGAAGAGGCAGGTGAGGTAGGCAGGAGTAGTGCACCCTGGGATTGATTTTTAGGCACAGGGGCTGATGGGATACATGCCACCATTTGAAGGGAAGATGGAGAACCATGGAAACCATGCATGCATAGAAACCCCGCGAATGTGTGAACCCAGGATGTTGGATTCCATTCTGCGTGGTTTCCACACAGCGTGGCTTAGAGTTATTTATTTAAAATATTTATACCCCTCTCTAGATGCAAAAGCGTCACAGGGCAGCTTACAAAAAAAAAAAAGTGAACAATAATTAAATATACACATAAAACCAATAACAATTCACAAATGAAAAAAAATCAAAACAAAATCAAAACCAAAAAGTGACTGTGAAGTTAAAACCAGATTAAAATTCCTGACAGTTATGTGTGAACACGGCCTGGGTCTGTTATGTCTCGCCATTTGTCTGATGCAAGATGGAATCTGTGCCTGTTCTGTGTCAAATGCGTGTTAACTGGTGCCCCTGTCATTATTATAGTAATCATAATAATTATAATTATAGATAATTAATAATTAATGATTAATTAATGATTATAATTAATGATTATAGTAATTGCATAGGTTTGCATTCCCCCTGTATAACCAAGGGGTGCAATATGAGGACAGGGCCCTTCCTTGTGGGGGAGGCACTTCTGGCTCTCAGGGGCCATCCAGTCAGTTCCAACTCTTTCCTGCAATGGTTTATGTGTATAAATTGATTTGGTTGGATGAGCCTGTTCTGTGAGCATGTATACAGGTATACGTATGTTTCATTGTTTTAGCATTGCTTATATACTGTAGCGGGTTATGTTTTCACTGATTTATTGTTGCTGATGTATTGCGATTGCCTGTGGTTTGAAACAATAAGCTTTTTCATGCTCCGTACTAAAAAGAGAGGCGGTGGTCCTGCTCCCGGCCCTCCTAAAACAGGGTAGCATTCAGTCCGCTAGGCTTGGGTGCAAACATAGAAACAGAACGAGTCAGAAGGGGTCTCCCGGGCCATCTAGTCTGACCCCTGGCTCCAGCTGGCTCTGCTCACAACATGCCCACCATGTGCACATCTAACCTATCCTTGAACACCCTCACCAATGGGGCCTCAACCACCTTCCGTGGAAGCCCATTCCACACCCTCGGGGTCCTAACTGTCAGGAAGTACTTCATGGCGTCTAAATTGAACCTTGGTTCCCTGAGCTTGTCTCCACTGGAGTGCACCCTGCCTTCCTCTGCAGGAGAGAACAGGTCTCTACCCATCTGCATGTGACACCCCCTCACACCTGTATGTTGCCAACAGATCCCCTCTGAGTCTCCTCTTCTCCAGGCTTATATATGCCTCAGTCTCGCCTCATACAGCTTCCCCTGCAGACCGGCGACCATCCTTGTGGCCCTACGCTGCACTGACTAAACTAGGATGCACGTTTATATGAACAGAGGAAGCAAGTCTTGGGTTTTAGGGGAAAGGTACCCAACTCACCCACACTGGGATCCTCTGCCAGTTCCGTATAAGAGCCATAAGCCTTGGCAATGCTGTGCCGCCTGGCATATTCCTGAGCCCGGCTGAGATCACGAGAAGCAATCGCCACCACCTGGAGGAGAGGAAAAACGAGTGCACAGGTTCTGCCAGCCTCTGCATTCTTGCCTGCTCACACCTTAGTGATGCATGTTATGTCCAGGCTAGAGTACTGTGATATGCTCTGCATGGGGCTGCCCTTAGAGACAGTCTGGAAACTTTACCTGGTGTTCAATGAAACAGCGCAATGCTAGAGGGAGGACAGTGTTCAGATCATCTGTTCTGCAAAGGTCACATTGCTGCAGGATTATTTCTGGGATTAGTTTTAGGTGATGCTAAACTTAGCCGCATTTAAAGCAGAAAGGTACTACAGAGTCCATAGGCTGCATGTGGCCCCTGCAACCTCCCGACTGGCCTGAAAAAGGGTTTCAGGAACAAAGTCTTTTGGCATTTTTAGCACTGCAGTGCATTAAGAGAGTCAAATTTAGTTGGTTTTCAAGCTAAATATAACTCTTTTAGTGCTGCTGATTTTTTAAAGGGGGTGCCCTGCATATTGTGTAGCTTCCACACAAAATGTGGCCAACAGGAGGAGGATCCTGGGGGACAAAAGAGGCCTCCAGACTTCCCACACTTGCCCACCCCGCTTTAAATGGTTTGGGACCAACTTCACCTACATGAGTACCTGCATTTGTAAGTACCTGCCTTGGGCTAAAACTCAGCATTTGAGGTTCTTCTCTCTGGTTTGTCTGCAAGAGTTGTTAGCTAGGCAAATACCAGACACGGCCTTTTATGTGGTAGCCAGTGTGGTGTAGTGGTTAAGAGCGTGGGACTGGGACTCAGAGGATCCGGGTTCTAGTCCCCGCTCGGCCATGGAGCCAACTGGGTGACTTTGGGCCAGTCACAGAGTCTCAGCCCAACCCACCTCACAGGGTGGTTGTTGTGGGGATAAGATGGAAGAGGAGAACAATGTAAGCTGCCTTGAGCCCTTTGTAGGAAAAAGGCAGGATATAAATCAAAAATAAATAAATAAAAATAAATAAAATAGCCCCACACCAGTGGAGAACTTTCCCCCTCCTCCCTTGCATTGCTTTTTAGGTAGTCCTTAAGGACATTCAAATTCTGCTCTACATGTTGATATTTTATGGAATTCTGCTTTTGCAAACATTCTGCTTTTTTAAACACTGTTTTAAAAAGCAGAAGTGTAAACAGTGTAAACATGTAAACAGTGTAACATTATAAACAGTGTAACAGTGGCAGCATGTTAAACACTGATATTTTACACTATTTCAATAATAATGTGGAAGGTTGTTGTATTTTGTTATTGTAGCTGTAAACCAGTTTGTGAAGGCATATCCCATTACAGATGGAATTTGTTAAAAATCTGTTGAATAATATGCATGCAGTGAATGAGATGGTAGACAAGCCTTTCCCACTGTGGTGCCCTCCTCTGGCTATTCTGGCTGGGGATGATGGGGTGGTAATCCACAGATGAAGGGCCCCTGCTTGGGGAGGGTGTAGCAGGCTGAAGTGCCAGAAATCTGCTTTGTATCATTTTGGACTTCAAGTGGGGAATAACTTTTTGGAATGCTCCTCATTGCTTATTTTATATATGGCACAGCCGAAGCTCTCAGGGCAACATATACAATTCTGAAAGAAAAAATGCAGCACAATTAATACAATGCAGCAAAATACACTCAGCGCAGCATGAAAGCAATGTGCAATAAGAAGGCTTAGAAGGAGTGATTCCTTCAAAGCAGGATATTAACACCGAGTAACTAATTGAGAAGGGGGAGGTAGAAGTTTGGGTATCTAATAATGTAATGTAAGGTTTTGGTCTTTTTTTAAAATATAGTAGTTCAAGAACTTGCACAATTCTGCAATCAGGGGCAACTTTTCGGAGCCAGGCGAAGACCTTTTTATTTAAGAAATATTTTAACTGTTAATTTATTATTGTATATTTTAAATGGTTATATATATTGTTTATTGTTTTTAACTTTGTGACTATGAGATGGGCCAGTTTTAGATTGTGTATAGTTTTAGATTGTGTATTGTTTTATATTGTTTTTCTATGTGTTGTGAGCCGCCCCGAGGCTAGTTTGCAAGGGGGCGGCATAGAAATTTGTCAAATAAATAAATAAATAAATAAATGTCTGCATTTGACGACTTTGCATAAAAAGCTAGGGGAGTCCGATCAGTTGTTAATTGCTCTCCACTAGTTCTTCTTTGGGAAGTGAAGTGCTTTTCTTTTTGTTACGAGAAGTGATATAATTCGAAGCGACCAGAAAAAAGACACTGAGCCAAAGCTCCGTTCACAAGGGGCAGCGCTTGCCCCACGGGGGCGACCCCAACTCTCAGCCCCTTACCCCCGCGAACTTTCCCCCCTCTGCTACCTGGTGCTCCTCGGGTGGCAGAGTCTTCAGGGCGACCAGGAAATCGTGAGCAATCTTCCCTGCGGAGCAGATTCCCCATCGGGTGGCCCCCATGGCAAAGGACGCGGGCAGGCAGCGGCCGCCGGGCCGGGGAGGCGCGGAGCTCGACTTCGGGAACGGGAGTGCCTGAAATAGCCCGCGCGCGGCTCGGGTTAGCCGCTTTTGGGATCCAGGCGAACTCTTCCGGGACCGTTAGGACGGGAGGAGACCAGCAGGGGGCGGCAGAAGCTCAGGATGCGGCGTTTCTGAATTAAATCCGGGCAGGGCAAAGCCCGAACTCCTGCGATCGGCGAGGCTGGGCCAGAGAAGGTAGCGGGCAGGTCATTTGTTTCGCTGGCCCTTTCAAGTCAAGATTATGACCGGTTTTAAAAGGTAGCTGCTCGCATTAAAAAAGTGGCTGTAATTCAATGGTAGAGGGTTCTGCGTTGCTTGCAGAAAGTCCCAGTTTCAGACTGGGAACTAGGAAAGACTCCTTCCTGAAACCCTGCAAGGCGCGGCTTTCCGCTTGGAGTGGACAGCTGGGCTGAGGCGAAGTCCTCGGTGCTCCTTAGGCTCTTGGGGTTGCTCTATGAGCCATCTTTGCGGCTAGAGGCTCAGGTGCAGTGGCAAATTTACAAGTGGGAGTCCCTTCTGATAGCCAGAGCCGCGCCCATCGAAGCCACGCCCCCATCGAAGCCACGCCCCAAGCTGCGCCTATTTCCAAGATGATGCAACTGATGAATAAGCATGATTGATTTTTAAATTACTTTCATACCTTGCTCTCCAGCCATAAAGTGCCATATTAATTCCTTGTGTGGAATTAATGAGGCACTTCTTACCCATAGGCTTACTTTCTAAAAACATGGCATACAAGGGGAAAGGGACAGGGAGGCAAGAGGGGAAGAGGAAACTCAGGCACTATTTATCCACATTTATAGAAACCGATGTAGTTATATTCTCTCAAAAACAGCAGTCTGGATTGTGAGTTGTGGTTTGGTTTCTTTTAATTTCAATTTTCTGTGGCCTCTGCAACCACTGACTTTGTGTGTGCATATGTGTGAGGGATCCGTAAGTCCAGAGTTGATGGATTCCAGTTTCTCAAAATATCCAGTAATCTTTTATTGTGCTCTCACTGGATCCACACTGAATCATGCGTAAAGGAGCCTAATTGAAGTAAGAGAAATTTAAGGCTATCAGACATCATGGCTAATTTTTCTCACTGATTCCAGTTACAATACTTTTTCTCCAGAAACTTTGGTTACAATACTATTATTCCGCTTTAGGCATTAATTCTCCCAAATAATTCCAAGGCAAAGAGTTGGTAGAAAACACCTGTTCGCCTCACAAGCCCAAGAATGGTTTGTTGGTCTCTCCCTTTCCCCCAGGAACTCTGGAAATTGTACCTCTCTGTGTGAGGAATAAAAGGTAAAAAAGGTAAAGGTTTCCCCTTGACATTAAGTCCAGTCACGCCTGCCTCTAGGGGGCGGTGCTCATCTCCGTTTCCTGGCCGAGGGAGCCAGCGTTTGTCCACAGACGGTCTCCGTGGTCGTGTGGCCGGCATGACTAAACACCGAAGTGCACGGAACGCTGTTACCTGCCCACCGAAGTGGTACCTTTCTATCTACTTGCATTTGCATGCTTTCGAACTGCAAGGTTGGCAGGAGCTGGGACAGAGCAACAGGAACTCACCCCATGTGCA
The DNA here is from genome assembly GCA_023646645.1 of Varanus salvator macromaculatus. Classification (NCBI taxonomy): domain Eukaryota; kingdom Metazoa; phylum Chordata; class Lepidosauria; order Squamata; family Varanidae; genus Varanus; species Varanus salvator. Next base: position 5,170,630 of record JAIXND010000781.1, read on the forward strand.
GATTCGAACCGGCGACCTTTCGATCAACCAGCCCAGCAGCACAGCGGTTTAAACCACTGCGCCACCTGCAGTCCCTTTATGTGAGGAATAGGTGCCCACTAACCACACTCAGTAGCCTTGACAAACTCGGGTCCCCAGGATTCTTTGGGGAAGTAAGTGGCTGTTTAAAGTGGCACAAAAGTGTTCTAAGTGTGTGGGGTGAATGCAGGGAGGTAGTTCTGGGAGCAGTATGGGCAAGGTGACCCCATGTTGGTGAAGAGCAGAGGCTGACCATGAGAGAAGGTGTCACAGAAATCCTGTGAGCATGCCTGGCAGGCCTCACCAGGTAGGGAGTTCCCGAGATCTGCTGAGAACTGTTAAAAATGGCCCCTGTTCTTTCTTTATTATTTATTTATTAAAAGCTTTTATATGCCGTCCTATTATATAAAAATCTCAGGACGGTTTACAGTGTTTAAAAGAATTAAAACCACAACAATTTCTAATGAAGAAATTGAAACAGAATAATATAGAAGACAAAACAGTAAATCACAACACAAAACAAGAGCGACTGAACGTTAAAAGTTGTTGATTTTAAAATACCGTTCAAATAAAAAGGTTTTGACCTGGCGCCGAAAAGAGTATAAGCTCAGCGCCAGGCATAACTCTCTGGGAAGTACATTCCAGAGTCTGGGTGCCACAGCAGAGAAGGCCCTACTCTGAGTTGATGACCTTTTAACCTCTCTTAGAGAGAGTTGGAGCAGGGCTTCTCCCGCAGATCTTAAGGGGAGTGAGGGCCTGTTCTTAGCCCTTTGTAGTCAGGATTCCAACACAGTGGTATCTGCTGGCCAGCAAAATTAAGTCTCTTTAGAGGCAGTGGGAGACAGACAGTGACCCTAGCTTCAGGGATCCAGTAACCCCCCGAAGGCCCCCTCCAGAATAAGTGGGGGTGCTCTGAGCCCCGCCCCCTGAGGGCCCCCTTCACTGCACCCTTGTTCAGGTGGCCTCAATGGCGTGGGGTGTGCTATTCTACCAGCTGTGGCTTCAGGAATCTACTCTTTGGGTAACCTCCAAGCCAGATTACTGCAATGTGCTTTACGTGGGACTGCCCTTGAAGACTGTCTGGAAGCTGCAGCCTGTGCAAAATGCAGCAGCCGGACTGATAACAGGGATCAGATGGCCCGAATATATAACTTCTGTTCTGTCCAGCTTGCACCGGCTGCCTGTAGGCTTCCAAACCTAATTCATGCTGCTGGTTGTAACCTGTAAAACCCTACATGGTTTGGGATCCCAGTACGGGATAGAAAGCCTCTTCCAACTGCAAATGTACCTGGACGCTTCACTTCACATCTGAGGCCGTCTTCCAAATGCCTCCTCCAAGGGAGACTTGGCTGCTGGCAAAAAGGAGGAGGGCCTTCTCTGTGGTGGCCCCCACATTATAGAACGATCTCCATACCAAGGCCTGCCAGGTGCCAACTTTACAATCTTGTTAGTGCCAGGTTAAAATCGCCCTCTTGCTGAGCCATTTATCTTTGCATTGCCACTGTTTTTCAGCAGGTCTAGCAGTATGGATTAGCTGAACTGCTTAGTTGTAAAAATGAGGTTTAAATGGTTTAATTTTATAATGCCTTATTCTTTTAGTCCATATTGATCATATTTACTACTGTTTACCACGTAGAGAGCTCCATCTATTGGGCAGTACAGTAGAATACTGCATCGTAGAATACTAGTAGAATACAGAAATTAAATAAATGAACTAACTAGCTAGCTAGCTAAATAAAAAGGTGGAGAAGCAAGCTGATTTCCCACCAGCGCCACCCTGAGCGAGAGGGACAAGTGAAATTCAAGCCTGGGTCACTTTGTCACCTCCTGTCTGCACCAAAGACGATCTATGGGAATGGAGCACTGCAGTGCTGAGTTAGGGGAAACCGGATCTGCTCGTGCAGCGGGGCAGAAAAAGCAGGAGGTGCAGTCGCTGCGGCCTGCGCAGACAAGCAACCTGCAGCCTTGGGGGCCCTGTGCACAACTGTGCCGCAGCTTTGCAGGCCACACGGTGGTGGGGAGGTAATCAGCCCGTTTTTCACAGAGGAAATTGCCCTGTTTGTAGCCAGTATCCTAAATCAGGAGTGGGGACCCTTTCTCAGGTTGAGTGTCCAGTTCAGCCCCAGAGAAGCTCTCAGCAAGCTGCTTTCCAGTGATGGGACAGAGCCAAAGGCAAAAGGCAAGGAGCCAAATATAACCCCAGGCCCAGCAAAGGGTAATGGCACACAGGAAACTAGTGCACTGGGAGGGGAGAAACAATAAGAGCATGTTGCCCAGTGCTAGGGTGGCCATGTGTCTTTTTTTTTACACAGGGCAGTCCTCTGTTTCAAAGACTGTCCAGTCCAATTCAAGTTTAAACATAAAGTGTTGTAAGAACTGTTGCCAATCAGCATTTAACACCTGGACCGGCAAAGGTGACCATGCCTGTAACCCAAGTGGGCTATGGGAGGCTGCCCTCTTATTTCCTCTGCACCTAGGCACTTTTTTCACAAACAAACAATTTTTAAAGAGTTTACAAGGCATCACCATAGAGAGAAGTAAAAAGGTAGAGAGGGGGGCCTTCCTGCCCTGCCCATGCAGAGAGAAGACTCTCTCCTGCATTTCCTTGCTCCAAAGAGGAGGTGCTGGTGAGTTTGGGTGGGGGCAGGGGCTAGAGATAGCAGAAATAGTAGCAGTTCTCCACTTTCATGGGGGCCCTGTGCACGTAACACCTGTGAATGTGGAGGCCCAGCTATACCTGATCTGACTTAGAGGTTGCTCCGAAGTAGAGGAGGAAGAGATCTTCTATGAAAGAAATAAGATATCTAGAGACTTTGCGCCATGCTTTTAATAGCATGCTGTCAGGCAGAAGTCCAGAAGGTGAAGCTTTCCCTGTTTTAGTGATGATCTGGTGACACAGCCTTGGTTTCAGCCAGGGGTGAATCCATGAAATGCACCACACAGGAATTTTACGGGAAGAATGGCTGCCAACACTCCCCTCAGCTTCAAATGAGCTCGCCTTGCCCTCTTGCTTGCCTAAAAGGCCTTACTGGAACACCGGCTGATGCTATTTCTCTTGCTCCTTTCAGATTCTTCTTCAGTGTTACAAACATTCAACACATCCACTTTCTATTTCCTACCACTTCCTGAAATAAAGCCAAAGGATTTGGGATGGAAAGAAGTACACAGTCTTTCTGTTTGCCCCCTGCCTCTGCTCCTTCTCCTCCCCTGCGGTCTAACCTGTGCCTAATTTTAGATTGTAAGCACCATGGGGCAGGGATCTAGTCCTCTTATATGAAATACATTCCCACACTCTGAAGAGGGCAAACCAGTATCTACCAGACTTTTTGAACTACAACTCCCAGAATTCCTGACTGTCGGCCATTCTGGATGGGGTTTATAGGGGGTGTAAACTGGTAATCTATAGAGAAGGTAATTGTGAAATGATAGGAATAGTAAGAACTTTAAGCTCAGATTGCAGACTTCTGAGTAAAGATGCATCTTGTGTCAGCCTTGGAAATGGAGACAGGCTAGGCTCTGTTGTCAAAGCAGCTTCCCCGAGATCCATCCGAAGGCATGACCCTCTCCCACATCCTTGCCCGTCCTGGCAATTCTCCATTTGCTCTTGCTCCCTGGGGACTCTTCTGGCGCTGTTTGCACCTGTGCCAGTGCAAACACAGCGGAAATCCAGGTGACCCTGAACAGCCAGCCACAGGTGGGAAGAAGAGATGGCAGTGGAGCTGTGAGGAAGAGGCATGCCACAGACTAGCTGATCCCCAGCGCTTCCTTTTCTCTTCTGTGATCTGCCCTCCCTGAACCTCTCCCCCTCCTGCCCCCTCCCTCCCCAGCCTTCTAATCCTCCAGCCAACTGTCTATTTCTGGCTTAATCCTACTGATGCTGGCCAGCCACGTGCAAACCCCCACTTCTCTCCAGCGTGCAGATAAGGCTGCCGGCTGGCCACGGAAAAATGCAACCTGCTCCTGCCCCTTGAACAGAGGACTGGCTACCCAGAAATTAGCAAGTGTGTTTTTTGTGGCAGGACTATAAACATCCCCTGGTCCAGATGACACTATTGTTAAAGCGCAGTTGTCAGTTCTCTCTCGGTGTAATGAATTCAATGTTGGAGATGCTTTTCAGGGGCTGTGTTTCAGTGGTGGGTGGGACTCAAGGCAAAAGCAGATGGGTCAAAAATAGGAGAGAGAGAAAAAATACCAGCTTATGATAGCTTTAAGCTCTTTCTGCCAGCAATTAGGAAAAGCATTGGCACCCCTTAAATGAGGAAAGTTGGGGAAATGCCAGCGAACTCCCAAACTGGTGGGGGCAGGGGTGGGACTGTAGGCAGGCAGGATATGGCCCCCCGAACTGAGGTCCAGCACCCTTGTCTTAAAGAGATGGCTATTAACCAGCACTGGCAACCTTGCATGGGGGAGCCCAGGGTTTCCCCCTCAGGGTTTCCCCCTCTGCATGGGGGTCCTCCAGGTTAGAGTGCGCTGGGTACAGAGCCATTTTCCTTGCAAGGGCTGCAATTTCTTGGTCTTAAGAAACCCCGATAGTACCAGCAAGACAAGATTTTGGGACAAGTGTCAGCACCCCACTCAGCAGGATGAGTGACCCTCTCCCCGCAATTCAGCAGGGCTGGTTTAGCTCATTGTGAAGTGAGTCACTACCTAGAGAGTAAGGAGTTGTGTGGCGGTGGAGGAAGCGCTGCAAGATCGTGAAATACTGAGTTTCAAATGATATGGCTGCTAAATTCCTGGATATCCTCGCTGCACTCTGGAAACACCTGGCCAGCTAGGTAAGAGTGCAAGGTTCACCTGCATCGCCAGGTGAATGCATGTCCACCAGAGGCACTGTTGCTGCCAAAAACAAGCATAAAATGTTCCACCATGGGGGAGCCCTCCTTCCTTTCCACCCCCAGCCCCAGCCTGTGGAGCACACTCCTTTTCCTTTGCTGCCACGTGGGGTGTGGGATGGGCAGCAGATGGAAAGACGGCTCCCTGATGGCTGTGCGCCGAGATCTCACAAGACGCAACGGAGGGCTGGCAGCTGCTTTCATCTGTCCCACTGGCTGCAAACGCCAGCATGGGAAAGTGGCTGGTGGGGCTCTCTGGACACGCCCTGGAGGTGATGGTGGGCTCCGGGCTGGGCTGCACAGATAGGTGTGGGAACAGCACACTCCACTGCCACCTCATGCAGGTGCCTCATCCTGCCCAGCCGTGGGAAACAAATGCCTCTGAGAATCCTGCAGGCAAGGCTTAGAAACCAGTGCCGGGATGCCACCCCACTCTGGCTAGCGACAAATAGTCAGTGATATACCATGGCTGGACATGGAGGCTTGATTAGGAATTCCTAGGCCTTCCTCCTCCGTAGATTTGTCTAATTTCCCTTGGGGTGAAGACGCCCACAGAGACCAATCTAAAAATGGCTGGGGTTCCCCAGAAAGCCATGCCTTCTTCTTCTAGCCCCTGGCTATCAATTATTTGGTGATTTTCCAGGTTTGGTACATTTCCTTCTTATCCTAAAAGGCCACACTGTCTCACCTAAGGGTCTAGTTACTGGTAGTAACAGCGTTAGCTAAAACTTGCTAGTATTTTTTGTCCAGCCCATGACTAGAATATGGCCCCCAGGAGGTTCTCCAAAATGGAATTTGGTCCTTAGGCTGGACTAATGCTGGTTAGCATTAAAGCCGCCATCTAAGTCCGTGACCATCTGCGCCTGTTGCAACAGGCATTTCAGTAAACAGATGCTGACGATTTGTGAAAGTCATTGTGCTCCACAAGGTATTTACTGTGTGCTCACCTTCGATGAGTTATGACTGTTTATGGGCACTTCAGGTGGCATCGTGGCCCCCTAGTTTCACTTCTTGATTTAGACAGCAGTTTCAGCCATTTTTTCTCCCAAAGCAGGGAGAATGCAGTTTTAAGGGGAGCAAAAGAAAACACCATTTCCATTGGGGTAGTTGTGCTGTACTTCTATGTAACACTGCCACCTAGAGGTTATATAGAGAAAAAGCAGAAAAGGACACGGCCTTCTATACTGCTCTGATTTCAATTCTGTGATGAAACCAAAAGTAGATACAGTGGGAAAGTTGTCTGTGTGAAAAAGGTGGGAAAGTTGTGTGAAAAAGAACTTGCTCTGTTCTGTCTCAAATCAATAAGTTACTTCTTTGTCCTTTTGTGTATGATCATTGTTCACCCTCCTCCCCAGATATCTAGACATTAAATACCACGAGGTAGCAGGGAATGCATCTTGGGTGCTTCCCGATAAGGCTTTTCATGCACAGACTCCTTTCCCACTCATGGAAATTACTGTAGGTCAGCGGAAGGTGATCTATTTGTAATCCTCCTGTTGTTTCCCACCAGAATATCGATTAAGATAGAAAGGGCAGCTTAAATGCATAATTACTTCCGACTGTCAGTGCAGCTAAGGATCCCCTCGGCTTGGAAACATTCCTGACCAGTGTGCAAACTGGAGCAAAGCCCTGATCACCCGGGGGGGGGGGGTCCCACTCACAGGAGGCTCTGCATACTTTCTGCAGCCTTTTCCTTTATGGACAGGATGGGGGCAGAGCAGTGCTGCCCTCTCTCTGTGGAATCATAATCGCTTGGAGAGAGTACCCCCAAATAGAACCTGTGGCTCCAGCCGTCAGCATGTCCACAGAGCTGCCTAACAGCCGGGCCTATTTCTCCGTCGAGTCCAAGACAGCCCAGGTGAGCAGACCTGCAGGATGGGTTTCATCCTTTCCACCCACACAACGGGGCCTGGTGCAAAGGGCATATGCACAGGCTGGATCCAGATGGACTCTGGCTCAGCTGATGGAGCAGAGCCTCCACTCCCCTGGAAATGCTCCCCAGAGGGACCCTGCTGAGTGGGGTGAGCAGTGAAGGGGAGAAGCGGGGAAGGTCCCCCAAAATCAGGCAGAGGGATTTCTGCAGGCAGAACCCTTGCTCTCAAAGACAGTCCATTCGTCTTGCAGAAGGCAGATGGTGGACCCTGCCTTTAAGGGGAAAGAATTCCGAGTCCAGGAATCTGTTCTGTTTCTGCACAGAAACTGGCTCCCTGCTCAGGGATGTCTCCGTCATTTGCCAGAGTGAAGCTGCCACTTCAGGCAGCAGATGCTGGGGGGGTGGGAGTGGTGGGCAGGAGGCGGCACCGCCAAGCTGGTGTAGGGTGGTGTTGTGTGCCACGTGCCTGCCCTGCACCTCTTAAGCCAGCCGGCTGCTTCCAAGCACTTTGGTGGAGGCGAAGCCTTGCCAGTGCTGAACTCCGATTCGACTGCTGGTGCAGTCACCTTCTGCACATGGAGTTGTGGGTGGGTGGGGGGAGCCCCACCTTGTCCTTCGCCTTAGGCAGCAAAATCTGTTGGCTCAGCCCCGCTCCTGCATTCCCCTAGCTTTCTTCAGTTCAGCAATATAATTCAGAGCGAGAGTTGTTTCGTTGCTGAGATGGCATGAACAAAAGCACATTCGATTGGCAGTGGAACCTTTCTTAGGCATTGGAAACTGGACGGCATCCTCTGCCACATCTGAAGATGGCAAGCCAGGTTAGGGGGCATGGGGCAGGTTGCAAGACCCACACTTGCGGCATGAATGTGGCTGCCTCCCAGCATCTGGCTCACTTTCCCTAATGGGAGGGCAGGCCTTGCAACAGGTTAGCTTGGCCAGCGAGTCCCTTTTTGCAATGGAAAGGTGGAATAGACATATTTTAATAAATACATTTAAAAGGTAGAAGATATATAGAAGCAACTTGGATCATGAAGCTGAGCAGACGGAACAGATGGGGAAATGCAGAAAGGAGACAGATGGATGTAGAGAAAGGACAGACAGACAGATATCGCTCAATCACAAGCTTCTCAGACACAGGGGCATTTGTTCCCAAACCATGTTTGGTTTCATATATAATATTTATATTTATATATTTACACAAGAAGAGGGTGTTTATTCCAACTGTTTGGGGATTTATCCAAGGAGGGAGTTTACACGTACAGAGCAAACGCCAGACAGACCAACCAACCCACGGAGGCAACTAATGGGGAAGGGGGGAATTAGAGGCGAGAGGAAAAGGTGGGTGTTTCTGCAGCTTGGAAGCCAGGACTCTGCCTGTCCGTGGCTGTTGTTGAAACTGGAGGAAGAGCACACGGATCTGCTGGGATGGTGGAGCTGGTCTGGAACATTCCAAACGTCTCACACTCTTACTGCAAACTGAGTTGCAATGTGAATGGCTCTGTGTGTGTGTGTGTGTTGAGGGGTTATGTGTTGACTTAACTTGAACAATCCTGTTTTGTTACCTTGCTAACAATCTTGTGAGGCAGGCCACCTTTCATCTCCTGTTACAGATGAGAAGTCTGAATTGCTTGGGATCATTTTACAGAAATGAGTTCTAGTCTGATGTTCTAGTGGCTGTTGGGTAATGGCATAGAAGCACTACACCAGCCTTCTGCAACCTGGTGCCCTCCAGGCGTGTTGGATCATGCTTCCTGGCTGGGGGATTCTGGAAGCTGTAGGTCAACACATCAGCAGAATACCAGGTTGGGGAAGGCTGCTTGAAGCTGTGTTCACACTAGAGCAGTTGAAGCACTTCAGATGTGTAGTTTGCAAGACTGACAACTCACATTCATGGTCTATCTGTGCTACTTCTAACCAGTCTCGAACCAGTTGAACATCCATGCCTCCTAAGAAAAGTTATCTGGGAACAGTTGATTTCACAAGGGATTTGAGCTGATTCTCAGATGTGGTGAAATGTCTCAAGATGACCACTGAGACCCATATTCAAATCCCCACTTAATTGCTAGATGAATTTGAGCTAGTCATTTACTCTTTCAGCCTAACCTACCTGACAGGATCGTTGAGAACATGTGCACTACCTGAGCTCTTTGGCAAACAGGGATAACAATTGTAATGTATAATAGGCCAGTTAAGTGACAAAAGACAGCCCGAGTGCCATTTTTCCCCAAAAAGGTTGGCATAAATTAAGAAATAAGTATTTCCCAGGTTTCTTTGAAAGGAAACTTTCTTTCTTAAGATGCTTTGAGTTTTGCACTGCAGATGTGTCCACAGTTTAAAAATATTTTATAGCTGTTCAAAACAGCATTTAAAGAACTTTAATATGTACTATAATATATGCATACTGGTAATGTTTAACATGTTTTAAATCAGAATCTGGAGAGCAAATCATTCCAAGAGTTTGGAAACGGTGGTGCTACTTCTTGAGCTGGGAAGAGAAGGGCTTTCAAAAATACTAAAACGTCTTTGCAGGCCACATGAAACCATCACACAGATTGTGGTCTGTCAGCTGAGAGAATGTCAACCCGCTTAATGTGAAAAGCGTTGGTGGCTTGGGAAAAACAAGAATAATTATGGTAAAAAAGCACGTGGAGTTTTCAGAAATGGTTGGTGAGCACTTTGAAAGCAGCTGAATGTGCCATGCCAGCCCTCTGCTTTTTCCATCATGGCTGCAAACCATCAGCCTCCAGCCTAAGCTAAGTCGCTTCTCTTTCCTCAGTATGGGGTGACCATTGGCTCATGGATGCTGAAGGCATAAAGATGCACCGTTTCTCCTGGAAGAAAGTTCCTCAGGTACATTTCCAGGGCTGGCAGCAGGAGCTGGTGTTGCTGGGTACCCACTAAGGTCTGGGCTCTGGCACCGCTCCTGCCTCCCGTCTCGGCTGCTTCTCTGCTTTGCAGTTGCTCCTGCCAGTTTATCTTCTCTCTCCAAGAAAACAAGTAGAGAATGGGGAGCAAGGCAAAGATTAATAGCCCCTACACAACCTCTCCTCCCTCCCTCCCTTTCTGGGGGGTACGTGTGCATGTGCACAAGGGCCCGCGAACACACAGAACCGGGGGGAATGGTTTGATTTATTTCTAGGAAAGGGAGGGGATTGAGGCACGGGCTAAGGTGCTGCAGCTGCAAGATGCTAGAAGAGGCCACTTAACCAAGGGGTCAGAGGCATTGAATTTACCTCCAGTTCCCTGTGGGAAAGAGCTGCAGTAGGAGATGGGGAGATCAAACTCACAAAGCTGCTTAACATGGAGCCTGGCCAATGGGCCATCTAGTTCAGTATTGCCTTCTCTGACTGGCAAAGGCCTTCCTAGGGTAGGCCAAGTGGTCTCCTTTACAAAGGACAGTCCTCAGTTTGAAAGGCTGCCCGAGGACGGTCCACTTTTTAAAGATAGCCTCCTCTATCCTGCACAAGTCCTGTGTAAAAATAACCCTTAAAAGAGAGCCCAGGAGGGCCCTGTAGTTGCCCATCAAGAGTTAGCACCTGGAAAGCAGATTGAACCGGGGGTCACCGATCACAGTCCTCCCTGCAACAGTGGCATAGTATATTTCTAGTTAAATGAAAATAATGTCTAAATTTTCATTTAAAATTTAGTATCAATTAGTATTTCCACATTTTATGCAGATCTATGCAAATCTTTTCCCCTCCTCTTTGGTGACACACGCCCTCTTTTTGAATTGAACCACGAACATATATCAGGTACTACCAGCATGCCCTGGTCTCATCTGGCTCCTGGTTAACTAGGCCCGAAGGGTCAAGTTGCGATGTGTCCAAAGCTATTCAGTGGGGCAGCAGGGCGGGGAGGGAGAGGTCAGTCTGTGTCAAATTTAACCCCACCTGCATGTTCTGGAGGGGCAGAAGCCAGCGCATGACAGTGGTTGCCTGAAGACTGGGTGGCCCGTGAAACATGGCTGCTGTCCTGGCAACGTGCCAAAGCTTGTGGGGCGGGGCAGGAAGGTCTGGATGGAAAAATGGGCTCTGGGTCATTGCCAAGGCATCGTACCAGGCGAGGGGCAGGTGGGCAGTTTTCAGTGGGTCCAGACAGTTGTACCAATGCACCAGAAACGGGGAGCGTGACGAGTGGGGTGGGACGGGTGACGCGGGCAGGGAAGGGATGGAAAGTGAATGTAGGCCTTTCCCCCTCACTCCTCTGCACTGAACCAAGGCCCTGGCACCCCCATGAGGGAGGGGGACCGGGGGGTCCCTCTACGACAAGTCCCGCTCTCCCGGCGTGCCATACATGTAGGAATCCTTGCCGGGCTCCTGTATATATTCCTCCTTCTTGTCCCAGTCGGCGGACCAGCCTCCGTTGGCAAAACTGGTGCTTTTGGTGGCACCGTAGCCCCCGCCACCGCCGCCACCGCCCCCTCCCACCGCCATCCGGGCGGCCTCATCTTCCTCGTCGGCCAGTTCGTCCTCGTTGATGAAGCCGCACTTCTCTTCATGGAGCTCTTCGGGCTCAGCCCACGGCTGCTTCTCGCCAGAGGCGAAAATCCCGTAGAAGATGACGCCTCCATAATGCACCAGCGAGGCAATGAGGAAGACGTACTGCCACTCCTCCCGGGTCTGCGAGGGAAGAGGAAAAGGTGGGTCGTTCAGAACTTACCTCCACCTCGGTGCCCTCCAGGTGCATGGGGCTGCAGTCCCCATCATTTTCAGCTTGTATGGCCTTGGGATGATGGGAGTTGTAATCCAACACTTCTGGAGGGCATTGAGCAGGGAACGGTGCTTTAGGACACGTGGACTGAAGTCCCTGTCCCACAGCTGTTGGCTCACATGCACTGCGCAGAACAGCATGATGGGACACCTGCTCTGAGCGCCTCCTTCCATATTTCCATAGAACAAGGAAAGCACCAAGAAAGCCCCTGTGGCATGGGAGTGAGAGAGCTGGGCTGGAGGTGGGGTGGTCTGGAAGATCTGGGTCCTGGTCTCCCCTTGGCCATGAAGCTGCCCTGGTGACTTTGGGCCAGTCGCTCAACTTCAGCCTAACCTACCTCACAGGGTTGTTGTGAGGAAAAAATGGAGAAGAGGAGGATTGTGCAAGGCACTTTGGTTTTCATATAGGAAAAAAGGCAGGGTCTAAATATAACAAATGAAAAGGTTTGTTAATTATTGGCAGGGCTTTTTTTGTCATAGAACGCACTGGAATGGTGTTCCGGCACCTTTTTTTCCAATGGATTTTACGAAGTGATTTTGAATTGTAGCAGATCAGCAGCAAACATCATTAACATAGTGCCTGCAGGCTGCTTTTGTGTCTGCTATCTGCTATCCGATAGTGAGACAGTGAGGGCACTGGCTGCTCTCGGCTTGGGATTGGTGTGTGTGGTCGCGCGCTTACTGCCGGTGACATGAGTTCCGGCACCATTTTTTTTTTTACAAAAAAAGCACTGGTTATTGGTCAATATAAAAGACTGCATGATCAAATAGGCCACTGAGTTCCATAGAGACTGAGTAGACATAAATTCAATCAAGAATCATTGTAAGTAGAAATACCAGGCCAAAACTGAAGTATAACACAATGGATCCAACCTGTACATATGTTCAGAGCCCCACAGCCCAGCTCCCCTCCAAAAAATACTAACCAGAGAGTGGCAAATTGGGTTCAGATTGATGCTGGTTATCCTTTATGCTTAGTCTTTAAAATATTTAACAGGTAACCATCTAGGCATGTTTATGGTTATGGATGATAGTTTTATTATTTTAATTCAAATATATTATCATTTTCTACAATAAATTTGTGTTGAATCCCAAGGAAAAGGGCAACAGAAATAATTTACTGTAGTCATGAGGATGCTGTGACTTCAGTGAGTTGAAAAGGCAGAACTGCATATCCTGCTCCAAAAAAAGTCGGGCTTGGCAATTTTTCCCCTTTGTTTTGCTCTCATATATCAGGGGTGATATAAGAGATTTGCTCTCATGTCTTATATATCTCCTATATCAGGAATGTAAGATAAAGAATTGTGTGTGTGTGTGAGGGAGAGAGGGAGTTGTGGGGTCAGAAACTGCTCCAGGCACAGAACCCCTGATCTCAGAGTCCCCGCTTTTGCTTCCTACCTTGTGTTTGGTCATAGCTCCAACGATGAGTGGACACACCATCCCCGACAAGGTTCCCACACCGTTGGAGATACCCATAAGGATACTGGCATATCGGGGAGCAATGTCTAAGTGGTTCACATTAAATCCTGAAAACATGGAGAAGGGAAGCAATGACAAGGAATCCAAGTTAGACACTGCCCTACTCAACACCCTCAAGCCAGCTGAGATCAATTGTGTGTGTGCACTACACTGTTGCAATTGCCGACTGGGTCCACTACTGTTGGCTCTTGCCTACTCATGGCTTAAGGGTCACATGGGGTCACTGTAGTTTGGGGTTGAATTACTGAAAGAAAATTCAGTCGGAGTTCATTACTCTTTCTGGGTGTGACAGACACAAAAATTCTACTTCTTCTGCATTCCTAAACAGACACATTTCAGAGACATGATTTTCCGGCTTGGTTTATGTTCCATAGATTCTAATGATTCCCTCCCCAGAGAAGTAACATCTGAATATATCTGGGGCTGGTCGGGCTATAGGTGTTGGCTGCAGCCCTGCAACACATGTGGAACATGAGATAGGTGGAACTCGAGATATGCCAGTGTTGAAAGTGATACGAAACAGCTCAGGTTACTGCACGAACCTGCGGCTGGACTTGCTGCTGAGGAGGAAAGGCTAAAATATGGGGGTGCTGGCCCAGAGGAGAAACACCCTTATCTTGGATGTGGCACACATGCAAACCATGGCTGCACCCCACTGATGGTAGACTGTTATTCTCACTCAGAACTGGTCCTGGAAATTGCCCTCCCATTGACCTCAACGGTAAGGGAATAACGTTTTTAAGAACAGTCACTCCAGCATCAGCCATTGCCCCATCCATCTTAAGATGACAGCACAGGATGCAGAGGAAGCCTTCAGGGCTGGGCAAAGGCCTTTTGCTGCCTGTGGTAAAATGCAGGAGGGCATCCAACCCTCATTCTGCAGACAGACATTGTCCGGGCTGGCTGAGACACCAGCAACACAGCTGTGCCATCCACCAAGCCTAGCTTAGGGGGCATAAAAAGGTAAAGGTACAGGTTTCCCCTTGACGTTACGTCCAGTCACGCCTGCCTCTAGGGGGCGGTGCTCATCTCCGTTTCCTGGCCGAGGGAGCCAGCGTTTGTCCGCAGACGGTCTCCGTGGTCGTGTGGCCGGCATGGCTAAACACCGAAGTGCACGGAACACTGTTACCTGCCCACCGAAGTGGTACCTTTTTATCTACTTGCATTTGCATGCTTTCGAACTGCAAGGTTGGCAGGAGCTGGGACGGCGCACGGGAGCTCACCCCGTGTGCAGATTCGAACCGGCGACCTTTCGATCAACCAGCCCAGCAGCACAGCGGTTTAAACCACTGCGCCACCTGCAGTCCCAAGGGGGGCATAAGGCGGGCTTTATGGCATGCACAGTTCTGCCCACCAAGGCCTCCTCCTTGCTTGTCCTCCCCACCATTTGCCACGTGAGGTCAGCGCCTCATGGCACCAAAAGGAAGGGCCAGTGAAAGAGGATGCAGGAAAATGGTCCTAACGAGGCCAAACGACACATACAGCTTCATGAAATGGTCTGAGGAAGCAATGGTGACTGATCATATTCCCCACGTGTGTGTGTGGAGAGGAGGAGGGAAGGTTTGGCGCACCATGGTTGGCCCTGAAGGTCAGCCCGGATGCCCAAGAGCTTACCTGAAATAGCAAAGCCGCTGAAACCCACGGCCAGGACGAGGAATGAGATTGCAACTCCTTTACTGTGGGAGTAGCCAACCACTAGAAGTAGTGTGGCTTCCATGCCAAACCCTGCCAAAAGAGAGCGAGGAGTAAGAATTGCGTTCAATTGTGTGTTTGGGTTTTTTCTGGCAAAATTTCTTCCTTCACAGGATGGAAGGAAATTTGCATTTTTTTAAACATTACATATAGGAGAAACTGAGCATGACTGCATCTGAAAATCCGAGTAGGTCCATCTGTAACTGCTGCACTGCAGGCTGATACACAGAGGTACTCTCTGTGCTGGAAACAGCTGTCATTATTGCATCTGGACTGTGCAGATGGGTGAACACTTCATTTGGTTTGTTTTTGAGAACTTGACTGGAAATCGCACATTTCTGCATATTCAGCATGAGGAGAACTTTAGATTTTAAAAAGTCAAAGGTGAAAGAAAGGGAAACCTAATAAATTTTTTTATCCCTAGTGAGTGATGACTGGAGAAAGTGACCCTACATGCACCCAACTCCTGCAATGCGAAGTGATTTTGACACAAGGTAAGCTATCTTTTTTATTCTCCTAGGCAAGCTTTAAGAACGAGGAAACACATGCACAAACCTTTCAAGCCACTCTAGAAGTTGGCTTTGATTATTGTTATTATTATTAGTATTAGTATTAGTATTATGATTACTGCATGCATGCATGCATGCTCTCTCTCTCTCTCTGTGTACACGCATGCGTGTATGAGGCTCAATCTAAGATGGATGTAGAAAAATGCCTTCCAAAAACCCTGAAGAGTCATTACTGTCTGCCAATGCTGGCAATATGAGATTCCATGGACCATGTGCCTGCTTCAGTAGAGGCAGTTTCTGCTACTCCTGGGTTGTTCCTGGTGTTCTCCAGATGGGAGATGCTCAGTGCTATGGACTGGGAAATGCAGGAAGTTGTAGTCTGACACATATGGAGGCTACTAGGTTGGAGAAAGCTGTTTTGGCATAGAATATGAACTACGATTGATGGTGTCATTTTACTTCATTTGCACTGCAAACTGCTTGGAGAGTACAGACCTGCTGAAGGTGGAAGGTAAAGATGCAACAAAAATGGACAAATAAAACTCAAATCTCCAGCCTTTCATAATCTGGAGGATACCAGGTTGTAAAAGGCTGAGCTTCAGGACTTTAGGCCTGCTGTCATTCTGAGAAGATGGGCCAGTATTGTGCGTTGGTATAAGACAGGTGTGTGCATAAAGGAAATTGGCAAATTTATGAAAAATGGACTTGAAAAGGAGTTCTCCAAAGGCAGGAACACCTATAGGGTCAGGCCATGTAGCTCTGACATGATGTGAATATTTCCCATGTCCAAGTAATTGGAAGCCCTACACAGACTCCAAGAGGTTTTGCCTCCATGAGTCCGAGAATCTTGGCTCCCTACCCACCAAACTAACAAACCAATGCATGAAAGCAGAACCCATGATTTCTGTGCAAATGACCAGATTCCCTCATGACAGCAGGGCTGTTGGGCCACAACTCTCATCCTCTCTTACGACAGCCCGTGCCAGCTGGGGCTGATGGGAGTTGGAGGGCCACAGGTGCCACACCCTGCTTTAAGAAATACGCTGCTTCACAGCTTGCTTGTGCCCATTACGGCCTATGCCCACTGCCGAGCCAGCCAGGAACCCCGCACCCAAGTCTGGGTCACCCTCAGCCCTACCCCTCCTCCTGCTCCAGCGACTCTCTCTCTCTCACCCCCACAGTTCATCATCTTGCGGACATTGGTGGTAGACATGATCCTCCGCGTCCGCAGAAAGTCGGCGATTTGGCCCCCGATCGGTACGATGATTGTCATGACCAGGTGGGGCAAAGCTGAAAGCATACCCACCTGTACAGAAGGAAGAGGGCATGGACAGCTATTCAGGAAGACCAGGGACAGGGGAAGGCTGCTGAAAAGCTTTTCAGAAAACCCAGAAAGCTTGCATTTGGAGGGGGAGGAATCACAGGAAAGACAAGCATGGCTCTTCTAGCTCTTAGGATGCAATCCTAGGCATATTTAGACAAAAAAAAAAAAAAAAAAGCAGCCGTACTTTGTGCCTGGGACATGCTGGGAACTACAGAACCCTTTTCTGCCTAAACATGGCTAGGATTGCATCCTCGCATCATTATATGGCTGTTTCAAAGGACTTCAGACCCACTTCCAAAAGGGGCTGATGATATTATTAAGTACCAGGCAGACTTCTGTGATTTTGGCACCTACTGAAAGCACACCTTGTTCAGCAAGAATTTCCAGGAAGGTAACACTGCACTCTGTATATAGTAACATTATGCAGTGTTTAATTGCTATCTTATAATGTATTGTTTTGGGTATCACTTAGAAATCTCAGGTAATGGGATTTAAATATATTGATAAAATGATTATGTGGCTGTTGTTTCAGCAACACCTACAACTGCTAAACCAGCCAAAGCAGATTAAAAGTACTCTTGTGCTGAGTCCAGGAGCTCTCCTAGCTGGGAGTTTTATTATATTTCATTTTGGGGATGTTGACATGCTGTTTGCCTCATTGTTGAGGTTTAAACCTGTTCTTCTATAAAGACCTACATCTTCGATTTTTCTGTCTGCTCTCTGTGAGGTTAACCCATGGCCCATGGGGCTAAGCCGGCCTGCAGAGGTTCCTAATCTGCACATCTAGCCACAGAAATCCTAGGATTTCCTCAGGGATAGAATTGCCTTCTAAGCCTTCCTGAAGGCATCGCTTCTCCTGCCTCCAGAGGAATCTTCACTGCTGTCTTCTAACTACAACCACAGACAACAGCAAGCAACTTGTCTTCCAAGCCTGGAATTAACTTCCAGAAAATGTAGTGATGGCTACCAATTTGGATGGTTTTAAAGGGGAATTGGAGAAATTCACAGAGGAGAAGGCTATCTGTGGCTACTAGTCCAGATGGCTATAAGCTACCTCCAGTGTCAGAGATGGTAGTCCATGGCTGAGTCCATTTGCATGGGGCAAGCTCCCCAACAGGACAGCGCACTGTGTGCAAAGCTGCAAATTCAGCTGGTGCTGGGAGAAGCAGCTGTGTTGCTCAGCACCAGATGTGCCCCTTCCTCCACATCCCTCAGCATGGAGAAAGCCAGTGACACCAATGCGGGTGGTCACAGCCACTCCTGGCATCTGGTCTGCAGAGGACTCACGGCAGGCAATTCAGTCTCTCCCACTCCTCACTACTCTATGAGTTTTCTAGGTTTTTGAGTCTGCTTACATCCATAACACATTTTCGGGCCAGTGGATGATGAAAGACCACTCTGGACAGGGATGCGATGATCCAGCTGTGCTAACTGGAACTCATCCAAAACTAGACCAGACTGTGCTTTGGGTATCTCACCTGATTCCACTGCTATAGCACTGAGCCCTGGAGGATATAAACAATGTGGGGAATCTGGCTCTTGGGTTTGCTGGAGTTAGTCCTGGCCTAAGAAGTGAGCTGAGCAAAAACCATCTGCAAGTGCTCAGAAATGCTAGCAGGCCTCTTCTATGTGCTGAATTATTCTTGCTCAAAGTACACAAAGCATGTAAATTGTGTGTGTGAAAACGGAATGCCATTCACACAGTGGACATGTGTGCAAGCTGGCCTCACAAGTTGTACCTGGCCATCCATCCTTGGACTCACTTGCTGCTGGATGCCCACACAAACAATTGGCATGAGTCAGGTTTAGGGCAAAGAGAAAGTAGCACAGAGCCCAGAAAGCTGAACTGAGGGAATCCAATGGATTCCCATCCCTAGCCAGATTCCTCATAGATTACTAACTCTGCATGTGTCTAGGAGTGCTTTCTTTCCTGCCAGTTCCTGCTAATATACAATATGGCTACACCCCCGTTCGCATGACCCAGTGTTGATGAGCAATCCCCCCCTACCCCCCCACCCCGATTACATGCCATTTCTCACCTTACTAATTTCAAAGCCAAAGACTTCTTCAAAATAGGCTGGTTGGCTAATTAAGAGCAAATAGAAGGTCCAGCTCCGGCAAAAGTTGGCCACAATAATGGCATAGACAGGCATGGATGTGAAGAATTTGCGCCATGGTGTTTTAAATTTCTGCCAAAAGGGAAGAGGGAAAACCGACGTGAAGGCTTCGGCTGTGCAATCACACATTCCCAGTTGCCTTCCCCCATGGTACCTTTCAGTTCTGTTTGGATTAGAACCCCCATCATCCTCAGCAAGCTAAACACACAAATTGAATACACACACCTGATCGCACTAACCATCTAATTTAGATGTTAGAATGTTGGCTGCCTTACTGTCTTTGTCTGTTCTAAATCTATTATTCAAAAAGAAACTGGAAAGCCATCTGAGTGGGATGGTACAACATGGTGTCCTGCAACAGCACGGGGTTGGACTCGATCGCCTTCATGGCCCCTTCCAACTCTAGTATTCTGTGATAAAATGTATTAAAAATAATACTGCAAGACACTAACCATAAGAGGATTCATAAGACTGGCACTCTCCCCAATGCTTTCTTCTATGTATTTCCTCTCCTCCTCTGTGATGGTCGGGTGCTGTGCAGGACTCTCATAGGAAACCATGAGCCAGAATAAGTACCAGAAGATACCAAAGCTGCCTGCCAAAGGACAGAATTGAAGGATGTATTGCAGGAAACTTTTCTCTGGCCCAACAAGGTCTTGACAATGGAGAGACTCAGTAATCAAAGCAATTTTGCCTACTTTTCCCAGGTGGTTTACTTACCATAGACATAAAAGATGGAGCTCCACCCAGAGTACTGCACTAGAATCCCAGCGAGAGGCATGGCCACCACAGCCCCGGCATAGGAGCCTGCAAAGATATATGGAAAATGTTAAGCAAGCATACAAGCCAAGATTCCTAGCTCCTCCCAAGAGCCTGTCCTTTAATGATACCTATTTAGTCTGGAATTGGCATCTTCTGCTACAGATATTTTGCAAAATAAAGAAAAAGGAAAGGGATTTAGAGGAAAACAGTAATTAAAGACCCCACTTCCCCAGTAGGAAACAGAAGCTGATGAATAATGGGGCAATCAAAGGGCAATTCCTCAGTTATTCACCAATAGGGCTGGCTGTGCTGAACAGGAGAGGAAAAGAGGGGCAGAACCTGCAAGGAGGAAGCTACTAGTTAATGTTGCAGGGAAGCCTTTTCTAATGTTTATTTCTTAGTAAACTTTAGAGAAGTTTCTCAGCCATAAGAGATTAGCATTGCTGGATAATACAGCACTATATTCTACTGCTGTGTGGAATCACAGTTTTAATTCCACTTCTGTCTGAGTAACAGAAGAACTGCGCCTCGGCAGCCCTAAGGACAGAAACTTAAGCAGACAATCCCAGTGAGTTTGCTGAACCAGGAGTCTTGTGACCCAGGAGACAAAATTTTAAGTCACTCACCAAGGGCTGGTTCAATTGATTGATTGATTGATTTATTATCAAAATGTGAAGCTCTAGATTTGGAAGTGGTTCTAGGACTTCTGTCCAGCTGAATATTCTTCAACATAAGCCTAGAAGCCAAGGCTTATCAAGAGACATCCCAGATGGTTGTGGGCAAGTTTTGTCCCTCAGATCCGCCCTGCCAATCTTCCTTCCTCGGCCAATGACAAGGGTTACCTTACCGCAGAAGGCTGTTGTCGCCAGGCGGCTGCGTTCCAAGGGAGGTGCCCATTTGCTCCAGATACCATGGCATGCTGGGTAGGTGACCCCCTGGCAGAAAGAGAGGCGGGCAGAAAGAGTTGCATATAGACCAGCCTTATTTTAATTCTAGCAAAAAACAGGCATGCCCAGAACAAGCTTGGCTCTGCTCTAGGAGAGGGTTAGATCTGAGGTGGTGTCAGAAGTCAGCCCAAAACTTTCATCTGGGGTCCCAGATCTCTGGGAGGCCATCTGTCCCACCCTCCATGGCCACTGGCTGAAGTAAATCGATAGAAATCTGGATGAACTCTGTTGCGTCTGGCCCCCTGGTTTAACTGGATGTTTGCCCACATGTGCTTCACCTCCTGCTGCCCCTCATCCTTCTCTCTGAAGAGTTTTCCTGAAGTCGCATGCCTTCCTCTCCCCTGTCCACATATCCCTTTTACAAACAGGGGTGCCCTTGGGAGACAGGGTCCTCTGAAGACACAGCCCAGATCTTTTTGGTACCTAGCACTGCCCCTGGTTTGGATGCCTCTGGAGGATGGCGACGCTGCACCAAAGAAACAGGGCTAGGCCAGTCTGACCAAAGACATTTTGCCGTCTAACACGGACAAGATATCACCTTTTCGGATGAAATCTGACCAACGTGACCACTGAACTGTACGTCCACACTGGCAGCTGGGCAAGAGCTTTTGTTACGCTGGAGGAGCAGCAGGCCAGCTTAGGAGGTCAGGGCACCTGTTCACCACTCCCCACCCTTCAACAACCTGTCCAAGGCAGATGCTCACTGCCTAATGGTACGGCTGGCCCTGGGATTGAGGGTTCAGAGTGAAAGGTGTCCATAAAATAGGCCACCGAGGATGCACTGAGACGGTGTGATGGGTCTTACCTCCACAAGGCCTTGCAGGATCCGCACAAAGATCACACAGCCAAAGTGGACCCGAGCCGCTGCTGGAATCAGCATGTTTAGAGTAGATGTTGCCACGATAGCAAAGCCAAAAACCCTGGGGCCCAAAATATGGGGGTTAATAGGAGTGGCAAAGAAACAAAGGGGGGAAAAACAGTGCTGCTTTCTTTTGTTTCTTATCAGTTGTTTCCCCCCGCCAAATTCATGACATTCTTATTTCACTCATCATCCAAGGAGCTCAGTTCTCCCTGCCCTCATCCCTGGTCCTCCATAAGACAGGAAGAGAGAGAAAGAGAGAGATTGGCTGGCTGACTGGGAAATGTGGCCTTCTAAGCCTGCGTAGGATTCTGCCCTAGGTGGCTTCAGGGAAACCACCATCTTTCTAATTTAGTACTCTGTCTGCAATTTAGAGAAGGAGCCCAAGATTGGCTCCCTTGCCAGGTTGTTGTGAGGATTTCCAAGACGGTTCCTTCATTAAAACTCATCTTATCCATCCGACTGTGCAAATCCGTGTGGGTCTGCCATTGTTGCAGGTGGGGCAAGGAAGGACACAGCCATTCTCTGCATAGGAACGGGAGTTCAGTCATCTTTTTCACGTAACACAGGACAAGACTTCCTAGTCCTCAGTGAAATCAGGCTTAGATATATTTAATGAATCCATATTCTTCCCCCATTCATTCCTCATCATTCCTTTCCTCTTGTTCTATAGTTTTCTCTCTGTTAAATTTTAGACGGTAAGCCCTGTGGAAAGAGATCTGTCCTTTTGTATGTTCTAAAATGCCATATGCTCAGAGAGAAGAAGAAGAAATAATTGGAAAGCCTATGGGGTTCTGCTAATTACTGTTAACACACATAAATATGTGTCTACTCCCACATGTATACCCTGTACATAACATAAGAGGGAGGAACTGTCAGACTCAGGTGAACCCCCAGGATCAGCAAAAGCACGGAGAAAAAAAAACTAGGAAAGGAAAAGAGGAGCAGAGGTTAGGCACATGCTCAGCCCTCCCTAGAATGTGTTAGAGGGTCCCTCCACTTACGGATCGTTTCCCTTGGCCTGCTTTCTGTGGTGGCACCATGTGGGGATGCTCAGCCACATCCCTCCACCCCACTCTGAGTATTAACGCTTCCAGTTCCAGCCTGACTGCAGTGAGTCACAGAGAATTAAGTGCAACCGAGCTGAGTTGGTTCCACGTCTTATTTGTTCCACACGGCTGCTTCAGCCCCGAGGGAGAAAAACCATGTCCGTCATTACCCTGCCATCATTTACCCCAGAAATGGATAACCTGCCATCATTCAGATCCTGTTGTTGTTATTTATCGGATTTTTATCCTGCCACATTAGCCCATTAGTCTTCCTGAGTCGGACTTCAACTCCCCTTAGCCCCAGCAAGCAGAACACAGGGCCAGGGATGCTTGGACTCCAAATCCAACAACACTGAGAGACCGGCAGATTCCTTATCCCAGTTTACACAGGCACATGCCAAACCACACACGACTCAGTTTTTACCTGTTAGCAGCAAATTTCTGTGCAATGAACCCCCCTGGAATCTGGGTGACAATGTAACCCCAGAAGAAGGACCCGTGAATCATGCCCACCGTCTCTGGATCCCAGTTAAACTCAGCTTTCTGAAGAGGGGAGGAGAAGAAGAAATTAACAGGGGAGAGATGGGTAGCACATCCCTGGCTAAAAGTAGTGTGGCAGCTGTCAGGAAATGAATTTGGGGCAAATGCCTAGAGCCCCACTTTCTGCAGAAGGAGAGGGGCAGAAGGGTATAGGGACGGGGCACATTTCTTTATAAAAGAGCCTTCAAAGGTTGCGGAAACAGATTCTGGCTCAGATTTGAGAGGCTATCATCTGCAGCTGAAATGCCAAGGCCGCTGCACCCAGCGACAAGTCAGGCAGCCAGCTAAGAATCGGTTTCAAATACTGAGGGAAAGTTTAGTGAGCATGCAGAGGTGGAGGGGAGGGGACCTAGCATCATTAATCCCAGGGAACAGCATCAGGTTAAGAGTGCTGACCAGGTGGGAAGCCTGAGAGGCTCCAAGCAATCGGCCCCGAAGATGGAAGATCCTCTTTTCACTTTGAAAGGGACGAGAGGCATTCTGCTTATGGCACACCTCCTCATGGACTGCATTCTAACTTTGCTTGTGCCTTTTGTTACTGGCCTCTACAATAGGCTTCTTTGGTATTACAAGCCAGCCTAACTGGTCAGCCTTAACATAATAATCTCTTCATTTAGAAAGAATTTCTCCAGCTCTGCTTGGAAGGCAGGGAGAAGAAGAGCCACACACACATTTGAATATGAAGTAATGCACGTTTCCATCTAAAGACTCCCCCACCCTACAAAACCCTATTAAATCCAGAGAGGGGCTCCCCAGTACAAACCATTCAGCCCTATAATATGTAAGGGCACCATCTGATGCATGTTTAGATAGGAAAAAAACATCCTAAAAGCTTATCCATTCTAGGCAGGGAATCCTGGGAGTTGTGGGACTTTTTTTTTTTTTTGTCTAAACACACATAGGATGCTGCCCTAAGTGCACCAATAGTGTTGAGATTTGACCTGAGTTCAGGCCTGTATTATTTGGGAATAGAGTGCCTCTGGGGATGTGGAGAGTGCATTTGTCTTACAATTAAATATTGCTGTTCTCTACCTCTCCAGGAATAGAGGGAATGTCTATGAGGTCAAAGACATGATTCTTAGATAGGCCAGCTCCCCCATCCCCATCTTTCTTCTTAAAAATTAAGCACCGTGGCAAATTGTCCGGCTTCCATTCCTCGTGTGGGCTGCTTTGAGCCAGCCAGCCTGCTCAAAACCTGGCAGCACAGATGACAAACAGGTACGGCTTGGGACCAAGTCCCACGCTCTGGAGGAAGCCGGGCAAGTTCTGTGGACCAGATGTGGATCCTCAGCTGGCCACCCTAGGCCTGTGGGGCTGGAGGCTCGCATCCCTGCATCAGAGAGGGTGCCGAATGCCCCTCCAGCGAAGGGGCCCTTCCTGCCTCCGAGCCAAGGCAGCGTCCCCCAGGAGAAGAAGGACGGTCTCACCTTCACGATGACTTTGTCCCCTTCATAGACGGTGTTGTTGTTGACCATGCTGACAATGGCCACCCCCAGGTTGCACCGGATGCCAAAGCTGATGCAAAAGCCGAGGCCACAGAGGATGGCGATGATGTAGCGGCGAGGGAGGCCAAAGCAGGTGCAGTCCACGATCGGCTGGTGCTTTTCGGCCACCTCGACAGGCTGGCCCTCCTCGGTCAGCTCAATGGTCTCCCCTCCTGGCTGTTTCCGTTCGAGGACCCTGTTGGCGGAGACAGTGGAAGGGCTGGCATGAGGAGGTTGGCAAAGAGAATCCAAGGCTGCCAACCGCCCAGAGGCAACGGTGGGCGAGCTTCCCGTATTCTGCTCCTGCGGATAGGCCCTTCTGAATGCTCCAAACCCTGTCATCCCTGACAAGCAGCCATACTTGCTCGGAATGATGGGAGTTGGAGTGCAGCAACAGCTGCAGGGCTACAATCTTCCTGGGCCAGGTTAGACATTTGGGATCAGCCCGAAGCTCCCTGCTGTCGTTGGTCCACCCTGTTGCTCTCAGCACAGCCTACCTCAGAGGGTTGTTGAGAAGATAAAATGAGAACCCTTTTATGCCTTCCTGGACTGGTTGAACTTCACCTTCCCTCAGTCCCAGCCTGCATGTCTAATGGTCAGATATGATGGGAGTTGTAGTCCAGCAATATCTAGAGAGTTCCTTGGATGATGAGTGGGATAAAAAAATACTTAAAATGAAATATTTTCTTGAGACATCCTTCAAGTTGTATGTATTTTTTCAGATAGGAGTGATATGTGGGAGAGGGGAAATGAACTCACAGATGGAAAAGGAGGAAAATGACAAACAGAATGCACACACGTGCGCACAGAGGAAAAGACATGTAGCTTGACAGTAAAGGGAGGAGAATTTAAAGTTTACATTGCAATTCTGCATATGTATACTCAGAAGTAAAGCACTGTGAATTCAACAGGGCTTGGACAGGGTATAGGATTGTGAGGGGGGTGAAAGGGGCAGGAGGGGGAGCCATGGCGGTCTAGATATAGCCGGACTGTATCTCCCAGCATCCTTGAGCCTTGGCCATGCTGGCTTGGTCTACCTGGATCTGGAGTCAAAAACATTTGTTTCCCACTCCTGGAAAAAAATAAAAATAAATAAAAAATCCAAGCATAAAGCAAACCCACAAATCTTGAGTTCCACCAAAGCTTTCCTTAGCTTCCGTGTTAAAGAAAAGGTTGCCCAGCTGACTGCTTTTGCGTGGATGCAAGCAAGCAGGCCTTGCTGGCCGGACAGAAGATTCTGCCTTGTGTCTCAAGCTAATAGGGGGGCTTGGAGTGCCCCCAAGTCTTGGTGCAGTGCCACCCCCTTCCTACTCTTACACACCGTCTAGTCAGCCTCATGGTGGGGGGGCTGCTGCTACCCACACAGAAGCTGTTCCCGTCAGAGCTGGTGCAGATGGGCTGTGAGCTCAGTCTTGGCACCGGGCCTGCGGACGCCTTGTCTCACTTAGCAACAATGCAAGCGAAGGGTCCTTCTGCGTCTGGACCGCCCCTGCTTCTCCCTGCCCTCCATCCCTATTTCAAACCCCATGTCTTCCTGCCCTCCATCTGAGGCCACAGCACCATTCCTCATTTGCGGAAGTGAATGGGTTGCGATGGGAATACTGTGCATGTCGGCACCCCTCTCTTATCCCAGGGGAATTTTTAAAAGGAGCAGGTGATGCATCTTTCAAGATGCTCGGGATACAGGGGACGGGGGTTCCCCACCCTCTTACTTTCTGTGATCACCTCCTTAGCTAGGGTGGGAACTAGTTTTGCACTGGATCAGCTGTGCTGCTGGAATCCGATTTTCCCACCCTTTCCTTCTCATGGCAGCCTCTGTCCCCCTCCGATTATGCTACAGAGAGAACAATGGGGTGGGCTCTGGGGTGTGTGTGTTGTGGGGAAGAGGACCACCTAAAATTGCACACTGCTGTCTCTCACCAGCTCCCCCTCACGCACAAGGCAGGCTGCCACTGTTTTTGCAGAGTGCTGGGAGCATGAAGATTTGGCTAAAATTTGAGAGGGACAGTCAGTCAGTCGGGCTTGTGGATTTCACTAGGGGCTGCTCTACTTTGACCCCCCACCCCATCATCCAAGCTTTAAAATTCCCCTTTCCCAGTTAAAGTCAATTCAAAACTGCCTTACTATCTCACATCTAACCAGCAGCAACAGTAAAGGATAGACTGTCAGTTTTAATTTGCATTTTTTTCTAATCGTAAACTTGGTTTATTCTAAATGCACAGAGATTTTTCTTAAGTTTGTATTTTTGTGTGTATATCTCTTAATACCAGCCTTTATATGCAATTTAGCGTAATACACATTTTTTGCAAGCAACTTCCCTTATGTACTTTTATCTTCACAAAATATGCATTTCTGTATGCATTTTTTAAAACTGGAAAACTTCATTGCAAAATTTAGAGAAGTAAAAATTTTGAAGGAAATTTGAGCTGAGGTTTGCCTCTTGGTTCCAAAGGGTACAGTAAGATATGTTCACATGAAAAAGCAACCTGGACATATTTCCTCTCTATTCCCATCAAGAATTTGGATCCAGATTTAGCAACTGGGCGGGTTGTACAGCAGCCTCTCCAGCCCCCTGAAAATGCTACACAGAGGATCACGAGACCCACCTGAGAGAGTGAGCTGTGATGCAGGAGAGCTGAATCTGCAAAGTTTAGGTGGGGAAGGGAGATCCTGGATCCCCCTGGGATCATGGGGATCACACCTTTCAGGACTACTGGGATGTACTGCTCAGAGCAACCTTGTTTTCAGCACTCTCCACAGACAGCTACGGAGTACATGGAAGCAGATGAGGAAACTGGTGGAGGCAGGATGGCGCGTTCCATCCCTCCTTTATGCCTGGGGTAGAAAGCAGGCAGATTCCCAGGGCCGGGACATCTCCTCTACCATTCTGACATACATATGCAATGAACTGCTGCAGGAGCACTACAGCCCTCCATTCTTCATCTTCCAGCCTCCAGCAGGCTAGCGAACATTTTTGTGGACTAGTAACTTTACTGGGATTACGCATAAGGCAGGCAACAGAAATCCCAGACACCAAGTTTATTTTGGCCTGTTATTAATTCTAGTCTACCTCACAGGGTTGTTGTGAGGATAAAGGGGACCACATACACCACACTGAGTGATCTGGAAGAAAGGGTGAGTGGAAAACCTGAGAAGTAGGTCAGCAGTTCTTAGCTTTCTTCTTCTTAACATTTCTTCGTAGCTCATCCTCCAAATGCAAATTCAGTATCCTGATTGGTTCCAGAACAGAAAAGATGCTCCTTCCCAAGAGTCGCACTACTGGAGAAGGTGTTTATTTTTCAGAGGCTATTTGCTTCCAGAATCAAGTTTTCTGCCTATTTTATAGGTCTAATAGCTTGGCGCACTAATTTAGCTGAGTTCCTTCCTGCCAACTTGTCAGAAAAACCTTGAGCTGCTACATTTCTACACACTGAGTGATCCTACCTACATCAGCAGGCTTCATCCCAGGGTTGTGAACTTTTAACCAGCCCCAATGATACGCCCTTCAGCAGATGGATGTTTGGCTCAGAAAACGAGCTGAACCTTGGAAAAAATGGTAATACAAATGCTGTCTCCCGAACACACAAAGTTCCCCAGAACACTTTGGTGAACTTGCTAGAATTCAAACAATAGACACACATGCAAAGATGCATACAAGTGTTGCCTGGGCCTATATCAAGCAGTTCGATCCGAAGCAAATAGCGGGCAATTGCGTTTGGCTCCATGAAAACCGTTTTGCTATCAGAGAGCAAACTTCTGTTGAGACCAATGCAGGGAAGATGCAAAGCTGCTTTCTGGTCAGCTAGTAATTTCTATTATTTATTTGTACTTGTGTATTAGATTTTTGTCTTGCCTTTTTTTCTTCCAAGAAACTTAAGGCAGCTGGCCTAATTCTCCTTCTCCTCTCTATCTTATCCTCACAACAACAACCCTGTGAGGCAGGTCTGTGACTAGCCCAAAGTCGCCCAGGGGGCTCTAGGGGTGGGGACTAGAACCCAGCACCCCGAGTCCCAGTCTTGCACACCTAAGCAGCACACCACACATCTGCTCCTTCCGCCCCGCTACACTTTGGGAACCCCGTGCCATTCCACGAAATGCTTCTGGGCTTGACTGTATATAGGGCATGTTCATGCAGGTGCTGTAAGGGGGCCAGGACTGGCGAGGACCCAGCACCAGAAACGTTTGATGGCAGCTGTGCTGATGTCGTTTGCCACCCTCACCCCCAGACTTCCCTGCTTCCTCTGAATTTAGCAACACTCCTCACAGTGGAGCTGGGTGAGAAATGAATTTTCCCAGAAGCAGAGTTATTTTTCCTTGTTGCAATTCTGTGTATCTTCGGGTGGCTTAGTCTGGAATGGGCCATTAAGACCCAATTGCTTTAAAAAAGACACTTTCCAATGGAGGAGAAATATGCTAGACTTGATTTGTCAACACAGAGCGATACAGCTGCATGTATTTTGGACCTGCCTGGCAGTGTGGCCACACGGATGGTCATGAGTCCCTGTGCATCAAAATGTACCACTGCACCCTCGTGGAAGCCTCACCGTTCCAGTTACTTTTGCTGCAAGGAATGTTGGGATTTGTGGAAAGAGGGCCAGTGACTTCAAGAACTTCGGGCATTCTCCCTTCTTGCCGTTCTTTGATCCGAAGCCAGACTTGGAGTGGGCAGCTCTTCAAAGTCGTCTGCTGGCTGGCCCAGTCATCTTGCTCCTTGCAGTACTGCACCACACCGTTCTGGATCTTGCCCAACTCTAGAGGTGATCCCTTTTGCTGACGTCAGCTTCAGGCAGTGGGGCTGGCAGCTTAGGAGGGGAGGTTTTAAATATCCCCGGCTAAGCTGCCCACTGCCAGCAGGTTTATCGTGTCCTTGGGCAGTGCCCTAAGCTTATCAGGCTCCGATTTCTCACCTGGCATCATCTTCATGCCACCAAATCCAGGCACTAATGGCTGGCAGGGCAATAAACTCCACTCTGCCCTGACACTTGAATACTCTCATATTCATGCGCAAATAACTAGCGAAGACATCAAGCAGCTCGATCCGTTTGCTTACCCAGAACTAAATCCCAGTGGAGTTTATGCTTTGGAATGTTTTCACAGGGCCTTCCTCCAGCCTAGCAGCCTTCAGGCTTTGAGACTATGACTCCCATCATCCCCAAACATTGACCATGCTGGCTAGGGCTGATGGGAAGTTCAGCAGGAAGGAAAGGTTTTCCATCAGGCAGTCAGAGGCTGTGCAGTTTTCTGCATGTGTCTTGAGACAGAAAAAAGTCCAGCAGCTCCCAGAATTCCCGCCAGTCGTGCCCAACCAGGCATGATGGGAGTTGAAGGACTTTTCTGTACAACAACTTTCTGTGCAACACACTTTCAGTTTAAACACACTTTCTATCTGCAGCCCACCAAAACCTATGGGCTGAATCCAGACTGGTCCATTGGAATCAACAGGATGAGATAGGCATAAATCGCAATGATTTCGGAGGGGGGGGGGGGCTGCTCTAAATCCCAGCAGATTCAGAAATAATGGATCTACTCTATGCCTGGATACCCCAGTGGGAGCCACGCTGTTGGAGCCCCCAGCCCCTTTAATCCAAAGATGCTGCTGCCAGTGGAGCAGGACCGCCTAGCCAGGAATCTAGGTTAGCTAGCAACCTACACCAGCCATTCCAAGCTGGCACCCTTCAGATGTGTGGGGCCACAATTACCAGGATCCCCAGGTGGTTGCGCTGGTGGGGACTTACGCAGGGTATGGTCCCACAGGGAGCCTTCCCTACCAGGCTGGGGAAGACTGCTCCGTTCTGAGTGGGGGGTCTCTTCAGGCTGTGCACTGCGCAGCTCATCGAAGGGAAAACACTTGCAAACAGAGGATGGCCCTCGGTCAGTTCTTCAAGAAGAGAGCTCTGTTGGCAGTGCTGCTTTGCGCGCTCGTTTTCCAGGACTCCTGTCTGGACTTCAGAGGAATCAGAGTCAGAACTGGGGAGAGCCTGGGAACGTGGGCCAAGCCGAGACTCTGAGATGAAAGAAGCTGTCAGAGCAAAACTACAGTGGAAGCAGCTGCCTGGAGAGGTGGTGGGCCCTCCACACACTAGAGACACACCAGAGGCATTCAAAAAGAAACTGGACACCCATCTGAGTGGGATGGTGTAACGTGGTGTCCTGCAACAGCAGGCAGTTGGACTTGATGGCCTTCATGGCCCCTTCCAGCTCTACTCTTCTGCGATTCTATGAAGCTTCTCTCAAGACCAGGCCCCCCAGGTGGGCTGGCAGTCCCTGGGAATAACCAAGATGGGGCCCAGAGCAAGGGGGCTTCTCAGACTCCCCACCCCATGACACATCATGAGGAGAAGAGGGCAGTCCAATTAGAGGATTGGCACACAGAGAGGGCGGTGTCTGAAGCCCGCCCCCCACCCGGGGATGGGGCCCAGGCATGCTTATAAGGAGAGTTTCTAGTGGTGATTGGATTTAAAAAACTGCTCTGTGCATGCTCAGATTCATTCTGGGTGTGTTGTGTTTTTCGGTCAATACAGAACAAACACTGTACAAGGAAAACAGTCTGTGGCTTTTGAATGTGCAAAGGAGGAGACCCAGTTCATGACAGCCTCTCCTCTCTAAGGTAGGACACCTGGGCACTGTAGGGGGTTGGCAGTGGACCCTGACACATGCCTGATGATGCTGAGCCTCAGCATAACTCTGGGAGTAATTCCTGTGGCTGTTAATCTCAAATACTATCCTTGCAAATACCGTATTTTTCGCTCTATAAGACACGCCTGACCATAAGACGCACCTAGTTTTTAGAGGAGGAAAACAAGAAAAAAAATATTCTGAATCAAGTGGGCACATAATCACAGGCACATTCCCCATCACTTCCCCATGGGCTGCACATCTGACAGACTTACTGCACACACATATTCACTCTATAAGACGCACAGACATTTCCCCTTACTTTTGAGGGGGAAAAAAGTGAGTCTTATAGAGCAAAAAATACGGTAGTTATGTTGGTCTCGTCCTACTAAACTTCCCTGCTTAAGAGTGGGATGAGAAACATTCAGCTCTGCCCACTTAGCAAGAGCTCCCTCTTCTGGAGAAACATCTGAAGGAACACCTGAGCTCACTCCTAAAACTCTTTAGCTCCACGTGGAGTTGTCACCTAGGCTGCTACCGACTTTGCCTTTCCCCAAGATACCTGGTTGGTCACTATGTGAGTTGCCACACTGGACGGACTTTTGGCACGAACTATCAGGACTCCTCTTATAAGGCGAGGAGGCATCCTTTTATTATTTCTGCATTTATTTTTTAGATTTATATCCCACTTCTTTCTTACAAAGAACTCAAGGCGGCTTACTTCATTCTCCTCCTGCCGCTCTCAGTCTTATCCCCACAACAACAACCCTGTGAGGTAGGTTGGGCTGAGAGTCTGTGATGGGCTCAAAGTCACCTAGTTGGCTGCATGGCCAAGCAGGGACTCGAACCCAAATCACCTGAGTCCCGGTCCTGTGCTCTTAACCACAGCGCCACACTGGCTCTTTAGTCTCACATGCATCAAAGCTGGAAAGGACACTCAGTCTCAGAGGTGGCAGCTAGAGCAATCCTTCCTCAGCTCATGGGCTGGAACGCTTTGATGAAAAGATGGCCAAAATGCTATCAGACAAATAGATTTGGTGACGAAAATCTCCTGTGAGATGTTGGGTACAATCCAGACTTAGTCATACTTGGAGAAGAGGCTCACATTAATTCGATGGGTCTACCGCAGGGGTGGGGAACCTGTACCACTGCAGCCAATGCTGAGGGATGGCAGCAGTCCAACAACATCAGGAAAGTCATACATCCCCCCCGCCCCCCATGGTCTGCTCCAAGTATTTCGAGGGGCTACATCCAGATTTAGTCATATTTCTAGCAGAGCTATGGAAATCAATAGCTTCTTTGTTTGTCATGACTAATTCATTCCATTGATTTGAATGGGTCAATGCGAAGCAAGATCAGCTCCAGCTCCAGCCATTGGTTTATGGTTGCCAATTGAGAACGCTTCAAGCATCTGATCATGTGAACTCTGACTGATGAATGCTTAGTCCATAATTCACCTGGTGTTCTTTAAGGGGCCACAAGGCTTTTTGGTCTGTTGCAGAACAGATAGGTCAAACCCAAAGTTATTTGAATCATGGCAAATTTCTCTGACACCCCTAACCCTAATTCAGGGAGAGGGGTGCCACGAAGAACTTCTTTCCCTCCCACCCCCACCCCAGATCCTGATTCAGGCATGGTTTTAATTGTCCCTCTTGTAGATCTGTCCAAGTACTCCAACGCTGAGAGCCCCAGCTTGCTCAGACACACCCCAGGGGCTTTGGCACACCAAACAGACACACCCAGCGGGCATCCTGTGAGAACGCCATCCTTTCCCAGAGCGGCTGGTTCTTTAGCCCAGCAAATCACAAACCTCTTGTGCCACAAGTGAAGCGCTTGTGGGCTGTGAGAAGGTCTTAGTAGATATGATTAGATCCTTCCCTGATGAGATCCTTGCTGGGCTGGAAGTTGCAATAGCAAACCTGGCCACCGGCAGTGGGGGGAACACTGCTCAGTGGCTTCAGATCAGCGTTTTCCTCCAGTTCAAAGCTGATATGGTGGTGCAGAAAGTGTGGCCAGAGCGGTCACCACAGCTGTGTGAGTCACAGGCTCCCTCCACACAGGGTGCCCTGAGATCATTTCAGGCCCTGGACTAAATAGTCTCTCAGGGCGTTCCCCTTTAGATGGGGATTTTGCGTCTCTTTAGCTGTACCACCCACAACCAAGGTCTCTTTTCTTCTCCCCACCACCACCCTGTTGTACAGAATGTGAATATAACATGAAAATAAATAAATTGAGCATCTGTAAGCAAGTATGCGCCCATCTGGCTGTGCCCCAAATATAAAGCGTTATTTTAGAAAACACGAAGGAATGAAAGGATGTTGCTGTGAGCAGATCCAGGGAGCTGGGCCTCATTCTGAGCGATCCTGCTTTGTCAGCTCCCACTCTCTGAGCAGCCGCTTCTGTGGTCGTTGGGCTATGGGGCCTGGGTTTCGCCCCTGAAATCGGGCACGAGCAGCATCACTGGGCCACTGTTGGCTGCAGCCACCGCCTACCACGTCCCCTGCAGCAATTTCTCCACATCGCAGTGCCGCCGAGCCCAGAGGGAAGGGGAGACAGTGATCCTCAACTTGGAGGAGGTGGGAGAGCGTGGCAGTTGTGGCCCAAATCCCCAGTGTGAGTGGAGAGGGGCGCTCCCTCTTGCTACCTCATTCCCCACCCTAAGATCATCCAGAAAGTCAGGCAAATGCAGAGGAGTGGTCTATTTAGTGTAAACATGTTATTAAAGCAATATTTGTCTGAACACAGAGTGCTGACTCCAGGTTTTTGAGGGCCTTGGGCAAGGCACATTAAGGGGGCCCTTCCTTTGTGAGTCTGGCTGCTCACCAGGGGTCGTGTGAGGTACTGAAAAGGTCTGGTGTTCAGGACCACAGGACAAAAAAGAAGAAAAGCACACATTGGCATATGGCAATCTACATATGCTCTAAAATGTGTGTGTGTGTGTGTCCATAGCAGTGTCTTTAAATTTTTATAGCTTCTGTACAGCCTGAAGTGCCTGATCCTGCCTAATCTTGGAAGCTAAGCAGGGTCAGGCCTGGTTAGAATCAGGATGGGTGACTTGCGTGTATAATTCTGTGACTGTTGTCGTCAACCACCCAGTGAGCTTCGGCTCCAGTTGGCATAGAAAGATAATAAATAAAGACAATAAAGGACCCTGTCTCCTCATGACACCCCTATTTGTAAAATAAGAGGTATGGGAGATGAGAACATGTGATTTCACAAAGGCACAGAGATGGAGGGTGGGCACAAGAAGTGAAGCAGATCTGGGGGAAACCCCGGCTAATCCAGGGGGATTGGATGCATCAGGGTCCCTGTACCTTCATATCAGCAAGTGCCCATGGAGAGGCAGACGGCCTCTCAGATACAAAGCTCCAAGGAATTGATTCTGGGCTCCAGCTCTTGTGGACGGCTCTCTAACACTACCATGGGGCTACTCTTTCTCCTCATTGCTACCATTTCCTTGGTTGAGAGGCAGAGAGCCAAGGAGCAAGCGGACTGCAGCATCCCCTTCACTTCCTCCTCCTCCTCCTCCGCCCCATCAGCCTTGTCTGGGCCAGGGTGAGAAGCAGGCGAGCAAGCAGTCTGCGCTGGCGAAGAGGAGGGAGAACTCCCGGGGGGGGGGCCTTGTCCATCGACTCCCACTGGGGTGTGGGGCCTTGGCAGCTGCCCAAGCACACCTGCCCTTGATGCTGGCCTGGCAGGGTTCTTGTATAGCAACACACTGAGTATCGATCATGCTCTGTAAATCACCAGCAAAGGCCAGTCCCATAGAAATCCCAAATGTGGAGTCATCCTGGTGACAATTCCTGGTGAGCTCCAAGAGAGGCTCAGTGGGTGACAACAAGGAGGAGACATTCTCAATGGTGGCCTCCCAGGCGTGGAACCAACTCCCCTCTGGGAGGCGGTATTTGGTGCCAACTCTTCTCTCTCTCTTCGCCTTGTCTTTTTACAGAGAAACACTTGGCTGAATTTTAAGTTATTATTATTTTTTCTGATTTATAGCCTGCCTTTTTCCTACAAAGGGCTCAAGGCAGCTTACATCATTCTCCTCCTCCATCTTATCTCCACAACAACAACCCTGTGAGGTGGGTTGGGCTGAGAGTCTGTGACTGGCCCAAAGTCACCCAGTTGGCTCCATGGCTGAGCGGGGACTAGAACCCAGATCGTCTGAGTCCCAGTCCCATGCTCTTAACCACTACACCACACTGGCTCTCATTTTAAAGTTTTAAGTTATTTCCATTCCAGATTGAACTGTCCTAGAACATGAGGGAGGGCAGACTTCAGGCTTGTGGGATCTGGTATAAAAAGTTCCATGGGAAGAATGCAAGAAGGGTGAGGCCAGAGTTTGTCTGGAGTACAAGGAGTAAACAGAACCAATTCACCAATCCACTCCTGATTACCCCAAACTTTCTTCCTTCGTGAGGTATAATTGAGTTCAGGGGTGTGGGGTGCGTGGAGTCCTTTCATTGCTGCAATTGCTCAACTATTAGGAGTCAGCAATATTTGCCCATCTTCAGCAAATCTACTCACAGATCCTCATCCAGCTTCATTCTCCCCTTATGCTGGAATTGCTACAAATAAACTGATGGACTTCTAAACTATGCAGAATGATATTCTTGTAAACTGCCCAGTGAGCTTTGATTGTTAGGCAACAGAGAAATAAAGTATATATAATGATAATGATATAAAAATAGGCCAGAGCACACCCTTCCCATCATGCAAATTTTAAAGGGGAAGAGTATTCATTGACAGAAAGAAATGTTTAGTCTCTTTGGAAATCTGCACATTATGGATGTATTGGTTGTGCTTGTTTAAAATCCCCTGGCAATTCTATTTCACTTTTCTTTCTTATAACCTTCTTCTTTCTGTATCTTATCAATATTAGCTTCAAGTAAATGGAGAGAGAGGCATATATTGTACATATGGCAGGTGGTTAACTCCCGCTATCCTGGAAGGCCTACAAAAGCTTGCAAGTCAAGCTTTGGTTTTGCTTGGGCAACCGTGTTGCCTGGTTCCATGTTTTTTGACTCCTGGCTCCTGATTCCTGGTTCTCCCTCTGCAGTTACGTATATCTCAGCGCTGGCATCCTGGCTTAAGACCCCCAAGGCAGAGATGGAGGGAAATGTGCTTTGGTAATCAGAAGCCTGGGAGATATCGATGCCCATCCACAGAGTTTTGCCTCCCATGAAGGAGCAAATAGGACACGCATGATGTCTCTGCATGGCTGCCTTATCAGTGGTATTTTTGTTCTCGCTTCCCTTCCTTTCTCAGAGTTGAAGAAACAGGTGCCAGAAATGGCACCTTGTCAGTTTTCACGCATACAGGTCCAAAATAGCATGCGGAGATGAGGGGGCTGCCAAATAAGCGAGGCCTGGCTGTTTGCTCCTTCGCCCGTGTTGGATTCCTTCCCGCCCCCGCAAGACAGCGCCCCCTACTGAACCTGTTCTGTCCTGCTCCTTATGGAACTGCCCGCCCCCCTCCCCAGCATTTTTATTAGCCCAGACAAAACACGAGGCCCTGATGCAGTGCCGAGCACAGTGAAGCCATGTGTGATATCGCTGGCACCAGATAACAAGGCAGGGGAGAACATATGGAAGCAGCTTTAAAGCTCAGCACTTTTGTACAACGGCCAAAGCCTCCGCCCCCACCGCCCCCCTCCCCGCCATCGTCACCTTGTTCATAAAATATGCAGCAAGGAAGCCGAGAATAACACATCCATTCACACGCGCAGGCTAGCACGCACCATCCTGCCTGGCCCCTCCTCAGGAGCATTTTGCCCACAAGCTGTCCCTGGCAGACGTCAAATACCCATATACAAGCAGTTTAGGAACCTGAGAATTATTTGTATAGTTGGAGGGGGTATATGAGAGAGAGAGAGAGAGAGAGAGAGAGAGAGAGAGAGAGAGAGAGAGCTGATGAGCAAGCAAAAGTGATGGGAGAACAATTCACTGCATAATCAAAATTGCTTTGCAGGACATGGGGGTAGATGCACAGCATTTCTTTGAAGACCACATGAGTGTATTGTCCCTACAACTGCTTTCTTCCCTACCACTAAGGATGCTCTTTGTTGTCCCTATGCTTAACAGCATCCATTCAAGGCACAGGAACTAGGTCACGAAAGAAGTTGGCAACCCTCTCTCCCAGCATGTTTATTTATTAAAGGCACAGTCCTATGCATGTTTAGACAGAAAAAATGTCCTAGAACTCCTACCATTTTCCAGCCAACCCTGCTGGGATTTCTAGGACTTTCTTCCGCCTAAACTTGCAAAGGATTGTGCCCTTTGAATATTTTAATTCCATTTCTCAGCAAATAATAATGAGGAGGATGAGAAGGAAGGACGGAAGGAAGAGGGGGAGAAAAAAGTCTCCTGGAACTGACAGTCTCCAATCCCAGATTTGCAATCCAAAAAGACATGGCACGCAAGGAAAGAGGAAGAGGGAGGGAAGAGGGGAAGGGGAAAGTGGCAACTCAGTTGGCCAGACGTCTTCTCCCGCTTCCGCATTTTCCCAGCAGCCTCCACTGCTCCCCTGGTGTTTTTGTGGGTCATGGAGGGAGGGCAGCAAACATAACTGGATTAGGCTGGGAATGGGGAACCTCATGACTGGGGGTGGGTCAAATCTGGCCTTCTGGGGCTCCTCCCTTTGGCCCCCTCCCTTTCCCCTAACCTCCGAGTGATTTTGTGGCATTTGCTCAGCATCTCCCCCATCCTAACTATTTGAAGTGCCCCTCTTAGGGGTTCACTGCACTCAAGCTTGTGGGTGTGGGGAGGGATACTTTTGGGGCCCACCCCTTTCAATGTTGCCCCACAAAATTAAATTCAGTGCTCAGGCTGAAAGTGCTTCCACGCCCTAACCCTCCACTTTGCTAGCTGGGGATGATGGGCCACATTCAAAATGTAGAAGAGCTGTGTTGGATCAGGGTTAGATGCCTGGGGAGCCTACAAATAGGACACACTCTCCTAATAGCAGCACCCTCCTGCCCATGTTCCATGGCAACTGGTATACCTAGGTATACTGCCTCTGATGCTGAAGGCAGCATATAAGAGTTGATCCCCCAGGCTTTGAAAGTGCAAAACCCACGAGTCGCATGGATTTGTCTCCAACCTCAGGAGGCCCTTTGGCTGATTCGGCTCTCCTGCGGGATTAAAGTAAGCATTGCAATTCCCCTGCCGACATTCGGGTGTCTGAGAGGTGAGCCTGGCCTTGGGTTGAGGGTCGGCACTGCTGGGCATCTGCAAAGGCCGATGCACTGGGAGGGGGCTCGCTGGCGGCCGGATTCTGAAACTGGCCACTGGTGCTGGGTTGGCCGTCCATCTGTGTAGTTATGCCAGGAGTTGCTGGCAGGTGGCGCTGCTGAGCAGACTCCTGGGAAAGTCTTGCCATTGCTTGCAGGTCGTTGGCCACTCTTGTTTGTTTGTCTGTTTGTCTGTTTAGTCATTCATTCATTCATTCAATTTATATGCTGCCCCGAGGGTGCTCTGATCGCCAGTGAAGTCCCAGGCCACAAGAACTGATGTAGGCTGGCAGAGGCGGGGGTGAGGTGGAGGAGAAATGGCTGCTACCCCCATTCACCCATTAGTGTGTGATGTATAAAGCTGCCCCCTCTGGGATCTGTGGTCCATGACCCGCAAAATATAATGGGGGCCAGCCTCCCCAGGGAACAGTGCAGGCTTCTTTGCCTTTTGGCTACTGAAAGGATATATCCTGTCCACAGGGTTGCTAACTGACCGAGCACAAAGCCCCGCTAGTTGCCTGTTCCTTTGCTTTTAATAAAAAGACAATATGCAGAAATCAGGTAAAGTTGTTCAAGACAACATTTTCTTGGTTGTGGAAGCCAGGTTTAAAGGTTTCCACCCAATACATGTGACAGGTGCTAGAATACATATACACATTCAATACACAAAACTCTGTAGGAAGGAAAAAAGAATTCTCTTTTCATTCCACATCTGTTATTTGCATATTTTAATTGCTTCTTCTGCCAGCCATGGACAGAAGATAGTTCAGAAGACACTGCCCTTACCCTTTCAAGTTTATTCTTGTGGTCATAAGGACTAGCAACACACTTTTTAAAGGAAAAAATGAATTTAAGTGCAAGATTCTCTGTTTTCTCTTTGTCTGTTTGACAGTAAAACCAAAATATAACAGTCTCCTGTCTGCACATTCACATGCCTAGGAACACACCCCCAGGCATTTCCACCTGTTCACATTCTTGCTTCAAGGTGGGCCTCCATCATTCAAAACTTCCTGAATCCTCTGCTTCCTGAGCTGCCAGGGACAAATCACTGCTGGCCTCTATATTCTCTGTCTATAGAAGCAGAGGAAGAATTTTCAGCGCTAAGCTCTGTATTGCCACTTCTGGTATTCCTGCCCAATTCTTCACAGAATGCCAATGCAAGGCATATTTTGGCCTCTAACCAGAGAGGCAGAAGAGAGAGCCACTCCGCTGTCCTAGAGCAAGACTGAGCGGGTGACCTGAAAGACTGTCTCCTTCCCTATATTTCTGGTTGGAACCCAGGATCACTCTTGGATGTCCTTCTTTGAGTGCCCCTACCAAATGAAGTGAGAAGGGTGACTATTAAAGATAGGGTCTTTTTGGTGGTGGCACTCTGGTCATGGAATCAGCCTAAAAACCTCCAGGCTTTTTAGCAATTCAGTTTTAGAAAATTGTGTCACATTGCCCAGAACCCTCTGAGCTTGAAGGATACTTGCCATCCCAAGGAGGGGGGAAGAAGCCCTATTAAGTGCTTAGACGGCTGATTTTGTCTGTTTTAAGTGCGGTGCTTCCGAGTTGAGGGAAGGAGGCCGAGGCACTTCT
This sequence comes from Varanus salvator macromaculatus, assembly GCA_023646645.1. Lineage (NCBI taxonomy): Eukaryota > Metazoa > Chordata > Lepidosauria > Squamata > Varanidae > Varanus > Varanus salvator. The sequence continues at coordinate 5,210,251 of JAIXND010000781.1, forward strand.
TGTTCCCTTTCCTCCTTTCCCTGGTCCCCTCCATGCTTCCAAAAGCCCTTCTCAGCCTTGAGACCTCCAAGATGTGATCAACATGGCTCCTTCCACACCACCTGGAAAGCAGGTACGGGGATCTGAGTGTGGCCCCACAGGTACAAGGTTGGATCAGTTTTCCATCCTCATACCTGGGAGGCTGAAAAATCCTAAAGCTGACAGTCCAGTGGCCATTGGATTCTGCTGCCTGTGCATTTTTATATTTCTGTACAGTTGCCGGCTTTGATTTTGGACACAGCTCTGGTCTAATTGTGTTTTAAATGTAGGGTTTTAGATTACATTTTACTATATCATTGTATATGATGGTTTTAAGGCTTGTCTTGCAAGCTGTGCTGAGAGCTTTGGCTAATGGACAGGATAGGAATGTGATAAAGGCATGAATAAAACAGCAGATGCCCACCAAAAATGGGAAATTGGGGCTGTGTGACTTGTCCTTTTCCAACATTACAGCAGAGCAGAGCACAAGGGGATTTGGCCTTAGCAGCAACCTGAACCTGCCCTGGGAGATTAACTCTGGCTTTAATTCCCTGCTGCCAGAGAAGGTTGCTCAGTGAAAAGCCACACTACTGATCTGGGAGGAGGAAGACAAAAAATGCAGGGATCTCCTTCGGGGAAGGAGCCTGACCCGAGATGCAACAAAGAGGGGGAAGGCTGCCTGAGGACAAGAAGAGGTGGGGTGTTTGGAGATGGCGGGCAGTTTGTTTCTTGGCAGGGCTTCCAGCCACCCCTCCCCCCCCCCCGCCGACCGGCATCATAATTTATTGACATTTATATATAACTTGCAGGAAAAAAAATAGCAGCCACCAAGGCGGTGTGCAAGAATTTTAAAAAATAAGCTGTAACACAGTTCTGGGGGGGAAACATACAGCATTAGAGAGTGTAAAATGTTAAAACAGCTAGGGATGAAGTCCAATTGTGTTGCCCATAAGCCCCTGAACCTGGAGTGGGAGGAGCACAGAGGCTGTGTTGGCTTGCGGGCCTCCCAAACATATTTGTAAAGGACTGCTTTGTGGTTCTCTCGCTAGACAAGCTTTTCTGCCTGTCTGGCTTGAGCCGATTCCCAGCACTGAGGTTGCTGTCCAGGAACCACGGGGCAACCATCTAGAAAATGTGATGGGCGAGATTAAGAAGGAACATCTCCTTCACACACTTTCTGGTGCCCAGGAGAGTGGGGGCCGGGTGAAATTCCTCCGGGATCCCCTTCCACGGTTTGGAAGCAACGCAGGGGAAAGCCTTTGCATACGTCCTCCACAAAGCGGCCCTTGTGGGGAGATGGTGCCCTCCAAGAGGCCTCTCCAGCACTGACTGGGCAGGTTCAGAATGAGACAGGTGGTACCTTAGGCAGTTCGTTAGAAGCTGGGTGACAAGGTGGGTGATAAACAGGGTTAAGTTTTCCAGGGTGCTGCATTTCCATGCTAAAGTGAAGGGTGCGGGAGCTGCACCTGCCGAATTTCTGTTCACCACACGATGGTGAACTGCTCTTTGTCTGGATCCACCTTTCCCCCCAGCCTCTTCCCAGGTGTTTGTCTTCATACATCAGTTCCAGCTTCCAGCAAATCATGTTCAGTGCCTGCTGTGCCTAGACAGGGATTAGGACAGTGGCAGCCCTTGAGATGGTCTTGAACGGCTCTGTCTGCATCCCTCACCACCGGCTAGCCTCATTACGCATTGTTGGAGAGCACTGACATCTGGGAGATCACATGTTCTCCACCACTGCTCCAAAAAAATGAGGACTAGAAACTTTTTTAAAAAAGGAAAGCTGAGAAAATAGAAGCCTGCATCAACCCTGACATTGACTGAGCTGTAGGACAGGGGTGGAGACATGCTGTACAGGAAGCCCCTCCAGATGTTGTTGTGAAGGTAGACTAGATTGGGTTTGGTCTGTTCTGTCAGGGCAGCTGTTTTCTGTGATCTGGCATCCATGAGTTCGCAGTGGGCTCATCAACACAGCATTTAATGCAGCTTTTCCCAAACTGTTGCTCTCCAGATGTTTGAGACTTCAGTTTCCATCACCTTCAGCCAGCAGAGTCAGTGGACAGAAATACTGGGATTTGTAGTCCAAAAACATCTGGAATGCAGCAGGTTGGGGAAGACTAATTTAGGAAGTACTTAATGTTTGTCTACTTAGAGCAGGCCTTTGAAATGGATGAGGCACAAATGAAAGTAACACTGGCTCTTAAATTCGGTTTAAATTTGCCTTTTAAATTCTGTACCGTATTTTTATGTTGCTTTTATTGTTATTTTGTATTGTATTTAATTGTATATTATCTGTTGTTATGAACTGCCCAAAGAGCTTCAACAATTGGTTAAGATAGAAATAATAATAACAGCAGCAGCAGCAACAACAACTCTTTGCAGCTTCTACACAAACTCTGAATTCAACTGTTTTAAAAAATGCTATGCCATATTCAGGTCTTACTTTTGCAATTTTGACTTTTAGGCAGAGATATATGGGAAATTTGTTTTAGTTTGGGTTTTTGATCCGATCGAGATTTTACCCCATTCACAACTTTGGTGCTGAACCTGGATTTGGACACAAACTGCAGTTGAGTTCAATGCCTTCCAAGCATGTGACCCAATTCATGAAAACGTGCTTTAGGTGGCATGTATATATTTGAAAGATATGCATGAAATATGCCTCCCACTTTAAACAATGAGAGAAGACTGCATGCAGTTCAGGGATGTGCACAACCGAGGAGAGTATTTTGAAAACTACACACAAAAATGTACAGATTTTCATGCAAAAGGATAAAAGCAAAGCTCTATTTGCATGAAAATTATTTTTACTCATAGCAACTTGAGTAAAAATAATTTTTGTGATGAAATTTGGAGAATTTCACTGTGCTCAAGTTCTGCCAATTCATATTTCCCGACTTTTAGCAATAGCATTTGAGAAACCTACATCTGATGCCAAGATTAGTAATCAAGGCACTGCTCTTAAGAATCTACTGCCTTTCACACCCAGTTACAGGATGCTGAAACTAGAAAGATGCCACCGCCTTGTAGAAATAAATATGGGAGGGACTGTAGTTCAGTGGCTCAGCAAGAAACTCTCCCAGATTCAGTGTCGGCCACCTCCTAAATAAAAGGTCTGGTTCACGTGGGAGAGATTCTTTACCTGAAAGGCTGGAGACCTGTCGGTCGGGGTGGACAACTGGGAACAACCAGGGCAGATAATCTGACCTTCTCTGCGGCAGCTTCCTGTGTCGCTTAATCTGAGGGCTTCCCGCTGTTGCACATGCAAAGCAGTGACCTTGGGCCAAGGCAGCCCATCAGACAGGAAGCGAGAGCAGGTTTGCCTCCTGGTGCGGCAGAAAGGCCTTTCTTGAGCTCTGCTACCTGGAAGATCCTTTGCCTGGCGTTTCCGGTGCCTGAACATAAGGAGAGCTAAGCCCGGGGTGGCACCCTCCCAAGAGGTGTGGATGGCAACTCCCATCATCCCCAGCTGGTTTTGAAGGAATGGGAGTTGTAGTCCATGCTCCTCAGGTGGGCGCCAGCCTGTACAAGAAGATGCAGAACCACAATACCTGTACAGCCATGGTCTCCTTTTCTCTGCTGCTTAATTTTGCTTATTCTTCACATGTCTGCTCTACTCGGTCACTAATGCTTTCCTGGCACAACACCACCTGTTAAAAAGCTATGATGCTGTTTTGGAACGGTTAAAAATATAAACTCCAATACAAGTATGTACAAGGACAAATACAATAATATCCAACAAACCACACAGGAATCGATAAAAGAGCCAGAATAGCCCTGTGCTGGGCTTCTAAAACAAAGGTCTTTGCCTGGCAACTCTGCCAAGAAGATAACATTATAGGTGCAAGGCAAACCTCGTGGGGGAGTTGATTCCACGTGTGGGGAGCCACCACTGAGGAGGCCTTCTCTTTCGTAGTCACCCACTGGTCCATCTTTTGGCTTGGTTTCTCAGCTCCCACACCTTCTGCTCTCCGGTCCCACCTTGTTGCAATTGCTGTCTCAGCTTTAGGTCATGGGTGCAGAACCTCAGGCTCAGGGGCCAGATCTGGCCCGTGTGGAGTGCAAAGCCGGCCCTCCAGGGTTCCTCCGATGCCCGTGCCTCTTTCCTCTGGCCCCACCACCCTTGCCTTTGATCCCCAACTTTCTTATGCAGTTTTATTCCTTCCTCCTTCGTTAAAGCTTGAAATGCCTCTCCTGAGGCTTAGTGAAGGTTCTAGATAAAACACACAGGTGGGTGCTTTCATTTTGGGCATTTTGGCCTCACCCCTTTGCCTTTGGCTCAGCCCTTTTGTCCCTGGAGCTTCTCTGAAATGGAATTTGATCTTTGCTCTGAAAGAGGTTCAGTGCCCCTGCCTCAGGTCCTGAGGGAAGCTCTTGCTGGCGACTGACTGCTCCTCCGAGACATTGCATGGTGGCTCAACATGCCTTGATCGCTTTTCCCAGAGCAGTTTGAATGTATCCAGAGATTCCGTGACATCTCAGCAGCTCAGTCAATGCCAGCTGAGCTCTGCCGGTTCTGGGTAGTCACCAGGCAAGGAGTAGGGTTTCCGATTCCCTTTTACACTGCCCCTTGCCCCGGCTTCCCCAAGAGGAAATGACTTCTGGTCAAGGTGCACTGGCCAGAGCCTGAGATGTGCTGCTTTGCCTTGCAACCTTTCCTGTCGTGCCGAGCAACAAAGGTGGCCGGGGACCACAGGAATGTACATGCAGGATGCCTTTTAAACCTGCCCTAGGCCTTCGTGAATATTTCATGCTCCTCTAGCACTGAATGCTTCCTCCTTCATCTATATTTCATGTAATTAAACTTTCGTTGAGTTTTTTTCTACTTCTTCTTCCTTCTCTCTCTCTTCCTCTCTCCTTCTCCGGCAAAAAAAAATCAGGGTGTTTAACTTTCCTAGGTTACTTTGGCATGAGGACTAGTGTCTTGGGGCCTGTCATTAGAGAACAGAGGAGACTATCTCCGTCAAGCTCTGCTTATAAACATCGGAAAGGCAGGTCCCAAAGATATTTCTGCCTGAGTTGGAGCAGCAAATGATACTTTGCTCCCACAAGTCAATCCACATAGTGCCCAAAGCCTGCCAAGTTATTTTGGTGCATGGGGCAGGAAATCTCTTAAGCACCTCACCCCTGGCACTTAGTACAATTCTGAATTTTCTGCTCTTCTCTGACACCAAAGCAGCTGCCTCACTCTGTCTCGTAGTAGGAATGTATGGAAGCCAAATGATTTTCCCAACAAAACAGAAAGGGGAGCACTTGAAGATCTGCATTAGAAACCAACCACATAATATGTATATACGTTTCAGGTCTAATTCTGCTGCTTTGACCCTCAGCAAAACTAAAAAGAAGCACACATTCAGCGCCTGGCTTCACTAGTGTAACAGGGAGTTCCCTCTCCACCAGGGAACCCTGGGAGTTGTAGTTCTGTGAGAGTGACTCATTCCCAGCACTGTAGCATCCAAGGAATCTGCAGCCGCAATCCTATAACTGGGAGCAAGTCACACTGAACCCAGCAGGGCTTACTTCCAACTGGACAGGCACAGACTCGTGCTGGGACTGATTCGTTTGGCCCATGTGCCCAAGCAGCAGCTCGCTGCTTCGTTTGGACATCATAGCAAGTGGCAAATTGTTAGTGAATTATGATTGCTGTATCTTGATCTCCAAGTAAGGGGTGAGGCACTTATGCCTCACTTTCAGATACCAAAACAACTTGATCGCCCTTGGGTGCTGGGCTGCTTGGGCTTGCAGGAGGTGGGGGTGCCACTTGCTTCTCTGTCCCCAGCAGCAAAATGTCTCAGGCCAGCCCTGGGCAACCTCTGATCATCCAGCAAAGCCCTACAAGAGAGAGATCCATTTTCTGCACTTTTTCCAACTCCGCAATATCCTGTTTCAAGTGCAGTGCTTTATTGAAACTGTACTCAGCATTGTATTTGAAACCAAACTGTACTCAGTATTCCAAGTGTAGTCGCACCGAAGATTTGCACAAGGCAACTATGAACTAGGCAGTTTTATTTTTAATTCCTTTCCTAATTGTGCTGAAAATGGAGTTTGCCTTTTGCCCAGCAAGTGCACGCTGGGTCAACATTTTCAGAGAGCTGTCCAGCACCGCCACCCCAAAATCCCCTTCTTGATCTGTCACTGCTAGCTCAGATCCCCTCAGTTCACACTTTCTTGCTTTAAAACATTTAGGGTGTATCTTATGCTGCATTTTTAATTTTAATTGTTGAGAAACATCCAGTGAGCTTCAGATAATGGGAAGTATAGAAATGTAACAAATAAAATGCATGAACCCATGATCTCTTTCTTGGGGTAGTTTGATAGTCCAATCCTATAGGTGTCTACTCAGAAGTAAGCCTTACTGAGAGCAGCACAGCTTACTCACGAGAACTCTTTTTATGATTCTAGCCTAAATCATGTTTGGTTATCTTTGAAGGGAGTTTAATGTCAGTGGTTATATCAGGTCCTTATTGTAATTGCTCTTAGCTTCCTCTGATTCCATTGATTTTAAGATGTTGCATGTCAACATTTTTGATATTATGTTTTAGAATTTTTGTGAATTGCTCAGAAAGCTTTGGCTATGGGACAGCATAGAAACCTGGACTAGAAATATAATTGATTGTGCAAAAAGCTTTTCAAAAGCAGAGGTGTTAACAGCAAACCAAGATTCATTTCTGTAAGGTCATCAAGATTAGTAAGATAAGAATGGCCTTGGCAAGACTGAAGCAGCCAGATCCTACCACTGGTCTTTGAAAAATGCTCACCTCGATGTTAAGAGAAGCATGTTAAGAGAAATGAGCTACTAGAGGGCAGTGGGCGACTCTGATTAGGCTAGGCAGCTCTGGCAAAAGCTGAACTGCTCCCTAAGCCCACACTTCTTTGAAACGCCTCTGTGCAACTTAATCGGAATAAGCAAAACAAGCACGGCAAGCAGCCAGTAGCAGATCCATTTGGAAGAAGACTCACGAGCAGAGAGAAACAAAAGGAGCCTTAAATCTAGTGTTAGGCATAAACAGATGGCAATACGTGGTTAATTATTTTGCTTTGAGAGTGTGTGTGTGTGTGTGTGTGTGCGCCTTTAGGAATGTGGCGTGCTAATATTAAAATACCCACATTTGTTTTACTGGCTTGGCTTTCTGTCTGAGTAAAGGGATGAGTACACTGGGCCCGCACCAAGGGCAGGAATACTGGGCGATTGCAGCTGGCCATGGGGACAATGAAAAGGTTGACTCGGGGAAACGGGGTAATGTGTGGAGAGAGAGCCATGCTTCTGTAACTGTGTCCTGCAGAAACCTTATTCAGTGAATTCATTCAGCCTAATTTCTGTTTTTCCAGAGAATGGTTTTGGGAGATGGACCTGGTGGGTGATCAGCTCAGCTCCTGGGCTACTTAATTTCGTTCTAGAGTTATACTTGTGTGAGTTGCTCAACTTTTTTTTTTGCTGTCTGGGGCTGTGGGCACAATGCTGCTCTTGCTTTTCAGAATTTATTCACTATATGTTTATACTGCCAAATAGCCAAAGCTCTCTGGCAGTTTACAACAATTTAAACAGTTTAAATCATAAAATACAGTAAAAAGATTGAAATAGTTAAAACAGTATAAAAGTGAAAACTACAATAAAATCTAGCAGCCATGCAAAGAGTTAAAATATCAAAGGTAAAACAGTATAAAACTAAATTACCTGGAAAAATACCTGGCCATTGCATATCTCGGCCATTCCAGCATTTGAATGCCATTGCAAGTTTCTAGTCCTTAAGGTGGTAAAGATAGGTCTGCAGGTGCATGGGCTATTCTTTGGGGGAAATCTCAGACAGCACAGGTGAGAGACTGAGTAGCATTTCTCTTAGGTGGGGTGGGACCCTCCTGCCCCAGATAACTCACTGCTCTTCCCCATGCTTGGGGAAGAGCACATGCTCTGCTTGCAGAGGGTCCCAGTCCCTGGTTCCTTGACGAGAGAGACTGTAAAAGCATTTTGGGGGATCTCTCAGGGGCCAACATTCTGCAGGGTGCGGCAAGAAAGGGAAGCATGGACCGGGCCCAGCTCTGTTTACCTTCAGCCTCACGTACTTTTGGAATACGCTGTGGCCCTCCTGTGCCTAGCAGAAGAAGACGATATTAAGCAAATGTTCTGAGCTGGCTTGACATAGCAGCTTGCACAAGCCAATTCTTCTTGGCATAGAATTCGGGCTATCTCGGCTCGTAATGTGTCCTGTAACACACGGCTTTGATAGTTCTGCCCCATTCTTGTTGGCCTCAAAGAAAGCTGGAAGAGCTTCCTGTGGGCTGAACTGGAGCTATTTACCTGGGCTGCAGGTTTCTTGATGGTACCTGGGCTCTCTCCTTTGGACCTCCAGCCAGGAATGGCACCAAGTGGCTACTGGAATGCCTTGATGCCACTCAAATGGCCATAGGTATGCAACAGATTGAAGAAATTAGAATACCTTTCCCACCAGGTGCCATCCAAATGTGTTGGACTACAACTCCCATCAGTCTTAGCCAGCCTGGTCCATAAACAGGGATGATAGGACAATAGCCCAAAACATCTGTAGAGGAGCAGGTTGGGAAAGGCTGAGTCTGCCCTCCAGAGCAACCTTCTGCAATTTGGCACCTTCTAGAGTGTTGGGGTACAGCTCCTCTTCTCCCCAAAGGTGGTGGGAGTTTAGTCCAACACATCTAGGGAGCTCTGGCTGGCAGTCCAGTATCCTTTTCTTCCAAGCAAATGAGTTGGGCCAGCCCCGAGTGCCGTGAAAACCCATTCAACCTGACACATTTAAAAACCAAGCCTGGCAGAAACCCAGCTTGAGCTAGTCCTAATCTGCTTTTGCCAACAGGTTTTCCTAAACTAAGCAGGAAGTTGTCCCCTCATTAACAGAGCTGGATTCTTCCCCCACAAACCTGTGAAAATTTCCTTCTATGTTCACAAGTGCCAGTGGGTACTAATGCGCATGTACACTAATACACACGTGTGCCAATATCCCTTTACACCAATGTGAATTAGCATAAATGTAAATTTGTGCAAATCCTCCCTCCAAAGTTAAAAAATGATCCACAAGTGCACGGAATCTGGGTGAATCAGACGTTTTCCACTCAGGCATTCACAGCTCGGACCTGCAGAAGTATGAACCTGTGAAGCTGCTGCAGATTTCTCCGACATCCCTAGAAAAGGGCTTTGCAGGCTACTGAGTTTTCGCACCTGTCATGGCATCTCTCAGTCTTGAACCATGGACAGCACCTCTCACATAAGAAACAAAGCTCTGTGTGGCCTGTACCACTGTTAACCCCATTGATCTGTTGTTGTTACTATAATTTTAATAATAAACATATCCTTTGAGTGCCACTCCTGGATTGCAGGAGTTCTGGGCTACAATCAAATGCACCATCCATTTGATTGAAGAAGGAATGAGAGAAGAACGTCTCAGCCAGGCTGGGGGAAGAATCAAGATGTACAGATGTTTAAAGAAACCTTCAGGAAAGACGGGGGTGGGGGTGGAGGGGAAGAAACTTAAATGGGGTGGGGATGGGACCCTTGAAAACCGACTCAGCACTGAGCTTGCTCAGTGAGGACAGGGTCTATGGCTGGGGGGGAAATAAAGAAGAGAGACCGAATGATGAACCCTGGAAAATGCATGGCTGACTGAAACCTGCCTTGGAATACTGAACACGCCATACTACAAGGCTTTGCTGCATGTTCCAACTCATTTTTTATTTGTTCCAGTAGCATTATCCAGCACACGCTATCCTGAGCAAACTCAGCCATCTTATTCCAAATCAGTAGACCTGCTAAACCAATGGCTCCCAAATCTCATAAAAATTATTATCGATATATAGGATGTTAATGTTTGAAACTGTTCAGAGACCTTTGGCTATTGGGCAGTGTAGAAATGGTGTAAAAGAAATGAAATTGGCTTGTAATAGGCAGGGGAGAAGGTAATGATGCCATGATTATCATAGTTTTTTATAAGTAATGTTCTTTACTATTGTGGCAGTCAATGGCTATTGGTAATAAAGTGTGCATCTCTGGATGGTCCTGACAAAAAGTCCCATGTGGCTGCTGTGGTGTATGATTTTTTTTTTGGCCTGGATCTGCCTGCCAGACAATCAAGTGGTTTCTTTGCCAGCATGGTTTCCACCGTCCTTGCTCAGTCCTCCCACTGTTGCCATGCATCCCATCAGCCACTGCACCTGAAATTCAATCCTGCAACTGCTGCCATTTCTGGGGGACTCTGTGGTAGTTCCATACCAGGACTATGGAAACCTCAATGCCAGGTTTCAATGGCCAAAGAACCCATGGTGAAACATGGAAACCATGGAACAGGCCGTTGTTTCTTACCATGGTTTCTAAACGCCAAATCTTCCACGCTGAAACACCATGACCGGGTTTGGATAATGACAGACTATCCTGTATAGGAAACCACTGTGGCTGATTATGTCATGCAAACCCACCCACTCTGTGTGAAGTCTAAAATAACATTAGGGAAAAGCAACATCTGCTTCCCTGCTGTGGTCTGTGGGTATCTGATACAGCCATATTGCTGAAGCTAAGAAGGTCCAGTTATGGTTAGTCCTGCATGCCATCCCACCAGGAGTTCTATGAAGGAAGGCAGAAGCATATAAATGTGGTTTACTAAATAAGCCACTGAGAAAACCTGTATCAAGGGCATATCTTTTGACTGCTTTAAAACTAGTTTTGGTGAGCATGATTTCTTCCCCTAAAGAGAGCCAGTGTGGTGTAGAGGTTAAGAGCGCAGGACTTGGACTTAGGTGACCTGGGTTCTAGTCCTCGCTCAGCCATGGAGCTCACTGGGTGACTTTGGGCCAGTCACAGACTCTCCACCCAACCTACCTCACAGGGTTGTTGTTGTGAGGATAAGATTGAGAGGAGAAGGAGAATTCTGTAAGCCACCATGAGTTCCTTGAAAGGAAGAAAGGCAGGATACAAATACAGAAGAGAGCGAGAGAACCATCAAGGGTGCAGTTGTGAGTGTGACAGGCATTTTTTGATCCCAAGCCCTGTAAGAGAAGGACGGTTCCCAGGACCCCTTGGCTAGCAGGCATGACAGTTGCACCATCATGAAAAACGGGTTCAGTGGGGTCCTCTAAGCATGTCTACAAAGGTTCTCAGAAGCCGAGGAGGGGATTATCCCTGCCCGATAATAGTGGTCTAGATGAGAACCTTCCAGCTATTAAAGCCACGGGCCCTTTTCGTGGTGGGCATCCTGATTTCTACTCAGAAGTAAGTCCAGCTGCATTCTTAAGTAAATACTCCCAAATAAGGAGGGTAGGACTGCCACCTGAGCTCGCCACACAGGGAAGCCTTCTCAAGCACCATCCTATGCAAATTTAGACAGAAAAAGGGACAACAACCCAAAGCCATCCTGGGATGAGCTGTTTGTCTGTCTAAACTTGCATAGGATTGTGTCCCCAGTTTCCTTATTAAGCAAGGGAGGAGATATTCTCCATTTTGTTTCAATTCACTGAGAAGTGATCATTGCACCATGATATCTGAGGAACAAGAACTAGCATTTTCAGGCCCCAATTTAATTCATGCGACGACAATGACGACGACGACAACTATGACGACGATTCTATCTATCCAAGAGATTTGTGTGAGTCCACCCATCTGAAAATGCACAGCTTTTCCGTGCAGGGTAAATTTTCTCACAGGTGGCAACCTGGCGGGATTACGTCTCCCCACCCCGACATTCTTTTCCTGTGGAATTTTGGCCTTTCAGGTGCAAATTGTACTCCAGTTGATTAAATGCCCGGCTCATCACCGTCTCATGCACAAACACACACACACAGACAGTCATATTATATAAGGGTTAGAGTATTGGGGGCGGGAAAGCCAAACAACGTCTATGAAAAGATTTTATGCCGGATGCTAGGCGAAGGATTAGCTCCGGCCAGCTGTCTTATTCTCTGTAACTGCGCACAAAATGTTGCAAGCACCGGCCAGTGAGAGAGAGAGAGAGAGAGAGAGAGAGAGAGAGAGAGAGAGAGGAGAGAGAGAGGGAGAAGGTCTCTTGGCAGCGGGTGAATGAGTGACAACCACGTCAGACCGTTCGTTTCAGCTGCCGAAGGTGCTAAAATCAATGTGGTTGAGGACTGAACTCTACTTCAAAGCTCCGTCGAACTGAATGACAGAGCCAACACTGTGGTTGGACGAGAAGAAGGCGAGAAGATGCAGTATGGGTGGGTGGGATGGTGGGCAGATGAATGACTGAAGACTTCTCAGCAACTTCACAAGCCTGCATTTCCCTGGGCTCTTGGTGGGTGCGGGGGATAGAGATGATCAATATATGTAGGAGAAGTGCTAACAGTATCCTGGTGCTTTGAAGAAAATTGGGAACCGTGTTGACTGGGAGTGAGGAAGTCCTAAAATGGGAGGCATTGGCTTGGGCAAAGGTCTCTTCTAGATCCAGGGCAAAGTTTGTCCTGGGTGAAAGGCACATGAACAGGAGTGGATACCAGCAAATGAGAAAAGAATGAGATAGAAGTGTGTGTGTGTGTGTGTGTGTGTGTGTGAACACATTTCTTCCAATCTGGAGGAAGTTAATCACATGCCTACGTGCTGTAGAAATCAAAAGTAGGATTAGATCCTGATTTCATAACTTGGTTTGGTATGGTCATAAAACCACAGTTTCTTGAGGCAAGTGCCACAAGAAACTATAGTTTAACAAGCAAGGATGCCAGTTCTGTAGTTAATTGCATGAGCAGAGGGAGGGGAAAGTCCAGAAGAGAACACATGGCTCATTCATGGCCCACTTAACCATGGTTAATTGGACCCAAGTCATTACCTTTGAACCAGGGAAATGAACGACTCACTCTTTCTAGATGGGGGCCTTTATATTTTTCCATCTATTTTTAAAATTTGTGTATGTACATATATTGTAGCTGGATCAAAATTTCAGAAGTATGGAGCACTAGGGGAGGAAAATAATAATGGGTAAATAAGTAAAAGTTAAGTGATGAATATAGGAGGGCAAAGGGGGTTGGAATGATGGGCTGGTTGGTGGAAGACTGATAACTTTGGGCAGGTGGTATGTACGGGCTGCATGTGGTGGTTATAGGGAGACAGAGAAAGTGGATGGTGCGTGCATGTGTGGACATCGTGCAACTGACTGTCTGAACTGACACCATAGTGTGAGATGTAGTATGAAAGCTCTACTGATTCTGTTAGATCTGTGATGCCTGTTCACATGTGCAAGCCATCACTGGGCTGTGCACCCATCTGTTGCTATAGAGCCTTGTAGGACATGGAGGCGGATAAAGCTGCCGCGATAAACGAAATGGGTAGGTGAGGAAGAACCAAGTGGCGGATTTGGGTGGCAGGAGCAGGACGATGACGAGGGATAGGCCCAGTTCAGAAACTGCAGGCTGCCAAGAGCCTGTTCTGTGCCCAGGTTTCCCCTCCAATATGCTTCCATTTCTTCCTGTGCTTCTTAGTTTGCTCTAAGCGTAGTTTGCTGTGACACTGAAATCAGGAAAACTGTGTCTATTGGTCACCATAGTTATCTCCAAACCATAACCTGAAACCAACAGGCTAACTATGATTTACAGAGGCAAACTATGGTTCTGGGGAGACAGCCTGGATGGAGAAAGACTGAGGATCATAGCCAGTGTTAACCCTACTTAGAGCAGATCCATCAAAATGAGTAGGGCTTAAGTTGGACTCATGGATAGAGCCCTGAAGGAGACCTTCTTATTTTTAATTTCTTTTCTATCCTGCTGTTCTCAAAAGAGTTTGGGGTAGCATATATGGTGCTTTCCTACCCCGCCTATTTGAGTTTCACAACAACCTTGTGAGGTAGGCTCATCCAAGAGACAGCAGCTAGTCCAGTGGCACCCAGCGGCTGAATACCAGACCAGAGGCTGGCCAGCCTGCAGCCGCCACTCCCACAGGTCAAGGTGCAAAGTGCCCAAGGCGAAAAAGCCCGCAAGTCCTTCTCTCTCACTCCCTGGTAATAAAATCCAAAATGCAATGCTAATACATTACATAACTAATAATTTGCTGCCCTTTCGTGACAAACTGTTGAGCAGTAGAGCCGATCTTATGAACAGCAAACCGTTACATCACGCCAGATCATGAACAAAAGGGTGGAAAACATGGAAAGGGACATTATGGGCGGAGGAGACAGAGGAGTGTGAGCTCAGTTTAGGCAGACAAGCAGGTTGTGAGTGGGCGACGTGTGGGGGCATCCTTGGTACAAAGCGCTGGGATTCAGAGAGGAATGAAAGGCAAACAAAACACTGAATTATGCCTCCCTTCAGCATCCCATCTGATGGCAAAAAATGCGCTCTGTTAATGAAAGTCTCTCTCTCACCAGCCCCCCCACCCCCACCCCCCCAGTTTGCTCTGAGGATCAGGCTTGTAGAGAATACGTGTTAACACTGCCAAGAACTTCCAAGTGTATGAATGCGGCTCTCACACCCACACCTTCGACCCTTGGCTAAGCATCCAAAGACGGCGCTGTAGTTAAAACTGTCTAGGGACTTCCATTTCACACACAAGATTGGTCTACTGCCTTGTTCGTGTTGGTTAAGAGTTGCTTGCTCAGGAAAGAAAGGTATTTTGGCTCAGGATGAAGGCACCCCAGAAGTGCAATTAGATGATTTTAGACTCTCAACGTAATGATCTTGCAGGCACTACCCTTCTTCGTGCTCCTTCACTTTGCCTTCTCTATGCCCGATTTCATTTCTTTTGATGTGTGAGCCTTTTCTGCTGCCTCTGAGAGTGCTTCTGTGGAGTGGCTATTGGGACCTGTGCCCCAAAGTCCTGCCCTAATGGTGCCAAAGAGATATCCAAAGTTTCTCTCTTCAGAGTTAGCCAGCAGCCCTGGTCCTGGGAGCCACTTTGAGGACTGTGACTCTGCTTCCTAGAAAAATTAGCATCACCTCAGATGGGGGTGGCGGGAGGAAGCTCAAGCGTAGAGGCTGAACCATCTTGGGGTTCCAGTCCAGCTGTCTGTGGTCTTCTGGGGGGGGGGCATGTGCCTTTCTCCAGCTCTACACCTCTTCCCCCAACCACCAATTGTTTGGAGGTTCCCTGGCATTTCACAGGTTGCCCCCCATTCTGAAAGGATGGAATTCTAGGACTGAGCTACTGGCACGAAGAGCTTTACACGAAACCAGGCTGGTCGCTGTTTTCTTTTTTGGCCTCACCCACCCCTGGAGAGCAGCCCCCGAGGACTTCCAGAATGGCATTTGGCCCTCAGACTGGAAGTGGTTCAGCATCTCTCTGTGTGTTCCCTTTTTAATCGGTTTGCTTTATTTCTTTATTTAAAATAATATGCCCATCCTTGATGTCAGAGCAGATCCTCAGGGCAACTTCCCAAAACAAAAGACGGTACATGAAATAACTCCCAGGAGACACTGGAAAAAGAATCCGTTTGTCAGCAACAGAAAGTGTCGGCATTTGTCAAAAGCTCTGGCATCTAGCTGCTTTTATATGCCAGCTAAATGCCAAGGGGGAGGGGAAAGAGAGAGAGAGAGAGAGAGAGCATGCAGTGGTACAACTGGAACGGGTCCATAGCAAAAGCTCTGCCCCCCACCCATCAAAGAGCCTACTCCCATCCTCACAGGTAGGATGGCTGCTCATGGAAAAGAGGACGTGCCTTGCCAGAAAAGAGGGTGAAAGGGGACATCAGTTGGCACAACATTTGCATTTGCTAATTTATGTGCACAGATGTGAGTTAAGAAATAATTAGTATAACTTAGGTAAAAAGGCACTACAACTCACAACAGTGGGGAGGGCCATAGCCAGCTGCTCTGCAGCTGCTGGGCAATTTCAAGGCCCAGCTCTTCTTTCTTAGTTTTAAAAAAAATCTGTAAATTGGGCTGGAATAGGACAAGGTCTCTCCAGCAGAAGACCATAACCTGCAGCACAGAGCACACGACCAGCCTGAATAAGCCAGTGTCTGAAGGGGGGGGGGGCAAAGTGGGCCAGATTTTTATTATTTATTTATTTATTTAAGATTTTTGTATACTGTCCAACTACAACTGTCTTGGGACAGGATTAAAATTAAACATAGCATCCAATAATAAAATCCTACATTAAAAACCTAATTGGCTTTTAAAATAATGGGTAAGTAAAAAGGTTTTAGCCTGGCGCTGAAAAGAATACACAGTCGGTGCCAGGCGAGCCTCTCTGGGGAGCGCATTCTATAACTGGGGTGCCACCGCTGAGAAGGCCCCTTTCCAGGTAGCCACTCTCCTAGCCTCCTTCAGGCAGGGCTCCTGAAGAAGGACCTCCGCACCAGATCTTAAGAGGTAGGAAGGCACATAGGGAAGAAGATGCTCCTTCAGATATCCAGATCCTTTAATCTTTTAATTAATTTATTTGATTTATATTCTGCCTGTTTCTTTTTTAAAAAAACTCCAAGTGGCTTACATCATTCTCCTCCTCCTGCTCTCATCTTATCCCCAGGACAACAACCCTGTGAGGTGGGTTGGGCTGAGAGCCTGCGACTGGCCCAAAGGCACCCAGTTGGCTCCATGGCCGAGCGGGGACTTGAACCCGGGTCGCCGGAGTCCCAGTCCCACGCTCTTCACCACTCCACCGCACTGACTGTCAGATGCCTTCAGTGCCCTGAGCAGGGCCCCCTCCATACCCCCACCCCCAGAGCCCAGTTGCTGGTCCAGTCCCTCTGGCCCAGTCTGAGCCAAGGAAGGTGCAAAGCCAGTACAGGCCAAGTCCCTCGTGCACTGCTCTTTCCTCGGCTCCCGTGCTCGCTGAAGGCTTTCGGATGTGGCCCTCAGCAAGTGCCCAGTGTCTGAATAAGGTCCTTCAGGGCCCCATAAGTTTGGAGATCATACAAAGTCATTGACCAAGGGGAAAAGCTGAGGAATGAGTGAAATCCTTGAAAGGTCCAGATGGGGAGCAGATTGCTGAAAGATGAGATGGCAGTAAAATGAAATGCACATGAAATGCAGAGAGAGGGCTGGACTGAGGGCTGGACTATTTAACTGTAACCACCATGAGCAGTAACTGAGCAGCCCTGAATACTTATTTTTAATGGAAAAGGCAGGATGTAAATGAAATGAAGAGCAAAAATAAATGCATTAACAGCCACAGAGCATGACTAACTTAAGTCTGATTGAATTCAATAGGTTTACTCAGTCTGGATCCAGTTCACTGTCTCACTGCATCTCACCGATAAGCAAAAACTAAGCAAAATAATTGATCTGATCATACCTTGATTATAATCTGATCCCATCAGGAGACCAAATACAGCTGCTTCCAGAGAGGGGTAGATCTGACCAATGGACCACCTGCCCGAATTTGATCCAGTGATTCCCCCTGATGCATGGATCAAGCCCATCCAAACTAACCCAACCTGAATGTTAGCCTAACCTTTTCTTGAAAGCCAAGCTAAATTTTGATACTGCGCGCTCCTAGGCAAACTTTCCCGTATGTTTATGTACTATGAATATTTGTTCATTAAAGCCGGAAATGGGGGGTATGCGACATCCTGACATTGCTGGTCTACAGTCCCACCATCCCTCACCAATGGCTATGCTGGTTAGGCTACAGCCGATGGGACTTGCAGTCGAAGGCCCTCTGCCACTGATTTAAGTAGCAAACTCCGATACAATCTCTTCATCCATCCTACAAAAACTTGCCTTCCAGTGGCTGTGGCAACAGCTTTCCTTATGGGTTTTCTCCAACCTGGTGACTTCCAGGTGTGTTGGAATACAACATGGAGGAAGATTGTAGTCCAAAACATCTGGAGGGCCCAGGTTGGGGTGGCTGTTTTGTGGCAGTGAATCCCATTCATACCCAGGAGGAGAAAACTGCCTGGGGCGACTCATCAGAGGCACTGGGCCCCTGAAGGAGGACAAGAATAGCAGCAGAAGAGCTGCCCACTGTTGCTCTGGTGGGCCTTCCAAAGGCCATGTGGCTGGGCCGCTGGAGGACACAGGAAGATGGGCCAGGTAGGCCTTTGGTCTGATCCAGCAAGCATCTCGCCACATTCGTAAGTTACAGGTTTGTTGTTGTGAGGATAAAATGGAGCTATGTGGACTTCCTTGGGTTCCTCACAAGAGAGAAAAAAGTGGGATATAAATGCAATTCAATAATAATAGTAATAATAATAATACTGATATAAGATTGAAAATCTCAGATACCAGAGAAAGACTGTGTGAGACTTCCAGAGGGAAGGTCTTCAGTAGAAAGGTACATCTTCTACTAGCAAAAGTTGATTAAAATTATATGAAACTTTTGCAGATATGCTTATGTCACATCATTTATCTAAATCTCTATTTTCTTCATGCAGAATGTGGATGTCTTTAAGTGCGGGGTACAATCATCCCTGCATATACTTCATGTGTAAATCGTTGTGTGCAGGCTGGACCGTGGCTACCTCATAGCCACATTAATGCTGTGTAATGGGCCCAGTGACAGATAAGCCGTTGTGAGTCAGCAGCGCCAGGAACAGCCATTATTTCTACCCACAAGTTATAACAGATGGTCTAAAGCCTTCCGAGGAGATTGACTGGCGTAGAGTTGAGAAAAAAACTTCTCATCATAAGAGGACTTTCCATGCATTTTTTTTGGGGGGGGGAGGGGGACAGAGTGGGAATTGAAAGGGAGACTGACCCCCCTCCTGGGATGGGATTGAAAGACACAGTTGGCGCAAAACTCTCCACTGTCATTAAACCGATTCTTTCCCTGCAGGAAAAAGGCAGCATCTAAATGTAACAATATACAATAATAAAAATAGGTTTATTCAGAAGTCAGAACTGCTTAGTCCAGCAGAGCTTACTCCTAAATCTTCATAGGAATTTATTTATTTATTTGATTTATGTCCCACTTTACAAAAAACTCAAAGTAGCTTATATCATTCCCCTCCTGCTACTCTCCATCTTATTCCCACAACAGCCCTGTGAGGCAGGCTGGGCTGGGAGCCTGTGACCCAGCTGGCTCCATGGCTGAGCAGGGACTAGAACTTGGATCTCCCGAGTCCCAGTCCCATGCTCGTAACCATTACACTACACTGGCTCTCACTGTAGCTATAAGATCTAGAAATGTAGGGCTTTTTGCAATGAGGCGTTTAACCTGATAGTATACCCAGATTTAGGTTTCTGGTTTCTTTGTGGAATTAAGTTTGGCTCCTTCCCACATGTTTTTTTGCCACAGGGTCTTTCTTTCTCTGCCTTTCTGTATGTTCCATTACACAACCACTAGGTGACACTGTGATGGAGTGGCACTGAACAACTACAACAGTGTTCCATTCCACCATTTCCAAATAATACTATATTTCCTTTGATCTTTTTTTTTGTTTAAGTCTCAGGAATGGTTATGAAGGAAAACAAACAAAAATAAGTGAAAAAAGCAAAAACAAATGAAGAATGAGAGAGGCTCTGCAGGATGATGGTTTCATGTAAAATTCCTGCAAACTACTATTAGTTAGGAATCATAAAGGCTTCATAATTGTGTCATGTAGCAAGGTTTCTTTTCTGTCTTTCTCTTTATGAAGAAATCATCAGCAAGCAGACTTCTGTACATGATATGAGGGTTTACACTTGCACAGGGTGAGTGGAGATGCATAGTGTGTACCTGGTTATATATAGACATTCACTCAGTTGGGACCTTGCTAATCCTCAGACCTTGTCAGAGGCATGCCTTACAAATCCTTCCATCGTCCCCAGGTGTCCATCCTGGAGGTGGGTGGGTTG
This sequence comes from Varanus salvator macromaculatus, assembly GCA_023646645.1. NCBI lineage: Eukaryota > Metazoa > Chordata > Lepidosauria > Squamata > Varanidae > Varanus > Varanus salvator. The sequence continues at coordinate 5,229,940 of JAIXND010000781.1, forward strand.
TTCTACTGTTTGTGTGACTATCCATCTCCACCAGACACATCGAGACTCACAGAAAATATATATACCCTGTGTGGATTTAAATATATGTACGGAGAGAGAGGAGAAAGGGAATGAGTGTGTGTGTGTGTGTGAGAGAGAGAGAGAGAGAGAGAGGTTAGCATAGCGCCAAGAACTCTGGTGAATATTTTATGAACTTCTGCTATGACGGTGCATATTTCAAACTGCGGTGCATGCCAGTTATGTAAAGCACTTTTGCCATGGCCGCTCACCCCCGCCCCATCTCCACGGTGGGCTGAGATGATAGTTTATTTATTTTTTCTTTGATTGGCTTTTTTAAAATAGCAACCTTCCTCTCGCTGCGTCGACCAGAACCTTGTGCGACCTTTCTAAGCCTTGGAGAGCCTTGATTTGTCAGGATCTGGGGTGTGGGGCGTGTGTGCCAAAGGGGAAGTGGTTCAAAGCCACCCAAAAGCGGGGGGAGGGATGCTCACATGCACTCGCACACTCATTTCCCTCCCTTTATGGGAGCGTGGCCTCTTCGCTTGTGCCTGTCCAGAACCTACTGATTCTGGACCTACTGATTCCTATTAAAGCTGGGAGCAGCCCTTGAGGATCTAGTCCACGATCCAGAGGCCTTGAATCAGAGGTGGGGTTAATGGATGGCCCTCTTGGGCTGGAGCCCTGACGCATTCAGCTGGAGCTCTGAAAAATGGGAAGCCGTCTGTCCCGCCACGCTGGGGTCCATTGAGAAAATAAAGATGCAGGGACCCCGCTGAGTTCTGTTCACCCCCCTGGATTAGCTGGCTTTCTGCCCACATGTGCGTCACCTCCCGGTGCCCCCTTGAATCTTTCTTCATGAGTTTTTTATTTTCTGAGATCAAATGGCCACCTCTCGCTCAGCCATACAAATAGGGGTGTCCTTGGAAGACAGGGTCCTGTAAAGTCTCATGCAGAGATCTTAGCATATATGTAAATGACAAGCGACTGCAATTTGTGACCCCCCCCCCACACCCTGACCTGAACTCCTGATCTGAGCAGTCCGAGCCTCATTCCTGCCCTGCCTGTTCACAGCCTCGCCTTCCCCACCTCCTTGACTGTAGGGTTCCTCAGCAACTCTTCTTTCTCCAAACTCAGTCTTTTCATTTAGCAAGTGCTGCTCTCCCTGAATCCAGGCCCTTGACCTGCAGGGTAAGGAGCTAATATAAGCTTGATAAATTCATAATTGCCACTAGTGTTCCCACATCCTATTTAACTTTTGCCTAAGCCCCTTCAAACACTCTTCTTTGAAAGACAGTAGTTTCCCTCTGCTAGTGGAGGAGGTAAAATTTAATCAAGCAAAAGGAAATGTAATATTCAGCCTGGCAAAAGATTTACATTGTGGAGTGATGTGCGTGTACATATGTATGTGTATGTATTGTGTGTTGTGGGGGTGGGGATTACTGCATGGAAGGAGGAGGATGAAGGGATGAAGGTTAAAAATAGACATATCTTCCTTCTTTTGTTCTTATCTCATTCACGTCTTTCCCCCACCCCTTTCTCTGATGACCCAAAATGCAAGGGTTGATAAGTGCTCAGTGTTGACATGCTAAAGCCAAAAGTACTATCAGGTGAGAAAAGTGGAAGGAATTTTCTAAATGCAATTTGTTAGGTCAAAAGAACCCTACATGCACATGTACACAAATGTTTTGCACATGTGTTCCAAGTAAACAAATATAACACAGTGCAATGAAATACACCCAAGTGCCCAGGTTTGCTGGAGAGAGAGAGAGAGAGAAAGAGACTCCATATGGCTAAAGAGGCAGAGAGTTTTAAAAATAAACTGGATGCAAGGTAGATTGAAGAGAGGGAAGCAGGCTGTGGCAGAGATGATGTGCAGCCAGAATGAAAACTCTGTGTGTGTGTGTGTGAGAGAGAGAGATGTTGCAGTTTTGAGTGTGGAAATAAGTGTTAGAGAATGTACATTGCACTGTGTGAAAATGTGCAATGAAGATTTGAAAATTGTGGCTGTGCCAGAGGATAAGGCGCTCAGTGTGTGATGGTGTATGCTTTATGCAACATTTTTATTCCACCCTTCCTCCAGAGAGCTCAGGGTGCCACGAAGGTGCTCCTCATTCTCCATTTCACCCTCACACAATCCCCTTGCAAGACTGGCTATGGTGGGAGAAGGCGACCGGCCTGAGGTCACCCTCGGGGCTGAGAGGAGAGGCTGAGCCCAGTCTCTCCCAAGCCTCAGGGCCACGTCCTGGCCACCATGGGTGGGAGCACGTTGCCTGGCTTTGCGTGTGAGCAAGCAAGTCCCTTTGCACAGGACGGCGCAGCTGAGGCCAGGTGTGCGGTGCTGAGCTAGTGCTGGCGTTCAGGCAAGTGAGTGCAAAAGAGAGTGGAAACATCTGATCTCGTGTGGATATAACGAGGACACGGTCGCGAGTGCACCATTACTTGTGTGCATGCGTGCACGGGTGCAAGCCCAGAATAGCAGCATGGAGTCTGCCATCCGTGTGAGAGACACTAGGAACCTAAGCATGGGCACGAACAGGCATCTCCCACTGCAAAGACGAGCTACAGGCACCCCCCGATCTGGAGAAATTAACGCCCATGAAGCTTCTCCCCCTCCCCACCTCCCGCTCTTTCTCTCTCGCTTGTCAGCACCGCCATAAACTTTGTTCTGAGGTGGAAGCCTTGTTCCCAAATGTGTTCGGACAAACACACTCGCACCCCAGTTCTTACCTGTTTATCTGCCCTAAAGTTCTCCCGGCGAACTTCCTAAACTCTTCTTTCCGAAACTCCATGGCTGCGACTTCTGCTGCAGAATGGAGGCGGCGGTGGCGGATCGGGGGCGGCCCTCGGTTTGGCCCGCTCTCACCTTGGGAGATCCGGAGGCGAAGAATTAAGGACCCCGCCGATACATCCCGGGGGCTTCTTCGGGGCGGGCGGTGAGTGCCGCGCAGGCAGGGCTGAGCTCACTTGCCGGCCGGGTTGCCAGCGCTGGGATGCTCCCCGGACGCTCGCGTGTTCCCTCGCCGCCGTCCTCCGTTCCTTGCTTCCTTGCTTCCTTCTTTCCTTCTTTCCTTCCTCCCTCTGGCTCTGCCCGGTTCCTCTTCTCAATCCTCCTGCTTTTTCCTTCTTTCCTTCCTTTCGTCCGTTTCCTCTCCCTCTCCCCCCGCCCCCTCTTTCCGTTTCCCTTCTCCTCCTCCTCCTCCTCCTCCTCCTCCTCGCTCTTTTCCCCTGCCGCCTCTCGCGGCTCACGCACTCTCGCCAATGGCACCGAGCGCTCCCCTCTGGGGCGAGCGGCGCGCCTCGCCGCCGGCCCTGCCCGCCTGGCCCCGCGCCCCCCGCGCCGCCGGCCCGGGCCGCCGCGTCCTGGAGCGGAGCAGCTGCAGGCGCTCCCGCCGCCCGCGGCCCGCGCGGGACGCCGTCGAGGCAGCCGCCGCCCCGGCCGCGCCCGCAGACGCCTCGCCGCCGCCGGGCTCAGCCCTCCGGCCGGCGCCCCCCGCGGGGCAGGACGAGCGCGCAGGCGGAGACCTGGAGCGTCCCGGCGCGCGGATTCAGCACCGCGGAGAGCGACCGGGAGCAGCGCCGCCGCCGCCGCCGCCGCCGCCGCCCCAGCCCGGCGCGGGATTAAGGGAAGGAGCCGGGCGGGCGGGCGCGCGCGCACGTGCGGGGATGGCAGGGAGATTAGGGGGGCGCGGGGCGGAGGGGCCAAGGACGAGGGCGCGGACAGGCACGCTGATCGGTCGGGAGGGCGGCTGTGGGACTCGGGGGACAGAACGCGAGAACGGGGGAGAAGGCAGGCAGGGAAGACGGCCAGGAGGGAAAAGTAAGGCGGCTCAGAAAACGGAATTAAGCCGGGAGAGAGGGAGGAAAACACGCTGAACAGAATGTGTCGAGGTTTATTTCGAGCTTGAAAAAGCAAGCGGCTGTACGAGGATGGACGGATGGATGGATGGATGGATGGACGGATGGATGGAGAGCCGTCCCCTGAAAGATGCAAGAAAGCGAAGTGCGAGGCCGGGGTGGGGGGCAGGTTGCGCGAGACCGTGAGACTTAAGTCAGTTCTCGGCAAGTCCCGGCTGTGTCCCAAGAGGAGGGCAGACAAACAGCTCCGTCATTAATCTTTCAAAAGTACTTAACTAAGCAGAGACAGGAAGAAGCAGGAAAGGGCTTCGCGAGCGCAGCAACCGCATACCCATCAGGTCAGAGGCAAACGGAGAGAGCGCCCGCGCTCCCCCACCCGCACAAAAGACTGAGGACTAGAGATTCTGGGCCAGTTGGGTGGACAGGAACGAAGAGGGCAACCGTAATTGCAGGAATTTGGTGACGGGGTGGAGGGATTTTGTTTTGCTTGCCATTTTCTGTATAAAAAAATCCATAAAGCAGAGTTGCCAAAATGAGAGAACATAATAATTGATTGCCAGGCTTAGAGTGAATTCACTGATTGATACAATCCAAAGACCCATACATTGCTGTTGCTTCTAACTGGTGTTGGGGTGGGGACTGGGGGCTTTCCAGTGGTGCTGGCCTGGAACTCCCCATCGGCTCCAGCCAGCATGAAACATGGGCGGTGGTGATGGGAGCTGTAATCCAATGATTTGGGGTTCTGTCTAGGGCTTCTAAAAGGTCTTCCTTTACACATAAGTGTACACTTCCTGGCTTTTTGAAAATGTATTTTATTTCATTTCCTCATCCAAAAAAGCTTCCAGGTGGGCCTACATTCCAGTCTGTAAAACAAGACAGATCTTGCCCTCAGGTGTGCAGTTTAAAAGGACATGAACAGGACAGGTGAACAGAAGAGGTGGGGAAAAGCACACCCAGTTAGCTGCCTCGGTTAGCAATCCTTAGGTGCTTGGGTGTGCAAGACCCAACTGGAAGGGCTCTTGCAGGACTGTCTGCCCTTCCTACCCAGCCAGACATCCATCCCATCAGGAACTAGAGGTTTTGAGCACAGGGGACTAAAAGTTAGGAGTTTTGAGTTTATAAGGTGGGGAGAGGAAAGGCTTCAGGGAAGGAGGACTCTTGTCTTCTTCAGGGCCTGACAAGATTAAGGAGGAGGAGGAGTTGCTGTGCCAGGAGAGCCCTCCCATCCCCTGCTCCTCTCTACCCCGCCACAAGAGAGAGTGGCTAAAAATGGTGTGCTGCCAAGGTCTTTGTAAGGAGATTCGGTCATGATTCCAGTAGCAGCTGCTGATGATGGAGGGCAGTTTTAGTCCCTGTCCAGGAAGCAGCAGGGGACAGAAAGGAGTGCTTAACACAGCAAAAGACAGAGAATCTGCTGTTCTCACGCAGTTCATCCTCCAGCTCATGGAAAGCGCCAGCATACATAAGAGGGCCTGGTTGCCAAACCACCTGCTCTAACCAGTTATACACCTGCAGGGCCGATGCCAAGGCGCACTTGCCAGCAGGTGGTCCGCAGCTGCCCTGACCCTGCCCTCCAGACTGAGTCCCCTGTCCTTTCCCCTCCTTTTTGTTGCTGTTCCTTCTTCCCAGACTGCTGCAGGGTTGCACTGAGCAGGATCACAACAAGAATGATGAGTGGGTACGTCCCCTATAGTTACTCTGCCTTTCCTTCTGCAGATTGGGAACAGAAGGGGGCGGGGGAGGAAGCAGTGGGCCAGTGGTAATAGTGGCCAAGAGATGGGGCGCCCTTCACATGCACAGCCAGCAGTGTACAGGCGTGTCCTCCCACAGAGATCTTTCAGGTACTGAATCACATCACTGGTGATATTCAGCCGGGCTGGGCTGCATCAGTTGCTCTTACCTTGCTCCAGCCACCATCAGCTGGGCAGACCTTAGACCTGAGTGGGGAACCTCTTTCAGCTTTCAGGCATTTCAGAGTAGTTGCCTTCTGGTGATGGGTGGAGCCACAGGCAAAAGGGGTGTTCTCAGAAACCAGGGAACACCATGGGATTGGTTGTTAGAAAAAGAAGGCGGAGCTTGAGGAAGAAAGCAGGTCACCCAAGGAACCCTGCAGAGCTGCATGGGGTTCCTAGGTGCTTCTCCATCCTTACCAAAGTAAATGTGATTAGGATTCTCCCCTTACCTGGGATTAAGCCCTATTGAATACAACAAGACTTACCTGCATAGGAAGAAAGTGCATGACATGGAGCAGGGCTTTGATGTTGTTGGTCCCCAGCTAGTGGAGCTCCCTCCTAGTCAGAGCTCACTCTTCACCATACTCCCCCTTTTACTAGTTAAGACAGGCACAGGCACCTGTAGTCCTGGCCTATAACTCCTGTCATCCCTTGCCATTGGCTACGCTGGGTGTGGCTGATGGGAGCTGAAGGCCAAAACATCTGGAGGGCCATAAGTTGCTCACCTTTGAGTTAAAAATAGTGCTTAATTAAAGGTAGTTTTGATTCATTTGTTTCAAACCAGAACTTCTGAGAGAGCCAATGTGGTGTAGTGGTTAAGAGCATGGGACTGGGGTTCAGGCAACCTGAGTTCTGGTCCGTGCTCAGCCACAGAGCCAACTGGGTGGCTTTGGGCCAGTCACAGACTCTCAGCCCAAAGGGTGTTGTGGGGATAAGATGAGAGCAGGAGGAGGAGAATGATGTAACTCCCTTGGAGTTCAGTGTAAGAAAAAGTAGGATATAAATTCAATACATAAATAAACAAACTTCCGGAATAAGAATGGACTTTGAACGGGTGATCTCAACAGTCCCTTTTTGGCTCTGGTATGCTACCCATAAGAAATGAGATTCCATATTCCCAAATGTGATCAAAAATAAAAGAGACAGCCTTGTGCGAACCAGGAGTGGCTTTCTTCTCACTGTTTCTTAAAATCAGGGTTCTTATTTTTAATCCATCCAGGAACAAATGTTATCTGGGCAGATATCAAAATCTATAAATGTCACTCTCTTTCCGCATGTGTATCAATACTGTACTATATCACTGTGTCTTCCCCATCAGATAATCCCCATCTGTGTAGCAGTGCTAAAGAAGGTGGCGCAAATTGGGTTATATCTTCAACCTTATGCAGGGGATATTCAGGCTCACACCTGACCCTTTTCCCATGTTTACCTCTGTGATTGGCTACCTGTTTGCTGTGCATTTGTTCTGTATTATAAGAATAAATTTTTGCTTTTCAGCTTACGCAGGTCTTCAAAGCAATGTACAATTTTACACAAGAATAGTACAATAAAACCACAGTTGCAAACACAAAAATGGAGCATTCTTCAAAACAAGGCAGGTTATTTAAACCAATCAATGGCTCAAAGAAGGGGGATGGGACAGTTTCTGCTCCCTGTCTAAGATCCTGTAGGGAGCGTGGCACTTTGATGGCTCCCTTTTCCCATGCTGGTGTCCTGTCTGGCTGTTTGCACCAGACATTTAAAGAAAAGCACACAAAATGAGAAGAGCAACTTTGCAAAGTTGCTGGCTGCACACTCCAGAGATGTGTGCTTGAAGGAAGGGAAGTTGATCACTGTGAACTATTGTCCTCAGGTGTGACAAATTCTGGATCCAACCTAATATTTCTCACACACTTATCGTCCACAGCTGCACAGATGTGGAGCTGCAGATAAGAAATCATGAGACAGGTCCAGACATGGTCATGGGCTGTGGAAGTCCATGGGAGTCCTACTGGTTTAGGGGGCCTACTTCACTACAACAGTGCGGATCTTACCCATTGCCAGGGTGGCACCAGAATGGAAATTTCAGAAGGACAAATTACCTACATGCACAATCCAGAAGGGGGAAAATGGCTGGTCAAGAAGTGGCAGAAAACTGCCAAAGGTGAAGAATCTGAGGTCCTGAAATTGACAAACGAATGGACAAAAACGGTGAAGGCAAGGCAGAAAAGTCACCAAATGGTTCAAGATTTCTTTATTGCCACACTGGAATCTTTCCTTGCTTCCTTGCTTCCAGTTTGCGCAACTGAAGTGCTGTTTCCTAGCCACCCTCATTCTGTGCATATTTACACAGGCGTAAGCCCTGCTCCTTTGACTGGGACTTCTCATGTATGTGTGCGCGATGACTGTGAACCACACTTCTGCCAACCTGGGCTCCAGTGAAGCCTGGCAGATCACTCCACCGACGGAGGCGAGGGCTAAGAGGAGGACGCAAACAGGCAAGCCAAGGTAGTGGAGACAGGCGCAGCCTGACGGGATTTTGCCCCAGGTTGGCTCACTCTCCGCTCTGCCAGGCTCTGGGGACAGGCCAGCTGTCAGCTGAGTCACAGACGGCCAGGGAGTTGGCTGTGCTGTGCAGAGTGTGACTTCGGAAGGGCAGGGGGGACCCAGTGGGACACAGATGGTGCTGCGCAGGGATGAAAAGGAACAGGGGCTGCTGAACGGGAAGAGGAGCGAGCACAGCCAAGGGCAGAGTGGGAACGAGTTAAGAGTAGGAAGCCTTCTCGGACCAGGACAGAAAGTTTGTCCATCCCACCTGGCATGGCATATGCTGACCGGCAGGGCTTCTCTCCTTGTGCCCCCCTTGCCTGTTTGCTGTTTTGCAAGCTTCATCACAATCCGCACGTGCGCGTGAGTGTGTGTCGCAGGGAAGAACAAGCGATGCCAGCCAGAGATCTCTCCTTATCCATCATGTGTGGCCTGGCCAGGTTAATTCATCCAGTACCTGCAGTGGGTGGCGATGATCAGTAAAGGATGGTTGGCAGGAGGGCCCTTTGCAGGATTGGGCTCTTCCTTCCAGCAGGGCCGATGGGTCGTCCTTCTGTACCGGTGCCATTTGCTCAGGGACTCTCAGAGCTGTGGGTGCTGATCCTGCCTCTAAAAACTGGGCATGCTAGGGCAGAGGCATCCCTCCAGCTGGTCTGGCCCACAAGTCCCATTTTCCCTGGCCAATAGCAATGCTGGTTGCAGATTATGGAACTTGTAGCCCTAAGCATTTGCAGTAGGGGTTGAACGGGGGATCTTCAGCGTGTGAAGCTGAACTATGGTCCCTCCCTAGAAAAGGACTGGGTGGGAGTCTTAGGATGCTGGAATTCTCTGAGGAATAATGGCCTGAGTGGACCTGCACCAAGCCTTCGGGCACCAGAAGCCAAGCAGAAGGTACCTTCTTAACCCACCAAAGCTCACTCCCCTTGCAAAGGGCTAAAGCAACCGGGATATAAGACAAAGTCAATGCAAGCACCTGGTGGGCCCAGGAGGCTGGCGGCTCCTCTGACAACGCAGCTTTCATTTAGAGCTTCACAGCAGCTATCCATGGTGGTGCACCTATGCTGGGGGGTGAATTTAGCACCATGGCTAGCTCCCATGAAGCTCAAAATAGAAGCTGCACTGGGTGAGAAGCCCCACAGATGCGGAAGTCAGCAGCCTGGGCTGGCTGGGCAGCCTTGCAGGACCCATGGATATATGAAGAGGTCTCCAAACCGAGCCCCATGCCCAGAAAACCCCCAATTCATCCCTCTCTGCTGCTCTCCCGGTGCTTCGGGAATCAGCAGGAAGGTTGGTTAAAGATCGCAGAAGTGGCGCTAGCGGCATGATCTCCCTGGGAAAGGAAGCACCGGATATCAGCCACCGGCTGCATAGAGTACCATGATGCACTTGAGCAAATTGGCAATGCCCTGCTGTCTTGGGTGTGTGTTTGTGGTGGGGAGTGCAGAGTGTCTAGGAGCTGAGAATATTTAATCAGCCTATTTTTGTAGCACTCTTAATTCCTCTGGCAATAATGCCCAGATATGCTTCTGCTATACTGAAACGTGCTTCCCTTGATTTTTCAAATGTGCACATTTGTGTGTATGAGAGCGTTGTGTTCTCACAGATATATATATATATGTATGTATGTATGTATGTATGTATTTCAGCTCTCTCCTGAAACGTATCCCAGGGGGTTATTTTGCAAACAAGTTCAGACTCGCTTTTCTTTTTTTAATGGCTTGGCTTTGGGGAGAGTTTCCTGCACTCCGCTGGAAGTGCTGGATTGTTTAAGAAAACTCCCCCTTGCTCTCAACTGCCCTCATCACATGGGCCACATGGTACGCATTGATAGGAGGTGATGGCAGCCATGCCCTCGTGCTGGCGCAACGTTCGCTCATTCGCTGCATCACCCTTGCTGGCTGGAGCTTCTCACGCACCTGATTCATGCAGGAAGCAGCTGCCACGTGGAACCGGGCTGCCAAAAAGTATTTTAAAAGTGAGCGTTTGGCCCGCCTGAAGTATGTTTTGTGCTCATCCTCTTCCTAAGTTTTGGGAATAATTCGGAGGCAATATACTTGCAAATGACAAGCAATCCTAGGGATTCAATGTATGGAAGGGAATGTCTCTCCCAAGCAGCATCTCCTGGGGCTTAATGATCGGCCTCTGGGGCTTGCCCCCGACCCCACCTCGGAGGGAAGCTCAGTTGGTGGGCGACAAGGAGAAGGGGCTTCTCAGTGGTAGCCCTTCAGTCACGGAACAAGCTCCCCACTGGTGCCTGCCTGAAGTCAGACTTACCATCTTTCCAGTATTTTAGTCAAGACCTTCCTCTCCTGCAGGACATTTAGTCAGCTGGGGCTTCATTAGATGTTTAATCTGGTTCAGTCGTGTTTTATCTTGCTTATTAGAATTGTAGATGCATTTTAAATGTGGTTTTAAATTTTTTGTATGGCAATTTCCTCCAATGTTTTTATAATGTGATGCACTCTGGATTGTATTTTTATTTTATTTATTTATTTAAAAATTTATAGGCCGCCCCATCGCAACAAAGTCTCGGGGCAGCTTACAACATAATTAAAACTGTATTTTAATGGATTGTTGTAAACTGCCTGGAGATTAAAAAACAACTAATTAAATAAATAAATTTGGCCAGAGCAGTTGCTAGGCATTTAAATGCTTTGCTGTCTGGGACTATACACTTCACTGCCATGTGTGTGTGGGGGAGGTTGTGGGGCTGGGAGTGGTTTTGGGGGCCCTACATGCAGAGAGGGGAGGGTCAGCCTGTCTCTCCCCAATTGCAGCCTGCCCCAATTATACTTAGAAAACCACCCCCTCATATTTGCATCACTGAAAGTACTTTTTTCTAAGACTTATTATTTATTATATTATTATTATTATTATTATTATTATTAATTTCTGTAGCACCCACAGCTGGAGCTCTCTGGGTGGTTCACAACATTGAAGTCCCCCATCCAGATTCCAACCAGGCCTGACCCTGCTTAGCTTCCAAGATAAGGTGTGATCGGGCCCTTCAGGCTACATGGAAGCTAATTAATTGCTGTGGAATTTAATTAATTCAAACGTGGGGAGTAAGGTTTTAGTATATGTGGTGGGAACATTTAACCTTTCCCTACAGCCATTAGCCTTGAAAATCATCTCCTGGATAGCAGATAAGCTGAGAAAGAAGAAAAACTCCCTTCCATCGGCAGGAATAGACACTCTGGGGAAATAAAGCCAGCCCTCGAAAAATGCAGTTGGGCTTGGACCCCATGGACACAGGCTGAGCAACACCCCTGCATACAGCCTCCAAGATGGAAAGGAACTGGTCAGGAGTGGGCAGAGAGTTGTGGCTGGCA